>CM076264.1:53917222-56417222 GCA_038380795.1 Pyrocephalus nanus | reverse complement strand
CTAATTGAGGCTCAGCAGGATGCGTTAGTGTATGTAGAGGTTTCTGTTGCCTTGGCTGAATTCCTTCCTACTCTTTATTTAGGTAGCTCAGATACTCAGGGCTGTACAGAGAGGCTCTTCGAACAGTATGAGGAACGCTTGAAAGTGTGTCTGTTTGCTACAGCCCCAGTCAGGCCTTTGTAGTGACTAATGACCACTGGAGTAGTACTGTATACTCTGCTGAAAATCAAATGCCTTTCCTCCTCCCTCCCATCTCCTTTGCTGGAGGAAGGCAGGCAGGTACAAAGAAATCATTGAGCATCTGCTCTAGGTGATGGTTCTTAAATGAAGCTGTGTTAGCTGCCCGTTATGGCAGCTTTTGGCTTTCCTTAACTCCAACAATAGTGAAAAAAAAGAGCTGTATCATATTGATATGGTGCAGAAAGCCTGCTCTTAGAGGCTTCTAAATTCTAGGTACCACCAAAGAATTACTGTTATTTGTTATTTCCTGCACTTCTCTCAAATGACTATTTATTTCAGTAGTCATGTTTGAAGTCAGATGCAGGATATAGAAAACTTTTAGTACTGTATTTTTCCAAGGAGCATACAGAGAGCACAAAGTCTGTGATAAATTCTGAGATTAAGAGAAACTCAAACTGTCTGGATCTAAAATGTGACCTACTTTGAAGGTTGTCCCATGTAAAATTTAATTTACTGACCAACCAAATATAGATGTATCAGTGCTCGTGTGCTGCAATAAAATTCTGTAAAGATCATGAAATGTGACAATGATCTTTGAAAAGCTAGGATATAGAAATGATATTACAGATTTTAGTAACGATTTAAATTAAGTGTCTTCAATATGCTTAACCTTGCATTAAACTTAGATTTAATAAGACAGATGTGTATTAAGTACTGAATATACTTAAGGGAGCAATCTTGTGTTGGCAGGGGATGGACTCAATGACCTCCTAATAGTTCTCCTCCATCTCTAATTTCTATGATACTAATTGATTATTAAAACACTTTTATTGAGGATTGATACGTAGCTATTATATAGGTATTAATCTTACAACCCAACTCATATTTAATTCATACATAATTTTAACACACAGTGTCATTTTAGTTTTTAAAGAGTAATCTGGAACCATGAATTCACTGGGACTCTGAAAAATCTTGGTGATAAATGAGGTTGGTCATTTTGAGGTTAATTGCAATTTTCTGATTAAAACACAATTTGCAGAGGTTTACAGAGTAAACAGTAAGTTTACAGAGCTCTCCACATAAAAAAATGAAATATTTGTCTTATCCACAGCATTGCTCTGGAAAGACAAAGAAACTTGCAATGAAAAAAGGTGCATTTATTTTGATTAAATACTATATGTTTTTAAATGTCAGACAACAACTAAATTTTGAATATTTTAAAGGTAATCCATCTATTTCAGTTTTAGAATTGTGAAGAAATTTCCCAAAACTCTGAAAGTTTAGGGAAAATGGTGCAGTAGTTTTGAGCATTCAAAATTCATTTGTGTGAATGTCTGGCTAAACAAAAAGCAGAAGTTTTGCAGAGCCGTGTTATTAATTCAGCTTGTATATGCCTAGGGCCATGGCTCATAATGGCATTCCTTTCTTTTTAACAAACTGTCAAGCTTTTCAAAGGACATCCCGAAAGCCATAAGTGCCTATTTGTTGGATGTATTTCTCATACCCTAAAGGCTTTCTTTGATACGGACTGATCTTTTACATTTATGGTTGGAAGTTACATTAGAAAATTCCCTTTGTGAAAACCTGTAATATCTTAAGAGTGGCAAACATCTGATTTTTGGCTAAGGAACTATAAAAAGTGTTACAACTCTGAATGTTTTTTAAAACAGGATTTTCAAATAGTTAGCAGCAAGCAATAAATGCAAACTCTGATGCAAATATGTATCAATGCTTGAAAGTTCCTAGTTACTTTAAATAAAGTAAGGAGTGGGGAGGGAATACTGCTTATTTTGCCCATGGGATTTTTAGGGGTTTGTGCCTACTTTGTGATAAATATTTGCATGCAACATATGTCTTTTGATGTCAAAAGTGTAATGACCAAGTTTTGTTCTTCAAGCAGAAGGCTAGAATGCAGATGGAAAGGGCCCTAATGTCTGGGACATATTCACCCATCAGGGAGGAGATCGAGTTTTCAAGAACCAGACTGGTGATGTAGCTTGTGGCAGCTACACTCTGTGGGAGGAAGATTTGAAATGTATCAAACAGCTTGGATTGACTCATTATCGCTTTTCTCTTTCCTGGTCACGTCTGTTACCTGATGGGACGACAGGTTTCATCAACCAGAAAGGCAATTGTTTCTTAAAAATAGAAGGTTGCAGCTTTAATTCAAGGTTATTGCTGCAGTCTGGCATAATTAATCCAGTATGCTATTCTGCAGTGTAGCTTTGAAATTGCAACTTTTTTTCAGAGTAATTATGGGATGATTTTTTATAGGTTTGCAACAACTTGCTAATTAATATTGTAGATCCCCTTGGATAGCACAATCTTTTGGGATAGGATTATTATTATGTTTCCTATGTATCTTTTTGCTTACTCCAGTTTTTTTAATTGTAACTCTAAATCATTTTGCTTCATCAGAATGTTTATACTTACAGGGATCCTAGCCATGAGAATATTTTTGGATGACTTACAATAGACAAGTTATCTTATTTGGCAAGTGCATTTAGATAGCTTATCAGCATACTCTAATGTACTGAACTTCACATTGATTATTTTGCACTGAGGGGCGTACTTTTCACAGACATTTTTCTTCAGCAAATTAGAGAGGATTCTTCAGACTCAGATAGGAACTTAGTTCTCTAACAAACAGAAGCCAGACCCTGCTCTGAAGAGTTTTCACAATCTCAGCAGGCAGTGTAAATATGCAAAAGGATACAGACCATAAATAAGCCAGTCAGATTGCTAGAAAATTTGTTTCACTTCTGATTCATTTATTTTAATTCCATTGGTGTGGACTAGGGGAGAGATTAAGGTCACTCACTAGGAAAAGATAGGAAGGGGCAGTTGTTCCTACAAAACACAGGGAATGAAAGAAAGAAGAAATAAAGAGAATTGTGAAGAATAAAAGCAACTGAAGCTGAACAAGCTAGGATGTGAGAATCAAAGTAGTTGGCTGAGGTCTCCTGTATGCTGGGAGGATAATGTTCCGAGGAGAAAAAAAGCTTAAGTGTATTTGGATGAATCTCACTTCTGCCTCCTACTCTTCTGCATCTCAGTTCTACCAAGAAGATATATATCTTTATGCTTCTAGGGTAGTATTTGGATTGGAAATTCTTTTCCTGTTTTGAAGATTGCAAGGATGGAAGTCTACAAGGCATAGGACTTCTTAGCAAATGTTCTTTAGGTTATCCTTATCTGTACTAGGTTGTTACTAGCAGAAGCAATATTTTTTCCAGAATTTTGGTCATGTAGAGCTTGGCTGTTCAGTAGACAGCACCCTATCCTCTGCATCCTGCAGATTAAGGTTTTCACCAGAGAGTGGAGGAGCCTTTGTTTCAACATTTCAGAAAGGGAGGCTGGTAAATCTGCTGTAAACAGAGCAACCAGCCATTTTTCCCTGCAGAGCCTGATTGCAAAAACTGTGCCAGTATCCCAGAGAGGCTTGAATGGAAACCTTTTCTTTGCCACCAAAATTTACAATATGTGGCCTGCTTTCACTGGCATAGCTTGCCTTTCCCTAGGAATGCTTTTTGTGGTGTGTTGAATTTAAATTTGGCTGAGTCACTGTGGTTTCTTTGCTGTGCTGATATTCCTTCAGCTGGGGCTGCAGGCACTGTAAAACCCTACCAAGCTCCTGACTGAATGGGCTTTGTTACTTAGTTGTCAGACTGTGAGATAGCAAGCACACATTCTGTATGCACTTCGTAAGGAAAGCTAACATTTTGACAAAACTCAGCTTTAATTTCAGAAAATGTTCACTTGATCTCCAGTATAAGCAGTTGCCTGATTAATATTATGAACTTTACATTTAACGAAAGGGCATTGGCGGAACTCCAAGTAGGCCAGCTTTCATTAGGCAGGAGTTCACTTCTCTTGTGCAGTGATCTGTTGAAGCAATTGTAACTGCATAGCATGGAAAGGCCATCATCTTCTATATAAACATTTTTACAAAGAGCATGTGAAAAATTAGAAAGCTTAAAGCTGTGTCCTTTCAAATAAAATCATTCACACCAACTGAATCACTACCAATTTCACACCTAAGATGTAGGACATTTGAAAACCTTTAAAACCACTGTTTCTAAGTTAGTGGAGGTAAGGTCTTTTAAAAGAGTGGTCTTGTAGATGTATTGTTCCTAAGGCATGTCAGGTTTTAGGTTCAAGCTTACACCAAGTTTTAAAAGTATTTCTGTACAATTACTTTTACCCTAAAAGGTGCTCTGTCCAGAACAAGTGAGCTGCTAAACATTAGAGGCTGGTGCAGAAAAAGACAGGTGCTGTGGACTTGGGGGTATTGAGTCTGTGAGAACTTGATGTTATGCCTCACTTCAGCATGAAGGTGGGGAATCAGGATGGGGAGAGAAGATGACAGAAAGGAGAAAAGAACATCCTTCACTTTCCAGTGACAAAGCAGTCCTTAGTATCTCTAATCCCCAAATTTTGCAATATCTCCACAAAACCGTTATAAATGCACTTTCTCTAAAAAAAGGTTTTCTTCTGTATTTCTGCTTCTGCCTGACCTGCAGATTCAGCCAGAGAAAGTAAATCAGCCTACTCTGGAAGGTATGAGACAATCTGGAAAATTGACTTGACATTCACATTTTTCAGAGATGCAGTTCTATTTCTCTTCATTTCCTATCAAAAAGCATAAATCTTCTTCAATATTGGTGTTTAATTGAGACGTAAAAAATAAATGATAGCTGGTTGCACTTAAATGTTAAATTGTACTGTATAATTTATAATCTGAAAATTAGAATGAGAAATGCTAGTGTCCTCTAGGTAAGCATTCCTCTCAATATGGTAGAAGAGGATCGTGTACCAGCAAAGAATTTCTTTTTTTCACAGTTTAGGTTTATGTAGTCAAATGTGTAGTCCCACTAGCAAAGAGTTAACACATATCTAGTCCCACTGAAGTCAAACGGGTTCCCATTCAAAAGCTCCAGTAAAAAAAATGTATTTACTGCTAATTGCTCTTGCAAATGGTAAGAATTTGCTTTTCAAAATTTAGAATTCTGGTATATTCCTTTCTCTTCACGTGGGTGCGTGCTCAGGCACACGCACATATTTCCTCAAAAGTTTTTTGGTGCTGCATTCAAAAGGAAAAGCAAACTACCTGTGAGATTTATTGTGACTTACTTTGTAAACAATCTTATTGAGTCTTGCTGTGCTTAGGGATGTGTTTGCACTTGTTTGTTTAGGACAAGGCACTGTCTAAATCTGGTGTTCATAACTGATTACTGTTTGGCAGAAGCTATTTGGCAGAAATCCTTAAGATCAATCATTTGAAGTAGGGTTAAGTTGAAGTCCAATATATCCTTTTAGGAAGAAAATAGTATGGTGTTCTGCATTGGCATTTTTAAACATCAATACACAGTAAACTGAACTTTAAAATACCAGGAAATATATAGTAAAAGTATAGAAGAAGTTTCCTGCTTTGGATTATACAAAGTTTTGGTTCAGAAACTGTTAAGAATAATGATCTAAGCCATACATAGCCTCCTAAGCACGTATTTTAACTTTCAGCTTAGTCCTCCTCCTTCTCCTTTCTGCTGTGCTTTTACTTGTGTAGACCTTTCTCAGTTCTGTGTTTCAGTACAGCAAGACCTTGGGATACATATTTCATAAGCACCTATGACTTATTACAATATGTGGTAGTCTAAGATCTACAAAAATATTATGAATTTTAGGTTTCTGAGGTTATTAAACACTTTGGTATATTCAGCCCAAGTCTCTGAAGCAAAGGCTGACTGATTTCTACATTCCACCAGCATGATAGAGACCTATTCCTGGCTGGAGCCTCTTAGCTTAACAAATAATAATTCAAGGCCACTGTTGGCCTTTTCCAATTACAGCACTAAACCAGATAGTTCAAATTAAAGAGCAAGCTAATTGATACTCTTTGAACCAGAGCTTATGATGTGTATTTCAATACCTAGTGTTTTCAAAAGGCTTAAATGCAATACAGTTGTGTTGAGATGTAAGCAAAATCAAAAATGCCTATTTGAGAGCTTAAAGTATCCTGATATTTAAACTTACAGTGACCTCTTAGCAGCATAAAAATAGTCCTTTAGGAAACATATTCATGTCAGCCACTGCTAAATCTGAACAGAAGGTGAATTCCTTTTAAGCCTCTAGAAATACATCCCCAGTGCTGGCTAGCTTTAACGACACATCCAGGAAATTAAAGTTGATCTCTGTCTTAGCAAGAGGGGACAAGAAAGGTTGGAAGTCATGAGCTTTCAGAGAGGTGAGCTAATTCCTTCCTGCAGTTAGAGGGACTGAGCAGTCTGCAGCAGTGGCAGTGTAAAAGGATGAGAGATGATTTCTCTGATAAACTATTGCCAAGCTATTCCAGTTGATGGCTAAAGAAACCAGCGCCTGAAACTCCATCTAAAATCCAGTAGAACACAATGAAAAGCTTTAATTATCATATAGATCTAATGAGGGAACTTTTGAATTCACACCACTGCAAAACGTTGAATACGTGACCGTATCTTTGTCTTAATGCTGGTACAGTGATGGAGAATAGAATATTCTAGAGAAAACAGCTAATCCAGCTAACCAAGTTCAAATTGTAAAAGATCAGCTTAGCTACCTTGCTCAGTGTGGCATTAAACTCTTTAAAAGACACAGTTCTCAAGGAGAGAAATGCTTTCATTAGAACAAATCCACCTACCTGTAATGCACTCAAGCATCAGGCTTTTTCCAACACTCTTGTATCTTGCACATGCAGTCAGGCTGCCATTCAGGCATTTAAATGAAAGGATTATATTTTCATGTGACCAGCACCCATCAGAATTATGTTTCTCTTGGGGAGTTGCTGTCCACTGATCTATTTTGAAAATTTGCATCCTCATTTCATTTTATGTGCCTGGTTGGAAGATTTTGTGTGCAGAGCATTTTTGCCAACTCTTGGGTCTTGTAACTGCAGTCAGCATGCAGTTGAGAGGGAATATTTGCATCTTATAACAGAGAAAATATGCGGTGTGGTTTCTTTAAATGATAAAATGTAATAAAGTTATTATTAACCCTTTTTTGTTTCCTTTAATATTTTCAAGAGTCAATTATTAATGCAAACCCATTAATAACCTGGGAAATGGCATCCTGCTTCCTGTATCACTTTGACTTACCTCTATCCTTAGAAAACAGAGGAGACCGGAGATCTGGAAAGCTCATTGCAGCCATCCATATTCATGTTAATTATTGCTTCAGAACATTTGGAGACTGAGTGATCATTACTGATGGGCCTTATGTTGTTGCTATAGGTCATTGTGAAAAAGGTATAGCCCCAGTATTGGTACCAGAGCTTACAAGGCAGATTATAAAGTATAAAAATCTCATGCTAAACCCTGATGCAGTTGTGGTAAGGTATTTGGAGAAAAGACTACAGATTTGTTACTATAGCTCTGAACTCAGAATGACAGAACCTGTATGAATTCTGTTGAAGATTTCTGAGGAGCCCATCTGGATGGCATAAGACATTGTATAAGATAAAAATAAACAAGTCACCTTGGGATTCATAATTTAATTTTGGCATGTTGCCTATAAAGAGTAGGAACCTTAGTGTTTTCCTATTGCCTTTGTACTTGATAGCAGTTGTACCATTTGAAATGACACACCACTGTTATGTCATCTTTTGAACTCCAGAAATGATCTTTCTGGTGCCAGCAGTAAGGCTTTCCTGGCATGCATCTACTCCTGGCAATGGGACGTGTGGTGACTGCCAGTACCAAGGGGTTAAGGAGCAGTGACAATAAGCAGATGCTAATGCAGAAAAGATATTTTAGTCTTCTCATTAAAATAAGTCATTTCACTGTCTTCATGGATATTTGCACAGTTTTGCTTTTCCATTGTTAGTCATAAAAGGTCAGTTCATGGAAAATTAAGTTAATAGGGTCAGTGCAATTTGGTGAAAACTAGTTTTAGTTTGTAGCTTAGAAAAGATAGAGGGTAATGCATCTGATTTTATGGGCTTTCTTACATCTGTTCTGAATAAAACTTCTGCTCTCTTGTTCTAGGATACATATAATAACCCTATAATTTACATCACTCAGAATGGATTTTCCCGAAGTGACCCTGCTCTACTTGATAACAGTCTATGATCGGAGTATTTCAGGCTGATTTTACAGGAAATTTTAAAAAGTGACATTTAAAATTATGAAATATTAATTGTGCAAATGTAATATAATTTTACTTTGTGCTTATTTTTATTCAGCAATGACCAATGATTCTTGAAGCTAAAACTTATGTAAATCAGAGTAAAGTGATAGGATTGGAAAAAATGTTGAGCTGAAAGAAAAGCAAATAGTTTTAATC
Source organism: Pyrocephalus nanus (assembly GCA_038380795.1). Taxonomy (NCBI): domain Eukaryota; kingdom Metazoa; phylum Chordata; class Aves; order Passeriformes; family Tyrannidae; genus Pyrocephalus; species Pyrocephalus nanus. The sequence goes on along the minus strand of CM076264.1, from coordinate 56,408,726 downwards.
CTGTCCCCCCTGTCTTCGTGTAGAAACAAATGAAAAGGTGCTCCACACATACATAATTTCTACACTCAATTTTGTAAGGTCAAGTTCTTCATTGAGCAAAGCAACCACATTCAGAAGTGCTTATCATTCATGCTTCTCATTGTAAAGGGTGTAAAACTGTGGGGATCTAAAAACCTGACCTGCATCTCATAATATCCTTACACAATACAACCTCCCACACACAGTGAGGTCTGTGTAACAAATTGTTTCTGTACAGGGCCATTAAGTCATTATAATCATCTTCTGCCTTTATGTCAATGTGGTCAACATTGGTAAAGCTCTGTTTTTATGCTTTACCTGTAGTTTTTAATTGATCCACTTTCTAATCTTCTAGAAATTCCTTCCTTACCTTCCTTCCATTGGTAGTATTCTCTAAGGTAATTGACAGAAAGTAGATCTTCTCACTATATATCCAAGGAAATGTACTTTAAGATGCCCGTTCATTTAGATAACAGCATCCCTGTTGTATTTGTCCGAATTGATCACAATCATGAATGTCATATCATAGTTCAATAGTTTTTTGTAGCCATTTTTCCATTGTCATGCTTTTTTTTTTTACTTTTGCTATTTATATTCTTTATTTTATCCTTACTTTTTTGTTAAAATGTTCACTTAAAAGCTACCTTTCTATCTTCCTTTATATTTCAAGTTGCAATTTACACTTGTCATCCATGCCAATAATATTTTTTTCTACAACTAAGTAGAAGATGCAAAGGACTGTTTTCTGGCACTGAAACCAACTGGTAGGGCCTGTTTGTATCTGAAGCAAATGGGCCAGTTACCAGTTGTCTTAGGAGAGCCCTTCTGAGGCTGTACCATATCTGGCCCCATGTCTGGAGATTAATAGTTGTCATTGGACAGCAGTTTTATCAAGGAGTTTTTCTTATAATTTTGTGGGCAAGATATCTGGACTTTCTTTGAAGACGTAAAGAAATGAATAAACACTGGATTCTCAGTAGCTCATGAAATGGAATTCATTTACCAAACCTAGTTTTTTTTACAATGTTTTACAGTGTACAATGGCTTATCCTGAGGTAAAGATTTAGGGTAGTTCTGATGAATCCCACTTTGATGCATTTGTTGACTCTGTTCTCTTTATGCATAGCAAGGAATGAAGGAGACTAGCTTGGAGGTAGATACTTATTGGGAGATCAAGAGTTGAGTAAAATTAAGCTTTACTATTTGTTCAGTTCAACAAAGCTTTTAAACATGTATGTGGTCTGACTGTTACTAGTGCAACCTTACACGGGTTTAGTTATACGTGCAGTTCAAAATTAGTTAGATTGATCTTTATCATTTTATTAACTGAAAAAACATGGTGGAATGCTGGCTGAAACAGGTCCCTCTATGCAAAGATAATATAGCTATTAAATCCATCAGCTGTAAGGCACTCTATGAAGAAATTTCAGTAACATTATCACCATATAACTTCTTTCCTGCTATTCTGTTGTCAAAGCCACTCTGTATGTACTGACCCAGGAATGAGCAACTCATTTCAAGTTTTCAGCTCAGATTGATGCAAAGCAGGATACCCAAAGATGTTCACTTTATTCAATGCCTAAATGCTTAACCATTTATTAAGTGTTACATGAAGCAGAACAGTTTAATTGCTTTGCATTCAATGTCTACTCTACAGTAAGTCCTTATCTTTTGAGCTAACTTTTGAAATTATTAGTACTGGTTCATTCATGTAACAGGCTCTGAGTTATGACAGGGGACTTCAGGGATTCTGTTGAGGGATTTGGATATGTCTACTTTTTTTTTTTTTTTTGACTAACCACGAAATAAATACATTTTACTACAAAGGAGAGTATATCTACAGTTTGTTACTGCACTTGTTAATAGAAATGTTGTATTGGATTGATAGTATCCCCATTTTATCTTCTTTTTTTTCGTTAAAAACCTTCCTAGCTTTTAGGATACATGTTTACACTAATTATCTTAGTTTTGACAGCCAAAATTTTCAAAATAATAGGGATCTTCCCTTTTCAAGATCTTGCATTTTAGAAAGAGCTATGCTCTACTAGCCTGAAAATCAGATACTTCAACAGCTGTCAAGCTACATGTCCAAAATTTCTAATGTTTTTACTGTCATCGGGACTATTTAAATTACAAGATCTTGGAGGGCAAGAGGAGTCCTGAGTTGGTATATCATCCTTCACCTAAGACTGTGATCATGTATATGGATAAGTAGTAAAACTTCTGTATGTTACCCCTACACTGTCACAGAAAATTGAGATTTTTGTTTTTTAGTTAGTTAGCAAGACCAGAAAGAGCAATATAAATACAAAGTAGGAAACAGAGAGCAAAACTCATGCAGCTACTATAAATCACATCATTGCTATTATAGATGGGTACAACTGCTGCCATGTTGCTTCTGTAATATATGAATAGATAAAAGCACCAATATTTTAATAAATGTGGATATACATATTTAGCTCCTCTACAGAGACATAAGCATGCATGGTGCTTCACAGATAAATGAAAGTGATGTCTTCTTACCCCAAGGAACTGAAAATCTAATTTAGATACAATGCATGAAGAGATGATGAACAAAAAGCTGGATGAGAGGTAAAGAGAGGACATAGGTCAGAGTAGTCAAATGGTTTTTTCTACAGTTGCTCTTCCTTAATTTTATGTAATTTATTTTAAGGATGACATCTAGACCAAAGATCAATGCTGCCAGAAAAAAAAAGTAGTTGAAAGTATTTAGTTTTGAAAAGTGGAATCTTCTAAAAGAGATAATGTAGTTTCATAAAGTCAATGAAGGAGAGCGGTACAAATACGGGTAAACTATTGCCAGAGGCAGCTGATGGAGAAAAGCAATGAAGGTATTTCATAGTCTGGCTGGTAGAAGATTATTAATAATGCTGATAGGGAGGGAAGAAGGAATTAAATAAGTTTTAGGTTGCAGAGGGCTGCAAGAAGTAGCACTGGAAGTTAGTAGAAATAGAAAGTAAAGAAGTTGAGGATGATGTGATGTGATATGAGCAGAGGCAAATAAGAGAGAGATGAGCAAGAATAAATGTGAACAAGCAGGACTAGATTTGAAAGTAAATAGGAAACATATGAACATTTAATTTGGAGTCAGCTAGAAGGTCAGCAGTAAAGGATGCAGGGCAAATAGGAGAAATGATTGTGAGCAGAAAAGGATGGGTAAAGCTTAAGATTCAGATGGTGTTAATTTTCTCCTTAAATATGCTTGAATGAAGCAGAAGAGAAAATGAGATACAGAGAATGCTGACTGCAATTGGAAGTGCAGAGCAGAACTAAAACTGACAGTAAGCAAGGTGGTGCAGTTAAGGAAGATTTTAAAAAATTGAACTTTAAGTTAAATGCAGTCCCTTCTGGATAGCTTTTTGTATTCTTTTCCCCTCAGACTTCTTAGAATTGTTATAAAGCCTTTTTAAATACTGTCATCACTGTACACTTTGACCTTGCTCTCATGAACTAACCATTTAGTCTGTGTTGTAGATACGTACAAGCCTGCTTTTGCTGCATTGCCATGCACATAAAACAGTGAGATTATAATGCAATACTGTAGTCCATGAAAATATGATTTATTGTTAAATTAAATATGGATGTCATAATGTGAGCCCCTCGGGTCAACGATAAGCTTGAGTGTTATTGAAAGAGCTGCAGCAGCAGCTCTGTTTCTTCATTGCCACTGACAAAAATGCCTCTACAAATAGAATACAACAATGCAGACATATTAAGGAGGCTCTGAGATGTGCTGTCCCTGGCATAACATTGCCATGTGACATTTTCAAGAACTATAAATACATTGACTGCATTATAGTATAAAAGTTAAGAAGCTTTGCAGTAGTCACTGCAGAAGCATTAAAATCAAGCTGAATTTATTGTGAATAGTACAAGGAATTCAAAGCTTTTAAAAACCCAAACCAACCCCAACAAAATAAACCAAGAAATACTTTAAATCATAAAGATATAGAAAGGATAGGACAATATTTTTATCATGTTTTAACATAGTTTTAAAAAGTCCAGAGTACACAAGTAAAATTCCATAAAGTTAAATGCCAGTATTATGAGTTCTTATCATGACAAGAACAGCCACATATAATTTCTTAGGAAAAATGTGTCAGAACACCTCAGACAACAGAAATTGCCACTTTGTAGCAGTATTTTCTCATTACTGAAAGTTTAGACCTCATTTTTTTCACATTAATCCTTTAATCTGGATAATTTTACCTGCAAAAGTGAGACTTTTTTTTTTTCTTAACCAGCGGTTTTCCAATGCAAAACTATGAAGGAAAAATTTCTTTCTCTGAAATGACCTGTAATCTGCCTTCATAAGTGTCTTGCAGTGAAAACACAGTAGTGAGCTTATGTTGGGAAAATTTCCACTGGAATTAGGGTAATAGAAAACAGGTTAGTACAGCAACAGAAGAAGGTCTCTGAAACAAGGATATGTGAGTGAATTTCTTCCTTGCCAGTGTCTTAATTTTGATTGAAAAAATATTAAATTAAAAGGCATAATATACAGTAGCTGCTAGGTGTCTATGGGCTGATCAGATGGTCCCTGGGAAAAGGACTGTGTAAGACATGGGAGCTTTGTGTGCAGTGTTAGAAAGAGGGCAGCTAGACCGAGTGGTGCAGCAGTTTATTGAAACTGGGAACTGGGATTTAGCCAATATCTCATCCTCACGCAGTACCTGGGATGTGCTTTGGATCAGAAGTAAGCAGGCCCCAGCCTCCGGTGAACTGTTAGTTTTCAAAAGCGTTAGCAACTGCAGCACAAGAATAGCTCCTGCTCTGTAAAGGAGAGATACTGTGTGGGAGGCTTTAGTTACCTCAGAGAGGATAACCTAAGCAATTAGGCACTGTGGGTGTTGTACTACTGCCAGATAGCTCATGATTAAGTCCCTGCTAGAAACCTCTTTGGGGTATTAGTCTTGTTACAGACATACTATTTGCTTTGCTTAGCAGCACTACTGCATTGTTGAAGCAAAACTCAGGAGCCTTCAGCTTTGCTGCTGGTTGCCTTAGTTGTGCAGGCAAAGACTGGGGATCTCAACAACTAACCAGTTTCTAATCTCCAAATCACACATCTATGTGGCCAGAAAGTTAGAGGCAATTATTGCTCACCTGCACTTTAAAGAGTTCCCACAGGAAATTATTTGTACATGCACAATGTAATCCCCACATCAGAAGTAGCTACTGTAGTGGTTTTGATTCTGTTTTTTATTCTGCAAGATGAAAGACAATGACAACCTTGCTGAGAAAAAAGCAACTCTCACAAATAAAAAGGAGAGATTTTTGGCCTTTATGATGAATAAACAGTCTTTTATGAAAATTGTGAGTTTAAATTCATCAGATGTGGATGGTACATAACATCATTGGGTTTGATATCAGTTCTATGCCACATGCTCAATTTGGAGTTACCTTTCAGGAGTAAATGTACTGAATCCACAGTGGCACATCATTAAAAAGTACTGTGGTAGTGCTGTGTCTTTGAGACAGCTTTTAATTTATCTCCCCGTTTTAGGATAATTCAGTTTTAAATAACTCAGGCCCATTAAGTGCATTCTGAATGCCTTTCCTAGGATTATGTACAGGATCAGTAACAGCAGAAACTAAGTTAATATGTAATGCAGTTTGGCTAAGCTTTTCCGTATAGGCATATATCTTTCCTGGAGTTGAGAGATAAGTTCAGTTTATTAGAATAAACATCTGTACTTAGATACCTATCACCTCTTAGTCACAGATTTATGTTCTATAAAATGTGATTTTGCCTTCTAATATAAAACAGGAAACATATTTCTTCTTAGAGCAGAGCACATTACCAAAATTATTATGAAAATTGATTCAAGAGGCATTAGAAAATTAGATAGAAAGCTATGGAATTTAGTGGTGCTAATACAACTTTTATCACAAGATGTTCATGTGGTCCTGAGTATTTTCCATGGGAAGTATTCATGCCTTGCTTCTCATCTTTCTCTCTAAATATCTGCTCTTAACAATTTAAGAAGGTCCAACTGTGATATGATTGTCCTTATGGTCATTTGACAATTACTGGAGAATGTATGTTTTCCAATATATATTTTTAGAAGGGAAAATAGGAGGCTGAATTAAAAGATAAACTTAGGGTCTACTATATTAAAAAACTACAACTGTGTTTTGAAATGCTTGGGTGGGTAGCTAATATATTGCTATCCAGCTTCCAAACTAGTGATTTTTCATTATGTTTCTGTGATAATAATTGCTCATAATTTGATTTCATGGGAGTTATTGTCATTCTAAAGGGCTGAAAATTATATAAATGCAGCTGTACAGGGAATATTACAATGTCAAACAAAGTAGTGTCATTGCAGACCTACGTATATCCTGCCACAATGTCAATGTAAAAGGAAAGAAACCATATTGATCAATAGAGCAGAATATCAGGAGTGATTGGATAAAATGCAAACAATGCATTATCTCTTGTACAGTCTTATTAAATGAAAATACAACTTTCAGGCTATAACAGTACATTGGATTTGAACTCACATATGCCTGGGTTTTTAAAGCCACTGCAATTTTTACTGAGCAGGTATATGCTCCTTCAATGCACACACATACGTTCAATATGACCTACTTTATAATTGCTGTGGGAGTTTGCCTTTGCATTTTTTGATAGTTCTCTATTCAGATTCCCAACCATAGCATTGCATTAGCTTATTTGCATTGAATCAATTTTTGCTGAGGGATCTCCCATTTTTACATAAAGAAGTACTTAGCTTCGTTACACAGAGAGTGAAGTATCTTGATATCAGTGTTAAACTAGGGAAATTGAGGTAGCACAAGTTCAATGTAATTTAGCTAAGGTCAAAAAGCAGATAGTACTTGGATTCTTCTGGTCTCCTGTCCTGACTCTGTCTGTGCAATGTCACATTCCTGCTGTGAACACATTTAGAAATAAACATTCATATCAAAGAATATGCAGATGTACCTGAATGCACTATATATGTCTCTCAAAAACACAAATGGGAAAGTCATCTACCGAACTTGTATTGTAGCTGGAAATTAAATTCAAAATGTTACTATTTCAAATATATTAAGGACACTTATCCCTAGTGCGGCAAGTCTGGTGTTTGAACAGATTTTTGAGGAGTTAATAATTCTATTACACGGTGGAATAATTTGCTCAGAAAAAAAGGGGGATGATTATATTTCTGGGAAATGAAAAAATCAAATGATCAAATAGTAAAATAAGTTCAAGGCATTATTTCTCTATAAGAATGCTGCATCTGTCCAGATGCAACACAATTTAGAATATATAAATTGGAAAAAAAACCCATAGCTTTTACTTTTTCATGCTAGAATAACAGAAGACCAATAACATGATGTTTTCTAGAGTTCCCTAACAATTTAAGAAAGAAAGAAACGTAAGAAAATTAGGTTCTCAAAAGGAGAATTAATTTTATCACATTCATGAATGCTTAAAAAGAATTTATTTTTACTTGTAATATTCTTATAATAATGTAATAGTTAAATGTATTTTCCTTGTTATTCCCTGAGAGAAGAAACTCTCCGTTGGTGTCACTATTTTACTTCGTAAAAGTAACACCTGAAAATAAAGACCCTCCTAATATTTATAGCATTTCTGTGTTCTATTTTCAAATTGTCCATCCTGGCACATTTACATAGCATAAAAGTGAATTGGAAGCATTAGAATACAGGGCTTTTTTTAACAATTTTGCATTGTAGATAAAATCTGAAGTGAATTGGACTTGCATGACAGTGCTTGCTAGTGTTGGATTCAAGTGGTTAATTGCCAGTTAAAGGAAAGAAGAAAATGCCCCTGCAATGGCTGTTTGCAAAACAAGGGAAGAAAACTTGGAAAGGTACCTTCTCCTTCATCTCACACCATGTCTCCTCTGTGTTTCCATATTTAAGAAGCCTTTAAGACACTTCTATGTTAGTCTTCCATTTTATTCCCTCAGTAACACCATTGGGTTAGGTGTAGCTAAGACTTTTGAATTCCTAGAAACCCTTACTGTCTTCTCAGCTAAAGTGTGATTTTTGTTGTTGATGTTTTTTGTGGTGCCTAATTTATTGTAATTCAGATAACATTGGTATGAAACAATACAGACATCGTTAGCGGCTATGGGAGTTTTAGTAAAGGGTTTAAGCAACAAAGAAAAGTTTTGCTTTTTCAGAAAGGATTAACTGTATGTGCCTTAGGTGTTTGAATGTTTCTAAAAAGAAGGCATAACCCAGTGACAGTACTACAGCAGTTTGCACTCTTCTTTCTTCAAAATTACGTGAAGCATAATTTTACAAAGAATGTTCAAAACCACATTTTTAAATACTGTGTGTCCTTATAATGAATTCTTACTGTTTACTTGGATGATTTAAAAAAAAAAAAAAAAAAAAAGGTGTCAAACCAATGCTCATGTTACTGCAGATGCAGGATCGGCACTCCCAATGAAGAACTTATGCAGTATATTTTCTGCCTGGGCTAATACCTCACAGTAGTACATCGGCTCCTGCTGTAACAACTGAAACTGCCATGCACTTTTCACATTTAGTCCTCAGTCACTGTGCATTGTAAACATCCAATCTAAAGATCTTAAAGGAGTGAATAAGGATGGCTGAATGCAGAGCCAGAGGAACATGCTTTATCCTTGCAGAGGGGGAGAAGAGAGTGCTTTTGGCTTCTGCAGCTTCTGAAAGTCATTTGAAAGCTCTCTCTTGGACTTGCATGCCTTTTATATCTGCAACTCAGACTGTCGCCTCTGATCTCAGCAACCAGCTTTATGCTTGTCTGGCAGTCTTTTTCTCATGAGCTACCCCAGCAGTTATGAGCAGCTGGGTGCATAAGTAAACAGTCCCCAGGTTCTGCATCCTGTCCTTTATTCAACATCTTTATAAGCTTCTAAAAACGATCCTTCACTAAGAAATACAATTTGCAGAGCTGAATGGGGAAAAACCGTGTCACCCCTCCCTTAGGTATTGACTTTGTGGGGTGGACATTAGCTTCAATACTGGATCTGCATCCTAAGACTTCAGTAATTCAGTGTTTCTTAATATAGGTTACAACAGCAATTAGAGTTGTGGAATTCCCATTTTTATTCTTTTGAGTGTTGTGGATTTTTTCTCTGTTCCTTTTTAAATATCGTGACATTTCTCTTTTTTTTTTTATTCCCTGCTTGCCTTACCCCCATTAGTCCTGTGTTTTCCAGCAGGCAGATGCTGATTTTCCTCATCCATGTGTAATCCCAATGAAATTTCCATTTTCCATATTTTATAGTGTGCTTCTATTCACCTTTTTAAACACAGGCAATAGCAGTCCAAGGGAGAAGAATTCACTAACCTCCTGGGGAAACTAAAAATGATCATAGTCTAGCAAGTCAGTCTTTAAATGTCCTTTGCCCATTCCACCCTCCCCTCTGCTACTCTTTAAGTATTTAAATCTGCCCCCTACCAGTCCAACTTCCTCACCAGATGGTGCCTTCTGACTAGCTCTGCCTTTCTTCAGAGTATGAATAAGTACGGCAAAGAGCACAAGGAACTGGTGAGACAGCTACTGGAATATTTCATCAGTGCTAGCGTCCACTTTTTTAAAAGGACAGTGAAAAATAGGAGAGAGCTCAGGAAGGAGCCACAAAAATGATTTGAGGGCTGAAGAAAATGCCTTACTGTGGGACTCTAAAGAGCTCAATCTGTCTAGTTTATCAACAAGAAGACTGAGAGGTGACTTGATTACAGTGTACAGGTACCTTCATGGGGAAAATATACTAGGTACTAAAGGGCTCCTTAGTCTAGTGAGCAAAAGCATAAAAAGAGCCAATGGCTGGAGGCCAGACAAATTCAAATGAGAAATCAGACACATTTTTTTAACAGTGCAAGCAATTAAATATTGGCACAAATTATGAGAAGGACTGGATTCTGCACTCTTGCCTTCACATCAGTGCTGAGTGTAGTTTGAAAGAGATGCCTTAGCCATACGAGTTTCAGATACATTCCAGGGAAATTAGTGAAATTTAAGAGCCAATGATTCGCTGAGGGTAAACCTCCATGATCTTTTGATCTCGTGTTTTTTTATTCTACAAATTTAAGAGTCCTGGCTACAATGACTGTTCATAAATCATTAAAAGAAAGCTGGTATGAGATGTACCTTTGCAGTATTAGATACTGGTTTTGTGGAAGTAGATCTGTATAAATAATTATTTTATTGGCCTAAAGACAAAGCTAAAACAAACTAACAAAGCAACCAACCAACAAAAATTAATGGAGTTATCCACAGTATATGATTTTATTATTTAGATTATTTTAAATTATTATATTTTTTGAAGTCAGGACAAGATTTTTAATTTGAATATTTATGTTTTCTCCAAATATTTTCAGTTGCCTTTTTTTTTTCCCCTGGCTGAAAGAATTCTACACTTCTTACACCATAATTGCACTTACACTATGCTTATTTTCAATCAGAAAACCACTCAAATTTTGTCCAGGAATACAGGGAATCATGTTTCATGCTAATCCTCATTGGTTGTTCTTACTTGTTCTCCTCTCTGAGAATCATTATCATTTATGCAGGCAGTGATAGGTTTTTAAATGATGTAATCATATATAGGTGAGAAACAGTAATGACTTTATCTTTAAAGATAAAGATTTTTTTAAAGGTTAATTATATTCCACAAATTGTTTTAAAAGTAGAATGCTAACATTATTGTAAGACTCCAATTTGGAAAGCAATTTCCCTGTCTAATATTTATCATTTAATCTCAATATACTTCCTCTTTTCTTCTCTGTTGCTACTGTTTCTAAGTGCTGTGCTAGATTCTTTCTTTTTTGTTTATTCACACAGCTGTCGGTATCTATTTCCTCTCCTCGAGCCTCAGACATCTCTTAGCCAGGACATGCATATTTGTCTTTTCTCTTGGTCTTAACTCATAATTTATTTTTTCCATCTCTTGATCCCTTTTGCTTTTCCTTAGGCTTCATTCAATTTCTCACTGTCTTTCCAAACAAATCATACCCAGAACATGAGACTGTACTAATAACAAGTGTTACAGCTTGATGGCTGATCTGACAGGTAATACGTGTTTCAAGTGAACTCCAATGCAATTTCAGCCAAGGAAAAGGCAAGGAACAGTCTCATATCTACGACTGGGGAAGTGACAGAGGAAAAAATATCAATCCAGTGTGGAAGGCAGTTGTATGTAGCATGGCTTAGTGGCTGAAGCAGGAACACAAAGGTCTCAAGAATGTGGCCAAGGCAGATTGGATGGAAAGTAGAGGTAAGGAGAAGGAGAGTGTGCCAGTAATGAACCTTAGTCGGAACCCAAGTTTGAAACTCTTCTCTAGCCATCATGAGATATTAGTTATAGAAACTTTATGGAACTTTTTTCCACCTAGATCTCAGGAGAGGCATTCTCACACTTCATATGTTTTATTGGTATTATCTGATCTCTTTTCACCCCCTTTATAGTGATAGCATCAGCCATAATCATCTCTTTATCTGATCAGCTACAAATCTGCTCTCCTTGTTTTATATGTATTTGGATAACACTTTTCTCTTCACACTCTCAAAAAGGCACCCAACATCAGTGCAGTTTTTCAGTCGAAACATTCACCTCTGTTTTCTGTGGGTCAGGGACCCTCATGATTCAGCCTGGATGTTTCCTCCCTCTGTGCATTATCCCATGTCATATGCTATCCCCCAGAATTTTATAAGTCTTCCAGAAGTTCATCATAGACAAGTAGAAAGCAAGGACATAGGAGAAGAGAAAGGTAGATTCCCTTTCCTTATACCAAATATAAGCTGAACAGAGAAAGTACTGAAGTTAGAGATTAGAGTCCTTAATTGAACAGTCCCTAGTCATAAGAATTTTGGCAACTTGATGATACTAGTATGTGGGGAGTGATGTTTTATTTGTTTCTGTAGTATCAGGTGGTGTTTTTTTGTTTTGGTTTTGTTTTGGTTTTTTGTTTGGTTGGTTGGTTGGGTTTTTGTTGTTGTTGTTGTTGTTGTTGCTTTTATCTTCTTTTTGTTGTTTGGATGGTTGGTTTTGGTTTTGGTTTTGGTTTTGGGTTATTTTGGTTTTTTCCATGTCAGCTATGATCAAAGGCTCAAATGTGTATGTACCTCTTTCCTGGCAGTCGGTCTGAGCCTTTTGCCAGAGCTCATGCCTGTTTTTCATTTATTCTGAGTAAGTGTCTGAATAACACACACAGTATATTCTGTGCATGTTCTGTAACTGGAGGTGGCAGTGTTCTGCTGCATCCTTTCCATAGTCAGTTTTAGTCATGGAAAGTCCATTTTAATTCTCTCAGTCTTAATCTATTGCTTTTAAATAAGCAAAGCGTGTGCACCTGTTTGAAAGTTGTAATAGAGAAGATTATTATGATATGAAAAATGTCTTTACTTAAACAAAAAGGCTTTCCATGACCTTAGTTTTATTAATTTATAAGCAGTGTTTTTATATAAAACATACTGTGGAATAGCACTTGTTCTGTGTGCAACAAAAGCAAACCAAGTAACACAAAGATATCCCTCTTTGTCATGGATAGCTGGAAGTGTGAATATGCTGTATGGTTGCTATAGTTATGCAAAATATTTCAGATAAAAGAAAGTAAGCTGCTTCACACTGTGAAATCAACCCCTTGTTTTAGCCCCCTACCAGTAATAACCATAGCCCTGCTGTAGAGTTGATCTTTTTTACTTTCCAAGACTGAGAAGCAGTTCAGTCTGTGGAGCAGTGAACGCTTTGCTAGTCCTGCAGAATTTGATAAATTCTGGGAGATTTTAGTGGAGCAGAGGAGTCACTGGAGATGAGCTGAGGAGACACTTTGCTATAGCATCCTGCTCCCTTACTCTGGTCACAGCTGCAAAAATGGCATTGTATATCTGTGTATTGATTTTTTTACTGACCAAACCACTGTATGTACCTGAATCTGTAAAACAACAGAATATTGATCTATTACAGAAAATGATCTATTTAAAGTATCTATTCTCTTTACTAGTCTGGGGTGCAGAGACACATCTATTTGTAGCCTGGCATATCTGTACTGCAGCCACCAGTTTGCACAATCTGGACGTAAATTTAACCCACAGTTCCTCCTTAAAATTACCTATATATTGCTTAAATCTTCCACCATCAGTTGCCATACATATATCTGTGTTTATATGTGTGTGTGTGGCCACTTGAAACAGAAAAGCTATTAATGGGCAGAGTTGGATTTTTTTTTCCAAACTAGCAATTTGTTTAACAGGTTTGCACAGCAACTCCTAAATGATTTCACTTAAAAGGACACTGTGAATGTTAATTAAAAACATTCATTAGGGTTTTAATAATTCCTTAGAGGCTTTAAACACGAATCTGTTTCTGCACAAAAATGTTTTTCTTCTTGTCTTAATCCATCTATTTTGGGGAAGTCAGTATGTGCTGCTGGACTGTTAACAATGCTCCTCCTGTGCCTACCTTCCTTTAAGAAAAAAGGACATTCGTCTGGCAATGAGGAAAAAATCACATTCAAATTCAAAATATTTCTTTTACAATGAGAAATTGGAAATTAGAATTGAAATTCAGCCTTTTCATCAGTTCAGACATACTTGATTAGAGAGGCGTTTATGTAATGTTGGTTGGATCTCCAAGTGTGGTATGGTAAACCTGCCCTTTTCTTGCACAAGTGCAACCTTGAAGTTTCCATCAAGATGGTATCAGTATAGATGGAACAAAATTTTCTAGTTTACCTGAGCTTGTATTGGGCATTTTTGTTGAGTGGTATTGTTAGACAGGAATTACAGAATCATAGAACATGCTGACTTGGAAGGGACCCGCAAGGACCATCAAGCCCAACACTTAGCTCTGCACAGGACCATCCCCAGGAGTTCATGTGCCTGAGAGTATTGTCCAAATGCCTGTTGAACTCTATCAGGCTTGGTGCTGTGATCACTTTCCTGGGGAGCCTGTTCCAGTGCTGGACCCCCTCTGATGAAGAACCACCCCTCTGATGAAGAACCTTTTTCTAATATCCAACCTAAACCTCCCCTGACACAACTTAAAGTCATTCCCTCAGGTCCTGTCACTGGTCACCACAGAGATGAGATCAGTGCCTGCCTGTCCTCTTTCCCTCACAAGGCAGTTGGAACTGCAGTGAGGGGTCCTCTCAGTCTCCTCTTCTCCAGGCTGAACAGACCAAGTGCCCTCAGCTGTGCCTCATGTGGCTTCCCCTCAAGGCCCTTCACCATCTTTATTGCCCTCCTTTTTGGACACTCTCTAAGAGCTTAATATCTTTCTTATATTGAGGTGACCGAAACTGCACAGAGGAACTGTTGTCTGAAGATGGTTGAATACGGCACATAGGTAAAATTCAGTATTCCAAGGGAAAATGTGACCCAATTTGAATGTCAATGGGACCAAACTCTAATTAGACATAAATATACGCACCATTGAGTAGGAGGTTCTAATTCCCTTCATCATTCACAAGAAGGAATGGCTATCTTTTGAATCTCAGTATAGATGTACAGATTTTGAAAACCTCTTCAGATGTTTTTGATAGTATTTTCTGATTCTTTCTGCATATTTCCATACAGAGAAAAATAACTAAAATATTTAGCCTTTTGTAAAGTGTGACAATTGTGATGCTTTATGGCATCTTTATGTCATACATCTGTGTTAGCAACCCAGATTGTCACTTCTGTTACTGGAATTTTGATTTCCTTTCTTTGGTCTTTCTCTTCTGCTTTTTTGGTTTATGCTGTTGAAATCTAAGCCTCAGTCTAATCTCATTTCATTGTTCAGGCCAATTTTTTCCCCTTTGTGTTTCTGTCACATTTGCTGACTCTGTCCAGGTATGAGTCACTGTAATACACACGATATTAAATTGATGTTCTTTTTTATTCTCTGGATTATTAAACATCTATTTAAATCCATATATATCATTTGTTTGTACATTTCATTTGCATGATTGAATGCTTTTTGGTAGTGAGACAGATTCTTATATTGTAATGTGCCAATTTCAGAACTTTTCAGAAAAGTGTATTTCATAGTTTTCACTTTGTAGTCTACAAGGAATCTTATTATTTGAATAAGTATTGATTGCATAGTACCAAGGTACAAGCCTTCCTTTTATTTAGAAAGAATGAGCATGGCTGATTATGAACAAGAGCATTCACGGCAATCCAGTAGGAAAAAGGTATCCTGACACGGGCAAGTTAGTAACTGTCCTTACTCTAAAATTAGGTAAGCGCAAATGTTGATGTGCAATGAGTTCTGTAAAACTGGTATGAAAACCAAGATTTGACATCTTCATTTTAAGGAAGGGATACTGTCTATTGGTTTCTTGTCCTCACAAATTTGTGTGGAATAATCCTGTATTGCCAGGTATATTGGTGAGGAATAGCCAGTGTCTACTTAAAAAGACCTCAAAGGGGCAAGAAGAGATTAGAAGTGAACAAGTATTCTCAACAAACGCCATATACTACCATTTTGATTATTATACTAAAGTCACAGTAGGCAAGGGAGATATAGCCAACTCTCAGATTAAATAGTTAATGCAGATGAAGCCAGGTTGGACTCAGTCCAATGATTTTTAGTATTAACATCTTAAAAAGCTGAAAGCATTTCTAAAGATGCTATAAGGTAGGGAGTGCAGAAGATGCATTTTTACAGAAGAATGACAGTCGTCATGGTGGGACACAGTTGAACTCTGAGCATACCTACCCCTTCCTTTATAAATTAACCCTCCATGGTGGTACTCATTAATGGAAATGTCAAGGGTTTTGTTTTGGGTTTGCGTTTTTTTTTACAGTTGTAAGCTCTACTATAGATTTCTGCACAGTCAGATCTTGGAGTCAATCTCTTTATCCATGCTGGATAAAGGGCAGCTACTTACCTGTTCTAAATATTCATGATCCTGACCATCAGTGGCCATATCTGGAGCACTTTTCAGTTGAGACTCTGAGAAGATAAAAACTGCAGAATTATAATAATCAGGTTTATTAAATCCAGGGTTTCCCCCCCTTATTTCACTTATCGATATGCCAAGTAGTTCATTGATAATGTTTGCTTTGATACATACCAGTCTGCTTGCTCTGAAGACTTTAGGTGCTATAAGGTTGTCTCTCTCAGAACAAAATGTTTTCAGGAAATTTTGGCAATTTCTCACTACGTCTCTTGACTGATCTTCAGTGTTTAACTTCACAATGCAGCTTTAATATGAAAGCAAAAGATAGAGAGAAGTGGAAAATACTCACCAGTACCACTGTTTAAAATCTCTGAGCAGTCACCAGTCGACTTTTTCATACCTGCAAAGGAGGTCGTGAATGAACTTCTAACATGATTCAAATCTGACTCAGTGTGCTTAAAATGACCTAACATTTTCTCAGTTTCACCAATTACAAAACTCCTTCTAACCTGCCTAGATGCCTTTGTTGTCCATCAGATAAATAACTTATGAAGCTATATAATTACATTAGAGAGGATTAAAATGAGATTTTTCTGGCTATCTTATGCCATGACTACTGCCATTTGTAAAATAAAACATTCCCTATATCTACCATCACAGAAGCTGAAAGAGTAGTCAGATGTGGCCTCTGAGACTACTTGCCTACAATATGTGATACATGGGTTCAAAATTCATCTCTGCTCTTTCATCAGTTTTGGGGAACTAGATAGAAATATCAGCTTTACTTCAGTCTGGAAAAACAATATTCCCAAGTTACTGGCTGCTACAGCTGTACATTTTGGATGAGAATAATTAGAAATTACTGTATAATACATTGCAATGTATTGCAATGAAATATATAGATATAGATAATCTTATGATTATATGATATAGAAAATCTTATATCATCTTCATGAAGATATAAGCAGTACTGAAAGACACAGTATCCCACTATGGTATAAAATAAATATTTCTGATAGAGTTACAAATATTTCTGGTGTCAAAGGTTTTTACCATATGTAGTGGGTTGACCCTGGTCAGGTATCAGGTATCTACTAAAGCCGCTCTCTCACTCACCCTCTGCAACTGGACAGAGGAAAGAGAAAAAAAACAGCTAAGGATTCATATGAGCAGAGATAAGATCTGGGAGAGGTCCCTTACTGATTACCTTCATGGGCAAAACAGACTCAAAGTGGGGATAGTACTTATATTTATTACTAATACCATAAAAGCCAAAGAATGAGAAATAAAACAATCTTAAAAAAACATTCCCCCCACCCCTCCTTCCTTCCATATTCTCACTCCTCCCCCCCAGCGATGCAGGGGGACAGGGAATGGGGGTTGTGGTCACTTGTTTCTGCTGCTGCTCAGGGAGAGGAGTCCTTCCCGTGCTCCCGTGGGGTCCCTCCCACGGGAGACAGTCCTTGATGGACCTCTCTGGTGTGAGTCCATCCCTCAGGCAGCAATTCTTCCCAAACTGCTGTCCTGTGGGTCACTCCTCCATGGGGTGCAGTCCTTCACAAATGAGCTGTACCGACGTGGGTCCCCCACAGGGACCACAACTCCTACCCGGGAAAAACCTGCTCCAATGTGGGTTTCCCTCTCCACAGGCTCCAGGTCTCTGGCAGGACCCTGCTCCATCATGGGCTTCCCACAGGGTAAGAGCCTCCTTCCTGCATCCACCTGCTCCAGCATGGGCTCCTCCACGGGCTGCAGGGGGATCTCTGCACCCCGATATCCCTCTATTGGCTGCAGGGGGGTCTCTGCACCCCAATGTCCCTCCATGGGCTGCAGGGGCACAGCTGCCCCACCATGGTCTGCACCACGGGCTGCAGAGCCTCAGCTCCGGCTCCTGGAGCACCTCCTGCCCCTCCTTCTGCACTGACCTTGGTGGCTACATTGTTGTTCCCATGTTCTTACTCCACTGTTCTCTGGCTGGAATTTCTCTTCTGTTTTTAAATATGTTATCACAGAGGCGTTACTATTATTCCTCACTGGCTCGGCCTTGGCCAGCAGCAGGAAGTCTGTCCTGGAGCCGGGTGGCATTGGCTCCACAGGACAGGGGAAGTTTCTATCAGCTTCTAAGAGAAGCCACCCCTGTAGCCTGCCCTGCTACCAATACCCAGCCACAGAAACCCACTACACCATAATGGCTCAAAAATATACTATATTTTGAACTATTCCATATTTTTCAGATTTAGTCTCAAAAGACTTTAGCATAGATATAATAAACTTGCTGTTTTAGAAAGAACATAGGAAATAGCTTTAATGAACAAGCTTTCTAATAAATAGAACAGCAGATAATACTAAAAGAGAATATTCAGCCCTTTGCAAAAGAGCTTAGCTAAATTTAGGCAGAAAAAATGGAAGAACAATGATGGGAGGTAACAGTATCTTAGAAGGAAAATATTGCAAGGAGGTAGAACTGAAGGAGTAGTCAGAATAATCATAAGACATGTGCATAAGCTGGTGGTAAAGAGAATGCCTGCTGTGAAGAAAGCTGAACATTCATCCTTAGGCATGCAACATCTAAGGAAGCCATGAGGAGTCCAGAACAAAATACCACAGGAGCAAGGCTGCAGGCAGAAGAGCAGATTTAAGAGGCATTAACACTGGGAAATTGAGTGGGTCCAGGACAGCTGGCAAAGACATTCAGGCAGGGACTGGGAAGAGGGAAAAGGGAATGATGACAGAGCCTTGAGAGATGCCAGCAGAGACAGGACAGAAATAGAGGATCCATCAGCACTAACTCTCTAATGCTGTCAGCCAGATGAAGAAACAATAAGTTGGTGTCACATAAACCTAAGGGTGGGAGTTTCTTGTGGAGTAGTAAGTGGCCTATGGTGTCAAAGGTAACAGAGCTATCAAGGAAGAATGAGCACAGAGAAATGACCCTACAAGAAATAGGCACTTAATGTGAAGGATGACAAGACAAATTAGATATTTGGCAGTCTACCTAAAGCAACTCCTTCAGCTACTGTGACCACCTACATTGGCAGAGTAATTAGAAGATCTTCCAAACACAGTGATAAATGGCCTGAAAGGGGCAGGGAGATCTATGCCTATTTATAAAGTGCCTGTCATCATAGTATCCAGATATCACAGCAGGCAGTTAAAGAAAGATAGATGCTATCCAGTAGTGGAATATTTCTTCTGTTATGGTTAGGTATGTTTGGAATAAAGAGATATTCCAAATAATCAAACTTTTGTCAAGTATGACAAAGCAGATAAGGCTTGCCTACAGTGATTTACTGCGTACAACTTCAGGAGTAGGGACTATTCATTCTTTGAAGCTGAAAAAAAAATATCTTTTATAGAATTTTGTAATGGTGGCTCTCTTCCTGAAGAAATAAAAAACCAGGATGACTTGACTAGTTTATGCAGACAAGAGCTAGTGCACAATGTAACAAGCAGTGCTAGAAAATCGTGCTTAGGGCTTAGAAATAATGAGCTCCTAATGTGTTTTTCTAATCAAAGTGTCAGCATGAAATTCACTGTATTTGGAGATCATTCTATTACTGAGGCAGCAGTGTATCAAAAGTTCACTGTGGATATTATTTTTGTCTCATCTTTGAATTAGATTTGCTTTTGCTCCTCCCTTTTAATAGTTTTAAGTCAAAAGCAGCACAACCAAGAGAAGAGCAGTGCTTATCACATCTATTCCAATTTTCTTGGACCGACAGACATCCCTGTCAGTCTCAGTTATCTTTCCATGCAACACTGCTTTGAACAGAGAGTTGATAGGTCTAAGTTTTCTTCCTCAAGATTTAGGCATATCATAAATCAAACAGACCCCATGAAGGGACTTCTTTACTTATTTAGCCTACTGAACACAGACATGAGTGTAATCTAGGTTCTCCAATAGCTTATTTTCTAACAAAAGCATAATGTTGTGCAGTACATATATGACAGCAGGATTTTCATGGGTTTTACCCAGGTGATATTTTCCTGTCACAAAACCAGAGCCATCTTTCCACTACTGAGTCCACATAAATGTAGCAGCTGTGGTCCAAGTGGTGTTTTTAAGGACCTTAACATCCTTTATTCTTGAGAGATGGAGTTTCAGTGTTACATTTTGTTTAAAAAATGTGCATATTCATATATATATAGGACATATATAATTAGTGACATATCTATAATTAGTGTCATGCATGTTTATGTTTCTAGCAATATGGAAGAAATAAGCAGAATAGATTTGGTTTATCTTCTTAGTTAAACCAGTCAAAAGTATCTAGGTTCTCTTCTCTTAATTTTTGCCTGGTTTTGATTATTCAGGTTATATGATCATTGTAAAGTTTTATGCAATTTCTCTTGATACTTTTTCCAAGAAAATCTCCAAACAGCTACACTGGCAATTGTTCCTTGATCATTTTTTATACTCTTGTGTCACATCCACCATCACATTTAGGTATGTAGCTATATATAGAAGTGTGCAGGTATGGCCAAGCCTCTGACATATGATACAGGGAAGTGCAGTACAGTCTGCTATTAGTGACAGAACAAAGACCTTGGGGGTTGCTGGAGTTTCTTTAAACTGTGCCTTACTTATCTAACAAAACCTGCACCACCACATATGTGACACAGAGAAGTCAAGCAATAACATGATTCTACTAATTTGCTTCATGGTATATGCATATTATTTAAACAGCTGTTTAATATTAGAGGTTGTATGGGATATAAATCATGCATGCCACTTGTCTACTGTGCTGTAGAATGTAACTGGGAATTGGTATGTAGCCTTGTACTTCATATACACACAGTGCATTTCAGATAAAGCTCATAAAAGTTTTCGTGCTGAGAGGAAGTTGTGAAAAGTTTCATTTAAAAAATCCCAAATCATCTGCTTTACTCAACTTGAATTTCACAACAACAAACCATCATCCAAATTAGGCTCCCAAACCAACCCTGTCTTGAAAAAATTGTTGCTGGGAAGAGAAAGAAACACTGTCTTGTACTCATTAGCTTACAGGACAGGGGTAGATTAACGCTGTAGAGATTGGTTTTAATAGGCAAAGGTGAAGGAAAGGGAGAGAAGCTATGTTGGATTTGTGTGGCCAGGTTTTCGTAGTGGGAGGGATAGAGGGGTGGCTTCTGTGAGAAGCTGCCAGAAGCTTCCCCCATATGTGGCAGAGCCAATGCCAGTAGGCTCCAAGACAGACATGCTGCTGGCCGAGGCTGAGTCAATCAGGAGTGACAGTAACACCTCTGTGATAACAGTTAAGAACAAAAATAGTTATTGCGCAGATGAAATTGCAGCCAGAGAAAAGAGCGGAGTGAGAACATGTGAGAAAAACAACTCTGCAGACACCAAGGTCAGTGGAGAATGAGGTGGAGGAGGTGCTCCAGATGCTGGAGCTGAGATTCCCCTGCTACCTGTGGTGCAGACCACACTGGCAGCTGTGCCCCTGTAGCCCATGGAGGTCCGTGGAGGACCGGGGGGATGCAGAGATCCACCTGCAACCCGTGGAGGAGACCCACGCTGGAGCAGGCAGATGCCCAAGACAGGGCTGTGACCCCACAGGAGGTACATGCTGGAGCAGGCTCCTGGCAGGGACCTGCTGGCCCATGGAGAGAGGAGCCAATGCTGTAGTAGGTTTACTGGTAGGACTTGTGACCCTGTGGCTGACTCACACTGAAGACTTTGCCCCATGGAAAAGTGACTAACCTTGCAGCAGTTCATGGAGAACTGCTGCCCATGGGATGGATTCACGTTAAAGGAGTTCATGGAGGACTGTCTCC
Organism: Pyrocephalus nanus; assembly: GCA_038380795.1. Classification (NCBI taxonomy): domain Eukaryota; kingdom Metazoa; phylum Chordata; class Aves; order Passeriformes; family Tyrannidae; genus Pyrocephalus; species Pyrocephalus nanus. The sequence goes on along the minus strand of CM076264.1, from coordinate 56,387,051 downwards.
TGTGGGATGTACCACATGCCGGAGCAGGTGAAGGACTCTGCTCTGAGCAGCAGCACGAACAACGATGAGCTGGTCATAACCCCCACTACCCATCTCTCCGTGCTGCTAGAGAGGAGGAGATAGAGCTTGAGAAGGAGGGATGGATGAGAGGAAGGTGTTTTTAAGATTTATTTTACTTCCCATTATCCTGCTCTGACATTGTTAGCAATAAATTCAGTTAATATCCCGAAGTTGAGTCTGTTTTGATGGTAATTGGAGAGTGATCTCTCTCTGTCCTTATCTCAGCCCTTTGTTTTATTTTCACTCCCCTGTCCAGTTGCAGAGGGGAGTGATAGAATGGCTTTAGTGGGTGCCTGGCATCCAGCCAGGGTCAACCCACTACAGAAGCTTAATGTCCTACAATAGTCCTTCAACACACTCTACACCAGAACTTGCGTAAGTGTAGGGAAGGGGAATTGAACAACCTCCATGACTAAAACAATATTGCATTCGGGTCTGCCAACTTTACTGCCAATTCTTTATGAACATCAGGGAAAGACTAATCCCCTGGATTACATAGAAAGACAGGTTATAAATAATGAGTGTTGCATTTTGCATCATTGACTCATTTAAAACTGGAATATAAGAACATTGCTATATTTTACCTTCAGCCATTTCTTTTGATGTTGTCCAGCTTACAGTATGTGTTGTGTTATCCCTCTGACAACTTTGATTACATGCTTCCCCATCCCCAGAGAAATTCTGTGAGAAAGAGCAGGAGATTGGAACAAAGCTTAACCACTTTTAAGTGCCAGTGCTATACTGATGTGGGGTCTTGTAGCACCAGCAGCAAGTCACTGCCCTTGGTCCTCACTTTATTCAAAGAAGAAGGAACAAACAAGGGAAATATCTCTCAGATGAGTATCTCAGAAGTATTTAATTTCATGGAGCACTGGCCTACCTTAGGGCCAGTCCAAATTAACCCTGTTTTAGAAGGGCATAATCTAAGATGGAATAGGCAAAAAGTTTTCAGACAGAAGCAATGTAGAAAGTTGAGATTCCATCCCTGTACAATCATAGAATGATAAAGACCTCTCAGATCACTGAGTCCAACCATTAACCAATAACTCCCAAGTCCACCACTTAACAGTGTCTGTAAATGCCACATTTACATGCCTTTTAAATATCCCCAGGGATGGTAACTCAACTACTTCCTTTGGCAGCCTGTGCCAATGCCTGACAACACTTTTGTGAAGATATTTTTCCTAATATCCAATCTAAACCTGCCCTGGATCAACTCAAGGCCATTTCCTCTTGTCCTAAAGATAACACAGATTCAAATTTTCTTAGTGATCCCTTGCTTTATCACACTCTTACTGTAAGAGGTTCATTGCACTAGCTAAACAGCTGCTGCCTTCTGACAATCGAGAGAAAAAGTAGAATTTCTTTTTTTTTTTTAATGAAAAATATCTACAATAAGAAAAAGTCATGTGTAAAGTCTGTATCTTCCTGGGGGGAGGGTGGTGGAAATCATGAAGCTCAGATGCTTAGATTAAAAACAAGTTGTTTTACCTTTATACATGATGCTTGCAATCTGCAGCTGTTCACAAAATACAGGAAGACTTAATACTTAAACAAATAAGGTTGTTGGCTTTGTTCTTTCCTATTCTTAGAAAGGACGTGTACTTTAACTCTTGGGGTGTTACATCAAGGTGCTGTCCTTGAATCCAGACTTCCTCCTTTTGGCATTTGAGAGGGAGGGAAAGAGGAAAATGCAATAATATCTTTCTTTTACGTTGAGAGGAATCTTTCATGCTTCTTCTTTAAAGGGATTTTCTAAGACTCAGAATACTAAGTATCGTCTCACATTTAACAGATGGAGAAGGCACTAGATGAAAAATAAGTACTTTACATTCAGATCTTACACTGATGGTTAATCTTACAATTGCTCTTTATTTTTCAGTAGCTGGTACATGTCACCTCTATGCAGTTCAGTTTCTCAGGATCTAGGAATCAATTGATATATGAGCTGCAGCAGTATTTCAGTATTTGTCCAGCCTCTGTTATAATGTTAGCTCACTGATCTTTCATACCACTGATGGCAAAGTTGATTTTACCACCTACAGCTTGAGGTTCCATGGCAAGAATTATTTGACAATGGTTCTAAAACAGAGATTAGACTACAAAACTGTTTATGGCCTGTCCCTGGATGTGTTCAACCCCAGGGTGAATGGGGCTTTGAGCAACTTGATCTACTGGAAAGTGTCCTTGCCCGTGGCAGGGAGATTGAAACTAGGTGATCTTTAAAGTCCCTTCCAACCAAACCATGGGTGATTTCAGCATTAGGAGACCTACAGTGGACTACATAAGCCCATGCTGGGAATTGTGATGCCTCTGCATACAGGAGTCTGAGTGTCTGCTTAAAAGTACAATTCCGTTAATGTGGATATACCCAGTATCACTAATGTTCAATTATGTTGATCCCTTAAGGCTGCCTTCATCCTGCACTTCAGAGAAGCTCTAATATGTTACTCTTCAGGTACTTCAGCTTCACCCAAAGAACCAGGTCATAAACTTGCAGCCAGCATCAGATTTCCACAGTGGCTATTTACAAACAAGTTTGTCTGGAACAAAACTGGACAGTAGAGGATCCTAAGAAATACTCATCTTCAGGAACAGGACAGAATCAATTAAAATAAAGGTTACCTAATTCAACATTTATTAGTAACTAATCATTACCTTATCTGTCTTTACCATCCTATTTTCTTACTACTTGAACAGTGAAATCCCAGTAAAATCTAAAAATCTACTTTCATTCTCTTTTTCTAAGGCTGACTGCATTATTTGTAGTTTCACATGCAGAGCCCTAAGTGTGTTATATGTTTTAAATCTCCCTATAGGTATGCTTTCTGCTTGTGAGAGATGTCATTGGCAGGACGTAAAACATACCAATTATTTCTCCTGGTGGCAATTAGGACCAAACATGGTTTCCATTGTTCTAAGAGGAATATTTGCATTCCCGGAAGATTGGAGTTTCAACAGCAACCGCTGTATATCATATACTAACTCTTGCAGACTGACTTCACTTATGACACCTTACTGTACTTATCTACTTTCACCTGTCATTTTACTGTTTCAAACAATACCTTTTCTCACCCTCCCATTGCTGTAGCCTAGTGAATATATATAGTATAATAGCAGGTATCCTGCATGCACAGATGATGTCTTCCCTGGAAAACTCAGTATGATATACTTGCATTCCCCTGTACTAAAACGCAAAGTGTTTTATCAGATTTCCAAAACCCACAGTGATCCATGAAAATAACATGAAAAATCAGTCTGCACGACTATAGAGGGACTTAAGTCTACTTTTGTGTTTCTGTGTTAGAATGATACTATAATGGTACTTCCAAGGAGAATCAGTATTCTTATTTGTGTAAATTGTAGTCTGATCACTAAAAACTGCCAATCTTTCTCCTAAATCAAAGTCCCATTGAGCCTTTCATAATTTCCTGGAAAAGACACTACTCTAACTGTCTTGGTTAAAGACACTTAAACTTGCCATACCAACACATTAAACTGGATCTTCTGGTATATAGTAATAATATTTTAACTGTTACTTGATAGATGTTGATTTTACTTTTTGTTCTTTTGAAATCTTAATTGCTCAGCAAAAGGTTTTAAATTATGTTTGTTTGCAAACAATATGTGTTATATATTTTTATCCATGTTTCATGGGTTGTCTTGTTCCATTTTATAACATATTGCTCATTTACCTTTCTCTCCCTGTTTTATATGAGGCAGTTGTACTCTTTCTTCTAATACAACTGGGCAGAATATAATCTATCCTATAAAGGATATTTGCATGTTTTACAGCAGGACAAATGGGCAATGCATTTTTCTTTGCAGAAATTAATAATCTTCATTGTAAACAATATAATCCATCATGTTTGGCCTATGTAGTGAAGTGAATATCCTGATAGCTATCATGAAAGCTTACTGAAAGTACAGTGACCATCTGCATCTCTCTGTTGGGCTTTAAAGGCCAGTTCTCCCTTCTAAAGATTTATAATATAAAGGGCAATTCACTAATTAGTACTGTAAATTAGTGTTGCCATGAGGTTAAAAAAAAAAAAAACCTAACAGCCCCTGCAGTATTTCAATTAATGTTATTTTTAATTGCTTGTATTAGCATTTGAGAACAAGATTGATTAGCTTTTGACTGTCAAAGAAACAGAACTTGAAGCTCTTAAATACTAAAATGGAAGTTGTTAATTATACTTAAAAATCCATAGATACTGTACATGGTAATCTGGAAGGTCATCTGAGTACTAAAGAGGGTATGTTTCTGTTCTGTTTAAATAAAAATTAAAAATGTTTGCATAGAGCCACATGTATTTCTCATGCTCTCTTCTAATTGATCATGCAAATTAACATCTCCAAAATCACTCTAAAAACAAAACAGCTTTAATAGTGCATCTGTTTATAGAAAGTAATTTTAGAAGTTGTTTAACTTTAAAGTGATTAGTTAATTCTCAATTTGTGATTAAAGTGGCAAGACCTGAAATCTCTCCTAAAGTTGTCATGGGTTTTCCTTTGTAGACAACAATTCAGCAAGCAGCAGCTATTTGCTATGTCTCAAAGTTTAGCTCTGAGGCAGGACTTGTGCTACTTCATCCCCAAGTTCAAGATCCTACCTGAGGCAGGTTTAAAAACCTCACACCAGGAAACAGAAAAACCAACAAGCACAGCAGACATCTTCCAGTATCAAGCTGATAAAGATTCTGAGGTGAATTGTGCTGTGTAGCACCTTAAAGAGATACCTGTGTCCAACAAGGTAGCCACAGGCTGCTAATATTTCCAGAATATGTATGTAGTTGTTATTTATAAGATTAAGGAATGGAGAATTAAATAATTCTTCATTATTTAACAGACCCTGTTAGAGGAGCAATCTGGGAAGAAGAGCACCTGGATTCATGCCCTTCTTTAGCTTGAAAGAATTTAAATACCTCACTTATGTCACAGAGTTATGTATTAACAAGGAGACCATTAAGGAGCATGATGGATGGAAAGACAAAAGTTTTTTCTTCTAACCAGCCCACTGAAGCTGTGCTGTTTTGGTTAACAGCTTAGCTTGATGATCTTTCCAATCCTAATGAGTCTATGATTCTATTCTATGAAAATATAAGTGGTCAAGTAAACCTATCTATTTAGCCTTATTTATTTCTATAGATTCTGGGTCCTAACAGTATTTTAGAAGAAAAGAGATATATTTTCCAACTATATAATTTTTGGCTGTAGCCCTTAAGCACTTGCTGAATTGCCCCATAGTTAGTGGGGCAGAATCACAGTTGATGTACAATGTTAGCTCTTTGTGAAGTGCACACAGAGGTCTGCTTCCTTAGTGACGCGGGGGTGTGTTCTAAAAAGCTTTGCTGAACTGGAACCTTCAACCCAGATTGCAAAAGGAGTGGAGCATGTAGTTCCACGTCTGTTTTGTCATCAGCTGGACTGGTCTAAGTGCTCTGTCCTGGGTGTCTTGTCCCCACTACTCACTTGGCTTATCAGACGCATACGTTGTTGAATATGGCTATCTTAGCCACTCCTGGCTAAGAATACTCTTTTTTCCCCCAAGCCAATTATTTTTCAGCAGGATTATCACAGGTGGAGGATTGTAATCATCAGCCTATGGATATAGCATGCATAACATGTCAGCTACCACTTTGAAAGCCAGTGGAACCTTGTTACTTCTGGTGCCTTGGTCCCTTTGCTGCATTAAGACTCTGAGATAAGTTTGCTGAGAGATCACCTAACTGTAGATTCTTGTTGGCATTAAGCATAGGATAGGTACCAGGGAGAACTGGTACACACTGGGATATACAACAAAATACAGGTATCAATGCATGAGAAACTTCACTGGCTATCAAAACTCATGGCACTAAAGAAATTCATGTCTTTAACTGTAGCAGTCAAGTTTGACTTGTACTTCATATCCTTGTAAGTCCACTTTTTTATACATCTTGAATATAACACATGAAGGGCCTGGCTCATACCACTAGAATAGCAAAGAATATGGATATTACCTTGGTCCAAGGAACACAGTACTACTTGACAGCATTGTTCTGTCTTCCATGTGCTTCCTCTTTGTCTTGCTATTTGATTCACATCTCCTTACTGACCTCATTATTCAACTCATATACTTACAGAAAAAAAATTATTGCAAATTTTAAGTAATTATATACTAGCTATTCTGCAGTAATTGTAATATGAGGAAACTGCTGCCTAGCATTATACTGCTTTACATCTTCTAACTAGGTAATAGTAAGAAGTGAAGGATGTAAAAGAAAGGGAGATTAAGATAAATGAAAATTAAATTTAAAATGAGATAAAAAATGAAATCTGATATTTTTCACTGTTGGGAAAACAAAACCAAACCACATTTTGACTGAAAATTGTCATTTTGGAAAAGGATTTTTCAGCTGAAAAAGCTTTCATACAAAAAAAAATTCAGCTACGTGTGTCAAAACAGTGTGTCAACTCATCAGAGGACCAGGATTTTTTTAGAGGCAATTAGAAGGTATATTTTAGAGCTAATTTGACTATCTAATGAGAATATCGCAAATGAAGTGATTCAAGATAGCTCAAGTACTAGTGATCACAGTTTGTCAAGGTCAAAAGTTTCAGTTATTAATATTTATATATATATATAAGTGGGAAAATAATGCTTTAAAAGTTTTAAGTTAATGCTTTAAAAAAAGCTACAATGTAATGGCCAACAAGACATTATCATACTAATCTTGTCTAACACGCTGTTGAATTTCTAACTGCAATACACATGTCAAAGAGAACACTACATTTAATTCCCAGAGAAACAGATGATAAATCAAACTAAATTGAATTAATAATGCCTGATTACTAGTTATATACTTCACCTGGAGTATCATATTCAGCAGTGATCACCATACTTTAGGATATAATTGATCTTCATGGCTTATAATACAGAGCCTGAAGTACAATAAACCTTGGAAAAAAACATTAAAAAGAGACAGAGTAAAAACAGTACTTTATTTTTAATATTTGCATAAAACCCTTGAGGTTCAAGGAAATCACTGTGCATGGCATTTTTAGGAATCTTCAGGTAATGAATTGTGTGACTGGTGTAAACACATTCTGCTGATCTATGAAAAGCAAAACTATCTTTAAAATGTTTTAATGTCTTTTTTCCTACAGAGCTGTGAGTTTCTGGGAATGTGGTACTAAGTCTGCTTGAAAAATTAGTTTATTTTTTAAAAAAATGCTTTACCTTATGGCTTCTTTAACTTGACTTATTTGTGTTGTAACAGTGTTGTGACATGATTTTTGGCTGAAAAGGAAGATAAAATCTTTCCTTTCATTTAAAACTGCTCTAGGTATACACAATCTGTTTCTTCTTAACCTGTCATATAAATCAGCTTGGAACAATCTGATGTTGAGAAATGCTACAAACTTACACATAGAAATTGCAAAATGCTGGATAATTGGTACATCGTACTTGAAGTCTTAAAATACAATTGGGGACACTGGGTTCCTTAAAACTTTACAAAACACACATTACTTATTTTTAAATATTTCTTTACTCTAACAATGCCTATTGAGAGATTGATAAATTATTTCCTAATTTCTTATGCCAGTGAGGAGATTAATTTAATATCTGTGTCTTATTTTATCTATTTGTATAGTGGGAAAATGTCTACCTACTTATATGTGTAATCAAAATCTATTTCTTGATGGCCTTCACTTAATGTCTAAGTACCAACTTACTGTTTTACAAGTGCACAGAATCAGAGTGAGAGGACATTACTTATAATGCTAAACATTTTTCCTGTTTTCCCTTCATTAAAATTAAGGATATAAAAATACTTCCTCAGGCTAGACTTAAAGATTGATTTCTAAAGAGCTTTCTAAACTCATTGCTCTGTTAGGAGAGAGCAGTTAAGGATGTGATTCGCTTTCTGATCACTGAAACTTTGATATGCATACAGCCCTAATTTTTGCAGATACTTACTTTTTGGGGGCTAGTAAGTCAGAGGTGACATTCTTTTTGGTGGATGCCCCACTAATTTCAAGGACTGTAGTATGGCTTCGTGGTTTCTTTTAGTTCCAGAAAGAATGACAACCACCCAAGGAAGGAGAGGAAACTTACCACACGGTTTGTGAAACTACGGAAGGAAGGTGACAGAGAAAGAGGGCTGTTGTACCTGCTTTATGAATGAAACAAAAGTCAGACCTTTCCTTTAGGATGACTTTGGTGATGTTTTTTGTCTAACAGTGTCTTAACAGCATGGCATCCCTCTGCTGAGGAGCTGGTACTTCCAGATTTTGCCTTGACAACTGGAAGAATGCTGTTTCAAAGAATTAACATCTCACAAGTTCTACTGTACATACAGAGCGTATAGAGAGTCGGATGTGAGGAAGATCTCTGCTTAATATTACTTCCAGGAGAGTTAGGAGCTAGGAATTCACTCTAGGAATCCAGTCCCAGGTCTTTTTATGTGACAAGTTTTACATAACTTTGTAAGCTACTGTCAGACAGACCTGAAATCACGGGTGTTTTTACCACTACACCAGCAATAGATGGGTCTGTGATAAGAGCTCTATATCATATATCTATATCATATTTCCAGTTTTCTTGTAAGCATATTTTTACAACATACAATTCATATTATTTTAATGGAATGTGAATTGATTTGCTTGCACTATAGAAAAAGTGAGAGTATAGGTGTGAGAATGAAGTTTCTTCCAATTTCATTTTTTCAATACAATTGGTAACTGAAACATTTCTAAATCATACAAGTTTTGATAAATCATTCTCATACAATCTTTCCTAATTTCAATCTTTACCTAATTGTGCATAAATTTCATTTAACCCTCTTAGGACTCTATTGAAAGACAAAGGTGCACTTGTCTGAAAACACTGAAAGACTTCATGCATCAAGATATCAGGCTCAGCCAAATATGTATCCATACACTAGAAGTTTGCTACAGTATCATGCTGTGCAGGACCTGGGCAGCTGTACTGGTTTATAAGTAAGTCCTTTTGCACCATAAGCATGACATTTTCCCTGTAGGCTAAGACTTGGTAAGTCCAATGAAAACCTATCCATAAGCCATTCTTCCAGAAATGGCATGATTCTGTTAGAAAAGATACGTCATGCAGGGGAAAAGACTGTTAGATTCAATGCACACATTATAATAACATGGCCACAGGAAAAGTATCTAGGTAGAAGATTTTCTGGCAAGAATGCGTGATAACAGCCTTCTTTAGCCAATGAAGGATATAGGAGTCTGCTACTGAAGTTTACAGACCTTCCTTAGTAAACGTTTTTGTTAGCAGAAAATTATGGGTTGGACACTAATTTGATGCATTAGAAAACTACGCCAAAGCACACTTTAGTTCTTGTTGTGAAAATATGGAGAATAAGGTCTACATATCACTGCTGTGGCAAGTTGGCATCCAACAAGATTTGTGCTATTTGAAAAACCCTATTCTTGCTGAATGCATTGCATATGCAAGTTCACTCTAATTTGCTTGGAACTTTGCTGCTACAAATAATGATAATATCTCTGTTTTGATATGACATGAAATTTATTTAGTCTGGTACCTCGTTTTGAAATATATTCATTAAAAGTGTTGAATGGTGAAAAATCTGTCAGCATAAATGGTGTTCATTTTCAGTATGACAGTATTCACAAGTCCCAAGAAATAGAACAGTTGAATAGATAATGTCACATATCATAGCATTATTCAGATGGTGTGATCTTTTTATTGATTGGACAGCAGTTGCAAATTTAGAGCTTATGCTACATTTCACTAATATCATGACAATGAAGAACATGAGCAATGATCTGTCAAATGTGTGAAAATTGTGCCATGAAAGTAAATAAAGACACAGTTTATAATTCTCCGAAAGGAAAAGGATAACATTTGTTCTGGCATTAAGCAATAATGAAACTTTGTGCTTTAAAGATAAAATGGGATTGTAATGGAAGAACAATTCTTCCATTACAGATATTATGAAATAGCTGATGTTTAGCTTCCCTGTAGTGTAAAACAGCCACTTCTCATGAAGGCAGAGACAGCTGTATTGAAACTGCAGTTTGCAAGCTCTGTACTATTATCAGCCTTTAAGACAGCAGGCGTTTTATCCTGAGTTTCTTTGTTTTGTTGTTGTAAATACTACTGAAAGCTTTTTCAATAGCACTCTTTCCTAGTAAAACAAATAAAATCGAACTTGGATCATGTGTGAGACACTCATTGTAGCTTGAGTCTAAAGGGCCAGACTAACAATTTAACTAGAATTCTTAAAGCATCTTTAACTGAATAATCTGGAAAGTTCCCATACAGGGAACAGTTAAATGAGTAATATCTCTTATCATAGCATTATTTGGATGGTGTGAATAATGATGCATCAAGGAACATAAGTAGAATTTGTTCTATATCTTTGTATTCCATCCCTCCCACTACAAGGAGAAGATGAGGGAGCTATTCAGGTTTACGAATATAGATGTTCAGTGGCATTGTAAATGCTATAGGTTATCCCACCAGGCCCCAAGCTGTCACTCTAGAAAGGCACAGGTCTTTCACAGATCTTCTTTAGTTTTTGCCAGCTCCACAGAGAAGTCTAGAACACTCTAGATCATTACAGTGACACTGTGTCAAGGCTGTTGAATCTCCCTCGAAGTGTTTCTGGGATTTATTGTGCATTTAAACAGTAAGGAGAAAGAAGTAACGGAGAAAGCAAAACGATGTAGTATGTCCTTGAGCCAGAGGGTCAGAGACTTGGTGCTTGTCTTACACTGTGCCCTGTTACTGAAGGAGCATCTGTCCTAAGTGAAACAGGTCCTTGGACTCTCATGTTTAGGGCATAGAGAATTCAGTACAGTCCTTGCTTGAGAATTCAGTTTAATTAGAAAACGTAAAGCTTGGAAGAGGAAAGATAGCTGAAGGGGTCTACATCTCCTGGGTTCCCAGGAGCAGAGAGAGAGGCATGTTCTTGCCCACCTCAAGGCTGTATTTAAAGAGCAATTTCACAATCACTATTTCCCCTCTGGAGGGCACTCTGGATCAGAACTAGAGCAGGCCAGTGGATTAGAGCAAACCTCTGGAAGGGATAAAGAGTTGCCTTAAGTTGTGCCTTCAACTTAGGTTGTGTAATCACAGTCTTACTGCACGTTGCACCTAGCTTGGCAGTTTATTCCTCCTTTTGATGATACTGTTGGACCAGCATTGGCTACATAGAAGGGCCTAGTGGCAAAGAAGAGCTTTAAAAACGTTTTGATGTTACTTTCCACAGAAACAAATGTTTACAGACTATAGATGGGCTGTGAGGATAGTATTCACAAGAATAATTAAATCTCAGAAGAACTAGCACACTCAGGTATGTGTAGGTTTAATTATTCTTCTGATCTAGCCTGAATATGCATTGTTTGGGCCATATATTTTGTATATTTTCATTTGTTGACTTATTTGCTGAGCCGAATTTTTCACAGCAAGCAGACAGAAATATCCATATGCATCTTTTCCAAGCAGGACTGTGCACAAAATATACCTGTTTTTTGTTCAGGTTTTGTGGGTGTAACTGCCATCATTTACACATTTACACATCCTCATTGGAGCTGGCAGAGCAAGGGAAAGATTTCATGGTTTTTTGTTGGGTTTTCTTTTTCCTGAATATTGGTACCTTTTCATTTTCATTTATTGGAACAATTCTTCTGAAAATCACTTATCAGACAGGTTTACCTTTCTTTTACACATGCTGCTACACTCTTACCTGTATTTTTCTTTATTGCCATGCACTTTGGAAAGCTGGGAGTGGAGGTGCCAAAATGGATGGATTTCTACCAAAGGGCAGTTCAGGGAAAGGTAGGCATATAGGCCTGATCCCAGTCAGACTGAAAAATGTTGCATATAGCTCCTGGCCCTTTCAGCCTGGCAGGCTACATCCTATTGTTTAAATCCCATTGAAAGCCATGTCCTGGAATGTTCTACATAGCTCACTGAGCTGTTTGCAAACATGTTCTGTGAATGCTTTATCTGCATCAAAGCATTGTGCAATAAAGTCAGGCACTCCTGGCCTTACTTGCAATTAATATCTTGCTCCCAGGAAGCAATAGAATCCCATGAATGATGATGAATTTGCATCAGATGATGCACTTATCCACTCATTCTTTGCATGCACAGAATTCAGAGACACAAAACGGTTGACTTTGGAGGGGATCTCTGGAGGTCACCTGATCCAATCTTCCCTCAAGAAGGGACACCTAGAGTTAGTACCCTAGGACCACATCCAGATGGCTTTTGAGTATTGCTAAACATGGAGATTCCTTGAACTCCCTCTGCCAGTGCTCAGTCACCTTCAACAGGGAAAAAATTTTTTTCTTATGTTTAAATGGAACTTCTTGTGTTCGAGTTTTTGTCCATTGTCTCTTGTCCTGCACCACTGAAAAGGGCCTGGCTCTGTTGTCTTTTTGCTCTTTTTTCAGGCATTTGCACACACTGATAAGATCCCCCACCCCAAGTCTTCTCTTCTCCACATAGAACAGTCCAGCTCTCAGCCACTTCTCATAGGAGGGATGCTCCAGTCCCTTCAATATCTTTGCAGCAATTCACTGGACTGTCTCCAGTATGGCCATGTCACTGCTATACTGAGGAAAGAGCAATATCCCCTGCTCTCACCTCTTCAAATGCAGGAGGAATGGCGGATGCAATGTTCCTTAATGAATTTCTGTTAATGTCAGATCATATGTCTGCCTGTAACAGAGTTATATACTAGAAAAAGGACCACTGGGGATGAACTTTGGGCAAACTACATTGCCCTGGGAGAAAAAAAGCGGTCTGTGAACCCCAGCTGCAGTAATTACAGAAAAAGTTTTTTTATATATGTGTATATCTGTGTATATAATTTCAGTGCCTGTGCTTCCTTCCTGAATGAAACTGCTGCACAAGGAAAACAGATGAAATTATATGACATAAATTGGTGGATTACAGAAAACCAAAATAAGCAGTTGGAGTCAGTTAGGTATGTGCTAGTCATTCTACAATGTGCTTTAAGAGTGAAATCTCCTGTCATGGTCAATATATTCTGCTACAACTGTCCTGGTTAGAACTCTCTTTTCTAGAACAGCAAGAGTCCCTCAGTCTTCATCAGCAGCCCCATGTTTCTGCTGCTGCCACCCCCCGTGGTCTGTCCTTAGTGCAAGTGGTTCACCAGGGATGCTGAGCAGCAGCTTCACAGGAGCAGGAAGAATTCAAACCTCAGCAAAACCATTCAGCTACGTGTACCCTGGAGTCACAACCATGGAACATGTCAGGAGAGCAGCAAAACATTGCAATTTCTCTACGGGATATCAAGGGATACTTTATCTTGCTACAGCCATTCATAGGCCCCTATCACTTTCAGATGATGGCAGAAAATCATTGGCACTAAAGTCCCTACTGTCCAGCAATGACAAAGAAAACGTCACCGTGTATCAATTGTCTTGGAGCAATTGTCACTGAGCACTGACAGAATGCAAAGTGCACTGCCATTCCAATTATTGAAAGGTCTCTTAGTCCAACTTGGTTTTCCCAAAGGTAATTGATATCAATTTATTTATCTAGTTTTTCCTAATTACAAAAAAGAAGAAAAAATGGCTTAGTGAGATGCATTGGCATTTCGTAGTGTTTTCAGGGGAAAAAATCTCCAGTAAAGCAGACAAAATATATTTCTGCAGGAGAATGTGGTAAGTCGTTCTCTATTGATTTTAAAACTTCGCATGAGGAAAGTTTTGCAGTATTTAAAATGAGATTGAATAGTGAATGCATTGGAATTTTTTTTTTATCTGTATTATCAAAGTCTGGGGTTGGTTTTGATTCAGTCTTTTTTTTTTCCTGATTAAATGTTTCATGTTGTAATGTAATAGAATTAATAAGATCTGATACACTGACTTTTAATGAAATTTCATTTTTCAAAAATAGGCACATAAAAATGTCTCCATAATAAACTTAATTAGAGAAAATAGAAGATTGTATTATTTCATCATTAATACAAAGAGATGGATAATTAGGAGGATGCAATATGCATTTTGAGTGAAATCAACACTCCTGCGGGAGGCTGAAGTATGCAGGCCCTATGTGAGAAGTTATTTAAGCCAAGGAATGGGACTCTGAGCCCCAATCACTAGAAGTCTTTCTAAGATATAGAACTCAGTATTCTTCAATAGTTCTTTTCAAACTCAGTGCTCTACTGCCTCTCTTATTTTCTTTTTTTTTTTCTTTTGAGTGATCTGATGCTATTTCTCTGTTGCCTAAATATCTTTGTATTATCCATTTTGTTCCACTTGCTACCCAAAAAAGCCCAAAACCTGTTGCATTTTCCATATTCATTCTCCCTCATTGTTCCTCAGCCTTTTACTAAAGCTCTACTTTCTTGCTTTCAGTAATTTTCTGGACATTTTTCTTCATTTTCTTCTGTATTACTATGTCTTCATGGGCCATAAAAAAAGTTTTTGTGAAGATCTTATTTCATTTTATAACTCCTACTTACATCAGTTAATGCCCTGTACATGTCGATATTTTTATTAACCAGATTTTATTAAGGAAACAATAAAAATCCTCTACTTAACCTGAAAGCAAATTATTTGTTAATGTGGTATAAACTGTGTTATTCAATGTGTTGATGACTGAATCAGTTTGTTTTACTGGAGCATGGAACAAATTAATTTTCTGATGCAATCAGAATGAAAGGTAGTTTTTCAACTGTTGAGGGTGAAATTCACTCCTGTTCACAGGGTTTGTACAAGGACCTCGTTAAGTTTGGCTGATGTGTGAGCCTGTATGGGTAGTCTACACTGACAGCAATTTATAGACCTGATTTGTTCAGTCTATTATATTTATACTGTTCTGAATAAGCTAAAGCTCTTACTGGTGGATTTCGTGTTGTAATTCTATTCTTTTTACTTTGTCACAAATTTTATGATAGTTATTAAATTAGTCTTATCAAGGATAGTAGCTTCCCAACCTTTCCTAAAATATCACTAACTTATTTAAAAAAGCACAGCCAATATACTTTAAAATAAGTGTATTAAATGCCTCATATATTGACAATTAAGATTCTCAGTCACCAACTTTTGTAAGAAGCTATATAATAATCAAACAGTGTAACAGGATTTGGAGGAAAAGTAGCTATTAAGGCATTTGCATTTCAAGCCTTCAAACAACAATGGTATTTGGAGAAGTATAACTTGCTGTTCTTCCAAATTAAGGTACCGAAGGTGACTTCTAAAATCCCTTGACTGATGGATGCAGAATGGTTTGGTTTTCTGCTCTAAACTAAATCTATTATGTAGTGAGATTTTTTGTGTATGTTGGGTGAAACATTGTTCCTTTTGTTTTTAAACAATAGTTTTTGTTCCAGGCAGCTGCAATAAAGCAGCATGCTGTACCCTCTTCTTACAAAACCTGGCTGAGAAATATTGTTCAAGAAAGCACGAGGAGCCAAAGCTAACTTCAAAAGTCAATGAAACATATTCTGACTATGCATTCCCAGAGTTGGATTTTAAAAATGAGCCTCTCAGCTTCATTCGGTCACCCAAGCTTTCTGTAGATGTTTCTGTGCCTGTACTCCCCAAGCCACCTATAAGCAGTGCAGCTCCACCAGTTGACTGCAGCCTTCTGCAGGCTATGTCTAAAGCACATCAGTGTTTTAAGATCATTAAGATCCAGAAATTAGTATTTCCGCACTTAAAATTTTGACACTGTGAAAAGGACATTTTTCCAATGGAATATTAGTGCTGTAAGTTGTTCCCTACCCCTTCTAACGAATAATTTATTTTGTCGTCACTCCTCATCAGATACCTCATGACAGTGGGTCTGATGTCCAAGTTTAGACAAAGACTGGTCATACCTGACAACCAGTCTCAACAGTTGAATGTTTGTAAAGAAACTTCTGCTGGGAAGGTGTCCATTCCTTAGTCTGTGGGTTTGTTTCATGTCAGCCTGGTCTTGATGTATTTTGGTAATGGCCTCAAGGTCCACTAGCTGCAATTCCTGCTTCAGAACTGTGCACAGCTCGGTGTGCTGCTGGGTATTTCCATCACCTCCAGCTCCTTCATGAAGAAACTTACCACTAATCCTGCTTCTCACAAGGGAGGTGTCCTGGTTTTGGCCAGAACAGGGTTAGTTTTTTGCAGTAACTGGAAGGGGCATGGCCAGGTCCCAGTGTTATTATATACCACTTCACATAATTGCCAGGGACTCTTTCCTTCCAAGGAGAAGGGCATTCTTTCTGGTGAGGAGAAAATGTGGCAGGGAAGAGCCAATCAGTATTATCATGGCCTTTCCATATAAATCCTTTCTTTGTATTATACCTTTTGTTTTTACTTTTGCTGTTACTCTTCATTTTCTTATCTTATTGCTGGTTCCAGTAAATTATTCTTATCTCAACTTGTGATCTTTGCCTTTTGTGCTTCCAATTGGAGTGGGAGGGGGAGGCAGTGGTTGCATGGTTTTAGCAGGAGTACTAAACTATAAAACACCATTCGTAAACCATGACAGAAAGTATACACCTCATACAACTACAGTGGCCTAATTCCTAAAATAGGATCTGAGGAACCACAGATGGAGACAAGATCTGAGCTCTCTGACTGTTACTGCGGCTCCCAGTAGCCTCCCTCCCCAAACAGCTTCCCTTCTTGCAGATCTCCCTCTTTTTGTGGATGCTGTGTAGGGGAAGCCAGACATCTTGCTCCAGGCTCCAAATGCCACTGCAAAGGTCAAATATCTGGAAAGCAGCCATCACAGCAAGTACACAGACCAGACTTCCCAGTTAGATGTACTTTAGTTATCATGAACCTCTTCAGTCAGTGTTATGGCCAGACTCCTGCTGGAGACGAGGCAGATGGAGGTGAATCTCAGGCTGCATCACCTAACCTGGTCTAACTGCTCTCCAGGGCAGAGCCACAGCCAGCATGGGTGAGCTGCCTGAACTGCAGGATTTGCAGCACCTACCTCTTAATTTCAAAGCACGTCTGTCATTTCTTAAACATGGTCCTGGGTTCCTCCACTGATGTGGTGCTTGGTTTCACCTTAGCATTAATAGCAGCCTGCAGTCTGCATCCATCCCAAGACAGAAATGAAAAATGGAAAGATTAAATCATGCTTTGAAAGTGTCCCCTGATCTCTCCTTTAACCTTAGAGTGCATCTAGCTGAATAGCTTTGATTAGGCATCTGATTTTAGATGATGAGATTTAGATGAGTCACATTCTAAGGCAATATTTTCTCTCTCCATGTGTAGTAGTTTTCTCCACAGCTTCTGGAGTGGGTCTCATATGATTTCCCACTCTTAACTTGGTCTAATTACGCATCTTTTTAGGGGCCCAGTTGTAGCTCCCTTGCATCCAAAGTGGGATAAGTGGGCTCCAATGGCCACCAATAAAATAGCTGTTAACAACCCATTTTATACAGATTTTAAAACTCCTGGGAGAGACCTGAGGCAATGGAGGCTACCACTGCAGGCCAAGATGCCTCAGCTCTTTTCTTAGCATGTGGAAGCATCAGTCTATCCTCCCTGGCTACAAACCATAATTCAATTAGCATTATTCCTTAAATGCTTGTCTGCTGTTATGAAAACTATTCTCTGTTTACTCCTGTGATTCACCTTATAGATGCATTTTCTATTGCCATCAGTCTGTATCTTTTTATGTCATTTTACTTCTCTACTAGAAGCCATATAATTCTTATCAGTTTCCATAGTGCATCATCCAATCCTCTTTATATGTTGCTATCAATATTCCACTCTTATATATTTTAATCTTAGACAAGAATATTGTATCATCTTTACTTTGCTCTGATAAAAGAAATGTAATATTTGGTATGAAAACTACTCTGTAATCCACATGAATATACAAGAGATTTGTTTTCTGTATTGAAAGAGGTCTTCTTTACAGTATCTTTAAATCAGAAAAGATATTACATTTTTTAACATATTTTTCCTTTAAAGGATTAATTTAGTGTTCATGAAAGCTGCCACATTGACAGTTCTGAGAAAAGAATCCTATTTAATTGGCCATGGAAGAGATAAGTAGCAGCAGTGTAAGATTCCTAGACTGCTTATGCATTCTCCTGAAAAAAATCCATGATCCTGCTCCCATTCAAGTTAATAGGAAAGTTCCCTCAAACCTGGTACTTCATTTAGCTTCTAAGTCTGCCCATGAAAATAATCCTTATGACAATGTGCTGTGTTCTTAAAATTTTTCTCTAACTAGAGATACTGTGAATTTGCTCTGAAAACTGACCACCTTTCATATGGCCACCTCTCTGGCTGCTTTTGGTCTAGGCCAAGTTCACATCAGTGACATAAAGAAGAGAGGGACTATAGTTCTTTGCTGCTGTCTCAAGTCCCTCTGATGATATTAAGATTTTAATATTATTACTGTGCATGATATAATACAAATCTCCTTCAAAGTCACAGTTTAGCTCTGGAAGGAGCGAGAGACTTTACCAAAAAATTAGTGGTATGGTGTCTACCACTGTGGTTTGTATATATTATGCCCAGAAGAAATCGTACTTTATAGACGGATGGATCCTTTTTACTTGATTCACTAATGCTTTACAATTCACTAATTAACAGGTTTATTGCCAAAATTAACAATAAAAGTTGTTAAGGAGTTTTGACCAAAGCAGTCTTTGGCAATTACATAGATACAAAACAATCTGTGTGATAGTTTGAGGCTAAACATTCCACAGATCAGAATTTAACCTGCTGTTTTCAAATGAAAGTTGACAAATAGGAGACCAATCCCTGCAGATTTTCTCAACCATTTCATATTTGAGAGCCTCAGCCTTAATTAGTATTAATTACAGGTAACACAACAAAAGTTTGAAGGGCTGATTATGCATTTTCTTGACAAACAAAGCTGTTTAATATCCTACACTTTGATGGACTAGCTACTTTCAGTCTCCTCTAATGATATAGTTCTGGGTCAGGAATCATTGTGCTTTTTGTGCTATAAATAATATTTGGTTTTAAAGGGCGTCATATAATCTAGAAAGATATAGCACAAAGGACATTTAAAATCTAATTATTTAATATTACTGCAGGTCAGGAAGAGAAGGGTGAATTCTCGTAAAAATAAACTACTGACTTTTGAGTAATCAGCTGCACAATTCCTATGTAAAAATCCATCCCTTTTAACATGACACTTCAAACCCATAAATGAATAGACCCATACAATTGAGTTTTAAAAAGTCTTATTTATCTTTAGAATTAATTAATAGATGGGGACCAGCAATTCATTCACTCCTGGCCATGAAGGTTGCAAAGGAAAATATATACAATACATACAAAAAACCAAAATACAGTCTAAGTAAGTCATGGACAAGTCAGGAAAAGAGTTTGCAAGTATATCTAGTTGGTGTGTGTGCCCATCCTTATATGCACCAACTAAGTAATCACAGAAGCACAGAATGCGTAAGGTTGGAAGGGACTACAGTGGGTCACCTGCTCTAACCTCTCTTCACAAGCAGAGTCATCTCAGAGCACATGGCAGATGATCGCATCCAAACAGTTCTTGACTATCTCCAGTGAGGGAGACCCTGCAACCTCTCTGGGCAGTCTGTTCCAGTGCACGGTCACTTGCACAGCAAAGAAGTTCTTCCTCATGTTCAGGTGGAACTTCCTGTGCATCAGTTTCTGCCCATTGCCTCTCATCCTATTGCTTGGCACCACTGAGAAGAGCCTGGCTCCATCCTCTTGACACCTTCCCTTCAGATATCCATAGACATTGATGAGGTTCCCTCTGAGTTATCTCTTCATGAGGCTGAACAGGCCCAGCTCCCTCATCATTTTCACATAAGAGATGCTCCAGTCCCTTAATCATCTTTGTTGCCCTCTGATGGACCTGCTCCAGGATCTCCATGTCTCTGGCGTACTGAGGAGCCCAGAACTGGACACAGCACTCCAGGTGCACCTCCCTAGGGCTGAGTAGAGAGGTAGGATCACCTCCCTTGACCTGCTGGCAATGCTCTTCCTAATGCACCCCAGGATACCATTGGCCCTCTTGGTCACAAGGACACATTGCTGGCTCATGGGCAGCTTGTTGTCCAGCAGGATCTCCAGGTCCTTCTCTGCAGAGCTGCTTTCCAGCAGGTTGGCCCCCAGCCTGTCCTGGTGCATGGGGTTACTCTTCCCCAGGTGCAGGACTCTGCATTTGCCTTTGTTGAATTTCAGACAGTTCTTATCTGCCCATCTCTCCAAACTGTTGAGGTCCTTCTGAAGGGCTGCATAGCCCTCTGGGATATCAGCCACTCTTCCCAGCTTTATGTCATCAGTGAACTTGCTGAGGAGGCATCTGCCCTTTCATCCAAGTCACTGATGAATAAGTTAAACAATGATTTATTATCCTATCCACTGTGACCAGTTATGCTTTCTTCTTGACATTGTATCTTGCAAACTGTTTATATTTTTCTTTCTGGACAAGAACTATCTCCTGAAGGTAATACTTAAACTGACATTGTACTTCAATGAGCACTAAATTTTTAGTAGAATGGACAGAGAATTAAGAATGTAACTCTATTATCAAGAAAGGAAGTTGTTAAATTCCATTATCTAAAGATTACAAGAATTTATGTTATTATTTTCTCCCAGTATCTTACTAAGAATAACTGGTTTGTTTAATTTTCTGGTCAAGAAAACTGTCCATTAAGTGATCAGAAGAATAAAATATTAATTTTCTTTTTGAATAATGGCATAAAGCCTGTATAATATTGATTTAATGAGACTTGTTATTTGTTTGAATAAGATATACATACTGGAAAGTTTGTTTGGACTGGGAAGTTTGTTTTACTTAGCTATTGTCTTAAACGAAAGTTAAGGTCGTTTTTTTCCAGTGACTGCATTTTATTTCATTGTTATGCTAATTTTTATTCATTTCAAAGGCACTGTTCCTTTTCTGACTCATAGTTATGTGAATGAAATATAGACATACATTCAGTTTGAAGACAGTCCTTAATTTTATATTTAACAGAGTTAATATATTTGTTTATCCTACTGTGTATGGTAGGTTGCACTTTTTAAGAACTACATCGTATTATGGATTCATTTAATGAACTAAAGCATATTTGCAGTAACTTATTCACAACAGACGTGTATTTGAGAAGGACACCATGAGAGGTCATAAAGACGGAAAGTTTGGACTTGCTTCAGATGGCTGCAACTTTGCTTCTTTAAAGTTCTTAGCATATACACTGGTCAAAATATTTTGTGAAACGCCTATGTACTAAAAGGCAAAATTTCAATTTATGTCTGTTTTCTTTTAACTGATGGATGTTATCATTCCCTTAGAAAGGGATGTTATAATAATAGAAACACTGAGAGATTTAAATATAGCAGAGCTAGTGGACAGTGCTATAATATACAATTTATCCTATTTGATACTTGTTAACAAGTGCAGTGATCCATGAAGAAGATTCTTTGAGTTTTTGTGCCTGAGTTTAAATTAATGGTTTGGGAGTAGAGTCTATTACTGTGTGCTATATAGCAGGCAATCCTTTAAATTCAACACAAACCACACACAGACTGGGGTTCTCAGGGTGCCTGGTTATGGCTGTGAGTGGCAACCAATCATTTCTTTCTCATTTTCATTACAATATGTCATCAGAAACACAAGTTTGTAAGGTGCTGCTTCTGTTTACCATATGTTTAATATTCATGTCCCCAGCAGTGGGGTGGGGGGAGGGGGAAGAGAAAGGGTAACTTAGCAATATTACTACCTTTTTCAAATATGAAATAAGAACATACATTAGTTTTCAATCTATCTGACCTCTAAGGATTAGTAAAGGAGAAACAGACACCAGCAAACAGCATCTGAACCTTTAGGAGCGGTTGCTGAAGTCATATGCTGGTGTGGCCTATGGAGCTCTATAGTGATTTCCAAGAATAATAGAGATATTATGAGAGTGAAACCACAGAATGATGATCTGAAGATCAGCAAGAAGTAAGGTTTTGACCTTGAAGAGGTTTAAGGGTGCTTTCTGAACAGCTATCTGGGACACAATTAAAGGCATTTTAACATGATAAAGCCCTGAAGAATGCAAATCGTCATCTGTGCACATGGAAGAACAAAAGATATTGCTTTTATAGATGTGGAGCTTATGATCAGAAGTGATATGAAATATTAGAAATGTGACAGTTTTATAATAATTTTATACTTATTGTAATAATTTTAATTTGCAGCTTTTTGCCAGTGAATCTCTGGAATGGCATTAAGTATTTCTTGCTTCAGCTTTACCCTGCAGTATTGGAGTGTCTCTGTGGGCTTTCTTTTTTC
Source organism: Pyrocephalus nanus (assembly GCA_038380795.1). Lineage (NCBI taxonomy): Eukaryota > Metazoa > Chordata > Aves > Passeriformes > Tyrannidae > Pyrocephalus > Pyrocephalus nanus. Next base: position 56,364,727 of record CM076264.1, on the reverse strand, counting down.
ACATAACTATGTGCAAACAAGTTGCAAGCAAACAGGCATTAAGACGATGTCTGTTATTCAAGCTAAGGAGAGAATAAGGAACAAGGATTACCAAAGACATTCTCTTAAGTTTCCATGTGAAGAATACACTCCCAGATCTCCTGAAGTCTCTTATAAAATTACAAGTGTGGTATTTCAAGAAAGAAAATAAGTAAGTCTTGTTGACTTCTGCAAACTAATTATTGCCAGAAAATGGGAAGATGAGAAGAAAATATGTAGATGAGGAAATTCAGTACATCATTTTTTTCTTCTTCTTCTAACTGTGAAGCGCTCTAATCAATGTCACCTGGACCACATAGAGGGCACAGTATACAGCTTTTCTGTAAAACACGGGATAAACTGAACTATGTAATCCACTCTGTGGGTTCATCACATTGAAATTGAAAACCAGAGATACACTACATGTGAATTTATTCTCTCCTGAGAAGTATGAATAGGTCCAGAGCAAAGAGAACTCCATGTAGTTGAAACAGAGGTAAGTGCTTTTATTATTACTGGGGAGGTGCCATAATTTGGCTGCCTGTTTATGACTGATATCTTTGGCTCCCTGAATGCCTCTCTTCCTTTACTTAGGGAAGTACTTCTCACAAGCTGTAGTAGTATCTGGTTTCTGTATTTAAATATTGCTAATCAGTCTGATACATGACTGTAGGGCTAAACCTTAGGCAAAACATCATGCACTCTACAATTAAAGCATTTGTATTTTCTTCTTAGATAGTTACTTCTACATTAATTTGACTGAAAGTTCATCCTCTACAGACTCAAACGTACTCTCCATTTCATAATCAATGTGATAATAATTGTATTAATAATTATCATAGCACATTTAGGTTAGATTTGCTCCTCAGTGAGATTTGTCTGCTGGGAGAGATAACATTTATAAATGTCATGTACCTTTCCTTTTGGAATATATATAGCAAAGGTGTGTCCTAAAATCTGCCTACAGCACAATAAGTATGTTATTCTCACCACCTCTGATCTCCCACCTGATGAATGGATTTCATTTAAACTTTAGGAGACATCAAGGTTTGGGCTAAGAGCAAACATGGTAAAGTTAATATAAAAAATTTATTAGAGAGACTTATAAACAGCTGGACTTCTGTGCTTCAGCTGAACTCTGGTGTTTGACAAGCAACCCAAAGTGGCACATGATGCCTTCAGAGGACTTATTCAGGGTTAGATAGTGGAAGTGATGACAGCCATGTGTAAGATAAACATATAGAATTTTCTTCAGAAATTTGCCAAGGGCTCTGACACAGAGGAGCCCAATTTTGTTTGGAGCAGAAAAGCCTTTCTTGCTCAGTCTCTCAGGAGCTGCTGGCCCACCCTGATGTGATGCAATCAGTGTAGCCTGTGCCACGGACTTCAAAGGCAATGGGACAGAACCTCCTCTGAGGTGCAAAGTGGAGTCCCTGTGCCTGGTTCTGTGGCGACAGGAGCCATGTAACAGCTTGCAGTAAACAGAGAGGTGTTCTCAGTCCTTCACTTCCCCAAATCTGAAATTTAACCCTTTTATGTTATTAATTTTTTGTATCAAAATTAATTAATTTTGTATAGGAGATTTATATAACTGCTGCTGCTGTTGTAAAAACCTCACAACTGCATCACATCATTCAAACATTTACTGTGTGCAGGCTATTCTGAGATGAAAGCTACTGCCTTCATTTACACCCACTAGGAATCTCCAAATTAAGTCCCTTCCACAAAAGATATAATGAATTCCTAAGATGCTAAATTAGTCTGAAAGATACTGTAGAGTCTTGCATATAGATAAACTGCAACAAGTGTAATATAACAACTGTAGTAGTCCCTCTGAGATGAGAAAGATTACTTCCCTCCCTCAGTTTTTTATTGTTCTCTGTTGATAAGGACCTTAACTACCATTAGGGTTCTTCTCTTCTGTTTAACCAAGAATGCAGAAAGCTATTTTTATCACTGAACAATATTTAGTTCTGTATAAAAATCTTTCATGTTTTGGCATGTTTGTAATGCTTTGAGCTCAATGCCTCAGTGAAAGAATAGCTGTTCTCAGCTCATCTGTTTGTGGCACTCAACAGCAACTTTTAGATTTCCTTTAGTTTATTAATCTTTACATCTATGCTCTGCTTTATACTGAATGTGTAGCAGCATTCATAGCTTTTATTTATGTCGGTATTAGCTTCAACACTGATATATGTTTCTAATTAAAGATGTACAGAATTTATTTGATGTCATCAAAAACACACTGGCAGTTTCTTGCCTTGTAAACTGGAAAGCTAGAAAACATTTAACCACATTAAGGACAACAGTAAGAGTTTGCCTCCTTCACATGGGTTTCACATAGCCACAGAGAACTAGGGGAAAAGTGCAGCATTTATTTTCTGCATAAATGTTTTTCAGAATTTAAACCCCATTCAGTGTGAGGAATTTTCAGAGAAAAAAAAGTTTTCAACTAACAGTGCTGTTTTATGATTTCAATTCACTCACCACCCACAGAAAAAGGCTGACAGTTTCAGACTGCCTACTGACACTCTTAAACAAAACAAAATAAATATTAGTTCGAACACTGTGCAACTAAAGAACGGTAGATTTTGTGCCTGTATAATGCTGCTTACATATGCACAGTGCTAACTACCTCGTAGGCATTGATTTGCATGGTATCTGTGTAAGACGCTCCAGACACAGACAGATTAATGAGCTCCTCTGCAGTAAACCACCTTCACCATTAATTTTGAGACTAAGAGGGAAGGAGAGGTATCCTCTGATACAAATCTACTTATTCTGTCAACTCTCACAAAACTTTAGTCTTTTACATTAAGATTATTATGTAACAATGGCAAGCAAACTACAATGGTCTTGCTGTACTGAATGTTACTCTGCTTTTTTTTTTTTTTTTTTTTTCACTTCTACATCTCTAATGAGGCTTTTAGTAAAATGGAGTCTGAGCCTGAATATGTTCTGTCTACATTGGTGAAAAGAGGGCAGACAGTATTATAGGTTACAGTAGTTTTGCTCCCTTCTACCAATCTCCAGGGTCTAATGGATTTGTGATTTTCTGGTTTATTTTTGCTGAGCTAAGAAATCAGTGCTAAAACTCAAACATATTTTTTGTATAATCTGTTTTATTTAGCCCCATGCACATCTCAACTGTTTTCCAAGGATGGAATGGAGAGAAACTGTGAACAGTTTCTTTGATCCTTGAAGCTTCATGTCACTTTGCACCCAATAAGCTCACTCTTTTTTCTTCCAATTCACAACCTTTTCTCCTTAGGTTTTTACTTGCAGTAGGCTTCCAGGTCTCTTCCTTTGCTCCCAGGGCAGAACCTTATAGGTTTATTGGAACTACTTGGATGCCCACCACTTTCAGTCACTAGTCCAAAGACTTATTTATAAAGCAGGTAGATTACTCCCTCTGTGTTTAAGAGGTCAGTCATTGATGAAGTCACAATTAAAAATAACAGAGATGAGCTACATGGGGAAAAGGCGTTTTGATTTATTGTTCCTTAGTGACAAAGCAGCATACTTTTTTGGTATCCACTGAAGCTGAAAAATACACCTTAAAAAGTTAAAAAATAAAAATCCAGATAACTTAGTTCCAAAAGAAAATCCTATGTTTTTCAGGAGGAAAGAAAAAAAAAAAAAAAAAAAAAAAAGAAGTTCCATGTGACATTCAGTGTCATTCACTGACATTCAGTTGATGATCCCATCTGATCTGGCATCCCCAGACATTCTTCAGACATAAAGAGCACATGAATACTTGAAATTATTATCTTGTCTTTTAAATGGTTGTGTAGTATGTTACAAATATGGTAACAGGCAACATTCACTTTTGGACACTAAAGAAAGAGTTCCTAATCATTAAGACATTGAAAATTAAAGTGGGATCCAGAAAATGTGGGAAACTAAGTACAGGAAAGCTCTCTGTTTTTCTATTCCAAAATGTTTTGGGAGATGCAGATAATGACATTTAATAAATGCCTGCCTCGTTCTCATTGGCAGACAAAACTATCAGCTTTTTGGAAAGAAGATGCCTCACTGATATTGATTGCCTTTTTGGTCTGATTTCTTGCCTGAGCCTTTTGTACAGATGAAATGAAGAAACAGCAGTTCTTGTCCTCCTTGTAACACTTTATGCAGTTAGTCACTTCACAGACCTGTCTAGGGGAACTATGCAACCTAATGCAAAGAGTTTGACTTTCCACTTTGTTAACCAAGTATCTGTTCCCTGGTATATGTGAATAATAACTTCTCCATGTTTGAATTAACACTAATCACTAACTTGGAAAAATGTAGGCAGTGCAGAACCAAAGAAAGATATGTATAAAATGCAACTTTTTAATAATGAAATCAAAACATTTAGGGCTTATTTATATATTTTTTCTTTTTATTTACATCCAGCTTTATTAGGAGTAACACCACCACCTCAAACCTTTCAAGAGCAAAATCCATGAAAGGATTTGGTACAGTCAGTAAGATAATGCCTTAAAACTAGCATGAAAGGGTGTTGCTTAGAATAATAATCAAGGTTTAAAGAAGCATCTCAGACAAAGGGTGGAAAGGACTTCCTTCTTCTGAAGTTAAGTGGGAAAGAAACTGGCCTTCTGTTTCACAGAGAAGATGAAAGGTAAAGTAAAATATACTCTTAGGCACATGGTGTGACTCCTGGGGATAGTTCTGTGCAGGGCTAAGGGTTGGACTCAATGATCCTCATGGGTCCCTTCCAACTCAGCATATTCTGTGATCCTTGAAAATATCATTCTTTATTCTTAAATTGTGGTGCGAGACTGGGATATTATTCTTGATGTTCTTCCCTGCTCAGTAAATCCTCTGGGGAGCATTTGTTACAATTAATATTGTAAAGTAACAAGGAAATTTTAGCTGTAGTAACCATAATAATGTCCTGTGTTCCTTCAAGAATAGTCTATAGGCTTGCAATCCTCCTGATATCTACATCTGTTTGATCTGAATTTTTAGGGCCAAATTATCCTAAATAAGGCTTTTTGACAAATGGAATTGGACTTGATATTCAAGTCCAAACTCTCTTGGATAAATGAGGGAAGTGGGGAGGCTTCATGATTGCAGCTATGACACCATGTCTGAAAAGAGACAAGAAGACAACAGGGACTGAGTTAAGCAAATTAGGTAGTTACATATGAATTATGCAAACTGCAGATCAGTACTGAAACGGACTGGCATTATTGAATTGTACTTTAACTCCTCCCTTTGATTATTTGCTGCTAAACTGATGGCTTGGAGAGAGGGAAAGGGTGATTTGTAAATACTTCAAATGTCCTCCTAATGTGCAACTCTGCCAAATAGTAAGGGCAGCAAGAAAAGTTAAGTGTATCACATGTATCTGGAAGAAAATAATAGGCCTCCTACCTCCCCACTTTACATGCCATGACATGTAAACCACAGTTTATCTCTCTTACTTTGGCAAAGTAAAATAACTATCCTGGCACCCTTAATTTCTGCTTCCCATACATAACGGCTCTTAAGTCTATTCTGAAATCAAACAGATGACAGATTTTTCTTTCAGTGAGGACGACTGTGAGGGGCAAAGAAGAAAGAAAGGCATAAAAGCCATTCAGGGACAGATCAGAATACTTGCAATGTTGCCAAATCTACAGAAAAGGGAGTAGTTTCCTCCCTCCTTTCCACTAGAAGTTGCATTAAGGTGTACGTACACCTTGTGCATGACTCGGTCTGAGCTGTGGGTTTTGACCCTGTGAGCCTTCTGCTGTGTGTGAATTAGGACACTGGTATTCACACCTCCCAGCTCAGAGAGGGAAGGAAGCTGGTGTTTCCCAGCCAAGTGCAGTGTCTAGCTCATGAGGTTTTCCCCTTCTTTTCTAAAACATGGTGAAAACATTCTAAAACAAGTGACAACTGATGCTGCAGATGGCTTATCCTAATTTGCTTGCCTTCACACAGGAAGTGAGGAGGAGAGTCATAGTTTTGTGGCTGAAACTGGCTGATATTATAGGGTTACTTTCCCTAGCTCCTGTCCAGTGGAGCCAGCCAGGGGAGAAGCAGTTATGCAAACAGGGAGTGCTCTCATGGGGATGCCCTCTGTTCACGTTCAGTGATGTGAGTTGGCTGAAGCTTGTGGCGTGGGGGGGGTCATGTGCTTTATTTCTCACCAGAACACAACATAAGAGAACTACTCTTGCAGACAGCATTATCTCACCTGGGATGTGGCGTCTTTTAGCCATATCCCATAAAGACTTGTTCACCAATAAAGACCTGAGTCTCTGATTTCTCCAGAAAGCTGGAATTTCTTTAACCTATAAGCCACAGGGGTCTAATTAGACTATACATGTGTTGAAACATAACTTAAGCTTATGATTTCCCTTGTGTGACGATGTGACAATTTCAAGTCCAAGGTCAGCCCCAGAGTAAGCAGCACAGATTTCTTTGCTGACCAGAGCCACTCAGCCAGGTCACCTACCACTCCTCTGAATCTGTTGTCCAAACCTGATCAGACAGGAATTGAGAAATGGAAACATGAAGAAAAGCTCATTCCAGTATTAAGGAACAAGGATCTTTATGTTGTGGCTAAGCCAGTACTTGTCAGCTTCCTGCTTTCTTTTGTCAATGCTAGCCTAGAGTAGTCTTGGCAGTTCTTGCAGCAGTCACTCGCTGCTATGGATTCAATTGTCACAGACTCCACGGTGGACAGTGAAAATGGGCCACTTACCAGATTCATGCTTCTCTATCATGAGAGATATATTTACCTCATTCCTCTTGCTGTTAGCAAGCCATAACATCCACCTTCCCTCAGAGATCCCTTCACTTGGGAGAAATGTGCTGTTTTCCTTATGTTTATTTCTCAACAGAACTACAGTATTTTTTCACCATCACCATGCACTTATAATTTCATAAAAACCAAATTAAATGTAAATTATATTGACCAAGCTGGTTTTGCCAGAACCCTATGACCCTTTGTAACAGAGGGTGCAGTGGAATCACTCCTTCTCATATCCCTGATCCTCTGGTAGTGGGGGGCACTAGCATAATAATGTGGAGACTGCAAAATATGGGGAATTGGAATGCTAAAGGATATAGGATACAAAACCAGTGTTAAAGAAGTGAAAGCTGACAAATTAGGTTGTGTGGCCATTGGACTTGCTATGTTTGTGCAGGGTGTAATATTATTGGGGCAATCAGGAGATGAACAATAATGAGAGTTTAGTTGATGAGATGCACAATGGTTAGCTGAAGTAGTACCTTTTATTGAATCTTCAAACTGTTTAATTCTTTCTTTCTAGCTTACTCAGATATCTATTTAGTTGGCATCTGTCTTTACTTCATATATCATTGTAACTGTTTTCTTCCCAGACTGACTGCTACTTAAGGGATAATAGGAGGGATGCTCTGTTTTACTAGACAATAATATGGTTGCTGCTTGAATCAATTACAAGGCTGAAGGGAACCTGATTATTGCCAGAGAAAATGGGGCATCCCTCCTATTGTGCTTAATATACTAGAAGTGAACCAATAAAGTTGATTTTTGGATACAAAGTTAATTACATTGAAAAATCAGCTGTAATCCATCTGATGAATACTGCTTTTAAACACCCAGAAGTATACTCATTTAGGCCTATTATTTCCTATTTGTAGAAATTAGGGTCTCTATAAAGTTAGCTAATCAATTTCATTTTAATTGTTCCCTTATTATGGAAAGAAGTATGGAATGAAGATAATACTCATACACACACCTCTTAAGGGTGTCTTGAGAATTAACCAGTTAATGCTTTTACAGCACTTCTAACATTTACAACAAAATATAAATGCTTTGCATTATTAAGTAATAATTAGTATTAAGGAGGAATAGCTAAAGAGAGGTTACAGATTGCTTTCTCGTGCCCTTTCCAATCCCTACTACTTATTAGGAGGAATCCCACCTGGAGTGCAGAGAATGCACTGCCTTAGGAAGACAATTTACATCTGCCTACATTTGCTTCAGTAAATCAAGTCTTCTGGTTCTCCCTTTTTCTTCTCACAAGTGAGAGGAATGGGTTTACAGGCAATGCAAAAACTGCACCTTTAAGCAAGGCAGTGTGTAGGCAAAACATATGCCTACAAGCCACTAGAGAAGGTGGAACATGTTGGAAAATAGGCCAGTTGGCTGTTCATTTTGTCTTTATGGACTTTGTCCCTTCCAGAATTGGGCCCTTGGTAATGTTGAGATTTTCCGTGATAGCCCTAACCAATAAAAGAAAGGATAACGTTTGTGGTGAAAATCTACCAGTTACAGGAAGGACACAATGCTTTCAGGTCCTTCATCAAACGTGAAAGAAAAACATCTAAGAAAAAAGAATTCAGCATGTTGTAGGTATTTACATGTCCTTAAAGATATTGAAGTTCCTGAGCTCCACCCAGGAAACAGCTATTACTCTTGGTACTAATGTGGTAATGTGCAGAATTATGTCAGTCACATTTAAAAATCACCAATATGGGTTTACATGAAAAGATGAAGATGAGCTCACAGGAATTTCATGGCCCATCCTCAGATTTTTAAATCATACACATGTGAAATAGGGAAGTTGTAGGGTGGTAAGGATTAATGGGGAGAAAGCCATGATGGTACAATAGTATCTTTTTGCTCACAGAAGTCCTCACTTTGAGTGAGACTGCCTGACAATAACTCCATGTTGATTTCCCTGGCTGAGAGTCTGCCTTTTCACCATACTTTTATGTAATCTTTCCAGAAATTCAAAGGGAAAACCAGCAATCTTATGTGTTCTTGCCACATTTATTTATATCACAGGAACCAGTCACTTAAGCTTTCAGCTTGAAGTTAATAAATGCTGTAAGCAGTTTTACAATGCTAGAATTGGCAGATAAGGCCATTTCACCCACAGAAAACACCCACTGTCCCCTTCCAGGGAAGAGTTGTTCTGTTTCAAGGCCTCGTGTAAAATAACCTGTACGCTGACATTATTCAGCACACTAAAGGCGAAATTCCATCCCTACTGAATAACAAGCAGAGAGCTCCTGCTGCAGCTGTGGAGGGAGGATGGTCCTTCCCAGGCTATGAAGCCACATGTGCTTTGCTCACTGGTGGGAGCATTCTATTATCAGGACAGACCTTATCTGACTTGTTCTGCACAGAAGTGGAAGGGTTCAAGGTTGCTGTGCTGCATCGCCAAACCCTACCTGTCTGGCAGAGGAATGAGATGATACTTTCAAGCAGGTTATTTTTAACATGATCTGGTTTCCCTGAAAAAAATGGAAATACTCTCATATGCTCAACTGTGGGTTAATTATATCTTCATTTTTAACCACGGTTTATCCCATCCCCATTATATTTCTGTAACATATTTTGTATGAGTTTTCAATCCTGCCACATCAAGTGCTTCTTTAATGCAATTCTTCTGCTAGTCAGAAATATTAGTAATTAAATTCTCTCAAATACGCTGGTATAAAGCAGAGGGAGAACATCCCAATTCTATCAGCACTGGTGTTAATTATTTTAGGCAAGCTGTCATTTATGTTTTCTAAAGTGGATTTTGTTCTTGCAGTCAGGAACATTGCTTAGTGCAGAATTAATTAATCATTATAAATATAAAACCTGCAGTATCAGCTTCTGCGTTCAGTAAGGTTTCAAGAGGCAAGGTTGAAGGAGTCAATAGGCTGCTGTGGGGAATCATGGGTTTTTTCATCTGATACAAGGACAATTGAATTATACACTTAATCTTTACAGGAATATGTATTTAAAGCATAATTTCAAAATAATAAAAAAGAAAAAAGGATAATTTATTATGACTGGCAGCTTTTACTAATGCAATATTGTTTGAAAAAATGCTGTATAAAAAAGATTAGTGAGAAGGAAACTGAAAACCTAAGTTTACTATAAATTTAAAGAGTTGTTTTTAAAGGTGTCTTTCTCATTTTACCTCTTTGGATATTGGTTGAGTCATTAATTTCCTCACCGTAGTATAAACAACAGCATAAAGCTCTATAAGCCCGTAAGAATAAAGACATAATAATCCAACCTTTCCTAGAGCATGCTCTGTAAAAACTGAGTGCCAACACTTGGAACTATGGGGCTGGCTTTAGTGGAAGAGACCAAGCAAGGATGACAGCTCAGGAAAACTGGAATTAATGATGAAATAAACTAAAAATTTAATCCTGCTACTTGGCATAAGTGATGTTGGCTTTTTTCTTCCTTTTTTTTTTTTTTTTTTTTTAACCTGCTCCCTTATTTTCCCATCAAAAAGCAATTAAGGCACATTCTTTCTCAATATAAAGGGGCATGATTTCATTTGCTAAAATATGCACTGACTTTACACCAGCAAAAAGTTTGTTGATTATTTTCTCATGCAGGGATCAAAACTATGATGGATAGCTACTTTGCTGAATTGACTGACCATCATGTTGCATATCTCATTGTTTTACAATCTAGATTTGCTGGCGTTTAATCTCCAAAAACAGTGTATAATATGGAGCTTTCAGGAGGGGAGGGAAATCAAAGCTACCTAAAGACATCCAATCTGAATCCTGGGCCATACATGTTGACCTCCTATTCAAAACACACTCTCGACTTTTCAAAGGCGTTCTCTTGACATGTAGGTTGTACGTGATTGAAAGGTATGGGTCTATCTGTGCAATAGATGGTATTAATTATGTAAGCTTCCTCAGTTTTATAGTTTATAGTAAAATATATTATTTCATGATTTGTATCACTACTATTATGTTTCTAATGGGATTTTAATTGATTTTGAATCCAATTAAAAAAAAAAACCCTATTTTTAAAGCACACCTCAGCTGCTGCCACTTTGAATCTGTGCCAAGCTGGCAGACTGTAACTCATTGTGTCATCATTTAAATGTCTTGCTGCAGTGCTGGCTTTAGGGATTCGGAAGTGATCTGCATTTAATATAGTCTCTTAACTTGTAGCCATTTCAGAACTGAAGAATGCTGAAATCTTCAATAAGCGTGCTACTGACAGTCAGTAGGCATCTGGTAGGATTGTGTTATTTTACTTATTCTTGACACTTGTTGAGCTGATAATCTTTTAAACATGCTTTCATTAAGTAGTGCAATTATTTTCCCAATACTTGCTTGGAGTTTCGCCTCACCCCAAAACCTTATTTACTCAGATAAAACTAGGATTGGGAAGGCATGCAATTCATAAAATACAACTCACAAACATATTTCTTTATTTGGGCAGAGCAGACACCCACATCCAAATACCCACAAGATTTGACATGGGTAGAAATATGGATAATCATTTCTTCATTTTGGGTCCTTATCACTCTGCATACCTGTCATGCAGCCCTTTTCCAACCCCTTTACACCCATGTTGATTGGAAACCTTTGGATTTTGAGCTGATTGGTATTAGATATTTATCTGTTATACGATAAAGAGTGGTTATTTTATACATTCAAAAACCTGTCTTAGTAGTTAAGATAACTTCACATAAGCTCATTTGACTGTAAATAGGGCATTTTGCTGCCCTCAGGCTGAAGGAAGAGCCTAACAAGCATTGAAAACTGTGGTTCATCTACCAATACCATGTATATTCTGTATATTCTGGTATTGTGGATGATGATCTCAGTTCATGTTTCAATCTGTGGAGCTTTCCAGTGCAAACTTTCCATTAACCCAGAAGATTCTAAAAGGTTAATTAATCACTGACTGGGTCTGAGGGAAATTGCAGTAAACTATTGCTCAAAGGTATTAAAGTGTTCTTTTCAATTGGCTTCAGGCAATATTACCTAATCCTAGGAATGGCTTTAACCCTCAGGCAGTAGTTCATTGCAGTTGGCCTCAAGTGCAGTCAATAATCTGTACTTGCTATTAGGGCTGCACTAGTAATTGAATTTTGGTTTAGTGGAAGAACCAAGCATTTCAAAGAACAAAAACAAACAAACAAACAAAAAGAAACAAAACAGAAAAAAAACCTAAAACCAAACAAAAAAACCCCAAAACTAAAACAAAAAAACTCCACCACCCACCTGTAACTCTCCTTATTTTAGGTTCTATGATTCTGTATCTTTTGAGGGCATTTTTGATAACTATGAAAAAATGAACTTAGAATCAGAAGGGAGTGTTACCTGCACATGCTTCTGAAAACAAGAATTTGACCTGCTTTCCTCCCTCCTTCTATGTGAGTGCTCTAACCACTACGATTTGGGACATTGATTTTCCTTTTCCTCTTGAAATCGTTCCACATTTTATAAAATGTTCAAATACTAATTAGTGTAGAAACTGGTTCCTAACTACCAGGATACACTTTTCTTCAGAGCTGTGCAAGTATTCACATAAGTGAATGAGGAGGATATCAAGCCAGATAATGAGTCAGCTCCAGGACTGGCCTGGTTGTGTCTGTTCAGGGCTGTGCTAGGCTAATTAGCTCATTCGAAAAGAAAGGCTAATTAACTCTGGTGAGTGGCTGCTTCTTATGTGCAGCTAGTAAACCTGCCATTCACATTTGCAGTACCTGTGTAGCTCTGACTCTGCTGTGTAGACCTCTGGATGCAGCATTCCTCAGTGCAGACCTTTCCTATGCTCTCAAAATGTACCATGTGGATGTGCTTAACTCCAGTAAAGTTGTGGTTGGTTTATTTTTGGCTCATCCCTTTCATCATTTTATCTCTGCCTTTATTCAGCATGCATACTATAATACTGAAAGCTTTCTAGCAGCACAAGTTCCTGTTGTAAAATAAATGAAAAATATTTTGAGCGTGAGAAACGTGACAGAAGCCATACAATTGCACAAACAAGTACAATTTCTAATGGCCACTCTGTTTTAAATGAATGGTATTAGGAACTGCTCAGCTGACATGCCCCATGTGGCCAGGCAGACAGGCACATAGGTAAATGTAGATGTGACTTTTCTAGCAGATATTCTTAGAATTTCCCATTTAAAACTTGTCCTTCTGTTTTCAAATAGCAGCAGTAGTATAAAAGATGCAATTCTATTACCCTGCAGCTTCTTTTTTTTATACAAACTCTGAATACAGGCTAATACATCTTCTCTCCCCATGATACAGTCGAATGTAACCCACGGAATAAAGAATAGCTCCCTATGCAACTGAGCATTTCATTATAATGAAGAGACTAGGTTATCAGATTATTAATATTTCTAAATGAAGCAATCATTCTGAAACAAGAAAAATAAGAAATATTTCTATCTATTTTATATTTGAATTAGGGTTTTCTCAATCCCATTATTGTAAATTAGTTCAATAGAGCTGGCACAAAATAGGACCACACAATAAAAAATTGTTGAATTATTATATATGTTAAGTTTCTGGGACCATTGTTTGCCATAACTCAACTAAACAGGCAAGTAAGATATTTAGACACCTGATGGCAATCTTTCATTAAATTTGACTAAATATGATTTGTGCCTCTTTTTGTATTAGAATGTCTCAGACATAGCAATACAATTTAGTTTTATATAGGACTTAAGTCCAAAAAAAAAAAAAAAACAAAACAAACAAACAAACAAAAAAAACTACCCAAAAAAAGTCTTATGATAAGATGCCGAAGAGAGAGAGAACGCTTCTTGGATGTGGGTTCAGTGGTTTCCAGAAAGGCAGTATACAAAAATAAATGACATTAGCTGAAGAATTTAGAGTGGGGAAACCCTGGAATTTTAAAGCAGCAAAGACATTTATGCATTTCTTCAGCCAGCTGGAATGAGAACAAACTGGAAGAAAGGAGCAACAGAAGGGAGAAAAAGGTATGTCAGGTTTATGCTGTGTTAAATGATGCAACATAACCTAATGCCATGCATGGATTATATTACTTCAGAGACTTAAACAGGTCCTGTTCACTTTTTCTTAGGGTTTACTGGCCAGCTAGCCAAGCTTTCTTATTGCTATGCCAAATAAAATAAGCTTATTTTTGCAAAATGAATGTGATAATCTGTGACAAATTCTACCCTTACACACTACCTGTAGTAATCTTACATGTACGGAACTTTGCAGCAGGTCCATATTTGAGGCTAGGAGGAAGGCAAATGTGAAAGAAATGTGCATTCAAACATATCTGGAGGCTGTTGTAGTAAATAACAGGCCTGGTGTTTGTCAGTCTATCAGCACCAAAGAGTGCGAAATACAGTTCTACAGGAACCCATAAGAGAGAATTGTTATTGTCAGACTCTTTTGGCTCCTGATGCAGTTTAGTGGGACTCAGAGTTTGGACTCCCTAACTTGTTCTGGATCCAAGGATCATTTCTGCTCTTTCCATGCATGGGGGCCTTGATAGGGTTTAGCTTAATAGTGCATCTGTCTTCCTTCTCTGTCTCTTAGAGATCCTAAACATAAATATTTGCACTGGTCACATTGAAGAGATACTTTATGTGCATCCAATTCTTCTGTCCCTGCCTGAGGGGCTCAAGCACAGCTGGTGAATGGAGACAGATGGAGAAGGGCAGGTAAATCCTGAGACAGCAACGGTTCGCTCACCAGACAGAGGTTTCATCTTGACAATTGCCCAACTGTGGAAGCATATTGTGAGTGCCAGGGGCTGTGGCAACTGTGAAAGAGACTTTGATTAGTTTTCAGGAGGTAGAACAAGAACTTGGCACTCTTGTCTTCCTGAAAATATCGTTCTGTCCTAGAAACAGTTTAAAGAAGGGATCCATTTAGTATTATCAATAAGTGTAAGTACAAATGAGTGCTTGGTCCTGGATGAAGTTTAAATTGACCCATTTATGCTAGAGGAGTCACTCAAGTGTGTAATTGATGTGCAAGAGATTCAGCTAAAAGTATTACTTTCTGAAACATCTTTTGTTTTTAAGCAACAATGGCTTCTTGGATTGGGCTACAATCTGTAATTCTAAAAACCTTAAGAAACAAAATAAAACCCCTGACACATAGAGGCAAAGGCATGTACCAGACACTGGCATTTACTTTGGAATATAGGAAACCCCATTGGAAGGAACAAAGCATCTCTCTCATTATTTTTGTGCAAGTCCCTGAGGGAAAACAATGACACTCAACCTAAAAACAAAGGAGTAAATTTTGCCCTTCTCAGTTCACTGAGCCACAGAGCATTGCATAGCCATTCAGCCATAAGGTGATATCTGGTCCTTTGGGAAGTGTGGAGAGGATGCAAAGTGCCACCTCCTCTTCAGTGGTAGAAGCTGGTATTCTTCATCCCTGAAAGCTGGTGCTGTCAAGATTCAGGCAGAGAGCCTTGTGTTTGAATCCTCTTTGAGTGTTTATCTTGGAGATGTAACACATACATCAATCTTACCTTCCCAAGATCTCTTTTTTATCAGCATACTACTTCTTCATGAAATAGTTATTTTGTTTTAAAGAAGATGAATCAACTATGTTGAAGTGAAAAGCAAACAAACATATCAGATACTGATTTTTGCTTTGACCTGTTTCCTCAGAAAAAAGGCTTCCTATAGTCATGGTATAAAAACCTGCTAATGTGAAATTAGTGGCTCTGCATTCAAATTTTATTTAGCACTGGAAATATCAACAGGAGGCCACAAAATTCCTAAAACTGTGCTAAAAACTGAAATAGGGCATCCAGCCTCTGCAGCTAGAAGGGTTACTTGAGCTGTAGATACAGTATGGTCTGAGGATAACGGCTGGAATATATAAATTTAACCCTTAAAAGAACAGTTTAAAAGGCTAGAGATTAATGTAACAAACATTGTCTTGAGCTCCTGTTTTAACAGATAGTATTGAAATAAAACTGCATATCCATGTAAATAATTCTTACCATTACAAGGAACAAGTATATTGACCCCAACCCTTTGCCCTCCAAAAGGTTATAGTCAGCCCTTACCCTAAATAAATTTGAAATATCAGGAGGGACATCAAAGGAGATGGTACAGTCTATAATCGGGAAAGAAATAAGAATGAGTGAGTAGTCACCTCATGGATATACGATCTCCCAACCCTGGTGTGTTTTGGAAGCAGATTTCCAACTCACTTTTGCTGCAGAGGCCACTTCCTGCTCACCTGCTAATGGCATTTACTGGCTTCCAATCAACCACTTTTCTTGTAAGCATGTCAGCTGCCGTTGCTTTATAATGTGTCACAGTTTAACCTCCCTAGAAACCAAGTCCCACTCAGCCTCCCACTCACTCCCTGTGAGAGACTGAAATGTTGGAGGTTAATGACTCAAACAACTGGCCATTTGCAAAAGCAGCAGGTGTTTTGCTGAGGCCAGGTGTGCACCCTCAACTGAAGGGGAGGAGGAGGGTTTTTGGATGTGTGGTGGCAAAAACTCTGATCTGCACAAGAACAGCCCAGGTGAGAGGGGGTGGGCACCCATCACCAGAGGATGACCAAGGCAAGCCAACCTTCATTTCGCAAGATGATGAGTTTTGAGCCAGATAAGGGAAGAGGCCACTAATTAGCAGATCTTGCAAGGTGGGATAATGCTTTTTATTGTGGAAATTACGCAACTGGCTCAGCTGTGAAACTTCCCTCTGGGGGGAGGTATTGGAACATTCACACATAGGTCTGAGGGTATTCATCCCTTCTGAAGGGGTAGAACTGGCTCAGCTACACAGATGTGAGAAGCAACTGTCATGTCTTAAAAGGTGTTATAAACCATCAAAGACCCCCAAAGAACCCTATACTCATTTCTGAGGCCTTCACCAGAGGACTGCACTGATCCACAGAGTTACATCAGACAGTGCAAAGCTCCCCCCCACCCGCCACGAGGGGAGGTACCCAGGCATTCCCAGCTGAACCTGAATGTATATTAACCCACTGACTTTTGTGATTCACAGGCTTCCTCAACTGGATCTCCGTGGATCAAGATTGTAACCATCATCTTTGACCAACGGACATTGAAATTGCAACAATCAAGTCTTATCGCTGGATCCACAGGTGGTGATATCTTTCTGTTCTTTTCCTTTCTTTCTATTTCTTTCTTTTCCTTATACATTTTCTTAAGTGTCATTTTTATGCTTTTATATTACTCTATTTCTACAGATCGTAAACAAAACGGCTACATACTCCTTTCCATGCAACCAAATTGTTCTGAAATAAACCTGCCTTATATATATATTTATAAACACTGGTCATTTGGTGTTGTTCACTCCCCCACCAACAGCGTCCAGGGGAGAGAACTGGAAGGGTAACAGCTGGAAAACTCATGGGTTGAGATAAAGACAGTTTAATAGGAAAGCAAAAGCCTCACATGCAAACAAAGCAAAACAAGGAATTCACTGCTTCCCACAGGCATGCAGGTGTTCAGCCATCTCTGGGAGAACAGGGCCCCATCACACATAATGGTTACCTGGGAAGACAAATGTCATCACTCCAAATGTCCTCCTCTTCCTCATTCTTCCTCCCTCCTTTACATATACTGAGTATGATGTCATGTGGCATGGAATATCCCTTCGGTTAGTTGGAGTCACCTGTCCTGGCTGTGTCCTCTCCCAACTTCCCTTCCCAGTGTGGAAGTACAAAACGTAGAAAAGTCCTTAGCTCTGTGTAGGCACTGCTCAGCAATTAAAAAAGTCTCTATATTATCAACCCTGTGTTCAGGGCTCAGCACTGTGAACAAAATTAACTCTACCCCAACCAAAACAGCACGCACAGCAAAAGAGACAACAGTTGATAACTACAAGCCTAACTTTTAAAAGGAAGGAAAATTTTTCAAATATTAGAAATACAAACAATTCTTGGCCTATTTGGTCTTCTCTCATGATCCTCTTTAATATGATCCTCTATTTCATTTTGGTGCTGTCAGAAATCTTCCTCACTTTTTCTTATCTGGAGTTTCAAAGCAGCTCTGGACTAGTCTTCTCCTTGTTCAACACCAGGTGTCAATAGGGAACATCTTCTTTTCACCACTGCAATCTACCAGGCAACAAACAGAGTCATTAGAAACATTATGTAATTCCATATACCAGCTAAAGATCTATGGATGAATGACTATTATAATAAAACACTCTTGGCAGACCGCCTGGGCAGACATATGCATTGGAAGCAGTAGCAGAGACCTAATTTGGGTTTTTTAAACTTTCCTTTGTATTTAGGGATTGCTGTTGTTTTTATCCCAACAGATTTAATTTGTATGAAGCTGAAAAGCTGTTATGAAGATTTGGAAACCCAAATCTGTGTCTTTCAGGAAAATTTCTTTTCTTTCAGAGTTTCTTTGCAGAGTTGCCCTTTCTTTGATGTTTGATAGGGATTAGAAACCTGGGTTAGAGTGACCCATATAGAAAGAAAGAAAATAGGGACACTACATCTCTGCTAAAAAACTAGGACATCTGGTCACCTCATTTGCTACAAAAAGAATATCTTCAGTGTATGATATCTCTAGATACAGGGGATATGATGAGTTCTTTACAGTGAGAGAAAAACAGAGACTCAATTAAAAGTTTATCTAAATTCCTTTTGTAGCTAGGAAATTTGAATTTTTAAACAAGAAACAATTATTTTATTTATTAAATTTTCAGTAAAAAAGATCTTCCTATGTTTAAAGCTGAAAGCACATTCATGTAATTAACATCATAATAAATCCAGGCACACTGAACCCCTCCAACATTAACATGACCTGCTTCCCAGCTATATATCTGCTTTAAACCTGTTAAAAAAACTCCATAAGAGGTTTGTTTTGTTGTCTGCTGGAATGGAGTGTTTCATAGAGAGGAAATCCTTTGCATGGGCCTTACATAATAAGGCAGAGTTATGTTAATGATGAGAACATGAAACATGACCATATAAACTCTGAAGGAGAATGTAATTACAATCAAATATATCAGCGAACAAGATTCACAAGTACTACAGATGCTTGAAAGATAAAGCTAGAATCTGAACTCTTTCTAAGTTACAATGTACAGAGAGGACTCTTTTACATTCGAAACATTGGAAAAAATTGAAGTATGTATTTAGAGAAAGCAATTTGTCCTTGAAACCATGTTGTTGTGAGCCAGTTTTATTACTGTTTAGAAAGATTCCATGTTTAGATAATTTTAAAGCATTTTCTCTGTGACATTAGAAGTAATGTAATCTCTCATGCCTGCATCACCAAACGCTTGATAGTTAAGGGATGGTCCACATAACATTGTTTCACTAATTCTTCTACCGTTTAATGAACTCCATAATGTTAAGTCTGAGGCCCAACCTTTATTCTTTCCAAAGTTCTGTCTTAGTGAGGTCACCTCAGATTCAGTCAACTATAAATGTTATTGAGCTTCTTGAATGACTATCCTTTTGTTCCTTGACAGGTTTGTTCCTCTAGGGAGGCCAACACCAGTTTGCAACTTGTCAGTGAAACAGCAATAGTTTTCATGATACCTTTCCTCCTTTGCCAACTTCCACATTCCCTGCTGTACTCCAGCAAATATACCCTGACACCCAGAGGAGCTCCCTTTGCCATCTTAGCAGTTCCTAGCATCAATCTACCCTTCACTCTTTTCTTAGTACTGCAGTCTCTGGCCCTTTCTATATTTCCTTTGCATCTGCAAGGTAAGGTATAAATGAAACTTAACTACAGAAGGCTCTGAAGGACATTCTCAGCAGCATGCCATCTGTAAGGCTGGAGTTCTCAGTGAGGATTTGAATTTTGCTAGTGTACAGTTAGGTATAATCAAGACAGCAATGATTTCGGGTGATGGTTGCTCCAGTCTTTGATTAACCGTGATAGAGGTATCACATAGTTTTGCTAACTCACTTCAAAGCTTCCTTTTTTGTTTTGTTTTCAAATGTTTCTTCGGGGCTCTACTAGTGCATGACATATGCTGTTCAAGCTTTGACTGCTCTGTCTTCTCCCTCTGCTGCTAAATCAGTTTGTGATCAGTTTTCTATTTGTGTTCTATTTTCATATTTGTCCTGATCGTGTTACCAGTGTTGTGGACCATGGGAATGAAAGTCAATAAGCAAAGTTATCAGAGTAGCCTTTAGAAGAAACCTTAATTTTATTAGCTCAGGAGGAGTATGGAATTTGAGTCATGCTGAGATAACATCGCAGGGTAGGTCACGCCCAAGGGCTGACATTATCTCTCGGGAACACACACTCCTGGGGTGTCTTATTAATTATAGTTAATTGCATGGAAATTAATGAGCTTTTTCAGTGACTAGTGGGCTACTCTACAGCTGCTAGACAAACTATATTAACTTTGATTTTTATGTTTCGTGGTCTTTGAACAGTTAAATACTTTCACTTTTTCTTAATTTACTCTCTGCTCTTCTTGTGTATAACTGATTTTTTTTTTATTGTTTACCAACACCATTGTTATATGCTTTCAATATGTAATTTTCTCTGCTATTTTTATTGTATTTGTTATCTATGCCTGAGAGAAAATTTGCCCCATTTACCAAACAATTCCCCTTGATTTGAGAAAGGTTTAAAAGCCATTTGTCAATATAAATATCTAAGCAAAATAATCTGTGATTCTGTTAGTGTCCTGCTCTTTTAGATGTTTAGATACTATCAAGAAAACCAAGCTGTCTATAATAAAAAGTGAAACAGGCTAATGATGTTGCTGGAAAACTAATTTCAGAACTCTTGATAAATAGCTGTATTAAGAACCTAATACTTTCCCAACATTAAAGCATTAATGTTAGATACCATGGGCTATGGAAATGCCAGAAGTGAAAAATCCAAACAAGAATGTGTATTTCTGAAAAAAATTGTTAGCTTAGGGACAGATATTTTGGTTTTCCAATTGACTTGACAGATCTTGGTCCCTTTTGGATATTTCTGTACTCTTTATAATAAACTCATGTATTCCATATTCATAGACCTGTAATACTTACTAAACAAATTTAACATTCAAGGCATTTATATTTTTGATAACCTTTTTCTTGAATATAGAGTGTGGCTGATTTTATGGAGTAACTGTAAAAATCTGAAAGAAATGATGAATGAATTGAGAAAAACTTGCTCTGAAGAAATAAGGATGATGCTGTGCTATCACTGTTGAGTGTTATTCATTATACACTATAAGAACTGCTGCAGAATATTTAGTGATGAACACTTGCAAAGCTCAGTACATCTTAAGAGCCCAGAAGAATTAATTGGGCCTTAAATAACCTTCTGTTAATTTTTAGCACATATTAGACATCTTTTTACTGACAACCAAGATTTTAAAAAAATATCCTTTTTTCAAGCCTTCAAAATATTTCCAATATCATAATGAAACCCATTTCTAAAATCAGTATCTTTCCATGGTAAACATAATGTTGAACACTTGAAAGATCTAATGCAGCCTATATACCTATAAAATTTATTCTTTGTAATAATATGGTCTTTAAGTTAAGACTCATGAAAGCATCATTTTATTGAAAATATAAAAAGTAAAAAGTTTTACATTAGTGTAGAAAAATGAATTTAAGATACTAACTACATATTCTTGGCTTTATAATATTTGATATTCTTTTTTAAAACAGTTACGGGCTTGACATAGAAGAAGGAAAAAACCAATATATTTAACAGAAAAAGTTATAACGAAGTTCACTTCACTTTTGAATTAATGTTGGTGATTCCATGCACAGCTGTACTTGATGATGTTTTATTTTTTCAGTTTGAAATAAAATAAAAATATCAAGGGCAAAAATTTGCCTAAACTTTCAGTTTATTACTCATTCTCTTCAAAATGGCTGTTTAAAACTCCTCTGACTTAAGAAAGTACCTACATGAGGCAGACCTATTTGATAGCAGACAATACTAATCTGGGAGAGAAAGGCATTACAACCGTTCAATGGGTGGAAGCTGAATTTTGACAAAAATAAGTCTGCCACACTTTCTTAGGAATGAGAACAATTAGCTACTGCAGTAAAAGATACAGCAGATTATCCAGTCTGGAGACCTTTAAATTGGTGTATATTACCTTTTTAAAGGGCTCCTGTAGTCAAAACAGTTGCTGAATAAATGGAAGAATTTTGATGCTGCAGCCTATGTATCAAAATAGCCCCTTCTGGGCTTAGAAACTATTAATTCATGCATCTTGGCCTACTGCAGAGGAAATTTATATTAAATACAACTTTTCTCTGTTACTTTTTAATATTTCATTAGAAGTCCATCATTCTAGGCCACTGGATACCGGTGAGCTGGCTACTGATAAATTACTTCCTGCTGATTAATTAGTTGTGGCACACTCTTCTGGAAGTCAATAAATTTACAATGGAACCAGAATGTCTCATCAAAGTCTTCTTTCAAAAACCAGCAGCATGTCTAAGTTCTTTGTACACATCCAGAAGAGATGGACTTGAATCCTTTTATCCAAGCACCTAAATTATGTGTAACAATGTATTTCGTAGCCATTGGTGAAAGATAAGATTTGAATAAACTTCGGTTTCTCTAACTCCATGGGATTAGAGCAGTTTTAGCTATGCTTCTTATTTGATATATGAATTGTGATTAAGACTTGAAGACAAGGTTCATCACTAGCTACATCACAGACCTGTTGGAGCGAGTCCAGAGGAGGCCATCAAGCTGACTGGATGGATGGAACACCTCTCCTATGAGAAAAGCTGAGAGAACTAGGTTTGTTTAGTCTGGAAGGGAAGACTTTGGGGTGACATAATTGTGACCTTCCAATATCTGAAGGGAGCCTCCAAGGAATCTGGAGAGGGACTATTTACAGGATCTTGTAGTGACAGATAAAGGGGGAACAGTTTCAAACTGAAAGAGTGTAGTTTAAATTAGATATTAGGAAAAAATTCTTTACTGTGAGGGTGATGAGGCACAGGAACAGGTTGCACAGAGAAGCTGTGGATGCCCCATCCCCAGAAATGTTTAAGGCCAGGCTGGATGGAGCTCTGAGCAACCTGGTCTAGTGAATGGTGTCCCTGTCCACGGCAGTGGGGTTGGAACTAGATGATCTTGATGACCCTTTCCACCCAGTGCTATTCTATGATTCTATGGGATGGGAACCAAATAGGAAATAGATAAAGTGTTCTATCAAACATCTGCTGGAGTATACACAACTAGTTTTCCTTGTGTTTCTTCTTCTAACAAAAAATTATGTTTAAAGTGAGGGAAATATTGCTTACATATTTATTACACAATAATATTTTAGCTAAAATGACCATCAGGTCAAACTGATGGAAAAAAATGTTCTTGGTCTTTGCAAAATGTGCATACTTACAAAATAAATATGATGATCACATTTTCAGACTAGGATCTTTCCTAAATGCTTCTTTACTGTTCTGCCCAATTTGGCATTTCTTGCAGAGTATAACATTTCTGAGCAGTTACACAGACTACTTGAGTCTGCAGAGAAAGTGAGCTCTTCACAACAAAGAATATAACTATTTACCCATCCTACATCTGTGTTCATTATAGTCTGTCAGATTTCACAATAGTCCCAGTTGAAGGTCTGTCACCTTCACTATTTTTCAGAAAGCTGTTTTGTACATCTAGACTTCAGCTTTTTGAATGGAAGGCTGTATGTCTCTCTTCCCATTTTATCTTGACCTCAGGGATAAGTGCACTGTATTTATTTTATCCTTTCCCTTTGATCTGTGCCAATCCCATGTTTCAGAGTCACCAAAATATCATTTGACATGTCAGTCTATAAGGACAACATGAGCTACATGGCCTATAAGAAAAACATGGATTTTTTTAATATAGACTAATAAAAGGCAATGTTTTCTTGGAAAAACTTGCAACCATTAAAACATGACAGTCTAGTATATATGATGTACTTGAGAATGGTGATATCCTGATCCCATCCCTTGAAAAAGGCTGTAATTCTCCAGCCACATACTTTATAACCCTCTGGGGGATGTCTCGGATATGTCCTGGCTGCCAGGGTATGGTGGGCACTGCTGGACTGGGTGAAAATTGTCCCAGTGGTAAAAAAATCATCCATGATTGATTAATAAAGATTTTTCTGATTGCCAAAGCCTTTAATCAAATGAGCTCCCAACCCTAAGTGTCTTGCAGAACAGAGCAGTTTTGAATACTTTTATACCAAGTCAGGCATAAACCCCAATTGAAGGTGTTTTATTTCCTCCTTTTTACTTTCATTATAAAATGGGAAAATTCTAAACATCATATTTTTGGTTTGCAATAATTAACAAAACTTTGTCACATAATATGCCTTACAGCACATATTCAGTACAAGGTGGATGATGTACTTTGAACTGATGCTGGAACAAAGTACCCAGCATTTGATCCTTTAGAATAGATAAATTAAGCTGGTTATTTGAAAATTATTATGTTACAAGAAAATGTATAAGATATGAACATTAAAGAGAAGGTTTTCATCTTTACAGGACTTTTAACCTAAAAGATACAATTGAAAAAATATTTCTAGGTATTTGCAGAATTGTAGAATGGCTTGGGTGGGAAGGACCTTCAAGGTCATCTGGTTCCAGCTCCCCTGCCATGGGCAGGAACATCATCCACTAGACCAGGTTGCTGAGGGTCCCATCCAACCTGGCCTTGAACACCTCCAGAGGTGGGGCATCCACAGCTTCTCTGAGCAACCTTTTCTAGTTTCACCAACCTCACAGTGAAGTTCACAGCCCTCTTTTGTTGCGGACCCTAGAGCTGGATGAAATACTCTAGGTGGGGTCTCACCAGAGTGGAGTAGAGGGAGAGAATCCCCTCCCTGACCTGCTGGCCATGCTTCTTTTGATGCAGCTTAGGATACAATTGGCTCTGTGGGCTGTGAGCTCACATTGCTGGCTCATGTCCAGCCTCTCATCCACCAGCACCCCCAAGTAATATGAAAAAAATTCTTTTCTTCAAGAGTAATTTTCCTGTATTACTGATCCCTTTGGTACATGATAGAAATACCCCTTTATGGACAAGTAGCTCTTACAGCAGATAGTATTTATAACTGCTTATTGACAGACAGTGTTCTGTAATGACAATCTTAAAATTGGCTTTTACTTCCTTAAACCATCATTGTATTGAACCATGTAACCAGAAAATCACAATGCAGTGGTCTTTTTGTATGCTAATCCTTCTATTGGAGCTTAATGACTTGTCTGCACATCTTGGAGATAATAAACTCCACAATGGAAGCAATAGCTGTCTTGGTGACTTTGCATAAATCATTATTTGTAAAAGTGAAAGAAAACCCATATACAGAAGGTAAGCAATGAGATTGCTCACATTTTGGTATTAACTGTAATTGGCTTTAAAGCATCGATAATGCAGTGAATAAATAGATAAAAAGCAAAAATGTAAATACTATCCCAAGGTATAATCAATAAGATCCCCTACATAGTCAGTAAAATCATTGAATATCTCAGAATGATTGACCTTTCAAAAGCAAAACTTATGAAAATGTGCTCATAAATACCAGCATCTTGTTCAAGGACCAGAGATAATACAACACATGGTAGAGAGAAATGGAGTTTAACAGTTCAATAACTGAAAACTGAGGTACCTTTTAAAGTCTGTTTTATAAAAAAACATGGGAAACCTGAGCCTCTTTAAATAGGAGACTTGAACACTGTGGGTTATAGGTTTGTGATTCACAAACCTTCTGCAGAAAACAGTGCTTAAGATATCTCCCAGAGAAAATATTTTGACATAATTAATAAACTATCTTTATTTTCTTCACACTATATCTGCATCATTCCAAAATAGTAGTTCCAATTTATGTTAAGCTATGTTATACATAGACTGAATGAACTTAGTGTACAAAGCACTTGCTCTTCTCTTCAGTAATGAGTTGCAGTGCACTCTATGGCTATTTCAGGAGAACATGCCTAAAAAGGTATTTATCACACTGGATATTCTGTATTTCCTTTGAATTTATTAAAGGTTATTACACTATGAGTAATGGCTAAAAATGTTTGTTGCCTAACTAATTGCTGTGTGCAATGAGTAATTTAAAGGCTGAATACTTCCTGGGATACTCACTCCACACTTCTTTTGGCATCCATTTTAGTTTTATGTGTTTATAATATTGAAAGGCAAAATTTATACCCGAAGAATTTAGTTTCCCAAAATGCCTTTGATTTATTTTCCTCATTTATACTGCCATTGCATTTGAAGTGTGCCAGGCCGTTATCAAAGTGCCATGGAGGAAATAACCTCTCTATAAAATGCACAATCAAAAGCATCTATCCTGCAAGCTGCTCTTCACGGGAGGACCTTTTTTTCCTGAGTGGAAACACATCCCAGGAATAAGAAACCATCTCTGCAGGACCTTTTCTTTTTAATTTTTTCTCCAATTTTTAATGAAGAAGGCTGACGAAGCAGGGAATATAAATAAGAAAGATTTTATAATTCAGGAATCCTCTGCAATTCATCCCTGAATTTGGAAATGTGAGACAGATGAAAAATATCTCCAAATATTTGATAAATGCATAAAAATGCAATGATTATTATAATTATCACCAAGAGCCTATATTTAAAAAGGAGTGGTGCAAAAATGAAGCAGCCAGACAATGCCAGACATGTAATCAACCACATAATCTTGAGTCTTCTTCACCTGTGTGAACTCACAGGGCTGGAAGGGGCAGTACTCTGCATACAGCTTTGCATGTTGTAGCACATAGCTAAGGTCTGCATCAAGGATGCTCCCAACCACAAATTTGGCTTTCTTAACTCTTCTGGGACTTGACTTCTACAAACAAATGACAACCTTCTAACTTTTAAAGATTTTTTTTTTTTAAATTCTCATTAGGTGCAATTCTAGTGTCTTCCCCATAGTTCCTTAACCATTGCAGCACAGATGTAAAGCAAAGTATACTGCTATTTAGTCAGTCAGCTGCCATGGAAAGTGACTTCTAGCACAGTGGTGTCAATTGTATCCTGTGCATTCTTGTAATTCTTAACCATTTTAAGTACCATGCCATTATTTTACCTACTGTTATGTTGTTAACAGGCCTGGTCTAGACCTTTAAAATGTTCACTGTCAAATGGCACCTTTGCAAAATGCTAAATTTTCCCTTAAAGAACAAGTGATGAAAGAAATGGAAGTGGATACTTGGACTAAACATTAATGGAATTTTAAGAGACAAGGAAAAGGCAATTCCACAGCTTGACAACTTTTTTATTGCTGTATTTCAAATACTTGCTACAAACAACACAGGTGATAGCTTCTTTTTCTTTGAAAAAATCTTTTATAATAAAAATGCTGAGAAATATAAATATGAGTAACTACTATCTTTTAAAAGTACTGGACTTTGGAACCCAAGGAACACTTTTCTCTTTATAGAGGTTTTGTGGTAACCTTAATAAGCAGTCACATAAGTATTTTTTAAAATGTAGGCAATTCATATGTTCCGTAGCTCTCTGAAGGTACTTAACCTTTAGTTTTGTGTTTTGCAACATATTCACAGCGTCTGTCTAATCACACATGAATTCTAGAAGCTTACTGATTTATACAATAATAGAAAAACAGTTGGGTTTATTTGCAGCTGCAATCATAATTCAGGGCTTTCTCTAGGTACTTTTCTCTAAGCCTCATTTTCTTCCAAAATGCAAAGTGACATACTATACTTCCTTTACAGATCCCCTTAATGGGGAACTGTATGGGTGAGAACGCTCCACTTTTCTGATGCAATTTTCCGTTTCCTACTTTTTAGTGCACGTCATCCTCTCCTTACTTATAGCTTCACCAAGCAATCTTTACACCACACTGCTGACAGGAGAAGACCACAGCCATGTTTCAGCTTCCATTTTTGTTTTAGGCTAAAATAAGATGATAAATATTTCTTTAGGAAAGTGCCTTGCTCCTTCACACAGCATTTTTTCTTTCCCTGGAAAATTTTGATTACTATAAGACCTCAAGTAGGAGTTATTCAAGATTTTCAAGTTAATGGTTGAAGAAAAATACGTGAATTCAGACTGACTATTGATCACAAGGGCTGCCCCACCACTGCACGGCAAGTAATCCAGGGATACCTTGTATTAAATAGTGTACAATGCAACTGTTGTTTCATAAATTCAGAGTAGACACATTTTCAGAAACCATCTCTAGGAACCACACTGTCAGCTGCATTTACCCGCATTTATTTTTGTACTAACTATTTCTCAAAACATTAGTGAGGAGGACTAAGGAAATATACGTAAGTTTCTTAGCCCCATTAGATCCATTTCAGAAACAATTTGTGAAGTAGTTAGTATCCAAATTTACAGAGGCTTGTTGTTTCTAACCTATAACCAGTGTCTCTTCACAGCCTTTTGAGAGAGGTAAAACACATTGCTGAAGCTGGACCAAAGTGGCCTAGGGGCTAAGAATTTCATGCCATTGTTCAGAGTCCTTCACCCAGAAGGGGAAAGTCATGGTGGCAGCTAAGGCTATATTCATTCCCGGTGTAGGTAGTTCCGTCTTGAAGGACTTTAGGTTGCAGTGTTAGCAATTATTCTCTAAAACTTTATGAATTACAGTAAAGGGTGAGTAAGTTGTTCTCTTCCAAAAATAAACTGGAAAGAGGTCTTAAAATGTACACTAGATGCCCTTTTCCACTCAGTCCTACTAAAAAGGTTTGCATTTAAGTTTCGCACGTTCAATTTAACATCTAAAATGCCAATATACCACTCTGGAAACTTCAGCTCAAACCAATTATTTTTGGGTTTTTATCACTGAATTTATTTTTTTCCTAATGCCAAAGAATATCTGATTATTCAGAAATCTAAAAGAAAGCATAAGTTACAGCAAGCCTGAATTAGGTACACATTTTCGAAGATGAGCTTAAAACATAAGATTAATGGCTGTACAAATCTGTTAAATTGTCCTTTGCATTTCTATATAGATCCCATTATTCCTAGAAAATTTTTCAGGACATTTCAGTTTTTGTTGGAACTAGCACAACCTCTCTTATCTATGAAGCTGGGGTTCCCAGCTGTTGGATAGAGGATGTGCTTTTCTTATTACTCTCATCTGGTACTAAATGATAAGAAGGACAACAACACTCCATTTTAAAACTAGCTGTTGCAAAGAAAAGCTCCTATTGTTACAAAGGGTGCTGTCAGTTGTTAATATTAATCTCTAAGAATCTAATAATCTAATGAAATCATTTGCATCATGGCTAATTTTGTATGCTGTTGCTTGCAGTATATTGCCAGTAACATGAAGAAAGGGCTTATTTTTCACAATTTAAGCATCTTATAGCATGGGAGTGTTCAGCACATGCAAATGAATTGCATTAAACAATGAGAAATACTGCCCCTTCTGCAAATGAATTGGTTCACACAATGAGAGATACAGCACTTCTTGAATGAATCAATTTGCATAGTCCTGCAAAATTCTCAGGCACTACTATTTTTAATGAGTCTCGCACTGTTACTGTAGGAATGTCTACAATATAAGGCAAAACAGTCCTCATGGCATTCTTTACCTTTTTTCTCACTCCTTAATAGACACCCAATATTGTCAACCAAACTCTCAGATGTTGAAAATCCAGTCTGTTATCCGTAAAGCTGTTTCAAAAATGTAGTGATGGTTTTGGTAAACCCAGACACTCACAAAAATCTGTTGAATCCAATGCTTACTTGCTGACTCTAGTCCTTTCTCCATAAGCAGTCCATGGTTTCCACCATTTGAACTTCCAGCCAAGGCAAGTGTGGCTGTTTGCAAAACTTATGTGGTTAATGCACAGTTCTATGGATTTACATGGATGTACCCTACTCTCCAAATTGCCACAGGTACATGTTACTGCTGCCATTCAGCTACCCAAGTCTTTCACCTAAAGTCCTGCTACTTTAACTGTTTTGAAGTATTTTAAAATCAATTATTTAATCACAATAAAATATCAGTATTGAAAAGATTGATGAGAAATGATCAGACATTGAGACATCAGTTTCTGAACAGATTTTGAAGTAAAATATCGGCTTAAAAGCAGTAGATGCTTATATCCATTAATTATGTTTCTGGAAAAAAAATAGAAGTGGAAAGTGGGCTTTCAGCAACCACCTTGTGAAGCCTTTTGCCACTGTTATGGATACTGGAAGATACAGTCAGAATCATAGAATCACAGAATAGTCTGGGTTGGAAGGGACCAAACTAGTCCAGCTCCCTTCTATAAGCTTCAAGCACAACAGGTTGCTCAGAGCCCTGTCTAACCTGACCTTGAATGTTACCAGGGATGGGGCATCTACCACCGCTCTGGGTGTAGGAAAAGAAAGTTAAATGTGGAAGATTTATTCAAGGAGGAAAAAAAGCTTCACTCAAGGAGGGTTTTGCTGCTGGAAAACCAGGCCTAGAAAAAATCCAGTATTGGAGGAGATTCTTTCCCATGAACAACACTACCTGTTTTTCCCTGTCTGTTTTGAGAAACTAACTCCCCTGTTGCATGAAGAAATAAAAGTTCTCATACTTTTTGTAGGCCTCTTATGGGCATAAAGAAACCATAAACTACAAAGGAGATTATCACTTTGAAGTTCTGCACATGCAAAAGGTGTTATTTATAATGGCACCAGAATGGGACACCAGGGGCTGCTTTTTGCCCCTGTTATGTTTTCACTTAGCAGTGTATTCAGGGTTTCTGACTTCAGAATAAACCTTTCCTTAATACCTTTGCCGCGATTTGGTGATCTGGGTTTACCTATGTGCAGATCAATTCTTACACTGGGCAACTTGTGCCAGTATTTCACCATCCTCATTTTAAAAATATTCTTTCTCATATCTAGTCTGAATCTACACTCTTTTAGTTTAAAACCATTATCCCTTGTCCTATCACTACAGATCCTTTTTAAGGAGCCTGTCTCTATCTTTCTTATAAGCAGCTTTTAAACATTAAAAAGCTCCAATAAGGTCTCCCTAGAGCCTTCCATGTGTTTATTCCAAAAAGGCAGTTCCTGGATCGTGTTATTCAGCAGTTAATGATGTATGACTGAGAATCATAGTCATAGTTTTGCTCTTTCTCTTATAGTCCAAGACCCTTAAAAATGTTATTGCTTCTTTTCATCAGATCTTGCCGTTGCTCAGTGCAAAGCCAGCTTCTATTTGTATTCATCACTTGCAAGTGAGAAACTGTCCCATTGAGCAAACTGATCCACTTGAACATTCATGCTCAGTAGTTTCACAGTGAACATTCCTCATCTTTGGTGAAATATTTGGGTGGCAGTGCACATGCTTGAATGCAAGTACTAAATTTCAAGGACTATCCTCAGAGGTTCTGTTTAGGAGGTTACCATGTTGGTCAGGTTCTTTGATTGGGTCTCAGATCTACTCTCCTTGACATCAGGATCAGGTGCTTTGCTCCTGTTGATGTTGATAGACAATTTGTAAATTGTGTTGTCAACACAGCATTTAATCTGCTCCAAACAACTCATAAACAAACCTTTGATTAATTCTTCCAGTCTGTGTCTTCTGGACAGGATTTACAGCATTCTACTTATTTGGATGAAAAATAGGGAGAGACAAGTTGTCACCAATGAGAAAAAGAGTATTTTTTTTCCCTTCACGTTGCAGCTTAAGAATCATTTTATCATTACTTTACTGTAAGAAAATGGCAGAAGATTTAAATTTTTGACTGATGATGCAGAAGCTGTAAAACTTGATGAACTCAAGAGTGTTCATACCAAATTACCACAAGCTACACACATTTTAGGCCAGGAGCATCCAGTTCACAATGCAATAGAAACTTGGAAGCATTATTCCATGATCAATGCATAGGATGATGTTAGCCAATGACATTTGAAAGAGCTGTTTATTTATAGCCTCAGCTGAACATTGCAACACAGCTGGAGAAAAAAAATGAGTAATTTCAAAGACAAATAATTCAGAAGGGGATCTGTTGGGGGTGGGGACACTGAGTTTACTGTGTCCAGACTCTTAATAGAATTAAAGCAAAGAATTTGAAGGAATAAGGTTTACTTTACTGACCCTGTCTTTTGTTATAACACTAAATTTAACTCACAGCTCAGAAGATCGCATTAGTTTGGCTTTGAAACATTTTTCATTTATGTGTGCCTTTGAATCAGCACACTACTATCTCTGTTGATTTAGTCCAGTCAAGATATATGTATAGTTCTGAAGCACTGTTTACGTAAGGCTCTTATATCACCCTCAAGCACAGCTACAATCCAACAACTTGGGCTTGAAAATTAGAAGCTGAATGCCACTGGAATAAAATTCAATTCCTATCAAAATTATTATGATAAAACATATACAAGCAGTTTGTGGCTGATATGAAAAGATTAAAGCAAATAGCTATCTATTAATTTCAGGAGTATCAGAAATGTAAATAAGAACCTGACACACCAATTTCTTTTTGAATGCTAGCTGGTTTCTGCCATCCAACACTCTCTTGGATAAAATACCGTTTTGCAATCTGCATTTCTGAGTTTGCATATTTGCAACTTTAAAGCCAACTTTGCTTTGCTTTTTGTCTTTGTCTTTATTTTTTTAATACAGGACTTTCTGGGTTTTAAAAAAAAAAACAAAACACAAAAATACAACTTTTTCTTTTTTTTTTTTTTATTCTTATTTTGGCACATACATTAAAGCTCGTGATGTAAAAGTGAAAGGCTGTTCCTAAGGAAGGACAGCGGTAGATTGATGTTTGTAGATAGTTTGTGTATAACACCCAGGGTAATACTAATCCAAATATAGAAAGTAATTACCCTGACCTTGATTTCTGTCATCATTATCTTGCTTATAGCACAAATGTTTTGCTAAGAATGTCATCAAAACCATAGTTTTAGATCTATTTCCAGAAAGAAACTCCTTCTAATCATTGCTGTCCAAATATTATGGTTCTAAGGATACAAAAGTATCAGTGTATTTAATTGCCATAATTGTTCCAAGAGAGAATTATGATAAACCTCCATCACAGACTTCATTCCAGTGGCTTTTATGTACTACTATCAGAGCCAGAGCATTTTAAAACACTGTTTTGTAGAAGATTATCTTGTACCTGGAGAAAAAGAAAGGAGAATAAAAAGAATGACTTCAGGGAGTTAAAATACCTGAAGTGCACTTGGTTCTTTCATAGAAAAAGATGTCAGAAATTGACAAAACACCTTAATGTTTCCCAACTTGTAGGAAACATTTTTGGTATATACAAGGTACATACCGGCAGCATGGCTAAATGTAACACTAGCCCCTGAGAAACAAGAGGCTCGTACACCCACACAAAGAGAATAATACACAGTGATTTTCAATCTTCTGAGATCAGTAGTGGACTATTGGGCTTATTTCATGATTATAAAAGCCTCATAATCTATAATTGCTGCAAGGAGAAGTGATTTATTGGAGTACTCTCACATGTGTGAGATAAAACTATAACTGGCTGGCAGCTATTATTTTTAAAGGAGAGTATTAAGGGAAAGGCCAACAGCTTGCTTACTTTGTAGCCTCAGAAAGCGATAACTTGCAGCTCTAAAATACCGATTTGATGAATAGTTGTGGTGAAATTATAACTGTTGTAGTACAATGAGATAAACTTTCACCTCCATGAGGAAAATATAGATTACAAAATGTGATTGTAAACAATCAACACTTTATATTCTTCTTCCCTAACTGAGCAATTTTTTAAAATTTATGCCAGTCCAACAAATGCATTAATAATCTTTGGCCACTAGGTATTTGTGAAAGAAATTGGAAATTGTTTTTAATTTTTTAGCCTGGTGAAGAAATAGCACACTGATTTAAGAAGGAGGAAGAAGTGGTAGTATGTGTTTGATATTTTTATAAGAAAATACAGAAACATTCATAAAACGTGTGTCCTTTTACATATATACACCTTCTCCCACACAATGGAAGTCAAGTATAATGAATATAGAGAAGAAACCACCATCATCATGGCTACGCTTTGTGAATGAAAATTTGAGAAGGACTCTACCCACACTTGCTACAAGCATGTTGATGGCTAAAAAGGCCAATGAGAGATGGACAAGTCTGGTTGCAGAAGACACAGTGGAAAGTCTCCTTAGGCGAAACCATAATCAGTTCCTAAATAATAGGGAAGGAAAGTAACTCAAAACCAGGACAGTCTCCAATAAGTTATGAAGCTCACTTCAGAAGAATCACAGCCATTTTAAAGATTAAATTTACACTTGATATATAATTTGAGTTAGCCTTATTTTGTGTACTTATTGAGTTTTTTTCAGTTTTCTCATCTGTAAAATGCAGTGTAAAATACACAGCCTATTTACTCCGTATAATCCATGGGATGAAGTTTGGGAGAGATATTTACTATAAAGACTACAATGAATTGCATTTAAAAACCTTGTCCTATTCACCTTGATTTCCCAACCAGTTCAAGGCTCACATGTAACAAGAATAAAGAAGTGAATAGTAAAGAAAAGAGAAGAACTACTGCTTGAACGGGACTCTTGGCTTTGCCAAACAAAAAACACAAAAAACAATGTGTTGCGCTACTCATCTGAGAGCCACAAAAATTCTTCATGCAGAAAATTTAAACTGCTTTGAGAGGCCTTCGTTTAGTGTAAATAAGTCTAGAGCAACACATGCATGATTACTTATTGCCACTTTAAATCCCTCCTTTTAAAAAGGGGGGTAACCATACAGTCATGGAGTTTGGGGAATCTGGGGACTGAAATGAAACAAGGCATATTTGAGCTCTAAGTCCCCGAAGACAATCTTTTTGAAAGAAAGAGTGATGAGTAGTGAAACAAATAAAAAGCCAAGCAAGACCCTTGGGTAAGGTTTATGCACTGGGTTTTAGTACTTAAATGATTATATATATGAAGCAGAAGAGTTATAGAAATGGAAAAAATAATCTGCGTTTAAGTAGAATGTGAGTTGGCAACAAATTCATTTGCACCTTCGGTGTGAGACAGGTTTCATCAGTGCCAAGGCTGGGCAAGTTTTGCTATTGTTAGTAGAAAAAGATGGAAAAGCTTTGTCTCTCCTTTTCCTTTCACCAGAGTCCTTCAACATTTTGTTACCTTACAGAGCGTGTGCTCACTTGATATAAGAGCTGTCACAATTCTTCCATAGACAAATAAAATGCAGAGTAGCTATTTGTTCTTAGACGCTGCATTCCAAGCATTTGGAAGTGATTCAGCTGCCTTAACAGAAGCATTTAGTAGCATCCTGCGTTACTGACGATATCTTTGTGGAGATGGCAAATATTACCCCAGACTCATGGCAGACCTTTCTAGAATGGCTGTTAGAAATAATCTTAAATGAAACTTTATTCCTATGTTCACACAAATCACCCTTTACCAAGGGTGTTCAAGTTGACCTGGATTCGCTATGCTTTTTTTTTTTTAAATTTTATTTTATTTCATTTCATATTATTGAACAAGATTTTGGTGCTTTTTTATTTAGATTGATTGGTTTCAATATTTATCAAGGAAATCTGAAAGCACAATTGCCCTTGATGCATGATGGGTATGAAATGCATCTCTTTCTTCCTGGAGGAGACCTTCTCAGATGCAGATAATAAAATATTTAGGATAGGAGAGCTCACAAGACTTCCTTCTCTACTGCACACAGAAACTTTGAGATTCGGTTTTATGTTGTAAGAGAGAGGGGAGAGGGTGACTGAGGGCCACAGGCTGCGGGGGGCAAGTGAGTCCTTCCTGCCAGTTCAAAAAATATGTCACTGAAAAAATGTGTCACTGAAAAATACAGAAATATTCCCAGGATCCTTATCCATAGAGCTTCAGCTCCTCTCAGCAGACCTGCTTCCCCTGGACACAGCTGTCAGCCTCAGCTTCAGCCCTGGAGTCCTAGGGAGGAAAAAGCAGAACAGCGAGAAGCAATTTTGAAAGATAAAGATGTTTTTATCACCTTTTTTGTGAATCTTCTGGTTAATATTTTGTGTCAAAAAAAATATTTTGTGTCATACACTTATAGCAAGCGTGGGTAGAGCCCTTCTCAAATCTTCGTTCACGAAGCCCAGCCATGAATGAATTTTGTGTCAGAAAAGTCTAGTTCAACTTTCACATGAATGTACTGGTTTCAGTGAAACCTTCTTCGTGAAGAATTTCCTCAAACACTATTGCTGGTGTGAACCACTGTATCCTAGAATAGACCATTCCTTACCGGAGACACCATTAACTCTTCATCTGTATTAATTGCAGGATGAATTGGAACCTCTGCATTACTATATCCAGGAAAATACCTTAAACATGAAGCTAGCCATTCTTCTGATACTGGCATTTTTAGCTTCTTTCATCTGGCGCTGTTCTACTTGATATGATCGGAGCAGTTTTTACTCAGTTGGAGGAAGCTGAAGGAAAGACTAACACTAGGCTTGAGTGTATGACACTAAGACAATGGTAAATTATACCAGGAGCACTGGAGAATCACCTCAAACTAAGATGTCACATGTGTAATCCAGTACATTATTCCAGGGCATCTTGATCTTCGACATTTGAAATGTATTTAAAATGTCTTCGTTCTATCTGAATGCAGAATTTGACTATCCATTTCCTCTGGGGTTTTTTGAGGGAAAAAATATGTGTCTGGTACATCTCAAAATTATTGGAAAATATTCTTTTTCAAACATGTATTAAACCCTTCCATTTACTCCATAAAAGAGTTCTGAATAAAACAAAATAACAGTAAGGAAAACAGAAAGTTGGAATCCTACATGATTTTATTAAAAATTGAGAGCTAAACAGTTTCTAATAATTTAATGTCAACATTGTACATAAGCCAAAAGAAAATAAACCATTTTACTAATAGGTCTGATCAAGCAAATCATTAAATAGTAAAACAAGGTAAAAATTGAATGAAAATTGGAGAGTGACTGAATTACATGTTTTCTAAAGATGCCATCAATTTTTATCTTCAGCCTCATTTGCTATTTGATGTAATTTAAATTTTTTTTACCTTTTTTGTACTGTAAATCTCACTGTTCTGTCATTTAATTTCAAAGCTTTCAAAATAAATTATTTTGAAATAATTTAAATCACAACCAAGTTAAAAAAAAATCTGTTGGTTCATTCTTGTTTTGTGCTCAAATGCTTTGGCTGAATTTTTATCATAGCACATGATCATATACTATGAATAGACAATCCCTCACAGTCATCAGTTGCCCTTTCTTTTGGTCAGGAACCAAAAATAAGATTAATTATGTAAGCTTCCAAAGAGAGATTTCCAGTTACACTTTAAATGAAATGCTCCCCCCTTAAAAGGATTTAACTCAGACTTAATGAGAAAGTTATTGTATGTTAATTAAATACACACTGATTACTATGAATATTTATCGAAGTGTAACAATAATTTGCATGAAGATAGATGTTGAACAACTGAATTTCAGTAAATATGTTCCTAATAATTATTTAACATTCACTAAATTATGCAACTAAATGATTTTTTGGCAAAGATATTGAGTATTATTTATTATATATTATAGGCCCAATTGTATCATTACCCACACAGGTGCAATCCCATTTAATTAAAGGGGAAGTTGTTGTCATGTAACTGAGGGCAAGATGCAATCATATGTACCAACTGATTACTAAGCATATTTAATGACATTTAACAGCAGTTCTGAGATCTAGAGGAGCCATTCTAATAACTTCTCTCAAAAACTCTTTGAAAATTGAACTGAATGATCCAGGCAGAGTCTTTCCTTTCTGGTACACCAGGCACCCTTCAAACAGTTCCAGTCATAGGATACTTGCTGTCTGTGGAGTTTCTTGCCTACTCACATTTGTATTCTGGTTTTTGAAGGTTTGACAGCCTGTTTGGTTGTATCCTAGCTGTTTGCATGCATCCTAGGTGCTCTGCAGCACCCAATCCTGATAAAAAAGCGTAAAGGAAAATCACCCTTACACAGTTCTTTTCTACTGCTGCTCCTGTATTACAGAGTGTCTGAGTCCAAATCTAATCTAATTTTCCCTTGGAAATACTCAAAGCTTATTTTGCATATTACTACTCTTTCCCCTTCTAGATGCAGTATAGATGTTATGTGCAGCGTTCTTAGTTTTGTAGTCTAGCATTTTGTATCCTACTCAGCTGGAGGAATTTTGAGATAATAACTACAATTTCTTAGGAGAAAGGAACAATCTTCAGGCTACTGCCAGGACTGGCACTTTCTGTGCCTCTAGTTCAAGCCAGTTTAGTCAATAGTTCAGGAAATAAGCATAAGGAAAGATTAAACATAAGAGACAACCTGTTTCTGTAGGTCAGTGATGACAATATTCAGCTGGGACAGGAGAGCATCCTGCCCTCAGTCTATTTTCAAGATTGTCTCTAGTGCCCCTTAAATACTTATTCAGTCATTGAATCAATTATCAGAACAGAGATTCTCCATCCTTAGGCTTGCTTGTAAACAACAGAGAGAGGAAATGTCACAGATTTTGTTATAGGAAAAGCTTAATTCAGAGCAGTTTGGGAGCTTACTCCATACCACTAATAGTGGAAGTTTCAAAGTAAATCAAACAGGACAGAGAGAATAGAGCCTGCAGTTATGCCTTTTGCACTTATTTGTCAGTCCACTTCTATATTTACTTCTCATGCCAAATCTTTTGAATCAGCACAATGTCACAAATTCTCTCCCTTACATGTGACAGTGAAGCATTGGAATGGGTATTGGGATTTGCATGCTCACTGCACATCCAGTGCACTTCAGCCAGAGGTGGGAAGGATATGGAAAGGGAAGACAAACTTCTAAAGGAAAAAATCTGTCAATCATGGTGCAATGGTCGTCCATCTCTTTCCTTGCTGTCTGTCAGTACTAGAAGATATCTGGAAATAATTTTTGTCTTTGAAATCTCAAGGTCTTTCTGAGAGCTATTGGAACACAAAAGGCTAATATCCTTAGCTGGAAAGTTCATCTGGAACTTTCTTCTCTAT
Organism: Pyrocephalus nanus; assembly: GCA_038380795.1. Taxonomy (NCBI): domain Eukaryota; kingdom Metazoa; phylum Chordata; class Aves; order Passeriformes; family Tyrannidae; genus Pyrocephalus; species Pyrocephalus nanus. Next base: position 56,326,124 of record CM076264.1, on the reverse strand, counting down.
CCACTGTCAAATTCTTCAAATGGCTTATTCTCTTAAGAGTAAGAAATTAATGCCGTCATGCAATTTTGTTTTAGTGCTTACAGAGCTCATGAAATTGCCTTGCTTTTTGGCCTTATTTTTAGTCTAAATTTTAAAAAGATAAAAATGGAAAATGTAGGTTTAAGAAGTTTTATTAGTATATCACTGAATTGCAGACATGTACAGGAATGACCCTGATATTTAAAAAAGATAATGGCATTATCAACTGAATGGAAAAGAAAACCGAATTATGAAAAGGGTTATATAGGAATATTACTTATGTTTAAGAAGTCTTCTACAAGGTTAAGATTTAATTGTAATACCATCAACACAGATGACAAATGCTGATATATCTGATATATATTTAATGAGTGGGTTTTGTAAGCAATCAAAATTAGAAATTCTTTAAATAACCAAATCTGAGTTAGGACTGCTTGGGGAAAATGAGTATCTAAGTCAAATAAAATATAATAAAATTGTGTGCTTAAAAGAGTATTTATTTGGAGTATTCTTATTTTTTGTTACCAGTAATAGACTACTTTATTCTTCTTGTTAGTAATAAGGCGTAAACAAAATTTTAAGTATAAACACAGATAATAAGCAAGCCCTAATAGGACTTGTCTTCAGCTATGATTTAATGAAAGATTTTAATAATAAGTAATGGTAGCATTAAGCTAATGCCTGTGGCTGACTGCTTTTAACTTTTTTTAATCAAATGGTTAATGATAATCCTAGCAAAAGAACCAGATCTTAGGTAGACACTACCTGATTTGGCAGCCAACAGCTTTCATTAGAGCTACGCAATGCGTAAGAGGAAGGCACAAGAAACTACAAGCTCTGTCAGACTCCTTGCTGTTACCATCTAGACTGTGCTTTCCACACACCATATCCTAACTCCAGGGATCACTGACAGCCTCTCACTCCTCCAATTTTACACAAATCCTAGCACTTTCTTTTTGATACAAAGAAAACCTTTCAAGCAAAACCCTCGATTGTTTGCTTCCTAGCCCAGGAGATGAAAGGTGTCATAGTTGCAGGCCAAGAGTTCCCAGAAGGGTTATCAGCTACTGTCCATCTCTATTATAACCTCCAGCACTTTAAACCCTGAAGTGGGAGGATACCTCTTTTCAGCTGAGACCATGCAGCCTCTCAAGTCCTCATAAGAATATCCCTATTATATTCTAGAGAAAGGTGTTTTCAGCCATACTTTTTCTAAGCAGTCCTACAGGACAGGCTTCCATTGCAGGTGTTTTTTCATAATGAAAGCATTACCGTCAGTGCTCCAGCGAGGATCCTCCTGCACTCTCCAAGTGGGGATGCAGAGAGAAACAGAAAAGAGGAAAGAACGGTTTTGCGCTGTGCTACCGTCCTACATATCCTACCTCCTTTTTCTTTTTGATTAGGATCCATAGATATAGTAGTCTTTTTGTACTGTCTCTGCATGATGACTGGCAAAACTTCTCTTCCTTCTTCTTGGATACAGGTACTCTTCTCAGAGACAAATGAAGCCACAGTGTGAACCAGTACAAATGTGTATCTAAAAGCTCCTGGAGGGGGCTTAGAATGAGCTTGGGGCTTCAAGCAGAATTGCAGAAAAGGACAGACATATACTCCTAATTTTCCTAGTTTCAGGAGACATGGAACCATACAAGTATTGATGGGTATATTGGCTAGCCACTAAACAGATGCAAATGCAATGATCTTAAATGGCATTGTGTCATATAATACACACTGGAGACTGAGGACTTCTTAGAACTTCTTAGCAACAATTTTGCAATTTCAGTGGAACAGAAACAAAGTAAAATATTATTGCACTGGTGACGGCAAGAGAGATTTATAGCTGTAGATTCTATTTTCTTCTTTCCACCCCCACCCCAATCTCCCTTTTATTTTGATTGTCTTTATTTTTTATAAATGTGGAGACATAATGGGAGAATATTTCTCTGTCAACACCAACTCTTCCCTGTGCTCTTGTTCAAGAAAGAGCACTGGGTTTTAATCCCAGTGGGGAGATACGATTGTGGCTGTAAGCAAGGTTTTTGTGTCAAGAGCTGACTCTCTCCCCCATGTACTGGAGTCTACTGAAGGGGATCCAAACACATAAATCCTTTTATGGATTTGACCTTAACCTTGTCAAGCTCTGCATCTTATTTTTTGTCAGCTCCCAGACAAAGAGGACATGTTCAGATGTATTTATTCTCTTAATATCTGTTTTTTATGTAAGGTTTCTGTTCTAAATCAGATAATTTTGAAGATCATTATTTTATGCTGTCTTTTCCTGGGAAAAGGAGGCTAGATGCTTACTTGACACTGGACTTGCTGAGTTGTCAAAATGAATAGAAAGATCCCAAACACTTAGCAATTTTTGTCACTAGTCTGCAGAAAGGAGACCAGAGATGTCTAGGGCAAGAGTGCTGGTCCCATAAGGTTGATGACCAGGTGTCTAAGACTGATTGGAAAAACCTTACTGCAGTCAAAAACAAGGCCAAAGGTGCAATTAACTCAGAAAGTGCTGTAATTTGTATTTCATTATTAGTTGTAAATCAATACAAATAGTCTTGCCAGACACAATCAATTGCATTTTTTAATAAAAGAAAATTAGTAATGAAAGAGAATGCAGAATGTGTGACAAATGCATGTTACAAAAACTTTTCATATTGTGTCTCATGAAACCTTAGTCTTACATGATTTACAGAAAAAGTAAAATAAAAGGCTTCCTTTATCTTTTCTGTACTTACATAATGTGGAGCTTCCACACCAATAACTGATGTGTGTACTGATTAGTATGGTTTAACTGTAACAAGATATTCCTTGTGCACATCAGACTTCATGAACATCTGGAGCAGAAAAGAGTCTGTACTGAGAATAGCAATTAGTAAAAGATCCCAGAAGAGTAGGATCATTGCAGCTATCTCCCAACCTCATAAACTACACACTGAGTAAGAAGAAAGAAAAGGTAAGCAGCTGGAGAGACCATCCATTTAGACTCTGTTGGATTTCCTGGATCAGAACCTCAGTGCACAGGAATAAGAGGGCACTTTTTCATATTCACCGTGATCAACATTTTAGCCAAAAAGCTGCTGGTATTCAACCAAGAAGATGCTCGTAACTTTAGATTTTAAATTTCCTCTATATGAAGTAGTGTTAGACAAAGTATTTCTTCTCATAAAGCTTTCTGGGGTTTTATGTTTTTAAAATAGCCTTTTAAAAATTAAATGAAAGACCTAAACATTTTAATCACTTTTGAAGTCCTTTTGACATCAATCTCCATCACTACCATAGTGCATTGTTTCAGAATTCTGCCCCAGCTGTAACACAGGCAGGACTGTAAGAGTGTCCCTCTGATGAAACAACTGCAGATGGGATTTGTGACACAGAGGTAGAACAATCCCATTGACCGGGAGGACCTTGATGTTCACCCTGTATAAGCTGGCCAAGGTAACTACTAGAAACATCCAGGACAGGAAAAAAGTACATATTATGGATGAAAGAAGAAGTTAGGGATGAAACTGTAGAAGAGCCTGAGCAACGAAGCAGCTCTGGGTGCTCTGGAAGAAGCCCAGACAGTGCTAAAGAAATTTAGAAGTGCTCCTTTGTCCTCCAAAATTGCAGAAGACATTTTGTGTTCTTCTATCTGTCAAGGTCTACATACATAAAAGTAATTAAAACCCACATTTACCTCCTCTTTATCATGCTCTACCTTAGTCATTCCAGGGGACTCTTTTTTCTCTTTTAGTGTAGAAGTGTAAATTTCTGCGATGCTGAAATAAGTTTATGAATAAGTGCTAATGTTCATAAACATTGAAAAGCCACCCAGAGTTTGTTACTGCCATTGTGAAAGATGTCTCACTCTACTATTATCTTGGCTTTATGATATCATGTTTTGTGTGGGATGAGACTTTGCGCATATATTAAAGAAACAAAGACAATAATTATTGAATAGGCACACCAAGAGCAAGAGTGGTTCTTTAATCACACTCTATTCCATGAATACTGAGTGGAATACTACAGTAAAAAACCCTGATATTTTGACTGAGACATAGCAGAGCTTTAGTGCTCATAATACTCTACTTTTATGGGGTCATATTTCTGTCTCAGATATATTAGTAGATTGTGCCAAGATTTAGGCTGTGCAGCTGCAGGAACTTGAAAAGTTGCCTCTAGTGTATCAGATACAAAACACGCAACATTAAATTTTGTGAACTATAGCAGTTAGCTAAGTGTATGATGTCTCTTTAAGGGAAGAGACTCAAATCAGATTTCATCTAAGGCCCATTGAAACAAATGTGGATTTTTGTTGTAAAATGACCAGAATTTCAGGTCTTTACCAGAAAAATGACAACAAGAACAAGTTAAATCATTTGATATTAATTTCCAGGTGCTCCTTGGAAGGACACAGTGCCATAGGAAAGATAGCCTCTGTCCAAAGGGAATTAAAAATACAAAAACCTATTAAGGTTCTAGGTATCAGCTGTTGATATCAGTAGTATGCCATATAGTAAAATGGATTCATAAGGAAAGAAAGAAAGAAAGAAAAAGATTATATGAAGTTTTAATGGGGTATTCTAAGAATCTTACTTAACTTTTCATTTCTAGTTTTGTTGAGGTATCTGTTGATAGCACATACGAGACTCAACAGGCAGAGATGTGCTATAATGCAGAATTCAAAATGCCCATATACTTACTATGCTTTTTTTCTTATAAATTGAGGTCAAGGAACTTAGAAATTACCTGGGCATGCTATAGAAAGTCATAGAATAATAAAATCTTTTAGGTTGGGAAAGGTCTTAAAGATCACAAAGTCCACCCCTCAGCTGTGTCCTTACACATCATCTACACCTCACAACACATCTTTTAAATACCTCCACGGATGGTGACTCAACCACTTCCCTGGGCAGCCTGTTCCAGTGCTTGACAATTCTTTCAATTAAAGATTTTTTCCTAATATCCAATCTAAACCTCCCTTAATGCACTTTGAGCCTCTTCCCTCTCATCTTATCACTTGTTACCGAGGAAAACATCAATTCCAGTAATTTTCAGGTTTTACTAATAGCATGCATTACTTCTTTTTGTAAAGACGCCAGCTGCGTGTTAGGAAAGCAACACATAGGAAAGGAATTTTCATTTTCAAAAAGGTGTAGAAAAGGTAAGTAACCATGTCCCAGTAGTATTTTAGGACCACATCTTCCTAAACTGTTTTAAAAGTAGGCATCTAGGATCTTGTAGAAAATCTGATATCATTATTACTGACATTATGTGTTCCAATACCCAGGGCCGAATGTGTTTGGTCAGTTTTGCTTCCCTAATGCAGAGTGTAGTGTATTAATTCCTTTTGGCTACATCACTTAGATGAAGCCTTTCACTTGTATCCATAGTGTGCAGAGGACAGGAGCACATACCATTTTGCTATCCATGGCTTTGCTGAATGTGATTCACAGGAAGTTGCTGCAGCCAGAAAATCCCAAGAAGTGGAGTAAAACCCTAAGAAATGTCAAAGAATATAAGAAGTTGGAGCACTTAATAGGAAGATACATTTGGGGGAGTAATAAATCATTTGGTCTGAATGCAAGTCACTCTCTCTGGAAAATGTTAAATTACTCAGTGAAAGACATAATCTGGAGAACAGATCATAGGTGAATATGGCCTTGTTGAGCTATTTGTTGGATGGATTCCAACAAACTGTGGAGTGTAGAAGACACTATCTATTCAAGATAAATTTAAAAAAGCAGTCAGTGTCATTTGTGAAGGAGCAAACATCCAATGCACAGATTTTATGCAAAACTAGAAGCTGAACAATGAAGTTGGATGAAATTTTCATTGGACTAGATAAATACAAAATAAGGCAGAGATTTATTTTGCATTTTGTAGCTAGTGAATGGCAACACATGACTCCAGCTGTCCATGTTTCAGAAGAAAGTTCTAGATACTGGAGTGTTAAGAACCACAAAGCTCGAGTTGACTATTCTGGCAGGGTCCTGCTGGAAAGTGATCTCAAGAATCCTGAGGAAGAAACTGACTTGGCTTAATTCTTTCTGTCTTTAGGGAAATCAGATGGAGCATATATTGGTAGTAAATAACAGGATCAATTTTTAAAGTCCTGATTCTTCAACTCATTTTCGTTTTTTACCTATAAAACAAACAGTTCATATAACTTCAAATTTTGGCTAACTCTTCTTGGCATAAGCAGATAAAATGGTTGAGAACATACTACACAATCACAGTATGCTCCAGAGAGCAATGGTATCTCTGAGTGTTGTAAATAATGCAGAAAGAGCATAAAATGCGGAGAGGAGGTAAATATTTAGTCTGAGATTGTCAAAGAAGCATGAGGGAATTAGACTTCTAAATCCTAATAAAATTCAACTGGAGCTGGAAACCTTAATTCCCTTAGGCTCCTTTGAAAATCACATTCGTAATTTCATTTTAAGGTAGAACACTGATTCTACATAATATCAATTTCACTAAGAAGACTCTGGTCTATTTTCCACACTTTTTATTTCAAAAAGCTTGATTTTTCAGCATTGTAAGCATACTAAATCCAGCTGGTCAGTGAGTAAAAATTAGACTTGAAGGGTGGGGTTACTCTCTGTATTGATTTATCCAGTGAATACCCACACTATTTTTTCATTTGCTTTTGTTAACTAACTGTATTTGGACTATTCCCCCTGTGTTTCGTACTCAAGCACTTTAATTATGAGATAAGGACTTACTGTTTCCTGCTTTGATAGGAATTGCTAACCTCTCAACTAAGTTGGATTTAACCATGTTTTTTTCTATTTTTGCATTTGTCTTCCTTTATTAATTCCTTGGTTTAGTGTATGTCAGTATATTGAGAAAAAATAAAATTAAATTAACTAAAAAGAACTATACTATAACATATATGCTAGAACTATATAACTACATAACAGTTTATAACTATATATATAACTATATAACTACGTACTATATATACTAAAACAAAATAAAAAATTTTCAGTGTTATGTAGCATGCCCATGATTATTTCTAACGCTGAAATCTACTTATTTATTTACTGTAGCATTCTCTGTATTTTCCTCTTTGAATCCTTCACTTTTCTGATTTATAAAGTAAGTAGAGATTGTTGTATTAGTTAAAAATTTTATGAAATATCAGCTCTTGTATAAAGGAGAACTAGGTCTTTCCCACCTCCCACATTTGCTTTTATTCTAGTTTTCTGGACTGTTTCACTCAACAATGTGTTGTTCATTCCCTCAAACTGGGAAAGCCATAGTTTATACTTATTTGGACCTGGTGGATAATCCAGCCCTCTAGCTCTTAGCTTCTTTCTGTATGTTTTCATACATGGCTACAAGGCAAAATCCAGTTCTATTAGGCAATACTTTTGGGGATACAGCTGTGGACTAAATACCTTTCCAGCTTACCAGCAGAAAAATGAAAATAATATAGTGTAGTCCATTAATTTTACAAACATTGGGGCAGATGTTTGTAACTGTTGTAAGCGGACGTATCAGATGGATTTACTCCTGCTGGAGATAAGGCCTCCTTTATTGACTTTTCAAAGCATTTCCAGATTTCAGGCCAAGTGCTGCAGTGCAGTTTGATTAATTTCTCTTAGCCCATGTAGATCTTGCCCATCTTGTCTGCTGTGGAGATTATACTCATCCTGTATCTGAAGTGTAAGGTTACTATTCTATTTTATTTGCTGTGTTGTGTAAAGCTCCTCACTGATTTTTAATCCATAGATCATTCTTATTCAGCATTACAAGTAGATTTGCAGGATCTTAACACAATAACTCAAAAAAAATGAACTGCTGTCAGCTGCAAGCTTTTCAGTTTAATAGTAAAATAATTCTGTATTATTTGTATTTCAAACAACACTGAATAACCTTAGATTCTGTTATGATGGAAAGCATGCTATTCTTTTTAATGTCATTTTGGGGACCACTGAGAATATTGAACAGTTCTTGGATACATTCAAACCTTTTCTTTTTCCTTTTCTTTTTCCCTTGGCTGTAATGAGCTAATCTTCTTATGCTAAGGGCTGAATACAAAGTGTGAGGAGGAGAGTTCATGGAAAGAAAAGGAGTAATAGTCATTGCTGATGTTTGCTAATTTGGAGTTGCATGAATTCCGTAACTTGGAAGTACCTTTTAAACAGTGCTACACTGAATGCGTTTTTCAGAAAAAAAAGTGCAATTAAAGGGACCAGCAGGGATGCTGCCTTGTGAAGAAGTATATGATAAGTCCATCCTGAAAAGGCTCTGTAGTGAAGCCCAAGCACAGTATTTCTCATCCACGTAGTGCCATATAACCACCAGAATTCAGTTTGAGTGCAGAAGCGAGGAGTGGTGGATTTTATATCAAGCCATATGAAGGATAATCTAGAAAGGACCCTTTAGGCCCTCTCACCAGAAGAGGCAGTGGCAAGCTGGAGGTGACACACGATGGGCAGCCTATACCTATGGCTGTCCATAAACATTCTGTGCTCTGAAATGAAGATGATCCAAACTGAAGAGGATTCACTTGAAGGAGTTCAAAAAAAATCACATGAATCCTTCCAAAACTGGCTGCAAAGACGTCTTCAAGCACAGACAAGTATCTCACCTGGCCTCAAGAGCAGGCTGGAAATAAAGCAGCAGGAAAATCCTGGTGAAGGAAGATAGGAAACACCAAAAGAAGTACAAAATAACTGTTTCATTATTCAAAAATTTCTTATTTCATGTCCCAAGTAGGGAAGAACAGGAGAAAATTTTGTACCTCTAAATGACATAGAAATGGCAAAACTTATTTCTTAGACTGTACTTTAAAAATAATTAAAAAAAGGAGATTCATACAAACAGATAACATTTATTAAATATCCATGGAAATCCAAAACAAATACATTGCCTAATCAAGATGAAAGACCAAGAATACTTCTGATGTTATAATCTGAAAAATAAAAACTTCAGTATATTGATAGGGCTTAATTATGTCCTTTCTTACTTAAATGACTTTCTATATTAAAACTGTAAATATTAAATTATGCTAAAGTAAAATATTTTTTATCATAATTTAACATTTATTTTATATTTGTGAAACTTTTGTGAGGTTAGTTCATAAATCTACATCAAGCATTTTAATACAAAGGATGTTGACTTAAACTCATCATCTGCTTAATCAACAGTTCTAGTTTATTATCAGAAAGCATCAGTAACCTTGATGCACTTTATCTTAATTTATGCTTTCATCAAATAGAGATAGAACTAAATAATAAGTGATCGCATTAGAAATGCATTGGAAAATGTACACCAGGAAAATAATTCAACAACATTTGGCAGCAAATACTATCTTCATGCAACTAAATGCTTTCAATACAGTAGCACATTCCTTATCAGAGCCTTTTTCTTGTGGGTCTTGAAATATCTGTCCCATCTTAAATTATGACTGTAGTTTTAGCTGCAGTACCATTAGGTTATATTTGACTACCAAAGTCAGTACTATCATTTTGAGGCATTATTTCTGTAATATACCCTTTCCAGATTCTTCCCTGACTCCTGGTGACTATGAGGCAGTCCTTGAAGTGTTCCACATGTCAATCAGATGAACTTGAGGGCAAATTCAAATTTGTATTGGCATGTCTGAAGCACTCCTGTGCCAGCGGTGGGCAAGTGCTGAATGCAAAAAATGTGGGCTACCCTACCGCTGTGCTCTCATGGAATAAAGAAGTATTAAGTACTCTCATGGGGTTAGTTTGATGGTGGCTTTTGTTTTTATTTTAGTTGCACTCTTCCCAAACACTCCTGGAAGGTTTGAAAGGAGAAAACTGCAACAAGCATTCACATAACACCTTCTTAAAGATGCCTTCTTTACAGTTAAAAACATTCAAAGCACTGAATGAACTGTGAGAAGCATGAGGGTTTTTTTCCCAACATACATACACACAACAGGAACAGAGGGGACCATTAGCTTACATGGTAATTTGTTTGTCTAGTTTAAACCCACTATTCATCCTTATGAAATACTGAATATATTACAAACCCAGGAAATGCCATAACCAAGAACCACACCAGCTTTTTCTTTTGCAGACATGGTTGTGACAGGAACAAATCCTGGGGACGTGGGTTGTATTTGAGGTCTCTCAGCCACTTTGCGTGTTTTGAAAGCCATTTCTCATAAATGTGGTTCAAAAACTCTTGTACTTCAAACAAAGCATTAAAAATGTATGTAACCACTGCATCCTCAGAGTAATCCATAGTCAAGAATGCATCATGGAACCAAATGTCAATTATTTCCAAGGAAACAGTTTCAATAAATATATGGAGAAAAGGTGTATTTTTACAAAGCATCAGGCATAAAACAATTCTTCCAAGGCTGGACATTTTCTAGAACTCAAGACTTTTTTCTGTCATTCTTTAGTTGGCTAGAATTCTTTATCATAGATAATGTCTTTAGTTTTGACTTTCTGCTTTTGCTTTCCCTACTCTATTGGTATTTCTCTTGCCAGATTGCATGATGAGAAACAAAGAGTCATTTACTACAAATAAAATTTTTAAAATCATTAAAATTTATTACAGAAAAAAACCACACAGGTATAAATTCATGGAAGGATTAAACTAAAGAAGATAGTTGTACCAAATCTCAGGTGGAAAGAAAGATAAGACCTTGTGCTGGACTCAAGGAAGATAGACTAACACTGTGTTTGTGAGAGTCAGGTATAATGTTTGCTTTGAGTAAAACCAATTTCCAGGCACAGAAATTTTATCCAAAAGTGGGCTTCTCAAGGCTCATTTGGTAAAATTGCTTATTAGGAATCATGGGAGTTCCTATGGATCTAATTGAAAATAGTATGTATGTAATATAAATTCATACTATCATTACATTGAGATAAATACTTGGGTATTTTCATGATCCTTCCTCAAAGACTGCTTTGCTTTTTACAGAACAAAAGCCAAACGGAGAATTCAGCCAAAAATAAGCAATAGATTTCAATTTACTCATGTTCAAGCCTTGCAAAATCCCAGCCAAGAACTGGAAAAAATGAATGGAAACAAACATGTAGGCTGAACATCGGATGTCCAGCACTTTTAGAAGTCAGATCCTTCTGTTTTAAAATTAAACAAAAAAGCTGATTATCTTCTGCTATGAGTGGTATGGTCTTCTCATGCCTGTGATATTTGCTAATGTAGTTTTCGTCTTTATAGTACCTTTTGCACTTTTGGACAGTGAACTCTGTAGCTTTGAACAGATTATTAACCTTTTTGTATCGTTCTCTAAAGAATAATGTAAGGTATTGGGTTTTGTGTGCTGTATGTGATGAATGTGTTTTTCTCCATGTTATTATCTTTTTGCACTGAGAACATTTTCAGTAAAAATCTTATTTAGGAACAACATGAAACTGACACAAAGCATATGCATCCCCAGATTTATTTGTCTTTTTGCAAAGTGAGTTTCTATTACCATGTGCACCCTTTTAAAAGCTGTTGAAGTATAAAAGCTTTTACCATTTGGTAAGTAGCTATTTTGCATTACTACTTTATGGAGTCACATCATAATCTGTCAAACTCCCCTTTATAATTATTAGTGAATCCTAAATGACATAGTTCATTCCTCGACACCTTGTATGACAGTGAAAAATAAGATTTTTCATGTAAGTTCCTTGCAATGTAGACTAATTGGCATACTAATTGACTTTTACTATAATTTAAGTTTATTGTCTATTGCTTCTAGATTGTTATCTGACATTCATTTTTCTACTAGAACACAGTAGATATTGTTTTTTTAAAGACAAATGTGCTTTATTTTACTATACCAGTGAGATGTTTGGGTTTTCTGTTTGAACAACCTGTGTACATAAGGTGATTTTTTTTCCATGGGTTTTGTCTCCAGTGAAGAACAAATTGTATTTTAACCTGGTGTGTGATCAGCAGAGTGTATTGTCATTATACAGGTTAAAGAAATTAGTAAAGACCAGATTCTACACATTGTGAGGAAAGTCCAGTCTAACCTGAGCTAGCAAGTGTCAGGAGACTTTACCTTCCAAGTATTTTAAGTTATCCAATTGTATGTGTGCTAAGAGGGTTTATTGTCCTTCAAGTCATGCTTACCAGGTTGCTTAGATTCAGTAAGTACAAAAGTGAATTTAAGGAACTCTAAGTATCCGTACTGGGCCAAGAAACAGGAAAAAAATACAAATCAGGTTTGGAGCAGTCCTTTGTAGACACATGCAGGAGAGAAGGAGACTTGATAGCATGACTCAGGAGCATAGTTTTAGGTTTACATCTATATTTCTAGTTTTACAATGTTGATATAGATCACTAGATACATTTTATCAAAAGCAACTTAATAGTTGTAATTTATACATATATTTGTCAAGGGATCTACTTAATATATACAAATTCCTGTAAAAAGTAATACAGATTTTTGCATGAAATACTAAATTTCAGGATGTATTACTGACCATTGCCTAGGCTCTACTTAGATTTTTCTTGAAGAAAGATTTACATTTCTTTGATATCATCAATAAAATTAGTCTATTTCATTTACAGCATGTTTTATTCTATAGTGTACACAAATATTACATCATCTTTCTTTTTAAGAATCTATTTTACAATAATTTTATTACCCATAATAAGTTCCATACTGATAGCACTGACAGCACTGAAAATTGTCTTTTCTTCATGCACACAGGCAAGAAAAGTAAATTTTCTCATACTTCAGTCCAATTTCAGTGTCATACAAATGGGCACCATGATCTGTATCACATTTTTACATGCATATCTAGGTACCCAACGCAGTAATTACATATATATCTAAGTACCACCCACAGGATTTCACAACTTGGGAGGGATTTAGTTGTGACAAAAGCGAATGCAGAACATGAGAAATTAAAAAAAAAAATGTAACTTCCCTGTTTAGATTTTGAATGTTGGACTTAGAAACATTCATTCCATTTTGAAGACATATATATTGCTATTCATTTTTTTAAAGCACTAATCTTTAATGTTTTTAAAATGGAAAAAGAGTCAAGGCATTGATGAGCAGAGTACTTTTTAGAAATGTTAAATGGACCGTCACTTCAAGAAGTGATTGACACTGACAAAGAAATTAGATCCTCAGAACTAGACATTTTATCTTCTAGTTAAAGCCTGAGAAAGCAGCAGGCAAAGACTAAGTTGCCAGGGAAATGTTGAAAACTATTTATGATAAGACTCTCAGTAAAATTTCCCAAATTTTCAGTGAAGGAAGGAACTAGGAGAAAACTCAGAACAAGGTGAGAGTCTTACTGCAGTGGCTGCTGAGATATAACATGTCTTCAGATGACAAAGTCTTCTGCAGTGTCACATTAATCAGAATAAAAGATATGACTCAAAAAAGCTACAGGGGAAGTAGGATAAAGATATGAACGATTCATTCAATAAAAAAAAAATCCATAACAAATGCCAAGATTTGCTAAGTCTGTGCAAAACAGGAGAGAGAAATATGTCTGGCAAGTGTTAAGTATCTGCCACAACAAACATGCCATGAGGCAGCTGGTAAAACAGGGAGCAACTTACTGAAAGAGTGAACCGTCTGAACTGAGGGAGGGTGATGTATTTGAAAGGGAATATGTAAGTATATTTTCTTAAGTACTCCTGTTAGGAAGAGACATACACAGAAATCATTGCTGTAACAGTATCATTAATAATTCCATTCAACATCATCATTAAGTGCCCACATATTTAATGTCTTTATGGCACTCAAGACATATTGCAGCCTTATAAGCTCTAAAGGGATGGAACTTTCCCATTGTGGTTGAGTCCAGTAGACTGTCTTTAAAGAAGACAGTGGTGAAATTACTAGGATAAATAAACCTTTTAATTTGATCAATTAATCAGTGAGTTGGGGTCACTCTTAAAACTGTGCAGAGCAGAAACAAATCTTTGGCTTTGTGCTACTAAAAATTAGAAAAAAAAAAAGTGCTTTCTTGCAATCAAAGATTTGGAGACCTTCAAAAATTCCAAAACCAATTACGTATTATTATCTATAACATTTCCTGTTCTGTCAAAACATATGTAGTATCAGAGAAAGGAAAAGTTTAATAAAACATGTATTTTATGCTACCTGTGTGTCTGAATCACTTTTTTCCTCTCTACAGCTTGATACTGTACTGTGAAAACCTTAATTCTTACCCAGGACAAATAGTTTTTCCCACCACAGTGTAGAATGGGAGCAGCCTGGCCTAGCAGGTAGGGCATGGAGTTGTTGAGGAGCAGAAAGATGCCAGCACACAGAAACAACCCTTGGTTCTCCATGATACATGACAGCTCCTGGGAGCCCCAGTGAGTATTAGAGGCAGCAATAAACTGCACAGGTGAAGCACCTGCTGGCAGTGAAGAAACTGAAACAAGCAGAGGGGAAGCTGATATGTCCTGTTAGACGTGACCAGGAGGAGGCAGACCTGATGTGGAAAACAACTCCAAGCAGGAGGTGTAACTAACTCACTTAAACCGATTGTTCTTTACACTCCTAGTTTGTCCAATTGCAGAAGTCTCTGTCAGGATTTAAAATTCACCTCTTAAAAATGTGTTTGGGTTTACCAGCATAGGTTTTACTGATGTTAATTGAAGTTCACTATCTGACTCTTTGGAAAACCACTTCAAATTTTACTCTCAGCTTTCAGTCTCTATCCTGACTTATCTTTAAACTCACTGTGAAAGGTACTTCTGGTTATCAGACAAATACTTTTTCTAATGAATTAAACCTTTACATTTCTCCTTTGTTATATAACCAGAGGAATATTTCATTAATGCCCCACTTTGTCTAAAGGACATACAAATCACTGAGTATCGACTACAGAACAGCTCTGCTCTGAAATAACATTCATGAGTGGTCTATGTGTCAACTTACCTTTATTAAACCTTCATTAACCTTTTACCATTCATCTCCTAATTCCCAGTATCACATTAAGCCATGTGGACTAATCAATAGTTCCTCCTACCATGGGACACTAATACAAAACAAGAAAACATGGTATTTTTTTTCCTCCTTTTAGACCACACATATTTGCTTTTGTCAACAACTAGAATTCTTTGAAAACTGCTATGGTTCTTTGTCCAAGCATAATACATGAATACTTTGTTAAGTTTCCTCAACCACAGGCTATATGCCTATAACTTTTGAGCACCTGCAATGTGGAATATTTTAAAATTCTTATGACTTTGGATCACTTTTTTCCTATAATTTTTCATCTAGCTTATACAATTTCCCTCATATTAATCTCTTTAATCCTACTCTTGCTATCTCTAATTTTAGATTTTTCAGTCCTTTTTACCCTCAACACCTTTGGCATTGAATGAACTTCTTATAGGCTTTATGGAGGATTCTTTTGTCAGCTGAAAGACTTCTCTGAATTGCCAGGTACTGACAATTTCAAAAATTGGTTTTAAATTTATTTTTGCTGCATTTATGTTTGCCCTCATTAGTCATAGCTCAGGATTCTCATGTGGTCTCTTTTGAGCTACAATCTCCTTTCGGAACCGCTCTGTCTCTGATTTCTGAATCATCTCAGTTGTTCTTAAAATTTTTGCACTTTTGTCCTAACCATGCTTCTTAAAGTACCAATTACTTAGCTGGGGCAAGCTCTACTGTAAAGGTAACACACTCTTATAATATAGTAAATTGATCACCTTTTGGATGTCATGTTTTAGTACCATAGTCTGAGTGGCTTACATTAACTGTATAAATGGTGTGCTTGCTCTCAAAAATTTCACTTGACTACCAGGTTAGCAATAGCAGCATTTTAGCCATCTCAAAAATATATCAGAGTGTTCTAACAGAGTCTCTAATTTTACTAAAAATACTTATAAAATTGAATCAGTACAAATGTCTTCTAATTTTCACTGCTTTAAAATGGTGACCCATATGTCACAAATGCCTATCTAGGCATTCTGTAGCCTGCTCACATAATGTGGTGTGCAAAACAAGCATTTCAAATACCTGACATACGTAGTCCGAAAGCATAAGGCTAAAGAAAATAATAATATTATGCCAAGTATAAAATTACTTTCTCATTGGTTCCATTATGTTATTAATCTTTCTAGCTGATATTAATGGTGTATTTTCTTCTTTATTGCCTTCTATGCATTTCTTTATAGTCCAGCTCAATGATATCCAGTTTTTATAATACTCAAAGAATTGAATATGCCAGATTCAAAATGTCTGCTCTTAGTTTTCAGGGTTCTGCCAACAAAATAATTTAACCTACACATTCATTTCACACTGCTGAGCCCTGGGTTTGCAGCTTCATTTGCAGTCACTCTTCTGTCTGAATACATCTCCTCAGTTCCACCATTTCATCATTTTCTTCTCCCTGTCCCACTTCATTTGTGCTCATTTCATGAGGCATAGCATATCTTGTAATTCAGTATATATTCTTCTGCCCTGACTTGGTTTGTGGTAAGCAAGCAAATGCACTGGTTTTGGTAAGCCTTCTTGCTATCTTTTCTGAAGTTATCATTGCAGTTGTAATCCTAGTCAATTTATATATGCACAAATTAAATGTTAAGGAGTACAAAACTTATGGATATTTTTAATATCATTTAAACCAGTAATTTTACAGAAAGAGGCAAGCAATGTGCATCCACACTAACACGAACTCCTTTTATTTCCTTAACAAAGGTAGTCAGTTCTCACTAGGCTATATTTTGCAGTTGTGATTATTTTAGCATACAAAGACATTTCCAATGTCACAGAGAGTATTTGTAGTATGTTTTTAAACATCTGCTAAATTATATATGTTGAAGTACATTTGAATAAAATTATCTGGTTTTTTTTTTTGTCAGTGATAGAAAGAGATGAGTATTTTTTTAATCTTGAGGATGAGTCCTTTGAAGTCATGCTGGTGTGATTTAGAATTATGGAAGGTCAATTCTTATCTGTGCATTGCCATTTGACTTAGGTGTGGTTTTATGTACACAAGAAAATACGTTTTTTTCCCTCTTCAGTTAATATATGCATTCTTTCATGCTATTTTTTCCTTTTTTTTTAATAGCTTTTTTATACTTTTTTCTAGACTCAGTTGCAGCATACAAACCATCTTGTTTTGTCCCCAGATTTTATTCCATTTTCTTCTCCCTCGTAAGTTATAAACTTCCAAACCCAGTTTTTAACAATCCTGTTACAAATTTTTCTAAAGGTTTACTTGTCCCAGAGGAATTTAGCTTTCATTTTGCTTTCTCTAATACACATTGCATACCTTGTCACTTCAGTTCCATTATGTCCTGTCATTTATATTATAATAAGTCATTCCTGAGTTAATCAACATCCCTACTTAGAATGCTTAATAATGTGACACATGGTGGTGTTCCTTCTTCTGTGACCACTAAATTTTAAACTCTTCTCAAATCTCTCCCTCTTTTAAAGTGATTTTTGTGTTTTACTCTTTGTTTTTTCATTATTTTCCCCACCCTATGTGCCATTTTAATTTACTTTATCTTACATAACCTTGTCAAATTAGCTTAATATCATAGTACTTGTTTTCTATTTTTCTTTCTTTCTTTGGAGATAATGTTCTCAGATGCTTTAAAGATCATTTATCCTAATGGTACCAATAATTATTGTATGAAGGTAAAGCCTGTGGAACGCAATCAGGTGAGGTCCTGTTATCCTGAGTTCTGTGCAAATAATAGTCATTGACAGAGGTCAACAGGACTCAAAGTTATGAGTTCAGCTGCACATTCAATTTAAGAAAATATACAACAGAGGAGCACAACAAAGAGCAAGGAGAGTGAAGGACACCAGGCCAGAGCAGTAGATGCGTCCGGAACTCATAATAATTTTCAACACTTATCTGGGAAATTTAGTTGAACCTAGTTACCTCAAGTGTCTGCAGAATCTATAGTGAAAGACAGCTGGAATGGAGACTGTAGGAACTATCAGCCCCCTCAGTAGGCTCCTACTGTCAACATGACTTGACTTAGTTTGACCTCTCAGAAGATCTAGAAATCCTGGAAATTTACACTTGGATTTGACATAACTTGGTGTTTCACTATAGGCAAATATGTGCATCAGACCAGTATCAAAATTTCCTTCCTGTGGCTAGTACCAATTGCCATTTGTAAGGCCTCTTTAACAAATCTGACATAAGCATAGGAAACAGTTACTAAACTCTTGACTGAGATATGTGATATGAAAAGTGGGGTTTGTCATGTTTTCCTTATCCTTACAACACAAAATTGCATTCAAGTTTTAGTTTTAAAAGCAAATCATGGGGGTTTTTGTCTCTTCTTGTGGAAGCTTATTGTCAGGATTATTGCCTAACACTGAGAGGAAACATTCGCCTGAATTATCGTGTGAACAATCGTAACTACAGAGTCTACTACCTAGAATAAACCTTCTACTCTTTTCTTCTACTAGTGTTCTTAAAATATTGTCAGAATATCAGCACATCTTCACTTTACTTCTACATCTCACTATACAAAGATACTTACTGAACTTGGCAGCTATAGCACTGCATGCATTTTTATCCTCTTCTTGTAGAACTGGCAAAAAGAAATTTTTGTTTAAATTTCCATTTAAGCTACCTCTTTAAACCACACCAGTACAACAACTTGCAAACACCATTAGCTAGGGGGTAAAATACCATGACCATACCCACTTAGTTCTTTCTTCACATGCCAGTCCATTCACGTTAATGGTATCTTGTTACTTATCTGTGAAATAACAGCAACCAAATGACATAACTTTCATAATGCAGTGCTTATAAATAAATATCATATCCGAGGGATTTAACAAAGTCTCAAAGACTACAGTTGCATTTGCCTTTTTACTGACATATACTGTAGGTTTGTATCTACTTCACCTGTGTCTACAGCTTAAGTCCATACTTAAAAGTTACATTGCTGCAGTTTGGATGGTCTTGTGACTTAAAAATAATGTGCACTATAGTCACTAATAAATTCACTAATAATGTGAAGAAAGAAGTGTAGATGTACTTTAGATAGAGATTGCTAATGTCTATCACTGTGTGGAATATCCATACCATTATATAGCACCTTTATATCTGTATAATCACAAATGCACAAAGATGATTATAAAATTTTAAATATATATCTTATTGTGGGAGAATTTGCTGTTTAAGATGAGCTTCCTTGGTTCTTCTATTCACTCAGACTTTTTCAACCCTAAAAACTTCCAAGGTTTCACTTCTATTTGAGCTGCAGATAATTTTTTCCTGAGGTGTATTTTGTGAGGAGTTAGCTTCTTTGTTACTCCTACTATAATCTTTTAACCCTCCCTTCATTATCTGCTTTCTGAATCCCTCATGCTAGAACCAAAGCAAAGCCTGGAACACAAATACACACATATATGTACATTTTAAATTCCTAAATTCACTTTTTTTTCTGAAGACTGGAAATAGATTTGCTTTCTTCTTAGTTTTACCCTGATGTAATGTTTCTATAGCATTGCTTAAGGTGAGTGAAAAGTCAGGCAACAAGTTCTTGATTTGAAATCTACTGTTGAAAAGACCCTTACTGACTTTAGAAGGCTTGAGATTCAGCCATAAATCTGTAAAAACAAATGATAGGGTCAATGGTTTTGTACTCTATAAAATTTCATTTAATAAATGAATGCAAAATTTCATCCAAAATGCCCCCATAAATTTGTACCTCTCTTTTCTCATTCTTTAAATCAATATAAATGCAACATAAGGAATGTATCAGTGTCAAGCTATCAATAGTTCTGCCACTGTTCCTTTTTGTTTTATACTCTTGTCCCTTTAAAGCCAGGAATACAAATATCTCTATGTTTTTCTTTTTTTTTTTTTTTTGTAAGTATATAAATTCAAATTCAGAATGATTTTTCTGGTTTCATTTCAATTATAGCTTCAGAAAATATGAAGTAAAAATCCCTCACTGAGAGAAAAAGAATCTGTCTGCAAAACTTTAACCCCATGTGATGTGACTTAATGAAACAACTGTGTTAGAAATGCAGAGAAAGGCAGCTCTGTAACAGCAGCAATGACAGTGTTAATGATGCTATTCTATCATACAGAGCCTGCAGAGGGCACATAGGCCTTCCTCAGAAAGATATGGAAGGAATGGAAGGATGTTGATGGATCTCATAAAGCTGACAGGTCGCAGCTATCCATTGTCTTGCAGAATAGATTAATAGATTCATTGGTTCTTACTAGACAAAACTGTTCACAGCAGATAGAATTTATCCTGAAAAGTTGCTGCATTCTGCTTGCTGGTACAAAATGCTCTTCGGCTTTCCATCTTTCCGTTGTTGTCAGGTACTTATATAAGGAACACAGAGAATCCGTTTACAGTTATGGGTCTCTGTCCTCACTCATAATTATAGTTATTAGATAGATTTTAAAAGCTCTTTTTGTCAAGAGTAGAACATTACAGAGACCCCTGGGGCACAATTAATCACCCTCCAGATATGTCAGCAGCATGATACAAGAGTTGGTGAATTTAATACTATTTTTTTGTGTTGGATAGAAATCAAAAAGGAACTATTTGGCAATACGCCTCAGATCATTACAAAGCTGTCTACTGTGGCACTCCAACCGTGACAGCCACAGGTCAGCTCTGGAGGGAACTTGTAGAGCCAAAGGGGACCTGTAAAACCAAACTGATCCACATTTTGTTATCATGAATATTTTCACCTGATGTACTGTGATGCATTTGTTATAAAAAAGAAGGGTGAAAGTGAGGGAAGAAATCTAATGTCTTTTACATCAGTGAAGCAAATAGAGCAGTAATTTGATGCATGTTGATATTGGAGAAATATTGCTGATATTTGATGGAACTGAGTGATGGCTCACTTGGGGCAAGTGTAGGGGTCATAACGTGGCTCTACTTCATCCTGCAACTGGTCTAACAACTGCTTCATCATACTCTCTCTGTCCAGTACCTGTCAAACCGCGTGCAAAAAAACTGCAAAATCAAAAAAAGATGATAGAAAATATTCCTAATTTATACCCTGCTGTCATAAAACAAATGTCAGGAGAATATATGTGGGCTCACAAGTTAATGCTTTTTAGAACTGTGATTTTGTATTATATCACTCATTCCAGAATACTGGGAAATGTCCTGCGATAACTCTGACACAGTATTACCAGTCCTATTTGAGATAATGCTTCAAGTAGGCTTGATTACTATGTTTGCTGCTCATTTGAGCTACATCTCCATCTTCTTTCATTTAACAGAAGTGTGTTTGCCAGTTAAGAGTCTGCAACTGTTTCACTATATAGGTTTTTTGATCCTTGACTAGCAGGGGCACTCCCGCTGGCTTAAATATGCTGTTTTCAAATCTATGGGGAATCCCACTCAGTCATAAAAACAGAATTTCCTTGATTAAAGAGAAACCAAAACAGTGTCAGCTGTATCCCATTGTTTTTCCCAAGCTGAAGGAGAAACAAACAGGTATTTGCAAAAGCAAAATAGTAATCTGGTTGCTAGACTTTACTGCCCTCACAAATTACGTCCATGAACATCATATAGGAAAGCCAGATCTTGTATTGATTACAGCAAATGGAAAGGTTTTGTGACAAAAGTACTGCATCAAAACATGTTGAGTCTATGGATTTCCCAGGAAAAAAAAAGAACATTCATCTTAAATTCTCCTAAGGGTATTGGCAGGTGACTAGCTAAGTGGTTGTAAACCAGGGTGAAGAATGGATTCTGTGGAGGTAGAGGGTACTTTTGATGTACTTTGTCTCTCTGGAACTGTTCCGTTTTGATGCTTGCTTGATTGCTTTGAGCAATTTTTAAATGCTGTTTCTGTTTTGGTGAGAGATCATGGTCAAACTATGACCATGCATCAGTGAATCGGAATATAGTCTACAACATTTATGAAGACAGAAAATCTTCAGACTGCCTTTTGCTATTCTTATCATGAGTGGTGGGTGTGGAGAAAAAAAGATGTCCTTAGTCATAAAGGGTTGGGACATGTTTAAGAGTATCACAGCTTTGTACCTGCATGTCCTCTATATTGAGACATATTTGCCTACATATCTGATATGAAAATTGGGATAAGAGTATCCCTCTGATGCATAGCTGTATTTCAATACTAAATTATGATACTCTAATGCACTGAGGTGCCTTACAGAGGGGCCAAATTTATGGTAATAAGGTATGTGGGTGGGGCAAAATTTTTAACTGAGGTATTTTGATGCCAGTATAATTTTAGGTGAAGCAGGGTCCAGTATATACATATGCACTCTCCAGTCTTCCAGTTCTGACCAGTGTGCATTCTTCCCAACAAAATACACAGCATTATGGCTAGTCAGAGCTTCTGGGGCTTACCTTACGCTCTAGTGCTATTTTTTACTTCCTGTGCTGCATCTTGCTCTTTGCCTTTAGAAAAAGTGAATATATGATAATCAGTTTGCTCTTTCAGAATTAGAGGAAAAGAAGGAAGGGATGACTATATTTTGGGGCTTCTCTAGTTCCTTCTCCTACCCAGAAAATCTCTAATCTTTTAAACAAATAAAAAACCCAGAGTTTCTAATAATGGAGGGCAGCAAATCTCAAGAGGTCTTACGCTATCCAAAAAAATTCTTATAACAAATGTCTAAAGCTAAAAAAGAAATGTAAAATCTCCTTCTTCCTGCAACTTAGCCTTCAAATGACTGTAGAATAGCTCAATTCCATGTCAGTGTTCTAGGTGGTTTATAGGAGTTTAAATGCTCTTTGGCCTAGCTTTCTATCAGCCTGGCTGCATACTTTAGCTTCTCTAAATTCAGGTTCAGGAAATGCAGAATAGCTCATTCTTCACTTTCATTTTAGGTTTTTTGTGCTTCAGTCTGTATCTGATATTCCTAAAAGGTGTTGGCAGAGCTGTACTTTGTTAAAAGCTTGTAGTGATCCCAGCTTCTCCATTATAACTTTTGTACCAGAAAATATTCCCCTTGGATCCACTCCTTATGGCATTCCCACTCATCCATTTTGGTTATAGTAACTCAGATACACAAGAACTGTGATTTAAACAGCGTGAACCAACCTGGCTCATCTTCACAGAAACGTGTCAGGTTTCTCATTATATGAGCAACAGGGTCAGGAGACATGGCCCTGAGTTGAGATGGAGGGAGAAGGAGGAATAATCCCTAGGAGAAGATCAGTAGTGAGCTGCTGTGGACACACTGGTTGC
This sequence comes from Pyrocephalus nanus, assembly GCA_038380795.1. Taxonomy (NCBI): domain Eukaryota; kingdom Metazoa; phylum Chordata; class Aves; order Passeriformes; family Tyrannidae; genus Pyrocephalus; species Pyrocephalus nanus. The sequence goes on along the minus strand of CM076264.1, from coordinate 56,303,011 downwards.
ACTGACACAGGTGGTTGCTAGACAGCAAAAGCCATCTAGTCTTCAGAGGCCACTATGCTGGGTGCTGAAACAAGACATAGAATGGGTACTGGCAGATACCAAAACAATTAACAGCATCCCTAGTTTTGATGCCAGGAAATTCAGGAAAGGTCCTGTAGTATGCTTTAGCGTGGCTGGCAAGAACATGATGAGTGGGCCAGCAGTGGCTGCTGTGGAACCAGGCGAGGTGGCTTTAGCTTGTTGACTTCACTGCTGCCTTGCCTCAGCTGCCTGCCCCTGGTGCTCTGGCAGAGTCTGCTGCTCACAGTACACTGGAGGGAAGAGGCTTTGTGCATGTTACCGATGCACTTTGCAAAAAACCCGAACATTAAAGCCAAATTGGTTGACTTTGCACTGAAGCACATAAGAAATGCCTGCTGTTGCTGTTATGGGGGTTGTATTCTCCTCTAGATATATAAGAACAGGAGGTGACATTTTAAATGCCCTGCTGCTTCGGTGATTTTTTTTTCTGTGAGCAGCTGACTAAAGGTTGACCCCTTTATTTCTAAACTGCTTCCCTGCCACCAATGCAGTGGTGCAGCTCTTGGATGCAGACAAAACCCAAACTGATCTTTAGGGCTTTTACTGCTCCACTTTAGAGTAGATTCTTTCTAGAAAGAACTAGAAGGCAACTGGAATGTTGGCAAATTTGCCAATGTCAGGCAAAATATGCTTTTGCAGAGGGTGATGTGAAATGAAAACATTTGCTCAGAGAAGTTGTATTTCAATTTTCTGTGTTTCCTAGTGCCGAAAGGTGAGCAAACATATTGCAGTCACCTTTCCTATTTTTTTAAGAATAGAAAAAAAACCCAAAGCATTTCAATGTTGCAACATTAAAATGTTTGTTCAAATAAGTCTTCAAACTTTCCATTTGCCATATCTGTGCCCTCTTATTAGTGTCACCTTTGCTTCCTAATTTTGTTTCATAAGTCCTTCTTTCTCTTTTCTCCCTTGCTTCTTTGCTTGTCTTTGACACATAACCCATCTACCTTTTCTTTTTGATGTATCAAATTCCAGTTTTCCATAACATTTCTCATATTATAGGAGTACTATGTAAACGAAAATACTTAAGGAAAAACAGAAGATAAAAAGTACTCCCTCACCAAATTGTGTTTTTAGCTGGCTTCAATACTAAGACAGTTACCAGCTAGTGAAACAATTAATAGTAAACCTTAGTAAAAATGGTTTTAACTACTGAATTTTGATCAAAAAGAAAATTTTCCTTCTATATCCCTTATGAATTGTCGTTTTCTTATTGCTTAAGGGAATATATTTTAATATTATATGTATTCAAAAAGTGTCCAGTGAGACCACAGTAAAATACAAATCATGCATCTGTGAAGCCTTGTTCCATCAGTCCATTTGGAGTGCCAAAGCTACCATTGTCTATTCCTCTACAGAACCCTCTGTTCAGGAATTTATTTATATCACCTGCTTATGAAATACATTCAAAACACAAACATCATAATTAGGCCTTTATGCCAGAATTTCAAGAGAATTAAAATTCAACTCTTCCCTATAATTTTAATCTGGCTAAAATCGGAGGTAATTGCAGAGCCATAAGAGCATTTTTTTTTTTCTCCTAGGATCTGGTTTTGTTGAATCCTTTGATAATATCATGTGAGACAACTTGATATAAAGAGATTTTCAATACAGGACTGGTAGTGACAGTGATAGGCACCTGGAATTACCTATGATAGATAGACAGGTAGGTAGGATAAGCAGTTTTAAATCAGTTTTTTCTAGGAAATGAAATCTTTCACTCCTACAATCTCCAGAGTAGTTTAATTTAGTTTCCACTGGGCAACTCATCTATAACAACATCCTTTACTCCATGAGATGAGATTTAGGCAGCAAGCATTTTCATGGGAAGGACTGACACCCTTACCATTTGCACCTGCAGAAGCCCTCTGACATCCCAGCTCATCTCCCTTTGCTCTCACTCCGTGCCCAGCCCAAGCAGTCACAACTCCCAAGGTTCAGAAGAGCACTGCTCCTATGGCACCTCCTGCCTTGCTGCCACACCTTGTCTCGTTACTGCCCCGACTGCAGCAGTGTTACAGGAGCATCTGTGCCAGTGTAAACATCACACCCTGCTGGGAAAAGCACAATTTGACCCAAGGGCTTTCTGGACTCTAGCAATATAACCAAGCTCCAAATCTCTCATCTTTCACCCCACCTTTGACTGATATTATTAGCTTTCACAAGAATACTTCAGAATGTTGCCATTCTCACATTCCTGTGAGTTTGGAAAGTGTGATGGTACCATTTCAAAGATAATGATCCAAGGCAAAGGTGCACCTCTCAGAAACTGTATTTACCCTGGTAAAGTCATCTGTCTTGGCCAATGATCCCTTGGGCACAGGCTAAGTGACAGATTGATTGTACATTTCACATTGCTCTGGTTTAGCTCCCTCTAGAACAGACTAGGAGCATCCACACTGACTAGTCAATGACCCTGTGTGTCCTTTTGATTCCAAGTGGTGGCCTTAATGAGTACATCTTCTTTGTCTCTTTTTTTCACTTAAAAGTGCCTAAACCTGAGAACTGTCACAGTTCACTGGCATGCCCACAAAGTTTCTGTTCTCAGGCTTTAGATTTATTGCCTTGGATATCCTACACAGATAAATGTGCAAGATTTTGTAAAAAAGGATGAGGTAAACCCAGTAGTCTTGCCTACACTGCCTGCAGTGAATGGCCTGAAATGAACTGCCACTGGAGGAAAGCTCCCCCACATTTCACCCAAATTAGATCTTCAAGAGAAAAAATTGCATTAGCCCACGGAGTAATCCAAGGGCAAAATAACACACACACACACACACACACACACACACACACACACACACACACACACACACACACACACAGTGTTGTTGATCAATGGCCCAGGACCTGCAAGTGAAGTAGAAAACAAAGTTATTTGAAAGCATAGTTGCACTGCAGGTATTAAGACACTTTATTTCAATCATTCTCAATGGAGATCTAAATCCACATAAGGGTATTAGTCTTATCTGTCTAAAGCAGTGGAGTGGGCAAGTTAACCTATTCCTGATATGCAAAATATGACTTAGAGTCACCACCTTGCCAAAAATCAGGTTTATGCCAGTATTCTGTTGCGTTGCAAATACTAGGTCAAAGCTCAAGTTCAGAGCCCTGGTGTTTTGCATGATGTTTTGCAATCCTAAAGCTAGCTAGAACTTAAAGGCTGTGCCACAACATCATCTGAGCACACTGCACTCATATGAAAGACTGAAAATATCAGTCTTACTTCCATTTCTGGAAGAAAAGTGCTTGCAAAGGGCTTATTCTTTGCCCTTCCCCTTTTTCTCTTCTTATTCTGTCTATTTGAACTGGAGGTAGGCAGGACAAAGAAAGCAGGATAACACTGGAGTACTGCCTGCCATCTTCCCCGACTGACATACTATGGGGAAGATCATCTTGGGCCACCAACTTGTCATGCTTAGGCCCTCATTGAGATTGAACTTTAAGTCTTTTTATGAAATAAATATTCTCAAAAAAAGAAATTTTCTCCTGTTGAAATGGAAATTGTGATGGAGTCAAGCAAATACTTGGGCCAGTGGAGGGGAGAACAAACTCAGTCTAGTCCTACTTTGCCCGTTAGTCACTCTAAGAATATATCATCCACACACGTACTTGAATTATGGTCACAAATTGTTGGAGCATTTTACCCACCTATGGGCAGTGTAAAAGCTAACAAATCTGTATTTGAAGCATATCCTAAATCAATAAAAAGTGCCTGAAAAAGTACATGCATAAGTGAAAAACTGAACATAAGTGGGCTGGCCTCAGGATATCATTATTTATTGAAACATATTTTTCCTTTCCTTATGGTTTTAGAAACAAATGGCAGGTGCACTCAAAGAATAAAATTAGTCATAATTAGTTCTGCAGACTATTTTGAATCATGCAGCTGAGATCTGGATAAATAATTTCGATTTAACTCAGTAAATCTAAAACCAAAATCCATTTATAAACTGAGAATGCTTATTAATCTGTAGCTCTCAGGTTAACAGTTTGTGTCAATTACCCAAGTAGTCTTGCATCACTGGTAACCCCAATCATATGCCGTGTTTCTGTTCTTCGGTACAACAGTAAGGGTAGGAATTCACAATTTCTCTCTTTCATGCCAATCAACTTCTTTATTAGAATATTTGTGAAAATGAGAAGTTGGGGGCTGAGTTGAGACAACTTTCTTTTTAAGGTTAACAAATTTTCAGAATTTGCCACATGTTTCCTGATACCTGCGCTGCAGTTGTGGTGAACCAGCACTTTTCCGAATGCTGCCTCAGGACACAGTTTTCAACATTTTTACAAACTTCTATTGTAATTTTTGGTGAGTTCTCAGATTTTAGATCCACAGAACACTTGGAGGTGTGGGGAGTTAAATGTTATGTACAGTCTCTGCTGGGTCAACCTGAAACTCCTTGGAGACCACTATGAGTGTTCAATAGAGGTATTCTTTACTGGGGAGCCATACCTTAACAGTGAAATGACTTTTTAGGCCTGGGACATACTATGCCATGCTAAGCAGTTTTTTCCTCCTCTTTGTGATATATTCCTCCTTCAGAGGTGATGCGTGTAAGGGAGGGGGATATACACAGGTCAAATGGAATAGACAACAGCAGCAGATACACAGCCACATCCAAAGCTACTCATGATCCTCCCCTCATAGGTTTGATGAGGACCACACCTTCAGAGCAGGATGCTTGGTCCCACTATCTCTTCTTAGCACTTGAAAGCCTCTCTTCTTCCCAGCTGCATATCCAAGGGCTTCCTCCAAGTCCTGCTGCCTTGACATAGATCAGTTTAAGCCTCACAGATAGGCTCCATTTGATGATTTGCTAATCTATTTAAAGGAACCGAAATGAGTTGCTGAGCTACTGAGAGAAAGCAAGCCAGGGAGAATGTAGCCCACTGGCAGAACCAATCAGCTGTATGATGTCTACAATAGGTAGCAACTAATAATAATTTGTGATAATAAATATATTTACACATGAAAAATTTTTCTTGGCAACTTCTGTTAGCTCTTCTGTTTAACTTCTTTCTCAGCATTTCTTTTACCAGGAAATTCACCCTTGGCTTCAAGTGAGTAAAATTCCACCAACTGGCAAATTATTTGACAGCCTAGTAACCCTTGTGGTTAAAAAAGTATGCAGTAACTGTACTTTGAATCCATTTTGCTACCAGTCATAACCAGCACCTCTGCATGACATTTTGTGCTTTGCAACTAAAGATGAAAAATAAGTCTTCTTTTATATATTCGTGGAACACAGTTAAGTTACCTGTTCATATGAGTATAGAAAATGGACTAAGGTTCTTTAATGCCCTGCTAAATATTTTGTATTTCAGATTTTTGAGTGCTTTTTTTAAAGCCTTATTTAATGTTTGAGTCTCAGCCTCAATCTCTTTGTTCTCCCTGAAGTCTGGGACCAGGTTCCAATGTATTCACAGCAACAGGATGAGTAAGGAATAATACCTTCAGCAGCAACAGCACTTCATATTACAAGCTGCATTTTACCCTGTTCATTTACACAAAAGCCACGTTCTTAGGTGCAGGTGCTTGCAACTTGTCTCATCCATTGCAGTTTTACCACCAAATCGTCACCTAGAAATTCCACCATTAAAGTTATAGTACTACCTGCAGATAATGGATAAATATACAGAAGAGCACAGGAACAAATATGGAAATGTGGTTTAAATATATGTGACTTTAAATACCTAGATATTCAAAGAGGTTCTGGGTGTTTTGTGGAGTAATAGACCAGAAAGCCTTATAGGTGAACATAATGAATTAGTTGAAATAATGATTTAAAACAAAGTAGCAAAATGCTTGGGAGACCATAGCTAAATAGGGGCCAATCAGCACAATTCCTACAGAGGGAAATATTGTTGTGTTAATCTCCTAGAACTCCTTGAATATGTTAATAAAGAAGAGCAGCTGGCATAATTTATTCTAACCTCTCTGGGCCACTGACAAAATTCTTCGCGAGAAGCTACGAAGGAAGCTAAGTAGTGATGGATCAAGAAGTGGTAGAGGAAAAGGAGGTGAAGGGCAGGATTAAATGGTCAATTTCATCATGTCAAAGGATAACAGCAGTGGGCCCCAAGGTTCCTGCTCATCCACTTATTTATTAATCATCTAGGAAAAGGGAATTGCTGTGAGGCAGCAAAATTTGCAAGGGATAAAATATAGTTCAACCTAAGTTCAGAGATGTTTGTGTGCAACTTCTGAAACAAACAAAAACTGTGTGACCTCCTCTCGCAAATGAATTATCAACAAAAGCAAAGTAAGGTACACCAGGTGGAAAAAATATGAATTACTCAACACCTCACAGAACTCTAAATTAGCGTACCAAGCTTAGAAAGGGACCTAGTTATCCTTGTAAATTACTTCAGTAAAGACTTCTGCTTAATGTGCAGCTGTACCAGATAAGCAAACATATTAAGATGCATAAAGAATGGGAACTAATAGAGAAAGGATTAAACTGCCAATGCTATAGTCTGATCTGAAATACTGTGTGCAGTACCAGTGACTCCATCTTATAAACAATAATGCTGATTTAGAGAGGGTTCAGTGAAGGACAATGGCAATGATCAAGAGCATTAAAAAGTGCTCTTATGAAAAAAGATAGAAGTCACTGGGGCTGTTGACCATGAAAAAATGGATGTCAAATTTACAAACTGTAATGAAGGCTAAAGTGAATGCTTGTCTTATAAAACACACACGCATACACACATACACATACACACACATGCACATGAAGCAATTAGAAAGAGCAAAATGGAAAAAGATATACTGTTACCATTCCATATAATTTGCAGTGAGAATCTAAAAATGAAGAAATCTTTGGGGCTAAGAATTGAAGCATATTCACAAAGAGACTGAAAGACAGGCATAGGGGTACCCAGAATTTTCAGGGGTAACAACTGATAAAAACAGCACTTATTTCAGTCAAACTCAATTAGAGAGTACTAATGTATCATAAATTTTCGCACATCCCTATCCTTAAGTTTCTCTGAGTACCTCCCTCTGAATCATCCTAAGGGCTGTAGAAGACAAAGTATTAGATAAGTCTGACTCAAGATGATTCCTACAGTTTTATGAAACAGTTACAAATGCCTTCATTTTATATTGGATCACACTTGCAATTCCTAATTGTGCTTTATTCATTAGCAGATTTTTAATCTATTTTATTAATTTTTACACTGGTTTGTACTGTGTCTATACAATGCTATTTTTGAAATTTTTAATGTAACATAAATGGGATGAAATTAACCCAGAAATCTAAGCATTTGTCAACATTTTACCACCCAGACTTAGATGATCTTATGAAAAAATGATAACACATTTTCTTTATAAGATCTATTTTCCATAAAACCACATTATCTGGCATTATTTATGCTAAAATCTTAAATTTGTTACTAATTGTGTCCCATACAAGCCCTTCCATGGTCTTAAGAGAAGCTGATATCAGACTAAGTAGCCTGTAGCTCCTCATATCATATCATATCATATCATATCATATCATATCATATCATATCATTTTTCTCTTTTTAAAATAGCAGCACTCCTTACTAGTCCTTTAGAACTCTTTTCCCCACAAATCAAAATTTGTTCAAAATCAACATTAATATTCAGAGAGCTCCTAAGCCAATTCATTAATACTACTGGGTGGAAGTTATCGGGCACAGTAGATTCTAAAATGCTTAATGGTTTTTGTTTCACATCCTCCCCAGTTACTAATGGAATAGAAAGTATTTAATTAATCACTGTAAGAGATGAATACATCATGCTAATGATGAATACTTCTGTTTTTCCTGCATAGTGATTGACAATTTTGCAACCCTGGTCAAGTTCTGGATCTGTGCCATTTGAAGGATTTCATTTGTTTCTGATTTAGTTAAAATATTCCTTCTCAATCTCATCAGTAAGATATTCTTTTTACATGCCTTTTAGCTTTCCTTGTTAATTGCCTGCTTTTTCTGACTGCTGACTTGGTCCCAGAGTGAGGACCTTCCCTGTGTTCTCCTTCTTCTGCATGTGCTACTGCTCTTGTGGCAGACGCTTTCATCTTTCTCAAAGGGTTCTGTAGTCTTCTGGCTACTTCAAGGGGAACAAGTGGAGGGACACAAGTAGAGCAGACCTATGAAGAGCAGCAGTGGACACTGAGTATCTGGCATTCACATTGCATTTCTCAGTTGTCTTTCCTTAGGACTAGCTCCAGCCAGGACTTCTGGATGGAACAGGACACAGGTAGGTTTAGTGAATAGGGACCATCAAAAGGTTCATTCCAGGAGCACGTTGCTGACATGAGTTGATATAAAATAACTTTTTGTATTGTGGCTGTCTGACAGCCCTCGCAGTGCTGTGCCTTGCATTGGTAGCTGGAAGGGTTTTGATAACACACCAGCATTTTGTCTATTGCTGAGCAGTGCTCACACAGCATCGGTGCTGTCTCCCCAACATTGCCCCTCATCAGCAGGCTGAGAGTGGGCAAGATCCTGGGAGGGGATCCAAACTGACCAAAGGGATATTCATACCGTATGACATCAGCTTAGATATAAAAGCTATGGAAATGATGAGAAAGAGGGGGCATTCATTATTTATGTTTGCCTTCCAGAGCAATCATGTGCTGGAGACCTGTTTATGGGAAGTAGAGAAAAAATGTGGTTTTTATCTCTTTTCTTGTCTGGGTGCAACATTTGCTTTTGTTTTTGCTTTAATAAACTGTTTTATCTCAACCTAGGAGTCATTTTCTCCCTAAGTCCAGCTGAGAAGGGGTTGAGATAGAGTAGCTTGGTGGGCACCTGATGTCCAGCAAAGGTCAACTTACCACTCTCTCATTTATCAAATAACCATAAAAATAAAATTAGAGAACTTTTTTTTTTTCCTAGTTGCACATATGGTGAAGATATCTTACTATTTCTTCTCAAGATCCATATTTATTCTTGCAGAATAAACCAATGAACCAACACTTTTTTTTCCTACTGAATCCAACAGAAACAAAAGTATCTGCTGAAATAAAGGGACAAGAGTATGGCCAAAGGTAATCTGCAGGAAAAATCTAATGCACTCCCAGAATTGCAAGTTTGGGGTTTTTATTTTTAATTAAGAAGTCTGAGAGTTATCAAATGGATCTAAGTGCAGGAAAAGTTTTAAGAGGTTATAATAAGCAGCTTTTGAGGTAGCAAAATATTAAATAAGTAAATTTCCAATCAGGGTAATTTTTAATTGACCTCTAAATCAAAAATAGTTTGATTATACACTGTTTGAAGAAAATTAATTATCCTTCTTTTCCTTCAAAGTATGGAAATTTTAAGGCCAAACCAATTTCCAAGCCAAAGTTAAAGAAGGGCAAATATAGGACTTGAAAAGCTAGTTGCAACCTTAACAATGGGGAGAGTACTGCTTTTCCATAATAAAGAGAAGGTAGACGTGACAAAACTTCCTGAGAAGGCTATAGATTTGATAATGAGAGGGGTGAACTAAAACTAAATAAATCCAGCACTTACAGAGTTTAGCTGAAACTTCCTTCATGTGTGGTATTGAGTAGCCTGAAATAGGACTAGTACAGAGGACTGCTCCTGGGATGTGCTGCATCTTCAGAGGAAACTGCAATGTGCCAGTGATAGGCAGGAAAAGAGACACCCTGAAATGAGGCACTGCATTTCTTCCTCTCTGAGACATTACTCTGTAAATAGAACAGAAAACTGAATGTTTTCTGTTATAATAAATTCAGCAATGCAAAGCTTGTTTCACACATGGAACCACTCCTTCTCAGTCCAGCATCTCAACTTCTTCTCTCAGTTGATGGTGGACCTGTTAGATAAAGATAAGATGATGAAGATTCAGTCAAGGTGAAATAGCATGTTACAGCTTAACTCAAACTTCCTGATACCATCAGGGCTGAACTTGACTATTGGTTGCACTTTACTTTCTGGATTTAGTGATGAAATACAGTCATTGAATTACCTTGAGTCACCTAGTTGCTGGGCAGTTCAGGTTTCCATAAAACTTGATTATATCGCTGAAATAGTAGAGAAAGTCATATATCAGCAACAGAGTTGGGTGAATAATAATTCATTTGTGATGAGGGGCCTTTTGCTTCATTTTCCATTTGTCATTTTCACATGCAATTATCTGATTTTTTTTAATAATTTCTATAAATATTTTTCATGTGCAGGTTATTGGATGGCAGTTTAATCAAAGTATCTCATATTAGAAATTCAGAAGGGACTCCTTCTATTGGGCATATCAGTCATGTGGCTTTTTCCTAACTGGTTGAGGATATCTCTCAGAATCTGCCTGCTAGTAAAAATAATAATAATAATTACAAATGCAAAGTCATCACTGCATTGATCATTCATGCCAATAAACCAATATGCTGGAATATTTGTAGAAAGCAAACACAAAAAGGATGTGAATAGTTAATTATAGCTCATTCATTTGAGCAACTATTTGCAAAAAATGCTTGGGAGTGTTCCATCGAATGGTAGCCACTGTTATCTTCTTCCCTCTCCTGTCTTTGAGCCTCTCTGTCTGTTGAAGGACAGATGCTGGTATTCAGTTGTCTTTTCAGGACTCATCAAAAAGCCTCACCTAGTGTGAAACCTCAGATTATAATATTTAAATAGAAATATAAAATAATGAAATAGAAATCCAATGTAGAGTACAGAATAATGGTTTATATTGTCCATTATATACTATCTGCTTGTAAAAAATATTTCAGATGAATGTAAAATATTTCTTAGTTAATTCTACAAGCTACAGATAGTTAACTCTGGATGGATTTTCCCCAAATCCCTGGTGACTCCTTAAGTGAAGCACAAAAATTGAAGTGTGATTTATAGCAACAGTCTCATAGTTTGGAATTCCTACCAGAAGACATATATCTCTTTATTTCAATGCATAGATGCATGGCTCCTCTGATCCTTTTTACAGATGACTTCCAGTTAGCACATGGCCTAATTCAGAGAGTTATCCACTCTGCTTCAGTTATTAAAGTACAATTGGAAGAAAAACTACTTGATCTCCATCCATACCCAGATGCTTCTGCCGCGCCAGCAAGAATTCACTGATTCCTTCTGGATAACTATATTATAGACCTGACTACATTGGGCATCAAAAAAGCTGAAGATACAATCTGCATAATATTTACATATATTTGCATACATTTGCCTGTCCAGAAAATACAGCAATTCCAATTTCCACATCATAAGAGGGCTAATGGAAGTATTCTCTGTTCCTTTGGTGATCCTTTAGCTTTTTTTTTTTCCTTTTCGGGCATCTGTTTTACTCACAAACTTTCCACGTTGTCCCTGTGCCCCAGCTTTGTTTTTGCTCAGCCATCTTCAGAGATGCTACTTTTTCAATTTTTGTCCTTACTCTGACTCTACCCACTCTACACAACTTTCTCATCTCAGCAAAATTCTTTAAAAACATCTTACTTCACCATTATTAATTTGGAATTCTTAACATATTTGAAGAATTTCCACTGCTAGCTTGTGATAGAGTCATTCAGCTTTGTCCTTTGCCATCCTAGATCTCCTCTCCAGTTCTTCCTCCACAGCTTCTTTTGTGTTTTACCACCATTGTGAAAGCGGAACAGAAGAGCAAGAGGACGAGACTGGTGCTGCACTCTCTGGGCTTAGGTTGGTGCCATTTAGGTAATTTCAGCAGCTTTTCTGTTTTCTGTCAGGCTAATACAGCTATTAACTGTGTGTTCAGTGACGTTCAGTTACCATCCCAGATTTCCTGGGCTGAGCACAAAAGCAATAGAACTTACCAGAGAGACAGAGAGATGCTGGAGAATGGAGATGGAGCTTCCAAGTCTATGGAGTGAAATACATTTGGTACAGTTTTCATCTCTTACATTTCCTAGTTACAGTCTGGTCAGAGGAAGAGATTGCTTCAAAAGAGTAAACCATGAGGACTAGCACATTAAAGGGGGTAAATTAGGGAAAGGTTTTTTTCTTAAAAATAAACTAGAAAAAAAAAAAAGTCAGGATTTAGATATCACTGAAGTCTCCCCCACATGCAATCTACGTTAAAAAAAGGAGAAAGCTGTTAATAGGTGACTGCGATTACTGTAACCTTCGTGGGATCAGAAAGGCAAAAAACAACCTCTGACCCCTTTTCCCTGAACACAAAATTACACTGGATAAGATTCACTGATTTCTGTAGGGATGTCCATAGCACAGTTAGAGGTGTGCTCTGAGTTAGGCCAACAGGCAGCAATATTCTTTAAGGGAATCTGTTTTCTTATTCAGACTTTCAGCTGAGCCTAACTGCCAAAGCTAATCATGTTGTTTTTTCCCCAGAGCCCTGATTCAGTCAATTCGGGGGCAAAGATTTTGTATAGAATTTCTTCCCCAATTAGAGATTTTCACAGACTGGTTTCAAGTGGCTAATAAGAATGTACAGGGATTATAAACACACTTTCTTCTGGGTATTTTGGGTATGATTAATCCTGTTTCCTGACTTCAGAACACTAATATGTATATAATGAATTCTTTCTACTGTTGTCCTCATTTTCTTTTGACTTCAGGTATGAAAAAGGGGGTAAAAAAGAAGTTGATTAGAACTGCTTTTGGCATTAAACAATAGGGCTGGAGTTAGGAAAACGCTTTTGAAGGGATTTTTCTGCCACTGTTCACAAACTGCTTGAACTTACAAAATAGCCAATGAAGGCTTAAGAACCTTGTGGCAAATTTTCTGCTAAAAGCAGGTTTATATATTCCATTTCTCATGCTGTCACCAAAAGCGAATGTATGTATTCTTGCATTAACAGTTTAAAGGTAGGTTGAAGCACAGCTGCAGGAGAAGCAGTTATCAAAGTTATGGTTAAGTAGCCCGTTGCTGCTACCTGTGCAGCAGAGGCTGTGCACAGTGTTTGTTGTGTTTTTATTTTTAAAGTATTTCATAATGAATTTAGGAGAAATCCAACAAAAGAATCCTGCACAAAATCTTCATCTAAAGAAATCAAACCTTGTAAACTTGTTACCATTGCTAGACCAGAACCTCTGAGTGAAAAGCTTATGTGAAATAACTTAGCAGTGTATAATGGGTTAACCATATCAAGAGAAGTATTGGATGAGTGTCATATATTCTGGTAGTAGTGAATGTATAACAAAAACATGTATCTGCCTAGAAAAAGATTAAAAGAATAATTTTAAGTGCCTATATACAGATACTTCCTCCTTTTGGGTGATAGGCTTCCTTAAGGATAATGTAAGAGGAAGTATGTATTAAAAAACGATTAAAAAAGGTGTTTTCCTTCAAGTAAGTGCCTTGGAACCCTTCCATATATTCTTTTTCCTTGGAGGGAAAAAAACCCAAAAAACAAACCAACCCCAAAAATCCATTTTTTATTTCTATGGATATGCTGTGTATTGAGTTAAAATAAGAGAAGGTTCTCTGACAGCTATTCTACCTGGTTTTCAATTCCACTGAGCTATAACATCAGTTGACAAATTCTCCCAATCTCTAGTGAGGACTAAGTGAAGGAGAAAGAGGTTGTAAAATGCCTTACTAGCTACAGCTGTTGATTTTTGTTCAAAGCAACTGCTTTAGCAGATCTAAGACAACTGTTCTGTTTCTGTGCACATATGCTTCTATTTTTCTCTGTATACTCAATATTACAATTATGATCCTCAATTACTGTCACTTAAAAAAGTTAAACTGAATCCATGGATGTTCTCCAATTTTGCTAAGTCTAAAACTGTTAGCCAGTGCTTAAATTGCAATCTCTACCTGAAACAAGTGCCCATTTATGAGTTACATTACACACCCACCATCAGAGAAACAGAGTGAGAGAATTTAACTGATTACAGAGGTTAATTTGGCCCATATACTTTGTCAATAGCAAGTCTGAGGAAAATTAGCACCAATAATTATAATACTGGTGTAAGTCATGAATCTTATTAGAGTGATTTTTAGCAATTTAAGGACTGAAGGATCATGAATGTCAGGAGTTCAGTAATATCCTTGGCTTTTAATAAATGGCATATGCTATTAGAATTTAGGATCTTTTTGCTTGCAAGCTTAATCACAATCCAAGAACACAGAACACATAATAATAATTTTAAAACAAGTGTTACAAAATTAAGAGATTCAAACCAAATTGAATGTGGATATTATTAAACTCTATTTATTATAAAAGGCAAACACGTGCTGATTTTCTCTACTTTCTCAGTCAGAAACATTTTTCTTTTCTTTTCCTCTTGAATGTCTGTATATGTGTACTAGGTCTGGCTGAGGCATAGCTTATTTTCCCCACAGCAGCCCCCATAGCTCTGTGCTGTGTATTGGTATCTAAAAAGGTGTTGGTAACACACCAGTGTTTCGGTTACTGCTGAGCAGTGCTTGCACAGCATCAGCACTGTCTATCCAGCATTCCCTCCTCACCGGTTGGCTGGAGGGGGGCAAGATCTGGGGAGGGGGCACAGCCAGGACAGCTGATCCATGCAGATGTTCCAAAGGGATGTTTCATAACATATGATATCTGCTCAGACAGACAATCTAAGAGAAGGGAGGAGGAAGAGGGGTATGGATTACTGCAAGGTTTATCTTCCAGAGCAACTGCTAAGTGCACCAAAGCCCTGCTTCCCAGGAAGTATCTGGACATCTACTCTGCACTGGTGCAGCCTCACCTTGAATATTGTTGCAGTTTTGGTCACCACTATATAAGAAAGATATTAAGCTGTTAGTGTCCAAAGGAGGGAAATTGAGATGGTGAAGGGCCTTGAGGGGAAGCCGTATGAGGAGCAGCTGAAGGCACTTGGTCTGTTCAGCCTGGAAAAGACTGAGGGGAGATGTGAGGGGAAGAGGAGGGGCAGGCACTGATCTCTTCTCTGTGGTGACCAGTGACAGAACCTGAGGGAATGGCCTGAAGTTGTGTCAGGAGAGGTTTAGGTTGGATATTAGAAAAAGGTTCTTCCCCCAGAGGGGTGATTGGGTGCTGGAACAGGCTCCCAGGGCAGTGGTTACAGCACCAAGCCTGACAGTTCAAGAAGTGTTTGGGCAATATTGTCAGGCACATGATGTGACTCTTTGGGATGGTCCTGTGCAGGGCCAGGAGTTGGACTCCATGATCCTTGTAAGTTCCTTCCAACTCAGCATGTTCTGTGATTCCATGATCACTTGCTGATGGAAAGTTTTCCTTTGCTTCTGCATGCAGACCTTGCTTTCGTGGTATTAAACTGCCCTTACCTCCACCGATAAGGTGGAGATATTTTCTCCCCCCACCCCCCATCCTGCTAAGGAGAGGAGGGATAGAGGGGCTTTGTGGGCACCTGGTATCTAGCCAAGGTCAATCCACCACAGTGGGCTACCAAGGCACAGGGACTGTTGCTTTTCATGCAGGCCCATAGAGGGAAGAGTTCATTTTTATTATACTATAACATGCAAGTAGTAGGTGATTCAGCTACCCAAGTATCTATTGCTAAACTAGTGTGTCAGAACACAAGCTGTCTAGCAAGTCCATGAATGCATTCATGAGACAATTTTCTACATGGAAAAATAGGAAAATAATGGGAAGGATGCACTTTCTGAAAATGCTTCAATCAACAGAGAACTGAGATAAGCGTTAGCATGGAATGGTAGAGTTTAAAATGCTTGGGATGGGACAGCATGAATAAAATCTACAGATTTCAAAAAAGGCATGGTGATATCTCGTGACTGGTCTCAGAGAATGAAGCTCAAGGAGAACCAGCAGATGCTTCAGACATGATATTACAGCACTAGCACAGAGGAAAGCTAGCAAGGGCACTACAACATAAGTTTCACTGAAACACAAATTTGAATGTGAGATTTAAAATCAAATATACAGCAGGAGAATTTATTTAGAAAGTAAACGTAAGTATAAATGTGGAGCACAAATTTAGGGCCCAAAGTGAGAAAAGGGAACAAACTGAAATGCATATAAAAAGGAACATGTTATTACTCTCAAGTAACAAGCAATAGGACAAGATGAAATGGCCTCAATTGCACCAGGGGAAGTTTAGATTGGATATTAGGACAAATTTCTTCACTAAAAGGGCTTTCAAGTACTGGAACAGGCTGCACAGGGAAGTGGTGGAGTGACTGTCCCTGAAGGTATTTAAAAGATTTGTAGATGTGGCACTTAGGGATATGGTTCAGTGGTGCACTTGGCAGTGCTAGGTTAGTGGTTTGACTCAGTAACGCTGGAGGTCTTTTCCAACCTAAATGCTTCTATGATTCTTTGTGGTGTAAGAAGATAAAATTCATTAAAGACATGAGTATTCAAGGGCAAGTCAGGGAAAAAAAACAGATTCCCACTTGTTGGAGATACTAAGGAGACTACAGTTTTTCAGCTTCTTAGTTGGTTCTTCTACTTATTTCCAGGGATTAAGGTATTCACAGAATCTAGATAAGATAGGTATTTTCAAGGAAATGTCAATAGCTTATTGCCATATTATTGTTATATTTCCACAAAGGTTTGTCCTCAATCCAGTAAGGGTCAACATTGCTATTACTAGTGACTAGAAGTCTAGAAAAATTATTATTATATTCATATGCCACAAAGTGGGGAAGAACTTCCAGCATATTGAGAGCTTGTTTAGAAGCCAGAATGGATTAGACCTGACTTAAATAGAATAGAAAAGTTCTAAAATAAATTGTTTTAATAAATGAAATGTTTTAGATAAATGAGAAAATTTCTATGAAACCAGGTTTCATAAAATTAGCATGTTGGAGTTGCCAGTGTTGTAAGTTCTCATGAACACATTAGACTAATAGCTGCCCAAAACAACAGACAGGTAACACTGATCCTCCCACCCAGTGGCAAAAAAGGCTTATGAACTCTTTTTCATGTATGTAATTTTTTTTAGTTTCAATCATGGGTTTATGAATGCATGAATGTAATAAAGATGCTGAGTTCCTCTTCTTGGTGCCAGCACAATCCTTGCAGGCTTTAGAGTTCTGCTAAACATAATAAACATCTTTAACTTTTCCAGCATCGGTCCTTCAGGCACAAATGGTTCATTAGTATACTAGCATTTACCTTTATCAGATATCTACGGAGCCTGCCTCAGTCTCACAGCAGGGCCCTTGCATTTCTTCTACCCTGCCAGGATTTCAATCTGTTAGAGGCTAACAAAACTGCTTTATTTTTATTCTGAGTTTCAGGCTTCTATCTTACTGGCTTCTCTACCTTACTGTTCCAATTTAGAGATTAATTTTCTGCTTCTAAACACACAAGCAACAGTATTGTAGACACATTGGACTAAAATTTACAGGTACATGTGATGTCAAACATCAGCTTTGATTTGTCCACAACAGATGGATTTACTAGTTTCATTTGCACACACAAGATTTACAATAGTACTTTGCCCTGCCCATAACTTCTATATGCTTACTTTTTTAAGCTTGATTTAGTGTTACAGTTGAATTTCTTCTTGCCTTTCTTTTTTAAATACATCAACTCTTTGACTACACACTTATAGTTGTTTTTATCTGGTCAGACAGCAGCACCCACTGAAGGCCACCTTTCCCCACCTCCCCCCCCTCTCCTGGGCAGAGGAGAGAGAGAGAGAGGAAAAAAAACCAGCCAGAATTCTTGAGTAGAGATAAGGTCTAGGAAAAGTTAGTGTTATTAGCAGGCAAAACAAACTCAGTTGAGTATAAAACTTAGATTTATTACTAATAAACGAAAAGCTAAATTTATTGCTAACAGGATAAGAGTTAAAGAGTAAAAACAGTCTTAAAACACAACACCTTCCCCCCACTCCTCTTTCTTCACAGATCTCTCCTTCTCCCAGTGGTGCAGAGAGATGGGAAAAAGGGGTTTGTTGTTGTTTCTACTGCTGCTAATGTGAATCCACTCTTCAGACAGTAGTTCTTCCCAATCTGCTGTCCTTTGAGTTAATCCTCCATCGGGTGCAGGGGGTCTTTGTGCCCCGATGGTCCTTTATGGGCTGCAGGGGGACAGCCTGCTCCACCATAGTCTTCACCACGGGCTACAGGGGGGTCATGGCTCTAAGTGCTTCCCCTGCATGCGTGGGGTTCCTTCCCTCGGAAGACAGTCTTTGATGGACCTCTCCCCCTGGGTCCATCCAACCCTCGGACAACAGTTCTCTTCAATCTGCTGCCCCATGGGTCATTCCTTCAAGAATGAGCTGTATTGACGTGGGTCCTCAACAGGGCCACAAGTCCTACCTGGGAAAACTTGTTTCAGCATGGGTTTTCCTCTCGACGGGCCACAGGTCTCCTGCAGGACTTTGCTCCATCCTTAGGCCTCCCATGGGATCACAGCTTCCTTCATGCATCCACCTGCTCCAGCATGGGCTCCTCCATGGGCTGAAGGGGGGTCTCTGCACCCCAGTGGTCTTCCACAAGCAGCAGGATCCTCAGCTCTCAGTCTTTCCCCTGCTAGAGGGGGAGAGGGAGGCCCCCCGGGCCCCTCCTCCCCCTTCCTTCTGCTCTGACCTTGGAGCCTGCTTGTTATCCCGTGTTCTCCTCCATTCTCCTCCAGGCTGAAATTTCTCCTGCAACGCCGGCTTCTCTTCCTCTATTTTTAAATATGTTATCACAGAAGGGCATTTTCATTGGCTCAGCCTTGGCCAGTAACAGGAAATTCACTTAGAGATGGCTATCATTGTTTTTTTTTTTTATAGGAGAGTGAAAGTTTCTAGTAGCTTCTAACTGAAATTGCCCTTATAGACCTCTCCCTGCTCCTAAACCCATGACACCACTGAAGTCAAATCTTCCCAACTAATGTTGTACCATATACATAATATGATACTTTTTTGGTATACAAACCCGAAATTTTGCATTCTCTTAGTCTTACAGGATTTGAGCTTATCCAATTTACACCTGCCCTTCAAGGATTTGTATTTCTTTTATTTCCTGATACAGACTTGATGTTATCTCTAATTTGATCTTGGACTGATGTTAGATCTTTTCTCAACAACTGCAGAATATATCTACAGTCGTTACAGTTCAGAGCTATCTCTTATAGATAAGACATTGAATTCTTTAGCTCTGTGATTTGACTGGACTCAGAAGTGTTTCAATAACTACCAATATTAAGCTCTAGTGTGATTTCTTGAAACAAAAAGCATTCCTTAGAGAGAAAATCCCTTTTATGTGCATAAAACCAAAATGAAGTGTTTTTCAGATATTTGGTGCAGTTGTGGGAATTACAGAAGCAAAAATGGAGACAATGAATCATCTGGCTGTAATCCATGATGTTACCAGTTTCAGGCAAACATTTTAAACCCATTCTTTTTCTATTTATTTCTGGTTTTCTTCCAAACAATACAGTTTGTCCTAGACTTACAGATCGTGTTTTAAAGGGTTCCCTATCAGAGACCTGCACCTGTTCTGGGAAGTCACCTTGCAATGAAATTTTGTGGGAGTATTACTGCTCTGGTTTGGAAGGTGTTACAACAGGAACAGTTATATGGAAATAATTGTAGTAAGAAGAAATGAGATAAATGAGGGAAAGGAAGGGAAGGGGAAAAAGCAAAAAAAGGAAGGGAAGGGAAGGGAAGGGAAGGGAAGGGAAGGGAAGGGAAGGGAAGGGAAGGGAAGGGAAGGGAAGGGAAGGGAAGGGAAGGGAAGGGAAGGGAAGGGAAGGGAAGGGAAGGGAAGGGAAGGGAAGGGAAGGGAAGGGAAGGGAAGGGAAGGGAAGGGAAGGGAAGGGAAGGGAAGGGAAGGGAAGGGAAGGGAAGGGAAGGAAGGAAAGGAAGGAAAGGAAGAAAGGAAGAAAGGGAAATGGAAAGACATGATTCTCTGACAGTATAGGGTTGCTGTTATGAAATATCCTATCAATGACACTGCCATTTAGATTTCCCAAGATACTTGTTAATATATCATACTATGACATCTTAAGAGGAATTATTACAGTTTATCATATTGCGATTTGTAGAAAAATAGTATGTGACAAACATTTCAGTGGAAACCATCATGACCTTAGTGTCAATGGGAAAATCACAGACCTTTCTTGTGTATATTCTCTGGCATGAACGAAATTTAAGGACAGAATTAAGTTGGGAAATATAAATGGTTAAGTAGACTAATACATAAACCTGCATTCAGATTTTAATTTTTAATAACATCCTTCTTTCTTAGAAGACACTTTCACCTGTGTGTGTTCTCAAACATCTGGGATAGAAACAGCAAAATAGATTACTGAAGTCTGGGTTGAACCAGACTTATTGGATCACTGAACTTGTGCCATTCCCATCAAGATATTTACTCATCTATTTGTCAAATTATGTCCCTTTCTGTATTCAAATTACTTGGAAATTCTCCTTATTCTTATTTCATATTCATTGTCTTGCAACGCCAAGGTTTTCTAAGGCTAATTTGACAAATAACTGGCTTTAGTATTGCCTCCTTCCAGCTTTTCCTCCTTCAGAAGGCTCCTGTGTATAGAACCAGCTATAACATGTGCTGTTGCTCCCGAAGAGGTGCTCCACTAACATGCATCTACTAGATGCAATTGGGAATAAATTAATTATTAATTGATCATTTTATGTTTATAATAGTCCATAAAAATTAAGCATTCTGCAGGCTTCTGACACCTGCAGTTTCACTGTGTCCTCCTCTGACTTCAGTGGAGGGAAAGACAAAAATTTTGTTCATAAACTGCATGTTACAAAGCTGAGACAGACACTTTAATGAGCATTGACTGCCTTTATTTTGTGTTTTCTGGACCACTAAACTGGCTTTAGTACCAACGCTTAGGGAATAATTTGTTACACCTAAGTTTTGTTGTAAGAGTAGATTCACTGCCTTTGTTTGACATGTTTCATAATCTTTAAAAAATGTTTGTCTAAAGGAGCCCCAGTAGGACTAAACAAGTATAAGTGTCTGATCGAGATATGCTCTTGAGCCAACCAGCAAAACTGCCATGGAAACTTATGGACTGTTTTACTAGTCAGGTAAAACAAGGCTTTTATTTTTGAGAAGTATATGTGTACCTGGTTTGATGCAAGGTTCACTGGTGCAAGCAAAGTTATCCCCTCTTTTTTTACCTTTTACCTTTTTAGATAGTGATGTTAGTGTTTCTAGCTTTACCTAAGAAGCCAAAGAAGATGTTGCAAGAAGACAGAATGAAAATCATGAGTTCAGACGCTGACGGATGTGGGCAAAGCCTGTGGTGACAGATAAACAAATGAGAAGTTCCAGGAAGGAATAGAATGAAAGAGCTTTTTGAAAAACAAGCAGAGGATGTGTGCATTCTGTGTGTGATTTGCACTTCCTTACTTCATTCTATTAATTTCTATACTTTCCACTTCTTCTGTGGAAAAGTACTCTGAACCCGTTCCCTCCCTTTATAAAAACTTTCATGCAAAATTATCCTTTATTATTGTTAAATTCCATTGGATACTTTTCAATTACTTCCCAGTCTTTAACTATCTGAATCCAAACAATCTACATGGTAAAATGCAAACAGGGATTTTTTTCAGCCTGCAGACTGCTTCTAAGGGGCCCAGAAAACTAAATAAAAAAAGACAAGCTTGCTGCCGAAGGGTTCGAATTTGTCATACAGCATCCTGCACTTGAAAATACGCAGAAAAATATAAAACAAACAAACAAAAAAAAAGCAGAATAAAAAAAATAAAATTATTGATGAAAATGATACCACAAGAAGCAATAGTCTTTTTACATGGTTTGGGGCATATCCTTTATTCTCATTATTTCATATTCTTTTTTAAGTGCCAATAGCTGTACTTGGCATTGTACAATATTCATACATCCTCTAGAGAAAAGAGCATGCACTGACAGGGAGATGGTGGCAAAATAGACGCTGTGCCTTGAGAAGCACAAAGGAAGTTATAAGTAGGAGGGCTGACTTTTTTCCTCTTCTTTTATCTTTTCTGGACATCATCAAAAAAGGAGGCCTTCATTCCGAAGATTTACAATAGGGCATTTTTGAAAAGATCGCTTCACAGTTGTGACACCGTGCAAGCGAGTCACCATGTCATGGGTCTTGCAAAAAAACCTGTGGCTGGATTTGCGTTGCTCGGCATTCGCACTGCTAATTGTCACCTGCACAAACACACAGCTGCAGTGCACGGCTGCCTCCACTAGAGGGGCCAGTTGTTCCTGCGTGATAAATCCATATCCAGAGCCCTGGTGAGTGGATCGCCTCCTAACACTGCCGGGTAGGTGCTTCTTTTTTCCTATCTCTAGCAAACAAACAAGCAAGCAAATTATTTGCCTTTGTAACAAACGAACAAACAGCTACTGCACTTGCATGCACTACTTGTTTTACAAAGCCCGTAGGAAGGTTCCAAGTCTGATGGCTTGTGCTGCCATTTGGCAGTGGTAACTACAGCTTGACTTCAGGATGTGCTCTGTAAGCTTAGAGTCTCTTCAATTTCTGGAGCTGAGTTACTTATTTTGGGGTGAATTGGAAGATCTGCTGAAAGAAATGTGATATTAAAGGCAGGTTTTGGAGGATGCCACCTAAAGTGGCTTTACCTGGTTCTCGAAGCATTCCTCCAGAAACCAAGGTGGTTCGAGTGAGTGCAGCCTGGCTGAACATCTGCAGATGCAATAGCTACCCAGGATACCACAGCTGGAAAACACTTGTGATCACTTTTAACTTACAGGATTTTAAGTGGTGCTATTTGCCTTGAGAAAGCTGTCAAACAACCCTTAGTTTATAATTATAGCTTTGCTTTGAGAAGCAGTCAGTTGTAAAGTGGCCTCGTAGACAGAGACATGCTAAGACTGTATTTGGGAAAGATCTGGGATATGGCCCAGACTTCCTCTATTTATTCCCTCTGCTTTTCCCAATCTGTTCTTAACTGGGCACCTGCTGCAGCAAATGAGAAAGCATCAGGGGAAGAGGAAATGGAAACATTGCAGTACAAAGTATGGTTAATAATATTTATTAATGCACGCAGAGAACTATTAAATTAAAAAAATTAATGGGGGTCAAAAGCCAGCTTCTAATTCTCTTCAGGCAAAAGAAAGAATTTATTAAAAAGCAGAAAAGGTATCCACAGAGAAACTTTCCCCATTCACTTAATGTATATGAAATATAGACATCATCTTGACATTCAGTTGATGAAAGAGAGGAAAAAACCCTGAAATTAACACTCAGCCATATTATGGGAGGGGGAACAAAATCTCAGCGCACTGTGTTTGTAAGAAATCTTTTTACAGAACCAGCTTTTCATCATACCATATCTTCAGTACAGATAATCTTGGCATGGCATTATTTTGCACACTGCAGCTAGCTGAAAATCTGAAGACAGCATATCCAGCTCTACTGACTGTATGGATCTGACACAAAAAATTGGAGCATAGAGGAAAAGAGTCAGAAGCATGCATCAAACATGCCTTTTGTTACTGGAGGCATTGTTTTCTGCTGACAAAAATATTTGTTTAAATTTTCGCATCAAGACAAGATCCAGGTGTAGTTGATCAAATAACCTAAAGCTGCCTGATAACTAAAATAAATTCCCAGAAAGCACCTCAAGTATTTTTTAATTTTCTGTGTGCTGGAAACATGATTCTCAGTTCACCTGCACAACCTGTGAGAGGGCAGAAAAGGGAAGATGACTGAACCAGTTGCTGCATTTTACAGAGTTTACAGCAGAAAAAATGATAAATATGTTTTAAAAATGTCATTGTTCTGCTGCCAGTGAAGCCAATTACAAACCTACACAGTTTTTTCACAGAGATATGCATAAAGGCTGGGCACTGCTTGGAACTTGCATGAGCTTTTGAAATAAGAGATTTGTAGAGGCTTTGGACAGACCCCTCTGCACAGAGGTGAATTTCAGGCAACAAATCAGGACACTTGTCTCAAACACAGGATTTTTTTTTTTTTTTTTTTTTTACGTGTAGCCTTCCTGGATTAAATTCTTTGTGCTTCACCAGTCTTGTTAAAATCTGACATTATTTCCCCTGGTATTAACCCCCAATTTATCATTTACTCAAGACTGCACAGAGTTTCGTCCTGGGAGTAGGCTTTTTTCCTTTATCCATTTCCTTAAAAACATAATTATCGTTTTGTAGGAGTTTGCTGTGATCAGAGGTGTTCCTGCCTTTGTGAACACACAGGAAGATGAGGATCTTACATTCTAATTATAATTACAAACAATTAAATGTGAGACCTGAGACTAGGAGCAGACCTTTAAGAGGCAAGAAACAACTGCCAAGAAATAGAAGGAATTGCAAGGAGCACTCCAAGTTCAGTCATGTATAAAATTTACAACACGACTGAAGGGCAAGTCTATAATTTTCACTTTCTTCTTTGGCTTGTATTATTTAAAAAGTTATGTTTTAAATCCAAAAGGATAAGGTCTGCATTCATTGCCTTACAACATCCTTAGTAGGACCTTTTGTCTTGAGCTCAGCACTGTGCTAGCACAGTTCCACAGCTCTTGCCCTGGAGCTGGCTTCTGCCTTGGCACTTTAGAGTGCAGGAGTAATATTCCACTACGTAGGCATCTCGTGTAGTTATATGAATTTTCCCCCATCTTTTCAGTCTCTGAATAACCTCACCCAAAAACACCGAACTGAAGGCTATTATCTAGCTAATCAGCAAACAAAAGTTTTTCCACAAAAATTATCTGAAGAGGTATTCATAACAGGCTCCCTGCAAATATTCTAATCCAATCTGTTGTGTAAATATTACAGCTGGGGCTGAGAGGGAACGCATGTGGATTGTAAGCAACGATAACGCCGGAGCACCAGACTGGATGTGTGTGGCTGTACACACAATGGAAGCCTTGGACAAGGACAGTGGGAAACTGCTGGTGTCATCAGTGATGTCACGGGCATTTCAGGGCACAAGGAAGTGATCTGAAATCATGCCTCTATGGCATTTGTTAGAAAAACAGTAACTCTTGGGGGTTTTCTGCTTCTGCAGCATTGTGCATGAGAAAACCTCTAGATTATACCTAATTTTTATGAATCGAGTGCTATTTCACAAATGAGGCATTTTTGCAGTCCTGTGGTTTATCAATATTTGAAGGTGTAACATCAGGAAAACCACCCCAGCCAAGCTGGTTTTATGTCTGCTTTCCAGCCTCTGATACTGGTGTGTGTCAGACAGTGAGATTAATGCCATATATCCAAACAATACAATTCATTAGTGTTTTGTGAATATTTTGCTTGGCTTTTATGTAGTTTCAGTAAGCAATGGCAAAGTCCTGCAACCTGCTTCCCAGACAGACCCTCTGGCAAGCAACCATAGGTTGCAGGGAAAAACAGCCCAGGAACAAGAAGTCAGGCAGCAAAATCTAAAGTAGAGGAACGTACTTTGTAAAGGGATGGCTTTTATCCTGTGTCCCAGTTAAGATGTACTCTTCCTACCTGCAGTCCAGAGACAGGATGTTTCTGCTCCAAGACACAAAGTGTATCTGACTTTTTGCACATGGCATTAAGAGGAAGAAGGATAGTTGTGTTCTACTGCCATTGATACAAAAAAATACACAGAGACAGGACGGACCAAATGGGTCACCCAGGGCCTGATGGTGCTGTTGACTTCAGGAGTCACAGTTGTTTCAATAGGCCCCTGTACACAAGAGGTAGTGCCAAAAGCAGAATGCAAATTCTAGCTTTGAAACCTATCAGAATATGAAACCTGAGTTTCATTTCTGAGAGATGCAAGGATTGTCCCTGGTTTGGACAATGTACAGAGAGGAGAAAGACAGAGTAAAACATAGTTCCAGACTAATTATATCTGCAGGTACATTGATTTTGCATGTGTGCGAATGTGTGTGCATACTTTCACATGAAACTGCAGGCTATGAAACCATCCCGTTTCATTACACTGGGACATTATTTTAAAACACTGTCTTGTTCTGGTTTTGAATTGTATAACTATATCATCCAAATAAAGCAAGGAATTAATTAACTGAAGAAAGCAAAATGTAAGGAGGAAACATATTTAGTCATCTAGCCCAAGATCTGCAAATACAGTATTGGTGAGGGCGTTAGTCTTACTCGTTCTTTCCCTTCTACTGGGGGGTGTGTTTTCCATTACTCCAAAGGAGGAGGCGTATGGGATGCTGTGTCTGTCCTCAGAGCTGTTACCATGGTTCATTCATTGTCTTCTGTCTCAGCTTTGCACCCTCTCAGCTGGGGGGTTTGTTTCTTTGACAGACCTCCAGCAAGGTCACAGAACTGATTAGTATGGGAACAGCCCTAAAGATAAGTGCTGCACCTAAACCGGGATGGATTACTCTGGTGCAAAGCAGCTTGTGATAGAACACTGGACCCATTTCAAACCTTGTAATGTACAAATGTATTAACAAGTCAGAAAAAAACAACCTCAGCCAAAACTATTGTTTTGAATATTTGCTTTATATTTCAGTTTTACCAAATATTAAAACACTGTGGCCTAGCTGCAGAGTAGAAGGTTTTGTTGCTGTTTGCTTTGTATTGGTTTTTTATGTAGACTTCCTTTTATCTTTCTCATTTCCCCCCATACTAAACCTGCATTCTCAGTAAGAAAAAATGTAAATCACATAATTTTAAAAATACTTTTCATCATAATGTTGTCGTGGTTTAATCCCAGCTAACAACTAAGCCCCACACAGCATCTCAGTCATTTTCCCCGGTGGGATGGGGGACAGAATCAAAAGAGTAAAAGCAGCCCTTGGTCATGGGAGAGGTTACATTAATAGCTTCCACAAGGTTTTAGTTAAAGACCTCTAACAAACTTGTGCACACCCCAGTCTGTCCTTGATGACCTTTTTTTATCAGTCTGTCTAGCCCTGCCAGACTAGGAAGAGTTTCCCATTCAGAGTAAAAAGTCCTTACATTTTGACTTTTAATTCTCTACCTCCCCAGTAGTTTCTTATTTTATTTGCCTATAAAGTTTTGTAATCTTATGTTCTATAAAAGTATGCTTATCATCTAATGATTATCTAATGGTTGGTCTGTTCTCCCAGGTAACAAGCAGTAAGACCAGGCGAATTGGTTGCACCAGGGGAGGTTTAGATTGGATATTAGGAAAAGTTTTGTCACCAAAAGGAACATCGAGCATTGCAACAGGCTGATCAGGGAAGTGGTAGAGTCACCATCCATGGAAGTCTTTAGAAGATGTGTAGACGTGGCACTTAGGGGCATGATTTAGTGGTTAACTTGGCAGTGCTGGGTTAATGGTTAGACTTGATGATCTTAAAGCTCATCTCCAACCTTCGTGATTCTGTGAGTGTATGATTCTAATACGTACAAGTAATTCTGGCTTTTTAAAAATTATTTCCAAGTTAAGTATTCTTCCCTGGCTTTCTTTGGTATAGGCATTTATGTGATCCACAGTCACTTTTTGACATCTATGTGCTTCTTCGTAATTAACCCACTGTCTCTGAACCAACTACCCATACACAGGCACGCAAACGTTCATTCTTACCTTCAGTCATTTCTTTGTGTCTTGAGTTCCTTGATAGTTTGTTTTACTTGGTTTTTTTTCCTCATCAGATACTGGTAAATGAATGTTATTAATGTCAGGTCAAATACCTTCTTCTCTCTTTCTAAATTGGATTGCCTATGACAATAGGCTCATGGAAATTTCATCTGTTTAATTTCTTTTTCATGGTAGAGTCCTTTATTGCATTAGTACCTCTCCATATACAGGGAATGAGTTACAGGTTAATTAGATATTTTTGTTGTGACAGTTTAGCTGTCTGCATCTGGATTTTGGTGTTGCCTAAGGAGTTGTATGAATTTCCTTCTTTTGTTCTCCAGGTTTAGACTTTTACATTTTTCATGTATGTCAATTTACTTTTTATGAATTTGGCAGGTAGGCAGCACCAGAGAAGGGAAATAAAGTGATTTTGTGATATTCTTTGCACACCTTTGCAAAAATGGCTGTCTACCATTAATTGCCAGCTCTGAAACCTACTGCTTACATAAATGGCCTAATTTTAAAATAGTAATTATTATTGTTGAATATCTAACATCTCGCACTGAGTGGAATGAACTTGAATTCTCAGATCAAACAGAATTGCATAAAAACTCCAAGGTAAATGCTAGAATACATAACCCAATCTAAGCGGAAACCTCAGATATACCTATAAATTAGCATCACCATATTGGTGTTATTTTTACTTCATGTAAAATCCCATTCAGTGAAAAGATTTAAATACTTACACCTCCAACAGTGGTGCGTTAATGTAAACTATTTCTAAATAATAGTCACCAAAATATCCATGTCTACCGTGAATTTTAAGATGATGTAGCTGCAACCTTTGTCTGTATCCTTTTGCAATGATTTGTAATTGCACTTGGCGCATTAAGATTTGTTAACCAAAGTTGAATTTTTTCCATTTACAAGAAATAACAAAAATATTTCATGTTGCTTCATTTTTATTTATTAGGACTGTCTTTCATGGGTAATTTTTCAGTTATATTCTCAGTTCTGCTTCAGATTTGAAAAAATACTCCTAATCAGGAACACAACTTGCCTAACACACCACAGCAAAAGAGGCAGACACATCAATATGAGTATACAAGTGATGGCGAAAAATAAACTGTAGTTGTTTTCCCTGTATACCTGTTTGATGAAACATTTGTTGAATTATGTTTATGTAGCCTGTTGGATTTGTTTATACTTTTTTTTTTTTTCATAGAAAATGGCTAAAATTTCAGTAGGAAAAATAAGAACAGGGATTTTAATAAATTGCATTGTTCAAATGTAATCTTACAGGCAAAGTCCTCTAAGGTATTTAATAAAGTAGGCCAGAGAACTCTCCTCTGTGGATAAAACTCTGTTGCAAGTTCCAAGTTGTTGGTGAGATAGATCTATTACATTATTAGCTCTGGGGTAAGGTTTCCCAGTGCTGCTAAAATATGCTCAATTTAAATTCTATATTATATCACCCCGTCTGAATAATTTTATATCTATATTTTACTTTTAAATGCTTAGCTGACTCATGTATTCTAAAGTATTATAAACATCTTTTTTTAAAAAAAGGAATATAAATCTTTATGTTACCTTTGTTTTTTATTACATTTAACTAGAATAAAAGTAGGATCAAGGCCAAGGTTAAAACCGGAGGTTGCACTATATTTACATTTTGTTCAATACCAGCACTTAAGAACAGTGGCCAAGCATTTAAAAATAGGCTGAAGGGGATGAAGAGATTTAGAGGGGAATGCCTGGCTGTCTCAGAAACTACCAGGTGAGTCATGGTTCTGCTGCTGTGATGAGCTCTGGGCAGGGAAATTGGTACGATTTAGCTCAGGGAAGGGAGACAGCAAAATACAGAGGCAAAGCAAGGCTGTATTTCGATTATGTGAAGAAATCCTCCCCACTCTGAGCTGCATCTACAGAGCCTCCCAGGACTTCTGCAGATCAATAAAGGACACCGGCACCAGTGTGCAGGTTTCTGTGGCAGCACTAGGACTGTCAAGGGCAGAACTGGTCAGTAGCTCTGACACTGCCTCCAAGTCATCCATCTGCACCTTTTCTGAGAGGTCCCAGAGGGTAGGAACGAGGCAAACTGTTCTGTATGACCATGTTCCCATACTCTTGCAGACCACTGGACTGTAGCACACACTCCGGGAAAACATGCAGTGAGCGATTTATATTACTTGTCCCCAGAAAGGCAACAGGGGAAGGCACATATTGTGCCAAAGAGCCCTGAAACAAAGGCAGTCTTATAAATTCATAGGGTTGGATTTCGGAAATCTTGAAAAGTGAAATATTTTTCTTTGCTTTTCAATACAGATGTATTTGATGTTGATGGAAGTGGCATTGGTTCTGACAGAGGAAGCTATCTTCCTTCAATACTTTCAATGTGAATTATTCCCACAGAGACTATTTTCTTCAGGTAGAACTCCAATCCTTCAGAGTAAACTAAGCAAACCATGGTACTTCTGGTAAGAAAAAGCAATATATATATCTCCTGGCTAAACATGAGCTCAGGTAAGAATACTGTTTTCTTACCCAAGCTAATTCTCACTCTCAAAGAATACATCTCCTCCCTTTTTCTGTAATAAATTATTCCAATTTACTGCCAAAAGATGGCCATACTTCTGATGAAAACAAACAAACAAGGAGAAGTCTAATAGCTAAAATACATGTTCAGACTAGGTCAGGTAAAGTGGCACCTGAAAGAAAATCCCAACCAAACCCAAAACCAACTCCCCAAACTTCAGAAGCTTGCTCTAAATCCAGCTGCCTACATCTAGGCTCCTGACCCATGATAAATGTGAGTTCCTTCAGGATTGACACTGGCTTCCAAGTCCAAAATACCCCTGCTTTCTAAGTCTATATCAAATGGAATAAAGGGCATCTTATACTTGAGTAAAAATTATATAAGTTCTCTCTTGCTTTATACTTCATGTTGTTACCACATAATAATTTTTCACTTCCTGGGGCTGCTAGCGGCTAATTCAAATTTTTTTTTCCATCTCTTTTTTTTTTCCTCTTTGTTTGAAGGGGCTCATTCACCACAGGCAATGCCAGTTTTGAGTCAAAGTATCATTGAAGCCCACAAAGTCACACATTTTCAGCTGGGAGGTGGGTGTGATTATCCAATTACCTTTTGACATTTCCATCATCTCCTTTGACACCTAAGTACAATAAGTTGGGCATTTCAATATCTGCTCATCCTCAATTTAAACCTGTTTTGAAAATACAAAAGAACCTTAAGTGATCTGTCCACAGCATTGAAATACCAACTTTAGTGGATACTTTGAAAACTCAAAGGCTTTACAAGATGAATAGCAAACTGTGGATGACAGCTCCTGCAGAGCCATTATTGAATTGCAGCAGTGATGACTGCATTGCTTTGGATTTAGATAAAAGAGTCCATGCAAGACAAATGGTAGGAGGACATCAAACAAGACTGTGTCCATGCAGTGACAGAAGCAATCCAATTGAAGAAGCTGTTGATTTCCCCAAAGTAACTTACTATTTCTTCTTGAGTAATTTATATTAAGGAACTAAAGATTGTATATTCATCTTCTATTTACACTCTTCTCTAAAAATACTACTTCTAGTTTTCAAATATAAGACTTGCTTAAATTATTTCCCAGAAAGGAAACACCAGTATAGAAACTTGTCAATTATTTTGCATCTGTGTTTTATTTAGCCACAATATCACTGTGTCTAAAGGTTATAGACTGAGAGTTACAGTCAATACTGATCAGGTAAAGAGATTAGTCAGCAAATCAATAACATACGTACCAGCAGGAAGCACTGTACACTCAAGACAATAATGAATACGAAGGGTTTAGATAAACATCATCACCTTTATTTAGATGAAAGCTGATTCTAGAGCATTTCCACTATCTCATTAATAATGCACAAACCTTTTGGAGTCTTAGTTTGCTACACAAGCATAATGTGGATCTTGAATTCAACTTTCAAGATACACCATAAAGTAGCTTTGTACAAAACCCTAGGATCTGGGGTTTACTGACAGTTATACAGGCTGTCCCTTGGAAAGGAAACAGAATGTTTATTTAACTTCTTGCAGAAATTCTACACTGACATTTGAGTCTTGCCACTCACACTTACTGTGCCGTAATTGTTTACAACATTCAACAGACCTGGATCACTCAAACCAGCTTGATTCGTAGGAATTTAAAGAGGGAGATGCACCTGTAAGAACACATTGTGTGCTCCACCTGGGAATGGTTGTCCAGCTACAGGGCTGGACTGCAGCTTTTACTGCCAGATGTGACTGAAGTGTGTTTAATGATGTCAGTGGGTCTTTAATGCACACTGATTCACTCCACAGATTCACTTTTGTCTATCATAACAACTAACAGAGAAAAAGACTTATTCTTTTAGAGCACAACCACAAATTAAGATTAGCATTTAGTTTACTGTAGCTTCATAAATGTTTATATTTGCAAACTGTGGCCATTTTAGGAATTAAATGGAAATTAAATGGAAGAGATTAGATATATACATGCACATAGTATGGCATAGAAGCACAAAACATTTCTGGTAATTCAGGTTTTTTCTATCTGCCCTTTTTGTATCCTATTTTGAACCACTTCACAACTTGCTATGCTAGTTTTCTGTTTTGGATCAGGTCTAGTTGTCATCCTCATATTTTCCCCAGCCTGTCCCAGGACATTTTTCTCTCTGACTGTCTTTCTTTTCTCCCTTTCTAATACCTTTTCTTTTCCAGGCCCTTCTTATTAAACCTAGAGTAGGCTAAATTAAGATTAAAACAAATAACCTTCAAAGAATATGTCCCTCTTTTTCCTATCCTTATACTTACCCCTCCCACACAATCTGCATGACAGACAGACCATGGTCAGCTGTCATGAGAAATTTTAGCTGGGATGCCACCTTGCCAGGAGGCATGCTCCAAAATCCCTCCTCACCCTGATACAGCATTTTCTTGATGAAACTTTAATCTGAACGCCCAGGCATGTAATTTCCTAAAATCATACCCAGGTTCAAATGACATTAGAGCAGAAAGAATCTTTGGCCTGTCATCCCCTCACAATGAGAAAAGGACTCTCAAATCCAAAGAGTTTTGGGAAAAAACCCTGAGCAGCAAATTTTTTGCAAAATCTGGAAACAGATCCCCTCCACCCCACCTTCAAATTTTTGACTAATTTAATGTATGCATATGAGTCTCTGAACTCCTTGCAATGATCTTGGTCCCAGGAGGAATTATCTGCATCTGCTCCTTTCCTTTCAGGATACTATGAGCAATACAGCGGAGAATCTGAAAGCTGAGTTTGTTCTGAGAAGATTCATTGAAAAGAACAGGTTTCAATAAGCTAAACTTAAAAATAGCTTCAATAGTGTCTAATCTGTGATTCCTGCTTGGCACTGATAATTAGGACAAAAAAAAAAAAAAAAAGGACAGAAACTAACATGATTGATCTCAGTGAAAACAGTTTTGTTTTGTTCTCTTGAAGCTATCCTCAGAATTCTACTTTGCATGATTACTTGCAGTATTTTTCCATCTTCTTTTTTACTTTTCAGAATTGGCAAGTTTGTCTGAGACCCAAATAACTAGCAAGTTCAATTGCCAGCCTAGGGATAAGATTCAAATGAAATTATTCTCACTTACTCTTTTTCACCCAGGTCCTGATGGGAGCAAGGCTACCCTTTTCATTACAGAGTTTTTACTTTTAATTATCTCCTTCCTCTGGCTGACACGGGAAGAACTTTACCCCTGGTTGGCACCTCTGTGGCACATCCCTTGGAGAGCCAGTTGGAGAATGCAGAAGCAAACTATCTCCCTCTCTGAAAAAATCGCATTAGTATATATGGCTTCCCCGATTTCACATGAATTTATGGCTGCTCAGCATCTCAAGAAAGCAGTCCACAACAGGGATCTTTATGCAAAGACCTTCAAGCTCAAGGTGCTTTCTCCCCTGTAGGAAAATAT
Source organism: Pyrocephalus nanus (assembly GCA_038380795.1). Taxonomy (NCBI): domain Eukaryota; kingdom Metazoa; phylum Chordata; class Aves; order Passeriformes; family Tyrannidae; genus Pyrocephalus; species Pyrocephalus nanus. The sequence goes on along the minus strand of CM076264.1, from coordinate 56,269,642 downwards.
ATGTGCAGAACATCATCTGTAGAGAACCCCATGGTTTTCCTCAACATGCATACTGCTCCTTGAACATGAGGAACTCTAAGGAGAATAAAACAGGTACCCTGTGAATCCTTTTTCAAATAATCATTTGGAAAGCAGAAATTTGTTTTATTTCCTACTGCAGAGAAATCCATCTCTTTGCCCTCCCCTTTTTATTGCTCATTTTATTGGCAACATTCCTTTTCCTCCTAAAGTAAATTTCTGATGTGGATTTTGTCTTTTGGATTCATCCTTCCTGCAGACTCTTACCTGATTAAGTTCTTCTGATCCGAAGAACTGAATAGAATCTCCCTGATGGTGACAGGCTGAAATTCCTCTGCAGTTTTCTCTCTGGGGGGAGAAAAAAAAAAAAAAGGAAAAAAAAGGGAAAAATAACTTCCAAAGCAACACCACCCCTACCACCCTCAACTCAAAAAATAAAATAAAAAGAAAGGAGAATTAAAAACCCACCTCAAAGCCAGTGTCAAATACACTCTCAAAAGCATGTGTTGATTCCACAATACAAAGTCACTTTAAATCCCCTAGTCCCTTGTTTCCGCTCCCCACGAGGAATCAAACCAAACAGAGAACAGCTTACATTGTCAAGACCTGGGAGCTTGTTGTAAGAATAACTACTTCTTGACATTTGAAATTACTGTGGTTCAAACATTTTTTGATCTTTCTTATTAGCCCTGTGTCTTGAGAAATAAAAATATGATAATCAGAAAGTGCATAATTGGGTTCAGGGTATTCTGTGGTCACCTTTGCTGGCTCTGGAGATAAAGGCACTTTGAAAGATTATGCACGGATATCTGGAATTTATTCTGCACAGTTTCTGAAATGACAGATCTTTTTTCTTAATTACACCGGCTATCGGTGTAACACCTGTAGTTAACCATTCTGTCCTGAGGAATCTCTTCTGATACCTTTTATAGTTCCACCAGACACACAGCAACAAAATGGCACGTGGCTGCTGAGACGTTCATTACCACAGACACGGAGGCTGCTTCAAATCCTCATGACGACTGTTTTTCACCACCATGTTTCCACTGCCTCCAGGCTCGGAGGGGCTGCCCACAGAACTCGCCACCACACTTCACAAGCAGTATGGACTGGAAGCTGCAGTTTTACAAAGTGTTTGGACCAAAATGTTTTTACGTTAGCCAACACTCACAACTTCTGATTAGATGTTTTTGGGAGTAGCACTTCGTGGCCGGGCCAGCCCTGTGCATCCCCAGAGTTGCCAGTGCCGTGGGGTGACACCAATCCCCACTCCGTGCTGCCTTAAACCTCTTCCTTCTGGACCCTTGCTGCAGCAGAGCATTTTCCACGAGCTGGGTTTATTGAGCTGTGTTATACAATATATACAGCCCCACTGCAGCCAAAACAATCTGTCATTTTTAATTCTTCCTGTCACCTCATTAGGTATATAGCTAGAGTGAAAGTAAAAAACCCAAACAACAAAAAAACACCAACAGCAAAACCCAGAACAGAATGTTTCCAGAACTCCTTCTCAGAGTTTAACATAAATATCAAGGCACTAAAAGATTCATTGACCAAACATATGTGACTTGGTGCTATATATAACAAAGTGACATGCAGAATGGTCTCAATAGGCATATAAAGCAATTAAAATAACTGCTCTTCAAAGCATTGTACTATAACATAAAAGGTCATCCCTATAAACATGAAAAATATGACTGTGTTTTTTTCCTTCATACAGACTCACCAATACCTAGCTGGAGATTCCATTCTATAAGGTAATTTTTTTAAATCTCTGAAAACATGCCATGTCCCATATCATTCTCCCTCAGACCATGTCTTTTCATCAATGGTTAATATTTTAAATGGGCACAATAGGAAATGTTATCAAGGCCAAGTGTATGTCAGAAGACAATACAAGAACAAAATATTTACCACATGCATGCACATGACAGTGAAAGAAACCCTGACTAACATTCTGTGAAAGTGAAAAACCTATCTTTGTTTTCCTCCCAGAGCTTTCTTGTTTTCACATTAATGCAATAAAGTTGTATTCCAGCGGAGACTGCAGAGTGTACATTTTGAGGACTCTGATAATTTTTGCAGTAACATTCTGAGTTTGTGATAATAATGTTTATGCACAGATGTAAAGAATGTGCTGACAGATTAAAAAGGAGTCAGACGGTGTTTGCACAGTGTTCATTTTTATTTAAGGGGAAGGGGAAAAAAAGAAAAAAGAAAGAAGTACTGCACCTGGTTGTGAACAAACAGCTTTTATAGAAGTGGAAGTAGTGCAGTGTATTGCAACTCCCTAAGTCCTCCCTGCATTAATTCAAAAATTCAAGTTATGGGCACATCAGAGAATCACAAGCATTTATTTTTACTGCAATTACAGAGTTCACTTTGACTGGATTTCCTACTAGTATTAAAAGGAATCTTAGCTCAGACAGTAGTATTAAGTAAGAAGGTGTTAAAAAAAAGTTCATTTATTGCAGAGACGATGCTTGCTGTTGAGACCCTTCTTCCTTATGTATTTAGGCTATACACACATTCTAATTGTAGTTGGAAGGCTGTAATGCCCCCAGAGGTGTCTTGAAGGATAGTGAAGGTACAAATGTAGCATATGGCAATAGGTATCTGCTGTTTCTTAATATGCAGCTATGGTATTTTAAAGCTAATTGATGTACTGAAACCTCATATTTTACAATGCCAGAGCATGGGAAGAGATGACAGGTAATGTCATTTTCTCTCCAGCTGATCAGAGAGACTGCCCTGATCAATACCTGCAGAAGTATGCGGAAGCTACTGCTGGAGGGAGCATACTGATTCAGATCCAAAAAAAAAAAAAAAAAAAAAAAAAAAAACCAAAAAAAAAAACCAAAACCACACCACCCAAACACTTATGAATTAAAAAGGAGAAGCAGCAAAAAATTCAGTTGGAAGAAATATTAATTTGGAAAGCTGAAGCATGCAGAAACCTGCAACTTTACAACAGACTCCACAACTGCAATGGGTAACCTCAAGCCATGCCTCCCTTTTCTGAAGGATTTGCCTTTCAACCTAATTAGAGCAGGAGCAGAGAGATCAGATGTTCCTTGCTCCTTTTGAAAAATGACTGGGAAAACTCCATGTAATCAGGAGGTATTTATGATTTCCATTGACTTTCAATTTTTTTGGTTCATCTGTTCCCTTTCAGAACGTTTGATGCTAGTCTGTTCTAAACTGTATGTTGAATTTGCTTTAATCAGGTGTCTTTGTAACAGGCATTAGGTCATTTACTGTTTGATTTTTTTTCTGTGAAAATACAGGTTTTCTTAGTTTCAAAAATGTCCTTTGAAGAAACCTGTCATATTCCAGGAACAGGAAAAGAAAAAAAAAAAAAAAAAAAAGAGGGAGAGGGAGAGAGAAGAGGACTAGGGAGGGAAGTGGGGAGCAAACCTGTAATTCTATTTTTTCCCCACAACAGTGGTGGGGAGTTGTGGAATTGTGTGCGGTTATGAGCAGCACCCTTTGTGTCCATCACTGCCCCCCTCAAGCTCCTTTCTCTGGTGATCTGGGCTCATGCACTGAAGCTGATTAACATCAGCAGAGCTTAGTATTCAAGTAGACTACTACATACCCTGACAAGTGCTAGCTCAACCAAAAGCTCTTTCTAGTTTTACACCTTCTGTCCCTGGAGCCTCCTTGCACCTTTGCTGCCCTGGAACTCTCAAGTTTCCTTCCCCTCGTTCCATATGCGTTCTTGAATTTAGAAACCCAAACTTAATGTCACCTCATTCCCACCCTCAAATTTCAGCTCCTCATCCAACCCCACCTTTCTGCTGGCCATTTCAACCACTTGAAACTTCCCACTCTTGAACTCTCTCTCCATGAAACCAAAAGTTCTGCTTCTCCCAAGGATATTCTAAGTGGCACATTTAATGAAAAGCCACTTAACTGAGTCTCTGTGGTGAGGAGCAGAATCTCACACAGTCAGTGGGTATAGTTTGGCTCAGGAAGGCTGAATTCCTATTCAAAAAGGTAAATCTGTCTCCAATGCCTGTAGAAAGAGCCCAGGGTAAATATGCTCCTTAGCTCCTAGCCTAGCAAGCCCCAGTGAGGTGATTAAGTCATGTCTCTGTTTATTTACCTTCAAAGTTTATTTTAAAAGAGTATGTTAAACTAGAAAAGTTTGCTGCTATACTTGGCAGTGAGAACTCTATGGAAAGTCTCTGTCAAAAAAAAAAAAAATGGTCCCCTCTGATAAACATATATCTGCTTTTTAGAGGGAACTCTCCCTTATATTTAAGATTTAAAAATAGTAGTAGGTGCTGAACACCATTGAAAAACAAGCCTTAAACCACCTTGAAAATCTATTTTAATTGTTCTAATACATATTTTTAAGATTAATATCTCTTTGCTTTCATTATGAAGCGGTAGGTACTGTTTGGGACATGGAAAGAATAAATTGTGTAATGCCAACAGAAAAGGTGCTGAGGTAGCTGGTAATTGACAGAGTTAATGAAGTATGTTAAGCAGGTACAATATAGATGAAGTTGTCCCCTGCAGGGTGATTGGCCACTGGGGAAATAATGTGACAGTTGTCTTTGTGTTAAAATAATGTGGTACTCCTTCTTTGCCAGATCCTATCTGCAGTGAGAGATGAAAGAGGTCTTGCAAGGATACCTAGGTCCTCCTGTAGCAAATGCTGTGCTTGAATCAGGCACGTAAAGGACAAGATAAAGAGAGGGTAAGGAAAATAATGGCTGTCTGTAAAGCCATTAGGCTGTTTCCCACAACCCACACATGAATTATCCACTATTGAAAAGTAATAATTTGACACTGTTTTCTATCATCCTCCCTCATATACTACAATGCACTGGTGTTGTCTGGGAATGAATGGGAACTGAATTTGGCCTGCCAATTTTTCTGGAAGTTGATTATTTTTAGATATTGTTTTAATAATTAGCTAACTAGCTCCCAAACAGTACAATGGATTTAGACAGCAAAAGATGTTTTTTGAGAGTAATATAGATTTTGTATTATTATCTCCTCCTAATGTATGTGATTATTACCATTGAAACAGCAGGGGAAATATCAAATGGAAATAGAGCTCACCCTTTCAATTATACTAAGCTGTGTGGTCAGCACTGGTTCCAAAAGAGGCGTGTAGAGCGTGGAGTAATGAAAAATCATTGATAGCATCAGTTTGGTGTCTAAATAGTCTATTGTGCTATTCCAGCATTGTTCTCACTAAAACCATCTCAGAAGAGTGGTTAGCTTTCCTTGGCCATCAGATCTCATAATATCTGAAGCTTTCTTGGTTCCCTCAGGTGCAGACAGCATGTTCGTGTCATAGACACATGAAAATTATATAGTATTTTAACCCTTAAGTTGTGGATGTTGATATTTTCATAGTTGATATTTATCCATTTATAGTGAAAGTGAGTTAGTTGTTATTGGACACAGAGACCTTTGAGCTTTTCAATGCCGTTTTATTCTTGTCAACTTCTTATAAATCCAGGAGTTCTTCTCAGGGTTCTTAATGGGACTGATATTTGGAGAGAGAGGTGATTCTGATCAAACATCTTAGAACATAATCTAAGAGAATATTTCTAAGCATCATACAGCAAACAATTCTTTAATTTTCAAAATAGAGTAAGTTGGAAAGATTAAATGGAAATATTTTTTCATTGTAGGACTTAGGTTTACAAAAATCATAATCTCTTTCCCCAATATTTCTTGCGGCTGTAAGGGTTATGTAGCCATTTTTATTAGGTTATCTGGAACAACCTGAACATGAGAACATTCTCAACAGAGCTTCTTACTATGTGAATTTGAAAAGCAATCCCTTAAAATTTATCACAAACCACACTTTAGAACATTTTTGTGCCCAAAGAATCTCAGGTGATGCCATTAAGATAACATAAAATTCTACAAAATACCAGGAGATCAACTAGCAATTACCTAAAGCATTTTTCTGGTATCTACCCGGATTTGCTTTTTGGGAGTGCTAACTCAATAAATAATCACTATACATAAACAAAGTATTGGCTGTAATTCTCAAAAGAGTTTGGAATTGTCTTCAAAGTATTTTGCTTTGTTTGACAACATACTCTTTGCGGGTGTACTAATGGACAAAGCTAAAGAGCCAAAGAAAAGGAATTTGATCCATTTGAAAGAGAATAGAAGGCTGAAGGAAACAACTGCAAAAATATGCTGGTACTCACTCAAAAAGTGCTGACTTCCTGCTGTAGGTCACCTCACCGGCCCACCTTGTACCACAAAGTAGTGGAAATAAAAGTGCTGATTCTCTGTGCTAGCAAGACTTTTCTCTTTTCAGCCCTTGTTTAGGGTTGAAAGAATACAAAAAGACAAGATAAGCAAGGCAGAATACGTTTTATGTGGGGTAGAGTGTTTGTATCTTACAGACTGCCTTAAAAATAAAAGGGGCCATAAAACCCCCCAAAATCAGATCAATCAGAGCGCTCCTAATCTAGTAGTAATAATTAATAAACTTTGAAATCATATTTTATATCTCAAGGCTTTGTACATATATCCACATGATACCCCTGTCATTAACTACAACTGGCACAGTTGCAAACTGCATGTGTAATAATGAAATGCCCAAATGCTTAGGCTAACAGTGTATCCTATACAATGTAATGCATAAAGTTGTTCAGTATAATGACCAGTTTACAAAGTCCAGCAACAGCAAGAGACATCTCTTCCTCCCTTTCATCTCCTCGTTAAATATACTACCTTTTCTAAATCTCAGTGCAAGCATTTGAAGGACAGCAAGTCTGAGCCAGTTGTGAGGGATTAATTGAACTTACAAGGGGATTGTGCTGAGTGTGACATCTCAATTAACTTACTTGTTAAATAGGTAATGGCACTTGACTCTTAAGTTGTGAAAGAACTTGTTAAATGGATATTGCTACTTATTTAAAGGATATAGTCTATGCTCTAGCTAAATAATGAGGTCTCCAAAGTGTGTAGAAATCTAAACAGTATAAAATGAGAGGCTAGATGACAAAACACAGCCCTTCCTCCTCATTCAGATAATTTCATCTATTTCAGAGTATTTGAGTGAGAACACTGATTTTCTGATTTGAAGCACTGCTGGCCAAAGATATGCAGAGAAGGAACCAACCACATTCAGATGAAAATTGGCAACTGTGATGTCCTATGAGATCTGGAAAAGTTTGCTTTTGATTCGAGATTTGTTTGTTTTGGTTTGGGGTGTGGTTTTTGCAGTGGGCTTTTTGGTTTTTTTTTATTTCCTTCTCTTTCTCCAGTTAATAATTTTTCAGATCTCTGCTGAGCCAAGCAAGAACAGAGCTAAGATACCAAATATATTTCTCAAAAGAATCAACTTTATCCTCCTCCTAAAAGGTACGTTTTTGTTTGTCCTTTCATTTCAAAGTTTCCCTTACATCAGTGGCTTCTTTAACAACAGGGATAACTGAGCTTGAAAGGATTTTGCTCTGAAATGTCAATGTTGTTTACTTCCTCTGCTCTTCATTTCAGCATTCTGGCCTGAATTTTCAGATCTTGGTCTCTGGGAATCATAAATCATGGGGAATAGATACATAGAGAATGAAATAGTATGGTCCATCTACTTAGTTTTCAGGGAGTTTTGAGTCTACAGCTCCTCAGTTGTCAGCACCAAGTTTTTGTGCAATCAATTCTTTTATTTTTAAAGGAAGCTGGGCTGGGGTGGGGAAGGAGGGGAGCAGGGAGTGGGGGGGGGTGGGGTGGAAGTACCACTCCATTATCTGTTTTTCCCTAAAGTTTGAAAAGAGTATGTTTTGATCTGAAGTTCTTCTTAGGAACATGTCTAATTTTAATTAAAGCAAACTATTACAGAATGTACAGGCTGCAAGTTTCAGTTTGATTCTCCCTTGGTACAAACCATCTTATAAATACAGTAGCATCTCTCTGAAAGTGAGAGAGACTCTCTAACCTCTTGCAGGATTCATAAAGTCCTGCACATATGTCATGTGGCTGCCATCTTACCTTCCTGTGGGACAGAAACTCTGGGCAAGCACTTCAGAACCTCAGAGAGTTGGGGGGTTTCATGAAGGTTTATCAAATAAAAACAAAGCTTTACATTGTTTAAAATATCATCCAAGGTTCTTCTTAAAGGATTAAGTCCTTTCCTTAGTACTGAGCTTATGCTTCTCTCAGCTGGATACTGGGAAACTAACTGGAAGAAAAGGAAGAAGTATTTTCTGCAGGAAATTTCAAGACAACTCTCCTGGTTAAGAAATTACATTGTTTTAATGGCTTCTGCTCACTCTCTTCACATGAAAAATATCAGGGAAGAGTTTTGTAAAGTTATTGGGGCAGTTGCAGAAGTTTCTTCATCTGGAACTGGCAAATGCATTTGCAGAAGGTGGAGGCTGCGTTTTCAACAGGTAGCAGGAGGCCCACATCCCACAGCACGATTCTGTAAGTAAGGGTGGCCCCTGGCACTGCACAGATTTCACTGAAGCCAACAAAGCTGCACCTAAGGCCAGGAACTCCCGCAGATCCAGCTGTAGGACTGATAGTTACAGTTCCTCTGCTTTCTTAGGAAGGGTCTGACACACTTGCCTGCCTGAGTTATGGTCATCTTTTACATTTCTGCATGTGCAATCAACCCAAGGGGAGTGGAAAAAGAAATTTTCTGTCTCATATGGAAGCAGAGGCAAGCATTGCAAACACAGTGCATTTCAATAAACCATAATTACACATACAAATTCATCAACTAAACTTGGGCATGCAATTAGTAGACTAATTATGCTATAATTGTAGCTGAATACTGAAACAGATGACCATGGGCCAGCCTCCACCCCACCCAGTTGTCTTAGTGTCGTCGCTCTTACGCACAGTAGAGTCTATGCTCTTGTGTATCTCCTGCAGAAAATAGGAATCCAGCAGATGGGTAAATGCCATCAGTTTCACACTTAAGACACCAATTCTTCCAATTCTATATTTACAATCAACTTGTTGTCATAATAACTTTGACTGAGACCGTGCTGTGGTGTATTGTCTCAACAGTCAGAGATGGACCCCATCCCAAAACCTTAGATTCACAGAGGACACGCTTTGGAGAAGTGCTGTTCTCTTTGTCTACATACCAGAACCTGATCTGTGGATAGATAAGAGCCATGCTGATCTCCATGGTTATCAATGTGCCTAATTCTCTCTTATGTTGACAGACTGCAATACCAACCACTAATGACAGATTTCACCAAACTTGAGTTGCTTTGTTGAAATGTCTGTGTTGCTTGCATGCCCCCAGAATAATCAATGTGCAGTCACCTCCACCAGGTGATTGCACAGAGAGCATGTCTGAGCAGAGAGGTGCCTGGCTTACTGTACTGGTGTCAGCTGGGAAAGTCCAGGCCTAAATTAGTGCTCTAAATACTTCACTCAAGATCAGATGAATAGTTTGTAGTAAAAAGAAGGAATCAACCCCAAGCCCTCTTTTTCTTCCCTTTCAGCAAATACTTGTGTTATATGGGTTTATGTAAGTTTACCTAGAGTTCCCTAAATGTAGTGATGCCATCAGCAGTGTCTAAATATCAGTATTTTGATTACTGTTAATATGCATATGTTTCAATAAAATGAATTTAGCTAAGAATGAAAAAACCTTTTATACAAGATATCACAGGTTTTGGCAATGTATTGATTTAATGTACTTAGTTCAGTGAAAAATCTGTTGGTTTAAGCTACCTGCCATTAGTTTCAATTAAAATATATTGATCTGAGTAAATGTTGGTTAGATTAAGTGTTGCCTGACTGTGAAAAAAATATTTGCTTAAGCAAAAATTGTATGAGTATTTAGACATTTATTTTAGGTTGGGGACTCTCCTAGCATCAGTAGAACTGTTCAGGTATCAATAAATTTCTCTGAACATAAATGAAAATATTATTTCTGAAATTAAAAAAGCTGATTACAGTAATATTGGGACTGGCATGCATATTAATTCAAATAAAATTGTTTTTGCAAGAGTAAGCATTCAGGCTGGAATATTGTAACTTGAAAACAATGAATACTCAAGCCCTCTGTGAGGGAAACCAGTCTTTCCCATGAAAAGGCTTTCTTCTTTAAGAAAGAAGCTAAGATTTCCTGGTATCTTCTGAAATTATTTTTTTTTAATAATAAAATAGTCTTGGTAGGACAACGTGGATACAGGCTAGGACATGAAGCTGTTTTAAAGTACTATATGTACATTATTCATGGCATTAATTTTGACTCAAAGCATCAAAAATATGCATAGAAATAAAAAGCATGCAAGCAATAAGGCTGATACACCAGTCTTTTATTAGTTCTATAAAGACAGGAAGCTCTTGGGACTCTGATTTGCAAGCAGAAGAGTGCCCTCACCTTGGGATAAAAGATGGACATGGCTGCCTGGCTCTGTCCTCAGCTACCTGCACTTGCACCTAGATGATAACTCCCCAGCACTGCTAGCCAGAGAGCAGGTTGAATCTATACCACTGGTTTTCTCACAGCCACGCAGCAATTAAGCTTTAGGGTTCAGATTAAAGAACTCAGGAGATCTGGAATGGTAGTTGTACATTTATTCTTCAAATATGTACATGCTGCCCATTTTTGCTGGTTACACTAGAGCTGGTTATTTTAGAGATGTGTTGTTTGTTTTAATCTTACATATTCAGTTTTTTAAAAAATCCCTGGATAGGAAGTCGGGGGTTTTATCCTTGAGGGTTTGCCTGGAAGAAAGCTGCTTCCCAATTTCCCTCTCTTTTCCATGTGTGGATGTGTGCAGGGAAGAAATCTTGTATTCATAGGTTTTTGTACCTGCCACCTGTCCTGTATTACAGTGGCACACTTTGTCTGGTAGAACTGCATTGACTGTGACAGTGCATCAGTGTATACACTCCATTCACAAGCACCAGGAGACTGACAAAAGAACTGGCTATGCAGTGAGGCACTTTTTGGATGGCAAAGGCGGTAGCCAGTGCCATAGCAGCACAAAGCTGTGGTGCAGTGCTCAGGGGGATCACAGTTCAGGCAGGCACACACCATGCAATTTTAGGAAGTCCACAGGGAATAGACATGTACACAAAGAATATTTTTGGGCACGTTTTCAACGCAGTGTATGGGAAACATCCAGTCTCCACTAGCTTCAGCGGGATTCACAAAGACACATCTCCATGTCTTATACTAAAAATGCCCCCCTGACTGTCAAAAATGCACTTTGCTTTCCAGAACTACCTCTAGAACTGCTAAGATTAGAAATATATTAAATTTTGCAGTAAAAGCTGAGATTTTCATGTTTCCAAGGCCTGTGACTGTTAAAAAAAAGGCGCCAAATCTTGAAGTTTATCTGAATACTGAAAGTGAAGCATACCTGAAGTATGTATCTGTCCTCTTAATGACTCACATATAATTTTTTTACATTTAGCAGCATGTAATTTTCACTAGAGAAGAAGTAGATGAAGGTGCAAGATACTGTTCGGTCTTATTTAAAATGAGCCTAGGTGCAGAGAATCTGCAAAGTCCTTTGTCTGAACACAGTGAATTTTAAGCAATCATGGGTAATTTATTTGATTATGGCTTTACTGTCAGGCAGGACTTTCTTGAGCAGCTATTTCCTTTTAGTCATTACCTGTTTCAAGCAGCCATTGAGTCTATGAGGTGTGGGTAAACAGTCCTACAGTCCCTGGTTTTGTTGTTTCCTTTGCCTATAAATACAGTTACCTTCTAATTTCTTCAATCTTTTTGATTGGTAATTGGAGATCTGAAAAAAAAATCTCTTTACCTGTGTGTCCAGAGTTGTTGTTTGGCCAGCGTTCCTGTAGTCTTGGCTTGCTGTTCCCTTACAGTTGTGGGGTTAGACTTTTTTTAAATGAAGAACCCCTACTCACTGCCTTCTGAAAATTGTTCCTTTTTTAAAAATCCTATAGTAACAATAGTTAAACCACACTACTACATCCTTGCATAGAAGAAATAGAAATTCATACCTGAAAATGTGATGTACATAACTTTCACATTGGGGTAGACCTCTCAGACTCTATGTCACATAGTAATTATAACAGCCATTATCATCCAAAAGGAAAAGCTATGCAAGTGTGAAAATCAGAGATGAAATTCAGGTGCATTCCTACAAAGAAATATATGGATCAGCGAGCAAGTCTTGGGGCAAGACAGGGCATGAAAATCAGCCACAGCACTGAGCAGTCAGCATCATACATAGTACTTGATTGCCAGCTGTTAAACAAAAGTAAGCTGGGAGCTTCATAAACAAAGAAAAACCCAGATAAAAGGCTGAACCAAGGCATTCTAAAATCCAACACCTTTTCTAAGGTTGGGACACTAACAAATCTCTGTTGATTTCCTTCAACTCTAATTTGGATTAATCAGCACAGACTGGAAAAGAAGGAAGAATCAATTCTCTTCCTTGATGTTCACGTTTGCTTTTATTTATTAATGTTCTTAGACACTGCCAGCCTTGCTAAACTGGCAGAGGGATTTGCATCATAACAAATCTCTGCTGGCTTTTTAGCCCAAGAATGGTAAGAGGTTGCTTCTTTCCCATTCAAGTATGTATTTACCCAGAGTGAGTTAACACTGCAAAACTGGAAAGCTTTCTACCAAACAGGCATTTCTGATTTAAAATATACAGGGACGTTCTCCCTTCTCCCCCTGTTCACCTCAGCGGGACTTTCTGACTGAATAATTAAAGACAAAGTTATCTTTGGTTGAAGAATTAAGTCTGCTTTTGAAGCAATGAGATAATGAGTACCCAAGAACTCAGAGAACAAAGTTGCTTACAGCGTGATCCCAGTCACTTAGGGGGTAAATCTCAGAGACACAGAAGCTCTCTCAACCAAAGCCAGCCCCAGTATCCAAAATCCCAGCAAAACACAGATGACAGGGCAGAATACAGAAAAGCAAGAACAGTTACATTATAAATTTACTTCAATTCATATCATAAAATTAGGTCAGAAGACTATCTAAGCAGGTAAGAATGAAATTAAAGACAATAAGTGCAACAAATAAGAAATAAAGGAATCAGTAAAACATAAGGTGAAAGAAGAAGGCAAAAATATTGTACTAGGCCTAAGCAGCAAAACGTGCACAGAGCTGCTGGAAGTTTATATCCAATAGTACATTTGTGAGCATAAATCTCAAGGAAAGGATCCCAGAAGGTGATAGAGATAGTCTATGTGACTAATTTAATGTTTTGCTTTTTTTTTATGTTCACAGTAATAACACTTTGATGCCATCTACACCAGTTTCAGACCAGGAATACCATATTCCCTTCCACTACACCAAGTAGTTCACAGATTGTATTTTGCCCAGCAAGCTGAGGTGATGTAGAGCAGTCTAATGTCCCACTTGCTGAGCCAAGGTTAGGGCACATGAGTCCTGCAAGGGATCATCCTGCCTATGTGCATGAAAGGTATGTATTTTACCAGAACCTCAGACTTTATTCATTTGTACACATTCTTTTATCTTTCCTAAAATTTCAAATTCTAGGAAAGTTTTTCCAAAGATGGAGAGAATAGAGGGTGGGCAAACATTGATGAGAAAAAAGAAAAGTTATTTACAGTGAAGCTGAACTCTGTCAGATTAGTGACTATTCTAATAAATGTTTGACTTTTCTCACTCACTTTCTGGAGAGAGATTCAGGCTTAAGAAATAAAGTCTCTAAATTAAGAAGCTTAATAATTTCTGCATTTAAGATGACTCGGTGGCTTGTGGGAGCGCTTAAGGTTTATGCTAGAAATTCCCTTGCATCCCAGGGATCAAGAGTAGAAGCTGATAAGATAACTTGAGGCACGGGAGCAGCATGTCTCACTCCACTGGCTCTGTCTTCAAAGAACATCAATATCTGGCATGAGGATGGGTCTAGCTCTCTTTCAAAAGCATAAAAGAAAGCAGACAGCTACGCTATACTGCCTATACTTACTAGCGCACACACTCCCCTAGCACACACGCTCCCCTAAGCACAGGAACTCATTTTCATTGCTTCAGTGACCTTTTTCAGGTTTCTTCACCATGGTAGATTCATTGTCAGAAAAAGAAAAAGGAAAAAACCTTTGTCTTAATTAGTATCAATCATCAAATAACAACATGCCTGTGATGGAATCACAGACCCTACACTGACAACTGGAAAAGCCCCAAAGGCTTGCTAGAGGGGTTATAAGCACGTTTTGTCTTCCTGGCCTTCTCTGCTCATTCCTGACAAGCAGTGGGAAGTGACCAGGAGACAGTAATCAGCTTCAAGGCAGCTTCGCTGTGATCGAATAAGGAAGTAGGATTGTGGCTTTGCTGTGCAGACTCCAATCTAAGAACCAGCCCAATTGAAAAAAAACATTTTCTGAGGGCAAAATTCAACTTTTCTATGACGATATCTTGGTATGATACTCTTTCATTTGCATATTATAACCAGATTGGCTTGTATTGTTCTTGTCATCTGTTGTAACCCCTAAATCCTTTCTAAAAGGGCAAACAATCAAGAAACTCCCACTGCAGTATCCCTTCTGTTGTAGGATTTTTTCTGAAGATGGAACGAAGAGGAAGGGCAGGAGATTTCCAAGGCTTCTTGCACCTGTTAGGCCGCCCTGCATTGCACCTGTGAAGTTGCTCTTCACACAACCTCTCTGCACACATGTGGAAGCAATATGGTAAGTGCAAAGTGGCAGTGTGTATTGTACAGCTCAGTTACTTAGATGCTGCATTTAACTAGAGACACTTATTGCCATCAATTAAGGGTTAGCCAGCGTGACTGAACACCGCAAAATATTCTCTGTGAACGTTTGTTTCAATTCCTAGTGAAATTTGCCTGCAATCACATTTCTTCTGCCTACACTTCTCACAAATGGGAGATTCATTAGTTTTATGCTAGACCAGGAATATGCACTGAAAATGGAGCTACTCAAAACAATTTCCAGTTCAACATTTAAAAAAATAAAAAGGGAAGGAGGGGGGGTGGAAATTTGGTCTGTGTTCTCAGATATGAAAAGAAAAAGAGTGAGAAATAAAAATTGAAAGTGATTTTCCAGTTTTTAACTATAGCAATCACAGGTCTCTAATGGCCAGAGACCAAGAGGGAGTAATACTGTCTATGTGCTCCACTGAAGTAGGGACATAATTGAAAATATTTAACAAACTGACCCCAAAAGGTGTATGAGGCTTGAAGTTCTAAGTTAAACCACAGGCATGCCAAAAAGGAAGTACAGAAATTATGTTTCCTGTTGTCTTCCATCCTCTTCTGTCTTAAGACTGTAAGTGCTTCAGGATATAACTGTACATATGCATGTTTCCAGATAAAAGCAGCAGAGGCAGGCAAAAATTATAGTGTGGATGAAAAGAGTTGATCAAAATGATTGAACAAATACAATTACAAGCATATTTTTATCTTCAAATTACTCATAAAATGTCTGGGAAGGAGCTCCAAGTTCTCTTTGGAGGCTTTCGTAACCAAAACTTACTTTAAGGATTGGGAATATGTGTCAAGAAGAAGATACGAAGGAGGAGCATGGCAGCAACCCAGGGGTTAAGACAGCTGCAAAAAAACCATCCAGAAAGATGGTAACACAGCAAACACCTACTCAGCAGAGTGTTTAATGCCAAAGATCAAGTTATGGCATGTAGCTGGTAATATTGCTGAGGTCAAGGGGCTACAAACTCTTTTATGATGGTTATCTCTATCTCTCAGCTTCCTATATTTTGACTTTACACTCCATTTTTCTTTCACCAGCCCTGGTAAATGCTTAGTTGATGGCTATTCTGCTTAGCCTTTAAGAAAGAAGGGTAAGCCCCAGCCAGCATTTCTGTGGTTTTTGTTTCCTGTGTCAGCAAATAACTCAGAGTAACAAATGCATTCTGGAAAATTAGGGTCTGTTCATGGACAATTTGCAAACATAAGAAGACTCAAAAATTCAATTAATAACTGACTTGTTATGAATTATTATCTCCACCTCTTCTGTTTGCTGCTCAGCAACTGTGTGTGGCCAGTCAGGCCAACACACCCCCCCAAAAACATGAGACAAACCACTTCTGACCTTGTTCTTCCTGTGACCTTATAGCGCTGACTTGCAGAAAGAATATGTGTATACAAATATCTTGGCATAACTTCAAGAGCGGTTCAGTAAGTAGTTCACAACTTCTGACCATCTGGCTGTTAGATCTAAGAGGGATCTATTAATGCTAGAGCTAGAACAGTGCCAAGCTGCAGCAAAAACTGCATGACCGCACAGGCCATCCTTAAAACCCTGATAGGAATCGTTGCAATTGTTTTATCCACCCATTTATTCAAATAATGTCACATTATTTCTTGTACCATCACATCCAGAAGCACTTCTCTGGAAGGAGCTTCACTCTTTGATAGTACAGTAATAGGCAGCCTCTAACAGCTTTAAGTCTGAGTTTATATCTCCATGATATGCTGGAAAAGACAAATTTTTGTGTGCTCTCTTGCTCCTTTCTGCCCTTTGAAGTCATCAAAAGCAATGGAGTAGATAGACATAGGGCTCTTAACACAGTGACAAGCCTCAGTTAGAGGCAACATAAATTAAAAGGTTAACATTGTAGGATAGTTTTATACTGCCCTTGCTTGGTTTAAAGTCTGGTAGAATAAGTTTGCATCACCCAGCAGTTTACTGCATTGGCAAAATGTGCAATGAGCAAAGAACAAAGAGCAGGGAGGGGGAGATACAAGAATGTATATAGTTTATGGGTCAATTTATGTATCATGGGGGCTGATGTACAAAATCTATACTCAGACATCTCTCCACACTTCCGTTTTGTCAGTGTCACAAAAGAAATGATCTTGAGGGATTTGGCAGTATCATCCTGCCTGTCAGTTTAGGAAGGTCTTTTCATTCACTAAAAGCAACAAGAAGTAAAAGCTATGAGAAGAATAAAAAAATGTATTGTATTGACATTGTTACTAATTTTGCAAATTGCTAATTTTGGAATCAATACAGTGTAATAATAAATTTTGCATTTTCCATTGAGTAATATTTGAAAACTGTCTGAACACCTATTCTTTCCCTTACAGATACATTTAAATGTATTTAGAACATGTATTGAGTCTCAGGCCCAAGATTAAAATGCATTTTCTAAACATTTTTGCATTTTTTCCCACTGGGTTGATTGGTCTAACTTAAAATATTGCCTCAAACTATTTTTCTCTCTTATGTATGCTTCCAATGATCAGATCAGTCTATGAAATTTAGGAAGCTGATCTGAACTGAACAAAGTATAAAAACCTTCTGAGGTTTGCCCATCTCTGCTTCCAATGCTCTTTTGAAAAATAACTTGAAGACTATTTAATTAATCGTTCATTCTTTTAGTCTCCCAGCCCAGATAGATTAATACCTATGCTGCCCATAGATCAATGAGTTCTGGAGTCTCCTACAGATTAGCACATCTGTAGTTTAAAGCTATTTTGCCTTCGAAGGAAAGAAAGAAGGAAATAAAGAAAGAACAAACCTATTCCCATGAGGAACCTTTCAGGGATCAATTCATAAGCGAAGGAAAACATGCTATTCTCAGCAAGGAAACGGTGTATTTTTTGTCTGCTGCAGTGATTAATAACATGCTATAGCTGGAGCCTATTTAAAGAGCTCCATCAATCCATGAAGTCCAAAAGCTGACCCATTTTAAATTCTTAAAATATGATAAGAATTGCCCCCAACTTTTTTTTTTTTTTTATTATAGAAGTGGAAACTATAGAGTTGCCACCAACAATTTCCTTCACCAAGAAAACTGAGTATCACTGTTGAGAGCACTCAGATATTATGTCAGAAGTTCAGCAGTACAGCACTATGAATAAAATACTAGGGCTCTAGAGGAACCAGCTTAAAAATTTCCAAAACTAAGGACACGTGAACCACAAGGTAGCATGCTGTTGTTTTTTATGCATACAATAATTCAGAAGAGTAAGAATTTTGTTCCCAGTCCAGATTTCAAAATCCCCAACAAGATTCTGCCTGTCTACGACTTCAAGGTCCATAAACAGAGACGAAAAACCATAGTTTTGTCTGCCTGTTTCTGTCTAACAGAGGTGATAATATTTTTCTGGAATTAATAAATTCTACATCTATAAGGATTCAGGAGTACAGAGATTACATTTTAGGTTACAGTTAGTAGACTCAATTCTCAGCCATGAACTTTCCTTCTCCACATTAGCTGGAGATGAATATTTGCTGGACTTCTGGGGCCATGACTCGGAAAAGGACCAAATCCGTACAGGTGATGTTTAATCAGTAGCCCAAACAGTGGTTGATCTTTAAGGATCAGACCCTTGAGCCCTCCTTTAGCAAAGTACACATATAGCTTCTCAGATGGTGAGTAATCTCGACTGTATTAGTAGGACTACTCAGATATGCAAAGTCACTTTAGGACTTTAGTGGGCAGGGGACCTTCTGAATGAATAAATAAATTCATAAATCCTCAAAGCACAAGAAGGCTGAAAAAAAAATTTAAAAATTATCAATCTTCAGTCAAAATAGATAAGAATCTTGGGTTTTGTATCTAGTGAAAAAGTACATTTTACTGAAGACAAAAACTGAACTATTAATACCCAACCAATAACAAAACATAAGATAGAGTGTATGCTAATTTCAGAGTTCAAATAGGCATTTCTGATCCTAAATTTAGCCTTCCATTAACAGAAATACCTTGGCCAAGCTGTTTAAAAACACATCAAACATTAAGAGTGAAGCACGAAAAACTAGGGTTATGTCTTCAGTCTCAGACAAGGCAGCAAAAGGGGTAGCAAGCAATGCCCCCACACTCACCATTACATGGATAGTGTGCAGTACAAACAGTCAACCACCCATCCCACCAGATGGGATAACTACTCTAACCAGTAAAGTTAGCAGGGCTGACGACAAAATAAACTCCTTGATAAAATATGGAATGGATAAATATTAAGACAAATTCTTGGGATCCAAAACCGGGCCGAAATATCTTGCTGTGAAAAAGTCTGTGAACTAATGTGTGAGGAAGTGCACCCCAATTCTGCACTCTGGGTGTGCATCTGCGCTCTACCTCTTGCTGTCAGGCTGGGACTGAGGGAGAGCAGCAAGCAAGACAGCAAACAAGGGCTGCTTCTTTCTGTGTTACAACATGCATCTGTCTGGTCCCTTTGATTCATGAGTGTCTCAGATTTGTCTTTTCCACCATCTTGTAAGCAAAAACTTCACGCTCCCTTTGCTCTCTTCTTCGTGTGAAACTAATATGGTGCTGTAGGACTTTAGCTGTCTTCAAAGGATTTAAAGCATTTTACAGCATCTATATATCAGCCCCACAGCACTTTGAAAAGTGGGGAGCTTAGGCTTATATGACCTTAAATTTCTCCCCAGATCTGGTCCTGCACTAGCAAAATGCACTGTGTTGACATCATTTGCCTGTAGTACATAATGAAATTCATACTTGAATGGCAAGTACTGTAAGTGCTTTTTTTGTAGTATATCACCAGTGATTTTCTCACTCTAGTTATTACTTATTTCTAAAACCTTCATTACAGAAGCAGTTAAAGAATAACTTTCTCCTTTTAAAATGTTGATTTGTTTTTCTTGCAGAGAATGTGTTGTGAAATGTCAAGGTAAGCATTAGTTAAAGGGCTACTACACCATGCCAGCAGGAGCAATTTACTTCTTATGCATATATTCCTGAACATTATTTTGTTCCCTTTCTTGTTGTGAATGGGAACCATTTCTGTACAGCAGCTAAGGGCTTTCCTCCCACCTTTCCAGCCCTTTCTTCACCAGCTCAACAGCAGGGGCAGGTTGAGGGCATGGGCAGTGGAGGCATACATAGCAGGTCTGTGCATTGAAAGATACAGTTGCTCCAAATAAATGCAGTCAACAGACGTCATTTCAGGCTGAAAACTCAACATTTTCTCTGTGTGTTAAAACTGTATTAAACCACTTAATTGTTTTGTGATTACCAGAGCACTTACCTTGTGAGGATATTAATTATCCAGGCATAAAAAGACCAATTTTTTTCTGTAAGGAAAGAGCTTTTTTTTTTATTTATTTATTTTTATTTTTTAAGTTATTCAAGTTTATTTTACTCATTCCAGCTAAATAGATCTTGTCCAGGAAAGAGGAAAAAAATGGGTCTAAATGCAAATTAACATTACTGTTTAAATATCACAGAGCATTTTCTCTGAGCCCAGTTACAATAACTAGTAATTATAAAAATTGCTTGCCTTGGGCTTCTGGCTAAGCCAGTGCTAAACTTGTCCTTTTATTAGATCTGTCAGACTGAGTTAATTATCTTTATGATAATAGATGTGCCTTACCTCAAACAAAACAAATACTCTTATAATTAGCTTTTTAGCTAGAATTTTAATTTATTTATAAAGACTATTTGTTTTGTTTCTTTTTCTGCTTTTACGGATAAGTTCTCATTTTAACAGGTTGCTAGTCAGCTTAGTCATGTTTAAGAAAAAATAGACTGATTAAGTTGACCAAAGTGTTTATTGGTTAACATAATATTTCACCTAGCCACTATGACTTCTATTGGGTTATATGAACGTGCTGGTGTATATTTGTGAGAAAGACAAGGGAGCGGGAGAGAGGAAGAAAAAGACATGTTCTTTTATTCCAGAAAGTTTTCTCTGAGCTGGTGTTCGAAACAGCGTATTAACTGAATTAAATAGTGAAGGGTGCTAGCAAACACTAATCCTGGCTGCATGTTTTCTTTTGAATCCTTTTTCTGAAGTCAGAGATGAACTTTCCTTAGACTACTGAAAATAGAAAGCACAGTCTGGTTTAATATATCTGTCTCCACAAAATCCTTTTCAATCTCTCTTTTTCTCTCCCCTTTTTTCCCTTCTTATCTTCCTCACATATTCTCTGAACCGATCCTGCAAGCCCTCCAAGCACAGCTCCCAGTATGAATTGAGGGCTTGCAGAATGGGGTCTGTACTTTATTCAGGATTTCAGATGCATTTCTTCCACTAAATAAAAAAATGTTCCTTATGCAGCAGGACCATCTCTTATTTTCAAAACAAAAATTAAAAAAAAATTTCAAACTCAGGGTTGGTGGAAAATGCAATCTACAGAATAATGAATTAAAGATTATGGTTAAGAAACAAGTGCCTTGTGTATTATTTTAGTTCTGACACACTGATAGGATCCAGTTTGGATTTGTCAGATGAAGCCTGTTTAAATCAGAGTCATGGTGCAACTTCTCTTGGTCTGAGTGTCCCCATGTTAGTAGGACAGTCCTATCTGACAGCACTGTCAGGGTCTTAGGTCATTAATATTTTTGTCAGAATTTGAGATCCAAGGATTAGTTGCAGCTAAGTAATACTAGTTTATCATCTTATTACCTCTATCATATCTTATTCCCTCTCTGCTGAAGTAGTGGAACAGGCTTTATATGCAACAAATGTAAGGGGAATGTGGATAAAAATGCGGTAGCAATTACAGTAGGAGGAGACACTACCAATATTTACAGGTTTTTCAATTAATGAAGTAATTTGAAAAGTAAACAGCTTTGCAACCAAATGAAGGCAAATGCAGCTGTTTGGGAATGAAAAAAACCCAACCCATTGCTGTGCACCTTGTGTAAGCATGCAAAAGGATAAAAACCCACTTGAAATCAACACACATATATCTTTCTACTCTCTATAATCTCTATACACACAACAACTAAACTTACAAGCTCCTCAGAATTACAGGCAATAATACTTAATGATACAAATGTACTATTCAATGAAAATAGTAGTGATAGCTAGCATTGAAAGCAACCCAATGCTGATGTATTTCTGTTTGCAATAAAAATTATCTTCATTTATTTTTCATAAGTCAAAGTTCTTTGGTGAAAACAAATATTTCTGTGGCTAATAATTAAAATTAATGTGATTAAAGGTTATATTTTCCTAACTTTGTACAGTCTATTTGACTGCTCTAAGTCACCATTAAAGACTAGGTGTTTATATTTTTGAGAGAGGGCAGGAGAAACGGGAAAAATATATAGAGAAAATCAAAATAGAAATGGAAATATTTAAAATGTAAGAAAGTTAGTGAAATATAATAGGCCTCCAACAGACATTTTCAGAAGGAAGGTTTTACTGCCAACCATATTTTCTTGCAGTTCTATAAATTGTGTAAAATCTACTGTTTAGATTATAACTTTTCGAGTCCTTCTGTAGTCTTCTGCTAGGTCCCTGGCAATTAATAGGGCTGTGTCTCCACTTCTTTTTCAGTCCAAGGAGAGAGGTGAGGAGACACCCATGACACAGCTCTCTGGAGAAGCCAGAGTGCCTGGAGCCAGGTCTGTATTGAGTGCCCATGCTAGCTGACAGGCTCATGGGCAGGGTTTCTGCAGTCCTAGTGTTCCTTCTCAAAACTGAGGATGTTTTGTTTGCCAGCACTTGTACTGCAGCTAGAAAAAGATATTAGAACTGCAGATAACCTTTCTTCCACCCTCCAGTCATACTCAAACTTGTCACATGTTCTTGCCCATACAGGAAAAGAACTCTGTTTTGGTGCTTCTCCTGAAGTCCCAGAAAAACCCTTTGCTTCTGAAAACGAAAAGCTGAGCTCTGTTTTTCTCTTAGCAAGTCAAGGTGCAATACCACGACGACATTAGCCAAAGTGAGTTGATGCATCTTCAGTCACCTCTCATTCCTAGCTCAGGGTTTCCTGGTCCTTTGCAGCAGTCCTGGTGCCTGATCCTTTACTGAGCTGGTTCAGGGGGCTGAACTGGCAGTAACTTATTTTCTGATCTAGTCTTCTGCTAACGTCACTCTCTGACGCACCTCCCTGTGGCATCAGTTGAGTGCTGGTGCCAGGACAGGTGGGACTGTGAGGCTGGAGGCGAGCTTTTAATCGCTGCTGCTCACAGGACTGTGACGCCAGGCATTGCTGCTACACAGCTATGCACCAGCTGGGGTTTTTCAGTGATTGCTGGGATTCTCTTTATCCCAGCCAATATTTTAACTCTCCTGAGTAGTTTCTGATAGAAAACAATTTGACCTATCTCTTTGTCAAGCAACATAACAGACAAAAAAACCCCACAAAACACTATAGATAGAGTGCATTTTGTTTTGCTTCTTTGTTTCTTTTCTCTTTCTGATGCCCTGGTTAGATGGGGAAAATGTATAAAGGTAAAAGAAATGGACTTAAATCACATTGTTGCCATTTTCGTTTATGCTTGCATTAGAGTAAAATTCTGAATTTCCTGTGGCCATATTTGTGCTTTCTTGTCCAAGAGCAAAAAATATCAGTTCCTTTTCAAGGAATTGGCATTTTACATGGAAATGCACTTCAGCACTATAGAAACAGACCTAAGATTTAGGTATTCTACACAAAACTCATAATATTAATAGATATTATAATATGCAGTCTGTCTTTAGTAGTCCAAAGGATCTCCACATAAATAGAAAGATATGCTATGAACTCTCTATCAAAGTAAGCAAATCTTCTCCCTCTGCAAAATTTTCCAAAATTCTCATTAGGCATGATCACATACAGAATATACAGATTCTGGTTGGAAAAAAAAGAAGTTAATTTCCCTACAAACTAATGCAAAATATCCTAGAATCATCTATTCTTATAATTATATGATCAATTACATAAACAGCAAGCTTCTTACCATTGAGCAGACACCTTCAGGAGAGATCAAGCTGTACTTGACTCAATTCTGCTCTATAATAGCTCATACAGGTCTGATGCTCTGTCACTGTCCTGCAAGGACAAATACACTGCAACATGGGCAAGGCAGTGTTAGCTCTCCAGAAAACTTTAGAGTGACACTTTCATCTAGTATTTTAAAGTGAACTTCAGAATGGAATGCAGACATGTGTTGCGTATTTGCTTTATGACTGATGAACAGATCCCTCCTAATGTGAATTTTCACTAAACCAATGGGAAAAGTGCATTACTAAGGTTTGTAGGGTCAGGTGTTCCAAAGTTAAGAAATGTCATAGTTAAGGCTTCAACTTCAACTCAACCCTCTCAGACATATGCATCATGATCAAAGTTTTAATTAGTTTCCGGCATCCTTTTTTCTACAGAACTACTGCTTTGCAGAATGACAGCACAGAATGCATCACTGCTGGCTGCCCATAAAATGTAAAATTATGAAAAACGTTGTTACACAGGCTAAACATTATTACTGAAACATCTCGGTGGAAGGTGGTGTATATAAATTCCTTGCACTTGTATGTACTGTACATTAGTGTGAAAGTTATTCTTCTCGTGAGATTAATAGTGTCAATTACGCTGTCAAGGATGAGCAAGCCTGTCATGTGAGCTTTGACAGAATGCTTGGGTTGATTAGCTTCACACCATTATCTAAGCTTAATATTTACATTTGAGTAACTAACATTTTACATTCTCTTTTTGAATTTTTTCTGCTTACGGAACTGCATTCATAAATATTATTTGTCTTGAAAAAAACATCATCACAGACTGCACATCACTTAAATATGTTCATTTAAGTAGGTTGCAAGAATAATTATAAAATCAAGATTAAAGCACAATATGAACAGGCAAAAAATGAAGCAGTTCAGTCATTCTGTTTAGGATTGTTGAAGACAAGGCCAGGTTTCTCATTCCTGTATGTAGTTTTTAGGACCAGTGAAGACTGAGTGATATTTACTGCTTCCACCACTGGGAAAGGGAAAATCTACATGTGCAAAAAAAAGGCAGACAATATCCTTTGGATAGACTGCATGTCAGGCTCAGCAGTTGGTCTAACCCTTGCAAGAAATGGAAGGATCCACAAATCCATCTCCTAAACATCATAAGTCTTTTCTTGGTGGACCCTCTTTTCCAAGCAATAGTCTTGGAAACCAGGACAGGTTTGGGAACCGGACAGGAACTGATCTTCCCCTTCACGTAGCAGTAATGGAATGAGGTGAGTCTGCGAGGAGGTGTGTTATTTACAGAAGCTGGCAGCATAGCTCTTGCTTTGCTGTGCAATCCAAATGCAGAACAGAGACCAGCAGGATCTGGAGTTGGTTTTTTTCCAATTCATAAAAGAGATCTTAATTTTTTTAAATGATAATACAAGGTGTCAAAGACAGGTTTCCTTCAGAAAGTCATATATCGCTCTCAGCAGGGCTTTTAGTTTTCGATGATTTCTGTTATATATGCCATCTGCTTTCAGTTGTGCCCTGACCAAATCTCCCCTTGGATGCTATTTCAGGGCTGCGTATCTTGAACATTGCAAGGTCAGAATTCCAGGCAAGGTACCATCACTGTGCCAAAAGATAAACACCTTCTCAATTTTCATTTGGTCTCTAGTCAAATTAACCTCTCATTGACTTCAACTCAGAACTCTGGAATTTGGCCCAAAATAATAGTTCCAATAAAATGAATGAAATTCCAGTGTGAAAGTGGATTCACAGATAGAAGCACAAATGTATGCAGTGTTTTCAAACATTGAATAAAACATATCCCAAGTACCTCCTTCACATGGTGGCAAACACACAGACCGGGTTTTCTATTTTGTGGTAAGAGTTTTCCAAATTCTATTTCTGTTTGAGTCATGTGTGTTCTCCAGTGAGACTGCAGGGAAACTGGATGGATGCTGAGCACCT
Source organism: Pyrocephalus nanus (assembly GCA_038380795.1). Taxonomy (NCBI): domain Eukaryota; kingdom Metazoa; phylum Chordata; class Aves; order Passeriformes; family Tyrannidae; genus Pyrocephalus; species Pyrocephalus nanus. The sequence continues at coordinate 56,244,128 of CM076264.1, read as the reverse complement.
GACAAGCCATTATAATCTCAGTGTAAACTTTAGCCTTTCTTTACCTGCGTCAGTCCATAGCATGAATGAGAATAACCAATGGGCTAATCTAAATAAAAGAAGTAAGTCCTTCACCCTCACACTGTGACATTGAAGGACATGTCACAGGCTCAGTAAGTGAAGCAGAGAGAAGGTTAGTGGCTCCTATGTTGAGTTTTGACCACATCAAATCCTGCTGTGTCAGGGATACTAGATCACTATTATGGGAATTAGTAACTATGTGGGAAAAGACAGGAAGGAGAGGTGTATTTTAAAAGAAGATTGAAAGAAACACCAAGAGAGCAAATGAATAAAACATGACAGAGGCAATCAGAGACGTAAAGGAGACAAAGGAAGCATTAAAGTGAAAATATTAAGTGAACGATAGGGAGGCAAAGATGCATGGAAAGTAAAAATGGAAATGCAGGATACATAAGGTTGTCAGGGACTTTGCACATTCAAGTCAATAGTTTGAGTTTCCTCATTATGCATTTGCATTGCAGCCATGCCAGGAGCACAGACAGTGAGCAGTAAGGTGGCATGTGACAAAACATTTGGAAGTAAAAGAAAGGATAGACTCGTCTGGCAGCTTTAGAAAAAAAAACAGTCAGGAGAGTACCTCTCTGATAAACCGTTCTTGAATATACTGCCTGAAATGTAAACATAGTAGAGATTGATCTGAACTTCTCATTTTTCACACAAAACCTCTTTCACTTCTCAGCTATTGGGGTCACTAGAGAGATGGTGGATGAGAGAGAGAAAGGCTCACATTAATTACAGATCTACTATGTCAACTTCATTATAATATGAAAGAACAAAAGCCAATGCTGTGAGACAGGTAGGGAGAGCACATACAAAAGCTGGAAAGGTCTGAGAAGGGGCCACTCAACATTCATATCCCTCACTGCTCCCTTTGCCAAAAAGTAACCAGGGAAAAGCTCCAGTGAACTGGAGGCTGCACCTGGGAATTAAGAAATTAGGGAATAGCATTCTCTCTTCTCTTATTCTTTGTTGTGAACCACACTAATGTGTGAGATAACCAGAAGGGGATCACTGTAAAGAGCCATAGCTGCATTAAATTCACCCATACCTTCCCAGGTCTGGCAGTGTGTCCAACCTGATACATGTAAAAGGGGCATATCACCGGAAGGTACGTCAAGGAAGCTGAAGAATTACCTACAATTCACACATTACTTCATCCCATCTTTACAGATCAAGGATGTTTTCCAGGGGAAAAAAAAAAAAAAAAAAGGAAGTCACTGGATTACAGTTATCACAAAGCCAGAGGGAGAAATTGCACAGTAAAGCAGTATATTTATATCTACAGAACCAAAGAGAGCAAGCAAAACAAAATAAAAATAAAATACCCCTAAGCAGTCTCAATTGCATTGCAAATAAAACTTTATATTAAGAGATACATTTGCATACTAGAAAAATTAGATGTGAAACTTACAGTAACCACAGATCAAACCATTAAAAGTAAAAAGGGGTCCACAGAAATCTTGATGGGGTGATGACTTAGAAAATACATATTAAGGACTTCAAAATTTGACCTAATAATAGGATTTGCATGTCCAGTTTTAAAATAAAACCCCATGGAAGTAATTTTCTCTTGATACATACACACACTTCAGACTAATAGTAAAGGGAGAAACATGAACACATTAAGGATGGAATATACCATGTAAGTATCCCAGAAGGACTTAACTGAGTTTAATTTAGATTAATAGGATACCGTATAAATACTTCTTGCTTGTTAAGCACTTTTTATTAAGATATAACCACTATCTAATACTTTTCCATCATTCACACTGTAAAAGCATAAAGAGAATAACAATTTCAAAAGTAATGAAATTCCATTTTCAGAAAAGCAAGACATTCAAAGCTGGGTTTGTTTTTAAGAGTGTAGAAGTGGCATTCATCTCCTAATTTTAGCTCTTGAAAGGACTGTTTAATCTTGCCATTTCATTTAGCCTTAACTAGATGTCTGTATTTCTAGATGTCTCTGCAGTCAGTGAAGAGCAACAAATACCTTCAACAAACATCCATTGTAAAAGAGTAGGCTAGAATAAGTGGATTATGTCACTCTCTGGTGATGTTTATGAATGTCTCCTCATTTACACTGAAGTAGTGCAGATGACAATATTAAAGCAGACCCGACCCTTTACACAGCTGGAAGGAAGCTAGATGATACTCAGCTCACAGTGAAGTTTTCAAAATCTCCAATCTCACACCACTAATTATTTCAATGTTGTAGGTACATTTGGCCCTTAAGCACCTTTGAATGGGACATGGGTTCTCTTAAATCATCTAATTGGTTTAGATTGTGTATTTCCTGCTGTTTAGAAAAACTATTAAATGAGCGTGTGGACTGGGACACGTTTGGGAAAGAAAACCAGGTACTAACTTGTCATTGGTTTATATTAAAAGAAAAATATTAGCATACTCAGTTTCACCAATTATAGTGACAAGATATATGTGATTATTACTCTACAGAAAGAGTACACTGTATTTCTGTTACCCTGAGCCATGAGTAGGACTGATCACTTCCTTTTGAAAATAGTGAAAGCTACATATAGTGAGACCCTAGTTTCCAATTCATATTTCATGAATATTTGAGAAATAGCTACTATGAACTGGAGTAGACAGGTGATGAAAGATAGAAGGCAAAACACCAACATTTAAGTACAGAGAGAAGTGTAAAGGAACAGTGATTGCTACTGGCAGAGAGAACTATTTGCATGTGCATTTATTTCTTCCAGAACTGTTTTATCTGAATGTTTTTTCCAAAATTAAGTGGTATATCTGTAACACAATATTCTGGGATAAAGAACTATTATTTGTGTGGTGAAAACGGAGGTTCAGGGAGGTTAGTGACTTCAGTCAGAAAAACGTTCATTAGTGTGCTAGACTTTACCGTCAGTGGGAACCATAAGCTTGACAAATGCTTGGAGTTTTGCTCAATCCAGACCATAATTCTTTGAAGTATCTAACAACTAAGATGAATAAAAGTTGCTATTTAATTGTGTAGTGTTTATTTCCATAGGACTTGATTTATTAGATATATAATCCTATTGATTGCATCTTTATTAAACTCCATGACAATGCTATTGAGAATGAAAGAATTCAAAACCAGCTTATTCTTACACTTAAAATCCACATCAAAACAGATTATTTTTGGCTCTTGTAAAATGTGAGATAAAAACTTAAAAATACACTTTCTAATAGCTCCATAGTTACTTGTTGTCACCTTGGACAGAGAGAATAACAGAAGACAAATGGTCGTAGTGATATCTCTGACATAACAAAAAGTAAGGGAAGCTTCATGAATGTCCTTTTCCAAATCCTCTGCTCCTCTGCTAAAACATCTCTCAGATGATACAAATTTCCTATGCAGCTGTGAAAACAACCTGGTTATGTAAGCTTGTTGAAAACATATTATGTTTATTTTTTCTATTTTTTCTATTTTTACTGATCCATAAGCAAAGTATCCACTAAAGTGTGTAACAGCCCCTTAGTCCTGCTAGAGGGAATCATGGTCAGAACTGCTTGCAACGACTGTGCCTCAGTAGCTAGCAGGTTCCAGTCTTGCCAAGTCAAAACATTTTCAGAAGAGGATCCACACATCTGGATAACAAAATAACTTGAAACCACAGGCTTTATGATATTCCCCTATTACTCATTTCTTTTCTTTCTATTTGTTCTTTTTTTTTTTTTTGAGGCAATGAAAATTCTTAAGGCAAAAGATCATCTCCCTAAATAGTAGGCTAACAGTGAGCATTTGATCAAAAAATGACACTTTATCTGAAAAATGGAGTCAAATTCTGCTTTCAAAAAGGGAATTTGTGTCCATGAAGGAACTCATGAGCCCAATATAATCAATGTGAGCAGAATAAAACATTCATTGTTTTGTACCGTTCCAAATACCATGGCTCCCCTTTTTATATATATCCACCTGTGTTTAAGCACAGCCCTATTGCTTACCATTAGGGGCTGCTTTTATCTGATGAGTTTTGGTGATCTCCTTCCAGTTAAACAAATGTCAGTGATTAAAGTAAACAGTATATGATGAAAGCTTTTTTGAATCTTTTACAATCTTCAACATCAAAACCTCCTGATTACTATTTTTCCTAAAGCTCATTCTCCTGCTCGATACCTTAACAGCATGTATTCTAATCCTACTATTTTCAGTTTATGACAGAGTTTGGCTAACCACAGTATCGTCAATTCAACACCACCCACAGTTGCTATCCATTTTGTACTGTCAGAAGCACATCAAGCAGCCTCTGAGAGTAATCACATCAAAATCGATTTTCATGGCTGAAGGAAAAATAATGGAAATTTCTCTAATGTAGAAAATGTATGTGTTCCTTTTGGTTAACCAAAATAGACTATGTATCAGGACTGTCAAAATTAAGTTTTCTTAATTCAGTGCTCTTCTCCAGACTTGTGTACAAATTATAAGCTCTCACTACAGAATGTCTTTAACATAATATTCTGTTGGACTGCCTCAATGTGGTTCCTACAAAATGAACAGTCTGCCCAAGTGATGGACTACAGATCATACCCCATATCAGATCCACAAGAAAATTAATCCGGGGTTATAAACAGAATCCCTCAACCTATACTGAAATGGCCAGTCAGGACTTCATACTTGCATGGAGCCTCATGATGTTACCAACTCTTGCACAAAGCCTACTGCAGGGTATAGAGGCCACACATGAAATCACGGGTCCGCTCTGTGCATCGATAAGAAACATGAGATTCTGTGCAAGCAGAGCTTAGCAAAACTTTCAAGAAGAATAGTCCAACAAGGGTATGCTCTAAAGCAACAAAAGCCTCTTAAATATAATAACTGGTTTTAATTGTTTGACACCATTGTTGGAGAATCTTGTTCAAATGTTAGTTTGCTGTTGTGAATATGCTGATCATCTGAGACTGCTCTAATCAGTTGTGCAATACTATATTCCAGAGTTAGATTTGCTTACTTCCTTTAAATGGATTAGGAATGTTGAAGTGAATGGACATGAGCTTACTCGTAGCAGCCAGAAAGAGACAAGAGGCTCAAATAGTTAATTTCCTAGGGTTATTTTAGAATTAGGTGCCAAAGAAGAAACTGGCAGTAGTAATAGCTGGGCACATGTATTTGGGATGCAGCAAAGGCATTTTGTGTGGAAATACACAGGAATCTTCTGAAGGTAGTTACAGATGGCCATAAATATTTATTAAACTTTGAAAATGGATATGGTAGTGACCTACATTCTTAAAACAGGATTAGTTAATTAAACTGAAAAGGGATTTTTCTGGTGCATATGGAAAAAATAGGAATGGCAGGTTTTGATTTAGAAAGGCTTGTGTTGTTGCTTTGCTAGGGAGACACTATGGTCTAAATGAAACTATGATGTCATGAGTGAAAACTTGGGTTAGAAAACTTTATCTAGATAGTAGTTCTCAGATGAGGTTCTGCACCAGTCTGTTCTGGATTTTGTCCATTGTCACTGACAATTCAGAAAATAGAATAGAAAATATGTTTATTAAATCTGCAGCTGATGCAAAGCTGCAAGAGACTGCACACACATTTAGGAACAGAATTAGAAATCAAGATGGTTTTCACAAATTGAAAAAAAGTCTGAAAAATATATGTTGCTCTTTGGTAAGTGTGAAGTATTAATGACAGGTAGGAATGAGCAGCTGCATAATACAAGAATCAGAGCAGCTGATCAGTTCAGGAATTATTCAAGAGGGCATAGAGTGCTACAAGCTGAACATGGGCAGCAATACCAAGCTGATATGAAAAAGGTTAATAGCATGTTCGGATCCATGCAGAAAAGTAAGAGGTTCTTCCTGCATACCTCATCCTAGTCAGGCTCAGTTAAAACAACTCATCCAGATCTGGGTGCTGTGCATCAGCAAGAAGACATACTTGGAGAGACATCCAGAGCAGAGCAATCAGAATGAGCAGAGCCCTAAGAAAGACGATCTAACAGAAAAGATTGAAAGACCAAATTATTAAACTTAAGAAAAACTGTCAGGAGACCTGACAAGGCTGTTGCAAAGTGGAATGGAACAATAAATTCTCCATGATATCTCACAGGCTAAGAAGAGATGATTGTAAATTACAACGCTGAAGACTCAAGTTACAACTTAGGAATGATTTTCTAAATATAAGGCAGTGTGGAGACGACTGAGCTTCCACCGTCAGGGACCTTTAAAAACAGGCTGAGCAAGAATGGTACGGATTTAGCAAATCTCACCCATAACCAAAGAGGTGGACCAGAGAAAGCTTTTTCCAACTCTATTTTTTATATGAGCTGATGACTGTGCACTTAAGCGTCTGTGCACAGGTACTTGGACAAGTCCAACCAATTAACTTGGTCATGATGGTATGCAGCATCTCTTAGTGACAGAAGCACCTGGAAAAAACATCAGGTGGTGTTGTCAGCTCCTGCAGTTTTACATTGGCTCAGCTCCTGAACTCATACGATAACAAGAAAACCTTTCTTCTCACAGAGAAGGAAAAAAGTATATTTCCAATCTTGCCTTTGTGAAGAAGAACCTGAAAACTTGTCTCCAAATAGCTTAAAAAAATCAGATGACAGAAAAAGGGACAATGTTTCTACACCATTAAATTCTCATGGTTTTGGGGGGGGGCCTGACTCATGGTTTTTCAATGGAGTTGGCATTAATGGTAATAGGCTAATTTGAATAGACAAATTTAGAAATTGATATTCCTGAACTTCCTATTATAGAGAAGGCAATACTGCCTGAACAGCAGGTCTATTTCAGGAAATTAAAACCTCCCCATATCCTTTCAGATGACTTGATCGTTTCTACATTTCAGTCAATGTTACACAGGGGACATTGCACAATGCTTAACATGATGGCAGAAAATTCACCTAGCAGAGAATTGTGAAGGCACAGTGTGACTGCTGAAAGACTCTCCAGCTGGGAACAGACATAATAGGGGCACAAAGAATTCATTCTTGGGCAATCTCTGTTGGGAAGTTGGTGCCTCAAATTAACAGTACTTCTCCCACAGGGTGGGTCTAGGTAGAAAATGCAAGCAGAAGAGCAGCTCACTTCTGCACCAAGCAGGCCCAGATATTTGCATTCTCAAAAGACACATAAGTTAAAACATATTATAGATGTCAAACATGGGATTGCTTTAAGGGAGTTTCTGTCTGCAGAAACACAGAGAACACAGAGACAATTAAAAAAACAAACAAACAAACAAAAAAAAACCACCCACAAAACAACCAGCAATCAAAAGCCTTTTCTCTTGAATAATTGTGATCTTCAATATAGATTTTATTTTCCTTCTTTCATTGTATTTCTTTGCTGAATGTTTCTACTTCTACTTTCCTGGAAATAGGCATTTTCTCTTCTCCCTTCCTTCCTCATAGACAGAGAGAGGTGGAAAAATCAGTACTATAACAGACTACTTTCATGGGATGAAAAGAAAAATAGCAGAAAAGACCTTTCTGATTAAGTAGTCAATCTCTTGCAGCACTTCCTTCATTAAGACATGAAATAAGTGTCATGCATGTTTTACAAAGCTTTGATTGATTATATTATTATCATGGTTGGGGCATTTCAAAATGCAACTTAGGCTCCACTGGACTTTGTCAGTGTTTACATGATCAAAGCGCTTCTATGGGATCTCCTCTTTCCACTTTCGCAAACTTCTATGAGGCTCAAAATGCAGACACACCACAGAGGTGTCTTGACTACTGCCAGCTTCTGTCTCCTGAGACTTGATTTTTTTTTTTCTGTACCTTTATCTCTACATTTAAAAGGTCTTCCTGTATCTCATATCTTCCCCAAGCATTACTAATCAAGATGAAAAACTGAGAACTGTAATTCTCTTTAAGTGTCCAGTATTTTTCCCACTCTGAAGCTTTTGCTGTACTGCATTTTCTGAAATCTCACTCAATTTTTATCATTCTTCTGAAAACCCAAACTTCTCAGAAGACTCCAGCTGAGATAGCCTTCCCATTTTGCTCCTCTTGCTCCAACTACTATCAATAAGGCCAGAAGCCACTGAAACTCCACTGACTAGCAATAGCTGTCCTGCTGCTTCCACTGCAATTGCTTGTTTCTTGAACTTTTCAGTGCACCAGAGAAAAGCAAGAGAATCTCTGGAAGATTCAGAAATGCAAAGAAAGGGAAAGAGTGGTGTTCTTCCTTTGATGGAGCAAAGAAGCTGTGTACACCCACATCATCTCTTAGCTTAGTGTCTTTTTAGAAACAGCTGTGATCTGAATCCCTGACAGGGCAGGTACAACATTGGGAGTTTGGGCTCCACAGCTGCAGGGAGGGGGGTTTCTTCCTGGAAATCCTTGGAGCGCAGCGCTGTGCTCCCAGTGCTGGATTTAACCCACAGAATGCAAATATGCCCTCAAGTTACATCTAAAAAGGAGGATCCTCCTTGCAAATGTTAAGCACAGTTATAATGATTCGTACATAAAGAGTAGAGACCACAGAGAAAAATCTATTATTGTTGCTGCAAAACACAGTAGCAACTCATGAGAGTTTTACTTTTATTATTCATGTTGCTATTAGGAGTTGCATTATTACTAGATCCTAGCTGGCACAGATGGCTGCTGTGCTTTGAGGTCTGCTTTAGTCATGTTTTTAGCTGCTTTTTTCTGTAGATTTTATAGGGTTTGGGCTGATTTTAGCTTCCTTCATTTGCTTGATAATTGTTTTGGGTTTTGTTTTAGTTTTTTTCTTAATTAGCAGGAATATGTTCATGTTTATAGTGTGCTTTATTCACTCTTTTTGAACTTGTGGTAACCAGAATCAGCAATGCAATTATACCTTCTGTTGTTTGTGTGGAACTGGCTCAGGCCAGATGCTTTGATGGTGGCAGCAGTTTTCCTGGAAGGTCAGTATCAATTTGCTGGCACTGCTGGACTGGTATTTCTCACCTATTGATAACTTTCCACCTTGTATACCATCCTTCTCAGCATCACTTCTGTTTACTGGTAGAGCAAGGGGGAACCTCTCAGCTGAATGTTTCCATTCCCCTGAGACTGCCTAAACATGAGGGAGGGTTTCTGCTTCCTGAGCAACTCCACAGGTACATGTACTCTCATCTCAGCCACTGCTGCTATATTTTACTTGCCTAACAAATTATCTGCATGCAGTATCTTCTGATTTCATGCACCTTCCATTTATTGCTTTAGAAATAATAAGAAACATCAGGAAAGGGTTACTTGCACTGCTGTACCTGGTCAGCTCTTGTTGCAAGTGTGAGTGAGCAAAACCTGCTGATAAATGTTTATGGTCTGTTAGGCAGAAATTCAGGGTCAGTCATAAACAGCTGTGTCTGCCCTGTGGTTTGCTTGAACCTGTGGCTACATCATCACAGCACAGTAATAAGAGATCTGGGCATGAGTTTCAGCTTTCCTCTAAAGCGGAGCACATGAGCTAGGAGACAAGGTGTGTTGTGCTCCTGTATGCCTCCTGCCCTGCAGGGTCAGTTCACGGCCCTCAAAGTCAGACACAGACTGACTTCTAGACCTGAAATACATTGTTTAGTCTCCATCATGCAAGGTGTCCCCACACTTACATGCCATACTGTGGTCTTCAGTAATTTCCCATAGTCCTGTTCTTTAATTGCTAAATATGTTAGGAGGTTCTGGATAGGACAATTGACATAAAGCTTCAAGTACTGCCCATAGTTGCACTACCTCTTCTCTTGCTTCCTCTGAACACCAACACCACCTGTTTTTGACAGGTAAAGAAGGGGTTTAAAATAGAAAGTTTAAGAGTGAAATGTTTAATTTCTTTTAAAAATTACAGCTTTTCAGGTGTCTGTTTTAAAAATTAGTTTTGAAAATCTGTGGAACTTAACTCTACAACAGCAGGAGGCAAGAAATTAATTACAGTTGTCACAGTGTCATAGGATAACGTGTTTCAGTGTTATGATCAAAGGTAAAATATCTTGAAAAGGATGCATTAACTTATAGTAATTGGCTCCTAAACTTCTTCCATAGGATTTGAGTAACTGTGTTTAAAGTCCATGGCAGTAGTTTGTATGCTGTGACAGGGGGCTGGGTCCCTTAGCTTTTACCTGCTCTTCACATTAGCCTGACTGAAAGTCTATGAGCCAAAACTATAATCCCAGCTCCAGATGCCCCTATAATTTGGATCTGGATGAGAATTTAGCAGATCCACGTCTAATTACATCAGACAAATTATTGGATAATTTCTTCTGCTTTACCTTTGCAATTCACTGGAGCAGTTAATTTCTCCAAAAGCAGGCACAACCTTTCTCATTAGAAATTCTTTTTTGGCCTTTTTCATGTGAGTTTCTTATTAAACACAGACATGTGCACACACACACACTCAAAGTTTTGCTTTTATCATATTAATGCTACTTAAGAGAACTACATTACTCTGTATGCTTCCACAGGACAGAGCTGGTGGGCAGTGAGGAAGAGCCAGGAGAGGAAAGGACTGATGGCAACTGATTTGAATATCACTTTGTGGTGTCACAGAACAGAAACTTCTGGTTCCTCTTTTTGAAGTTTCTGCTTCTTTCCTGCCTATGATGGAAGGGAGGTATTCATCAGTTCCTAACTCTAATGTTTATATTACCTTTTCTTTCTCTTTTGTATCTCTTTTTTTTTTTTTTTTTTACTGCAGGTACACCCCAGCTCATTGTTTCTACGACCCTATCTGAAACAGGTTTCAGCCATCCTGAAGGGTACAAAGAGATGCTTAAGATACCGAAAGGTTACAGTCTGGTGCAGACTAAATAGAAACAGAAGCAGGATGTTTGTGCTAGGTGGAAGTGCCAGGCTATGGTTCTATGATCACTCAGAGGCCTAGTCAGATATAAAGCTCTGGATTCTTGCTTCTTTTCTGCATCGCCCTTTGGTTCTCTTTCCTCCCATCCATACCAAAGAAAGAAAAATCTGAAGAAAAAGAAGTCATGTTTTCACAAAATATCCCAGAAAAAGAAACCTTAAATATCATTCTGCTTTGCTTTGTATTGATTGAGCATTGTATTTTTTTAAGTGAGGAATCCAAGGGATTTAGTTTGAGACTTCAGACTTAGGGGACTAACAGTGGCACCTACAAATTTTGAAGCTGTGGACTGTGATTCTTTTTCCCAAGTTTCAACTATTTTATCAGCATTATTACTTAAGAAGTTCTGGCCTCTTAACTGAGCTGCAGAACTGCATGCCTCTCAGTTGCATAATATTTTGGAAATGCATGCTTCATTGAAATGTCATTGATTTTCAGCTAAAGTGAAAATGCCCTCATTTAATGCTTTCTTAAGAGAATTACAAAGGAGGCTGGAGAGGGTTTGGACAAAGTCATTATTAATTGCATATCACAACATTTGGATTTATATATTTTTAATGCAGAAATTCTTCACAGCTCCTAAATCAAAACACTGTTCTAACATTATGTCTAATTTTATAAATGGAAAAACCCTATTTTGTTCAAGACTTTCAAATTCCTTTGCTTTGTTCAACAAACCCTTATACTTGCTGTGAGGGGACTGCTGATTGCTTTGTCAGCAAGACCAATGATATTCAATCTTTGATTTCTGATTCATTTGCTTCTTCCTTCCCTTTGATGAACAGAATGAATGTCTAGCTTTTTCCTTTCCTTTCAAAAAAATTTCTTTCGCCTCTCACTTCCTTAGCAGTGAGAGCATTTTATGTAAAACATTTTATCTGTCTTTTGGACTATCTCTTCCTCTTTAGTGAGCTCAGAGCTGGATAAGTACTTTACAGTGTTTCATTAAAGGAAACAAAATTTTCTCTCTGTCTGTTATTGGCTCTGATGTTAGTGTGTCAGCTTTGCCTCTGACCACGATGCTCTTTGGCATACCTTTGGCTGTTTCCTCAGGCCTTTGTGTTGGCTTTGCTCTCTGAGGTGGCCAGGTCTACCCCTGTTCTGGTAGAAAATGGGTAAGAAGTTCTGAAACAGGTTGAACATGAAGGATAAGGTGGGATTATGGAGGGAATCTTGGAGCAGGGCCTAGCAGTTACCATAAATTAGGCCCAGTTGACCTCGATGTTGTCATATATAAGCTTCAGGTAGTCCCACAGGATAAGGCCACAGCTTAGTTATGAGCACAGAAGAGTACCTTAAGGGTAAAAACCTCACCAAACACTGTGAAAGTGGTGACAGCACCCTTGAGAGGAGTAAGTGGTGAGCAAAAGCAACAACAGCATTCAGCTGTTAGGTGTGGGAGCAACTTTAAAGAGGCAACTAAAACCAGGCTGTTTTCTGCCTACTCCAGTGACTGTCAGCAGGTGGAGAACATGGAGATGCCCCAGCTGAGCCCTGCGAGCGCTCACCATGTGGTCCCAGTCCCTACACTGTTCCCCTGCCTTTCCTCACAGACTGCATGGGAGCCATGAAGATGGTCAAAGGGTAGAGAACCTACCCCATTAGAAAAGACTAAAGGAGTCAGGTCTTTTCTTGCTGTAGAAGAGAGGGCTCATCACAATACTCAGACAGGTCAAGGCCAGCTAAAAGGAGAACAGAGCCTCTCTTTTCATGAGGAACCACATGGACAAGACAAGAGGCAATAGGTACAAATTGCACCAGGAGAGGTTTCATCTTGAAATAAAGAAATTTTTTACAGTAAGAATAATCATTCACTGGAACAACCTCCCCAGAAAGGTGGACCAGATGGTCTGTAGAGCTCCATTCCAACCTGAGGCATTCTATAGTTCTCTGCGAGACGCAGAGAGGTCACCTAAGTGAGGGTGGGGAGGCCCTCGCACAAGTTGCCCAGAGAAGTTGTGGCTGTCCCATCCCTGGAAGTGTTCAAAGCCAGCTTGGTCAGGGCTTAGAGCAACCTGGTCTAATGGAAGGTGTCCCTATTCATTGCAGCAGCATGAAAATAGATGATCTTTAATGTCCCTTCCTACCCAGACTATTCTATCAGTCTATGAATCTATGGTAAGTCATAGATTACCTGTGTCTGTCATTAAAGGGTTTGGTATCTGAGTCCCTGTAGTCCCCACACTGTCATTTGGTCTTAACTATGACCCAGGCTCCTGAACTTATATCTTATTAACATTTTAGAAAGTCCCAGACACACATCAAATTCAGTGTCAAACAAACACATGGCAAAAGACAGTTCTTTTCTTCCTGGGTATGATTTAAACCAAAACAAAGTGGATACCAAATGAGAGAAATGTGCCACCAGGATCTCCATTTACAGATGGAGAATGGGTGTTCCCAATGAAATCACAGAATCACTTAGGTTAGAAAAGACCTCCAAGATCATCAAGTCCAACCCTTGACTGAGCACCACCTTGTCAATCAGACCATGGTACTAAGTGTCAAGTCCAGTTGTTTCTTGAACACCTCCAGGTATGGTGACTCCACCACCTCCCTGGACAGTCTACTTCAAAGTTTAACAACTCTTTCCATTAAGAAATTCCTCCCAGTGTCCAACCTGACCCTCCCCTGGCACAGCTTGAGGCTACAATCTCTCATCCTGTCACTAGTTGTCTGGGAGAAGAGGCCAACCCCCACCTGGCTCCAACTTCCTTTCAGGTAGTTGTGGAGTGTGATAAGGCTACCCCTGAGCCTCCTCTTCTCCAGGCTAAACAACCCCAGCTCCCTCAGCTGCTCCTCGAAGGACTTATTCTCTAGAACCTTCATTAGCTTCACTGCCCCTCTCTGGACTCACTCCAGCATCTCAGTGTCTTTCTTGTACTGAGGGGCCCAGAACTGGACACAGTAATCAAATTGTGGCTTCACCAGTGCTGAGTACAGAGGTAAATGAGCAAACTTATCAAGGATTGGGCAGCATGCCTGAGAAAACAGGAGTTAAAGCCCAACAGTGGGATCACAAGCATCTTAACGTGTTACACTTGTTATAGTTAGTTCTATTGGGCTAAAGTACATTAAAAGCAGAGTTCATATCATCTATAAAAGAGTTATATTGTAATTGAGATAATATGTACTACCAAACACTAATAGTTTGGCTAATAATAAAATTTTTGACCAGTGAATTCTTGACCACTGTGGTTAAAAGCTTTGAAAACACTTGTGCTTCCTCTGAAACACTGAGTACAGCTATATGCTACCTACTTCAGTAAATACTGACCTCAACAGAAAAAAAACATGGCTCATTTCAGGGGAAACACCTTGCCAGATTTGGGTTTGTACCATCTCTGGACAATGAAGAAGTGTGAAGGCCCCCTTTTTGTTTTGCATCTCATTGGATGACACAAATAGCAAGCTTTAGGCACAGTTCTTGCACCAGGACTCATTACCTCTGCTCCGGGAAAACCCGTTTATATCAGGTGAGTCCATGGAAATGTGAAGGAATATGTATTCAGAGGTCTGCAAATGAGGCTGAGATCGTAGGTGTATCATAACTGTGGTATGAGCTTTATAAAAATCTCTGCAGTGTGAGGAAGAAAAATCTAAATATTGATTGCAAAGTTTGATCAGTTGCATTTTTCAGATGAAATTTCAATCTGATTTGTCATGTTATTGATTTTTTTTCCTTGCTCTTTGAGTAATTATTTTCAGTTATTCTTAGCTGATTGCCTCACTTTGAACTAGTATCAGATATCAGATTTAGGGGTTTTTATTTAAATCTGAGAAAATATTCAATTTAAGAAGGATTATAAAGTCAGATCTGAAAGAGAAAGCTGGTATGTATCCTTCTGGGAAGAAAACAGAGGCACTATCTACTAAGGTAGAAAGACCGTTCAAAAGTGTGAGAAAAGTAGAACATGTTTTATTATGTTCAAAGGTGCAAGATAGCTTATCAAGTCTTTAATTCATCACAAGCTTTACAGTGCTATTTACCTAGATATTATTTCCAAATATATCCGGAACGTTTGTAAATATGTAATGACATATCTTTACTGCAGTAGGTGTTCTGCATGATTCAGCAGGATATTGAGTAGTGTATTCAAAGTTTGCAGTTATATCAGTAACAGTTCATAAATGTGGACAGATGACATACTGAAATAACTTTCTCTTCTTACTATCTTCATAATCTGTTTCTTTTTTTTTATTATTTTTTGTTCTTTCTTAAAAAGAGGTCATAGATAAGGTTAAATGCCTCACAGTTATTGAATCATTAAGATGGGCTTGTTCTGAAATCTGTGTCTATTGCCTCTTGTCCCAAAGCACACCTATAAGAGGAGCCTGGCTCTTCTCTACACCTCCCATTCAGGTGACTGAAGACAACAGTAAAGTCTCCTTTTGCCTTCTCTTCTTAAGGCTAGAGAGACCAGATTCCTAGTGTTTATATCAAAAACTTCAGCTCCCTGAATAATTTGACTTTAGAACTCTTCAGGGTTATGAGGACAAAATATGATGAAGTTATATTTCATGATGACATAACTGGGATTTCTTAAATGATGTTACAGAAACTGATAAACATAATTGTGCTGGGAGAATTGAGGAAAAAAACTTATATTATGCTCCTCTGATTAATTACAGAACTGGGAAAAATAGCAGTTTAAAAAAGATTTAAGGTATTTGCTTGCACAAGCATTACTCACAGCCAGCTTTATTTTTTAAGTATGCAATTTTTCTGTCAGTCTATAATGTGGTACTGTGACTGAGTAATACATCTTCAGGCTTTACAGACTCTTGGCATGACATGCTCTTTGAGACAGTAGATCTTAATAGATCCTTCTGCATTAATCCTGACTAATGAGCAGATGAATAGTTAATTAAAAATGCTCCACACAGACTTAGTCAACCATTGCAGCTTCACTGTTTCCTGCTTTCTCATAGATGAACAGAACTTGCATTTTTTCCATTAGATCATGATGGTTCAAAAAGCTCCATTATAGTTTACCAGATCACTGATCTATGAACTAAACAGTATTTAAATATTTCTTGATTTGATTTACTCAGTAGTATATGATCTCCTGTGCCTTCACTGAAACCATACAGTAAAAGAGCCATTATGTCATTTCTTTTGTGACTGATCTAGCAGATCATTAAGAAGTTTTTCATTCTGTAGGAATTATTCTTTAAGGGCTTAATTTTTTTCTAGTGTTCTGAGTGCTGGTGCTCTGCACGGGGGGAAGCCGTTTAACATGGACAGTTCTTTAAGTGCAATATGTACAGCATGAAACCATAGGCAGCAACCCATATCAAGTTAAAATGAGGCCTTTTCTAAGGAGAATCCTGTTTTTATCTCCTGAACTACACATTCACCAGCTTCTGATAACACAGCACATTTTAAAAGTGCTGGCAGGTGTAAAAGGATGCAAAATGACAAGAGTTTTGAGTCATACCAGAAAAGAAAGTAGCCCTTCCCTCCTTACTGAACTCCTAATAAGGTTCACTGGTGGATAAAACTTCTGGTAATGGCCAACAGAAAACAAGGAAAGAACTCTAAACAGTTGTAATACCCTAGGCCCAGAGCTATAAGTTCACCCAGGAGTTCTACTTTTAAAAATATACAAAGCTCCAAAAACTTGCCCACAAATGTTTTGAAGAGCCTTCAGTTCTTTTATATATTGAGGTAGCATAAGGAGAGGATGCTGCACGCATTTTCTCAGAAGATACTTTTACTCATAATTTTAGAAAATATGGGAGAAAATAAGAGATCTTGGCAAAAATTTAAATGGGTAACATACAACCAAAACAAAGCATTCCACAAAGCTAGAATGCTTACCCATAAAACCTAGGAAACTCCAACCCACTCGGTTTTAAGTTACCCAAAATATTAAGAAAATATATTAAGAGAAGAATAAGAGAAAAATAGCCAGGGCAGGAGGTAGAAGTTCACCCATTCTGATGTGTGGTTCTGCCTCCCTGGAGAGAGACACCCGACTTAGCTGATTTGTTTAATAAAATAGTTTTGCTTAGATGATTTTGTCCCCTCTCAAATTTATCAAGAGGTATTTCTCACACATCCAAGCAAGGATTATTGTTATTTTTGAACTACCAATATTGTATTACAAAAAATGCATCAAGCCAGTATCCTTGGTCAAGCCAGTCACTTTGGATCAGATCATTTGCCATGATAATGCAAGGTGCCATTTGCCAAAAGTAATGATGAATTTCAATGTTCATAGTTTTGAACAAAAATTCAACAAAACCATTTTACCTTCAAAATTTTAAATGGCTAGAAACAAATACCAGGTGCTCAAAGGAAAACTAAAAAAAAAAATTACAAGGAGGATGATTAAGGAAAAACATGCCCATGCCAGAAAATTCTTTACATAAAACATTGCTTAGATCAAGTATGTACCTTAAGTGCCAAAATTTACTTCCCTTTTGGTTTAAAAATCTGTTCTGTCTAATATAATGTTATTTTGTGGAATATTTTTCTATAGTTCAGATGCTTCTCACTAGAATCAAATGCAATGGTTAGATTAGGTGAGAATTTCTTGGGAGATATTTGCTCAATTGTAAAAAGTAACATTGTAGACAGAATTACCAAACCAGTAGAAATTAGGAAGAAATGAGTCATGGTCATTAACTTCCTTTAGGACTCTCATGTGTCAGAACCTAAATGTTACTCCTTGATAAATTCACTCAAGGTATAATATTTTACATGCACTTAATAGCAACAAATGCTCTATTAGTAAAGCAGAACATTTATAAATATGATAAAGTGAATACTCAAGAGAGCTGAATGCCTGCTAGGACTGACTGGTTTACTACTGTGATGTCCAAGTCTAAGGCACCTATACAGTTACATTCTACTTCATTTTGAAACTTATTTAAAAAAAAAAAAGCAAAAGTGTGTCTAACCAGCAAGAGGTATTATCTTCCTTCCAGAAGTAAAAAAATGCCACGCTGGAAAACTACAGGGACACTGACCAAAGAGCAATAAAGAAACATCAGGAGAACTTCTGAAACATTAATGATGTCCTTCTGCCAAAGCTTGTAAAAATGTACTAAAACTTTGAGTATTCATGAACATGGCAGCTTGAGATTTACCTCATCTCATCAACTCCCTGGGCTAAGTTTTCACTTACCCAATATTTTTCCCAGATGGAATCTCTATAGGATTATGAGAGAGAAGAGGGAAAGACATACATTCCTTAGCCAAGACATAATTAAACAGAGTTATCAAGGCCAGACCTCTGACTGGGCTGTGAAATCTACTGCCAGATGTTGCAGATACATCTGTCTAAGTACTAACAGGATCACTTTTATCATAATATCTAAGCATTTCACAAATATTAATGGATTTTCTCTCTGGGAAAGGACTGTTTTTTCTTACTACCATGGTATAGGACAGAACTGGACAAATAACAGTAACAAAGTGGGTATTTTTTGAGTTTTGCATTTTGCTTTTAAGCATTTTTTATCTGCCTTTTTTTTGTACACAGGGGAAAAAACACCTTAAACTATGAAGCTTGAAAATCTATAGACATCTAGTTGCTTCCATATAGCAGGCTCTTTCCTCCATTTTTCTGTAGCTGTTGAACAATAGAGCATTGAAAAATGGTGAACTATTTACTGAGTATTCACTTCAGTATATTTTTAGTTGTGCTAATCTTACATAGTGTCGTGGTAGCAACTGTGGCCTACAGACTGAAAAACTAAAAGACAGTTATCAAGGATCTTATATACAGACATACATACATATATTTACAAATATAAAACAAAAATATTAACAATAATTAAATGTGCATTAAAAATTAAATATGTATGTGAATATATATATTTTTATATCATTTAAAATGTGGACATACATATATCTGATACAGGTACCTTATATTTCATCTATTTCATAACACATGGGAGTTGTTTCACATTTTTTAAGAGTTGTCCATCCTGAACTTCCTGCACTATACTGAACATGATGTGTGAAAGAGAAAATTCTGCTTCTTACATTACTCTGTCATTTCACTGTGCATAGGGGCAGAGATAATGGGAAAGGAAAGGTGGGGAAATGGCATCAAATCCTATACTTTGTGTTAGAAAACTGCACTCTTCTCTGCAAAGATCCAAGCAGGCTTTCCTTAGACCTCCCAGACTGGTGAAGAAGAGCGTATGTATGTATATGAGAGCAAAAGTGGAACACTTCCATTGGGTCTGGCATTAAATAGCCAATAACTGAAATAGCACCTGTAAGAGATCACTAAATGTAAACATCCAGGTGCTGCAACAAGCAAAAACATTTGTTTAAATGTCTGAGACACTGCCAGCTTCTGATGTCTGAAAGAGAGGTGCATTTTCATGCATTTACAGAGTAAAATGGAGTTGGTCACACTCCACCTCAGACATGAAAGCCTTCTCCAGTGACTAGCAAGGGAACCCAAATGGCTGTGTAGACAGGGCACAAGGTATCTTTGAAAGCTAAAGAGGGGGGGTAGAGAAACTTCCCTAACTCAGTCAACTCTGAATTATAAACCATTTGAAGGGGAGTCAGTGCACCCTTCTGCTCTCCTTGGGGGACACACACTGAGCCAGTCCCAGAGTCTGCCATGCATATGCTGAGGTCAGCTGCGTGATGGATGTGCTGACTTGGGATGTCTCCCCACTGACAGCTTTGGCAGCTGTCAGTCTCTGCCAGGTCTCATCCTTTATGCTCTGAGCAGGGAAGGTCGGTTTACAGAATATGAAGACAAGGCTAAAGTGTATTAATCCATTTTGTGTTTTCCTAAGTATTGCTTGCCAAATTCGATGATGGCATCACATATATCGCAGACAGGCACCCGATACTGATTGAGCTGGCATTTCTGATGCTGGCTGAAGGTGGTAGCTCACATGGGAATTAATGATGCTACACAAATACTTTTGTTCTAATAAAATTGCTATAGCTGCATAGAGTGTTAGGATGAATTTTTGAAGAAGATTCTAGATAAATTACAGTTTGTTATTAATAATTTGTTAGCTGTACACTGTATGTAACTATAGACATAATTACTATATTCCTGATGAGCTTTGTATTTTACCACTCTATTCTTATTGGTAAAATAATCCATTTACTTTTTTGCTCCTGTACCAAGAGTTTGGTTAAACCTTGCTGGAACTTGAAAGATTATTGAGAATAAGGGGTTTCTTTTTGCATTTGAGCGCAAGTTTCCCCTTACATTATATTTTTAACTTTTAAATGCTTTCTTTTTTTTTTTTTTTTTTTTTTTTTTTATTCACTTTAGAAGATAAATTAGTTTCTGGCCAGGAAATATATTTACAGTTGCTAAGCATTTCCCTAACAAGTGAAAAAAAAAACCCCTATTTTGTGTCCATTTAGCTGTCAGTAAGCTCTGATGCTGTCACCAGAATAATATTGATATACTTGTGATATTTATATATTTGAAAAGTATATGTTCTTTGGACTTTGTGGCTTTTTAAAATATGTTTCCTAAGATTAGTTAAGTGTTTCCTGTGATGATATATAATACAATTGATGCTATAAAGTACTTTACCTGGCCCTGTGGGGACCTGCAAGGACTTTTAGCACCTGTATTTTCTGACCATGCACTGCATCTGGGTTCTCTACTGTTTTCAAATCAGAAGAGGAAAAACAGCCCATACAGAGCTGCATGTGCTGGGAATTATGTTTAACTATGTTCATTGTACTTTTGGAGGCAGAGGTAGAATTTTGTTTTGTGTGTACAAGTTAGTTGCCAATTATTTATTTAAAACTTGTAATTAGTGCCAGAGAGGTTGAAGGCCTTGGCTACATTCCCCAGCAAAGCAAACACATAAAACAAAATAAATGTGGTTTGAAGTATATTCAGTGCCTTGGAGGGAAATATGCCCTAGTTTAATCCTGATCTTTGATTCCCAGAGCTGTTCAATTCCAAGAGGAACAGAAGATTGCCCACATATCAGGCTGTTAACTGTCCTTTAGGTATTCAAGTTACTTACTCATGAAAGAATTCATAAATTCCTCATTAATGCCAATATTTTAGATCCTGTGTTAGATGTAACCCTCCACTGTGAGGCAATGGCTTTGACCTGCTGGAAGCCAAATCAACTCCATCAGGTTGCTGGAGCAGTGCACTGGAAGATTTGCAATTGCCAGTAAATATTTCTTTACCCAGAGAGAGTGACCCAAACTCAGCATTACAGATTAGTTTCAAAAAAAAATACATATAGAACTTAACTGTTCACTTCTTAACATCCTGTTCTGTTTTGTGCAGAGATAACTCAGACAAATCAGAGGTTTTACTAATATTTTCTTCATTCAAAAAACTTCAAAACGGGATTCAAAAAGCATTTTATTAACTTAATTAGGCTTTTCCAGGGACACATTACTTACAGATTATTCTTCTGCACGGTCAATAATGGGACTTTTATTATGTTCCTTGGGAAACTTTATAACCAGTTAGTGAATTTTATCATTAACAAACTTGTTCTGCTTGTCAAGATGAGTTTTTTCTCTGCACAGCTTCACTCTGTTACACTTAGTTGTATCTTCCTGCATTTTAGTAAACAATTTTTTCTATGCTTTATAAATATTTCTAAAAAATCACTTGACAATCCTTTTTAAAATAGTTTAAAAAATTTAAATAAAACAGATGGGCCTCAAGCACTCATTTTCACATCTTTTAGCCATGTGTTTTCATAAAATCCTCTGTATTAAACAGATCTGCTACTCACTGAATATGTTCTATTCTCCTTTTTAAATCACTTCATCTTTGCAGATAGAAGTCGCATTAATTTCAGTTCAGAGCAATCATCAATAAAAAGTCATTATTCTTATGAAGTTCTTTTTATCTGTGTATCCCAGAGTTTATGATAAATATTACACAATCAATTCCTTCTCTGCCTCACTGGCAAAGGTGTGTAATGCTTCACTGGTAAAGCTGGAAAATGAAGCATCCCTTAGGACTGTAAGGTCCTCTGACTTGAAGTTGCTCAGTTCAAAAACCCTTGAAAATCAGGTCACATGGTTTTCAAGTTGGATATTCAAAAATGCAGGCCAAGGAAAAGAAATTTACAATTTAGTTGCATTCATCTGTTTCATTCTCACGAATAAAATCAGGCAGGCACATGCTTACACTTAAAAAAGTGTTTATAACCCCTTGACTTCAACAGAACATAAACACATAAACACATTCATGAAGTAAAAGTACATTAGAACTATGGAATCATTTAGGTTGGAGATGATTGTGGAGTCCAGCCACTAGGCCAGCACTGCCAAGGCCACAGCTAAACCATGTCCTTAAGTGCCACATGTACACATCTTTTAAATACCTCTAGGAGTGGTGACTCAACCAGCTCCTGACTGCATAGATACCTAGTGTCCTAAATGGTAACGTACTTTACCAAGTCACACATTACTACCATTTGAATAAAATTATAACATTGCTTGTTCACAGAAATATCGGTGTCCCTTCTGTTCTGGTATTAGATAGGAATTGGAAAGGACCAAAAATAGTGCCCGGAAGACTCATTACAAATGTATCTTTTCATTCATTACATCAGTGACCCAGAAGTCTGAAAGCAGGCATTTAGAACAAAGTGGCCAAGCTTTCAAGGTTAACTACATTAATCTTTGGTGAATGACAGGCATAAAGTCTAATCACTTCTTGCTGACAAACAAAAGAAATTAGAATGATCCATCTCTTACTTTAAGCAGGCATCCCTCACCAGAGTAATTGATGCCCTGTAGTTATTATCTCACTTCTTTTAAGAGATATCCCTTAATTCATTTAGGTGTGGTAGGGGTACAACCAGGGCTAAGTAAGCAACATCTGCAACACTTTGTGGGTGTTGCTTACTTTCACTGCAATAATTCAGTCTCAAAAAAGCTAGGGACTTTTGACTATGTAAATCAAAAACATAAAAATGACAATTCCCTTTCCTAGTTGCTCTGAAGAATTAAACAACCAAAATACAAAGTCCTGCCCAGATCTCACAATTCCTGCAATTGCTTCCCCATTTCAACAGAGCTCTATCTGCAGGGGAGTGGCTAGAAGGTGTCCACAGCCACCTCCTACCTGTTCATTCATTAGGTCTCAGGCTTATATGTTGCATGGTTTTGACTGTGGGCCATTCCTGAGGAGCCTTAGCTACACTGTGATGATGATTTGCTCTGACACATTTGTGAGAGAGGCAGGGCTTTACAAGCGAATTCAGGTAACAGCAGTTATGCAGTACATTTAAAACCAGAAGACACTAAAAGATGTGTTTGCAGAAACAGTATAGATATGCTATCAGCTGCTACTGAAATGGAAGGCAGTTTTGAGACACATTTCCAGAACAGGCGCTAGCATCCTGCACAGCAAACTATTTGTTATCTAAAGATTATTTTGTCCCACGGATTTATCACAGGCTGAATACTGGCTATAAGGGTATTTAGTGTCTACTGGTCTGCTCCATATACGTATAGAGCAGTCAGTGAGCATGTTCTTAAGCAGCATTTAAACATTATTTATATGTATTTAATTGACTAAATTACAGCCTAGTACATGGCTTTCAGCCATGACAGCAATCCTGACAGAACAGTCCTTCAACAAATCAAGATGCAACCTGCTAGCTGTCTCATAAAGATAGGACTACCTGCTCCTTTATTAATTTCATGCCTCTGAAGACATTATTAGAAAAACATTATTCCTCCCTTTTTGTAGATGCACACAGCAGAAGTCAAACAAGACCTGAGCTAGCTTTTTCATTCTTAAACCAACCGAAACACAGAAACAAGCAAAACCTCTTAACGGGCTGGTAACATAAAACCTTCAACTTGGCAGGACAAGACAAATAACAAGAACCAAAGATGCTGTCTTTAGAAAGCAGATGGAAAAGAATGTCTTTTAAATATGCCTTTACACATCATTCACTTCATCTCTTCGTTTTCCTAAAACCATACCTGAACATGTGCCCCTCATATTATTTGTTCACTTTACTTCTGTATTAACATATTGTTAAAATGATTCATTATTATTTGAATAGCCTAACCTTGCAGGTCTTTTAACACATATAACAATAACCTTATTTTTATTGTCTATTTCCTAATTCATAGAAAGTAAAATTGCCCTTTCTGGGCAAAAAATCTGTGTGTACAGTCTTACCGACAATTCATTCCCTTCTGCCACGCAGCAAAACTTCTAATTAACCAGGACTCTCAGGGGCCTGGTTAACTTCTACTTGCACAGCTATATTGCTGAAAACTGTAATATGGTCAACAACTCCCTAAAAAGAAGAGGCTTTGCACTTTCTGGAATGAGAGAAGAAATGGTTTTGCATGGATCAGTAAAGATAGCAATAATTGCCATAAGGCTTACTGCAATTTATGCAGAAGAAGTCTCTCAATTGCTCATAGTGGACTGTCAGATGTGAGACAGCATGCAAATGGAGCAGATCATAAAAATAATTTCTAGCCTGGATTCTTAGAACGAGAATCTTGAAACCTTCCTTTATTGCTAAGAAAAGTAGGAATAGAGAAAACAATGTGATTGCTGGAAATGTAACAGAAGTGCATATTGTATTATTCATACTCTTTTACAGAGCTGTAACAAGCTAAATAATACAGTTTCCCAAGATTTATGCACAGCTATATCTTGGTAGAACAAAAGGTTCATAAATTGCCAGCAGCATATTAGTTTTCTTTCGGTTTAGGAACAATTAAAGTCTTGGTTGAAAGGGTATATCTTTTCCCCTGGACACTGGTGCCTTAAGCCGTGGAAATACAGAAAAGTTTCCAGTAGTTTGTTGGGTACTATACAGTTAAAAACTAAATAAGGCATTGTCTGTTTGATTAATTTCAAGACAGCAATGAAAATATATTAGGAATATTTGGAAAAGTAAAAAATATACTGAAATAATATAGTTTGAACTTTGACAATTACGGTAGCTGCTATCATATCATTTTTGCGAAGCAGAGAATACTTGCTGACAGGTAATTGTATAGGTCTTTTACTGTGCACCTCAGCAGAGTATGGTATATATGATATTGAATACAGAGTTTCAAACACTCTCAGTCATTTTGTGTCACCTTCCCAATGGCATTCAGTTTTCCAAGACATAGTTCACTTAGGTAATTTTGAACACGTAGAAGTACTGCAGCATATCCTCCCAAAATGGTTACCTCCTACTTGGCACTTGAAAAGATCTTAAAATGGTTTTTAACTACCAGTAATTACCTATATGCATTACATGTGGGACTTATCTCACCTAAGTTTAATGGTATGAAATCATACAATTTCTCATCTAAACTAGTTGTCTTATGCAGCTATCTTAGGAAAACATCATCTTTCAAATAACACTTCCTGATATTGATCTGTTATAGTTTTACAGCATTTCTGAGCATTTTCCTCAGCCATGTTATGGGCTTCTCAGAATCTTACTGAAGTCAAAGCAAGAGCCTAATTTCTTTGTGAATGCAGTATAACCTGCTCTCAGTCTATAAACTCAGTATCTTGCTTAGGGACACATGATCTTGATATGTCAAAAATAGAAAGGCTGGATGGACTGGATGGACTGACTGCAGTCATTCGAGACATCTCTTATGAGGACCTCACTGAGATATCCAAGCGTGATGATAAAAGGCAGGTGTCTCCAGTTCCCCAGATTCTTAAAATGGCCTGCTATTGAGGGTGAATGAGAAAATTCTGACAGTAAATAAAAAGAGGAGATTCAAACTGTACACCTGCCAGTGACCTAACCTTTTTTTTTTTGTTTTTAACTTACGTTACTGAGTGACAGTAGACATCCCTCTTTCTTTTTTCTTAGGAAAATACATTGCTGCTCCACCTGTTCCTCATCTTGTTTTACTTTGCTTATCTTTAGGAATTACGTCTTGGAGGGATTTTCTTGCTATTCAGTTCTTGACTGCTGAAGATCAGTGGCTTTAACATTTGCCTGTCAATGGCAGATGTTTTTGTAATCTCATGTTCCATACTCAGAGCGCTGGACGTTACAGTCTTGACATTTGGCCTGAGATTGAGGATTTGCTATTAGTATTTCCCCAGGAAACTGACACTTGATGGGCAGGTTACATAATCCATGCTTGGATACATTTCTTAGTGAATTGATCTCCATTTCAAATTGACATGGACGAAGACACAAATGTAGTAGATCACCATCTATCCCTCACCCATGGTGTATTTTAATAAAATGCAACATGCATCTCAGTGTAAGCTATGAAGCATATAAATCTACAACATGCAGCTTGAAACTTGCTTACAAAATACCATGAATGCCTTCCCCATTTCCCTAGTGTTTGTTTACTTATGCAGGAAGTCTAGAAAAATATTTTGATGTATTGCATGCCATAATTTTTAACATTACTCAAAATGTTCCAAAAGACTTTTAGTGAAAGTTAACCCACATCAATCATGACCTTGACATGAAAAATTACTGCCAACCTTTAAATATAAGAAGGAGAAGGAACAAGCATTCTAATACTCCTGGCTGGCACTGAATTGTTGAAAACATTTAAAGTGTTATGCACATATTCTGTCTACACTGGAATAATATAAAAGGAAGCAAATCATTTATTACCTTGGCAAACATAATTAAAGATCTTTTATCTTTTCAACTTATAGGATACCAGAATGTGCACTTTATATAGTAGAATTATATTTAGTAACCATTGTATTAGTAACTATAGTAACTCTTTCTACTTTAGATTAACATAGATTCCAACGAATTCCCAGGGAGCTGTTCAAAGTTAGTGAAAATACGCATTCAGGCTATGACTTTGTACCATATGTTGCTCCTTCCCTATTGTATTTCCCCTATTGTATTGTTATCCAAACAAAAGGTGATACTAGACTAAGCAGGTTGACCTGATTTTCTTGTATTCTTCCTATGAAGGAACAACAAGGAACTACATGCCAAGATCTGGTTGTTTCACTGAATCTGAATACAAAAATCTTTTTATTGAAGATGCACAAACAGCATTGTCTCCAGCTCTGTGCCAAAAATTCAGTAGTGTGCCTACCAAAGTGTCAAATGTCTTGTAACTTCTCTAACAAAAGTAAACTTTATCAAAAGTCTGAGACTTACATCATCATGTAAAATTCCCTATATCTGTTGTTGCCTAAAGATCCAGGGAGATAAAAACTCTGACCAGGCCAACTTAGTATAGATAAGATATAGAGCAGCTCTTTTAATGAAGGCCTTCTGGCCACAGAGTACAAAAGGTGTGTCCACATACAGAATTCTTGCACTTTTATATCTTTACCAATTATCATATCTAATAGAGACATCCAATCCTAAGACCCCCTTTTCCTTGGTACCACCCTCAGAATTGCCCCACTGGAGTCCCTCAAGTGATCTTGGGCCTTCTATCTTGTTTTGTCTACCATATCTCTTGGTATTCTGGTCCAAGTGCACATCTAAATGGAATCCAACAGAATGTTCTTGCTGCATATCTATTGCCTTGAAAAGACAGTTAAAAGACGGTAAAATTGAAGCTTCAGGAATGTGACACACAAACTGTGAGAAAGTCTAACGGTCTAAAGTGAAGGAAAACTCCAGCTACATTAAAATCTACAAAAAGCTAAAAATCTTAAAAATTCTGAGGCATCACTCTGGAGAGTTTTGGTCAATCTGATATACTTGGACACAGAATTAAATATGATTCAAATGAGGAAATACTTCTTTTGTCTGTTATTATGGAAAACTTCAGCCTTGAAATATTTTAGCTGTACATTCCTTTAGACTGTATGCTTTATAAAACCTTGTTATTACAAATCCAGCTTATTTCTAAGCCTTGATCCACAAAGCCTCTTTATATACAGATTTTGATTTTTTTTGGCAACACATCTAAACCATATCTAATTTATTCAAAGTTCTGACTGTGGTTTTCAGTCTCTTACAGCATTTCAACAAGTTGTGCAAACTATGAAATTTTATGAAAATATGGCATTTACCTGAGGATATAAAAAACTGCTCTTCTGCTCCATCTGACTTGTTATTCTACTCTTGCAATGGTCAGAGTCACCTATAAATGTTCTATCACACTTTTAAATCATGCAGTTCACTATCTTGTAGGAAAATAGATGAAGGCAATTTCCTTCTGCTCACAGTGGTAGCATTATATGCCTAACTTGAACTCTTACTCTCAATGAACTAAAAGCATTTTAACTGAGCTAGTTAAAAAACATAGAAATGGCCAGTATTCTTGAAATAGCTACCCCAGGGCAGGAATCAATTGTACTGTTAATTTGAGAAAATCAGTTTCCAGAAAATATGAACAATGATCACAAATAAGAAAATAAATGTAACCAAAAGCTAATGCAATTAATCAAGGAGTTCTTTTCTGTGATGTCTTCTTACTGCCTGAAACATAAATGTAAATTTAGTATATGTCAGCTGTATTAATGAGAAGCCCAAGACGGAGTTTTTAACTATGAAACTTCAATACAACTAGCAAATTGAAAATGTTAAAGGAAAAAACTTTGTAAAGGAGAGGAGGAGATCTGTGTGAACACGTTTCTCCTTGGTTTATTTCTCACCAGCAGTTGCTGGTTCAACTGGATAACAGCTCTTTCCCAGCATCTTAAAGAACTAGTCAGCCTCACAGCCCTATTTTCTGAAGGAAAAGAGAAGACTGGTAGGACAGATACTGGCAGTTTTTCCTCACTATTAGAGTTGATCACCTTTGCTTTAAAGAACTCCAAAGGCTCTTATGAGTTTTAGTTTTTTTATTTGTCTGCTTTTTCGGAAGATGCTTGTGCTGGTTTTGACTGGGATAGATATTTTTCCTCATAGAAGCTGGTATGGGGATATGTTTTGGATTTGTGCTGAAAACAGTTTCGATAATACAGAGCTTCTATAGTATATTATTTACATACAAATAAAATCTATATTACATATAATATAGAGTTTATATAGGTTTTTTTATTGCTCAGCATTGCTTACACAGAGCCAAAGCCTTTGTTGCCTCTCACCCCACTCCACCAGCAAGGAGGCTGGGAGAGCACAAGGAGTTGGGAGGGGACACAGCCAGCACAGCTGACTGCGATTGACACAAGGGATATTCCATAGCATGGGGCATCATGAGCTTCATATAAAGCTGGGGGAAGAAGGAGGAAAGGGGGTGGACATTCAGAGTTGTGGCATTTCTCTTCCCAGTCACTGTTATGAGCCCTACTTTCCCTACTTTCCTGGGAATGGCTGAACACCTGCCTGCCCATGGGAAGGAGTGAATGAATTCCTTGTTTTACTTTGCTTGTGTGTACACAGCTTTTGCTTTACCTATATGAGAACATGAATTTTCTAGCTTTTACCCTTCCAATTCTCTCTTTGATCCCACTAGTGGCTGAAGGAGAGAGCAAGTGGTTGCTGGCTGGGGTTTAACTACAGCAATGCTGAAAGAATCTCTTCTCTTCTGCCTGTTTTCAATAATTGCCTTGTAATGGCAAGGAGCACTTCAGGAGAATCTATTGGCCATGTTAGATTATGTCTGACCACTAGACTGATGCTCTGAAGGCTTTAACTCATGGGATCCTGTGCCATAATTTTTCTTCCACTTCATTTGCAATATTCTTATTTTTAGAATCAATGTGAGACAGACCCAATTATACTTGAAGTTCAGCAGCATAAAATAGGTGTCTGAATTTGACTCTTGAGTTATTCTAATCATCATTTTCACAATTTGACATAATTTACACAATGCTATTTGGTTTTAAACACCCCAGGCTCAAAGTTCCATGTTTAAAAGTCAGGTATTTTCAAAAAAAAACCCACAAATATAAATTACTTGACATTATAGTCAAGTACCTCTGATATGTTATGCTCAGCAAATACAGAGTAACATGTAAGATTATATTCTCCATTATTATTTTTTTCTGAATGCTAGGAACAATATTCTAGAGTGAACAGGGACTGTTTATATTTGTGGAAATTTGAAAAAGCCACTGTAAATTTGAGGTTTTCTTTCCTAGCTGTATTTAAGTTAATTTCTATCTGTGCTTCACTGGACCTCTCTTGGCTCCTGTCCTTCAACAGTGATTTCCAGTCTCCTTGCAGATGTGCTCCACTTGACTGAGTCCACAGTGTTCCAACAGCAAATAAGTGGGGACCTGAAAGCATGGTGCTTTTCTGACAAGTTTTTTTATGGGAGCTATTAGCAATGAGTTTTAATTGTTACAAAATTATTTTGCAAACTCTAATTACCTGTCTGAAACTCAGTCTCCTAAATACAGGTCTACCAACCTTTGTCTGGGATTTGCTGGAAAGAAGCACCTTCACATGTGCAGGGAAGTAAGTCTGGTGCCATTATAAGATAACTCTAATGGTTTGGACACTGGTTGGATTTATTTTATTGCATATGCATAAAAAAGCTGTGCAGTGCAAATACAGTGAGTCTCTCAGAAATCTGCAGACACCTGGCAACCCTGCAAGCCTGAATGCTACTAGGCATACACAGTGGAGCAAGCCAGGCTAGTGGATGTCAAAAATCCCAGATGTGGATTTGTTGACCAATAAGGAGTAACAGGCAGTCCACAGCCAGACTCATGTTACTGTGTGTGTTCAACAGCAAACAAGCTTGCAATGTGATGATATCACATCATGATGTGCTAGCATCGAGAGTAAAAATTATTCTACAAAACAAAGAGTATCTTTGCAGATGGGTTTTCATCTGGAAGAGGATATGTCCCACTCATATGGTGGCTCTGTTTAAATAAATAATAAACACATAATGGCAGCAAAAAAAGTATCAACAAAATATTGATACATACAGTCAACTTTAGTTAGGCAAGATACTGGGAGCTGGGATAACCCAGAGGAGTGGAAATGGCCTCACCAAGTCACGCTTAACATAAGCCTTAGAGGTAGCACATTTTCCAAGAATGTCTATCCTAAAAATATTTTTAACTTAGAGCACCTTTGGATAGGTGTAATTTTGAAGGTATTAACTGAGTTGTATCTAGAATTGTGACTAAAAAGTCCTTCAAGAGACTAAAATGTCATTGCTTCTTTCAAGTACAGAAGTTGGAAGGAAAACAACACCAATATCCTCAAGGAACCTCATGGTAAATTTTGACTTGCATTTGTGTATACAAGTACTATACCCATATATCCCACTAATGTCAGAAGAATATCAGAGTTGAGACCTGCTGTGCATATCTGACAGGATTTTTTTTTTTACTGGAGAGATTTCATAGTATCTAAAAGATAAAAAAATTGGTATGAGATTCTGTCATTGTTTCCAGAGCTGTATAATTAGTCTTAAATGTTCTAGTTACAGTCTAGCTGTGGATTTGCATGTGTAACTCCTGGTGATTAAAGCAAAACATGAAGAGCAGAACTAAGCTTTTGCTCTGTGTGGGAAGCTATATATGAAACTGTGCCCACTGAAATCACTGGGAGTATTTTCTTTTCTTTGCTGGTTCAGGATTTTCTCCCATGTCTGGCTAAGTACTCAATAGATTCATTTTCAGAAATTCTATTCCCTCTCCCTTTTCTCCTGGTTAGATAAGATAAAATATTTTCAAGAAAAAAAAAAGTAAAAAGAGAAGTAACCCAAATAAATGCATAACTTTGATATCCTACTTCTCCCTGGCATAAAAGGAGAAAGAGAGGGTTTATGCTCCTACTGTAGTCCTGATTCTAAATCCAATGTAAATATAGAATGAAATGTAAATCCATTGGTTTTTTGTGTGGTGAATTTTACAACATTTTTATTATTGATTCAGTTATATGCTGTAAAGTGTCTTTCATTAAAAAATCCATAAGCAATTGAGGAAGGAGTTGAGGTGATGTCTTTGTGTCTGCTAAAGTTTAAACCCCTTTTGTATGTAGCCAGATAAAATCCAGGAGTGGAAAAAGTGACATATACCATGTCCTTCTCTGATCTCCAAGATTTTATGACATGTTTGCCTTTAGACTTGTAACTCTTTGGTTACATTTCAGTTGAGTTCTCCCACACTGTGTCACTGTCTTAAGTATTTTTCACTTTTCTAATGTCAACAGCTCTTCTGTTGAGAGGACTCAACAGGAAGTGGATGCAGGGAGTATGAGCTCTGATGAGATCCTTTAATCCACCCCTAATCCCACTCAATTAAAACTCCATTGATGACAGAAAAATCATTAAGTGCTGAAGAACAGGAAAATGAGTGAAAACAACCCTGCATGAGAAATTAGATGCACAGCTTTTAACAGGGGTGTCCTGCTCCTTCTGCAGCACACTTCCTTTCTGTGCCATCCCTGGCAAACAAAGCCCTTAAACTCTTACAGCTGAGCATGTAAAAATGTATAATCTAGTTGGCAGCTTAAGTAATGCAGCTCTCACTGTTCAGGGAGCCTTATGCACAGAATACGTAACATCACACGTCCCACTGCTAGGGGAGCCGAAGTGAACTGGAGGCTTATGTGAAGGGTTCATTCACTGACTGTTCTCTTCTATAAACATGTAGCCCTAGTAAACTGTGCATCCCTGTTCAACCAATGCACTGCTGCTTACCTGTGTATTTCTGTAATTAATTTTCAC
Source organism: Pyrocephalus nanus (assembly GCA_038380795.1). NCBI lineage: Eukaryota > Metazoa > Chordata > Aves > Passeriformes > Tyrannidae > Pyrocephalus > Pyrocephalus nanus. The sequence continues at coordinate 56,211,787 of CM076264.1, read as the reverse complement.
GGATGCAGTTTGCAGAGATAGAAAGAAAAGTGCAAGTGAAAGTGACAAAAAAAAAAAAAGAAAAAAGAAGAAAAACACCCCCCATCATTCTGTTTATAAATAAGTTGAATAGCATTCTTTCCTATTTTTTAATGTAAAAAACAAAGGATCTTTTTAATGGATATTTTTACATTTAGCGTGTCCATTTTTCTGTTTTGCATCTTTTGTAATGAAGCAGGAGGAAAAATAAGCCAAGAATGCAATATTTGATTTTATCTTTCCCCTTTGCACAACCCTCTCCTCCAAAACCTTCAGGTGGTTGGTAGGTCATAGTGAAATTGGAAGCCTAGTAGAGGATGTATGAAGAACTAAGGAGCAGCAGAACTGAATGATATTTTCCACTGGAAAATGTGGGAACCATATGCTGTAAATGTTGAGTACAGTTAACGTGGCTTGAAGGAGCATTAAATCCATTTATCCTGCATGACCCCCCTCTTCCCAGAGTATACACGCATGGGTCATGGAGCCAAAAGTGGTATAACAACCAGCTGGACTTTGTTAAAGGTTCTGGTGGTGGCCAGAGGAAAGCCTTTGATAAGTCTTTCTGCAAGTCTATGCTGAGAACTTACACCACTGCAGTCTTGATTTCTCACGGATTCCCAATCTTTATTGTCCTCCTTTCTTGGCCTGAAATATCCCTGTTTGGAATCTCAAATAATCTCACAGACATAAGGAGTATATGAGGTAATTCATAGAAACTTAAGACCCAAACAGTTGTAGACTTCTTGGACGTATTTTGTTCCCTCTATGTGATTTTACACTGGAAAGAAATATGTAGGCTTCCATCTTTCTTCATCGCTGCTTAAAAATGGAATGGCCTGGTACTTTTCCAGGCAATCTGTGTGCACCTATAAACTGAAATGCAGCTCATAAACATTAACCATGTTGAAACAATACACTCGCTGTTTGCAATCACATTATAAACAACTTAGATGTAAGACACAATTTGTAGACATCTGTAATGTCACTGCACGGGGAAACCCAACCTCCACACCTAAACCACCGAGTAATTATCAGCACATATATATTTTGCCTTGCACATAAACTTTCAAGTAATATGTATATCATACCTATGACATTGTTTTTAATAATGTCATTTTCATGAAATAGTGGTGGCATTAAAACCTCTGACCACTTTTACAGTCCTTTAATGCCTCTTCTCCCTACTTCTTTGGCACACACTCACTGCTGTCTACTTCAAACTGCAGATTGCCAGAACTTCTTTGCTACATGCTTAAGTGCCTTGTTCAACGCCTTGTATTCTAATTCCTATGTAGTGCCCCTAGGGGTTGCAGTAAAAACCATAACTCATGGGTCCTGACCCTTCAGATACTTTCTAGTACAAGTAATACCCACTAAGGCTGGTAAGCACGTCCAAGAGCAGGCTGATGATTTGTGCACTTGGCAAACAGAGGCTCAAGAGATTCTTCAGAGGTTTCACTTGATAAACAGGAGAATGTTGCCATGCTTGCATTCCCTGACATTTATTTTGATATAACGAAAAGCTTTTGAAAGATAGGCAGTTTCCAAGGATTGAAGTACCTTGCAAGTTGCTTGTAGATCTCTCTTGGACAGCTCAGAGTCATCCCGCTTGCTCGTCAGCCTGCAGAGCTGTGGTCAGCTGCTGGTCATCAGCTTCAGCCGCAAAATTACAGGATCTGCAAATCTTCCACAACTCCTCCAAGTTCTATTCATAGAAATATACTAGGATCTACACTCAGTGGGTCTGGTGCCAGTGATAACTTTAGAGGGGACTTGGCTGGTTTCTTCCGTCTCCTTTTTTGAACTGTTTTGATGCAGGTAACATAAGGTCAGAGTCAAGACCTTGTGGAACAATTTCTCTATCATATTACATTGCAAACTTTTTAGCACTTACTCAATGCTGTTTCAGAGCAGTCCACTAGCAGACACTCTGTGTCAGTTTATTTTGTGTATTCTGAAATAAATTAAAAAAGGCATCTCTGCTGGGTTTTTGCAGGAGAAAAGACTACATGATTTGATTAGCCTTATGAATAAAATTCTAGACTCTGATTTATTTTCTTTAAGTCAGACAGTGAATTTAGTTACACAGTCCTTCTCAGGAGTCAGAGAACATGTATGAGGAACATGACACTCAAACGGGTGCCTGAGGTGTCAGTTCCTTTATCAGCTCAATTACAGGTATCCTGGTTTCTCTCCTCTCAGTTTTCCCATTTCTTAGACATGGATGAAGTTCCTCATCAGTTGTATAAAGGCACTAAGGTCTATGGGTAGTCAAGCTACTGTGATCAGATAAATTGTGGTCACACTTCACCCTGTAAAAGAGCCATTTGCCTGATGAATGAGGTTATTAGTGTTGATGTGCAGAACACCCACAGAGTCTACCTTTTGAGTAATACAAATCTAAATACTCTTCTAGAGTAAGCCTAGATCTGTAAAATAAAATGTGTTTGTCTACCCAATATCTGCTGTTCCTAGACACCAGGATCTGTTTACTGATTACAGCTCTTTGACCCTGCATTCCTCTACGAACACAAATTACAAATGATGCAGCCTCATACGTTGTTTCGTGATCATGGTTAAGGACCTTAAGCCTCTAAGCAACACTGAGGAAAACAGAACAGGCTACAGGTTCCTCAATGTCTTTGCCGTATGTCACTGTATGAAGTAAGGTATTCAATATGCTGCACCAGGGAGCAGTCCAGGAGTGTCTGCAGCAAAGGAAAGCCCCAGCCTGTGCCTATCTGGCACCTAAGAGATGCCACCACTGCTGCCCAAAGCTGTGTCTCAGCAAGGCAAAAACAAGTTTTCTATCCTCATTTCCTCACTCCGCTAGCCTGCACAGAGAAAGTGTTGGCTCTAAGCAGGCACCGTTTCCAATCAGCTATTGCAGTTGAGGAATAAGGGATTTCGAAGTTCTTGATTGGGCATGCAGCATGATCCTCTATGTGGCCCTGTATAATACAGGATAATGGATCGGTGTCTTTCTTCGTATTGGTTGGGGGTTTTTTAAGCATAGTTTTGCCAGTCAGCATTACTAGCATCAGGTGTTTGTGTCCAGCCCAAGCTGCAAATGCACCTACAAAATTGCTTGCCTGTGGAAAACATGAGTTAAGAGAGAAGAGGTGCATACTTGTGGGATGGGTTGTGCTTCTGAGATGGTAAATCAGTAGGCTGTAGGAAAGCCAGAATAGCAGACAGAAAAATAAAATATTAATCAGAAAGTCAAAATTCAAGTCCTGTCTGGTAATTCCATGGAAGAAAACAGCACCTATTCCAGAAACAGTTGATAAGGCACATCTTTACTCTATTTGCTGAGCTAGGGAAGACAGCCTAGCACTTGTCACTGATGTGCAGCGTAATGACAGGCTACCAGAGTCCCAGGTGCTTTTCTCCCTGTCACTATAGATATAAGATTGGAATTGATCTGGACAAAAACTGTGAGATGCTACCATTCACATTCAGTGAAATTAAAATGGTTTAAACCATTCCTAAAATACACTCATCTGCTGAGAATAGAAATACTGGGTCACTTTTGCCTGTATTTTGTTCTCATTTCATGCCAGGTTAGCACCGCAAAGCTCACAGGCACTGTACTCACCGAGCAGTAAGGAAATGAGACCACAGCCTTGATCTAGCACTAACATCATGAGTGAGATGTATTCCTTTACGCCTACCTTGGTTTCAAAACCTTGTTTAACTCAGGTGAAATACAGGACTGTACCACTGCTCTACTTGTATTTGCTGATTTTCAGCAAAATGGTCTTGTGAAATTTAACTTGAGAAGAGAGCAGAAGCTTCAGAGAAAGATTCAACTCAAAGTACTGGGAAAGACCTTATTTCTTCAGGTCTACTCGATGAAAAATAAATTCCATTGAAAGCATGTATGTTCCTAAGAACATCTTATATAGAAAAGAAATTAATCGATATCATTCAAGAGGTCACTACCAAATGTCACTAGTTAATGCAAAAATATCCAGAGCTGTTTCTTAGAGACTGCTAGAGAGTTTTCATTCAAATTCCCAGATCAAAGTTTCATAGGAAAAAAAAAATCACTAAAAATAATTCTGCATTATTGTATAATATCATTATTTTAAAAATATTCATTTTGTTTGGACTTGGAATATCAGGGTTTGGTGACGTAAAAAGAAAATACATCAAAGGGCTTTGGATACTCTCTTTGTATACTAATTTGGAAAAGTAATTTTCTTATTTCTTTTTCCTTCTGGAACTCACATTATTCTGAGAAAACTAATACAAGTCAAAACTTTCTGGCTCAAAGAAACATTTTTTTAAAGTATGCTCTTAGAAAATAGAGTTTTCTTTTTTTTTTTTTTTTTTTTTTTAAATGTGTTTGCTATCAATAGCATTTTAATGGTGTCCAGCTATGAGGGAAAAAAATCATAAGCATCTTTCCAATACGTAGTCAGATACAAAGACTAAAGGGGAAAAAAATCACAAAATCATACATATAAAAAACCACATTAAAAAAAAAAAAAAAGACGAGCTGCATTATTTGTTCTTGTGGATTGTGCAACTTGCCTCTTTATGAGTTGTTGAATGACAACTTAATTTGCAAGTGGAAGAGCAAAGAGAATAATGTGATAATTTATCTCCAAATGAAGATAGAGCAATAGCATACACAAAATGAATCAGCCCCATTCACAGACTGATTTTTAAAAGTCTTCCAGGAAAAAGTATTTTAGTATTTTTAAAAAAGCATTTGTAGCCAGCTGAAAATAATTTCTCATCCTCTTAACAACCTTCTTACATGGGAAACTAATGCACCCCTTGCCACTTGATAGGGCAGTGTATAAGTTTGAGAGGAGAAGGACATGTTTTAATATGCAAGTCTAATGGTGCTATTGGGTTTTTAAGAATCAGAATGATCTAACTGCTTTCTAAAGCGCATCTGAATATCATGGTATTCAGAGACATGTTGTGTCTTGTTACATTTTTTCAGTAATGTAGAACAAGAACACAATAGCTCCAGTAAATCAAACTAAAATGAGTGATTAAGTACCTGATTTAATACTGTGCATTCATTTTAGTTCAGATGATCCTTGCTTTGTTGTATAATACAATTGCATACAAGACTACATCATTTGCATGCTACAGCAAGGTACATTATAAAAATAATCTTAAATTATCAAGACCTGAAAGGGAGCAATTGTTGTGAGACAGTGTCCATATTTCAAAAACCAGTCTTTAGTGATGGGCTTCTCAATTCTTACTTAAGAGCATGTACTTCATTGCCTTAGTAATTCTTACTTTTCTCCTAAAATCCAGTAGCAGTTGCATCCCTTCAGATTTCTAGAGCCTTAGCCATTGCTGCTCCCCCTGCAAACTGTGAGTAACCTCTTACTTAGCAAGTTTTAAACTCTCCTGCATCTATCTCAAAACTTCAGTTGTACTATATCACATCTTTCCAAAGGATTCAGAGCTAAAAGGAGAATTTCATTCTAAAGTACTGCTTTAAAGTACTGTAGATCTACCTATCTCTCTGCAGGGTCTTCTATGTCCATTCAAGCGATTATTCCACCTCTCAGGCTTTTATCTTGGTTGGTAGTTGTTCACTGCTCCATCTGAAACCAGCAACTGGCTTTGGAAGCAAGGCAAAAAGCTCAGAGGTAAACACAGAGTGTATTAGTTACACTGAGTATAATTAAAACAAAAATGGGTGATTAGAAAGGTAGCTGATGTAATCTTAGTTCATTGGGTCCATCTCACCACGTGTAGCCTATCCTGTGTTTATGATCCTGCCTCCCTGTGATCCTGCTGCCGCTGCACATGGCTAATATGAGCAGGGCACAACAACAAACACAGCAGCCACCAAGAAGAATTTCAGCATTGTTGAAAGGCACCCAACCTGTGCTCTTTCTAAGCTCTCTAAGGCCCTTTTACTGTAGATCTCTTCTTGCTTCTTGCCTTTTCCCAGTGCTGAAAAACCCAATACATCAAAGTCCATTTTTATTGAGTGGAAGGGCTCCTCTTGAAGCCTGAGGGTCCCATCAGTGCCTCAAAGAACAGCCATTCAGCTTGATAAGAACTGCTGCCCTTCACCTGCCACCTCAGCATGATCCTTGAAATGCACCAGGAAGGCAAACCCTTTGGGCTGTTAAGCTGAGAAAAGGAAGGGTCGTGCTGATCCAGCCTGAGTGCAAGGACAGATAAGGTAGTACATATGTGCCTGTCTCTATGCACAGGAAAAAAGTCTCAATGAGTGCCAGCGATGGGCTATGGTGGCCAGCTGGTTGCAGTGCAGTGCATAATGTTATAAGCTGGAAATGGGGGGTAAATAAACCATGAAAAAAGTATTGCAAAGAAAGATATAGGGATATATTGTTTGATGATTATTAGGCTATGTAAGTCTTAACTACTCAGTCACAGTTTTGTTTAGAGTAATAACAGATTAGGAACAAATTCTTATTTGTCACAACTCGTCATCCTCTGCCTATGATCGTCCCATTCTCTGTCCTCTTGGTAAAGAAATATTCCAAGAGCATGACAGAAAGGAGAACAATGCTGCATTCACAGAAACATGTGTCATCACACTGGGGGACAGCATTGTTTCATGCTCTTCATGTATCTGCTTTGTATAAACACAAGGACATTAACAGAAAAGCAGTGATTCCAGCACTGGCTGGTTACACTCTACATAAAAGGGCTTCCTCTTCTGTCTAAATTTTTCAGCATTGGTGCTCACTTGGTACCCATCAATTTACAAATCAGAGGAGGAACATCTCTGATTTCTGGAGATCTCCAGGTCCTACTGTCTTCAATTGGAGCTATGGAGTGCTGAGCCTATCTGTAAACCAGCCTCTAAGTGTAATGTCCTCTGATTAATAAAATATTAAAAGCCTGTAATTAGTGCATAAATTGTAGGAAGTGCTACACTTCCTCCAGTCAAACAACATAAACTTTTGGAATTTATCCATAACTATGCATATCTAGACATCCTTAGATGTTTCTTGCACTTTATGTTTGTGTAATGGCAATTATTAAAGAAATAATATGTAGCAGTGGATACTATTGAGTCTATTTCAGGGAAGCAGTCACATTTGTGCAAAGAAGCAGCCAATTTGGCTAATAGAAAGCTCTCTCATTAGCTTGTTTTCAGTACTTCTTGCTTGAGAAACTTCCTTTGTTCTCATCAATGTGACTTTGAAATGAGACTAAAGGGAAAGAAGCTGGCTGGAACAGAAACTTCTCTTACACACTACTCCAAGTCTTCATAGTAGAATCTTTAAAGAAGACTGCAGGCTTAGAAGTCAACAGTGTAGTTGAATGGTTTCCTATAGATGCCAGGTGTCCAAAATATGATAAATTTAAAGATCAGACTTTAAAAATATTTAAGCCTCTAACCCCATTAAAACTGTGATGGATTTTGCCTTAAATTAAGGATTTTACTTCTTTTGTAAAACTCGTCCCATATGACTTTTGCCAAGCTGAGTCTTATTTTGCCACTTTTTAGCCTCTCGAGATTCCATTATCCTAATTTAATAAAACCTGTGAATGCAATCAGCAGGCTATTTTTCTGCACCCACATCTCTAATAAAAAATGTTGTATGAGTTTATATCCAACAAAGACCCTTGTATTGCACTTCTTGTAACCTCCTATATTGTTATCTTTAATAATTTCTCAAGAAAAGGTTGCATGCTTCTCTCTACTGTATTTGGAGAACCAAATTGGAGATGCATATGAGTAAATGCCTTAACTGACCTATATTAGGGAGGGAAGTAACAAAAGAGCTAGAACTATGTTCCTTCTTTTTCTTGCCTTTTTTTTTTTTTTAAGCCTGTGCTTATTTATGTGTGTTTTTCAGTCCTCCTTTTCCTGTACTCAGTTTCCAGTAAACTCACTGTAGATCCTTTAGAACCCATCTTTGTTTCTCTCATGTTTATATATTAATCATTTTATATGACAATGGGAAATATTTGAGAAACAATAAATGCTGATTGGAAAGCAGCTATTGTAAGCATAAAGGATCAAATTCTCATCCTGTTACATTAATGAGCTGTTTATTCCTGTCTAGCAGAAGTCCTTTTTAGCTTTGTATACTGCCTGTAGACTTTAGCAAGAGAATAAATGGTGTGAAGTTTTCTCTTGGTTTATGTGAGCCTCTGTAAGTCTAAGTGCAAGACAGCTAGCAAGAGAGAATAATGCCAGAGAGAACTGGTAGCACATCAAAAGTCTAATTTGAGGTATGCCTGTGGAAGGCAGGGACAGGCTCCATATCCTATGACAAAACTACTGGGTACTGAATGGCCCAGGCTAAAGCTGGACGATTCCTCCAACAGTCTCTAAGTAAAACTGAAGGTAACATTACCTGCCTCTCCAAGGACATACCAGTCCCTCTGGGGAGCTAGGGATATGTCTGGTGGAAGAAACTCACACCCCAGTAAGGGGTCTGCATCCTCTGTCCTAAACTGTAAGTTAAAACCCATCAGTCATTTTCAATGTGTTATACACATAGCCTACAGGATTAGAATGAACAGTATGATACTGGGTTTGTATTACTTTCATCTGCTAAATAGTCTCTCTTATGCACTCCAATACTACAGTAATAGGCTCTGGATAATATCTTAAACTGAAGGAGTTAGTCTTCAACCATATTGCAGTGTTTGTGCACACAATACTGCAGCAACATGGCATTTTACAGCAAAACATGAGGGAAAAAAGTGAGAATGAACAAATATGGTTGCGTCATATTAGAAACAATAGGCTAAATGCCAATCTTCCAGCATTTCTAAGTAATATCCTTGTGTTTATACTATTAGTTCAACCAACATTACTCCGCTTCTTACTAAAATAATAACAAGAACAGAACCGTTTGTTCAGCCCGACTGCTGGAAAAAGAAGATGACGTTGTATGTAGAACTGCAGGAAATTATGTTGACTGATAACAAATATAATTATTTCAGAATTATTATGATTGTGTCACAATCATTCCATGAATGCAAAAGATATTTTTTCTCCGCTCCTTCTTTCCCCCTTACAGCTCAACTCCTTATCTTCCTTCTTTGTTCCTACCTTCTGCAGCAGTTGCAACACTGGCACTGTGCCCCAGCATATGAAAGCTATAGTATTGTGGATTATCAGAGTTTTTGCCTGGAATAAGATGGATGCAGAAACACTCTGCTTAACAAAGGCCCCACTTTATTTTTGCCCAGTCTCCTTCCCCCTGTTCTTTGTAGCTTCAGTAGGGTATATCAAGTCACAGGGCTGCACAAAGAGTAGCTACTTTCTGAGAGGGTTTACAGACTTCAAAAACATTTTGGTTTTAAGAAAACCAACCTTAAAACACTCATTCACAACAGTGTCACTGTAAAAAGGTTATTAATTTCGGGCTGAGGTGTTGGTAGGATAAAATGGTTCATAAAATGGATTCTAACAGGAACAGAGTAGAGTAAGGAACAATGGTTGGAGAAGGTCCCCAAAATAAGTGACATTGGTGAAGACTGTAGCTACTGATATACATTATAGAGCAACTGAAGAGAAAGGAGATGGACTGTGAAAATTAGATCTTGATGAGGAGCAAAGTACTGAAAAAAGTAGTAAATTAGAATTGATTGAAAACAGCCTGTTAAATAATATTGGGAAAGGTTACCTAGAAGTAGGGAATAGTTCAGATGCTGAATTCTGGTTTAATATGAACTAAACCATGGGAAACCATATGGATGAGGAGCTGTCATCACCTGAGACTGTTCCAGCTGTGTTGGTGGGAACAAAAAGATGGCAGCCTCTGTTGTTAAAACCCCCAGGCAATAGTGTGGAAAGCCTCCAGCCCACCACATAACAAGATTTTAGCAGCATCTAGACAAACTACCAGAATCTAGGAAGTACCTAAAGGTGAAGAAGTATCCAAAAAATACTGCTAAGCTTTTGATGCATTCATCTGCACTGGCTAAGCAGTAACACACAAGTAAGGTTTACAGAGAATAATTACAGTGTGTGTTAAAGCGTAATACCAACTTCCGCATGGAAAAGAGCATTAGTCAGTAGCAGAGGCCAATGTCTCATGACATGACAGTTCTAGTAGTCCCCAGCCACCCTTTTGTTGGGCTGTGAGCCATAGGAGCTGCAGGATAGGAGGCGGATTTGTTTATTCGATTGCTGAGCTGCAGAAGGCTGGCAGTGAGCTGCTGGCACTGCGGGGTGGTCACTCAGAGCCGTGAAAAGTCCTTCTGAGAAAGGCAGTCTTGATGCCTCACACAATGTAACCAGTCACATGTCATCAGAGATGTCTAATGTCCTAATGATGTCTGCACTTCTTGTTGACTGTGCACAAGTGAAAAGACTGTTTCAGACAAGGAGGCTTTGTCCCAGGCACTAACTCTGGACTGAGTCTACTTACACAGGGTTTAAACAAAGTCTAGCTATTGTAGCATAAGATTGCTGTTTTGAAGAGGGCTGTGTTTATTCTGCGTGCTTGAGTATCACATCTGTGTCTTTGGCTGCCAGGATCTGGAAACCCTAGATCATATCAGCAGCTCCTAATCAGGCTTTCCAACTTGGTGAATCTCTGTTTGAGCTAATCCTGTTAAAAGGAGAGTTTCAGACAGAGCATGAGGCACAAGTCCAGCCACCAGCTCTTTGAGACCTTGTTCTTCATGGAAAAATTATGAATTTCTGTATGTGCCTGGAATGTAGATTTTCTTGGTAATAACTAGCCAGGAGGGCGTGTGCTACACAACTCCCATGTATGACCCTTCAGGTTGTCGTGGGGAAGGGAAGCAACCACTGTCTGATCCTCCCTTTCATGCAGCAAATAGACCAGTGGAATACACAGCCATCTCTATAGCTTCACTTCCATTTCTCAATTTATAATGCTTCAGCTACAAATGTCCTGGCAACCTCCGGCTTTTGCTATCTTCAGAAAGATACAGGGAAAATCTCCTTTTTTTTTCTCCCTCGCCTTGGTAAGAGATTGAAGCCCACAGTATTGTCCCCTGGTTGCCCTGCTGCTTTGATTCCTTAGGCTGCATTTTAGAGTATAAATATCTTGCGGCACAGGAGCTGAACATGGCATCTCCAGTATATATAAGCTATCAGAAGTTAGAGAATATGAAACATTCTGAAACAAGTATATAGCCTTTTGCTCCAGAAAGTGATGTATTAAAACTACCTTATCTGCAACTTGACAGAGTAGAAATTATCATAGGGTCTTATATAGGGAAACTGCTTGTAAGCAGCATTAAAGGACATGGGTTACTAAATCTTCAAACAACAATGTCTTAAAATAATGAAAGTGGAAAAGAAGGAACTTGAGTCATCCAAAACATGCAAACTTATCTTGGCAGATAAACTACTGTTACTAGATACCTATTAAACCAGCTAATGTTTAATTTCACTAACCTTGAGTGAAGGCCTGTGTAAGAGGCACAATCAGACAATAGACGTAAAGGAAGAGATAAGGAAAAATGTAGAAAGATTAGTAAGGAGAAAGGCTAGGAGGGGATTTTGTCTGCTAAGAAAAGAATTATGTTCTTAATGGGGACAATCAGACATAAAAGAAAGGACACAAGAACACAGTAAAAACGAGATCTGAGCTTTACATACTGGACTATGCAAAAGAACTCACTAATACATATTTAAGTATAAATATATATACATATATATGCATTTTGCAGAGATATGAAAAGCTTTATGCCTTGAATCACATTCTAATCATGCTTTCCCTTTCTGAAATCTGCATGCTTTGATGTTGGCAATGGGATAACACTATTTGTGTTCTATTTATCTATACTGCATAAAACTGTGTTAGATTTATATTATGCTACAGCCAAGGCTTTGATACGCAGGAATAGTTCCTCTTTTAAATTATTACCATTCCTTTTTACTCATCAGGAGCTTCATCACAGCTACCTGCCCCTGAGAGACCAGATTTATTCAAAACATCCTTATGCTTTATATTGATGTTCCAGACAATTCAAGAGGGCTAAAGTGGGACATCTGTCTGTGAGCACCTGGTGATAGTCTGCTGAAAAGAGCAAAGAACGTAAAGAACATTGTTCTAGACCCCAGAAGAAGAGCCAGGTACAGGAGTGGGAAGAGACTGGTTCAGGCTTCCTTTCTCATCTGTAAAACACACAGAGTAGGCAGCCACATCTGCATTGCTGGCTAGTAATGAAAGCTTTGGGCTTCTGAAGCAGGTTTTGATTTATCAGGCATCACTGAAGCAGATTGCAAGCTGAGGAGGTTTCTGGGCTCTTTATGGGAAGCCTAGAGTCAGTATTTCCTACTGCCCGGATATTTCTAAAGAGCTAAGAATTTTACTGGTTAGTGGGAAACACTGGGCATTTTGAGTTTTATGGAATTTCTAGCATCTGAATATGGTCCGATCTGATCAATCCCCAAAGCGCAGAAACCATACAGAAGAAAAGAGATAAAATAGTGAACATTTCTTTTTTTTTTTTCAAATTATACCAGCCATCGCTGAGACCATAGAGCAAAAAGAACTACTGGACCTAAGGACCACTTCATTATATTTCTACTTGTGCACACCAATATATTGTGCTACATGTAAAAACCATAAAGTGTTCTTCTGATCTTAGTACATATGTCTGTGTTTATATATTTCTATATGTATGTAATATATTATATACATCTTATATAATGTACGTAGTAAACATGTAATATATACCACATAATAATGTTAGTGTGTGTAAAGACCAAGAAGTGTGGTAGTATTATTAGACTAAGTGGGGGTGCAGGTTTTTTGTAAGTTTTATACTAAAGGCCTATATGAAGAAAAGACAACTATAAAGTGTCCTAAAGGAACACACAGTATGTGGAACACTCAGGCCAAGTATCATAAGAATTTAAGCAGTTAAATTTGTTGGTTGTTTTTTTTTTACAGGTCTTTTTACAGTCCTAGTGAGTTTTAACCTGAACTGATTCCTTGATCTGGTTGAAAACCTAGCATAATCACCTTGTGCCGACAGAGGAGGGAGAGGGGGTATGGAGTGGGAATGAGCAGTCTAGAGAGGAACTCCATCTACCAGCTTCGCTGGTTCAAACTGCATGTGAAATTGCAGCCCCAGCAGCAGCAGGCAGCATCTGGGAGTGCCATGCAGACAGGCTATAAGAAACCACTCCTGTTATTATATTGCTGCATACAACCAGAGCCATATGTGCATATCAGGGCATTATAAATAATGCATTCTTTGAATCTTGTTACCAAAACAAACAGACCATTGTTAAAACACCCTGCCAGCATCTATCTCTTGTTTCCCCTAAAAATATTCCTTGAACTTTCAAGTTGCAACTGCCAGCCTCATAAAGCAAAAGGCAAAGGTCTCTGACAACTTGTTAAGGAAAAAAACTTTAGTGGAAACTTCAGGGTAAAATATGTTTTAAAACCTCACGTGTACAAATCATCCTTCTCTTGTATTTCAGGGTGTTTTACTATTAGCCCACTGGCTAATAATAACTTCTTGCGTGTTTATTGGAAGATGGATGTGTTTTATTTGCCTGTTTAAGTCCCAGAAATCTGCCCTATTTGAACCACATATGAAGATAAAATATATGGGTTGATGAGGTATGAGCAGGCTGCAGCAAGGGCACAGTTTGCTGGGATGAGACATTCATTCTTCCTATAAGGGGATATATCCAGTACCTTCCAAGTTTCCACAGGTGCTTATGTTGTAATGAAGACAGATATTTCAATTTCTCCAAGTTTTTAGGAGGGGAAAATAGAAGTATTATGGTTAAAGACCCTTTCTGGAATTTGTATATTAGTTTTGGTCAAAACCCTTAAGTCTTTGCTTGGGGTTAAATCATCATAAATGGATATGCCCATGGAGGAAAAAAAAAAAACAAACAAACCCAATTAAATAGAACACTGGACACAAAGGACACAGAGGAAGGGTGGGGGTGAAGGTAAGAAGACTCATCATCCCTCTTTCCCTTGAAACACAACATGTTGTGAAGCCACCCAAATTACTGCTGACAATGTCCACTCTATAGAGAGTATCTGGGGGTGACAGAGGAGGAGTCTCCCCCTTTCTTGTTGCCACCTCTGCAGGTGTACAAGGTCTTCTCCTCTGGTGTGCTTTGCTAGCTGCAATTTGAATATGTTCCTACATTACTCTCAGGGCCAGAGTCCCCGGATCAGATTCCCCAGACTAGTCGTGGCTGCTTTGTTATTGTTTGTTTATACTGCAGTATAAATAGTAGTGCCTCTCTGCTCGAGGTATTTATATGGTCCCTATCATTGCTGCGCCCGAGTTCCTCCCAGTCTTAAACGTGTTTATTCCCACAACAGCACGGTGAGGGCAGTGCTATTACCCCATGTAGGAGGTAGGAAGTCAGGACACAGGACAATTAAGGTCTGAATAAAAGCATGCAAACATCTGACTTCCACTGATTCCAGTAGCATTTACACATCTAACCAGAACTTCCGTGTCCATGCCTAAACAGTCAGCCCACCACCTTTGGCAAGTGATGGAGCAGGGAATTCAAGTCAGCTCCCACCATCTACCAGATGTCTTTCTTTTCCGTGAGGAATGTATCTGGTGAAACCCGGGAATTACACTGCATAACAAAGACGCTACCTGCCCTGAGGGGTAAATACTGTGGTCCCTTATTGCTGTGTAGTTGATTTTCAGAGATGAAAGTGGAAGAACACTAAGGCAATGTAAAAAAGAAGTAATTGTGGAGTGAAAAGTTAATCACTTCTTCCCGCAGTCTCACAAATGTCTTTCTAAAGTTACACCTCCTAGAGGCAACTTTTTCCCTAGAAGGGATCCTGGTAGGAGAGTCACATATGAATGATGGAGTTTTCCTGCTGTGCTGTGGAGTTTTCTTGCTCAGGACAGTCTGAGGTTTTGAATTTTTCCTACCTAATGATTACAGGATTTGGTCTTTTAATTGGTTTCTGTGTATTAATTGCATCTGAAAAGCTAAGGTATTTATCTTTGTAAAGCAGTTCTGAATGCTGAATAACCAACTATTTTTCATAAGGAGTTTTACTATACAGCCTGAAAGGGAATGCAGATTTATACAATAAATACAACTGCTCCAAAAGAGATGAGATTTATCTTAGCAACTGGCAAAGTCTCTCTAGGATTCATCCCCAGTCCCAGTCTATCAGTCAGTGTATCTTTCTTCTAAGGATTAAATGCAATAAAGCATACTCTTTTATAAATTATAAAAGTTTTATTTTGTCAGAGACATGAGGCATTCCTTCAAGTGAGATTTTTTTATCCCTTAATGAATCACGGTAACAGTAGTAATATTAATAATTTACTTTATATCCTAATCAAGATTGTATCCAAATTATTAGGCGTGTCCTTGAGCATAAATGAACAAGGGCAGGGGCAGTTTAGGGTAACAAGGCTAGCACAGTCTCTAGACGCAAATAAATAAATAAATAAAAATCTTACCAAGAAACAGCAGAATCTTAACAATTGCCGAGCCAGCAGGATGGCTGGAATCGTCGGGAGTTCACCCTTTATGGCCCAGGAAAAATACATTGTTAAGCAATTTTGTTGTTCCTACCAGCAGACCTTGAAGTGGAAATTAACGAGTGGTGGTATTCTCTCACACCCAATCCCCTGTACATTTGCATTCATTTGCATATGAATGCCCAGCTAATTGTTTTGAAGTAACAATTAAGAGAACAATAGAGGAAAGAAAAGGGACTCCAGGCAGCAACTGACACCTGGGACTCTGTATTAAGAAAAGCTTTTACATATTTGAATTAAAAATAGACAAAGCAACAGAAACAGGCAGGCATAAAATTCATTACTGAAAGAAAAGTAGCACATCACATCCGTGCACGCTACCACGCTCCAGAATATGTTTCACACTCATCCAGCCAAGAGATGTACAATATACTGGATGGTAGAGGAGATTTTTCCTTCTTGTGTGCATTTTAGAAAAAGGTTGCTTTCTCACATTCCCCGTGTGCCTAAACCAAAGAATTTGAGTATAGAGGGAAAAGAGCATTTTGCCAATTTGGCATCAATTTCAAAGTGGATTAACCTTTGCTGAGAAGTTCAGGTATGCATGGGTGTAGCAGTGCCTTTAAACCACTTGCCTGCGGTTAGAACTGGATCCATTGGAATATGAGAGTAGAGGTTTAATTTTTATTATAAGACCATCGGTGCCATATGAAATTATTACTCAGGCTGCGTTTCCAGTTGGGATCCAATTACCCAATTGTTGATGCAATGTGTTTTGTTAGACTCACTCCTCCCTCCTGGTAATGATGATTTAGCTCTTTTTATCTGGAGCAATTGCTGTTGTTAACTGCATCACTGACAAATGCATAGGCTCCGATGTCCTCTCCTGCAAAGAGAAGCGTGGGGTTGGGAAGTAGGCTAGGAATGGAGCTAGGCACAGTTTGGTCAGTAATAACCGCTGCTATTAAAGAGGTTTATTGACTCCCAACTACTGATCACTAAAAGCACTTTTATACCCAATAGGATCATCTGAGCCCTACTGTAGAGAAAAATGCACACAGCAGAAGGGAAGGACGTTTGAAGCACAAGGAAGGCCACATGGGCCAAAGAAGTGGGGAGCTGTGGGGCTGGAGAATGGAACAAAGCTCTGGGTGAAGAACTTGCAGCAGTGGGTTTGCTGGGGGATACAGACATGAGTAGAATCCTGAAAATTGCTGCAGCCCAGAGGCTGCTTACACAGGACAGTATTTTCTAACCTAAAACTCCTTTCAAAATATTTTCTTCCACACAGCAA
Organism: Pyrocephalus nanus; assembly: GCA_038380795.1. Taxonomy (NCBI): domain Eukaryota; kingdom Metazoa; phylum Chordata; class Aves; order Passeriformes; family Tyrannidae; genus Pyrocephalus; species Pyrocephalus nanus. Next base: position 56,195,064 of record CM076264.1, on the reverse strand, counting down.
AGGGAACGTAAAATGTATACTGTGTACATTTCAGGAAATTTAAAAAAAAGCAAACCAAACCAAACCAAGAAAACCCCCAAACAAACAAAACCAAAACAAAGCCCAAACACACACCCTCCAAAAAAAAACAACAATACCCCCCTCCCCCCATAAGTTCCCTGGTAAATTCAAGCTCATAACCACCTATTCCTGATCCAGGTGAGACCATAGTCTGCAAAGGATGACTAAGAGATACTCTTAGTGCAAAGGTGAAAACTGTAATATGGCCATAAATTACATTTCTTGAAATGCAAAATTACTAGCCCTAGGATAGTTGTGAGCTAATTCATATGCTGCAGGTAATAGCATTTTGGTACTCTGGTGCTCATGGGTGGCAAAAAGCTCTGAATGAACCAGGCCTTTTTAAGTGAAAGATCTTATTATTCAGAGCAATCAAAACTTACTCTCTTGCAATTAAAAAGTTTACTTTAGGTGGAAGGTACATACAATTACAGTAACAGACTATCTATCTTTTCGTTGTCCATCCTTACATATCTGTAACTTCCATTTTATTTTGATAAAAATGATTGTGGTGCAACATACATTATACAGCTGTATATGTCACACCACAGCTAAAGCATGTGAATGTAGAGCATTATATTTGAAGATGATCCTAATCATGAAATGAAATATTCATTGCATATCCCTCAGTATTGTCATGTTCAAGTTGCCTGAATTGCTGGAAAAATAAATGTCATATCTATATAGGACTGCAATGGCTTTTCTCTTACTTGATCACAAAGATAAGTAAGATAGACCCATAGAAAGACTGATAGAACTTTCACTATAAAGGATTTGAAAATATGGAATAATCCATCTCTACATTATTTTTTCAAATGCTCTGCAGTAAGGCATTTCTTTCTTTCCTATTTTTACTTTTCCTGTTTTCCCATTCTTTTCATGTACTTCTAATACATTAAGTAGAATGTTATGGATTGAAAAATAAAGGTCTCTGTTATGGATGAATTATTTTTTTTCATCAAGTTGTCTGAAGGTTAGACAGTCAACACCTACAAATTACACAGATGTGTCATATTCCTAAATGAATTGTATTATGCCGGCGCACCTATGAATACTAAAAGAGATCTGCCACAAATCTCAGTGTAAAATGCACCCCTCTTAATTCACCTGGGAGTACACTGAATACAAGAACGTTCTGCCATTCTAAAAAGAAACAACATGCTGTGGGTGATGTTTTTTAGCAATTAGTTGTATTTAGGTTCTATTATTTATCTTTTTGTTGGACTAACAGCTCTCATTCCAAATTTGCAAATAAAGGATTCATAAAGAATTGGTGACATTATTACACTGCTTTCATATTAAAAGCCATCCACATGTGTGCTATATGAAGCAAGAACTGAGGAAGGAACATACAAGCAAGAACAGGTTCCTGCTCAGTTTGAAGGCAACTGTTGCCTTAAAAGGTAATGCTAGATGTATGCTTTTAAAAGGTCCACCTTAAAATATCATCTATTCTCCTATCAATTTCTGTGAAAGATGAGGTGGGAAGGAGAGAAAGAGTTGCCATCTTATCAGAGCAGCAAATGATATCATGTTGTGCAAGGGAACCAGCTCTGGAACTGTTGATTGAGGAGCCAAGGCATCTGGCAGGGTGTTGATCGGTCAAGACTGCAATGGGGACTAAGGGAAGACAGTAGCTTAGTAGCTTCAACAGCCATTTTCTTACAAGCCTGGTGAGAGCAGTGGTGTGAAGGGTTCCACTAACACCAAGGACACTGGTCATTGGGATCAATTTAGTGTAGAAAAGATAGGGAATGCTGAGATGTGTGAACTAGCGAGTACAGCACTAGGACACTTCTTTTGACATTACAGAAAATAAGATGAAGAACAGGTTGAAAATAAGATTTTAAGAGTATTTACTGGGACAGGTGGATAGTGGAACATTTGGAAGTGGCAGAGTTTTAAGGGTATTTAGAAGAAGGATTCTGGAAACTGACCAAGACTGGTGCTTGAGCAGGTCAGGAAAAACCTAAATACAGATAAAATTATTATTCAGTGTCTAGCACAGCTGGGCCCAAACGTGTAAGTGTTACCCTAACTTAAAGAGCAAGTAGTAATAATAGCTTACCATAGAACTCATCATACCATAAAAAGTTAGTTTTAAACATGTGATGCCATTATAACTGGGGTTTCTTCTAATGCATAGTTATTTCAGAAAAGCATAACCTAATTTCCTCATTTTATGTCATTTTAACTTGTTGATTTAATATTCAGCATGCTATAAAGTACCCTCCTATTTCATTTTTATTTGTGAAAGCTAACTTAGGGTATCACAAGTTGTAATTTTGTGGTGGACCCTGTGAAAAGTAGATTCTATTTTCAATATTAAGCTCCAATGGCAGTACAGTAGTAAAATAATTGGAATATATACATGAAAGCTGAAGTAAAATGATACCCAGTGGGCCAGTGCTAATGCATATGGTAGTATAGTAGGAATACATAAAGAAAGATTATACACTAGGTAGTCCAAATAGATTCTAGCCAATCTACCATGAACAAGAATCATAATTGCCATAAACCGTAGCAAAAGTGCACCTCGTCAGAGGTCACTTTGTAGCATGAAGAGGACAAAGATAATGAAGTGTGGTCAAATCGTAGAACCCACCCCTCAGGGCTTCGATTAGGGCACCTGCTAATTCTTTAATCTTTCATTGTGCATGTGTAAGGTGTATACTCTGCCAAGACAATTCAAAGTTGCATTTTCTTCTGTGTGAATCAATATTAGTGATTGAGTAAGACAAGCTCATCTGTTCACTCTGTCTTGAAACATGACTTATGTGGTGAGACTACATCTAGTGGGAGGGCAACTGAAGTGCTTATAGCCAAATGAGTGAGAGCTTGCCAAACAGGTTTTCTGATCTGTAACAAAAGCATCTGGACAAGTGCTAGTGCTAAAATTGTCATTTAGTTTGGGATCAAAGAGGTCTGCATTTACCATAGCTTCTGCTATTTTGTTTGCCTCAACTGAGCTGTTAAGTGAAAATCAGCTGTGTCCATATGTCTTCTTGTTGTAGAGCCATGGAAGCAACAGTTTCATGTTTTAAGAGAAAAATTTCCAGACACCTGTGGGTTGCTGCTTACACATTTCAAGAAGAAAGGAAGCTATAATGCAAGACTTTAAGAGAGTGGTTTTGTGCCCAAAGTTTATGAAGCTAGTATTTTCTGCTCTTACTCAAACAGATTTCTGTTCAACACTGTTTATTCCAGCATTTTGTATTCCACAGACAAATATGCAACCATGCAGAGCAAAGGCTTAGCCAGCCTCTGGACAGATCTTGTAACAATTTCGTATTCTCAGATTTTTAAGAGGAAGAACATTTATTTCTTCTTAGCTGATGGATGCTGCTTTGCTAAATTATGCCCTGATTGACAGAGAGAGAACATAGTGGCATTCCCCCAAAACCATTGAGAAAGGAGAGTTGGACTCAGAAAATGAGAGTGTATGGACAAGACAAGAACTACAAAAATTCATTAAATATGGTAGTTTAAATGTTAACACAGCACATGAAACTCTCAGTCACTTTATATTTATTGTCAGTTATTTATCCATTTAATTTACATCTGTAAGGCCATCCACTTGAATCATGGCACATGGAAGAGTCTGTCCTCTGAAGGCATGCTTTCTACTACTGATACTAGAATGGTTTCTTTTTTTGCTCAGAAAAGAAGACATGACTGATGATTGTGAATTAAATGTAACCCAGTGAGTTGTCAGTGACAGATATGCATTACGTGCACTAGCACTAGTCCAGATGTCATTGCTACACTCTACTATTTTCCCTTTAGCAGCTTACAGCCCATAATTAAGGCTTAACTCTCTTTTTAACGCTTGCAGATCCCAAAGACCCACAAAATAAAGTGAGTTATTTGTATAATAAAGTTAGTTATTTGAGAAGAAAGAGGGTGTAATGACATGCTCATAAGTATGCAATAATTTTGAAAAAAATACTATTTCTTAATAAATGGAAACAGTAACTTTGATGAGTATAACAAAAAATGCCGCCTCCTAAGACATGATAGATTGTCATTTATTTTCTTTTCAAAATGTTTATGTAGCAAAAATCTAAGAGTAATCTATAGCCACAAGCATTACTTTCTGGCTGCATCTACTTCTGCTCTAGCAGATTCTTTTTCACCTTTTTTTTTTTTAACCTAGTTTCTTGATTCTATAGTATTAACCCCTATGTTTCTCAAACTGCACACAGCATTCTAACAACATGACTCCCACTGACTTTAATGAATCTTGATGCTGAAGATTATGTAGTTGACTGATGGCTGTAGTCTACATCTTCCGTATGCAGTCACAGATCATTACACTGCCTTGTCTCTCTTGTGAGCTATAAGCAGTAGCTATAGTCTCTAGGCAATCAGCTTAATTTGCAATGGGTTTAACACAAAATATCATGAAACTGAAAGGAAGCATTCTGTTTCTCCACCCCATGCTGCAAGGGGAAAACTTGATTTCATAGTGTCTATCAGAACAAAACTACCTTCCCTCAAAACAAACAAAACTAAACTACCTTCCCTCTTGTTTGTTTTGATTTGAGGAGAAGCTGAAGTTTTAGCCAACCCAGCTCCCTAGGTCCCAGCAAATTCCTCTTCCTGTGATTGCATGTTTATATTTGTCAGGTTAAAAGTTTTCAATTCCAGTCTAATCCATTGTCAAAGGGTAACATCTTAAGAGAAAATCTATCAGACTTCTATGGGTCCTGAAACTTTCCTATCCAAAGTCTATAGGAAATTGGTGTCAAATGCTTTGTCTGCCTACCCCCAGTATTACCTTGCAGAAGAATGGGAAAGCAATGGGTATATCTGGAAAACAACCCCACGTTCTCACACACACACGAAAAAAAGCCCGAGAGAGCACCATACTAAAGTGATGGTCCTTCTTCTGGACTAGGGTTTTTTTCTGCCATGTCTTGAAAAGAAAGTCTGGCTGCCAGCAATACTGTTCTCTTGTCTTCTTTGTTCTCCAAGGTAACAGCTCCTGACATGGAAAGGCAAAGTTGCAAGCAATGAATGAGGGCTGCAGTCATTTGTAGTGGGTGCATTAAGTGCATAGGATGAAGCCAGAACAAGTGTCCTGATTGATTGTGACATTTTTGCCTTGACATGGCTTAGTTACTTCAGTAAAAACACCTGAAGATTTCTATCTTCATGGCTAGCCCTTGTTCTCCTAGGGGACTTAAACTTACCAAGTGTTTCTGGAAATACAACAGAGCAGAGGAGACAGTCTAGGAGGTTCCTGAAGTGTGTGGAAGAGAACTTCCTGACGCAGCTGATGAGGGAGAAGACAAGGAGAACTATTGGCCAGAACTGCTATTTGTGAACAGAGAAGGACTGGTGGGTGATGTGATGGTTGGAGACGACCTTGGGCACAGCGAAAATGAAATGATCGCAATGTGCCCAATTCTCAAGTGAGGGAGAGGTTCAGCAGAATGGCTGCCTTGGACTTCTGGAGGGCAGACTTTGGCCTGTTTAGGAGCCTGGTCAAGACAACTGAGGAGGCAATCCTGAGGGGCAAAGGAGTCCAGGAAGGCTGGACATTCTTTAAGAAGAAAATCCTGAAGGCACAGGACCAGGCTGTCCCAATGTGCTGTTAGTTGAGCCAGAGGGGAAGAAGACTGGCCTGGCTAAACAGAGAAATTTGACTGGAACTCAGGATATAAAGGAGAGCTTATGACCTTTGGAAGAAGGAGCAAGCAACTTAGGAGGATGAGAAGGATGTCATGAGGTTGTGCAGTGAGAAAAATAGGACCATAGCCCTACTAGAACTTAGTCTGGCTTTTGCTATAAAATGAAATACGAATTCCTTCTATAAATACATCAGCAACAGAAGGAGGGCTAAGAAGAATCTCCAGCCTTTAATGGATGCAATGGGAAACATGACAAAGGATTACAAAAAAGCTGAGATACTTAATGCTGAGATACTTGTTGCCTCAGCCTTTAAGAGAAAGACAAGTTGTTCTCTGGATACCCAGTGCCCCAAGCTGGAAGACAAGGATAGGGAGAAGAATGGAGCCACCATAATCCAAGGGGAAATGGTCAGCAACCTGCTACACAATTTAGACACACACAGGCCTATGGGGCTCAATGGGAACCATGCAATGGTACTGAGGGAACTGGCAGAAGTGCTCACAGATCCACTTTCCATCATTTACCAGTAGTCCTGGTTAACTGGGGAAGTCCCAGTTGACTGGAAGTTATATGATGCCCATCTACAAGAAGGGCCATCAGGAGGATCCAGGAAACTACAGGCCTGTCAGCCTGACCTTGGTGCCAGGGAAGATTGGATTCAATGATCTTAAAGGACAACCTAATGACTGTGTGATTCTATGTTTCTATGGTGCTGTTAGATTTGAAGAGAGAATCAGATTTCTTTAGTTCCCTTCTTTTTGTCCAACTCTTCTCAAATAATTAATCATCTTTTTTTTCAGACAGTAGTTGAAATCTTTTGCTTCCAGTTCAATCTCGTCTCCCATTAGCTTCACTAGCAGGAATAAAACTAGAAGTGTAATAAGAAGGATGTTTTCCTTGTGCAGCAATATTAACAATTTATGTAATTTTTAAATCAGTGTTCTAAAGAAGTAGGCAAATCAGTGCTATTATTGCTTCTAATGAATGATATGTGAGAAGTATATGTTTCTGTTGTATGAAACAGAAAGATCTGTAATTGGGACATCTTATGAAAGCATTGCAAGGATGTAACTTTGGTTTCTGCCAATTGAATAGTACCAAAATAATCCAAAATACATTAAAGTGGATGTATGTGTTACTACTGGACATTAGACAAAAGTTTGCAGAAAAGACTGCTAAATTAACAAAATTCTATGCTGTTTGTAATTTAAAAGGGCAAGGTGGATACATACGTGGTTGTATCTTTAATTCACATAAAATTCTACTTCATCTGGTTAGTATATAAATAATGACTAATGATTATAATAAGCTGATAATGAGAATGTGATTAAACTTTGTTCCTATAAAGAGTATTATGTAGTTAATTGGACATTATTTAAGCATTAGTGTCTAGAAATATTCACACAAAAAATAAATATCTACAGGCATGTATAGTTTTGGTGCATGTATGTCCAACTTTATCACACTTCAGATCACTGTTATCAGTAGAGTGCATCAGACAGCACTGGGATAGATAAGTGCAACTCCCCACACATTACCCACTTTAAGAATGGGGCATGATGCACAGCATAAGGAACTGGAATTCACACAGAAAGTCTATGATGGAGCACTGAATTGAAAGCAGCTCTCTTGGATCTCTGGCTGGAGCTCTAGTCTTTTTAAGATCTTTTCAGTCTGAGAAATACCTAGAAATATTTATGAAATTATAACAGTTATAAATCTATAAATTGAGTTTATATCTTGCACAGTGTAATTTTTTCAGCTGTTCTAAAAACTTTCGTTCTTATAATGATTGAAGAAACTTAAGAAGAAAATTCTTACCAATAAAGGTAAGTAGCTGTTAAGATTGGGTTTATAAGAAATTGATTAGAAAATGAGCGAGACTGTTTTGTCCAGTATTCTGTACAATATAGAACTTCCCTGGATTGCCTTTAGGGAAATTATGATGATGATGGAGGCAAAGATAAAAACTTCGGCATTGTCTGGAAAATCTTTTTGTGAAGTTGATTTAAATGTGTGCTTGGTTCAACTTACCTGCCTCCTGGAGTTGCTTTTCTGGACACCACACCTTCTTCACCTTTTGCCTCTGCAGTCTCAGGGATGTGGTCCTGTCATTTTGCTTTCAGCATTGCATTTCTGTGGTGTTCTGTTGCATCTAGGCAAAAGTCTACTTTGTGCTCAAAAGAAACCTTTCACTGCAGGAAGCAGAGCCAGCACTTCCTTTTAAATCTGATATATCACTTCCCTGTGTCTGTCAGGGCTCTGTTACAGTGGGCTTTGCAAAAGGCCACTTTGCCTACTCCTGAGGTATCGTAATATAAGCTATATTCTTTACATCTAAGAGTCAGTTTTCAGTCCATGTCAGGCCTAGCTTGGTACCTGTGTGCCCAAAACAGCTGCCAATAGCTGTGCCAAAGATTATTGAAGATCTCACTAGCAACAATCTCACTAGCTTAATGTGCCAGAACCTATTCTTGAAGTTGAAAGCAGTTTAACCATGAGTAAACTGTAAATAACAGTAACATGTCTCTAACAAGTAGCAAGGGATACTGACTTCCAAGTGGTCTGCTTAGTGGCTTGGCTCAGAGCACATTCTTGGTTTACCTGAAGTATTTCTAAGTAGTTTTTGGCTGCAGATTCATTTTGTGTTAGTTTCAATGAGCATAGTAATACCTCCTGTCTCCAGCCTTGTCAGCTTTTCCTTCACTGGCCTCATCACAGCTAATGGTACTCTGCATTTCATTGACTTCGCCCTCAGGGTGTCCAGTCCTTGAAATATTAGGTTTAAATTGTTCACAGACCCCAAGGTAAACATACTGTATTTCTCTTTATGTTGTAAGTCTGTCCTGTGATGACACTATTATCTGTACTGTATCCACCATAGATGGGAAAAAACCTACATGTGGTTAAACTTAATATGCTCATTGTCCTGTGAATATATCGTTCCCAGAGATGTTACAAATCCACAGGATGTCCCTTAGTGCAGGATTTTGTACTCAGCCTTGAGTGTAGGCTGTGAAAGCAGAGGTGGAAAGACTCCTTTTCACTTTGAAATTGATGGGGCTTAAATGTATTACTCCTTCTAGCAGGTACATGGAATCTGTTGCATGTTGGATGCATACACCTGATGTAGAATGTGGCAAGAATGTGGCCCACCAGTTAAAATATCAGTTCCTTTCACTTCTGTGTTCTTTACCATAAAGAGCTTTGTCAGCTATAGTGTTTTTAGGAGTCAGATCAACTGGGCTGCAGACGAGCTCATGCGAGATGATGCCAAGCCCCCAGCCCAGGGATAGATCCCAACCTGCCCATGGGGAGGTGCAGCTCTCGTAGTCCTACGATGCTTTCTCATTAGTCTGCCTTCTGTCCTATTTCTCCCTCCTGACCCACCTCACATCTCTTAGGGCAAACTGAAACTGAAGCAGAAGGGAATAAACTCAGAAGGAAGCTTTTACTAAATATAACCAGTTCTTTGTCACATTTCTAAAGTCTGATATTAGCTCTTAGATGAGGTACTGGAGCTGTGCTGCAGTTGGCTCCACAATTCAGCTGGACTATTGAACAGCAATAGGCTGGTGATTATTTAGTAACCCAACCAATATGGCAGTTTTCAGTTGGCAGCCTTCTTCTGCAGTGTGTTTATATATTTGAATCAGCACATAACTTTAAATTTGACAAAGTCACTTTGCAGACAGCCTTCTTGGTATTGGAAATCATTGTTCTCAGTCACTGTGTGTACTGCCATTTTCATTTTCTTCAGTAACAGTGAGATTAAGACATGCTTTTTTTTTTTTCCCACATCTCTTGAGTGACTGCTCATAAGGCATTTTTATTTTTGTATTTTGAGTTGCTTCACAGACAATTTGTGCTGCTTTTAGACCCCTGCACACTATATCCTTTCTCTTTTTTCTTTTTAAGGTTATTCAAACCTATATGCTTGTTATGTGCAATCAGCTGTCACTGTTTTGAAGCCGGGCATTTCAGCAGTCCATGCTTTTTGGAGAAAGTCCTCTAAGATTCAGAAGTTATTCTTCCACCACTGTATCCCAAAGTCTCAGCCTGCAGCAGGAGGACCTGTTTTTCCTTCAGAGACAAGAGTAGCTCAGTCGCAGAACCAGAGTTCTCAGCTCTGCTCTATAAATGTTTGTCTTCATTTAGGTTTCTCAGATTTGGGTAAAGGGCTTCCTCTATAATGTCCTTTATAATTCCTATACTCCATATAGGAAATAAATTACCTACCAAAATTTGCCACTGATTTGTTATTAATGTTTTTTTTCCAGTGTGACAGCGCTATTCCAGCTTGCTGGCATACAGGTAGAGACTCAGTTCTCATTTCCAATATTTTCATTCTTGTGCAAGGATTTTATAGAAAGCGGTGATATTAAGGGAGGACGTTTCTAGTGCTACTTTCATGCTTCCTCTTTGGTTTGGTGTTTAGCTCATGTTGGCCTGCACACCAGACAGTTTCTTGCTGTGAGACTCAGTGGCCTGATTGTTGCCAACATGTCTCACATACTGCCTGCTGAGTTGAAACATGAGAAGCCTCCATGTTTCCTACCTCACCATGATAAGTCATGTCCACAGAGATGCTGCAAACACAACCAACGCTTCAGGCTGGGCTTCCTTGTGACACCCCTAAAATTCCTTGCACCAGCTGCTTAAAGTCTTTCCTCCGAGGACTGTGACATTTACCACAGGCAGATGCTGACAAGCAGATTTGTCTGCAATGCTACTCCAAATATAATTATCTTAATCGGGAGATGAGTAATACAGAGCTATTTGGCCAAGAAGATTTAGCAGTTTCAAAACGCAAGTACTGAAGTGGAGAAAGTAGAAATCTCTTTCATGACTCTAGCTTCTACGAATTCAGATGAAAAGAGACTTATTTTAGTCACACTCCCAAGGAGGTCACAGAATGTGTATATTTGTGCTATCAGTTTGTATCTCTCTGCTAATAGCTTTGTGACCTCATTAGTTGATTTCATCCAAATTTGACTGAAGGGTACCTTTACCCTTCATTCTTGAAAATAATTAAATCTGCATTTTTAAATAATTAATTAATATAATTAGATGATAATTAATGAAATAATAAATCTGTAGGTTTTATGAAATCGTGTAACCATACAAAGAAAAAAGCCCATTCCAGCATTTCTCACGTGTGATAAAGAAAAATTGCCATTTGAGCATGAATATCCTTTGTGTGCCTTAGACACTGATAAATCTACAAATGAGAAGTACAGTTTATAAATTAGAAACATTTTTTTTTTATATATATGATTAATGCAAGATAAGAACTGGTAGGAAAACATGTTTCTTGAGTTCCAAGACTCATGGGAGTATTGTTAAACATTGTCCTCTTCCTTTCAGCTCACTTTCCAGGATGATCTATGTGAGGAACTTGTGGACTGCTTGGACAAGTTAACATATTAGTGATCATACACAGCTGTGAATGATCTTGAAAAGATAAGTGGCACCATTAGAGCATGTAAAAACTATCTGCAGATACAGCTGAAGGACTGCTGTGTTATGTCCTGAGTTTTCAGTCTACCTTAGAGCATCTGAAAAGGAATTCATGTTGTCTGGTTGCCTAACAGAGAGTAGATGCATTGACACGGGATATCTTTTTCAGTGCTCTTATACTTCTATTCCCACTGACTGTAACTAACTGACACAAAATCAAAGGGGCTTTGTTTATGCCAAAGACTTTTTGTCTTCTCAGGCTGTTAAACCATGCTTAATGTCAGTGTACCTTCACTAATCTTTTAACATGATGCCATACTCAAAGGCTACCTTCCTAGTAGTATTTACAATGGGTAATAATCCTCATTAACTCATCTTGTATAAAACTGGACTGTGAATGGAATGTAATTAATAAAAAAAAAAAAAAAGTCCTTGCACCTCAAAGAATATTTGGTGATGAGATTCACACTGCCTATTTTGAAGAATGACACTCGGTCAAAACAACTACAAACATAGCCCACTATTACATTACTGCAGAACTGCTGGATCTGCTTTGATTTTCCATTCCTTGCCTAAGAATAACATACTAGAGTTTAACCTTCATTATATAGTTATGTCTGTACTTCTCATGGTAATTAAGTGACCTTCCAGAACAGTGAACAAAACTTTCAGGCTGAGAGATTAGTTCTGAGAGGTGTGAACTGTTCTGTTCATCCTTATCGATGTTAACTCTGAAGCCTTACAGATTTCAGTCTCATTAACTATTTAACTGCTGATCACTTTGCATGCAAAGCTCACTAATGCAATTAAGACCCAAACCTAGCTTCTCCCAAATGACTGAGTACTCCAGACCCACCAGTTCCGTCTTACCCACAGCCTCTATAACATAGTAGTTTGCTATCAGAACAGGAATCTCTAATATGCTGAAGCCCGAGACCAAAAATGTGGTCTTCACCAAAATGTGAGAAAAATACATAATAAAAATAATTTCGTATTAAAATAAATAAAACAGATGGCTCTGTCTGAAATTATTTTTCATGCTTTCTTAAGTGTAAAGGAAAGTACTGCAGAATTTCCAGGCTCACTCCACAGGAACAAAAGAGAAGCCAGATATACTCCAGCACAGCATGGGTCGAGCTGGAAAAAGCATAGGTTGAGCCCTGAATTTAGCTAAGCAGATTAGCACCAAGATACAGCCAAATCACTTTTACACTTTCTTCTGATTTGCAGCTATTCAGAAAGGTAAGAAGGTGACTTTGTTCCCCATTTTACTGGTGCTGAGCAGGTTTAACTCCTGGAAATACTCTGCACTTCATAGCAGTAGTCTCTCTGTTACTTTTTATGCCTCATGTATAAGGGTTTGTCTCCGCTTGTAAGTTATGCCAGGGTAAAGTCTAAGAGGAATGTGAAGCATCTGAAATAGCTCCTCATGTAACCCCTCTTGCTCAGTAACACTTTTGCACTGCAGATTAAACAACCGACAGAGCTATTCCTCAGCTGTGCTGCAGTGTCCGCCTCTCACCCCTCTGATGCCTGAGCCTCCCAAGTGCTGAGTGCCCTGGGGCAGATGCCTGTGACCTGTCTGAAGTGTTTGGAGCCCACCACCACCCCATCCAGGAATTTGGGGGGTGTTTTCAGAGGAACAGCTTGACACTAACCACCCAAACATGCCTTCCAGGTTGAGAAGAGCGGGGTGCTTATGGCTGTGATAAGGTCAGGTTAACCAGTTGTCAGGTGGAAAGAACTGGACAGAGTGAACTTGCTGAAATCTAAGCACTGGCTTATGAAATTTCTGCTGGCGCTGCTGGAGCTAGTCAGCATTATATAGGCCCTGGATCACCAGGGACTTTACGATCTGTCTTAGTCTATTTGTGTGCAAACAATAACTCTAGCTGCTACTTTCATGAGCTCTGCTCTTTGCAGGAAACAGTAAACTGTGCCTGAAAATCAGTATGTAAAATACATTGTAAGGGAAGGGAATGAAAGATGGCCACAGGAAAAGAAAGTGACAAAAGGCTGTAGGAGATTAATAAAACTTAACTGGCTTCCAAATAAAAAGAAATAAAATTATTAAAATAAAACTTAACTGAAATGAGTTTTTTAAAAATGTTCATATCTCAGATCTGGAAGGTTGTATTTGCTGACAAGCCTGTAGCTTGTTATTTTTACACTTTCAGGTTTCCATCACTTTATATCAATCTAGTGAAAGCTTATTAAACCCTTATTTGAATTTTTGTATCTCTTTCTGCCTAAACCTTTACAATGACTCACATAAAAATAATTTTTTTAAAAATCCATATAAAAAAGCTAGAATAGTAGCCCAAGTTTTAGCAATATATTTTGATTTTATCAGGCCTTACTAAGCAAATGATTGGGAAATAAAGTGCTATTTCTCCCTTGAATATGTAGATGAAGTCAATATATTTTGTGGCCTCTTTGGAGGAAATAGGACTCTACTGACACTCCAGCCTGAGAAGTCTGCTTTGCACTTGGGTTCCTTTGGAGATAAGTTGTTCTAATTAACTATTCCTGCATAACTCAGTTGCTTGTCAAACTTTGTTCTTTTCCAGTCTTCTTCATCAAATCTCAATGGAACAGATAGTTCATCATCCTGTATGTCCATATTTGTTGTGTTGCACTTAGAGTGAGTAAATGTATTAGCAGGTTTGGTGAAATATGAGTCTGTTCATTCTGTATTATCTGAATGAGGCATATCAGTTCAGCACAGATAAGTTGTTTTCATGTGCACAGTTTGTAATGAGGAAATGTTTGAGGAAATTTGGCTTGTTTGCAGTAATAAGGTTGGCTTAGGCAAAGGCATCTCATTTTTTTGTCCAGGTTTTTTTTTCAATCACTGAACAATTTACTACTTCACCTGCTGAATGTGCCAAAATACTTCAGTGTTCCTGAGAATAAGATTAAGATTCTGTGGAACTATTTCTCCATTAAAGAATGATTCCTTTGTATCTTAACTTTTCTAAAATCTTAACAATGTCAACAGTGACTCACTCAGACTTTGTAATTTGTCTAGCAGCAATGGAATGATGCTGTGATCACATTCTTTGGCATATTCTACCAATTCATGAAAAGTCATCTAAGTTCCATTATATTAAAGCCAGTTAGTTGGGGTAGTAAAATGGGTGAGATGCCAGTTATTTGGGGTGGTCACTGCAGCAATATCCAGTAGCTTTTCTGCTTCCCAAGGGTCTAAAAAGTTTTAATACTAATGAGATTTACGGTTCGTGGAGAGAAGGCCTATCTCTACTTTTCTTCACAGTCCATCAGAAACCCTGTAGATTTACATTCAATTTATCTTTGACACTTGGGCTGCTATTCAAACAGGTTTGCAAATTATTATTTGTCATGTCTGGCCACTATTTCAAACAGCCTTTCCTTGTTCCATATTAGCTTCATAGCATTTCAGCTCTGGACCGTCTGAAAACATGACATGGCAGCCTTTATGTGTGACATTATCTGGTGTCTTCAACAAATTAGTTACAGAGTGCTTCAAAGGCAAAGGCACTGTCCTTCCAAAAGGACATACATGAGCATCTGGTTTTGTGAATTTCTTACAAGTTGTCTAATATTTCATCACAGGTTCTTTTTAGCCCCTGCTCTTAAACTGGCATAGAAGTAGCTTGGTTGATGCCGGCTGTCATTTCTAAATTGCTATGAGGTCAAGATTCTCGTGTTCTCTGTCCTGTAAGGCTGTTCTGGATAGAAAATCTGCTAACTACATATTGATCATTTTCTTGTAGTGTTCATCTAAAATATAACAATAAAGCTTCAACAGAAAGCACCAGAGATATCTAAAAGCTGTTAGCAGAATTGTGTAGAATACTGTGCAGTGGGCATTTTTCACGCAGAGTTTCCTATCTTTGAAAAACAGATTAAAATTTTCCCCATTAAAGAGCAATTGGAAGTAATTCCTTTTCCTATCAAATACATTTGCATGGGTCTGCTATTTGGTGTGACTGTCACAAATTTAGATGATGACAATTTTTACCAGAATGCTTTGATTTTTGAAATATCCTGTGTGCACTTAAATTACCAGATGATATTGCTTCTTAGGGTTTCTTTAAGACAGATTATTAAAAAAGTGGAAATGAAGATTTACATTTACATTGCTACATTTCCCAGAAATGTTCAATATTGAACCTAATTTTAAAAAATCACAATTGACTGACACATGGGTTTTGTTGGCAAACTGTCCTTCCAGCTAAACATGTTTTTCTGTAGTAATGTCTCTTGTATTTGAAGTGCTATATTACTAAAAATTAATAATAATGCCTATAGTAATGAAGGAATTTATTTCAGTGCTTCTTAAATCACAGCTGTTTCTGTCTCAGAACCTCATACAGAATCACACAATCTCAGAATGGTTGAGGTGGGAATTACACCTCTGGAGATTATCTAGTCCAACTCCCTGCTCAGACCAAGGTCAAGCAGAGAAGGCTTGTCAGAACTGTGTCCAGTTGAGTTTTAAATATCTCCAGGAATGTAGATTCCTCTGTGAGTTGCAACTTTTCTGTGCAACTCCTTTCAGTGTTTGACTATTCTTGCAGTAAAATGAATTTTCTTATGTTTCTCTGGACCCATCAGGGCCCATGGATGTGTGTATGCACAGTTTGTTTAAATGTTCTCTGAACTGAGCCTCCTACACTAAGGGTAAGACTTCTATACTCCAGATGTTCTCCCTAGTCTCGTGGACCTGGGATTGCTGAAGGCCAGTCTTCCCAGTAAGGACAGAGGGAAAGAGACCCTGAGTACCTCAGCCTCCTCTGCCCTACTCAGTAGTGAGCCTACATATTCCACTATGCTGCTTTTGCAGATGGTAGATCTGTAGAAACCCTTCTTATTACCCTTTGTATCCCTTGCCAGATTCAGCTTTGAGTGGGCTTTTGTTTTTTTAACCCTATCCCTTCACACTTGAACAGTGTGTCTATATGCCTTTCCAGTCAACTCCCTCAAGGGAGCTGTAGTACATGAGCTGCATGTGTATCCTTCTCTGAGACCTTATCAGTCTTTTAAAGTCTGGTTTTCTTGATGCAGTCAGCTCTTGAGACTCCCCTGATATGTCATTTCTATTTATAGAGGAGGAATACCATGATTTCTTTTCAAAGGTTGAAAAAGTATCTCTAAACTATTTGAGGGAGCGGTCCACCAAAGAAGTTAAGACATTCTGTGGAAGACAATGTGTCTTCCAATAAGGACCCAGGAATTTCACGGTTTCTACTAAAAATGGTGAGAGCATAGAGAGGTTTATTTCCTTGGAAAATATGAGCACCTCATCATCATAAAAAACAAGGAGTTTTGAAAATTGAATTTATTGTGAATGTGATCCCCAGAAATTAAGATCACTAACTGACAGCTTTAAGGGACTGGCAATAAAGTACCAAAGTACCATCCTTTCACAATGTAAAGGATAGCCCTTGGACAAGCTGCACTTCTACAGAATGTAAAAGGAGCCTCTTACAATATCTTACTTCTGAGGTCACTTGTTCTTTTCATCTGAAGATGCCACTCTGTAAGCTTGGGAAATCCTGTGTCACAAAATAGCTGTGAGTTGGCTAGAGACTGTAAATCATGGTTTAGAATTTTGGATGTTATCCAATATGAATGATACCATTCCTTTTATATAAACAACTCTGTATTTTTTCCTGTCCATTATGCTGGTGCTAAATATAACATACTAATGGGCTCTGTAGGCTTGCAGTGGGTTTCCTCCTGAAGCTCGATATTTTTTGTATTAATTTATTTTTTATGTGTTCTCACTCCCATTCCTAGCAGCACAGCACGTATCCTTGCTATCAGAAAGAAAGAAAGAGAGAAAAAGAGAGAGAAAGAGAGAGAAAGAAAAAGAAAGAGAAAGAAAGAAAGAAAAAGAAAGAGAAAGAAAGAAAGAAAAAGAAAGAGAAAGAAAGAAAAAGGAAAAGATTGAAAACCCCGATTTATCTTCTATTTGAAAAAAACATCTGGAGAACAAAATGAGCCTCTTGATGCCGGAATTGTCATCAATGATGACTTTGACAAAATGAGCAATACATAATTTGCTAGCTCCCTTGCGAAGCTGAAACAGATTGTCGAATAAAACACTGGAGGAGATGCATATGGGGTGAGTAGACCAGCTTTGAATATGAACACATGCAGGTGGTCATTTAGTAGTGGTTCTAAGAGGCAGGACATCCCTAATTTGGAGGGTCATTTGCATTTGGAAATGCTCAGTGATAAATAGTGATGTATTCCCTATAGTAAAACAGGACTGATACTGCCAAAACTACAGCTATTCCTGTTCCAGGGTAACTTGAACAAACCAGACAGCCCAAGGCAAAGTAGAGAGTGGTTTACACTCCAACAAACCTGCCATTAGTGGTGGGTTTGCAGAATACAGATTAGTAAGATTTGAAAAAGTACTTTCTAAAAAATAGAAAATTTGAACTTCACCCTCTAGTAAAAAATTATGGATTTTTCGTAATACAGGAGCAGCAGCTGTATGGGCTTAAATGCTGTGTAAAGTAGGCAACCTTAAAAATTTTTTACTACAACCTCTAATTTTGGGTAAAGGCACTACTCTGAATTCTCAAGTTGCTCAGTCCACCGTCAGTCAATTGACAGAAGATGCTACATGCAACTATATATGTTCCTGTATCTTACTGCTCTTCTTGACTGTGTGTCTGTGTATACTGTCAGATCATGAAAGACTATTTTAATGATATCTTTAAAGAAATTTTGCACTTATTATGTATAAATTTATGATTGTTTGAAGAAGGGTGGCATATGATCATTTTGACTTCCATTCATAATATTTGTCTCTGTCAGCCAAATTAATTAAAATGTTTCATGAAGGAATTATTAATCTGCCCATCAAGAAATTTTCTCTGAGATGCTGTTCCTGCAAAAACCTTTTCTTTGTTTGAAGCCCCCACTAGATATTTGGATTGCCTTCAACACCAATGACATTAAATGACATTGTGAGCTTTTTGGGACCGAGGACATTCTTCGAGTTTGGACAGAGGATGACATCCGAAGGCCTTACTTCTGACTAGAACGTTCAGATTTTAGTATGCTATAAATAACTAATGATGATGTCAGCTTGGGGGCACTTAGCAACATGTAAGAGCATGCAGCTCCTTCAGCAATAGTTCTGTAATCTCAGCCTTTTAGCATATTACCTGTAAAAGAACATAACTTCCTCTGGAAGCTTCATTTCCATTTAACCAACCTTGTCCTTTTTTTCAGATGTACTCCTCTTGACATGTGTAAAGGAAATACCCCAATGAAAACTTGTTCAGAATCATTAATTACTTTTGATCAGACTCCTTCCTCTCTACCTGGATTAATAATGTAGATTGAAAACAATAACAGCCAGATCTGTTATCCCAGCAATTACTGAGAAATGAAAGTGACAATTTGCTTACTTGCCTGAAAGATCAAACAGTAAAACCCTAATTTCAGTCACTTGGCACTGGATTTTATATATTGAAACTGGCAGGCACACTTTATGCAATGTCCAAGCAGAAATGACCTCAGGCTTTCATGGACTACAGCACAATATTCTCAGAATCACTCTGCCTACTGACTGCTTGGTTTTTAGAGGACTCCTTTTTTTTTTTTTTTTTCCGAGTCCGTATTAACCATATATACATGTGATCAGAAATAAAGTTTGGAAAAAAAAGTGACCTAATAAATCATACATTGTACAAGTATAGTGTGCCTTGACACTGAGTGTTTAATAGTCCATCCTTAGAGACAGTGGAGAACTACAGTAATTGTAGAAGGAGGAGTATTTGACTCTTGAGTATGACTTTTTATGAACACTATATGGTTCATAGTACACGAGGGACCTTTTAAATGCAGGCCATTGGTGTACAGTAAGTTTACCTCTTTGACAAATGATTATTCTACCACATACTCAGGAAACTTTAACTACTTCAGATGAACAAAGACAAAAAGATTCAGAGCATTCTCATTCCCCTTTTTTTGTGTTTCCCCCTTTCTTGGATCTATTCTCCATGCTGTCTTTCAGGTAAAAAGAAAGAACAAGAAGGAAAATGCTGAAGGACTGATGTGAGTCAATTCAGTTTGCTAAGATCAGCATCATCAGATTTTCTTCAGTATAACTATAAGGTGGTTGCTTTACAGATACCTGCTTTTCCTCTACTGGTCTGCACTCTGAAGCTGAAACATGGACCACTTAATAGTAAATTAACTAAAGAATTCACTAAATTTATTTTATAACTCCTACTCGTGGGAGGGGTTCTTAGTTTATTGAACCTACATAAATATTGAAACATTTTTGACTACAGACATCTGTGCATAGCTGTATATGGCTGGCTAAATGCTAAAAATTAGAAATCTTTACCTCAGTTAGAAACGGAAACCTGAATACATTAAAGAGGTCTTCTGCAGAAAAAGGATCATCATCAAATGTTTAAGCTTTGCACAACGCAGTTTCTTTTAAAGCCAAGTGATTCACAAGGCTATATATACACAACTAAAAAAGTTCTCTGAAGATTATATCATATGGAAATCGTAGTACACTCCATTAATTACCCTCTCTGATGAAAGGAAGGGTGAATTTTGTTATAAAATCAGATCACAAGATGGAAAGTCCCAGGCATCCATTATATAATGTAGTCCTGACATAGCACTTTAAATTTTGAGAAAGGAAGACCATTTTACTGTAAAGCCAGCAAAATGCCACAGAACTAAAACCCTGCTGCCTGCATACCACTAACCATATCTACAGTGAATAACTACTCTAACGATCACATTGGTATTAATGCTATAAGGATTTTACAGTGTTTTGTTCTTTCACTTCAGCCTCACACAGGCATTTCCATTGCTCCAGCAGACATTTTAAGCTTTGACATTTTGGTGAAATATTAAACCTCCTATTTACACTGTCATGCCTTTTCAATCTGCGACCTGGTACACCAAAGGCACACCTGTTGAATGAGCATGCCCTCCTGCTAACTATTCCCAAACCTGTTTGCCAGCCAGGGAAGCAAACACACCGGGCCAGAGTTTCCAGGAGATGGCTGGTGGTGAGGCTGTGGCTTTGGGCTCAAGCCTGAGCTAACACCACTGCCTGGTCTGGGCAGCAGCCAGGGGCTGGGGAGCAGTGTGACTCCAGGATTCTAGAAGAGAGTAATTTCTAAACTCTAGAACTGACCACATGGCTTCAGCCAGAAAACAGAAGGATGAAACCAAAGTCCTGTCTTTTCCCTGTTTCCAGAGAGGAAAGAAGGGTGAAACTGGCTTGTCCCTAAATGCATGGCAGAACAACATCAAATCCCATATTTGTTACTTATTTCAATGAGAAATTAGAGACCTTTTCAGTTTAGCCCCTGGTGTCAAAGTCCTAATGCTCAAAAATGGGATCACAAGAGGTGAAGACTTTCCCTGTCTCCTTGCACAGTCCAAACTAAGGTGCAGCCTGGTGTCAGAAAGGGGAACACTATTTGATTCACTCTATGCAATTAATTCATTTCTGCAGTGGTGTCTAGTGAGCAGCAGTGGAATGGATTTAATGATTTTTGCCATGTTTATAAACTGCCCAAGAACATGCTGGGTGCTTTGGTCACCCCTTGAGTTTTTGGACTCACAGTCTTTGCTATCCTAAGGCTGTATTTTTCCCCCTCACAGCTGGCTGCACAGCATGGAGCAGCTCAAACAGACAGCATTCAGCTGGGTATTTACTTAATTTATTTTTTCGTACAACCTCTGATTTTAGTGAAGTTACTAATAAATTAGAAAGCTACCACATGGCTTTCCCACAAGGACAGCACACGTTGTCCTACTGTTTCAAATCCAGTGATCTGTTTCTGTGCTAAGGTTCACACTGAGGCATCAGTATCTGACAGCCCCAAGTTCAAAGATCAAAATGAGACCACGTGTGGGTCAGTTTTGAGAACAAATGCAGTACAGTAAAGGGGACAGTATATCCTAAGACAACAAAGAGAATATTTGTTTTCAGTGTTCTATTTGCTGAGCAAGGTTTTATCCAAATCCATTAAAGAGCACAGCTAATAGCACTGCTGTGGCTATGAACACCCCTATGTGATTCTACTTCATTACATGTTAGCCCTAAGAGGCCTCAGTAGACTAAACAAGCACAGCTATACCGGGGGATGAAAGGATCAGAGATCAATTTACAGGAAAAACAAATTCTCCTTGTACCTCCTCCCTCTCAGACTCAGGTGATTAGCCTCTGCATAGGGCACTTCAACTAACATCCTGCTACACACCCCACTTAGTACATCCCACAGATTGTCACATCAACAACTGAAGTTCATTATTTCCCAGCAGCAAAGGCTCCTCTTGCTTTGACTAGTAGACTGGTGGTAAAAAAATGCTTCTGATTGCATGGTTATTTGTTCTGTATCACAGAAAGATACGATTTGAACGAGCAATACCCTTCTTAGCTCAAGCATCTACCCCAATAACCTCCCAAAATCCACATCGGCCTTTATACAGCTTTCTTCTGCTTTAGTAGGAAGGGAGCTGGATGGCTCAGAACTGACCTTCTTATTCCCGTAGAATGGCACGCACATTAAACCTGTATGACAAGTTTGGTGAGTTTCCTGCCTTTTAAAGAGTTCAGGTTTTCAACATATTTTTCAACAGAAAATGTTTTTTTTAGTGGTTTTCCTTATTGTCTATCTAAAAAAGTTGATCTTTTCTGCTTCTACTTGATTTTTTTCTTTAATTGAAGAGTCATCCTTGGCAAAAAAAAAAGAAAAGAAAAGAGTCAGAAAAGAGAGACATGCCAAATGCTAGTAAGCATTTAACTGCAGCACTCTCTGCCAACACGAAAGGTATATTTTACTTAAGAGGTCTAGGAGAAAGTTATTTTTGAAATATCCTTTTACAGCACAACCCGCAGTCAAAGCCTTCTGAATTTATCACCTCAATTTTTTTTTTTTTTTTTTTTACAGAGCTGTTTATACCTGAAATTCTTAAAAACAGCTGAGTAACAAGTTATCAAAGTTGTTCATGTTAACAACATAGATAAAATTTCTTGAATGGATACTTGCAAGAGATGTATTCAATTTAGCAGCTTATATTCAATGTGGAAAAGGTCTGTGTTACAAACCAGAGTGTTACTTGCGTCCTCTCCCCTCATCTGCTACCTTGAGAAGAATACACTGTGAAAATGTAAGAAAAGCATACCTTATGCTCAGAATAAATTATTTCTTCCCTTGGTAATAATCAAGGCTGGTCAGAAGAATATGTCCTATTGTCCTTTGGTTTCTGGAACTTGCTCAAGAAAATAAGCACATATAATGGCTCCAAAAGTATTACACAAGATTCAGAGAAGTCTTATCAAAACCAATTGAAGATGTTCTCATGAGGCTTAAAATCTTAGTTCTAGTCCGATTCATTCAAAATCTTGTGACAGAGTTGTCATTGCTTCATACTGGAAACTGAAGTGAGCTTTGGGGCATCTCCCTTAGTCAGTGATTGTGGACAGATTCACAATAGCTGACAGGCTGAAAAATCAGTGTTACTGGTGTATTCCATAAGCACCACACATAGTGGTGATTGACCTACTTCAGTGCTCCTGTGAATATGAATGAAGCATTCTCAAATCCTTAAAATTCTGCCAAACATATCTGTGACAGGATACATCCCTTTCATTCTGTGCCAGGATAGCAACTTCGATCCTCAGGACTCACAAAATAGCCTCTAAGACTTTTATATGCATCCCCATGAGTCGATTTAATCTTGTCTCAACCATTGTGTTTTATCAATATTAATAATTTTTATTTTAAAATAGTTACATAATGTCTGGAAATAACAGTAATTATTTTTGAGGGACTAAAAGAAATGGGTGAATATTAAACATCTTGCACTGTTTACCTCTAAGTAAATATCCTTTAATAAATGAATGTTACATTCTAAAACATGGCTACTCTGAAACTTGCTATGAAGATGTGTTAAAATCAGCAGGTCTCTTACATCCATACCTCAGAGTTGCCCTTTGAAATCATTCCTCATGGGAAGCTATTATGTTGTAGAAACCTTCCTGAAAGCTTCTTCCACACAAGAGCAAAAGCTGAATACGTTGTGTAACAACAGTGAAAAGCCAACAGTGACTCCAGCCCTCTCCCGTGTGTTGTAGCCCCCATACACTCTGTTCTGTGTCATGATCAGTTAGTTACCTGTTGCTGGCAACTCTTGACCTCTTCCTGTTTTCAAGGGAAATACAGTTGCAAAACCAACAGACAACCCTACATGGGACAGCCCTGTTTACCACAGCTAGGGCTAACATATCAATCATGTGGGCTGCCTAGCAAACAATGCCTTGGCTCTGCCTTCAAACATTCAACTTGATTCCAGAAGCAAAGTTATCTTCCTGAAGCCACCATCTTTGCCAGTTTTGTTCAAAAGCCTCTGCATGTAGACTGTGACACAGAGGGAAAGGGGTCTCAATGTGGGGAGACTTTTGCCATCATAATTCCCTCACTAAAATACATTAAAGATTTTTCTAATCAATGACTTATACTAAGCTTCATTTTTGTTTGTTGTCTGCTGAAACACAAAAAGTAGAAATATATATTTTTAGTCAAAAAAGGAACTAATTGGCTGCTTTAATGCAAAATCAAACACCTTTTATAATTGCTTTATGTACACATAAAAGTTCCCTGCTAGCTGTGCCAGTGAAGCCTGTATTTTATCTGCATCATCTGCTTCTTTTGAGATCAGAGGATTTCTGACTCAAACCACATACTCTCTTTCTCAGTATCTCTGTGTACGTATATTACTATTTCCTCTTTCATATAATCTAACAATCTTCTGAGGATGTTATAATTGTACCTTAAGCATCTACATTATCTGAGTGGAAAAACCCTGTAAAAATGGGGGAGGGTGGAAATGTTGTATTTCAAAACCATGTTTTACAAAGCTCAGTTAATTTATATCTCTGAAGGTTTCTTCATTCTTACCTTCCTATATGGGCATCTTGCTCTATTTATCACTGCTGAAATAACACAGTGAGTTTCCATTATTGTCTGAACACTTATTCTTGAGCACCATTAGGAGGAAAGAAAGCCTTACTATGTATAATGCATTCCTAAGACTAACATCTGGAAGGTGAATAGTGTGTGTCTTGCTAGTCTCATTCGGCATAATCCTAGTTGTAAACATGCTAGATGTACACCTTTATATTTCCTTTCTTGGAAGCGACAGCTTATGCTTCTTACAACTGAAGAACTAAGCATCATTTGACCCAAGCATCTGTGAAGAGCTGTTCAGATAAAGGATTCACAACAAACAGTCATTCAGTACAGTTGAATGGATTATTTTTCCAATTAGACATTTTCTGTTTGACATAAGAAAAACAACAATTTGGCTCTACCTCCTGGTTTCTGGGCTACCATAAGAGGTTAAAATTTGGTGTTCAGTAGAGGCTGCTCATAAAGTGGCAGTGATCACAAGATGACAACCACGAAACTGATTTATGGAGTGGCTAGAGATGACTGGAGTGGATCCTAGCAAATGATACTAGGAGGAAAAGGAGTTTTGCAGTGCACAGCACCAAGTTTTATTAGCTATCCAAGTCCTAGGATCTGTCACATGGAAGCGGGAGTGAGCAAGCTAGGTGGAGTATCAAGGCATTGTCCAAGCCTGCAGGGAAGCAATTAGGAAGGCCAAAGCTCAACTGAAATTGAAATTAGTAAGTGATCTGAAAGACAAGAAGGAAAGTTTCTGTGGCATATTATCAGAAAAAAGTAAAGCAAAGGAAAACAGGAGCACAGTGTGGGGCTGAGGCCCTAATGATAGCAAAAAAGAGGAGATACTCAGTGCTTTCTTTGCCTCAGCTTTTACTGAAAAAGCGTGCCCATACACATATTGGCTTTTAAAGCCTTGTGAGAGACCTCAGGAGTGAGGCATTACATGAAATAGAGAAGGGTAGATTTAGCCACCACTTAAGCAAATTGGACATTGATGGGATGGGATGCTGTGGGTGCCAGTGGAAGTTGACCAATGTCACTGCAATCTCTACCATCTTCAGAAGGTTATGGTACTCAGAGGAAGTTCCTGATGTCTGGAACAAGGCCAACACTGCATGTCTCTTATGTCTCATTCACATGGACAGGGAGAATCTGAGCAACAAGAAAGAAGCCATTGTAGACTCTATTTTCAGGAAAGCAGTGGAAGCAAAGTCTCCTGGAAGCTATATCCAAGCACAAAGAGGAAAGAAAGTGAGAGGGAACAGCCAGCATAGATTTACCAAGGGCAGCTCATGCCCGACCAACCCTAAAAGGACTAAATGCCCTGTATGCAATATTGTGCAGATGTGGTCGTACTGCTGTGTACTGAGGGTTGAAGCAGTCGACACCATTTCAGGTAAATGTACAGTGCTACAGGGTACAGTGTCTGTAAAATAGGGAGTGCCCTAGACTTCCTTGACTTGTAGTCAAGTGGAACTGTGAAGGACAGTGATTCTGATCTGTGCCTATGGCTGATTATCTGGCAAACCCTAAAAAACAGTGTTTAGAAAATTGTTTAAAATGGGGCTGGCACTTGGCTGTGCTTTGTTTAAGTTCATGTATTTTGTTTCAGTAGGAATTGTAAATCGATTCTGCATCTTCGGTAACTTTATTCTAGTTTTTGTAATGTGGAGTGCTCAGGCAAAACAGCAGCATCTAAGCACTTCACATATCCCTTCTATACTCAGTGTGGTTTCCAGTTGTCATCCCCATACACTTTAAGCAAAATAAAAGGGAAAGGCTGAGCTGGCTGTTCCTTCCCCTGCAAAGACTTCCTTTGTGGTCTTTTCGGCCTGGATGTCTTCAGCTGGTTCATAAAACTGAGCAGGTACCCCTAGTTCCTCATTCATACCCTGTTAGTATTATCTGTCCCCCTACAGTCCTGCTGTTGTGAATATATGCTCTGTGAAGATTTACAGCTGTAGAGTTGCTGGAAAGCCTGGAAACGCATGGTTAGTTTCCACTAGCCTTTGGAAACCTTCTCTTTATTTAATGAAAGTTAACTACTTTGGCATTTTCAGATTTTTATTCAACATTTTGTAAGTTTTCTTCTCCTGTCAACAGTCACTTTCCCAATCTATTATTGAAAATTTGTAGACTTCGGTTAATCTAAAATGCAGTTAGAAAAATATTCAGATGTATCTTAAACAATTCCCAACTTATGAAATGAATTAACTCTATTAAGTGGTATGAAATCTAACACTTATCTGGCTCTATAAATGATGAAACAAGAATGTTATTTTTAGTATTTTCATATGGCTGTGCCCAAAATATTCCTGTAGAAATTAGAGAATGGTTTGCAATAATATCAATACTGTAAATGCAATAATACATTATAATCTTCCATTTCTAGATATTCCTCCCTGCCCAGCATCCCACAGCAAATTACAATCGATACAAAGCTAAACTTAGCACTGTTATGTCTGCCAAGTGATGGCCAGATGCAGGGGCAGACCTGTTCCAATTTAGGAACTCTACAACCTAGTGATACAACTCTCTGTGTTCTTCCTTTGCATTCCTGCAGGAGCAGCTCAAAACAGAGCTGTCTGCTGACTCAGCCCTGCTCTTGCTTGATGCCAAGAAGAGTTTTGTCACTGATTTCAGAGGAGACATGCTTGAAGCTTAACTTATAATGGGGGAAAAAATTCAAGGTTGAATTTTCTGAGAAACAGCAAACAAAGTTCTATTCTCAACCCAGATCCATGACCTTGTTATATATAAGAAATCCTAGGCCAAAAAAACCTACACAAAAACCACCTAAAGTCATTAGGTATATAACCACAAATTCCTAAGGAGATGAAAAATAGGAGGGATTGGGCCCTCTCTGAAGGAATTCCTGTACCAGGATTCAATATGACTAATTTTGCTAGTGTCAAGATCTCAGAGAGGTATTTTTCAGGTGACTTAAAAAATCAGTGCCAGTTCATGACCCAAATGAATAAACCCCTGGAAATTTGCTGTTTCCTAATGGATATGTCCTGCAGGGCCTGTCTGTATGCCTAACTAGTGCAAATCAGTATAATTTTTGAAGCCAGTAAGGTCTGTAATGATTTATTAAGAATTAGAGGCATGATCGGTAGTACCTAAAAGGCATTCATTTTAAAAATGCAAAAAAAAGAGATTTAACATTTTGAGTGACTGAAGTGGCTTTTCCATTCTTGTGCAAGAAACTTTAGAACAGGGAAAGACTAAATGGAGTCCTCATTACAATATCCCTTACGAGTACAATTACAGTGTAATTGTCAATCAGAGGTGTCACTGCTACTCCACAGAAGAAATTCGGGATTCGTTCACCTTCAAAAACAACCCTTGCCCAGCAGGATGCTTACACTACACTGTGTTTAACTAATTGATTTACTATGCAGAAGAAACCAATGCAGTGATTATAAAAAGGGGTCTTTTGTATACTGAGCAGAATTAGCAAAGGTAAGAAACATGCATTCATAAATGTCTAAAGGCACTGAAGAGCTTTATCAGTGAAATCAGTTAACAAATGACATAGTACATAATTCCTGAAGATGTAAAGCATGCAGTTCTTTTTCCAAGGCAGGCTCATAAAACATGGAACTGCTAAGTGATATTTCTTCACTGGTTAAAGGATAATGGCGTGGGGCTCTCCTATCCTCAGAAGCAAAATAAGAATAGATGTGAGCATAGATAAGGAGCAAAGCAAACTCTCCTGTGTGTTGAATCGTGCTCCAAGCCTATTGACACTACCAGAGGACTACTGAGCACCTGAGCTTATGTGGGTGGGAAGGGCAGAGAAGAAGCCTCAATTCTCAGCACTAAGATTTTGAATTCTGTAGAAGAAAAAGGAGTTGGGGCTTATTTTTCTCTATCCCGACTTCACAGGTGCATTTATGAGCAAGGAGAGGGAAGAATGAAGACAAAATGCATAAATTAATTTAGTAGTACTTCGAACCATTTTTTTTAAACTAGAAGTAATTTTGCAAAGTCCAGTGCAATAGCAGCAATCAGCTGGAGTAGGACCATGATTTCTTTGTTGGAAAGCATCTGTTGCCTTCTTATCAACAGATTCAATACCTTGCAATGTTTGGGTCCAGTGTTAACATGAATTGTGAATGAAAATATTGACTTAGCTCCAAAATATTTCCAGTTACATTGGAGAAGGATGTCTTATAGCCACCCAAAGAAATCCTGTGAGAGCCAGGAAGCAGTTTTGATAAATTAGCAAAGTCAGTTTTCAGCATTTTTGTTTTGACTTGAAAAAGGTTTTCTGCCATATGCATTTGTACTTTGGCAATGCTTGCTGACAGAACAGAGGCTGTTTTGGCATATCATTTGTAGAGGCAAAATAGATTTGGCTGTCATTTCCATAATAAGCATAATTCATATTGTTGTGTCTAAAAAAACATATGGAAAGGGAGAATGTCAATATGAGATGAATATACCTTAAGAGAGCTTGTAGGAGCATCCCAACTAAACATGTACAGGGCTAAATGAAGTTATAATATGTACAACCAATTCCTTACATTGTAATGACATTTTTTTTGTGTTCAACTAATGAATGGGTTAACTAAGAATGCTAATTTGAATATGTAGGGCCTAGTTTATCCGTTCTTACATACATTACCCATGTAGTGCAATTAACCTAAGCAATTCATATCAAAGACAGGGCTATAAAAAACGAATAGCAGAGACTTCTGTGCAGATAAGACTTAACTTTTATTTATTTCTAGTGTGTGCATGCAGTATTTTGGTTGGAATTGTTAGTGGTTACAGCTGATCTGTCCAGTAGCTATCACTGGGAAAACACCAAACCCAAGTTTATACAACCTGCTTATGAGGATTTGATTCTTTATATCACACAACTCAAGTTTGTGCTACTTCCAGATAATATGGAGGAAGAAAAAAGTGATCAGTGTATGAAAGAGTTCTTACCTGCCCACACAGTACCATGTAAACAAACTTTTGATATAAGTAAGTAGATGGTCCCTTTATATTTTTATAGGGCTTACAAAGAGCCTTAAGACCACAATCTCATGGCTGGCAGCAGCATGGAGCCAGGCTTGTACAAGTTTAGCGTGAAGCAGAACTTACTGCAAACAGCTGTGTTTTTCTGCCAGTGGAAACAGAACAGTGTGCAAATGAGAATCAAGACAACACATATAGATATACAATTTACAATTTAATTGTCTTTTAACTGTTTCTACTTTTTAATCTAACTGTTTTTGCAGTGTAGAAGGATTTATAATACAAGGAAGTGGGCACAGATGACATTTCATAGCACTGATGTCTGGCTTACTAAGATTATCTATTTCAATAAAATGGAATAGCTGGTTTTCAAAAAGCACAGGTAGATAAATAAAATGTGATCCCTATATCCCAACGTCAGAATGTTAGAAATGTTATTCAGCTTTTACATGCAGGCTAGAAATCAAACAAGTTGGACTTGTGCTATAACTGTGCTATAAATTCTTTCATTTTTAAGTTTATACATAGAGCATGATAAGTGTGAGAAATACCTGAATAGTTGCAAAAAAAAAATCACATTTCAAAAGTGTGTGAATTAGGAAACTTGGGCCTACTTTCAAAAGTGAGTTAAGCTCTTGGACACTGAGCACCTACCTGCTGTGAAAACTAATTATATCTTTAAGGGTCTTCATGCTAGTGTTTCCATTGCTAAAGATACAGGGGAGTACTTAGAAAATTATTTTAAATGAGTTGGTATGAAAAGCCATTAACATTGCAAATGTTTAAATGCCTTTAAAAATCTGATTCATGTTGCCCAAGTCACTTCAGAAGTTGTAACAAACTCCTCAGTTATGTAGGGCTTTTTCCATAACAGGTTTTGTAACTAGTTTTAGGCTGTTAATTCTAGGTTCCTTGTACAGTGTAAAGGAACAATGCTGTGCCAGACTTCTCAGTTTCCATCAGATTGTCCAAGCCATCGTTTATATCCAGGAGGAAGTAAAAGTTAAGGTCTATCTGCCTGAGTACTTCAGTGTCTAATTCTAGGATGATTCTAATTCTAATCTAGAGGAATTAGATACTTACTCCAAAGAAAGGACCTCAGGTACAGGTCCTTTCTTTGGAGTAAGTATCTAATTCCTCTCCACAAATGTAGAGCAATCATTTCAGAACTCCACTGCTAGTGCAAAGAGGAACCTCGCTGTTCCGTCATTTAATTAGCACACCACAGCTGAATGAAAGTTTAATTATGACAGTTACAAACAGAAATGAAGAATGTCAGGATAGTGTAGCCAGGCAGAGATGAATAACATTAAAAGTTTTTCAAGACAGCATTATATTAGAAAAAGCAATTTGGTCGAACTCAAATTTTCATTCTAAAGTGGAACTAAAATACTGCTCAAATTGTTGATGTTTCTATGCAGCAGAAGCTGTGGGTTTTGACAAGGCTATTAAGACATTATTTTTAAGGTCTGTCCTCTACAAGAACTGTTATATTTTGCAAAAGCATTGTGTATAAGTTGAATGAGAACCAGCCATTGATTAAAAAAACATTCATCCTGCCACACCTTAATGGTATTTGAAGGTTTCCGTGCAAGCTCTGAAACAGTCTAATCCTCATGATTATGTAAAAACTTTAGTTCCCAGAGACATATTATTTTAGGTCAGAAAAAAAAAATACAAAATTCTATCAAATAAGAAAAATAGGTAACTTATTACTGTAACATTTAGAGAACTTATCTAAAAAAACCCAAACTAGATTCTGTATATTCTTCTTGAAAACAGAAGAACTAGAGAAGCCAAAGTAATGTTTTGAGGATAATACTTTGCAGTGTGTTAGACAAAATGAGCCTTCACTCTGCATAAATACAGAACACGTGTTTATTACTTGATATTACAAGGGGAGGGACTACTTATCATAATCTTGACATAGAATCGCAGTGGCAAGAAGAAATAATAAAAACTATCTAAAAGTTTGCTGCAAGTGGATATTCACTTCATAAATGTCACAGATATGAAAAACAGAAGTACCTGCAGAACATTCACAGAGCCCTGCAATGAGAATTGATGGTGTGTTTTCTGTTCTGGTTTTGTGTATCTACTCTATAGAGATGTGAACCACCATCCTTGGTGTGTATACTCCTTACTGAGTGGAGAAAAAGCACTAATATAAGCTAATATGATACCACCAGTAGGATTTCCCTGCTATCAAAATTTCAGCTTCACAAAAAACTTAACTCTCGTGCCTGTGTGTGAAATTAGAATATTTATCCAATTCTAGTAATTTAAATATCTTAATCTCCTTTGATGAATGCAGAATAAATCAATATGACAGGAAATGTAATTCCAACTGGAAACCACAATAATAGGTGTGAGAAAAAGCATACATAGTCAATCTATCTGATGAAACATGATCTCTACAAGATATCATTATGCTATGTCTAATGACTCTCAGTCATAGAACTTCTTTAAAAATCTACAAAGCCAGTTCCGGGTGACCAGCAAGGGACTGACCCCCAGGTGCAAAGTCAGCGCTTCTTCAAATTTCTGTACCTCAAATACCTCAAAATGTGCAGGCAGATATCTACCAGCACCTGTGCCAAAATTCCCTGTTCCCAACAGCAGGCCACTTTGCTCTTTCCCTTCCCTCTTTCTTAGTGCAAGACAGAGGAACAAATCCGGGAGAGATGACTTATCTGCAGACCAGTTCTTATTAGACCTCTGCATTGCAAATTAATTGTTTTGGTGCAGCCATGCACTGTTAAATAGAACAGAATGGCAGCTTGGGGTCAATCTCCAAACTGAGGTCAATTGCCCTCCTGTGGAGCAACCTGAGGTCAGTCTCAAAAATTACTTTAAAATATCTGTACTGGCTTACTCTTTGTATAAGCAAAATTCTTTTTTGCCTCCCAGTCATCCAGTTTATTTTCCTAAAAAAAAAAACCAACAGATCTTTGATATTTCTTGGAGTCAGTAATATTGTTTCACTTTCATGACCAACACTAATGCTGAAAAAATAAGTTAGATTAGACATAAGTCAATTACAGAAGGGTAAGTTTTAATATTGCCAGTCACAGCAGCCTTCTGGGGTTTTTCCTTAGTAAATTAAAAGGCTTTCCTTTTCATCTAGAACCATCTTATCACTGATTTCGCTATCAGAAAAACACTCTGAAGATAATAAAAAGAGATTCTTTTAAAGGAAAATATACCTAGTTTAATTTCATCTCTGTTTTAAGAGGGAGGATTGTTCTATATTATTAGTTATTTGGGTTCATGTTTTTCCATGCATACACAAGCGATAATGACAAAATTTATATGAGGTGAATAGCCTGAGAATTGTGATTTCACTTACTATGATAAACTAAGACTGTTTCAAAATAAAGACTGTTTTTTTAACAGCTGTGTCTCTTACACTGCTTGTGTTTTGTATGATGTTTACTTGGAAACTGCAATTCACTGCTGCACTAACTCCTTACTCCCAGACTCCACACGTTCTTCAGGATTCAGCAACGTTCATCATTTTGACTATGTCACCCGTTTGTTCGGCAAGTAATTTACTGTCTTCCTTAAAGAATCAGGATACCGTTTCAGGCTTAACTTCTGATGTTTAAGGCACTTAAGGTGCCAGGTCCAATTTACTTACTGCTAATGATTGATGTCTACTTTCTCTCTTGAATTAAAACTCAGGTCTGGATTACTGCATGCCTGTTCCTCCTGCACCCTGTGTGCAGTGTGGATTTGAGCATTTCTCAAATGCAGTAGTATCCCTAAACAGATCCCCAGCTTTCTTTGTATTTGTTTTAAATGGAGAAATTCAAAACGTTCTCATCAGCCTCACCATCTCTAAATGTGTGCGTTTCATTTCTCAGCTTCAGTTCATTTTCAAAATATAACAAGGCATTGATTTTGTAAGCCTGTTTTGTAGCAGTCCCCAGATGCTGTAATCAGACGTTTTTCTATCCTATAATCAGAAGAGAGGATATGACCTAATTCAGCTTCTTTGCATTATGCATTATGATACCTGACCACATACCCGAGACTGTTGCCTTCTTCGCAGCAATATAAGGCATCAGAGCAGCTGTGCAGCTGTGGAGCAGGGCCCTGCCAGCATGGTACCCGGCTTCCAGCCGAGGGTGCCAAAGGTGGAGGCACCCCAGGTAGGACGTCACACAGGGTGAGCACAGCCTGCCTCTCCCCCAGCAGTCACTCAGCTCTGGTATTCTCAGAAAGGGGCAATCGTGGTGTAGTTTCTCTGTCACCCACAGCACATACCTCTTCCAAATGCTTTCCCAATGTCTCTCTGAGGTTTCTAAGGCACACGGCATCCTTCAGTGAGAAGCTTTACAGGTCTGTTACTTATGAGTGAAAACATGTCACACCCCCTGAGTCCTATACTGGAAGAGAGAGTGAGCAGTCAATTCCCATTGACTTCCCTACAGCATTAATGAACTTCAAAGATTTCTCCTTCTCCCCCTTTTAGGTCCTCTCCTTTCCAGTAAGAAGAAAATCACACAGTTTCATCTTTCCTGGTACAGACACTGCCACAGGTCTCTCATCACTTCCAGTTCCCTCTTCAGATCTTCCTCTGTCCAACCACACACTTCTGGAACAAGGGGACAAGAACAATTCACAGTATTCAGCATGCAGTTGGACCATAGATACAAAGCTGCAATGCTGCTTTCCTGTTTTACTTTACGCTCCTTTCTAATTTCTCATGAAAATGCAACTTGTTTTACTCATAGTTGCTGAAGAGTGAGCTGATGTTTTTCTGGAGCTCTCTGTGACAAGACCCAAGGTTTCACTCTTGACACAGGCATGTCAGAAGAAGTTATTTAGTATGAAAATTTAGGATTATTCTTTCCCATCTGCACTACTTTATCTGTACTGAATTTTACCAACCATCTTACTTACTAGTTTCATAAGCCCATTCTGCATTTTTTATAGTCAACCTGGGGCCTGACTCCCTCAGCTCAGCCAATTTGGTCACCTTGCTGTTTGCTGTGCTTTCCAGGTCACTTACAAACCCGTTGCACAGCTCCTAGAAGAGCCTTCCTTTCATTTTTAAAATCAAACATTTAGTCCTGTCTTCTGTTTGCACTTCTGTGCCTAGTATTCATCCAAGCTAGGACCTGGTTTCTTATACCATGGCAGTTTCATTTCCTTAAAATCCTATGGTGAGGGACTTTGTCAAAAATCTCCTGAAAATTCAGGCTCATCCTTAATGATTTGCTCATTGTCCCCTCAAGAGTCTTCCATTTGTTTAAAGGCCAGGACTAACCTTTGTAGAAACTACGTTTCATCTTTCAGTTTCATCTTTTATTTATGATCAATCTTTCACATTTATCCAGATTTCCACTAATTCTATCTTTTCATGTCTTCTGTTAATTTACCAAGTGCAGACAGCAGGCTCACAGGGTTGGACACCTTCCCTAGAAACCTCTTTAAAATTTTGTGCTGCATTTACCACTCTCCCCTCCTAAGAAGTGAGTGAAACCTTGAGGGAAAGGTTACATACCACCATCAATAATTCAACTGTTTCATCCTTTAATTCTCTTAAGACTCTTGGGTGAGTAACAAACAGTCTCAGTGATTTCTTAGTGTTTATTCTATCTCTTTATTCAATTACTTCTTCCATGGTTTCTTCTGTTTCAGGCAATCTCTTGCTGAGTCCTCTCAAAGGGTTTGGCGCTCCCCCCAGTCCTCCTACAGTGAGCATCAGAGCGAAACACTTATTTACCATCTCTGCCACAGCCTTGTCCTCACTGAGCTCTCCTCAAATAACCCCATCACCAGCTGACCTGCAGAGCTGGCAGTGTTTCCTTCTGCTCTGCTGGGGGAAGGATTTAGACCTGCCTTGTTGTATAGTGAAGCATGTTGCCTATAGGACCTATGCATCTTTGCTATAAAAAGTGGTTGCTTGGGCAAGCTTTTCAGGAAGAGAAAGGTGGTCTCAAGTTAAGACAACAGAACAATGATCTGGAAAGCTGTCTTTATGTCACTGTCATATGAACTGGGCAAGTGATTTATTTAAGTCTCCTCTTTGTGTTATTTGTTCACTCCTGATCTCCCAAGTGACTGATTTGATACCTCTGGTATACAAGTACAGCAGTGCAATTTTGAATGTAGAAAGTAACACACCAAAAATTCAGAAGTCATCACCTCAAATCTGACATATTAGAGGACTGGGGTTATTTTCAACTCTCTGTGTCTCAGTTCAGCATTTACAAAATGGAATAATGGTACTCCTTACCTCAGAGGGGTTTTGTGCATATAAATTCATTAAAGTTTTTGAAATGTTCAGGTACTATAGCAACAGGCACCATGGAAAAACCTGGAAGGGACATAGTAATTATCTTCAAACAGGGTTTGGACACTGTGCAGTAAATAAGACATGGGGGACATATTGGGCAATGGGAAGAGAACTAAAATTGAATATTTACTTTTCAGCTAAGCTCCTTCTGTCCTATGCAGAGACTGAAGCACAAATAGTTTAGAACCAAATTCAAATGCGACTGTGTAATTAGACAATGTCATAATGCTCACACCCAGTGGGGCTCATTTAAGGCCATACAAGGCAATTCTTAAGGTTTGGCAGAGATACCAGCAATTAAAAATAGGTTTTTACATTACATAAAAGGTCAGGAAACTGTAATGAAAGGCAGTCCAATTCTCTTCTGCTACTCCACTGAATTGCAATTTGGAGGGGTAATAAATATTGCATACAATTTTCAAAAGTACTTTAGAGACTTGAGAGCCTAAACTCTACGAGTGTCATCACAACCTAAGCTGCTATTACTCCAGCTAGAGGAAACTCTGCTCATTCCAGAAATGGAAGCATTAGGATGATATGTCAGCGTTGCACTCCATGCGGAGAGAAAGACCATGAGAGGGAACACATAATAAATTGGCCTTAGCCAATGTGTTTGGGCTATCATTGCATACTGTGCCAGCTGAATGTGGACAAGTAAGATATTGAGACAAATTTGATTGATATGATTGAGTTTGACAGAATTTTGTACTTATTTACAGCCAGATTTTGCTAACTTTACTCAAACTGATTAGCGATTAGCTTTCCTGCTGAAATCAGAGGGGTTGCTAACAGTGAATAACACTCTGTGTAAGGGGTTCACAATTCCTCCATTACAGAGAGAGAGAGGGAAAGAGAGAGAGCGAACATATGGAGGAATTACAGGGAAATATATTCTTTAATTGTCATACTTAACTAAGTTGAGAAAATTCTTTTTCTAAAACTGAAAAACTGCTAGAACATAAATTCCATATAGAAAAGTAAAATTATTTTAAAGTCTTATATGAAATGTCTATTTATAGGTATGATGCTGTGGTTGACAGTAAAGCCTCCATCGATTACCACAAGGCCTAACTTTCACCCATAAACAACTTAATATACCTTGAAATGATGAACTCAGCTGACCCTGCCAGAGTTTCATTATGAAGCCCAAGGAAGGCCGGTATTTTGAGACTGTAGGATCCAGCAACTTTTGCCAGCAATCCGAGCAACAGACATCATTTGTATTTTCAAGAAAATTAGCTATAAATATTAGTTTTCTATTTGTCTGAATTACCGCTATGATTTACTTATTTTTGTTACTGTGTTGTAAATTACTTAATATTTAAGACTTTGAAAACCCACAACAAATAGAAAATGACTGGTCATCATAATAAACATTGTTACAGTGATGGAATCCATACTTTTTTTTCCCTATAGGACTGCATTTGTTCTACTAGTATGCACGTATAGTTTTTTATGGCAGAAACCAATTTGGGCATTCATTATTGACACACACACAATCATTTTAAGTGCAGTTAAGTACACCATCTGGCTTTTCTTTCCATCTATGCCTCTGTAGCCATACACAGTTATCTGCTATTCCAGGAGTGTCTGATGCCTGTTATAGCTGCACCAGTTGCACTACAATCAGCTGAGTAGGCATTTCCCTTATGAACTCTGATTTTCAATGTTTAACAACTATTAAGAAATCGCATCAAGCTCGAACATGGCATGCACATTTGCAGACCAGATGTGTTTTTGTTTATCCTTTTATTTTTAAATGCCAGAAATGGCAGGATTTAAAGAGTCCATCCAAGTAATATAACATTTATAATCAGCAAAGCAGATCTGCTCTCAGTTTGGGGATATGGTTGCAAGATATTTGAAAGTGGGTCTTACTGAGCCTTTTGATGATTATTTGTGTCCTTCTCTCCTTAGCTAACTGCTACTAGTACACAGTGTGTACTGAGAGTCACATTTAATGAAGGGGCTTAAGAATGTCTATGAAAAAACACCGGTATTTGGCATGGAGGGAAATTGTTCTGATTTACCCCAGCAGCTAGACACGTTGGAACTGTTAATCCCGGTGTAGAAGTTAAAATAGTCTTTATGTTTCTCTCTAAATTTGAGGAACCTAAGGAGAGATAGAGAAGCCCTCCAGAGACAAATTCTTTGAAAGAGTTCAAATTCATAAGAGGATATTAAAAAGGAAAGAAGGAGAAGAGGGAGGAATAAATTAAAAGTATTTTCATTTAAATACATTCTGCTAGTTTTTCTGGCCATCTGAGCTTTATGTTGGGAAGATTCAGTACAGCAACATCTCTAAACTCAGGACACTAAACCCGCCAAAGGTCTATTGAAGGATCCAGAATTATCAGGCATATCCCTACTTCATCTGCAGATTGTCCAGGCATTTATTTTCCCAGGTATGCTTGTAAGTGCTTGTCCTGGGGCAGTGAATGCCTACCTCTCATCAAATGCTCCACTGCAATTCAAAGCATCAGCTACAGCCCACCTCTCCTTAGAAACCCCTACATGCAAACCAGTCTGCTGGTTAGAGCAGTCAGCCAGGATCCTGGCACTGTGCCTGCAGGGGGCACAGCCCACACCCCCTCTGGTAAGTGTGCTACAGAGCTTTCAGCCAAACCCTGAAGTTCTAAAAGAATTTCAAGAGGCTTCTTTGCACATTCCCCACTAATTAGAGAGATGTGTGTTTGAGCCATTTCATACCGAGAAAGGTTTTGAGCCTAGGTATCTCACTTCCTCAGGGAGTGCTCTGATCTCTAACAGGAACTGAGGAAACCACCACTCCCTGCCTATGCATTAAAAGAGAAGAGAGAGCTGGGTCAGTTCTTTGAAGAAATAGTTACAGAAGACTGCTGTTAGGAGAAGGGATTCCAGGTCTATGATGCCCAGTGGAAGAAGGCGCTTGCCCATTCATTACTTGGAGTGAAGCAGTGGGTACCAGCGGAGGGAAGGGGTCACACTGCTGGGTGTTAACCTCCTACCTGCTTCAGCTTGACATGCTTGAGAACAACAAGAAATTTATATCAGTGTGAGGAGGGTTTAGATTCTATTCAGAAGTCAGGCACTTAGAAGTTGGATTGCTGTCATCTACAGGTACTTTTATTTTTGTATTTTTATTTTTGTAAATTTTTGTATTTTTGTTTCCTGCTACTTTCACTTCCAGTCTCCTGCTATTCCTGGCTCCAATGTGTGCTGCTGCATCTTCAGCCAAGGGCTGCAGACCCAGATGTTGAGTTGGTTCCCGCAAAGACAGGTCCAATGCTGGGTGATTTGCTGTGTGATTTGTAGGTGGCCAGTGCTTACACTGGTAAGCAATATTACATGCCTCACATCCAAGGCAGTGCATTAATGTAAGGGAAAAAAATGTTCTTAAGAACAATTTTCCTGAAAATGTATCTTCAGCACTGGAAAACATAAACATGTGATTAATCTTAAACACATAAGTAGTTCTAATGAAGTCAGTAGGGCTACTCATTGACATGAAATAAATACATAAAGAGTCTTCATAGGATGAGAGTATGTATATGAAAAAAATTACTTTCTCATCTCATTCCACAGGCATCCAGGACCTGTTCTTGCTCCTGTGATGGCTTCTTCTCACATCAGCTGTTCAGCCAACCACTTACTTTCCACCTGGTCTGCTTAGATCATTATATAAACTCTTGTGCTCTCTCTCCACGCATGCCTGAGGTGTCAAGAGGGTCCTTTTTAATTTCCCCATTGGTCAGATATTTGTTCTATAAAATGTGTTCTGAGAGATTATTAATAGTCCTTGACAGTGACCTGAAAAGAGGTGAGGAAAAAGCAGCAACCTAGTTTACTCTCATTAACTGAGTTTGGAATAAAGGGACAGGTGAGTTCAGACTCCAGCAAGCCACTCTAGCCTCTTTGTTTTATGTGTCTGGATTCTTCTAGTTTTATTTATGGACTAATCTTTATCAATATAGTCATTATTGTCTCCTCAAGGACATAGTCATTGTGTGAATTTTAAACAAGTATAAATCCCTTATTTTTCTTTTAGTGTCACTTTACCTTGTTTATTGAAATAGTATATATCACATTAAGTTTTATAGAACATAAGCAATATATAACATATTTCACATCAGTATGTTATTCTAGAAGATATAGTATGTATTAAAATATATGGCATGTATTGATATAGTGGATAGAGACACTGCAGTTTAGATGTGCAGCCTGTAGATCAGAATGGGAGCTACAGTAACCTCCTTGGTAGATCCACCTCCATAGTATATATTTGACTCATGTAGTCAACAAATGTTATTGTTATTCTGATTATGACTCTATACCTCATTTATTTAGCAATTTTTTTGAGTGCCCAAAGAAGAATAGCTTGGGAAATCTGTAGCCCATAGTTTAGGAGAGACAATCTATGTTGCACCAAAAAGTTGTGAGAGCATGGTGAATTGCAGCAGATGCTACAGTGGCCTTTGGAAAACCTGAGTTAAGATCCTGGCAGAGATGTCTTCAATGATTTGACAAATCACTGACAAATCATTGAATCTCCTCTCTTCTCCTCTCTGCTTCCCTGGCCCTACGAAAGCATGAAACTCATCTTTGGGTGTTCCACCAGAGAACAGGAACATCTCTTCTAGCTCCTATTTCCTTCAACCTTCTACACATTTAGCCAATTTTCTGCACATCCTCAGAGGCTAAAATTTATTTCAAAGACAGAGGGGCTGTAAGGTCATCAAAGGGTTTGAAGCATCATAGCACAGACTCACTCTTCAAGTGCTTTC
Source organism: Pyrocephalus nanus (assembly GCA_038380795.1). Taxonomy (NCBI): domain Eukaryota; kingdom Metazoa; phylum Chordata; class Aves; order Passeriformes; family Tyrannidae; genus Pyrocephalus; species Pyrocephalus nanus. The sequence continues at coordinate 56,154,904 of CM076264.1, read as the reverse complement.
TGGTGCCTGTTTAATTAACCGTAGTGTTCCTTTAGTTATGGAAATGACAGGAGTTTCTCTTGTCAAAAAAGCAGAAAAGATGGGTGTGAGAAATGTGGGCATCCAAAAAGCAGCATTTTTCATTGATTCCATGAGATCATCCATCTGTCACTCACATTAGACTTCAGTACTGTATAATATAATATTTGGTGCCTAGGTAAAGATTGGGAGATGTACAGGACACAAATATCCTCATTGTGTTATTCAGCACTGAATATATAAAACAGAGGTTTAAGGAAAACAACAAATGTGGAAATAAGGAAAAATTAAGAAAGTGAGAGCAGGCAAAAAGAGCTGAGACACAGAAGATTAGAAAAAAGCACAGTATCAAGGAAGATGGGTGGAAAAATGGCTTATGGTGTTGCCTGCCTTAAATCTTTCCCATACCATGGCGATTGTTATAAATCCCATCCTTGAAGACTCACTGCATTGTTTAGTCTATAAGGAACAGCGATGCCTATTACTATGAATTCTTCTCCTTCATGCCTGAATTCTGGCTATTGCACAAAAAAGTCTTGCACTTTATGAAGTAGCAGAGAACTTCCTAAGACTGTGAAAAACCTGTACTACAAACCATGCAAGCATTGAAAAATGATCAGCATTGTTAGAAATGAAATACAATGAAAAATAAAATTTATATTTGTATCCAGATAGTATTTGACTGGTCATCATTTTGGACGAAATTTGAAGAGAGAATTTAATTCTGAGTTACATATATATCTGTAAAGATTTTCATTGGCAAATTAATACTTTTTTTTTAAGTTTTTGCAAGGTCTACTTAGAAACAATTTTTTAAAAATTATTATGGAAATCCAGTGTAAAAAATTAACCATACTGTGAAAACTGTGTCTGGAAAGGGTACATGTGGATTTTTAGTCACAGCCTGGAAAATAAACCAAGATACCTCCCAATTTCTTCTCAGTTGTCAACTATTCCTTAGCTAATTTTCAAAAGTCTTTGCAATATGCAAAATTGTATTATAAAATTTCACATTTCTGGGCTGCAGCAACATCTCTCCTTGAAAATTACATTACTTATTCATGTCTATCTTTTTACGATAAAGAGGAAAAAGGTATAGTGCCATAACAATATACTTTGGAGAAGGAAATTATTTGTTCTTGATATGGAAACAGTGTTTTCTTTTGAATTGGTTTGAGTGAAAAGGCAGCAACAAGATTACTTAAGCACAGTAAAAAATATCCTACCTATGTTTATCTTCTTTTGAAAACTCTTTATTTTTCAATTCTATGAACAGTTTAAAACTGTTTTAGACACATAGGTTAATGATTTTTGCAAATAAAATGTTATTACGATGTACTCACATACAAATCTCTCTATCAGCTTTTGTAGTGCCCCACTTTCCAACCATTTTTTGTAGGATTAGACTGCAAAATGGATACCATTCAAAAATGTGAAGAGCATAAATGTTCTCAAAGAAAATACTGTTCTTCCTGTGGCAAAGACTGCAATGTTTATATACTCCCTAAATTGAAATTAATCCTTTGTGCCTGTTAAATTGTACCTCTACTTCATAATTACTGGCACAGTTCAAGAGACTAGGAACTGAAGAGGAATCAAGCTGATAATGAAAAACAAACAAACAAACAAAACAAACAAACAAACAAACAAAAATATGGAGAGGTAACAAATAGAGTCAAATGACCTGTTACTGCTCCATACTATCCTGTGTAAAAAGTTTCCAAAAACACTGTTCACACCGAGGAGTGATAGCAATTGCTGGAGTTTGCTTGGTGTTGTAACGCTGTCTCCAGATTTCGGCACTGTTCCCCTGAAAAGGTTATTAGATTTGAAAGTGCATAAGCAGACTAAAAAAAATTAATTCAGTGTCTTTTAAAATAAATAGGAAAGTTTTATCATTATGGTTACAAATGGGTGTAATACATAAATAGGGCCAACATGCATTTGTCCCAGGTTCTGTACCCATATATAACAAGCCTCCAAACTTGATTTGGCTGAACTTGGGCCTCATATCTAATTCTCCACCAAATGGTTTTGTTTTCATTTTCAATTTAATTTCAACCAGGTGAGAACATGCACATTTTCTGTGAACGTCAACTTGAATTTCGTCATGTTGGTTTCACACATGTGCACAGGTTTTCAGCAGAGTTCACATGGACACAGTAGCAGATAAACTTAGCCCTGAGATCAACAAGAGAAAATTCATATCAAGCATTACAGGACAGCCAAAGGAAGCCCCTGTCAGGTTTGTTAATATAGTACTTTGTATCAGAAATGTGATCCACAAGGTGCTGTGTGTCCAGCCCAGCACCTTTGGGAGCAGAACCAAACACTCTCCCCTCTGCACTCAATTGGAAAATGCTCATTTTTCAAATTAATTGCTCTTTCACCGTATACGTGAGGACTGAGACAGAGGCAATGAAATACTCACAGAAATGCAGACAACTCATGAAAAGTGGGGTTTTTTTTAAGATCCTGCAGTCCATTTTGAAAAGGAGCAAGAAATGTGAACCATGCTATTGTGTAGCTCCTGTATAAATTAGCTCTACAGGAATCCAAAATAGAGCAGATTTATGCTAACAACAAGCTGAGGGAGATTACTTGCAAACAACAAAGGCAGCCTGGACAGCAGTTTAGGCCTTCTCTTGTTAAGAAAATTTTCCCATCTGTAACTAAATCAATTAGTTATACCAGTGCAAACCCCTGATAGAGACATGCTGCACCAGCATGAATTGGGGCTTAAAGCCATTTAGGTTAATTCAATAAATCCTTGTCAGCATTGCTTTGAAGCGAAGTATACCATAGAAGCAAAAGTTTATTTGGGGTAAAGAGACTGACTGACATGTAGGTAGCTATCAAGCTGTCATTCTTCTGGCTACAAGCATGTGCAGCTGAGTGAATATATGTGGCAGGTCTGATTTGGATCTCATCTCAAGCTTATGTAATGAAGAATGACGCTCTTTCCTTTGCAGCCTTTTCTATTCAATAACTGATCTTTAATTTTCAAATGCTTTAATCGTGAGATGTAACAAGACAATTACACATGCTGACCCTTAACACACCACACCTCCTGGAATAATACTAGACTGTCACCTTCCTCTCCAGCTCTCTCTTCCCAGCTCTCCCCTTTTCCATGTGGCATGGTGGCCAAGCCTACCACTTTCTTTCTCATTAGCAGGAGCACCAGTGTCCGAGGAAATTGTCTGGGAATGCAATCCCCAGAAATGCTACATGAGCTAATAGCTTGAGTATTCAGAGATGTGCTCTGGGGAGGTCATCAACAATGCTGTGAGAAGAAAGAGCAGCTACAACATGGCCCACTGACTGCCATCTCCCCCTCATTAGTGCTGACACTGGTCACTGGCTGGGGCTGGGAGGGAGGCAGCAGGGTGTCAGAATCAGTGCAAGAGATCTCATTTTCTCCATGTAAGCTCTTTTGTGCTGCCTTGTCAATTGTAGAAGAGAGTTTGTTTAAATTGACTGCTTTTCCAGATTTCCTTAATACGTGATGTTCTATGGAAAAAAATAATTTAAAAATTAATTAATTACAGAAAATTACTATGTAAGTTTTTACCTACGTCACTTGTAAACAGCCATGTATCAAACATTTCAGCTGTTTCTCACAGCGTCAGTTCTTGATCCCTGGAATTCTTGTCTGCCGAAAAATACATGTGTTTGAAAGCAAAAAAAAAAAAAAATTCCAAACTTTTAAAGCACAAGTGCTCTTGTCAGGTACTTGTTACAGATCAGTCCTTTGCATATTGCTTACATCAGAATGCTTCTACTGCCCAGGAACATAGGACTGAAAGCCTCCTAAGACACAGTTCATGTCTCTACCATTACAGGCTTCATAGTAAATCACTTCTTTGTAGCAAATCAATCTCCAGTGTGACAATAATAGTTTTTTTGTTCCACCAGAGAGACAGTTCTAGACTAGAGCTCCCCCATTAACTGACCTGGTGGTGAGAAACCTAATTCTGATTCACAGGGCAAAATATACCTGTGTTAAATAATTTCTATGTTGAATCTGTCTGATGTCACAGTAACATTTTCCAAACGTTTAAGTAGTTTTCCCTTCATTTTATCTATCCTTTCCCCTATGCCCCCATACATTTATGGCATTGGAGGCCCCCTGGAGCTCTGTTTTGCTAAGCAAAACTAGCCAGGAAGTTTTTATTTCTTCTAGTAAGACAAGAGCTGTGTGGTCCAAAAACGCGTCTCTTAGTCTTCCCATGCACCTCTTCCACTTTACATTAATCTTTCTCACATATTTTACCAGGACTGTGCACAACACCCACCACATGTATGTTCTCCATACATGCACTGGACATTTTTGCACTTAATTCACCTCAAACAGCCTCCAACCTCTTTTTTTTTCTCATCCTGTACTTTGCACAGTGATCCTGTTGCGTGATCCTGTTGCATCAGTAACCAGAGAGAAGCAGTAATCTGTGGCGTGGAGACAGGAATGTGTGCCTTGTGAGACGTGGGAAGAGACACCCAGAAAGAGGCATTACTGCCAAACAAAACACAGAAGGAATTCCATTTTCCGACTTACCTGCAGCCAGACGGTAGCCTCAAGCCTTTCCCTTCTCTTCAGCTGTTTCCAAAAATATAGGTTACAGTTCTTGGCAGAAGTTCTTGTTGGACTGTGACTGTATGACCTTGAACTTTGTGCTATTAAATTTCATCTATTTCTTTTTACTTCAATCCTCAGTTATCCAGCTGTTCCACATATTTTCATCCTCCTCTGCAAAGGCAGTGCCACCCAACTTTGTGTTACCAGCATAGATTTTAGTTTGTTCTCACTTTTGATACTCAGGTTAGAAATAAAAATACTGAACAAATATAGAGCCTTTTTTTCTGGCCATGTAAAGCTCCAGCAGTAGCCTCACTCCTGTGTGCCACTATCTCTTCAACACTTACCAGGGACATGTTCACTTTAGTCAACTTTTTACCCCTCTTATGTAACACACCTCCTTCCCCTAGTTTGACTGATTATTAGTCACTGAGGATACAGAAAAAAATTAATTGGATAGCTACCAGCTGTTAGACCGGTCTTCATAATATACAATTTTTTGAAAAACTTATAAAAGAAAAATAACTGAAGGTGAGAAAATAAATATAAATATTTCTATCTTTGTAAAGTGATCAAAAATCAAGAGCTTCAGCCAAGGGAGATTGTTCCAAATTCATTTGACACTGCTCTTCAATTGAGATTTGTTTTTTTCCAGGAAAAATAACAAACAATCAATGTCATCTGTCTGGACTTCAGTAAAAGGACAGCCAGTGAAGACTTATTAGCCTTTGCAGTTTAGGCAGGGAAAGGGCGGAGAGAGTTAGCATAACTTCATACCAGTTAAAAATAACTGTTGGAACTGAGAGCGGTGGCTTGGTTGAGTGATGCCATTTACCAAAGCTTTAAATTACTGTGGAGTTATTTAAGCATTAGTTAACTGGCTGCCATGAATCCCATGATGGATCTCTTAAGTCAGAGTTAAGGAATGGTTTACCATAGCCCGATTAATGGTTATACAAGCTGTTCTTCATGTCTGATTAGTTTTTATCTTTCCATTATTGTAATTGTGTGATAATTAACCTAATTCCTTTACTTCTCCTTTTTTATTTTGGTTTTTATTTTAAGTTTATGTATTTTGTGATTTTAGGAGTAGCAGATTTTTTCCTGGGAAAAACCCTTCTATTACAGAGCATTCCACCATGCCAATCAATTAGCTGTTTTTGCAGAGTTTATATTCTGAATTTTTCGATCCAGAAATAATGTATACTCAAACTTTTCCACTGGAAGAAAGTACAATGACAGAATAGAGACAGTCCTTGATTGATTGGATTTACCGAGCAGCAATGAACAGTTAAATTCTGTCACTGAATGTTAACTTAAAAGAGAGACCATAACTTCTTGAAAGAAAATCATATTTACTGAGACACTAAGCATTAAAGAAGATTGTATGAGACAACTGGAAATGCTGATAAACACGAAATAAACAAACAGCAGTGTAAAAGGTAAAGCATTAAAGATGCTACCAATTCTGTTAGCTATTTTGGTAATGTTTTGCACTGTCAAGCCCGTAACAAGCAACCAGGACCTTTGGTCACACTAAAGGTACTGCACTCTGCACTTGTAATCAGTTTCTTGGGAAGGGACAGAACATGATACCCTCACTGAGCAATATGAACCCAGGGACAGAACAGTGGGCTCTGGGTGGAACAAACCAGCAGAAATCACGAACTACGGCAGATCAGTGTTTTACTGCATGAACCCATACACAAACTCGGAGTTTGTCTTTTAGGAAAAAAGTGGAACAAAAAAGGGAAAAAAAGATTGTTTCCATATTGCTGAATATATATCCTCATGAACTGAAACTGAGATGTATTTCAGAACTGATGTCTAAATATGGGTTCCTATGACCTTAACAAAGTCAGAAATAGGAAAGTTTTCATGTTTTAAAGTTGTTTCCTAATTTCATAGGAACTATAATTCTGGGAAATTGTCATCCAGAAAGTGAAGTCCATTTTTAGACATCCACGACCAAGAAAATGAGGTCACATAACAACAGGTGCAGAAAAGGGTCACTGGCATCATCAAGGGAACAGGATAAGACTGGGATGATTAATTCTTATCAGCCTACCAAAGTGAGGGATTTATTTATTTGTTTGCTTGTTTGTTTGTTTGTGGTAAAGCAACAGCATATAGTAAAAAATTGCATGGAGTTATGAATTAAAAATGTAAATGGAACTTATGCATTCACAAATGGCTGCACCAATCCATCAAGAAAGGAGTTAAAGATTTTAAACAGTCTCTTATTCCATGAAGAGCAGTTTCACCTGCCATTAGTAGGAGTCAAATTTACTACCATGGGAAAGCATAAAGAGCAGGACTGTGAACAGAGACTGATACTTTATGCATTTGGGGTTTTTTAGTGCAAAATTCAGATAAAAAATATGAATAAGTGCAAATTTCACCTACTATGCATTTTTCCAGGGGTGAAATTCCATGCATAAGCCCCTTCCTCTTCTGCCCACTGAAAAAAACCGACAGTGAAGCTTTCATCTGGTAGGTCTGTGTGCTCCTCCAGCTCAAGGATTTGGGCAGCCATTTGAGTGTTTTATAACAAGCTGCCTGTAAGAAATGCTAAGCTATATGGGTCCAGTAGCAGCTGTATCATTCAGCTTGCATGGCATGATGATAATCAGACCGCCCCAGAGCTCCCCTGGGAGGCAATACCAACAAGCCACTTTCACTAGCAGGCTATGAACTAAGATGTTCAGCAAGAAAATATTTCAAATACTTGTTACAGAAAGATCACTGAACCTCAGTTCTGGCACATGTAGGGGAAATGGCAGCAGTTATGCTTTTGCTATATTGCTGATTACACAGGGTGCAGCTCATTGAAATAGTTCTAGACAGTCTCACAATGTAGTAACAGAAGAAAGGGGAGATCCTCCCAAAACATACACACACACACACACACACACACACACACACACACACACACTCTCTCTCTCTCTCACTCTCTTCTTCTGCCTTGATGCTTCTGCATGTGTGTGCCCATCATTTACCATGAGAACAGACTCAGCTCACTGGCTCAAGAAAAAACTAAGCAGAAATGTGGCTATCTGCCTCTTTGGTTAGCAGATAAATCCATGCACATGAAAGGGCAAAACCCATCTGACCTCGTGGGTACAGGAGTGGTGGGTGCAGGTGAGGGACAAGGAGACAAGAGAGGGCAGGTGAGAGTTCTTTTGTAGCCCTACACTGTTATGCTCACATCTGTAGGCATCACTGTAAGCTGAAACTATGCTAATGATTTACCTTGGACTACTGATTTCAGTATTGAAAGATATACCTGGTTCTATGAAAATCTACCTTAGTAGTAAGTGGAATTTAAGCAATCTCTGGGTCACTGGTTGAACTTTCAAGACTATTTTAAGAGAGCTTGTGAGGTCTGTAAATGTCAAGAGCTCTGGGCTTCAAAACTCAACAGATCTGAAGCTGGACATCTGCAATACAGTACATTGCCATATACTACCAAGGGAGAAACAAGTTCTATTTTTAGTTCACCTTGTGTAAGAAGTGAAGTCATTACAAAGATGAAAGAATTGGTCTGTACTAAAAATAGTATGTAAATGAGGCAATGCTTCCTACAAGCTTATCTTTTCCCTTCACACTCCTAGTCATGGTCAGTAGCAAACATTTTTCCTGAAAATAGACGTGGCATAGACACAATTGTCGTTAATGTTCTATGCACTCATCAGGAGGTAAAAAGAGGGGAAAAAAAGAAGAAAACTCAAACCCCTAAGTAGTGTACAATGTAAAATACAAATTTCATACACATTTATGTAAAAGAAAGATAAGTACATCCATGGCTACGAATAGTCTCTTGCTTTGCATACCAAGGTCAAAATACATATTCTGGGGACAAGTAATACTTTCAGCCATGACAAGGAGTTCCCTGGTCCCAGTGTGTTGTGTCAAAACATGAGCTAAATACCTACATGGTCTTTTATGCTCTTTCCTCTCCCTTTCTACCTGAGGAGCAGCAAATGGAGTTTTCAACTTCAGTGCTTTTTTAATATTCGGTTGTCCATCTTTTAAAAGTCATTGAGCAAATAAAGCATATTTTTAGAGGAAATTATTGACAGGATGGAGAATGATTGTATTTAGCTTCATCTTGATTATACAAATTAGAATGGTCTTGTTACAAACATCTACTAATAAAACAGGGGTTGGCATAGAAATATTGACATATGTTTGTCTATAGTTCTGATAGCAGTGCCATTATAATAAGAGACTAGGATACAATACAAAAATGGAAAAGAACATTCAGCATAGAAAAATTCTGTTGTGTTGGTCGACTGCTGAATAACTGCTTTAGAGATTGAGAGAACAAGATGTGGCTTTTAAACAGGACAAAGACTTAATTCAATAGAGAAGCAATACAATACAAAAAAAATTGGAATTCTATTCACTTACATGCAAACTATTAAGTGGTGAAAAATTATTCCTTTTTTCCTTTACGTTACAGCTTTACAGAGAAATTTAGATTTTGCAGTGTTTGTTCAAATTGCTATCATAGTCTACTTTTTCTTTGAGATTCAGAATTTTGCCCACTTCATTTAGAGAGCAAACAAACCACCTGAAATGGTGAGCTGTTTCATGCCCAAGCTTTATCTGTCCTGCTCCATTATTCTTTCTGAACTCAGCTGAGTCAAGAAATGAGTCATGATTGTGTCATACGGCTCAGCTACTTCTGAGGACATTTCATTCCAGAAAGAAACACGAACTGCCCTTGACATTCCTGAGCCAAAGAGAACAGTGAAACATGGAGAAACTCTTCATCCCACCAGTATTTCATTGAGAACGCTTGCTGGGAAATTAGGATATACCTACACTGAGGAACTTCAGTTTTCTCCAGAGTTCTCTATTCCTCTTACGACTTTTTCTAAATTTGTGATCAAATATCTCGAGCCATTTCTTCCGAAAGTTTGACCATTCGCATTCTCTGTATTCTGACTTTAGTTATTTAGCAGACTCTGTGTACTAATGAAATCACTGAATTTTGTCTCTGATGTCAACAGGGAAGGAGTCAGGCCTTCAGTGCAGCGAGCCACTCTAAATTCACTTCTTTGGGTTGTCACCAGTGTTGATACATATAATGCTGAGCTAGATTAGAAGGGATTGAAATAAGTAAGGGGAAGAAATATACAGGAAATTATGTATTTCTAGGACTAGGAAGCAGGCAATTTTCATTTTCAATGAGAGCATCAGGAAAGAAATGGATGTTGTCACTGGAATAAATGTAGCGCATAGCCCCTCACAATGTTTCAGGTCTTTGTGAGACAGATCTGCATGATCAAATAGAGTACCTTGGTGATTTTCCAGGTATAAACTTATGCCCTTCACACTTGCATTTAAGCTTACATCATTATCAAAAGAGATAAAGCAGCAGCAAAGGAAACAGGATTAACCATGAAAGTCATTAGATTTTAAATTACTGAAGTAAATAAACTTCCCGCACTGTGACCCAGAATATCTAACTTTTCTTTAAAAACCATAACAGAAAACTTATCAGTCATTTTAATACTTTATTCCATCAGGCCTAGAGTAAATACAAAGTGCAACAGACTGATGCCTACACATATATATATATATACAGATTTACATTTATATACATAAAAATCTGTACAAATGTCATTGCATTCAGAGTGTAGAAGACCAGTAACCCATTCCACAGGAAAAAGGAGGAATACCATGCAGCAGTCACCGACTAGAATGGTTGTGGATGAATATGCACCCTTGCACTCATGCATTTCTCATCATCAGTCTTACCCCACCACCAACCCCTCACTGTGTGACAAGGCACACAAGGACTCACATCCAATCCACAGCTAACACACACCTCTGCCCCCCCTCACCCCATCACAGAGCCTGGTACATCCGAGTTGATGTTATCAAATAGGTAGCCTCATGTCCTGGGATTCTAGTTCAGAGAAATCAGAAGGCATGGTGAGGATGTCCAGCCTTTTCTTTTGTGTCCATATAGCACATGCAGGTGCTCTCTGGTTTCTGATTCCAGGCAAGTCAGTCTTTTCCTGCAGGAGCATTCCCTGAGCTCAGGAGCATAACATTCATTCTCTCATAGCCACTGCTATATTAGTAAAATGTTACTATATTTCCATTTTTATTTCTATCCCCTGTGGACTTTCAGTTCCCTTCAAGCATATGAAAACATTAAGAATGATAAAGCTTAGTTCTTATATATCATTTCCCATGTTTAAGCATAGAAACTAATGATGCTGTAAGTTCCTACAACAATGCTTTTTAGAGAGTAGTAAGGCAAGAACACCTTATTGGAGAACCAAGAAGGTGTGAAATGACATTTAGTTAAGAGACTGTACTGTAGATTAAAGAGACATTAAATGCTGGTCTTCAGCTAAGAGAAGAATCTAAATTAAAATCCCAAGTTTGCAGGGGAGAAAACAGCACTAATTTGATATATATAAGTGTAACTATAAAACCAATCTACTAGGTACTTACAGCAACTGTGCAGTTAAGCCAGTAGTTGGAATATGGCAGAAGACACAAAAGACCTAGCATTTATACTGTGAACTTGGTTAAGAAATAAGCTCAAACGTTTTCTTATGAAGCTCATCTAGTCACTTCATTGGATTCCACCAGACTGCTACTATATACCTACAAGTTGAGTCTTGGGACTTGTAAGCTTTCCTTTGTACCTGGATTGCTTCCAGCCATAATTTATGTGTCTAATTCACTCAGTACTCTTATTAAATACAAAATTATGTATTTCTTGCTTTAACTATAAGTAGAAGACAGTCTTTTACAAAAGAGAGTTTCTAAACAGATTAAAAACACCCTTTCCCATACCTCTGTGCTTGAGGGCAATTTCACTGTTGGTCTGTTGTCTTCAAGCTACTCAAAGCAAATAGATAGGGCTCACTGTATGATTCTTATGTATTTCACATGGACCAAGAGATGTACAGTTTTATGCAAAACATGCAACACCTCCATCTCTACCTCAGAATCCCAAAGATCTTATTGACCTTTTGAATTCCAGGATCATCCAGATGGAATGCATTACTCAGCTCAGAGAGAGTCCTTAAAATGCTGTGTTTTATTTATTTCACTTTCTCCAGTGGTCCTGTTACCTTGGCACCCCTTAACTTCCACGTTAAATCTATTCCTAAGTGACTCCCTGCTTGTCGTATTTTTAATTACCCCTGCCTTCATATGATCTTTTTGTTTGTTTCAAGGGTTTTCTGGTCCTTAAAACTCTAGATTTTCATCCACAGGCAACTAGAGAAAACTTGTTTTGCTGTGATTAACTCATTCCACAGTTTTGGTTGGAGAAGACCTCGTTTTCATAACAGTTTGAATGCTCTTGTTCAAACCCACTATTCTGCCTCCTTGAGGCCAAGGAGGAAGTAGACAGGGTACCTTAAACAATGGTGTAAATATGTAGCAAGACCACAGACCTGAAGAGAATTCATAGACAAATGGTCTATGGTGCATAGACAAATTCCCAAATGAATACAACATTATTAATCAGTGTGGTCATTCAGAAACCTGAACTGCTCTGTAGTCCCAGGCATTCAATTTTTTTCTCCTCCTGGATTTTTGTTCATTGACAACAATGATGATTAATGACGGTCTGGCCAATAGTGTACTTACAGTCTAGAAGATAAAGTGCTACAACATTTAGCAAAAGAGAACAAAACAAAAACACAGACATATGGGTTGTTAAAATGGTATTTTATTCAACAGTTCTGAAACTAACAAGAAGTACATCCTCTGATTGTAATGGATAGTCAGATGGTTGAAACAATTAATCTGGGTTTCCTGTATAAAAATGAAAGAGCTTGGTGCAGCAGAAATCATTAGAATTTAAAGTAAGTGGAACCTTCTCTGTTCCAGAATTCAAAGGACGAAGGTGTTTTTCAAGCTGCTAAAATAGCGTGGGTTGTTAATACCTCTAAAGACAGTCATCAGCCTTCTTTCTAACCTTCTAAGCTAAACCACACATTTCCCACTTAGTTTGAGACAAAGTTTCATGAGTTTCTATTTTTCTGGGAACTTAAGATAACTCTTCTGGAACTCAATTTAATTTTGACATCCTATTCATCTTCCTGCTTATTTCGATCACTGACCCTGATCTTATTAAAAAACCTCAGAGAACGCCAGCAACTGCAGGGGTTTTGTTTTGGGTTTTTTTTTTGACAAGTTACTCTGGAATGTGTTTAATGCCTTAAAATTGTCATTGATTGAAACTAGCAATTCTAAATGAGCAATTGAAAACTAATTTTCCTCTAATATTTATTTCTGTTTCTCCCCAGCCATATATTTGGCACTCCTGGGATGATTTCAAGACGGACAGCCCTGTGGCTGTTAGGAACATATCTTTCTTTATCTAGTGCCTGTTTTAGCCTCTTTCAGGTAATAAAATCAGTGGATACTTTTTCGCCAGAATGGGCCAACTGGGCCAACTGAAAAGACTGAGCATTGCTGCTGTTTTGTGGGGTTAGGGCATCACACACAAACATAGAGCTGATCTGTGTATGTGTGTGCCTTAGGTTTGATGTTTAATATAAAATCTAGTGAGGAGTGTCAGGACAGAATAAGCTAGATGGAAATAACTAGACAATGCTATTTCCCTTGGTAAAGTTATCCACCTTGTAGTGATCTGCAACTTGGGCTTTTCATGAGTATACTCATGTTAAGAATTCTGGATAATTTCTTTCCATGAGTTTTTCAGGTGTTTTCTGAACACATGCAGAATTTGGCATCAGCAACACTGACCTCCTGTGACAATGTTTGACTCTTCAAAGCATACTGAAATTCCTCCTCTTTTTGTGTTTGAGACATCTAAGACAGACTTTAAGTCCTTCAGTTTTGGTATTATAATACTCAGTGAATAATAATTTTTTATCTGTCTTCTCTTTCCATTTATGTTCTCATTATCCATCACATCTGTCTCTGCTGTGTCTCCAGGCTGACATTTAGTTGTCCATTTTAGTAATTTTCCATACAGAAGCTGGTTCTTTCATGATATTTCCTCTTTCCAGCCTTTTAAATGCTATGATGTACATTTCAAAACTGAAGACAGAGAACTCTATGTAATATTGAAGCTGTGGTCACAATAGTTTAAACAATGATATAATGAAGTTTGCTGCCGCTATCTTCCTCTTAATGCTTTCTGCCACTCATCTTATTTGCTTGACCAGTACAGATCATTGAGCTAACATAATGAATATAATGTCTAGATATTTTTTTCCAAACATATGCCAAATTGCATTTATAAATTCCAAATATATCTTCCATTTTACTGCTCAGTAGTTTGACTTTGTAGAATCCCTTGGCAAAGGTCTGCCGTTGTTTTGGTCTTCCTTAAACAGAATAGCTTAATATCCTCAGCAAATTTAGGTTAATTTTTACTCTTTTTTATGCATATGCTGTGAATCATAGGCCATTTTCCTATTTTGCCACAGATTCACTTCTGATCTCTACTTGTTTCTTATTTCTCTTTGTTTCTCAGTCTATGGAAGGACTATGAAATACCTGTGCATGTAAGGATGGTGTTAGGAAAGTTAAAGCTCACTTGGAGCTGATGCTTACAGGGGACAGCAAGGGCAACAAGAAGAGTTCCTAATGCTGCAATCATAGCTAAAATAGTAAATAAGAAAAATGTGAAGTTTCCATTTTTAAAATATCCACTTTTAATTTTCATTTTCTATTGGATTTTGCTGTTCAAGCAAGCTTTTTGAATATAGATTCATCGTAAGCTTCTGTGCTGTGTTATAGGTAGTAAAATTTTGAACCAGATCTTCTGCTGGTAGAGAGCTGCTTTTCTCCTCTGGGACTCCTGGCTGTTTCTCCATTAAACAATCATTCATTACATCAAAAAACTTAACCTTGGCATCATATTGTGTCTGTGACATCTTAATTTACATCCTAATTTACAACTGGAGTATCCTATCATAATAGCCTCTTCGATCGTGCTGTTTGTCACAATGAGGTATTATAACTAACCTGAACAGGTGGCTGATGTCAACAGGCAGTGCAGGCATGTCTGTGTAGGTGCAGATGAACGTCTGTACAGAATCCATACTGTCTGTTGATATGCTTAAATTATTCAGAAAATTTAACTCTTTGAATGCTATGTCGTGTGTTGTATCGCTACTTGTCCTCCAAAAAATGCTTTCCTGCAGACTGTTCCCTCTGGCATTATACAGTTAGAGCACAAGTTTTGTAAGGAGAGGCTGAGGGAGGTGGAGTTAAACCTGGAGAAAGGAGGCTCAGGGGGGACTTTATCTACAGAAAGGAGGTTGTAGCCAGGTGGGGTCTCTTCTCCCAGGTAACAGTAACAGGACAAGAGAAAATGGCCTCAAGTTGCATGGGGTGAGGTTTAGAGTGGTTGCTAGGCACTTTCTGCTTCACAGAAAGGGTTATCAAGCTTTGGAACAAGGTGCCCAGGGAAGTGGTTGAGTCACCATCTCTGGAGGTATTTAAAAGATGAGTAGATGTAACACTTAGGGAAAAGTTTAGGGGTGGACTTGGCAGTGTTGGGTTTGCAGTTGGACTCAATGATCTTAAATGTCTTTTTCAATCTAAATAAGCTTATGCTATGATTCTGTGATTCTAATTGATTATCATTCTTCCATAAAGTTTACGATATGCCAAATCCATGTGTGAAGCCACATACTCTTATTTTTTTAGGCTTCTAGAATTTTTTTAAGTAGTAGCAGTCCTTAGTCCAGTTGCCACTTTTCTGGGTTCTATTTAAATAGGAAATAATTTGGTCACCTGACCCGGTTTAATTTTTTTTCAGCTTTTAATATATTCTCTCTTTGAGGTTACAGCATCTCTATGATTTCAGCTGAAAGGACATATCATCCAGAAAGCTATGATCTTCTACAACTTTTAGAATTATTTTAGTCTTTATTTAAAAAAAACCCTGCCATCTTTCTAATTTTAAATGCCATTTCAGCATTTCCATTTTGTTTTTATTAAAGTCATTATTGCTTCCAAATTCCTAGCTATTCAGTAGATATGTGCAGAATGACAATATTGTTTACCGAAGGTAAGCCCATATGCTAACATGGTTCCCAATTAGAAAATGAAGAGCAGCTAACTTAGAAACACAGCTGCAGAGGAGTAGCCATGTAGTCTCTGCTTTCTCTCATTCAAAGAATCACATGCTGCTAAAAGAAGGCTAAGGACAATAAACAGTCAAAATAGTGGAGAGACAAATCTTAAAAATAGCAAATAGGCAATACTTACCTGTTAGCTTCATATTGATTCCCTGTAGCTTTTATATAGTCAAAACCCTCAAAAAGGCTTTTCTCCTTAGATAGTCTATTGGGTTTTTTTGGCAGGGCAAGAGTGTTTCTTCTCAAGTGCTGGTAGAAATGTGAGCTGTACTATAACAGCTTTATGGTTCTTTTGACTTACAAAACCCAACCAAAATAAAGAATCGTGTCTAAATAACTCCTGAACTTCAATAAAGGTTTGCTATCATTTGCTTCTTACAGTCTGCAAGAAATGTTTTTGTCTGGACTGCTTTTTCTATCCCGGATACCCATTGTATCCACCTTTGAACATAGTATTTCAGATCTGCATTAATTCCTACATTCCCTTCATAATTTGTACAAGACTTTTCTCATAGTATTAGGTAGCAAATGCAAAAGCATCAGAGAGAAGATCTTATTAGGAGCTAAACTTTAATCCTTTGTAAATAGTTAACTGCAGAGCTGTGTGTATTATTTTGACAGATACATATACTATGCCTCAAAGCCACCGTTACTTGAAAAATAGCAACATAAATCCATCTCCCTGAATGCTTCCCGTATTATTTACAGCTTAATACAATACCCAAATGCATTCTGTGAAGTAGGTCCATGCTGTAGCTAAGGTTTATTACTACAGACATACCACACAGACATATCCTAGCTATCTTTCAGCTAGGGAAGCTTCAGCAGAAAATATGCATGCAGGGTTCAAGAAAACAAGTATCTGAGGATGTATTTTGACAGTAAGATGGCACTGATGCAGCTAGACTGCTAGGCAGACTCTACAGTTTAAGGTAGACTGGAAAGGTCATATCTTAGTGGCAATGCAGATAAACACTAAGAAAAAAAAAATTTAAAAAAAAAAATTAAAAAAAAAAAAAAAAAAAAAAAAAAAAAAAAGAGGAGAAAGCAAGATTAACTAGTATGGTGCCTCTTAATTTTATTTTTTTTTTCCTTTAGAGGTGTATTGATTTTCAGAAACACCTAAGAACTGACTTGCAGTCTACTAATGATGTCTGCCAACAAGTAATGACAAGAATTGCTGGTATGGACCACCAAGACCTTACAGACCACTGGCTAAATAGCAGTGCACCAGTGGCTTACATGCTGAATCAGGACTTAGTCCAAGGTCTGGAGCTTCATCTATAGCCAATGTTTTCTGTTCTTCATGTTTATATCCCCTTCAAAGCTGTTAAAGGCAGCTTTTCCAGCTCTCTTATATCCTCTTACTTTTGCCTCTCACAATGAAAGGATTGGTCCTTTCAGTGTGGGTCGCAGATTCTGTGTCCTTGAAGTGACTCATTGCATCAGAAACTTCCTCAGTAGTTCCACAAGATGCCAAAAAGAAATCATTCTCAAAGGCAAACACAGCACATCACTAAATAAGGAAAGGAGAGGCTATGGAGGGACATAGTCTGAAATACATTAAAGAATGTGTGCACATACATAATATCAAGTGTTAAGGGGAGATGAGGGGCTTCCTTAGCTATAACGTACCAGTCATTCCAATGATTCATAGCTTAGACCTTTCCTTTAAATATTTAGTGTATTAACAGCTGAGTCCTTTGAGTATTTTCATTGGTTTTTTGTTGCTTTTGTGTGCGCAAATCCTAAATGTTGCAGCTAAAAAAGTTGCATCCCAAAAAGACAGCTGAGGGCAAGCTAGAACAAAGCTGAAAGTACTGGGAAGCTCAAAGGAAGTAATAAAATGGAATATCTTTTTTTTTTATATTCACTTGGGGCCAAATAGAATGATATTTTAGACACATAAATTCTTTGTTAGGCCAATGCCTTGATAAAACTAAACTATCTGATGCTTGTATTTCTTCCCAAGCTTGGTATATACCATACTGTCACTTGAAATGTTAACATCAAGGACTTTAAAGGTGGATTGATAGCCAAGGCTGAGACCTCTCTAAAGATTAGTGACCTTTCCTCCAAACCCTCCGTTTCCCAAAATGACCTAGAGCACTGATAAAAGCAGAATTCTGCTTTGGACAAGAGAATTTTGTGAATCAGATCTACAGCAAGTCCTACATCATTTGGAAGCTACTACATAGCCAGTGCTAGCTATATAGCTAGATCCAAGATTAAAATCCATGAATGCCAAAGGGTGCTGGTCAACAGCAAAATTCCTCAAAGGTAAGATGAAATGCTTTTATATGATGGGGACTTGTGATAGAAGTTAGTTGCTCTGATTTTGCAATATTTTTTCAGAATATTTGTCCATAAAGGTTTTATTCTAAGCCCATAGGGTCTCCTAGGTCATAAGCCATGGCTCTCCTTTTGGCAAGGGGGAGAAGAATAGAGAGAAGAAATTCCTGAGATAAATCATAAGAATACTAAGAAGTGTATGTATAAGCTATCATTAAAATTATTATTTTGGGTGTTGGGAGTAAAAACTCTTTTAAAAGGCACTAAACCCACCATTGCAGGATGTTATTCTTGTCTGACTTACACTTATTCAACTCCCACTTAATAGAACAAAGTTGCTGTCATGTACACCAGAGCAAAAGTGCAACTACCTCTTTATTCCCTAAAAAATCCTTCCTACAGGGAGATACTTGCATAATAAAGCAAATTGGTATGTCCATTTGTGTATGTATCATGGGTGATCTGTTTATCAAGAAATGAAAGAACATTTTCTTCCAATTTCTGTTTTCCTTGTGATTGATATTAATTAGGTTTTCTGCAAAGCACGGCTTATCTTGAACTAAACCCAAAGCACATGAATATGTTTCTGTGCGGTAAGATTTTTTTTTTCTTGAAATGAAGAATGGGATGAAGATGCTTATCTGAGATCAAACAGGCTTCAGGTAGAGTTTACATCAGCAGCACTTTGAAATTCATTGTTAGAGTATAGTTGGTATCAATAAGGAATGAGAATGGTATCCTGAATTGTGACTGCATTTATTAACTTATTTTCAGCAACTAAAAAGGGAGAGCTGTCGCGTACCTCCAGTCATAGCCTTTTTTTCCTGAGATGAAAGAGGCAAGTATAGTTCATAATCAAAATTAATGGAATTCCCGAGAACAGCCGAAAAAATCACTGTTAAAAATAAAACCTTTTGAATTTCCTCTGAGGTCTAATGTTAGTACACAGAGTTGAACAGAAGTTTGCAGTGAGTTTTCTCCACTACTCCCTGTGCCTCCCATCTGTGTGTTATATGGAGATGCTCTGACCAGCCAGAGCTCAGGAGGTCACCTTGGTCACACCAGATCAGGTAGTGAAAGCCATGCCCATGAATCCCACTGCCAAGCTACCATGTCCCATTTCTCAAAGTGGAGTACCACACTAAGGCTTTTGAAGTATTTGACTGAGGTTGTTTATACCTAATAATATAGCAGAGACTTATTCTGATCCTTACATTTTGGGAGGGTTCTAGGTACAGATACTAAATCTCTTCTTTTCTATAGTACTAGCCAATATCCTCTGCTGGAGTATTGTGAAATAGATCCAGTGACTTAATTCTCTCTTTACACCACACTGATGCAGGCTCTTTTTCCCCTTAAGCTTCCCTATAATCCCCTGCTTAGTGGTTCTACAGCTCCCTTCACCCCTCGCTGAGCTTGGTCTGCTGCTCACACAGCCTATTCAGCTATCACCCTCTCCTTCCTGTGCTCCAGTGCAAGCCTTGATATTCTCAAATCACCTCTCTGCTAGAGCCCACCACTCACACCATTGGCAAAATAGTTTACACTACTCTGTTTTGTACAAGTGCAGCTTATCCCAGTAGTGACACGTTTAAATCCCAGGACAGTTAAACCCTTCAGTGGTGTGGTCATGTATGACATGTAACTAGATAGATGTATTACCCAGCAAGCATTTTTCATGCTCCAGCATTCAGGGAGGAAAGCTTTTGCCAGCTTCCAGCATCATTGCTTTTCTTCTTCAGCATCTTTTTTCCTCTTCTCTTTTTAGCAGCATCCATTTGTTCCACGTACCAACATTTCCACCATCACTCTGCCAGTTATGGTAGTTACTAATTTCTTAATAAAAGAGAATAGCTTCAAATTAGGGCTGCCATATGGTTTTTATTACAAGAGAATGAGGTTTTCCCTATACTTTTTTTTTTTTTTTGTACTAAAGAAATGCTGAAATAAAGAAACAATATGGTTTGCGGGTTTTCTTAGTTTTCAGTTTGTGGTTTTTTTGGTGTTTTTTTTTTTTCTTGTGGTTGCAGAGTCCCAGAAAGGGCCACCATACTTTAGAGCTGAAAGCAGTGATTTAGTCTCCATGCTAAATCACTCTTCAACTTCTCCTAAGCAGAGACAGCCAATTGTGCCTAATCGTGTGTGGTAGTTCAACGATATGGACTACTGTTCATTGGGGATTGAGCTGCTCATTTTAGTTAGGACCACAAATTGAACTCAGACTAAGGTCCCAAAGAATAAAGCATGTGTTTTATACATTAAGCCATTCGTTCTTTCTTACTTGGCCCGTGAAATGAATGAGGGATAGATTATTTTCTGGGTAAATTGGTAGTAAAACCCTGATGCAGACAGTTCCACAATTTGATTGCAGCCTGACTTCCACTTATTGAATATCACATCAGGCAGTGGTTCAAGGGTTTCACATGACAGCTTTAAAATCCGCAAAGTTTTCAGAGGTACTTACTACATTGTGATCAGGTCACAGATCTAAATGTCAGTATTGTATGCCTGATTTGCACATTTCAAAACGATTTGGTAATTTTTTCATTTTATCTGCATGCATGAAGTGATTTGGAATACAGAAACAATTTGGAATCATATTTAGTTTGTAACAGTTCAATTAACTTAAGTGCTGAAACATGCTTCTTTCTTAGTAACTAGTTTAATTGGTTACTATTGCAAGAACAGGTTTTGAAAGAATGCCTAAAAGGCCAGGGGCAAATTACAGCCCACTCTAGAGAATCCATGCTCCTGCATAGGCATGTGTGAAAAAGAAATAGCAAACAGTCTTTGGGGTCACAGTGCAGTGTATGATTGCCACTGGGAAAAGGACATGTAGCCTGAGCAAGAAATGGACCTCGCAGCAACTGCTTTTCTTTGACAAAGTTACTAGCATAACCTCCAGTTCCCTTTGGCTAATTTTATTACTGTTCAATAAGCAAGAATGGTAGAACGCAGCAAGGTTAGGAAATCTTAATGGTTCTTTATATAAATCATATATTTAAACCTTGATCTAAGCAGTAAGTACAAAGATAAGGTAAAATGATATAGGACTGTAATTTATAGGATGTTAACATGTGCCAATGTCAGGAAGTGTTTGTCTAATTAATTTAAGGAGACATCTGCTTTTCTTTTGAAAGTCTGACTTTTATTTTGCTAGAGCTAGAAACCTGTTTTTTTTTAAAGGATTTGCACTTTGCGGCTTTTTTATTGCTTAGGTTTAATAATAAAAAGAACATGACTTCAGAGATAGTAAATCACCACGTACATTAATTCTGTTCAGTTACAGACGAATAAGGAAAAAAATTGCATGGATTTTGGCACCTCTATGTAACTGCAAAGGAGTGCCTGGGATTTTGGTGAGATTTTAAAATTTTATTTCTTTCTCTCACAAACCTCCATCATAGCTTGGTGCAATGACATAACTAAAGTCTATGCTGGAGTCTGGACAGAAGAAAGAACTTGGGACTGCATTTCTGTACTTCAAACTCTTTCAGCCACAAGCTTTTTGCTGCAGTAATCCAGCAGCAGTTTGCTCAGTGCTCACATTGCTACAAGGAAGAAGTGATGTCACAGAATAACAGAATCACAGAATATGCTGAGTTGGAAGGAACCCACAAAGATCATCGAGCCCAGCTCCTGGTCCTGCACAGGACCATCCCCGAGAGTCACGCCATGTGCCTGAGAGTATCCTCTGTCAGGCTTGGTGCTGTGACCACCTCTCTGGGGAGCCTGTTTCAGCACCTAACTACCCTTTCTGTGAAGAACCTTTTCTAGTATCTAACTCAAACCTCCTCTGACACAATTTCTTGCCCTTCTTGAAACTGGGACAATGTTTGCCAGCTTCCAGTCAAATGGGATCTCTCTGCATTCCCAAGACTGCTCAAAAATCATTGAGAGATGTTTTGCAATGAAATCAGGAGCTCTTTGAGGATTCTTGGATGACTCTCATCAGGCCCCATAGATTTGTAGGGATCCAGCTGAAGCAGCAGATCCCACACAATTCCAGGGTTGACTGGGAGTTGATCATTCTCACAGTCATGGTCCTCCAGCTCAGGGCACTCAGACCCGCTGGGTCCATCATCAATGTTGAAGACAGAGAAAAAGAATGTGTCAAACATCTCTGCCTTGTCTCTGTCCCTGTTTGTAGGGTGATGACCATCCTCATCCTGTAATGAGCTGATGATACTGCTATACTGCCTATTGCCATGAGTCTATTTGAAAAAAACTCTTTTTCTTGTTCCCCACATTTCTGTCCAGCTTCAACTCCAGCTGAGCTTTGCCTGCACAAATTTTCTCCCTACAGCGGCAAGCAGGATCTCTGTATTCTTCCCACATCCCTTGAACTTGCTTCCACCTTCCACCTTCCTTTTTTTTCACTATTTCCCTGCTCAGCCAAGCCGGCCTCCTGCCTCACCTGTTTGACTTCTCACATTTGGGAATTGCCTGCTTCTGTGCCCTTAGGAGGTGGTCTTTGAAAAGTGACCAGCACTGATGAACCCCAGCAAAAACATTTTCCCAGGAGACCTTACTTCCTAATTCCCTGAGCAGCCTGAATTCTGCTCTCCTCATGTCCAGGGCTGAGGTTGTGCTGGCATTTTTCCTCCTGTTAAAATCTCATTGAGATTTTAAACTTGATTCCTTAGTGATCACTGTGGCCAAGACAGTCACAAATCTCCACTTTGCTCATGAGACCCACTCTGCTGACAAGCAGCAGATCAAGGAGAGCATCTTTCCAAGTTAGCTCCCTTAAGAGTTGTCATCCAGGTTTATTAGGAATCTTCTGGCCGGGGTTATACCAGCTGTGTGATGCTCCCAGGTAATTTCTGGCAAGTTGAAGTCCTCCATAAGGACAAGGGCAGTTGACTTGGAAATGTCCCTTGTTTCCTCAAAGAATAATTTATTGGTGTCATCGTCCTCTGAGATACTGAGAAGCGGGGGAAAGAGCAATGCTCTTCATTGGGACTGCTTACGAAACTGAACTTCCTTCTCTTTAAGAATGGGCAAGCTATTAAGACCTATTTATTCAGCACATAGAGGGCTCATACATATGTTTATTAAATAAATGAGCATGTGTTCTTCACTTCAGGTAATGATAAACACAGCTATTGCAAGAGGCTGAGAGGCAGTACACCCCAAGAACAGGTGTCATTACATCCGATTTCATCCATTCAATTTTTAGGTCTCTAAATCAACCTCTATCTCTCCTACATAGTTAATTAAGAGAAATCAACACCTCAGGTGACAACCATTTCCTCTTAAGCACTATAAAAGCTGCATGGGGTATAAAGGTTGGGTTACGGCACAAGAAGTTCACTGACTGGGGGCAAGTATTGGAACCCAACTAGACTAGTTCTTGTACAGCTAAGACCAGGTGAACTACAGCCAATGTACAAGCTATTCACTCTGGAAGTGTATAGCCAGTCATTCCTTTTGATAAGAAAGGAACCAATATTTTTAGCGTAATTGAAAGTTCTGTGTACTCTAGTCTTTCAGATAGTATGTTAATAGATGACAGTGATGCAATGTTGTAAAGATGTAATATAATAAGAAGAAATGATGCAGGGTAAACTCTAGATTTCTAGAAAAAAAACTTGGCAAATCAAGATTATATTATATACATCCCTAATTCACTGCCAAGACTGATAAATCCAATATGTGGGAATTACAGTTTCTTAATTCAAGACAATGAATTAAGCAACTTTATTGTGAATAGGTATTAGCTGTAAGTTGCATTTTGATGAACTTGACAGAAATAGGAATAACATAATTTTAGATATTTCTTTAAAGATTATTTCTCTTTTTATTCATTAAAGAAAGAGTTTCATTGAGATAGTAGCTGATTCTCAGTTTGTCTTCTCCAGAATTCCAGTTTTACCACACAAAGAGCTCAAAACCAAATGAAGAAAAACTCTCTTTTAAACTGAAAGTTTCCTTTTTTTTTTCCTCTAGGAAGAGGCAGGTTACAGAAATCTGTTGATGGGCTGCCTTATGGCATCAGTTTTGACCATGGGACTGAGAGCAGTGTGGTAACTGGAGCTACAGTGTTGAGTAGGACCAGAGTTCTACAGGTCCATCAGTGATGGGGGGGCTTCTTCTGGGAGGCTCTGAATAACTCAACACAGATATATGCAGATGCACGTGCCTACAGTGGAAATTTCTATCCATCAGTGGTAGAAGTTCAGTTCCCAGCTTAAGGCAAAAAATTAATCCAGAAGTCACAATGACCTAAATTGGACTAGACTGCAAAATCTGCCTATTCTTCAGGAAAAATAACCCCACCTGCTCCATCAGGGGCTGCATTACAAGATGGGTACAAAAGAGGAGCATTAGATGAGAGCAACAGAGTGCCTGTAGGTAAATCTAGGCAAATACCAGGAGGAATAAGAAGATCTTGTGACCCCAAAGACAGGGATGGATGTCATACAGGAAACAAAAGACAAGGAGAAAATGAGAGAGAAACGAGCAGAGAGAGCACTGCAGGTTTTCTCAGCCTGTGGTCCAGGAAGCTCTTAAATTACTTTCACCAGATCTGTGAAGGACAATTAAGGAATACAAGTATGCTAGTGTTGGGCTAGATTTAATGTCAGAGGTGCCCACACCTCCATGGAAAAATGCTTGGGGACTGAAAGTTGGCAAAAGCTGAAAAAGCTGGTTTCAGTGAATTGTGTTCCAGCAGCCTGTTTTCCCCCATAACTGAACCTAAGTTTTGATTGTGCTCCTTGGCCTAATATTTGGCCTTTGTTTGCTTATGTAAATCAGGATGTTTAGTATAAATTAGTAGTATTGAAAAACAATTGCCATCCAAATTAAAATTCTGCCTTTCATTTTACACCAAACCTGCTGGGCTTTTTTAGATAAACCCTGAATCAACTTAGCTGTAGTGTTTATGACTAAATGGATTCATTTTTTGGCAAAGTAGCCCTGTTTCTCCAATAGCATAATGCCAGTAGCAATTCAAATCTATCAGACCATCCTCAAGGGTCAGCTGGGGTTGTTCCTATGAAAGGTATTAGGCAGCTCCTTCCAGAATTTGTTCTCCTTATTCAAGCTGGGAATATTTGCAGTGTACAAATATATACACACATCTGTACACATATGCATGTGTTTAGATATACCTATGTGTGTGTGTGTGTATATTTATACACTGTTAGTATGCACCACTAGACCAGTAGCTTTATTTTTATTTGCTTTGTTAATTGCCTCCATTTGTATATCTACATTTTATCTACATATTGTTGGAATGGAGCACTGCATACCCAGAAAAGTACAAAGTGAGGGAAAGTAAAACAATGTGTGACTGCAAAAAGATGCCAAAAATT
This sequence comes from Pyrocephalus nanus, assembly GCA_038380795.1. Lineage (NCBI taxonomy): Eukaryota > Metazoa > Chordata > Aves > Passeriformes > Tyrannidae > Pyrocephalus > Pyrocephalus nanus. The sequence continues at coordinate 56,129,588 of CM076264.1, read as the reverse complement.
AATCCAGAAGAGGTTTTTAATTTCAGATTTTCAGTGAAATAGGCTGGCTGAAGGCTCTGCTCTGACCCGATACATGATTGCTATGAAGTTTAACAAGGAGTGAGGAAAAGCCCTTTGTTAAATATGCTTTAATTTTTAAAAATATATATATATTATATCTTTTCAAAGTAATATGATGAAAATGATGATATTGTAACTCTGAAGACTTCTGATGAACATTTTATCCTCAGAGAGCACTTAAATCACAAAGAAACATATCTCTAGCAAAGTAACCCAAAGCCTGGAAAAACAATACGAGCATTTGCAAAGACTTTGTAGTATCACCAGAGATGTCTAAATATGTAGACTGCAAAGCATGAACATCTTTGGAACAAACTTGTCTTTGGGATCTGAGATTAAGCACTTTCCCAGAGCCTGGTTTTTCAGCGATTTCATCAAGGAGGTGATTTCATCAAAAGCTAAAGGAAATCTAGTGCAATGCTGAAGTGATAAAACACAAGGAAGAGATTGTAAAGCCATTGAAGAGTGCAGCAGGGGTATCTTCAAATCTTTAAATACTTTTTCCCTTAATAACAGACAATCAGTAGAACTGAGCAATTATCTCCCTTTACAGATCTGAATAGAAAGACAGATCTGAATAGAAAGATTTCTTAAATGGGAGTAGGTTTTATTAAATAAATAGAATAATGGCTCGTGTTGTAAATATAAAGTCAGATATCAACAGAAATTACATTTTGCTACTTACCCCTGAAGAGTCATGGTAGTAACACCCAAAAATAGACTGGGAATTTTTAGTGCTGAACCTATATGTGGCACAGTGCAAAATTCAGACTTCAGAGAAACTGTTGGTTTGAGTGTTCTGGGTGCCCCTGCAGAAGCCAACATGCTCCCATCATTTTCTGCAAAGCTGTAGTGATTTGAGGTGACCTGGCTGTGCTGAGAAGTCACCTGGTGTTGCATCTAAGGTGAACTATTTCAGTTTAGAGATGTTATTGAAAAGTACCAAAGTGTGCTGTAATAAATAAACACACAAAAAAATGTCTTCATTCTTCAACACAGGAGTTGAAAGAAATTCTTACAGCATCATTACTGTGAATTCAGTGTGAATTGGATGGGTTAAAGGAGACTGTTTCCTTGTTTATGACCATGGACTGGAAATGACATTTAAAATATACTGCAGCCAGCTATAAATTTAATCACAGAATGAACTTATCAAAATGGGGGAAAAAAAACAAACCCTTGTCCAGTTGGTAGATACGGTCCTGTATAAATGGAGATAGGTGTTCATAGTAGTTTATTAGCTAAAAGTATCTATTATCAGTTCCATATCTTGGAGCGGCTGATACACCATCCCAGATTGTATTGGGTTTGTGTGGCCAGGTTTTGGAAGCAGGGCAACACAGAGATGGCTTCAGTGAGAAGCTGCCAGAAGCTTTCCCTGTGTCTGGCAGAGCCAGTGCCAGCTGGGTCTGGGACGGGTGTGCCACTGGCCAAGGCTGAGCCAATCAGGAATGATAGTAATACCTCTGTGAGAACATAGTTAAGAAAGAAAAAAAGTTACTGAGCAGATGAAATTGCAGTCAGAGAAGAGGAGAGCGAGAACATGTGAACAACTCTGCAGACATCAAGGTCAGAGGAGGAGGAGGAGGAGGTGCTCCAGGAGCCAGAGATGAGGTTCCCCTGCAGTCCATGGAGATCCACAGGGGTTCATAGATCCACCTGCAGCCCATGAAGGAGTCTCATGACAGAGCAGGTGGACGTCCAAGGAGGCTGTGACCCCATGGGAGGTCCATGGTTGAGCAGGGTCCTGGCAGGGACCTGCAGAGCCATGGAGAGAGGAGCCCACGCTGGAGCAGGTTTTCCGCTTAGGTCTTGCAGCCCTCTGTGGGGGGGACCAGTGCTGGAGCAGCCTGTGCCTGAAGAACTGCACCCCAAGGAGAAGCGACCCATGTGGCAGCAGTTCTGTGAAGAACTGTAGCCCATGGCAGGGACTCACATTGATGAAGTTCATGAAGGACTGTCTCCCATGAGAGTGACCCCATGCTGGAGCAGAGGAAGGACTTCTCTCCCCGAGCAGTGGCAGAAACTACCTGTGATGAACTGACTGTAAACTCCATTTCCTGTCTCCCCGTGCCCCTGGTGGGGAGGAGATAGAGCTTAGGAAGGAGGGAGGGGTGGGGGAAAGGTGTTTTTAAGATTTATTTTGCTTCTCATTATCCCCCTCTGATTCTGTTAGTAATGAATTTAATTAATATCCCCACTCTGAGCCTGTTTTGCCTGTGACAGTAATCAGTGAATGATCTCCCCTAGTCCTTAACTTATGAATCCTTCGTTATATTTCCTCTCCCCTGTGCCGTTGCAGAAGGGAGTGATAGAGCACCTTTGGTGGGTACCTGGCATCCAGCCAGGGTCAAACCAATACATAGATTTAAGGAAATGACAATTTCCTTCCTGCTGAAGTAGTCCCTGATAATGCCAGCATCATGTCAAGACTGAAACTCTTTGAATCACCAGGTTGGTTTCCATTCCTGGGAAGAAGCAAAGATGGTGTGGAAGTGCTTTGGACCCTACAGTCTTAGGAACTATGGATACCTGCAGAGTGACCTCAATAAATGCTAGTTCAGTGTGACTGAAAAACAGGCACTATTGCTTTCCATCTTTTAGCTGTTCATGGACTTTTTGGGTCAAACTCTGAGGGTCTCAGTCTGCCCACTACTAACAACTCCTAGACCACACAAATCTGTTTGTAAACAACATTTTAAGGAACAAAAATTTCTTTTTTAGGCAGCCCTGAATTTGGTTACTGCAACTGTAAAACTCTAGAAAACTGTTTTGAGATGAATGATTAGAAATGCTCAAATTACGACAAGTTAAGCAGGTACTGCAAATTTCCTACCCATTTACAAACAACGCTGTGGACACCAGTGAGCTGCTGTGACCACAGAGCAGAAGGTATTCCCTTTGACTCCACTTGTGCTGGTGATCCTGTCAGGAAGGCTCTTTTGCAATAACATCAGCCAGGGTGCAAAGGGAATCAAAGCTTCTTGCTGGCCTGCAGGAAGCAATCCTCCAGCAACATAAAGGTATAAATATAGCCTATGGCCTTGTTTGGAGAAAGAACTGTTATTGAAGTTCATGTTTTATTGCAACAGATGAGTTTCTTGGTGACAAATCCCAGATGAGGGGTCTCCATGCACATATGTACTTTATGCATCAGGGTAATGATATGTATATATGCATATATAATCATGCTTATCTGGTATGTATGCAGGCATGTGCATAGGTTGGCTGAAGAACAGGCATGACAAAAAAGGTTTCTGAAGGTTAAATACACCTTAAAAGATGAAATGTTAAACAAGCCTTACAGCCATGGTAAAGGAACCAAAGATCCGTATGACTTTCACTTTGACCAAAGGAATATTTTCCTTGGCATTACCTGAACCTGTGTGAGCAAAATGGAAAAATGAAAATATTGCTCAATGTTTCTCTCTGCACACAAGAAACAAATACTTACAAGGGCCAAATACTGCCCTTGGCAGTTTAATGTAATTAAACTTTTACTTCAAAAGAGGAGAAAGAGAAAACATTTCCTGTTTTTCCAAGAAGAGCCGCTCTAACAAGACTTGGCAATCCACTTTCCCATTCAGAGGTGCTTGAATTGACAATGTTACCTTTCTGTGGCAAAGGACATAAACTTGGGCACTGACCATACCCTGGCTTCACTGTGTTCTCATTATCATCAAAAGCTATGACTGATTTCTCTTGCTACTCTACTAACCAGCATAATAACAGTTGGATTTCCATGCCCTCTATTACTTTGCATTTTTCACAGAACTTCAGATTATTAAATCTAAATTTCTTTTTCTCTACCTTAAGCATTTTGGAGAGCTGAACATATTAATTTCCTGTCTTGTAGGACTGTCCCATGCACATTGTGGCAGAGAAAAAAACCACCAACCCTCAGTCTAAATAAGAATAATGAAATCCCATAATTAACATTTCTATTTGAAAGAGAAAAGAATCTGTGTGTTAAATGAAATAAACACAAATAAGTCAGAATAATCTCCAGTCTCGTGTTAAGATGTGAATCATCTATTTATTACTTGGAGTATAAATGTTCCATTGCTATTTGCACAGTGATTAAGAGTAGTTTTCAGAAAATAAATCTGTTTCTTAACAGAGCAAAGAATGAGAGGGATGGAGAATAAATGAGAGTTTAAGGGGATGCTAAAGTTCTCCCATGAGCTTGGATGAGATTTATGTGCAATGTGAATAAAAAATGTATATGACAGCTCAGGATTCACTTTGTTGTTGGTTCCTATTCCATTTGTCTAGTGTAACTGTATTCTTTGCCTCCCAGACATATAGCGAGCCTGGCACTATTGAGCAAGTGAGGGAAAAAACTGCTAGTGAGCAGCTATTTGTGGTAGCTTAACCTCATCCAATCTCATCAGACCCAGCATTGCAGAGCAAGACCAATGCCATGAGATTTGGAGCAAAAGCATGAACCTGCAAAGCTCCCTCTGCTAGGAAGGGGCATTGTAGGAGGCTTGCTAAAGAGCAGTCTTATCATTGCTATGCCTTTTACATTTTAAATGAATGTATAGATTCTTCAATTATATATCAGTTTTCATACAATGCCAACAGCTTAATAATGGCACAAACAAGAGTGGTGGGATTGTGATATATGTTTGATATGCCTCTCTGTGCAGCTTCAGAGCTGTGAGGCTTCATGCTCAATGCTTCATGTCCATTTCCTGTCTACTCTCATTAAGGTTTTCACATAAATCTCACTGCAGTTGCCCAGTTGCAAATATGCAAAGGTCTGAATCTGAAACTACTGAAACCGGATTTTTTAAAGGGACAACATTTGGGTGGCTAGGAAATAATACCAATACTATTGAGCCATCAAAGTGGAGGATTTGACTGGGTTTTTTTTCCCCATTTCCTGAGGCGATAAGACTCAGGTGCTTCTGCCTCCTGCCTCAGCTGTTTTCACCCTGCTCCCATTGCACACATGATTCTCCAGCCTGGGTTGTTTCCTCCTGGCTCCCATTCCCCATTATGTTCTGAACATGTTTGCCCATTTCAGCAAAATTTGGTAGCAGGTAGAAGCCTTCAGCACAGTGCGATCTCGCACACCACAATATAATTCATGAAATCAAGGGAAAAGGCAGAGGCAGAAACATTCTTCATTTTTGCCACCACAGAGCCACCTCAGAGAGATTATTACAAATCAGAAGATCCACACAGGATAGTGCTGCAGTAAATGAGCCTGCACATCATCAACCGCTCAAGGAACTATTTGTGGAAGAAAAATTATATTAGTTAGCTGCAGAATTATTCCAGCTGTTGACTCAGTGTAGAACAGGCATTACACAAGTATGTCCCCCATGGTGCTATGGCCACCCTCACTCCAGGGTGCCAGCGCACTCCGCCAGGGCCCTGGAAACTCGTAAGGGTCTCTTGGTTGCCTTGTGCTCCCTGGAAGGGCACGTAGCACTCCATCATGGTTTGCATAACTCTCATGTATTGGAGGGCAGAGTGGTGGCTGAGGCCATGACCTTGCTAGCAGGCACAGCTAAAGGCTGTGGAAACGTTAGGAGAAACACGAGCTACGTTGGAAGTAGCACGGTGCCATTTGCTGATATTACCCCCAGCAACCTTCTCTAGCTCCATGCAAGTGTGTAATTGCATCAGAGACTGCTGATGATTCAGTCACACTTTATTCATTGCACCATATATGGAGTAGAAACTTGTACCACATAAGCAAAGTCCACGTCATTTATAGGAAAACACAAGTTGTATAGGCTACCTAATCTACTATAGTGATGCCCTTGTGCCATAACACCATAACAGTTTTTCCTTCTTGACACAACAGTGGACAAAATGAGTAGGTCAACTAAAAGATGTCAAGGAGTTCCTGAACACTATGTCACATAACAGTAGCAAAGCAGCACGCAAAGCATGGTTCTCAAACCACACACGTCCCTGTCCAAATGCAGCTCCTGTGTTCAAACCATCCTGCCTGACCAGATCAGGACAGAGCTTTTGTGAGCTTGATGGGCAATCCAGGTCACTGCACAAGGAAAGAAGATGACATGGGCTGCTGCAGCCACCTTTGCCATGCTGTCATAGGTCAGAGATGCACATCCAGGCTTTCCCATCCTCCCCAGAGCAGAAGGTCCATTGCCTACCAAGCCCCGTGTCTCATCTCTAGCACCTCAAACTTCTGCAGCTTGAGTTGCAGAAAGTTGAGGAGCTTGACCAGCAGGGCATTTAGTGTCACACAGACAAATTAAAAGTACTGCAGAGATCCTGTCTAGACAGTCAAGTGACTCTGGCTGAGAGCAGGCAGGACTAGACATCACTGCTCTACCAGCAGTGCTGCCAGCAGTGGTCCCAAGAGCCTTCAGACAGCTGTGGCCAAGTACTTCTTGTTTTCCAGAGAGAAGAAGTCGAGAACAACTAGATCATTTCCCCCCTAAGGCTCAAAAAAGCTGTGGCTCTAGGTTTTAGAATGATACTTCTGAATGCCCTTCTTCCTTTGACCACACAATGAAGTACAATATATGGCAAAACTCCTAAGGCAGACAGTTAAAAGCACATACAGGGATGCCAACCCCATACTGCAAGTAAACTCCTCACCTTGCAGGGAGGAACTGCATCCCAGCTTCCCACCAAGAGTTTGGACAGGTGTCAGCGAACCATCCCACTCATATAGCCCTCACACTGTGGGAGCCAAGTCCTTCCCAGAGTTTGCTAGCAGGTTGTTACAGGGCAATTCTGTGAAGCTGCAGCTGGAGGTTCCTGAAGAAGCCATCACGCTGTTCTCACCCAAAATGTCAGCACTGCAGAATGAGCAATGGCAGCACTTCAGCAATGCAGTGACGTTTTGTACCCTCTGGCAAACAAGGTACGTAAATAAATGGGTTTCTATCTAAATTCCATTGTGTGCAGATTTGTACCAAAGAATTGTTGTGATGTGCATCATTATGTCTCATTATGTGATTGCAAGTAACCTTTTGTATAGCAGACACAATCCACGTAACATGCTGTGTGACCAGTTTACAAAACCAGGCTCCTTCAGAAGGGCGAGTAATTAATCATTATTCAGCAACAGCACTCACCACTCCATACTGCTGGCAGGAGTGTATAACCCAGGGCATGCTTAGCTATGACAATAAATTATTCATGCAGTAGAAAACTAGGGTTAGCTGTGGTACTGTACCACTAAATGGTTAAAACCAGAAAAGACTCTGTTAGTTTTCAATTGTGTGGTGGATTTTTTTTTTTTTTTAATAAATTTACTGCCAACACATTGCATAAAGAAGCACAGGCCTGAGTTGCAAATGTAGTAGGAAAGAATTAGTTCAAGGCATTAATGTGCGTTTTTCTTAATGCCAAAGTCAATAATCTGAGGACAAAAAGAAGATTTCTTGAAGGTATAGTGCAGTAACTTTATAGATGCAATAATTTTATTACTTTATCAAGTACTAATTTAATAGAGAATGAAATTCACATTGTCAAAAATAAACTGTAGCAAATATTTTATTTGATTAAGAGTCCTAACAGCAACTTACATATTCTGCTCTTTAGGACAAATTTTTCTTCATAGCTTTGGCTTTCATTTACATTACATCTGGCGGACAATCTATCATGACGCAAATAAGGCACATGAGATTATTTACATTTGATCACCATCCACTATTTACACAAGCCAGGGTTAATGCAAAAGGCTGACAAGGGTTGGAGTTTAGCCACTGATTTTGGAGAGGCTGGAATTGTACCTGTTTTCTGTTCAGTTGCCTTTGTCACCAGGCCAGTTCAGTTCCTCTCTACTAGCAAATTCCACAAGAAAATAGTCAGTACGCAAGCACAAATCCTTTTATCATCCTGTACTTCATCATGCATGCATTCCAAAAGAGGTACATTTCATCTCACTGTGTACCGGATCACTGTATATAAGATCTCACTGTATACCACACTTGTGTATATAACTTTTTCAACTGAGCCCATTAGTAACTTTTTAAAAAATTATTTCCCTTTATATGGGAGTCTTTTTCTCCCCATTAATTCCACTTGAATTTGGAAGAGCTTAACTCATCAGGTCCAGTCACATCATTAAGGTTATAGATTATTTTTATAAAAGAGAATTGGAAATGCCTTTGCAAAACTATGATTCCAGAAGCATGTTAAAAGGAAGCTGCAATAATGCAAAGGAACCTCAAAAGCTATACATGCTTTGAGGAATATGTTTCCAGCTGCAGAATAAATATTTGTAACTTCATCAAAATTTGTCACTGAAAAAAACAACCCTTCACTTTGCTTTGGGTTCACAGACTGCTAAGATTTTGGGTTGAGGTTATTTGACAATAAAAGCATCGGCCGAGGAATGAGCACCAATCAAGTGCAACATTTAAAATTTATACATGTATTCCATTCAGTTTCCGTAATTGCTTTGCACAGACACCAGCCGTTCAGCAGAGCACATCGGGTAGCAAAGGATGAGCTGGCTTTCTCTTTTTCCCAGCAGAGAGGTGTTAGGAGAGCACAGCGACAGGAAGCACAGAGGACATATTCCCTTCCTCTCATGGAGGATTTCATTTTCTTCTTTGCTGAGACGACTAGTCTCCTTTGCCCTGAAGTATTAACAAATATACCAGCTCCCAATGAAGACAGGCTGCCCTATGTCTATCAATAGAATCTATATAGAATCTTTTCCCTTAGGGATTAATTCAACTTTTGATTCAATCTTTCTGAGCTTTAAATTATGATGTTACAAACCTCCAAGGAACCACTGTACTATTTGTGACCTTCTTTATTACTTTCTGCTGTTTGATAAAGTAGAGAAAATTGATTTATAGATTAGTTTGCTTGTGAACATGGAATATCAATGGTGAGAATGTGATTCACGGAAAAGCAGAAGTTGGCACTGGTTAAAGTTTAATATAGCAGTTTATTAATTAATGGTGAAGGACAATAGAATAACTGCACATTAATCTTGAATGAGATTCTGGAAGTGCAACATGAAGTAATAGCAATGAATCAAGGCATCTTGCAAGAGTTGGATTTAAAGTTTTCAAAACATTTTCCACAAGGAAGAAGTTTGTTCATCACTTCCACTTCTCTTCCCTAAATCTCCCTCTCTTTCCCTTATGACCTGAGAGGCGTTTTTGTGTTTCTGTAAGCATTAAAGGTTAAAGGTAGGAGAGGCAGAAGTTTTCCAAATGGAGACTAAAATTAGGTGTTGGTGTCTGTATTTGGATTCTTAGGCCTCAATCCAGGAGTCTATTTTTATTCAAAGCAGCCGAGCACTTGACTTCAATGGATCTAAAAACACTCATGCTTAAGTGCTTTGCTGAATCAGGACAGACTTAAGCACAAATGTAAATGCTGTGCTGAATTTGGGCTCTAAATATGTGGCTTGATTTTAAAAGTGCTGAGAGCTAGCAGGTCTAATTGAAGACGATGGGAGCTGCGAGATGCTCAGCGTTTCTGAAAATCAGGCCACTCATTGAGGTGCCTGAATCTGATTTCAGGTGCTCAGCTTGCAGCATTCACTGTGGGGAAAAATGGTGACCCAGGACAACAGGCAATGGAAGGGCCTGATTTTATGCAGTAAACCTTAATAATGCAAAACGAGGAGATGGAAGGCAAGAAGCAATAGTTTCCTGGAAATCTAATACAGTCCTTTTTTTTTTTTTTTTTTTTTTGGAAGCATCAAAGTGCTATGCAAAATTATAAAATGAATAAACAAATCAAATTAAAAAGCCTAGTAACTGGAGAAATATTGGGCTAAATTCATGCCTTGTGGAATAGCAGCAAGACTGATGAAGTACATCAGGAATGATTTGGCCAACTATGTTTTGAGCATTAATTTGATCAGGAGCAGTGAGTCAACAACGCAAATCCCACACAGTGAGGAACTTTGCTCCACCACCCTTGTGAGAACCAAGCACAACTGCTTGGATTAGTAAATGGTAAAAACGCAGAAGCTAAACACTGCATAAATTAAACACAGTGTTAGTAACAGAGATGAGGTGGAGGCTAGTCATCTTGAGAAAGGCAATTTTTTCAACTGAATTCAGTAGTCCTGTACTTCCGGACCACAGTCAGGCTGCCCTCCAACCGTGCAGGATGCCCTGTGCTGTTCCTCACACCACTCCCCAGGTACTTGCTGAGGCACATGTCAGATAAGAAGGCTCTGTCGCACACAGATTTGTGCTGTAAAACCCCAGAGAAGGCTGTGGACACAGCAGGATAGGCTTACAGCCATAAATTGGCTACATGTGAATGAACCCTGGGCAAACCAAAGAAAAGCAGTTTCTTCCTCTTTTTTGTGCATAAGGTTGTGAATACCCTCTGGTACCCCCATGGCCTATCTGTTGCTTGCCCTGTGGCAATGCCGGTGTGGAAATACACCATGCTGCACACTGTACTGTCCACAAAGGATTCAGAAAAGCCACACTTTCCAGCTGCCTACCTGTCTGGTCCTCCCGAAATGTCTCCTGAGACAGAGAGGCTGGTGAAGGGCTCCCATGACATCCTTTCTCCTAGTACAGGTATTTATCATCTCAGGACGGAAGATACTAACCATTTTGCACTTGTCAGTTCCTAATACCTCCACAACTTAGATCCAAGCATGGCCAGACAGAAAAGCCCTTACATTCCCTGCCCCTCCCTAACTCAAACCAGCAACTCTTAAACTTCACTGAGGATTATTCAAGTTTCCCTACATGGTTTTGATGTCATCTCTTCAACAGCCTTGGGTACTCATGGCAGAAAGGCATGTAGCATCTTTTTACCATTAAATGTATTAAAACTGGCAGTTCTGTTTCCTGGCCAAAGTGCAGTAATGCAGGTGTGCTCTGGACTACTATCTCAAATCAATTACAACCACTAGAAAGAGAAATAGAAAACCCAGTACACAACCTGTTGAGGGGGAAAAAACCTGTCACCTGTGATAAAAAAGAGAAACAGAAATGGATTTGAAACATTCGTTTCCCTTTATTAGCTCAGTGAGGCTGATGTGTACTGCACATTAAAAAAAAGAAAAAAAAAATCACAGGAATTTTCATACAATGACTTAAACCACAAAAGTACATGTAGAATCGGCAGGTGGAAAATAGCCCAGCTTGGGCTTAACTAGTATCTCATTTTCCCTGTTCAGCATAGTCTAACCAAAAGCTTTACATGTTCACCTCTACTGTACAAATCTTACAGTAGCTCCATAAGGTCAGTGTTTCACATTATTGAAAATGTCTGTCACATAGGTACAAATTTAGAATCATCACATTATATTACATGGCTATTCTAGGTCATTTATAGATCAGATCTTATACTACAGTGATTGAAGTTCTCATTACAGCCATCAAAAAGGACACATAATCATTACCTACTGTAAGCTTACATCTAAAGGGATGATAAGTTGTGGTCACTTTGTGATTTTTTTTTTCAACTGACCCAAGTATTATACCCCAGAGGCACAAACTTTTCTCTCATTTCTGTTTTTGGTGATGGCAGCCCAACTGCTTTTCAGAGTAATCTAGCTCAGATATTTTTCTTAAACTTTAGGATCCCCCTATTTGGATTAGTATTTAGATCACTTTCTGTTCTGTAGGAATTACTTTGTTACAGTTCTAGGAAAGTCCATAGTTTCTAAGTACCAGTTCTGTTACCTGTATTGTGGACATGGTACTTACCACAGCATGAAAGCAACAATACAATCTTCATCTAAAAGACACACAGAACTATGCTGCAATTTGCCTCCAGTGACAATGTGGTACATGTGCTAATTTGAAATGTTCTCAGGGAAGTAAAAAAGAAAAGGAAACACCAAGTTTATATTTTGATGGGTTTCCTACTACCGTGTCTATGAAGGATCCAAATAGCTTTATTCAGCAATCCTAGCTCTATTAATTTCACATGTAATTTGTAAATCCACAGAGGAAAGACATCTTCAAGATGAGAATGTTTGCCAGGCCAGTGAAAAAAAAAATAAAAATTGACTAATCATTATGCCTGCTTGGTGAAAAATAAATAATCCCCCCGACAATCCCCACACCAATTTATTAATGTCAGCAATCAAGGGCAAAAGAGAATGTTTTAAAATTTAATCACAGAAATGTAAAGGCAAAATAGGTAATGCATCTGGTCCTTGAACACATAATATGATATACTAAATACTGATTTCTTAAAAATAATTTATTGCTTTTAATATTTTTCTTTACAACAGAAGATACTCAAAATCCAGAAAGGAAAATTGTAAACGTTTAGTTTGGCATTCACACAAAGTTAAAATACCTGCATTTTTAACCTACAGAGCAACAACAAGAATTATGCAGATTAAAGAATGTTACATTTGTAACACAGAACCTCCAGAAAAGTTCTTTTCTTTTTTTTTTTTTTTTTTGTTTTATTGCTATCTATCTACTGAGAAATAAGAAGCCAAAAAATCAAGCAAGCATCCAACAGGACAGACAGTGGAATCTCTCAGAACACAATATGCTGGTGATAAAATGAATGCAGCCATCAAAATCAACTGCACTGACATGGGGGTGGAATCAGTTTTCTAAGATTTGGAGTGGGAAAGTAGATTAAATAGTTAGGTGTGCCATACCTTTAAGAGTAGTCATGAATGCCAAACAGTAATAGAATAACAAATCTATACATTCAAGCAAATTTCAAACTTTGCTGATTCAGTGTAGAGACTCTGAGTTCAGATGAAATTCTGATGCTCAGATTAGCAGTAGTTTACTCTTGTGGTTTTTTTCTTTCCTGAAGTTTCTATTTAATTTAACAGAAGCAATGTCATCAGCAACAATGTCATGGGCACATGTGAGGCCATGCTAGTGCATAGTAAAAAAAGAAAAAAAAAAACAAACCACCCACTGCTCCTGCAAAAGCAGAATTGCCAAACAAAGCACTTGCTTACCCCAAACTGACAACCATCATGCATCCTAGGTATAAAATTTCCACTGGCCTTTTTATTCTTTTAGTCATCTCATAATTTATAATAAATAGGATAATTATAACCGATAAATATGTGTCTTTAGTAAACAAAGGAATGAAGGATTGGTATTTATACAGGATGTGTAACTGTAAAAAATATAGATAAATACCATCATTAAACTGCCAATGAAAAGATTACTGGCTTCAAGAACAGTGTTTAGACACAGAATTACTGTAAAAATCATACTGTACTTAGTACCTCAGCATATTTTTATCAAATTAAAATCACAAAAATTAAAACAAAATAGCATTTTAAAAAGATTTTTGACCTCTAGTTTCAAAACTACTGTTGATACATAAAATAAAAACATTTCTTAATGATCACCCATTTGAGAGACTTTACATAAAATTATGATATCTCCTAGAAAATTTTAGATGAGAAAATTTCATTCCCCTAACAAATTCAGTGTATAAAACTGCAAAAGAAAATCAAGCAATGAGAAAAATGTGGAAAACTACTGCAGAAGTGGTTAATACCTTTTGGGCTAGGACAGTTCTTGACAAAATTCTTATATAAGCTCACCAAAGAAGGGATGAATGTGTGTGATTGATTTTTGCACTCAGATACACACGCGCACACATATACACACTCACACCCTCACCCACACGTTTTTGTCTTTTTTTTTTACAATCAAATATATATAAGCATAAGTTCAGCTTTCTACATATGTTAGTGTACAATAATTGTTTCACCTCCTATAATTACATTTGAATATTCTTGTTTAAGAAAAATTCAGCAGTTTTTGAAAAGAAGGCTGCATTTACAGTGCATAGCTGTAACAAAAAAGAACATCGTCATACAGTATGTACATAAATAAAAATAATCCATTTAACATTTGTAAATACTCAACTACTTTAGAGAATGTAGCAAATAAACTATCTGCGCACACACCCAGATAGTTATATCCAACTCTCATTAATAATGTAACACCACGTCCGCTCATTAGAATAAATCGCTGAACAAGCTGCACATTTGACCATTAACAAGGCTTTGAAAATTTTGCTGTGGAAGATCAATGTTGTAGACATTTACATGGGTGTCAGAATTAAAAGATGAAACTTCAAAATGTTAGGGAAGCTTGAGCCTTTCATTTTCTTTTCTGCAAGGACTGAAAAAAAAAACCAAAAACCCGAAAAACTCACAAAGAAAACCCCAACCAAAAAAAAGAACAATCTTAAAACAAAGCTAAAACAGATTGTAGGCTTCTGGGACCTGTGGTTTTTTCTGGATTGTCATATTATCACCATGTTGTGAGAAGAAGCTTCTTTAAAAAATAAAAAAAAACAAAAAAGCAGTGTCTGATTCCCAGACATCAGCAGCCATAGTTCTCACATTGGGGTTTTTTCTGTTTGTTTTTGTTCTTTTTTTGTTAAAATGCAGTATGTACAGGTTTTGCAGTTCATTGTTGTACGTATATCTCTGTGGAACTGCTGCCATGTCTCGTGATTTGCACTGAACTCGCAAGGAATGCCCGGCTCCCCCGCCACCGATCACCGCGAAAGCAAAGCTGACACCCATGGACATGCGTGTGCTTACTGGACAGCCGTCTTGCCCCTCCACTCGTCGAGCAGCTGTGTTCATGTAAACCATGGTTTTGAACAGAGAGTGTAAAGTAGGAGAAATTCCTAAGTATGACTTTTTAGTTGTCCATTATTGAAGGACGTGACGTCCGTGAGGTATTCGCCATCCCCTTGTTTTTTTCGGATGACATGCATGTTACCTACGCAGGCTCCGCTGTGCCTCTTTAAGTAAACTATCAAAATCCATGGAGTCATACTTGCTTTTAGTGGAAGCAGGATCAAAATCATCTGAGTTTGAATCTGAAACCCAAAAGATGCAAGTTTAGATAACAGGCAAGAACCACTAGCGAATACTTATTTTCTCTGTACATCGCTACACTCAAGGCGCTGAAGAAACAATCCACTTACAACCACAATGTTATGGGATGATAAAAGCATAAAAATGATCACTGGAGAAGCTTTATGCATGAACAGAGATTTCTGGTAAGAAGCAGCACTTAACAAAAGCAGTACACACCATCAGCAGTGGGGGAGAACCATTAATTGCATGTACATCTAGAACAGATTAACTCAAAACAGTTTCCTCAAGGACCTGAGCATGATACACTACTATGTTTAGGTCTCAAAGTAGTCCAAATAATCTTGACGGATGCCTTACCCAAAACTCCACTGCTGTCTTGCAATGGCTCTTTCTCAATATGCAATATTTAAGACTTAATTCTCCTGAGAAAGGTAATAGGGGGACGGTTCTGAAGAAAGCCAGGGCAGTCTGCAGGCAGCACACAGAGGACAGGGCTGCTTCTGCCTGCCCTGCCTTGGGGTCTGGTGCAAGTCAGTACACCTCCTTGAACGTCTGGTTTTGCTTCCACTCATTTTTGGGGGTTTGCTTGTTCAGAGGTATTCTGGGCAGGGCCTCTGCATGGTTGTACCAGCAGGAGGGCTTTCTGCATCGTATGTGATAAGCCAGAGCAGCAACAATGGTCCAGCTCCGGTGATCTGTGACCCCTGCTCCAGCTTTGCCAGTTGCTCAGGCACAGACATCACTCTGTTCCTAGCACAGAGGAGGGACTGTATGTTTGTGGCCACACAGCTCTAGGACTCCAATTATTTGGAGTCAATCCTGCTTAACACTTACTCTCCCCAGTTCTTGTGTCACAGCTCGTTTATGAGAGTGCCCTTTTCTTGCCACTTCTTGTGTTGAATTAATCAGAACTCCCCATCTACCACTATAAGACACACTGTGCATTAAATGTTCATTACAAGTTCTGTTAAGACAATAGCTTCTCACAGAGGAGAGGTGTTAAACTTCTGACTACTATTTTCAAGTGTTTTCTTTCTTCTGTACTCAACCCAAGGCTGATTAATTCTCTCTGTCCTGGTACCAGCTCATGAATTTTAAAGTTCATCCTGCCATTTCCTTTTGTTGCTCTATCAGATAGTCTGCAAAACACAGGGAATGCAGTCTGAAGTACAGAAGCTCAAGCTGTCAGCAGGGCAAAGTGAAAATAGTCTGCCCACAGATACTTTGGGAATCCCACTCAATATGGAGAGACCTGACAGGGAATACTCCCAGTGATGAATAATGTTCAAGAGGGTTCCCTTCAGACAACTTATTTTAAACCCCTGATTTTCTGAGATACAGAGATGACCTTGGCTTCCATTGCTGAAGATAAGTCAAATCAAGGCAAGACTTAAATCTGGTTTTACTGTTTTTATCAGCCTTCATTTCGACAAATGCCTTGCTACCTTTTATATTTTCAACATCAACCCTATATCTCTTCAGCAGTCAATTGCCTTTTCTTAGCTTTACATTATCTGTTTAGTCACTGAAGTGAATTATAGCATATTCATTGTGAACAATGCGTATCATCTTTATAATTTGTTTTGAAAAGACATCAATTGGTTAGAAAAAATATATCTGTATTCACTTCCTGCATTGTACAAAGCCGAGGGCAGCGCATACAAGATTTCATTAGCACTGTGTTACAGGGTTATGAAAGATTTTAATGACTGTGGTCATTTATTCATAAAAAACCCACAATATCTGATTAATATAGATTCAACAGCAAAATGTGCCTTGCTATGTTATTCAGAAAAAAGTATCTCTCGTGCCTTTAGTCTATTTATACAGGTATTAGGAAAGATTTAACATTTAATGAATACTTTACATTTTAAAAGGTAATTAAATAAGAGTTGAGTTTATCATATATTATAATATTACAGAGGCTATTTTGGTAGTCTGCATAGTCTCTTTATGCATATACTTAACATTAGTATTCCTGCTGTAAGACTTTGAACATGTCCAAAAATCCTTGCAAGGGGAAGCATCACACCCTGACCCAGAGCCTAGGACAGAACCACACGTTTTTGCCCCAGCAGAACTGGGACAGACCCAGATGTGTTAGCACAGACAGTATGTACACTTGAGCCTGGAGTTACCACAGCACACTGGGGTCTGGAGACTGGTATGTATAATGCCCCACTTCAGTGTGACTGCAAATACTATGAGATTTGCTAAGCTCTCCACAGGCTGGAGCCTTTTATCTCATTACTGGAAGTCCCTTCAAGGAGACATCTTCATATATATATGTTTATGCACAATTTTAGAATCACTGGTTGAGATCAATGGCTTTTACCACACTAAGGGTCAGATTTGGTCACAGATCTTTCTCGCTTTCAAACCTGAGTATCTATGAATTGTGTTTAAGAAGTGCATTTGCCAACTTCTACACTTCTACCACAGAACTCACAGCGAAGGAAGAATCATAATGAAGTTTTGGGGTAAGGCATCTCCTTTGATCTCTGTTTATCAATCATATAAATAAATGAGGTATTGGAACCAAGCAGTTACACCAATAAATAGTAAAGCATGTGAGAGCTTTCTGTGGTGCTGTCATTTCAACATAGAAATGTGTTATTGAATATTGAGCACTTATTTTTATAATGGCAGAAGTGGGCTTTAAAAGAATTTTTACAGTCTGGAATATCTGAAAGAAGCCAGCTCAGATGAGTTAACTTTTAAATATCTTACAGAAAGTGAAACCCACTTCCTTCAACACCTTACCTGCCCCCATCATTTACATAATATAAGCATTAAACAAAAAAGTAGCAAACCCTAAATTCTCATGAGTTACAATATTCCAGTTATGTGCTTTAATTCACATAGACCAAAATACCTACCTAGGTCTGCATAGTTAGACTTGCAAAATTGCTTGCGTCCACAGAAGTACAGCTCAAAGTCAGGTTCATTTGACCTGCGCAAAGTGTATCCGTTTTCAAGAGCAGCGAAGGCGTCACAAGTATAGCGGTAGGTGATGAAACCATAGCTGTCTCTGAAATTGAAAAATACAGTTGTGAATAAAAGCTGAAAAGAGTTAACACACATTAGTGTAACCCCTTCCTGAAAGCAAACTTGCAGGAGACCCAGCAGTGGAAATGCCAGAAGTACTGCATCCATTTATCAGCATGATTGTCCTGTCATACAGCTAAATACTTATTTCTGGGACAGGAAATCTCAACTAGCAAGATTAATAAATAAGGATGAAAGAAAATAAATAAGGTTTTGAACTCAGCATGTCATCTGTCACAGCCCTTATACTGGTAACTCCCATACCAATAATCTTACTGCCATAATTTTTTACATTTGGCAGGTCCCAAACAAGTAGTAATCTCAAAAATTCCTACCCATCATCCCGCAAATTTACTGTGCACTCCTCAATTTCACCAAAAACTTCAAAACGGTCCCTCAGTTCTGTTCGGGTTGTGTCAGGTCTGATTTTACCCAGATAAATCACACGACGTTCTTCCTGTTGATGAAGAGCAACAGGGAAGGCATATTTTAACAAATGTGTAATAGTGATGAACCTAGACATATATGCATGCAAATACATACACAGATGTGCAGAGGATGCATAATTATAGAAATAGTCTCATGTGGAAGACCTACTGCATCTTGCAAGCGAAATAGTTCTCTCCTGGAAAGCATCTAAGGTATTTACATGACACTACATTTGTTAGGTGGGGTGCTCCTGGAAGGGTTCACTGCTTGCTCTTACTGTTCTCTATACACTGAGAGTTGGCTCCCTTTGTATCCTACTGCACCTTTTTCCCTTTCACCCTTTCTACCACTTCCCCTCCAGGACTGCAAACCCTTCCAAACTAGGAGCTCCCCTTCTCTTGTCATCTACACAATATGGAGCAAAATCCACCTTAGTTGCAGAGTAGCATAAAGTAACACAATATTTGCACAAAAGTACTACAGACATAACAAAATATAATACAAACATAACATTATAAACCCAAATGACTCAATAGATGATTCATCCTGCAATCCTGTTCCTCCATAATCCATACCTTAAAACAGAGGGTTGTCATGTTTTAACCTCAGCCAATAACTAATAGCCCCGAGCTCATTCCCCACCCTCTGGTGGGATGAGGAGGAGAAGCAGAAAAAGTAAAACTTGTGTGTTGAGATAAGGTCAGCTTAATAATTGAAACAAAGAAAAATATAATAATAGTCATGAAAAGGAGAGAGAGGGAGAAATAAAATCCAAGAGAAAAAAGTGCTGCACACTACAGCTGCTTACCCCTCACTGACCAATATCCAGCCCATCCCTAAGCAGTGATCTCCTCTCCTGGCCGACTCTCCCTGGATTGTATACTGGGAATGATGCCATATGGTATGGAATATCCCTTTGGCCAGTTCAGGTTGGCTGTCCTGGCTGTGCTCCCTCCCTGCTTCCTGTGCACCTGCTCACTGGCAGAGCATGGGAAACTGGAAAGTACTTGATTTGGAGTAAGCACTATTTAGCAGTAATTAAAACATCAATGTGTTATCAACATTATGGTCACACTAAATCCAAAACATAGTGCTGTACCAGCTACTAAGAATAAAGCTATCCCAGCCAAAACAAGGATTAGGTCCAAAAGATGATTTTTATTAAAATAAATATTTCTGAGGGGAAGGCAGGACAGTAAAATACATCTTACAGTCACCATTGCCTGTTGGTTTATTCAGAAAAAAACACACCTGACTGAAGTCCCTGATTTTCACAGGCCAGGGTGTCATTTGCATGTTCTTTCAACACTTGGAACAAAGCATCAGACCATTTAAAACAATGGAGTCACAGTCATATCCTTTCTCCCTTAGTGAAAATGCTCAGCAGAATTAGAGAAGGATTAGGAAACACTGTAAGAGTCACTTCATGATTTTTAGGATGAACAATTTGCTGAGGGTAGAGCCATTTAGTGAGCTAAAAGAAAAGCAAAAGGCAAAAAGAGATCTTAAAAACCCTGACCTCAAAGTAATCAGGGCAAAGAAGCACCAGCTATACCCAGCTTGGGTGCTCAACCTTCCTGTCTCTGATTGCCTCTGGCCGGAGGAACCCTGGCACTACTAGCCCTGCTGCTCATCCCTTACACACCCGCACATTAGTCCCATAAATCGAACCACCACCACATTCTCAGCTGGTGTAAATCTGTCAGTGGAGCAATGTCAGTTTAAACCATCAGCTTTGGCACCTGAGACTTGTGCAGAATTTAGGTGCCGAATGCCGAAGGAGCTATACTGACTGCTGAGAATTCATGACTATCGTAACCTGGAGGTGCCTAAAGGCTAATGGCACCTCAACTGTGCAATGCAAAAGGCTCTAGGGACCTAAATATAGACTTGCATTCCTGCTCAGAAACATTCTAGCCTGAAGAGACAGGTAGTTTATAGTGTTACAATTCAGATACAGCACAAAATATATCTTTCTCATGAGTCCCCATAGAGGCATAAAGCACTAGTCATTCTTGGACTAGGGACAACAGGATTGAGATCAGACCAAAACACATGTAAAAACAAAAATTATCCTGATGCTTCCTCTTTACTTGTTTGAGTACTCATTTGAGATAAAGGAACCATCAGAACTCTTAGTTATGGGTGCCAAAAATCCTGGCTCCTTGCTCCCAGGAGAGCACTTGGCTCCCAGGAACTATTTAATACAAAATAAATAAACAATTCCTGCAGCAGGAAGCTAACACTAATATATCTGTCTCCCAACAGAAACTCTTTCTCACTAGCACACTCAGTCAACTATTTTTGTCGACTCTTTTTCTGGCCTCACAAATCTCAGGGGCTCAGATCCAGTTAATCTAAGCTCCTGAGAAATGGAAGTTTAAAGCTGCAGAAAACAGAGACCCAAGAATCAAACATTCCCACACAAAAGCCCTGCTCGCTAAGGAATGGCACAAGAATCACCTGGGTCCTTTACAGCTCCCTGGTCAGCCCAGCAGAGTCCTTTGTTGTTTTATCAAAGTGTGCATATGCTCTCCCAAATCAGTGGAATCAAGTAAGGATCTCATTTAGATGCTTGAAACTACTGCCTCTTTTGATTATGTAAGGAACCAAGGTGAGTGCCTTAGTAGTATTCTGTAACCCTACTGGAACAGATTTTTAAATGTTATGCCTTTTCAAGTTCAGGGTCCAAAACCTGCCCTTGTTTTCTGCTGCATCAATACAGTTTGGAGAAGTTAGAATGGCGAAAGGAAGGAAGTATGCACATGGGAGACCATACATTTAGGGCACAAGGGTGCCTTACAGACAGCTGCTGCTTTTTATCTCTGTCTCTACTGTGTCCCCATCCAGAGCCCTGACCTTCCTGACAGAGGAGTTTGGGTAGGGCTTCTGTGAACGAGGGGCTGTAGAGTGCAAGCAAGGGAAATCTGCATTTCTTCCATTTTCCCCATTCTCATTCTGCTTACTTTCACTATGGTTGGGTGCCATAAACTTCAAAACCAGGAAAATCTGCATATGCACAGTAATTACTTTTTCTGCTTTACCAAATCAAGGATTTAACCGCACCGAAACACTTGATAAGAAACAATTCCATTGATACTTGCTATTGAACCTAAATGACTGACCAGATGGAGCAGAACATAACACAGCAGACTGTCTAATATACTTTAGCTGAGATAATACATCTCGACTGAAAAAACATAATGTTTCACTCACTGACATGGAGATTATTACATTACAGTGTGACGAAAATATCTTATTGCACACTCTTCCATAAGTCTGTGTGTGTGTCTGTGCAAGTTTTCCTTCTTCTATCCCTCTAATAACCTTTATATCTAATATCTCTTTAAGACAACTGTAATAAATAAAAACTGGGGGGAAAGAAAGAAAGAAAGAAAGAAAGAAAAAAAAAAAAGCCTGTTAAAAAAAGCGCCATAACATTAAGGGAATAAGTTAAACCTGTGAAATTAAGGAAATTCAAATTTAAAGCTGAAATGCACCATATGTCCTCCAGTGTGCACACATGAGAAGAGGTGTTCAAGTATTTTTTAAGCAGAGTGCCATGATGGAATAAGATACCAGAGAACGCAGGATCCATACAGCACTGTCTTTGTCTTGGTTAACTTTGGTTTATTTAAAGCAGCTGTGAAGAATGTAAATGTATTCGCAGAGATGCCTGTCTTTTATCCCCATTAATAATAGGAGCTATAGAAGCCTAACAAGATTACAACATACTGCTAAATGTTAAAGACCTTTATTTGATAATAAGTTAAATGCATATATGTGCATATTAAATAAACAGCACTTGTTAGAGATGATAGATGAATTGGAAACCTACAGAACTGCAAAGAAAAGCCTTTGCTTACGATTTAATATGGGCAGAGGGAACCCACAGGAAACTTCAGAAGATACTATTCATATTTCCCTCCCAAAAGTGCAAATGATTTATTTTGCATCACAAAATTTCAGTGTAGTTCATCACTTTGATGAGAAAAAAAAAAGAAAGAATAGTCCACTCAACTCCCTCAGGCCCAACACATCTGTGTTCTTTTGGTTTATCTAAAATTCCTTTATTATTTATTATTATTGCTCTTTCTTCTTTGCAGTTAAAACACTTTATTAGGAAGATGTGGCAGAAAATCTCAGACTGAAAAGCAGTATTTTAAGGCTCAAATGAAAACACTAAAGCATTAGAATACCAAAACTTGAGAAAACAGGACCAGGATATACCTTACACATCTAAGGGTTAATAAAGGGACCACTCATCCTCCAAAACATTCACTGATGCTAAGGATCTTTTTTGTCTTGCAAAGGCTTCCTCCAAAACTTTATTTTCTTTGCCCTTCCTTATTCTTAAGTCTTTATTTTGTAAGGTCATTAGATGTATTAGTTTTCACTTGCTTTTTTGGCTTTTTCCCCCTACAGTTTGCTTTGCCTGCCTGTGGTGCTGCTAAGCAGAGCCCATGGGAACTGAAGGCAGCCACTCCAGAGGTAACACTGCATAGTGCTACTGTTCCCATTTTCACTACCACTTTTTGTCTGCACATCCGTGGTGCATACCTAATTCTACAGGAGCCAGGTAATACCATATGTGAAGCTGAGAGAAGAAATCCAGGAGTGTTTTAAAGCTGAGTTCTGCAATGGGCTTATCAGAGGCTCTGCTTCTTGCTACAACAGAGGTGGCTGGATGGGTGCAAGCCCCATGCCTGTGTTGCCTTCTATGACATGTGACTTCCAGTAGAAAGCCAAGAAGACTTTTATCCCTAGAGATGATGGCCAAATACCATTTTAAAAATGCAATGGGAATGGCTGGACAGTGTTTCAAAAATATAAATGCTATGATGAAAAAAAGCCATTTAAGCTTAAGATTCTGATTTACTAATAATAGTAAGAAAAATTTTCTTCAGATTCAGTAAAGAATAAGTATGATCTTTGGGTAAGTATGAATAGGAAAACTAAAAATCACAAAAACTGGAAGAAAAAGAGAACAAAAAGAAAGATTATCAAGTGCTGCTGTGGGGCTACCTGAGGGCTGAACAGTTCAGCCACACTCCATGGTGACCACTAGAAAAAAAAAAAGATGGACCAGTAAACATCACGGTTTAGGTAATCCATTTGATACTTATTCATAAACTCATGCAGCAAAATTAGAGTACCTAGGATCAAGGCCATCAAGACGAGCAAAACTAAAAAAATCCAACCTAAATATACGATGTGCATTGAATCCTTCATTAGTGGAAATGCACTCCATTATAGGTTTTAGACTTCAGAGAAGGTAAGCACTCATTTATGAAACCACCTTTCTCCTGCCTTCCTGTTTTAGAGCAATTTATTTTCTATGAAACCATGTGTTTCTTTCCGCTGCAGTGGTCTCACAGTGCATTTATCTTCTTATGTCTGTAAGCTCTCTGGGACTGGGACTCTTGATACTTGTCTCACTGAGGCTGTCAGCATTTAGAAATTAAAAGTAATAATGTTAATAGTAATTTTCTACTGGACTATAAAAGTTGATTTTGTTACACCTCTTGGCAGCAGCCTGTGCATGTATTAAATAAGCCGCATGGAGGATGTGAATCTAAGTCACTATTGTGGCCAGAGCAGGGGAGTAGCAGAGAGCCACAACACCAAGCTGCTCACCAAACAGTTTAACCTTCCTGCCCTGGTGTACCATGTCAATGAGGAATCATGAACTGGTGACTCTAGAATTGGAATGTGATAACTATTCCTGATGCCATGCTTTGAAAAGTATCTGCTGTGTGGTCTAAGGAGCTGCTGGAGTAGAAGCTCTCACAACTCAGAAATTTCCTGGGGTGTATTGGAAGAAAAAAAGGGTCATCAGACCACTTGGCAAATCACTGTCATCTGCCTTGGGTGGGGGTTGGATTTAAATTTCTACAAAGCATCAAGTAGATCGTCCTGTCCTGCAGTGCTCCTCAAGTTTCATGGTGAATGTGTCTCGTTAGCATTATACAGTTAGGTAAGTCTTGGAGGTAGATCATCCTTATGTTCAGTGAGGACCCATTATAAGACAAAATGGGGACTCTGTGAAATAAATCAAGTTAAGATCAAATTAAACTATTCTAACTTTTGCTCTGTTAGCCAAGGATCACAATCAAAAGTATAAATTAATAAATCAATGAATGAATTAATTAATTAATGACAAAAATATTTTTCTTGCTCTCTAAATGGAAAATATCTTGTGGGATCAGCCCACATTTTTCAAGCATGACTGCTCAAAATTAAGACCTCAATCCACAAAAAAGGAACTGAATCTCCAGGAACTGGAGAGAAGAAGAAAAGGAAGAGGAGAAGAATATCACAGTACCTTTTGAAATCAAATCACGTGTATATAGCTGTAAGTCAAGATAGAAATTCAGGAATTCACATAGGAAAATGCCAGTCCAGGCTTCTAGCTGATCTGAAGCTACTGCAGTGAACGTGGTGCGTGCAAGACTGAAGGGGCAGTCGTTTGAAACACGCTCGTGCCACACAGCATGGGCACAGGCTTCTAAAACAAGCCTCCTCAACATTCTGTCAACGTCTGCACATCTGCTGGCACAATCAGAGGGCACACTGCTTCTCATAAGATTTTGACAGATTAAAATATGTGATTTTTTTCTCCTCATTTCTTTTAGGTTTTCCATGCCTGTTGTCACATGGAGACTAATTTTAGATACTGATTCAAGGATACGTGATGACTCGTAGCTCAGTCACAACTTTCGTTCCCATTCTACTGTGCATCGTTTCTACAACTGACTTCTGAGATCATAGCACAGTCCTTCTCAGGAAGGAAAGTCACCGGTCCTGTGTAACAACTGAGGCATTAAGACTACCCACTATTTGGGGCACTCTTTTAACAGTACCTGGAGGTATGTGACAATAAATCAGTTCTGGCAGCAAGAGAATCAGTGAGGAACAAAATAAAAAATTCCCCAATACAGAGAGAAAAGAAATCTAAATTTATGGGACTGTAGAAAGAGGAAAAAGAGAAAGGAGATTCTTGTGACTGAAGGATAAATGAGTTGAGTCCCTCAAGAAAGAAGAGAGTAATACAAAAGAGACCCATAAACCAGAAGAGGTAAGAAAAGGAGCAGAGAATGCCAGAAATAATACAAAATTTATCACTGACTTCATGTGATCAGGGCTTCCCTTTCTTTGCTGTCCCCTAATCCCTACTTATTTGCACAGGGTATAAACTAGCATGATTCAATATAGATTTTTAAAGTAAAAGTGTTGGTAGACTTTGGAAAAAGGAGTTAATAGGATTTAATAAACATTTCCTGCAGCTCCTACACAGATGACTGGATTTTAGATTTTTGCCATGTTCTGTTTATTGATATTTATTTTTAGTTTTGATTTATGTTTATTAATAAATAATTCCATTAATTAAGTTAATTATCATGAAAATGTTCACTATGGAAACAAAATAAATTCAACCTTGGTTTTGAAATGTCCAAAATTTTTAATGCAGGAAGCTATGATGCAGCATACTTGGAGCTTTTTAAATTTCTTTTTACATTTCTTTTCTTTCCTTTTCTCTTGATTAGTTACTTGCCAAATATTTGTTTGTTTTAAACTAAATCAAATTTTCTACCTCCTCAGCAGGATTCATGTTTATTTATATGGGTAAGGTACAGTAATTGAGAAGTAGCAAGATACACCCACGACAGAGGTCTACTTGAATCTCTAATTTGTGTTAGATCTAAGAGAGAACAGTCAGTGTAAGTTATGATTGTTGAAAGGTAGTGTTCACCTCTAAGCAGATGGAAGCCAGATATTTTAAAACTAACTGCAACAATTGACTTAAATATGGCCCTGTCTGAAGCCAAGCGAAATTATTCCACTGCCTTCACTGAGTTTCAGAGCAGCACAGCAGTGTGTGTTATAGCTCTAAATCTTGTGCTTTACAAAATACACCTATCACCCACACTTTGTAGATAGGGCACTTGAAGCAGAATGAAATGATTTGCTGAAGCTCACTAAGAACAACAGTAGCAGAGACAAAAATCAGATCACAAAGGTGCCTCTTCCCTCCCAGACCTTCTCATTGCTGTGGACTATGCCAAGTCTCTTTCAGTCTCTACACACTCCCAGTTCTGCAGGTGTATTAAAAAAAATGCCGATTGTGTGACAAATCACCTTTTGCTACAAAGTCCACTAATGGCACTGGCAGAAAGACCTATTCATCTTGGTGACCTCTGCACAGAGTACTAAGGGAAAACCTGGAAACAAAGATGAAGTGTCCCAGTCTGCACCAGTTCATCCAACAGTAGAACAGCAGTGTAGGTACAATTGAATGGAAAGCGTAGGACACAGAAAACCAAACTGTGACCAAACCTTAGCAACTACAAGAGGAATCCAGATTCACAGCAGCTCCCAGTTTAATTTACCAAAATGCAGTTGCCAATGGGGAACTAAAAGGGGGGAAAAGCCTCCTGCTCATTTAATAATCACTCTTCTGTCCTAGTGCTACAACAGCCAAGAGAGTTGCTTAACCCCCTATGCGTATTTCCTTCACGTCAGGTATTTCAGTTGTTTCATATATTTCAATTGTTTCATAGATAACACTGATGCACAAAATAATAAAATAATACATATTCACTATGAGAAGGACAGTGTTAAATGACATCTTTAAATTGCATTGTGTCTTCAGACTATTTATTTTGCTAAAAATAACTTAAAATTGAACTGACTCATATATGGCGAAAAAAATCGCAATTAAAGTCATGTCTGACTTTACTGATCCCAATTTTGAGTTCTGTCGTCTGCTCTCTCTGTATAGACAATTACAGCCACTATGAGAGTTCAGCAATTGGTAAGTAAGCTGACTCCTTGCTACGTGTGGTAGGTGATACACAGTATAAAAGGCAGGTCACTGGTAGATCTGTGCAAGAAATAGACTAGTTTAATTCTACTTGTGTGCTGTCTGGGATTAACCCTTTTTCTAGTAAGTTCTCTGTATTGGTTCACTGTGAAAAACGGTGAGCTGCAATTTACAGAACCTAAAAAAATTAGTACCATGACATCAAAACAGAAATTGTTATGAAAACACATATTTGCTTAAAACTAGAAATACTAAGAAATACACATAATCAAATTTTTGTATTTTTGTAAGAAGAAAGCAAATAAACTCTGAATTTTAGCATTAGAATCTGTGAAAAGAAATAAATCTACTTCAATATGAAAGTTATCTTCTCTGTGCTTACAATTGCTTTCTGCCTCTGTCTCTCCCTTTGTTTGGCCCTTTCAGATTCCCGTTTTTCATACTCTTTGCGGTATTCTTCCCTCTTCAGCTTTTCGTGCTGATATTCCTCATAGCTGTCATATCTAGGAAACATAACTTAGTCATTAAATCAAGCATCTGCATTTGTGAATGTAAAATTAGAAATACAATTTTTGGAAGGCTTCATTATCCTAGGTAATTAGCAACAGGCCAAGAGGAAATGGCCTCAAGCTGCACCAGAGAAGGTTCAAGTTGGACACAAGGAAGAATTTCTCTACTGAAAGGGTGGTTTGACATTGGAATGGGCTGCCCAGGAAAGTGTTGGAGACACCATTCCCGAAGTGTTCAACAAATGACTGGATGTGGCACTTCATGGTATGATTTAATTGGCATAGTGGTCTTCGGTCAAAGGTTGGATTCAGTAATCTCAGAGGTCTTTTCCAGCCTTAGTAATTCTATGATTATCTCTTGAGAACCAGCTGCAAAGTAAAACAAATGCAGGCCAAAGGCACTACCTGGGTCTGCGACTGTACGGTGATCTGGACCGCGATCTTGCACGTAAGGGAGAACTTCGGCATGCTTGGTGTCTACAGTGGCTGGACTCATAATAGCAACAAGATCTGCAGGAAGAAACACATTCACCTCCGTCATTCCATTTGAGTGTATTGACACTATTTTCTACCTCTTCCCTGAACTTACAATTTCTTCTAAGCTACCAGTGGGATTTTCCAGTGACAGTTCGCAATCCCCTAGTCAACTAAGGGGCCTTAAGTGATTTCCTCCCCTCAGCCTTTCTGTAATGTTCTTTATTGAAGCTAACACGGAGCAGTCAGTCAGCCACTGCCAACTTCATCTGATAGAGGCTGCAGCTAGATTGGCACCAGGCAGCTCACAGATAATGGGAAAGGTTAGTTGTGTACATCTCTCATCAATTGCTCTGCCTCTGACCTGACTGGCTCCACTCAGAAAGTGTAAACTTGGCAAATTAAAGAATATTGTCAACAAGTGTTTCTGTAGCAAACCCATAACCTTTAGAGTTAATCAGCTCAGAAGCAATAGAACAAGTTGCACTGGAGTAAGTTATTTCTTGCTTTTTTTCTTTCCTTCCTTTTAGTTCCTTTATGTTTTTGCTGTTCTCCTTATTAACTGAAATGATCATACATGAATTTGCTATACCATACCTTGAAGAGGATCTACTACAGGGTGACCTTGATCTCGACCGGGAATATGGAGAACGGGAACAAGACCTGCGTTGAGAAAAGGACCTTGATCTAGACCGTGTCCTTTGGGATCTTTGAGAAAGTAAGGATTTGGGTGGAGACACTGAATCTCTGCATGGAGAGTTAAAAGAAGAGCAAGAAGGTGATACATCAAATAATGAATAGGCTTGTGTCCCATCCCAAGGGTAGCATAGTTTATCACTTTCATCTTCACTGTCATCAAACAGACCATCCATTGCTAGTCCTGAATTTATAAACATAGGTAGTTTGGAGAATTGTTCGTCACTGTAATCACTGTCCCTTAGTTCTCTGGTCTTATCTGCTTCTTCATCAAAAACAGCTTGGCTGGGGTGACCAAAATGCTTATTCAGTTCAGCCCGAATTTCCTGGTCTTGGAGCTGTTTTCTGTTATTACCAAGGGATCCCTGCTTATTTGTCTGTAAAGTCTCTTTCTTGAAATACTGGTCTTGTTCTAAAGAAGAACAAATCTGACACTGCCACCCAGGTGAAGAATCCTTAAATTCTAGTTGTCTTGAGTCCTGAAGTTCCTGGGATATTTTAATGTGTATTTCTGATTTTGAATTCACAGATTGACAGTAGTCATGGTCACCAAACAGCCGCAAACTGGGCCGTTTTGTCTTTCTCTCCTCATGTCCACTAGACAGTACTGTAGTCTTGCTAAGCTGTGCATACAGCTCAGACTGTTCTGGACCCTTCTTGATCGGGTTATTTCCTGGAGAACCGGAAGACTCACTATAGCGGGGCTTTTTTGAAGGTGGTACAACAGTCTTGCATGATGACTTCGGCTTAGGTGAAGTCCTAAAAGGATTATCTTGGTTGGCTTTATGAGGAGGGGTCGTAGGTGGAGTTAGGCCTACGGGGATTAAAAGGAGGAACAGAATGTTTTTAAGCAGACATAAAATGTTCATAAAAGTGGCTCATGTGCTTCTTAAAATAGATACAGAGCAAGACCCATTCTATGTCACTTTAACACCACTTATACTGGGAATAAAAGTATTTAGGGTATGAGACACCAAAGTCTCGTAACAACAATAGGAACAGTACTAATGCATTGCCATTAATCTTCAGCATCATTTCTGCCCCTCCCCTCCCTCCATGACATCCACCCCTCTCTCTATAGCTTTTAATAGAAAAGATTAAGAGATAAAACCCAAAAGACATTTTTGTTAAATATAAAACAGATTTTGATGTAAAAATGAAAAGTCAAAAGACTGGTACCATCAAAAACGTAAAGAACTTAGCAGACAAGAGCCTGGATAAAAGCAAACTCAAGAGAAATAAATGAGAACTACCAAAGGACACAAAACTTGAATGCAAGGAAATACAGCCACCCTACAACTCAACAGCAATGACTCTGTCTCCACAGTTCATTAACATAGAAAACCTTTACTAATGTATGTATAATACATTCTTGGAAGCATAACTAGTACATTTTGCCTGAAATATGGTTTTGCAACTTAAACCCAAATGAACAATAGTACAACTGCAACTGTAATGAACCATTGCATTTAAAACTAAATAGTAGAGTCATGTGGCAGAGAGTTCAAATGAAACAGGTAAGTATTCAAAGACTAAAGATACTGCTAACTACCAGGACTGTTATATAATAAATAGATTATATCAGTGTGGTGAGACAAAAATTGCAGGAAGTTCTACAGCCCATTCCAGTAAAGCCTGGGAACTAAAGCAGCACATTCCAGTTGTTTTTATAAGGATAGAACAGGACTTTCAATATTTTCTGTAGAAATCATAGAATTTCTTCAGACTTCACAAAAGGATAACCCCAGACACCAGTGCAGAGTAACAGCAGACAGCAGACACTGTTTAGGAAATAATTTCTCTTCAGGTATTATGTTTGAAAAATTTGCTTCTGCCTAATTGACACATGTAATTTAGTAATATATGCTTAAAATTTAACAAATTAGATGGAGATTAGGGAGTTCTAGATAATCCAGACCATCCTTAAGCATTCCAGAGGCTCATGCGATCCAAGATTTCTTCTTCTAGCCCAAGCAATGAGCTTTCCATTACTTACTTAGCAAGAATGAAAAGAGAGAGCAGACACAGTTACAGGAAATTTGTGTTTCAAACATGGCTATAGAGCTTTGTTTTGTATTTTTAAACATGCAACAGAGCTCAGCAGATCAATGCAAATGGAACATGTTTTATAGTGTTTTGCTGTAAAGAAGGAAAAGCGTCCATCAATGCATAGTGCTCCCTAAGGAGCGTAAATGGAGACTGGGAGCCCCACTGCATTAGCTGCAATGAATTTCTTCCAGAAAATAAGAAGAGAGGAGTACTAAGGCATGAATACTTGATGTGAGAGAGATGCTTGATTTTTGTCTGAATGTTCAGAAAAAATGTTTACAAGCTAACCAAGGCTACGTGAAGACTTTGCCTAATGCCACAAAAGCCAAGGGAACTGCGGAAAAGATTATGACACCTAAAACTCTAGTTACCTCAAATTTGAATTTAATAGTAAAAAAATTTTGTGCAAAGCCATTGCTGTTAAACTATTTCCTCTGAGACTTCAAATTTTTTTTCTTTCTTCCCAAAAATTCACTTGAGACAGACATATGTGTTTCACACCTTATCCACCTCCAGACTGTCAAGTATTTTTGACTACCAAATGAATTTTTGGTAAAATGAAGAGTCCTCTTCAAAATTCTGCAGTGGTTATTTCCAGGTTAAAACTTCAGGTTCAGATTGAATAAATACTGCAGAAAGCAACTTTATAGATAAAAGACTTAGAACTGACATTTTTACTTATAAAACTATACAGATCATGAGAAGCTCTGGGGTTACTTACTGTTTTTTTGGATGTACTTTTAAAGAAAGAATGAAGCAAAAATACAATCACTCCACAATGAACATGCATATTTAAGACTTTCATGCAAAGAAACCCCAGAGATAATCCAATATTCAAAATAAAATATTGTTTCAAACCACTTCTTTAAAGCTTGTCCCAGCAGGAAGCAAGCAAAACAGAGTACAACAATTTCCAGAAACCTGACAAGCAGTCCAACAATCTTCAGAGAAAGGGGAAAAAAAACCCAAACCCTAACCAAAAAAACCCTAACAAAAGTACAGACTGAGCTAAATTTACTGGCACTTCTGTTGCTGGCAGAACTGGGCTGGGGACAGCCTAACAAAGGGCTTCCTCGTGGCATTCTGGCTTTTTTCCTGGTTTTCAGCAGAAGCAGGAAGTGCACAGGCAAGTAGAAACAGATAAAAGTTGGAAAATGTTCATTTAACTTTTGAACAAACCTACACTGGGGGATGGAGGAGGGAGTGAAGTTTGGAATTCATGTCACCTCTACGGAGTTCATCTCCAATTTGTCCCACGACCCATCTCCAAACTGTGAATTCTGAGAAAACCAGTTGGCTGCACACTTGTTCATCTTCACTCTAACCCCTGGAAATCTTCACCAAGGGCCATGATCCCACATCAACAGCATTACAATATCCTATAACCACTGGATTATTTCACATGCACCGATTTCTCCCCCAGTGTGTACACTTTAGCGTTGACAGTACAAGGTATATTCCGTACTCTCTCTTGAACTTAGCAGGTTTTGACAGATTTATGGAAGGACAGATGGCCATTACGGGCTGAAGGCTGACAAGAGGCAGTTCAGAGCATTGTTAACACACTTGCACAAACTCTCAGCAGTGCAGCGCTGTGCAGAATGTAATTCAGACTATAGCTTTTTTATTGCTGCCTATTTTCTTTTGTCAAAAGAGCCTGCTGTGCACAGCAACAAATGGCTGCCATTACCCAGAATGTAATGGGTGTCAGACAAATCACGTAACACAAACAATCAAGAGTATGTAGGTCATATTTCAACGGAGCACAACCTTAGCAATATTTATGATTACTGCATTGAAATGTGCTCTATAATAAACAAGTACCTCTACATCACTCACACTTATGTACTTCTGCACAGCAAATCTGTTAGAAGTGGTACATGCTCTACAATCATCCCCCTTAAACAGTCTTTTTTCTTTTTAAAGTAAAAGGCAAGTATTTTTTCATGACATGCTATAAAACCATTTTCTTTGTAGGGACTTTTCCTTAATTGAATAGCTTTGGTAAATGGTATGTTTGCACTTTGCCTTGCTCTGTCTGTATACTACGAACGCACTCAGTGATCCTGTGCTTGAGAACAGCATACATCAAATTGCCAGCACTCCTGCCAAGGCAGTACCTTCCTCCCCATGTCTGTGCAGCAAAAGGTGTTTGCATGTGTGCCAACTCTGGCACCTTGGCCATGCGACTTCCTTCCAGAAAGTCTCTAGGAGAGTGAAGCTACATTTGATACACTCTGAAACTCCACTACAAAAAACCTGTTAGTAACTCATTTGGCTCAGCTAGGTTGAAAAGCAGAAATTAGGGGAGTGCCTTTGCATTAAACGTGACATCTGGACTTCTTAGGACTGATTTGCAATGCTGTTTTACGTAGACACAGGTATTTCTAAATCACTGCTGTAACTTAGCATCAAATGTTTGATGACATTTGTTGTGCTTTGAGGGAGCTGATAATTAATGTCTTTTGGGGAACGCAGCCCTGGAACCTTTCTACATGTGCACTGGGCTTTTGAGAGGCATTGAAAATGAATTCTTTCATACCTTTTAAGTTTGAAAATGGATTGTCAAGGGGAACATTATTTAAGGCCACTTAAAACACTGAACACAAGATAACAGTTCAATTCAGTAGAAGAAGAGCTTTTGTGAGGCACAAAATTGCAGAAGCCAGGAAAATATAATAAAATTAAATAGTCATCATATAATAAAAAACTACATGCTTGTTGAGTATTCAGTTTAATCCTGTTGTCAGTGCTGCAGAGAATAAACACAGATGCCTGAAAATATCAAATAATTTACTAGAATTCATTCCCTCTGGACAACTCTCTATATCTCACATCTCATTCTATTAGAAATCATTCTGAGGTCAAAGAAGTTCTTATATGGCAGATTTTAAGTATTTGTTCTCACAAACAGAGGCAATACAAATTGAGAGGTGGGCAAATTGGGGGTATCAGTATCCTCAAGGATGCTCATGAGTCCCAGTTCAAGTCAATTGTGTACATACAGCCTTTACTGTCATCTTTTTGGAGAAATCAAATTTTGCACCCAAAACAGGTGAGGAGTTTTATACTATGATAAATTACAGGGAACTGTGTGCAAATGAGAGACTTTTCACCAAGAGGGTGGAAATAGCCTTTCAGTTACTGATTGAGCCTTAGGCATGTAAAACAATTCCATGTACTTAAATGGTGCCTTTGAGTATTTAGGAGTGAACATTTAAGAAGACACCGAGGTAACAGAGAGGGATTAACTAGAAGCCATGCCATCTAACATCTGACATTCAGAAGTTCAGCACAAAGTCTAATACAATCAAAATTTTAAAACAATCACTGAGGAGGCCTTGATTGACAAAAGAAACACTGCCAATTTCCAGAAGGTGAGTCATCGTCCTAGTTCCTGTGTTTGCAGGTGCCCCCTCAACCTGACTAGTAACAAAGACCAAAGAGGTCACACAGAATAATCCCATGATTCTGGAAAACATTAGAGAGGTTCATGCCCATGGCCTCTTAGCAAGGCGCTGACAGTGCAGCTGCCTGTGGATATAAAGGGAGATGAACCTCTTCTGAGCCTCTTACTCAGAATGAGGCTCACCTGACAGAGGAGGTTCATTCACTACATTATCATTGCCTAGGACTCCTTCCATATCATGATGTTCTGGTCCATTTTCCTTAGAATAACACTAGAAATCAGCTTCAGGAGTTGGGATTTTAGATAGCAATGGACTTATTCCTCTATCATAGGGCACTTGTTCAAAGTGTATTCAAAGAATTCTTATGTGTGGTGTGAAAACAATTTAAAAAATTTTTGTTCCCTGTAACTTGACAAATCAATGTTTTGACAGTTTTAGGGAGGACAGAATTACAGTCATGACTAGTAATGAATCTGTTGTAAAGCAAGATATAGCACTGGCAATAGAACAGTTTCAGTTTGACTTTGGATACATGAATCCAAAATATGCATGTGACGAAGATTGATGGCTCATGTGGGAAATGCTTTTATTTATTTATTTTTCTACTCTATAGTTAATTCATCAGTGAGGGAAGCAATGTTGTTTTCAGCAGAGAGATCAAGGGAGCTGCTATTTATATTAAAATACTTTGTGCTTCGATAGTGCA
Organism: Pyrocephalus nanus; assembly: GCA_038380795.1. Taxonomy (NCBI): domain Eukaryota; kingdom Metazoa; phylum Chordata; class Aves; order Passeriformes; family Tyrannidae; genus Pyrocephalus; species Pyrocephalus nanus. The sequence continues at coordinate 56,094,607 of CM076264.1, read as the reverse complement.
AGCAGCACTGATAATGGTCTTTTCAATTGGATAGTGAGATCAAGGCAACTCCTATTTAAATTATAATAAATAGTGCTTGTACAGTGCAAGCTGCCCCATATAAGGACAATGAACAATGCGGTTATCTGGATATAATTTGGAGTTACCAGGGTCTCACTAAGGAACTTCAAGGTATTATCAATCACTACTGACACTATTCTTTTTTTTAATTGTTTTTTTGAATTGAGGTGAATCCCACTTCTGCCATGATTTACACACATACGCTACAAGTTCTTTGGTACTCCAGGTTGTTTCTCTTATGTACTTTGCTTCTGGCACAAGCAGACTCAGGAAATAAGACACTACTGAAAATTAGTTAAAAAGACATGCATCTTTTTATAGATTTATATACATGCATGAATATAAATATAAAAAATACATGTGTATGTGCAGGCAGAGATTAATAGAGCTACTAAGTGATCTCCTGAAACCTCCTCACCAGGTTGTGAAGACCAGACAAAGCACAACATGGATTCCAAGAGCTACCATGATGTGCACTGCTTGGTAATAGTGCCCCAGCTCCTTGGCTACAGACACTCTACCAGCTCTTACTTTTCCTGAATATCATCAGTTTATTTTCTAGCTAACCTCTATTTACTTCCGGAGGCAAAAAAATATCATAATATCCCAGTACTGCATTCCTGTTCACTGGATATGCATCCAGTTGTGCTGTTTTTCACAGCTTCTGATGCTTTTTTTTAATGTGCCAGTTCTCCTGGTTATATTGTCCAAGGAACTACAAAGCTGTTTTGTTTCCTCCTCTGTGCACAGCTGATGGAGCGGAAAGAATTTGGTAATACCAAGACCATTCCCATTGCCATTATGGACGCAATACTAGAGGACTATCCAGGGGTCAGACTGACTCCCAATTTCTGTCTAGTCAGCTGATGGGAAGAGCAGGCTGCTGACTTTTTGGCTGGGAGAAAACACTGCTTCCTTCAGTGATTTCAACGGCTGCTTGTACCACTCTGCTGTAGTCACCTTGTCTGCCCCTTCCCGTTGGCAGCACTAAACACTGACTTACCCATGTGCTTACAAATTGTGCAGACTTGCTCTCCAGTAATGATAAAAGCGGCTTCTCCATGCTTCTGGCCTACTGGTACTGAAGAGGTTTACCCTCCTGCACACAGTGAATTTTGCAATGTTTGCCATGTTCGTTTTGCAAACAGTAGGTGCAGTGGAGTGGCGTTTCCTTTTGCCATGAGAGGAACGACTAAGACTGCAGTTTTCCAGGACACAGCAGAGAAAAGTGTGCAGGTTTTAATGCTGAACTAATGAAAAAGTTTCTGAAAAAGTTGAAATGATGGTTGTAGGGAGATGAAAGTTCAATGTATATACACAAACCCAGCCTGCTGACTCTGAATTTAGGGCCACCAAGCTGATTTGGTACCTGAAGACATATTTTGCAATGCACCCCTCCCCCCATAATGCTCATATATCATAATGATCATATAATTTACAATCTGCTGTTATCCTGAGAGAAACGCACTCCAAGAACATCTCTTATTTTTCAATATTACACAATTGAGAAAGAAAACAGTCTTGGCAATAGCTCAGGTGGAGCTGAATGTGTTCTTTTGTGCTTGGCTCTGAACACTTCAGGAAAACAGAGGCAAAAACAGAGTTCAGAGGAAAGCCATAAAACAGATCTGAGTCTGAAGAAATTGACTTCAGCAGAAAGAAGAGCAGATGAATTAAATGAGTGATTAAATGGATGATGCATGAACTAAACCACTACATGTTAAAAAAATCCTACAAATCTTCAAAAGCTACAAATCCAGGGATCAGAAAGGAGGAGAAGGATAAAGGGAGGTTGTGTGAAGTGTGTTAATGGGAGAAATAGAGAGAAAGGAGGAATACAAAATTAATACCAATTTTAAAAATTCCCTCTGAGCTATGGACTAGTTTTTCAGCGGTAGCAGAGAAAGCTGTTATTTGTGACATATTAATCTAGAATTGACAAAGCCCTGAAACATGCAGTCAAGTACAGCCCTAGACCAGCCCGGAGACAGACTGGATGGCATAACTTTTACATCTGTAACATCTATTACACTGTGCTGTGGGGTTTGTCTTTGAAAGATGGTGCTCAGCAGTACACAAATCCATGGGGAAATGGAGAAGTATAACAGATAAATGGTTTCATTCATATTTTCTCAGAAATTATGCTCTCCTGTGTAGGTTGGGGACATATTTTCAAACACATTTCTTCTCAGTTAACTGGATAAAAAGTCACTGCTAAACTGAAGTTAATCTACTGGAGACACTGTGAGATCTCAGTGTACCTGTGGTATATTACAGTGAACAAACACACACGAGCCATGCTTAAGGGAAGAGCCAGCACTCTGCATTTCTCACCTGCAGTTCCAGAGAGTTCCACACTTAAGGTTTGTTCAATAGTCTTGTTCTCAAATGGGGAACCCTTGGGATCACTGGAAGACAGGGCACATTTATAAAAACAAGCTGAAATGGAGTTGCTGTAGCCAAAATCTACTGAACCCCCCTCCCTTTTATAAATGTTTGCACTTTTTAGTACTTACTTTGGTGACTCAGGCGTCAATGGAAGTGATAAACTTGTTGGTTTGGCTAAAGGGAAAAAGGAAACAATTATGGCATATTTAAACACACTGTAATGAATACTATAAACATTTCATTTTATTTTGGCACTGGAATCCTGTGGTAGTCAGTTAGGGTTGAACTTTGATAGTTCAATTGCCATTTCTTTATATCTTAGACAGATAAATAAAGAGACTCATCCCGATTCCTTATTACTAGTACCAAAAGGGCACTTTAATTTTCAACAATTATTTACATCAATTACTGTACCTCTGAAATGCAATACACAATCCAAATGCCAAGAACCTTTCAGAAGAAGAGTGGTACATCTTAAAAATCAATGAAGAACTCTACAGGATAGACTGTGAAAATGTTATTTCTCTTAGAGTTAATTTAGACTACAGTTCACGTTTTATTTGGAAACAGGAGCAGCAGAATAAGTACAAAGTAACAGAACGTTATGAATATTCAGTTAATTTTACTTCTACAACATACAATTTTATATGTAGCACTGAGAATAGGTTGTTTCTGTGAGGCCAGAGTCCAATCAGTTATAGTCCAAATTTCTGAAAATTATCCTGCAAACTATGACAAACCATGGACATAGTCACAGATGGTTAAAAATGGGGTTGAAGCTCTCAGCACTACAATCCCAACATACGCAAAAAAACCAAAGCTCTGGCTATAAAAATACAACTCTTTGTAGCTTTTATTCATGCAAAATTGTATTTTCCTAAAGCAAGCCAAGAATTAGAATATTGTCATGCAACTACAATTCCTTTAATTGCCAGTAAAATGTTTAAAATTAAAAATTATATTACTTGCAAATTTTACTTTTCAGAAGTTAGATGGATGTCTTAAACACAAAGAGCATTGAAGCAAGAACAACAGCAGGGGTTCTCTTCTGCAGATTAATTAAGACAAAATGTTCCCCTTGAACACTCCTGCACTGCAGATCTTTTGTCCAGAGTGTCACTACTGCATATTTCATATTCTTTCTAGACTTGGAGCTCCCATTAACATGGAAGGATTTTATATGCAAACTGATTACCTTTATAAGCTCTAGAGCATTCCTGAAGTAATATTACATTTTTTCAAAAATTAACCCAATTTGCAAGAGCTGCATATTGTTTCTTGTCCTCCCCGTACGAAAGTTAGAAATGGAAGCTCAGGTGTTCACCTGGGGCTCATCTTCCTCAGAAGGCACTGTCAGAGTATGGAGATGCCCCTCAAGGAGTTATTTGTTTGACCTAACATGGCCACTGATTTGTGTATAAAACCAGGCGTGATAAAACTGAAGGTAACCTGACTCATATTTGTGTGTAAGGCTCTGGAATATACTTTTATACAAAGGCTTCCTTTTTTTTCTTTTTTTAAAGAATAAAAATCTACATGCCCTTGCTCAGTTTAGGCTTTTTGAAGGAGCTGAGTGTGTAAGAGTTATTTAAGCCCCCAAAAAGTCTCATTCTAGCTCTTATTAGCCCCACAGAGTAGTCCCACATCAGAGTATACACATATTAAATTCTGAAGCACTGAGGCACAGTGCAAATCTGTCAGAGGTGGGCACAGAACCAAGGCATTATCTCACACTTGCATGTATTAATTTTAGGCAGATATCACTGAGCAATCCCACTGAGAAATTCGCATACCAAAACACCCATCAGTTTTCTTATTGCTAGGCAAGGGTTTGACCAAACACTCTTCCTGCGAAGGATTCATCCTCACATACAGCTATTGATAGTGTAAATATTTAGCCAAGACACTATAATTTTTCCATGGCGCCTGTTTATTAGAGTTTGAAGGTCTACTGTGGTATAGTTTTTTCTTATTAAAAAGGGTTCACATCAAGTTGCTTGTCCCTGTAAATTGAAAACATTCAGGTTCAAAAGAACTAAGTTTCCTCATGGGCAAATTTCAGTGCAAAACCACAGATGATCTTTGGCATGAATGCGTTTGTGGACATTCCCGTGGGTTTGCAATATGCTTGCAACAGTAACCCTAAAGGAAAATAACGTTTGACTTATCCTTTGTGAGCTTTTCCTAACTTTGAAAGAAAATATCAGACCCTGATTATTTTGAAACAGAAGGAGCCAATTTTCTTGTACTTTTGATTATATGTATGAACCAATAACTGCAGGTCTGCAAATGTCAGTTAAATTCGCAAGGTTGATTCTGCATGAATTGACTGTCCAAGCTGAAAGCTTACGTTCTTATATTTGTATTATATGCAAATCCATTGATATTGAAGTTTGCTGAAAAAACCCAACATTTTAGAAGCCCGTAAATTAAAGTGCAGGAATTAAAGAAGAGAGTAATTTCTCTCTACCTGCAATTTCACTTGCAATACTAGTAAAATCAGTGTCATCTGTTAAACACTGGTAAATTAGCTATATGTCCCTTTGGACTTTCCTAACCTCTCATTCTCTTTTCCACAACTCTGCATTTCGACTCTTTGTATTGAATCTACACAGGTGCCTCAGCTGGGGAACAAAAGCAGCTCTGATCTGAATAGAAAGATTTTTTATCTGTATTTATGTGTGCACACACATCTATATGTGTATAGCATACATATGTATACAGCGTGTTATATATACCTAATCATTTACCACCTTATCATCCAACAGTTAGTAAAGTGTTAGCAAAGCCTCTGTAACTTGTGGCAGTTTTGTGTTTCAGTACCACTGCAGTAACAGTCCCAGGTTTTACATGTTCTGCTGCAAAGCATACTGCCAAAGCCATCCAGAAGGAGTGGTAGTGGTAGAAGCTCTAGGAGCACTTGGATTTCTTTCTTACAAGAAATACTGTTCGGATAATTTGGGAACATAATGGAGAAATTCTTAAACTTAGGATGTCAGAATATACAGCTGTGAGAACGAGATTTAGTGGCAGGAAGGGAAGATTATTTTTTATTAAGTTTGCTTATACTTTCTAGTGCAGAGTGAAAAAGTAGATTTGATGGACGTTGAAAACGCAGGTAGGAGGTAGAGGGAAAAGAAGAAAAACCATACACAGTTTACAACTGTTGCTTCAAAAATACCAGAAAAACAAGTTTAGGGTCATATCCTGATCTCTGTTGCAGCCAGATAACTTCCATTGACTTTAGTGGAGTCATCTAGGATTTGCACTGATGTGACTGAGACAGGCACCTGGCCTTCCAGATGCCAGGCCAACATAAATACCTAGATGTATTTTAAAGTAACAGTAACTTTGAAAAAGCTCCCTTCAGGCTCGTAAGCTTTTACAGCTTTCCTTTATCTTGGGAAAACAGCCAGGGGAAGAGGAGGAGAGAAAGTGTGAGAGGAGGCTTTGAGTTCTTCTATCTCTGTCATAGACGCTACTTGTAATATAGACCAGTTCTTTACGCATCAGGGGATACTAAAAAGTCAACACAAGGGTTTAGTTTTGGCCATAAAGAATCCAAAAACGAGAGAGAAAGATCAAGAAGGCAGCTAAACTTTCAACTATTTACAAAATAAAATTACAAACCGGCATTCCAGCTTTAACAGGAATGACACATTTATTGCTTTCTCAGTAGCAGTGAGAGCACTATTTATTGTCTCTTAAGGACTATGTGGCAGGTCAACAATGCCTTCAGTTTTACACTAGCAAAAAAGAAAGAAGCACACTAATGAACTGGCCTGCCCAGCTTGTTTAGGGGTGTAATGATTTCTTAGTGGTACAGTTCTCTGCGAAAAAGTATCTCCAGCTAGCTGGGCATATTACTATGTGGTATTTGTTAAACTTTTTTCCCCGAGATTCTTTTTCTGAGGCTGGGGGCAATAAATAAAGGATTAAAATTGTCTAAAAATTAAATCTAGCTAACTAATCCTAACTCCATTATACTGTTTTGAAATTCTTTTTACACAGAAGAGATTCTGGATTTACAACACTAATCCAAAGAACAGAAGAAGTATCAAGGGTATTCCCAAAGCTGTATTCTGCAGTCCCACACCTACCTTGCAGATGATTTGTCTGAGACTGCAGATGGGGCTTCCTTTTGGAGGTGCATTTCTCTTTGCTGCTGTTCCTGTTCTCTGCTGGTTTGGTCTGAGGAGGGTCATCATTCGTAGTCAGATATTTGAGAAGTTCAGAGCAGGGACGTCTTTGAGGCTTTTGCTGTTGACAAATGCTCTTTGCTTTATTGCTCCATGAATTCTCAGTCTTAAAAACAGGGCATAATAAAATAAAATAAAATAAAAGCTAAAATTAGTGAGCTGAACCTTATCAGAATGGATATAGGTTTTCTGAAGAGATGAGATTTTCAATGAAGTGTTCAGTCTAAGTGTACTAGATCTATGAGCTGTGAATAACTGTTTGCAGAACAAGGAAAGAAAATTACATTTAAAATTCCTAAATGACATTTATGCAGCTTTTTATTTCATTTCTCCTACATTGCAATGTTCCTACTCAGCAACATGTAACTAACAAGACCCTACAGCGCCTTTACTGTGAACAAAAAAATAAGCTGGTTTAAACCTTAATTTGCTGCTGATTGCTTGAGCCCAGTATTCACAACTCTCTTAAGTACCCCTAAACGATCCGTTTTCAGTTACAGTGAATGGCAAGACAAACATTGTTTAATACTGCCTGCTAACAGAATTATGTCAGAGCCCCCCATTCTATCCAGTTAATGTCTAATATACATTTTTTGCCAAGAATCCAATGTCATTTGTCTTAGCTCAGACAGCTGGTAAAATAGCAGTCCTGCATCCTGGAGTCACTCATAAACAACACCAGCCCATCAGCAAATTTTATCGCACCCCCTACTACTCTGAGTATCAATAAAGCAGGCAAGAGCAACAGACGGTGGGACTACAACTGAACTCTGCCAAGAGAAAAAGCATAAATGAAATATTCAGAGCATAAAGGAGCTCAGGTGATTTTCTGGAACCCAGCCTATAATCCATTCACATTTTTTTAAAAACAGTTACAAGACAGTGGGCAGATTAATGCAATACATTCAGATCTACTGCTTATTGCTGAAAGCATTGAAGACCTTGTTACATTTATTTTTTCCCCCCTTATTGTAAAGATTAAGTTTGTACCTTAACAACCACAGGGCTTGTTCTGATCCTGTGATTAGTGTTTGCATGGTTTTGTGTGCTGAGACCACTGCATTCATTGTAATTTAGCTGAGTATTAGCTGGAGCCAGCAAGAGCTTCTTAAGCTACGAACACATCAGGGAAAGGAAAGTGGAAGGAAAAGAGTAAAGTTATGCATCTTTATGGATTAAAATGACTTAACTACATTTTTTGCATAATTACTTAAAATTAGTTATATAAATTCCAGCAATAAAAAAGAAAGCAGGACTTGATATTTCTCAAGAGTAAACAGATTTCAATTTCTTCTGGCTTGGCAGCACATTTCTGCTCCCTTTACTGCAGTATACTGCAGGGCAAGCAGAAACAACAGGAGTCTTGGATTTCTGAATCCATAGCAAAATAAAATTCTTGGTGATCTGTTTGACAGAAGAGGCCTCTGATCTAGACAGAGACGTTAATTTTAACAGACTAATGGATACAGTGTCAAGATTCAGGTATCTGGCTCTGCTCCCAGTGATAAGAGGCTTTCACCAGAAACAGAATCAGGTCTCAAACTAGGATTACTGAGCAATACAGGTATAATGTTTCACTCACATCCTCACCCAAGATTCAGTTTTGCCCTGGTTAGCACTAAGCCGGTGCTTACTGGTCAAATCAATGTTAAAGGCACAAATCCTACCAGACTCATTGGGCCTTTCTTTACAGATCACCAAAAATGACATCTAAACATACATAACAAAAAGACCCCCAAGAAATGAAATATGAATTAAGAACTATTACCTTGACTTATATGAACAGAATGATAAGCAAAAGTGTCATCCCCATTAGCACAAGAGTCTCAAAATCAATCTTTTCAACAACATTTTAATAGATTTCTATATTAATCATCATATAGCTATTTAACTATTTGGTGGGGGTTTTTTCCCCCCGCTTAATTTTCAGTTCTTTACTTGATTTTGCTCTCCAGTCTAAATGAAAAGTCCAGACCTTACTGTGACTACATCATACCCATGCAGCGGGTAGCCAGAGGCACATCCAATTCCTGTTAAACAGTAGGAAGGGTTCTTACTAGAGACGGCTCTTCTGCCTCCTGAGTTGGAGGGGTGCCGTCGGGCATTGGAGAAGGGCTAGTGGCATTTTCATTGGTCACATCTCCATCTGTCAATGCATCAAATGAAGGCAATCCATCCTCATCCACAGGGATGCTGTCCAGTGTTTCAGTGAGAACAGCTAGCAAGTTTGCTTCGCTCTCTTCATCTATCTTCTGTGGGAGAGGACAAAACAGAGGAACAAGGTGAGAAGAGAAAAGGAACAAAAATGATGTCTCTGTACGAGAACAAGCAGACAACACTTAGTTAAATCAGCCCTTGAAACAGTAACCTGCAACAGAATCTCAGAAGATGTAATTAGGTGCAATAAAATGATCCATCTCTGTTCCAGAGAAATCTCTTTGCACCTGTGGTGTATTGCTAGTTTGCTTTTCTTCCACAATTCTTTTTTCTATCAGGTGTTAACAACAATAAGTAATCACCCAGGGATTGTATTACGGGATATGCCTAAGATGCTGACACCTAATGACAGTGTCAGCCCAGGCTGTCTCTTTCTTTCTCTTTTCAGCACTGAATACCAGCTAATTGACCTGACAAAATTACAAGAATCAGACAGCTAATCACGACACCAAAATGAATCACCGGTGAAATATGGAAAACCTTGTTCTCATATGAGGTCCGATGTAAGTGAAAAAGGGTTTCCCTCTCACACTTCTGCAAATCCTTGCTCCAAATCCCAATGAATAGCTTCTCATTCCTAAGTATTCTTGCAATAGAATAGCCAGCAGGACTCATATTTTAAATGGCAGGCTGTTTGGGTGTCTTTTAAAGAAATGTATTAGGCTGGTTACCTTTGAAGTTGTCCTTTAGAATTATGTCATCTGTGTGCTCAATGCGCTATTGTATGCATTTATCTAATTCAGACTGCAATTATAAAAAGTAGATTAATTCCTAATCAGATGTGGCTGTTAATTTATATCTTATTTCAGCAACAACAGTTCTTTTTGTCAAACTGAGTAAATTTAAGTGCCTTCCAATTTTTTAATGAAATATAGTCCCTGCTGTATATTAAGGTAGAGATTTTTTGAGTACTGAGAAATAGAACTGTGTAAAAATCATTATATTTATTTTTCAGAAAGATTGGAAATTGATCTTGAAAGATCAATTATCTGGGATTCCTAGACTGATCCCAGTGCTAGTAAAGTAAATGAAAAGCCTTTCACTGATTCTAGGGATACCGGTTTCAGAGTAGTTCCATCATGCTCCATGTTCACACTGTGAAAGGATTTCAGCTAAGTTCAAATCTCAAACTTTAAAAGTGAACTAGTGTGACAAATAGTACCAGTAAGACAAAAAAGCATGAAAAAAGAAGTTAAAAAAGGCAACAACAAAACATTGCTAAGTTACACTACCAAAAAAAAAAAAAATTAAAATCATCAAATGAATCTGGGTATCCCCTTAGCATGACTTTTTTCAGTAATATTTTTATCTAGCAGACTCCAAACAGAGATGATCATAAACCACATAGATAATTGCTCCTGCCAGGCTTCTCTGCCAAATCACACCTCACGGCTTCTAACATAAAAGCTGTCTTTGAGCTAGAAAGCTAAGGCAGAGCACAAACTGTACTGGTGCTTACAGAATCATCTCCAAGAAACAAATAAATACTCAGGCAAGCTAATGCTAAGGAGAAGCATTTACTTAAAAGGCCAAAAGGCTTTTGGCCACTGAGAAGAAGTGTCCAAGTTCCAGTATCAGGTGATTTCCACCATACCAAGCAGACATATGCACAGAGATGTGATCGTTCAGAGTGCAGAGATGGAAATGACAGAGGGGAGCCACCTTGCGAATAAAACCATGCTCGCATCCAGCTTTTCATAGCCACTTTCTGAGGGGAAAAGAGGAAAATTATGGTGCCCCTTCCAGAATAGTAAGAAAAAGCATTATTGGGCAAAAGAGCATTTTAAGTGCCAGTGTTTTTTCCCAGTGGTATTTCAAGCCCCTTGCAGGTGGTGGGATAAATGGTGTGAGAGTCAGCCCTTGGGCCTGGGGTGGCCATGAGGGGATCTGGATGCATGACCCCTAGCCTCAAACATCAGGAACTTCTTCAGCAAGTCTAGCTGGTGAGGCAAACTGCTGAGCCTCGCAGCTTATAAAGCTGACAGGAAGCTGGAAATGTTACTACTTCTAACAAGGAATGCCTTCTTTAATAATAGCATGCCAGAAGAAACCCTGATATTTGCTGTTAGCTGCTCAGCTTTCATGCTTTAAACAGACATTCAAGTGTGCTGACATTCAAGAACAGAAAGTTGAGTGGACACCGATCCTCATCACAGCAATTTCAATTAGTTTTGTACAAGTTTCAACATTCAAACACCCCAGAGAAAGCAGAGGATGTGACAAAGAGGACTCTGTTAAACAATTAATGTCACTTTCCATTATTGCTTCAGTCCCAATTTACAGAGCAAATAAATCAAAGTCATCACAGATGAAGCACACTAGCTGGCTAACACATGTCTATTCACAAACGACATGGTAGCAGGAACACATTAGTAAAGAAAATGACATTGCTAGATAACCTTTTAAAGGTTTAACTATGCTATTGCTCCTAATTGTCCTAAATTACTGTTTATAAAGAAACAATTATTAGACACAGCAGAAATGGTGCTGAAGGGAGATGCGGAGGGAGAGATAGTCAGGTACATCAACGTCTGAGCAATAATCACTGAAGCAGCAGCTTTCTCCTTTGCTATTACAGCCTGAGTCTTGGTGTTGACAGCACTGGGGAGAAGCAACTCCATGCCAAATGCAGGCTCTTTCACAGTTTCAGCAGTGTCACTGCAGAAATTCACATTTCAGACTGGCATACAACCTGCTTATCATACAGGCACAGTGAGTCAGGAGCAGCTGAGCACCTTCCATCTATGCCGAGGTCAGAGGATGCACCGTATGCTCTCTGGAACTCACTTCACCATGCCCCTAACTTCAAGCAGGATCTCACTGAAAGGGTTTGCTTCCATCTAAAGGAGTAAATCCTAAGTATTTAGACCACCTAAATGAACTACAGCATGTAACTAAAAGGGGTGGAGGATAATCTCAAAGTAAAGCTGCATGGCAAACACATGCAATTATTAAACTCTTATGAAAACAATTTATAATGACTGCATCTTGCTAACTAGTGGCTCTTTTTAATGCAGAAGCAGTTATGCATTGCTTCCCAGTCACACTGGATGAAGTTCTTAACATCCATGGTTGTTAACTCAACATAAACACATGGGGGCCAGAAGTTTTTGATCTCTGTAAATTTTCACTCAAATGAAAGAGGCAAGGAACTCAAGTTTGTCACTAAATGCACATCCTTCCATGTTTCTGACATTCAAATTTCCAGTGTATCCAGAATGCCATTACATCTGAAAGGAAATAAAATTTGGCATTGGTTTCACTCTGTATTGGTGAATGCAAGAGGGGTAAACTGCCAGAACACCAACCAATCCTCAAACATGAGTGATCTAGGCATCTAAAGACCATGAGAAGTTTCTAACTGTGCCATTCTCTGCTTTTACATGCTTTGCTCTAATGCTTTAATATTTCTACAGCACTAAATTTTCTGTCTGAAAATACTTTAATAGTTGTGTAACAATCTAATTGGGTTTCTGCCTTCAGTAAAAAGTCTCCAGAGATATTCTGTCTTTGGTCAGTGAAATGAGTTGATAATTTACCCACACAAAGGTATTTAAATCCTCTACCCTTGATGATTCTTTCTCTTTTGCTTATTCTGACTATTGATGGAGCTGGGTTCACCTTGTGGTTAGCATTTTAATCTGTAATACCTGTTACTTGTCAGCAATCCATAGAGGCCACAGATGCCAAAGACTGAGCTATAACACCTTGTCTATCTCATGCATCCATTTAGGGTGCATATAGTGAGCAATGCTGTGATTTTTCCTTAAATTTTCTTCCTTTAAAAAAGATCATGCAATATTTCAAAGCCACTGTCATTACTATCAGATTGGGTTCAAGAACACCAAGGCAAACTTGACACTCACAAGTCCACGTGCCCTGATGGGATTCATCCACAAGTGCTGAGAGAGCTGGCAGACACGATCATCTTTGAGAGGTCATGGTGATAAGGAGAGGTGACTTAAGACTGGAAGAAAGCAAATGTCACCCCAGTCTTCAAAAAGGGAAAGATGAAAGATTCAGGGAATTACCAGCCAATAAGCCTCACCTCAGTTATTGGAAAGGTGATGAAGTGCCTCATTCTGGAGGCCATTTCTATCCACATGGATGACAAGAAGGTGATCAGGAAGTAGTCAGCATGGATTCACTAAAGGTAGATCATGCCTGACCAACCTGATTGCCTTTTATTATGAAACAACTATAGGATGGATGAGGGGAGAGCAGTGGATGTTGCCTACCTTGACTTTAGCAAGGCTTTCGACACTGTCTCTCACAATATCCACATCGGCAAACTCAGGAAGTTTGGGTTGGATGAGTAAACAGTGGGATGGATTGAGAACTGGCTAAGTGGCAGACTCCAGAGTGTCATAATCAGTGGCACAGGGTCTAGTTGGAGGCCTGTCACTAGTGCTGTTCCTCAAGGTTCAATACTAGGCCTAGTTTTGTCTCACTTAGTCATCAGTGACATGGGTGAAGGGGCAGATGCCTCCTCAGCAAGGTCACTGATGATGGCACAAAGCTGGGAGGAGAGGACAATATCGCACAGTGCTGTGCAGCCCTTCAGAGGACCTCAAGAGGTTGGAGAGATGGGCAGAGAAGAACTGACTGAAATTCAACAAAGGTAAATGCAGAGTCCTGCACCTGAGGAAGAGTAACCCCATGCACCAGGACAGGCTGGGGGCTGATGTGATGGAAAGCAGCTCTGAAGAAGGACCTGAAGATCCTGCTGGGAAACAAGCTGTCCACGAGCCAGCAGTGTCCAAAATGGTCAATGGAATCCTGAGGCGCATTAGGAAGAGCATTGCCAGCAGGTTGAGGGAGGTGATCCTGCCTCTCTACTCAGCCCTAGGGAGGTGCACCTGGAGTGCTGTGTCCAGTTCTGGGCTCCTCATACAAGAGGGACATGGAGTTCCTGGAGCCCATCCAATGGAGGGACTGAAGCATCTCTCTTATGAAGAAAGGGTGACGGAGCTGGTCCTGTTCAGTCTAATGAAGAGACAACTGAGAGGGGACCTCATCAATGTCTATCAGTATCTGAAGGGAAGGTGTCAAGAGGATGGAGCCAGGCTCTTCTCGGTGGTGCCAAGCAATAGGACAAGAGGGAGAGGGAAGAAATTGATGCACAGAAGTTCCACCTGAATATGAGGAAGAAATTCTTTACTGTGTGGGTGACCACGCACTGGAACAGACTGCCCAGAGAGGTTGTGGAATCTCCCTCACTGGAGATACACAAGAACCATCTGGATGCACTCTCTATGCAATGTGCTCTAGGATGACCCTACTTGAGTAGGGAGTTTGGACCAGATTGACCCATTGTGATCCTTCCAACCTGATCATTCTGTGATTCCGTGATCTCTTCTCGCAAACCCTGAAGCCAGTGTGCAGATGTCCTGACTCAGGACTGTAGCTCCTGCCATTGGCATGGGTATCCTGACTGACTCCAGAAAAGGGTCAAGCCCATCTTTAAAAAAATCTTTTCAAAATGTTAATAGTATATCCAACATCTTCCCTCTGGTTGACTCCCCTCTGCTTTTCATTTGTGATTAGTGCACGCACAACTTTTGCTAACTGTATCTCAAGGAGTGAAATCAGATAATGAATGATGATGCTCTGAAGTTTCTTTACTGACAATTTGAATAGTGCAGAGGCCCGTTGTGATTCATATTGAAAGATCAGGGTCTAAACTGCGTTATTAATCCACAGCCCCGAGGAGCTGGGAGCAGTGGCAGCTTGCCACGTCTTCATAAAAAGCCCAGGAAACTTTGGGACAGATCCACAGCTGGTAGAAGCTGTCACTGCTCCAGCAGCCCAGCTTGGTAAGCAATTCAGAGCAGCCAGGTGTACACCAGAATTCACATGGGATCACCATTTCAACATTATCGACTCATTTCTCCTCAGTAGCCTGCGATCTATTCATAGCACAATTAACAAAGAAAATAAAAGATTTTCCTCTAGCTGAAAATATCTGAGTGATCTAAAAATACTAATACATTATGACACTACGTTCAAACGCACAAAATTGACTTCTGAGCACATTTGGGACTTCCAACAAGATTTAATTCCTTAATGACAAATTTTGGAATATGAATGTCTTTAAGATTCATAGTACTAGGAGAAATGAGGGGTACAGATTCACCCCTTTTTGCATATAAGGATGCAGAGGCACCACAAAGTTCATCAGCACCACCCAGGCCCTGAGCACATCCTGTCCACAAGCAGACAGGAGTAGGGGCAGATAGTATCTCAGCCCTGGCCCCACAAACCAAGCTTTGCCACATGATAATAAGCAACTACAGGCTGGACAGAAGCACAGGGAGGGTAGGCTGTGTGCTTGTATTTCTACTCCTGACAGACAAAAATGAGAACTGAGGTCAAGGATGGTGAAAGGGAAGAATTACAGCCCAAGTTTTCCCTCTTCTGGAGCAGAAGGAGCCAACCTGCCATGGCACTGACACAGTGGCTGGTAATCACAGTGCTGTCATGGTGATTTTTCTGCCCTTTCTATGAGCTGTCCAAGGAAACTGCCTCCTTCTCCTCAACTTAGAGCTGGCCATACCGAGCGCCAAACATGAATTAGTGGTCCATGTGGAGAACCACTTGTTCCACCTTACTGGCTCACAACTAGTCACACGCCACGATATATTTTGAGAAGTACCTCAGCTTTTATTTTACTGTTCAACTGCTTTGCAAATCCTTAGGCATCCTGTGCTGCCTTACAGTAAAAATTCACATGATGCATTTGCATTAGAACGTTTTTCCAAGGTCTGTTAGTCTGGTCCCCAAGAGACACTCCCATAATTGAAATGCTTAAGTCCAGAGCTATCAATTATCTTTAAAAACAAAATGGAGTCCCACTAGGAGAAAATTACAGCCAGGTTTCTTTATATGAAGTAGAAATATGGGGATTAATTATAACCACCCCTGTGCAAATGCCTTTAGGGTATGGAAAGGAAACAAGAGATCTTCTTTTCTTGAAGGAGACAGCTATATTCATACTCTTCACACGCACCTGCAGGCAAAGATCACTTGAATCCAGAGCTTGCCTTCTGATTTCAGCAGTCCCATGGCCCATCATATGGATCATGGATACACCTCACCTGTAGGACCAACCACATCCCTTACGTACAAACTTTGCTTCAGCTAGATTTCTGGAGATATTGTACAGATCTAAAGCAATGTGCTCTACCATCCTGATCTCCCCCCAGATAACATTAAATGAACAGTGTGATTCTACACAATGCAGGCGGTGCAACGCTTAACTTCAAGAGCTAGGTTCCTGGAGGGGAACAAACCCCCAGCATCACTCCCAGTGACATTATGGCACCACTGGAAGGATGTGCACAAGGTCTGCAGGCTGAAGGAGATGGGAGTATCCATTTCCCCCCTCCCTTCTTCAGAGTATAATGACATAAAAGTAACAAAATTAGTAGTAGTAGTAGTAGTATCATCATCATCATTAATATTAATATACTCACCATGTTGCTTGTTTCTCAAAAAGTTCTAATGTTTATTCTTGGGAACTGAACTTATATTGCTTTCTCTCTGAGACACACTCACCTGACATCATAAAACTTCTGTCAAGTATTTGGTATTAAAGCATCACAACACAACATCACAGCACGGGCGATTTGCAAATAGGTTTTTCTTTAACATCATGCCCTTGATCACCCGAAGTACTGCTGCCATAGCTCCTATGAGATGGACTATCTTTTCAAGTGAAAAACCTAACCTTTCTGCTCTAAGCTAAACATGTCAGTTTAAAAGAGCCTACTAAATATTCTTCTACCACAAAGTCACTTTTTTATTGCCTCTAACAAGTCGTTGCAGTTCAGAAGTTTCCATTATAGCCTGGCAATTAAGTTTCTAATAAACTGAAGAGCTACTAATTGACTTACTCATCTCACAAACTTGAGGATCCAGCTAGCAACCCGCATCTTAAATGACCAAAATTCATCCACTTTTTGCATTACATTGCAATTCGATTTGTGTAAACTGCATCCTTCCCCTCTATCATAGTAATCTTTGATTTTGGGGAAAAGAGAAAAGAAAAAATAATCTGAGAGCAAGCTACTGTGCCAATGACTGTATTAAGGGGACCAATGATAAGATATTGTTGGAATCGTAACCATAACCCAATATTAAAAATTTATGATAAGTTAAACCACAGAATCTTTGGAAATGCAGTCAATTCGACTCAGTATCAAAAGGTCACTCTATTCAATTTATACTTGATTCTGAGATAAAAATTCTTGATATTGAGAAAACACTTGACAGCAAATCATTGTCAGTTTGGGCCTCAACATTTACTGACTACATAGGCTAATTTGCTGATTATTAAATAAATGCTCTACCTATGTTTTGTTCTGGGTTAGCTCACCAGGGGGGCCTTTTTAACTTCTACAGGACTTGACACCATAAAAGCATCACCAAACCTCTTAACAGGACCTGCATGTTCATAATGCTGAGGGTACACCACAGACTTACTACCATGCTGTCTTGCCTAGTGCCAGGGAAGGCCACCTGATCTTCATGGGTGCAGGGGGAACTGCAGCAGGGGAAGACCTGGAATGTCTTGCCCAGCCCTCAGCGGGCTATGTTTGAGCTGAGCTCCCCAGCAAAGCATGAAACTCTGTGTTTCTGCTGGGTAAAAACAAGAGCAGGGAAAATGCAGAAGTGCAAAGGGAAGGAAGAGCCTGATGAAGAGCCATAGGAAAAAGAAAGGCTGGGAGTTTTGCTTCACTGAGCAAGATGCCAGAGGAGCTACTGTGGAGGTGACGTTTGCTGCCTGCCAGCACTGTGTGCATGGGCCACCTCACATGGGCGAGCAGAGGAGCAGGAGGATGTAGGACATTTAGCCTGACCCACACGAGTAGCTCACTGCCCAGGCTGTGAGAGGTCTGGCAGGATGCCCTCTGAGCTCACCACCCAGAAGCTTCCCCCCTGGACCAGCAAACAGCATCTCTTACCCATCCTCCCTTCCCCATTCACAGGCAGTCATTCGTGCACGTAATAAGGTGCTGAGCAACAACCCAGACAGAGATTTTAATTATTATTATGCACCTAAAATATACAATAGGGTAGAGAGTTATAGTTCCTGGGGTCTCAGTACAAACAAGCTCTAATGGGGAGTGGGTATTGTGAAAAGAGGCAAGAAGGGGAAAGAAGGCTACAAGCTACAGCATAAGGTAGGGAAGACATTTGGGACTCTCCCCATTGCAGAGCTTTCAGTGACAGTGTCAGCAGTATTTCAGTCCAAATAGTCAAGCACTGCTTGCTCAGATTTATTTATTTACTTGATTTATGGTCCATGACCACACTAATCTCTCTATGCACTGACATAAAATTTTTCAACATTCATATACCTTTGTTAGGCAGCATGGCATATCCTGAGGAAAAAAGCCTACATATATTTTGAAGTGATGATTTCACACACATAATTGATGTAAAAAACCTGTTTGTCCTCTTGATAATGACAAATATCTCTAAAAACTGCACTTGAATGGTAGTATAGACCCTTCCTCGGAAAACTATGAAGCATAATTTTGTTGCTTTTGTTCATTCTCTATTTCAGTGTTGCTTTTGCTTTAGTTTTAATTATATTACATGTGTCAGGATGTCTATAATCACCCCTACTTTTATCTTGAGATTTATGACTCTAAAGAAATATAAATTTAAGGGTCAAATTATATATAATACAGGAGAGAAGAGTTTACATATATTTTTTAATTTTGTTCAATTATGCAGAGACTGTTTTTTGTGTAAATGAAATACAGAATCAAAAATTCCTTTCTGAACTGCAAAACAAGGCACTTCTATCTGGTGCTTTTACTGTTAGAAAACTGAAATTTAATTTGACCAGGAAATTAGCATTTGTAAAATATCAACTTCATTAAATGCTTTTTATGATGTTTTAATTTTTCAGCGTGTTCAGCTTCATCAAATCTAATACCATGCCTGTTGAACAGGTATGACAAACACAAGCAATGTCTCACAGGAAGAAAAACACTGGTTTTCCTCACAGCTGAAGCATGAATGGGTCATGAGAGGATATGTCCATCATATATACAAATCATATATATGATGTATATAGTGATATATGTGGATACATAATTAATTAATACATCTGGGCTTCGCATCTGTTTTTATTGTAATTTAACTGGATGGCTGCTATCTGGTCTGAGTTGGCTAAAGGAGTTTAATCGTACACAACACAAAATATTGTTTACAAGACTAAAGATGCATTTCCCGTTTTGCCTATGTAGCTATATTGCTGCCTTTAGGTGTCACAGCAATGGCTTAAACATCCTCCTTGTATGTACTATCAGACGCACTGAGCGACACACATACTATTTAGAGAGGTGGTTTAGCTAGATAAAATAAACCTCAGGTACCTGTACTGTGAGTGTCCTAGGCTGAAACCAATAAAGGCTCCTTTATAATGAAGCACCAAGTGAGAATGTGGAGGTGCCACAGTAAGGAAGGTGCTAACAGGTACAGGATTTAACAGCACAGGTCACAAGTGCATTTTGCCAGGCTTTTCAGTGAGCCTTTACAGTCTCATGAAGATAAAATGGAAGCAGTAGGCAAATAAGTCCTCTCCTTAAAAAGCAGCGATTGAACAGTACATCCTGCTAAACCCCTACAATCACCTAGAATATTCTTCAGGATGAGGATATGTGTCTGAATTTTCCACCAGTGAAACATCTGGATTCGTATATGTCTTATAATATCCTTAACTATGCATTTTCTTGATTTGTCACTCAATGCTACGACTTTAATGTTCTTTTAATGTAATTTTGTGTATACAAATAGAATTCTTAAGTAGAAATGGTAATTTTAAAACAGAAAACATTTTAAAAAAAATAAACAACCCTGAAGGTCTATCTGTTGCAAAGTCTCCTGTACAGCATATCCACCATTGGCTTGATTCTAAGTTTCCTGGAGTTCACTAGTCTTCACAGTTAATGGTGATAAAATGGGGTTGAAATAAAATGTAAAACTAATTTGCTAGTTTACACTAAGGCTACCGTGTGTCCATTTACCCTCAATCAGTCTAGCAGAGTTAGGCAGTACATGCATACTGTGGCGCACACTACGGTTCCCACTGCAGTTGCCTCTCTTCTATTTACTTCTTAGTCAAAACTTAATTTATTGCTCATTCTCTGCTAGCCTTTTAAAAGTCTGCATGTTCCTGATCACCAGCTTTCCATCTGTACCATGTATAAGATTCCAATTTGTTTTGTGAGGCACTGATGTTACCCAGTCTCTTTTTCATCAGAAATGGTGAAAATCAACCTGGGCATACTTTTTTTATCCGCTTAAAAAATGACAAAGAACAGACAGTCAAGTCCAGCTGTACTTACTAATGCACTAAATAACATTATTAATTAG
Source organism: Pyrocephalus nanus (assembly GCA_038380795.1). NCBI lineage: Eukaryota > Metazoa > Chordata > Aves > Passeriformes > Tyrannidae > Pyrocephalus > Pyrocephalus nanus. Next base: position 56,074,352 of record CM076264.1, on the reverse strand, counting down.
GCCATAACTTTCTTTACACAGGGACTGTCTTTTTGTTATGTGTTCACATAACTGCTTTCACAACAGTGTCCTGTTTTTCCATTGGGCTTTGAGATGCTGCCAGAGCACCTATAATAAATAATTTGGGGTACTACTATTTAATCCTGCTGGTAATCAAAAGAAAAAGAATTTAGGCCCAGATGTTCAGCTGCTGTAAATCAGGGTCTCTCCACAGGTTTTAACAGAGCTATGCAGATTTACACTAGCTGGGGACCTGGTTCTCTGCGCTCTGTGTATGTTGATGCTGAAGCAGAGAGCAGCAGCTCCAGCACCGTGTATCTGTGCCACCCTGTCCCAGGACTAACAGCAGTCCAGCCACAGGCCAGCAAGGGCTAATTCTTCCCCCTTATCGAGTGAGTTTTGCAGCTGAGCACTATATTGCTATGAGGAAGACACTGAGTTTAAAAGTGGCTTGGGTTCATCTTGCCTACAATGTGGTACACGCTGTGCTCACATTCCCTACTGGAAATACACTGATGTTATTTGTTCATGTCAAGTGCATCTTCAATTTAAAAGTCATCCCTGCTGAAGTTAACACAAGTTGTAATTTGAGCCTGTGTAGCTGCTAGATGCACAGCCAAAAGCCCATGGGATGTGCCTAACCCCAGGAATAATAAGTAAACTGAAACCACTTGAATACCAAACCAGAGATGGGACCCTGCAGACCACTGGCTTCAACACAGCCTACGATTTCCTGGCTCAGATGGCCTCCCTTTATATCGAGGTATTGTTCTCCCGCTCTATCAGCATCCAAAATGAGGGGGAAGAAAGAGGGGAAGGGAGCTGTGGATTGGAAACAGTCCAAGACGATAGCGTCCAAGCCTTGCTCAGCTGGCTGAGAGGAGCGTGTGGGACTACTCACGTTTAGGTAGAAATAAAATCCTGTTTTGTAAACGTACACGAGGATTACGCACATCACCAGAGAGAAAGGAAGGGAAAGGAAAGGAGTGAGGAAGAGAAGGGAGAAAACAAAATAAATGCACCTGCACTTCATTCTACACATGAGGGGGGAGGAAAGGGCCTACCACCATAGAGTATTTCCAGTAAGAAAGAGCTAGCTATCTGTAAACGAGTAATATTGCAGTGTCTTATCCACCTGAAGCACCAAACCACCAGCGTGCAATGAGCACCACAGTGTTCTACAGTTGCAGATGGCCTTGCCCCCAGTTTTGATGACAGAGCGCCATAAATCCAAGTGCCAGTGGCACAAGGAGCATAACACTGACTCCAGCTTGGCTTTCCTTGGATTATAGCAGCCCAAACCAAGCATCACCCAGCAAAGTCAGTGGAGTTAAACAAGGACAAACAAAGAGTATATGAGAAGGAAATCAGGCTGTTTATGTTTGTCCTCCTTCCCCTAGAAAAACCAAATACATTCCTTTTTTCTCAGATGCATCAATAGCAATAGGTTAAACTGTCTCAATCAGGTTTGATCACTGGCAATGCAGAAATGTTTACTTCCATTAGGGTGGCTCTGTAAAATCTTCCTTTCATTCCTGTGCTTCCACCATTTCCAAACAGCAAAGGCTGACTATTTAGTCTCTGACAAGCAAGCTTAATACTGAGACATTTGGAAAAAAACCCAAAATCCATACAAAGAAAGCTCTTCAGACAAGATAGGCTGAGCGTTTGCACCACAAATGGTTTGTTTTAGCTATCTCTTTGCCTCCTGTAAGACGGAAATCAGACAGCTTACTGGCTTAGCTTGTTAGGCCAGGTTAAAGGGATGCAACTCTGAAAGGCTCTTACAGAAGCTTACCCTTGGACTAAAAATAGCAGGCACTAGAGAATTATCTTAAATACTACCAAACTTGTTCTGCACTGTGAATGCAGATAACTGTAATATGTTTCCATTTTTGGTAGTTTTAGAGCTTTTTTAAGTTATGCTCGCTTTAGCTGACTATTTAATTAGTTTCTGATTCTATTTGCCACTTTTTCTCTCAGAGATATAGCCTGAGGGGTACTTTGCCTATGAATCCTTTGTATTTAGCAGTGTTGCTATTGTTAACATCTAACGAGCTGTTGGATTTGCCAAACACTCAGTATAGGTACAAATGCTTCTTTGAAATATAAATGTTTAACACATAGCAAATAGCAAATCAAAAGATGCTCCAACACAGCATCCTCACTCTCACATTGCATGTCTCATCAAAAGAGAGTAAAAATAAAAATCTACTTTATTACAGTTAATTCTGAAATTCCAAAATGCATATCTGAGGAAGACAATTTTAGCTCCCATCCGTGACTTCAGAAGAAAACTAAATGATTTTTGGTACCGTAAGAGGACTCATGCATGTGACTAAAGCTCCACGGTCTGACACAGATCCCTGCCAGCTGAACCGTGGAGCTAGCAGTGTTTTCTTTGGAGTAAAACTGCAAGACCCTACAGTCTTTAATGAAGCCACCTCATCTTTAAAACATATACATTGGGCTTTTGGGTTTTTTTTGGACTACAAGCAGTTTCTCTTAAAGTACCCTTAAGTGGGATACCTGTTCATCTGCTCCTCACTGAAAACCATCACAAAATAAAAAAAAAAAAAAGAAAATCCAAAGCAAAGCTCAAATGTTCTCTGACCTTACACACATTTCACTTGTGCTATAGCCAGTCTGAAAGACATCACCGCAGAAACTGGTCATGCGGTATAACACCCCTGCTGCTGTTGTTGCCTCAACTCTGCACTTCTGCAGATAACACCATTGTGGGTACTCGCTGTACCAGCTCAGATCAGGAACATCACAGGATTCCAGCAGCAAGTGCCTCTGCACACTGATTCCTGCCCACTGCCTTCCACATGATGTCCCCGGTACCACGCCAGTCTCGGCATCTGGATGACTGCTGTAACCAGAGTACCAAATAGAAACTGATTCAAGCACATACTTCAGTATGTTTTCCAGTACTTTTTCCTTCCCTGGTTTTACTGCAACTTTTTAGTATGAATCACTTTTAACATAATTTAAAAACCTCACCTTGAGTAAGGCCTTCTAGAGAAAATGTTGGCCAAGGTCAAGGCAAAACCCATCCATGCAGTTGAACAGAAGTGTCTTCCTTTACTGGGAGGATATTGCATCTAGCTGCCTCAGAGCTGGCAGAGCCTGTCCTCTCAGACACTATTTTTCTCTGAGTTTCTTAAGAGTGAAAAATGTTTTCACCCTTAAACAGCAGCGGAATTCCGGATTTCCTTACCAGACATATACTCAGTGACTTTATCAGCTCATGCATAGTGGCATAACCCTTTCACATGTCTTGCAACTGCCATTAAAACCCTCCATATATCCTCCTTTGGGAAGTAAGTTTTCTTTTTGAGTCAAGAATTAAGTTCACAGCCTTCGTGTCAAATAAACAACCTGTCTGTTGTCACATGGCTGCTGAGCAAGCCGCCTTTGAAAGTATGCACTTAGTGATTTTAGGCACCTTTTCTCAGCCTTTCCTTCCACTGTCACACAGCAAAAATAATGCTTCATCTTCCTTATGATGTTTAACATTACTGTCCACCTCCTGCAATTTAAATTCTTCCCGGTTAAGTGGTATTCTAGCACTAACAAGGCAACAGTCCTATTGCACTGAATGATCTCCAGTCACAACACAAGGGAAAGTGTCTGCAGAAAGTACTCACAGTTCAAGTAGATAAGATTAAGAAAGGAGGATTATAATCCTTGCTTTATAGAAGGGGATTTGATGCTCACAGATAAGTCAACTTCTCCAGGCCAGAGAGTGCTCACAGACACAGCTGAGGGCAGGACTCCAACCAGGAACACCAGCCTCCTCTTCCAAGCAGGGAACAACATTTTACCAACACCAACAGTGCACACATTCCCCATCCCATAGCACTTTCAACTGAGCTTCTAGTCACCAGAAGAGGAATGAAGAACAGTTGTCAAAAGTGTTGTAGTCATAGCACATAGCTAAGAGTAAGCTCATTTTGTGCATTCACGGAACTTCGGGATTTTGTTACTTTTTGTACAGAAAAAGTCACCATCATATACGCTTAATTATTACTAGCATTCCAGAATGGATTTTCCAGAGAAAGTTAACACAGAGACAGTAGTGAATGGCCACAACAGAACAAGGCTGTGTAAGATGTAATTCCACACCAGAAAGACACAGGAGACCTGTATGATGTAGCACATATTAGGGAGAACAGCAGTGCTAAAGGAAAAGAGGCAATTCTGGAATACTGGGAAGGAATACAGTCATGACTTAGTTCAAGAGCAAGCATGGAGACCACCTAACTTAACAAAAAAAGCTGTGCCAATCCCCCAAAACACAGTAGGAAGAGGTTATAACAGAACAGCAACTCAGCAAGTGTCTCGGACAAACAAAGGATCCACAAAACATATTGCTTGAGTGGGGTCCTCTATTTGAGCAACTTACTTTGGGAATATAAAACCCAGAAAACATCCAAAGCTGGTTGGGTAAGTCTTTACCTGTACAAATAATCACAGACAAGTTTGTCCCAAGGAAAGGTAAGAAGGAGAACATGAACTGAGCATTCCCTCCACCTTCACCTCAAAGATTTCCAAATTATTATAAGCAAATTTTATTTTACTTTAGAATGTGGATGACACTTAAAATCATAAATTATTATAAGCAAATTTTATTTTACTTTAGAATGTGGATGACACTTAAAATCATAAATAATCACAAAAGCAGTCCCTGTTCATCCCTGTCAGGCTGCTATGATGGCAGCTGTACTACACATGGGTACACGGGTTCCAGGGAGCAGAGTCTACAGGAGGGCAGCACACAGCGTGTCTACAATGTGCGACCACCTGCCAGACAGAGAGAGATGAAAAGCTGTTGTATCGCTGCTCCACTTTTTACTGTATACTCTTTTCATTCTTTTCTTTGCTAGCAAAGAGATTACACTTTCTTGCTGTAATAACAGCTCAAGATCAGGGATCTGCTGCTAGGGACCTTCTGAGCTGAAGTGACAGTCTGAGATGTGGCACGTGTTTGAGGACTTTCATATGTAGAACTGTATCATCCTGCAAAGGTCGTTACAAAGTCTGTAGAAAGTCAGACAGTAGTGAAGAGGGAAGAAAGTGTCTTTGGCACAGGATCAGGGCTAAGATCCTTTCTCAAAGGCATTTATGGGATATCAGGCAGAGTGAATTGGAATTATGATGAGGAATCGTGCCATTAATGCCAGCAACAGATTAAGTGCTGATGATTTTCCTTGTGTATAAGGTGGGAGAAGACAAGTTAGATATTGTGTGTTTATTGAAGCAAGAAGGTTAGAGATAAGACATAATCTAACCAAATCATGGAATGCAATTTGGGAAGACAGTCAAGAATTATAGAGTCTGAATTAGTGGGTTTGTCTAATATCTCTAGGTACAATTATGCCCTGATGCAAAACAATTACTGGATTTAAGAGAAGAACACCAGTGAAGTGGGCCTGATCCTTCATTTGTTGATTAACTTTAAGGACCAGAAAGAACACCTGCACATATCCCAGTGTAAAACTATTCATGAAGTAGAAGGAAGATATCTTCAGGAATTTTGGAGTGTACAAACTATGCAACAGGAGATGCCTTTTCTTTGCACAGAAAGAATTCAGATGGATTCAAACACTTAAATATTTTCTAGGTTTCCATTCCAAGAGCATTTTGACTCATTTGCTAAAGCATGCTGTTATACCACACAACTGTCCTGTCATCTTTGTCACATACACCCCCTTCATTTGCTAAGGCCTTGCCCATAAGAAAGGTTTTGCTTACCAGTTAGCAGTTTCAAAGTTCAAAAAGATTTCATTTTAGAACTGAGCAGAGCATTTTCAATGAAAACTGAAGCCATGAAAAAACTGACCAAATTCTCATTGCAAAGCCTCCCAACAGAACCTTTGCTAACTTGTGCCTGGTTTCCTTATGAAATGCAGAAGTTTGCAATGAAATCTGCTTTTCTTTTTTGAGGTCATGCACATACAACTCTTAAATTTGACTCTCTAAGGACAACAGTGATGAGCACTAATGTGGACTATCGCCAAATCCGTGCAACTTTGATTCTCACAAAGATTTGAATTTTTTTTTTTTTTTTTTTTTTTAATACACCAGCATGGTTAGGGAGGGATTCTAAAAAAATAACAGCACATTATGAGACTTGACCAGAAATGACTAGAGAATATAATGGAGTTCTGGACAATATATTTGAGGGATGTCTTTATAAGAGTTCTTTTAAAGACGGACTTTGGGGAGGAATTAGGAAAACCTAGCTGTTCTGTTAAAAGGGAGAGAAGGGCAATGAATTCTACTCTAGGATCTCTTCTTTTGCTGACTCAGCGAAGACATATTTGTCGTTCAAAGACAAATTAGAAAAGGGCATGGATCGTGCTATATAGATGCTCAGTCTCAGTTATCAGCCAGGTACAGGCAGCTTCCAACACATCTACCTCCAAGTGCATCTGAAAAAAAACGGCAATCTCTTCTGGTGGATGTGGACAGAATGTCTTTGTCAAAATTTGAGTTTGAGCAAATACTGCAAAGCGGTTTAGCAGAGGGAGGATTTGTCCCTGCAGAAATTGACACAAATTCCTTTAGGACAGGGGCATCTACCCCAACAACATAGCTGGGATTGCCAGCAGATAGAATTAGGAAGACTGGAAGATAACACTGTAGCCTAATGTAAACTCTTAAATCTGCTGTAAACAGAGTGGTAACATTGGCACACAGTAAAACTGGTATCTGTCATTGCACTCCCAGAAGCAGGCATAGGGAAGGACAAGAGACATGAGTGATTTTTGTCATCTCTGTGAATTCGACTTGGGGAAAAAGCCAAGCTGACAGAAGCTGTGGCAAACAGCTACCATTCTAGTGGTGGTGGGTAAGCTGGAGTGATCATGCAAGACGGAATAATTGGAGATCAAGTGGAAGAGAACAGTTTGCAATTCCTGCTATTGTGCATGGTGCAACTTGGAGTAACAGGCTTGAGAAGGCAGCATTCCTGGATGTCTCAAGCTAGACTAATAGGAAAGGCCAGTACCCAAAAAAAAAATTTATTAGGGACTTTCTGACATACTTGTTGGGCCAAGGCACATCTTTAGGAACATAGATCCATAATTTTCAAAAATATGGTTTAGGAAATAGGAACTACTACAAGCTTAAGTTTAGGGATATGTCTTTTTCCTTCTTTGGTTTTGGATCTAAAACTCATACATATCACAATTATAATCTTGTGAGAGATCCTGAAACAGAAAAACCACCTCCTCACAGCAGGGGGCTGCCCCTAACAAGCTCTCTTGGGTCTAGATGGAGTCCATGGAGAGGCAGTTTAAGTGCATCTGGATGATATTCACAGAACTGCAAGTGCCAGGAGAAGGGCATAAACTGAGGCTGATGGTCCAGCAGATAATTAGCCCTCTGTGGTCTATTACTCTGATCTTACTGGACTTCTGAACTGGCTCAGTGACCCTGACATGATTGCAGTCACAGCAGATCGCAGATTCCTGGAAATCATTTGACTCTGCACAGGACATAGCCAAATAATCCTTCCCAACTCAGAGAAGTTGACTAACTCTGCAGGAACCTGTTTGATACATTACAGTCATCTTTAGACAGATCTTAGAGCCCAGTGGGATCCCAGCTCACTCTTTCAGATCTACTCCAGTATCCCACCATCACTTTTTCCCTGTGTTCCTATAGGAGAGGTTTGTTGTCTCTCAGAACAGAGCCTAGGAGAAATATCAGTATTTAGTGAAAGCTAATAAATCCACCCACAGCACCATGCAAAGGCATAATTATGGTCTTACAAGACCTCACCATGATCTGGCTGAAGAGCACTGTATCAGAGCTAATAAACCCTGTCTGACTAGTTACAAAGGGAACAGAGCATCTGCCAAATGATAGCATTTCTTAGCTTCCTAGTCTTCTGAGGGTTTTTTGTTGAGTTTTAAAACTTTTTTTTTAAATTTAATTTTCTTCTTTTTCTTAGGTCTGGAGATAAATAAGTCTCCACATTGGGTCGTACTACTTAAGGCAGCTTCTCCTTGGGTTTGGTAGTCCTGAATCCCATTGACACAACTGCAACGCTGAACTGTGTTGTAGGTTAGAACTTTATTTCCTGGGCTGGGCAAGCTCAGCAGGCTGTAACTGCCTCCAGCTGCCTGCAAGAAGAGGAGTCTGGCTACACAGCAGTGCTCACAGGTCTCTGGAGGAAAAATAACTTCAGTTTATTTTCACTCACAAGCCCCAAGGACCAGCTCTTTCCTTCTTTCACTACCTTTGCTCCTTCCAACAACTTCAAAGTGCACACCATAAAACTGAGATGGGCTGGTCACCGGTACATACAAAGAGACTCTCCCCCTACTACAGGGTTTTTGGGCATTACCACAAGACAAGCAAATAAAGGTAGTGTTTAGTAACTGAGGGGGAAAAAAAAAACGAGTATGGCCCAGCATGACAGCCAAGGAACTGGGCACGCCAACTACTAAAAGCCACATGGAAGTACTGAAATGAACTTTAATTCATGGGATGAGATTTTTCAGGAGGGTTATGTATCCAGTGACAGTGTTTAAAAAGTAAATGCACAAAGAAGTAATGTGCCTCCAGAACTGTAACAAAAAGATTGCATAGAAAGTTATGCATTATGGATGATTTAGCAATATCATAGATAGCACAGGCTCCAGCAAAAAGAGTGAAATCATCCCTATCTTCCCATTTGTCGGCAGAATTTTAACAAGGGGCTCCTGGGAGCTCTTGGGGGCTCCTCCATGGCTCAACAGACAAATTAACTCATCAAAGGGAAGGTAGGGATGATTAACTAACAAGAGCCCCCTCCAGCCCATCACTGGCACATGGTTATTTCACCCAGATGGTGTTCACCTACCTGAAACTGGTAATGACAGTCTCGGATCGGATTTACAGAAAAACATAGATAATAAGGTGCCGCAAGAGTGACATGATAGGAGTTATTGGTCTGTGATGCTCTAGACTGTGCCAGAGGCAGCAGAGCTGTTTTGTAATATTAGCCTCTGTTTTGTAACATTATCCTCTCCGCCCGAGAGATTTCCTGCTGCAAATGGGAAACTTGGTCTTCAGAGAAGCATCTGACCTGACCCTTTCTGTATGAGAGTGGGATCAACAGCAAAGAAAATGACAAGAGATGGCAACACTCCCATCACACACAAGCAGAAGCACTTTGACACCCTTTCACTGGAAATGGATGAAATGTCTCTGCAGTGTTAAGGACTCTGTGATATTTTCTTATGTCTCAGAAAAAAAATCCACAAGTTATTTTGGCTTTTCTCCAGATGCAATTGAAGTGACAATTGCCAGTGTTTTGCCTGATATCTTCATACTTATGTGAAGAGTGATAGTTGGGCTTTTAAGGGCAGTCAATACAGCCAAGAAAATCCACACTAGTCCTGGTGGGAGAAAAAGAAGTAAAGCAAACACAAAAACAGAAAAAGAATTTCAAAAATGTGTGTCTCACTCAGAAAGGTAGAAATAAAAGCCTATTGCTCCTTTTGTGCATGCCCAGAGGGTCAAATGCCTAACAGGGCACATCCAAGCAGAGGTCAGTAAGCACGCACTTAGATTTCATTTATTAAAATAATTGCATATGCATCCATTTCAACCTGACAACTTTAAAGTTTCACTAGTCCAACAACAAGCCTGTGAAAATGAACATGCTCGGTACCTGCGGAAGCTACAATTAGCACAAGAAGTGGGTTTCCTTTTATGGTGCTGGTTTTGGCTGGGGCAGAGTTAGCTTTCTTCACAGTGCTGGGGTATGGGGCTGTGTTTTGGATTTGTGCTGAACACAGGGTTGAGAATATAAAGATGTTTTTGTTATTGCTGAGCAGGGCTTACATAGAGCCAAAGGCTTTCCTACTTCCCATACTGCCTTGCTGGCAAAGAGCCTGGGAGTGCATGGGAGGCTGGGAGGAGATACAACCAGGACAGGTGACCCAAACTGACCAGAGGGATATTCCAGACCATATGACATCATGCTCAGTACATTGAGCTGGGGGGAAGAAGAAAGAAGGAGAGGTTTGGAGTGACGGCATTTGTCTTCCCAAGTCACCATTACACGTGATAGGGCCCTGTTCTCCTGGAGGTCGCTGGATACCTGCCTGACCATGGGAAGCAGTGAATTAATTCCTTGTTTTCTCGTTGCTTGCGTTGAGTGGATTTTGCTTTCCTTATTACTCCCTTTATTTCAACCCATGAGTTTCTGGCTTTTACCCTCCCAATTCTCTCCCTGTCTTGCTGGTGGGGGAGTGAGCAAGCAGCTGCTTGGGGCTTGGGGCTGCTTGGGGTCAAACCACTACAATGGGCTTCTTGCTACATACAGCCTTGCCTCAAGGAAATTCCATAGTTGCTTAAGACAATAGTGTAAGATTTCCCAAATGGTATCAGGAACTCATTACCAGTACTAATAAAGTCATTTTGGGGGAGGTGGGGTGGGGGGGGGGGGGGGAGGAGAGAAGCAGCAGCAGAGGAACACAGGAATAATTCTTCAACTTCCTGCTCCATGTAATTCTGCCTAGTGGGCTTGAACCAAATGACCTCCTGAGACCCCTTCTCATTTCAACCATTCTGTGATTCTGCAAAACCCTCCCCTGCTCCAAGTTCATTCTTCATCCTTTACCACCCACCTTGTCACCAGCACAACCTGGCTGCCCACACCTCAACAAGAAACCCTCCCAAAGTGGACACCAATAGACCCAACATCCTCTTCCCTGAATCTCAACACACAGAGCCTGGCAGAGTGCAGTACATTTGAGCTAGATCCAGCTAGTCAAACATAAATAAAAGGAAAAACAAGTTCTGAATACTAGAAGACTTTTAAAACTCTTATCATACCCTCTTTTTACTTATGGTCACTGATTGCTCTGTGCAAGTGCACAAGCCTGCAGATTCTCGCAGAAGTCAAATTCTCAGTGAGAAGTCTCAATTCCATAATGTTTATTTCCTGCACTCTGATGCAGCTCCTGAATCATTATGCCCCTGCTTAAACAACAACATGGGAAGAAAGCATCTGGGTTTTTTGCAAAGGTTTTGGAGTACTTTCAGAATTTTTTGTCCTCCAGGAAAAACTACCATTCCAGGAGAAAATTTCCATTGTTTCTTCTAGTAGGTCATGTGGAAGTAGAACGTTCCTCTGACCAAACCATTCCTCCAGATAACCATTACTGCACCTCCTTGCAAGCAATCTCACGGTGAGACACTTTTCTACCCAATTTCTCTATTTTCATGCAGGAGCATCTCCTTTAGGAGAGATCTGTAGTCCCTCAGACCATTTGATGGATTGCCCCTCCAAATCTCTAGATTTAATATCACTGAGCCTTCAAGGAGCAGCTATGGCAGCAAACAAAATAGAGCTGCAGGAAGTTCTCTCTGTCCATGTGACACCTCTAACCCTGAAATGTGCTTAGAAGGGATGATCCTCCTGAACTTTATGAGATGAGCTGGATGGCTGTGAGCAGTTCAGGCAACTCAAAGATGTCATAAATCAACAAGTCAACAACACTTGCCTGAGGCTGCCACCGTGGCTCCTCACAGAAAATACTCTGTTCTTCTGATTATCGTCTTAGTGATTAGAAGTACCAATTATGGACCAGCACCCCATTGTTTTACTCACAGTAAAGCACAAAAGCACAGATGTGTGTGAGGAAATGGAAGTATTATTCCAGTGCATCACACAGCTCACGCTTCATGACAACACCAAAATCTCAATAGGTTTTGGGTTTGTGCTTTCATAAACAAAACCCAATGATTACTGCATATGGTAAAGAGTAAACTCCAATCATGGCCCTTCAGACTCATCACCACTGCAAAGTGCTAATTAATTTCTCAATCATTACGAAGCAAGACTGTTGCTTCATTGTGTCAGAACAGAAAATTCAGCCAAAGCAACCAGCTATGCATTGCAAAGGGGATGATTTCCACCGAGACCTGAACCCAGCCTCCATGGCTGAGTGTGCATGCACGCACAGTCAGAGCTCCATGCCTGCCAAGGCTGCAGCCCATCACTTGCAAACACAGGCATTAGGATCCTGTATGCACCTGCACAAAGCTACTGAAATAAAAATCAGACACTGGAGAAAAAGAGGCCTATAAAGCTGGCAGGGGGGCATTCCTCCAGAAAGGCTGCAAATTACCAGAGCATCTGAGTATTAACTACTGTAGTACAACAAGAGCTACAAGTGGATAAGTTTTCATGGACACACATACACTCCTCTTTCTATGTTTAATCTCTTCATGGGGAAAAAACTAGTCTGACGTGATTCAATACCCAAATTTTCTCCCTGCAACAAATATACTCAATGCAATTTCCTCCTCCTGACCTACACATGCACAATAGGTTAGTGGCACCAAGGAGAAAAGAATTCCTAAATGAAGCCTTGTCATGATTTTATCCTTCTGTAATAGCATGGGTCAGAGTTAATGTTAAGTGGGATGGGGCAGCAGTGGAAGAGCATACGAGGGTTAAGATGGACCGTTTAGCAGCAATTAGCAATGATGCATAGTGCAAAAATAGCAACAATTAAAAAAAAAGTTACACTAGAAAAAAAAAATAATGAAAATAAATTTAAATATTTAGCCAATCAGCATTTGTCTAAGAAAGGCAAACTTTCTGTTGCTGTTGTTAAGTAAATGAGCAAGAAAAAAACCAGATGAATTGTATCAGAAATATTTACTTCCCACTAGCAATAAGTCGGGGAGTGTTTTTCTAACAAAAGACAGAGCTACCGTCCCACATTTTTGTGACCCTCTCTGCAGTTCCAGGGAGAAAATATTTAGTTCAACATTATGGTAAGCTAGAATATGGCTCTATTTATGTGACAAGTTGACAACATACAATTTCATGCTTGTTGAACTGATCTGTGTTATATATTCACTGTGAATATTATGAAGCCTCACCATTATAAATATGAAACAGTATACACTTATTCAAAATAACTCCAGCAGTAGCAATTTATAGCTCGGTTGTTTGTGTGCTTATGAAGTCCAAATGCCACCTTAAGAAGCTGCATCTCACTAAAACAGATGTGGAATGTGACTGTGACCAAAGTGGATTTAAGATGACCTCTGTGAAAGGAGGCTATTACATTTTCGTTTGTATGGCAGCTGACACCAGTTTGTATTTAGCTATGTAGCCACTGGGAACACAGTGTAACACAGTGTCCTCACGGGCTGGTTTTAACACAGGCCAAGACATCCGCCTAATGACCTAATTAGCTCACTACTGTTCTGGTGAGCGCTAGTCTTCTCTCTTAGAAAAAGGACAGGTGCTCTACAGAGCAACAGCACAGTGAGCATCTCAAGCCAAGGCTGCTCCAGATGAAATGTCTCCTTAATGGGACTGTGAAGGGGATCAGTTGCATTTTCTTGATTGTGCGCCTGGAGAATGGTCTTGGTGGCCTCATACATCAAACAATAAACTCTCAAAGCAAATTTTTTTTGCTCATTTGGGACTTCTTTCCTGCCTGAAGGTTTCAACCAGCATGCCAGGTTCTTGCATTAAAACAGAGATGTGTTTAGACAGTTTGTAGTTTGTCCAAGCAGGAAAGAAAAGGGAGCAGCAGCACACCTTGCTAACACTAGATACAGAGCATTTGCATAAACTCTTCCCAATTACATAGCAGCTGGTTCAAGTAAAATAAATTCCACTTACTGCTTGAGCCTTTTTAAATGTCAGCATAGCTAATCATAGATTATAGTTTACATATATCATCCCACACAGACAAGATGTTATTGTGCTGGTCTTCTATGTAGCAGACGCAGAGACCTGAGTCAGGCCAGAGACACTGGAAAAGGTAATGCATACAAACATACAAGAAAAGTGACATTGCTCCGTCACGAATATAATGCTTTTACCAAGCGTCTGCTGTTTTCTTTCCCTGGAACTGAGGGTCTTCTCCTAGTCTCACAAGTGATTTTTATGATACATTGTTACCTTTTACTGTTCTTATAAAGTTTCCTATCCCAAATCTGCATCTTTAGCCTTTTATGTTTATTGTTGTATTAAACTCGCAACGCTGTCTGTTTCCCTACTAAATCTATCCCATAACCACATACTGTACATTCATTTCTCTAGGACCTTAGAAGCTCTTATCTGTTTGCTTTTATGATCTCTTATGAACTGTTAGGAATAGCAATTTGCAGCACTGTTTGTAAAGTCATCTCAGCCTGAACTCAGCCTTCCCCTTTTTTGCCACACAGTGATACTCTCTGCAATGAAATCTCATTTGCCACAGAAGCATTTCATTACAGGAGGCATTTTAGAGGGACACAAGTTCCCAAGTACACTACGTGTGCCTATCATGTAAAACACTCTACGTGTATGAATCCAAATTTCAGAAAAACTACTTAACAGAGCAGGAAACTACATGTTGATATGAGATGGCCCTGTTCTGCTTCCAGATTCACCGATATGCTCTATGTTACTGCCCAGAGCTATTTTGTTTGTGCCCTCCGAGTCCTCAGACAGGCCGCTATGTCATGCACACAATCTCAGTCCTTTCAAGTGCTTTGACGAGCTTTATTCTGCCATTATGCCATCTAGAACATTAAACACAATGTTTAAATTCTATGTTAAATCATGATCAGTTCCTATTAAGTGTTCCAAGCTCCTCATTTTTATCAACAGTTACTTTATTAAATCCTTAATAATATAGATGGAATAGTTAGTTAATTTGTGTGTTGAGCCATGGATGTTAATTTGTAAACATAATAACATACTGCAATCATTTGCATAATAGCATTTTAATCTTTTTAGTAAAAGCTGTAATTCCCTACAAAGTACGCTGCAGTAGAAACTAAGTGACTATTGGTAATAATAAAAAAGGCCTTAAAATTCTGATCCTATTATAGTGTTGGAACATACCCAAACTGCTACCATAATCTCTGAAATGTTACTGTTCTCTGATTTAGGTGTCTGTGTCAAGAATAAAAATGAAGTATAACTGGTAGCAGTAGACTATTTCCTAAATGTAATTTAGTATTCACTAAGCACCAGCACTTTGCAAATAGCTCTGAGGCTTTCCTTCAAAGTTCAGAGCTCTAGTTATGCATATTGTGTGAGGTACACCGTGCAGCTCACCTCCAGCCTCTGTTGTGCTGAATAGATGGCTATGATAAATCATGCTGATTTGGCACTGAAGGGCATCAGCCATCAAGGATTTGACTACCATGTCTTTTTTTCCCTGAGATTATATCTCCTTGAACTGCCTGCCCTGGGCTACTAGTTTTGGAGAAAATTAAAAAGTGGAAAAAATGCTAGGGAAGGCCACTACAGAAAGTCTCTATAGGTTCAGTTCTCTGGAAACCCATTAACACCAGTCACAAGACTAGCAAAGAAAACATTGGTGGTTGTTTAAAAGTCAGGCCAAGTCATTTTACGCAAGATCTGGTAATTCATTAATCAATCTGGCTGCAAACCTTGAATGAATAACCTGCAATGGTGAAAGAGGCTGGCAGCACCACAGAACATGAGGGAGCTTATAATCTGTACCAATGCCCTGGTGATGTTTAAGGCTCCCCTCAACACTCATCATCTTCCTGATACAAACTCTTCCAAATATATAAGAAACCATTTATCTCCATGAATTTCCCTGCTGCCAAGGGCAAGGCAGTCTGCATTTCATTGTGCATTTCTTTTTCTCCTCACATTCTCATTGCTTGTAATACAAGTACTTTTTGGCAGTCTACATAGTTGTCTTCTTAGGTTTTCCAAATACATGGCACACAGAACGGCGTTGAAAAGTAACCTGTGCTACACCTATACAGAACAATTAAAAACAAAGTAATCAAATACAGTGAACATCTCTCTGGAATACAGAATTATGTCAACAAATTATGTACATAAATGAAATCTGCAGAAGGGCAAGCAAAGTGGGTTTTCTGAAGTCTTTTTAAAGGCTAAAAAAAGGGTTTTGCCAAGTACAAGATTTATGATTTTACACAGCTTCATTTTACTTTAACAGGTAGTTAACGGGCTGCATTTTCTCTTAACATCAGTTATTTGCAAACAATGCCAACAAAGAGATACACCCACTGTAGATATCTTCTCTCTCCGTAATGCTAGGCATGGGTCATAATTAATTTTAAACTTGGCTAATCTTACATGATATGGTATAGTATATATGAAGAAGCCTTAAGGGATAACAAAAAATTTTTGTGAACAAAAAGCTTTCTCACTAGTGACACATTAGGTTGTACATTTGTTCACAATTTCACATTGCATTGGCTTTGAGAATGAAAAACTAACCATTTTGATTTTCTAAAAGTAGCCAAATCAATTTTTTTGCAAATATAATTTTTTAAAGTCTATTTCTCCAGAAAAGCAAATCATAAAAGTGAATGGTGCAGTGAACCATCTAAATAGCTGGTCTTGGGTGACTTGTTAACTATTTACTTGCATGAACTTGTGTCAATAGACAGTGCCCTGAGGGGCAAGAACTCCTTCATTTTATCTTTCCAATAGTCAAAGCAACAGACAAAGAATATTAGGTAAAAAAAAGAAGTGACCAAGCTGTGAATAGAAAGAAATCAACTAATTCGGAATGTACGTAAGTACAAACATTGATAAGGGGAGCCTCTGCGCTGGGGCAGACAGTCCAGGCTTGATTTGGGACTTGTATCAGTTACATTGGGGTGAGCAGAATAATGCAGTGATGAATTAGGTGTGTCTGCAAAATACTGGTGTGTTTTAATGCTGGAAAGGCCAGTATCTCATCACACCTAAGCAGATGAGAGCAGGGATTTATACTCAACACTTAAAAACTATCTAGACTGATTGGACCTTTATCTCACTTGGCTCCTGGTTGCTACCATAACTATTAATAATTTCTGGTCTATGAGCCACTGGGAGTATCTAAGCTTGTGGGTGCTTGGCTCAAGCGAGCTTTCAGGAACATAATTTGCAGTAAGACCAAAAATCCACTTTCTGAAATACAAGTCTTTCTTAAAAAAGGTGCACCAGAAACACTCAGGAACTTTGCACCATCCCTCACCTAGACAATGCCACATGTATTGCATTAGTACCTCAAAGAAGAATGTGTTTCAGTCAAGGTTAGGTTTGGCAATTAACACTCTACAGCTTGTGCAAGTAATACTGCTCTTGTACTTCCCAGCATTTCTCATTCTGGTTCCTTCCCCTTCATCCCAATAGGCTGTATTTCTATTTTTGTATCACAACAAATCATCTGGAAGCTTAAGTTAGAGAAAACATACTATTCCCACAATGATAAGAGAGAAAAAAAGAAGCAAATTGATAAAAAAAGAATTTATTTTCTTTTTAAAAAAGCCAATGAGGATCAATATGGAAAAATCTAGAGACTGCCAAATGGAAAACTGCACAAAACTTTCATTCTCTCAGCTAAAACAAATAGTTCCTCATAGACTATAGTTCCTCACTGAGATTGTCTCTGGAGGAAGAAGACATCTTCTTCTGATCTTGAGCACCCCCAGTCGTCACATTACAGAGCGGCAGAGGCAAGAAATAGTGCAAGGTATCCAGCTGCATGATGGAGAATGGGGACAGGGTTAACGTATGGGAGGAGAAAATAACTGTTTCATTCCCATCTTCCAAGGCCAAGCAACCAAGAAATGTAAATGCAACACACTATGAAGCTGAAAATAGCCTAATTTTGCACTGCAGTATTGTGAAATACCATTAGGGCACAATTTGTGCCTACAGGTAAGTATGGGCCAAGCTGTGAGGTCAGAGACAGCGATGCAGCCTGCAGCAGAAGTCGACTGGTGTGAAGAAATCCAGGCATTCGCAAAGAAAACAACAGAATTTGTGTGTTTGGAAAGAAGCAGCATATTTAATTTCCAAACTATTATTTCTGACCTATTACTTGCTGCCTAGGTGCCTTCCCCCAGCTGCATTCCCCATTTCTCTACACATCCCCTCCTGTTTCTCCACACTGGGGCACCTCATCCTCAGACATACCCAAATGTGCCCATAAGAGGTTACCCCTAGTGAGGAGCACCTCACGTCCCCAACTCCCAGTGAGGTTAACTACAAGCCTATCTGGTTGTCTTGTGTGCAACATGCTTTGATTTTCAGAACAGGAATTATTTCATATAGAAAGTGATAATTCCTATACAAGGCATGTAGGGGAATGGTCACTATCTGTCTGAGACAACTTAGTACTCTGCAGCTGAGGCTATCAGAGCATCCAGGCAGTAACACAGGGTAAGCAACAACTCTGTGCTCAAGTTCCACTGGTTTTATTAGAATGATTTGTGTGCTTAGAATTGGTAAATACTTACTTGTATTACCTATCTGGAACTTATATTTAGAAAGCCTGCATCTTCAACTTTTTCCTAAAGGAAAATGGCTCTGCATTTGGCTTTTGAAAAATGTGGAAAAATATGTCTTCTCCATTATAAAAAAAGCAAAACCAGTCTATACCACACTAGCTGCAACTGCAAGTATGGTCCCTGCTCCCCCTGCCTCCCTGCCACCGACCATCCAAACCAAGTCACCAGCAGGCCGTACCCTGCCTGGGGCAGTACAACTGCAATTCAAGAACAACACGCGGTCTGGAAACTTTGTAAAACAAGGTGCAGAACACTATACAACTAAAGAAAAAAGAGAGCCTAAGCACAAGACTTTGCAGGCCTATTTTGATTTGAATAAAATTAATTTCAAGTTACTTGGATGTAAATCACAGAAACTGAATAGAGAAGGACAGTTTCTGCTTTAAGTCCAGTGCAAGTTCATCTGCATCAGGGAGATCATTGTGGGTTTAGAGCCGTATACAAAAAACAAATAGGATTTTATTCAGGACATCACCCTAAGTAAGCACCTTATGATGTTGTTTCAGTTAATTTTTTCCAGCCTTTAAATTCCACCATGATAATTCGGGGCTTCCCTGAGCCAGTCGACCAGCTGTACTTCCTGGAGCTGTGGTACCTGCCGTGTGAGAGGCAGCACCCGTGGCTGGCTTTTGCACAAGGTCTTCCTGCCAGCTAATCAATTTATTGTCCAATTTCCTGGTCAGTGGACGATCTATAGCCTCTCCTATTACCAAGGAGGGAAGAAGGTTAGGGTTTAGGAGGGGCACAGCTGCCCGAAACCATGAGGCGGAGAATTATGAAGGCTTTACACAACAAAAGAAAGAAGACTGGAGATGGAGATAAAGAGACAGTAACCCTCCTCTCATACACCCTGATCCCCAAGGCAGAATTAGAAAGAAAACATTTAAATCTCTCTAGCACCCTTCGACTTTTACTTTTAGACTGCTCTCCACCAGGAGATCTACAACTTCTCTGTCAAATCCACCCTTTTTCTTCTCCCTTATACATCAACAACGAGGACCTCTCGATTTGTGTGCAAAAGAATCTTGCACAGTAAGGTTCTGAGTGGTAAAAACCTTTACTAGAAACGTTCCAACTACTCATCAATTAGCTGCTGTGCTGCACTCTGCTTCTTGCCGAGGAATTCAAGTAGAAGACAACAAACAACTTTTGACTTATGTTTTGCTTTGTAGCTGACAACTGTGCAACTCCTCTCCGTGACACCACAGGGCAGTGTGCTCTAGGCACTCTTTAGCTGTTTTCTTTCAAAAATCCCAAGTTCCATTTAAATCCTTTCAAGGCTTCCCCCCACACCCCTCCAGATCGCAGGCAGATCTGCAGATCACGCAGATCAAAGGAACCAGTCAGAACCCTTAACACATCACCACATTTGTTGTTCTCTTAATGGGGGAAAAATAGTAAACCTCTTGTCCACTAGGGTAACCAAAAAAAAAAAAAAAAAAATCAGAAAAAAAGCAAGCAAGGACTTTGCAATATGTACTTGCATCACCTTGCCTTACCTCAAATATATTGGCGGGTTCATTGCTGTACTGATTGGAGATGATCTCTGACTGGTCGCTATACCACTTGAGTCCCCCCAGAAAGCTGTCTGCATCCAGGTCGTTCACATCGAGTTCTGAGAGGTCAAGTTCTGGGAGATCTGGGCAAAGAGGCTGGTCTTCACCAACCAGAGCAGCACACTGCAGGATACAGCAACACAGAAATAGTTTCATTAATTACCAGGAATCTATTAACTTTAATATCATGTGATAAGAATTAAACCTCAATTTAGCTATGGCACAGGGTCACTAGGATTGATTTTTTTTTTCTGGAAAAAACCTCTGAAGTATTTTATCATCACTAATACTATACAGGTATGCAAAGAGTAGGGGGAAACAGCAGGGCATAAGCTGCCTTCTCTGTCACATCTCTGTCCAAACACAATAACTTTCCTTCTCCCTATACTTTTTGATAACAATCATGTTCAAAGCTTTAAATCCAACAGCAGAGGCCAAAGCATGTCCTTATTCTCCTGCTTCAGAGCAAACCAGTGCAGGTACAAGTTACAGATGAATACCTCTGGGCAAGGTCTGTCACGCATTTCCTGATGCATTCAGGTTAAAGAGGCACAGCCTGTTACAGCCTTCAGCCCTGGGGGCTAGCTCAAACTGGAGATAGTCACACTTTCTCTTCTACAGAACTCTACCACAATCCTTGCGGTCAGTCATGATGGTGGCCACCATATGGGCATAAAGAAGTACGGGTTAGTGATGCTGCTGTGCTCTGTTCCCTGTGCATAGATCACAGCCACCCAGTTACATATCAGGGTCCTGGCAAAAGTGCAGCTTGAAATATCCCGATATTCTCCTTTGGGTGACAGGCACAGTCAGTTCACACAGCCTTTCACCTGCTTGGTGTGAACATATCTGCTATCCCAGACAGTTCCCTAAATGTCCTGAGAGAGGATGTAGTGAGAGAATCAAATGGGTTTTCCTCTTATGGCATCCTCTGATTCAGTAATCCTAAAGTAGAGAGGGTCTGTGAAACATTTTGATTGAAGCAGTAAACAAAGTCCCACGAATCCTCTTCAGCAGTGCAAAATGTTTTGTCTGCACAACTTAAGAAGAGAGTGGGGATAAACAAACCTGGAACCAGTATTCCTTTTATATGCTAGTATGAAGCTAGATAGGGTATTGACTGACCTACTACGGAAGAAAAAATTAATAACATATCCACTTTAGCACAGCAGTTGAAATGTTAGGAGTATCCTCCGAAACCATTTCCAAATTATGGAAAACATGTAGTAACAGTTTGGCAAATAGCTGAGTTCCATATGTCAATGCTGCTCAATTAAGCGCTTCCTCCTGCACTGTACCATGTATCCTCGTAATTCACCTCCGAACACCTACATCGATACGTGTGTACGGCAAAGCACACGTAACACTGCAAAGGCACCAGGCGCTGAATGGTTAAAAGCCATCTGAAGTCAACTGAGTCTAAGGACATCCACCTTGAGTATTTCTAGAAATGTGTTATGGATGGCCAACAGCAGGACCTTCTCGTCTCTGGTCAGTTGACTGGGTGGTTTGAATGATTTCCCAACTTCTATTTGGACTGAAGTCAATGCAGAAAGTGCCACTTTCTGAAGGCAGATGTCTGTAGGGCACTAACGCAGTGTCCATGGATGTGAATTGCTCAATACCGGTTATGTCACTCTCACAAGGACCGCCTTTCACAAGAATGCAAGCGAGAGCCGCTGAAGGTGCACTTCATTGAGGTTTTTGTCCCTGCGAAGCTCGGAGCGTCTGCAGTGCGCGGGCTGGATGCAGCAGCGCAGCCGTGAGCAAAGATTTTGTCTGTTGGCACAAAGACTTGGTGCAGCTGGTGCGAGCTATAATTTACCAGACAACTTCTACATCTACCAGGACACTACGAGATAATCACGGAATAGGCCAAGGGGCAAGGAAGCTGAGAGGCTGCAAAATGAAGCTCTGAAATAGCAGTTGTTTTTCTTATTATTATTTAAGGAGCTGCAGAACTTTAAGAAGTCAAAACTCCACTTAAGTAATCTTAACTGCACACAATTTTTTTACCATTATTTTGGGCATAAAAAAAAAAAAAAATTAGAGGGTTTCCTTTCTTTTCGTGCGAGACCCAACCTTCTGGCAGCAACCTTATAATACAGAGATGACCTTTTTTGATGCTTGGCCAAAATCTCTGATCTCATTAAAGGATAATCTAGTTTTTGACTGAAAAGGTAGATTCTCAGCATCATTCTCAGGTTTGTGTTGTGGAGGTCAGTAGCTTATAACTGATGCTACAGACTTCTAAAGTATCCTGCTGATCTCTTACTGCTTTCATTTATAAAAATAGCTTCACTCTGTGAACCACCTACTTAAACATGTTTACTTTTGGTAATCTGCATTTTTAAGTTCCTACAGTGGGCTTTTGAAGCAATATAAACAATGGTATTAACAAAAAAAATTTCTGCTCATCACAGCTTTCATTTACCTGTAGTGACTGCAATGTCACCTAAGACATGTAACTGCTGAAATTAAGAATATATGCCTTGCCAATGTTGACATGATAATAAAATCAATGTTTCTGAATATGACATTATGCTTCTAATCTGAGACACATTAGTAGCAAGTGTTCCTGTTATTAATTTATATTTGGCCTTTGGATGATGCCAGATTTAACACTCCAAGTCCTAAAACTGTCCTCATCTGACACGCTGATATTTACTGTTTGCCTATACATCTGTAACAGGTGCACCTGCATTGCTAGCACACATTTTACTGTCTTCCCACAGTTATTTGATATGATAGTTATTCCATAACTATAGCATTAATTTTACAGTAACATTTAGGACGATAAAGCAGTCACTAAACACAAAAGGCTAATTACTGTGCGTTATTTCACTCCAACAGACCTTTTTTCTCTTAGTTCAGGTGCAAACAATAAATTAGCTCAACTGCACTGATGGTAATGAATCATTATAATTAAGTATAATTCTCCATTAACCTTTTGGATGTTTTTGTACCTTTGAAGGTAAATTTTAAAAAAAAAAAAAAAGAAAAGAAAAAAAGAAAAAAGAAGACTGGACTTGTGCCATATTAATTATATTAATGAAAATATAATCTGCATTTTATTTTTAACAAGTTTTTCAAAGTGCCAAGGGGATGAACTCAGGAAAGAAAGAGAGCCTTGACAAAATGTGTGTCATGTGGATTCTCTCTATCAATCTTTGCAACCTTACTGTACATCACCTTCATTAAGCTGTGAAGCACTGGGGACGCTGATCAGCTACAGTGATGCAGGCCTTTATTAAGCAACACGCCGTCCTGTCATTATGAGAGTGAGAATATAATACATTTTACATTGACAGCAAACATTAATGATTCAAAAAATGAAAGCTGCCTCCAGTACCTATGCCTGCATTATTTTAGCTCAGTAAAGGTGATCCCCTGAGCCAAAGCAGCACGCAGACACTAGTACTGCTACAGGAAGTGCAATGCAGGAGCACACTGGCAAAATCCTACCCACAGTTAATCCACAATTAATATTAACATCAAACCCTTTTTTTCTTCTTTTTTTTTTTTTCCTCTGCACTATGAAAAAGTCATTGACATAAATTATCTGTTACTAGCTTGAAATTACTGCTGGAACTCTAGTGATTAAAATAAATCTTCAGTATTTCCATATAAGCTGGTTCCTCAATCAGCTCCTAGCAGCATTAGGAATAATACATGATGGAAAAATGAAGCTACGGCAGCTGAGACCCATGCTACAAGCCAGACAACAACCCACAGGATACTCCAGCTACTCAGAAACAATTAGGACTTTGGAGCCAGAAAGTCATCCACTTACAGCCTTGACTCATAATAGCTACAGGACATATGAATTATCCATATCTATTCCACTTTACCAAGAAATCAAAACAAGATAAGACCAATTACAATATGCAAACAGAAATCAGCGGATACAATGGCAAGCTGCAAATATTTAAAACATGACAAAATGACTCGAGAATCCACACACATGCTCTGCCAGATAGGAAAAACATACTGGTGAACATGGGAACGTTTTTACTTTAGATGGGTAGCTCTCTACAGCATGAACATCTTATTTAAAAAGCATCGCCTGTAACCTGGTTTTCCCTTCCCCATTGCCCGAGGGGACCATTTTAAGCACTTATTCCAAGCCCGAAGCAAGAGGATTAGTTCCTTTGAGCAGGTCTGTATTTGGGATTCCTCTCCATGGGGTCCAAAGAAAGTTTGACTCGCTTCACAAGTTGCCTGAACTTTCAGGTAATGCTCCATTTTGCTGAATGCAAACATGCAGAAATCCTCAAACCTCACATTATACTCCAGAGAGTACCACAGGGCTGCTTGCCTTTTTTTTTTTTATTTTTTTTTTTTTATTTTTTCCTTTATGAATTGTAGCCAGCAGAAGCTGTGGATTTGATGTATTGCCGTCTATTTTTACACAAGCAGCAGCAGCAGCGGCGGCAGCAGCAGCAGTTCACACAGTCCTGCATAAACTCTATTCTCATGGTTCATCCTGTTGTCTCTGCTGTACAGTGGGATTTAACCATTTGTTGGACTATTCGGATTGACTGCGAACCCTGCTCTACGGGGCATTAGCTACAGCGTCAGTATTCCAATACCACAAGAAGCAGGGAAACGTCTCCTTCCAGAAATCTCTTTTAAAAAGCATCTAAAGCCAAACAACA
The DNA here is from genome assembly GCA_038380795.1 of Pyrocephalus nanus. Taxonomy (NCBI): domain Eukaryota; kingdom Metazoa; phylum Chordata; class Aves; order Passeriformes; family Tyrannidae; genus Pyrocephalus; species Pyrocephalus nanus. The sequence goes on along the minus strand of CM076264.1, from coordinate 56,049,823 downwards.
GGGTATTCATTCCCGTGTGCATGTTTATATTCTGCCGCTGATAAACAAGGAAAAAACCTTGGACAGAACACAGTGAAAGAAGCAATTAAAATTTAAAGCCAATGAATAATTTTAACAAGTTTGTGGGTTTTTTTGTTTGGGTTTTTTTGTTTGTGTTTTTTATTTTTTTGTTTTGTTTTGTTTGTTTTTTTTTTCAGAAATGTTAGTCATATTCTAAATAAACATGGCATTTTTCCAACCAGGCCACTAAACGCCACTGGAAATGCCACTTCAGACACCGATTCATATCAATATCTTAGAGCATAAATATTGCATATGACGGGAAAGCGAGCCAGAGGCACATGAAAATAGTTTCCAACTGCAGGAGATACTATACTGATGACAGGAGCTCAGCTTTGATTTGCTCAAGGCATCGCAGAGTAACCTTAAAATAGCAAACTTACTGGAGTTAAGATAAGATACGGACTTGTTTGCAAAGTATGTTGCCTCGGCCGTCCTGCCAGTCCCCTGACCAGCCCACCGTGCCCGCCACCGCCCGCACCCCCCGCGCCACCCACGCCGTGCACCCCTCACCTCGAGATCACTCCATACAGAGTCCTGGTTGCACATGTCCCACGCCATCCAGCTGCGGAGCAACGGCAGGAAAGCTGGCAAACTACAGTCCAGAGGCAGGCAGGCAGGCAGCAGACACTCATGCAGGCAATGAGACCCTCTCTGAGAGTGAATCGAAGGCACCTGTCTTACTACTGTTCCCCGTCACATGACAAAGCTATTAAAAAGTAGGCTGGGCTGTCACTCATCCAGCCTTCTGGTGCCGCTGCTCCAGCCCGTGACGTCAGCCAGGGGCAGACCCAGCCTGAAGTGAAGTAAATCTTTGCAAAACCCGCTCAGACCTCGGCGGCCGCAGCACCACGCTGCGATCCAAAGCAGATTTCCACGCCACACCCCTGAAACACTGCTCCTGCCGTAGCATAGCTGCTATCCCTCCCCATCTCCTCTAATTTCTTGGCTTGCTTTCTTTGTCTTCCCCCCACACCCCGGCACACAATAGGCTGAGCTGTGCTTAATATAAAGAAAAAGTGAAGTGACTCCCAGCCGAGCTACAGCCTGAATGCGAGTAGCCCAAACCCAGCCTTACAAGTGCCTGCACCGGCTCCTCGGCGCTGTCCCCTTTAGGGAGCCTATCCCACAGTTCAGCAAAAGTTACACCACTTTCCAACATTTTTTTGCATTCGGGGATTTTGCACCTTGCCAAATATTTTGGTTAGGTTAATGGTTTCTCAGCGATAGTTGCAACTTAAGTTAGTTTTTCCACATCAAATGCATCAGCAACACCCCTCACCCCCACCCCAGCATTTCTCTGGAATGGAGTAAGCATCTATAAAAAACATTCCTACAGTTATCTCACCTGCTCCGAGGGGGGGGGGGGGGGGTCCTGATCCTGTTCCCAGCTAGATTACAGTACGTTTAAACTGTGCTTTAATCACTTCTCTGTCTCGGTGTATTCCCCAAGAAACCATAGCTGTTACAAGCAACTCCCTCAGTCCTGCCCAGGACCACCCTGACCCACACCTGCCTCTCCCTATAATCTGCCTCAGAACATTTCTGTACAAACACCGCACCATAACCTTTCTGACCTGGACTCAGCATTTGTTCATTGAAATTAAATAAATTAAAAAAAATCTCTTGTCGCGTGAAAATCCCGACACACTGTTAAAAGACACATCTCCTCATCAAAGTCTTTGCCAGACAACAGGGGCTGCTGCAGGTGCAACTGGTTTATGATGCCCCTTTGCACTGCATACACAACAAACTCCACACACCAAACTGAACTGCAAAACGTTGCCCACAACAGGGAAAGAAAACCCACAAATAAAGGTCATGTTTAACTATCCCCACCTGCCTGCTTGTCTTACTGTCTTAAGCTGCAGTTTTTTTAATTACCTGGGTGCAAAAAGTCTTGTGAAATGTAAGCACTGGCTCTGTCGTGCTGGGCTACCAGTCAAAGTTACAAAACTATAACTGATCATCCTCCATTTCATGAAATATTCATTTTCATTGTTATTTGCAAACTCGAGTATTCTAAAGGCTAAACGAATTCAATTATTATACAAGAGTATGGCAATTTTGCTGAGAGAAAAAAATAAATACGAAGTACAATTCTTAAATAGCCTTTTTTCTCACAGACATTGGAAACTTCAGAAATGGTAGGAGGTCTCAGATATATTCTTTGCTTATTTGTGTTCCCTTGTAATTCATTATTGCCAGTCCTGATAAAATGTACATTTTTCCCAGCTTGTGCTTAAGTTGCAAATCACATCACACTGTCATATTTTCACCAAGCACAGATGACAAAAATGGCATTGTTCTTACTTTACTTAATTAAAAAAAAAACACACAGCAAAATACCAAATGACTACAGAAAGCCTTTCCTACAAATAATTAAATTAACGGTATTGCTTTGCTCTCATGATGAAAAAAACCTAATTTCCTTCCCAATTATATGCTGATTTAATGATAAAACTGCAGTAAATTATTAAGATCTGTGGCAAAGGTGAGTACCTCTACCCCCCGAACAGTCAACTGTGAAATAATGCTGGGCACCTGCCTGCCTGGAGTAGAGTCGGTTCTTATTAATTATTATCTGTGGATCCATGGTTGGTGGAATATTCTCCTTCAATACCTACTTATAATTGTGTTCATTGACTGTGCCAAATCCATCATCTTTTTTTTTTTTGAAGTTTCATTCACACCTTTTATAGAAATGTATTTACACTGGAACATTTCATATTGCTGTTTTGGATATTTTGACCTGCTCATGTTGTTTCTATTTTCTACATTTCCACTTCAATGCTTTCCCTTCAAATTAGCAAGTTAACTGATAAATAAAAACTGTGACCTTAGCGGTGCTCTCACCATACAAGCTTTAGAGATTGAAGAACTTTTTTAGTGCACTGTGGATGGTGCGACCAATAGGTAATAATTACAGAGTCCCCCAGAGCTTTTCTATGGCCACATTATAGCTTGAACTTTCCTGGCAGTTCCAGTGTTACCTGGAAGGGATGCCAAGCACGATTCCAACTACAAAAGACTGTGAGATTTCAACAAGGGTTCCCCATCGCTTGGGAAGTTTGGTTTTTTTTTTAACTGAAGTGTCTAATGCCAGCCATAGTATAAATTTACCCACTAGAGTCTTTTTTTTCACATGTTTTAATGTGGGTTTTGAGCATAGTGATTGTGAGAGGAGAAAAGCAAGGAAGGCAGCTGCAGCGCTAGTGTAGTTTGGAAATGGCGCAGCCTCCACATATGTAAATGAAACCTGTGAAACCCAGCCAGCACCTAAACTGCTTCCTCAAAGGAAACCTTGTCTTCTGAACGTTCCCTAGTAGCTTTAGCAATGCTCTTCCCTCTGTTTTGACAACACTAAAGAATTGCACAATCATCTTTTGTGGGGCAATATCTAAACACACACACACACATACACACACAGGATATTTGGTTCCATAACAAACACATACAAAGAAAACCCTCCTTCAGCTGGTGAAGTCTGTGGGTTTGTTCGATCCAATCTGCCCTGTTGAAAAGTCCGTCATCAGACAACCTCCTCGATCCCTGTATTTCCTCTGGTTTTAGGCTACTCTGTGCTGAGTCTCAGCAATTCCCAAATTTTGCCTTTTCTTCTTTAAGGGTCAAAATTCAAGAAAGTTCTGTTAAGCCTTCTAATAGCATTTGGGCACAAATTTGCAAATCCTGATATGTTTCCAATGGGACTGGAAGGTATGCCTGCCTGCAACAACAAGCAATGGAAATCAAAGACTGAAGCCTTCAAGCCCTCTGTCCTGGACTTTTTCCTGGATTCGGAATTGATTTTATCCCTTTCTCCTCTTCTTTCACTCACATTTTCTAACTATGGTCATGTTTTTATTCCCTGTAATTTAGCTTTCTTGAAGAAGCTACTGATTTTGGAGCCGTCATGATTTCAGAATCCAAAACTTAGTCCCTTCATTATGGCACCAAGGAAGAAAGATTTTGTTTCCTTGCTACTTTTCCAGTGGAGGAAGGACAATAGTGCTGGAGTTTCAGCCAGATGCGGTTTGCAAACCAGTTCTCACATCAGTTCAACCCTTTCTGCTCAACCCTCTAAGAGTGAATGGCCTTACAGCAAAAGATCAGACAATGCTGTATATAAAACAGGAATCTGCACTCCAAAGGTGTGTTAGCGTGGATGGTGTTCTATATAAAGTATATGTACCCTATTAATTTTTTATTAGAAATCATCCTTCTGTGCATCTTAACTCTTATTTTTTGCACAGCACTGCATTTGTTTTCCAGTCCATTCTCTCTGTTCCACTTCTATCCTATTTGTTTTCTCCTTTTTTTTTTCCCCTCCTCACCTTCTTTTCCGTATTTATCAAGTTCATCCTACCTAGAATATACCTTCAATAGCAGAAACCAGTGAGTCAAACTCCTTGAACTTCTGGGTTCATTGGTGCAGTAATTCTACAATGGAATAAAGCAGTGTGCCCTCTGCAGTTTTGCTAGGGCAGTTATGACCTTAGATTTTTTTTAACAAAGAAAACCCATGATGGTGCTCTGTACCAGCTCTCTGGAAAGCTCAAGAGATCAGGGCCAATTAATTCCTGGCCCAGCTCTGGGTCACAGGCTGCTGTCTGAGGAGCTGTATATTTGAGAGTCCAAACGGTGATGTGTTACTGATATCACTGACACCAGGCTGAATTTTGCCATATCTGCCTCCACAGACTGAGGGTTCAAATAAAGACCACTGAATGCCAGGGGAAATCAGTTGCTTGTTCACATGCAACTGGGCCTGATTGTGACTATTTACTACTATTGCAGATTACCAGATTATCTGTGGTAACCAGGCTTGCAGTCATACAACTCTTTGTAACTGGGTGCTTGTAGTAAAACCTTCCAGGAGTACCTAAGTGAAACAAGAGGAGAACAGGTATCCACTACAAGAAATCTTATAATATTTCTTATACTTCTCTGAACAGTACACTTCACAAGCATATTTCACTTACTCATTACTAAAAATAAGAAAAGCAAACCACTCAAGCTAATTACATAAAAAATACATTTGCCACTTGTTTCCCCCCAACATTTGGAGCCTATGTTCTCCAGGACCCACATTTGCTGTGATCTGCAGGAAAATCAAGCTTGTCAGGCCTGCTAAAAGCAGCACAAACAATATCTTTCACTTGGGCGTTACTGTTTCATAGAAAGACTAATCTGTAAAAGAGCACCTATATTTAAATTTATATTTAAATATATATATATATTTGAGAAACAGAGTCATGTAAACACACCAGTTTCCTGGGGAGGCTTTTGAGCTTTTTGAGCACAGACATTCAGGCAAGACAAGGAGATAGATTCCAGTTTTGGACCTTCTTGCAGGTTGGCAGAGCAGGCAGGACCACATCAAAATCACAGACCGTTGCAGATCTTCATCATCTCTCCTTTACTCACCTCACTGCTGATATTTCCTTGGAACAAAAGAAATCATAAAGTTCTTTTTATCCCTCTATCCTTCCACATGTTCAAGTCACGGGAAGAGATCAAAACCTGCTCACATCTGATGTTATCAGATCCAGGGAACTGTTTTCTGGCATTCCTGTTCAGGGGCTGGGAGCATCTGCTCTGCACTCAGTTGTGCCCTTCCTCTCCCACTCCCAGCCTTGCTGGGATGCTCACACCCTTTCTGGGGACAGGCAATTGTCTTCTCCAGCTTTAGCCACAAAGGGCAGAACCTGGGGAAGCTTCTGGGATATACCTCGTATGGGTAACTCTATGCAGAGCTCTGGCTCCCCAGCCAGATCCTTCTCATTACCCCTACTACCATCCACCTTGCACTGTCTTTCCCGGGCACCTTGAGTATTACCCTGGAGCCCTTGTTCCCTGACTCGTTCATCATTAATGCCAATCTAGTTATTGCCAACTTTTTCTGAGAGGGATCTGAAGAGAATGAAGAGGATGATCCCATGAACAATCAATGGATTTGATGTCTTAGGGTACAGAAAAGATTCCCTGATGCAATCGTAAGCAATCCTGTGGGAGCCAAGCCCATTAAGTTACCATCCTTCACTGAGGCAGCCACCCAGATGTCACACTAAGTTTGGGGCTTGCTTTGCCACCTGGCCATTCAGTCACTCAGCCTAGAAGGAAGCTGTGGTGCCCAGGCTCCCACAGCAGTGCAGGGGAACACACTCCCTGCCAGATCCATGCCAAGACTCACAGTAGCTAGTGGAAGAAAAAAACTCTCCTGTTTCCATAACACAGCCTACCTCCTCTCTAAAATGGCTGGTGAGGCGATTGCAGTGGAGCGCACCCAAGGCTGCAGCGCAGCACTGGAGAGAACAGTAACCTTTAAATACTCTAAAATCAAATCTTGTTTTACACAAAACCGCTATGGTAAAGTCGACATGAATGAAGCACCTTTGAGTGAAGGAACAGAAGGAAAGGCAGTGGACAGTTTTAGTGCCTCCTAGCAATTTTTTTTAATAAACTAGAGATGACAGACAGCCTTACCAACACATCTCTCATCTTCAAATACGACTTTCTTCAGAGAGAGCTCAGTGGAACTGAGTCAGCCTTTTTTCTTGGGCCTAGCTCTTGGCATTTTTCATATTAAAACAAAATATAATGTGGAAATAATTCTGAACTGTAGTCATCTGATAGGATTTCAGTAACACTGCCAGATTCTCTCTGCAACAATTTAAGGCAAACAAAAAATGAAGATATCACACAAAAGATCTGAAGTTTTTGTTGTGTTTTGTTTTTTGTTTTTTTTTTTTTTTTTTTTTTTAAATATGATTATGCATCAAGTCACTCTTTATAAAAGAGTTATGCCTGGCTGTGGAGAAGGACGAGCTTCTGCAGAAACTCCTGTGAGGGGGCAACAGAGCTTCACTCGTGCAGCAGCCAGCATTCACTACTTGGCCTCTGAGGGTTCCAGACTGCAGCAGAGATCCCCTTCCCCAGCCACCCACAGCTGCTGCACCCTATTTTCCTGAGTCAGCCAAGGACAAGCCAATAGGAGACAGGGTCACCTCATCACAACAGTGAGAGCGAAGCAACAGTTTCATGCAGACAAGGCTTCTGAAGGATCAGCTTTGCCTGACCTCTTAACTAGTAGTTTCTGCCAGACAAAATTGAGCCCCGGAGTTATTTTTAGCCAGAACACTTCATGAATTGCAGTTAACTTGCAATATGCAAACTAGTGACTAGTGCTAGAGGAATCCCTATGGGTTTTGTGGTTCCACTCTCTGCTCAAAAGTCCAATTATTCATTTTTCTTAGAGCTGCAATATTAATCTAAAAAAGCTGCACAAATGGCAAGAGATGTCATCCTCCCTCCATCCCCAAATCAGATAACCAAAATAAAGGAAGATAAGCATTTAGCCCGGGGCTTATTAGCTATACAAAGTGCAGCTATAAAACTTTGGAGGCTGACCCTCCTCCAACGATGCTTTTGACAAGAAATTTGTCAGTGCTTCCACCTCTGACTCAAGTTCAAACAAGCCTGTGCAGAGATGGAATGGGAAAACTGCTAGCCACAGAAAGGTTTGGGTGAGTTACTATTGTATTTTAATTTAATTTCATTTTATTCTGTCCAAATCACTTGCCTGTTTATCTGTATGAGAAAATGCAGTAAAACAAAAGAGAGGTTAAAGTAGCTGGAAGGGGTGACTGCTCTAAATACTTTGGAAGGGAATGAAAATCTTTAAATGGATTTAGGCAGGCTTTGAATCAGACCTTATCACAGAAGGTAAGACCAAGGCAGTTCAAAGCAGAAACTCCTCCATACATTTTCACCCTTTTTTTTTTTTTTTAATTTTTATACGAAAAAATTAGTATTAATCTCTCCAGCTTTCCCCCATGAATGGAACAGGGATAAAGCACCAAGATTGTGTCAGCTATCACCTTTTTTTGACATCTTTGTTCCCAAGTAATTTAGTATTTGCTGAACTGGTTAGTTATTATTTTGGGACACTGGTTAGTTATTATTTTGTAAGTAGTTACTAGTGAAGATTCATGGCTCCTCCCTAAAAGACTTTTCTTTCATTATTTCATATCTGTCAACAAATAAGGCAAGTTTGCTGCTTCTATGTTTATCCTTAATGGACCTCTACCATCATAAAATTCCCTGACAATCTGACACAATTAAACATTATTTGTTGTTTCTGCTCTTTTGAGCAGAAGAGCAAGCCAAGGCAATGCATTTAAACAAAAGCATTGAAAGGACCATGTAGGATTCACACTAAAAGAGAGACTTCATCAGAGTGCACCTTTCCCTTTTGCCCACTTGCAGGCTTCTCCTTCCTCTCTGAGGAACAAAGAAACATGTAAAAATAAGAAACTGTCTGAATGGAGGATTATTTTAATTTATGTTTCAAGCTGCTATTCAAAAAAAAAAAGCTCTGTGAAAAACCAGCAAACCAACACCAAAGAGCACTTCATCATAATACTATTATCAATTTATTAAACCAAATTGCATAGACTGGAGAAATGTGTCTGACACATCCCGGGGGCTTTCTGGAGGTAGACCTCCACCTGTTTCATTCTCACACACACTCCTGTTTACAGAGACATGGAAAAATGTTTGCACTTCAGTTCAATGCAACACAATTTTACATTGTTTGCAGTTTTCTTTAAGGCAGGGTAGAAGCATGCAAACAAACTGGAGATTGTTGGGGTAACTTCGCAATATGTTTTGGGAAGTCAGGGCTAACATCTTCCAGGGAGACTGGTGGAAACACATGGCGCTTGGTAATTTATATCCTGGACAATGCCATAAATTGAAGCATTGCTGACAATTCCTGCCCAGTAAACATGCTTAATTTCATCTCCCGTAAAAAGGCAAGCAGGGACTAAATAGCAACACATTTTGATTTTCATTTAGCCACTTTAATGATGGGTGATGTTAGTGGAAAAAGATCATTTATCTTCAGATTTATTTTATATGAGATAAAAGGCCTTGCCAATTTTTTAAAATTCATTTACACAAGTGAATAAATCTTCCCAAACAATAAGTGGGAAAGTCATATTTCTTTAAGTTTGTTAAAATCTGAAAATGCTGATCTTGGAGTGAAATAGACAGCACTGGCATTTTAATCAAGAACATAAAGACTCCCCTTCTAAATAAGAAGCACACCTGTACTTCACAAAAAAATATCTCCAATTTGGGGGAAAGCCTTTTTTAATGCATTTTGTCAAAAATCTCTGACAAATCAGGAGAGACACGTGCAATTTTTATATCCCCTTCATTCTTAGAGCAGTTCCAATGTGAAGGCTACCTAAAAATAGACCGAACCTAACCTTTCAAATATCTATACCGCTGCATACCAGGAACGCAAGCTTTCAGTGCCTCTCATGGCTTTCAAGAGCCTTGTGCTGTGCCTGTCTTCTCCTCTAGCACCTTATCTCATGTTGCATATTGCACCCAAGCATGAGACAAGCTGCAAGTTACAATGTGCAGTGTGTTGCAATATGTGATTTGTGTCCATTTGGAACACACAAGCAGCAAGATCGTCAAAACCAGCCTTCCCTTTTGGCTGTTTGATTTTTGCCAGAAAAAGGACACACCAACAACACTGAACCTAGTTAAGTGGGGATATGAAAATGAAGCTCTGCCAGCTGCACCAGCAGCTCTGCTCAGGAAGCACAAGCTGCCTGGTTTGCAGCACACCACTCTTAAAAATATGAAGGGGCACAATAAGGTCTTTTGTCTTACTGTTTTCTACAGTGCTTGCAGATACACTTCTACCCACCTAAAGAAGAGACTTTCCAACAGTGCAGTGAACTCTTGATGACTGATGTAGAATTACAAGACAGCAGAATACACGGTAACTATTTCTTTGCATTACACTTCCTAAATTGTGATTCTGCTTGGCCTTAACGATATAGGTCAGATTCATCCCAAGCCCAATTCCAGCAACTTCAGGTCAGTGGTACCAGAAAAATCAATAGCATTTAAGTTGATGAAGTTGTAACATGGGGGATTTTGGCCCAGGCTGTACAAATACTTGCTTTTATTGTAGATATTTTTCACTTGGTATTATGCTTCACTAAATGTATTTTGATGTTCTCTAATGCTAAGTACTCTACTTAGCAGGTTTTGAAGCCACACTAGGAGCTGGAACAGGCAAAATCTGCAGTAAACCAGGTTGTGGGGCTGCCCTGGAGGCTCTGAGTGACTGTGACTTTTGCTTACATGAAATAGAAAAATCACCATTGTACCAGTTGTCAGCTAGCTATTCCTAGCAGGAACAAGCTCATAAGGACTTGCTTTTCTTTGTTTACTGTCATGCTCTGCTCTGACAGAGTCAGAAGTTTGTCAAGGCATTTTACTCCGTCAAAAAATGAACAAAATAACTTATACTGATCAAATAACGGAACAAAGCAGCATCAGACTAAACTAATTCCTTCAAAGAATTTTGGATGGAAAATGTCTTACTGCTGACAGGGAGGCAAGAGTAGCAAACAAAGGTATAGGAATAAAAACTATTCAATAAAATATAGATTTCATTATCACCACCTATTCAACTTAATTTTCTTGGCATCCATATCCCTAATGCAGGTTTGTGATAGATCGTACAATCACTTTTTAATTAAGCCCTACTGTGCTTTGTATTAAGAACAAGGCAGTAGACATTATGGCACAATATATCTACCAAAATATTTAATGCTTATCCTTTTCATTTTGGTATTTAAAAGTTGTTCTCTTAGGAGGTGGTATCAGTATTTAACAACATTCTTGACAGCAAATATAAAAACAAAAAACTTCATACTTAATCTAGCCATGTCAAAACTGAAACCCCTTAAAATAATTGCTTTCTGAATATATGGTATTTCCATTGCATTATTTTATTATTACTCAGCTTGCAACATCTTAGGATGCAAAACTTGTTCTTTTCCTACACATTGATAAGATTGGAGGTGGCATGAGGATAGAAAACTGACATCTGACCAATACAGTTGAATGGTACATGAAACAGATGTTATCATGTCACAAAAGATATATTTAATGAGAAGCTGTAGAAGACTGGAAGCTTCCTGAGTTGGTAGTATTTTCTTTGGGGTTTAGGTCTCATTCAGTATACTGCAGCTCTGCAGCTTGTGATGGGGCAGATCCTCTAAAAGAACAGTGCTCTTCTTCCAGTGGAGTACTGGCACTTTTCAGAGGGCAACATTCACTTTAATTTCTAAAATGTACCCACCTTCTTCCAAGAAAGAAAAGGCTGTTGTTGCATGTATAATATGATTTTAGTTTTTAATGCCAGAAATGAATCAGTAAACATAGTTATATTATGGTATACTATTTCTTATTCTGTACCCATAGTAACCAAATTAATCTCAAGGCACTGCTGGCATTAATTCAATCTGAAGCTCACACTTTGGATTTCACATAGGTGCCTTCATCCTATTCTTCTTCTCAACTAATAAAATGTTAATATATGACAATATATTTATTTCTGGTTCAGTTCAAGTTGAGGTGTGCAGTGCTTTGCAGAAACCTAATTAATATCAATCATATATTACAACACTGTGGTTTAGTATACAAAAAAAATTGGTGCTAGCTCATAAGCATGAAACAGATGACCCAGGACTTCACTTCTAGCTGTAACTTCTCTGTTTCTAGGATAGGGAAGGCCAGTTTCTCCTTACCTTTCAATCTTCATTTAAAAAAAAAATCCCTAACACAAACTAAGAACTACAATAAATATATCACATATAAGAAAAAAAAAAACAAACAAGAGTAAGGAGGCCTTGGAGGATGAGACACTGATAAAACCAGGGCACTCCCCCCGTACCACCATGAGTTTGGTGCACACCAGGCAATAAGCTGTTGCCACAGTGACCCAGCAGTGCTGTCTTTCAGCAACACCCACTGATACACGTTTTTCCACTGAGACCTATCAACCTTCAGCCAAAAAAACCCCATCCAGATGACAGAGAAAAAGCATCTCCACATCCTAGAAACTGCACCTGAACTGCTCAGGAGATACAAGCAGTTCAGTAGCTGTGGTGTTGACTAGACCTACTCTAGACCACAGCAAAATGAAATCCAGTTCTTTTGTCTGAACTTAATTTGGGCAGCCTGAGACCCCAGGCACACTACTATCCCAAAGTCCCAATATCTGCTCTACTCCGCCATAGTTAGAGGTTTTGCAGCAACAGTTCACATTTCTTGGAGGCTTTTTTACCCAGCTGCTCCTGCTCCCATGTATTGCCAGGAGCTCAGGTGTCCCCAAGTATTTTAATGCTATCAAAATGCACACCTAAGAGAAATTACTGCACTGAATGGTGCCCACCTTGATCCAACCATGGCCAGAGCAACAGGGCCATATTCTGTCATCCTTATTCACCACATACAACAAGCAGTCCCATGAAAAGGGTGAGCCAGTGTGAAGAGTTAGGGCAAAACTTCTGGATGAGCAGAAGGAGTGTGGATGAGCTGTGGCTCACCAGGTGAAGATCCTTGCTCTGAAAAGAGTCACTATCATACGAGCGCATGGAAGTTCAGGCCTCAAGCCTTGCATGGGTCATAGACCGTTAGCAAAGCTTGGTTTTGGCTTATGAACATCCCACCTTCTGGCAAAAAGTCACAGAGATGTCTGAGCAAGCCCACAGCTTGGTTGCACTGGCAGCTCTGTGCAAGGACACAGAAGACTCAGTGGGTCTCTCCATCAGGCACATCACTCAAGGCTGTGGCCTTGAGGCCAAAAGCCCAGGCCTTTGCAAAAGGACCCATCTCAAACCAACCTACACACCACAGGACTGCATCAAACACAGAGCCCCTCTGATCATTTCAGGTTCTTGCCTTGGGAACTGAGCAGTAAAACTTTCAGGGGCCCTAGTGTGCCCCTGGGCACTCACACAGGGCTCTAAATGGCCTTGAGCCCTGCCTGCACACTGTATCCAAGGGCACAATATAGTCCTTCACTTTTACCAACTGCTATAGAATAAGAATTCCTAGAATGGCTCAAACACATACCAGTTCAAATATGGGTACTTTCAGACTTCTTTTCTATTCCAAATTATGTGCTTTGCCAGCTTCAAAAAAACAGATGGAAAATACATCCCTAAATGTGCACCCTTGTGATCACTCCAAAAGGAAAGCAGCACCAAGTAGCTTAAAACGTTTGCTAGAAAAACTCTTTTCCATATCATGCAAATAGCAGACAAAAATAACTGCTAGGCAATTGATATACATACAAATATTGGTTATTTTAAACAGTAATTTGTTATTGAGGACATCTCACTGAAATATTATAATATTCAATTTCCTCTGCATTTGCATGGAAAAGGAGCTGGAGAGCACATGATCATTCATTTAACTATTACGTAAATACGTCTATCTCAGATCACACGGCTTTCAAGCCAGAGTTCAAATACATGTTTAATGCATAAGAGTATGATGAAGAAACTTGTGAACTCACAGGTCTCATAGCCCAATCTCAATCAGATACGAGCTTGGTGTAAATATGTACAGTATCGTGTGCTTTCAATAGCACCATGTCTCCAGGCAGCAGTCTGACATCAGCAAAGGAGACAGGTGGTTCCCTTTCCAACCCAGGAGGGGAGAATAAAAGGAGTTAAGACAGTGTGTAAATACAGTGATATTTTTTCCTTGGTGTTTTGCTACAGTTTTCAACCCTTAATGAATCTTCAGTGCATGAACAATTCTCATAACATCTTTGCCACAAATCAGTGAGTGGATGTCATGTCCTAAGATATTTATAACCTTAAAGGTAGTGGTAAGTGATACTGTTTGGCAGCCTTGGTTTAGAAGTGCTGAAGATACTTGCCTTTTGGTTTCGTAAGAAAGGAGCTCCAAAAAGCCACAAAACCTCAGTTTCCTTGCTCTAAATGTATCCCTTTTCTATAGCAGGTCACTGTTACTAATAATGCCTGTAAGAATGACAAACAATAGTCAGTCACAGGCACAGAGTACGTCACAACTGCTTTTAGCTAGCTCAACTTTGTAAACTCTAACAGTGTGAGATATGCTAAACCCTGCACAATCCACAGTAGTTTGATTTTGAATCTCATATTACAAGAGTTCACACATATGCTAACCTGTATATAGAGTAATCCAATTCGGCCTTTCTTTCTATCTGTACATAAATAGATACTTTTTTTTTTTTTTTTTTTTTTTTTTAACACAGTGACAGCCACTGCCTCTTAAACCATTTTCTTTTGTTGCATTTCCTTAGAAACACAAATCTTGTTCCTTGGCAGCAGTTGCTGTAAGTGCTGTACCACATGCCCAAACTAGTTCTCAGTCACAGCTTTAATTCACAGTAAGTGGCACGAAAGGAGGTCAACACTTCTCAGAAACCACTTTCAGTTCTTTGCTGCTTCAGTATCTATTCTATAAAGCCATCCGCCCTAACAGAAAGAAAGTTGTTTCTTATATTGTGTCCCTTGCTTTTTTATTATTGTCATCTTTATGGAATGGGCTGCAGAATATATCTGATGGAATAAAAGAAGATTATTCCTGGAACCACATTCCTGGTCTCCCTTTTGCGAGATCCTAAAAATACAAGCAAAAAGAAAATAAAAATTAATATTTTCTGCAACAAAAACAAAACACCCCTTTCTTTTTCAGTGCAAAAAGACTTTATATAAATGGCATCTTGCAACTCAGTGCCAATCACTGTGTCTTACTTTCAGTTCAATTTACTTGCTTACAGAATGATTTTTTTTTTTTATCAACCCGACCAAGACATCATTGAGGTTGAAAATCAAACAGCCTTCTTTTTGCCATGATGCATCACTGGCAAGAGGAATGTCCTTGCTGACAATATTTTTCTGTCACATTTGCCTCTACAGCTTCACTGCCTTCTCTGTGATCAATGAAAACAGATTTTGACCTCATCTATTTCATTTCAGACCATATTCTGCCCTGAGGCACACGAGTACAACCTATCATAGTTATAGTGGCAATTGGGGCAGAATTTGTTCCTTTCCTGACAATTCAATATGTGATTCATGAACCAGAATTGAATCCAGCTCTCCTTTCCTAGAGCTCCTCTGGTTCTTTGGCATTAGCATCAGTAAAAAAAGAAGCAAAGATGAATTTATGTTGGTCATATCAGCAGAACTGCCTGGGTAGTCAATAATCAGACTGCTCAGCAAGATGCTACCTGACCAAAAGTTAGTTACTGTATTTTATTTACACAGCTTATTCTGTAGTCTGCTTGCTTGCTTGCTTGCTTGCTTGCTTGCTTGACTTCTCCCTGGTTGTTTAACTAATGGGATCATAAGACCTGGAAAAACATCTCCTAGTCTTGAACATTTCTAATTGGCTTAATAAAGCAAACTGAAAAAAACATAATCCTCTCCACAACCATCACCTTAAAAAACATACCCATACTACTAGATGTGGAATACACAGTGTATTCACAGGGCATGCGGTTGCAGGAATAACTGGATGATCAAGTTTCCCATTAATCCCCAAGACAATGGACCACTTTTGAAAATACAGGCTCCACTTCTATTCACACGACCCAAAGTGCCAACACCTGCATGCATTCTTTCATACAACTCACTGCACAGCTGAGGCGAGCACACTTCGGCACACATGGTCCGAAACGGACACACAGGAATGCCATTGGATGTGCTGCACTCCACTGACCAACCTACGCTGTGGGGCACTCCCTCTGCACCACCTACAGAAGGAGGAGTGTCTGCTTGAGACCACCCTGGGAGCGACGGCACTTCAGAGCCAATATCAGGAGCTCATTTTGAACCCTGCAGGTCCCCAGTGTCTCAGTGCCTCACTCAAGATGACAGGCACTGCGTGCATATATTGGATCATGATTTTCTGCAGGACTCAGTTCCCAAGCAGAGGAAAGGCTTACATCACTTTGAAAACCACATCCAAGACATGTAATGAACTGCATACAGGAGACTAATCTATAGTAAATTTGATGTACGGTAAAAATAAACTCCTTAATATAACAAAAGCACTAATCAACATATTGCATATTAGGCCTGCAAAGCACCAATTATCTGATGAAGAGAAGTAATGCAAGATAGTTACAGTTTCCTCCATTATTTAACTATTTACGTCAATGGAAGCCAAGGAAAACAATGCCTACAGAAACACACATGAAAATTCACATGAAGGATTTCAGCCAAGATTTGAGTTTAGATTTGAAGGTAAGGAGAAAAAAAACTATTCAACAATAAAACAACAAAAATAAAGCTTGGGACCTCCAAATCCTGCTGCATATTGCTACTGTACTGGTTACAATTTTTGGAAGCAAATTATTTTGATTTCCCTTACCATTTAAGAAAAATGCATTCAAAGCAAAACAGTGAGCCTGATCCTGCCCTTCTGCAACCCCATCAGTAACAGCCTTACCACATGCTCCAGTGAAGAGGGATTTATCCTTTCCCGTGGGTCCTGCTCTGAGTTCTTAATTCAACACCATATTCACCAACTTGTTCAGTGAGATTAGCTGTGGTTTCAAGTGTTATTCACTCAGGCAGTGGGTCTACAAACACCCTCTTGCTCTGTATTGCCAGACCAAAGAAGATATGAATAATTTGGGGCACATTACCAATGGCTCAGAGGATCTTCTGTGGGGTTTTCTTTGGAGTGAGAGACCTTCCTGGGTGTGAAAATTGGCCTTGTAATTAAATAAATAGAACTCACTTCTCTTCCTTTCCTTTTTTTAAGTAGCATGACCTAAAAAAGGATTTGCAAACACACTTGGAGAGGAGAGAGAGAGATCTTGTGTTTATTGGATTTTTGTTTATTTTCTGCAGTTATTACAGAGAGTATCTCAAAATTCTCAAACATCTCTGAATCTTATAAGGTTCATCTTTTCAAAATGCAATGTGTCTATATTAAATTTCTTTTATTTCTTAGTATATTTATTACACTTACTACAAACTTTCCAAATGCTCACACAGTGCTTTAAATGGGGCTGCAAATATCCCCTGGATCACCCTCAGCAAAAAAGCTTCTCATCCTAAAGGAAAGTAAAATCCAGCACAACTTTTTGATCTACTATTTGCTATTTTGTAAAACTGCAGGAAAACTTCTGCCTCAAGGGCTGAGCCCTGCTCCTTCGGCGGTGAACCAGACCAAGAGGGGTCTGTCTGTGTGCCGCACTGGAGTCGTGCTTGGAGGCAGAGCACGACGAGCCTGCCAAAAGTGCTGATTCACTGCAGACACCAAAGAGGTTGCTTAGTAGCTAAGCTGGGGGGCAAAAAGATGGCACAGAGCAGAGGCATCTTCATCACTGCAAATAAATAAACAGGAGGGAATGCCAGAGTTGTTGCAGAGACTGGATTCCCCGAGACTTCTGCTTAATACATGTGTGTTAGTTCGCTTATTGGAACAAAACCTGTTAATACAGCTCTAGCCATAGGGGGGAAAAATACTTGCAAATGCACAGAAGTCATGTAAATCAGAACTGCTGCTCTATTTTACAAGAAAATTTCTCCATTAATTAATTTCATGACTTAGAGCAAATGAGCATGGTTGGAAACAGGGGAACCTGCTGATACCAATCTCAAGGCATAGGATACTCTTGTTTCTCTCTCTCACATATATACCAGATGTACTCCGTGGCTCAAATCCGGGTGTGAACTAGGTACTTTTGTGGCTAAAACACCACCTTCTAACCTGGCTAAGTCTACTAGTAACTTATTTTGGTTTGGAGTCACAAAATGTTGCATAAACCCCCCAGGATTTTAAAATCAAATTCTCAGAGCTGTCACATTTATAATTAGAATGATCTGATACGACTGGCATTAGTGTGAGGTAGGAACATATCAGAGAGGGCCAAGCAGACAAACTAAAATATTTCTCACCGCTAGAAAGGGAATTCTTCCAAGTAGAAATGTCAGTTGAGTCACAAGGGCTCTGTGCAAAAGTAGCACCTCTTCATCCTCATACCTACTCTTAGAAAGTCCTGTACTGTTGCCTAACTTAGCCCAACAGACCACACCACCTACCAAAGCCCTGACAACAGCCCTGGCTCCCTGTGCTAAACCCAGATTCTCCTCCGAGTAGAAAATTACTTTTCTCTAAGCGCAGATTGTTTCAGAGCTACCTGTAACGCCCCCAGCCCATACATAAAGACACCATCTCA
This sequence comes from Pyrocephalus nanus, assembly GCA_038380795.1. NCBI lineage: Eukaryota > Metazoa > Chordata > Aves > Passeriformes > Tyrannidae > Pyrocephalus > Pyrocephalus nanus. The sequence continues at coordinate 56,031,690 of CM076264.1, read as the reverse complement.
GTTCATATTGCACATAAAAAGAGATGCTCCCCCACTGAAAAAAATGAGGTTTGATAGAACGCTTTGTCACAGAATCCCTGGATGCAGAGTCAGTTGCAAGTGTAACCTTTTTATGTGCTTCTGAAAGTACTTTTCAAGTTGTTTACCCCCATACTGGAGAAGGAGAAAAAGGGAGCAGGAAAGGAAGGGAAGAAAGGAGAGAAGGAGGAAAGGAGGGAGGGTACAATATTGTAGCTACTGAATCAGCAAACAAACTAGCAAGAGACAAAATGAGAATAGCTGTAAGGAACCTGGCACCATCAGCATGTTGAGTGAAACAATAAAAAAAAGCCTGGAAGACAAGAGAAACACCGAATGCAGATAGTTGTGTTTTGTTTTGTTTTGTTTTGTTTTCCTCTGGAAGAGGATTTATGATGCCAGATTTCAGTTGTCTCTTAATAACAACACCTGGCTAAATACAAATGAAATTAATTTTACAGCTGCAATCTTTCCACATTTTGCACATGGTGATTTGCTGAAAGAAACCCTATCACAAGGTGTCAAAAAGGAACATAAAATGTAGCATGCAATATTTTTTGAGAGACATCAATTGTAATTATATGAAACCTAACAAAGCTGCTCCAGGGAGAGGTGGATAGAGTTGCGCAGCAGAGAGCCTGGCCAGCCATGCAGATGGCAAAGCTCTACCTAGGCAAATACAGTGGGAAGGCCACAGGGGCTCACATGTATCAAATAATAACAGCAATGTGTCTCTCCCTTCTGCCATCCGGTCACTGAAACCAGTGTGAGAGTGGCATGAAGATGAAAATCCTATGGTCAGGTATTAGGTTAGAACTTCCTACATGACCTGAAATTATAACCATCATCCCTCATACCTCTTACTTCCACATGACAACCCTCATCCCTCATATATCCTAAACTAAATCACTGGTCTCAAAAGTTTTACTAGCACAGTATGTGCCTCTGCACTCTTCATTCCAATGTATTTAGTTTTTCTTGAAAATCAGTTGAAACTGATCTGTAACACAGACCTAATATTTAAGCACACTCCTGACTAGCACTTGTACCAGTGCTGTGTGTAAAGCGGAGATGGTGATACTCCTCCAAGAAAATACGAAGAATTTCTGAATATTATACCTGAGAAACAAGGTGAAATGAGTTAGGACAGGAGCAGTTTACCTGCTCCTTCCTCTCCTTACCCCATGACCAGACTCTGGCAAATTTTGCTGTTTCACTGCTTGGAAGAATGAAAAATGGTGCTGTCCTTTAGTCTCTGTACCACACCTGAAAATACATTTCCAGGAAAGTAGTATTTTCTGCATTGCTTTCTGGTGGTGAGGCTCATATTATTAATGCATTTGGCTCACCTTCCTGCAGCCAGGCATGCACACAACAGGAGAGGAGACCTGCAAACTGGTCACAGTTGTACTAAGAAAGCATCAGGTCCTTTGAAACACAAAATCCACAGTTTCATAAAATGGGTCAGTGCTGAACAAAAAAATCTTCTTTCTTGGAATTAAAATAGGCAAGGTGCTTTCTGGTATTTCACCTGACTCACATATTATCACAAACATGATACATTAATGGTTATAACTATGTTATAGCATCAAAAGGTCCCCATTTTTCAGGTTTTGCTCTTCTTTGAAACTATTAGGCTCTACTATGGCATGAACACACAGAAAGATATTGCCCCTGTGAGAATGCAAAATAGTATACCACCTTTCCTGGATAAACTAGGGTAAACTATGAAATGTGAACAGATGTCTTTTAAAGTATGAAGAATGACAACCAATTTTTAAAAATACGCTGAAGAAAACTCTGTAAGGTTTGTTTTTTTCCTTGCTTTGGTTTTCTGTATTAACACTTGGGCTCGCACTCAGTATTAATCCCTCCCATATTCCTCAGCTCTTGTGTAGAAAACACACCACAGTCCTACAGCTGCGCCATTTCGAAGTCTGCACAACACGCTGTACATGCCACTGGTTGACATTTTATTGACAACAAAGGCCTGCAGCACGGCAGTGCTTTCAGAGATGGGATTAACATAATGAACTCCATCTTCATGGCTTTTTCATGGCATTTCTTTATATAAAAGAGCAAAAAAAGACCCAAACCAGAAACAAACATTTTTTTTTTCTACTCTTTTAGGACACAATCCCCTCTGATATAACTGTACAGTCCTAAAGGAGAGAAAAGTCTATAAGTAAAGAACACATTTGTACTTGTAAGAATGATATAACTGCTGAAAAACTAGGGGAAAAAAAGATACTGACCTTTCTACGAGGCAAGAAGAGCTCAAGTGTGGGGCCTGCACTAGTACAACATTATAGATGATTGAGTAAACTCCATCACGAGATAGTAACATGAACAGTGCTGTGACCTCCTGACACCCAGGGACAGGCTGAAACAATTTTGCAGCAATGCAAAACACCAAGGTTTCAAAATTCTTAAAACTACACCTACAAAATCCAGGAGATATTGCTTATGTCAGTCCCAAGTCAAATGGTCCTCATGCATGAGCAGCACGCACAAACATAGCCACTGAACCCAGCCTAGATTTGCCAGATGCCCTGCCCATGTTTGCAGGATGCTCCCAAATGCAGGAAAGAGAGTGGCACCCTAAGCAGGAATCAGCAATTTTGTCTGCAAAGCTGTGATCTTCCCCTCTTAAAGCTTCAAGAAAACTCTTCAATGAAAAACTTCTTGGCAGAGTTTTCATCTGTTCTTGGCTGGACATGCTAGCCAAGTCTGAAGCACACAGAGATCTGCTTTATTTTTGTCCCAGTACATGAGTAAAACCCCACAATATTAATGTTTTTTTACACAATGAAGTGGAGAAATCACACAGACATAAGTCCTGCTTGAATGTAGTTGCTAAAAAATTAATTTAGACCATTAGGAATTATGGTTTCTGATTGTTGCAAATTTTCTCGATTTTCTTTTGGTCTGTCCCTTTCTGAAGTCCTGTATCCAAGCCTTCCTTTTTGAAGCCTTCTACAAATACATGAAAAAACTACCTATGTATCTACATGAGGAACTTATTCAGACCCTTTTGTGGGTGACAACAGAAGAACAGGGCAATTTGATATGACCTCAAACTGCAATTTAATCAAATTAATGTTGCAAAGGTGCCTTAGTAAGAGATCAAAGTAAAAAAAAATGACTGTAAAAAAATCACAGTGGCCACCAATTGCAGCAAAAACCTGTCTGCAACTGAATTGCCAGCATTAAACTAAAACATTATATCCACTTAGAAACTAAAAGGTGCAAACAAAACATGCAAACTGCTTACAAAAATGGGGCAAATTACCCTGGTCACTGTGGAAGTAGAGGGTATTCAACAACTTTTCTAAAAGTTCAGTCAACTTGCGGAATCATAATTCAGTTTCTCTAGGATGTTCTGAGATCCTGAAAAACAAACACGTATCGCGGACCATACCCAATCCCTCCACCCTGGTTCACAACTTTTGTTTAAGGAAGACAATCTGTATTGTGAAAAAGGCTGTCCTCATTTTCCTAACATACTTTCCTGTGACTTGAACCCTCAGTTATATAAGAGTGGGAAGCATGGACAATTCATTCTTAATGCTAGCTCAGTCCTGGCCTCTCCTGGGCACTGGCTGAAAATAATACTAAACCATGCTGAATCATTTACAGTAGCTTTATGATGTGGATTATCATTCAGCAAGGACTGACCTGACCTCATCGCACTCATTTCATGCAGCAATGCAGACTGGACTCCAACCAGAGTCTAACAAATGCCACTCACATTGGCACCAACACAAGTCATGCATTCATGTAGAAGGCTCACTCGTAGAATAAAACTGCTTTAAATTTATTCTTGAACTAAACCTTCAGTAATTGTCATATCCTTGCCTCTTCTGTCAGCATGGACACAGCTTTAAAACTGTAGGCTGCCCAGACATACATGCAGTTTTTTGTTTCAAGCAGCTTCCCCACTCTTATTTTCAGAAGGGTACTAGCCATTAGGAGAAAATATTTTGTTAATCAATGCTTCCAGCAATCACACAGATTTCTAATGCCTCTGCTAAAATAATGGTCCTTTATTCTGCTTCTTCCTCCAGACAGAGATTCTGGTCACAAGGCATGGGAACAATTTACCTCCTCTTGGACACAAGAGATACTGTGCTACAGCACAATGCAAAAATGTGAGCTCCTCAGTCATGCAGGACCTGGTCATATGGCTGCCCACTGAATTCCTTCTCTTTCCACCATCATAAAAGGGAGTACAAGATGCTGTTGCCATTTATATTCCACTGATTACACAAGCTATTTTCATGGCAGGACTCTGCTGTTGCATTCCATCTCACAGACTGAAAAGACTGAGCTTTTTTAGTGGATTCTATTAAAATAGATGTTGGTTCCAACAGGACAAATTCATCAGGTAGGGAGCTTTTACAATGAGTCATTTTAAGGTAATCTTTGTACACATCCTCTTCAAATAGCTTGAACTCTTTGAACGATAAAAGTGCACAGAAACAATGCTAGCTGTGAGTGGAGAAGAAATGTTTTAAAAGATGGTTTTGTTAAATGTTAAACCAGAAAACTAAATTCTGATTTTAGACTGGATTTTTTTTAATGTATATTCCCATCCTTACTGATATCTTTCTACTAATAAACTAAGGGAAACAAAGGTTTTAATTGCAGGACACTTTCATTTTTAGTCATGAACTGTCATTATCAATCATTTATGTTTTCTAGTGAACTCCTACACTAAATAAAAAGAGAATATAAGAATAAATCTTTTAAAAGGAATCAATTTGGTGCACATCAATCCCTGCAGGCCATGTGCTCGTAAGTCAATAGTTTAAAATGAAAACATCTGATCAAGGTAATACACCTGTTAAAGGAGCATAAAATTCCAAACCCAATGGTAAAATATAAAGATTATGAAGCCTCTTAAAGGAGCCATCAAAGTAAACTATTACACAGATACATCTGCTTCATACTAGCACCTGCTCCATCAGTGCCACTCACAATAAATGAGCATTAGGACAAACATTTCATAGAGCATCTGCAGAAAATAGTTTTTTTCCGAAAGTGAGTAATTCAGCTCAAGAAAACAAAAAAGTAATTATTTAGCCCTGCATGCGCTTTTTAATAAAGTATCTCCAAGCAAGAAAAAATATTAATGATCTGAGCTCATCACAAATCTGTGCGTTAGCAGTTTATCAGTCATGTTTTACAGATGGAGCAACTCCAATACACGATAGGCAGAGTGAAGTGACCAGCAAGCTTGAGTGTGTTGAGAGCTGGGCTCAAGCACACTCCAAAGCTCACAGGGAACCAGTACTATCACTGCTGCTATGACTATTACTATTACACCGTTCAGCCACTTGTTCTCTTTTTCCTACCTCAGCAGCTCTATCTTTTGCAGTTTTGCTGGAAGAGGAAACAAATCCCCTCACCAGCACAGGAATCCTTGCACTTTTCCAGTGTGTCATTTCCCCCCCTTCCTTCTCAAGCAATACAAATCCCCCATGGAAGCTCTCTGCCAACATACTCACTTGTGCATGTGCTGTTGGTAGAGCCAGGGGGATTTTTGTTTCTCTTTTGTTTCCCTCTTTTTTTTTTTACTTTTAATTTAAACAAAGAGTGCTCAGGGCTACATCTGAGGGATTTTTGAGCCCCTTTCCAAAAGCTTATGGGCCTTCTGAGTCTCAGTTGTAATTAGTCTCAACCATGTTTTGTAGTGCTTGTGATCCCAGTTGGGTTTGGCCCTGAGTTTAAAATGGAGGGAAGGGTTGGTACCTGGTTTTCCTGCTCCAGACTTTCTCCACCTTTCCCACTCATTTTTTTTTCTGAGGTTTTGCAGACATGAGAGGAAGAGAAATATGGTTGCATAAATAGGGCCAGGGGAGCAGCACAGTTTCTCCTTCACATGACACCTTTCTGTTGGCCTTCCTCCTGGCTCCCAACCAAACCAGCGGCCAAACCTCCTCCGGCTGCACAGCCCCAGGAAAGGCTTTCACAATGCTGATAACACAAATTTTACACTCCTGCATCTTCCCTTCGTGCAAAAGAACGCTGATCCCAATACCTAAACTTTATGTCACCCTGGTCCCTGACCATGGATGCTGCTGGGGGGGCAAAGAGTGCCTGCAGGCAGCTCCCAAGGGGAGACAGCGAGTGCTTCCCACCCAGCGGCGCATGGGCCCACAAGAGGAGATAAGTGTGAACCAGAGCCCACCAGTGTTTCCCTTTTTACTCCAGAGGCCACTGGTGTAATGTTACCCTCTGCATTACCACATGAGTAATGCCACTCATGTGACCAGAATTTCCAGGTGTGGAATTCAGATTCTTTGCACCTTTGACTTACCTCATGAGGGAGAGACGCCATGGTCCCAGCCGCCTCAGTCCTGAGACCACAGTCCTTCACCAGGAACCTAAGCTTTTTCATCCGGGATCCTCAAAAAACGGCATTTAACACATCTGTCAAAGTGGTTGAACAGTCAGGACCACTGTCAGGCTTTATATAATGCTGCATTTTTGGCCTTGTTTTTGAAATGCCCGGTGCAGGTGTCAGCCCGTTTAAAGGGTACAGTATGTGTGCACACCTCGCCTTCCCCGTCAGCGCGTGAATTGTTACCTCTCAGAACGTATTGCCTTGGCACTGCTGACATTTATGTAGAACAGTGAGGTCTATTTTGCCAGCTATGACTTCAGCGTCATTCTCAATAACTTTAAAAGATCAACCATAACAAAACAAAAAGGCTTCTGAATTTTATTGGCACGTGCTACCACAGGAAATATGAAATACAGGCACCTGTCACAAGTGATCCTTCATTTTCTGAAAAAAAAAAAAAAGGAAGGAGAAAAAATCAAACAAAATAAAATAAAATTAGAAGGAGAAAAAAATAAAAGAAAAAGAGGGGAAAAAAACAATCATAGGCTGCCGAACTGCTCTGATCTGTAAGGCCAGATTAAAACAGAGGAATGATTCAAAAATAGCCTTGTCTGAAATATGGCACCAAAGGTAAGTGCAGTGAAGAAGTGCTCCTAGGCAGGGCAAGGTAGAGCAGGTGCCTGCTTTGGGCATCGCTCACAGGGTGACAGAGCTGCTCTGGAAAGAAGGGGTTAATATTAGCTGCGTGTTATACTCAGCGATGCCTTAAATAATCATCACATGGCTCCTGTAATCTGTTCCATGCTGTCAGCACTGGGTTAGTCATAATAATATCAGATAAGAGCTGTTCAAAGTGACATACTAACCAACATGAGAGCCACATGACTTTCTGGCTACATGGCTGCCCTTCACCTGAACTTTGGCTTAGATAGTTTTATACCAGCACAAGGTGCGCTGGCGTCAGAGCGACTTCTCTGCATCGGTGGTGGAAAACCGCCAGCATCCCCGAGCACCCCAAAGCCCTTTCTCTGCAGATGGGAGGTTCTGCTGCTGGGGCACCCTTTGGACATCCCCCTCCATTTTTTCTAAGCTGGCTGCAGGGTAAGGAAAGCACTTCTGGCACGGGGCATGCGGGGTGACTTTTCCTTTTTTTACCTTCACTTCCTGTCTCTCTCCTGCCTTCTCTGTTGCAGGCAGCCAAACAGAGGAGCAGAGAGGCAGGGGAGAGGCAAAGCAGGAGGAGGAACCCTAGCTGGGGAGCAGGAGGGGGGCAAAAGCAGGGGAGTGGTACTTGAAGGGGAGCAGGTGCCACAAGGAAAAGCAGCAACGCTGTAAGGATCTGCAGCAGGGAGGGAAAAAGTGGGCAAATTGTGGTGGTCCAAAGAGGGAAAGGAAATATTAGAAACAGAGAAATCGGTGCAAGAAATTGAGCTTTAAAAAGCAAGGACGAAACTAGTTGTTGCATGCCTTGAAAGACATCAAAACCAATGAAAATGCAAGAAAATGCAAGAGATCCAGCTCTCACAAGGTGCCCATGGCCAGATTCAGAGAAAGGAAACAACTTCCTCTGTATCTTATGCAGCACAGCTCCTACTCAGCAGCCACGTCAGCCCAGGGGGAGTTAATGTGATCTCCCCAAATAGCTGTCTGCTGTTTTCTTTTTTAGGCTAGAGAGCTGCCTTTTTTTGTTTGCGGGTGTAAAGTTTCCTGAACAATCGTGCCTTGGTGTTCCAGAAGGCTAAATAAATACAAATAATTAATAACAGCAAGCCCAGTCCAGCAGCAGGCTATGAGCTGGTGCTGAGCAAACCAGGGAAATGGTACAAACACCCTCTTTATAGAAGAGGTGAAAGGAGTGAAGACATCTTTCTTGACAAGAATCATGTTATCCTGACAGTGCTCCAGTGGCACAAGACTGCCCGTGTCCTACGGCTCCACTCTCAGGCTCTACTAGGGTGCGCCTCAGTAACACTGCAGAGCTCCAGCACCTGCCAGCCTGGCTGCACTGTGCGAGCAGCTCCCTGGAGAAGGCACGGGGACAGCTGGACCGCCCAGAAATGAGAAGAGCTGAGCAGGCCAGTGGAAAAAAAGATCAGCTTGGGAAGAGCACAAGGGGAGGAAAGGGAAATGTAGAACGGAACTGCTGTGTGAAGGAAAGGAATTCAGGGGAAAAAAAGTAAAATGAGTGCAACAAAAGAGGGGGGGAAAAAAGAGGGAAAAAAAAAAGAAAAAAAGGGGGAAACATAGCATTAAAGAGAGGTTAAAAGAAAATGGGGAAACATTACCAAAATGTATTTTGATTTATTTTGCTGAATTATCTCTTCCCTTATATACTGCAGCATACATCATCTCTACCTCCTAAACCATTTTGCCCCCTGAATCCTCCTTGAGGAAATCTGGATTTTGAATCTTACTGCTAAGTGTTTGGCAAGTGTTCATCTATGTTACATTAAAATGCCAGTGGCCATCTAACATATTCCCATATGAGTCCCCACTAAGCCAAAAAGGATGGTGTCTCAACAAGCTTGGTGAAGCCATGGCATTGCAAACAAAGGGAAAAAAGGGCAAGTGTTTACCCATCTGCCAACGGTCAGCACAGGCCAACTGCAGATGCTGCTCACACAGACCTTGTCCTGAAGACAATGTATAGTGGTGGCTGGATCAGACCCTGGCTTGCCAAGAATTATGATCAGTCTCTCACTCACTCAGCAAGACACCTTCAGCAAGGAGAGAGAAAACCTGCACAGCAGCAGTCCATTCCTTCCCTAGCACTTGCAGGTCTCTCGAGTATTATCTAAATACCTGCTCTCCTGGTGCTGGATTTAAGGAAGAGTGGAAAGGGACACTTACATTAAGACTTATTTACAGAGGCTAGGTTGCCTACAGTCAGTGGACATAAACTGGCACCTCTGGGCCCAGTTAAAACCTGAGTCACTTTATGGACGTATCTGTGTCGTTCTCTTCACTGCACAGAGAACCAAAACTAACCATGCTCTCAAGTCCTCAAATTAAGTTGGACAAATCTAGGAACATGAATTTGTTTCCTAAAATTAGGTGGCCTCAGTTCCTGCATTGTTCTTGTGAAGACTCACCTCTAGGATATGATGGGGAGTCTGCTAGTGTCATCTCAGAAGCTAGCACCCTTTTTTCTACCTAACTGAAGCCTGAGTGTGTTTTCTCTTCTGGTAACATGTCAGAACTGGTGTTACACAACAGTGAAATGGCTGGAAATGGCTCCCTGCTTTTTTGAGTCCTCTAACCCTAAGCAGGGCTCTGGGATGCACTCACATCTCCCTCTATGAGAGGTAGAAGGTATGTTAGCCCTCTTCTCTTACTGAGCTGTGCAGAATTTTGTTCCAAACTATGCCATTTATTATTCATTATTATTTAATGGGACCAAAGAATGCAATATGTGTAACCAAGAAATGTGCCAAGTAATGTTCTTTCCTTTAATGGCTAGATCAAAGGGAACTTTATGAGGCTGGTGCTGGCTAAGTCAGTAGTGGCATTTGCCCCCGATACTCTGCAGCACACCTTACTCAACCATAGTTTTAAAATCTTTAAAATAAGGGACCAAAAGGTGTGCTAGGCATCTAAAGTTCACTTGCCTTTATGAGCTTTTTTTCCGTTTTCAAATAAATGTTTTTGGAAGACATTTCTCTAAGCCGACTTGCAGTTAAGTGCTTAACATAGCATCTCGAGTACTCAAAAAGCAAACAGTCCTTGGAGAACACTTTTCCTACTCTTGCTCTAAATGCATGCAGTGGGTGATGGAAAGGCTCTTAGACCAGCCAGAAAAGGGATGATTTTCTGATTTTTCTCTTTTCTCCTTTAGTCACCAGCTGCTTCGTCAACAACTAGATATCCCCCGCTCCCCTCCCTGCCTCGCCCCCAGTAAGATTTGTAAATGTCTCTGGAAAAGTTGTAAAACTAGCTCTAGCAGGATATGCATTCACCCTAATGCTGAAGACTCTCAACTGTGATAATTTAGCAGATCATTAATCCCACTCTCTAAAGGAGGCTGTAAAGCAGAACTAAATATGCAAATCCTCTTGTGCTTTAAACTTGCATCTGTCTGTCCGTCCATCCAACTATCTATCCATTGTACTGGAATTCTCCTAAGATCACGCTGTATTCTAATCCATTAATGTAGCTCAACTGGAGCATACAAGATTAAATAATAAGAAAAAAAAAAGATTTAAAAATAACGTGGAGGCCTCAGTACAGTGGGCAATCTCCCAGACTTTATGATCTGCACCACACGTGCAGAAAGGGGTGCGCACAGCACCGGGGGTGAGTAAATTAGCCTTTTATCACCACCCACTGACATTCAAGCACCTATTACTGTAAGGCACAAGTGCAAATGAGGTGGGTGGCCTCTTTCTAGTCCACTTCACTGCACTGCAATGCAATCTGGCATGACCTCCAATTCCTATTCAGGACAGCGAACACTGTGGTATCAGGGGGTTTGGGTATTCTGGCATGGCTGCAGGTGGTATGCTTGCGCAGTAACTACCTGCACAGTGCCCAGGGCTAGACATTTTGCTCACATGAGCAATAAACTCCCTCAATCAAATGTAACTAAGTGTATAATTTACTATTTGCAGCTATTCTAGCATGGAACTATTCCTGCTTTAACTTAGATTCTTTTAGGTTTTTCTTCTGGCTTTAAATCAGAATCCTAAATGAACATTTTAAAATGTAATGATCTTTGCTCCTTAAAAATTGCAGTATCAACGTCTATGGGGCACCTTCACAGCGAGCACTGCAGTGACTTTTAAGATGCAGCACAAATCAGACTGCTAACAAATGCAAAGTAACATTGCAGGTGAAAACTCAACAATCGGTCCTGGACCCTACTATACATATGCAGTATCCAGGTGGAAAGAATGTCCCCCATCTCCTCAGTGGTTCTGGAGAGCAAAACCCAGTATAAAGAATATGCAAAGCTCACAGAACCTAACCCAGTGGAAAATATCAGTTCCTGCTTGAACCATAGGAGCTCTGGAAGGCAAGAGTTGCCTTATTTCTGTTCAGGGGAAAAAGGGGCACTGTGCAGATGGGGAAGACCCAGCTTCAGCAGTTTGTGTCAGGGAATAACAGATTTATTCTTGGTTGGAAAGCCCTGTGGGGAGTTGCAGCAATCTTAAGGCTGGAACTAACACAATCTCTCCAGCAGCCACAGGACTCCACTCCTGTCTGGAAGTGCAGCTGATGCTCCCATATGGGATTTAGCTGCTGGCAGAGAAACTCTCTGATTTGCTACAGAAATCTCCACTCTCATTCCTCAGCCACTTCAGTGTACTGTGTGGAGAGCTACTCATCTAGGGAGACCTAATGGGCTGTGTCTGCCTCTTACACCTTTAAAACCTTCCTATTCCCTCACTGAAAAGCTCACATCCAGAATATTCCTCTGAGAACCTTGTGGTCTAAGGGACTACTTGGGCTTACAGAAGGTTGTTTTCTGAAGACCACTTCTGCCTCCCCATTGTTCCAGTAGAATCTGGCACAGTCCTATATGGAGCTTGCCAGTGGCCTCAACACATCAGAATCCAGCAGAATGAAGGCTGAGAACTGTGGATACACCATGGTGTCTTGAACACAGCAGAAATTACCCACATGTGCCATTCGTATGTATGTGTAGGCACATGAGAACTTTTATATTTGCTTGTATATACTCAAAAACCTGCAAACACTCCAGAAACCAGGCAAAATCATCTGAAATCTCCTCCAGACGTTTTTCCTTCTCTCTAACCTGCTACAGGCAATTTCCTCTTCCCACTGTTCCTGACAAGATCCCTGGGTCCAGCTCAGATATTTGGGCTAGACCAAAAGCACAATTTGCTGTGCCCACTGGATGGTCTAGTGACCATTTGGTGATGGAAGTAACACAAACCTCGAATTATTTCATGTCAGACGTACAGGAGGTCATTGCTTTACAGTGGCCTATAAAGGTAAACAAACAAATGTGCATACCTATTGTTTCTGCTACTGAAACCAGAGATGAAAGCAACACAGAAATATTGACCTTTGGCATATTGAAACTTCTATCTAGTGAAGCAGGACTTGGCTTTTAGTGAAGATGTTTGATGGGACAGGAGAAGAAAAAATGCATAAATAAATTTATACATATCTCAAAACACACGCAAAAGGTACAGCTAGATTCACAAGTAAGAGAAGGAATAGTAGAAGCAAACATAATTAATTATGAAATTAATTTCAGTATAGAGCATGAAAATAATGCTAAACCAGCTCCTTAACCTCTGCTCCAAACAATGTGGCTATTGTCTCCCTGTAATCCCATATCTCAGGTCTGGAAGCACCGGATTTTGTCACTCAGCACTGATGTGTGAACTCATATGGAGTTTGCATCTTTACACCTTGTATCTATATGTATACACACAAAAAAAAAAAAGTATTTGTTTACAAAATACTCTGTAGTGGGAGGAAGAGATGGAGAGACAGACAAAGAGGAAGGAGGGAGGCAGACAGGCAGGAAGGAAGGAAGGAAGGAAGGAAGGAAGGAAGGAAGGAAGGAAGGAAGGAAGGAAGGAAGGAAAGAAGGAAGGAAACCAAAATCTGATACTTATGTGTGCATAGGTACCAATTAATTCTACCAATTAAAATGGCAATAGAAATCAAACCAAAGCTGCAAATACTCAATGCCTAAATATTATTGCAGTGTTCCATTGTGCCTGGGCCTATTCCAATATGAAGCAGCTCAGAAATTAAAAATAGAAACAATAGGGACTTAAAAAAATTAATCCTCACTCACAATGCACACAAACACATTAAGCTATTTATTTTTACGTTATGTGTCAGCTCTGCATCGAGAGAATTTCACAAATAACTCTGTGTCCCATGCTCTATTACATGCATGGGGTATTCAGAAGAACAAGAGTTTGCTAACCAGACACCATTATAACCACAAGAAATTATAGGACTTTTTTTTCTGCAATAGTTTAACATGATTTTAATTATATATGAAGAAAAATTTGAATAATTAGCTTTATAAAAAACTGCCATTTACTTCAGCAAGTGTTTAGTTCTTTTACTCATAAAATGAATCACATCCATCCAAATTTCAGGCTCACAACAAAGAGCTGCTCAAGAATACAATGCAACCTATTCTGACAGCATCTTCTCATTGCTGAAGACAAGTTTACAAAGGGAAGAGCAAAAGTAAGGAAGCAGTCTTACTGTCTGCTATCTACAGGGTCATCCCTAAATCCATCTACTTGGTGTTTGTGTGCCACAAGCATTGTATTGAGGAGGCATTTTACAGACTACCACAACGTACTGCAGGATGCTTCATGTAGTATGAAGCTTAAAGCAAAGTAGAAGAGCTAATAACTCTGCTCTTATACCACCAGCATAAAACATACCCCTGCAAAGGGAAAGATTAGCATTAACTGCCTGTTGTCAAATTCATCATTTTCCCCAATTTATTAGAAGCTTTGTGCATTGCAGCACCATAAGAACAAGTTTGTGAATACTGCAATACACCAATCTTTATTCTCCCTTTGGCAAATTAATGCAGATATTTTGCCTTATGATAATTCCTAATTAATAAGAGAGTTAGGAAAAGTCCCACTCATTTGGAACTCCAGTGCTACTGTTATTCATTTGAAATTCAACTCTTAAGTTTTTAAAAAAATAAAATATATACAGCTCTCTCTTTATCACATTCCATTTACTGCACGAATACTTAATATTAGTAAATTGGTCCCTTTGGGAATCTAAATGTAGGCACATATAATAATACACGTTGAAAACCATAATTCTATCATAATCACTTCTCATTCCGGATTGTTGGTTTTAGTGTTTTTGTTGTGTGTGTTTGGTTTTTTGTTGCTGTTTTTTTTTTTTTTTTTTTTTTTTTTTGGGGAGGGAGTTGTTAATTCAAAAAGGAGACTTCATACTGAAGAGGTACCGTAAGATTTGGCTATTTACATAAACAGCTTAAGTTTGAAGTGCAAGCTCACTCATGTGCAAATAACCCTTTCATACATGAAATTCTTACGTGTAAAGCTAGAGAGTTAAATAAACTCTGCACTACAGATTCACTTCAGGTAGTCTGTACAATTTTCTGCACAAAAGACCATCAGGTCAGCCTGAAAACCACTTGTGAATGATTTAAAATATAGGAAAAATAACACAAGCCTGTAGATCAAAGCCCAGGGCTATGTTTTCAAAGGGTGTTTACTGTAGGTGACTTATGTGCACAGTATGTTCTTACATCTTCCAGGTTTTTGAATGGTGATAGGGACAGGCAATTTTAACTCATTCTGAGTCTGCAACTTTAATAAGTGAAAAAAATTGTGAGGCAGACTCCACAGTCAGCAAAAGCTTCCCACATAGCGCACTCCAGTGAGCAGGAAAGAAGGGTATGCGCAGGGGAACAACAACCGCGAAGAGGCTTAACCTGATTTCCTAGTTGGTATTTCCAGCCCTGCTGACGCACGCCCAAGAAGGCTGCTCGCATGCGATCTGCCAAGGTGTCGCTGCAGGGATCTCGGTGCCGGCAGTCCCCTGCCATCCTGCTCCCGCAAACCTTCGCGGCAGGAGGGAGCACCTCAAGCCCACGGCCATCAACGGGGTCTGCAAATCCCCACTGAAGCAAGAGCGGAGGGGCAGCATCTGGCCTGATGCTCTCTTCAGAGGCACTTGGCATTCACATTTTAAAATAGGCAGGTTTTTCACAAAAGAAAAGGAGGAGTGGGGAGAGTATTGTCTTTCTTTAAAAGGATAGTACATTAGTGACGATATTTTTTTGTTAGATCCCCGTTTGTCTGGTTGGGGAATTTATGGACTTTTAAAAATAGATTTTGCCAAACAATTGTGTGGGCAACTGCTGACTTGCAGTCTGCAAGATATCTTTCCGTCAGCCTCAGGAAGATTAAAGCAGCTTCTATTTTCATCACAAGGGAGCTAAGGATGTAGGCACAAAGGAGAAATTCACTTTTTGCCCACATCAAGCTGAGCCTCTTGCCAGACGATGCAGCGTTCACTGCAACAATTGCCAACATAATGTGTTACCTTCTATAGCCCCTTCAGGTTGAAGAATAGCCTTCTCCTGCTACACGTAGAGAGCAGGAGTATTTCCCAGTTCCTGGGTCTACTGTTTAACACTAGGACAACTTCCTTCCTAATGCTGCATGCCAAAAAGCTGAAAAAAAAGTACCACTGATACACAAAGGAGGAAAATCTCTGTGCATCACATGCATTTAAGAAAAGAAATAGAGATGAAAATAAAACATCCTCTGAAAGATCACAGTATTACTTATTCTTGTATCTTCTTTTAAGTCCCGATTCTAATCTCACCAGCATGATGCTCAGAGAGAAAAGCAAGTCACAGCCTCATATGTACCCGTTAGATAGATGAGGGGGGAAAGAGCCCTGCCAGCATATCAGTACAAGACAAACCTTGCATTAAATAGGGATACAGGGACTCAGAAATGAGAATGATCTTCTCAGATGTCAAATCCAGGCCCCTGGTGTCCCAGGCTACAATGTGGTGCAGTTCCTTTTGGAAAGCAATCACCAGCTCCCATAAGGAAAGTCCAGTGCTACCCTCAGAAGCAGGCTCTTCCAGAACTTCACTCCATTCATGGTCTAATCTTTCTCCAATCTTCAACCTGCCTTTCGTTAGTTTATATCCATTTGTGCTTGTGAAAACATTGTTTTGTAGCTTGAACAATCCTTTCCTTCCCTGGTGTTTATCCCTCTAAAGTATTTATGGTAAGCAATCAGATCCTCTTTCTGCCTTTGTTTTGCCAGGCTATCCAAGCCAAGCTCTTTAAGTCTCCCTCACAAGACAGGCTCTCCATTCCTCTGATCTTCTTGGTACTCATTCTAAACTGAATTTATCATCTGTGCACACAGATGACCTGTTGTACATAGTATTTTTGATGGGGTCACATCACTTAATATGCCATGGAAATAATATAAACAGAAGAGATATGGGAGAGAATCTATGGGATGTTCCAGTTATCCTTGTATACATAGACTCATAAATGTACTTGGCACTTACTGACTCAAAGACACAGATATATTAAAATGTAAGTACTTAGACAAACAAAGACAGGAATATTTTCCTTTGTTTAGCCAGGAAAAAAAAAAAGATAATTTTACCCTGAACCTAAATGTAGCTTTGGAGGAAAAAGTTTACTCTGGAACCTATTGAACTGAAACCACGGCTTTGATACCATGAAATACCATCCTCCTTTTTATAACAAGGGAAGGGCCCTGTGCCATAGTTCCTATTTCAAGCCCTGATAAAAACCTAAGTGAAGTGTAAAATGTGAAGGAAAACTTGAGGAGAAGACCAGCATCTTTAGCAGCTTAATTTTCTTCAGCCTGATTTGAAGGTTGTGCTGCTGCTGGAGAAGCAGATACAGAGACCGAAAAGCAAAGCACCTCACCAACTTTCTGATGAGGCAACTGAACCGCCCCCACTTGCAAGTACATGCAGTGACCCATGAGCACATTTAGGAGCCTATTGCTAAGGGCCCCCAGCACAAAACTAAAGTAATCCAAACCAGGCAGTACTGTACACGTAGCAATTGTGTCAAGGTATGCCAGAAGTCAGCAGGCTTTCAGCAACATCCCACATACGGCTGCAAACACTCGTGCCAGTTAATTAGCAGTGGCATTAAACGAGAAAAGGGACACTGAGCAGGACACTGGGGTTAACCTTACCCTATGTGAGCTGTGCCATATGATCTTTTATTCCATCTGTTATCAACATACTTCAAGAGATTAATTCAATACTCACAATTTTGAATGAGCAGATACCATTTTGTTACTCCATATCATACTTCACAAGTCTCAAATGTTCAGCGTCTGATTGACAGCTTGAAGAGGTGCCACAAGGTTAAATGACAGCCTATCAATTTTTCAAGGGCAAGAAATCCTTTACAAGACATTCAGAGGTTTTTCCTTTTAGCATTTTTCCATTGTTTGCCTAACCTAAACCTCAGGCACACGCTGGAGTTTAAGGACATGCTGCTGTAACAGAGATCATCAGTCAACAATGAAAAAAAAATCTCAGAAAGGTGAACCATATGCCCATCCTGAAAACACATACAAATTATGGTAGTTGCAAAAGATATCGCTGCAGGTTCAGCTTCTGTGGCAGAGCCTCTGCCATTAGTGCCACCATGCCCAGTGTTGGCACCCGCTCCTGAACTCAAGCGATAGCCCTCCCATCAGTTCTAGAAGGGACTTATTTCCACAGGCACCACCCACCACAAAGGCACCTTGCTCCTCTAACCCTGAGATAAAGCTTTACGCCACATCAAGGACGGCATGAGAAAAATGATAGCTTTACTACTCACAACAATGCAAGGGGAAGATGAAGCTGTGAAAATCCCCGTGCTCGAGGAGCTGCTCTACTGGACCGTGAGCGAGGGCAGCCAGACAGAAACATGCAGCCAGGCACATGCAGCACTGCTTTTCTTTATAGGAGGAGACAAGTGATTTCCTGGCATATGTGCAAATGCCTTGGAAAGTACCGGCAGGCACATATGAACATTGCCTGGTAGCTGGCAATGCCTGTGAGCATGAGACCCCTGCTGTAAGGGAAGCTGGACGGTGCCCCTTGTCCTCCCAGGTGACAGTCACTGCTGGCACACAGGTCGAGCACTGCTCCCTGCCTCATCCTGCCTGGCACCCAGACTGCACAGGATAGGAGCTGGACAAACATCAACAGTAGCTTTTTATCGGCCACTGGAAATAGGGCCAGTTAGTATGATCGAGTCATTAATCTGGTGCTATACTGTAGGTCAAAACGTCCTTCTGTTTAGATCTTATTGTCAAAGTCTTCTGCTTCTTCAGCATCATGATTTACTGTTCTGAGAGATGTAACTTCATGTCACTGTCACTTTTCCTGTATGTGTTCTGCTCTTTGCCTCTGAGACATCTTGACACACTGATATACAAACCAGAGACGCAGAGATGGTTGTAAATACTGCACTAGGATCCATTCCTAAAAACTTGAAGAGACTCTAACACAACTAATTGCACATGTGCAAGGAAGAGGTTGACTTGAGAAATTCATAAAGAAAAAATATTGCATTAATAAATTAGGAGCTGCAACCTGTCTAAAGTTCAGCTCTATCGACTGCTAGAACATCTGAATGATTGCTATAATTACTGTAGATACCAGTGCCGCTTTGCAATATGGCCTCTTGTGCTTGTATTGTCTTTCCCATCTTTGCAGCAGTATTATAGCTCCAAATGCAACTGTTGCTGAATTTAAGCCGAAGTGCCTGGAAGGCAAGGGCTGTATTTTATACCACTATGCTTCTGGTGCTTAATTGGGTCCTAAACTAAATATGCTGAATATATACTTAATTAAATGTGCTAAAGAAATATTCTAGGTGCATTTAGAAAAGATTTGTTTGGTCAACTAAGATGTTTTGCAACTGTAATTGCATTATTGTTATTGGCATTTCTAAATCACTCTCTGCATTTCCTTTGGAATAAATGTCTTAGTAGCTCACCACTATAATGTATTTCTATGCTACAAAACTGGAGGAACACATTATATATTCATGTACACTTGGCTTTAACCACTTACAGTATAAAAATGAAGTAAGGATTATTATGCAGTAAGTTTGCTGAACAATCATTCTTTTAAACCATAAATATACTCTGCATATACCACAACATCCACCCAGTAAGAAATTGGGTAAACAGAACTCACTTATATTTTGAAATTGAATGGACAGTTAAAACTGAATTAACTGGGCAAATAATAGCATTTCAAACACGTAAAGAATAGTTCACAAACTGTGGGATAACACAGCCTATTTCTCTTGCAGTACAGGGAAGAGAGAGTTATTAATATCATGCATGTTCCTGATACATATACCTTCATTCAAAACCAGGTTTTGATAGTGGTCTTAAACAGCTAAAATTATAAAAAGATAGAAAGTCCCTTTATATTACATTTTCTGAAACATCATCAACACTGCAGCACAGCAAAGGAAAACCAAATCCATTTTATCAGCTTCTAAATGTAATGTATATTACCTGTGTGATAATATCTTCTGTCATACTATCCAAGACATTTACTTTCTCAAAAATCACAATCAAAAACAAAACCAAAGAACACAGGACACTAAAACAGAAAAGGGGTGGTCTTTAGAACAAACTGACTATATTGAATGTGGGCAAAGAAAAAAAAAAGGGCAGGTTTAATTTTTGCACTTCAGTAGTTTTTTGATGTACAGGGACTTTTCACTGTTTCTGTGTATTGCAGTTTTGTTAACAGGCAAGTCCCAGGCATATGCTTTTATAACAAAAACATATTTGGTTTTAGCATTCATAATTACTTTTTTTTATAAATTGTGTCATATTTGCAATTTTCACTACTACATCTTTCATATTTTATATTTTTTAACCTCTTGAGAACCTTCTCTTCAATATTTTGGAGTATTTCACAAGGCATGAAATACAAGCAGATACAGTATAAAATAGCTGACTAGATTCAAGTTCAGAAGGCATGGGAAGAAATCCTGCTTGATGCGGTAGATCTCTGGCCACAGATCTGATTTTGTGTGGTGTTTGGGGGAGGGGGGCAGGCCATGCCTATCAAAGCTTTTAAGCACACACTTTGAGCATACAATTACTTTAAATTACTTCAGTAAGATTATTCACACACTTGAATTAAATGCTCTTCTGGATTTCTGCCCTTATGCATGGAACACACTTTATCTCTGCAGGGGCTCCCAAACTGCAGAGAGAATGTGGGAGAAAATACCTGTAGGTATTTTCAGGACCTTATACCAGCACCCAGGTGAGATAAGGTAACATCAGTTGCAAGCAGCAGCTGCTTTCCAGTGACGAGATGGGTGCCTCTTAGAGAACCAGGGTTGGGGATTTCTTACAGCCTATTAAAAAGGGATTCATAGGAAGTTATCCTCTTGTAGAAATAGAATTATTGATCAGAAATCTCTCTTTTCAACTTACATTTTATGCAGACAAAAAACATTCTTCTTATGAAGCTACTCACTTAATTGTTTGGTATTGGATGTTTTTCAATAATTTTGGGATGGAGAGGTGGTACTTTGCCAAGAAAAAAAATACAAACAAACAAAAAAAAGCTCATCTGCTGTTAAGAGAAAAACCTTGCTCATGGTCGAGTTTTCAGCACATAGCAGTATTAAAAAAAATTTGGCTTTTTTTTGTGTGTTTTTTTTTTCTTAAGATAGAATAACTCTGTACTATTTCCTGAACAGCTTTTGTTTCCTGATCCCACATAGCAGCTCCCTTACACAGCTCCACTTGCCCAGACCTCGGCAGACCACAGGTTGGATGAGGCCAGGGAGAGGAGTTGCCCTTTAAACAGACAGTGCAGCTGCACGTAGGTTGTTTGGGGATTTAAGTGTCAACCTCTCTAACTATATTAATGGGAATTTAAAGTGTAAGAGGGACCACCAATCCAGAGACGGAAAAAAAAAATCTTTGATTTGACATTACTTCATTACTTCAGCATCAGGACCAATCCAGAACAGCATGCACTTCGTAGCTTTCATGGGTAGAATGACATACAAGCTGCTTTTCTCTTAATATACCTCATATTTCATAATGAGAATTATCATGTTGAAAATAGTTCTGAGAAACAAAGACATGTAATCAATGCTGCTCAGAATACTTTAAAACCAGAACTTATTTGTCTGCTTAACAGACGAAACTGTTTAACATTTAAAAGTAGGTGGTATGAGGGATTTTGTTAATTTTGTATTAATAAAGACCCCAGAACCCTGCAAGGATCTGTAGGCTCCTTCAGTAATTATGGAGTGTGCTGAAAGACTATGCATTGCATTCCCAACAACGAGACAGAAGCACACAGTTTTGCTGCAGTCTTGGTACTTTCACTATGTGTCACTGTGCATCAGCATTAGCTGAAGAACCGAGAGCATGGCTAACAACAGAGAGAAAAGTAAAAACAATGACATACGATTTTTTCTGAAACATCACATATCTCTTTTCCATATATTAGGAAAAGGTTATGCTCCTTTTGCTCGTAATTATAAAACAAGAACGTTAATACCACAAAGGTTCAGCATAAATCAATTTCAAACTGCTAAATTTATTAGGCAGTGCTTGTAATGAATTATCTGGAATGGGAAACAAATCCAAGGCTAGGATTTTTTGCTGATACTTGCTAATCGTATCGAAAAGACTAGATAACATTTATGTTTCTATTAAGAACTGCTAATTTTTTTACACCTTACAACCGTGGAAATACATTTTCTTATCTGCAGAGTATACTAAACAAAGCTGATTTATACAACTAGAATTGTGTTTAAAATGAATAAAAATTACTTATGATGGCATAAAAATATCAAACTAAATTATACTTAGAATTTTTAAATGTCATGGGGAAGTACTTTAAAGCATATCGTAGATTAACAGTTGTTACTATTCCTGTTCTTAAAATTATTGTATTAGTAGCATTATTATTATAATATAAAGAGGTCTGCAAAAAAAAAGCAGAAATCCTTGAGGCTGCATTTTTTAGGTTCTGAACCAATGCTTACTAGAGTTAAAGAAGTCTCAAGAAATATTTCAGATATACTATTAAGAAAGACTGAAAGTATGGTGGTTTTAGTTTCAATTCTATAATGGCATTTTTAGAAGTACTGATGTATTTCTATCATATGAATATATACATGCATTTCTAGTTCAGAGTTAGATCTTGAATGCAGCAGTCTACAGATAATCCCTATAATTAACAATTAGTCCAGCATTTTAGTTAGGCTTTCTCATCTGAAGTAGATAAGAGTCCAAAGAGAGAAAGAAAAGGGAAAGGGAAAGGGAAAGGGAAAGGGAAAGGGAAAGGGAAAGGGAATAGGAAAGGGAAAGGGAAAGGGAAAGGGAAAGGGAAAAGAAGATGGAGGGAGGGAGAAAATAATTTTTTCTATCTGATTGCTATACTTTCATTCATATGTAGATATATAAAAATATGTTTTAAAAGATACCAGATATTTCTGTTGAAATGAAAACCTATGGGTATTTTCATCTTGACACACAGGGGTCATGAAGAAATCTCAGGAGCTCTAAGGAGAAGATACCTCACTGGTTTGTTGCAGGGATGTGTCCAAAACCCAAAACTGCTGTAGCTCGTGGCTCAACACTGGCAGTATGTTTTGGGCAGACTGACAGGAAGAAAATATGCAATATGAAGAAGCCTTCCTTCACTGTCTTATCAGAGAGGAAAAGTAAATGCCATCATGTTGATTGAAGGGGAGGTATCACACACCACACGGTCACACAGAATGAACACACAGTGAGCAAGAAGCTCCACTTTTTGACAACAAACAAGGCAGGAAAGTGAGTGGACACCTGGTCATTTAAAATGCAGCAGGATTGGAATGTTGGGCCCAGTTGCCAAATTGCTGCTGCTGTTCTGAGCCAGAAGAAGTAAAATGAGTTTCCCTTAAACATTTCAGCTGTTGTGCTGTATCAGAAGGCACTCTGGGCTGGAATGTGAAAACAAGCCCAAATCATTGTCCTGGATTCTTTTCCCACAGTTCCTACTAGCTTTCACACAACCCATCTGACAAATACTGCCATTAGTGCATTACCTTCAAATTAGGACTAATAAAATCCTGTCCCAGCTTCATATAAACCAAGAAGTACATTTTTTTTTCATTTGCATAAAGCACAGTGTTAATTCCAGCAATTGCATGGGCAGATGACAGACTTTGAGGGTATGGTAAGTAATTCCAGCCTGTAAAGCCCAGTATGTACTGACAACGGAGAAAAGCAACTCACATGAGCAGTAACATCACCCATACAAGTCGCCTCCTGCCTTTTATTCAGCAATTCTTTCACCTATTCCTAAAGTTGGTTGCACAAGCAGTGTCTGATAGAGATCTCCCCATTGCCTCTGCACATACAACCTGCACATACAACAACATACTCTCTCCTTACCCTCCCAGTCATAATCATGGCATGACATTTTGGTGCTCTTTGCATCTTCCACCCAATACTTGATCTCTCTTGGCTGTTCCCATCTGCTGCAACACCTCTCACCTGGCCCCACAGCATTTGTGCGCTCGTGGTGCCCCACTCGATCTCAACATAGTTTTTTGTAGAGAAAACCTCATCACTATTCAGCTGCACATCCAAGAAGTGAATATCTAAATGTGAGTATCCAAATGCAATAGCTTTCATCAGAGAGAGTTACTGGAAATATTTAAAATAATTATGCTTCTGTCTAAATTGGTTACTAGTCTTACAGTTAAACTACCAGAAGGATTTCTAAAACAATTGATTTTTTTGCTAGTTAGTGTTTTTTATCAGACAGATAATGGGAGACAAGAAATAAATAAACTCAGGGAGGTACAATTACATCATCTTACTCTTTCAGCATGATAAACAAAATGGTATTCACTTCCCTCCCCAGAGTGCTATGAGGCTTATTCCATTAAGGTTTGTCAAGTACTTGGTTAGAAGACCCTGTAAGTGCATGGTGTTATTAGTAAATATTAAACAGAAAACTAGATTCTAATTATCAGGATAAACAGACTAAGTTCTGCTTGGCTAAATGCACTTGGGAGAGGAACCCAGGACCACCAGGACGCTGCAGTGTTGCGCATCCTTATCAGATCCAACTCCTTTTAGCCTCCAAAAGATCAGGTTTGCTCAGGCTCAAACCTACCAGAATGAAAATTTATCACCACTACTATCCCTTCCTCAACACTGAATAAAAATTTTACTCCCACTTTAGGGCATATTATGCATAGTAGACTGATGTAATTTATTTTTCAGGCATCCCCAAACCTGCTCATCACCCTGTACAGCTGGGACAGAAACAGAGCACACAGGTAAACCACACAGGGCTCTGCTCCTGCACCTGGCAGGGGTCCCTGCCCCTTCAAGTACAAGGTCGACAGTCTCCTCTATCACTGGGCTTGTGACTGCCTTGCCCCTTACATCCTAGCACCTGAAAGAAATTCCCATGCCATGGTCTTTCTGCCTTTTGCCACAATAAAGAGAGAGAGAAAAAAACCCTCCCTGTAAATGTTTCACCAGACATAAAAGAGACATATAAAGCACTTGTGCAACACTGCATTAATGAATCAGAATTCAAGATAAAACTGCCCTTAATATCATGTGTGGGTAAAGGTCTAAAATATTTTTGCATTGATCATTCATGATTAAAACTAATGTCATCTGGTAGCTTTGGTAGTGGTTTTTTGTTTGGTTTCTTTTTTACCTTTGCTGTCAAGTGGAGCCTGTGCTGGGCACAGCCATCTGGGGCTTTACATCTTCCCAAGCGTGCTGTGCAGTCGGATGGCATCTCTCGTGTAAAAGGCAAAGACTGACAGGGATTCAAAGGAGACAATTGCTGCAGTGAAGAATCTCCTTTCACATCAGGGAAAAAGGTGGGGATGGATAAAGCTGTGGAAAATAACAATTCTGGTGGGTAGAACAGGAACCCTAGAGAAGACAGAGAGCCATTCACAAACAGAGCTTTTTTAGGAGCGATCATTTTGCCAGCTTTAAATGTCCTTTAAAAGGGGCCAAGTAACCTACGCCTACTGAACTTCTCCCAAAGACTGCACAAAACACGGGGCCTCCTGAGTGTAGCTAAAGCTTTTTAGGTAGTACCTAGTGATGTATTTTGTTTGAAAGGAAAACTACCTTCACTGTGCTCAGCATTAACAACCCGACCGCTGCAAAGGTAAGAAGGTTTTTCCCACCAGGGGTAAGCTCAGAGATGCTTGAACACATAAATTTTGGACTACAGAGGCCTCTCCCTAATGGGAACTACTCACTGAAAAGCAACATTTGCAAGACTGATGGTTTGGGTTTTCATATAAAAATCTCCTACTAGAAACTAGGTCTTGAAACACCAGCAAAGCCAATGGAAGCAAGAACATTAAGCATGATGGTTTGCAACCTTTCTACCTCTCTACCCTGAAACCTGTAACAAAAGGCTAAATTCAAACAAAGAAACACACAAACAAATGAGAATCTGTGAAGACTTAACACCAGAATCCTTCAATAATCTGTACTGAGCGATTCTAAGAATGGAAGACTTTCAGCCACACCCCTTCCCGATCAAGATGGAGGGAGGCTGGGCTGGAGCAGCCTTAGCAGGGAAGTCTGCTTTAGGCACACCTAGCAGGGCTGTTGATAACTCTGTAAGGCACAGCTTCCCCTTTTATTTATGCATGGATCAACACCAATCCTACCGGCATGCCATACTACCTGGATAGCTTGGTTTTAAGAGAGAAATTGCCATTTATGCCCATTTATTATGTTCTCTATTCATATAATAGCTACAACCTTGTTCGGCAGCCACAACGTGGTTAGGCATAACCTGAGGCATCCTGAAACAGTGGCACCATCTCCTGCTTCTCAGAAACCGCCTTCCAGCACTAAGCAGCCTGAATCAGGAGTATGGACTGAATTGGAACCAAGCAATTTTTAATGCGTCTACTTATTGAATTTTTAATTTGCAGATTATTGACTGTATGGACTGTAATGGCTTTGAACAACAGGGTGAGTGTGTATGCCAGACATCTGAAGTAATTCTATGTGAAAAGAGATGGCAAATTGCTGGAGCCTTTAATTACACTATCATTTAATAGTATTAAGGGCGGGCCTGAAAAAACAGAATATTCTCCCCCTGCACATTTATCTACATCTCAATAAAATGAAATGCCATTTGTGTGAGGGGAAGGGAGCAGTGGCTCTGAATATATATAGTTGTATGTAACATCTCTGAATGGGGTTGGTATGAAAGAGCAGGCCATAAAGAAGTGATGGTTTCAGTCCATGGGATTTTAACACTTTTTGCTTCTGCGATCCTATAAGCCCTCAACATCAAGAAGCCATGAAATAAAAAGTAATTAGTTTTCTGACCTGCCTTCTTCTATGCATATGAAGACCATAAAAAGAATGATGCTGTCACTGATCCCCACATCTGTCTGCTATTGTATGCTTTAGAGATATATGGCCTGATGCGGCTGCAGAAATGGGGACTCCTAGGTTTTTTGGGGCAGGCTCCTGACAGCACATTCAGCACACAAATCCATTCTCAGCAAAGCAGCAGCAGCAGCCATGAGCTGGCCTCTTTACCACAGCCAGCCCAAGTCATGCCAGGCACTCCTTCCCTGCATGGCAGCAGGGTACCTCTCTTCTTTTCTTTCCTCATGATTTTATTTGGAAACAAAAAGAAACAACATCCTGTCATCAAACATCAGTAAGGCGTAATTATTATAGCTATGTTTTACCTACCACAGTGAACATTATTACTATGTGAAGATCAAAAATATCAAGCCTCCAGGAATGTCACACGAGAATGTCATAAGTAAGCCTACGTCTAAAATAAACACCCAGGAAACCCTTCTCAAAATCACTCTGTCTACCTACATGCGAATGCTTTTTACTAAGGGTGGTTCTTTACACGATTTGAGAAATAACTTGTGGAAGAAGAAGGCTGGATTGTTCAGGGGCAAAGACAGCAATGCACAGAGAGCTAATATTTTGCTTACTTCTCTCAGACTGGTACTGTTGAAAGAAGCCCTGAATACTGCCAGGCTACAGCTCAGCTGAAACACACTGCAGCTGCTCAGGACATGCTGCCATCAGGAACAGGTCCGAGCCCCGGCTCTTCTCTCTTTCATGTCACCGACTACAAGCCTGACTCGTATTTCTGCTGCCCTTTGCCAACATCTCAGGCAGGGAACTCAAAGCTCCGTGATAAAAACCTCCTTTGCTAAAATTGAAATACACTGTGTCCACCAAATTAATTTAAGATGAGGAGGTGTCAGTGGGTGCCTTAAATAGATACATTTTTACTCACTGCTGACCAGCTCATGCACTAAGGTCTAGCAGTACTGAAAGAAGACACAGTGAATATATAACCCAATGGAAACGGAAATGGCACGCAGCAGGACAGGGCTTGTCAGTGGCGGGCTGAGCCAGGGAAGGGAATTTTACAAATTCCTTTCAATGTCAGGTCCTTAACTTTGCAGTGGCAGTTCTGTATGCTGAAGTTTTGTTTCATGCCCTATATATATTCCTCTTTCATGGAGAGAAGGCTGGTGACTGTGCTTACTATTCTTGGAGTGCTGTCGTGGATGGGTGGAATACTAAGAGAACCACATCTGAAAATGTACACTCACAACGTCTTATCAGTATTGGACATACATAATTTTTTCTTGCAAAGTTTTTGCTATGAAATTGGTTGTCACACAAATTCATGTGCTTCTCCTTGCTAGTTTTTTTTTTTTTTAAACTCGCTACATTACTATATTTTTGATGTCCATTTTAATGTTCCTTAAAGATAAAGCCAACTGTTTATACTAAAATTTCATGCACCCTTTTCTTTGGCTGAACAGAACTGCATTCTCACTGCACAGTAGTGTTTCACATACATTTCAGTAACTTGGTACACTCCACATGGATGAAAATACCCACCTGTAAGCACGAAATATTTCTGCCTTAATTGAATGTAAAGGCAACCTTTCCCAACACACATTCTCTCAGGCGAAAGGAAGTGCATGCTCCATCGATGTAAAGCACCACTGTTTAATTTGCTACCACGGGAAGTTAAGGACGGTTTAGCTGAATAACTGAAATACTGGCCCTCATTTTGGTTTACCCTTCGAAAACCGAAATATAAGTCTGAAGAAAGCCTCTCAGCAAAAGTTTTTGATAAATTATAATTTATCAAAATTATAATAACAGCAATTATCTACTTGATACAGAAACTTCACAGAATGGTTTAAATGAACAGAATAGATGAAAGTTAGAAGAGTTCATGGATAAATACAAGCTGGCAACTAGCACTGATGGTCCACCAAGTATACTGTTCTTTCAATAATCTCCATTTTCCAGTTGAAATGTAATTCACTACAGATTTTCAGCCAACTATAAATGAGACAATGGCAGTTATTATTTTGCAGTTTTGTTTGAAAACATGAACTATTATCGATTGGATGTGGAAATGCTGAACAATGAACCAATAACTTCCATTGATAGCATTTTAATTTCTTGAGAAAGGTGCTCAACCAAGTTTTTATGTGCTCCTTGCAAGACTTACATGGAAGTGATTGGAGTGCAGCACAGAGAACTGCAGCGGATGGAGCAGAGATCTAGAGCAAGCAATGAAAAAGAAAACACTGAAAATTTTCAGAAAATAGGTACGTTGAACACAGCAGTCAGCAAAATAAACAGGAGGAACCAAAGAATTAAGACAGCTGAAGCACAATGAAAAGACACACTACTCTTTTAATAATGCTTACCTTTAAAGAAGCATGATAGGGCCATGGCATTTAATAACAGTGCTTATCAGAAGCATCTCAAGAGATTTCAGCTCTTTTAATGTATGTCTTACAAAAGAAACACCACTAAAGAGTGCTGACTTCAATGTTTTCCTACTGCTAACAGCTGCCTTTCAGGCAAGATCCCATGAAGCTTTCCTCTTCCACATTTAACTGACTGTGGATTTCCACATTTAATTGAACGGGATTCAATAGCAGGAGCAGAGAGAGTTCAAATTGTCCCTTTGGGGATTCGCTCAGCAGAAATTACTCATTCATGCCATGACATTTTGAGGGAATATCATAATGTCGTTTTGGACACAATGTCATAACTTAGAGGAACAGAAGAATAAGATGGAAACATCAATTACGATAAAAGAAAGGGTCTAAAAATTCATGTTTTTTTCTGTGTCCTTCCTTTCACAGGGAAGTCCCAGTTCGCAAAGGGCTGCTCTGCATCTGCAGTTGCTCTGTACATTGACCCTTGGGTCACTACAGTGACGCGTGACAGGGTCACCCGCAGGCTGTACCCTGCTGACTTGTGTTCATCCCAGACAGTCCAAAGAGGAGAGCAGTGCTATGGAGACCAGCATAGTAGGAGAGTGGGATCAGCTGGGTCCGGCTCTTTCTCACAGCACAACAGGACTGACATGGATACGGTGGGTATGCTGCTGTGATGGTACCACAGGGTGGGAGCAGAATGCAACACCTTGCTATACACAGGTATGTACTTGAATATATGCATGCATGTCAGTGTATGGAGGGTCCAGATAGTTATTTTTGTGATTCTGTGTCATGTGCTGACACTGAATTACATTAGCAATACCACTCTACAGCATAACTTTGCTTCTTAAAAACATGAAAAACAAATGTGAAAAATAAAGCAGATGCAGAACTGTTATGAGAAGGCTTGGAGTTTGAGGCATTTAATATGGGGATATAGCATCTCACAGACAACCCATTAGACCCTGTACATACCGTGTGAGAACAATGGCTAGAAACCCCTTATAAAAATACCCCTTGTACGGCAGATAAGACACAAGACGGAAGGTAAAAACAGGGAGGAATGTCCTAGCAGGCTTGATGAGAAAGTTAACATGACCCCAGTGTTCATGTAGAAAACTCTTTTCATAATCCTCTCTCCTTCTGTTTATAACCTGCTCTCTAACTTAAATTAATTAAATAAAAATGCAAAGAAGAATGAATTATTTTCATAATGATTAAATAGTTAAAATGAATCCGTATGGTTTTGTGGTGATCAAACTTCAAGGAACAAGACTTAAAGTTTGCAAAAATATAAACCAGTGCTAAATGACACCTTTATGTTTGGTACCTGATTTTAAATTACTGATTACTCTTTATGTATTATTTCACCTACCATGTACATTTTTACTTTTCATGTATTACAGCTGCTATGCCAACATCAAAAAGACACTAAAAATTTTGCCACAGTGCACTGAATGGCATCTGTTAGAACAATTTCAGTATTTGTAGAAGGGCTCTTTCCAGCTTGGATGGACTGCCCAGACCCGGAGCCACCCACCCTGAGTGCCTCACTGGCAAGCCAAACAGTGGGGACAGCCAAAGGACAACGTGCTCCTGACCTCCATGAGCAGCTCTTTGCAAAGACTTAACGGGGAAAGTAAACTTCAACACCGGGGTTTTGTCTTTGTGATGCTATAATTATTCAGTTTTTCAGTTACTGCTGCAACTTCAATTCACTTAGCAGTAGGCTTTTTAGATTACAGTCCATTTATTATCAACTTTTTTTTTTTGCACAGAAGGTTACAATGGTTTATTAATCCATCAACAGACTCCCTAAAAATATGATCAATGATGCTGTATGAAATGTCATTCTTTATACACTTTAGGAGGTTTGGCAATTAGCACTTCAAAACATTATGACTGTATTGAAGGTTTAAAATATACTTGCAAAAAAAAAACCAACCAGAACCATATCCCTGAAGAGTTCTGCTGAATTAGAACAAAACACTGTAAATCTTACCACCTGACAACACTAGTTTTATGAAATTATTCAAAAAATGCATGTTATTTGAGAAAGTTATACTAAAAAAAAAGTGTTAGAGCTAGGATTTGATTAATGAGACCATGTCTAGAGCAACTCCATACTGCTGCAGTTCCTCAGAGTCGTGTTTCAGACGTACCTGAAAGCTGGGAAGGACTGCTATTTTCCAAAGCACCTTTTTAAAAGAAAATAACCTGACAGGGCTGCTTGCTCAATATGGTGTGGCTTTTAACCGGGAGAAGCTATGAAACGCATTATAGTCCACTCTTCTTGGATGAAGAGAGGCTCTTCAATTATAAAAGTGTAAACGGGTGAAGATTGAACCATGGCGATGGAAGTCCCATAAATACACGTCTCGTCACTCTCTGCACACAGTGTGCAGATACAGCAGCAAGCAACACCTTGCTACAAGGTGAGAGAGAGTTAATGCTGTACACCCTCCTGCACTGCATTCATGTTACTCAAAGGACGGCACACTTTTCTGAGCCTTGCTTTAAGAATACTTCTTAGTGTAGCAGTGTGTCAAATATTTTGGTTGATATTTAAATAATTAATGAATGCTAAACTCATCTCTTTTTTTTTTTTTTAATAGAAGAATAAAACTGTCATATTCAGAAGCTGACCTTTTTACTCTGCTATACAAACCCATTAACAATACCGAAAAACATATCCCAAACATAAAAAGCTTTGAAATATCAATTTAAAGGCTACTTTCTGCTATATCCTTTATTGTAAATGTTACCAAGAAAAAGGCAGAACCCAAAAATCAATTTTTAATATATTTCTTCCTACCACAGGATATCGGAAACATTAATGGTTTCTGCATCTACATGGCTACTCTTACAAGCTCTGCTCTTCCCACATATGCCTTTAAAACATGATTAATGTATGTTTGCATATATATTTAAAGTACTTCTGGAGGTATATTAATTAACACAGTATAAACAACTTTCCAATTGTTTGATTACCCAGAATAACAGCTTGATATTTATACAGCTGCTGCAACTTAGTCAAGAGAAAATGTTGCACATTTTTTGATTAGCTAACTGGATTCCAAACAAACCAGGAATGCAGGCAGGAACCAGACTTTTGAAGATAAGTTTTGAAACCACTGCTGTTCTGCAGAACTGAAGTACCTCTAGAATAAACATTTTTTGAGAAAGTTTTCTGCCTTTAAACTTTCAATGGTCAAGGAACAGCGATTAAGTTGTAGAAGTTCCACTGAAAATAGGCATTGCAACAAAATTATCTAGCAGTAGCTAAACTGAAGTGTGTACGAGTGATGGTTATGAACAGCCTTGTGCAATCAGAGCGTGGAAATGTTCCCTTTTTATTCTTTCTGCTGCTTCCAGAAAGTTTCCCCTTTCCATCATAAGTCCATACATACAGACAATTCTGCATAATTGCAACATTCCATAGTTTAAATCGAATTTCATCCTATTGCTCCTAGTCACTCCAGTTTCCAGGCTTTCTTCAACACTGTTGCTGAACCTACTCCATCGAGTTTATGGAGATAAGGGTGGAAATTTCCTCTGTAATCAACAAAGAGAAGTACATACCTTTGAAAGCCTGCACAGAGAGAAATCTGGATTAGGAATCTAATTAATTAGGGATTATGAACCTAAATTACATGGACCTCTCTTTTGTTCATAATGTACTTATTTACTTCAGGAGGACTGGTTCACTATGTGCCTAAATCACGAGGATAAAATATAATCTAGATATTTTCCTGAGGTACACATCATGTTCTCTATCACAGGTTTCATGAGGAATTTTTCTTCCTCTCTTTCCAGATCATATATATGTGTATATTATTATTCTACTAATAAAATAAACCACATGCAAATCAGTAATATCAATATCAGCCTAGAAGTAGCACACTAGACTAGAAAGCAGAAAAAAAGACAATGGAGAGTACTGAGAGGCTGTAAAGCCATTGCAGAAAATCACTGCACTGTGTTTGCTTGGGCTTCAGGTTTTTCTCTTTTATCTACTTTTAAATAGCATCAGCCTTTTCACACTGTCCCACAATCTGAAGTGTTAGTCAATCTACTGGACAGTTTGTGGGGAAGACAGAACCTGGTATTATTGGAAGAATCTATGTGAAACTATCACTATTTCAGAAATATACAGTGGTATTGTTACAGTAATACTGCACTATTACAGAAGCATTAGAGAAAATTCTCTTGCTGCCTGTAAACACATCATTTAAACTCCAGAGTGTTGCACATGAAAAAGCCTCTTCTCTAATCAACTAGAACAGACTTTGCTCCACAAATGTAAACGGGATAAATATTACTCTTAACATATTAAAAGGAATCAATGATAAAACCAACTTTTCATATCACATGAAAGCTATCAATTCATGTCATGTCATTTAAAGTGATCTTTTAAGTGTTTAAACAAACAGCAGAAACCTGAAAGGCCATGAAAAGGTTTTTTTGTTCCCTTTTAGAGAAGGAAGGGAGTAATCCCAGGGATTTACAACTAATTGTACAATTTCATCACTGAATAATTGCAATAAGTAAAAGTCTATTTAAACTATCTTACATCTGTCAGGTCACTGCTGTCAGCTGCAAACTCCTCTCACAGGGTATCACAACCACTTCCTAAATACCACTGCATATCACAAATACTATCGCAACACCTTGGTGCATCACAGGAAGTTAAGAATGGACTTGTCCCCAGTTTTAATGATAATCACAATGTCATTAAAATGTAGATTTTATTTTTGCCATGACTGCTGTCAAGCTATAAGCACGGTAATATGCCTGTGGGAAACCCTGCTGAGCCCCTGTAAGAAAGACCTATCTCTGACAGTAAGGAGGGAGCACAGCATTCCTAAAACAATGTGGAAAATGTGAAGTCTCTCAGGAGAAAAAGATTTAATTCAGTTTTTCATGTTAGTCATTGCTACCTATTGATGTCCTAAACCTGCTGCTGAATACTAGGGAATTCAGAGTAAAAAAACATAAGGTAAAGCTTTTACCAGCATGTATCTGAGCATTAATTGAAATGCCTTAAGGCAGAGTAAAACTGCTTCTGAAATATTTACATGAGATGAATAGAGCTTGGATAAGGAGGGGGGGAAAAAAGGGTATTCGCAATAGTTTTCCTTAAAGCTATGCCCATCAGTCTTTAAATACAACGACTTCTTGACTTAAAATCTCAGACCTTAAGCCCGCTGTGAAGAACCCCAAAGTCTGAGAAAATATGGCTGGATAAAATACCCCAGAACTACTAAAGAAAAAAACCAATGCTTATAGGATTGGTCTTCTAATGGCAGGTTTAGTATACAGTGGATTTGGTTTTTTTTTTTTTTTTCTATGAGGGATCTCACAGAGTATTTTTCAAGGAGCCTTTGGGATACGTAATTTAGGTACATCATCCTCTGTGTACAGTACACACAACACCAAACACACAATTATGATTGAGTCCTAATCCTCCTTCCACTCTATCTTCTGAATAATAACCTGTGTCATTACAGAAAACCATTTTTTACTGCAAATGAGGTTGTATGCCAGCACAACTTCCCCTCATCCCATTCCCGCTGCAGTCCTGGTGAGCCACATCAAGTCCCAGCTAACATGGGAGACACAGTGTGGGGAGCGTGTCCCCCATGTCCCCATGGGGCACAGGGCAAAGGACATGCTTCTTAGGAGGGAAGGGTGGTGAGGGACTGGGTGGAAAGCATAAACCCCCACAACCATCCAAGCAGTCTTTGGGGAGGAAATTCTAATTCTGGAGGAATTCTAATTTTTTCTTTCAGAAGTGATGTCGCTCACCAAAGTGCAGTAACTGCTGTCTGCTGGCCCCTGATATAGGCAGGTTTTGGGACCATGAAGCTTCGGGCAGCTTAGCCCAAACCTTGCTTGGTCTCACCCACCTTGCTTTTAAAGTTTGCTTTTCCCTGTCACTTCTCTTGTGACTAGCACGTGTGGCACGTACCCACACATCCATGGCACAGCTGATGGGGATGGCATTGCCTGGGTGAGGCTTGATGGGGCTGGAAGTTGCAGGGCCAAAACTGATAAAACTCTTTGGGAGCAAACTTCTGATTGTCCTTAAGACTTTCAACAGGTCCTGGCACCAGGATCCCAGCAGGGTCCTCCACCCCCTGGGGAAAACAAGGCTCTGAAGTTGTAATCTGATTTAAAAGCTCCCAGCGGGGAATTAATTCCCCTCCCAAGCAACATTGTCACAGAAGCTTGGGATCTGACTCCTGAGGAAGCGTGGCAAATTTCTCCTCTGAATTTGTTGGGATCATCTTTTAACCCTGGCATCTCATCTTGCCTTTTTCGCCTCGATTAAGGAGCTATCTGCTATCGAAGGTATCGTCTCCAGGTAATACCTTGTAGACCATCATCCCATCATCTCACATCCTCCTCTTGGACAAAGTAAGTAGATTGAGCTTCTTAAGTCTGTAATTGTAGGGCCTATTTTCCAGAGATTGAGTGAATTTGCTACTGACTTTAATGCCGTCAGGATTTACTCTCAGAGCCTAAGCTGAGGTAACTTCTGTGCTCAGAGGTCAGAAGAAAATGTAACTAAACCATCGCTGAGATTTTCTGATTCCAAATATCTCCTGCAAATCTCTTCACTGTACACTTAGTATTTTGCAGTCTGCTTTAATTAAGGCTTAGCAATCAGAAGAAAAAATCTTTGAAGTTTAACAATTCAATAGTGTGTGAAAATGTTAAATGCTAAGTCCTTTTGTGTAAGCCCTATTCTGTTCTTTAACAAAATTTCCAGTATATGAAACAGCTTGTTCAAAGCAGATAAAGAAAAAAAAAAATAGTGTTGATAACACCTTGTAGCTAGCATACTCCTTAAATTCAGTTATTTACCAAATGTTATGCTGGTGACAGTGGAATGCTTGGCAAAAATCGGACAGTAAATCATATAAATTTATATTCCCATGCAACCTTAAATTTTGCATATTAATTGTCTTTAAACAGATCCCGCCAGTGTCATGGCCTAAAATATGCAATATAGCTCTAGATAACAGAAAAACAAACTGAGAGATCAGAAAATAGCAGTAAGAATTATGATTGGATTTGTTGCCTCCCAGTGCAGTGCATTTTATGCCTCTGAAATAGAGTGAGCAAAGTGGAGCCTCCAAGTACTGCTGACTGGACCAGTACTTCAGCGGCTGTCTGGAGTGGCTGCTGGCAGGGAAGGATACACAGCAATCTATATAAGGGGTCCCTTCATGGATGAAGAACTCAAATCAGAGACTTACAGGCATGTGGCAAATCAAGCCAAAGATCCTAATATTTAAGAAGACTAGGGCTGCTTTATTTCCCTGAGAGCTGGGCAGAGAAATGTAACAACATACTGTACCTACAGCATATGGAAGCTCAACACACTAACCATGGGTTGCATTTATAATGGTATTTTTGGACATAACTTAAAAGGACTATTTTGTTTCATGTTTTGGTCTACTTTTGTTGGAAAGAAGTACTTGTACAATCATGCCTGGGTCCTCATGAAAGGTATGCTACCCAATACTTTTCACCATTTGAGTGCTCTCTCAACTGACTGAATTTGATACCTAGAAAAAAAAGAGTGGTCAGAAACTTCAATACAAATGTTATAATATGTATCCTAATAGCTTTATTGCTGAGAGACTGTTGTTTGGTTTTATTGTTCATAAAATTTGTATTGATAACTACTTAAGCAATATTAATGATTCCCACATAGGACTTTCCTAATAATCTATAACAAGCCATGAAATCTACTAATTGTGGTAGGACCCACCCATGAAATGAGGCAACTTTGGCCATAATTTTGTAAGTAATACTATTGTAAATATTGTGGTAAAATACACAATATAAATGCAAGTGTACCATAATATCCACAGCATATGTATTAATGCAACCATTAAATGGAATAGTACTGCCACAATAATTATACATTTTAGATTATAGTAGCAGAACTAATACACATTAGATTACATCATTTTCCTACAGTAATTACTAGAATACTACATTATCCATAAGAAACTGCCATCTGCCTTCAAGAACCCAATTTATCTGCCCTTTCAGAGCAGCAGGAGCCCAGCTGGCCTCTCTGGAGACGGAGCTCCAGCTGAGGAGCAGTAATAGATATTTCAGGAACAGTGGAGGTTCACAGGCCAGTGTTCTGGTGATACGGACTCCTTGGAGCTGTGTAGGTACCACCGACATGGGAAGCTCTTTGGGAAATGTTTGCTGCAGAAGCAGCCTCACCTCAAAGATGTGGATGCCTGGCACTTTTCGTGTTCTCTGCCTTCCGTTCTCACCTAAAAAAGTCTGATGAAAATGCTGGAGGACAGGACTGGAGGAGTTTTGCTTTGTGATGGTGAGAGGTAAAGGCGTTTTCAGATTAGTTTACCTGATTAATGTTGATCCTGATCAATAAAAAAGGATGAAAGGCCATAAACTCCTCCTGAGATACTCAGGGCTTTTCAGCTTACAGAAGAAGCATAAATACACATTTCACTTATAATGTAAACTGAATATTCTTGTTTGACCAGTTTTAAGGGCTGCCCTAACTCCTGGCCAGATGCAATCTTATTCTCTCAGAATTCCTGTTCTCAGGAAAAAGGAAATGAAAGACTGTTGTTGAATGGGCCAGCCCTTGTGGGACTGAACTGAGCATCTCTAGCCATCAAATGGAGGGTCTTTGTTTCTCATTGCATGAAATGGAGACTCTGAATCCCACAGAGAGTACAGTCACAATGCTATCGGCCTGCTAATCAAATGGATTTCACAAGTTATCCCAATTGGAAAAGTAACAACTGTTTTTCACAAAACTACAGGAAAAATACTCTGTTCAATACAAAAGATTTTCTCCTTGCAGAAAATGGGCAGAACTTGGAGAGAGACACTGGAACGAACCACATGAAAATCTAGGAAGGCAATACTGGTAAGAAATATGCATCATGGTCTGGAAAGCCATGCTCTCCATTCCAGAATCTCACATTTCCCACATGTGATTCCTCTTATTTTTATGTCCTTCATTTGCAAGACATCCAAATCAGTAGCGCAGGACTTTCTAGTGCCTGCAAAATCCTGGATGATATTAAAATGCTAGGTGTGTACAAATACCATTAATTACTAACTGAAGTAATTTTTCTTCTGGGCTTTCAGAAAACCTTTCTAATTCCATTTTCTAGATGAGCACTTCTTAAATGGGCACTGCATACCCACAACATGCTGGGGTTGGGGCCAGGTCAAGTATGGGCTGGGCTGTGCAGAAAGGCTTATGATGGAGAACAAAGCTTTGCTACATCCATTGATCATCCATCCTCACACTGACATGCCCTTCTCCACTTCCAGCAGGACCCTGAAACACACCTCATCCCTTCCTCCTCTGAAGAGGCAGCTGGCAAAAGCTGGGTTGAGGACAGAGATGCACGTGTCGTAGAGCCAGTTTGCACATTCCTTCTCTTCTCAGTGTTTCCTGCTAACTACTATGGAATGCTTACTGTATCCCAGGACACATCAGAAGGATGCCACTTGGCAGGGAAACTACTGGGAGAAAGTGCAAGGAGATGAATGACAAGAAGTGCCTAGGTCAGAAACAGTTGCAAAGGCTAGTCCCTCTGAACTCTGCTCCCTTCCTGCTCTATATCCCATTGTAAAACTGATTCTCAGAGCAAAGAGACTGGTTCTCAAAGCAAAGAGCAGAGACAGACAGTAAGGCAGGAGAAAGACAGTCAAGTAAAGCAACTCTGAACAGTATCTTCTCCAAGAGAATTCGCCCCTGTAACTATCACTGGCAAACCTGTAAAGCACAGGCAACTCCCAGGATGCAAAGTGTATCCTTCATAGCAAGAAACAACTCACCAACTCACTGGCTGTTACTTAGCTGACAGCAACACATCCTGATATGCAGGGACAGTTGATGTCCCAACTGCTCTGAAGTGCTTATTTGAATCACGGAATCACAAAATATTATAAGTTGAAAGGGACCCACAAGGATCATCAAAGTCAAACTCTTGGCCCTGCATAAGACAGGCCCAGGAATCACATCATGTGCCTGAGAGTATTGTGCAAATGCCTCTTGAACTCTGTTAGGCTTGATGCTGTAACCATTTCCCTGGGGAGCCTGTTCCAGCCCCCTACCATGAC
This sequence comes from Pyrocephalus nanus, assembly GCA_038380795.1. Classification (NCBI taxonomy): domain Eukaryota; kingdom Metazoa; phylum Chordata; class Aves; order Passeriformes; family Tyrannidae; genus Pyrocephalus; species Pyrocephalus nanus. The sequence goes on along the minus strand of CM076264.1, from coordinate 55,992,885 downwards.
CCTGGGTGAAGAACCTTTCTCTCATATCCAACTTAAACCTCCCCTGACCATTCTCTCGGGTCCTGTCACTGGTCACCACAGAGAAGAGATCAGTGCCTGCCCCTCCTCTTCCCCTCATGAGGAAGCTGTTACTGCAATGAGGTCTCCCCTCAGTCTCCTCTTCTCCAGGCTGAACAGACCAAGTGACCTCAGCCCCAACTCATACGGCTTCCCCTCAAGGCCCTTCACCATCTTTGTTGCCCTCCTCTGGATGCTCTCTAATGGCTTAATATCTTTCTTATATTGTGGTGCCCAAAACTGCACACAATGTTCAAGGTGAGACCACCCCAGTGCAGAGCAGAGCAGGACAATCCCTTCCCTTGACCAGCTGACGATGCTTTGCCTGATGCCCCCCAGGACACGGTTGGCCCTCCTGGCTGCCAGGGCACTGCTGACTCATATTCGACTTGCCATCAACCAGGACACCCCAGGTCCCTTTCCACTGAACTGCTTTCCAGCCTCTCATTCCCCAGTCCATATAAACATCCAGGGTTGCCCCATTCCAGGTGCAGAATCTGACACTTTCCCTTGTTGAACTTCATGTGGTTGATGATGGCCCAGTCCTCCCATTTGCCCAGGTCTCTCTGCAGGGCCTCCCTGCCTTCAAGGGAGTCAACAGCTCCTCCCAGTTTTCTGTCATGTGCAAACTTGCTTAGTATCTCTTCCAATCCTGTGTCCAAGTCATTTCTGAAGATGTTGAAGAGCACAGGCCTAAGATGGAGCCCTGCAGAACCCCACTAGAGACAGGTGGCCAGTCTGATGTTCCCCCATTCAGTGTTACCCTCTGTGCTCGACCCATGAGCCAATTGCTCACCCACCACATGATGTGTTCATCCAGTTGTGGGCTGGACATTTTGTCCAGAAGGATACAGTGAGAGACAGTATTGAAAGCTTTACTGAAATCCAAAAAGGTTACGTCAACTGGCTTCCTTTGATCAGCTAGGTGGGTTACCTTGTCATAACAGGAAATCAGATTTGACAGATTTGAAGATAAGAAACTCCCAAGTGACCAGCACCCCATCACATCCATAGCACACAAAGTTATCACACTTCTCCAGGTGCCTCTGAAGAGAGAAAAACTGAGAGGAGAGAGAAGGTAGGCCCCTTTAACAGAGAGACATAATTATCCATTCCAACAATTTATCAAGGCTTCTCAGGCATTTCCAACCATGGCAATTTTAAATCAAGGTTGGATGCTTTATTTCTGAAATAAATGCTCTTGTTCAAACAAGAATTATTTCAGGGAAGTTTCACAGTATATGTTGTAAGACGGGGTCAGACTAGATTATCACAGTATTCCCTTCTGGCATTATAATCTATGAATCTATAAAAGAGAAAGGATTTAATTGATGAAGTTTAGCCCCATTAGCCCCTCATTACCAGATGACATTGTCATCATTACTCTCTGACTCCAAATGACTATAGATCCAAATTCAACCTTTTCTCTCCCATTTTATATCTCTGATATACACACATGGTTTCAAGGGATTATAAAATCCACCATTTACCTTTTCCCTGCGTAAGTACATGGAAAACATTACAGATTTCAGAATTAACCTATTTGCAGGGCTCTGACACTTTTTTTTTCATCAAAAGGAGAGGGTTTTTTGTCAGTAGGTTTCCAAAACAAATGCAAGGAAAATTGAATCAGACTGGACAAGGACATGCAAGGATTGTTATGATTTGGGGGGGTATGGTAGATGATGTGCAAAAGCCATGCTCAGGTAGATGATGTAAGTTTACTTTTTTCTTAGCCCAGTGACAATCTTAAACAGACCCCTCATCCAGATATGGAGATAATGATAACACTACTATGAGGCAATAATGATTTATGAAAAGTCTTGTTGAAGCCTGGTTTGGGATATCATGTAAATTCTGAGCAGCAATTTTCTTACATCCATTTCTAATTCCACCCCCCACCAAGTTTGCAAAAGAAACCAGGAATAATTGAAAGCCTTCAGACACTCCATTAATTTTACAGCCACTCATATCAAGTCATTCCAATTAATATCTCTGGCATTCACTTTTTAACTACTTCTCTTTTCCAAATTCTGACCTCAGACAAGAAACAGCACTTAAGAAACTGGACTGTAGTGGAGCAGGTATTTCATCTGGCATCATTACAGGCAACAAAGGAAAACAATCTGTTGAGTTCAGATCTGTTTGGATTGGCCTGCTGCTGAAGAACTGCTGTGATTTAGGAATATCTGAGACATGTGGAGTATATCAACAGAGAAAATGCAGATGAAATATTGAGTTGACAAAAGTCAAAGGCAAAGCTGTAATTTTATTTCATTCCAAGCATAGTCTCTCTCCCACTCCATTTCTTCATTTCATAGTGCAATTTTTATTTTTACTCGGTAACAATGATTAAGCACAAATGCACAAATATATTTCTAAAACGTTAAAACCAAGGTTTATGGAGACAATTCCTTCAGGTATAGATGGACCTGTCTTCAACCCTTGAAACCAGAGGTTGAACCTTCCTGATGCTTGACAGCAGTCAGCACTGGGTGCCTCATGTCCACGGCTGCCCAGGTAACAGGCAGCTCTACAACAGGGTGCATTCACCAAATGAAGGGCACACACCAAAAGCCTTGTCTTTATTTTTCTCTTTTCAAATTATAAAGGGTCTTTCTCTCTTTCCCAAATGGGCAGCTGAAGAATGAATCCATGCCCCATTTTCAACAGTTTGCTTCTCAGAAGAACAAAGAAAAGAAAGATATTTATAGCTCAAATCTAAAGTAAACCATACCTGAGAGGCCGGATTAGACAAAAGTCCTTTTTTATCTCAGGTTTTTGCTACAGATTAGGGAAGATTAAGACAGCATCCTGTTCTCACTGTCGTCTGAATGACTGTGGCAAAGTGGAAGTTTTAGCAGGCTCCCATTAACATGAAAGGCCAGCAGTGCTTAAAGGTAGGCACGAAAGAAGTTTTTTTACCAGCCCGTGACACTTCCCAAGAGCTGACAACAGACAGAGTTCAAAACAAGTAGTTTGGGTTAATAGTGTACTTGCATGTAAATACATAAAAGCTTCAGTGCCGTAAAGCTAATTTAAAAAAGGACATTTCTCTTTATAGTTCCCCTGAGTATAATAGAAACTATGATATTCTTTCTACCATAATGTACGTTTCATTAAAGAGCTGGAGCTATAATTGTCTACATCAGTACATGGCAGCAGACTGGATAAATTGTCCACATAAATTGCTTAATACAACTCTGAGCCCTGTTCCAGAGAGCTGATGACTCCTACAACTGCATCAGAGTCCCACCTGAGGTTATGCCACCACCTGCAGCTCCACAGAGCATCCGGCGGACCCAGAACAACCCCAAACTCCGTAAAACCACCTGGTGCTGAACTCCACAACCACCACATTAAATATTTAAACGCATTCACTCTCTTCCACAATGGACACGACTGTGTGCCAGTAATATTGAAGATTTATCTGAAAATTATGCATATGAAGTGATATGCAGGCTATTATCATTCTTAATAAATCAATAAAGTCAACTGAAAAATAAAACTGAGCATGTGTGGAACATTTGACAGCAAATAAATTTCGGTCTCTTAAGCGCGTCACTTTCATTGCAATTTACTGCCTAACCTACAAGAGGGTTAAATCAGAAAAGTGAACAAAGCAAGAGAAGAGGTCTCAGAAAAGGAACTACTATGCAATGAATTGCAATTTACCAGTAAATCAGCATGTCAGAAGGAAATGTTTGTCCTAAGAGGGCTGTTACATGTTTTTTAAGCCAGTTTTGTCTTAAACTTCAAGCTAATGTTCATTAACAGCAATTTTAGGACTGTACTAAAATATAAAATATACTACAAATGTAGATAAGTAATTTCATTGGTTTAAGGTTTCTGTGCATTATTCCTCATAAAATATGAATGCTCTTATCAACTTAGTAGGTAGGATGCAAAGTATCTCCTTTTAAGCCAAAGAGGAAAGAGGGAAATCTCAGAGACAACATGTAGACTCAGCATTCTCCCAACTGAGTTTTTTTTATCTTAACCGCATTTTTACTTTCTACAAGATAGCTTTGCACGAAGGATTTAAGTTTTCCCATTTTTTCATCCTGCAGTAAAAAAGGGAATAGAATATTTTAGAAGGTAAGGTCTCTGAAATCCTACACGAACGCAGCAATAATAGTGGGCACTCATATACAGTACTTACATAAACATATCTATAAGAATATCATCTCAGATAAATGCCTCTACTGAACACGTGAAAGTTTGCTGTTGTTAGTCCACAGTGTTTTAAGCCAGAGAGCTGTAACAAAGTAGGCAGCATATGTAGCACACTCATATATACCAGGATATTAAATGCTGCTTTGTGAGCGCCTTTACGGGCCTCTGTATTCCCTGACCTCTTTTGTGGAAGTTATCGCTGTATTAGATGTTGTTGAACATACTCGATATGAAAGCATTGTCTGTTTGCTACCAGTATCTAACGAGTATCTCCCCTAGAGTTGCCAGCAAGGTGCTGATTAATTAACTGAAGTAGTGAAGCTGAATCGTACAACAGCTGTTTTGAGAATTGTCATTACCTCAGTCTCTTTCCCCATCTATTCACTCCCTCACAGTGCTACCACTAAATTGTAAAATTGGGAAACTTTCCATTGCTCCTACCTTCACTCGTCCACACTCCATACCAAAGGAAAAGGGCAGACGGTCAAGGGTTGTTTATAAAAAGAGAAGGGAAGCGAAGAAAGGAGGGAGAAGAAGAAGATAAACTTCCTGGAAGTCACAGCTCTCCTGTCACTTGTCAATGGCAGCTGACAATAGATGGTCCTCCAGGCAGAATGTCAGAACAGGAATCACATATATCCTCTGCTGATTGAGAAGTTCAGCAGTCTGACAGCCCTTCCCTGGGACCACTCCGTGTCCCAGGGAGGCAGCTCAGCTCTCCAGGCTGGCAGTGGTGCGGATAAGGCCAGCTAAGCAGCCACAGCCCACTCCCACGGTGTAATGACACTTGGCAGAGGATCCCAACCTCTGGACCTCAGCTGCCCCGCCGCATAAAGATGATTATTCGGGAGAGTATAATCTGTATTAAGTGGCAGACGGAGGGGTGGGGGAAAGTGTTGATAGGACACGCATTTCTCATTAAAACACGCGGGATAGGCTTTCTGCACTTAGGGGAGCTGCAGATTTCAAGGGAGAAGGCGCGATGACTGGTTTTTTTTTCATTATAGCCTGAGAGAAATTAATGCAAGGCAAAGTTTGGCATACTCTCCTTGGGCTGATCACCTGATCACCTGAGTAAGCTCGGCTTATTCCACTTGACATGCTCTGCCGTGACACGCTAGAGATCGAAACGTTAACACCAGCTGCATCTCTAACTGCTACTCTCTGCAATTTAATTTAATATTATGCGTCTTTACATGGGCCTCGCTTTATTATGCTTGAGAATTATGAAGACTGGAAATTACACATGTGATTAAACACCATCTAATCACTCCGTGTACTAAATAAGCCAAAATGCATTGGAAAATAGATCAGGTACAATTTTGGTGTGAAACAAATGAATGCAGGAATGTACTGCATTGATATAGATGGAGCATCTGCCTCGTGATAAAATTAAGTCTTGTGACAGAAATAAATCACTGTAGGGGAGAATGCAAACCATTATCCAATAGGATTTTTTCTTTTCTTCTTATGTGACGGGAGTTATTGGATTCCCTGATGTTAGACAGCCAAGTGCATCCATGATATGATGATAAATCAGGAAGGCTACACGATTTGAAATTTAGCAGCTACTTATTTTTGAGATGTTAAGATAAAGGAAAAACTACTTTGATTTCTGCAAGTAACTATTAAATTGGGAATCTCCTTTTCTGATAATCTGATTCTCTGTTACTCTGTCATATCATCAAACAATGCCAGCAAGCAGCAGTGGGTAGAATAGATTTTGGACTAAGATGAATATGGGAACCACTTATCTTTCTTTTTTCTTTTCCAATATTCACAGTTTTATCTAAAGAACAGCATTTAAAGGTTACTGTTGACATAAGAATGTACTGTTCTTATTACATTTTCATTTTTGCATGAATATATACTTAAATGGAGGCAAAAAAAAAAGGTTTTTGTTGCTACTTTCCACATTTGAATGAAAAAATCCATATGCTATGTTAAAAATACAGAATAAATAATGGAATTTCAGCATGTATAGTGGTTGATAAATGTGATTCACAAAACATACCTTCATGTTTTAATAGCTTTCCATTGTTAGAGGCATGCTATTAATTAGTGGGAAAATGGATTCATCTATCCAGGATGTACTTGTGTTTCTTGCTTTTAACCCTTTTTTCACTACCGTGACTTTTGGCTATTACCTCAAAATATATTAGCAAGTGCTGGAAGGGATGTGATCGAGGGAAAATTGCTAAGCAGGATTTCTGTAGGTGCATTCTTAAGCAATCCTGTGGGGAATGCCACTTAAACAAAACAAGAATCACAATTACGTAAACTATGAGGTCATGATTAAAATGCAAATGAACAGGTGAAGGTAAGGAGTATCAGGAACAGCATTGACAAGCACAGTGCCAATTCAGTTGCCTTCGCTGGAAATACAGCAATAACTTAAACCCGATGGTCCCGCAGGTAGGCAGTGATGTCACCCCTTGGGCACGGTGTCAGAGCACGGATGTCACCATGAAGGCACTTTCTCCAAGTGGCCTCTCTGCAGCCTGACCCGAGACAAGCTGTGCTAGGAGGGAGGGGGGAGGGGGGAAAGCACTGAATGTTGATCACTTGTAATTATGGTAATCTCCATCAGAAGCTTTAACTGCTCTAAACTCTGGCTGTCTTCAGACAGACCTAACTCCATGAGACAACAACATAAAAGCCATTACAGAAACATAAACTGCTCCTGCTGGGCAGCAGCTTTAACGAGCCTGCGGTGCACAGACACGGGCACTCCACGCAAGGGAAGGGGATGCCATAACTCTGTTACAACCTGACGGGAGCAATACCATCGGTAAAGCCGGGCTGTGCCGCAACACAGACCGAGCTGAAAAGCACACGCTAGCTAGGAGTGTTTCCTCACAGATGAAGCAAGGAAAAGCCAAGTTGTTTCTAATTACCACTGTTTGGGAAGCAGTGTGCTGAGTGGGTGAAAGCTACTTTTTTTTTGACATCTTCTGGCTGACAAGGACATGGTAACTGGCACTTGCTGATATATTTCCAGGAAGGGAAGGCAGCAGAGCAGACAGCTAAGCATCCTGCAAACACCGTATGTAAAACACCCCGATGCACACAGTGTTCTGCAAGAGACATGAAGGAGAGAGAGAAGACAGAAGATAAAACTTTGTGGGGCAAATAAAAAAAGGCAGTTATCTGGAGCCATGGGTCATAGGTGGGCTATGGGACTGAGATAAATGAGTCAGCAACACAACCAACCAGTATTGGACTGGGAGGGGTAACACACCTCCACCAGAAGCACATCAGCCATCCGAGGCTTAGGCAGCACAGGAGGAGGTTGCATCGAGGAGGAAAGTTTTTCACAATTTTCCAGCGCTCGGGTAAATTCAGAGTAAGGTAGTGGGTGGGCTGCAAGGCTGCTCTGCATCCAGCCTGCCAGGAGACAACTCTGGTCTCCTGGTCAACAACCTAGTATGGGGTCCTAGACACCCACTGTTGACAAAAGCAGGCTGTTTAGACCAAGTATCGTAGTTAAAAGCTGTGATTACTATTTTAAGGAAGAAGTGGACTTTGTTCATCTGTGTCTGCAGCCTTTTACCTCTTCAGCAATATTTTAGCAGGCAAGTTTGACAGGTGTGCTCAGAAAGAGCAAGTTTTAAGTGACTAGAGTGCAGAAGTCTACCCTATTTGTATCACAATGGATGTAAACCTTCCAACAACCTCATTAGGTGACTGTTATTTCTACCCCGAAATAGTGGCCTCCCCCAAAAGAGAAGACACTTAGAGTATCAACACCAAAGCCAACAAGAGTTTTGGACCTGAGGAAGCAAGGGTAATGCCTACGTATCTGTAATTATCTGTCTAAAACACACACAGCTCCCAAAAATACTGTTTGTGTTGTAATACAAATGTTGAAATAAAGTGCTCAAAAAGGCAGGGAACACAGAGCTCAGATAGATTCTTTGACCTTACTTTTGTCTCTCTTCCTTTGCCTTTAAATAATTTCTATTTCTTTAATTAAATTAATAAACACCATTAACAAATCTCAACAGGAAATACCACGGGTTGACACAAGAACATTATTATCATGCAGAGTTTCGCACAGAAAAAAAAAAACACAACAGTGTAATGGGAAACACTGAGATTTTTAACTCATGTTTGCTCAAAAAAAAAAAAAATCATTCTGTCTCATGGGGTTTTGTCTGTTTTGATTGTGATTCTTCAGCTCACTCCACCACCTATCCCTCCACCAACTACCTCTTGTTGCTGCACCACCATGAGCCCCGGTGAGAGCCCCAACCCAGCCAGTTGCAGGGAGATGGAGTCATGCTGCCATGGAGCCATGGATGGGTCATGCTGCCATGCCATTCAGACTCTGGGGTCCCCTCCCACTCTGCCACCCCTTACCATTGGCAAATTCCCATGAACACAAAGCCAGCTGACTTAGAGTCATCTCCGAGCCAGAATGGGGGAGGCAGTGTTGACCATCAAAAAGTTCAGACTTCCACATCACTTTGCTCCTGAGCAAGAAACCTAAATTTAGAGTATGTAAGAGAGGTCTTGGAATTGGTTTACTCTGGTGGCATAGGACTTGTAGGCTGTCTGTGTTTATAATATCCTGCTAGCCCAGGTCTCAAAGATGTGTTTTCTTGCAGACTCTTAATTTAGATAGCTTAGAGTAAAGCTCAGCTGGAAGACTGGCTGGTGAAATGGGCCATGGTGGAAATTGGTGTCAGATAACCTTTTTTATCCACTATGATCAATATATCAATGGAAAAATCTGAAGAGCAAAAGGAGAGAAGATGAATACATGCATAGCAAATTGCATTTCAAATTATTTCCACAGAAAGTTTAGGACTAAATTTGTTTTAACACCCATCTATAAAATCAGGCATAAGGCAACCAGTATTTTATCACCATGAGCATTCAAGTTTGGTTGCCCTTCAGAAATGAGGAAGATCAGACTATAATAGCTTTATATGTGAAAACAGTCTTTGATTGACAGAATCTAATCATTTGAAGGGCAGCAAACCCACATTAGGAAAGCAGAATTCTCTGTTCAAGTTCTGGCTTGCAACATCTATTAGCATCTTAACATTTGCCTGTACGAGTTTTTGCTAACTGAACATATTATTATTCTGTTACTGTGGCAGAAAAATAGCGACCTTTCTTTCCAATGATAAAAATATGTGGGTACTTTTCCTGTAGTTTATATATCTTACACCATAGGTCATTTTTAAGGGGTTTTCTTTTTCAGATTCCACCATTTATCTTTTCATTCTGAGAAAAAGCTAGTTTGTTTAGCACAACAAGACCTTCACATAACTTTCCAGTATCAATTATTACAGCGACACAGCAACTCCCGTGTGAAAGGTTTCCTGTAATGTGTCTTGTGCAGACAAATAAACACGGGGGAAAAAAAAAAGACAAAGTACACATAACCTTCTTGGTGTCTATCTTACAAAAAAACCTAAAAGCAAAGAGAATTAATCAGTAGCTTGTTCGTAGAAACAAAGCCTTGTACTGGCAACCCAAAATTAACATTATAAAACTGCAAACCAAAAATATATGAAACCAGAACCATGACAAAGCATGTTTTTTTCAAAAGTACTTGGGGTGTGGGATTTTTTTCCTAAATGTGTATAATAATAATAGTAAAAGGAACCTATGCAGAATCTTGTGTACATGAAGAGGTGTTGAGACTGTGAAGAGGCTGTTTCTTATGGTGTGTTTTCTGCTGTTGGCTTTGTCCTGACGTCCCCTACAAAGTATAACTGAGTACAAGTGCCTCATCCTGGGAGAACAAGGGATTTAGGTTGACTGCACAGAAATGAGACTCTATTTTAAATCCAGTGATTATTCCAGGATATCAGCCCTTCCAGGCTGACACATGCTCTCTACATCAGGATTCATCAAGAAGAAACCAAAGAAAGGTGAGGGCATCTGCAATAGCCCAAGCTGGAGGAAGCACAGAGACTCTAACCTCAGGAGAACACCAGAAGACATTACATACTGGTTTTGTGAGATAGTACTGGGACACCGCAGGTTTGGGGCAACAGCTTGAAACCCCAGTGCCACAAAGCCCAGAGGTTATCCAGGAACCTAGAGCTCGAGCAACCGGGCTGGCTCTGTGGCATACATTTCATGTGAAACACGCTGCAAACTCTACCTTTTAGAACAATTATTGCCTTTTAAAGGACAATTATGTATTAAGTATGATGTATAATTTATTCCGGAGGTTACTGGTTTATAAAAGAGTCGTGGGCAAACTGCCAAGTTATCGTCTGAACTGTAGTTATGAGTAATAACAAGGGTTATAATTTACATTCGTACTCTGGTTTTAAGTTAATGAGCTATCCAGAATGAAACCCAGCACTTGGCTTTTTGTTTCTGTGCTTTCTCATACTCAAGAACACAGCTTAGTTTTGTAATTTGCCTCTTAGACATGCGGCACCCTGAATACCTTTGACTAAACTGTCAAGGGAGTGACCATTTGCCTGAACAGAGAAGTCACTGTGTGCTTACCCCATGGCTTTTACACACAAAGCTCGACATTTGCACTTGCTCTGGTCAAAGATAAAATACTACTAGGACAACAGGAATATATCTTCTTCATGACAAAAAAAAATATTAATTCTTTCTCTGGGATATATCCACTTCCACTTGTCCCCCAGCCACCAGGACAAGGTGCTTCAATGCAGCATTTCATCCAAAGTGCTGCTCCTCAAGTAGCCTGGCAGCCAGCTGAAGCACTGGGGATGAGCCACATCCTGGTATGACACTAATGGAGTGCAACCTTCTGGCCTAGGGGAGAGAATGCCAGTGATGGAGCCATGCTCTCACATGTACTCAGTCTTCCCCAGCTGACCAGAAAGCTCATTTATATTAGAAACCTGGAATACAGGCTTTCAAGTTGAGATGAGGGATTGGGTAACACACCTGGTAAGCTGTCTTTTCCTTTTTGGCAACAAAACAATAAAATAGAGCTGAACACCAAGGAGGAGAAATCAAGGAAACAACAGACTCAGTGAGCTCAACTGAGAAAGAGCTACCAAGATGTCCTGGCAAAAACACTAAGAGACATAACTGATGGAAAGGACAAGAACAGAAGGGCAGAAAATACATAGAGGCTTGTTGTTAAGAGGACTACTTTATGTCTGTCACCAGGGAATAATTTATGAATCCTGAGCCAGACTTTGCTGAATGGAAGCCTGGCAGGATCACCAAGATAATTTGCCCTTCATACCCATGGCACTGCTAATGGTAGCCCAGCGATACCTCTGAGTCCCATAAGAAACTTGTGATCACTTCCCCTTCCCCTAGAAAAAGTTACAAATTATTAAGTCCTTGGCACATACAAAAGAAGCAATAATTAGATTATGCCATGCCTGGACTTTTCGTCAGTGATCTTCCAGTCATGGTTGTAAAGTGCTACTGTGGAGCCAAGTATTAATTATCTCAAAATTAGTGCTTGGTGATGGACCAAGTCTTTTCTCATCCTAACTCAGTAACTCCAGTGTGATGGTATGGAAGAAGTAAGCCCCAAGATCAGTTAAAAATAGGAGAGTGGAAGTAAGAATGGCTCAATTTTCACTAGAAGTTTTGCTGGATCACTTGATCTTTCCTTGTTCCCCTCTCTCAGGCCTTGCTTCATCCTCTCAACCCAAGGACTCAGCTGACCTACCTGAATCAGGATGAGGGCAGCTGGGGCTCCTGCTAAACCAAGGAGAGCCAGCTACAGAGTATCATTCTTTCCAACTGAAGACCTAAAGACAGCTGTGCAAGTACCACATACCGTCCACTGACTACTCAGGGACATAAAGACTGCTCCATGGTGAGACGGACCCATGTTTGCCATCTTTCCTTTTAAAACTGTCATCATCTCTAAGCTGGAGGTGAGAGCTGTGGCTCAGCCATCGCTCACATTAAAGCAAGAAAATAACTGTTTCAGCAACTATCTCAGGGGGAAAGGCAGATAAATGCTGGAAGTGAGATTCACCTCTACACAACAACAGGCTTTCCACTCCAGCTTTCACAGTGCTGTGGTAGCCCTGTGGAACCAGGGCAAGCCCAAGAATAATGCTTAGGCACCGAGAATGCACACCCTTGGCTCAATCTTCCCTTTGTTTTACATTTTCACAACACAAGGGGAAGAGAGGAAGCTGGATGCTTTCTTCTGCAATGTGTGTGTTCCAGAATAAATCTGTTTCACACAGTTACTGGATTACCCACTGGCCTTTTTGTCTAGCAAAAGTTTTATGAGATTTGCTAGTCACTGTTGCTGGATTTCCATGGGACAAAACCTTTTCTTTCTAAGCAGCCTTCTAAAAGCAAAGCAGTTATTTTAAAGTCCTATAACCCAGGCATTAGAACAGGAGAAAAAAGGATTTTCCTGAAGAAACAAAGGGTCACAAAACTTCCAGAAGATGAGGTCAAGGGCTTTAGGTTTAAAGCACTCACTAAAAAAGTATTTTATCCAGAATATTTTTCTCTGCTTGCTAGGTTTTGAACACAGACTGTAAGGCTTTAGAGGTTTCTCAAGACTCTTACTAGTACTGCCCCACACAGTCAAACATCATTAACTACTCACCAGAAACCTGGAAAACACTTCCAGACTGGAACCCCAGCTCTTACTCTATGCTTGATAAACAATGCAGCGATGACATTGATCTCCCACAGAGCTAACACATTCCCTGGCTTCATCACCACCCTGAGAGATGCAGGAGCTTGCCAGACGATTCACTCTGAGGCTCTCAGCCTCCAGTTCAGTCCCACTGCATCAGGACTTAGTCCTGCTCACTGTTGGTGCTGCTGTGGGCATCCTCCACAGAGTCCTTTCCAAGAGGAAGTGATTTGCCTGACAATAAGCACATAAAAGGTATAGTGGACACAGTCAGTATTGGGCTAACATATCTCTCTCTCTAGATGAATCCCAGCTGCTTCAAAGGAAAGGAGGAAACTTCTACATGATGGAAGGATGAATGAAATCTGGGAGCAGTAAGGAGAGGGAAATCACAGAGTGAAAGAGGGGAAGGGTGCCCCTGGATTCTGCAAACTGACGGTGTCCAGTAGGACTGCAGCTGGCTGCTCCTACACCAGAGAAGCCCTGACACTACTATCACTTATTTGGTTTCCTGAGTATGAATTGCTTGAGAAGCAGGGTGTCAAATAGTTCCCTGATGGTCCTCCCACTCTATGCTGGCTACTGCTGCAGCAGCAGAGAATCCTGCCCTGTATTTCTGATGTTTATTTTTAAAAGGTAAGAGCAACAGAAACACCCAAACCATTTCTGTTGGCAAAAAAAAAGGCTTACTCGGTTGTTAACTGGTGCTTTTAAAACATAAACATAGAAAAATTTCTAGATTAGAATGAGATAAATATACACAATCGATATAAAACTCAACTGCTTAGCTTTTGTTCCTTAGCAGGCAAGAAGCCTGTATGCAATATATGACACTGAAAATGAAATAAGAAAATGTGACATAAATTCCTCCCACGATAATTGCATTGTGGGGATGTATTAGAACCCATCTTATCCCCAGTCTGCTTAGCTATAAAAGCAATCCAGTTCATTAGTCACCCTTCTATGCTACTCAAATTACAATATGGGAATTTTTATGTCACTTACATCACTCCTCTTTAGATAGTTTTAGCAGGAGCCCACCTAAATACTAATGTCCTCCACTGATGCTCTTTATTACCCTAAACCAGCTTCTGTGCCTGACTATATCAGACTGTCATCACCCTCAAAAGCAGAGCCAGCTGCAGAGTGATGCTGCTCTCCCAGAAACTCATTTCAAACCACTACAGAACATTTTGTTGCTTTTCAGCCTCAGCAACTCCATAGGACCTTGCCTTTGATTGCCCAGGATGTCTGGATCAAGCCCTTTGTTAAGTTCTTCCATGACTAGTTTAAGTTGGCTTGGGGGTCAAAGAAAGAAGGTACTTAGAGAATGGCTTTAAAACCTCACAAGGAAGCAGGTTTGGTTTCTATAATTAAGAGTACCCTGATACTGCAGCTCAGACTTTGCTGGGAGGAAGAAACGCAGCTCAGGGGTAAAAGCAGACTTTACATCCAGCCTGTTGGAGCTGCTTAAGCTTTTTGCAACTGATGTTTAGCCTCAGCAAAGTTGTTAGGAAACAGGGGTAGCTTTATAAATCACCCCATGGGGTACTGCCCTTTCAGGGGAAACGTCCTGAGCTTCTCAGAGAAGAGAAAGACAGTAAAGAAAAACACAGGAAGGTGAATGCTTCCTAAGTGATGGTACTGGCATAGTGATTGAAGGAAAGCACTTGCTCTCTGGATCTCAGGGGTACCCACTGAATGCCCTTTGCTGGTGCTGGTATTGCCCACCTATGCCAGCAAGTGCAGGTGCTTCTGAACCTCTGCCTGGTTTGAGACTGGCTGCCTGCTTGCATCTGGGACAAAGGTAAAACAAGCTGCTCTGGTCTTACAGAATAGCAGCTTGTTCAGCAGTACTTTTAGACTACCCCAAATTTCCCTGATTTTCCTGTGCAATTGAGTTTGAGCTGCTGGGACAAATACCTGAAATTAAACCATTTTCAGGTTCTCTCCCTCCCCATGGCAGTGCAGCTCCATATCCACACCTCTATATGATGTAGAAAAAACCAAGATTCAGCAAAGTGTTTAAAATGTCACAGGTTACTTTTTTCATATTTCTACACAGATCTGAATGCTTTGCAAGGTGTAACCAGGCTTCTCCCTCACCCCGATTTTTGAAAACCTCAGTATAAAGAGAGGGGAAGGAAACCATGCCTAACGCTGCCCCTAAATGTCAGTCAACCTTAAGACTCGGGAACCGGTCCCTGCTTTTCAAATGTCAGTAAGACTTCTCATAAAAAAAACATGGGTGAGATGTCTTTATAGTTCACATGCTGTATGATCTCATTTTCAAATGTTTCTGATCTTTCCTTTCTTTGCCGGTTTAGCTGTCAGAGTAAACCAATTCACAGTTCCCTCCCATCTGCAGCCCCACCATAAAAACAGTCATGTGCTCCCTGATATCTCGATCTTTTAACACTGGCTTTTTTTCCTCTCCTCTCTCCCCCTCCCATTTTAAACAATACACTCAAGTTAACTTTAACACATCAAAAAGAATGCCATAAAAGTAAACAAAAGACCCAGGACTAAAATTGAACATAAAAGTTGTTGTAGATATTGTTTCTTGACAAATAGCCTTTCCAAATACCATAAATTGTCCAAAACATCTCAAACCTTTGCTCTACATCACTATGTAGGACTGCAAAGGGAATACAGCCAAGGAACTGCAGGCTAATTGAAAAATCATTCACTTGAGATACAGTAAGTATCGTGCTCCAGTTCTATGAAAGTATACAGAAACTTGACACAAGTGGCATCCTCCATGAACTAAGCAATTGACTAATCAGCAAACTCAAAAGGAAACCAATCTGTTTTTTCCTCTTTGCATTGCTGAATTTGCATTTAATAATTAATCTGAGATTTAAAAAGGAAAAAACCCCACAAAAACACCAAAAAAACAAACTACAAAACCACCAAAAAAACCCCCTTTGAGGGGGCACCAATTCCTTCCCTGCCTCCAAGACTGCTGCCTCTCAAAAAGAAAACTACAGTATTGACTGGTAAAGCTGGTATAAGGACCCAGGAGCTGCTATTTCTAAACCCCTATTATTCAAAGATCATTATCAGTTTTCCATTAGCAGGAGTAAGTAAAAGCTTTTCTGTATAACTGACAATGTTATTTTTGGGGAAGGGGAAAGAAGGTTCAATATTGTACTGCAGAGGTATCCTATCGATCCTGACTTTTTGTAAGATTTTTTTGCTTTTTTTTCTTGAGGCCATTTAGCATTGACTTTGCCTATTATTAATTTTACAGTCAGTAGGAGCTTCTGGATTTTACAGGTTCAGTACAAATGGAAACACCTGTAGAAGCTGTTATTTGCCTGATATTTTTAATATTCTGCACTCTGTCCCCCGAAAATCCCATTTAGCAGATTTAGTATATCCCTCTATACTACAAAAATATGTCAGACACATTTCAAGCTCTGTCCTTCCACTGGGCTGGCTCATGATGCAGTGAAAACAGGCTGTGATGTCACGATTCCCAAAAGTCTGTTCTGTGCACTAACAGCAGGTACCCTCAGACTCTCCTTTCATGCCTCAGTAACTGAATTTTTCACTGTCACTAGCTGCCTCATCCTTCTACTCCCTTTGAAGCAGTAGGTGAACACACGTATTCCTGGACATGTATTTCTCTGCCTCGTATTGGGATAGTATAAGTGTAATTGTAATCAGAGAAATACAGCACACTGTCCATTTTGAAATCCCTGTGTAATCCCATCAGGGATATTAACATCATCTTCAGAAGATCCTTCCATTATCTCTTTTGGATGATCACGGCATGGGTCATCCTCCCTATCTATAGCAACAAGCTGCTAACATGACAAGACAAAATACCACATTTTTGAAGGTTCAGAATCAACTATTGATGAGGTAATTCCAGTTAAAGCTCTGTATACTTTCTGTCTTGCACTTTAAAATATATATAGAAATGTACAGCAAACTCTATTAAATAGCCATGAAAAAAATAATCTACTTGGACAACCTCCAGGGAAAGAATACTCAGTACAGACACAGCTCAAGTAAACAAACAAAAGAAGCCTCAATAGGAGAATTCTATTAAAAGCACCAATTTCCATCATGGAGCACCATACTGTTTTTTTTCTCATTGTACAGTTATTAGGTATAGTGAGAGTCAGGAGAGGAGATAGATGAAAAAGGAAGCAGAGGGAAGGACTGGATGGATGAGGGATATGTAACACACAATAGGGCAAGGAAGAACAACCAGCCAGATGATGGCCACAACCAGACTGCAGGAACTGGGAGAAGGCTTGATTCCAGCTTGAGATCAGCTCTCTTTCCAGGTATATGAATAAAAGTCATTGAGTTTTTCATAACGTAATGCAACAAGGACAGTCCCACAGCTCCCATAAGAAAATCCTTATGCAGCTCAGATGCATTTATTGTTTATTTAGGCAATCCAAAGTTTTCCAATTAGAAATGTTTCTAGAGATTCAGCAGTTGCCAGCTCTGTAATTATCCAGGGTGCTTGAAACACTGCTTTCCAAGCTGTGGTCCTCCATTTCTAAGGACTTTAGGAATGATTACTACCTAAACTGAGACTACTAGTTGTGGTCTTAATGTTTCTATGCAGAGGTAAATATATCCAGTAGAAATATTTCACAGGTCTTCATATTAAGGATGGCTGAAGAGACTATCAAGGTCTAGAATTCACAAATTTGTTTACTCATTCATTTTGACTTGCAAATACTCAAACAAGTCTGTTCAAATGCAGCACCTGAAATTATATTCTCAATTCTCTGCAATATCATTTGGTCAGTAATTTCTTCCTTTTCTTTCTCCATGAGGTATATTTCCTCCCCTTTTCCAGGCCATTACCCTGCAACTCTGCCTGTTGGTACTCCTGGACTCCAGAGAACCCCTCTCATATCACAGGGGTTTCATAGCACTGGCTCTGACATCCCAGGATTTGTTTGCTATTCCAGACACTGGATGAACTGTTGGGTTAATAAAATAGTAGTCATTATAGTAAGTGTTAAATGTTGAAGCAACAGCAGCTGGGGCACATTTAGGCCTCTGAAAAAGTTGCAACAGATGTGTACAACAAGACCACCAAAAATACAGGCAATTTTTTAAATAATGAAACCTTGCTTTCTGTGCGCTGCTTTGCATGAGCTAATAATACATAAACTTCTGTAAACCGTTTCGAAATGTATGGATGGAAAACAGACACAGGACAAATTTTAAACTGTCTATTTCATGATGAGCAATCATCATCATCTTACATGGGAGAAACCTTGAGAAACAACACAAAGAGAAAAGATGCCCCAAACTCCAAGCCCTGTTCTAGCTTACCCGTGTCTTACTGCACCAAGGCCCTCAGGATGTATCTTCCCAGCAGGAGACACCCGACTCTCGAGGAGCGACAAAACAATTCGTCCCTGCTGTCTCCAGGCTGTTCAACTCTCATATTCAGCCACTGAGACAAACAGATTGTATTTGTCCTTTTTTTTCCTTCTGATGTCATTAAAAATGAAGAAAAATCAATACAATTAAATACAAAAATACAGAGAAGGAAATTACAAAATACAATGCTAAATATTTAAATAGACAGTGGTGACCATGAAAATGTTTAAGGTTTTATTATTCCCAGTTGAGAGTGTTAACGGATTGGTTACTCGCAGAAGACAAGTAACAAAATGGTCTTAACTCGACAAGGCAAACTGGTAACTACAAATAAAACAAGAACAATAATGCAGTCATATCCTGATTCATCCTGATGCTTCCTCCTGATTCATAGTTTTTAAGCTGCAGCAGTTTCCAACCTGAATATACAGATGGAAATAAGCCACCAAAAACTGTATCTTATTAAGAAACCCTTGGGCTTGGGCAGTCTCTTACCCCAGGTGACCTAAGGGAGTTAAATGTGCCTGTGCCCCCAGCATTCCCAGGCAAGTGCTGTAATAGGCTACGTGGAGCATACTGCAAGGACAGAGAAACACCACCAAATATTTGTTATGCCTAATATTTATGTACATTTATCTAATCTCCAATATAATACAGGCTGACAGTATAAACAGGCCAGCTGAAGCTAATCTGTGCATGTTCTTAGTGTATGTAAACAGTCTTTTCCTCAGTTTGTTTCCTTAAAGTATGGAGCCTGCAATTATCCCACACAGCTACAAAGGCAATGACATGCTACCTAATATTTTAATAATGATAAATTCAGACCCGGTGACAAGGGACTTTAAACCTGACAGGCCCTAAGCTGCAGCATAAGATTTTCCAATAGCCCCCAACAGAGATCTTTTGTCCTACAGGCTCACCCTTTTTTTAACCCCTCTGCTTGTTCTGTTCTGCCCCTCTAAAACACAGGATTCCTACTGCAGTTATTTGTTAAATCACTTCCTGAAGACTCCTCTTCAGGTACTAAACAAGATAAATTAATTCCACTATTAGAAAGACTAAATGTTAAACCTGGGACTTGAGGAGAGAAAAAGAAACAAAACAAAACAAAATCCCCAAAACTAAACCAAGAAGGTACAAGGCACATCTCTGCATTTCATTAACATTAAACTTCAAATAAACATCTGTGAAACTGTTGATACAGTCGATTGCACATCATCATCTTTGTGTCATGGTTAAATCATTGTATTTTGAGAGTACAACAGAAATCTAACTAGAATGGGAGTTTCTTAAATTAAACAGCCTTTTCCTTCCACTCCTCTTCTGATAATTTTTCATGTTTTGACAAGAATAAAATGTCACCCAGATTTTCCTGGGACATTTTTTTGTCTGATCTTCTCTGTTTAACCTAAAGTTTGACATGCCTGTAATATCTATTTAAAACTGTCTCTCCCTCAGTCTAATACCTCAGCCTTTAACAGATGGGTATTTTCTCCTGCACATAGTCACAGGCAAAGCAGCTAAGAAAAATACAGTGCAGATGGGATGAAGTAGTGGTTGAAGCAGTCAGTGGTTCAGCAAAAATTAAAAGCTAAACTAACTAGTCACAAAAATACTTTAAAAATATAACAGGAAGAAAGCAAGGAAGACCTAGGATTATGATGCTTCAGATGACATAGAGAGCTCAAGCTGTTGGCCCAAGCAAAGATTCAACTAGATTTAGCTATTTGGACTATGTCTGTATGTTGAAGGTCAACTTGGGTGGTTGGCAATCAGGTCTGAGCTTCATAGCACAGCTCTGGCATGAGCTCTCCAGCTGCAAGCTCACAGCTATTTTGCTGTACCTTGATGCTCCAAACCTTTGCTCATGGCTCATGGAAACACACCTCATTGTCTTCTGTGCCAAGACACAGCAAGACTCCTTCCCCAAATGACTGTGTCAACCATGAAACAACCTGTATGTCGCCCAGAAAAATGGTGGCAGTATTGCTGGGGGCTTGTTGGTCCTCAAGGGATGCAGCTGGCCCCTGCACAGCAGAGCAGGCAGCTTCTGCTCAGAACCCAACCCTCAGCTGGGCATTTACTCTGTGCTTGCACCTGGGCAGACCTTTTAAATATTCATGGCCTGCTTTCTCCCAACACACATGCTAGTCCAAATAACATTCATGTGATTGATGTAATCTCCAAAATTAAAAGGCATCCATTCACTGTGGCATGTGCTACATCTAACTTTTACCCAGGATGTGTCTATTTGCTCTCACATGAATTTCAGCAGGAGATAAACCCAAAAGCAATAAATAGCTAGAGATGGAGCCCTAAAGAAGACTGGCAATGCAATGTCCTGCCAGGATAGTGACCTTTTATTTTTCTAATGAAAATACAATAAAATGGCACTACAAAAATTTGAAACTGTAATTTTTAAAGCATTAATATCTCCAATCTCAATCATTAGGTGTACCACCCAGTGTTTTTAAATTCACCAGTAATCATCCCCAGTGCCATTTCAACCCTTCCCAAGTGGGCTCACAGTTTCTGGCTCCCTGTGGGAATGGCAATCCTAAGTCTCACAACCAAATGTACCTAGGGAACCTATGCAGCACTAATCAGACATCTCTCCCCGTGCCTGTGAATGTCCCTGCTGCAAGGGGGACGTTCAGCCCCATCCCTGTTTTACACTGAACATCCCTCTGAAGGCTTCCACTGAAGGCTGCCTCGTTGGTGCTACAGGAGGAAATGGACTTAAGACCATATCTTCATTTTATCCAAACTGCTACAAAGCCATTGGGTTGTGGTAACTGATTCAGCTTGAATTCAGTCAAGGAACCTCAAGCTGAAAGTTTGTACATCCAGTTGCTGGTCCCTACACCAACTCCAGCACTAGCTTTCGAGACCTGTATCTCTTGCACAGAGTTTTCTGAATTTATTTCTTTGTAAATCAACAGCTTTGTGCTTACATAATCACAGTTGCAGCACTATCATTATCAAGCTGAATTTCACGTGCTATGCAGCGAATTTTATGGCTGTTTTAATAAACATTACGCTGGTTGGAAATTCTATAAAATAAACAATTTTTCAAGTTAAATATCCCTTCCTTATGTGCCAGGCTGCTGAGAGGGGCAAGCACACAGAAGCCTGACTACAGATCTGATTGCCATGAAGGGTCCTTCACTGCCTGCTGAAAACGCAGGTGAGAATTAATTCAAGATGCAGAGGAAACATGGCATCCAGAGCTGTGCCTTTCCCTATGGTGTCCTTCTGTCCCTCTGTCTCTGGTCAGCTTCCTGCATGGAGCAAACGGTTCATCATCTCACTAACAATTCCAGCAACAAGGCCAACTGGAAAGGGTAAAACCTGGTGGAAATCCTGAAGCCATACTGCCTCCAAATCACACTGGCTAAATTTAGTTTGAATATTTATTCCAGTACAAAGATGAAGCAGCAAAGAATGTGATGCCTTTCTGTTGTGAAGCTTTCCAGGCATTCCTCATCATTAATTTCTGACAGCATTTAAATGTTCTTTCTTCTGCTACTAGGTGGCATTATATATGAAGCTCATTTGATACTCAGAGATTTACAGGTTCATGCATAATGACATTTTTTCAAAGGTTTTACAAAACCCTTCATTCTCTCGTCTTAACCAGACCCCTCCCAATAGAGCAGATTCAACCTGACTGCCCAACCCATTCTTCATGTTCTAGTCCAAAACTGACAAGACAAATGGAAAAAAGAAGAAAGGATGGTGAAAAAGAGCCCTTCCGGACATCTCTGGGAGCACTCTCTCCTGTAGTAAAGTAGAAGAAAGAAAGTAAGACAAGGCAAGCAACTTTTATCAGTTCTTGCAGAAAAATCCTGGCCCACATGCAGACTGCAATTTAGTACTGGAACAGTTGTCTTCTACTGAACAATTATTGGAGACAGAGTTGCCACATATGATATTTCCCAAAAGACACATTAACCTATACAATACAACTGGAGCCAAAAAAACCAATAGTCCAGGTTACATTTCTCCTTCTTAGATACAAACAGTTCTTATTTACTTAAATAGAAACTGAGCTTCAAAATCAAGAGAGATATTCATGTCAAGCAGGAAGTGAATCAGACCCTCAGACTGTCCCATAAAATACAAAACCCCAGTAAAATGCTGTAAGAAAAGAGTGTACTAAGGATGTAAGTATAGCATGTTAGGCTTACATTGAAGGGGATGCTTGTAAAATAAAACCAGCACTGCACAAAGATCTGATTAGCTCCCTAGCTTCTATTTTTAGACAATCAAGGCACAGATACGGCCAAGGACCCGTGTTTCCACCTCTTACAGTCTGAAGACACTGTCTTTTAAATACTGAACTTTGCTATCACTGTTCACTGAGGTGACTTTTTCTGAATGACTGAAAAAAAGCAAGTAATTCCCATTTGTGTAGAATTCTTCTGTATTTTCAACATGAAAAGAGCAGTTAACTGTCCATTTTTCCCACTTTGTTTCCTAGTTTTCTATCTTCTTCAGTACCTTTTTTTGGTGATAGAAGGGGAAGGAAAGGCAAATCCCAAAAAGCACAAGCTGAAATACTGCTTTTGGAGTTGGCAATTCAAGGGACTTAACCCTTTAACATTTTCATGAAGTAGAAGTTTTGTTATGAGGTATTAAAAATTTATTTATCAGAACTATCAATTTTCAGGTAGCTGTAGATTAGAAATATGACCTGAGGTTTTCCACCTATACAGTCATGATTCAGGTATTACTAATGGAAGAGATGGTTAAATCAGTGAGCCATAAGTACAATTAACAATAAGCAACAAAAATGAAAACAGTCCTGAAAACAACCCTCTATAGTCTCTTTGCACCAGTATTACAACTTCAGTTTTGCATAGCCAAGGTTTCTGGTGGGTTCTTTTATTCCACGGTCCCTCAGTAAAATTCAATCCTCACTATACTGCATACCAGGCAAAATCTGTTTGCTGATCTTCAGGATATTATGCAAAGCATTTGGGGAGAATGACAGGAGAGAGAGACTGAATTTTGAGGCATTTGTTTGATCTATTGCTTTGATGATTTAGGCTGATTTGTATGATGGGTTTGGGTCGTGTGTGCTATGGTTTGCATTTTATGCTGTGCTTTTCTATGGCTGGATTCTCAGTGATGTTCAGTGTCCTGCATCTCTCAGTACGACACACAGACTTCAAATGAACGAAAAATCTCAGCACTTAGCACCTGCTCTTTGGCAACTCATACCAGAATTTAAATAAGAACTGTGCTCTTAGAAAATCTGGCTGCATTTGAGGGCACTGACCACTTCAAAATCTTGTCTTAAGCTTGGGTTTATGTGATTTTAAGCATCAAAACAACATTCTGAATACCATCCAGGGAATCTAAAAGAAGACAGAGTAGTTTTCCATACATGCCTGCTATGTGGTCTCAAGAATCGCTCTCCTATGAATAGAGAATGAAAAGTCTTGGCCTATCTATTTTAAAAAGCTGATAAATAAAGAAGGGGCATAAAAAAATGCTTTCAGGATTGATTCTCTGACTCTCTTGCAAAGAACTCTTGCTTCTTATTTTTCACATTTATTTTTATAGGTTTTTCTTCTTTCCTTCTTTGCATTCTGTTCCTTAATAATAAGTAGGAAGTAAAATGTTCTTTTCGTCAAAAGCTATTGTTAGTATAAATTTTACAAATCTAAACAGATGGCATGGAAGAGTCTGCTGTTCTGAGAACTGATTTAGCACTGGATCACTGAGAAGGAGCATCTCCATTCAAAGAGAGGCACTTCTAAGTCAATGCCAGGCTTCATTACTAAATTCCATGTTTATCTTAAGAGGTTCCCACACAGTCATATCCCAGCAGAAGCGCATCCCTCATGCTGCTAAAAGCAGCAAAATAAGAGAAAAATCTGCTAATCACCTGAAAATGAGAGGCATCAATCTATGCAACTTAGTCTACAAGGCTTTTGAAAAAGAAAGCATTCACCAGAGTAAACATCTGTGATCAAACACTAATTTATCACCAACAGAAAATTGACTTCAAATCATCTCTTTGTCACTGTAATTGATTAAAAGTCAAATGAAAATTGATAACATGATTTTCTATGTGTGAGCGTGTATGTGGCACAAACTCTCAAGAGCTCTATTGGCTTCATATATTGACTTTTTTCCAAATAAAGCCTCTTAAGAGTACATTAGTCAGGCCACTAATAAACTTAAAATGCAGACTAATTACAACAACACAAGGAATTAAAACGCTCTTGAGACTGTTGAACTTTGGTGCAAAAACTAAATTCTGAAGAGAACTTTGAACCCAAGTAAAGCAGAAAAATGCATGAACTATTCCTTTATCACTGGAGTTTCCGATGATGAAGGAAGCTGACTGCTTCTCCCTTATTTTAATTTTAATTTAAAACTTTCTCAACATTTTACTAACTCTTCTCCAGTCTCAATGGCACATACTATTGTTCTTTGCTACTCTAAAGGCTTTTTTTTTTTTTGGTGTAGGTTACAGATGTATGTATCTTTTTTTCTTTAACAGATTATTTTCTGCATCACAGAGCAAATGCCACTCTGTATCGACCCTTGAAAAGAATGTAGCCAACAGAGTACTAAAATGTTATTTCATCTACTATATGGACAGTGATTTTTAATATCACATGTAAATCCAACCAAAAAAAACCCAAAAAACCCCACAACCCCCCCCCAAAAAAAAAACCACAACAAAAAACCCAAACAAATAAACAAACAAAAAACAACCACAAGATATGTTCTCCCCCAGAATGTGTGTTTGCGTATTAGAGATGTTTCATTTATAAAGAAAGCAAATTTCATCCCTAATTAAACCATAACGCATCCCCCCCAAATATTTGTGCTTTTTTTTTTTTAAATAAACATTTTCAAGACTTTCCAAATACCTTTATTTTACAGTCAGCCTCTGTTATATCATCACAGTCATGCCACTGGCCAAGGATCTACATGTAGGTCAAACAAAAATCTATGGCAGAGAGGTCCTCTGTCCTTGCCTCAGAAAAGGAGGGAGGACAGCAGAAGGAATAAAATCTCCAACTGCAGATTTGAATTTTGGCTGCTAGCACTGATCAGGAGAGATAGGGGGAATCCACAGATGAAAGGGATCCCATACCAGATGGCAGCAGTAAAGCAGTGAGCAGCTAGGAGAGAGCTGAAACAGAAGGACACTTTCACAGCTTTTAGGGTAGCCTGGACAAACTTAGAAGAAACAGAGGTGTGAAGAGGTAGACCTAATGTGGTGCTGCTGAGTGCAGTGGTCAGCTACCATCTATGAATGATGATGTCTTTGCAGCAAGACCTATTTTTATTTTAATCCTAAAAAGATGGAAAGAAATACAACCTGATACCAGAAAGAAAGAAAAAAACCAAAGCACAAAGACACTGCTCACTGCTCATCATTAATGTTGTGGGGTTTTGCACAGTTAAGTTTCCAGCAAAGGCTCTCTGTGTTGATGCAGTGCACGGCATCAACAGAGATTCAGTCTAACATGAGTGCCAGCACTACATTATCACTTAAAACTCCCCTTGACCATGATGGCCACCAAAATCTGGCAAGAGTTAAACTGCTGGTGAACTGGTACTGACATCCATCATGCTTCCCCATGAGTTTATTGCTTTCCCATGGGGTTTACAGCTTTCTCATACTTCCATAACCTCCTCTCCACTTTTTGTCTCCTCTTGCCACCTGGGGCAAAGGCTGCCCAAAGGGTGTGTGGGCATGCAGGAAGGAAAGCAGAGGCATTCAGTCCCTGCAGTGCCTCAGTACGACCACGGCCCAACTCTTCCACGAGCCCAAAGAGAACCTCGAAGCAACGGAATGGGTGGGAGGACCAGACCTTTTCCAGCCCCTCTGTCCAGAGCTGAGCCCCTGCTGCAGCAAGACTATTTCAGCACCACACTACAGCACTGCAAAACTTGCAGCACTTCCACCTTTCAGGAGTGGCTCTACGAGGAATTAGATTTCGTTTTGTTTTTTTTTCAAGTATCCACATATATTAAAAAAAAAAAAAAAAGCACAAGCTGAGGGATGGTCAGCTAATTTGAACACTGATTGGGTGACTATTTCCACCAAACTGCAACATGCCACCAGAACCTGCAGAATGCTTATGAAGGCTGAACAAACTGTTGTGAGTAGGTCAGATATTTTGCATCCCATACAGGCAAGGCTTGATGGAATGAAAATGTAATTCAATTTTAGCATCTTAAAGGTTGGAACACCCACGGTTACAAAGCATATAGCCCTACCTCCAATCGGGGCCATCAGGAATTTGAATTTATAGTATGTCCTGGACACTTCATTCCTCACCTCTGCAACCAACTGCCCTACCCTCTGCTCCAATATCTGCACAGTAAGCGCATTAGCTGATCATTTCAAAGGTAAACCAGAGTTTGCACATGCAAATTTTATCACCTGTCTATACAAGTACTGCAACGCACACAGACATTTATAATGCCTGTGTCCGCTTTTACATTTGCACTATCGTTTACCTTGGCTCTCAACAATTATTATTCAGCATTTCAAGTGCCATCTGTGCTGCTGGATAAGTAAATGCCTTCAAGTATATTGGAAAGAGATTTTCTGAAGTTTTACCTTGTACCGGGCACAGTCATAATCAGAAAGATGTTCTCTACGGATGCTGACATGTATTTAGATGTTTTTTCATAGGGATTCATGTATTTAAATTTGAAATGTGTATATCTAAGTTACCAAACAGAAAACAGGCACAGATAATGAAGGAAAATCACTGCATCACAAAAAGCACTTGCTCTCTACGGATCAAATTCAAATCCACACACAAGGGAACCATTCACTTGCACAAGGAGTAATTTAGCCTTATAATAGTTAACGTATCTTGAGACAAAAACCTATTAAATAAGAGAAAACATCCCTAAGTCCACTGTGCATATGCCTCAACACTCCTTGACATCTACATCAGTCGTCATTAAAATGAAAATGTGAACTATAATGACTGATATCTGCAAGACAAGTGAAGCTGACTATTCTAAGATGCTTGGTGACAGTTTAAGCTAGTCAAAGTGACACATGGGAACAGGTCCAGACTAACAAGTCTCTGCCCAACGTCTCAGTGTAAATGTCAGCATGGAAGTAGAGTCTGTGAAAAAATATTTTAAAAAGACTTTTTCCCCCTTTAAAAACCAATCATTAGCAATTGTTTGCTAATAAGTCACGTTTTCTTTTCAAATGAAATCACTGTTGGTCATAGCCAGCTATTCACTCATTCTTAGAGGGATAAAGCACATTAAAAAGAAAACAAGTTCAAGTTGCTAACACAGGTAAATACTGTGCAGTGGGCTCTTTGAACAAAAAAATAAACTCTAGGGAAAGCACAACCACATAGACATCTCTGCAGTATTTCAAGTCGCTGAACAGATAGACCACGATAGAGCAACAAAGTGGGAATTTCCTTCAATTCAGTCTCCTGATGCTGAACAGCATTACTGACTGCAGTGGTATTATTTCTATGACAGTCAGGCCTGACCATGCAAGGCACTGCCAAAGTCACTCAGACAAACCCAGCAATGGACTGGGCACCTGAAAAGTTTAGTGAATGAGAGAGGTGGGTTAATGCAGCCCCAGCACCAAAGCCAACAGCATCCAATCCAGGACCTGGCCAGATCTGATGCTGTCTAGACCCTGCTTGAAATAAGAAGCAAAGTAAGACAAAGGCATTCCAACTGCACATGCCAGGATGCCTTTCCCAGTGGAGATCCACCATTTCCAACATGTCCCAGCAGCTGCCTCTGCCCAAGGGTTGAGGAAAGGAGCAGAGAGGCTGCAGGGAGGCCCTTGGCGTGTCCTCCATTGTCCTTCTTCTCCCCACTCACCTCGAGTCAGAGCTCCACACAGTTTAATTACAAACCACACACATATGCAATTCTATTAGCCAGCCTAAAGTGCTGGCATTAGATAAGCTTGTGCTCTGAATTCAGTCACTATGACACTGCCAACAAGCTCAGAGATTCGGAGCCTCTTTTCTATGCAGGTCCGTTTGGCCTGGAAATAGCATACATATACACTGACTCGAGCTTAACAAAGAATGTTAATTTGGGTCAGTGAACTACCACTAATTGAATTCTAATAGATGTCACCATAACTCAAGTGCTCCAGCTCTCTCAAGCAAAATGGCAGCAGACTGAAGCAGGCACTTCTACATCACCAGGGGAGAGAAAAATCTGTCCTTCAACTGCTTGGTCTCTTCTCTTTCCAGTTTTAACTACTGCTCAGATACAATAAAAAGCAAATGAGATGCTGGCTCGACAGCTCCCTCCAAAGCTCTTCAGAAACACATTTTAGTTTTTAAAGGTGATGCTTGCTCCCTCCAAAGCTGAGCAAACCTTGAGCTACTCCATACACAGGCACAGCTGCAAGGATTTTGAATACAGAACTAATATATTTTAAAAGCAAAACACACTACTTCCCAGATCCTCCTTCCCAAGATCACTTATTTGAAACTATTTTGAATTCTTTTTGCTCAAAGCCAGCATCCCTGTGGTGGCTGGAAGCAGTAACCCCAAAGCACAATTTTTCCAAGACTTGTGGAGCCTGGCAGCGGGGGGATGCCAAGAGGCTGCACACAGACAAACACCCAACCAGGAAGAGGGCTGTATTTAGAAGGAAAAAGGGAGTTTATTTTAGCTGAAGTAAGCTTAGTGTGATTCACAGTAGCTTAGCCACGGCAAGGCTCCTTCTTACAAGGCTCATCTAAAAGTAAGAGATTTACAGTCAACAGACCATGAGGGTGCTGGTTCATGCCTCAGTTAGGATAGAGCAGAGAACACAAGGTAAATTTTCCACCAGCTTGCACCCTCTATAGCCACTCATCCCTGTGCAAAATAGATGTGAAACTGCTGCAGAAGAACAATGGTGGCAGTTTGCACAGCTGTGAGTAGTGACACAAGGGGCAGGCTGGTGAAAAATCAGTCCCTGTGAATTCCACCCTCTGGGTAGGTCTGTGGTAGCAGCTGGCCCCACAAGTGATGCTCGCCAAAAACACTAAGCAACTGCTGGAATCTAAACACAAAAAACCTCCAAAATTGAGATGCCGACTTAAATTCATTTTACATGGTCATATGGAACAGTCAGTTACACATCCAAACACTTAGCTGGACCCCAAAATAGCCAACAGTATAGGAACTTCCCCTTGCCAAATGAGCACAGAAAATATTTGAGGGGCTGGGAGGGGAAGAAGAGAATTTCTGTTTTATTTGCTGACCAGAAAATAAAAATCAAAAATAGCAGATCCAAGATACACAGGTTCAAACAGGCATTGCAAAATGTTTTCAGAAAATTGTCCTTTCTCACTCCTCTGCCTTTTAGTCACATGTTGCCATGTGTCATTGCAGAGAGAAACAAAGCAGAAAGGCAAATCTGACAAATGAATTCTCAGTTTGGAGCAGTCAGGTAAAAGTGCTAAACCTGTATTCAGTGGGGGACACACACGCACACACAGACCACTGCTATAAAAAAGGCCTTCTGCTAGAACAAAGTTGTATGGGGTTTGCATGGCAAAGTTTTGGTAGTGGAGGGGGCTGCAGGGCAGGCTGCTCTAGAAAGCTGCCAGAGGCTTACCCCATATCCAACAGAGCCAATGCCAGACACTTTAAAGATGGGCCCAGCAGTGACCAAAGCCAAGCCCATCAGCAACAGTGGTAGCACCTCTGAGGTAACAGAGTTAAGAAAGGGGTAAAAACTGCTGTGCAACAGCAATGGGAAGAGAGGAGTGAGAATACGTGAGAGAAACAGACCTCTGAAAAAACAGTGAAATAGGAGGAGGAGGAGTCGTCATTCCAGGCACTAGAGCATGGATTCCCCTATAGCCCATGCTGAAGACCATGGAGGTCCACAGGGGGGCAGAGATCCACCTGCAGCCCGTGAAGGACCCCACACCAGAGCAGGTGGATGCCCAAAGGAGTCTGTGATGCTGTGGAAAGCCCATACTGGAGCAGGCTCCTGGCAGGACCTGTGAAGTGGAAAGTGCAGCTGGCAGGACTGGGAACTCCATGGGGGACTCACACTGGAACATCCTGTTCCTGAAGGACTGCACCTTGTGGAAGGGACCCACATTAGAGCAGTTTGTGAAGAACTGCAGTCTGTGAATAACTTGAAAAAGTTCCTGGAGGACTGTTTCCCATGGGAGAGATCCCATGTTGGAGTTGGGAAGAGTGTGAGGAATTCACCCCTGAATAGGAAGGAGCAGCAGAGAAAAATATCTGATGAAGTGACAACAACCTTTATTTCCTGCCCTCCTGTGCTGCTGTGAGGAGGTAGAGAATTTGGGAGCGAAGTTGACCCCAGGAAGAAGGAAGGGATGGGGGAACACTGGTTTTAAGATTTGCTTTTATTTCTCATTATCCTACACTGATTTGATTGGTAAAAAATTAAGCGAATTTCCCTGCTTTGAGTCTGTTTTGACCATGACAGTAACTGCTGAGTGACTTCTATCTGTTCTTATCTTGACCCAAGAGCCTCTTGTTGTATTTGCTGTCCCCTGTTCAGCTGGGAAGGACAGTGATTGAGGATCTTTGGTGGGCACCTGGCATCCAGCCAGCATCAAACCACAACAAATGTGATGCCTGAAATGGCTCAGAGTCATTCCTAATTAGAGAGCCACCCTTTGATAAGGCACACGGAACTGGCTGTCACCCAGGGAATGACCTGAGGTTGCAGTTTGCCTCAGGGGTATCTGACATAGATACTGCAAAGACTTCTGGTTCCCCAGGGAGCAGGATGAGCAAGCTGCATGCACCAGCCATCTCCAAGTCACACACACCTCAGCATCTGTCCCTCTGGGGATCACCTTAGCAATGTGTTGGGACTGGCAAGCATTGAGAGCACAGACTCTTCCATCCCACGGGGTACATGGTGCTGCCAGACACTCTGTGCTGGCATGGGACCCTCAGAAAATAACACTGCATCAACTTCTAAGGAGCCACTTTAGATGCCCCTGCACACAACCTCTGATGTGTCTCCATTATGAGAAACATTTATGTATCTATAGGTGAGTAAATTTAAACTCTGTGTCCACCTTCAGAATATCCCCTAAGGTTAGCAGGACACAGAGACCAAATAAAAACCAGTACTCTCCCAAATTCTGATGTGCATTTCCAAAATGCCACCATTTAGAGTATATTCATTTAAAGAATATTCATTTAAAGAATATGGACATGGTGAGCAACATCAGAGCCATTACATAAACTAACCCCAGCCTTTCCTATGCTGTTACGTTTCTTGTCTTATTCATCCCATACCATCTTGTTCTACTATGTCTTTACTCAGGTGTTCCATCTCCATCTCTCCCTTTTAGCCAGACCCCACAATCATCAGTTCAGCACCAAGTGTCTTCCCTTCCCATCACAAGCCCTACAGTTAAACTTCCCTATCCAAGTGAAAATGAATAGCCCTCAACTAACTACAGATAATGTTATATACTTTTTAATGAATAAGTCATATGTATTTGTCTATTCCAGTAAAAAAAAACCCACAGCTCTCCCCAGCTGTCTCACACAATGAGCTCTCTTGCAGCCAGTGTCCATTGTGAGTCAGTGGGCTCATCTCTGCATTACTGCAGTAAAGGTAAAGACAGATGTAAAACAGAAATCTTGATCATCTGCAGCTTAAAAAAAAAAAAAAGAAAAAAAAAAAGGAAAAAAACTCTGGCAGTTTTCATCAGAGGAACAGTTTTAAGCAGTGCCCTGCTGCACAAATGCTGGCTTCCGTTAACTTTTACTGCCATTTCAAGGGGACCTGTAATATTTTGTCCTGAACTGTTGCACACCACTGCAGAGTTCAGCTGAATAGCTGTCATATTCTGCACCAGTACAGGAGGTGTCTCTGTGGAGAATAAAATAATCCTTATGTGTAGTTTCTATATTAATTTATTTAATTTGTAAAGCTCTTTGGGACTCTGTAAGATGAAAGAAGCTACATAAATGTAAAATATATCACCATTATTGCTGTTTTCTAACCAGCATCTTCCATTATGTAGTTGGTATTTTTCTCCCATAGTGTATGACCTTGTATTTTATCTAAATTAAATCTCATCTTGTTAATTTTTGCACAGTTCTTTAAACTCTCAATATCCTTTTGTTATCTCTCTCTCTCTGCCTTCCACTGTGTTTATGATCCCTCTTAATTTGGCATCATCTGCAAATTGTATTGCTCTATATATTGTTTAGGAAAGTATTAAACAATATTGTGATCAGCACTGACCCTTGTGAAACCTCCCCTGATATTTTTCCTAAACTGACGTTGTAACATTTATAATTAGGTACAAGAGGACACAAGAAATAGTAAAAAGCAGCAATTAAGGAAAGGAAAATATAAGCTATGGGTAAAAACTCTGACAGTGAAATCTATGAGAATGTACAATAGCTTCCCACAGGAAGAGTTGAAAATCCCATTATTTACTAAAAAATACATTAATAGTACATAAAACACTAAATAATAATAATAATGTTTAGCACATGGTGTATATACTGCTTGACATGTTCAAACCTACTCACCAAAAATAGCTAGTTTGGGGAAATGGTGAAAATTCTAGAAGACAAAGCACCCAAGAATATTTTCTTTTTCTTCTTGCATATGTAACAGCCTCTCCCCATCCAGCGTGACTCAGGGACAAAGCATTCCTGCAAATAAACCTGTGCTACCAAGGGGATATGCGTATGCCTGAGAAGAGGACGGGATGACCTAGCACTTTTCATTTTCTCTCTTGCTGTACCCTACACATCCCACTATAAACTCTCTATGGGATAAGCTCTCAGTCACCAAAAACCCACCTTTACAAATCCCTGTTCTCCTCAATGTGTTTTTGTTCTTTTTCTTTCTCTCTCTCCTTTCTTTTTTTTTTTTTTTTTTTTTTTTGATACAATAAACATAGAGGGTAATTTCCACCTGCTGGCAAAAGATAGGACTAAATCCCTTGTGAAGTCAGCCTTGAGAATCGACATTTTGAGACTCAACAACTGCCAGGAAGACTCCTCTCAAAAGTGTTAGTTAATCCATTTATTCTCTCCAGCCAGCAAGGAAAGAATGAAAACAGAGCAAGTCTCAAACCCGTGCCGATATTCAGGAGAGACTGCAGGACCAAAACTCTTGGGATGAGGGGACCTCTAAGCCTGCTAATGGATACACTACACCAGCACTTGGTCCTTCCTATCCTTTGACTGAAGCGATTAAGGGAGATCTTGGACAAAAGGTAACTGATAGGTGCTGGGGAGCACAAAAATTTCTGCTACAGCAGCTTCTAGAGCTGGATGAGAACTCTTACATCTCAGCCCTTTCACCTGAGATCATCTTGTTCTTGAGCAGCACCAATCCTAGAAAGCACAGCCTTCACCCACATGACCCACCAGCCAGTCTGCACATACACTCAAGAGAGACAACCACCTCCTTGAATGAAATTCTCACTACCATATTCTGAATTTGGGAGCAGCTGGAAACAGCAGTCCTCCCTCTCAATAAAAGTCTCACTTAGTTAGACAATATTTCAGTTATCCCACTTCCTACTCCATCTCACAGCTTCTGGCTTGGGAGTGCAAGCAACTCAGATGCTCTACCAACCTTTGCATAGTTTAGAATATGATGAAGATTAAGTGTATTACTACTCTTACCCATCTCCACTGGATTGCTGGCATGCTTTTAAAATTAAGCATATGGCCCAGTGTTTGCCACTGCTCTCAGACGCCTGAAAGCTCAAAGCCTGAACTCTCTTTTGGCAGCCACTTGGTGGCTTGGTACCTACAATGCACCAGGTGAAATCAATGGAGTTAATTTCTGGCTCTTACTAGAAAAATCTATTCCACAAATGTAAAACTGTAGCAAAAAGTGTTGTGTATTTCCAGTTCTTTCAAAGATTTAGTAATTAACATCTGTAAGGCAGGATTTCTGCTCTAGGTGTGGTTATGCAGAGAGAAATAGGCAGGATACAGGTGGGAACAGAGACCTAGCATGGGAGACAGCTACATACCAGTATTGGTTTGGACCATTAAAGAACAGAAAGGACATTGAATACTTCAAGAACTATGAATCTTATATGGAAAAAAAGAAAAAAAATAACCTGGAGTGCAAGTAAAAGTAATTCTTACTCCTACAGCCAGGGAGAATGTGCATGAAGCTCTCCAAAACTGGGAGAAAGAAGGGATGTAAAGGTGGCTGGTCCAGTGCATCCTGATGGAAGAATAAAGCTAGAAAGTGGTGGAACTAGAAGACATGGACTAAAAGCTGAAAAGACGAACAGCTGAAAAAGAGAAGTATTTTGAGGAATGCCACTGACCTACTCTGTTGCTCAGCACTTCTTGTAAACTCTGTCTTTGCTGAAACAGGATTGGCATAAACATATGCTACCCAACCCTAGACAACAGCAGGCATGCAAGTGACACCAGATGAACACCTGTGCTTTCCAAAGCCATGCTACACTTTGATTTCCAGAGAATGAGCTGAGGGATGGAAGATTTCAGTGCTCTGGAAGACTGATATGAACAGCCGCAGCCATTCACCCTCACTGACCTCTCCTGCTGGGGTTCACATGGGGTGAGAAACAGGTCCTGGTCACCGAAGAAAGAGGTCAGTTGTCATGACATCCTGAAATCTTGCTGCCCTTGCAAGGTTGTAAGGCTGGGCTAGGCATAACAACTGGTTGCGTGCCTTTTTTGCAGCAGAAATCAAGCCAGCAAATTCCAAGTGGTGATTACACATCCAGATCTTTTGCAATCCTTACAGTGCTGCCATCTTGTGTAGATGCCACTTGTGCCTCCCCATCTAAACCCCTGCTTTATTTAATTCTGAATAGCTTTCCTACCCAGTCGTGTAACAGGCCCTGCTAATGTTTCAGAAGTCACTTACTCCACAAGTCTTTTAAAAAGAAAAGACATTTTTTTCACTTCCACATTTTACCTCTGGTTCCTTAAAAATATGTGTGATAAATGCACTGAATTTAAGAATTAATGCCACATTAGAAGGCATTGATTTCCTTTACAGTGAGATGAGCATCTTCAGGAGCTGGATGGAGGTAGCAAACTGAGCAAACACAGCATGATTCTGGCGAGGCGGAGCATTTGGGGAATTGCTACCACAATAGGAAAAATTTGTTTTAATTAGGTTGGTTGGTGGTTCCCAAAGCAACATGCTGTGAGTGGGAAGGAGAAATGAGGATGGGACTGTAAACAGCTTGTTGTGCTCTCAGCATCTGAGTCATAGCACGGAGAGAGAACTTGTTCTCCTGGCTCGGCTGCCAGAAGAGTCTTAGGAGTGTGAGGAGGGGTGAGAGAGGTGATGTGTAGACGTCCTTTCACTTTTACTTTACTCGTGAATTGCTTCTAAAAGCAGATGAGGTTTTGCTCTCCTGGAAAACGGAAAAGATTCAAGGAAGAGGATAATAAAAAGCAATTAGGGCAGCAAAAATATCCAAGAACAAAACTGACGAAAAATAATAATATTAAAAAGTGAGTGAGAGAGATTTTGTCATTTTGTCTTAGATTATGTTGAGGAGGCTGAACTCAATTTTATTGAGAAATCAATTCTAATTTGGCACTCCACAAGCTATCTGGCAGAGGACGCAGGTAACATTCTCCATTGAAATCTGCCAGCTAATTTACTTCTGCTGACTTTACACTAGCAAACAGAAGCAGGAAAAAGTCGTGTCGTAGGGATGACATTTCCCACTAAATATCTCATACTAATACTCATTCTGAGTCCTCCTACGCTTTCTTTAGAAACCCATCACCTTGCAAAGGGAGACAACAAGTAATAAAAACCTCCCCTGGAGAAAATGGTCTAAGCACTAGGCTAAAGGTCCAGCACGTATCCTGTTGACTGAGCTTGCATGTCGTAAGTTTAGATGGAAGGAAGGGCTTGAGGACAGATCAGCTGCTATGGGAGTTCAACATCATCTGTCCTCCAATTAAACTGACCGTGGAAGTCCAGTACCAGCAACTTTTATAGACACTACGTCCTGCTATTGATTGTCAAAAGGCAAAAAAAGCTTTTAAAGGATTGTGAATTATTGACGAAAATGTGTCTGTAGATATTTCAGAAATGTCCTGCATAAAATTTATCATGGGTTACGTGTCTGGGAGCACAAAATGTGCCATTTAATGCTGTGCTTTACTGACCTTTAAGCAGTGGCAGCTATCCTAACTGTATTCACAGCTTCTGTGTATTCACTCAGCATTTATATAAAATATCATTTATTTTTACGAGGTTTGTGTCACTGAAAATTTTATTTGCACAGAAAACTATTGCTGAGTGGGTTGTTCACAGCATTGTTTCCAAACATCAATATAAGCAAGAGGTGTGATGTTCTCGACCCGCATGGTTAGTAGCACCTCCTTACTTTATTTTCTGAAGTAATGCTTGCATGTGGACAGAATTATAAAGAAAGGGGAAAAAAAAATGTTTTTGTTCTTTTGATTTCTTATTGCCTTTGCCTTTGCTTCTAATGAAACCTGAGCAATCCTACCTGCCTGGCACAATTGCATTTTCTTTCTCAGGTAAGGTTTCTGTCTTCAGTTAAGTAATATCCATACAAAAGTCCCAAATTTAGAAGTGCACAATGACTTACATTTCCTCACTCCATTTATAAACCACATTCAGTGTTCCATAAGGACCCGATTTCATCCCCTCCCTCTCAGTAACATTCTTTAAGTCTTTACAAAGATCCATTTTCCCTTTCTTATTCCCAGAAGCCTGCTAAAACTAGGGCAAGATGGCCTAAAATTACTATTTTCCTCAAAGTCCCAGAAAACCTAAGGCCACTGGCACCTCTCCCATCCAGCAGAGCTACAGCTGGACGAGCTGCACAAAAGCAATGCTGGGAGCGCTCAGGCACCCCCTCATCTCCACCTCTGGAGAATCTCTGCCTCATCCATTCAAGGACATGCTCCCACTTAGTCTCAAGACCTGGTTCATCAGAAAGCTATGGACTTTTGACCCAAGCAGGCATTTCATGCCTCCAGAAACCTGATGCTGTAAAGACTGAGCTTTATCTCTGAGAAAAGAAATAGGGGAAAAAAATGAATATAACGACATTGTTCTAAATAATTGATGTTGCAATCTCATGCTATTTCCTTTTGTATTACTGCAATCTTCTTAAAAAGATATTCTCAAGCTGTTTATTATAGCAATAACTATAATTTTTCCTTCTCTTTTAGCAACAGTGCTTCACCCATAATGTCGCCTACTGATAATGTATTAAAGATATAAATAAAATAACACAGTATAGGTGGTACAGCAACATACAGGTCGTTAACCATCCAAACAAAATGTGTTTTAGAGCTGGATTAGCTAGAGCTCAATATTTGAGTGCCTGCTGTCTTTTGATTTATCCATCCTCGGCTTTCTGTCTGTCTCTATCTGTATTTGCTTTGACATTACAACAATGCTGTGAATAAAACCTAAACACATCCACACTTTTCTTTTATTCACCTCACCAGCAGGAATAAAGGAGACAAAACAAACAGCTTTGAATGACCAGAATACAGAAATCCAGTGCACAAATTTAAACACTCTCGTCTCTCCGTTTTTGTCATAGCTCTGAAGTTTTTCCAGAAAGCTGTAATTTCCTTAAATATAAAAATCCATTTAAAAAAATTCTCTGTCTCTTCTAGGATGGACTAAAAATAACCCTGAGTGCAATTATTACCCTCTAACCTCTAGCTTCGCTTCAACTGCATATGCCACCTCAGGAAAATCGCCAGCAGCAATCAGCGCCGTTATTTGTATTACAGCAGCATCTCTAAACCCTTGCCAAGAGTAAGTCCCAGTGAGGTAATTTCTTACACGAGTCTAACACAACAGACAGTCCCCGTCTCAAAGATTTTAAATGGAAAGAAGATTTTCCTACATATATGAGACAGACAAGGAACGGCTGGGAAGCGGGGAGCTCCACTTGGAATGAGGGGGGACCTGAGGCACAGTGAAATTCCAGGTGAGACCATGCAGAAATCACACTGGGTGTCATAGCTTAATCCCCCCTTCTCGAAAGTGGC
Organism: Pyrocephalus nanus; assembly: GCA_038380795.1. NCBI lineage: Eukaryota > Metazoa > Chordata > Aves > Passeriformes > Tyrannidae > Pyrocephalus > Pyrocephalus nanus. The sequence continues at coordinate 55,954,694 of CM076264.1, read as the reverse complement.
AGCAGCAGCCCTGTGAAAGCAGGATGCTCTGTAGGACCGAAAGAAGCAGGTCTGGCATAATTACTATAGCTAAATTAGGAGAGGGTAGGTCTAGATTGGATGTAAGGAAGAAATTTTTTACAACGGTGGTGAGGCGCTGGAACAGGTTGCCCAGAGATCTGGTGGATGCTCCATCACCGAGAGTATTCAAAGCCAGGTTGGACAGGGCTTTGAGCAACCTGGTCTAGTGAAAGGTGTCCCTGCCCATGATGGGGGCAGGGGGTGGACTGGACAGTATTTAAAGGTCCCCTCCAACTCAAACCATTCCAGGACTCTGACCAGTGCATCGTCACCTTCGCTACAGGAGACCACCTGCCACACAGGCTGTGCTCTCCCAGGGAGCCCAGGCTGCGAGGAAGGAGAAGCCAGCGCTCAGCAGCAGGTGGCAGGGCACGCTTGCACCAGGGGTAGGAAGCCTGAGAGGCCGCTGTGCTGCTGAACAGGAAGGGTCTGCGAATCAGCAATGGCAGGGTCTCTTACATCAGAAGAAAAGCCATGACTTTTCTTGAACATGGCAAAGGATAAACTAAATCTTTCTTTAGGAGAGGCATGAAACAGGCCAAAATCCTGAAAACTGCCTCCCACATTTTCAGGAAAAGCAGACCTTCAGAGTGCCCTTCCCTTTCCCAGCCCTGCTGTAGCACTACTCAGGTGCATGCAGACATGCAGAACCAATGCCTTCCAACAAAGTGCCTTTTCTCCCATCACTCCCACAGTTCCTCCCCACAAATTAAGAGTCATATTTCTCTTGAAATCCATCACGACCATCCCCAGGTCTAAGCTGATATCCTTGACCTGCTCTAAATAACCACCTATGTGTTTCTCTTTTTAAGCCACATTTTCATATGTTTATGCCCACACTTCAACCTAAGCAGGGAAGTAGCTCAGCTCATTAGCATGAGACCACTCACAAGCCCTTCACTAGTATTTGTAGGATCAGCTCCCTGAAATGCTGCAGACGGCACCTCCTTCCCAGGGCAGTGGTGCAGGCAGCCTGGTGAATGTTCCTACCTGGAGACACTACCCTCTTTTAATTCTGTATCTGCAATACTGAAGCGTATTTTAAGACAAATGCTGTGCTAATTTGCTGTAGGCACTGAAGACCAACATGCATTTCATTGGAGGAAGTTATATGTTTTAATTGGTTTATGAAGACAAAGCATATGCCATGACACAGTTAAATGATTAACAGATTCCTACGAATGCCTTTGGCACAGAATATCTATACATTCATTAGCTGGAACAATTCGTCTTCTTGATAAAACTAAAATTAGTTATACAGCAGGTTTACTTTTTATGATTAATAAATGATACAAATCTAAATTATCCATCTGAAATGACTGTTTTCTTAGCTATTAATCTCACATTTATCAGCTTCTATAATTCGTGTTATTAGCTGAAAAATCTATTTCCCAAATATTTTTAATTTCCTACAAAAAATCAAAATGTGGAATATGAAGTATCACCTCCTTCATTACATTATTTTGAGATTAATTCTAAATCAGGATATAAAAAGATACAGTATTTGATGACTTTACCATAAAATCCAAATTGATAAAATATACAACTGTGCCTATACTATGAGCGTCCAAAAAAAAAAAAAAAAAAAAGAAATTGCTCAATAATAAAATAGCTCTAACAAAAGATGTATCAGCTCATTTGGATTTTCCAGCTCTCTATAGTTATTTTTGCCAAGAAGCAAAATCCATCTCATTTTCCAGAAAACCAGCTTAGGGCAAAGCAGAGCGGATAATATGGTAAAAGTTCAAAAGTACAGCACTGTCTGTGTCCTGGAGACAGGGTTCACACATCACAGGTTTAGCTAGAGGGAAGGGGTTGAGAATAGACCCTTGTGTCAGCTATTTAAAATATTGAAGACCTCCTGTCCTCCAATTAAAGTGATCAAGGAAGTCTGCAACAGCTTGTGTAGAACAACTGTGCAGCATCCCTATTGAAGACCAAGGGCTGAGTAGGACATCTTAGTTTAGTCTGAGGTCAACCAGTGACTGTTCCTAAGTCCAGTAATATTAGGAAAGAGGATTCTTCTCAGGATAAGAAAAGCTAAATTTACTATATCTACTATCTGGCAAAAAGTGTATGGGGAGAAGGAAGGATGAAGTGGAGGCACTTGGAGGAGCCCTCAGCTACTTATCACTTCAGTGGTGGCTGAGTCATGCCAGAGGGCACTGCTTTCCCGGAGCCCCAGCCCTGGGAGTGGATGGGGGCTGGGGGGTCAGCCGACAGCAGCACGCTGGGATCTGCTCAAAGGAGAAGCAGGTGCCAATGGTACCTTGCTAACCATCTGCCCTCCTTCCCAGCTCAGAGTGAGATTCAGGGCTTGTGAAAATCCCCTGGCAGAACAGAAAGGATGAGCCAACAGCCACAGCAAGACAAGTGCTGAATTCTGTGCCATACAGACATGGGAGACAGGATTGAGAGAGACATATGATTCATCAGTCAGAAGTATTTGGAAAAAACAAAGCAAACAGTATTTTTTGGTAAGAGCATGCATGAATTCCAGAAGTGTCATGAACTCTGAGCTGCATGTTGGCCAAACATCGCCACCTGAATCCGCTGGAACATGCTTTACAGACCAGTCACACAACGAAAAATTTTTTTTCATTTGAAGATAATTTGTTCACCTCTTTCAAGCATGCCTGGCAGTATTTTTTATGCAAGCAAGGGACTAAATTAGCAAAGAGATGTAAACAGGTTAAACTCTGCCTGGGATAACCTGGGAAGAGGGAGGTGAACGTTTCTTCCAAGGCGCCAACTATCTGCCTCCGGAGCTGGAATATAATTGCCCTGAGTCTGACACAAAGCAGACCAGTCATAGTGCAAAGCCTTCAGGGAACATTTAAACTGTGATAACAGCAGAGAGGTGGGTACATGATGGCAACCACTGCTTTCATATGAATTAGTAAATATGGTTTACATGTAAAATATTTATGTCTGAGAAATTCTTAATCCAGACATTTTGAGAAAATAATAAATAGAGAAGTGATTCATACAGCACAGTCAAAAATGTTGTTTATATTTGTAAGTTGTCAAATAAGCCCTTTGCCAAAAATAAAAATTTTTATAATATCTGAGTAGGTAAAGAACAAAATCTCCAGCAGACTGTAAGGCAGGAAGACCCCAAGTTTCTATCAGCAAACCAGCAGCTCACTGCTCTGTACAGCTTCCTGAAGAGGGAAAGTGGAAAGAGCAGTGCTGATCTCTTCTCCCTGGGATCCAGTGACACAACATGAGGGATTGGTGCAAAGTTGTTCCAGGGGACATTCTGACTGGACATTAGGAAGCATTTCTTTACGAAGAAAATGTTCCAGGTCAAACCCTGGAACAGTCTTTCTACAGAGGTGGTCAATGCCCCAGGCATTTGGACAATGCTTTAACAATGTGCTTTAACTTTTGGTCAGCTCTGAATTAGTCAGACAGTTGGACCAGATGATGGCAGTAGGCCCACTCCAACTGACTATTCCTCTTCCTCTCCCAATCTTCACTTCTATGTCCTCACCTCCCCTCCCTTCCACTCCCATCCTCTTCCATCTTATCCTATTTTTTTTTTTTTGTCGGGCCAGACAGTTATCAAAGGCCTCTCTTAGGCACAGGCCTCTCTTAGGCACAGGCTTAAGGGGTTCATTACACAGGAATGGATTTACTCCTGCCTCCCTTGACTTTGCAGGAACAAAGCTGCCCATCTATAGATTGTTCCGGAACGGCACTGACATTAAAGGATGAAAGCATTAAAGGTGGCTCTGGATGCTCATCCTAGTAGTGCAGGGTAGAAACACAAAGCTTGAATGATTGTAAGACCAAACCCAATTATCTGGTGAAAAAAGGTGGCTAGTTAAACAACGTTATTTTCAGACCAGACATCTGCACATCAGCACACTTCACATCCATACCTCAGGACAGCACAAAATTCTATTAGCAGGTTAAAAAGAAGGTAAGTGGTGTCCTGCCAAAACCAAAAGATAGAATTTATATCCTTCATACAATTATACGCATGCACATTTTTAATATAAATATGTCACAGAACAAGTAATCTTTAAATGAAATATTCTTTTTTACTATCAGTGTCTTTAATGTTAGAAAAACATAAACCTAGCTTACAAATAAAACCACATAAACACTTTGGTACTGGCAATAAATTGAGAATAATTGACCTTGTCCTATCAAAGGATGAGTGTATCTTTAGATCTTAAGTGCTGTGTGAATGGTTATGAGCAGGCTTAAAGTACTGAGCAGCAGCAAGCTAAGCACAGCATGCACAGTGCATTTCACAGGGTATTAAATAGTCGAGGCTGGTAGAGCCTCTCCCTTGGTTCAGTTTTAAGGCGTTTGATTTCTAAAACTACAGTCCATACAATATCACACATCGGTCCTATCTCTCTTAACACTAATTAGGTATTTTATTATCAAAAAGACACCTCGTGCTATGCTGGTGCATCTATGTCTCTTTTCTTACGGCTACATGCCTGATCCCAGCTTTTAGAGGGACTGACACAGTCTCGTCTCACAAGGGAATATTCCCCTTCTGCTCCACTTGATGAGGAGCATTAGGGAGAGAACACTTCCTCAGGCATGATGAAAATAAGGCAAATCATTTTGTCCTCGCAGTACAGGGCCTAACCCTCAAACCTGAGGATGAACTAATCACCGTCAGCACTCTGAAAAGGGATCAGCACGTCCACCCCTCCCAAAGGCCAGTGCCTAATGGCACTATGTGCCATAATGTGTAACATTATGGTCAGAGGATGCCCATGTAACATCACAGATGGTCAAATACCAGCACTGGAGTCTAACAACCCCAAGATATAACTGCACTGCCATTCATTAGCAGCCTCTACCTTAGAAATAAGCCTCATTTTCTCCCAAACAGTCCAAGAAAACAGTTCCCTATGTCAGTATCACACTTTGAAGTATGATGTATATGTATTACATAAAGAAATCAAATAAAACAGTCAAAACAGCAACTCTAGGCAGAACTGATAAAGAATTTCCAGTTTGATATCAACTGAGCCTTGGCTCAGTTACCCGTTGTTGTGAAGCCTCCATGATATCCTTTGCCATGGTAACCCCTGGGGAGGGAGGGGATGGAGGTCCAGCCAGCCAACCCACCCCTGCAGGACCTGCTGCACGGCCACAAAGCCTGCAGCCATGGACCTTAAACATCAAAAGTGGCAACAAAATACATTTGTAAAGTTAACAACCCAGTGGTAGATCTTTTTATGATGATTGTGTTGAAAATTCTCCACTCAATAGAACAATAAAAAATAAACAGTTTCAGAAGTTATCAGGCTAAGATAACTGAATTGTGTCCATTCCTCACTTGTGCAAAAAAATCTGAAAACAGCTAAAACAAAACACAAACCCAAATAAAAAAACTTCAACAACTTCACTATTTGAAGGAATTCACAGCAAACACAGTACAATGGTGCTATTGGATAGACTGAACCTGAACCTTGCAATGTTAAGATTTTCCAGTACTTTCACATCCAGTATCATGACGGAACACAGGAAGACCTGTGGAATAATACAACAAGCAGCAGATCATATTTCATGCCAGGATCACCAGGTGTTTACTAAAGCTGTTTTGGCTTCCACCAACACAGAAAAACAGTGCCACCAGCACCATGATCAGCAGGAAAAAAAAAAAAAAATTAGAAACAAATTAATCTAATACTTTTAAATAAATAAGTACTTTTAAATAAACGCTTTTAAAATTATTGAATTAGGAACTGGAAATTTTAAAAGGTTTAAAAATGACTACTCTAGACAGAACTGGAAATAATATGAAAATTTTACAGACTACTTTAGGCAGGGATTTCTAAATCTTCCTTTCCACAACGTTCACTCTTCAGCACTACCACACTTGAAGATGTGAACACACTACATACACATGCCCCCACAGATATATGCCTGCACATATAATCCACATATATATACAGTAATTGCCCAGTGTTCTTTTCCAATTACTATTAACTTAATGGGCCACATTGTAAAGGAGAGGAGAGGTTATTGTGTCTCTTGCATTTTATACTGTGTGTTGCTGTCTTCCCAGCCTCGCTAAAGCCTGATAAGCTCTCATTTCAGCCAAATTACTTCTGCTCCCCACAAATGTATATAAGAACTAAAAATTAAATGAAAATGGCAAGACACGTCTGCTTTTATTATTCTGCAGGAAACAATCACCAAACTGCTGAAGGCTCTGACAAAATGCCTGTTTTCCATCAACTGCATGCCTATCTTGATGGAAGATCCCAAATTATTCTGAAATGACTTAAATCATTCTCGCTCTGTACCTCTCCCTCTGCAATACAGGCTGTGTATTTCAGGCTATACAGTAACTCAGCACACCAAGGACAAAGCTTAATGTAAGCTTGAGACAGAGGCCATATTCTGATTGAGCAATCAATTAGGAAGAAAATTGTGGCTTTCAAGATCTCAGTATGTCAGCAGAGGGATTCATGGCTCCGACAAGTTGCTGGGATTGGTGCACTGCTCCTTTCTCAGGACATTTTGGATTACTGTTTGCTCTCACTTCCAAAAGAAAAATTCCTTTTTAAACCAACTGGAGTTACTCTTTCATCTCAGAGAGCACAACCTTCCCTGGATGGGCAAATGTGAAGGAAAATCCATTTGTTTCTATAAATATGCAGGACTTTTTGTCTTTAAATATTGACATCCACACCCTTATCGATTTCTTAACTTTTAGTTTATCAGCACAGTTGTGGTCACCCAAATATGTGCCTGGCCTGTGGTAAAACTGTGCTAGCTTTGTGACAGCTATAGATCTGTCGGATGTCAGAAGCTGTTCCCAAGGAAACATCAGGAAAAGGGATTATAGGAGGTTTTGAAAACCTGTTCTGAAGGTCTGCTAAGAGGAGCAAGAAAGCCCACCTTTCTCCATGAAAAATCAAAAATAGATACACAGCAAAGTCTGAGATGATGAGAACAATAGAAGATAAAAAGTTGAAGTTCAGTGATAAAAATGGAATTATCATTTTAGCACAACTTTTTTTTTTTTTATACTTAATAGAAAACTGACTCCTTTTGGAGAGAAAATGTGATACATTTCCATACTGTATATCCCTTTGAAAGAGATACTGTAAGCTTCTTCCTTCTTTTACTAGTAAGCTGATGTTTATTCATGTGCATGGGGCTACTGCACAGACCTCTCACAGCATGAGGAGTGTGCTGGCTGAAAGGTAGGATAGATGACGAGTATCGCCAGGATTTTTAAAGCAGGATGCTCAAGCTTGCCTGCTTAACCCATATTTAGCCTGCTAAATAAGAGGCCTGATTTTTTTGAAGTGCAAAGTCAGAATTGCCACGTCTCTCGCTACAAGAGGGAGACACTGGCCGCTCCACCACATTTGCCACGTGGCACCACAGCCTGCCTCTGACCCCAGGACCATCCCACAGGTACCCACCACCACCCACTGCAAAGCATAGGTCTCACACATTGAAGCCCAAGAAAACTGAAATGTCTGTTGGCTTCCCAGGATACTCAGCACTTCTGAAAACCAGGACACTTATTTAGGAGACTAAATATGGATATAAGACCCTAGTGCTAAAAAAAATTGGCCCATTTAAGAAGAAAGGATGTACACCGTCACCTTGGAGCTCCCCAGCAGATGGGATCGAAGAGGAGCTCTGGCTCTGCAGCGCTCACTCTAAAATCAGCTCCTTTTAAGACCGATGCTCTGCCCTACCCTGGGACCTTGCAGCGTGAAGAAATATGGGATGAGTTACAATCAGAGTGAGAACTGGATAACCCTTTCCCAGGAGCTTCTTTGAAAATCTCCCTCAGATGTAACAGGGTTGAAGTCCCCAGAGCAAAACATCTACAACTGCCATCCCCGTGCTCCAGCTGAAGGGAAGCTCATCGAGACAGCATTTCTGCCTGGGAATTTGTGCACCCATGCAAGGGTAGCAGGGGACACTGTCTCCTCAGAGATAAGGTCCCACCTTTTGTTCATCTCAGGGCTGTAGGTATGGCACCTACAGTACAAGTGAATTCTTCCCTCACTGTGCTGCCACTACTTCTGTGTAGCGGTGTAACACTCTCTGACCCAAAAAGAAGGCAGAACCATCTGACTGGAAATTAATTCTTGCCACAGCATGCTTGGTTTGCAGCCAGGTACTACAGGAAAATTGCTTCCATGTTTTCCCAACTCACTCTTCACTCATCTGAGCTGACAGGAACAGCACAAACCAGGAAAGCAGAAGAACACATTTCCAGATCATTTAGTGGGTGTACAGGCTAGCTGCAGATGCACCCACAGCCCCAGCTCTCCTCCTGCTTTTGCTCATCGCCTTAAGCTCTTCCACTTTTTCACCTACTTGTGAAGCCCAATTCTTTGGGGCAGTGGTGCTATCCCATGCTGCACCTGCACTGCCACCAGACCACCTCTTCTCCATCACCTCCACACACCTGCTTTCACAGTGACATGGAGAGAAGGGATCATTTGGCTTTGATATTCATGACATCCCTATTTTATACTTCATTTTGTCTGTGATATAGATAGATGATCAGAAAGGCATCACGACACAAGCCACAAGCAGTATTACAAAGAGTACCACACTCCTCAGAAAAGACATTTGTATTTCCTTATCCAGAAAAAAGTTATGGGAAGGAGATCAAACTAAAACACCTTTTCTTCTGGGGGAAGGGAGCATGCCCTTGTAGCATTTAAACTGCTACAGTAACTCTTACCAAGATAGGACTCTTGCACAGCTTCACCTGACAGGAACAAATCAAATCACCACTTTATCTGAATTTGGTAAAATGGCATAGCCAAAATACAGTAATAATGAATAATAACAATAATAATAATTTTTTAAAACTCCTTATAAGAAGCAGTAAGGGGGGGAAAAAAGAAATCACTTGGTTACACAACTCTGGAATATTGATGATTGACCAATTAAAATGCAATAGAGCATAAAAAAGTGCACAGACGATGCTCAGGATGTAATGTAAAGAGCAATCACAACCACTCAGTGGGGCTTAGCAGGTCTGAAACGGTATCTAATTCTGCAAACTCCAGAAAGGGACTGCATAATGTAAACCCTATTGCTCTGCACACTTTAATGAAAACTGCCTCCCTTTGGATTGAATTGCATACACATCTATTGTGAGTCCAGCACGATAAAGAAAACAAGCATTGTGCATTCAAAGATGTTGCCTCATTAAAAGAAGCTAAAAGAAATCCATTGTAACAGTTTCTAAGACAGAATTAAGTAACAGGGTGGCAGGTGGTGTATTATTATTTTTAAATGGAATAAACTCGCATATATACAGACACAAGGCACGTATTTCCTTTGATATTACAGCATGCACCTGCAACTTGTTATTGCAAGGACCTTTATTAAGCAAGTGTGCATTTAGTAACGTCTGCAGATTTATAAAACTATTTACTTGTCCTACAATTAGGAATAGATAATTTTCGGATCTTAGAACTATGCCTTCCAAGAAAATAAGAAGATAATGACAACTGCTCTCATAGGAATATGCTTTCAGGCATCGTAACAAATAAACATATATGTTTCACCTATGCTCAGCTTAAAAAGTTCAGAGATTTTTAGCACTGAGATTTAATCCACTTGCAAGCATATGTCTTTTGTATCACTAACCTGCCAGCTAGCTTCCCGTCGCAGCCCTTTTATCCAGTTTTCTTCTAAGTCCTTATTCTCTCTCGTGGATGTTTCATCCATAGCTGATGGAGCTTGCACAAACTCGATTGGCCACTGGCTGTTACACTCTCTTTGTAAGCCTTTACCGAGGCAGCAGCAAGTGCAGTTCGGTGACAGACTGTCATGAAGAAAATGTCACACCACGGGTGGGGGGGAGGCAAGGGGGAGAGGGGATGGGAGGAGAGGGAAAGGGTCAACATGAAGGATCCACACGTGAAAAGATTTGGGGGAGTGTGACCGTGGTCTGACACGTTCCCGCTGGTCCAGCAAATGCATCGCTGCAGCCAGGGAGTTCGCAGGGTAATGACAGAGGGCTGGTGACATTGTGGAACAGCCCTAATTAGATGTAAAGTATAGCAGAACTGCTAATACTATCCAAAGCCTTTCCCAAAAGTGTTTTTTTCACATATTGCAATAATTGTCTCATTTGGTGTCACTATAATTAAGACTGCACTGGGGGTGTGGATTCAAGTAAAGGAAATACAAATAGCTGCTGGGTCTGTTTAAAAGAAAATATTTCAGCGTATCTGTTTGAAAAGTGCTTCCTGAACCGCTCTGCAGCCAATAAACATGAATAGTAATACAGGCCATTTTGATAGAAATGGGCTCATTACCATACTGGCTGCTGAGCTCTTCCAGAGCGCAGGTTCAGCAATGCAGAAATGGGTTCAGCAGGACACAAGTATTTCAACCCCAAAACAGCAAAAATTAGTCCCAGTGTAAGACATTTAAAAAAACTGCTTGAGCTTGCTCTCTGTGCTTTGCACTGAGAGATGCCTGCCACACACCCTCAGCATGGCTAGGCTCTCTTTATGATGTTTTTTATCACTCCTTCACTGAGCATCACCATCTTTCATCTCATCAAGAGATGGCTTAGTCTCTCCATCAACTCCTTAAAGCATTGTCTAGCTTTTCTACCAAACTAACAAACAAACAAACAAAAAATTCAGAGTTTTCCCTTCTACTTCATTATAGCATTTATCACAGATTAGCTGAGAACATTGAGCTCATTGCATTTGGAAATCAAAGCTTCAGTCAGTAGCAAGGAACAAACTCTTGTTTGGAAATACTGCTTCAATACAAAATCAAAGTATTAATTTTTAAGCACTCTTTTAGCTGAAACAATTCTTTCCTGTGGAAAAAAACCCAACATATTGTGATACTTTTAGAATTCATGAAGTTTATGACTATTAGTATGAGATTTTTTAAAAGTGTTGACTATCCACCATTCACACTGTATTTTTTACTATGCAGAGGAAAAAAAAAAAAAGAAAAAAAGTATTAATTTTTAGGTTCATTTTTCCTCTTGAGGATTTTTATTTGCAGACTCCCAGCCATCCTCCGTGGCCTGAGCCAGACCTCTGCACAGGGCTGCTGAAATACACACAAAAGCTCCCTCCTTTGCACCTTTCTTCTAGGCTGCTATAAAACATTTCCACTTTCCTCAGGTTTCACACAGACCTATTGTCACAAATTTTGGGTCCTCCACAGCTTGAAAATGTCCTCGCCACAAGACTAAGTGTGCCAAGCAGTACTCAGCGTACATTGCTCCACATTGTGGCAACATCGAGAGCCTCCCTCCTGCAGCTCCGAATTTCTCCTCCGTTGGTTTTTTTTTTCTCTCCTTTCAGTTAAACAATCGCAGCCCAGGCAGTGTGAGTCTCTGCGGCACTCAGTGTGACTTTCGGACTTGTGTTACGTACCAGGAGTGCACGTGAACACCGGCTCCTCTTACATGTGTGGATATTTTATTTTTAGAACCAGTAGCACAAGGTAAAGCAGTACAAATGCCAGAAAGGAGCCAGATGCTTGCACAGACACAGAGGGAGAATCAGGCTGGCAACAAAAGAGAGGCAAAGGGACTTTCCGTTTGTAAGTTATTCTGATTCTGCTGTCTAAGTGAAAAACATTAATTTTTACTTATTTAAAGAGAGGCATCCAGCAAAGATAATCCAAAGCCACTGACCTGGCCTCAGTGGCTAATACCCCATGCCTAAAACTACCCACCCACTGTCCAGCAGCAAAGGAGTGCCTGATTCACATTAGCAGGATGACAAAGGGCCCATGGTATTGCCAATGCCGAAACCTTCCTCCTAGATGACAACAAAGTATAACAACATAGATAACAAATCCTTGAGATGAGATAAGCTCACTTTTTAGGAGTGCTGGCATTTGTGAAAGGCAGCATCCAGGCAACAGCTGGTCTGATTTTGGAGGGGTACAATAAAAAAATTTAAAAACAAAGCAGGAGGAATTCCTGTCTTACTCTGCATATGGCACAGACAGATGCAAACCAACATACTGACATAGTCATACTGGGCCAGGAGCGTAATTCTAAATCTAAGATGGATAGCACACAGAAAGGGCTCGGTGATAATTGTAAATATTAACAATGCTTCCAATCTAAGCTGCTCTGGATTGCAATGAATTATTTCGTGACTTTCCCTTGTCTTTTTCACCAACATGAAATAGCCAAAATTTTACATGAGCTGCAAAAATATGAAGACATTTATTGATGGAAATCAAACTTCTTTTTTCACCCGCAGTGTCTTTGATATGTTAGAGCCTGAAGCAAAGAAAACATAATAAAAACAATATATAGATGAGAACTTCAATTTTCCCCTACGTATGAATCTGTCAGTTATTTGCTAAGAATCAAATCTAACTCCACACAGTTAAAGAAGCTCCATACATCATTCTCCGTAATCCAGTACTCCGCTCAAATGTACCTTGCTTGAAGTTCATACAACATACTTGATTTTACACTACTCTAAACAAAACATCTCTGGATATTATAGCTTTGAGTCTAAAAGACTTTTGCTGCAATTTCATGTCCAGTAGTAAGAAATAGTGTGAGAACAGATTTACCAGCACAAGGTAACAGGGATGCTACACAAGTTCATCCCAAGGATTACTGGATTTGAATCTAACAATGTGCTAATTTTTTTTTAATATATCCACAATTTATTACTGTGATACTCCTGTATAGCTGCCACCAGTATGAAGAAAAAAAGTGAGAAAAACAGGAGGGTTTTTTGAATACTGAACTTCTACCCAGACATATCCCGATTATTCAAAACACTTGAACTGTGAAACAGGTGCTGCTTCTGCGCAAGGACTGGCTTCTCACACTTACACAGCTCTTCCATGCCTAGCCACTCAAGCACAGTAGTGCTATGTTGGATATGGTCAGTAGGATACATCTCCATCATGGCAGGGTGGCCTGGAGCTCCTCATCAGCCATCTGGTCTCCAGCGGCACAACCAGGAATGACACTGAAGCCGGAAAGGGTGTGGGTGTGTCCTGGTGACCTCAGTACTACAAAGGGTCTTTAGTGGAGCACTGAACTCCACTCTGAGAAGACTCAGCATCATGCTGGATACCAGTAGACTCACTGGTACTGTTATTGGGGGGATACAAGGATAATATAAGCAATTTTCACCATCTCCTTCAAAAGCTGTGGTGAGGTCAGCTCAGACACAGCACAACATGGATTTCATCGCATTTCAACATACTTCTTTCAAAGCCTTAAGTTCTCCTAACAGTCCTAGATGTGCCCACCTTTCATTTCCTTCTCCCTAACATTGTACTCTGATCTCTGTTACTAGTTCCGCATGAATTAACCCCTGAAGTCCAGTACCTGGTATCCATCAAATTCTTGCTACAGTTTTGTTTTCCTTGCCACGCATACCCATCATAGTCTCACAATAACATTTATTTCTGAGTTTTCTCGTCAGAGAATGATGGTGTGAACTAGTAAACTCACTAAGAGATCCTTGGGATCTCTCAGTGCAGAACATCTTTATGTATTTCTGCCTCTTAGATCACAAGTCTTTAGCACACAGCGTGTTTTAAGTGCTAGACCCACAGCTGGCACCTTAACTCATGAAGGCACAAAATTTATAACAAAAAGATCCCTCTAGCACCTTCTAAGAGACTGAAGAGGAAGAACTTATAAATGTCCTTAAGTACAATACAGACCAAGGATGCATGATAATACATGAAAGGGAAAAATCCTGAAGTACCTCTTACTTTTAACTATACAGGTGTTACTGAGGGTAAAATTTAAGTTATCCCTGAACTAATCCAAGCCACAGCTACATAATTTCCTACCCAGCCTATATTAAAGCTATTCACACAGTGTTCTTGTTCATCAGCCAGGCTCCCTTTTAGGAACCTGCATAACAACCCAGAGATAGGAAAGAGCAGTCCAGGGGAACTGCTGTCAAACTTGCCGTACTCAGGATATGCCCCAAACACAATGAGGCAAGGGCAGTTTCTGGTGATGGCATTCATCTGATCTGCATTGTTAAAACTAAATGTCACCTGTCCATACCTGAGTCAGGTCCCTCTGGTAAAGGAGAGAGAAGGAAAGCACCTATAGAGCGCAGGTCATCTGAATTTAGCCCAGGTACTTACCTCAGGCTGACAAAAATCACCACCCTATGGACATGGCTTTGCTTACAGTGGGAGGAACAGAGGGTGACTCTAAGACTTATACATCTAATGTCCAAGCGGCCCAGTTGGTACAAAGGAATTCCCTCCCCCTTCCCTGGGTCCATGAACAGTCAGTATATTTCTGGACTGAGTTTACAGTCACCTTGTCTCTTTAAACACCATTCCCAGATACTGTGCAGTGCACATGGACAAACCCAAACCACCCACAGCACAAGAGTGTGTTTGGGTAGCTCCTAAGCACTCAGAGCTCTACAGATCCTGCTTTTCCCCTCGCCCATGTTCCAAAGGACTACAGCATCTTCTCCCATATATATGAGATCACACAAAGCTGATACCTCATTCCCAAACTTAGAACTTAGCTTAGGAGGTAGCAGTGAGAATGGAGACCTAATGTCACTGACCTTCAGTGAGACCTGGGCTCAGGAAATCCCCTGCTCACTTCTGAGACTACAGATTAGACTATCCCCAGTGGAGGTTTTGGATGCCAGTGGAATCCCTCTATGCTGCTGCAGCCCTGTCAAGGGGATAGTGTGGCAGATCAGCACAGCCATTAGAAATCCTCCAAAGGAGGGCAGCAAGGGTGGTGAAGGGCCTTGAGGGGACACCGTATGAGGAGCGGCTGAGGTCACTTATCTGTTCAGCCTGGAGAAGAAGAGACTGAGGGGAAACCTCATTGCAGTTACAACTTCCTCATGAGGGGAAGAGGAGGGACAGGCACTGATCTCTTCTCTGTGGTGAGCAGTGACAGGACCCAAAGGAATGGCCTGAAGTTGTGTCATGAGAGGTTTAGGTTGGATATTAGAGAAAGGTTCTTCACCCAGATGATGGTAGGACACTGGAACAGGCTCCCAAGGGAAGCACCAAGCCTGACAGAGTTCAAGAAGTGTTTGGATGATCCTCTCACACATATGGTGTGACTCTTGGGGATGGTCCTGTGCAGGGCTAAGGGTTGAGACTCAGTGATCCTTGTGGGTCCCTTCCAACTCAGCATATTCTGCGATTCTGTGAATTCAGATGTACCTGCTCTCACATGGATTGCTGCATGTGCCATTTCAATAGATTACCTGTTGACAAGCTAAAAATAAAGTTGCCGTTAGAGCATCATAATGTGTGACATTCCACAGGCTGAAGCAGAGCTGTATTTTCTCCACCTTAACCTAAATGTCCTTTGAGTAGAGGAGCTTGCTTTGTCTGCTAACCACTCAAGGAGGAGCTTGTTTCTCCATCTTGCCTATCTTGCAACTTTTAAGCTCCTGCCTGAAAGAATTACTCATTTGTTCGTGCCAGACTGTCATCTCTTTGAAAGCAGCACCACGAGATCTTAACAGACTGGATGTACATGGCTGTTAAATTTATTAGTTAAGAAAAACAGCAAATGACAAGTGAATAAAGCACTCCTTGGGACGTTTGGACTACGGATTTTGTATAAATCAATAGCAAGGGCTATAAAATGTCAGAAAATACCAAATGAGAAGAAAGGAATCAATAGATACCTTCTGAATTAAATGAGTGATGAATATTCTTTACCAACAAAAATAAATTAAACTCAAAACCCACTACATTAAAGCGATATCCAGCCTCTTACTTGAAATCCCAAAGGAAGGCAATTCAGGGTTAAGGCTGGAAACTCTGTCCTTAAACAGCTCGACTGAGGAAGACGAGGACAGAAATGAGTAGCAGGAAGAGAACAACTACATTGCTTTCACACAAGTTGCGAATGAAATACTAAATCAAAAGTGTTCCTCTTCATCCTGAATTCTGTTCATTTTTCTGGGCTTGAGTCAAGAAGACAGTGGCCATCTTACTATAATGTGCTTGCACTGTGCTCTGGCTCTGATTTCAATACCTTCTTTCCTATATTGATACAGTATTACAGTAATATAATAGAAATACTAAAATCAGGAATGGTTAAAAATATACTAAATCCCTTATCACTCACTGAGGATGCATTCTGTGTGTTCCAACAGTCTTTCCACCTCCTCGTTAGGACCCTTGTTGGGGTAGTGTCCTGCACAGTTTAATGAGTTTGTAGATATTTTGCCTTTGCTGTTCCCAACTTCTGCAGCATGTTCTGGATCCCAGCTTCTGTATCATGCTAGGCCAGACACCCAACAGAAACACTGTTGTATACTCACAATAGCAGAAGAGAAGACAGAAGGTTTGGGATCCCACTCAAAGTTTTGTCACAGCTGTGGGTCTGCCTTTAATGCAGCATGGTATTTCATCAAGGTACATATTTCTGCTCTTAACAGGCCCCAGTTTACAAAAATCCAGTCACACGCAGTCACACATAAATCATGGCCTGCCATAAATACATTATCTTTTTGTTTTAATAATGAAAATAGTCCATACATGCTAGGATGCATGCAGAAGGAATCTGAGATCACATTTAAGGGAAATACACGTCTTCCAACTGCTTGTTAAAGACTATACAGTACTCCTCATTCCACTTTGCAGAAGTAGGTCAAAGAAGGGCAATGAAAATAAAACACAGAAAATCCCTCCTATCAAATGTGAAAAGAAAGGGTTCATTTTTTCCATTTAATTTAAAGAAGAAAAATTATTACCACAGGAAATAACACAAGTTTCTAGAGAAGAGAATGGAAAAAGGGGAGCAGGTCCATTCTTTCTGACTCTCAAAAGAAGGCAAGGACATACAACAAAAGCCAGAGATGGCAGATTCAAACCAAAAAAATCAAGTGTTTTTTGTAAAATATGTAATTAGAGTGGAAATCAGTGCTGAAAGAAGTGCCTGAGGGAAAGAATGTATCAACTTCCTACAAGTGTTAGTGAAACTGTAATAGTAAGCAATTCAAACTTAATGCAGATACTAGTAACCAAGATATGTGCTTCCCAGTACAAGCCAGCCTGGGAAGCTGAAGGACACTTCAGACACAGCACAGGACTGACATGTCTGACCGCCCTGATGCTCACCCAACACTTTTCCACCCCTGCCTGAAAAGAGCTGGTGCCAGCCACTTTGAGGAACCAGGCTCCCTCCACTCTAGATGCACAGAGAGCTAAAGAGGTGTAGCAATTCCCATGGCCTTACAGATCAACACTGGATCCTGTTCCTTTACCTGGGTAGGCAGCTGTTGGCCTTGATGTGGGCTATACTGGAGATGTCTGCTCTGCGTCACTGCATTCTCAGGGTTGACAACAGTTAAAGCTTTATTGCATTTATAATCCTCAGTACATAGAGACTGAGAGGAAAACATCAGAAATTAATCCCATTCCTCTGTTTGTACCTTTCTCACATAAACATCCATTTATTATCTGCCACTTAAATCTTTCCAACGTGCAAGCAAGACAGATCCCAAAATCTCAGGTACAGTCAAAAGAAGCTGAACACGGGTCCATTCAATTGCCTTCAAGTTCATGATCCTCCTCTGGCATGACTTGGAGGACCCCCATTAGGAACATCAGAGCTGATGGAATCAACTCTCCTACTCCAGAGAGCAGAAGGTTAACATTTTCAATTCATGAAGAGAGGAACCCTTCATCATCAGAGAGGAACAGGAGCATGTGCCATATATCACACTGCAGTGGACTGTGGGAGATTTGCCCTTCCTTTGCGTGGGCAGGATGGATCAAACCGAAGATGCTGCCTCATTTCTCAGTAAACCAGAACCAGTACAGGGAATACAAAAGAGGATGCTGGCACCTACTGCTACATTGGGAACGCTTATCAGCATTTCTCACAGGACTTTAGCAAAGCAGATTTGTCATCAAGATTTAGGAGAGGCTGACCAAATGCAGGAGCACTCCACTCCCCACTCCTGCCATCCTAGCACAGCCACGGATTCCAGCGAATGCAGCAAAATGGCCTTAAGTTCACTCTGCACTTTCCCGACCTCTTTAAAGAGATCTGTTCTGCCACTGATAGCGTTTCTGGACAATGTTAATACTTCCCATTGCATGGGGTTTGCATGCCAAGGTTTTGGTAGTGGGGAGGCTCTAGGGGGGGCTGCTCTGAAAAGCTGCCAGTGCCAGTCAGCTCCAGGACAAACTCACAGCTTCCCAAAGCTGAGACCATGAACGATGATGGTAGTGCCTTTGGGTTAACACAGTTAAGAAGGGGTAAAAACTGCTGTGTAACAGCAGCCAGAGAGAGAACCCGTGAGAGGAACAGCCCTGCAAACACCAAGGTCAGTGAAGAAGGAGCAGGAGGAGGTGCTCTAGGCACTGGAGCACAGATTCCCCTGCAGCCTGTGCTTAAGACCATGGTGAAGCAGCTTTGCCTTTACAGCCCATGGAAGTCCACACAGGTGCAGAGATCCACATGCAGCCCATGGAGGACTCCACACCAGAGCAGGTGGATGCACCCAAAGGAGTCTGTGACCCTGTGCAAATCCCACACTGGAGCAGGCTCCTGGCAGGACCTGTGAACAATGGAGAGCGCAGCTCACACTGGAGCAGGTTTGCTGGCAAGATTGGGAACCCCATGGGGGACACACACTGAGGTAACCTGTTCCAGGGTACAGAAGGACTGTACCCTGTGGAATGCACCCACACTAGAGCAGTTTGTGAAGAACTTTAGGCCAGAACTTGAAGAAGCTCATGGAGGACTGTGTCCCATGGGAGGGACCGCATGCTGGAGCAGGGGAAAAGAGGAAGAACCGGCAAAGAGGGATGAAATGACCACAGTCCCTCTTCCCCATCTCCCTGAGCCACTGAGGAGAGTTATATTTTCTCACCCTAGCCCAGCTGAGGAGGGGATGATAGAGGAGCTTGGTGGGCACCTGGCACCTAGCCAACCCACCAAGGTTATAGCTGGCTTCACAGACTTGCTCTGTTAATCCCTTGTGACGCTTATTCCAGTGCTGGACATAAACTAGACCAAATCCTTTGCTGAATCCTCCTTACTCATCCTAAAGCACCTAGAGGGAGACTTTTGCGGATGATCCCTTAGCAGCTCGAATCAGAGACCTATTTTGCTAAAGCCCTACCTGTTGTTTGTTATTGTAATAAGGCTTCTCAGTGGAAGACGAACTGAAAGCATGCCAGCTCGCTGGTGCTGCTTGCTATTTCAGGCAGTGTCACGAGCCATACAGTCTGCTGGTATTTGTGCTTCAGTTTCACTGCATGACTCCAACCATTCAGGATCTTTATGAAAGTAATACATTCCAACCTAATCTACAACTAAATTAATGTCAGAAGTAAGACAGTGCCCCGAGTGATCAATAAGTGGATTTTTCCCTATAGAAATATTAGAAGCAACTCACATCAATAAGCCTCAAATTTATGGGGCAATTCAGTTCTTCCATTTACAGCTTGAATAACTGGCCTTTGTATAAGATATTACATTACTAAATAACATGTGCTAAAAGGAGCTTCTATGTAGCATTCTCTGACCTGCAGCAGCCGCAGATTTTAGGGGCCATCAGCAGATGTAGTGAGGGACCCAAGATGTCCACCTCAACCAAGCCCCTTTGAAAACCAGCACACAAAATTATTTCTAAGTGCATTATAGGCAACTAAATCCATTATACTCAGATCCACTTCTGGATTTAAATGAAGAGTGCTGATACTGGGACCTTCGGAAGACAAATGAATGACACTGATCTTGCAACCATCTCTATGGTCATCTTTAAAATTATATATCAAAAACTATCTTCTTGAATATTATTGTTCATATCAACAGAGTCATATAAAACTAATCTACAAAAAGAATGGTGTCTATAAGAAAAGAATAATCCTTCACTAGAAGGACTAACGTGTCTCTCTTGTTTCTAATTTTTATAATTCCATACAAATTAGAAGACCTCAGCGCACGGATCTGCTTAGCTAAAAGGAAAAGACTACAGGAAAATCCTTTTTTTTTTTTTTTCTCATCCTACATTTCTAGGTCATACAGCTACTGAAAATAGAGAAAATAAGCTGAAAATGCTATGGCAAACCATTAATTAACAAAAAAACCCAACCCAACTCTCTAAATCCTTCTTAAGAAGTCACTGCTCACTTGTGCCAAGCTAACAAGTATGCTCCCTGGATTTAACAATTAAATAATTATTGGTCGTGGTGAAGGGCAGCATAGGTTTCTGTGCCTGGTGCTCAGTGGAAGCCCTCTCAGTAAGGTTACCAATGGCTGTTTTTCATTTCCCATTTATAAAAGGGCAATGACTGCCGTGCCGCGTTCAAGGCAGAGCCTTGTCTTTCACACATTCTATTCTTCTCCGTGATTTATTAAGCTGCTTTTATTTAGGCATTCTAATAAAAAGCAGGCATTCCTGCAAACTAATAATCTTCAGCTTCTCCACCCGATCAATGCCGATGTGGTGGAGAACTTCCAAGTGTCTTCAGATTAATTTCTCACATATCATCACGGACGCTTGAGCAACAAATAGCCTGCTCTATTCCTGATAATAGAAGATTAGTAACACTAACAACATACAGAACAGATGAAGGGAAAATGGTATAAATCTTTCAAGTAATATACTGCATCAAATCTTGAGGCAGGTTTCCTAGTGACAGGAGCAAGTTCTTACAGCCTTTGTGTATGGCTGTAGGAGACACCCTCATTTTGTGAGAAGTGAAGAGAACAAAAATCAAATTCACTGTCATTTTCTTCTCATGTCCTCTTTAGAGTGGAACTGGAATGAAATTTGCCTGTTTTTCTTTCCGAAGTAGGCCTCCGTGCAAGTACTGCCAGTACATCTCCATGTGACGCCAGCCCTCAATGTGATGACTATTATGGAAGTGTCACAGTCTGCCAGGGATTTGGCTGCACTTGAAAATTACTGCTTTTTTTACTTTTTTGAGGATGCAAATGCCCCAAAAACAAATGCAAAGGGAATCCTGACTTGTCCCTTTTCCTTCCAAAGGGACATTGGGAAATCCAGCTAGCAGTGCAAGCACTCTGACTGGCCTATGTGGTTTCTTTGCCTCCCCCTTTCACAGAAATACATATAAAAACAAGTGGCCATGACAGAAGTGTTCTTCTTAATCACATAAAGCTTTCCTAGGCTCATCACACGTCTAGAGTCTTCTATCTTTAGCATGCCCTACCCTTATATTGTAGTGCTGTTAAGAACTATTATTAAAGGCAAGTTTTAAAGCAATATTTTTAATGATAGAAGGACAGACTAACATTCCCCATCTCAATGAAGTTACCAGTATCATCCCAAATGGCAGAGGACAAAAATTCTGAAGTCAAAACTACAATACCCACATGGAATTGAGTAAGATTACTTTGATTTCTTAATTTGCCTAAATCAGATGTGCTGCTTACTTACAGCTAGAGGTAACACTGAGGTGTTTGCCCCCTGGTCCTCCTCCACAGCCATCAGATCTCCTCTTTCACCTTGGAAGGGGATGTCACTAACAATAACTATCTTCTACCTTAGGCATCAGGGGTGGCTCAGATCCCTGGCCTCACACAGAACTTGGCTCTGTGAATGTAGTTACAGATAGGAACCCCTTATGCTGAAAATGTTTTCAGGACTGTGCCTGGATTTGTTATATAGCAATAATGCCAGCTCTTTCTAACTTGTCTCTGCATCTTCTGGACATGGTCACCATGCTGTGTGGCTTCAGGAGTGCTGGGAATCCATCAGAACGAGGGTGTGAATGTAAGCACATCCCAAATGTGTGGTAGCAGTGTCTTTAGAAAGGCTTCTTCATTTTCTTTTGTCACAGAAGAGGCAGAGCTAGTGAATCTGTATGGTAAACCAGAGCACACAGAAGGCTGGCAAAGGTGAAAAGATTAAGTATTTGTCATCACCACTGCAACATGGAGAATGTGTGCAGGGTACAGATGGAGGAGGGAGGAGGAGACCTTGTCATAGCCTCCTCTTCACACAGCATAAGATAGCTGCATTTCAGATGGATGAAAAAGGACTGAGATTGTTTATTAGACATGTTTCACAGTGCCACATGTTCCTTAGACCCACAACTTTAATTCCCTAAGGTGTCAGTACAGCATCATCTGCCTTGTTCTTCTTCATCTATGTGAATCTGAGCAGAAAGACATTCCTGAAAAAAGCCAGGGGATATTCATCAATTCCTCAGTTTCATCTACTCTTCTCATTTCTTTCTTTCTTTAAAATACTCTTTTTGTTTTGTTGGAGTGAATTCCACTTGTCCTTACCTTCTAGGCCTGTCCTTTTTTTGTACTTTTTCCTGCAAAGGCACTGGACTTACAGCAAGAACATAGAGTGAGCTGGGATCACACGCACGTGCGTGCTGACAGCAGTGGCCTCATTTTGATGAGCAGCCCTTTCTGATGGTGCTCCAGGAAGGACACATCAGCTGTACCTGGGTCCTTGGCACAATGACAGTATCAGACGTAACCAGCCCCTTCCTATGCCCAATCCAAACATCCTCTGCTACTGACCACTACTGACCTGCTGAACCATTCCCCCAAGTCCATCTTCACAATTTCTTTTACTTCTTCCTGAGTTCCTTCCAGCCTACTCATGTCTCTTTATCCCCATAGCAAGATATCCTCCCTCCCTCCCTCATCTTCTCCCCAAAACCTTTTAAAAGAAGGAAACTAACAGAAAAAGAAGGTAGTTTTGATCTACTTTCTAAAAATCATCACTTTATTATGCCTGCATGCTTTCCTGCCTCCCCCTCCCAGTCTGCCTTTTCTGTTTAAATAGAACAGTTTTTAGCAGAGACTACTTATGACTTCCTATCACTGTGGGGAATAATTCAATAGGGTCATCACTTCAGATGTAGTTTGTAGGTGCTGCAGTAACATGATACCATGTCCACTGCAACCACACGGAGAAGATAAAAAGGCACAACTACAGTGACTGGGTGGAGAAAGGATGAGAAAAAGGGATAGCATCTAGTTCAAGTACTAGGTCTTTATAAATCCTTTGAAAGTAAGGATTTGGCCCACAGAAAAGCCCCAGCATTAAGTCACCTGTCAACTGATAAATAACTGTGCTTATAATAATTATGTGACTATCATAAAGTTATCCCTTTACAGCATCTAAGGGGCTCTAAGGAATGCTAAGGTGGCATAGTGGGGAAAAAGAAAAAAAAACAACAAGGAGAGCAGGTTCTCTGAACTGATCCGGTGATAAGCTGGTGCATATTCCCAACTTCTACCACAAGCCACGTTCATAAACGCTACGGATGCCAACACAGATACCGCACGGGAGTGGCTGTACGAAGGACTATTAGTAGAAAAATAGATGTTTTATTATTGAAGAGCCCTGCAGGTACTCACATTATAACAACAGGCTGAGCACAGGGAGCCTGAATACCCACAGCCATCAGTGCAGCTGTGTGCAGCGTTAGCAGTAAGTAGATTTGGCGTAAGAAGTCAAAACAATGTGCGTGGCGAGCAGGTACCGCGGCTGTCAGGAGGCAGCCCAGTGAAGCACCACCGTAAGGAAATTTGTCAGCTGTGCAGCAGCGGTGACAGTGACCAGCAGCAGGAGGGAGCAGACGAGAAGGAGAACTAACTGCTGGCATCTGGTTTGTGCTGGCGGCAGGGGGCTGGCGGGAGGGCTGCAGGTACAGAGCCATTTATTCTGGGGTTGCTCAGATCTCTGGGACTAAACAGCAGCAGCCCCATCCTGGGGAAGGATAGTGCCCACACAGAGTGACTTTCTCCCAAGATTGACAATTCAGGGACTCTCCTTTTGTTCTCATTTACTTGCAAATAATGGTTTCCTTGTACGCCTCCCAAACAATATTTACGCAGGACTGGATATATAGCTCTCATTAGAGCAAATGCTACTACCTAAATAGGGCTATTTGTGACTCGGCACCTCGAGTTTCACTCATCCCTGGTTTGAAGTGCACTAAAAGCACATTATTACTGCTTAAGATGCAAACTACTATACTGAAAAATATCACTTTTTACCTTCAGTGAAAGAAGTTAAAAATTAATGGCTAGTTGAAATTAAGGTGAACAGTAAACAGAAACTCCTTGTGACCATGTGCAAGCTATTCCCAATCTATAATGAGGTTATACTTACTACTTAGATTAATTACTCTTTTCCTTCTATCTTAATTTATTTTATGCTTTAGGAAACCAACATGTCCACTCACCACACTGTATGTGATAAAGAAACACAATAAAAGCAATTTCTCTCCTACCCCCCAAAAAACCATTCTCAGTAATGCACTTTTGAATCCAGCATACCTTCTCCTAATGAGGTTTCAGCATGCCATAAATAACACTAATGAGACTTTGTCTTGCCAGTGTAATATATTTCCTTAATATAGCTTTAGATTTTCTTATGTTGCATGGAAAACTAACAGTCATGGAAAGAAATGTCCTCCACTAGCACATTAAAACCAAAAGTACAATTAAATATAAATGAATTCAGTAATTTAATTGCACTATTGTCATTTTTAAAAATTCAGAAGAAAAGTAATGGTGTCATTTTTTTCTATTGGTAAATAATAAAAGTGCTGAGAGAATCAGATAATATTTAAATAAACATTATTGTGACTATATGTGATACAAAGATACCTTTTATTGCCAGGTAAATTCTGTGTGTGCTAATGAAGAGAGAGTTCAAAGCATGTACCTTTGTAAGCTGAGGGACCAGTCCTACAAGTCTCATGCAAGCAGTCCCAGGTAAGTGATGTAAGATCTGACTCTGCTTTTACAGAGGTAATAGTCTAAGTGCCTATTTCCAGCCTCAGAAAGCAGATACTTTAAATATCATCTGCAAAATGCAGCCTGCTAAGCAGAGGTTTACAGTGAAACTAACTCTCAGGTTGACAAACAGGATATATTTATGCCATCTGCAGCTCCCATCATTCTACAAGCAGGCCAACATTATCTGGGTGGATGTTTTTCCTCTAAAAATAAGGGCTGATGCTTTTTTCCCCTAAAAAAACAAAACCAAAAAAACCCCCCACAACACAAAATGTATTTCTGCAGAAAAAATTAAATTTTTATTTGGGGCAGTATAAATTTGAAGCCTATTCTATTTTCAAAGATATTGATATGTTATGTCTATCATCTCTGCCACCCGTTTTCCCTCAGAAAGCAATGTAAGACTCAGGCAAAATTTCAGGGGGTGCATGGCGAGGGTTTTACCATTGATTTTCATGAAAATGGGTTAACTAATAATTCTTTTTTAGGATTCTGCCTTTAATGGTTAAATTCAGTAAATGTCTTGGACTAGGCTAGGCAACGATGCAGTGACAGATGAAAGGGTAGCAACTCTGCCACAGAAACTAAATTACAGTAAAGATGTTGCTGATGGTGATACAGGCAAAAGCAGTTATGAGTATAAAAATGGAAATAATCAAATCCTAAGTGGAAGCAAAACTCCATTTCCGTAGTTCC
Source organism: Pyrocephalus nanus (assembly GCA_038380795.1). Lineage (NCBI taxonomy): Eukaryota > Metazoa > Chordata > Aves > Passeriformes > Tyrannidae > Pyrocephalus > Pyrocephalus nanus. The sequence continues at coordinate 55,929,229 of CM076264.1, read as the reverse complement.
TTCAAGTCAGAAGAACAAGATGATCACAGCTTACAACTTCTGAAAGAACTGGCACACCAAATTATAGGCTGGGCATCTGAACAAATGATTAAACCAGGATGGAACTTTATGGCTAAAGATTAGCTGATAAAATTACTTACATACTTCAGAAAGGGGAAAGTGATTCATGCAAACATGAGCCTATTTATCTCACAACATGGGAGGCTTTAGAACAACTCTTCCATGAGGGAATACCTAAAAGAGGTGTAAACAAACAGCAAATGGCATGAAAACCAAAGTGGATTTATCAAAAGCAGACTAAACCAAACTAATAGCTTCCTTTGGTATGATTAACTTTCAAGAGAACATAGTGATCTTATCTCTCTGGACTCCAGCAAAGTATCTATTATCTACATGGGAAACCCTTAAAATGGAGATGAATTTAATAGAATAACTATAATGGAAGGAAAAGATTGATCAAAGGGAAGGGCAAGAAGATTTAGACATGGCTCTGGTGAGACCTTTTCTGGAAGCCTGAGCACAGCTCCAACTGCTGGTTCCTGAGAGGGGAATAAACCTCAGTGGGTGCAGAAAAGGAATGTTAGAAGGTTAATATATAGAAAATAACTGTAGTAGAAAGTAGTCAAGTATTACTTAACTGTAAACAGGAAAGCTTGTTAGCTTCAAAATACAGAATTCTAGAATGGATTTCCAACAAAAACAACTCGGCTCAAAATGTTTTTAATTTACATTTTGAGCAGCATTATGGAAGAACTATGGAAGGAATTATATGAAGACAGGATTAGAAATAGTTGTGTACTGGATTTAACATTCATCTCTGTGTTTCTGTTTCCATGTGGACAAATGACTATCACCTATATCCTCTTTTGTACAAACTGTGCATTTTTCTCAAAGTAATGGAATTTTACTAAGTTAAACTGAGACACACCTAATGTGTGTTGATTCTTCTTTATACCTGGGAGAGTTTTTCTGCTTCTTTTCTAGCTAAATCTGCTTTTTTTTCCCAGCTAAATCTGTTGATCTAATAAAAGAATATTAATCCTCCACACAAATATTTCCTCATTTCTTGGCTTTTCCCAGTTTACTGAAAGTTAAACAACAAAAAGCCAACTGTTAATGGCACACCTATATGACATATTTTGATATGCATGCATAAAGAAACCCCCCAAACTCTTGCTTTTTGCATGTCTCCTCAAAATTCAGGAAGTTTTATGAAATCGCAACACAACGTCAAGACCTCAAGCCCTGAGGGCTTTGTGCTATATTTCTTTCTCAACTTTTCTTAGTGCCTGGGCTCAGATTACACAGTTATAAACCAACAGTCTTGCCAGATAAGTGTCTAAGTCCCCCGTGTTTTTTCTGAAGAAGGAAAATGACACCTGACAAAACCAGATCTTTGTGAATGCTTGCTCAACATCACATTTCAATTTGACAGATAGAGGCAAGAGTCAGGCTATTAGAAAAAATTGCAAAACATGGGTTAAAATAAAGCCATGTTTTTTTGCAAAATAACTTCCCCCCCCAAAAAAAAAAAAAAAATAAAAAAAAAAAAATTGGACCTTCAGCAGACAAAGCTATACAAATTTTATTAACCACATTTTTTCAAGACTTCATAGCCTGATGCCTGCGGGTGCTTCTAGCATAGTAAGGGAGATTTTGTGATCATCAAGTTGTAGTAAAATGATAAATTTAACATGTAAGATCAAATAGAAACCTATGAAATCAAGTACAAGGGAGCAGCTAAGGGCAGCTCACAGAAATGACAAAGGGAACAAGGCTGATCAATTAGGATTTCGATTCTAGCTCTAGATAGATAGAGAGATCATTCCCCCATGTCCCTTTCTGGCAGGCAATATTAGCAGAAGTGATGTCAAATATTGTCATTTCATATCCAGACAACTGGCATTACTATCTCATTCTGAAAGTATCATCTTGGAGAGGCATGCCTAGACATACACTGGGCCACAAATCTGACAGGACATCTCTGAACTTTCCTGCTTAGAGATGCAGCTGCACTTTGTCAAAATATTTTGACTCACTTTCAGTTGGAATCTGACTCAGGATAATGGTCCTTGTATTTTTCCAAGGTTATTTATGATCCATCTCTTTTTTTCCCCCCACAAGATATTGTCTATGAGTTATTTTTTATTTTTGCATTATTGCTGTCTTTCAAAGACCCAGTAACTGCTGAAAAAAGATTAATGAGCCAGTTTACTGCTCAGTTTGCTAGAACTGGGTTGCTACTGCTTAGCTATGGCCAGACTCAGGGCACCCCAATAAGAACAGCAGCCTGGGAGAAATCACCCTCCACACAGGATACGGGCATTTCACAAGAAGTCAGTGACAGAAACCAGACAGTTTTATTTTCCTTTTACGAACACAGCTTTTTTTATGCAAGGGCTATGCTGGTATAAAATGCCCATAAGGGATCCTCTTAGCCTGGGGCTCTACACAGCTAAAAATCTTGTGCCAATCTACAAGGTTCCGAGAGCCAAGGGGCACTGAAGATCACAGAAAACCAGAATAAGTGCTGTGTTCCATTGGGTTAATGCTTACAGTAGTCAAAGTGCTCTAAAGTGAAAAGGTCCTCTTCACACTTTTAAGACTACCTGATTCTTCAGTTGTGCTCGCATGACTGCCTTGGTAAGTTCAAACTAAGCCAGCTTCAACACCACGCTGCTCCAGCAGTACGAGCTGAAGACCAAAGAGCAGACCAACACACATAATTCAACATCCACAGCACCTTGGGCTTTCCACCCTGTCTAGGCCACGGCTTTCTGTTAAACCTGCACCTCCCAGGTCAAGTGCCATGGAGTTTGACCTGTCTTGCACGCTGACCCCAGACATACCACATATTTAAAAACTGACAAAAATCTTTGTTTTCAATTCAGAGGTTGATGCTGCTTCAGCAACTAATGACAAATATGAAGTAGGTAATAACAGAACTCTGCCCCTACAAACACACTCTTTCATGTGGCAGATTAAACGCAAGTCCTGCCAGTATGTTTTCACTCAGTTCTGTTTCCAAACATGCCAGGAGTACTGCCTCCTAACACAGAAAATACCCACTTGGTGTGCAAATTTCCAAGATGAACAAGAAAGTCATCTTTGTTCTGCTCTTGCTAGAAGAAATCTGTCGTGTGGCAGCAGTGATGACCTATCAGGAGTGTAACCTTCTACAGTCAATGTGTGTCTGTCAGATATTCATTTATGAAGGATTTCATTGCAAACTGCTTTAACTTAAATAGATGCATAGAGTACATATTTTAATTTAACTGCCAAAAATCTTTCAGGGTGGTTTTAGTTTAATAATAGGACCATTAGATAATACTTTCTTCAGTAAAGATTATGGTAGATTTATTTCTGTGGCACTATTTGTGAACAAGCCATCCCTGTATTTTTGACCACCACACATGCCTTTCCCTGATGGAAAAAAAAAATGTTACAAAATGTTTCATGAACTGAGAAGTTCACCACACACCTTAGCTCATCACTGTAATATCTCCAATACAAATAAGACATTATCTGTGACTCTGAACTTAATGTATAGACAAATGTGATAACATACTATGTTTCTTGTGCCAGAGTCTGGGTAAATTTAGGAGGAGTCCTGTGGATTCACTGAAGAAAGAACAGACAGTGCTGCGCTTCCGGAATTTTAACAACAGCTTTATTCTTCTGCTTTTGCACTCAACCGTCTGTTATTTCAGACAAACGTGCAGATTTAAAATTACTTAAACCCTTAAAACAAAATGCTTTAGGAAGCTGAAGGAGAAACAATCATAGAGAAGAGAAATAACCATATTGAGAGAACTAAATGCTGAGAAGAGCAGCTCCAGAGTGGAGAACTGAGCTTGGGCTTGGTCATCGGTCACCACACAATGCAAACACCATCTGAGCAAAGGAAACTGTTTGAATCCATAAAAACTTAAGGGAAATCTTGTGAGAATGTTCTTGTGATATTGCTTATATTAATTTCCTTCTGTTTTTCTTGGAAATACCACAAATAAGTCTCTTTCAAGGTACTCAGCAATCCAAGGCAACAATAGGAATCCTGACAAAGATACGTGGGTAAAAAGGGAACAAAACCAGGTATTTTAGAACTTTGCAAAAAAAGTACAGAAAGGTCCTAGCAGTTTCATATAAGCATAATATATATATAACCCACCAAACTGACAGCAGGATTTTCAAGAATCAGCCCAGTTTTTGAGCCACATCTGGTATTCACATCTTTAAGAACATTTAAATCAGTGCATCTCCAGTATTTCTGTTAGGTGTGCTTGCGACACATTGCAAACATGCCCTTATCTGAATGTGAAATGCCTGTTATCCAGTAGACAACATGTATTTTATCATGTTGGATCAGAGCCTGCTCCGTGAAGTTGAACCCCCATTTTGTAAGAGCACATTTCTGCTTGCTACAGATAACAAGAGAGAAATCATGAATTCTGTTTTTTCCTGTGCTCTGGCAAGTAGCTCCATTGCCTCTTAAAGGTTCTCCACACAGAAACCAAGAGGCAGGGCTAATGCTTGGGATTTTTCTTATCAAAGGCAAAAGAAGATGGAAAAATTGTAGAAGAGAATCAGGCTGTGGGACAAGAAAGACTTCTAACCAGAGGCCATTAACCCTCTCAAGGAAAGAAAAGGAAGTCATGGGTCCAATGCAGGGGTTGGCTCGTGTCTTTTAGCATCCTGTACCACTTGAATGAGCTGATAAGAAATGTCTTGGCTAAATGTATTTTCCTCTCCTTTTTGCTCATGCTGTCCTTGAAGAGAACCATTGCTCCACAGCTGAAGCAGGCAGAGCTAGGGATGGGGCTCTGGGCACCCAGATTACAAGAGTTCTTTTGCTTAGTAAGGGAACTAGCAACTGCAGTCTAGGGACACACCCAAGAGAGCTTCTGCTAGACACAACGAAAAAAAAGCACTGAGAACAGAAAACTTATTAAAATTTTCTTCCTGCAATTACTTGATGCAAATTCTTTATGCTCCTACCGTGAAAGTAAGAAATCCATCCTCTGGTTTTACTGAACCATTAAATTTTCCTTTGTATTTGATGACACCAAAATTCTTTAGTCCTTCTTTAGTGACAACAGTTGTTATCTTAACAGGGAAGAACTTCCAGATCTCTGAATAGTCATCTGTTCAGTGCCCATCAATCAGCTACACATCCACAGGGCTCTAAAACTAACATTTTACAAATTCCAGTTATTAGTACTTGCATTTAGCTTCAGTGTACTCAGAAATAATTAATCTTTTCAACAACACTTTGATTTAAGCATGTTGTACTATTCACCCTATTTTGCAGGCTGGAAATGAAAATGCCATAGTCTCCAAGGACGCCACAGGCAAAGCTGGGGATGAAGCTTGAGTAGCTACTCCTCACCCACCCACCATCTCACTTTTAAAAAACAGGAAAATCTGACTGCCCACTCACTTGAATCTTAAGTTTTGCACCCATCCTGCAAGCGACCATATATTATGCAGAGCAGGCAAGAACTGAGCTCCGGACTTTTAATTTTCCTCCATCTAGGGACCAGTCCTGCTTTTCTGCAATCTCAATGCAAATCAGAAGTGTATCCATTGGAGTCATTAGCATTGCATCAGTCAAATCACCGCCAGCAATATCAAAACTGCAAATTTTATTCTAATAATGAGGAAACACTAGCATTTTAGAATGGGGCTCTTGTTGTATGTGGACAACCAGAGGAAGGCTTCCATGGATTTTGAGTGGAGAAATGTGATCATCACTTATCACTGCCAGAGTCAGCCCTTTTCTTTAAAAAAAAAAATAAAAAAAAAATAAAAAAAATCTAAGGGTTTAGAAATACAATCAATTCAAATTAGTATTGATTTCTAAATAATGTAGAATTAAGTTAGACATTTACAAACTGTAAATCACTGTTATTTAGTAAGAATCAGCACCATCTGTCACATGGCAATAGACAGAAAGGTTGATAGATTGAAGATGAAGAAATGTGCCTCCAGGAAGTTGAGTATGGCACTGCCAGTGAACCCAAGTTCATGTCTTACATTTGAAGGAAAAGGATAGAAGAAGAAAGTGAGGTCTAAGCCAAAACAGACTGCTTTTCATAGTCTTCTCTAAGCAAAATCAGCACTATACAAAAAAACAAATGGAAAATCCAGACAAACTCCCAAGAGGTCAAGCAAAGTACTGTGGATTTACTTCAGCTTAATTGAGACCAAAATTTAGCATCATCCCTGTGATGCATTAATACAGGAGTCCCAAGGGAGATGCAGGGAACAGTATCTGATGAGGAAATAGTGGTATAAATTGGCACGCTCTATAGGGCTACACAACCTGCCTGTTAGTAAATCAGAAGTTAAACACAGATCACAAACTCTGAGGCATTTATTTTCAAGACAATGATGTCTCACATATTCAGAGAATGCCTCTTACCATGCCTAAATCTAGAGAACTGCAATTATTTCCATTGTTACTCTTTTTATGTGTCTCTGTGATGTCTGCTTTCCAAAGCTAGTTTCACTTCCTTTTAAAAATTTATGCTAAGAAATACCACTTACAGGCAGCTCTTGTGAAATCGTATCATGCTGTACAAAGCTTTGGCCAAACACTGGGGGGATTTAAGGTTCCTCCTGGAACCATCCAAACAGGATATAAAATCCAAGCCACTTCCAAAGTGTCTGCTTTTGTAGAAGAGGAATAAGGAAATGAGCCTTTTGGTTGAAACATGCAACTGAGAATGATGAAACAGAGGCTCTGAGCGTTTTATCAGATAACACAGTGCTAGGTGCTATACTGTCCACAGAAAAAGATGCTCGGGATTTATAGTAAGCGTGGAAAACTCATTCAAGGCAAGCTTTTCAGGAGCACCTGAGGAAGATATCTCCAGTTTCCAAAACAGATCCAATTTTCAGCAGGTTTTTGTTTAATTTTGGGCTAAAACATGGAGAAAAGCTTTTGCAGTCGCCTGCATGACAGCTTCTTTCTCCCCTAGTCTTCCTACCCCTGAAAGAAAGCAGGACACCACTGTATGGCCATCAACATGTTTAATTCATTCCTACCTGAAAAAGACCTTGGATGTAGGACGTTGGTGAACTATACCATAAACCCTCATAAAGCAAGTGGTAAGTGAAGAAACAGAGCTGCTTATGCATTCGTTTCACTGCTTGGAAACTACTGTTAAGGGACAACAGCCATGTCAAACACATATCTAGAGCTGTTATGAAACATCGGGAGGCAAAACTGAGCACTCACTGTGGGGATTTACGTATGTCCCAAATTCCAGCTCAGTGACAGTATCTGCAATCCCAGACTGTGTCGCAGATTCTTCCCACTTCATAAACTCCTGTGGTACGTATGCATAGATATGTATGCCTGCATATGAATTACATACTGCCCTGTGCTCAGTTTATGTGCGTAAAAAACGAGCCGAGAACAATTTGCAGGGGACACACAACCCTTCCCCTGCTGCCTGTCACACGGACTCTCACAGACCAAGGAAGCACTAGGGAAACCAGCATAAAATACATTCAGCTTCTGAGTATTTGGCTACTCTCATCTCTTTCTGGAATTAGAGTTATGACCATCTCAAATATCCAGATGAGAGGCCACAGAAAATGTTTTAAAGAAACATAAAGAGTTATCACTACTTACACATTCCAGACTTCTGTTCAGCTGCAAATACATTAATGCAAGCAAGAAAGAAGAGTGTGATGTGGGAAAGGAGGCTGTCTACAATTTATCACTGCTGTGCAGACATGCCCTGAGAAGAGAGCTGTGCTGAAAACCCAAATATAGGAACATCTATATTAGCAGCAGTTATTTCTGATTTGGTCTGAGGGACTTTCCAAACTCAAGGGGCTCACAATGAAGGACTGGCCAGCCATGAAGAGCCTGCAGTAAAGCTGAAAGGACATGCAAATTGCTCTGATATCCCAACAGACTTCTGCTGTTTCAGGGATGCTATTCTAATCCCAAGAAGCAAAGGAGGAGCCCCATTTTGTGCTTTGCTCACTGATGCACCATGTTCCTATTTGGGCTTTATCAAGGGGGTTTTATCTGCCAAAATTATAGCTGATAATTTAATTTAAGAATGATTGCACAATTGATACAATTGCTTAAAAAAGCTGAGTCTGAATTGGATCCAATCCTCAGATGGGGAAAATCAGTGCATCAGAGTAGGTTTCAAGCATAGAATGGGTTAAAAGTCATACAAAAATAAAGAGTATATTCTGTATTACATTAGGGCATTAACAAAGAAAGGCATACAAAAATTATAGTTTTCTAAAAGGTCAAAAGACAGCTCTCTGCTCCTTAGAATATATTTTGCACAATATTCAAAAATGATGAATAACTTGGGGAAATAACTCAACCGTAATTGTGCAGTGGTATATTCTTTGATGTCTAAAAAGACTACCTTCAAGCTGGTTGGGAATTAAGCATTTAACAGTAAAAAATGAAAAAGTCTGTCAATATTTTCTGATCCAGCTACATGAACAAAAGCTACAGAAATTGGCCCTCTGAAATTGCTGTTTGCTCCCACTATTAACTGTTTCACAGTCATTCTTCAAGGTTTTCTTGTTCACAAGTAATTTAAAGCAGTTTTTCTAAAATCAGGTTCATCTGCCTTGCAATATCCTAACTTTAAATATCTGTATTATATTACATACTTATTATATTACATATGTATAAAATAAAGCAGGCAAGGAAACTAGCAGTTTTTCAAACCATGTCTTATGCTGTGCGTTCAACTTTGGTCTCCCCTATCTGCTTTACAGGACTTTTCTCCAGCTCTGTGACCAACTTATTTTCCCCTATCTAATTTCAGAACCTTTTTCCAATCACAGAGTGTCTCTTCACAGCTGATCACTGGAGCAGCTCCAGCCTACTGCTCCAAGGGCCAACATTCAGCCTTAGAAGTAGAAAGAAGACAGGCATGCACTTACCACAAGTGAAAAAAAAATTCCAAAAGTAAGCTCTAATCTCACTATCTCCAGTTGTTCCCAGTCTGTGGTTTAATTTACTGCTGGGTTAGCAGGGTGTTCCACAATGCCTCTCATAATTACTTTCTCAAGGCTTTAATTCAACTGCAATTACCCACCACGGAAGTTAAGAGAATTGGATCAGAGCTCTGCTAAGATCCAACTAAACCACCCGAGTGAGCAGCTGGCCAGCCCCCTGAGCTGCTTCCCTGGCTAAGGTGAATCCAGACCTTGCTGATCCATGTGGTGAGACACTCTCTTAAGGGACTTTTCTACCGGACCATCCCAGACATCTCTGAGTACAAAGAATCTTTTTTGCAAAGAAGAAATATTTACGTTAGTTTTTAATGTGGACTAAAGAGTTACACTAACAAAGCAACCCGGCAGAGCTCCCTTTCACACCCACAGCTGACCAGCTGGGTTCATGGCTCACAGCTGGCCAAATGATCTAGATAATTAAAGAAGAAAAAAACCCTCTCTTTGTTGTTTAGGGATTTCAAGTCTGTTTCATCAAGAACATTGTGTCCTTGATCTATGTCTGCTCTTTTTTGATTTTTTTTTTTTTTTTAAACTGCCAGATTTAAAGGCCACTATGACTCTATGGAAACTGCCTATCAACCATCATGGACTATACCTACATAAAACAAATGTCAGGGCAGGAGGCTCTCTAATGAATGCTCAGTAGAGCTCCCTTCGCTCAGAAAAGGCCATATACTGTATAGGGCACATGTTTACGGGTAGCTCCAAAATGCCCACTATGGGATGGGGGGATTAGCAAAGCAGCAAGTGTGCTCTGCATTCAGATAGCACATCACTCTACCCTGCTGCCCTAGTTAACCTTAAGCAGGGATCACTGTGTCCACACTACACCCTCTAATGGGCTTTCCACACCAACATGTGGGGGCCTGGCCATGCAATCAGACCCACCACAGTCTCCACAGATCCTCACAGAATTCAGCAGTGTCAACACCAGTGTCTGCTGAAACAGCTACTTGTCGGGGAAGGACTGAGAAAGGCAGTGGTACGGATTAATTTATCTCTGCAATCTGCTTTGACTGTCACTTTGCTTAATACCCAGCCCTGTAACAACTTTCAAGACTGGCCCAGGCTTCCTGCATTTCAGAAGCATGCAAGCTTATGGCACAAAAATGTATTTACTTCATGATTTAGCAAAACCCTCTTCACGCATTTTGACTGCAGAACCAATGTCCAACAATGTATGTTCTTGGTGACAAACAAAAAATCTGCACACATTAAAGAGAAAAGAGCGATTTCAATTACGGCGTACTGGGGAGGCAGGGGGGGAAACTGATTTATTAATTTCAGCGTGGAAAGTGGCTTGTAGCACGATGACTTTGCCAGGACAAAATACTCCGTAGCATATCTCCATAGTTAAATAGTGCAGAATTGTCAAGTAATACAGCGCCGCTAACAATGCTGTCACACAGCCGCTGTTTAGTCAGCAGCTGCACCTGTATGACACTCCACACTTCGTGAATGCTTAGGTTCCCAAATGAAATGTGATACCTTGCTAATGTAAAAGACAGCCTAAACCACATTACCCCCCACGCGCATCCTACTGACCTTAAATTCGGTGCCTTTCACGATTAACCTTCTTGCAATTGAAAGATTTACCATAATCCCACTTAGCTATTTTCAAAGTGTACAAACTCTGTACGTCGGCACTGTTACTGCAGCTGACTGCACAATTTCTTCCAGTTTTCAGAAGGCAAACAATAGGGCTTCAGACACACTCGGCTTCCATCTCCGCCACTTGACCTCCCTAATTTAGAGCATGAGCCCCCAGTGTGGCAGTGATGCTGTCTTTGTTGAGCTGCTGCTCTGTGATAGCTAATACATGCATACATTACTGCTGACATTTAAAAACATTCCTAACAGTTTGTGTGAGTACATGGTAAACAGATGCTATGGGATTTTTTACCCATTATCAGTCATCTCTGAAGACTGCAGTAAAGTGACAGGTTGTTTGAGACTCTTCGGTCTAACAGTGAGAGATTTATTTTTAATAGAATATTGATATTATGGCACAAAATGCCATTTGGTGTTTACAGTTTTTTCCCTTCTAGAGCTGCAGTTTGGGGGGGGGGTTTAGGCTTTTTCAAGCCTCTGTTATATCTACTACTCTATTTTTTATGAAAAAAGTTAGAGACTTTTATGAACTCTCTGATTAAAGTACCTCCATCTGAATGTAGATTAAAAGTTCCAACACCTGAGAGCATTAAACCAATGAATATTTATATAGAAAAACAGCAGATGAATGCACTTTAAATCTTCAATGAAAGTCTAGTCCTGGGGTTTATCTTATTTTAGGGCTTACTTTTTATTAAAATGAACTCTTGCATATTTACACTACAGAAATAAATGTTATTTGCAAGCACAATACAGTAAGAATCTTACAAATGGATGGCCTTGGTGAAAAGTAAATGTACTCCTCAAACTAATTTACTTCTTTATCAAGTACATATTTAGGACGGTTTTCATTGTACGCTGCTGACACAGTTTGGTGCAGAGTGGGTGTGTTCGTTTTAACTGGTTCTGATTTCACACTCGTGAAAGTCAAGCAGTGTCCGTGGAGTTACCCTGACCACACCAGTGTAAGAAAGTGCTCTTTTGGCAAGAAGGACCATTACATATGGCTATCATTGGACTTCAGCATTTTTGTTACACCACATGCCCTTGGATGCTACAACTACAATCAACTCACAGTGTACCTGTAAGTTGCCATCTGTCCTCCCAGAAGACAACCAAAGTGAGCAAGAAGCAGTCACTGAAACAGTTTTTCCCAGGAATGGAACAGGACTGCAAGGTCACCCCAAACTCTGTGACCTTCTTTAGTGCTGACTCCACACCTGCCTCACTCAACAACTGTAGTGAAAGACAACATTGCCTCTGACCCAAGTCCCATGGCAAGCCAAAAATGTCTACAGAAGTGGTGTAGTAGAACAAATGAAGGTAAACAGCGACTCCTGTTCTGCACAGGAAGAATCCCCTAATCTCTTTGCATCCTTCTAATGGCAAAAATCCCACTCATTTACTCAAAGATTTGCTCCTCATTTGAATGGGAAGAAATACATGGTTTCAGGGAGCTGCAGCACCACTGGGAACGAAATCTTGATGCAGCCCAAGTTTCATTCAGCAAACCACTCTTTCTCTTCAGATCTTGTGCTTTGTAAAAAGATTTGTTGTACTGTCTCCAAACCTATGCTGTTCTATTTTGGTTTTAAATGTAACCTTAGAAATAAATGTTTACAAATCAGCTCATTGTGTCTTTGTTTTGAAGCTTAAAGCCTCACTTTGATTGCTGCCTTTTTGACATTTTGCATAGGAAATATGTTTGCATGTTCACAGTGCTATTGAAACAGCAATTAGATCACCATATTCCAGCTGTTACAAGATTTTGTAATGCATTTTCCAATAAACATTTTCAAGAAAACAGAACTATCTTAGTATGACGAGCAAATACACTGAGATTTTTTTTGTTCAGCTTTTTTCAGCTTATGCTTTTCTGTGTGTTACTATACTTTTTTATGTTCTTTTATTTCACTTCTTTTAATGCCACCTAAATAAAAAGGGTCAGGTTTTCAAAAGCAGTGAGTGGTTGGAGGAGTTCTGATTTGGGGGGCCTGGGAAGCTGAGCCACGGCAATTTTCCAAAAATTGAACTTTTTGTCTTATGCTACCAAGCACTGCAACTGCTTTTAAAAAATTGCTATTCTTTCTCTAATCTTCTTTAAACAGGAACATCTTTACTATTTCCAGGAACTATCTACTTTCCCATCTCCTGCTCTTCCTCAACAATTTTTCCCCTTCAAACAAGAAAATACAATTCCTTCCCCCACCTGCTAGCATGAACTGATTTCCAACCATGCAACAGAACACGTACATCACATGCCAAGGCAAACACCATCCAGGCACAAAGGGCAAAAACAGCACTACCTGAGTCTCAGGGGCCAAATGGATCAGACAGAGCCTCAGTTATGAAAACCTTGGTCATCTTCCCTGAGTAACTCAGTTCATGCCAGTCAATAACTAAATTCATGATATACGCCAGGAAGCAGAAGTTGCCTTGGTGGAAGAGAAAGATCTGCAACCTCTTGCTATATATTTAGGTTCAGATAACAATTCAGGATTTTTTTTTTCTCCTTACTTGGTGTTTAATCTTTCCTGGTAAATATGATTAAAACCAAGAAATTCTGCTTTGAATTTATCTTTTCTGCTTCCTGACCTCACGTGTCACATTTTTTGACTTCTCATTTTCTTACAGAAGAATTACTATGAAGAGGTTTCCTACTTGTTGCTTCATGCAGTAAAAAGAAAAGTTTTGTTCTAAGGCCAAAGAATTGCAACTGAGATGGCTGATTTATCTTCTGTGTTTTTTGACAGATCACTTTGAATTCTGTGCACACTAAAGAGATCGATACATTGATGCTCTTTTTTTGGGGGGGGGGTTTTTGTATATCATTATCAGGGTGTAACTGGATTCCTTTCCCAGATGGTAAAAATTATGAAAACTACTGAGAGAAGGAAAGAGGTTTTCTGAGAGATTAGGGAGCTATGGCAGGAAACAATCCACCTCAGTCAATCCCACTATTTCAGAGCTGGTTGTCAACTATTTGTTTGATGGCAGTTGTAGACAAATGTACACAATGGATCTGTGATTTCTTCTCCTAATTTTAATAACAGGAATAACAACAGCACAATGAAGGCTTGCAAGCCTCTTGGCAGGCTTCCCCTTACCTCCAGGTAACTCCTATACTTGCACAGAGGCTCGCAGTGATTCCACCATACAGGAGGCTGGTACACATAACCCAAGGAAGAGCAAAAACTGGGTATGCACAGGCCAGAGTTTGTGCCTGCCCACTACTTTGAGGGGCTTGCCATTTCTCTGTCCCATTTAATTAGAAGTGCAAATGTATGAGAGCTGCAGCAGAAGAGGTTATTTTAAGTTTCCTTCTCATCTTCGAGGAAAATGAGCCATTATAAATTCTGCAGCTGCCTGTCTATCACTGATGGGACATCACTGAGTTGGGGCCATTTCAACTCCCTTGGGTTTCAAAATAATTATGCATGATTTTGTCACATCAAGACGAGTTTATTTGCAATTCCCAAGCGTCATGCATGTCCAACACAACCTTGCGGAGCACTCCAGTGCCGATAACCTGAAAACATTCCTTGTGAAAGAGGTTTGCTCTTCACATATTTCACCCAGTCTGAAACTACTACCTTAGTTGCCAGTTAAACAGAAGTATTGATTTTAAAATTGCTCTTTTAACCTACAAGGTACTACATGGCCTCTGTTCAGTCTCTCTTAACTTTATGTTCTTAGATGTATACTTGAATCTGCTGAGGGAGATCTGCCACTTGTCCTAAGTTCTGCTGGCAAGTGTTAGGAGGTAACAGCTTTTCCTCAGAGGAATTCTGTCCTCCTGGAAAAGCAGGAGGTAATAGTAAAAAAAATTAACGCAGGCTAAGAGTACATTTTTTACAGTAGGTTACAAGGCTCTCTTTTTATTGCTCTTTCTTACTGTCTAATGAACTCTGTGACAATTTCTATATTCCAATATTGTTTTATTACCAATTAGTTATGTAAAATACTCAAAGACACACTGTATGAATGATAATATAACCTAGCAAATGCACAGTAGTGGGGGGCTTTAACTCTTGCATCCTAATTATCTGTAGGATGAAAGGAATCAAAATGGTTTCTGTAGCTGGCAGGTAATCCAGGTTGTTTTTTCAATAGCTTGATTATCACAGAAAAAGTCGGAAAAAATCTGAAGGAAAAAAAAAAATGCACAACTGGAAGGTAACCCATATGCCATTTTAACCTTGTAGGCACCGATATTTTTCAGCCTTATTAACACAAAAGAGAAGCTATTAAATTATTTAGACCATTTTCTGGTATAAAGGATTACTTTAGATCTACTGAGACACAATACTTGGTGTCATCTCAACAGCAGTCCAAGAATGCTGGGAGCAGAATACAGCATTCACTTGGTTAAAAAGGGGTGAGAAACGAACTTGCTTATGAAACCCAGACAAAGAGGATCAACGTACGATTCATCAGAGACAGTTCAATTCCTTCCCTTCCATGTCTCGCACCTGTACCTACTCTTGTTATTTTATTTTTATGAGCTTTATTATTTTATTTTTAAAAATTGGAGACAGAGATCTATCAGGAAGATATCCATAGAGAAGCTTAAAAATCAAAAAGAAAGGACCTTAAACTCTGAAATATCTTGTCAGGACCAGGCTCTAGCAAGAAAGCTGCATCATAAGCCAGGCCAGTTTATAAACGCTGGCTGATCAATGGTGTATGTTACCCATTTTACATTATGCAATTGAGAATGAAAATGTGATCCATGGAATTTGCACAAGTTATTGATGCACTGAATACTGGAATAACTGTGACAAGAAAGCATCATCTGATGACTAATGCAATCTTCTGGAAAGAAAGCAAACTGCTGTTACTTTGCACTCCTTTATACAGTCTGTCCAGAGCAAGACAGGCTATTTATTGTTTTTTCTTTGGATGTGCCACTACAGGCACTAGAAGATGTTGAACCAGGAAACTGTTAAACAGTTCAAGAGAGAAAGGGCATTAGAGGATCAAAGGAATTTGACAGAAAAGACATCCCTTTTCTTGTGTGCTGCTACATCAGCATTACACCAACAAGGCAGCCTCTAAAGGATGACTTTTCCCTTTCAAAATATTTAAAATTAATATATGTCTTCTGTAGAGTGATAAGTTGCATGGATGCCATCCAGAGAGCTCCAAGGAAAGAACTGATAGGTAGACAGCTATAAAAGAGGAGCAGATGGACTGATAGATGTAAAACAAAGTCAGTTATGAGCAAATACAAAACCAAATTATGTGAACAATTCCACAGCCCTAAAATGGAGGAGGCGAATCACAAAGACCTCACAGCTGTCACAACAAATTAGACTATCCCAAAACTGAGATCATTTGATAGCCAATTACCTGAAATAATGAAAAAGGGATAAGAAATGAAGTCACCTAGGGGAACAAAACAAAACCCATTTCTAATATCCCTGACACTCCTCTCTTACTGAGATCTCCTCTCCACATTAAGTTCAAGCAATTCATCTTCACTTCAGAAGCTGTGCGGTTTTGACCCTGCCTGCATGCTGATGTCCTGGCTGCTGGTGCATCTTCCCACTGCCTTGGTCCACATTCTCTGTCAATGTCCCTGCACGTCTCCCCATTGCACCTTCTTCCCCTCCTTCATGAGCAGCACAACTCCCTCTTTTGCGCCACGCACTTCCCCAAAGTCCTTCAACAAAAAACAGTAGGAAGCTTTTCCATAACACACCTGAATAAGACAAAAATTCAGAAAAAAACCTGAACCCCCTTTAGACCAAATTTTTATCTAATCAGCTAACATCTTGTAAGATAGGGGACAACCTCCTGCTATGGGGTATCAAGCTCAGCACCCGACAGGATTTAGTCCTTTAACTGAAACTCATCATGTGTTCAGGGATGGGAAAAGGGAGTTTTGAGCTGTGAGGGGCTTAAGAACCCATATGTTTCACGATTAATTCATGACTACAATATCTTTCGAAACAACATACAAAAAAGCAAATGCTCCAGCCAGATCTGAAACACTCCAAAGAAGAAACAAATGGTTCAATTTAGTACTTTCCTGAAATGACCATTGTACAGAATGAAAAATTCCAACAGAATACTGTTACAAGAAAGCATTTGCTAACCATGCTTCTTACTCACTTGTTTAGAGAAAAAATTGGCTGTTATTAGAAGAGTTTTAGAGACATGGGGAACTGCAGTCATGTGGATGCAGAGGCTGGAACCTGGCATTAATTTCAGTTTGCTGGTTTACTGCATCTTGTAAGCATCTACAAGAAAGCTGTATTTCTGCACTCACTATTAGAAAACCTATTACAGAAAAGTCATTTAGGATGAACACCCCGCACTCATAGCCATAGGTGTCTTCTTCAGCTAAATTAAAAACCATAGCCTTGTCAGGTCATAAAAATCATCAAAATTTTAGTTACAAATTACACTACAGTAAGTGTCAGCATCTTTTCCACAGATTTAGCATTGTTCGAAGATAAACTGAAACAGATCGGTGCAATACTTAATTGAGCTCTCAACAGCTTCATTGACAAAAGAGCATTAGTAGACTTTGGCAGAGACTTTATCTATGGCTACTAAGATGCCATACAGCAACTCTTCTAAACAGAGCAGATCAAATTTTCTCTGGTGCCCTAAGGTCTTTTCTATATTGCTTTTGTAGCATAAAGAGGTTTAAAGACAACAGACCTCAACCTCAGGGATGTTTCCCACGTACTGAGACTTCTCAGGTAATAAATAGGTGCAACTACCTCTGTTCCCCAGCATACTAAGTACATGAAATAAGAATGATGTTCTGCTCTGTGCAACTCCTACCAACAGCTCCTAAGGTCAGGGCTCACACAAAATTCAGACAGTTTGAAGATCTTAGTCTCTGACCAAACAGAACTGGCAAAACCCCAATCACAACAAAATCAGAAACAACTTAAGGGAACATTTGTTGCTGCTTCTTCTTTGCATACAAAGGGATGGACAAACCAAGTAGTGAAGCTGAAGTCACATCCTAAAGCTCTGATGTGTCAAAACTCTGTCGTCAGGACAGATTATGCTGCCAGATACTAGTTTGATCCTGGCCTTCTTAAACAGAGTAGGACCATCAAGAACTGTTCAAGATCCTAACAGAGGGTGGAACTGATCCCAGAGATGTTACTGCTCTCAACAGCACAAGAGCTAAACAGGATGATGAGTATCTCATTTTTTGCCATAAGATCTAGTATTCTGATTTTTCCAGGATGTATATTAAGGTCATACAATAGATACAGAATACGTTTATGTATTCAATAGAAACATACCTGCATCTAAATCTGTTCCTGCACTTTTTTACAGAAAATCTGTTGGTAAAATATTAGTGTTCAGTTGTAATTCATTGATTCCCTGCAGAATGAATATCTTTCGAGAAAGCCTTTGGAAATGCTGATGACTAGAGACTATTGGTACAAACCAGTTTTACAGATCATGGAAAATCAGTTACTCACAGAAAGCATGACAGATAAAGAATATTCTTACTGTAGATGGGAAAAAAATTGTGTGTTATGATCTGTAAATCGATAAATATCCAACAAATCAGCAACACAAACAAGATGAGAGAACTTTATTTCATCTTCAATCAGAAAGTAAAAAATATACTGGGCAAGGTAGCACTGCAACAGTTACTGTGCTAATTTTCTACTCATTTAGTAATACAGATCCTCTACATTTCAATACTTTTTTTTTTTTCTCCTTTGTGATCCTATTTGTATCTGCAGAGCTTTCAAGCCCAGGACGCAAGCTGTGAAATATGTTAAGCTGGTGCTGGTTTTGTTTTTTAATAAAACAGAAAAATGACAATATAATGCTTAAAAAATCAATATGCTCTTTTGCATTTAAAGTACCTTAGGAAAATATTTTAAAACCACAATAACAGCAAAAATGGGCTGGATTCATATGATAGAAAGCAAATGAAGCGGTGTAGTAAAGATTTTAGCCATTGCACAGAAAAAGGAAAACTCTCCCACTTACAAAGCGAGAGGATGTGAGCCTTAACACACAGCAGTACTCAGGCAACTGCACGGGCCTCATTTTTTTTCAGCAACCAAAAGCATTTTATAGAAAATAGAAACCCTTTTTTTGTCTATATGCATTGGTATACAGGGTAAGTAACTGTAGAGAAATCATATAGATTATTTTTGTCCCTAATATTTACAAATCATAGCTCTACATGGTATTCTTTGCAGAAGGATCTCAAAGGTGCTACTTTTGCCCACATGGAGCCCCTAGAAGCCTGCAGTGAGCCTGAGTTTTCCATTCTGTATTCATTACTGGTACTGGAACACAAGAACAGAGAGTCAGGGAAAGCAAGGTAAGATGGTAGGGTCCTCTGGACTGCCTGGTTCACACTGTGACACTGTACCTCTCCTCATCACAATCTTAAAATTTTTAAGTGTACACAAAAAAGGGCTGTGTAAGACCTCAGACCCACACAGGAACAATGACTGAACAGACAAGTATGTGTATTGTTTGCTTGGATAACCATCTGTGTTTAGGCTGTGGGAAATCTCATAGCAAACAGAGTGCAGGATGAGTGCGAAACGTCAGTTTTCACGCCTACACACACATACACCCCCCTACATCCAAAAATCACTAGGACAGATTTTTATGCAGTAGGGACAGTAGCATTTCTGCAATTATTAGGATTCTTTTTTCAAATCTACAATTTAACCTTCATCTAGAGCCGTCATATGTCCTAGCTTCCCCAGGCATGACCCCTTTTTCCACCTAAAGGTTTATTTCCAGGTGAAGAAAGAGGACTTGGCCAGAAGCCTTGGACGTACAAATCTCTACAGCCACAGACGCAGATATCAGGAAGTCCCAAGCAAATGGTTTCAGAGCATGTGCAGGCCACCTGTATAGCCCCTGTGCCCATAACTTTATCCAAGAAATGATACAAAAAACTAGGGCAAACCTAGCTCCCTTACTCCACGTGAAAAAAAAAAAAAAATACAAAAAGCAAAATCTCTCTGTAGCTGGATCCATAGCAGCAAAATTCAAAACTTTTGTTGTGTGATATCCATATAAAAAATGCAAGTTTGAGGGGAAGAGACAGAAATGCATGCGTAGTTTGCAGATCAGAAGGGACAACATAGGAATCCTTAGCAAGCAGATACAGGACACCACGTTTATAGCGCTCCCCTGTGACAGCAAACAGCCTTGCTTTACTATATGTGGGACTTTCTGCTGCCTTCTGCTGAAACGTTTCAATTGCCCTTCTAGAGCATGTAATACACACATTCTGAGACTTAGAAACCCTCCTACTCAGCCAGCAGACATCTTCCAGCATTGGGATGGATACAGATCAGCTATTCCAGTGGCAGAAACAATGACAGCATTTTTATCTTTAGCACTTATTTTCAAATTACATTATTATCTTGTCTAGACTGTGCTTTTGCCAAGACAGGTAGGACCAGAAGATCTTTGAGGGCCCTTCCAATGTGGTATTCTACAATTAGTACACATGGGCTACAGTTCTGTAATCTGCTCAGCATCCTAAAAGTAGTGCAAAATCTCAAACTCTTTACAATTTGAAGCAACATAAAATGATTGATGTGCTTATCAAAACAACCAAATCAAGATTTTATATTTGCTTTCTAGTTGCTCAAATATTTTTACAGACACTACTTAGGAGCCAGCATATGTTTTGAGAAAGTCATTTCCCCACTGTATGCCAGCTTGCATGTATTATCGTTTGTACTTTTCTTTAAAAAGAAATGGGAGACTGCTGAGATATTATTGTACTCCACGTTATCCAGTTACCCTTTTTTAACCAGACACATTTGTCATTCTGTTGGAAAAATAAGTGTTTGATACTTATCATATTCTCATAGACTTCAGTCACTATTACTTTTTAAAAATGCAGGGTAGCTGAAGAGCCCTTTTATTATTTATATTTGCTGTATCTCCTCTCATGCTCCACCTCTTAGTAAGGGAATAAGATTAGTGGCCATAAGGGCCAAACTTTAGACTGATAAATGCAGTGTTTCCCAAGCCTCTTATATAGCTGGCTACTGGGCCTGCCTGTATAAGCGCAGTGGCTATGAACCCTGTTTTGTGAGCTGCTGAGAGAGCAGGAAATTCCTCCTGGGATCCCCAGAGCACATCTCCTGATATACTGGTTCCTCCATGCACTCATCCTGCACAGTTAGGACCTACCCAGAAGATGGTGGCAGTACCTGTTCATGTGGGAAGAGCCTGACAGTGGTGCAGCAGCCTGCAAGGAGCATCATTCACCTGACACAGAGCAAACAAACAGCCAGTGCAAGCATGGTGGTGGTTGCCTAAAACCATGCTGGAAAAGACTCTTGATACCCTCCCAGCCAGCTGTAGGATGGGCTGACAGCTGTAAGCAGAAAATGAAGATTTTCCTTTGAATGGTCACCCAGCTGCCAACACCCCACACTGGCAGAGGTGAAAAGGCCCCTGACTCACTCGCTTCCAGTTCACCAAAATACCCATTTGTCAAAAAGTGGCATATTAATTACCACGCTCCATGTTCGAGGCAAACACTGCATTCCTTGTCCTCCAAAGTCCATTCCAACACCCACTCTTGGAGCATCTCCCAGCAATTAAGTCAGGAAGTAGGGAAAGCACTGGTGGTGCTACCAAACTTCCATTTGCGGCAGACAGAACAAATGGGAAATAAAACCTTCCTGCTGAAGCATGCCCCCACAGAAACCCACTCTCCTCTCCACCTCCACATCCACATCCAGACTGCTCCAGCCATCCTGAACACACAGTTCCTCTTCCTTCCCCAGAGCAGGCAGCACATCTTCCCCCATCCAAGCACCAGTGCACTCTGCCCACATTTCCACCTCCTGACAAGTGCAGCAAAAACGTATGTGCTGCTTCCTACCAGGAGGAAAGGAAAGGAAGTCCCTGATGGCACCAGCATGTGCCATGTGCACTGCAGAGCTGGGTTATCTCCCTCTCTTGGTGTGGCTTTACCTGGAGCACACCACAACTTCCTTACACTTAGCAAGCGACTACCACTACTCTTTGTCACTCCCTACAGCCCTTCAGTTGTCTGCCAATTAGAGCCTAATCCCTCCTTGCCCCGTTTTACCCCCCCAGGGGCACGCTATTTTCTTCTGTGGCTTACTCCATGGAGTTGCCAGCAAGGAAGGGTCACAAAAACACGGCCTACCTCAACCTGTGGGCTCCTAACTCAATAGCTTTGCAGGGGGCACCGCTAATGACCAGCACAGGGTTTATTGTGGCTGGCCTTGAATGAGCTCAGGAGAAAGGACTCAGGAAAAACAGTATCCATCACTCCTGAAAACTGCCTGGCACAGTGTGATAAGTTCAACTGCCGACCACATGCATTTTCTGGCTTTGAACAAATAGCACGAGTCAATTCTCTATAAATTCAAAATGTATATTAGAACAGGGAAACATATTTTAAGTGGGTTTCAATCTTTCCTCTCTTTTTTACCCTAACTGCTGGAGATTAAGCCTGCTACTTCACTATTTCAGTCTTTTGCCATATAACAAGACATGAAGAGAGTTCATTACCCTTCGTCAACCCCGAGTCACCTGGATGAGACAGGAGGAAACAACCTGTGCCTGAGCTGGGATTTTGAGGGGGAAGGGATGGTGGCAGGGGGAGGGCATATCAGGAAACTGCTTTTTAATTGCACTTCCTGAAAAATCCTGCTGTAGAGAAAATGACTGACAGAGAAAGCAAGACAGCCTGAAAGCAGCCACCGTGCTACAACCCACTCAGGGAGCTGAAGAAATAAGTGGTATTTTTGTACTCTGCGTGGCCTAAACAAATAAATTACAGTCTTGATAACCTTTTATTTCAGAGCTGTGCCATTTGTGCTACTCCAGTTGGATTGTGTCATTCCCAGGATAAATCCTCAATTGCAAGGGCTTTAAAATTGAGCTATAAAAATTTCCTCTGGGCAGAAATCTGGCAAAATGCAGCACAATGGAAAAAAAAGCAAAGGGAATCAGTCTAAAAATAGAAGTCAGTAAAAGAACTTGGGAACCTTTAGGTGGACAACAATTTGTCAAACTTTTCTCCCTTGCAGTCTGGTAGGCAAAAGAGAGAGAGGGGGCCACGCTGGAGGGACATGACAGCTTACCCGCAGTTTCTGAGAGAAGTACCTGCACTGCCAAGGTTTGGGAAAACGGGACAGTGGCCAAACTGTCAATATGAGTGAGAGGGGTCTCGAAGAGGGAAGGATGAGGCAAGCTGAAATATGTGACATGCTGCTCAGCCCCAGGTGATCAACCTATCCAAAGGCCATCTCAGAAGCTGAGTCACCGTCCTAAGCAAACTCTGCCTGCCTAAATCCCACCTACATTCCTACTCCTGTTGTTCCCTACTGCCTGCCTCCACACTTGAACCTTGCTGTGGTTCTCTGTATCCCTGCTGAGATGCCTTCAGAGACACCCTGCTTGGAAGCACAAGGCATGAGGCTGACTCTGCGCTTTATTACCTCATAAAAGCTAAGTTTCTCTCCATAGCTTAGTTTTTATGTGCAAATTAAAATAATTTTTGTTTAAGTTTGCTGCTACCAAAACAACACAGGCACGGCCAGGAGAGCAGATTCACAACTTGTGGGAAGTTAGTCCTCTGAGCGTTCACCCCATGACAGCACACGGGGCAACGCCTAAATTATCTGAATTTACAAGAAGAAATAATGCCTCAAATATATCAGAATAGGCTGCAGAACTGAAGAGAGATGGAAATTACAGTGGAAAGTCAAAACAGAAAAAGACAATCCTGTAAAAGCCCATTCTCTCTGCAAAGTTGGGCAGACAATCCTTGAAATGGAAAGGTTGCCTGGAAAACACAAAGCAGACCCAGAGCGTTTCACATACCACAATACCACACACTCATGAAGGGGCTGAAGATGACACTTTTCAAGCCTGGATGATATTTCTCCTATTTTTAAAACTGCCAATAGAGCTCAAGTTGGCTTCTGACCTCCAGTCCTCCCCTGCTCCCAAGGAACCATCCCCACAGGAGAGACAGACAAACTGGCACCAGCTCTGCCTGTACGACAAGGCAGCAAGACACAGGCCAAACCCGGTGCCGTGGCCATCCAGACATGATGGGCTAAGTGTTAGGCTTGGACTAATTTTCATGGTGGCTTCTTAGCACGGTCATAACCTGATGGTAATGCAGCTCCTGGGCAACAAGGAGAGCTGCAGCAGCAGGAGCTTGCTTGACCGGGTACACCACCTCTGAGCAGCCTTTCAGCTTGTTTTGGGGTATTGTGTGAAAAAAAATAAGGAGCTGAGCTACAGTCAGTGTTTAAAAATAAACAAATTGCCAACATCTAGTCTCAGTAGCACTGCAAGCCCGAGGTAATGCTTTTTATACAGGGGAAAATGACATTGAAATTTAAAACACGTTTGAGTCCTAATAACTTAAGGTGTCATTATTAGCATATGCAAAGAATACGAAACAAACAAACGTATTTTCTTATCTTTGAAGCATTCCTCCAATAATATAATGTTTCATACACGTGAGGAATAACACATTTAGGTGGTGGCCGCCAGAGTTAATGACATCAGGTACTGATGAAACGTCTCAGCATGCCCCAAAGTTATGCAAAATAAAGAACTACTGATTTGAATTGCATCCAACTCTGCAACTCTCTATCTTCAGGGCAATCCAAGAGTAGATTTGTTTGAATGTTTTTCATTAAATGCCATCGTGCCATACTAGATAAGAGATTCTATTTGGACTAGCAGCCACTTCCAATTTTCGCCCCAAAATAAAAGAGGGTTTATCAATTCCAATCAGTTTTATCCAGAATTAGTTGTCAAGTTTCAATAGCTGGCATGGATCTGAAAACATAAATTCAGCACCAGTGTCAAATGACTAATACAATCTTGTGGAAGAGGCCTGAATGTATAGTCCTGCTGGGACTGACCAACTGCATTTAAAATATCAGCATTTTTATGTTATAATAGCTCCTATTAACAACAGTTGGCTGACATTAGATATATTCAGGCTAAGCATCAATTAAAAAACTGCTTATCTGTTTGAAAATCTGGAAAGCGGGTATGGGTTCTCACATGGGCAGAGAGTAATACAAACAAAATAATTGCTGTGGTGTCCTGGGACTGCATCATCTTGACTAACTGACACTGCTATTTTTCTGTCTTCTTTAAGACAAGACCTTACATATATATGTGTGTCCCTGTCATGCTATGCTGCATTTCTTAACCATCATCTTTCATTTTTAAAATAGCATCGTTTAGAGGCCCTACAGAAAGCCAGGAGCCCATTATACTGGGCACTGTGCAAGCACAATGTAATAAAATGGTTGTCCCATATAGTTTGCAGTGCAAGCAGCCATGAAAGGTATCCTGCAATCATCCTCTTTATGGGAAACTGAGGCACCACTACATTCAGGGTATTGCCCAAGGTCACAAAAACAGCCACTCACATCTGAATCCAGGACCATAAACCTATACTGGTAGTAAATGCTGATATCCAAGAGAACGCATTAAACTCATTAGGGACTCATAAACGAGCTCAAATAAGTGCCAACCAGTTTAAATGTTAAATAGGTCATCGCTAACTCTGATCAAAATGCTTTATTCTTCATTGTATCCGAGAGTGATTTAAATTAGAAATACAGACATATTCCTGGGAGCAAGAACACACGGTTCCCTACCCAGCTGCTCTAATCAGTGCCTGTCTTTACGCCCTGCTGGCTGGCTGCCCAGCTCTGGCAAAGTTTTGGGCAGCATTTCAGCTTAGAAGGGTGAGAAAGTCATGGAAGAACTCCTGCTCCCTCCCCACCTGCCCCCTGAAGCCAACCTGCAGCCCAGCACCACAGCCTCTCCTGAGGGTGGGCATGCTGGTAGAAAACCCAAGAAAACAGGACAATCCAAACCCTTGAACATTTCACCATGGTCAAACCTTCTGATCAGTCAGCTACACTGTGGAAGTGGCAATGGTTTTTTTCAGCTGTTTTCTATAAGGAGAAAAACCAGCCCAGGTCAATTTGTCCAAGGATATTGAGGACGTGTTGAGGAGAGTGCAAAGGGCTCTCTTGAGTGGATCAAGACCTTTCTCTCCAATTATCAGTAAACAGTCTGGAATGCAAAATTAAAGAAAAAATTCTTCTCCTCTGCATCTCCTATTGCAGTAAGCAGTTGAGTAGGCAGATGTGTTTCTCCTCTGGAGGCTGGCAGGTTTTGGTTCCCACTGTCGAGCAATCAGCCTTCCACAGGCTTCCAAGGAAGCCTGTATGCCTGACAGACATCTCCAGGTTCAATTCCTGGGCCTTAGAGTGTCCACCATTGTCAGCTCCACTGCAGTCAATGGGAGCTAGAGCAACAGGGACCTGACACCCCCATCACTTACCCAGAGGTCTCTGGCAATTCCTCAGGCCAGGTAATGCAGAACAAAATACTCTCGGAGTCAGCCAGGACAGGTGTCCAAAAAGAGCTGTCAACCACTAACCTCAGTTGCACTATTGCCTGTGTGAGGAGCTTAGTTTCTGGTTGTCTGGTCAGATCTCCCACTGTTCACTTCATTGTACACATTTCTCATTCATTAATATAACAACAAGCTCCCAGTAATAGGATCTTGCCACTAGAAGATGATTTCTTGCTTTCAAAAATAAATATCTCAGTCTCACCTTCACATTGTTTTTATAATAGAGTAGGAGATCTTCTACCTGTCAAGTTTTATTTTCATCCCACTGACATTATTTCTTAATTAAAAGAAAAGATAAGGAGATGGATTCAACCAGGTGCTATGGCTGATACGAAGCACAGTACCTCGGGAAAATAAAAAGAATCAAGTTGGAGAAGAAGGAAGTATGACTGGCAGTTATTCCGTGTAGCCAGCCACAAGCAGTGGTAGGTGGCCTTAACTGGCTGTCCTGGTTGTTTGTTCTGCAGTTTTGCAATGTCTTCCAGCTGTCTTCTCATTTTCTTTATTGTTGTATTTATTTTTTAATGATTCTCCTCTGAGGAGTTTCAGCTAAGAGAAGAGAGAACCAGCATCATCTCCCTCCTCCTCGTGCACGGGGCAAGTGAGGATTTTGCATTTCATACATCATTTACAGCTTGTGGATGTAAGGCTGCCACCAAGCCTGTCGTGGCTCAGGCAGCATCCCAGCATCAGAAACCGCAGTTGGCAGCCAGGATTCGGAATTTCACTGAAAAAAACTGTGGGGAGAAGTACTTTATAAGGAACTACTGCTTTTGTAAAGACTCAGTCACTGCAGAAATAAAACATTTCAGTTTGTATGAATATTCTCTTTCAAACCAAATAGTGCAATGTATGCCAAAATGCTCTGTGTAGAAGATGTAAAATGCATAATGCTTTGATCCCCAAGAAACAACTTCTATTTTGAATATGTTTGAGCTGTACCTCTTCACCCTGGGGAGCAATATAAGCACTGAAGAGTACAGTATCCTTTCAAGACGACTGAAGAAGTATTAGAAACATGCTGCTCAGCTGGAGACAGAGGCCACCAACCAAAGAATAAACTATAAAGCTGAAAAAGTTCTACATTTACCGAGTTTTTTCTAAAGGAGAGACATTAAAGAGCAGCTGACGAATATGAATAGGACAGGGTGAAATTAACTGTTTTTCTTATTTGAATAAAAGAGAGAGGTTCTCTGGTTTGGGAGAGCCAGAGTTTGGGGCACAGACTCCTGGGCACTCACAAGAGTAGGCAGTGGAACAGCCAACTGAAACTCTCATGGTCTGTGAGTTGGCTGAGCTGCTTCAGTAGGGAACCGGACCGAAGATGCACTCCAGGAAGAAAAAGATGTGTCAAGTAAGAGGATTTAGGAAAAAGAATCGGTTCAGGAACAAAAAGGTAAGGAAAGAAAAAATCCTGTCCAGGAAACCACAAACTTTCATGGAGCTGGTGCTTATTTTGCTTTAATTCAGGCCACAGAAATGTTTGATCCTCTATATAATCATAAAGGCTTGAAACGATCTGTCCTGCAAGGCAAATCTACTAAATAATGCAAAGTTCCCAATGGAAAAGAAATCTTCTTCCATCTACAGAGGGATTTTTAAAGGGCCACATCAGAGATCTGAGCTTTTAATTGTATCTTGCATTTCAATTTAACAATAGGCCTATTGTTTTCTTTCAATAGGTTAAGCAAAAAGCCACAATGATTTAAAAGCATTCAAAGTGAATGCAGGATAACAAGAAAGACATAATTAGAGGCAACAGCACTTCCAAATGGCACATTCTTTAACTACAGTGCCCTAGTGTGTAGTCAGGATCTTACCCTCAGATGTTGGGTCACCTATGGTACTAGAAAGAGCAGACTCACTTAGGTTTACAGCTAAGAAAATGGAGCAGATCAGTGACTCTGAGGGAAACACACTGCTGGCTGAAGCCAAGAAGCATGCCGAGCACACTTCCTTCAGTACACCACTCATCCCATAGCTAGAAACAAGGGATGCCATCATTCAGTGACACCAGCACTCAGGACAGAGGCAAGGCCAGGATGGATTGCCAGCTGGCATTTCTAGGACACAAGCGGACACCCATGGGGTGCCCCGGAACAGAGAGGCAGGAGGTAGAGCTGCCCCATCCTAACCCCTCTGTACCCTGGGACAATCAAAGCAGAAGCAGGCAGGCTGGACCTCCAAGTCTGCCCTGTCTGTTGGGGATCCTGGAGCATGGAGTAGCAAGGCTGGCGTTTGTGGCAGCCCACCACTGCTGTTAGTCACACCCTGTGTCCTACCAGGTGACACCTGAGCAAACCAGATCAGCAACCCCAGTAATTGGCAGCAGCACAGTCCTCTCCTGGACAAGCAATTCACCACTCCACCATTCTGTCTCACCACTGTCTCCTCTAATATCTGCTCATGGAAAGGAGAGAGGAAAGCGGCAGGGTAACATTATTTCACTTCTTTTTGCTTTTTGCTTCTACGATAAGATCAAAACCAAGGTCATGGTTTGCAAATTGTACATTATTTTTTCTTTCAGTTAGCTTATATACCAGTAAGCATGGGAAATCCATTATCAGGAATAAAAGGGGAATTTAGGAGTTTAAAGAAATAAATTAGGAAATTTCAAAACAGTGTTGA
Organism: Pyrocephalus nanus; assembly: GCA_038380795.1. Lineage (NCBI taxonomy): Eukaryota > Metazoa > Chordata > Aves > Passeriformes > Tyrannidae > Pyrocephalus > Pyrocephalus nanus. The sequence goes on along the minus strand of CM076264.1, from coordinate 55,900,560 downwards.
AACATGTTTCCCCACACAGAGTTTGTATTAGTATCTAATAAAATTCAATATATCTTTAAATTTAACTACAGAAGACTTTGCAGGATGGAAGGAACATACCATTAAAATCATTCATACTCAAAGCTCTTTGATTAACATCACTGCAATTAGATGAAGAAAATTCCATCTTCCTTTTATTTCCCTTTTCTTTTTACAGAATTTTTTATTTCCTTCTTCCTTGTAGAAAGGAAATCAGTTACTCTTTTACAATCAGATCCACTTCCATGTTCAAAATCCCACCATGTCTGAAACAGTGGGCTGTTTAAGAAGAGAGGAGAAGCAGAAGTAAGGACGGATTTGTTGCTGCTTCTGAAGAATGTCCATAAAATTCTGTATCTGGCAGTCAGAAGAAGAGATGTGAGGAAATCTGAGCTGGGAGATGAAAGGAGAAACAAAGGCACTGGGGGCACTGATGAGCAGGGGAAGAAGCAATGGACAGAGCCAGTTCCTAGCACAAACTGACTGTGGGGCCATGTTTTCTGTAGGGTTTTACAGAGAGTCACTATCCTGGTGTTCGACTGATTTTATATGGGAGCTCAGCAATTAATTATAAAGCACAAAATAAAGCAATAAGACAATTTGTCAAGGTTTCTATTTGTTAGGTGCAGCATAGGCACTGGACACAGAATCACAGAATCCGCCGAGTGGGAAGGCACACAGGGATCATGGAGTCCAACCCTTAGCCTGCACAGGATCATCCCCAAGAGTCTCACCATGTGCCCAAGAGTATTGTCCAAATGCTTCTTGAACTCTGTCAGGCTTGGTGCTGTGACCACTTCCCTGGGGAGCCTGTTCCAGTGCCCAACCACTCTCTGGGTGAAGAACCTTTTTCTAATATCGAATCTAAACCTCCCCTGAAACAACTTTAGGCCACTCCCTCAGGTTCTGCTGCTGGTCACCACAGAGAAGAGATCAGTGCTAACAGGCTTCCCAGTGCTGCTTCTTTCACATGGTTTTCTTAAAGCTGCCATCACTGGACTCGGGCTCCTCATCAGAGCCATGCCCTTCCCTTCTCTTCCCTTCCCTTCTGACTTGGGAACTGTGTCCCCAGACCATGCCAGAGAGGAAGGGGCCCACTACTGGCCACCAGCCTGGTTGCAGCGGATGCTGCACAGGGATGGTTGCCAGGATTTAAGCACCTAAGGATTATGAGTTCTATCAGCTTGTTTTTGACTCCCAGGACCCAGAGAATCCAGGAGATGACTCAGTGACACTTTCCTCTCCAAATCATGTACAGAGATAGAGCACAGAGGAATGTTTTTTAATGAGCCAGTAATAAACTGGCCACAATCAGAAGAGCAGCTTTTTTGAGTTGTACATACATAATACATACATACATATATCTGCAGAGAAACCCTTAATAAGATCAATACTCTTATTGAGAATATTTTCCTCAGTATGTGCTTAGCCTTTCCAATAAAATGATTCATATAAAGCCCATTGAGTAAGACTGTGCACTCAATATATTATTTTGGAGATTCAGCACCCCTTCAGATATCCTTCTCCTACCTGGAAGGTCAGACTACAGCATATCTCTTCATTCCCACATCTAAGTCACTCAATGAGAATCACCTCCTGTGTGAGTAGATGTACATTTAGGTTTTGTCACCCGCCAGCTTACACGAAATGGTTCCATAAATGTAGCAGGCACAAGACAATCTGTCCTGAAAGGCTCACGTAATTTCCTTGCTCCTTTTTATCCACAGAAGTGATCAAATGCAAACTAAATTTCTTCTGGTAAATCTCATCCCTCCCTAGGATTGGAACTCCTTTTCCTTGATTCTTGTTAGATTTGACTAGGAAATATCTGGGGTGTTTGTTTATATAATTTAGTTCTTGTCAGGCAAGGCCAGCCTGCCTGTGATGCCAGAGCTCCCGTCTGTCTGCCAGTCTCACTTCTCTTTCACAGACACTTCATCCCATTGGAATCAATAGGTAAGAATCAATAAAATGCAAATGCTGCACTTTACCCTGGCTGCTTCAGACTGCCTTCCTCCAGCCCTGGAAATGCTGCAGCTCTCCCTTCACAGCCTACATAAGGCAGTTTAAGGGAGGAGGAAAGAAAGGTCACGGGTAGCCGATGGGCAGGAAAAGCAGAGGGGCTTGCTCAGCTCCCAGCCAGCGTCAATGGGCACACGGGTATCTTTTTTGCTGGTATTCTACTGCTTCAGGAACCAGCCATACACTGCAGTGGCCTCCCAGGGAGCAGCTTTGCCAAACACCAGCAAGAGCAAGGGCACTCGTGGTATACTTTTAGGAAAGCAAAACCTGGAAACCGCTTCCCTGAGCTCGGCAGACTTTAACCACTCTCCAGGCCACATGGTTTAAACTACTCATTGTTTCACCACTGCCACGAGGCTAAAGGTTGTACTCATTCATCACCACATTTTTAACCCCAGCTCCTTCCTCAGTCTCTTTCTGACAGGCTGCTGCCTCTGACAGCTTCACCTTCTGCAATTTCCAGACCCCACAAATCATTACTGGCAGAGCAGGCGCTCAGTAAAACGAGCCAGTTGTACAATTCCCTCTCTAAACTGGCCACCCAGTGGTACAGATGCCTAAATAAGCCAGTCTTTCTGCCTGGGATTTCCAGAGAAATCGTCACCCACAAATCACGCAGGGGATGAAGGACTGTGGCAGGGGGTCGAGGCAAGGCTGCGGGCAGCATTTCTTGCCACAAGGCTTATCAGTTTGAATACTCCTATTATTCCAGTACTTGTTTAGCTTTAACTTATTCTGGTTTATTTCAAACAATAATATAATTTGTATGGGCATGATGCATTTCACTTCACTGAGAAGTTAAGGTCTCCAGAGACTCACACTAAAATCATACTGATATTGTCAGCAATGTAATTGCCACACGGTCTCCAAAGACTTCTATTGAAATTGCTTTCCTCTCCTAATCTCAAGTAGTAGGAACAACATCCCAGCAGAGACTCCAAAGACTTGCAATGGAGTCATGTTACATCATAAATGGTCTCATAATGATCCTCTTTAGACATCCTTTGAAAGTGCCAAGAGATTGGTGCTGCGCAGTATTTATTTTCCACAACGTTCTGCAAAGGACATTAATGTTCTCTCCCTTGAATCCTGGAGCTCACGTCCTATTAAAAAACTTTATGAGCAGTAACTACTGCTTCACTGCAGTCCCCCACAGAGCCTTCAGTATATATACTACTATTTCACAAACTTCACTACTGAGTTGCAACAAAATTAGGAAACATACCCTGTACCCAACAGACTGGAGCGGATCCCAATGATCTGTTTTGCTCTGTGAAGTAATGACGAGAGGAGAAGGAAAATGTATTCTTTCACCCAGAAAACAGACTATCTACTTGACAGCCACATTGGCCCCTGCCCTGACAAAAGGGTTAGCATACTTGGTGATAAAAGTTGCTGGATTTGTACAGCGAAGGTTGTAAAGGTTATTTACCTCCTTGTTTCCCCTGGTTATATATTATAGCCAGCAGGCCAAGTTCACCTGAAGCAGTATTATGCTGAAAAAGGGGATTTAAACCCGCATGGGTGTAGGAGAAGGCTTGAACTGCAGGATGGAAGACAGATCCTAAATCTGGTCCACCTCTCTCTATCTTTGACACGTCTTCAACTCAGAGAATAAGTAAACAAAGTTTCTGAGTTTCTGGATAAAGTTCTTTCCCAACAGGCAAGTTGAACATATGCTCAGGTTGCAGAACAAAGCAAATTCTGCAAGAAGCTTTTGAAGTCCTTGGTCTCAACGGAGTTTTGAGTGGGAGTATCAGCAAGGTTTTCAATCCTTTACTGGGGCATTTCCTATTTTAAAAAGAGGGACGCACAGTCACAGAATCATCAGGTTGCAAAAGACAGTGAGAATAAACAGGTCTAACCAGTAACCAAGGGCCAAGTCCACAACTAAATGGTCTTCCTAAATGCCAAGTCTGTATGTCTTTGAGTTACCTCAAGAGATGATGACTCAACCACTTTCCTGGAGAGCCTGTTCCAATGCCTGATAACCTTTTCATTGTACAATTTTTTCCTAATATCCAATCTAAATCTCCCCTGGCACAACTTGAGGCCGTTTCCTCTCATCCTATCACTTGTTACATGGGAAAAGAGACCAACCTCTACCTCGCTACAACCACCTTAGATCATGGAGCAAGGAGGACTAGAGGTGAGTAGAGGCTTAAGGAACAGAACTCCTAGATTCATCTCTTGTCTCTGCTTGTCCTAGGATTCACGTGGTGCTAGCACTTGATGGTTTTCAGAAAGCCATCTCAGGTGCCCCTGATTCTCCTTCTGCAGAAGTATTCAAGGATAACTGCCTGTCACATATGACATAGGAGATTAAGCTTTAATTACATAAAGGAAACTAAGAACACAGAACAAATTATTCTACCTTCTGGGATATCAAACTATTCCTATGCAGCAGAAAATGGAAGAAAAATCCTTTAGTCAATTTATACTTACGCCAGCTATTTTACTCTGGCGGTCATGTGCTGGAAATCTCATATAAATGTTATCTTTAGCCTTTGGCTGCATTTGCCATGATATTAGATGGTACAGAGGCATTTCATACTGAAACAAAGATTTCCCTGAGTTTAAAATCAGCCTTTGATGATCAGCTCCTTGTAAAAAAAAAAAACACTGGCATAAAAGTCTATTGCATCCATGTCACAAACATGAGATTTCCCTTTGAGTCAAAGGATCTACTGGGAGAGAAATAAGGACAGGATTATTTCTTTTGCTTGCTACATTATAAAAGAAACATTAATATATAGCTACATGTAAATGTAAGATATAATTACTACTAATAACAATTATTCAAGCACTGGGGAGAAATGGATCAATGGTCTTATCCTGGTCTTGTCAACACCTGATCTTTACCGTGAAAACTTATGAGCCAGTCTACATAGCGAATTAACTGAGTCACAGCTTATACTCATATTCACTAGAGAAAGAGTCCTGATCTGCTGCCATTTCACAGTGCAGATCTTAAAATCAGCAAGCATTTTAGTTTTATGGCTGAGTAAGATCTACTGCTCAGCACTATATGCTTATATAATACTGAATATTGTAAACTATACTCTGGATTACGCTGGTCCACTGTAGGGTAAAAATAACACTGGCTAAATCTAAAATTTAACAATCTTAAGGTTTTGGCACAGACCAGTCTGAAATAGTAAATTGTTTTTATGTCATGAAATAGTTCACTGTTTTATTTTTCATTCCTAATCAAAATTGCATCTTTCCTACCCATTAATGAACCCTGCCTAAAGTAGACATTTACATTCAGCCTATTTACCTGATGCATAATGCTTTACGAAAAAGATCAGCTCTAAACAATGCAGCTAGAATTTTATTAGAGACTTTTGGTGCAAATAATAAAATCTTTTACAGCTAATGAACTGCCCAACAAAGCAACTTTGTTACTTAATAAAAACAAATGCTTTTAAAAAGAGTCAGGATATTAGAAAAAAATGGGTTTCAATAAAAACCTGTTTGTACATTTTATATTAATTGACATATATTACTTTCAGATTTTCTGCAATTCCAATAGCATGGAAATAAGCAGCAGGAATGGGGATTTTCAGGATAACTAATTTATATTAGGATCTTTATAAGAATAAACAAAGACTTCATTTTTTCATCTAGTAGGACAGACAGATCTGTTAGCAACTCAAAAGAGAAATAAGCACCTAGAGAGGGACCTACCATGGTAGCAAACAGTCTCTTGTTAGTATTTAAGGTTTGATCTTTATCTCAACGTTTGAAAGACAATATTCAAAACACAGTCAGAGGGCACAAACGAAGGCAATGTGCCTTCCCAGGTTAAGAGTTTCCCCCAATCATTCGCATTTGTAAATACAGCGCAGTACCAGGAGGTACTGCCACTTTCTTCTCCTATAGTCTCCTTCACTCACTTTAGAAGCTCTCCTGATCTTTCCACTTACTCCTCTGTTAAGAAGATTATGCCAAAGTGCTGTGCTCGTGTGCATGTGTGTGTATATGTATGATACACATGAAGCTTTTTGGGATCATGGCCTCTCTCTAAGTACTTTAAGAGATTTATGCTTATAGACCAGTTAATAATAACTCGAAGAGTATGAAGATTTAACTTTCATTCTAATTCTCTGTAAGAGATTAGACTGAAATCTATTCATCAAAATAGCTGGACAACAAACATGAAGGGAGAGAGTTTTCACAGTTTCTAGACAGAATAGACCATGAGATTAGGCCACATGATCTCTGTCACCCCACAGGCTATCATGTTTCACACAGATGCTCTACACTAAATCAAATTTCAGTTAAATTAGAACATCTGCTCTCAGATGACCAGAGTTAAACATTCAATAACTAGAAACTAAAGCTCAATCCAATACCAAAGACCTTGAAAATAGGAGGAAATAAGGTTATAACCTGGCAGCGGAAAATCAACTCAGGAAAGGTGACCACACATTCACATCTGTCTTACAGACTTCTTCCCAACTCCATCCTGGAGAAGAGAACGCTCAGGGGAGACCTCATCATTCTCTACAATTACCTGAAAGGAGGTTGCAGCCAGGTGGGGGTTGGCCTCTTCTCCCAGGCAGCTTTCAGTAAGAAAAGAAGGCATGGTCTCAAGCTCTGCCAGGGGAGGTTTAGGCTGGATATGAGGAAGAAATTCTTTACCAAGAGAGTAATCAGGCATTGGAATGGGCTGCCCAGGGAAGTGGTGTCCCTCCCTGTCCCTGGAGGTTTTTCAGATGAGACTGGATGTGGCACTTAATGCCACGGTCTAGTAACTGTGGTGGTAGTGGATCAAGGGTTGGACTTGATGACCTCAGAGGTCTTTTCCACTTTCCTGAGGTGGGACTTCCAGCGTGATGGATGTGCTGAAATCAGTGAAGGCGACCCAGTTCTGCCCACAGCATTCAAAGTAAAAACAGTAAGAGGTGCTCTGAGCACAGAGCTGAAGGAGAACACACACCCATAGCTCACTGTGGCTCCAAAGGATCACAGGTACTCTCCCACAAGTGAAAGTAACTTCTTCCAAAAGGACTTAATCCCAAAAAGCACAAGCCATGGCAAGCCCTGCACCGCATAGCAAACACAGCATTTAACTGCCCTCATCACTCACAATAAATGTGTATTATTCAAGGCCAAGTTTGTCAAATTTCAAATTCCAGCCACTTAACTTCTCTATGCTTTTGCAGCCAGACCATAAAGCTCCCACCCCTGATTTCCAGCTAGCATTACTTTCCAGTGCATGCTTCACCATTCTTTTTCCAGCTGTATGCAAGCTATTCCTCATCCTTACTTGGAGATCAATTACATGCACATACCTCAAATTTATACACAGCTCACCCTGAAGAGACCAGCAGCTTTGCACAGTCAAGGATTTCAAATCCAGACGTGACTGAGAAGAGGCTAAAGGTGATTTGCAGGGCAAAATCCAGGGGACAACTACCACTGACTTCTGAAGGGCCAGGATTTATCTGGGCTAGTAGTTTTAATAGAAAACTCTCAAGAGTAGGTATTTCAACCTGTGCCTTGGCAAATTTTCAGATCAGGTAATTATGTTCTGCCCTCTTAAAATTCCTTTGAAGTTTCACTTGGAGAAGTTAACCTCCATGTCCGTTCCTGGACCTGCAAAGACAGGAAACTATGAGGGACTATTCTAGAAGCAACAGCACCTTAGGGATGCACAAACTACCTCTCCCCAGACAGATTATGAGGCACTCTGGTATCAGAGGGAGGAAATGTTACCTCAGAGACAATGGAAACTGCAGTGATGCTCTTGAAAAGGAAGCTGCAATGAGGGTAACAAGAGATCTGTGAACATTACAACAAAATATGGACAAGCAAAATGTAAGTTCTTTCCCTGGAAAGACAATTGTTAATACTTCCCATTAACAAAGCAAAAGTCTACAGGTTGTTAGTATTTGCACAGTAACCTTCGGAAATCTTCACAAAGAACAGGAGATTAGCAGCACTCATACACGCATTGCTCCGCTGTAATTCAGCAGCACCTCATGTACTCGTCTATGAAATTACAGCGCTCTGTATGTACACAATTGATGAGTAAGTGCAGCTCTTTTTCAAGGGCAGTAAAACCTGAGAGTTGTACGATGAGCAAAGTGAGAGATTGAGAGATGCAGCAATGTTAAAAAAAAATGCAAAGGCTTCACATTGCTTTTTAAGAATTAGTGTTTATAGTATAAATTTATTGGTGCTTAGTGACGTTTTGAACTGAAAAAAAATATTTAAGTGCTTTATATTTTTATTTTAAATATATTTTCTCAGAGTAGTTAAAAAGTATCCTGTAAAGAAAGATGTTCTCCCCGTGCAAAATAAATCACCTCATTTAATGCAATCATAAAGGAATTTCTTTATTAATTATTATTACTAATACAGAGCTGATTATATTTTAATATTTATTTAGAATTTTAATATGTTAATATTCATAACTGCTACACTTCTTTGCTGGACCACCACTAAAAAGTTCCAGAAAAAAAATTTTAAATGAAGCACATTTTTATGTTATTCCTTTCCTATGTTATGGTGTTAGACCTACCTTTAACAAAAAAAGGAAGTCACTTAACTATCATATGTTCAGACCATTCTGAAACTGCATCTGCAGTGAAAACTGTTCCTGCAGCACAGCAAAATCTCCTGAATGCTTCTGATGATTTTCTCATGGATATCACTTGTCACAGCCTCAGTTCGGCATCAAAGACTCGTGACAAGTACGTCCTGAAGATTCCCTCTCCTTCCCCAATGACATAGAGCCTAAACAGTTGTCTTATCATAAACAGCTGTCACATAGATGGTTAAAGGCATGAAGTTAATACTTTCCCAGAAACATCTAAACTCTCTTCCCATGCTGTGATTCTACAAGAATAAAGGCTTTTTAGTACTGATTGTTTATTACCTGGAGAAGCCCACCATAACTTGTTTAAATTAAAACAAAAGAAACAAACAACCCCCCCATACAAACCACACAGTGTGCCAAATGAAGATTCCCTCAATTTCAACAACTTTGGTCTGCACAGTTCCCCAAAGGTTTTGTTTGGTTTTTTTAAGGAGCACTAGAATGTGCCCTTATGCAAGGAAATGATCCACTGCCTATTTGGGGAGAGAGAGTTCAGCCAGGTTTGGGGCTGCAGCAAAATCAGATCCAAATGAAACGCTAACTTGGGCAGAGCTCCTATATATGTTTCGAGCTGCTGCTCTACCATAGTTTTCATACTCTGCAGCTGCTTGAATGTTCTGGTTTGAGATGAGAGTATGAACCTCAAATTCAGAGGAAAAGACAGGAATCACTTTTGGCATTCTATTCCTTTCCTCACCCCTTCTGCCTGGGAAAAAAAAAAAAAAAAAAAAGGCAAGCTGCTATGAGAATGAATTCTACTTCTGTAGCCAGGATTCAGAATTTGTATTTGTCTCTGGAGCTTGATTCAAGAAGAAGTATCTTGAAGCGAGAAGCCTCCAGTGTACAAGCATTTTAAAAGATGTGCTCAGTAGTTTTATATATATTTTTTTACTGCTGCCTCAGAAGAAACTCCTGCCAAGATGGTACACTTTTTAAGAAAATGTAATAACTTCTCTGAGTAACTCTCACTCCAGTGATGTCTTCTGCACTCACATCCAACCTTATCCTCCCAAAAAAAAAAAAAAAAAAACATGCAAGATGTTCCTGAGATAACAAAGACCATAAGCAACTCACAGCATAAGTGCATAACTCCCATAGGGCAAATCCAGGTAGTATAAACATGGGTCATACATTTTGAGCCTCACATACATTAAGGGGCCAGGAAGAAAAGCAATTCACTTGAGGGACCGTGAAGAGCACAGGAATGCACCACACCCACTACATGAACTTGCACACCCTGCTCCCTGCTGCACCTCCAGACACTGTCTAAAGACATGGTACATAAGCCTTGCTCTCCAGAGATGGTCGAGAGAAAGGTCAGCAGCGCTTCTGATGTGCACCTGTGATCCAACCCATTACAGCCCAATGCTTCCAACATCTCCATTGCTGTTCACCTGCCATAACACAGCCCATCTTCTTTATGGGGAAAAGAGGAGGATCCTATATTCTTACCCTGCAGCAGGGGCCCCCATTCCCCCTTACCGTCGTGTAATAATGCATCCATCAGAGATGAGACTGCCATTGCCAGTGAGCCAGACCTCCCAAATAGAACCTGAAAAAATAAACTTACAATCCCTTCAGTCCTTTTTACATGACTGAGCCACCTTCCTTGGCTAGCAAATAAAGATTAAAAGCATTCAGTTCTGCAGGGGTATGCACCAGGAGAAATAAATATGTTGCCACTAGAGAAACTCTGCCCCTTATTGAATACCGGAGCCCTATTAGGCTCATTGCTGGCATCCATGATAAATGCAGTGCTCCTAAATTTAAAAGACTCATTTAAAATATTCCTAGACACATTGACCATTTAACAAGTTTATACTGAATAGCGTAAAAGAAAACAGAACAATTTGGTTTTCAAACACCCAGCACTGATACTATTGACATTTAGCTCCCCCCCCAGCCTTAACCTTATCTTCTTTGTCCTTGTCTCTCCCATTATTCTTCCTTTCTTTGTTTACTTGATCTTACTTTTCTCATCCTGTCATTTACACAGTAACATTATTTTAACGAGTACATTTGAACAGGAACTACACCAATTACTACATCATCCATTTTTGCTTAGCCTTTATAAAGAAGGGGTGAGGAAGGAAAGGAAAAGATTAAACCGAATGCAATAGTTTTGAGTTCCTTGCAAAGTGCCACTGCATCTCAAGTTAAGCCTGCTCTGCAGTGAATGTATAAAATATATTCAGTGCCGTATAAGTAATGACATATCAATTAACTGTGTCACAAGGTCTAAAAATATGCAAATTACTGTACTTCAATTAGAAAAATCTACATCCTTGGAGAATATTGTAAATCAGGAAATTTGGGAGACATTAAGAGTAATCAGTGAAGGAAAGCATGCACTTTCCCCCGTATCCTATTTTTATACATACATAATGAAATAATTATAGCTACACTGTATTTATGCCTCTGCAAAAATATTAAAATCTTAAGATCTTTACAATGATAAATTTAATCCACGTTACGTTTGCAGACAACATTAATTATATGAAAAAGAAATCTATTATCATTCAATATAACTAAGTTGAAACTAATTTGGACATGTAAATTAGACATACGACTTTTCCATAGTACCAGGATATTAGAAAACAGAATTTCAGGAGAGAGAGATTAATTAAAGAGGTCACACATATGAAAAAGGCAAGTATTTTTCATTTGACTATATAAAAAAAAATACATATAGAGGGAAAAAATTTATATATGCATGTTGAGAAAGAGGGAAAAATATTTTTATGTTTTAACAGCAGCTCTTCAATTATTATTTGCCTGCTAGGAATGCTACCTTGTACCCAAAGCCTATCAGTGCAGGGTGTACACCTGCAAACGCGTATGGCAGTGTCAGTTCTCAAAGACTGGGTCATTCCCCACTATAGCGGCTGTGGTGATATCTTTTGTTTGAAATTCAATTTGCATCTGTTTCAGAGATGCCATAAGAATGCATATAAGGAGCAGGCACATGACTTGGATCTGCAGTGGCTCCATTCCCCACAAACCACTGTAGCCTTCAAAGGACTGTACAGACCAGCAGGAGACAATTCCCAGGACCGCTCCAGGGGAGGAGGAAAGGGCTGTCCTTGCCTACATGCTGGACAGCCTATTGAGAAGCAGGTTTGTTCTCTCCTGTTCACCACAGAGTTTCTCCATCTCCTGAAAGTGCTGATGGTGACTACCAGGTGATCAGGACCCCCTGAGGCATTCAGTGTCTTTTGGGACAATGCTGAATTCTACCGTGCCTGGGTCACGTCCCAGCAAAGCTTCCATGGGTCCGTTCCCAAGATGGCAAGTGTTAGGAGAGCAGGCTGGGAGTCTGAGGGAGATGGCTGGGACGTGTGTGGAAGATGCAACCACCCAATCACATGGGTTACCTTGCAGTCACAAGCATACAGGGAAAACACACACAAGGGCAGCCAAATTCATGCATGCATCAACTGCAAAGATAAAGGAGTCCAATATTCCACCATTAAAAGTGTGGGGTTTTAAATACCAACAATTATGGTCTTGCACTTGCACTTATTTGAGGAATCAGGGGCATCCAGTGGCCAGCACAATTAATGACAGATAAACAGGGAAGATCAGCATCCGGAAAGACACAAGAACAGGACTGAGTCCTGGGAGCCGAAGCCACCAAACCCTGGCAAAAAGTGCTCAGAGTACTGCAGTGATCTAGAAGGCTCAAGGAAATTTGGGCTTATTCCTGCGGTTCTCTCCAAGTCACTCAGGACTCAGTTCTGCTCTTAATAAAGACGACATGTTTCCGCATTGACTTTGAGGAAAACAGGGACCAGCCCTTCAAGAAACCCATCTTAAACAGCTGCCACTGACCTATGCACAGTGCCACTATTAAAACAGTATTACACACATGCATCTGTCTAACTGGATCAGACTCTTATCAAAATCAGAGCTAAAAATGGATTTTAAAAATGTATATAGGCCAGTTTTACTTAAGCAAAGGAGATTTCCGATAAACATGCAAATAGGAATTTAAACAGCAATTTAAAAACCACGAATTCAATTCTCATTACTTATGCAAACTATCATGGTCTTGTCATGCTTTATTTCTCTGCTTTATCATTTTATCTATGGTATTTCCCCTCTGTCGCTGTATTTTCTTTTTTTGCTGTCATCTACATTTTCTGGACGTATTTTTAATGTCCTCACCTCCATCTTTTAACCTTTCAGGTTTTACAGCAGCAGATAGGGAACAGGCATTCACATGTACGTAAAGGCACCTCCCGTAATTCCTGGTACATAATTGCAGGAAACAGAAAACTTAAAGATATTATCGGACAAGTAGTTTATCATTTGAACCTAAGGGCATTTATAGACTACAGGCAGAAAACAGACAGATTTACAATTGTATTTGTACATCTTAAAACTTTAAAAAGCTGGTAGTGATTATTTACAGGGAATTGCTGTATCTCCTTTTAAAAAATTCTTTTATTTAGTTCAATCTGTGTTAGATTTATTTGCTATACTTCTGTTTGTCATTATAGTTGAGGAAAATACCAGAATACCCATCCTTCCTGAACTGTAGGACAGCTATCAGATAAGGATCAGAACAAATTCTAAAAAAAACCCTCACGAGTTATGATTAACTCTATGTAAAAAGAGGACAGGCAAGGGGAAAAAATATGAGGAAGAGAAAACCATAATCACCAACTACCATTCCTAGGGGAAGGGGAGGAGAGGAAAAGAAAACCCAAAGAAAAAAAAGCATAACAAATGAGAGATCGAAGTATATGCTGTAAATATAGCATACATTTTATTACCGCCTATGTGCTGCTACATCCCAAGACCTTGCAATTTAGTTGCCTATTATTTGCCTTTAAACATTAGCAAAGAGATCTACCATTTTTGAAAGGTAATTATACTGTAATGCAGATGGCAGTAAAACAATTACACAAGATAAGCCCTTGCAATGTTCTTTACAAAGCAAACCAAAAGTAGTACTGAATCATAAAAGCCCCAACGTGGAGAAGGCTGCATTGCAGCACTTACTGCTCTGCTACGAGTTCCCCTGCAAAAGTGGCAGCGCAATATTGCAAACAGCATAAGACGCAGGCACAGTGAAGGTTAAGCACTTCATAAATTTAAAGGATTCTTAATCCCAGACTAATCCTTTACAGTCTCTATTTGGTGTAGATCCTGAAATACGCCAAGTGCTACGGAAACGCTTGTTTGGGTGGTTTTTACCTCCAGTATACAGTTTAACTTTTACACCCTCCTGCTATCCACAAGCTCCGTTGGCACACTGCCTTTTTAACAGGATTTTTCCTGCCTCCTGAAAGTTGTTGAGACATAGTGAATGCAACTGCTGAGGAATCATTAATTACTATTAATAGACATCTCTGGAGATGAAACGAACTATAACAAGTAGTTTGTTTTACTGCCACATCAATGCACCTGGTATTTTTATGACTTGTTAGCGACTCAGTGGAGATTTCAGATGGCAAAGGGTGCCTCATCAGCCCAAGCTGATTGAGAATGCCAGTTCCAAATAGATGCTTCTTTTTCTAAACCTTGACCAGCCATTCAACAAATCAGGGCACTTGCCAGTGATACATTACAGATAGGAGCTAGGATCAGACATGCACAGAAAAGAGGACACACAGGAGATAGGATCTGATCTTTGCTATTTTCCAGTGCATAAAATAGCAGCCTGTCATCTACCTTTTGCAGGTCATTTTTATCAAGTTGCAGGCCAAAATGAAATTTGACCTCCATCTTCCAGCTATCCCAGAGATGATAAATTTAATGCAGACAGTGTAAATGAATGGGACTTTACTAGGGAAAAGTTGAATTGGTAAGAATTATTAGTGGTGAAGTTTCTGCCCCTGTATTTTTCATTTCATTTTCCCCCTACAGTTTTTGCTGTCCTTTTACTGTATTTTTCTTCCTCTTTTACCACAGCCTGACCCCTCTTCCACCTGGAAGGGTAACATTTACTGCAGCCATGCCCTGGTCACCTCCAGCATTTTTCTCCTTCTGGATAATTAAGAGTGCAGGGCAGCAGGGGGCCAAAGGAGTCAAAGGGCCAAAACTAGCCCAAAGGAGTCAAAGGGACTACTTTATGTAGCAAGAGAGGGTAAGCCCAGGTAAAGCCAGCAGATACTTATGTAGAGCTTCCTAGCACCACACTCGTATTATTTCCGTATTCCTTGAGGAAAAACATGAAAACAAAACGTATGCAAAGTTATGCCTACCAATGGCAATCTCCTAAACCCATACTTATCTTTACTCACACGAAGCATCAGGGCTTGGGCTATAACCTCTTCAGAGCAATCTACTTTCCATTACAGGTTAGTAGAGGAAAGGTCCCTGCCCAGAACTGCTGGCTACAACCATGGCTGAAAAATAAAAACTTCATCAGTTTGCAATAGGTTGTTTCAGACCTTGACTAGCCTTCCAACAAAGGCTGTTCCTCTTTGGCAGCAGAGAGAAAGTCTTTAGGCTGACAGTCCTCTCCCATTAATTGCTTTGATAAAGAAAAGAAACAAAGACTAATGGTGGACCTGGTGGACCCCTCCACCTGGCTGCAGTTTCCATGCACAGTCAGCTGTCCCAGAAAATCTTGCAGTTATCTTCGATATTTCTCTCCATGCTATTTGAAAATAGCGACTTACTGCCAATGTAAATCTGATGCTCCCTTGCTTAAGAAAATGTGGTTTTATTATTAAAGCAAGATGCCTCACAAGAGAAAATTTAGCACCACAGAGAACAGCAATGGATATATTTCATTATTATTATTGTATACAGGGTGTGCTGGTTGTAAGAGGAACATCTGTGCTCCTAATTTTATTATAACTTCCAGTATTAACGATATCCAGTGAGACAACCAGCACGCAGCATGTGTGCATCTGAAAGATGGGGACAAGAAGGGATACACGATGACCTCCTGAGAGCCAGCTGAAACACTGCATGGCTCCACCCATTTCTCTGTGCCGGAGAAGGAGCAGCTACACACAATGGGGCCATAAAAACACTATGGAAACCACAGCTGAACTCACTGGGCCAGAGACCTTGCATTTCCAATGGTCTCCCCCTTTGGAATTCACTCTCAGTGAGGAGATGAGGTTGAGCACGAATACTAAAACTATCAGACTGCAATTCAAAGCTGGCAGTGGATCTTCTACGTTACTAAGTGCTGAACAGTGGAATGGCCCCAGGAGTGTAATCCTGAATTAAACTACACGAATTCAAGTACCCATAAGCAAAAGATGTATAACTGAAGCAGAGGGAATTAGAACTAGTTCCTTCTCTTGAAGAAACCAGATGCTTTACAGACATATTGTAGTACTTCTCTACCGTGGTGACAGATGCCTTAGTGATTCCTATAACTGGTGATAATGACAGTGATAAAGGTATGCTACTTTTATCCCACTGGACTGAAAAACATTATCTTTGAATCTCAAAATCTGGAAAAAGAAAGGAAGTTGGACACCAGCTCTGTGACAAGCAAACATATAAAGGGAAAAGTCCCATGGACTTGCCATCGATGGAAAAAGAACAACATTTAAAAAAAAATTCTTTTCCACTACTGCAGAAAAATTAGGAGCTATTCTGGGCAGGGAGGGAAAAAAAATCCTGTAAATACTGTTTTAACAAGTCCTTGTGGTTTGCCTGTTTCTCCATGTGCTGTTGCAGCAATGTATCATATAGCTGTTTGCATACCCACTGATCTGAAGCAATTCTTCTCCTCTCACATCCCAAAGGAGGCAAGGCAGGTCAGAAAATTTTACATTTTAGATAGCAGTTGGAAAATTTTTTCCCATAAGTACACATACTGCCCTTCATTTATCTGCTAATGAATCCTGTGGCCTGTGTGCTTTGCAGGTACGCTCGTAGCTCCTTGTCTAATGCTCATCCAAAGGATGCCCGAGAGCTGGGGTAGAAAGAAAGGAGAGGAATGGTTGGCCAGGCTCTTACCCAAATTCTTGCAGCATCTCCTTTAGCCACTGTCAGAGGCAGTCTCTTGGGCTAGGCAGGCCACGTATCTGACCCTGTAGAGCATTTCTTGTGCTCTTACGTAGTACACAAACTTCCCCAGGAAATCTCCCATTGGGTCTTCTAATAGAAACACTACACTCACAGGAATATCTTGCAGTCACGTATTCCAACCCACAACCTGATTTTCAAAATATAATTGTTTGCCTGAGAGTTCTTATACTGCAGTCGTTCAGATAAAACTGTAGCCGAAGAAAAAGTAGAGCCATATTAAAATAGAAGATGAACTGAGCAAGTGAAGTAAACTCTGCCTAGGTAAAGGCACCAGGACTGCTGAAAGGAGGGAGGAGAACATCCAGGCAAGGACAAGGACCAGGACCAAGCCCTTGTCTGCTGCTGCACTGGCACCTCTGTGGTGAGGTCCAAAGGGTTACCCCTGCTGCAGTAAGAGGGCAATTCTGCCAGCGAGTGCTCATTCCTTTGGAAAGGGGGCAGAACACTGTATGATGGAAGAGAAAGAGGGGAAAGTCAAGAAATTAAGAGGCAATGTACAAGAAAGGAGATGAGTCTATAACTCAGACTATGCTCTGACCATGCCTTTGCTGCTAGTGAAGGTCCCAAGGTGCTGAGGATGAAGTGGGAACAAGGTTGCCCCCTGAGGGACACAGGGTCTCAGCCTGTGTCTACGAGGTGAATGATCCCTGACCAGCTCGGCCGTGGGGGTGAGGGAGCGGCACAGAGGAGCCATCCTGCCAGGACCGGGCTTTTGCTGCTGCTGCTCCTTCTGCGGGGACAGGCGGGCACTGCTGTAATAAGCTATCTTGTCAAAAAGCACGGTTTTGCCAGGACAAGCTATTTCCAGCAGTCCACCCAGGACTGCTTTGCTGTTGCAGTGTGTGGGTATAGCTGTATCAGCAGCCTGCTCCTAATGGAGACAGAGTTTCAAGGCTGCTTTCCACATGGAAAAGGGCGGAACGGAGGGCAGCCGTCTCTCCGCTTCACCTCCTCCTACTCCCAGAACCAGTAATGCAAAGAAACCAGTTTCCCAGTCATTTTGTGATGTTTCTGGCAGAAACAGGTCATACTAGAGAGGCCATATGGCTGCACAGACATATGGATCAGGATTTCAGGCATTCTCTGACACAGAAAGTGAGAGCAAAAAGTGTCAGTACAACATTTAATACATCCGTGGAACTGGATAGTGCAGGATATTGCTCAGGAAAAAAAAAAAAAGCACAGTAAGATGGAAAACTGATGTCTTTCAATATAGATTGATATGAGGAGAATCAAAACTGCAGAGTTGTTTTGCAGCTGCATGGAAGAAAGACTGGAGAATTACAAAGCTGCTGGCCTTGACCAATGCTGGTTAAAATCTACCATCGCAGAGAAGGCAAGAGACTGTTCCACTGTAAATGTTCCCATTTGTCTATATATTTTGAGACTTTTTAAAGAAAATGCATTCTAGATATGTGCTCTACTGCAAGCTTTTCTAACAGCAGCTCCACAGATCTAAAAAGCTGCATTCAACAGGTGAAGTACAGTATGTCCACCACCTTTTTTCGTGCAGACTGAACCCTGTCATCAGCCTTATACAGCCTTACAGTCCAACTGCAACAAACCACATGAAGATAAAATTAACCATGATCTTCATACTGTATGATCCATCAGAAGTCTGCTGTCATCACGGAACAGCTGGAACAATTTGAGGCTAAGCACTTCAGTAACAGACTACAGCCTTGCTTATACCAGGATTTTCCAAATGCAGACTAGATCAAACCCTCCTGATCTGGATATTTAAAAAATATTTCTGAACAGAGAGGTCGAAAATTTAGCTTCCTGTACCCATGAAAAAAAGTAAATAGATACTTTATTCCATGTCCCTTACCTTCGACGGTCTTTATGGAGAAACTTTCCCAACAAGTTGAGACATACTCATCTACAGAAAAAGGAGTATTTTGAGATAGAAATCGAAAGAAGAGCAGGCTAACACCTCCCTTTGAATTTTTATGGATCATGCAGATGCTAATACCACACTTGAAAATTCCCAGCATTTCTTGTATTAAAAAAAAAAAAAAAAAAAAAAAAACAAAAAAACACAAAACACACAAAACCAACACACTTTTTTTTTTTCACCTGACAGTACTTTGCAGCTGACAAAAGGCATCAGCTGAATCACTGACAAACACTGCTCTGGTGGCACTGAGCTGACTGATCTGTTCTCTTTTAGGGTCAGATTGGCATTGTCCCTGAGCAGGCGTGGTGCACGCGGTTCTACTGGCCTCCCAGACAAACCCCACAGATGTTTGCTGTCTGGAACTGGCAACTCTTAAAAAAGACTCATGGGGTCAGGCAAAATCCCCAGGAAATCGTGAGGCTGGCTCCTAGAAGGGCACTAAGACAATTTTATAAGTGTAAAATTGAGTAAGATCAAGACTTGGAGAGACACAGCAGGAAACAAGAGACTGATCCTGCTGGGGGCTAAAGTGCCCTCTAAACTTAACAACTTCCAGAGGATCGGCACCTTGCGAAGAAGGGCATCACTTCACAAGATCAACCTCCTCAGTAGGATTTGTGGGTGCTACTATTCTTGGAACTCTCATGGCTTCATGTATAGTTTTGTGCAAGTACATTAACCTTACTGTGGCTGAATTCACCCTCTGTGCTTTCCCCTCCCTTCCTCATGAAGAGCTTTCTGATCTTTGGAAAAGTCAATAAGGGCTGTAAGATATCTCCTTATAATGGGATGAAAAACGGAGGGCACGATTCTGCCATCCTTCCTCGTTCAAGCATCCCCAGCACTTTCAGCTGTGTTAGTAAATGCTACTGGGCATGATTAAAATGCTACAAGGTAGGACCTTTAGTAGAAGGAAAAAAGGACACTAAATGTCAATGCTAGAAACTCCCCACATTTTAAAGAAGCAAGAAATATTTAAAAATGGAATTATGCATTGAGTACACAATTCTTAAAAATATCTAGAAGTCACATTCCCATTAAAAAACTGCATCACATACACACAGACAAAAAAATCGCTCTTTGTTAAAAAGAATGCTCTTCAGGCAATAAAATCAAGCCTCCAACATTAGGCAATGAAAGAATTATGGTTGCTGATGCAAACTTAATTTGGTATCCTTTGCATATACATTATCATACTCTCTAATTTTGTTAACATTTTTTTAAGTGCACTTCTCCTTCACAGCACAGGATGGATGGTGTTGAATTAATAAAGCAAGTATTCAATATTTTGTCTTATCATTGTTCAGGGTACGGCCTTACGGCTTGTTTCCTGCTAACTATTCAAATAGTGCTCTGAAGACAAAATTATTAATTTCCTTATGGGCTTTTCTATAGCACTCATCACTAAAATAAGTGAGGGTTTCACAGACACTTCACTAATCTCCACCAAATCCCTGAGAGTTGAGGGAACTATTATTCTGCTTTATACATGGGAAGCTTAGGCACAGATAAATTAAAACCAGGCGTACCCACTAATTTAAGAAAGCCAGCCTTAAGATGTCCAGGCCATGATTTTTCAGAGTCTTTAACATTATGCAGTGCTTTGTATCTTCAAAGCATGAGTATCACTGCTTTCAGTCACAGCTATGCTCTTCTGCAAAACAGGCCCTAGGGCTGAGGTTGGGCTTCCAGAAAAATATGAAACATGCAATTAGTGATCAAGTTTAAAAAATCTGATTTAAGGGGCTTAGCATCACTGAGAAAATTGTGACAGAAGGAGAGACAGAATTCAGTTTCAACAGAATCCAGTTCCAGAGGCCCAATAACTAACCAGGCTGACCAGCTCCCCACCATCTCCGCCATTCACCATGAACCTCCTGTATCTCTTTCAAGGGACAACAACAGTCCCAATCACAGAAATCCTGGCTTATCTGCCTGCCATTATCTGCACTGCACAATTCATGATGCCTAAATCTTGGGAAACAACACAGCATCATGGGTGCAGGACTATTACAATGTGTAAGGGGCTAATTACTGTGGCATTAATAACCTCAATTCCCCTTTTTCTTAATAGTTCAAAAGCTTATTGTTTTATTGCAGATTTTTACATGCATTTTTCTTTATTTTTCCCCAAAAAAGAAGAAAACAACAGAACTGTAGCTTAGGGTGGCTATCCTCCCACTTACTCAGTGCGGGTTTTAAGTGTTAAGTTCTACCACGTAGATTTTGCAGCTTGTAGAGTAACTGACAACAATAATATATTATCCTCACTGATGTGGACAAACACTTGAAAACAGATGACAAATACTCTTACCAGGAGAATTTAGAGGTATTTGGGAAGAGTGGAAGACAGATGAGTATGACCTTCCCAGTTTACATTCCTTATGATTCTCAAGGCAATCTCAGTCTCCTTGCTAGGACTAACTACCCTCTTTGTCCTCATTCTCCAACCTCCAGTCTTTTTGCATCCAATTAACAATCTTTTCCCTTCTTCCCTCCCTGACTCATCCTTTTTACCTGACCAGATCCTGTTGCATACTCCCAAGCCACTGTATAATCTCTCTCCTCTCACTCCTGTTCCAGCCTCTCACACATCCTTCTTCTGTGCTTTTTACCATGTTCACAGAACCTCCTCCCTTGCATCAGGCTCTTATCCAAATGATCTCTTCCCCTTCTCCAGTTTCCTTTTCCAGCCAGTTCCAGTCCTGCATGATCCTCTTAAAGGTAGTTCCCCAGTTATCTGCACAACCCTACTGGACTACCAATTCCAGTTTCACGTGTAACTTTTTCCTTGGATACAGGATTCCCCATTCTCGCCCAGCACCTCCAACTATTAGTCTCACTCCTCCAATTTTTTTTTAGGCTCTTCATCATTCAGTCCCAGCATCATCCTCCAATTCCATATTACTTTTCTCTCTTTTTCATTCCAGGCCCGTTCTGCCCAAGTCCCTGGCCAACTGCCCCAACTTCCTGTCTCTTCCTCCACCCATTTACTAAGGTGTACTTTCCCCTTTTTTGCTCTTCCATCAATTTTATTTTCTGCATTTCTCACATAGCCAACTTGCCCCTTCTCTGCTTTGAAACTTGGGGGCCACCCACCAGGACTGATTCAGCCCAAACAAATAAGGTCCATCTGAGACTCACCTGCCCTCCACCAGTTAGACATTTGCAACACCTCATGTAAGCACCATGGCTTTTACCAAGCTCAGGCACAGGCAGAGAGATTCAATTCTAACATCAAAAATGACATAATAAAATCTCGAAAGGATACATCCCAGTCTTCTTCTCCTTTAACATTCAGAAACTGCTTAAAAATGGGCTTGTTTTCACGAGCACAAAAGGAACATTCTTGAAAAAGGAGACTACATCCTTGCCCATTATCAAACCACTGCTCCAAAGGACAAGCTGTTCCAAAAGTCCAAAGTGTTTCTTAAAAAGAGCAGAATAGCATGTTTTTTAGCACATCAGAAAGTTGCTAACTTTATATAGTATTTGCAAGGAAATTTTGCCAGAAAGTGTTTGGGTAAAATGGCTGAAACAGTGGAAAAGGGGATCCTTTAGGACATGCTACACAGCCTTAAAAACAACCTGTCCTGTCACACCCTTACCCTCTTTAGAATAAATCCAATAACTTCTCATTTCAACCAAGAGAAGCAAAGTCAGGAAATAAGCCAGAGACACACTTTGATGCAAACTGGGGAAAGAGCATTCCAGGGTCAAGAGAACTAATTGGACAAAATCCTCTTTCCTCCATTTTCCTGAAGATGTCCCGAAAGTCAGCAATACTAATTCTGTTCATTCTACATACAGGTGCGGGATGAAAGGCATCAGCATTTGTTGTTCTGACTGAAGCAATTAACTAATATTCAGGATCTGACTGCAACTTCCATTCAAAAATATACTGCTTAGGGAATTGCATATGGCTTGAAGGCAATCCTGTTTTATCAAGGGTAGTGTACATGATACTCCCTAGTAACAACAAACAAGAATTAAACATTTTCCTACTTCTGTAGCCCAAGACCTTCCTCTGGGCCTTCGATCACACTAACAAGTGTTTTGTTTCTGTGGGCTGGGGTTTTTTTAAGCTTTCCCTCAGAATTACATTTCAAATGCTGCTCGAGCTGCCCTGCCTTCCCATCGCTGTCTGTTGTCATGCCCACTTCTGTCACAACAGACCAGCAAAACAACATACAGCTAGTTTCATTTGCACTTGGCTGCAAACACAGTGTATTTTTAAGGAGGTTCTGACTCAAGACTATGATAGAAACCTTCTGAAAACTTTCTTTTTCTTGGCTGAAAACATTCAAAATGTGAGTCACCACATCTGCCACCTCTCTCCAGGTTTCCTCATAATCTTGGGATAAAATAACATCAGACTGAGCCCTATTTAGCCATATAGAACACAGGTAATTCCAAACAGACACAACAATGTGACTTACCCAAAACACCCCAAATTTCTTGTCTGATTCCTACCCAAAAGATGCCTACGTTGAATTTACAGACATTTATACCATAGATATGCTGCTATATGCTTGTTTTAGAGACAGTTACACCAAAGGCACGCGCTCAGGAAAGAAGAACCAAAATCTTTTTAGTAACTACTTCCTGTGTTTTGAAGAGCCTTTAAAAAAGAAAAGAAGAAAGAAAAGAAAAAAAAGAAAAGCTCTCAGTTCTATTTAGACCTGTAGATGACAAATATGTTAAATAAGGAAATAAAGCCATGCTCTGAACAGACTCCCAGCCATTTGGCTGCAGTGACCTGTCTCCGGGTGCCAGCGGCACTGCTGGCCCCAGGCAGGAACCTCAACTTTGCTGCAACCGCCAGCCCCGTGCGTGCTCTTGTCACTTGCGTGACTCCAGCCTGCTTAAAAACCACAGCTATCAAGGATCAGAGGCGCAGGAGAAACTGCGCTGACATCGTGGCCTTTTTCTTGACTGCTAGAAGCACAAAAAGGGTTGTGTTTTGTCAGGCCATGGCGTGAAGTTGGAAGGTTAACAAAATAAGCAGGGGAGAGGGAGAGCGCGGGCACAGGTGGACACGTGGAACAGCGACGGTTCCTTCGGAACTTCCCTAACTTAGCACCTCATAGGGACTTTTCATTTCAATAATTTAGTAAATGACGAGTGGTTCTTTGTACAGAGTTAGTCTATGCTTCAGAGCATCTAGTAGTAGGATGCAGAAAACACTGACATACAGCCTAGAAACTTCGTTTTGGTGGGTTTGGTACCAAGAAAATACAAAATACAGACGTGGAGAGTTGTGTGACTGAACATAAAAAGGAGCAGCTCACTGAGCACTGTAGCTATCTAGAAAACACACATAAAAATTCAGAGAAGAACTGAATGAGAAGCAATAGCACAATTTACTTACAATCTGGAATATCAGCAGGATTTTAGTTTGTTGTTTGTGGGTTGCTGGGGTATATGGTACATTACAGTAGAGCATCAGCACTAATTCTACATGGCAGCTCCTCAGAATACCATCTGCTTCCCCGGTAACTGTTAATATAGTTGTAATTATCTACTTCTAAGCACTTTATTGGGAATATCATTTGCAAATTAATCAACTACAGACCGGTAAAACAAATGACATGCTTGTCTGAAAACAACAGCATTATTTCAAATTATTTTCCTAAGGGTTGGGAAATATCAGCCACAGCCAAAGCTGGAAACGGGGCATGGAAAGGTCTATATTCAGCTTAAAAACGTTGATTCTAGCCATGAATTTGTGGGTACATGAACAAACAACTGGTCAACAGGAAATCTGCACTGTGAGATGCACCCCCACTTCTGAGTCCCCTTCTCATTGCTCCGTACAATCCAAGTTCTTCCAGGATTTTGCTTTCTCTGCCTTGCCATCTTGCTTTGATCCAGGCTACTCCAACCTCTCTGCCCTTGACCACTTCCCTTCCTATAGTACTTTTGCACAGCTCATACTCCTTACTGCTGGCCTCTATGTCACTGCTTGCTTTCTTCAGCAAGGGATTCTTACTCCTGAGTACCCCAAGGTAAGTTTACACAGCACAAGAGTGGGCATCATAACATGATGTCCAGTCTGAAATCTATGACACAAAGTCAGTGCAGGATTTGCTCCTCCAAATCCCTATTACACACTCACCAGGTTGCAAAACTGAAGGCAACCAAATGCCAGTAAAATACCAGGTTGAGCTGCACCTTCTGATAGAATAAAGTAGCTTTAATTATTTGAAAGATGGTTGTATGAGGAATGATGAGATACCACACAAAAGCACTGTCCCCACCAAAGTTTCCAATAAGCTATTAGGAAAATGAATTTAGAGGAGCACAATAAGCAACAAGGCTGCTATCAGTTTACTCATGCAGATACCATAAATAGCCCTTCTATAATAATGCTGTTGAGTGAGAGATTTTTAAAATCACTTAACTTGTAATTCTTGAAATATTAGAAGCCTTGCAAAGTTAATACAATATTCTAGCTCAGTGAACAAGCAATATGTAAGGCATGTTTTCTGTGGCATCTGTTTGCAATGTCCTTTGTTTGGCAGTAGGTCTAAGTGAAGCACTGTCTAATGGCAGACAGTGGGGTAAACTAATCGATAATTGTGGAGTGCCATTTCTACATTCATGGTTGAAAGCTCACAAATAAAAGCAAACAGGTTATCTGCCCTCTGATATAAGTGTCCTCAGACCACTGTATTCTAGCATCTCAGCACTTTTCTTATGCTTTTCCCATCAGTGCCTCTATCATCTATTAATGCAACGATCAAGGTTAAAAGCAAAAAGAAAGTACATTGTTTAGGAGAAAAATTAAATTAATTTCTTCAGAGCAATAACTTCTGTGTAGTGTTTCAGTATGTGCAGAACCAGCTCCTCAAGCAGAAATCCTGCTTTTCCACTTTAGAAATATGGATGTATTTTATGTTCCTTTGGTTGTACACTATTCAAGGACCCAGACGTAACTGTATTAAATAACAGTTCATAGTAATAAGAGTTTATGTTCTTTAAAAAATTGAAGTCCTTGAACAGAAACCCACTCAAGAATTGAAGCTGCAGACAAACAACTCAGCTGGTAAAACTCTGCAACTAAAAGAGTTTCTCTTCCTTCTCATTGCTGTTCAAGTGAGCAAGAGAGTTGTCACCTGTCATCAAGGCTGAACAGCTACTACTGACTGCTACTTTTGTGCATGATGAACCTTTTCTTAAGGGTTACAGATACTTAACTCCAACAGCAGGCATTTCATAGTAACTGTAATGCAATCGTATTCTACCTGTGCCAGTCCATTCACAATGAACTGGAACTTTGTATATGATTCATCATCTCAGCTTTTAATATTTCATTAAACTTCATAAAATAATCTGGAAAACTGGTGTAAAACTCCACCCAAACCTTTCTAATTTTTACACTGTTTTACAGACATCCTTACAAAATATATGCTTTTCATTTATTCATAGAAGGCTATGTTCTTTCAATAGTATACCAAACACTTTCAGGAGAAAACCTAATTGTCTTTTAACAAATCATGCAGCCTCTCTTGTTGAGGACAGGTTTCTGTGAATGTCAGCTAAGGCAAAATTTTTGCCAGATCCACGAATAAAGTTACCATCTGCAAAGAGCAAGCAGTAAAGATTTTTTTTCATTAGCAAAAAAGGGTATGTGGTGTTCATTATGGCATATAAAATGTGTCAGGTTTTTGGGAACTCATTGCACTCTTTAGAATAAAACAGCACAGAGTTAGATCTTCATTGTTTTCAAGGGCTTATGTCAGTAGACATCAGTTAATATCTGGCCAATTAACTTTTTTTCACATAGTGCTGAGACTGAAGCCGTAAGTTTTGAGCACAAAGTGCTGGAGAATAATATTTGTAAGACAAAGACCTCTGTACATAAATCTAAATCACATTTTATGTCCCACTTCCATATAAAATCTTCAGCTCATTACGTGAGAATTAGCAACTTCAGTGTTATCTTTATTTCTTGCACTAAATATGTTTTTTCCAACTATTGTGCATCACAACCTTATTTTCTCTCATCCTAAATGAACTTTGCAGCTTGTTAAAGGCTCACTTATCCTCTACTTAGTGCTGCACTGAGGCATTAAACAGCACTGCATGCCAGAGAGCAATTCTTGACCTTCTTTCTCCTATCCAAAGTAGCACAACGCTTAGGAAAACATCTCCCTAGGGAGCCAAAATTTCATACAAACTTGGCGATTCTTTTTCTGATGTATGTATTCATAGGAAGCAGGTCATTTAATAATCTAAATGTGGTTCTCAAGCAACCCAACTTTTAAAATTCTAATTAAAACTTCCAACCTAAATGGGCAATGGAAAAGGTGTCCCCATTTTCTTATTATTTCCAAAGCATCACTAAAAATAAACAAGCACAAGTAATTGGAAGAAATGTGAGAACAACACTGGAGATCTGACACCAGCAGAGGAATTCAGAGCTAAGATAAATGCTCTAACCTTAATGAACCTTCACGGTGCCTAGTCAACTGCAGGGATCTTTGAACAATGAGTGCTTCTGCATAAAAAGTGAACAGAAATACCTTGAGTGGATACAAGAAGGCAAGTTAAAGCTGCACAGGCAGCTTGAGCTGCCTTTCATGCACTGAACATTTGTCTTTGAGCTCCCTTTCTTGTGCAGGGTTAATTTTGCACGGAATGCAATGGTCTGCTGTGGGAACATCGGGGGCTACAGCCCGCAGAAGGAGCTGAGAGGACGGCAGATTGACTGGTCTGCCTTGGCTGATCCACCCTGTGCCCATTTCCATACCTTTTGCTTGCAAGAAGCACCGTTGTGAATTGTGATTTGCCACACTGAGCTCACAGGAGGAGTTTGGGTGGCAGAAAGAGGCACATCGTTTCCAAGCTTAACTTGAATCAGTCCTGAAAAATCCTCCTACTAGTTTTCTCTAATATTTCTTTGCTACTAGCAGGGCTTTTCTGCTGCATAGGACATTTATTCTGTTCTCCTGAGCTTCTGCTCACTTTACAGGAATCCACTGAAGGCCCCCTGTGGTTGCTCTTTGTGAAGCAAGACATTTTCTGAGTGGGCACAGACATCTTTGCTAGCTCTCACGCTGCATCTTACTCACTTCCTTGCTTCCACTGTGGTTCTAACCTTCTTTCAGATTAAGAGCAATTTACATCTCTTTAACTAGACGTATTGGTGTTATTACCATTGCAGTCCTATTGATTGCAATGCTGCACTTAGCATCACTGTTCCAATTTTATCATCCTTAGTCATTCTTGCATGACTGTGTATTTATGTACGAGTTCTATTATTTAAATTAGCATATAACATTAGAAAAGAAGCATGACAGAATTAAAACACACTGAAAAGCACAAAAGAATGATGCCAAAATGCTGAAAATAATGCCCTCCTTTTCTTGGATATAGCAGCACTCAGTTATTTGGATTTCTCTTACAAGGAATGCTGTTAGTGGTTATTCTGAGACATTATAGCCATAAACCAATGTAATCAGCCCTGAAAACAGGGAAGTGCTTATTTTTAAGTTTCATATTCCGCTCTACAGTATAACGAAAAAAGGCAAAGAAAATGTTCCAAGTAGATATAAAGTACTACAAACACTTGTGACAGCCACTGTTTACCAGTGAAACACACAGTAAGACAAACACTGCTGAAAACCAAAAAATAGTTGTTTCTACCAGATGATTGTAAAAACTAAGAAATTATGAACTTACAGTCTGGAAACATGGTCTAGAACTTCTGTAGACTCTGCAAAGGGAGCAATTACATATCACAAAATCAATGAGATTCCATCACCCTATTAGGCATTTCACATACAACATGGGAGAGCAAAGGCAATCCTTACTCTGAGCCACAGACCAGAGGTTCCATCCAAAGTACACATTCTTCTAAATTTGTGAAGTGTCAACTAAAGCCTGCCTCCTGCTATTACCTCAACTCTTTCTGTCTCCACCATTCTCTTTCTTCCTTTTAGAATAAAATTCACACCAAAACTGTATGTCACAGAGCACTGACTGCACCGTTCCAGGGCCCCCAGTTCTGACCTGGTTGCTATTACTTTTTAATTGCCCTGCAAAACTGAAGAAAAAGCTTACAATAGTCCCAAGCGCTCACAAGTTTATTGGCCAGCTTGAAGTACCTGTATTCTTCGGTAGGCCAGAATTATCTCAGTAGAGCTCATGATGAATGAAGCAGAGACTAATCCCATTCCTGTAGTGTAACCTAGCACACTCGTAATTCCCTGACTCCATTAAAAATACATACCTGGCTTTCCCCTGAGGCCCACAGTGACTTATCTTAAAACAGTGTTAGTCCGTCTAATGAGAGGCAGAAATACTTTGCCTTTTGAAAAAAAAAAAAAAAATTGATCGAATGTCTTTGAATATTTGATAAGCCAAATAAGAACATGCAGATATGGCACATAAAAATTCAGTAACTGCTGTAATCAATAAGCAGGCCATTCAGTAATTCCACTTTCATTAATTAAGAGAAGGAAGTGTTATTTCTTAAGACAAATGTAAAATGACAGTCACATGTTCTTACTTCCTGGATAAAAATAGTATGTCTCATCTCTTTTAAACAAACAAAAACCCCACTTACTATCAGTTGGTGGTCTGACAGCATTTTAATTTTAATGAAAAATGTGCTTTCACAGCCAGCCAGGCCAACCAAAGTCAGTCCATGAGTGGTCTCAAGGCTGGCTTTTGCCTTAAAGCCCTGCTGTTCCTTTCAGTGGGTGGTGGTTACAAAGCTTATTCACTTAATGCTTAATGAGCTCAGCGGGGATGGGCACCTAACAAATGCTTGGGCTTTCCATTTACAGCCAGAAGGAAGACAACAGATTAGCCTTTTTAAGTTTTAATATGGGGTCTTGTGAGCCACCAAGATAGAAGAACTGGAAAGGGAAACTGAGGAGATGTAGAGAAGTTTAACTTCAGTTAACACAGTTAACTGTGTACTTTAAAGCTGTTACCCACCAAGGCCTGACAGTTAACATTTAAACCACCATGAAAAGGAATAACGAATATGTATGACTACAGAGGTATTAGAGATCTTTCCTCCTCATGCTGTCCATCACAATTTTCTCTTTCCCAAAGCAGAGTTTTTTCACAGAACCACAAGGAACCACCACTTCAGAGCATTTTCACTGAGCTACAGTGAAAAGCCTGAACAATCATCCAGTGAATTCCTCAGCCTCTCCCAGCATCTATGACGTCCTTGTAGTGTTCTTCCCCTGAATGAGGGCTAGCTAGCAATGGCTCATAACCCTTGGTACCAAGCTCACCTCAGACTAGGTGCACACCTCTGCAGAGGCAGTTTGTATCTGCCTCTTGGCACGAAGATTTGCGAGCTGCCCACACCCAAGCATGTCCCATCAACAGCTTGCCAAGACTGTGTGTAGGACTGTGTGGAGCAAAGTGAGCCACTGCAACCAGTGGAAAAGATAATTCAACACCTTATTTTGCCTATCCTGACAAAAAGACAAAATGTCCTCAGAGCAAAAATGTTTCAGCCCCCCACTCAAATCTGTAAACTTACCCTCTGAATTCCCTCCAGGCAAAACAAACCAAATCAAAATAACCCCTAACTCCCCCAAAATAATCCCCTTTTTTATGTTATTTATTTTTAAATCAAACAGCTCAACAGGGAGAGCATTTCAAAACAGAGGGGATACACTCTGGAGTGGAATTCAAACACATCTAACCTAGATGCTCATGACAGACAAAATCTGTCCTGACATAGGAATGATGGAGGTTCAGCATTTAATAGTTTGGTAAATCAGAAAGACAGGCAAGAGCTGATCCATATAATCCAATGAATGTCAGGATCAGGATTTAAAACTCAGTCCAGCACATAACTAAAAGGCAATGTAATGGCAGAAGAAGCAGTGGAGTATGTTCTGCACAAAGCTAGCACATGTTAGCACCTTAGCTGTGTAATTCTTCACTAAGCTATTGATAATCTAAGAGATTCATTAAAAATAAAACACAGGAAAACTATAGAGGGTGTTCACTAGTTTATGACATAAACAAGACAAGCATCTGCAAGTACAATGCAGGACAAGCTGTTCAGGGCTTGCCTTGATTTTTAAAAGACATTCATGTCTGAACGACAGACAACAAGGTTAGTTAATAAAAATACATCTCATCATTCAGCAGGTCAAAATGACTGATGTATGACAAAAGAGATTTGATAAATTGAGTTAGTAATTTTCACAAAGTTATTTGGCATTCATAACAACTCAGAATTCATATTTGCACTACCTGATGGGGGGCAGCTGATATTATTATTATTATTAACAAAATATCAACAACTGATTGAGCCTCCAAGTCAATTCTATTTACAGTTTGTCATTCCATTACAGCAAAGCAGCACTGGCAGAGACGCAAGAAAAAGCCTTCATCTTCATAAAAATTATTTTTGCATACAAGCATAGACAGGCAAACACAAACATATTTTTTTAATATAGGAAGGAGGTACTACAAATTAAAGACTGGACAGCTAAAATGAAGAATTATGTAATTTTACTCTAATTCAAACTGGATACCAACATATGCACTGTGGAAATACAGTCCAGACAGTGAAGAAAATGGACTGCATGCCATCACATCCTCATGCAACATAGCACAGGGTCCCCAGAACGTTGTTTTCTGGGATATCTGCAGACAACTAAGAGCAGAGTGAGAGGTGAAGTATTTGTCTATAAAGGGAAGACACTGGGATTTTTAGCCACAACCTTTTAACATGTTAATAAGACAGAAAGTATTAAAGCAGGAAAAAATGTGCAGTGGGATGCAGTTCCATAACCTTTCACTAGTCATACTGCGTGCCATCCAAAATCTTCCCAGAGGAAGGTTAACACTCTAAGAGTCCTAATTAGTTAAGGAAATACGCTTAAATTGTGGGTTGCTACTGAAACACAGATACTTTCATTGCACAGACAATAGCCAGAAGGGTAGGACTTTTATGCCATAGTGCATAGCATATGCATCTGTTAAGATTCGGTGAAGCACTTGGGTTTTTTTCTTTTACAAGAATCACAAATGAAAATCCACTAATAAATGAGGATAATTTAAAATTTAATATTAATCTTATTCACAACTGTAACTTGGAGGCTCTAACAACTCTTCTTCAGCAGGGAATCAATTCAGGATTTACGCAAGTGATGGTCTTGGCAAACCCTCACAGAGTACAGTGTACTGAAGGTACTCTTCACAGACTATCAGGAGATCATGATGCCCTTGGGAGTCTCTCTAATTAACAATAAACTGCTTTTACAATTGAAAATGCACCCTCAAAGCCTGGTGACACTATGGATACGTCAATTCTTGATCCACATGCTTCATTGTATGCAATGTCTTTGGAAATCAAGGGCAACAACAACCTGGAAAATATTTTTCAACATTTGGACCGTTGCCACCAAATCAATAATGGTGGAACAAAATGAATTACAAGATTCCACAGCTTCAATCACAGAAGAAGTAGAGAGTAAGCCAAAAAGAGAAACCACAGCTTACAATGAGAGACTAGTTGGACTGAATTGTACATAAACTTGGATCTAATTAAATGAGACTAAGGACAAAAGGGAGGCAAAATCATTTGATAGCTTGCATGGAATTGGTCAACACAAAAGGTACTCAGTTCATGAAATATTTAAGTAATTTCTCTTGATCAGGCCAGAGGATTGACATGACCTCCACACATGAAGGACAGGCAATGACACAAGGAAAGGAGAAGGCTTAACTCTCAAGATTATTATGACTTTCTTGAGAAGCTTTTCCACCAGATTTCAGGTTTTCAACACTTCAGAAACACAGGTTTAAAATTACTTAGGAAAGATTCAAATTGGAGAAGGCTGTGAAATACAGATATGTGAAACACAGCAGTTTTCTCAAAAAAGCAATGATGTGCACTGCTTTCATACGTCTGCTCGAAACATTTCTGCCTTGTCAAGCCTCAGCTCCATCAGCAGCCAGCTCCTCTTACTTGCTCTCCACTAGCTTCCCCCTTCGGCAACAACAAACGTGTCCATATCGGACAGCAGCGTGTCTGGCTCAGGTCAGGGGGGAGCAGCCCATCCTCTGAGGAGCAAGAAACTTGTACAGATCACAGTGTTGTCTAGTAGAGAACTAGATATATTCTTCCTCTTATCACAAATACAGCCTTGAATCAAGCAAAACACATTTCCAAAATGGCTGAATCTGTTCTCCAAGTATCTTAAACCAGCCTCTAGAAAACAGACCCTCACTTACATTCTACAGTCACTTTTAACATCAGCTATAGGTTTAAAATACTACATTTTTCCACTGCTCTGTAAAATTTTTTAAGTGGTGTTGTTCAGGATGTAGTGCTCATTTTACACTGATGCTGCTTCTGTAAACCAAAGCTATGTCTGGCATAAGAAAGTCCAGCATCAGTGCTGAACTGATCCTTCTGGGAACGATGACTCGTGCTCACACCTGTATGACTGCCTGGCACACTAGAGAACATTCCATTAAACTTTCACGGCTGATGCTTAGGTCAAAGAAACCGCAGCGAGCGACAATACAATCTGCTGCTTTTTCGTAAATGCACAGGGAGCCAGGCAAGCACTCATTAACACTTACAAACTCAGACTCAAAATGTTTATAAGTGATGCTGAGACACTCGAAACACACTTCCAATGACAACAGACAGGGACAGTAATTTTAACCTTGCATTATTGAGTCTTAACTTCCAACCACAATTTGCCATCCTCTGCTTCCATTTCTTCCCGACAAAAAGAATAAACTGTCCAAATAAGGTTGACAGCTTTAAAATCAAAAGTAACAAGCAAAATAGTACCTAGTAGCCTAAACTTAATACATGACTCTCCAAATATCCTTTACTCTTCTTTCCAGCTGCATTCATTAAAGGCTACAACTAGCTCTAATACAGGAAATTACAGACCTTCTGTGAGAAATGTATGTCAGGTGCCAAAAGCATTTAAATTCTATCTTTTTCCAATTCATGAAGCTCATTGTAGCACTGTATTGTTGCATTATTAGATTTATGCATTTAGCAAGCAAGCATATTATAAGAGTGGCTGTAGGTAATTACTGTTTTCTAACAGCAGGAACCACAGTATTGTCCATGCTATGTCATTTTTATGAGAAAAATGGTCTGTTTTTTAAAAGAGACTTCAATGTTTAAATAAACATCCAAATATTTATTAATAAACCATAGTCCTAACTTATGGGAAGAGCAAGGCAGACAGAAACTGAGAGTGACCTAACTCACTCATTACAATATATTGATTATCAGATGTCATCCAAAAAAGCTTGTTCTCATACTGACATCACATTCATTTGGGGATTATGTCTTTGCAGGACATATTTTTAAATGTGATTTTGAAAACTAGGAAGTTCAAAGACAGTTTCTTATTTTTTGTAACTTTTTCATCTATCTTCTTGAGAGGGTCACCACATGTACGGTACGTCCTGTCAGGAAATTACAGCGATGGAACACTTGATTAGCCTAATTACTTAACGGCTGCACCAGTTTGCAAAACTTTCCACATGGAGTCTTGCAGAGAACATTCTCAAACCTAAAACCTTCCTTTCCAGACATCTACCAAATACTCCCTGTTGGAAGTGTCTCTGCACCGGGAACCCTAGACAAAGCTCTGAACTTCATGGGTGGCTCTGGTCTTTCCTCAGACAATTTCATGCACATCAGCAAGAGCTTTCCATATGAAAGGTCTCTGGAATACAACCTTACATGTACTGTACAAGCCTAAGTGCCTAATCCATCTGCTTCTCACATTCATGACTCTCTGCAAACACTTTAAAGGTGGCACCATCCATCTACAATGTTCTTTTTACTTACCGTGCAAACAAAGCTAAATAAACTTCATGAGTTAAACGTATTTGGCATGGTATAACTAGATCCCAGGGAAATTTTTCATAAATTTCCTAGTTTAATTACAGAGTTTAAACCCAGTCACTAATCCAGTGGCACTTATGGTATTTGAAAGGGAATTTGTTCAATTATAGACAGTTCAATTATAGCCTGTGTCGGTCCAAATATTCAAACCCTTGCTCACATTTCTCATGCAAGAATCTCACTGGGCATATGCGGGTTATGCAAGCGTGTAAGGACTGAGTGTACCTTGGCTCGCCTCTCCAAGCCATTACACATTATCAGCTCCACAGAACAGCAGCGTAACACAAAATGGTGCAGAACTGCAGCCGCGTGGCGCGGATCACTCAGCGCCTCAAATACCGAGCTTTACGGAAACTCCGCTGTGCTTTCAATCGTCTGATCGCGGGATCCAGTGAGCAGATCCTGAAGTCTGTAAAGTCTACGTTAGTCTGCTGGAATGGAAGTCACCACCAGCATATGGCATGATTATGAGCATTTTACACAGAAAAATTCCTCGGGAGACAACTGAGCAAATGTTTCTTTTTTCATTTAATTGTCTGATCCTCATTTGATTCACTCTGCTGTCACTAGTGAAGAGCAGCATGAAAATAAGACATCCCAGAAACTACCCTGTTGGCAAGGCTAAAGGGCAGCAAAAAAAAAAAAAAAAAAAGAGAAAAAAGTTGTGTGTTTTGACACTCCATTTTTACAGATGCTGCTGAAACACTTTTGCTAAATACCTGGGCAGTTTATAAATAAACCCTTCCAAAAGCGTATTTTTACACAATCACAAAACAAATTAAGCTATCCAAAATTCATGCTGCTAATTAAAATAGTCCCTGTAGGAGGGCAAAGTAGCTACAAGGCTGAGGTAAACATGATGCTTTTTTATTGAACAGTAGCTGATTAATTTTATACCCTATTTACATATACTTGCTAGTATCATCAAAACCTGGTAAAACCCACAGTTTTGTACTTACTACTTAAAGACTCCAATCTGATACTAGTCCATCAGTTTTAGGACACTAGCAAGCTCTCCTGCTTTTATAGGAAGCCAGTAGCTTTATCCTTCCATTCTCAACAAAAATCTGCCAGCATAGGAAGCTGGGAGCAAGACATACACAGTCCTTTATGTATCTGGATCAGAACATTTTATGCCAGTCATAATATTGGAATTCTATGAGTTACGAGGCATCAGGAAGGGTCTATAAAGGGTTAAATGGACATTATATTACATGGACTCCTAACAGAAAAGTGGTGTTCATGAGAGAAATAAACTGATCACTTACCACAGTGCCAGGAGCAAGCTTAAAAGTCACTTTTATTCAGAAATGATCATTTAAATTTTAAAAGATGATACAGTTTCATTTCAACCAGCTGTTCAAGATAAATTTTTCTCCTGACAATATGACTTAGAAAAAACTCAATACTTAACATCCAAGTCGCCTAAAAAAGCAATCTAAATACACCTGAAGACAAGTGACAATCTAGTCATGGTTGATTACACAACTTGTATCACAACCTTATGAGTTTATGGAAGCCCACGGAACCGATTGAGCTTAGCTGGCCTAAAAAATGAGCTACTGATACACAGAGCTCTCTTTTTGGTGCCTTTATAACAAGAATCAAAGTGAAAAATTAAAAAGTGGACCATGCAGACTTCCCCAGCTCGCATTGGCAGTCAACACGCAAGGCACTGGTGCATTTCAAGGTCTTGCAAGTACAAGGTCTCATTAGATACAACATCCTTAATAACGCAGCAGCAAGCCACTCTCAAGATTGTCTTTCACCCTGAATTCCATATAGCAATTGAAAGCAGTCGGGATGCCCTTGTTTCCTCTCGGATGAGCAAAACGAATTGGACCCAGGGAAAGCTTTTTCAGCGTAGACCCCTGACCATGAAATTCTTTTCACTGATGTGGTTTTTAACGTACAGCTCAGCTTTTCCAGTTACTTATTTCATTTGCCTTTCTACTCTGGAAAGAAGCATTCCTCTATCAGACTGAAGTCTGGCACGAAGGTTGCAGTCTGCTCGCTGGTCCTTTTTTTTGTAAGAGATGAATGAAGTGCACCAACACTTGGAGTACTGGTGGCTGCTTAGTAAATCATAAAACTGTTGTGCAGGAGAATCTCCATTACCTCTTCATGCCTGCAGTGGGCTGCAAGGACTTCACCATTCTTCTTTCTTTTTGCTCACTTACTGACTTATTTGCAGAAGTCAGTGGTTTGCTCTGCCTCTCTCTGGGCTGCCCCTTCTTGTGGCTCCACTGGCTGGCAGAGCGCCTGAAGATGCACCTGGCAGTGGTGAACTGTGGTTGTGACATCACAACCTCTGCACAGGACCAGGAACCCAAACACACTAGTTGGGATGGGCAAACCCCAGTATTAGTTTCTGAAGCGTCCAGGTACAGTTCCCAACTTGGAAGAAGCTGTGTGACAACTAAGAGACCATTCCAGCTATGGAATGATGACCTGCAGCCTCTGCTGTTTCTGTGAAACAGAAGAGTAGGGCTCAGAAACACAGGCTCTCCCATACAATTTTTTTACTCTTTGCACCAAGAACTGTATTGGATTTTTGATTTAGGTCTAATGTAAACCTGGAAAACTGACTGCCTTCTTTTTCCATTGAAATGAAATTCACTTTTCCTTCATAAGAACAAATAAATGGTAATTGAGAAATATTGCTTCTGGCCCTATAATAAAAAGTATACTTAACAAAGACTTTAAGTTAAAGCCAAAGATATTTGCACATGTGCCAAGAGGATGGTATTCCAAGATGACTCTTTACAACAGCTGAAGATAGACCTAAGCCAGAAATCTGTACAAAGATAATGTAACTAAAAATTCAAAGGTTTTTGTCTCCTGGGTTCAGGCCAGGCTCATTTCCACCCACACCCTGGCCGTCCACACTACTCTCCCTCAACACCCATGACACACAGTGTGGCTTTATCCAGTGGTGATCTGTAGCTGGGATGTGAAGCCTATCTTTGCAAGTAAAATAAAAGGAAGATCTAATGACAGGAGTACGCCATACCAAATCACAGTAGATTTTGTGGGTAATTAGCTGCTGGAGCAATTACCACAGGCTGCCGTACACTCCCTGTCATGAGCAGTTTCAGTATCAGACATTTTCCCTAAGAGAGAGCCTCTAGCACAACAATGACTTGATTCTGGTGAGCTCATGTAATGTGCTTATGTTATGGATCAAACCAGATGCCCAAGAGTGTTCCTTGCAGACATTACCATCACAGATCTACACGCAACCTTTACTCTGACCTAACTCCCAACTGCTTGTGCACTTCAAGGAGAGCAAGAACCAGACTTCAAAAAAGAGAAGAGACAACAGAAACCTGCAGCATTTTATCAACATGGATTTTGCTCTTATCCTTCACTAAATTCCTTTAACAAGCAGAAATTCCTGTGTGTAAGCTGTGGAGATGATATGACTCCCTGATAAGAGGCCTGATGATGGGTCTTGTACACTAAAATCCAGCACCAGGTACACTAACTGCCCCGGTAATGCTGAGCAGCATCTCTGCCAGCCATCCCCACCTCTCCAACTTTCCACAGCCAGGCCCAGACTGCACCTCACTTCCTGATATTTAGTTACATCCTGTCAGCTCTGAAACGAGGCCAAAGTTCTTCTAAAGAATGAAGAGCAGTTAAAGTCAGAAATAGAAACCTTATAAAGTTCAGCAGCTGGATCATGTTACGAGTTACACAGCCCACAAGCCAGCACAAGAGGCTGTTTAAAGTCAGCTTCCCGTGGTCATCTCAATCAGGTAAAGGTTTTTACCACTGAGGGGCAGGTAGTGAATGCTCACCAAGGGAATCAAATGATGTTCCACTCCACACTGCGATGGCGGTGCGACATTCATAAATAAAGCAGGCAGCTTCCTTACTTCAGGATAGATCATTTAAACAGGACTTGCATCATGTGAACACAGACTGTATTATGGTGTGACATGGAGACTACTAATTTTAGGACCTTTTGGAATGCGATATTTCACTACAGTGCACCGAGTCCATCTCCTCCCAACGCTACATGATCCAACATCTTTTAGCTTTACATCTCCATGCTTCAGCTGCAGTAATGGAAACACACAGTAGGGCTGGATTTCAACTTGTGTGAAGGCAGTCTCCCATCTGTGTAAAATTTTCAGTGCCTCTTCAGAAACTCTGTTTCAAACCCAAGTTTTGAACGTGACCATCTATTCTAGTGGTGCTAACAGGACAAACCACAGCACAGCACGAGGAGGGTGCTCTGCTGCCCACACCACTTGCACTACTCAGCTCATGCAGGCAAGCCATGAGGCATCTGGAGAAACCTATGCAGCTAACTTCAGAGCTAACAGCAGAAGGTACTCGACCAAACACAGAAAGAGGTGTTTTAGGGGCAGTGCTTGTCACCTTGAACTACAGCGGACAGTGCCTGGCCAGCTGGCCCCAGGTGGTCAGCAGTTTGCTACAAGGGTACTCCAGGCACACAGGTAGGTGGAAGCATGGCTGGGTCTCAGTCGCACGTGCTATAAATCAGTTTACAGATCATCCCTCAAATCGAAACACGTGGTTAAAGCAAATCTGAAAGAGACAGAAGCCATAACCCCCACTAATGGGATCACAGATTTTGCATAGAAAAGTGTAATTCAAATCTTCTGTGCCTTTTCTAAGCCAAAATTCCTCTAAAATCTTGTGGCCAGAGAGCTTGAAGAAGGTATACTGACTTACAGACAAGCATGAGGACAAGAAAGAGCGCACATGGAAGGGATGTGTTGCCCGTCTTTCATTTCGGACTGCACTGCACTTGCAACAAACCGTTTTAAGGGGGTGTCACTTTACTAGAAATCTATGGGATGGTGATTGCCCCAATTAATCTCCCTGACTCCAGCATAGATTAACTTTTAAGATCAGTTCTCAATATAGGCAATTACAGTTCACCAATTAGGCAATAACACACAACAGTGCATTTCTGAGCAGTTAGAGCACAGTCCAGTATTACAAAGCACGGTCCTTCAGGACAACCGATTGCAACTGAACTATGAGCACAATTATCTTTGGGCTGGTACTTATTATTGCTCTTATTAAACTGAATTTTTAAATACAGATAAAGAAACCAGAAAAACCTTTACCTTGAACAGACTTTGGGACTCATTCTGAGGAAAGCCCATCATATCTTATCTGTAACTGCAATGGTGCGAAGATTAATACTTCAGAACCAGAGTTACACCTGAAAAAAGGACTATGACAAGAAGCATATTACTGGTAGACATACACTATCACTGACAGCCAAAAGGAAAGCTCCAACGAATTTTGTAAATCCACTTCATAAAGACGTCAAAAATGCCCAACTTATGTTCCCATACATCTGAAATCCATTTAGCATTACCTCTATAGTCTGAGTATCACAGCTGTATTTCTAAGCCCTGATACAAAATTTCCTTACCAAAATACATCCCAGTAGTGACCACTGGGATTTAAGTGACCCTTGAGGAATTCAGAGGACAGGATAATAGCTACATTTTCACTCTTCAGGTTTGACAAGAGGCAATCATACAATCACTCACTCCACACCCTCGCTAAACCATACCAGCAGGACACAGCCAAGCCACCACACATTTTCTAATCCATCCTAGAGCTTGGTATTTCTGACACTGGACTTCAGAAAGCAACAACTCAAAAAACATGTATGAAATTTGGGGGGATTCCCCTAGTAAGAAGATGGAAAAAGAAAAAAAAAAAAAAAAAGAAACAAAATATACAGAGATGCCAATTACATGGCCTTCTTCGCTTTTCTGACTTTTGTTCTTGGTTTTTTCTGCAGCTGGTGCAGGATGCTGCATAACCAGGAGCCAGTATTCCATGGTGCTCCAGCAGCCTGATTATCATTCCAAAAACTTCTCTCCTCTTTAGCACTGCATCCTCATATTAAAAATAATGTTCCTGTGCTTAGCCTTCTTATTTTTAGTGTACTAGAAACACATAATCTGTGAGCTGTATGTATATTCAAAAGCACTGTCAAATAAATTATTATTATGGCATGTGTACTTTTCCCTCCTTTTCTGATTTATAATGGATTTTAGCATTGTTAAAACTGCAGTTAGTCCATCTACAGTCTCATAATTCTTCTCTCAGTCAAATGAAACTACAGTCTTGCAATTTTCAAACCAAATTACTACTAAAATGTGTAGAAATAGGAATTTTAATAAGACTTCTATGTTACAAAGATTTTAGCTCAGAAATATTTGGAGTCAGTCTCTGAATAGGATTAGCTTCTGCATATTTTCTTTTAATTTTACATATAAATGAAATACAGGATCTCTCATCATAATTAAATTTGAACTATTCAAGATTATGACTGTGAAAGTACTCTACACGCACATCTACACAGATTGCTCAGAAGTCAGTAGATTCTGTAGCCCACAAACAGAACACGCCAACCTCAAAGTCTTCACAGTTCTTCAAACTCTTACTTTCAGAAAAGCTAAAATACAAGCGAGGCATCTACTGGCTGGAGAGAAACTCAGAGCACAAGCCCCTGCTTGAAGGCTCAGAATTATGCACTTTGTATGTCAGCGGGTAAACTAAAAGTAAGCTGTGTTTTGATGGATTTTAAGATCATTTAATTAATTATGATGATCTGACTAATTAGGATAAGTAAGACCTGGGATTTTTCCTGCACCTCTAAGGTCAGTAATAGCCCTGCCATTGATTTTAATGAGATGAGGACTAGGCCACTGATGAACTGCAATAAATGAAGGCAATCCAAATCAGAGTGGAAAGGGGCAAGAGCAGAAGCTAGAGTGGAACAAAGAGATTGGAAGATAAATTGAGAAAAAAAATCAGAAGCAACTTTACTTGTCACCAACGGCTGCCCTGCAGATAACCAAAATGGCTCTTTATCTCAACCTAGCACTTCATGTTTGACTTCATGTGCACATGGTTGAACACAAAAAGACACATATTTTTCATGAGGATGCTACATACCTGATTATTTGAATACTGTATTACAGGTTTCATTACATGGTTTCATTTCATTTGTCCAAAATCTAATTCATAATCTCTCTCCTTTTCATTATGTATGTATCTTGTATGAAAAAAATCCAAACATCATAAAGGCCAGATAATTCCTCCTGTCCTCAAGTATATAAACACCAAAATTGCTTCATGCCTTCAAGTTCTAGAAGCTTCAAGGACTGCACCTTCATGATTATCTTTCCTGACAACATTGCCCAGCACGGCATCCAGATGTTTTTGTGTTTCTGCTACTGTTTATAGCTAACAACGCAATCTCATATTTCACACAAATGACTGTCCAAATGGAAATACATCAATAAAACTAGGATTGATGCTTCTGTCTCACATGGACACTACGCACCTGAAAAGAGACTCGGTCATACCTAAGTTTAAGTGTCTGTCTCTACAGTTCTAATTATTCAAGTTTCCAGTGGCATCAGCAATGGGCAATCAGGTTCTGAGAAAATTTCTACCCCTGCAAGTCACTCATTGCCTTGAATTGAAGCTTCCAGCAAGTTCTGAACTTAGCAAAAGACAGATGGCACCAATCTGAACAAACAGCAATGGGAGACAGAAGCTTTGTTTTAACAAAGCAAAACACTGTCGTAAGATACTTATTCATCCACAAGGTGCATCTTAGGCAATCTCCTACAAAGCTTGCACTGTCTGCAGCAAACAATTTTCACCCAGATTGAGAAATGCCCGTGTAGGAGAATCCTGCCTAGTACGTGATACATTTGCATCTAATAATAGTTACAGTGTTGAACTAGGAGCTTCAACCACAGCAACTTGCAAATTGTGACAAGGAAATAAAATTCTCTATTATGGAAATCCTATATTGTATTTAATTATGTAATTATATTTCATTGTATTAGTGAGTGGTTGGGCACAGTAGCAACTACTGGCATTTCTGCAAATTAGGAGCCCAAAATTCATTCTTTCCAACAGCTGATTATTTTTTATGATTCTGAGGGGGGGGGGTTGTTCTTAGACTATGGAAATTATTCTATTTTTGGCTTATTTCTCTTAAGCACTCTCCAGCAACAGTGATCCCCTTTCTTGACACCAAAATTCACAAGCACACAAAGAATTTCATCTTAGCAGCATCAGCGGGCCAAATTAATCCCTAGCATAAGCTCTTATTTATGCAAGTGCAGGGTGGTGATGTTTACATCTAAGATGAATTTGACCCACACCAAACTACCATGCCTGGGGTTTTGTTTCATTTTTTTGCACCAAGTCAAGTGTTCACTGCACTGCAGAGAATTTGAATTCAGTGCTTGGTCTCAGCGGAAAGTATGCAATTTCTAAGCATTAAAGACAAAACCCTACTGAACAAACTGGTGTTACATTTCCATGCCCTGGTGATGGGCAAGTAGCACACACCACTGTCCTCCCTTTTAGTCTGGAGCAGGCTTTTCCTGAAACTCCCTGGCTTCAGCTAACACCTGCCAGCTGAGATGACACAGGAATGCAGGCGAGATGGGCAGTACCTTGTTACCTAACCCGCTGCACACACACGAAGACAT
Organism: Pyrocephalus nanus; assembly: GCA_038380795.1. Lineage (NCBI taxonomy): Eukaryota > Metazoa > Chordata > Aves > Passeriformes > Tyrannidae > Pyrocephalus > Pyrocephalus nanus. Next base: position 55,857,604 of record CM076264.1, on the reverse strand, counting down.
AACACTTTCTCCTTCAGACAGCAGAGCCACGGCAGAGACGGCAAATTTGTTTCAGCCAGGAACCTTTCAGTAGCAGGGCACATGGCAAAATGGAGATGTTAGGGCTGTTAAAATCTAGGAAGGAAAATGGGAACTAGATCTGTGATGCACAACATACTGTAAGCATATGCAGCCCCACTTTATACCACTCAGAGAAACGAAACTCCTCTGACATCATGTTCAAGCACATGCTTCAGGACTACAGAACAGACACAGAAATACAGTGCAAAATAAACATGAATACATTTATATATATATACAAAGCAAGGTACTAACTTGGTAAAACCAAATAAATACTAAATAATATTTTATTCAATCTCTTTTTCCATGCGTTGGCATACAGTCTGTGTTATCATGAACTCTAAAAACAAAAATTAAATGCAAAAGTCTTTACAAGATATAACATGCAAAGTCCTTCCCCTTCCTGAAATTCTTCAAAAATGTGAATAGAAGTAGAGGGATGCAGTGAAACAGGGCTTCATAAGAAAAGTGTATTTTCACAGTGAGAGATACTGACCACCTAGAGAAGATCATAACCAACATTTTCAGCTTGGAAATGAATGGTACGTTCTTAATGCTCAGAAGCTGCGAAGTCCTTGCTACTTGTTATGTGCTTCAGCGTGGCTAAATGAGCTCATTTCAGTCACCCACCACCTTTACCTTACAGACCTTCCAAACACACTATGTTTGGCACTGTGCTCATTTGCTACCTTTATTTTTTAGTACATCTGGTGAAAACATGGACAAGATTCAAATGCTCAGTATTGTAGTAATAAACATTGCTTGCCTATCAAATTCACTTCCATGAAAAATAAAATGCTATTCATTATTGTGCTTTTCTCTCTCACCTTCTTTCTCCTGGAGTGAGCCTCACAATTAAATTCTTGGGTTTTGTTCACATTCTCACCATTGGCATGGTTATTGAATCATGTTTACACTGCTTCAAAAACTCATGTTAATTTGGACACACTATGCTTATCAGATCAATGTCATACAAGTTAAGATTGGGTATGCTTTTCATTATAACAGCCTAACAATCAGCCTTAAATAACAAAGTAACAGCCTTAAAATAACAAAAACAGAAACTTCACTTTACCTGCCCTAATACAGATTTCATACAGCCATAACACGTTCAGTTCACGTTTGACTTCAGCTGCAACCTAGCAGTGGGTGCCTGCAGTTGCTTTTCTTTATCTACATGGCATGATGGCATAGACAGAAATTACTGGATTAGGAAATATTTCATTCCTGAAATGAAGTTAGAGGGTCAGTGTCTAAAATGAGTCATTACAGATCTCCACTAGGAGATTAAATATTATCTACCAACTGAAAACCAGTGATATAAAATACATAATTATTCTGCAGTATGTGATTACAGTATATTCTTCACATCACTTATTTCAGCTTTGTAAGTGCTACCAACCTTCTTACAAAGTAAAAACTACCAGGAGAGATACCTAAACCAGAAATATGCTGCAAGAAGCAAACTCACAATGGGATTACACTGGGGATTTTCCATCTAGAGGTTTCTGGTGTTGAAAAGGGGAACATGCAGGGATCTTGTTAAAAACTCTATGGTTAAAACAAACAAAAAAAAAGCAGAGAAGTAATAAAGATCTCAGTTCTCCTTTAAAGCAAAGCAAAAGAGCAGTTTCTCTCTGTAAAAAATTTATGAGGCAGAGGAAAAAATATTAAATGACACGTGACAAGCCTTCCTATAACCACATTCTGACATCATTGTTTCAATTAAATAGTCCCACTAACTCTAAAAAGCATCTTAAAACGCAATAAGGGGCATTATTTAATGTCAAGCTGATAAGAATCCCAATGGGAAGGATATGGAGCCTGACTACCTCTTAAAGTATATTGACTGTGGACAGGCACTACTGATACCATTTCAGTGTTCAAAGTTGGAATGGTTTACCCTGTTATCTCATTACTAACAAATGACAGACAAGAAAGATGTAACATCAGCTGTTTATATCTCATGTCTCAGACACTTCACTCCTATCTCTGAACAGATTTATTATTTAGTTGCCTGTTAATAAAACCAGCAGCTCTACCAGTCAGTACTTTTTCCCCCAAGCTTTTGAACTCCACTGAGATTTGGAGGCAATTAACATTCACCAGTAACAGAGCAATCAACACAGGGATATCTAATGGGACTGGACAGAATCCAAAACCAGGTATTAGGATAATAGAGAGTCACTGACATAAGGTTATGATGTTAATTTTTGAGGGGAGAGCAACAGTGAGTTTTCAATAGCAGTGTCTGTGATTGCTGTCACATTAACATAACATTCTTTTCTATATGGCTGTCTTCTGAATCCAAAACGTGTTTAAAACTGAAAGCAGCTGACAACACACAGAATTAACTCTCTATTGCCTATTGCTAAAACGCCTGCCCGATTAAATTACTTACACAATGGTTTCCAAATGCTTTTCTTCACTGAACAAATAAAAATAATAATTTTAAAAATACCAGGAATTACCAGTGGCTGTGCATGGTTCATTTATGACTGGTATATTCAGAGAGAGATCTAGTTAAGCTAAACATCTTTAGATTAAAGAGCCAGGGATATTCCTGGAAGCAGCAAACATAAAAAGTATGGCTGCTACCTAATCAGCTCTCTAACTAAGCAGGTTTAAGCTGCAGGTTGGATCCCATAAAAGGTTTGGGCACCTACAATTAGGTTTTGCATTTTTAGAAAGTTGGTCCCAAAAGGGAATCTGAAACACAGAGGTATACATATCAGCTCCAAGGGCATATAGAAGGCAACCTCAAGTGAGCACTGGAGTGTGACAATCCTCAGAAGACTCATATCGAGCACATGGGTACAGAATCAAAGAGGAAAGCTGAGGATATTCAAAGTCTCATCCCCTTCCAAAACTCCCTGAAACAAGGCACCAGGTGGTTGCCTCCATCCACAGCCCAGAACCCTCTCCTGAGCTCAGCATATGTCTGCTGTGACAGCATCACTGCCAGCAGGCCATAGGTGACACTAGTGATGGATGAGTGCTTTCCTTGGGAAGCTGTGTCACCAGGGAGGCAGGCACCCAGGATTTGGAGTGTCAGGAACTGCAATACAAATTCAGTCTAATTCCATTGTACTGTGATTGGAGTAAGAGGCATTTTGGATCTTTCAGATGGGTACTGTTAGGATTAAGTGGCCTTGAAGAGGAATGAGTGCAGACCTACACTTCCAGGTTCGTTCTGTGTAAACGTCACAGAAGTTAAAAGACAGAACCAAGAGGCCAAAACCAGCAGTATTAAACAGAATTGTTATTTTTCACAGATTAGCAGGTCTGAGAAAAAGGCACCGTGCAAATGTAGCCTCTTCTACAAACATATGGCATTTGCTATCAGCACCATATGTAGCTTCTGTACTTAGCGAAAGAGCATCCATTCTCGTAACATGTATGCTGTATTTATTAAGTTGTGCTATGCCTTCCATAAACATCCACTGTTTTTACAATGTTATGTTCTCTACACAAAAGCCACTAGAATTTGCCAAGTAAAACCTAATAAAAGAACGGAAAGGAACTCAGTGTTTGGCTTATAAGGCTCATTTCACTTCATCCTGCATCCAAATGCAGACATCAGGGGTGGGACACATCAGACATTTCACTCTGCCAGCAAACCAAGAGCAGTGTATATAAACTAACTAAAATGACAAAAATATTTAGCTTCTCACCATGAAAGGCTGGCACAAAAGCATATAAAACATATGGATTACACAGCTTTACTCTCATAGTCTGAAGGATCATTTAAAAATTGAAGACGTTTATGTGGCCTTAGACACACTTCTAGTTGAACTTGTCCATATTTTTACAAAGGCTGATTGTGCAGCCAGTTCACTGAAGGACCAGACTCCTAATGATAAATGATAATGGGAATTAAGACGACTTCTGGTTTTGAGAGCTGTGTTTTTATGACAGCCTAAGCTCCACTGAAGCTAACAGCCCCCCAGCTTCCCTGCCTGTTTGAGTACAGTCCATCTCAGCCTTGGAGACTTCAATCCTAGTCCTAATATGGGTGAATCCCCCTGCCTCCTCTCAAGCCCTGCCACACCACCACAAATTGGACAAGAGGTGAGGCTTTTGCTCTTCCTGAAGCTCCAGAATCTGCCAGCCAGGATGGTTCTTTCCTTATGTGAAAAACCATTTGCTGATCAACAAATACCCAACCTTACTGGTAGGTTTTGTAGACTCCACTAATATTGCAACATTCCCCTTTTTTCCATCCATCCAGCTTCTTTCTTGGGAAAGGGGGTAGTCTGATGTAAAAACTTAGGTGGACAAAGCTGAGTTGTGTTGGGAACCCTTACATGAGAATGACACCCTTCAGGTCCCACAGCATCCTGTATCCCACTGGTCAGACAGCATGTTCTGGGTCTGACATTTCACACCTCTCATGACAATTTTCACTACCTCACCCATATCTTGTATCCTTTGCTATAAGTGTCCTTTCTTGACTGACACTTGAGCAACAGAAATTGCTCAGATCCCCATTTACTATCCACTCTTACTCCTATCTCTTTACTGACCTGCATACCATCCAAAATTGGGGTTTAGTATAAAGGGCATTCCTATACTTGGAATCATTCTTGAATAGCTCTCTTTTGCAGCTGCTTTTATGCAAAAAACAGACCATTTAAACATAAATTATTCAAGAAGTGTCCAGAAAATACTGACTATTGTCAGCCCTGGGGGAAAAAAAGTCACTTTAAATATACTCACTCTATCTTAATACCTTTCCACTGGCATCTGCTGCGGGTCTGAGACATGGTACTAGGTTTCAGAGACCTTTGGTTTTGCAGTATTGGATATTATGTACTTACATTAATTTCAACCACCAGCTTACCCAGTATTGTGTTTTGAGCAGGGACTCATGCTGCTCTGAGTCAAGCTATTGCACACAGGCTGCTTCCACAGCTCTGGAGGGGAGAACATGTGATTTTTATTTTGTTCACTTGGTAAAAGCTAAAATAACTACTCACTACCTATTTCTCTCTCTCTCTGCTGCAACAGTTAAATATTTTTCTATGACAGCCACAGGACTAGAAGATTAAAGAGCTAAGTGCAGCCATCCGATTCTTCAGCATGGTCCTGCCACACGTCTCAATCACTGGCTTCCCCCAAAGCCACAGTGGTGGAGATTAAAGTGCTTCTGGTCCATGGTAATCCAATCAGAGCTGGAAGGGCTTTAATCTCTGCCATTCTGTAGACAAAGATTTTGGCAACATGCCTTCCTTACGGTATTCTGAATTCCACCTGGGTTGCAGTCTCACTTTGACAGGGATTGAGGCTCTGTATCACCCCCACCCAGAAGGGTGACAATTCCTGCCTTTTCCCTTAGATTAAAAAAGAAGACACACAACCACATTTCCTTCTACATGGACAATAAACTGTTCCCAAGTTGTATACTGGGAAGCAATGCAAATTCTCTGGACAAAAGAATATTGAGAGAATGCACTTTTTAATATAAGCTGGGGACAAAGGGATTTTTATTGTTCACAGTCCCAAAGGATTCCACGCTTAGGTCAGTTGTCCCCTCCTGATGTAAGGAAGGAAACCACTATAACCCAGCCACATGGAATGAGTCCATTTTTTTAAAATAGGGTGACAACCAATTGAAATTCTGGAGCAAAACCAAGTCTCTCCAGCCCAGGGAATTTGCATTATGCCCACAGGCTAGCACAAGACTGTTCAAATTCTGCCCTGTCATATAGATAGGATATGGCATGATCTTCCTTGAAATGTTAGATTTATGTACATCTGTTTGTGTCAGCCACATTACTTATGAGCAGTAAAGGAAATTTTAGCCAGAAAGGCTGACACAGTCATCCTAAAAAAAAGAAAGTTTTTTTCACTCAGATGGGGTTCTGCAGTATTCACTGTTTCACACTTTTTTTTTTTTTTTTTGGTGGAAAATCACTGATGGGATAAAGGATTTTCGCTGCAACCTTAATACTCACATATTATCACTACCTTCACATATAACTCCCTTGGACTTATGCCTGTTCAGTGAGTAGAAAAGGATCATCATGCCTGCTTCTCACTAACACTACAGAAAGAGAAGCACAGAAGGAGCCCGTGGTTTTCATTACAGAGCAGTGGGGAAACCTGGGGAGGGAATCGGTAGGGGGAAAGAAAAAAGGAAAAAAAAAAAACTTGAGAGAAAGAGAGATGAAGTAATGTTATTCTAAAGTCAATGTATAAATCTTTAGCTGTACAACTCCCACTTGCATTAAAGGGATTTGCACAGCTAAAACCTCATGCATCAAGTTGACAATATAGCCATAAAGATGTGAAATCTGAAGGGGGGGGGTGTTATGGTTTGGGATTTCTTAAATTTATTTATTTGGAAAACAGGTTTTTAAATTTTTATAACAAAAGGTGAAAGTACAAACAAGATGATTACATTAAACCCACACAGTTAGGGCCTGGACACCTAAAAGGATTTTTTCCATCTAGCAACTAAGTGTGTGTCCCACCTGCCCTCTGATAATGAGCTATTTGCAACATTTAGGCTAAATCTATAGGATCAATCAGGGGTTAAATAGTTCTTAGTCCCAAACCAACCCCCTTCACAAGGATCCTTGATGGCAGGGAGCCTAAGAGAAATAATCTAAGACGCCTTTGCCTTTTCCACTGACACTTCCCAGTGAGGATACAACAACTGGAAACTTCCCATGCAGCCCACAGCCTTTACACAAACTGCGCATCCTCCTCACACCAACTGTCTAAATTTGAGAAGATAGATTTATGTCCCCAAGCCCAGCCCTGGTGGTAGGTAGGGCCTATAAAGACAGAAGTACAATGCTGTGCCTAGGCAAGTGGAGCTATAATTGGGCTACAGAGATCAGAACTGGGATGCTCAGTGTGGCTCAGAAGAGCATGACAGCTGTTCCCACTGTCCATCTGGCTGACAGTTGATCCCCTGAACGTTGTGCCAAACTGGCTGGCTACTGGCAGAGAGATCCCATCAGAGCAGTAATTATTGAGTAAGACTGAAGAGAACTGGGTGTCATGTTTAACTACAGCACCGCTGCTTCACAAGGTGCAGAGGAACATACTGTGCATATGAACACAGGCACAGGGACTGTTATTTCTCTGCAGAAATGGAAGAGATCTACCTCACCACATTTACCGGGAGCACTGTTACATCACAGGCTGAATATTAGCAACAGGTTGCCTGCATCAAAAGACCAAAACTGAGCTTTGTACTCGCCAAGAAAGTTGGGGCAACCGAAAGTTTCTACGAAGATTTTAAAACCTATGGCAGGTTATAATAATTATCTGCTTTCAAGTTACTAAGTCAAGTTTTGTTAAATACCAAAAAGGCAGAAATATTGGTCAGCATTATGCTGGTCAGATCATCTAATGACCCACATAGCATTTGTACTCTTCTCAGCTGCTCTCTGCTTCTTGATTATCACTGCCATTTACCATTCCAAGAACAACTGCATCGATGAGCACATTTTTCTGAAACGCCTCAAATGTCAGGCAGTATTTCCCTCACATCCAAGATCAGCAGATTTAAAAGTGACCAGGCCATGTCTCAATCCCACTGAAGCCAAAGGAGCTTCACCAGTTTTGAACAACTGAGCCTCTCGCCTAAAATACTTAGACTACAGTGCAAGTCTGTCCCCAAAGGGTAATAGTGCTCCCATACAATTTTCCTGTTGTCATCCAGTGTACTGATACAAGTCTCACTGTGGCATAAAAATCGACCACATCAGTGAACCAATACTGCTTGCCAAACTTCCAGCAATAATTTTCTCTAATCAATAATTTTCATGTAACATTAACTGGCACCCTTTGCCACTTTTATCTCCACGACTTCCATTATGCAATTTGGCCTATCAATTTACTTTAAAAAGAATGATAATATTTACTATCATGATGAAGAGCTTATTGACAGTGAGGATTTTTCACCCAAGTCAATAAAATACAGATTACTGTTTAAAAATTAAAAGTTCAAAGGAATTGCTTAAGAAGCCAAGACTGTAATAGAAACTTATCAAAGCTAAATAAGCAATAAATAAGACAGTATGAAAACTGTCAGAGCAACTTAGCATCCCCATTCTATTTGTGCTTCATTTTATTAGCTAATCAAAGTGTCATATTATTTCAACTGGCATCTATTTACTGCCATGTAATTTTGATAAGGGCACCATCTGTATTTATAAAAGCATTATCTTAATAGCTGTCTAGCAATCTACAAACATAGGTGATATTTAACTTTTCTAAGGGGATCAATTTTAAACCAGGCAAAAGGACTGATATAAGTCAATATGCTCTGCTAACACACTGAGGGCCCTATCTGGATCTCCCGCTGCCATGTGCCATTATAGCAGCCTTACACTTACACCAAGGAGGTGAATTTGTTTGACATGCTGTGCACTTTTCTTTGCTTTATTAAGATGTACAGCCATGAATTTTGTTTAGCAGGGCTTAGAGCTGCCCGGATTTTAAATCCCTGGCAGAAAAAGAAATTGTCACAGAGAACTATTTTGCCACAAAGAAAGTTGGTTTAAGTGATAGCGCTAATTTAGATTCTCCATGAATCAGGATTTTTCCCGTCCCTAAGGATTCTCTAGATAATTTCAGGTTACAAATTTTTATATGGTAAAAAGAGCTTTGTTCCCATCTTTTGCACTCTTCTCAGTAGAGTGGGGATGTCCCAAATGCATCCCAGCTCAAGTCTCTCTTATCCCAGAAGTGCCACAACCCCTCAGATGCCTGCTTTCTCCTGGCTCCCAACTCTCACACTTGGCAACAGGGCAACCCAGCTTCACAGAGGAAAAAGTTAAGTAACTTGTAACTAAAACCATGGGACAGGAGATGCTGCTCTGATTCTCTCTGTCCAGAAGAGGACCCAGACCTCAGCTTCCTCAAATTCCAATCAAGTTTCCACACAACAGTACCAATGTAGTTTTGAAGGTGCAGTGCATGGTACTTTCTGCTTTGGGTGGCCTCAGAGGAACATAAGTCATATTGTGGGCCACTGTGAACAGCTTTGGTACCTTCTTCCCCCTGATTCTTTCTGCCATCACACAGGGGCAACTCCCTGGCCACTCAGGCTCATGGTTCCTTTGGCACCTTCCTCATAAGGCACCACCAGCATTACAGCTCAAAACTCTCTCTGAACATCTCTTTTAAAAGGCTTGGAGCTATGGGCAGCAGAAGAACTTAAACATCTCACTTTTAAGCAGTCACCGAAGCAGGGGTTTTCTGAAATGCTTATATAGAACAAGGCACCTACACTCTGAAACCCCACACAAGATTTAGTTACAGAAGACTCTGGATTTTGCATGTTGGTTCTAGTTTTAACCTTTCTGTAAATATGATGGTAAAATAGGAATTTCTGCAGGATTAAATCCTTTGGGCTCTCAAATAAATGCATTGTCTAAAAGCATGGTTGGGAGAAAAAGAGAAGGAAAATGCATTCCATGCACTACATGACAATTACGTGTCAAATATTCTTAGACTGATTTTAGTACAATAATTTCTAATATATTTCAGTGTTAATTGCCATCTCCTATTTGACATAATAATTATACATAACTGAATAACTATAAAATTGCTGCCTTATATTGCAAATTAGTAATTATAGAAGTAAACATTAACAACATGCCATATATAAAATAGTGATTTGTATACTGAAATGAATTAGAAATAATTGCAATATGTGATAATTAAAATTATGCAAACATTAACTATCTAATTGTTAGGTCAATTTTTTCTTTTTTCATTTAGATTCTCCTTTTAGAGGTTGAGATCATTATTCAAAAAATTTTTTAAATGTGTCACTCAAAGGCTTTTTTCAAAATCCAAGGGGGAATGAAGACAAGAAATATGTCCTCATGGAGTCCAAATGGGTATTTGAGGCAATGCTCATATACATGGCCATCCAAACAGGGCTATGAACAGAAAACCTTTAAGGTGATTTCCCCAGACAAAGGAACCCATTCCTTGCCCAATCTGCACGATGGGCCATAACCATTATAGCTCAGAAACTTGTAACCAGAACCAGTCAGCACAGTTTGTAACAACTCCAACCTCGAAGACATCATCTTGCCACTGTGACCTCTTAGGACTTTTGTGGAGAAAACTACTTGAAAGAGGCTGTGCAATGTCCACCTGAGGCTGCAGCTGGCTTCCTGTGGGCCTGTCATCCTTTTACTGTGGCAGGACTTGGGTGAACAACGATGGCTGTCCACATCTCTCTTTCCAGGTTCTGTACCTCTTTTTCTTTTGTTCTAAGGTATATGTGTCTCTTGCTAAGGCAAGACCTCTCTCTCTCTCTGTCGACCATCACAACATTTCCCAGTGTTTAACTTCAGATACAGGGCTTTGAAAACTCTAACCTTAGATTTCAAATTAGGTGTATGTTTGGTAAAATGGTAACAACTGCAAACTGGAAGGTAACATATAGAAGTTGGGCCAAAGTTTAAAATTACAACTTTCAAATGATGATGGTTATGTCCAGTACTGATGGATACTTAAGATCTGTAATTCCTAGTACACTGGAAGTTATAAGGACTGTTTAGATTCAAGCTTCCGCACAGGGAAAATAGGAGGAAATTCTGAACCGGCAAAAGTTTCCAGCTATTTGCCACTACTTCCTCCACAATTTTGTATCCTGCATCTTTGTCCTCCTCTAATGCTCACCTCCTTCCTAACTTCATTTTTGCAGTGCTGTAGAAACCCTAAAGGAGAGGAGGGGTTTGAGACATGAAAATTGCTGTCGTGTGCAAGTAAGAAACAAATTACGTTGCTAAAATGATGTGATAACCCTACATTTATCTGTTAAAGAACATCTTCAATATTAGTGTAAGACTGGAGCACTAATCAGAAAACAGTCCAGATACATTATCAGCAACAGAGCAGTGAGAGAAATTGTTTTCTTTGATACAGGGAGTTTTAGTGCAGTAAATCTAAATCACACGAGTGATGATACAGCCACAGGTACAACACTTGTTATTAACTAAGTAAAGACTATGCACCAAATCAGTTAAAAACAATTTTTAAAAGAAGGTACATAATTTAATAGTACCCAGGTACAGCTCTGCTCTAATTTATCTTCTGGCCACTTGCAAGGGATTTTACTTGCAAGGGATTTTACTTAGATGTTTAATCTAACATTCATTGCAAAGGATAATTCTCATGAAACTGCTATGGCATCTCCTGTATCACTTAATGCAAACGCTTCAGTGCCTCAGCAATGGAGAGGAGCTTTTTCAATAAAGACACACACCACAGTGCAATATGAAGGGCTCTCTTTCTTCAAGTTGTCCTAAAAGCAGCAAAATGCTTCACAATAACGAGACATTCAGACTCTGACACATTTAGATGACAAATCACATCCCAAGTAGCGGATGTACATAGCATGTTCATCATGAGGCAAGGAATATGGACTCCAGACATGTTTTGCATATAAAAACCTGCACAGACTCATGAACTTGAACAGACAGACTAGATAGGAGCATGCCTGCACTATCAAGTGATGTGCAGCATTAGGATATGCTTCTGACGTTAAAAAAAAACCAAAACCAAACTTAAAACACTTATTCTTAGCTCCTGAATTCAGATTTAAGACACTTAAATAAGCAGCCCAGTCATTAACGGTCATGGAGCTGGCGGCACTCGTTAACTGCACTATTTGTTTATCTGTACAGAGTGAATTTTAGCAGATATCAAAGCAAAGAAAGACCACAAGTACGACATGCAAGCGGGGGCCAAGCTTCTGCAACCACCTATAAAATCACGGTGGTCAGCCAGTGAGAGGGGAATTGCTTCCTCAGGAAGGAGAATTGACCCCAAAAGGCAAGGTGAGAGCTGCAGGGAAAAGCCCTCACAGACTGGGATACCTGTAGGAGCCCATGACAAAAGACATCCACATTTCTGGGCAGTGGGCAGATGAAATAGTAAAATGTCAAACCTGAGCCTTTCCTACTTCAAAAATCCTTAGGTCCTTTCACATAAGAATTACTTACTTCCAATTCAGACTGATTTTTCCGTTTGGCACCACATAGGAATGCAGTAAGCTGAGGCTGAATGCTCCCAAGGTAATGGGAGGTATACACACAACCTCAGCTGGGGACAAAAGACACGTAGCTCCACTACCAATTCCTCTTCGTGGGGAAAAACACAATATTTTTTGGGAAACAAATATTTAGCTATTATAATCTGCTGTTCAAGCACATGAAGAGGTTTCCTGAACAACATCACAACATCCCACTTGGCTTGGACTTCCTCTTTGAGCTGTTTAGCAGGGGCTGAGAGGAGGCAAAAGAGAAGGGAGAAGAGGCACAACATCAACTTTCAGCCCTGGGTACTGATTTGCCTCACCACAGCCCTGATAAAATAGCACTCTGAAATAGCACCTCAGTGACAGGCAGCAGAGGTGGTTTCAAGGCAATCTTGCTGATACCTGCACATACATTTTCTCCATCTGTCAATTTTCTTTAGAGAAGGAGATAGCCTGTTCCCTTACTCCAGTACTCCTCATTATTAAAAGCAACCAGGGCAGGTTTTGTTTGGTTTGATTTTAATTAAGAGGGCTACCAGTAATGCTGTCCATCATCTCAGAAAATGGCTGAGGAGGACATCTACTTCCTTTCACAGTTATTTTTCACCTTTACTCTTTCGCTGAATGTATAAAACATCACAGTGGGTATGGATTCCCATATTTACAGAATACCGATGTAAGCAGCTATAAATCTTTTTATTTAGAAGCTCTCTCTTCAGGTTACCATTACCATCCATCTGACTAATAAATGTACTTATAAATGTGCAGGTTTTCACATCTCTCTCACCAGTATGGTGTCACTGTGCTTGCTAATCATGATACAATGATTCAAGACCAGCAAGTCTGTGCTTTTTTCCTTGACACAAAGAGCTCTGTACCTGTTATCCAGCCTGTGGGGTTTTTTTAACCAAAAGTGCTCTTAAATTTTTTCATTCGCCTGACATAAGTGAAATGGTTATTTTACAGGGAAGATTAGAACATGTTAATCTGTTGTTAAAAAATAGACCCCATACACAAACCCATAATATAAATATTACCCTACTAAGGAAAAGACATTTATGGTCATGTTTGCATAGTCCAAACACCAGCTCATGAGTAATTTGAAATCATTACCAATCCTTAGTTTGTACAATGCAGTAAGTAAAAACGTTAATTTAAATATCTTTCCACACAGAAAAACTCTACTGACATCAGCATATTACCAAAACCAATTTTCTTACATCAACTCACATCTTCCCCTAATTCTGTAGCATAGCTCTTGGGAGTTGCTACAAGGTCTATGTAAACTGAAAATCTAAATAACATTATGACGGCTGTTACAGAACTAATTTATAATCTAATACCCTAGTTGAATTTAATATCCTACTTATTTATTCAAGCAAAATATCTGGAAAAGATATGTCACATCGTAATGCAGTTGTTACGAAAATGGGAAAAATAAAGAGGAACTTTATGTTCACATAATAATAATCAGTAGGGACAGGTACAAGCAAGAAGTGTTGCCTGCCCATCACATGAACAAAAGCTACAGTGCCTTAGTAATTGGACTGTTTGTTTCAGAATTCAATTATTACCAAATCTAGTACTTTACATTAGCTGTGCAAGCTGAAAATGCTCCTTCTATTAATGCTATTAGTTCCACAGTACAGCAGCAGGTGGACAAACTGCTGCCTCCTTGTCAGGCACCTTTAAGAACTCCTTTTTTAAGTGAATTGAAGAATTGATCTTTATAGCAGTATTTGTGAACATGCCATTTAATATAAACACAGTCATATATGCATCGTAACTTTCAAGTTAATGAAAATAGACTACGTCAGTGAATATCAAATTTACCTCTTAATTTGCCTTTTCTAAGCCCTTCCAAGTGAATACATCTCTGAAATATAGTTTTGTAAAAATATTTAGAATCACAGCGGGAGAGGAAACAAATAGGCTAAAATCATTTACAAAACATTTTGCTATTGAAGTGTCACTGCTGGATAAGCCCTGTTAGCTATTCTGGCAGAAACAGCAGTTTATAAAAACTTAGTAGACCTGAATAGCATATTTATATGGCAGAGCTGAATGCCCAGAAAAAGGACAGCATCCGTTCTTAGCCAACTTAATACCCACTGTGGAGGCCTGCATAAATCATATTACAGGAAAGGCATAACCTATTGCTTGAGTTGTGCTGCAGTCCAAGCTTTCAGCCTCCACCTGGCAATCAGCACACCAGAGACAGTCACTGACCATCATGCTCTGGTGACTGCCAGGGGCATCAGTGGCACACATCACAAACAAAAATTGTGTGTGTGTGTGTGTGTGTGTGTGTGTGTGTTAATTTAACCCTGCTGAGTAGTCAAATTCTTTCACTTAGACACACAGTTCACTCTAGGTGAAAAGTTGTACTGAGGCTGCTATGAGAGGGTCATCATCTCACGCACACCGTTTGTTTCTGTGTGCTGAGGTGCACTCAGTCACAAAGTAGGTGAAATTCCCCTATTTGGAAGTCCAGGCCACAGAGCCAGAAACTGGTCAACTCTGCTACCCTTGATGGTGGGCAGAGGATACGCCTGGTTGAGTTTAAAAATCACACCTCACTTGCAATAGTATTTACTCTAACTAAAAACTCTCAAAAGAAGATGAAAGGCTGCTGTCCAAGACAAGACACAGAGTAACAATTAGGTAATTCCTCTTGCCTTTTCTCCAGAAACCTGCAGTTCCTTGTCAGAAATACACACTCCACAGAATCACTGATTAGAGAGATGCTACCTCACACTCCCCATGAATATGTGCCTAAGGTTTCTCTTGAAAACTAGCTTATTGTTATCTTCCTTCAGGATGTCAAAGGCTTGTGCCTCACTTGCCCTCCTGTGATGTTGCCTCACATCCTCCACCAGCCCCTGAAGGCCACAGGCCCCGTGTGCTGCCTCCTTGCAGCCAGGCAGTGACCAGCCCCATGGCAGCAGCAGCTCCCCTCTGCCACTCCTGTGCTCCCCTACCCTGTGGCAGGTTTTGTGTTAGCTAAGAAAAGAAAGAGGAGGCCAAAGAGCATGGTCTGCAGGAACACAGCCATCACGCAATGGAGGAGGGGGCAAGGGTGCGAAGAAGTCCAACAACCCCCAGCACTGCTCTTCCTAATTCAGTACCCCAGAGGACTCTTCCCCTGGATGAGTTGGACTCTGACAGCTTCATCCGCTTCCCACATCTTCTGCACTGCTTCAGAGACAGCAAGGCAAAAAAGAAAAGTTTGTCTAAATGCATCCAGGAAAGTGGTAAAGCACTGTCAAGGACAGGCTTTGCACTCCCACCATCTCTCAGGGAGGTAAGGTTGCAATAGGAGCCATTCCAAGTGGACTACCCAAAAACGTTTCTAGACATCTCACTATTTTATCTGCTTTTCTCACTCTTAAAATATATATTTGAGAGGGGGAAAATGTAGTGTGAGATTAACTTCCCTTATACTTACTAAAACCCAACGTTATGCATGGAGTCCATTTGAGTTCAGTTAGCCATATCAGACTTGATGTAAAATCTTTTTCCATCAGCATTATAAAAATAATCTCAAGTTATTAAGTTACTAGACATACTAGAGAAGTACCAAACACATCTGGGGACATAGGGATAAAAATGGAGGGTGAGAAGATCCTTTTTTGTTGTTTATTTTGTGTTTCCTTACTATCTTTCTCCTGTTTGCATTTCTGAAGTTTACCACAGCAGAAGTAGTCCCCAGCACACGTTAAATAATTATATGGGGAATACCCCTAAGCTGCCTTCAGGCAACTTCAACTTCTTTTTGTCACCACAGGTACAGCACAGGAGGGACTCATAAAATGGAAGATCCCCAGCTCTTGGTTCTTCAGGCAAGCAATAAACTTCCTCCGGCCATGCGCAGCATGAAGGCTTCTCTTCTTTCTTTTGACAAAAGGCTAAAACCTGTCTGCATTTTTCTCCACTGATCCTTCAGTAGGGGAAATGATTTTGGACAGCAGCATGGCCAGCTGCTCTTAATTATAAATCAGGTCTCCAGCATATGTGCACAGTACAAAGGGCCACTCTAACAGTCGGGGAGATAAAGCTGTACAGGCAAGCCAGCCCTCCCAGGAGCAAGCAGTGGCGTACGAGTCGAAGGGTGCAGTTCTGCACCCACAAAGCCAGCCCCTGGTAAGCTCAACTCCTGCACCCTCGTCAGTCCTTCCCATGGGAAATGCTCCCAAATTTAGAACTGTTGAAGGAGAGCTGGGCTCAAAACCTTCACTGCCTTACCATTTCCTTGCCAACTTTTTATCATTTGATTTTAAGACTTTCATTAATAGCCAGATTTGCTGGGATTTTTCTTTTAAGTAAAAACAAACAGGCAAATATGGCCCAAGGACCAAATGCATCCCATGAAGTTCTACACTATGGCCTGAGGCCACTCTCTCCTACTCTCTCTCAACTCTTTCAAATATTGACGGATTGCAGAAAGGCAGGAACCTCAGGAGAACACCTTGCCCAATCCTTTGCACCAACATACCAATCACAGCATCATTTCAGCAGAGAAACAGCTGGTAAAAACAGGGTCCAGGTTTCTCATCCATGGGTGCCTCAGGCACTAATACTCATAGTTCGGACTCCAGTCAATCAGACTCATTTACAGTAAGTGGTACTGAGGGCCTCGGAACTCCCACTGGAGGTAACGGATTGCCTCAAAATCCTACTGCATCTTTAGATTTCTACATGTGGACATACAAAAGAAATTAATCAATGAGCTTGAGTTCACAGCTTAAATGACTTCTATTTTACTTCATGACCGTTTTTTGCTTTATGACCATTTTCACTCCTTTTACTTTTCTTCTCCCCCAATGGCTGATAAGTTTAAAAGTCTGTAATATTTTTAAGAGGAAGGTTTTTGATACCATCTATTGTACTCTGGTACACCTGCATCCACTTTCCAAATATTAGCAGGTATACTTATTATCCTTTTTATATCTTGGGATTTTTTTCATCCTTTAACCTTCAGAAGCGGACATGAATGCAAACTTGAGGCACGCTCCTTTTTGTTAGCAACGTGGCCATGCAATGCCTACAGCCAAAAAATAAGCATACATTTAGATGAGGAACAAAATAAGGAAAGAGACTGCAGCAAAGAAGAGAGTGCAAGATACAGGAGGAAAGACAGCCAAAGGGAAAAGGGCAATGAACACCACAAACTGAAGAAAGGATGCAATACTCTTGATACCCAATAAGCGTTCACAGCTAAAGGGCAAGCAGAAAGCACTGGCCACTGCAGCTGAGGTTCTAGCTTGGTAAGTGGTGTGTTCGCTCCATATGTTCAGCAAGCACCAACCTAAGCCATCTGTTTCTTGTGTCTCTGGTAAAGGGAGCCAAAACATACCTGATTTCTCACACCTGCTCTCAATTCCCTGTCCCTCCCCAGACAGAAAACACCTACAAAATAAAAAAAACACTTCTCCTCAGGGTACACAAACCTCTGGAGCACATGTGTGTCTGTGCTTGTGTCTTGGGTAGCAAGGGGAAAAGTTCATCCCCCTGAATTGCATAACGTGCTAGAAAAATGTATGACATCTTCTAATAACTACAGGGCAGATTTTTCAAGTCAGGCATGTGCAATTGGACTAGCCTAACTTAGGCATGCAAACAGCAGATGTGCATGCACAGATATCTGACCGCACATGCACACACAGATAATTAGTATTTCACAACTCTGATGGTACTGGGGCACAGGTTTATCTTCAAAAGTCGACTCTCACTTGAGGAATTTTACGTGCTGATAGCATGGAAAAGATGTTCATTTATGTTATTCAGCTATAGTCTAGTATTCAGCTGGAATTCAAAGCAGTTACCCAAAGCAAAAATGACCTAATCTTTCAGAAGAAGTAGGAGCAATGTATGGTAAGGAAAAGATTTAAATCAATCTCTAGCCACTATATTAACAGCACTGCTGTTTATACGACATCCCACCTAAAACCAGTCTCAAGAATTATTATTTTTAGCATTTGAGAATTAGATCACAAAAGAGAGCACTTTAAGTGACACAGACTGTTTAATGAACATGTAGTGATAAGTCAGATTGTTATACATGGGCAAATATGAGGAGTGAAATGAAATAGCAAGAAAGTAACAGAACTGAGAGGCACAGTTGTACAAAGGGTAGATGGGTCCTTACATCTTTGGTCCTGTGATAGTTTGGCTGCCGTTGGCTGATCTCACCAGAAACTGAGGAAAGCAAATAATGGGGGGGAAGAAAAAAAAAAGGTAACAATGAAAGGATCCTCAAAGCTGCTGAGAAAGGAATAACAGCAGATTTGGGCTCTGACCTGACAGAGTCATGGAGCCAAGGTCTTTTTGAAAATCTTTATTTAGAAATCTAAAGATGTGACCTGATTTCAAAAAGTACTGAGCACCTAAAAAAGCCCATTGACTTCAGTATAAGTAACTGTAAGAACAAAGCATATCCTTTCAATTGCTAGCAATTTCATGAAGCATGTTTGTCACATATGAGATCAATGGGATGGGTAGGTGCTAAAAATCTCACAAGATCAAGTCCATCTAGCTAGGAAATAAACCAATCACTACACAATATACCCTTTGTTTCTCAATGTAGGTTCAAAATAAAACCAAAATTACAACTTTGCTCAATGAATGGTACTGACTTGTGAAGTTTTAATGACACCTAATACATGAGTAATCAATACATTTACACACACAACATGCATCCCTTAAACTCTCCACAGTAACATTGATGCACTTCCATTGTTTGAACATTTTCCAAGGTTTTTCTTCATTAATACTGTAGGCTGTTCTGAATTTCAGAACCACACAGCTCAGGTCAAGAGTTTTGGAACAGATGAATGAGCAAATCCAATTTGATTAAAAGAAGAAAGTTATTTTTTCCCTGAAGGAAAAAAAATGTGGGCTCTTCTCAGAATCAGAAATATTTTCTGTAAGAATCCTTGGCCACTTTCATTCTTTTTTTTTTTAATTTGTCTATCTACACCATTTAAAATAAACATCCCGGTATATTCATATTCACCTATGGTTGTTGTTCTCAAGGGGAAGAAATCCATTGTCAAAGCACTAACAAGATACTGTTATCCCAAAATGCATGTCAGCTTTGAATACTTAAATGGCCTGATACCATCTGACCACTCTGGGATCAGCCTTTTGTATTAAGCTGACACATGAGTGTTACTGAACTGCCCTGTTCTATAAAACCCTTTATAATTCTGCACCACTGATCTGCTACAGAAAAGACTCCTTCTTCTGTCAACAAAGCCTTGTGGTGGTGTGCTTCAATTAAAATTCCTTAAGAAACATAACACTTATTTTAAATGCTGCAATACTCAAGCAACCACAACTAGAACTGTTGCTTCAGCCAGGAATATTGAGCAGGCACCACCTGCACCTCTGGCACCCGGATGCCAAGGCAGATGTGGAGCTTCCTGGTGGTCATTGCCTCACATCCTGCATTACCCGGCTTAGCTCCAGCCAAAACGACGGACATGGTCACTTTAAGATCACTGTCCACTCTACTACTCCAAAAGAACAATTCAATTCTAATAACCTTTGATTTATTCTTTCAAATGGCAACTGTTACAAATTTTAATGCCTCTCTCTTGTTTTGGTCATTTCCCAGATCCCTTCATAGACGAACATTTTCACCTTAAGGTAGTTCTTACTGGAAAGGGCATTTACCGCTCTTTTGCCATCTGTTCAAATCCACCAACACACAGGATATATATTATTCAATGCTGAATTTGCTGACACAATAATCTCCACAAATTGTAAGAACGTGAGAGAAGGCTGAATACGTAACCGTTTCTTGATATCAAGTCTTGAAGTACAGACACAACTACTGAATGTGCCAGTACAAAGCTTTTTCTCATTCAGACATGCAAACTCCTGTCAAATTTCACTGTTAATAATGTTTAGGAACAATTCACATATTTTCACAGAAAGGTACCTAATTAAGTAAAGGCAGTTCTGCTTGCCAGCATCAAACTGTGACACGGGTATTTGAGAGCTGCCTCGTGTACGCTAATGAATGAAATCCCTTTTCACCGTTCTGTTTTGCCATGATGTGTTTTCAAATAACAGATGCATTTATAGCCAAATACTTGTCCTCAGCTCTTTGATACAAGCTACCCCTCACTTAAAGGCTGGCAAACTGACATATCTCCTGCAATTTTAAAACTCTGTTGTCACACACAGAAAAGAGACTGCGAATTGTTCCTACACTTTTAAAAGCAGCTGGTGAATGACATGCAGTGTACTCTCTCCTGCTACATGGAATCACAGAGTTACGGGCACTGCAATTAGCCAGAAGCATATATTCATTCCTATTTTCCATTATTCTGTAGGCAGATTAGGGTCTCCAAAATTTTCATTAGCATTATCAGCTAAAAATGATGGCACACTGTCAAAGTTTAAATCACATTATTCTAGTATGCTTTTTCTTTTTCTCAGTATTCTTTTTTTGCTTATATTCCTGTATTGAAAAATAACTATATTAAATTATATAGTAAAAAAAGCTCCAACAAACGGTTTGCCATTTTCACAGTTTGAGGCACCAGTGGTCTTAAACAAAAATACATGCCTTTAACCAAATCTTTGCTTCCCCAACTGAAAGAAAAATGATTGCTGACAATACCTATAGTTTTTCTCCTATGAAGACATGTCACTGTAGTCATAGGTGAGGTTTGGCAAACAATATTGCATGCTGAAGTTTTATATACCAAAGCTAACTTCTCTGTACTTTAATTACCAGAGTCCCTCCTGCACATGCAGGACATGGAATTGAAAAATAAATGTATCATTTTTTAAACATAAAAATTATTATTATCAGACAATCCCCCTGCTCTGTGAAATTCTGTGCTGGGCCAATAAACTCCATGTTGTGCCTCGTAAAGCTAGTGTTAGGCTTACAGTAAGTAAACCCTTAACATCTGAAATACATTTCAATCCTAGATGCAATTCTTAGCAGCCTATAGCTATTAGGGAAACACCCACCAAATACATAATTTGAGATTTCAGTAGAAAATTAGGGACATTTTAGCACATGTATTTGATATGGGAATTAGGAGAAAAACTATTTCAAAAGCACTGCAGACATAGAAAAAAAGGCTGTTGGGATCAAATACATATGATTTGGTCCATAAACCATCAGAAAGTTAACTGAAAGGCACTAAAAAAAAAAAAAAAAAAGAGGTCGAATGCAGCAACTTAGAATTTCCTGCATTTCTATTATTACTCCTAATATTTCCCCACATTTCTTTTCATTCCTCTGGACAGATTCTCTAGCTTTCAAAACTTTCTAGCTGGACTACCCAAAGATGTCCACAACAGGATTTTTGTTTGTTTGGGGTTTGTGTTGTGGCTTTTTTTAAAGGAGTCTTCCACTCCTTAGTTCCTTATTTCTGCTTTGAAACTCTTGCTGATTTGGATCCAGTTTTGCTTTCCAGTGTCTGAGCACAGCTAAGTCTCCCTCTACAAACCTTTTTGTAGCTCAGCACAGCACATCAAAGCTGGAGCAAGAATCCACCACTACTTTTATGCTGCTAAACTTACAGTAAAAATTTCAGAGAACAAATGTAATGTATGTAGAAACTTCAGGCCCTGTCAGAAGATGGCTTACCACTGTGTTTCAAAGCTTATCTGCACACAATATTCACTGAAACCTCTGCAATAAAATGCATTTATATGTACAAGCATTTACTATTAATAATATCTCCAGTAAACTTCCACAAATTTTCCTTCAATTCATGCAGATCCATGTATGTAGCTTAACAAAGGGAAGGGCAGAGGTTTTAATAGGCAAGATCTCAGACAGGAATCCCTGTCACCAATTTTTTCAAGCATGTAAGCTGAGGCACTTCTAGGACAACACAAAACCACAACTTTAGGGAGCCTGCATGTTTATACAAACACATAGGTTCAACCCCCATGCAATGAGCAGGGACATCTTCAACTAGGTCAGGTTGCTGAAAGCCCCATCCGACCTGATCTGGAATGTTTCCAGGGATGGGGCAACCTGGGCACTCTGGGCAACCTGTTCCAGTGTTTCACTGCACTCATCACAAAAAATTTCTTCCTTATGCCTAGTCTCAATTAGTTTAAAACCATCACCCCTTGTCTTTTGTCAGGAAGATGCAGGAAGCTGGGAGGACAGCAGCCTCTTCTGTTGTTGCCAGGAATAGAGTGGGAAGGAGGGAGCATAACCATTCCAACCTCTGAGTTTATTCCCCTCTGCTTCAGTTTCAGTTTGCCCTAAGAGATGTGAGGTGGGTCAGGAAGAAGAAATAGGACAGGAGGCAGACTAATGAGAAAGCACTGTAGGACTACGAGAGCTGCACCACCCCATGGGCAGATTGGAATCTATCCCTGGGCTGGGGGCTTGGCATCATCTCATGTGAGCTCATCTGCAGCGCAGTTCATCTGACTCCTAAAAACGCTATGGCTGACAAAGATGTTTACAGTAAAGAGCACAGAAGTGAAAGGAACTGATATTTTAACTGGTGGGCCACATTCTCGCCACATTCTGCATCAGGTGTATGCATCCAACATGCAACAGATTCCATGTACCTGCTAGAAGGAATAATACATATAAGCCATAACAGGTTTCCAGTGCTATCCACTCTACTGCAAAAACTCCTCACAGATGTCTGTGTACACCACACACCCTTCTCTTCAGCTAAGCAGCAATTATCATAATCAGGGAAACCAAGGCCTATGCCTTCATTGCTTGGGGTACAAAATACATGCACTATATGTGCTAACTTAAGCTATCTTATATTTATTAGATTTTATTTGACATGTTTATGTCTCAGAATAAAACCATACCAGCAGTGAGCACATGGATTCAGTAACAGGCTTCTGTTTCTGATGTCCTGCACAAGTCATTGTCCTTTAAAATGGGAATAATTACACTTCCCTCCTTGACAACTGCAATATAAAAATAAAACCATTAGCACACTGACAAGTCAAACTGTACAGTGATGAATAAATATCTGGATAAATACATCCATTCCAACAGAATGCTTCTCCCGTTTCACCGTTCTTAGATGATGAAGAAAGGTAAGTAAGGAATCTCCCCAGGCTTTCCTTGTACCATTATTTCCTACCGCTTCTTCCATTAATCTCTGTTCAAAACTAAGTGATTCCAGCTTTTTAATTTTTCTCTATTGGAAGTCTTTCCACAGATGTAGTTACTTATAAAACACATTTTCATTTATGCTATACAGCTATTTTGAAGCACACATTTATGCCTGAAACTTCTGTTTTACACCATTATCAGCAGAGATCAGCACACTTCCTGCAGGAACATACCAATTAAACATAAACAACTGATGAAACAGCATATGTACACCCTCTATTTCCTTCTCACAGACGGCACTGCTGTGTATTTCACACACAAAGTTTGCCACATAAAGCCTACTCAAATGCCATCCTTCCCGCAAAAGGTTGCTTATTTCACAAAATGCTCTGTTAATTACTTTGGTTTATCTTCCAGCTATAACAAAATTAGTAGAAATTTCTCTCCCAGACTGGATTATCAGAATATGTCATGTAGGAGAGGTCAACAAAGGTCAGCACAGAGTCATAATTTAGGGTTAAAAAAAGAACAAATAGTGAAAAACCTTGCCTGCCAGGAACTGTTGAGTCTACAGATCTGGATAGAGAAAAAAAGTGGCAGTTCTCTAAACCTTCAAAGTTTACAAATTCCATTGTGCATTAACTTTAATATTTTCAGTACAAAACAGTACTCAACATTAAGCTTTTGTGTCTGTGAAAAAGCTCTCTCACCCATGTGGCACCCATGCTGTATCACTGAAAATATATGTGCTCCTGAGTTGATTATCATCTGTATTTGATAACTAATGTCCCAACAGACTCCCTGATTTATGCATGCACACACATACAAATTTATATTCACACATGCAGATATGTACCTCTGTATGCATACACGTATTTTTGCATATGTAAAGAAGTATGCATGGAAATACCTACTGAAATCTCCACTCCAGGTCTGATTAAAATGTCTTGAAATATTTAGCCCTTACAGGCTTGAATATCCATCACTTGAAACTGCATATTTACACATTAAATAGCACAATTAAAAATTGTTTATGAAATAATTGTTCATTAGTAGTAAGTGTTAAACCAGGGGAAGTCTGAAATTATGACTATTTTAGGCCAACCAATGGGCAAGGATGAAATCTGTGGTTTGTGAGTACTGCAGAGCAGCTCAAGGCTGCTTCAAAAATACAACACATTTCATGCTTCTTATTGAAAGATTTTTTGTTCATATTCAATGCAGCAAGTCTCATGCTCAGTTTAATTTGGGGGTTTGTCAATTTAGGGTATCCTATGCACTGTTATTATTTATCGTTTCATCTATTTATTGAATAAATAAATTCAACTTCTACAAAGCCCATATCAGAAATCACAGAGGTTTTCATGAAGTACACTTTGAAAACATACAGATTTTTATTTGAATTAAAACTTTAAAACCTAAAGACAGGAGCTATAAAACTGCTTTTCTATTTTCAGGAACTATTTGTGGATATTCAAAAATCCGTATCCATTTTCTGTGGTTTTCATGCACACAATCCCTTAAAATAATCCCAGTGAAACAATCCTTCTTGATAGCATGCTACTGATACATAGAAGCTCTGCTCAGTTTCCATTTTAGAAACCACAGAACCATGTTTCTATTTTCTATTCCTGAATCAACTTAAGGCTGAAGACTCATAAAAACCCAACTTCTTAATTTATTCATCAGCTCAAAGAAATAAAGCTGGTGGTAGAATAATTAATAGTTGTTATATCTGATACACTATAAAAAGCTTAAATTCATGAGCACATAACACTTGAGCATACCAAAAATATGATGTGAATCATACCGCTTCCCAAATGTTGCAATAGGACAGTGCACAACTACTGTTTTAAAACCTACTAGTTTAAAATACTGTAGCAAAACTGGCACTGGAAGCTCATAAACCAATATGGGTGGTTAATGTCCTGCTTCTGGCCCATCTGGAAAGCAGGTTGGATGAACAGAGGCTGTGCTGTGACAGCCACTTTCTTGTTTTGAAGAAACACCATCTTGTACCATCTTAGATCAATCAATCTTCTTGATTATTCTTCTTCTGCACTTTAGAGAAAGCAGGCTCCTCCACAATGTTTGGTCCTGTTGCATAACGCTCCCTTCGGATATTTTTCACAGGCACAGTTAGTTACAACTCCGTAAGCTACAAGGCAAGTAAATGGGACCAGGCCTTGACAGTAAAGGTTTCATCACCAGAAAAGAAATAACAGACTAACTGCCTCTCCAAAAAGTGTTTCACCTTCAGTGTCACCACACTTAAGGGTACCAGTAGGAATGGGTAGACTCTGGCTTCAAAGAGAAATAACTTCCCTTGAGCCAGGAGGCTGCCTAATCATTTTGGTTTAAGCAGAATTCTTAAAAAGCAGCAGGAAAATTGCAGCATAAGGCATGTAACAATACAAGAACCAAGTTGTTACCTATTGCTTTTAACGTTACTGATGAAGCAATGGCTTTCATAGAATCATAGAATTGTTAAGGTTGGAAAAGACCTCTAAGACCATCGAGTCGAACTGTTAACCCAGCACCACCATGTTCACCCCTAAACTATAACCCTAAATGCTACATCCACATACCTTTAGAACAGTGCCAGAGACAGTGATTCCACCACTTCCCTGGACAGCCTGTTTCATAGTCTCACCACCCTTTCAGTGAAAAAAAATTTTACTACCCAATCTCAACTCCTACCTGGTGCAAACTGAGGGATTTTCCTCATCCTATTGCTTGTTACCTGGGAGAAAAGACTGATCCTCTCCTCACTGCCATCTCCTTTCTGGTAAGTTATGGAGAGCACTAAGGCCCCTCCTGAACCTCCTTTTCTCCAGGCTAAACAACCCCAGCTCCCTCAGCTCCTCCACATGAGACTTGTGCTCCAGACCCTTCCCCGAGCTTTGTTGCTTCTGTGCTGTTCTCTGAACTCAAATCAGCAGCTCAACATCTTTCTTACAGTGAGGGGTCCAAAACTGAACACAGGATTCGAGACACAGCCTCACCAGCGCCAAGTACAGGGGGATGATCACCAGACAAAACCAGAAGTGTATTAGGCCACTGTGCTCCCATCTTTTCAAGCAGGAACAGACAGTCTCAGATACAGCTCCACTCACCACCACTCCCTGGCCCATCCAGGGAACAGTGCACCTGTCCAAGCCATGAGCAGCCAGATTCCCTAGGAGAATGCCATGAGAAGTGGTGTCAAGACTTTTACTAAAGTCCAGCCAGACAACATCCACAGTCTTTCCCTCATCCACAAATTGGGTCACCTTGTCACAGAGGGAGACCAGGCTGGTCAAGCAGGACCTGCCATGAACCGATGCTGGTTGGGCCTGATCCCGGGGCTGTTCTCTACATGCTGAGAGATGGCACTTCCCATACAAAGTGAGCAAGATACATGTCATGAAAATAAATTGCAAAAGAAATATATGAAAATATAATTTTAATTTTATGGCTTAGAAAAGTGTTCTAGCTGAAAGGTTAAAAAGTTATTTTGAGGTGGGCAAGGAAAGAGAGGCATTGCTCATAGAAATTAGCTGCTGCAGAGAGTGTCTAAATGGAAGAATTATCAATCCAGATCATGATGTGGCAGTTTCTAATGAGAAAGGCAGGATGCAAAAATAACATCTCAGTACAACTATTAGGCTGGAATAGATGCTGTTTACTGTATTAATGTTGCCTCTCCTGGTGTAAAAAAACAAAACCAGAATTGTAATAGGCCATTGCGCTCCCATCTTTTCAATTACAGAGATAGAACAATCTCAGATTCCAAAGCTAACTACAAATCAAAACTGTGTTATGTTATCTACTGAGACACAAATGGAAAATAAATACTGTTAACTGTCACTTTCCATTAGGTAACAGAAATTCAATTACATTTCAAACAAGCCTCCATGTCAACAGAATAAATCTGTTTCATAAATGAGCAGGTAACCATTTTTTATTCTAACTTCCCAAAGGGAAAAAATCAATTTTAATCACAATTGTTCATTTTTTCCTATATTAATGTTTTGGAGCAAAGTACATCATCTGACCTAATAAATACCATTGTATAGCAGTGAGGTTTAGCAAAAAGGGGAGAGAAATGGTGTTTATAAAGAATTATGAAATTCATCTGCTGATACGTTGTCCTGTTTTGGCACTGAAGACTCATGGTGCCCAACTGACCTACAGACCACCAGCTTTCCTAGACTTCTGACTGCGCCACAAGATCAGAAACCCAAGTAAGCATCAGTAATTACTGCATCAAGAGTTTATCACACTGTATCAGCCACTGTAAAAAGAAATGCATTTTATCAGGAGCCTTCAAGAGATTGAGGCAAACAGTAAAGAGGCTTTTCAGAAAGAAAGGGCCCCACTGTCCTCTTAGAAATGGACAAAAATATACCTGGGCAGGATGAAACATTCTTCAGAAATATAGGACTTTCGTGGATTCAAGAATACCTTCTCATTTGCAACACTACCAGGGCAGGGGCAGAAAATGAAGATATCTGAAATCTGTATTTGAAATCCTTTTGTAAATCTTTATAGCAGATCTTGGAAATAACAATCCTGTTTTACTTGCACAAAAGCCCCAGTTTGACAGAAGCCTGCCCTGATGCAGAGCAGCAGGAAGATTTGGCATTGTAGTCTTAAGCAGCAGAACCACCTCTCTTTATTCTAAATATGAGACTAAAAAAACCAGCTCGATAGAAAGAGCAAGAGCACCATAACTCCAACTTCACATCTTGTCCTCCCCATGAAGACAAGAAGAACAAAGCCATCATTGCTTGATGTGGGAAAATACCGGCCCTGCACTGCCCTTCGATTCGGGGGGGAAGCCAGAGCTGCAATTCAAATGTGTTTGGCAGCCAGAGGTGCCCACAAACAGTATCAGCTACAAGAGAGACAATGGACATTCTCAGCTACGTGGCTGCCAACTGGCCCGGGTGTCACATTAGGTTAGAGAGCAAAGCAAAATACACAATATTTATTTCTTTCTATGGAAACTCACTGCGGACCTCACAGAAGTCACAAAATACGTGTTTCCTGTAACACGGCAGAACTGGTTCAAGATGTAAGATTAAGCCATTAAGTAGCATTGGTCAATGTGTAATTAAATTGGATCCCTCTTGGGGTCATCACATCAAGAGACAGTGCATTAAACTTGAAGCAGGACAGGGTGGGGTTTTTTTTCCTAACTGAGAAAATTAGGTATAGAGCCTAAAGGGGAGAGCTAGGAAATTAAAATCCATAGAAGTCTGCTAAAAAATACCTTATTAGCATCATGGGAAACTTACATACATATATTTTAAAAGTAAGTAAAAAGTCAAGAACAAAAGAGTATGGTTAAATAATAAAGCACAAAAAGAAAAAAAAGGTAATGAGAAGCCAATAGGCAAATCAAAACTTCATCACACAAAGTGTAAAATCTGAGATTACAAGGGTGAACAAATTCCACAAAACAGTCACCTACACCACACAAGTAAGAGGTTCTGGAAACACAGCTTCCAGAAAGACCTCTGTGCCTATCAGGCCACCTGGGTATCAACAGTTGAGTTAAACAAAGCAATTGGCCAGGAAGCTAGAATTTTTCTTGGAATTACTATTCATCACAATTAATATTACTTGAAATGGGCAACTCTCCATCATAGCGGTGTTGTCAGAGACAGGATGATTAAAAAGGTGAAATTTGACAAATTCAACTGTCTCCTCTCCTCAGGACCAAGAGCTTTTCTCAGTTTCAAAATCTTTTGCAAATTTGACCCCACTTAAAACCCATCTGTCATCATATGACTCTCACAGCAGAAACAGAGACAGTATTTGAAGGTCAAGCTGAAGAATAAGATCCTATTTTGAACGTTCCAATATCACATGCTCTGTATACTGCATGGAGTTTGGATTCATTTTTATCATTTCTAAGAAGGTAAGAGCAGCTGGGCTGGTGCAGAACCAGGGTGAGCTCTTACCTATTTTTTACCATGTCCTCAGTGCTCAATCTCTAGGGAAGCCAGAACTGAGCACGAATATATGACACCTCCTCCTTTCAAAGTCCTCACCCCACTATGGCTACTTCCAGTTGATGAAATATTCTGTTCTTGGTGCTGTTTGCCTATTTTGTTACTCTCAACAGATCTCTCTTCTAATTACTTGCTCAGTATAACCTTGAACCACTGTAAACCTTTTGTGCCCCAAATCTCATCAAGTTTTCACAACAGATATTCCCTGAACAGTATCTTTAGTTTAGCAGTTTCCAAACTCAAAGGTGGGCTATGAAACACTGAACAAGTGCTGAAACAAGAAAGCATCAAGAGATTAGAGCTACTAACACAGCTGTATTACTATATTTCCCACCTTAAGGATAAAGGCAAGAAGGCGTGCTCACTTCACCTAATTAGAGGTACACAATTTTTAGTCTTCAATCAGAAGGAGCATTGCTTATTATCTACAACAGAAGCCATGAGTCACAAAACATATGGAGTGCAGCAGAATTCCTCAGGAGAAGAAAGGTGTCCTCATCCCACCAGGAGTGCCCTGAGAACCCATCCATAACAGTCTGAGTGAAGAAAAGAGAGGAAAGGAATATTATACAAACTTTCTAGAAGCTTCTTTGTATTAATTTACTCAGAAAACTTGGACATGTAGTCATGAAAGTCAAATATTCTGGAGGGGTGGGGAAGAACTCCAAAGGAACTCAGAGAACCTAAGATTATATTCTGGTTTCAAAGGCAACTTCACTTCATTCAGGACACGTTGGGGACCACCCCTGTGTAGCTACTATGAGTCTCTGTGAGTATTCAGTGTGATCCAGTCATTTACAGGTGCATTGCTGCCACAGACTGAATGACTAACTAAATTATTGGAAATAGGAACAAGGAGGAAAAAATAACTAGTGCAGGAAGAAAGCATTTCCAAAGGATCAATACTATGAAAGGCATAGTTATTCATATTTACTAATAACTGAAAGCTGACATGCTATAAGTAATAAGAATGCAAAATTTGCTGACTACAGAGAACTATTTAGAGTAGTCAAGACTAGAAAGGATCATGAGGAACTCCAGAAGGACCTTTAAAAAACTAGGTAATTGGACAACCTGACAGCAGATGAAATTCACTGTGAAAAAAGTGCAGAGTAGGGTACACTAGAAGGAACAAATTTAAAGCCACTTGTACATACTGATGGGTTCTGAATTAGTTATAACCTCTCAGGAAAAAAGATGCAAGATTCATCACGGGCACTTCAATGAAGACATTTGCTCAATACACATGAGGGGTCAAAAAAAGTGAACAGGATGCCATGATGTATTGAGAAGGGAATACAGAATATGAAAAATATTAATATACTGCCATTTATATTGCCATCACTGCAAATTAATGACATATACTCCCCTTGAATACATTACCTCTGTCAAGAAGGACATGAAAAAATAGTCCAAAGGACATCAAGGATAAAAAGCCTCCTGCATCACAGGAGAAGAGGGTCTCTAAAGCAGTTGAAATAGAAAGTTTCCTCATGGACAGATTATTCCTCTGTCGTTCATGTCAGCCTCCATCCTCTGAAGTAGTGCAGGATACCCAACAACAGAAACAAGATACCAGGCCAGGAAGACACTGACCTTTGGTCACGGGACAGTGCCCATGCTTATAATTAGAATGTTTAAAAAGAATTACCTAATTTTCAGAGAATACAACAACAGAGGCAGGTGACTTAGTGACCATGGACACTGGTAAGGCTGATGTACTCCATGTCTTCTTTGCCCCACTCTTCACCAAAATATTCCCCAAGCCTCAGCACAGAGAGGCAGGGTTGGAGAAGGAGATGACCAGCAGTGGATGAGGACTAACTTGGGTATCTCAGGAGAACTCAGCCCACAGGTGTCTGTGGGACCTGTCAGGCTTCATCCAAGGCTGCTCAGAGCCCTGGTTGCTGCCTTTTTAAGAGGCACCTTTGAAAGGGGCAGGACAGGCCCCCAAGAACTGGAAGAAGGCAAATCTTGCACCAATCTTCAGACAGAACCGGCAGGAATGTCCTGAAATTCAACAAAGACAAATGTCCCGTCCTGCATTTGGGAAGGAGTACACAATACAGGCTGGGCCTGACTGGGAAGCAGCCTGATGGGAAGTCTTGGTGTATCTTGAGCTGAACATGAGCCAGCAGTGTGCCTTGGCAGCAAAGGCTAACAGCTTCCTTGGCCTTGCGAACGGGACTATAGCCAGCAGAGACAAGGAATGATCTCTCTACTCAACTCTCATCAGATCACATCCAGAACAGCATGACTCTCACCCACAAATACAAGAAATACATCAAAGAACTGAGGGCAATTTCAGCAGAGAGTTTCAATACTGGCTGGGTTCTGGAGTACACCTGCCCTGTGAGAAGAGGCTGAAGGAACAAGGCATGTTCAGCCTGGGAAACAGATGGCTCTGAGGGCATCTAACGACAGTCCCCTATGAGGATCACTGAAGAGATGAAGTCAGGCTCTTCCCAGCAGAGCATGATGGGGCAAAAGACAATGGGCCTAAGGTGAAAAAAGAGAGGTTCAGATTGCATATACAGTAAAAAAACTTTCCCTGTAAGGACAGTGGAATGGCCTGGCCTGAAAGGTTGTTCAGAGGCTTTGAAGATTCAACTGGGTCAGTACTTGAGCAACCTGGTCTGACCTGGCTACACTGTGTAAGGCTGGACAAGAGATCTCCTGAAGACTTTTGCAGACCAAACTATCCTATGATTCACCATCACCTCTGGAAATGTTCAGAAAGCAAGCAGATGTGGCACTTGGAGACATGGTTTAGTGGTGAACATGGAAGTGCTGGGTTAACAATTGGACTCCATCTTAGGGCTCTTTTCCAACATTAAGTATTGTATGATTGTAAGTAGTTCTTTCTCTATCACTATTACAACATGGTGAAGCAGTGCATTTACGGCACCCAAGTGCCTGGAAACCCAGGGAAATTACATTTCTATACAGCACCAAATCTTATGGATTCCAAACGACAGCTGCAAGCAGAGCTCTGGACAGGCTATTTCCCCTCCTCAAGTTTCCATCTGTTATCTTCCATCTATTTCAGGTTTATACGGCCCCCATTAACCACAGCATCTCAACATCATCTTGTTTCACTGCATCAGAACCATGATTATCTTTACGATGAAGAAATAAGTAAATTCACTGCCATGTGTTATTGCTTGCTTTCCCTCACTTTTCTTGCTGTGGATCATTAGGTTTTGCATCGTCAAAAGCTTGTACCTTGTATGTGTTCATAACAAAGGCTTGTTCATGAACTGGAAATTTTGATATATAGTCAAATAATGCTCCAGATTACAAGACACAGAATAGAAAATCATGAAATCCAGAAAACACAAAATTTTATTCACATATTTTCCTTATTTTATTACATTGCAGTGCACTACTTTCTATTAGTGATAAAGATGAAATGTCATCTTTAACTTTTAATTTCTTTAGCACTTTAATGATTTTCAAGTTTCATCATACATATCAGGAAGTTGAAAAAGAATGTTTTTTTTAACACATTCTCTTTTTTAAAAAACTTACTATTACTAGAAAAAAAAAACACTCTTCGGCAGAGTATCTCTGTAGTAAACATTTTGCCCCTATTTTACCTTCATTCCTATAATTCATCTTCATTCAGTTCTAAAGTTCCCACCTATACCAAATTCTGGAAAATTAAAATTTATGACTGAGTGTAAAGACATGGATTTGCTCTGACCTGTAGCAGTACTGACCCAGCAACAACGATGCTGTGCAAGTGCTCTGTTTCCTAGAGAACAACACTCAGCACAAAGCTGGCTTTGTTCACCCACATCTTCTCTGCCTTTCCTCCCCTATCAAAGCAGTTCATAAATGAAGGAAAACATTTGGCTTACACACCTATACGTGACCAGTTTGAGATGGGGTCCCAAATCCCCTGAGCACATCAAAAGTAGGCCCTTAGGCACAAGACTTGTTTTCAAAAATACTCAGAACTTCTCAGTTTTTATTAGTGAACACATCTGTTGCCTGTGCTTGACTCAAGAGTATTGGGATCTGCTGCACAACCTGTCCTGTCCTCACCCCCCATTTCTGTTACACCACTTCCTAAGCCAGGATGCTCCCTTTTGGAAGGTTGAACTAAATATTTACTCCCTTCTCTTTTTTATTTATTTTTGTCCATTTTCTTCTCTGTTTCATTGCTCATTCTTTCTTCACTTTGATGTTTTACTTACAATTCTCATTTTAAAAACTTTTCTAACTTCTATTTACTAAAAACATAGGCAATAAATAATGTCATTAACACTGGCACACACAGAATTATCACTTTTTTTCTGGAATTAATGTCCCAGTTATCCTGGCAGGTAAAATTCCACTATGTTGCAATTAGTTTACTTAATGAAGGTTTTCTGAACTGGCATGAGACCTAAAAATTTTATGTTTGCTGTCAGGATTGGGTTTTTAAAAAAGAAATTAGGTATTGAAAAATATCACAAAGGCCAGAGAGTTCACTCTGCAGATGAATCTAGCTTGGGATCCAAAATCTGACAGCAATGATATAAAATTTCTAAATATAAAGAGTATATATTGGGGGGGGGAAGGGACACTCAGCTGACAGTCAGTAAAATGACAACACTACTGACAATGTGAGAGCAAGAAAGACCAAAAGCAGTACAAAAGATGGGAACCAATGTAATCAAACAGATATCATCAAAGACTTTGAAAAGCAAGACTTTGAAGCTGACAGCATTAAAAAAGTCACTCAAATTTGACTTGATTTGTGAATCTACAACTCCTTTTGAATCTGTCCCCCAATACACAGCATTGCTCTGCAGTGTTGAACACAGTGATTCCTCAAGGGTTTGACTCCTCTGATATGTATAACCCCAGGCTAATTTTCTAAATGGGTGATACTATTCTTTTCCCAGTGGAAATCTAGAGCTAATTTCAAACAAGGAATAATTTATGTTAAAATTACTGAACCCATACAATACCAAGCTTGAAATTCTTAACAATCCTAGAACAAATTGAAGTGCTGCTGAATAAATAAATTATATGCACAAGCACACAAATATGCTAGATATACAGATAGGTACACCTCTATGCATACTGATCATGAGAATGACACACCAAAATCTTGTATTTGCAATAGGGCTGTTGCCTGACCTAATAGCAAAACTGATCTGAAACGGTTAAATCTAGATACCATGACAGATCAAATTCAGATCATTTTTTTTCCTTATTCAAGAACAGAAAGATCCTACAAATTTTTAGGTCTGACAAATTTAAACAACTGAGGTAGGCAAATAACAGATTTTCAGTCTGAAAACAAAAAAAAAAAAAAAAGTAACAAAGAGTATCTTCTTCAGACAAAACTTTTTTTCAGGTCAAACCAGAAATATTATTCAAAAAATTTTGAAAATGAAAAAGCAAAAAAATAACCTTTAGACTGAGAATGATACAGTGTGTTTGGCCTCAAATACTACACTTCTATTGTAAGCAATTGCCAAAAAGCTTAAAAGTGATCAAAACAGAAAAAAAAAACACTCCAGCAGTGAAAAATTTTAGATACTTTATTTTGAAATTTTCTAAGCTAAACATTTCCTTAATTCTTCCTGAATTTTTAAAGAGTAGGCAGATAGACAATAAAACTCTAATTTATGGCTTAGCCTTTCTATGTCTCCTACTCAACCTCTTAATCAGAAGAAAAGTTGCATCAAAAATAATGTCAGAGGGTTAATCAACAATCCAGTGGGTTTTACTTAGTGGTACCCATATAAAAATATGCTGACCTTTCTCCCAGTTACAGCTGAAAAAAACAGAAATTTAAATCACAATTACCTCTGTCCATGGGGTTTAATTAAAACTTTTTGGTTCCACACTTAAACTAGCATTAGAAGTCACAGAGGTGATAACAGCATTTACAGGGGGTTTTGTACTGCTGAGTTTTTGTGGCTTGTTTAGGGTTGTACGGTTCTCTGTCTGCAGACCAGGACTCATTTCAGTTCTACATACCCAAGCAGACAGAGCAGAAGAAGAAACACAATCCATCTAAGCACCCACATGCTATACATTTGGTTAAGTCCTGTAAATGAAAGATATAGCAATGGTTTTGCATAGTGATAACACCATGAAGTAATGTATTTTCCTCCACTTTAAAGTGGAGGAGAAAATTAATTAAGAAACACTTCAAAATATTGAAACTTGGCTGATATCATAGTTATGACAAGTAGACCTGAAATAGTCAAATCTTCCATCTTAAGGAAGCTACTGATTAATTTGGGAAGATGAACACTCACACATTTCTCTTCCAAGTGATTTTTGCCATATTCATCATTTACTTTTCTTTATTACATATTAAAGATAAACATTTGGTGCATTTCTATCAACTACCACGATTCTGAAAGTTATACTCTTTTTGATACATTAATTGGCTATCATGAAAAATGAAGCAGAAAATATTATTCATAGAAGTGTTACTCTGCTGCACATCAAAACTTCAAAGCACTTCACAGGCATTCCTTACCCTCCACAGCATTCCTGTCAAGCAGATAAATATTGGTTGCCCTATTCTCAGGCAGAAAAGGAGGAACAAAAGAAATAAAGACCTAAACTGCCAAAGGGTTTCATTAAACGAGCTGTTCCAGTGACCGGTTAACACAGCCCCTTCCGGGCCGAGGTTTTAGACAGCTTCACAACTCCGTCTGGCATTATTTTCAACATCTAAAGTTGTCTCTGCAGGTTAGCAACATTATTGGCATCTTGGCTTTGAGTCAGCTAACAGAATACAGCAATATTAAAACTTCAAGGCATCTTGTCCCTAATCCCGAGTAGTGGTCATTATGTCGTTTGTTCCATAGAGCAAAAGATATAAATGACCTCAGACATTCTAGTTAATTATTTATGCACAAGGAGTAGTATCATGATTGGAAATTATGCAGAACAGATTAAATGGACCACATTTTATTATGGAAGAAAATTACAAGCAAGATTTCCAAAACATGGTTATCCAAAAATAGTCTTCCAATTCCTTACTGAGACACCTGACTTTCCAAACTGCCAAGTATGCAGAAGTTTCCCAAATTAAACACCAAATATGAAACTCAGAACTTCTGTCCACCAGTCTCTATGAAAATATGCCCTAAGTAATGCTGGTCAGGTAAGAAAAATTGGATAATGAAATCACAAAGATCTCAAAAAATACACATTGATGTGAACAATTAATCTGCCTTAAAAAAACTTGACTGTAAAGACATTGCTTATATAATTTGGGATGTCAAAAAACATGAATTTGTGTTGGGGCCATGTGCTGTACAACATAGTTTAATTTCTTCTGTCACAAAGAGTATCATTTGCTTGAATTACAGTTGATGGCAGAAGATGCCAGTTCCCATTAACTAAAAAAAGAATTCACGAGCAGACATTACTTGAAGCTCACGTATTTCTGTAGGAAAGCTCTTAGCCACCTGGTGCTAGGAGTCAGAATTTGTCAACCCAAGGTGTTCATGCAAAAATGTATTAGTGACTAATCACCTGAGACCAGCTAGGGTTAATTTAGCAGAACAGCTTCTAATCTCCACTTCTTTCTTCTCTCGGTGGTAAATGGACCAGTAGAGACAGCACAGTAAAAACATGCTCCTGCTTTCTGAAAAAAAATACCTTTTTTTCCTGTGTCCATCTATCACAACCTTTTACCTTCCAAGACTGTTATGAAGGCCACATCAGTCATGGAACCATCCTTTGAACATAAGACAGTATTTCAGCCGAATGCAGCAAATTTTGGTGAGGCAAACAGCCAAGTGGGAGAAAGGGAGATTTACCGAGGAGGTAAAGCAATAGGGTGAGAAATGACAGAACAGCAGCCACGTTTTAATAGCCATTATGAGCCAATGAGCCTGTCTTAAGAATGGCTTGCAGGATGAGCAAAGAGGAAGGCAGGAAAATGTAAAAAAGATGGCTTGGTGGGAAAAAAAAGAAAATAAATGCCACCGAGTAGCACTTGAAGAAGTGAATGTTTTATAGGCAATGTCTGGATCCTTGTACCAACACATTTTGAGCATTGACTAGATCTTACTGGAAAGGCAGGTGAGCTGCTTCTGAGGAGTGGTAAGAAAATATCTACAGAATGACTGGGCAAGAAAAGGTGCACAAATTCTAGGACAAAAAATAGGAAGTCAACTTTTCACCCACAAAGACTAATGGGAATAAATACTGCTGATTAAAAAAGGGATAAAGCTGAATGGAAGAATCCCATAGGAATATCCACTGCATCTTCTCCAGTGCTGATGATAAGCAACTGGGGACTTAGCTTAGTGGTGAACAGGTCAGTGCTGGGTTAATAGCTGGACTCAGTGGTGTTAGAGGTCTTTCCCAATCTTAATGACCCTGTGATTCAAAGTCCTGAGCCTGAAGCTGCAGGAGAGAATGGCAATAGCCTAAGAGCACATGAACACTTAAAACAGATTTGCCTTAAACACTGGGAGGAGGGGGGTATAACTGTTCTAGATACAAAGTTTTTATACCCACCCAGATTATGGGGTTATCCAGAAAAGTCTCCCTGCTCTACAATGATAGATAGACAGTCACTTTCCTATCTTGAACCCAGTGTCATGAGCTGTGATTCTTTGCTTTCTGATAATGGGTTTTCAGAAAAGAGATACAATACAAACCTATGTATTCTGAAATGTATTTAAGCACCAATAAGAAGCTACCTCCATCTGAGACAACCAAGTACATGAAGAGGAAAAATCTGGCTGTAGCCTTGAGGGTCCTGGTGCCATTAGAAGAACAACACCACTACCTTGTAAAGGCAGTCCCCTTGGGTATTTCATTGCATTTTGTTTGTTTTTAATGGACTTTACTACCCAATAGTTCCAAAAATGCAAATCTATATTAATGAATTGTCTTCCTAATGCTTCTTTCATTCAGCCACTGAAAAACAAAGCATATTATTAAAACAAATAACACTAGTAAAAATGAGAAGGAGCGACAGGCTTCTGCTAAAAGTCAAAGCTGGATTAAACTTCCTACTTGGTAGAAATTCATCTTGCTTACCAATTCTTTTATTTATAATTAAAGCAGTTTCTTTATTACACCTTTGTTAAGCATGGTTGTAACTCAACCATCCAAGAATTACATGGCCTTTTAAAAATCACTTCTTTCATTAGTTAGCCTATTTTTGTTGTTGCTGTTTTGAGAAATTCCCCTATGTGCTGTAAAAAACTCTTTTAAGACAAAGAATCCTTTATAAGAAACAACTAATTGAAGGGGAAAGGAGAGGCAACCTGACAGCCTCTGTTCATATTCTGAAAGTGAAATATGGTTTCTAACATCCTTTCCACTCGTTAAAGCTCTAATACCATACAGAGATATCCAGTGTCGTCTTCATGAGTCCACCACCAAAATATTCAGGACCAGCACTTTCCTAAGCAATAAATGAAGTGATACACATTTTATTGCAAGAAGAGTAATCTCTGAGAAGCTGCCATCTTGTATTTCATTAAAACAGGAAGAGAAGCAACAGTACTTAAGTTGTACATGTACCAAAGCAGTAACCACAGAGGTATTCATACATTTGGAATAACAAAAGTTTGGGATTTTTTTTAAATAAAACAGCTGGGGATATTGGCCAAGGAACTCTGAATCTAAACCAAAGGGAAAATACACCCTTGTGAACTTTGACTTAATTGTATAAAAATGGATATACCAAATGCAATGTAATTTTGTGCAGAGCACTGTTACAAGGCAGATGCAATATTTGCACCCCACTGCAACCTCCAAGATAGTAAAGGAATGTATACCCAACGCTATGAATAGGAAACAACCACTGTAATACCCAGTACCGGTATTATGTGCTGATACTTCTATGATTCTAGCACCTGCTTTGCTTCTTAAAAGCCACCTCTGAGTACCACTTTTCAGACCTTTTTCACTCTTCCAAGAATACTGATGGTCCTATGCCCAACCTAAGCCATGAAGCTGCACCAAGACGGATGTAGCGGTGTTTGTAATGGAGCATGGGAAAGGGTGCCAGGAGTCTTCCTGGAAGGGAAAGGAGAGTGGCAGCTGCTTGTCTGCTTTAAAACCACTTAGGACATGGCTAAGGAGCACTTTCAAACTCTGTTGTTCCTTCTCTTCTGGCAAGGATAAGCGGAACAAAAGGGATTTAATATGATGAGTTACACAAAGCCCTGACCATCCCCACCCTGCATACTGTCTTGCACTACTTTTCAAATCAATATACTACTACCACTCATACTTTGAGCTACCATGATACTTGGCTTAGTATCAAGCACTATGAAAACCCCATGAAGTATTAATCACTGTCACATGAAGCAGACGAAGCATTCAGGCAATACACCAGCTCTGTTTAGGCTCTCTGAAAAAGAGGCATTTCCCCCTCAGAAGACACATTTCCTTCAGGAGAATGAAATGGAAAAGGGTTCTAGTTTTTAAAATTAATTCTGTAACAAGAATGAGAAGACAGGAGGGAAGTTTTACATTTCATCTACAAGTCAGTCTCTGAGTCTCCACCCCAGAATGACTTCAGACCCCTCAACTCCACTGGCAAAGGTACGGCCCAAATCCTATTCTTCCTGCCTCGGGAAACTGCTACTGGAAAATACTTTTGCCAGTGATAGCTACTCATATCTGACATTCACAGTGAAGAACCACCTAGTTTACATCCGTTTTTCTAGCATATATTTCCCCTATTTTTCTCAAAGGCATGAAATCATGTGGTATCGCTGCCAGGATATGAATATGCAATAACAATTTTACTTTTTTAATTTTTGTATTTGCATGGCAGTTCAATTCTGAATCACTTACATTGGCCACTGAGTGTAAATACAGCTTAGGGCTAACAAGACAACATGAGTGAAGATTATTACCCCACTTTATCCACAAGCAGACAGTCCAGTGCCAATCTAAGGCCCAAACTTGCATGTTTGACAACTGCATACGCAAAATATAGGACCATACACCATCCAAAAGCATACATGTAATTTTTTGCATGACTGGTGCTAGCACCATTACATTGAAAAGCTGCTCCCAGAGTTCCCCAGAGAAATGCCAAAGACAGTGATTGCAGAGGTGTCTAATTGACAGATACTGTGGAGAAGCAGAGACAAGTGGTGCTGCATGACAAAATCAAGGCATTATCTTCACTCAGCCTTGCCAAGATGCCTCAGCTCTGAGCTAGGAAAGGATAAGCACATTCAGTCTTGGCTGTCTTCTGACAAGCTTGACAATTAGTGTGCACTGATTATTGTGCATATAGTGAAATGTTTTTATACCGATATCAAACTACGTTCTTGATACTTACAGGACACTTTATAATATCATAATACTTTCATCTGTTTGAAAACAGAGGAAGTAAACTGTGATGCTTATCGTAGCAGAGCATTACCCAGCCTTTCAATCTAGAAGTTTCTCACCTGATGGAAAGTCAGGAATGTGAACTTTAATGGATAAAGGAATACATTCAGGGCAAAATTTATATATTCATCCTGCATCCTGTTCATACCGTAAGCAGGTTTGAGAGCGCTGAAACACACCCCTTTACACCCATTTACCCCAACCTCTCCTCCTACCTACACAGGATTCTTTTACCTCAATTTAAACATGATGAAAACTGATCATACTGGCAGCAAATCCAAGGCTTGCTTTCCAAAAGATACTACAAGATACGCAAAACAGCCAAGACAGTCCATTTGCCCACGTTAACCTGTAACATAAACACAAGCACTCAAGAGTTCTACTCGCTAAAGTTTAATTTAATCATAAGCCTAAGTAGTTTTCTAAATTGTGGCCTATGTTGTTTCTTAAAAGTCTGAGACATCCTAGTATCCTAAAACAAATGAGTATTTTTCACTTCAGTTGATCTCCTGTTGCTAAAAATTCTCTTCAACCAGCAATGAACTAATGCATTAGGATGTGTGCTGCCGTACCAACAAAAATGCACCACCATTTCCTTTTTAATGGCATATCAAATATTTTGCTTTGTGTAGACATCAAGATTTACAAGGGGTTTTTTAGTTACATTATTAGTAATAGTGCTAAAATCTCAAGAACTAAGTAGCATTATATTTAATTATCCTTCTATAATTACACTGATTAAATACAGCGTAAGGGGCCATAAAGACAGATAAAACATTATGGCTAAAAAACTTTTCAAAAATGACCATAAAATTATTATTAAGCCTGAGGTGAGAAAATTAATATCACAAGCATGATTTTATAGGGTTTTCTTATATCGCTTCCCCTTCTTAGAGTATCTCATCTGCAGTGGCAGCAGAATTTTCTCTCAGCAGTAATGGAAATGAGAACTAACTATAAAAAATGTTGCAACTTGAAAGGGAGGTCAGTTTAGACCTCCATACCAAGGGAGAGTATTTGTGTGCTTGATGCTTCAGGCAAATGCCAGTAAAACATATTAAAACACCTTTGAGCTTCAAGCACACTGGCTTACACTGGGGTAATATTTGTTTTCCTTGTTACCTTTTCCTTTCTTTTCTTTTACAAATACTCTGCATGTGCAAGAATCAGCACAATGTAACAGCCACATCTGCTTTCTGAGTAATGATCTAAAAAGAGAGATCCAAGGGTTTTCATACTGGATGACCAATACTGTTATCAGGATTAAAGAATCCCAAGAAAAATTCTGACCAAGGACTAACATTAAGACAAAAAGCTAATACTGGAAATCTGCAATGTCTTCAAAAGCCGAAAAGACCAGATTATAAGGTTCTGATTGAGCACAGGAAAAACAAAACAGATCTTTCTGACCTACGTATGGGATAAATCTTTTCAAGTAATAATTTTCCTGATTCTTTGAATTATATGTTTAATTAATTTTATTACACATAATTACCAAAATGTATCATAATTATCTGACACATTTCAAGAAATATGGTCTCATTTTACTTAATTATATGATTAATTAACTATGGTAACTAATTGCTAAACTTCAACAAAATCACATTTCTCCTTTTCTTTCAAAATTTGGAAATCATCCTGGAGTGCTCCTGCCTATGGACTGCTTCCCGCAAACAGCTCTGTGGTCACCAAACATACATTTGTTCTACGAGAAAGAAGTGCACGACCTCCTGCGTCTATTCTCTTTTACTGTGTTATATTCAAAATATACTGGCGTTCTCAGTTCTTAAAAATAGCTACAGATTTTTTTTCCATAATGATCGGCTTTGATACAGATACATCTGGTTGTCTGAAGAACCACCACACACTCTCTGGAATGTCTGCTATTACATTTCCCAGCCCACTGGCTTGGTTTCAATGCCTTTAGTGCATCGGGAAGACGCTCCTGAAGATGGAGGGCTGGTGCAGCCCCTGACCCGTATCTGGGGTGAAGAGCAGGAACAGCCACATGGTATCACTCTTCTGTAAATAAGGGTTGGCAGAAAGAACCCATACGAGGCCATTAGAGCAGGAATGAATTGAAGACAACCTGCAATCTCTCAAATTTATCCTAGAGGCCAAATCGCTCACCAGATGCATCACAAAACTGGCACATCACCATCTCTGCTGTGCATCACCATTTCTGTGGCTGCCCTTAGCTGTGAGCCATTACATGAACCAGGGTGCAAATTTGGGATTGCATGTGAAGGGAGCTCAGAACTGCAGATGGGAGAAAAATTACTAAATATTATTAATCAGTGACAATCCAGATGAAAAGGAGTAACAGCACATACTGTATCAGAGTCCCTGATAGATATATGTTTTTTGGAGTACATCCCAACCGAAATTAGCCAATCAAGAATAACACAGAATGAATTTTTTATAATTAAAGAGATAGCTGATAATATTCCAAGGATAGGTAATTTGTAACATTAAAAAGAGCCTTAACATGTGATATTTCAATACAAATTGATTGCCTATATTTCCTGATGCGTTAAGAGAATTATTTTACAAAATCATTTCATCTCAACTGAAAATGCGTTAACACATCCAAACCTCAATCAACAAAATGTATTCCTGCATTTTGAAGGAAGTAACAGGTCATTTATTAGACAGAGCTTTCCCACTTTTCACTAGGTTTATGCCACTATTTAATACCTGGCACACAATCTCCGGATTTGAGTTGCATGCTAGACACTCCTAATCCAACTAGTGCTGCCAAGAATCGAAGCAAAGACTGTCTAATGCAGCAGGATCTTATTATAAGTCAGTCCCAAATGACACTGAAAAAAAAATCAATCTTTTTTTATTTTAATCCCCATTTTCCCCTAAATAACAAACTCTGATTCCTTTACAAACTGATGAGGTGCCTATTCTGCAGGCCACACACTGTAGCTGACTGGTGAGCAAAATTAGCAACTGGGCATGAGGAGCTGAAGTGCCTGGCTGGCTGTGAAGCAAAACAGAGACCAGGGGCTATCCACATCAGTGCCTTGCCAGGTCAGTCACACAGAATGCTCTGTGTTTAATGTCTCCATGTACAAAGCTGCCCATCAGCATTTTACTTGGAGACCCAACAAAGTTGTTTCTATGTGCTCTTAAAATTAAGGACACATTTCCCAACTTCCCTGATGGATGATTTTTAATAAGGTTCTGAACAAAACCTAGGGAACAAAATGCTTTGATGATAAAGAATAAATTATGGGAGCCAATATAATTGTCAAGCTTATACCAGCCACGGCTAAATATCAAAAAACTGGAAAACAACTTCACCACAGACTAAGTACAGAAATAGAGAGAGATTGTTCTACACAGCGTATCTGTCAGTGTTCTTCACTTATCCTCAGACTGGATCAGCCTCTGGCACCCACAGACAATCATCCTCTCCCATACCCAGAAGTCCCTACTCCCATTCCCAGGTACCAGGGCATGCTTTTTCCTATTCCTCCACCGTCTGAAGCGCAAATTCAGAAAAGTCATCACATGAAACCCTCTGGAGATGGCTTCATACTGCAAAAGCAAACTCTTCTTCCAAAATTCAGAGACTAAGGAAGTGATTTAGAACTACATCTGCCGTGCCAAATGTGTGCTGTGGATCTTCAACAGCTCAAAAGCTCTTGGGAAGATGAAATGACTAACAGTAAACATCACAAACCCCTCCTTATATCTCTCCTCATTCTGCCTGCAAAGTGAAAACCAAACTACTTATCAAGGACCTTTTGTTGTTTGTATTAACTGGAAGTCTAATGGCTACACTGCTCTTTAGGAATGCAGATCTTAGGCACATGATGATACTGATGTCAATATACTAAAGAGTATCAGCCTGGGAAAAAGGGAGAGCCAATAACGGAAAAGGAGAAGACTGCATTTATCTATCTATATATTATAAATATATCTATTGAGCCAGCA
The DNA here is from genome assembly GCA_038380795.1 of Pyrocephalus nanus. Taxonomy (NCBI): domain Eukaryota; kingdom Metazoa; phylum Chordata; class Aves; order Passeriformes; family Tyrannidae; genus Pyrocephalus; species Pyrocephalus nanus. Next base: position 55,813,158 of record CM076264.1, on the reverse strand, counting down.
GTGTGCCCAGGTGGCCAGGAAGGCCAATGGCATCCTGGCCTGCATCAAGAACAGTGTGGCCAGCAGGACGAGGGAAGTGATTCCTCCCCTGTACTCAGCACTGAGGCCACACCTGGAGTATTGTGTCCAGTTCTGGTCCCCTCAGTTCAGGAAGGATATTGAGGTGCTGGAACAGGTCCAGAGAAGAGCAACCAGGCTGGTGAAGGGACTTGAATACAAGTCCTGTGAGGAGAGGCTGAGGAAGCTGGGGTTGTTTAGTCTGGAGAAGAGGAGGCTCAGGGGAGACCTCATCACTCTCTACAACTCCCTGAGAGGAGGTTGTAGCCAGGCAGGAGTTGGTCTCTTCTCCCAGGCAACCAGCAGTAGGACAAAAGGACACGATCTTAAGCTCTGCCAGGGGAGGTTTGGGTTGGATATTAGGAAGAAATTTTTTACACAAAAAGTAATCAGGCATTGGAATGGGATGCCCAGGGAGGTGGTGGATTCACCATCTCTGGAGGTTTTTAAGATAAGACTGGATGTGGCACTTAGTGCCGTGGTCTAGGAACCACAGCAGTGTTGGATCTGAGGTCTTTTCCAACCTGGTTGATTCTATTCTACATTTTAAGACCTCAGTTTGATTTCAGTAGTTATACTGCTTCTAAAAATTACTTACAAGGCTGGAATGCAGACTCTGCAGTCAAGTTCATCATAGCACTGTTCCTATTTTAATGCCTATTCTTTTGATAATAAGCAAATTATGCTGCTGGATTTATTTCTGTTCTGTTTGGGAATTGTCATTTTTGGTATTTTGTTTCAGTATCTAGACACATATTCTGCCAGGTGGCATTTTCTGATAAACATATTTTAAAGTATTACACATTTTAAAATATGCATACAGAAATAAGAGGAAGCAGTGAAGGCAGTTCACACATCAACATTCACTCACACAATATCACAATCTTCAGGAGGGCAAGAGGTATGAACACATGCACCAAATTATCTTGTAGCCAAAGATCCCAGATTCTCTTTTCTCAAAAACTAAAGGTCCCTCCTGGATTCTTGGGCTTCTTTTGCTGAGAGCCTTTGTCAACAAAGACAACAGATGCTGGTACACTGACCCTCTGCCACATGCGCTCACCCAGCTGAAGAACACTTGGACAGGTAGCTCAGAGAGTGTGAACTATCCATACCAATCAACTCCACTCAGCACACCTATCTGGCTTGCCGATGCAAGGGAATACACTTGCCTTTAGTAGTAACTTATCTCCTTTCAGTTTGGGTCATTCACCATATTTCTGGATTAACAGTAGCTTGGGAAATCCTCAACAAATAGCTACTGTCCCTGTATAGAGCAATTCTACATCTACAGCACACAGTCCTATCTCAGATGGGACAGCGAGCAAACCTGACCATTTTCTCTATGCTCAGCACAGCAGATCTCACAAGCATCTGCAAATCAGACACAACAGGATATCTGCTTAAGGATGCATCTGACAATGGCACTGGGCTTGCCAATGCTGGAAGGCCCACTGAAATCCCACCTTGGAATAACCATTTGCAGCCGGGGCAGACAAAGTGTGAAAAACACATGCCACCCCATATGGTTCCAGCCTCTCTATTCTGGGAATAGACCTCCTTAAGGTCTAATACTTATTAGACACGAGCAGCAGTAACAAACATAAAGCTCAACTTAAGATTTCTCTCCAAATTTAACCGACTTTCTGGACTTCTACTCTTGCTTTCTCCCATCCTCTAAAACTAAGTAATTTGTTCCTATACATTTTTATGTTCATTAAGGTAGAGGTTTGTGCCTAAATTTTTTATGGAGGGCCCTTAATTTTAGCATTTTTTATTTTATTTTTAGGGGTTTTGTTGGTTTGGGGTCGGTGGTTTTGTTTGGGTTGGTGGGGTTTTTTGTTTGGTTTTTGTTTTGTTTTGTGGGGTTTTTTTAAGAATCCTTCTTTCTTCCATTGCTGCACAACTTTAGGGCATCTAATTCTCTTTCCTAAAATAATCACTTGACATAAATACTTCAAAACGCATTGAGATAAATGTATGTTTCATTACAGTTAGATCACAATGGAACTTCTATAGAAGCATTTCTGACACAAAATGAACCTTTGTGATTAATGCTAACAAAACATTCCATATAATAATAAGGTGCCATAATGGTTTCAATGTTATTTTAAAGTGTTACTAAACCGTCAATTGCTCTGAAAATGCAGTGAGGTCTTGCAGTAGAATTTAGATTTAAACACATACTTTTTATAACACTTAACATATTGCACAATATGAATCACAGTAAATAAGCCCAATGGGAATGTTTACTGAGACACAAAGAAAGAAGATCTGCAGAAGGAACTAGTTTATTATAAACAATACAAATATTTACTCTATTATTTAATGTGTGCCCAGCATGCCTATCCTTAATGCAGCATTAGCTGACATCAGGCATATGCCATATGCACAAATAATTAATTCAAATTATGTTTTCTTCCAGTGTGTTCTCAGAAATGAGCTGAATTAATGCAAAGATATATTCAACACCAAATACTGAGATGATCTCTCTATGTAACAATCCAGCCGTGTTTGTCTTTATGAGCATACAGTTTTTAATACTTCACCCTCATTGTTATTCCCAGCCGAGGGCTGCTGGTATGTGAAATGCTCCTGAAGTGTTCCTTATGTAATCATTAAGATGACAACGTGGTGACTTTAAAAACTGACTTGGCTAAATATTATTTTTTTAGAAGACAAGACTTCAAAGAGCAAAGTCTTCAGGACACATTCACCTTTTTTAAATTAAAAAAAACCTCAAGATTAAATATATTTTCAAAGCGTCCAGTAGACTGTCTAAAGCAGTTTCCCACAGTGCAGGGACAGATCAGCTGTCCATATACATTAAGGTGGTGTCCAATGGAGAGACTGGTGGGTTATTTCTAACACAGACAATGCAGCCTGTGAAGACATTCCTGAAAGCAATCACACTGCACATTTCCACCCTGAGTCACTGCACTGTAATGTCCTGTTCTCATGGCATTTCAGATGTGATTTGCTTATGAAAAATTATGCTGAAGCACAAGGTGCTACAAGAAAAAGTTACAAGCACTTAACTAATATTAAAAGGAACATGTTTTTGTAATTCCTGTACAATTTTATTCATGTCTTCTCTGAGAGCTACATATTACCCCTGCGATTTTCTGTATGGATGGTGCTACTGCCAGCTCTCCACACCTAATGGCTCTTCTTTCCTCATCAGCTTTTCAGCTGATCATGGAAAAGAATTGAGTGCTGAAAAAGGAATTTCTCCATCTCAAAATCAGCTTGGAGAAATGCCGTATAAAACTGTTGGAAAACAGCTTGCCTTGATCACAATAGAAATCCAAGTAATTCTGCAATTCGGTCCACTCATAAAGATTCAGGAAGAAGGAAAACAGTGAGAAAGGTAAGGAGACAGCCTTGTTAAGCATTTGCAAAGCCCCTAATGCAATGGACCCCAGCTAGTGTTTGTGTCTCACTCAAATTAACTTAATAGACATATTTCTCAAAATTCAGTCCTACTCATGTCCAAGCTGTTCATGTTCCCCACACAACTGGAATCCAATTCAGGTTACGTATTCATTCATTTAAATATCCAAATTTATAACAACAGGTTAATTCTCCTGAAGAGAGTGAATCCAACACTACTTCAGTTTCATGAAGAAACTGGGGAGAGGTTCACTCAGGCTCTGTCACACACCTGGCTCTGATTTGGGCCATGAAAGATCTGGAAACAGCACATTACAGACAGGCACTATCTATTCAGCTACCTTGGTATCTGTAAGCCCTATCTCTCAACTCCTATGAGGTGCCTAGAAGCACTCATAGGTGCCTCACTCACACCTTTACAAATCTGGCCTTTATTCTGCCTGTTTCCAGAGACATGCTGGGCTTCTTGGCAACAACTCACAGCTCATCAGTTTGGCGGGGCTCCCTGTGGCTGCCCAGGTACAGCCTGGCACAAAGGAGGCCAGGATTACTAACACACTTTGCTGCAAGAAGAGAACAGACTGATGGCAGAGTAGACACCGAAGGGATGATGCAGGAAAGGCCACGTTCTACCCTTATTTTGCCATTACAACATGACATATAAAGGGAAAATACAAGAGTTGGTTGCATATAGTTCATCCAGACAAGGCCTAAAGCAGGCATTACAAATGGTGTTATGTCTACAAACATCTGAGTAGCATAAATAGCAATATTTGAGAAATGTGATCATGCCCAAAACCAAACAGATACAGAAAGAAAAAGTAGAAATTTCTTTCTTTACATTTGCAACTGTTTTACATTTTAAGCTCCAGGTCACAGCATGAAAAACTAAATCAAAAGGCAAATCTTGCCTTTTATGACACTGCATATTAAGCAACCAGCACAGCATCATGCTTAAATGAAAACCTGTATTAGAAACATACACAGCAGCGTGCCAAGACCTACATCAATGTTGTCTGCACACAGTTCTAAAAACAAAACATTAACACTCAAAGGTGTATCTAGTTCCCAGTTTTATCATGCTTAGCCCCAAGGAGACACACTTATCCCTTTATTGTTTAAAAAAAGGTGCCAAGACTAGTCCAGAAAATTTATTTTAGATTCTTAGCTTTATTTTATTCTGAATATAGTAAAAACGACCTTCCAAGTGAAACCAAAGGCACTGGAGGTATTTGCACAAACACGTTGAGTTCTTGGAGCTAAGCTGTTTCTTGGTTTTCTTCTTTAGTTTATGTTTTAAACCATTATAGAGTATGTTTTAGTGATCAAACATGGAATATGAGGTACAAATCCACAAGCACGAGAACCACTTTACACAGCCCAACAGAGCATGAAACTCATTTTGACAGGCCAGACATGATCTAGCCAGCTCCATGATTATAGCAGGACAAGGACTCTGTGTAAGACCGATAGATACACTGAGGTTTCCAAGGTAAGTCTTTCTCAAAGACAGTAACATGCTTAAGGTGATCAGAAGGCTGGTATGTCTAGTTACATCTGTAGGTAGTTCTAACATAAATATGTTAAAGCAAGCAAACTATTCTATTGCTTTTTTACTAAAATATAGGAACTGGTATGAAAATTAACAATGACAATTTTCTTCCACACATGATCAGGCAAAAAGAAGAAATGTATATGGCAGCTTTCCTTATCCAGAGTATAAGGGGTTATCATAGACAAAAGCAAAGAAAAGTCATGGTGAAACTATGAAAAAATACCTTGATGGTGTCCTTTTAAAGTCATAACTTATTATGGAAAATGAGCATTCACAAGCATAAATTTGTTTCTGTATAATTCACTGCCCAGTGACATTTGATTCCTTCCTAACAAACTTGTATTTAAGAGGAAAGTCATAAAATTGAAACAATGGCAATGACTGAGTAATTCATGGCTTGGTGCTCTATTAGCAATTAATAAATTCACCTAGCAATATCCAGAACCCAGTCATCTGCCACTTTTTATTTATTTCATTTCAGTTTCCATATCTTGCATATCCTCTGGGGCAATCATGCAAATAGTGCCTTTACCTTGCTTGCAGAACAATAGTAATTCCTCACTGTACTTCAGCGTTTCAGGCATCATCTTTACTGCATTATTAAATGCACATGAAATAAATACGTCTCGTAATGTAGTGGAGAGTGTAGTACTTAACAAAGGTTCCTCAACTGTTTCATAAATAGCTATCAGGTTTCTGATGCTCAATGTGTTCATTTATATTTCATCATGTCGAATGGAATTTGATTTGCTTGGAGTACTTTGGCCTTACAAAAGCTGCAAAAAGAAGTTCATCAAACCCAAATGGGAGCTTTTGAATCATATTCATGGCAAGGAGACGCACAATAAATGGATCCTGACAACTTCTATCTCTTTTGTCACTTAATGAGCAACCATCTGAGCCAGTAAGAGTCCTGGTGGAAGGCAAAAATATTCCAAAATAAAGACTCTTTACGAGGTCACTTTATCATTTGGACCTTTCCTGCCTTCACAGCAAGTCAAACACCCAACTGATCCAAACTGAAAGCAAGACAGAAGAGGAAAGGCAGGTACTTAGGGCTTTGCAAGTCACAGAAAACGCACAATATTCTACCATTTCCTGCATTATACGTTTCTTACATGAATTTAACGATAAATCATAATATCTGGCACAGTCCCAGAAAGAACCATGCATCTGCAGCAGTGTCAGCCATAATGTCATCAAGTCCTTCCTCCTTACTTCCCCAGGGGTTCTAAGGGCTGAAAAAGATACTTCAGCAAGTTTGCTTTCCTAGCATTTAAGGAAAACAAGCAAGATTCTGTTCCTAAGCCACTTCTCCTTCTGTGTCTGCTCCCGTGAGAGTAGGAGCAGTAGTTCTGGACCTAGGGGTGAAATAATCCACACAATCCCTATTTCCTCCTAACTCTCGATGCAGCCTACACCAGTGCATCTGATCTTACACTTACTGTTTGCTTCCTTTTCACATATGTCTTAATATTGACAGAAATCATGGTGGTGCACAGAAGGCAACTCTAATAGTGACTATATAGGCTCTGGAACAGTAAAAGCTCAATATTCAAGTAGAAATAAAGACTAATCAAATAAAACAACCAATTCTGGCATCTGGCTGTACCCTAGTATCCACAGGAATGTCCTCACAGAAGGAGCTCACAATTCCCCTCTTATACATCAATGTCATTTCCAAAAAAACAGACTAGTTTATCTATGCTGCCAAGTAGAGAAACCCCCACTTGGGTGTTGCAATCTGCCTGACTGTTTTAGGACATTTTGTGCAACATTACTGACAGTAGCACAATTCCCAAACAGTCTAAGGGGCGTTTTCAGGGAGTAAGGGATGGTGTTTTATTGCAGTATGATTTCACTCAGAAAGTAAAAATCTGCCCCATGGCACACTGCTGTCACTCACAAAAAAAAAAGTAATTCCAGTCATTAATTGACTGTGCACACAGGTGGCAGATTTCAGTTTAACACCAATGCCCTTCCTGTAACAATCCATCGGCTTCCTCCAATTCATTTTCCAGGTCTGGCATCACTCAACTGTGCTTCTACTGAGATAAAGTGGGAAGGTAGGAATCACCTTGTATTTGAGGTGATTATCCCAATTCACACAATTAACATTTCTTGAGAAATCTACAAAAGCTTCAACCCTTTGATGAAGCTTCCTTGAAAAAGAGATCAATAATTTGCTATGCTGCAAAATTTAATTCAATTCTTGTTGATAACAAAAAGATACAGGAAGATAATGTTTGATTTTTGTCTGCCATACTTTGTGTGTTTTTTTTATTTAAATCTTCCTACTGGTACTACTTTATTTCACTTTTTTTCCTGCCTTTGCAGCATAATTTCTGGCAATATCTCTCAAGGCAGGCACATACACCTGACATTTTTAATAGGGCGACAAAGTTTCACTAATACCATTCAGTAGTAAATCACAAATCTCCTTTTTGCCTCCTTTCTTTCTTACCTTCGCTGGAAACACAGAAAGAGAAATTTTATGCAAATATTTTCATGCACATTGTTTTCTAAAAAGTTGCTTTAAACATTATGAGGCACTACTTTAATAAGCAGTATTACCTCATGTACTTCTCCGTTATTTTGCCTGGCAAGACATAAAAGGGGGAAATCCAAAATTTTAATTAAAGTGAAATGTCTCAACCTGGAATTTGCAAAAAGGTGTCTTTTTCAGTGCCTTCAGCTTACTTAAACTCATTAAAACTGCTAGAGTTACAATACATAACTGGTAATGGTATCACTGGATCTGGTAATGGTACAAAACATTACCATTGAACTACAACTTCCAGGATTGTACTTTTAAATTCTGACATATTGCAGTTGAAGGGGCATCAGCAGAGGGTTGACACCAGCTCATCAGTAACCTCAGGAAACTGCAGGCAAACTCAGAAGCTTGAGGGTTGTTTGTTGGGGTTTTTTTATATCTCCTCTTTGTACCTCTCACTTCAGACTTCATGTTGGTCTTTCAGTGTTGAAATGTTCATTCTTACTGGTTCGGTTTCTGCTGAAACAATTACTTTATAACTAGTACTTCACAATAATTTTTCATGATACTCCTCTGCAGGAGGAGGATAACTTTTAATGTCAGTGTGAATATGACTATATATCTGTAGCATTCAATTTATAGCACACATGTGGAAAATCTTGTAAACTGCCCTTCTCTTGATAGACTGTGCAGTAAACTGTACAGTATTTTAATTAATTTCTTAATTACAAACCTAAAGTGTGGTGGTTGAAATCTCACATGCATGCACAGCTGAGATTGTTGCTTTAGCCTAACTAACACAAGGCAGATCAAGGCAGAAATGCTCAAAATATGGAGAACCAGCTGGAAAGACAGATACTGGCTCCTGCCTGCTTTTACTCACTTCCTATTTTTTTTTCCTTCTCTGATAATTACCAGATTACTTTTTCCAAGCCTAATGTTTTAACCTTCTAGAAATCTCAGAAGCCTGAAATACTGCAACAGAGAAATTAGTATAAAACCAGGGACATTCAGTTGACTGACTTAGCAGTTGTGTTTCATGATAAAAGCCTAATCATTTGTGTATTTGCTGTCACTAATTGATCCAGGTAACTGCTGTCACAGGGCAGATGCATGTGAAGTAGGACATCCAGGTGCAGTGAGCACCAAGTCATGCACAAATTCCCATTTCTGTAATGTCACCACAGAGTAAATATAAATTCCTCTCTGATTGTACTCATTCAAGTTTGAGCTCCCATTGCTGATCTTTACTCTTGTAACCCTTCACACTCCTGACTTGAAAACCTAAGCCATCTTACAGTGATGAGACTACTCATAAGAACGGCACAGAAGACCAGTCTGTTGCTTCAGGCCAAGTGTCTATCTGATTTTATTTCCAACAGTGGTCAGATGTGTTGGCCCTTCAGAAGAATACATGGCCTTTCCTCCCTTCCTCTGGGAGTTTTTAACTGTTGAAGTTCAAAACATTTCCTGAATGTGATGGAGTTGGTTTCATTATTAAATCCCAATGGATCTCCTAAGTTCTCATCCAGTTCTCTCCTGAAAGGTGAGGTATAAAGCATGATTTGGAAGATGTTCTTTTGAAATACTTAAGAGTTCTTCCCTGATCTCTCATGTGCCTAACAGCTTGGACCTTGGCAAATCTCAACCAAAGTATTTTAGGAGGGCAAGAGCAGAGCTTATGGCAGACATAAGGGCATTCATGTGAGTCACTATGCCAACAGTGGCTTCAAGTGCTGCACTCACGCCTTTCCCAGGTACCCACACAGATGTTAGCTAAGCATGGGACCAGCACTGAGCTAAGCAAAGTCCAGTGCCCTCTGCAGCAAACAGAACTGATGGAGACTGAAGAGCACAGGCAGATCTTCTCATGTTGCAAAGGGAACAGGTTCTGGGTGCAAAGAGCCACTCCTGCTACTGCTTTTAAGAGTGCAGAGGTAGGACTGGGTAATCAGCAGCACAGACCTGCCACTGCGGACTGCAGTGTTCGTGCCCTGCTGCCTCTGTGTTACCTGCCACTCTCTCCTTGCTGATAGTCTTGCTAGTCTTCATCTACTTTACCATTCCAAGCACATTTAAATCATGCACCATAGCCTTCCATGAAATGCCCACTACCTAAGTGGTAGTAGAAAAGATCTGTGACTAGCTTAATACTTCATTTTCAGAGGACTAAAACTAGGCAAGAGTCTGCCACTCCCTTCTACTTCATCAAAGCCCTTAATCCTTTTTATTTTTCTCATACATAAAATACATGACATGCCTGCTTTTAACAACTTGCAACCAAAAGCAGAAGGCACCAAGATTTTGCAGAGAGAGGCTCTGTTTAGTTAAGGAAGAATCAGATTTCTGCACAGCCATACACCTTAGAGATGACACGAGGCTGTGGCTGTTCCACTCCAGACCCGCACAGCACACTCCAGGGCTCGCCCTCAGCACATGTGCTGCAGCAGCAGATAGTGGGGATGTGCAGGTGCCTTGCACAGCACAACCACGCCTATTTTGCTGCACTCAGAATATTCTGAATCCTACCTTTGCAGCAGGAGCTTTCTGTGTGACTCTGTCAACAGAAGGTTATTGCCCACACCAAGCAGAGTTTTGCTGGTTTTTCTTTTAAATACACTTACTATCGGAGCGCCTCTCAAACTCTAACACTGCCTCACATTTGATGCTAATTGTAGTGATGCTGGTTGGTACTGTAGTTGTATATGCCAGACATGTTGGATTTAAAAAAAAAAAATTTAAGAAGCTGTAATAATGGTGCAGTCTCCTGAGAATACATTTAATTCTGCAGTATAAAATAAAATTAAATTCTTCAATCTCAAAAACTATTAAAAGGTTGTATTTAAAATGCATGAAGCATTAAAAAGACATCAAAATTAAAATAATCTCATAAATCTCTTCATTTAAAAGACTTATTAGAATACAGATAGAGGCAGAAAACAGCTGCCCTGCAGACTAAAGCAGTAAATTATGACTATTTTAACTTTTTTTCATTTTCATCATTGAAATTTTCCTCACAGAATTACTGCAGTAGTATAAAAAGACCAACTGCCCCTATATTTAACATGTGAATGGTAAATTATTTTTCAGTGGACTTCACAACAGATAAGCTGTATACTCTTTCAAATGTCAGCAGACTATGGGATCGGTTCCAGACAAAGGAGGTGGGGAATATTTTCAGAAATCACTATTGCATGCAAAACTATAGAATTAATCAGCAATTCATTCTCTTCAACACAACAGCAGCGGGACACTGCAGCCATTGTGACTCCAGCACTCCAAACTCCTCCCGCACCCTCTTGGCTATTAATTTTTAATAGGATCCTGAAGTTAGATATATTTAAATATTAGCAGGCTGACTTGTGAAGTGCTAAGCATGTAACAGCTCCAGGAAGTTTGCTTATTTAGGATGCTAAACATCATGTTAAGAGCCTCCATTCAGTCAAGAGTTAGGCTCCTCTTAAAAGTAAAGAGCCTTCCTCTCACTGAGCAGTACTGAGAATGGTGCGAGAAGGTTCGAGGGCAAAAGGTGAAGATACACAAGACAGGAAAATAGATGTTCATTTCATTATCAATCAGTAATATTCAACTTTTTTAAAATGACAGACAAATTAAATTTTTCAGCAAGTGCCCTCACTCCTCAGACCGTCATTTGTCAGTCTTGATGATACCAGAGCATTCCTTGAAGTACAATTAAACATTAACGCTGATTGCTGCTCAAAGTAGCTCAATCCAGGGAGAAGGCAAAGAAAAAACCCAAGGGAAGAAGAGTTCACACTATTTATCCCCCATCTCATCAGTTCTCCAGTAGTATGATCTTGGAACACCCAGGCTGTTGATATAGGAGATTTCAGAAGGAAATGCTAAGGATGCACAAACCTAGGGAAATGAACAACAACAACAACAAAGCTAGCAAGGGGGAAGGGAGGCAAAGTTAAATCAAGAGGATAAAGAGTGCTCCCACATAGCAATTTGCTGGTTTTGCTTCACTGCAAATTATATCATATGATATTATAAGCCACTTTTCCTGACAGCAATGTGCATTACTGTGCACTGTAACTTCCTTCCTGCTTACAAGAGATAAGATTAGTAAATGTTTGCTTTATTAACAACAAGTTGAAATGCTATTAAACCAACTTAATTGATGGTACAGTTACACGGAGTCTGCTTTTTGTTTATATTTTTTCAAAACTTACACCTGCAACAGAAGTTGACTTCTCTCCAAAAAAAGGGAAAAAAAAACAAATCCAAACAAACAAAACAACAAAAATGAAAAACCAAGCAAACAAACAAAAAATTTGCTGTTCTAATTCCATGCACTTTCTTCCAACACCAGCACCTGTTTGGATTGTACAAAGCTTCTTAGCTATAACTCCAACAAGGATAACTGAAGTGCTGAAGGATAAAAACTCCATGTATTTTATTCACCTTTCTCATTGCTAGATTACCATTATGTTTGGTCACTGAGGTTCATCTTCTGGGCTGCAAATAAAGCAAGTAGTCAACCAGAAGGCACAATCTAAACCCAATGGGTTAGTGCATCATCAATAAAAAACCATTTCTGCCCTTCTTTTACTTTAGCCTAAGGTTAGCTTCCTCATGAGTGGCTCTGGATGCTTCTGTAACCTTCTCTGCAAAATGCTTATGCAGAAGAACATTGTGTGTTGTACAGCTGCTTCAGGAAACTGCTGATAATGGCAAGCTTAAACATACATCATTAAGAACACACCAACTCTCTACTGGAAACCCAGAGATGAGGAACTCTCCATGGGGAACAGAAAACCTCTTAATTTAACTGCCAACGTAAACTGTAAAGGATGATGGTGCTGCTCATCTGACAGGGTTCTTGTTCCAGTTTGTTGGTTCCCTCATCCTATGCCTGAACCAAGCTAATCATTGTTATTTACAGCAAATAACACACAATTTAAAAGTTAATCTGTTTTTTTAAATGCTGCAAAGCAAGTCAATTATACAAATCTCTAAGTGTAATTCCCACTTAATATAAATATATCAGATAAATTGCAAGTCAGATCTTATTTAGTTAGTAATACCTTGACAAGCAACATTATTATACCCTTAATTTATTATGTCTTCAATTGATCAGTCTCTTACCTGATTGTTATAAGAACATAACGATCGGTACACAGTTGTCAAGATTGTCATATACACTAGATAGTAAAAGCCCAAATGAAATTTGGACTTTTCCTAATAAAATCTATCCAAACCTATTTTTTATTTACACACAATGATCATTTGCAAGCTAATGCAGTCTGCAGAAAGACAGTAATTATGCTTCCTTACAGAATTTTTTCTTTTAACAACTCTGACATAATATATTTTGATGTCTGCTGGAACCATATCAAAATTTTAAGCATATGACTGCAGGCTCTATTATGTTAGTCAACATGATTGGGGGGGGGAGCTGACTGGTTCATAAGAAATTTATTTTGATTACACGATATTATTTTACATTTCAATCACATGGTGACCTGCCTGGTAGAGTGTCAGAGTGAAAGATGAGTTTGTATTCAGGGCTTCAAATGTTAGGAGGGGAAAAAAAAATCACAGTAGTATTTCTTATGACTTATGAGATGAAGCAGCAGAAATCCCTTGATGTAGCAAATTGTAAGTTTGAAGGATTTACACAGCTAGATCCTCTGTAAACCCAGGGTAGCCTCATTCACATCAACAAAAAATACTGCCAAAGAATCTGATGCTCTGTCATCTCATACGCTACCAAGGTTCTGCAGAAACTAAACTTCAGTGTTAGCAAAATGCCTCCATCCTTCTTTGTTATGAAGGAGAAAGCCAGAACTGAATACGGATGCCCAATCCTTAGCATACCCTAAAAACGAAATATGCTTTTTCTTGTGGGCCCATGAAACCACCTTTTCATCCACTTGTATACTCAGTTCAGGGGAATGGGAAACCCATCAGAGTTGGAAATGGTCATGGTGGTAAGGGCAGAGAGAGAGAATTGCTTGGCGTAATGAATTACTTTTCCACTGTACTATAATGTATACACACAAAAAAAATTCACTCTATATATACACACACAGACCTAAACACACACACATATACACACACTTTTATAAAGATCCAGTGAAGCGCAATCTGTAAGACTGCAGGATGGCAGTCCCCACTGTCAGGCTTCTGCTGCAGAAAGACAGAAGCTGTCTGCAAAAGGGAACAGGAAGGTGTTTGCTAACATTACACATCCTTTTCTTAAGGCGCAACTGTGCAAACAGTTTAAGGTCTGCACACTGTTAAACCCTTATCCCTGAAGATGCTGTGAGAATTCCAATTAATTTTAGATTTCATTTAGTAACTTGAATACATTAGGTAAGCAATCATCACAACATCCTGCAGAGTGCTTCACACAGCTCCATATCATATAAAGTGAAGGCTCACCCTTCTTGCACAGATACAAGGTGCAAGAAACACTCGAGGTAAACCAATCTTTAGCTGTGAATTAGCAGGGTCTGGAGATGCACACCTAGATTTGAAGGCTTCACTCAGGCTCTTGGAGAAAATCAGAGAAATGGGACAGAACAGATCCGCACTCCCAGTCCAGCCCCACTTTCCCTCCCACTGACCGTGTTTATTGTGAGGAGGGATCACTAAGGCTGCTCAGAGCAGAGCCTGCACACAGCGTTCCTCCATGGAGGCAGCAACTACAGCCACCCATGGTCTCTGTGAGGCATCTGTGACCACCCCTTCAGACAGAACCCACAGAACGGGTCATTCAGAAGGCAGTACCACATGTCAGCTATGATCCTCAGGGACTGTGCACAGGTATGTATTTTCTAGCATATTCTTCTTCTCAAAGGAGTTCTCAACTGCACTGCTTGAAACCTTGGCATACCAAACCAGCATTTCACATAATATACGACAACCACGTACCCAGCCCAGCTGTTGTTAGCATGATTTTTTTACCTCTACTTTTCTGTCGAAGGGGACCTTATACTGCCTGTTGGCTTGACTTATCTAATTTTTCTATTTTTAGAATGAGTCATACTAGGAAAAACACACTAGAGGGCCAGTCTGGGAAGACAGGAAGATCCCAGATGGTGTTAGTTGTCATAGATTGACTACAGTGCCATGACAACTTACAGCAGCTGAGCTGAGGGCCTGCTCCACTCCATTTCATCATGTTGAATATTATGTTACATTTTAATGCATATTTACTAGACTCACATTTGTCCCCCAGCTTTAGCAGTGAGCTCTGATTTAGCTTAATGCATCTGTGAGACTGAAATTCCTGGTTATCCAACTCCAAATTATCTTCAGGTTTAGGACAGTCTCTTGAGACCCTCAGATAACCACGTTTTCCCTGTATAACACAGCAGTCCTATAACCACATTATAATGCAGTTTTGTCTCACCTATAAAGGTCAGGGCCATAATACAATTTAGCAGTGAGGGTAAAATATGATTTACTTCCATCCACAGGCAAGACCAAATCATGTTATAACACTGAGGGTAGGGGAAAAACTATCAGGTTACAGCACAATCCTCCAAAGTCATTTTGCCTGTTACAACCATAAACTCTGCCTTAGCACCTGATAGCAGAGGGAGCACAGTACTTAAGCAGACTACCTCAGTTCCTGGGAAAAATACAACTCTGCACGCTGTTAAGGGAATTCATAATTTCTACTGCTGATAGTGCACAGAGTGACCAAGACCTCTGAAGCCCCATCTGCTGAAATCAATGAAGCCAGAAGAGGCATCGAGGTCACTAATTAATTGTTTGTGTATGATAGTTCATGATCTCATAACTACCAACATAAATATTCATCCCAGTCCTGGCAACTCCAACCCAAACCACCGAGACCTCCGACAGAGCATGTACTAGAAGACCACAGTGGACCTTCCTGGAGCATTCAGCACTTATGCTTTTAACTGGTAAAACGTCCCCCTGGGCCATGGCCAGATAAGCTTAGGCTCCAGATGCCTCTACTCTACCTAAGGATCAGACTTTAAACACAAAGAACAGGCATCAATTCCCATGCAGCCTCTCTGCTCTGTCATACCAAGCAATTCCCAGTTGTGGCCAGGGTCTATTCATACCTACCATTCCTCTTCACAGGCTTTTCAAAGAAATAAGGCAGCAAATTCTGAAACTAGTCTTGTGTACTAGTCTTCTGACTGCTTTCACACAGATATAAGCCACGATCTTACCTTCACAGTCAGCGTGTTAGGCCACATTCTTGCTGTCATGCTTGCTTTAGTAAAAACTATTTAGCTCTGCAGTCAACTTGGCACGTCAGCTCAGTTGCTTACACAGAGGCACCTACCTGAGAGCACCCTCACAAGGCTAGATCTAACACACTATATCGGGGATGCCTACACCTTTCTGGGCTAGCAAGCAGAGGCTGTCCTAGCACGTATCAAATGGCATTAGCCACCTCAGTTCAGGTAACTCAATGATGCCGTGGTGATTTCTTCAAATATTTAGCAGTTCAGTTTTACAACTCTACAGGTCACACTAGAAATTTTAACAGCGGAGGAGACAAAGGACATTAATACTTTTAAATGGTCATCCATGCACCTGGGAACAAGGGTGAAGCAAAGACAAATTAGGCAGAATTTCAACCTCAGATTTCAAAATGGGAGGAAAATTTCTTTCTCTATCCTAAGACCTCACTACAATATTTCCCTCAACCTTTAAAAAAATGGTTTATATACAGATTCTAAAATACTCAGTACTTAGCTATGGTTGATTATAAAAGTGAATTAAAAATATCAGCCCAATACCCAAAAACTTGCTCTTGCAGCTCAACCTCAAAGATATGTTTGAATTAAAAGAACACAAGCCTGTGGGGAACAGTCCAACTATGGGGGCAACCACTTGCATTTCAGGAGACTACAGGTCTATTCTCCTATAAGTTTGTAACCCCAAGCAAGTCACTTAACTTATCTGTGCCTCAGTTTCCTCATCAGTAAATCACAGTACCCATTCAGATGTGTACAGCACTCTAAGCAATGGCTGGTTACATCACACTTTCAAACCCATCCTGCAAGATCTGCCCAGGCCACAGGGATCATGTAATTAAGTAGATGTGAATGGGGCTGCTTGGGCTCCTCAAGGTGTGCAAAACCAGCTCTTTAATTTTCAGTTTTCCAAAAATCTTGCTTGTTCCCTAACACTTCTTTGTAGCTGCTTAGCATTTATTCTGAACTACATAAAACAACAAAGAGTCAGAAACATCTTAACAAAATTCACTTAAGATGTAATTCTAACAAAGTTCTTCCTACACGCAAAAAAAGTAACTGACAGTGAATGTTTGGTAACTTTGACATGAAAAAAAAGGGGAGAGATAAAATGCTTTTATGCAAATTTGATTTCCCTATAATAATCTAGAGCTATTCTGCTAGAAGGAATTATCTCCGCAGGCTGGCAGCTGCAGTAGGCAGTGAATTAAAAATGGCTCTGTATATGGGAAAATCTGTTCTATAATCAGTGCTATTCTTAGAGAGGACATCAATCTCACAAGCTCCCACGATGCTCTCTTCGTGTGAATGACATACCACTATGATGTAGAAACTCCCATTACATCACTGGCATTGATTTCCTGAACACAAGGAATACACCACTAACATGCAGGGAAATTATACAGGAGTGACTGCACGATTTTGTATTTTCCATTTAAAAATCTGCAGCAGTAAGTGACCCTACAAAAAAAATTTAACAATAATTCATGCAACTGGACTTGAACTGCACATTCTCACTGCAAGGCTTCAGTTTCTGCTTGCTGTTTTTATACAATAAGCTCTGTTCCCAGGTCACAAAACATCAAGATAGCAGATATTGCCTGAGTTTTCCTTGAACATTAAAAAGGCACATGCCAGAGGAAGGCATTTTATGAAGTAATCGACTGCTGCAGTTCTTCACATAAAATGTCACTAATGATGCAGCTGTGTGACCAGAAAAACAAGAACAAAAAACAAAACAAATGCATCTATGCCACATAGATTGTATTTCAGTCTTGAGTTCCGGATGTAGGACCCAGTCTCACTGTCAAATCAAAGGGAGTTATACTGTAAATAAATAACACCTCCTATGCACAAAATGATTCCCACCTACATCTGACTCTAGTGTTTCCTCAGTAATCTTTGTCCTCATGCTTCACACGTACAGTAATCCTTCTTCTGCTGTGTCACATGCACTGTAAACCGTCTCAGCTTGAGTGATGGATTTGAAAATTAAACAACCTAGGGGGCTCACTGTTTTTAAAAATCATTTTATATATCATTTTAAAATAACTTTAGGTAACCTGACACGAATGCTAAGCCACAGGATCTATTAATTCAAGATTTACTCTCCTATGTTACAGTTTTCTCTGACAAACTGACTTACAGAAATGTACAAACTGCATTGAAGAAAAACAAACACAAAATATACTGAAAAAATGCCGTAACTTCTGCAATTCATGGGAGTTCTTCAGATAGTCATATCTTTGGCACTTGTGTGAGGCACAACAGTTTCCAAAACAGAAGGTGCCTTTTCTTCAAAAGATGAAATTTCTTCAAAGACTGAAGTGAGACAGCATACCTTAACCAGAGAAATAAAATTTTATGTTGCTGATCAGCACTAAAAACATCTTTAAAAACTATGCTCCACCTTTTCTTACATCATCAAACTGTGTTTGCATCACCCAAACACATCACTTTACTGTTGAATTGATGTCCTGAGTTATTCCACTGCTTTCGTCTGGGGGTTTTTCATTATGACAACCTGGGCTCTCTGCCACGAAAGGCTCATGTCCCTCCACCTCTAACTCTCAGATGCCACAAGGAGGTGGGCTTTCCTCTTGTGTGGGGATAATACTGAACACATTGCACTTCTCTGGGAACTCCAAGCCTGACAACTCTGTGGGGTTAATCTAAAAAACAGCTGCATCCATTTTGCTCATTTCTCTCCGTGGATAAACTGCAAATTGCATTTGAAAATAAAATAAGTTATTTCTAACCTTTCAGCTGGCAGTCAATATCTTGGTAAAAAAGGACGTAATTTATGACACTGATGATGTGTGGCTGCTTTCCAGAGACTGTAAACCAGTTTTCAGCCTGCCTTAATGCTCATTTAACAGTCAAAGAGTTTCACTATTTAAATAAATGTTAAATAAAAAGCAAGTGTTGGAGTGAAGTTGGTCCCTAGATTGCTATCTCACAGCTCAGTAGTTCCTAGCCACTCTTGCAACACGTAAGTATCAGCAGTATTTTATTCCCCATGCTTGGAACACAGCACTCCTCTTTCCTTCCTTCTGACCCGTAGGTCTCTGAATGGGGAAAAACCCCTTTGTGCAAGAGAGGAAGTGCCACATTCCACAGCTACACTCAGTTCAGTCAGGAAACAGGGAGCAGGACTTGTCTGTGTGGAGATTCTGACCGCAGATTTTGCTGATTCTTAAAAGATCCATTACAGGCTGGAGGAATCCACAAGATATTCCTTTCTACTTTTCCAAAGTCCAGCCATAAATGAAAAGAAAAGCTTTTACAGGATCAGTGCTCCTTTAACAACCCTACCCTGACTTACACTACCTAAAATACCTGCAACAAAACTTGTGTATTTACAGAGACAGAGCAGAAAATTTTAACAGCTCTGACCCCATTAAGCTGAAATCTGCTCTTCGCCAGGCTTGGAAGCTGGGGCCCAAAATTGAGGTCCAAGGCATACAAAACCCACTCTTTGCTTCTAATATTACCCCAAACCTACAGTTTTCTAGGGGGATGAGAGAGACTATCAGGTCATTAAACTGTAACATCTTGCAAAAAGATATAGATGATTCCCTTTCCAGACAAAGCACGACTGTGCAACAGTGGCAGCTTATCTGCAGCTTCCAAGTTATGGGCACCGAAAGCGTTTCACCTGTGACTGGTACGAGCTCTGTGCTGCTGCACGGGCCACTGAGCAACCAACACCCCTGGCTGTGGAAGGAAACCAGGCTGGGCAAGACTGATGAGGCCAATTTTGCTGGTTCCACTGAAGACATCTTATGGATCCTGATCAGCCATGTGCAGATTTTAGTAGTGCAGCTCACAGAATGGGCATCCCCTGATCATGCAGGACAGCAGCTGGCCTTTCCAGTGAAACAGCAACATGGGTGGCCACACCACAATCACCTTTGAGTTTAAATCACATCCATACTACAGAAGCTGTTTCTCTATACATCCTCTGAGAGGAGACCTAACCAATTTCCAGCTTCTGTTATTACAGTATTTAGTTTTCACATTGAATCCGTTCTTCCTCTAACAGAGTGTCAGCAGCACGCAGGACAGGCCAATACAATGCCCAGAGGGTCAAAATTCAGTGATTGATGGATAGTCTCCATACATACAATTTGTAACATAGTAGTACCTTAGACTAAGGCTTAACTCATAGCAGGTGTTGAACTGATTTAATGGGATAAAACATAATACTTTTATTTCTAAATCTGTCTGTGGTGAAAGCAGTCCCTCTTTTAGTTTGCAGGGGGATCCCCTTAGTAATCCATTAGCTGTCAAATGGAGACCTGCTGAGTCGCCTACCCTGCACTTTTAATTAACCAACTACTTCCTTACTACTTGAAAATGCACCTCTATACACCACTAACATGACTCTACTGCAATCCTGTGACTATCCAGTCCTGTCTGCGGTGTTAATGATGAAATGCCTTTTGCTCCTCTGTGCTCTGAAAAGCTGACCTAGCCAAGAGAATTCAATTAGTTGCACCTTTTAGGTCATCACCAGAACTGCTTGCTAAATAAACTCAGATACCTCTATGCAAGCCCAAAATGGATAGAATGGATCTGTTTGCTTAACCACCTTAATAAACAGGATGAAATGTTAAAAAGAATAACCCAAAGTTTCATTTGCCAAACTCAAAAATAAAAAATATTCTTTTAATTGAAGTACCTGTTGTACACTACTCACCAGGACAATAAATAAGAAACCTGGCTCTATTTTTAGAGTATCACTTTTCTGATGACAAACATCACAAATATGATTGAAATTTTAGTCATATTAGACAAGTGATTTTCAGTCTTCTATCCTACCAGAGTAGTACCTGAGATTTCTACTCAGAAAAACAGGAAAAGCAGAAAGGTCACACACCAGCACACCATCTAAGATTATCAGGTGAAGGAGGAAGACTGATGTAAAGCCTTAGGTCTTACGTAATAGACAGTCCACAAAAACTGACTTATTAATTCCTGCACAAAGCTCATACCTGCTAAGCTACTTGCTATAAGTATCATTTAGAAAAAGTCTGACTTGATTTAAAGATGTCAGCTGACACAGGAGTCACTACATGATGAAGTAATTAGATTTGACGATAAACTGGGATGTAAAAATACAGCACAAGTAGTTACAGTTTTCTAACTTCAGCTACTGGATGTTAAGAGCTATATTTTTATTTCCAGATAGAAGAACTCCCCCCTGGTAGAAATCCTCTCCTGATGGAAGGAAGGACAGACCTAGAGAAAACATCTTCTAAATATAAAGATGGAGAGGCATCCACACCAACAGAGGGTTTTGGAGGTTATTGAAGCTATTCTTAAGCTCTTAATTTAATATACGCAGCACCAGTGGCCAACTTCTGCAATCACTTCTGTCAGTGGTACTTCTCAAATAAATTCTGGTCTAAATGCAAGCATAACAACATATTGCAAGTGTTGGCCCTGTGTTTTCCCCCCTTATTGCTTACTTTTGGCAGTAAAGAGAGAGAGCTTCAATGACTGAAGAGACTACCTCACCAACCTTCATCTATGAAGTTCTAGTAAAGTTCTCATTCAGTTCTTTCAGTGAGCTACAAAATGAAGGCATTTCTTTGCTGATAATTAAAATGGAGATGAGTAATCTGTTTTCTTTCCTGGGTGTTAAGGTTTTGGTGGTTCAAAAATAGCAGACCACAGTTGGCTTACACCAATCCAGCTAAAAATGGCTTGATGGTGCCACTCTCTCAACTACATGCTCGATGTTTAAATGACACGAGAAAATGCTTAGTAATCCAGCTGCTGTTTGTCTCAAAGTTCGTGACTGTATGATCTGAAGTGGCACTATACAAACTAAATTTACAAACCTTTGCCACCTACAGATACTTTACACTCACAGCCCAAAAAATGCACAGGCGGCCGTTCCACCGTGGAGGAACAGTGACACCTAGTGCCCGGTGCCTCCGCGGGCTCCGCTCGCCAGCTGCGTGGGGACACAGCACGCCTGGGCACCAAGGGCCTCTCCTCCAGCACACCACCATGGCCCCAAGCCACCTCTGCTTGTGACATCCTGTGGGCCTCAGTTCGGGGTGAAAGAGGGGAGAAAGGAGATGTTATCTAGATGTAACCATCCACAGGAATCAGGAGCGGCACAGGAAAGGCAGCCTGATGCAAAAACAGGTCTTGGAACTCTGCAATTTACAGGCATCCATCTTCCAACAGTGGTGGGGAATCTGGATAAAATATCTTTAAAAACACAAAGGTTACACAGGAGCCTTGGTATTTTATATTTTTATGAAGTGCTCAATCTATATTTCTTGTTGGAAATGTCACCAACCTTTGTGACTGAATTACACCCTTGGACTTTATGGAAGACTGCAGATTGCACCATTGTGTGTACGCTCCGCTCGGCAAAATTGCAACACGACAATAATTTGCTGAAAAGTAGAAATCCTTTACATTAAAATAGACTCTTTCAACAAAATAATATACCTTGGAATAGGATCTGTACCATACATAATTATGCTATATTAAAAAAAGGTTAAGATATGATATGCAGTCTTTTTAATTAAAGTTTAACATACATTAACATTTCTAGATGAAAACCTGCCATTCTGAGAACAGTTTTAAATTCTGCTTTGATTATTTTTTTTTCCAGAGCACTGAAGCTATCACATAACTGAATAAAAAGGACTAACAATGTCAGATTCTTTGGTAATTAATTTTGTGTCCTACTGCAGACGTATGAAATTCTATCAGCATTATCTTGACAGGCATGTCAACTCTTCTGAAAAATTCCTATCCATTATTTTATAAACTTTATTGCAATTTTGCATTTTTATTAGATATGCAAGCTCTACAATACAAGTTGTACTTTATGAAATTAAACTACTGTAAAGTTAGTTATTAGCACCAGGAAATAACAGCATCGCCAGTATAAAAGGAGCATAAACCTCAAGATAATTGGGTCAGATTTTGCACAGTATCTTTATTGCATCAGATCTATAACACTCTATTGCACAATTGTTACCTTCTTTGCAGCTTTGCAATTCATATTATATGAATTACAAGTGTCTGAGAGAGGTATCATAACTTCTATAATATTGCCAAAAAAAAATTGAAAACCGCAAGGACTTAAGAAAAAGAATAAAAACCTCTTATCATTTCTACATGATTAAGTAGGCATTCCTGCTATCCTAATACATGGTGCTAGGTATTACAGCAATCTAATCAAAATTGGTCAGCAAGACCGAAGTATATCTTTAGGTTTATCATTACAGTAAGGAGAAAATACAGTAACTTCTGAAAACCTCAATCTGTTTCTATATACTACATTTTCTCCCCCTTAAAACTGAACAATCTTCTCCCCTTTTTTGTCTCACTAATAACGGCAGAAACATCTCTTCTTTTTCTTTCTTTGTTCTGTACATCAACAAAGATACCAGCAATTAGCAGAGAAGAGAAAGCGAGTGGAATCTTACAACTGCCAATCTAAAAGCCTATAGATGCACCAACTGATAAAGCTGAGTCAGAATTCATCAAGAAAGGGAAAATTATTTCTCCTACTAACCTCATATGAGAGAAAATAGTATTTGACAAGTAATCTGAATGCCAACCTGATTTCTCTTCTCAGGTACAACACTGTGGATGAGGGAAAAATCCAGTCAAATACTTCTGAATGCTTCTCCTAGGACGCTCTCCATGGCATTTTTCCCCATGAAACAATAAAGCACCTAAGCACATACGTTAGCTTTAGAGGTTCAAACAGTTAGATGATTTCATTACAGCCATCCCATTTTTAAACCTGTGCTAAATGGCCTTGCCAGAGGATTCCAAAAGAAAAAGCAGACCAAGAGAAGAAAAGACCCTGGAGAACAAATAACACAAGAAATACCTGGATGTCTCTGGGATTCTTAAGCGGTACCAATGCTATTTCTGTCCAAGCAAATTAAAAGGAAGCAGGGGCTGTATGTGACAAAACTGGTGCTAGAAAAACAGATGGTTTGCACTGCCAGCAGGCAAAGACTACTTCACCCACTGAAGCTACGCTAAAGCCAGAAAAGTACATCTGAAAATAAAAATCAAGACACACTGTCAGTTTTAGCATCCAACCCCATCTCAGTATGTCACAAGCACAAGGGAGATTTGCCATAAAAACATAATTTGAGTATCATCTCTCATCATTCAATACGATTTTTCAACTCTTTCAAAATTGCATTGAAAAATCTATATAATGTGTGCTTAGATTAATGAACTGTTTGAATCTGGATCAATACGCACTCAAAGATTTGAACTGTTGACACCTGCTGAATACAGCTGTAAGAATGCTTCATTCAGCTTATAGCCAATCAGTACTTTGTAACTACAGGGGTTCCACTTAATAAACAAGCAATTTAATATATGACCTCTGTAGATTAATTTCCTGAGAGCAAGTAAATAATCTGGATCCAAAATTTCCATGATTATACATATAATTACAGTATCACTTACCAATTAACACATTGATTTAAACCTTCTTGGGATTATGTACTTAAGTATAAAATAGGTGATTCAACCATCACTCAAATACTAAGCATCTCTTTAAGATGGCAAAATCATGAGCCACAGAGCACTATGCATCTAATTTCTCTTGCAGAAGAAAAATATGTTATGGTAATAGAGATTATGAGATATATATCATAATTACATGCACAATGGCTAGCTGGGGCTATTATGCAATAGCTGGACCTACCGATATGCATCATGAAATTGCTCTTCTTTTGTAGTAGGAGCAAAGCTTTTTATATGCTGTGGTTCATCTAAGTCTCCCACTGTCTTTTACCTAATAATAAAGCTGAGTAAGTGTTTGGACTTTGGTTTTTTATTTCACACACACACACAGCAACCTGACCATAGTTATCAGTTGTCTAGCAGATACACAAACAAACAGGATGGTTTATTGCTAATCTAGGATGGTTTATCGCTTCACTTTCAACAAGGGCAATAATTAATGCAGATTTACATTCTATAGTAGTTCTTGACAAAATTGCCTGTTCTAAACATTAATACAGCTTTCTATACAGCAGCACTGCAGTACACGAAGACAAATGAAAATCAACTACACAACTCTTGCAGATCTTATTAAGTTAAAATATTAATTCAGAGTGGCAAGTGAAAGTAAGGATGAATATCCAAGAGACTATGCTTGTAAGGTGTATTTCCTGTCACATTTTGTTTTTAATATTAAGACCTTTTTATCCACTGTTCAGTTGAGTATCTGTCATTTCACGCATATACCTCGAGGGGAAAAAGAATTCACATCTGGAAGGAAATCATTATGTTCTTCCATTTTTTCCTTATCTCTTTCTTGTGAGTAATCTTTTCACATAGAAAATCAGAATATATAATAAACAGCCACATTTCAACACATGATATTACTTGCAGTTTCAAAACTGTACAACATAGATAAGTAACTTTCAGAAATAAATTTTGAAAATCTGATAAAATTAAATGTACAAGATTTAGGGAAAAAAAGTAATATAACTACAAAAATTAAATAGCAGGCTTAAAATACTTTATTTTTATATAGATCTTTCGATACTATGTACATTTCATGTCGTAGAGTCATGGAATGGTTTGGGCTGAGAGGGACCTTATAGATCATCTAGTTCTAAACCTCCTGCCATGGGCAGGGGCACCTTCCACTAGACCAGGTTGCTCAAAGCCTTATCCAGTCTGACCTTAAAACACTTCCTGGGATGGGGCATCAACACCTTCTCTAGGCAACCTGCTCGAGTCTCAGCATCTTCACTGTAAAGAATTTCTTCCTTAGATCTAATATAAACCTACTCTGTTGCAGTTTGAAGCCCTTACCTTTGTCCTATCACTACATGCCCTTGTAAGAAGTGCCTCTATGGATTACTTGTAGCACCCCTTTAGGTACTGGAAGGTGTTTTCTTTTCTCCAGAGTTTTCTTTTCTCCAGGCTGAACAACCCCATCTATATAATATGACTATCACTGAGAATCACAAGTATCCAACTGTTAAAAAGATTAAAAATTTAAAAAAAATTAATTTAACTACCTTAAGATACTTCCAGAAAGTGCATCAGTAGTAAAAGTTGTGGCATAATGCAGAATTTCCTATTATCGTTGGACTTTTTTGCAATATGCACATAAATAATGCAGTAGGTATATGTGCACTCTCCTAAAACATACATATATACAACAAAGCCATAAAATTGTCCTCTGTGTCAACCACTATAATCCAGCTTTGAAGGGAACCAGGATGTTGTCAGCAGATATTCAGCAAAACAGGAAACCAAAACCAGTAAAGAAACAATTCATAGTAGGAATAATATATAGTTTCCTCAGGCATTAACTTGCAGATAATGACCAGTATTGACTTTAAACTATGTGTTATACCTTAGGTATGGTATAAAGCTCACAGCAGTTCCATAGCTAGTAAGCAGGTGATGCAATCTTGCCATAAACACTCACACTGTTACAAAGCTAGTTTGCACAAATGGATTTCTCCCCCTCTCCAATGTTGTCCCACCAGGCAGCTTTATAATGATCTAAAAAATACATGCCTTGAATAGTAGTGCTGCACTGGAAGAGAAAACACCAAGTCCAGTATGCTGACTCAATTTTTAGACAACACATGTTGTACAAATGTTGGCCTGCTCACCTCCCGTATCCCTTCAGGAGAGACAACAGCCCCTTATGTTGTACACGCTCTTTAACACATTTCACTGTGCCCTGCTCTGAAAACTCCTCACTACTGCTTCCCCCAACTCTACTGCTATCTGTAACTGCAACCACGCAGAAAGAGCACTGTATCTCAGTAGAGATGAGGATTCACTTCTATCAAAAAATGTGAGAAGCTGAATCTTTCCACTGACTGTGACAGTTAGTAGGTCAACACTGAATTACCTGGAAAGGCCCTAATTAGATGAACTCTGACAGTGAACAAATTTTCTGGCTGCTACTGTAGGAGTCAAAAAGCATTGAAGAAACAAACAAACCAAAAATCCCACCACACTAATTTGGACACTGGCCTGGAATCCAAGAGATATTCAGATTTAATTCCTAGCTCTACCAGCCTTAGTTCTACGTCCACAGCATCACTCCACTCTCTGAAATCAGGCTGATTCTAAACTGTAAAATCCTACATATGCACCTGGTGCAACCACTGCATTGATGTCATTAAACTGTCTCCACATGGGAGCACCAGCTCAGACATGTCAGCACACATTTCCCTGTGCCATGCGGACATAACCAACTCAGGACGTTAATCTATTTTGTCCACACCAATAAAACAGACGCATCGTAAATACACGTGCACTGGTGCTTGGGAGGGCCACAGCTAACATGATTTTAAAATACCTATGTAAGCTCTGTAGCACAAAATTTGAGTGAAGGCAGGGTAAATGCAAATTCCTAGAAAAACAGATCCACAGGATCTGTAAGCACAGCATGGACTTAAGCAGCAAAGCCAAATTTTGACAACTTAAAATTTAGGATATCAATATGCAACTTATTGAAAACACACAACTTGGCACATTTCTCAAACTTCCCCACAAAGTTTTCAACTCCCCATGATGGTTAGTAAAGGAAATGAAAAGGCTCAGTTCTCTTCTTTACCTTTAGGCACAAGTTTCACCCACAAAACAATTATTTATTTCTGATAGCTGTCCCCCTTTAGCCACCCTGCTGAAAGTTTCTAAAAAACAATGACTTCCCTAAAATGAAAGTTCTGGTGCTCACAATACAGTTGTGCCTCAGCAGAAGTGTTAAGATGTGGGGAAAGGGACTCAGCTAGGTGTTTGCACATTCAGACTGATTGGAAAAAAAAAAATCTAAATTAGTGACACCCACAAGACCTTTAGATCTTTTCATATAAATCTGGGGACAGCGGATCAGCCACAAAAGAGACAAATCTTTTGCAATCATCACAATAGATTTCAAGTAAGTAGGGGCAAGTGTTAACCATGCAGTCAAAATCTCTTAACCCTGAGCAAGATGACAACATAAGACACAGGACAGAAGAGACTCCCCACCAACTAGAGCAGGTGCCCTCTATCTCCAGGCATCCCACCTGAACATCTTTGGTGATAAGGAAGAAAAGAAGTTCACTGAGAAGCAACCTCTCACATTTTTGTCTACAGTTCTAAGACTGAGACATAAAGGTTCTTATTATCACCATTTTTCATTTTCTTGAATGAAGGACACCATTAGGATCTTGAACTGACAACAGTACAGTTTTGAGTTCTGCTAAACCAATAGAGACATTGTAAAGAGACAGCTCTCTTTTCACTTTGAAGTCTAAAACACTATGTTGAGGAGCAGAGGCTGAGCATTAAGGCAACAAGGAAGAAGAGTGCTTCATATTATTGAAGTTGTAATTTATAACTTCACTCTTCAGACAACAGATGCTCTTGTCACCAGGTGCCAAGCAGCATTACTTCGACTGTTACCATCCTGCTCCACAGCGTGTAACATTCCAGGAGCAGCCCAGTCCTGAAATCAGTGACTGCCTCCCCACTGCCAGGCTCCAATAAGAAGGGTAATGCTCCCCTCTAGGGCTTCTGTACATGCTGAGGAGAGCAGGGGATACCTAGTGTGAGTATAAACTGAGATTCAAATGATGTTCAGATGCTTCTTCAGACAGACAATGTCTCAAGGCAAAAGGGATAAATGACTGGTCAATTTTTTTTTTTTTTAATGAAAACTTAAAATGAGAAAGACTACCAGACATAGAATCTTAGCATGGTTTAGTTTGGAAGGAACCTTAGAGATCATCTCTACATCCCATCCCTCTGCCATGAACAAGGACAAATTACTTAAGATGTATGTTGTTCATCTGTGCTCTGTTCCTGAAGGATACTCCTTGCATTTACACTCCCTGCTCACCTAACACAGATTGGTAATTCTGCACACCTTAATGGTTCCTGCTCTGTGAACGCTCAGTGTTGGGGTTTTTTGTGTCTGCAACTGCCTGAATTTCCTCTCATTTTCAGCTGCAGTCTCTGAACAGAGGAAATGAAAACCACCAGCAATTTATCCTCTCCATTTACAAGATGTGGTTGCACAACTTCAGAATTTCATTTCTATTGGCTCAGCAGTATGGCTTTATAAATGGCTCCATAAGGTTGTCTGCTCTCTGAGTATTTTAATAGAGTGCTCCTGGAATGCTCTGAGTCTTAATCACAACCAACATGACAAATAATGGGCCACACTGTCAAAACAACTCATCTCCCGTTTGGGTACATATGTGGGAATAAAAGTAGCTGCTGGATGCTAAACACTTTTGCAAATCCAGCCATGTAATTTAGGTGCCCAAATGGGAGCTGAGTTCTTTTAAAATCTGGCCAAATATATTCTTGAAAGGAAGAAATACAGTGAAGCTGTGTAAAGTTCATCCTTTCTTCCAGAAGGAAAGGTCTGGCTTCTTCATGCCTATGAATTTATGAGGAAAAACCCTTTCTCACTATCTGTGATTACAGGTCATGAACATTTCCAAAGCTCACACTGATACTCCTAACTACCTCTTTACAAGAATTACAGAATTACCTATTCAAACATAATCAAAGCGAATGGCACAGAGTCTACAAAGTAGACGTACAAATATACAATCCACATTTGCACTAAAACTTCTCAATGTTTCTCTTACCTGCTCAGGGCTTCTTACATCGGGGTCAGGTCTTCCACAAAACACAGCAATGCTTAAAACATTTTTTTTCTATACTGATTATCACAACCCAGTTCACAATGGTGAGCATGATAAACAAGTAAGGAAACAAGAAAATTACAACAGAGAAAAGCAGAATGGTTCAGTGGTGAAATTTTCAAGCAAGATCAGTCATTGGTCTAGCTGCTGGACCACACAGCCCACTTCCCGGAAATCAGCCATTAAAAAGGCTTTTGAATGCTGACAAACAGAACTCTGTGTGCACAACAGTTTTTCCAAGATTTCTGCATACATAAAACCTACTTTTCTCTTGCGGCTTTCTGTTGATATAAAGCATCAGTAGTTCAAACCACAACCTTACCATTTTGTTCTCCTACTGTAATGGGAAATCATGGATTTTTTTCTTGTTCTGGATTATTCCCATGACTTGAATCTCTACGGAACAACCAATTTCCCGTTTAATTTTCTGAAACAAGACATCACGTTTCAGTATGTCCTGGTATGATTTGGGATGTAGCACCACTCTCTATAAACAGGAAGCAATTTCACCAGCCAAGATGATACGCCTCTTCAAAAGTTGAGCAAGCCAGTGGGATACTTCAGATGCAGCCAGAGTAGGAGACAAGTTATCAAAAAGATGTGCTGTATAAAATAAGTAAGCTAAAAAGAAGAACGATTTCAGTAGCAAAGCACATTCTTATGCTTAAGATGGAGCAGACAGCCAATTTGCTCCCTAAAAAAACTACATTAATCCTTTTTGTCTATTTGCAAGAAACATGCTCACTCCCACAGCCTTCTTCACAATCATCTTACATTCTCTTATTAAATAAACTACAGTTACCATCTAAATCTGAGCACAGGGCTGGCTCCTCGGATGACCCAGTTTCTATTGCTGATATTCAAGAAGGTGTTAATTCTTTTCGTTTGGCAAAGCCCCAGTTCCCAAACAGCTTACTACTGATTTTTATAACACCTCTATTGACAAAATGACAGAGAAGCAAGTTAGCTTACATAATGACTCCTCAGCCCACCTAGTTAGCCACCTATCCTCCAGCACAGCCTTGATGCACAGCATGGACAATCACATGCCAACACATTGGAACGCCAGAAATGCTGAGTACATCTCCACTCCAAATGTTACAGTAGCCTCATGGCATTGCTTCTAATTGCAGGTATCGAAATAATTAAAACGGCTTCCCATACATAATATGTAAAATAATAAAAAGTTTAATTTAATGAGAAAGCTCATCAGAACCTAAGTCTCTTGGAATGAGTTTGCTTTTTATTTTTTATTAAAAGCCTGGCAATAACCTAAATATTAGTCATCTCCCAGTGGGGAAAGACAGGAATTAATTGCTGCTTTGCTACCATGAAGTGCATTTTCATAGGATTGGTTTTCACTGTACAGTAGTTTCTCATCAAAAAATCCTCCTGCATGCCAGTCATTGCTAGTAGTATCTGCTGTTCCATCCACAGGGGACAGACAGCTCAAAGGACTACTGAGGTCTTTGACTTCCAGGTCAGTAATTCAACAAATAGGGTCAGGTAGCAAAATATCTTTAAGTAGATACAATCTATCTTTCAATCCTTGTTTGGTTTGGTTTTTTCTGTTGTTAGTTTTTGGGGGTTTTTTAATATCAATAGCATTTGGGAGAGAATGGAGGGAGGTACCTCCTGCCTTTTGAAACAGAAAATCCACAGATCAAATAAAGCACTTCCCCCAGAACAACTTTAAACCAACATGGAGAAACCATGGTACTACTTCCCCAACAGAGCTGGGAGCTGAATGGACACAGACTTCCTAAGTAATCCCATGCAGCTCTTGTAGGTGTGGAATTATGGGAGGAAAAAAAATATATATATCCAGAGGATGACATGCCATCATCTCCAAGCCATTAATTTCAGATGGCCCTTTCAGAGTTCCTGTTGTCAACTCTGTTGACAACCCTGTTGACAATGCCCCAATATTTGGTGTGTTTCTTAAAGCCACATCTTTGTAACAAAAAAGTACAGAATCCAGCTTCACAACTAGTTTTTCATTAACCTTAGTTTTTATTGCCATTGAAATTGGAGTTTTTGAAAGCCCTCACTGCCAACAATCTAATGACCTCTCTTCTTGCAAAAAGAGCAAAACAGGTTTTGTAGAGGGACATTTGCTTTTCATGCATGAGAGATCTCTGAAGAAATAGCTGCACGTGCAGGCACGAGTGATCATTGGGAAAAAGTCTTCCTGAATTCAAGAAAATTCCCCTCACTGACGCTGATGTGGATAAAGACTAGAACTGTCTCAGGCAGGGGGTAGTAGGGGGTGGTCAGCAGAAAAATGGTTAAAAAAAGTAAGAGAGTAGTTTTTTCAAAGGAGGGATTCAGTGAAGTCCTGCAGGAACTTATTCTAGATCTATAGCTGCTGCTGTCCAACATACTACCAAATGATCCATGAAAAGGATGAAATTACCCTTATTTTGAAGTCAAACATCAAGGTTTGTAGCTATCACCAAGTTATTCAAGAAAGTAAAAAACAAAAACTATTTGACAAGAGTTACCAATGACTGACAATATCATGACAAAATGACAGATGAAATCTATTCTTAATAACTGCTTAAAACAATTCTACATGACATACATGTGGATGGGATCTGAAATAGCTGACACAGTACATGACAAATTCTAGGGTTATAGTAGAAACGTTATGAAATCTAAGCTCAGTGCTCAGGGCTAGTCAAACACTACTACTGGCAGTATTATATCAACATGAAATAGCTGCTTCTCCTTCCTTTTCCCACTCTATATCATTTTATTACGAAAACACTGCAAATAAGATTAAATTACTCTTTTACAGCAACATTTGCAGCAGTTAGGATGTGACATGATAGAAATGAAGTAATTGTCAGATCTGGTGCAGGTGTCCTTTTTCTTTAGATTCCATACAGTATTGCAGCTTTCTTCCTCAAAATCCTTACAGCAAGATTTTGAAATTACATCACGGGTTGCAAAAGCAGAACAAGCTTTTCATAAATTTCTACTACCCAGGCACTATAATAAGAGCCTTTTTTGCCATCTACCTCATTTCTTTGCCAATGGAATGCAGAATCATCATTAGTCTTTCCAGCATGCAGCCAATTAAGTTCCAGTGAATTGTCTCTTCCAGTTTCAGGTGTGTGCAGATAAGCTGTTTTCCCTTGCAGCTCTCCTAAGGGGCATACTTACCTTTTACTGAACAACTACAATCGGTGCAGATTTTAAGAACTTCTGCCAGAAGATGCACAATATTAGAGCCACTTTAAAGAATGCTATTTAATCACCAGGTATCAGGCCAGTGCAGAGAGTGGTGCACAGGAATTAGCTATTCAAAGACACAGTCTTACACTAACATACCCTGATGTAAGCTGACTTTGTGGTTTCCCTTGAACTCAGCATCCAAAAGTGCTTCATATCACAGTAAGTCTAGATATTATTGTGACATATAAGACACACTGGACAGCTTTTGCAGCTCACAAGACACAAAAGGGTATTCTCAGAGCACCTGTTGACAGAAGAAATCTTACATTTCACGACAGGAAGGGGAGGGAGGTAATAAATACAGATTTGTAAATCAGATTATAAAATCTTCATACGAGGCTGTATAAACCTTCATTCTGACTCTGCAGAGCTACTTGTCTGTTAGGCCTTCATGAACAGGCACTTCAAAACTCAATACTCTTCCTTCTGTGATCTTGAAGTTGAAAGTACATCACATTCCACCTGGCTCCTTACTGTCAACGCACCTTCATTTTGCTTCCCTCAGCATCCTATACAGATAGCACACAGGCAACCCACATATGTATTTCCCAGTACTGTATAGTTTCAGTGACAATGAGAAGTTTCTCCTAGTATGTCAAACTCAGGTTAAAATCTTTAAAACCGTAAGAAGTGACTCAGGAATCTGGAAGAGCCTTTCCAATAGCGGTTTATACTCCCAGAAGTTTAATCCTCAGGAGAAATAAAGTGTCACTGGGGGAGTGTACCAAAACTCCTAGTCATTTCTGAGAATATGGCCATTTCTCCAGATATCAGCTTTTTTCTTCACTTTCTTCACATATTTTTCATTTGTTTGTTCTCCTACTTCTGCTATCCTCTTATCTAACCTAATTATGTCTTTTCTTCACCCCTTTTACAAGAGATTCATCTCTTCACACGTTTACCCTTGCCTCTGTAACACCTGGAAGTCTGTGTATACACCAAAAAGAAAATACGGTATTTTGGATTCAAAGGCTTCTTCTTCCACCGTAGTAATGTTCTAGAAGCCATTGTTATGCTTGGCCCCGAGAGCAAAGGATAAATATTCATACAGTGGTAATTCACACTCGCTGCTCATGAGCTGCACACTATCTTAATCTCAGTGCACTGATGACGGGAGACACGTGCTCCCTCTGCTTGAAAGCCTCACACCACCACACATGGGATCCACCTCACAGGCAGAGTGCCAGCTGTAATGCCACAGCTATCTTTCCTCTTTAGCAGTAGTAGGACGGAGCATGTTTAAATTACTGTGAAGGCTGCAAAGGGATACACTGGTCCAGCAGTACAGTATACTGGGACTGCACCCCACTTGCTTTTGATCTCCACAGAGATCCCTGGCTGACTCCACTTCCTGCTATTTCAAGAACTGCCACACTGCTCTCGCTGCACTTCAAATTTAAAGGGCAGCAGAACACTATAAAGCACAAGGCTATTATCCCTGGGTCGTTGGAAAGCCCAGCAATCTCCAAACAATCACGGGTTCAGGTAATAGAGAGGCCCATTTCTGCAGGCTATAAAAGTATGAAGGAGGGGTCTCCCGAGCCAGCACACAACTCACGGCCAGTTGGCGAGCTCTCCTAGTCACTGACAGACAGATTCGTTCCCTGAGGCCAGCTGGCTCAGAAGGAGCCAACAACGGTGATGCTCTAGGGCTTCAACATGGACAATCATGTACGAGAGAGATGGAAAAGACCCAGTAGGTCACCAAGTTCATTTATCTGCCAATGCACAGGAAGATTTATGTGCTAAGAGCATAACCAGTGCACCAACACTTGAAGACTTATATTTTCACATCAAACCTCTGTGATCAGTACTAACACTTGGATAACTGAGGCATCTGGGCTAGAATGGCTCGGATAACCAAGGTCTGACTCATCAGAATATGGAAATAACCATCACTTCCAAATTAATACAGCAATTAGGCACTGACAATACACTGTGGACTGATCTTTTTCAACAAAAGACAAAGTAATCAAAAGACAGAACACATTCGGGAGCCTCTAGTTTAGTATGCTGCTGACATCACTACAAAGACTTCATATTTATGCTCGTATAATGTTATGGCCAAGCACTTGTTTGCTCAGATTACAAAGACCTCTACCTATACTTTTTGTCTCTAATGCCTAGGAAAAGGCTAAACTGTTTTCACTGAAACAGTATTTGTCCCTCCTTCAAAAAGACATAGGGTTCAGCCTTTCCTGGCCTGTCTTGCCAGCTGCTGCTCTGCTGGTTCAGTCATCTCTTGCATCAAATAACACTGTTCACAGTACTAAGAAGGTACCTCAGTTATATACGCTCAACTAATTCTTCTGCCAATATATTGTCCTTTATCTTTCAAAGAGGCAACTGATTTTAGGACCAGGGTACATGTTAAAGGGCATGGTGCTGCTCCTATGTTGCCTATAGGCCATGCCTCTAACAAGACATTTGCCACTGACAGACAACTCTGATTCCCCAAATATGGCCCTCAAGTATCAACTTCTGCCTTTCTCGGCCTAAGAGACCAGGTTGTTCTGCCTCTTTAACATGTGCTTTATCACCTATTGTTCTACTGAAAGTTGCTGCCCTACTGCTCCTAAGAACTGCCCATTGACACATCTGCAATTGCTGTAACAGGCATTCCTCTGAACTTGCTTTCCTGTGCTGAAATAACAGCCTCTTCTCACGAGTCACCCATACATGGGGGGAAAAAAAAGACACATCAGATTCACAAAAAATGGTGTGTATTAGAAGCAATTCCGAGATGTTTGCAAAAGCAATCAAAGGGCCAATGGTAGTGTCAGATGTCAGCATTAGCAAAAGCAAAAATGTCAAACACCCATCAAAGATTGTTGCTCAAAGAGGAAACATCAGCTGGTTACAGAGAAGCATTACAAACCAACTGGATTATAACAGAAGCAAGCTTGCAATTCTGCCCTCTACTACCTCCAGATTCTGTCGTTCTCAGCAGAAAGGCTGACACATCCACAGTGGAATGCAAAGGCAACATAGGGAATTGTTAAGTACTCTCAGGTGTAGATTCTTTGAAGGAGCACAAGGTGTTCCATGCAAACTACTGCATTTAACAGCACAGCAACAGAGATGTGCACAGAACTGAGCACCGGCAGTGTGCCTCTACCTTCAGGAACACTGCTCAGGCTATACCACGCCTGCCTTCAGATCCTCCCACGAAAGACTCAGCAGCCATGGAGCTAATGGATATGTAAAATAAGGAAAAATTACCAAGATTCACTGCCCATGCTGCATTCCCCTCTACTGTTCATTGCATTTCGATCACAGGGAGGCTGTAGGACAAGTCCCTGTCATACTATTGTGAGCTGTGCCCTTTCTGCCACTGGTTCCACGTGAGTGGAACAATTTGCTGTCTGCACATGAAGCTTTCCCTTTTCAAAAGTATAAAGATAGGAAAGGACGTGATAAACAGCTTCTCTTACAGCAGTAAGTACTAGTCATGAGAACAGAGCTACACAGCAGCAATACCCCTTCTAAAATTACAAGCCTGAACGTAGAAAAGAAAGTCAGGTGGGTTTTTTTTAAGTCATTTGCCATCCTTTTGTGGAACCACTGATCTTACATAAAAGAACATAGTATGTCACCTCTCATATTAAAATTTAAAAAAAAAAATCACTTGAAGGTATTTCTTCACTATCCAGGGCTACTAGCTCTTTTTTGAGAAGTTCAATATAACCTGAGACAAACCTTAAGCTCTTAATGCTACAGAGTGGAATCATCACACACATGTAATCTATACACATAAAATTATTAGAACTTGCTGTACATCTCTGTCATGGCACTGTCTTTCAAACATCAAAAATCTTCAACTTACATGCTTTCCAGCAATTCCTTAACATTGCAAATTGGATTCTCCCACTTCACCCAGATCATAAAGAAAGAGTGGTTCTCACTGAAACCTCCTACTTCTCAGCTCCTGATTAGTGTATATGACAAAAAAAAATTAAAAATGAGCACTTTGTAGAAGCTATTGTGCCTTCATCTACAGAAACAAGCTGTGCTCAAAAACTGCTTAGCTCACATTATTTTCAAACCACCTACAAGCTCCATGGAATTTGATACAGCAGATATGCATAATACTTGCTGCACTTGAGACTACTATAGGAGATATGTCTGCTGAATCAGCCTTCAAAAGCCAGACTAATCATAAGCCGTGGGTAGCACGAAACTGTTCTCATGAGGGCACAACAAATTAAGTGTGCACAAGAAAGCCTGCTTCACTAATGGATCCAAGGTATAAGGCTTCGCAAATTCACCGGAAGATGATCCATGTAAGGACAGTGGAAGAACTTCGAGTAGGCAGTTAAGGCAAATCAACTGACAGCAAAATAATCTTCTCAGATGGGCAAGGCACAGGGAGCAGCTGCTCCATCAACCACCCCACTGAACTCATTTCCCAGCAGTGGTTAGAGAAGCAGTTCTGCGAGTCAGAATTTTATAGGCATCAGCAGCAGAAGAAATCTGGCTGTTCCTCTTTCAATAGCAAAACAAGCAGAAGGAAAATGGCACACAGCTACCTTACTGAAATCAAGCATTTGAAGACCTGGATATTCCACCATCCTTTCTGCCAACTTACCACAAACTACTTCCCCTGTCTGTATGGACGGCCAAATTTCAAATTACTTGGTATGGTGGGAAATGTCACAAAGTCAGAAAACCAGACTGTGATCATTAACAAAGACCTTTCTGCAACTTCAGAGAATATTTCTGCTAACTCTTCCAGGATGCAGTCCAGTACAACTCTCATCTCTAATATGCCAGTTTCAGTGTGTTTGAAGGCAAACATACTTACCTGCACAGGAGTGCCCAGTTCAAGTAGTCACTGTGATGAAACTCTTAGCCACCAGACCAGTAAAGATGAATTTTACATCACCTTCAGCCATCTAGAAGTAATGCATTTTAACAAATGCATTAACATTCAACCACTGGTTGAGGGTCAGTGGCCCTATGGACACATCTCTTATTCTGAGGCTACTATGGAAGCCCAAACAGCTGTGTACATACTCCTGGTTAACATCTCTGAAGACACATTCCACCTCAAGTAAACACACTTCCCCAAATTCAGCTGCCAGGAAAGCTCTCCAACACCACAAAAACTCACAGGGTATGTTTTACATGCACAGCCAATCCCAATATAACACTTCCATAATGTTCTGGAGAAAACTGGAGACAGCTGCATCTGTGCTTATTGATGTGACATCAGGCTGTAATAAAAGAAATAAGGGTTCCATCTCCTTAACAATATACTGATTCAACTGGTCCCAATGGAAATTAACCGTTCAATATTTTGCAAAAGTCATAAGCATCTTCTGATACAGAACAAATGAAAGCCATCACAGTTTTCTCTCCTCTGTCAGGCTGCTCCTGGTACTCCCCAGTCCCAGTGACTGGGAATGCACTAGCACGCAGCTCTGCTCAGGATGGCAGGTGAAGGCCTCATTCTATAGATGATAAACATATACCTACACAAGGAGTTCAATCCTCTCTATCAGGCTTCTGCTGGAAACCTGGGACATTCTATTATTTTGCTGAGAAGGAAAATTAAATTAGAAGTTATTCTAACTTAACATCATATTCCACCACTGCATTATTGGCAGTAACCATACAAGCTTTGTGGCCATCACAAAGAGCCCAGATACAACTGTCACAGGTCCTGTGTCAGGAACAGCACACAGCTGCTTTGCTCTAGGGACAGACTGCTTAAGGTTCCACTTCTTCCCTCCTCCAGACAAAAGAAACATCCATTGATAGGAGGAGCAACACCAAAAACTCTTCCTTTATAATATCAGAAGCCAGAGCTGGCGAGTCCATTTTTCTGGGTATCCATGTTTGCTCAAGATGGCAGCGTGACTTCTCTCCATTCTGCTTCTCTATCCGGTCATACACACAGCCCAAGAAATCTTTTTATGTCTTCCCTCTCTGCTTGCAAAGAGCATGTTACAAGACTTCTTTCATTTTTTGTCTCTTTACAGATACACTGAATAGATGGCTTCCCATCATGGCCCTGCATGTTTATTCTAGTAAATTATTCAACTTATTCTGTGTGGGGCAAATTAATTTCAACAGCAATTCAGCTGCTACTCCATCTACAGCATATATACTTGCTGAAACAGATTAACTCTGCCATGCAACATCATCTTTCGTTTTCTTCAGCATCTGCACAGAACTTTTATTCAGACAAACCTATTCTTCTCTCCTTGACTCTCCCATTCCCTGCCACAACTGATGTTTCTTGGACATAATATAGTGCTTATTCTTGGGAGTAAAAAAAAAAAAATTTCAAAAAAATTGATAAATTTTGTGAATCTAAAAACCATTTTACATTTTCCAAATGCTCTCCACTTGATTTGCTCATACCTAATTTTCACAGATATTCATTATTTAATTTCCAAATACATGGGGTACAATACATCAAATCCTAAAAAAGAAGGGATTTGAATGGAGCTATTCTAAAAGCAGGAAATGAAAAATGAGGTCCAATCTGCAACACTCTATCACTGTCATTTAGCCACATGGGATCTACTTATTTGTACATGGAACCAACTGCTTAACTGCTTGCACTGACCTCCTGAGTGGTAAACAAAGTTACCCAAATGTCACCAGCTTATCTGATGTCAAACACACAACAGTATTTTCACCTTTTTTAATATGAGAATGTCGCAAAATGAACTTGGTTCTTTGAGTAACACTACATGGTAAGGTTCACAGTGCAGAGTTTACATGATATTAACATGAAGAAAATTGTGATTTTTGTACCTAATTGGGGATGGGGTGGGGGAAGATGGAGATGATGCATGCTGTCAGATTTTTTTTGTATACTATCAGATTACCAGATTGGCGTTGCAGGTTTTTTGTTTACAGAAGTCTGAAATGCAATCAAATATATTGAATCCTGTACCTTGTTACTTGTCTGTGTACAAAACCTTTTGGAAGAGTCTGAATAGTTTTATGTTTTGCACACAGTTTATGACCTGAGATGACCTTCTGATGCCTATTTTAATAGAGACTGCTCTTTTGGGAGCCAGACAGCATTTCTTCAGGACCCAACTGTTGACAAATATGACACCTTCTGTAAAGTTTGACACATTGTTTTAGAACAATACAGAAGTATAAGTTCAAGTTACAAAGCGATACACTATACAAAAATCACAATGTTTGTGGAATGCTCTGCTTCATTGCTCTAAAGCTAAAGTATGTTGTATAACCACGAAAAAATTATTATTACAGTCACTGAAGCAATACTTCTCTGAGTACAGAGGCCTCAAACTGTTATTTCACCTGTTGTCCTCTGACACCTCTCCAACTCTACTTGCCTTACTGAGATGTTCAATATATTGATACAAGTCTTAGTTGTACCAGTGGTACAGGTAGGTGCTGACTTAAGTCTCAGGGCTCTGTCAGAAGTCTCCTTATCATGTGTCTTTCCTAAAAGCTTGAGCAGCTCTGACACATTCCCCAAGTAACCCCCTCTATGCCACAGAGAGAATAATGTCTGTAAGCAGCACCAGGTCCTCAAGAGCACAGGTCTCTGCCCTGTCTGCAGAGCGGGACCTGTACATTAGTAAATACAGAGATTAGAGATGACTGTTTCAATGTCTCCTTGCACCTCCCCACCTGCCTGCACTCACCTATCGTATCTTCTATTCTATTTGCAGGGTAAGCTCTATCAGGCAGGTACTGTCTTTCATTTGGCATTTGTGTGTGGCCTATTTTAAGAGGGTGCCCACATATGACTGCTACTTAAGCAAGCAATACCAATAAGCAGAGCTTGTTCTTCCCTGAAGGAGAAGACACTTCACACTCTCCTACTTGAGTGGTGACATCCCTGATGGAAAACCAGCTCTCATTTATCCTTTAGCTCTCAACACCTCAAATCCTTTGTCTGTTTCCTTTCCCTTCCTTTTTATGCCCTTCTATACACCATCTTAGTGCCTAATACAAACCACTACTGTACACTCTCCTAATTCGCTCTAGGTTACATATCTGAAGGTGTTTGAAATGCTATAGTGCAGGCATTGTGCAAAGCATGCATCAGTATTTTCCAAACAACAACATAATTCACTGGTTTTCATATTTTTAATACATTTCTCTCCACAGGGACAGCAGGGCTCTCTCTCCCAGTGGGAAAATCAGTCCTGCTGTTGGACACCAACAGCAGTTCTGGCATCTAACACTAATAGCATTATCAATTTATGACTTTAGAAGCACTACCAGAATCTAGTAGTAGCGTCTCTTATATTACAGATGGCCCATTTCTCCATTTTTTCTACTTGCCCTTCGTGTCTTCTCTTACATCCTTACTAGTGTTTCATGAGAGCACTTATCTTCTCTCACGTAACAAAGCTTTTAGAAGATTCTATTCAGCTACAATTCCCACAGTAAACAACTTGAAACCAACACAGAAAGCCTATTGTCTGTTCTTCCCCTACCACCCCCCATGAAGATATGCGGTCACCTCTCCTCTGAATAAGGGGAACCAAGGAAGTCATGGTAACCTGCACTCTCCACCTCAGTGTACACAGCTCTGCAGGGTACTACATAAATCATGCACATACCAGTCACACTACAAGGTCCTCTGGGCATCCGCTCTTCCTTCCTGAACTCTGTCATGCCAAGGGACGATAAAAAGAGAGAGATTACAATGGCTATGAAAAAATGAAAGGCTTCAAATCCCAGAACAACTGCATCAGCAACAGCACAAGTGAGAAATACACTGAGCTCTTGTCTGCATCATAAGACAAGAGATGGAGCACGGCGATGAAAACAGCACCTCTGCTGCAGGCTGAACGGCCTGTGGCCACAGCTGCCGCCACTCCCCTGGAGCAGCACACCAGTAATAGAACATCCAAGTGTAAGAGGCAGATAAGAGAGACGGAAGCACCCTCCTTTTGGGTCAGAGGCAAAAGGACCTTTAAAATACTGACAGCTAGGCAAAAAAACGTATTTGCTAAGGGACCACACCTTGTAACACCACTTCATGCCACCGCAAGCATCCTTATGGCATTCCTCTCGTGTCCTTACGCAGGAAGCCACAGCCATCAGGCTGAGCCAGGTAACTTCGTCTCAACAGATACTCCAACCAATAAGGGACAGGTTTTGATATAGAGTCTGAAAACCTTAAAAATACATTGCAGCATTTCATTGAAACAGCTCCACAACACACCCAGAAGTGAAGGAACTCTAATTCCCATACAGGCAGTGGGTAGGTCCTCAGCAGAAGTCAGCCATCTCTGCCTACATTAACTGTACTCTGGCTAAATCACCAAATTAAAACCTATTTACGAGTTCTGCTAGCTTAAAACAAACTCTTTTACTTTTTACCTCTCCAACAATTTTGACCTGTATTTTAAAATTTGTTACTAAATGAGAAACATTGTAACTACTCTTAATTTTACTCAAGGTGTTTAAAATTACTGCTCTCCTTGATAGCAATATTCAGTACAGCAAAAGGGAAAAACAATAAAATCAGCTACAAAAAGAAGTACATATATTCTGTAGACTGGTCATCAGATTTAACTCAGCTATGTTTTATGACTGCTTTTACTTCAAGATTTGTGTATGTAAGTGGAAATTACTGATGAAAGAATTGCATTTATGTTGCACAGAAGTGAAAATCATGCTGTGATAAAAATATGTGTTTATTTATACATCAGAGAACTAGAATAATAGGCTATTACATTGGCAATGTTGGATTTATGTTTTAAATTAGATTTATGATTTTCTTATTTATTAATTTACTTGTTTGGGGTTTTTTAACACAAGTCCTTGACTTAAAAGAGATGATATTATTAAGTACAATGCCTAGCAAAATAAGGGTCTAGATCTCCCTGATGTGCTTTAGAGACATGAAATTTACTGAACTAAGTAGTCTTGCAAGTGTGTTTTAAATAATTTTTGTTTCATTTTTAATTTCTACAGGAAAACAGTACCAACCTTTAGACACTTTAAAGAAGCCTAGACTTTCTGAAAGTACCTACATCCCTACCCACTGCAAATCAGGCCCTTCAGTAAATCTCAAGGCAGGGTGAAAGCATAACAAAAGCAACAAAATAGAGAGACAATTGAAAATGCTATCTACCATTTTTGTAGTGCAGAGTGAAGAAAAAACAAACACCACACGGAACAGTTATCAACTATCCCTTCTCTTAAGTACTGGCTAATGAATTAGGTAGTTTAGATAATGCCTGAGAGCTTCTCAACATCCCTATAAACACCTATACTGGAAATGCAGATAAAGGTAATGTTTCATATTTTTAACATGTTTTCATACAAAGTAAGTGGGGATAAATATTCTCATCCAATTAAAATAAATAGCTACCATACCATATTTAGGCTGCTTGTGTCAGGAGCCAGAGACAATTTTGGCTCTCTGGAGATACGTAGTTCTGGTTATGCCAACAAAATATCGTGTGCCACCTTTTCTGTGTCTCCCTAATTTTTCTGTTTAAGTGTTCCTAAAGGGAAGACATAATGAGAAAGAACAGAAGGAAATGTATTCCTACAAACCTGGAGTATCCTTTCAGTTTTGAAAAATGTAATTAGGGATTAGCTCAGTTGGTTAGAGCACGGTGCTAATAACGCCGAGGTTGTGGGTTTGCTCCCTGTACAGGCCAGTCACTTAAGAGCTGGACTTGATTCTTGTGGGTCCCTTCCAAGTCAGAATATTCTGTGATCTGTGATCCTGTAATACAGTGTTCTTGAGGTTCACGATAAAAATACTGTCCTGCTTTCTTATGTGCAGTGAATTTGCTGACGGAGAAACACGTCTGGTTTTTAAATAATGAAAATGTCTTAAACATGTTCCTGTCACTGGAAATCACTTCTTGCAGGAGCCATTGTCAAAATCTACCCACATGTCAAGTGATGGATGTAGTAAGGCAAGGGGGAAGAACATAAAACCACTCATTATTCTAGAAATAAAAATGAAAATATTTTAAGTCTTTTAAACTGAAACACTTTTACTTCTGTTAATCCAACATGTTCATTCTATAAACAAGACTGAAAACTGAAAAATATTGAAGCATGAGATTTTTGGAATTAAAAATGAATTGTAAGATTAGCATCAGAAGAAAACTCATCTGCCAGATTAATCAGAAAATACCACATCTCTCCACAATATTCCATATAAACACCTGGGTCTGCTGCAAAAAAAATCATTGTAGAAATATGAAAATGTGTATGGAAAAAGGGGACAGACATAAAGCAACTGAAGGTGGAAACATCAGCATCCATGTTGACAATATAATAAATCAACAGAGAAGGTAGGCAGAGCAAGGCTAAATTATGAAGGTGCAAACATGGATCTACAGGCCAAAGTTTGAGAAAAAGTAGGTAAAGGACCTGTTTTTTGATTTGTTCAATTTTAACTATAAAGTTTATTTTGTAACACGTCGAGTAGGTTCATGCAGAAGAAAACAAGCAATCCTGGGAAGAAAACATGACAGAACTAAAGCAAGTCCATGATTTGCCAAGGGCAGAGAACATATCAACTTCTATGATTTAGTAAGTCTCATGATGTTAGAGCCTGCCCTGATCCAGAAGCCAAGAAACTGTGTGACTTGTCTTTTCTTATTTCCATTTCTAACATTCCTGATCACATAGAAAATTGAAAAAGCAAACCCAACAGTTCAAAATCTTGAAAGCAAATAAAAAAAAGTCTTCAAAAATCTTTAGAGGCATCATGATTTTAAACAAGCTTATTTTAAAC
Source organism: Pyrocephalus nanus (assembly GCA_038380795.1). Taxonomy (NCBI): domain Eukaryota; kingdom Metazoa; phylum Chordata; class Aves; order Passeriformes; family Tyrannidae; genus Pyrocephalus; species Pyrocephalus nanus. Next base: position 55,768,793 of record CM076264.1, on the reverse strand, counting down.
CTCTGGCACAGATTTATTAAAAGCCAACCATGGTTATATCTGCCTTCTGAATGAATCATGGCTATTTATGAAGACACTGAAAGCTGTTTAGAGTAGAGGAAAAAGAGCCAACAGTGAGGGAGACACAAAAGACTCAACCACCAATGAATCATTTGAAGGTATCCCCAATGCACATAATTACCATCCCCATTAAGCAACAGTCATTGCAATTAAGTATTGTTTGGCTTAAATCAGTTACCTGGAATGTCTTCTGATCAGGCCTGTTCCAATTAAGTGGCACTTACTTATTACCCTAATCATGCAGTATCAGTTCAAAGCAGCACAGTACAGCTTCACCTTGAAAGCAATCAGCCTAACATTTGGCAACCAAAAGCAATAGCCCTTGAGTTTTCAAATAACAGAAAACTTATATGTAAGTATGAAGTGTCATTACACTGGCTTCTCTCATTTGCTTTTACAGTTCTCCTCACCTAATTCTTAAAGCTGCTACCAGTTTAAGAAGATCTATTTAAAAACAATAGAGAGATTAAACACATAGTAAATGCCACATTTGTGCTACTTCTTAACAGGAAGATGCTGGGGTGAACAAGAAATACAGGAAGAGCAGGACAGAATTGTTAAAGTTGGAAAAGACCTTTAAGATCATCAAGTCTTACCACTAACCCAGCATTGCCAAGTCCACCATTAAACCATGTCCCTAAGCACCACATCTACACATCTTTTAAGTATCTCCAGGCATGGTGACTCAAGCACTTCCCTGGAAGCCTGTTCCAGTGTTGATAACCTTTCCATCTGAGTTTAATTTCTTAAAATGGAAATTTCTGTGCGCTCCCCTACCAGAGCACTGGCTACACATGATTCTTTTAAACACGGTTTGCCACTCTTTAAGTTAATTCTGAGTTAGATGTTTTTATTATGCATGCCTCTTCTGTTTCAGAGAATTATGCATTTTTTCCTCATTTGAAATCAGTGTACTTTACACTACAAAAGTAGTCATCTCTCTTACATCATTAAAGCACACATACAAAACTTATTGTAGAAAATGTTGTAGATGGAATTTCTAATGCTTGTCAGTACAGTATTTAGGGTTTCTAGACAGGCAAACACATCTAAATTATTGTAAAATTATGCATTTCACTGTGCATGTTTATTTTGTTTTTAAAGTTAGATTAATAATTCTTTAAAAAAAAAAAAAAAAAAGTACATCTGTGAACAACCTTTTTTCTTCAGGTAATATAAGTCCTAAACTTTTCAACCTGACCTTCAGGTGTTATCTTTTAAGTCTGTCTCGACAAAGATTTCCTAAATCTTCTCCTAAGAATAAAATTCTCAGAAAGCCCCTCATTCAATGTTCAGCTGCTACTCACATCAGTTTAGAAGTATGCATATAGTATGTAGGAACTGCAGTGCTGAACAGAGATATCCAACACAGCCTTTCATCTGCACACCTGAAGGCTGTGGCTGCCATTCAGAGGCAACTTGATAGGCTGGAGAACTGGGCAGAGAGAAACGTAATCAGGTTCAACAAGGGCAAATGCAGGGTCCTGCACCTGGGGAGGAAAAACCCAAAATACCAGCACAAGCTGGAAGCCAATGGTACCCTGGGCTGTACTGGGGAGTGTGGGGCCAGCAGGCTGAGGGATATAATCCTTCCCATCTACTCAGCTCTACTGAGGCCACATCCAGGGTACAGTGTCCAGTTCTGCTCTCCATACTACAAGGAAGACAAGCAGCCACTGGAGAGGGTCCAGCAGAGGGCCACAAAGATGATCAAGAATCTGGAGTATCTTATGTGGCAAGGCTGCAGGGTCTGTTTAGTCTAGAGAAGAGAAAACTCAGAGGGGATCTCATTAATGCATATAAATATCTCACAGGCAGGTGCCAAGATGATGCCAGACTGTTTTTGGTGGTGCTCAGTGACAAGAAAAGGAGTAATGGCCATAAACTAAAACAGAAGGAGTTACACCTCAGCATGAGGAAGAACTTCTTTACGCAGAGGGTGGTAGAGCACTGGAACAGGCTGCGCAGGGAGGTTGTGGAGTTGGTCTCCCTGGAGAGATTCAAAACCCACCTGGATATGTTCCTGTGTAACCTACTCTAGGTGACCCTGCCTCGCAGAGGTGTTGGACTGGATGATCCCCAGAGGTTCCTTCCAACCCTAACAATTCTGTGATCTGCACAGCAGACAGAATGAACACTAACATGCTTGCTGACCAGCAGTAACTAATCCATTAGAAGACTGAAGTGCAACCTAGCACTGTTGCCTTTGTTATCTGAGCCAGTTAATTTTAAATCATCTCAAATATTCCTACACAGCACTATATATTTTAGAAGAACGTAACTAAAGTCTTACTGAAAGGCACCTTACTTCTCACATCCATACACCTTCAGAAAACAAGCCTTTGACAGTTGTTACATTAAGTCCCCTGGGCTCAGCTCTAAATACAGTCATCACTGCCAAATCAAAACTCTTGGTGGTCACTGACAGTTTACAGGGAATTATTTCAGGCTGTGTTTTATCTCACAAAAGTTTGACACAGATATCAGGAGAGCCTGTTACAGTCTTCAATCTGCAAGCAAAATATATGCCATCAAATCAGACTGGGGAACGGATGGATGCTATGCATGAAGTTCAGAACCCTGCACTGTGGAACTACATAAGAGACTGACCATACTAGGTGTGTTTTCAAGAAGATATACAGCAGGTATTCAGGCCTTCAAAGTCCTGCCTGTGATTTACAAACATCATAAGAATACATTATTAAAAAGAGACATCAGTTACAGTAATCAATTTTTGTGACTACTGGCAATTCTCTCCATAATCCAGCCTAGCAAGGTTTCCATAGCTTTCCCTGCAATGTGGTTGCAAGCTGACTTCACGCATTAAATATTAGAGACACACATGTCAAGAGACACTGATTCTTGTTGTTGAAGATTTAGTTGCTCTAAAAGCCCAAAAACTCAGTAAATGCTAAACAATTAGCTGTTGAAAGTCAACCCTATTTACGATGTCTGAAGCTGAGCCTCCAAAACCCTGATCACTCAAAATCGTTACTTCCTTGAAAAGGTGTGGGTGAAAAAATTAAAAAAAAAATCACAACCTCAATATACACCTACAGAAAGATGCATTTATTATCCATAGATCTACGGAGGAAAAATCCACGCCTACTGAAACCAAGAAGCTCCCACTGTGTTTCCAACTCAAATCTTTCATAAAAAAAGCATTTAATCCTTACTTACTTAGTACCTCTCCAAATTTAGTGCTTTTACAGCAAACAGGCTGAATTCAGAGAGTCTCTTGAGGCTGCAGCTGACCCAGGCTACCACCCCTACAGACCCCTAGTTGCTCATCATCACTTCTTGACGATCACCCAGCATGACAGCACATCACTACTGTACTGTACCCAAGCTCTTTCAGAAGTAAGGCAGGTTTGCTTGTGGTTGTTAAGATTCGTAACGGCAGAATTTTTTCAATGTTTATATTAATTTAGGTCATTTTGAAAGAACCAGGTTAGGGAGCAATTTGGTACGCAGTTAAGCTTGAAAATTTGGATGGAGGGCCTTCTGTCACAAAAGCCACACTAAGACAAAGGGGCAGTAAAGGTGAACACCTGGCATGGTAACTTCCTTAGCACACCTGACTGCACATTACACCACACTGAAACCACTACGGGCCATCGCGGATGCTAAAATACATGGACTTGCCTCTTCCTTGCTTGCTTGCTCTTGAGCCTATTTGGATAAAATAAAGTACTAAGGTGCAGATCAATTAACAGAAAATGTAACATATGTATAGGATGGGAGACTATAACCTGGATAATCATGACTCAGTTAAGACAACAAGTACTGAAGTGCACAAGTTACTCAATGTGAGCTCTCGTGATATTGCAGCAAAAAGAATTCATTTGAACCTTGAATGCAATGAGAGAATCAGGTAAGTACATTCTTCTCTGTAGTACTGACAGCATTGTAGAGACCAATACTGAAATAACATCTCGTGCTTCTGGCATCTGATTTTCCTAAAGGGAAATCAAAAAAATGGAAGGAAAACAGAGAAGTTATGCAAATGTACTTAAGTCTGCAAAAAAATGTCCTCCAGTAAAAGTCTTAAAGAGGTCACTCTGATTAGTTTAAAAAAAGAAGACACCCTAGTGTCTTGAGTAAAGTATTTTTCAGAGGTAGAAACAAAAAGATACTGAAGAGTTTCCCAACCTACCAGCTCAACTCACAAAGAGAACTCTGCCTAGAAAATTAATTCCAAACAACTGTAATGAGCAATGTTTGCTTTCTAAGGAAAGCAAACAAAGAGAATGATTAACCATACAGTAAGTAGCAAAAGCTTTACTGAATGCTTGATGCCTTCCTTCAGATAAATACTTAAATTTTGGGAAATATTTTAGTCAGAATTCAAAGACCAATCACAGTTTTCAATTCAATAGAGAGATAACTGGATAGTAAGTAGGGGCTGAATCATCTGGTCAAGTTCTGTGGCTAAAATTGTAGATTTACGAAATCGTATTATTCCCAACACTAAATCTCCTCCATTTCCTCAACACATGCAAATGTGAAACATGCAAATTACAAATACAATCAGTTCTTAAAATGATTCTTGAAAAGACACCTTTAATTTGCTGTATATTTTACCGCTGAGGACAGGACAGCTAAAGAATTTATCACCTTAGTTACCTTGGTTATATCATTTCATTCAGACAGTGTTATCTCCTTGTCTCCCACACAAGAGTCATGCTGTTATCAAAGTCTTTCTCACTAAACAATTATTTCCTTTTATGATTTCTTCTGGCTGGTCAAAGATAAGGGCTTACAGTGAGCTTGATTAGTGTTGCAAACAAATAAGAGTAATACTAGAGCTGATATAACTAAGCTGAAGTAATCAGCACTATTAATAACCTTTTGATTTCTAATCAAATACAGCTTTGACTTTTGCTGCCACTTTGCTTTACATCTTCTAAACTACAAAAGAATTAATATTTTTATAAAATATTCTCAATATGCCAGTCCTTTTATTCTCTTGTTTGCTTTTTGTCTTATACTTAATAATTCTTCACCAAGAAAAAATAAAAATAACACATCTTCTACTAAAAAAAAAAACAGTTCTACACTTTATACCGCCTTCCCTACTGACAAGATTTAATTATACATTATAGCATGAAATTTTACATGTTTTTTTTAATCTAATAACATTCCTGAAGACAGCAAAGTCATGTTGATTGATACCTGCATGAAAAAAAAAACCACGAAGAAACAAAACTAACCAAACACAAACCCTAGCTTGAGACATACAACTGTGGCAAAACCCAGTTCATATAGTTAATATCTGGCAAAATTATATCCAAAAACAGGAATCTAGCATGTTAAAGCCTCAGAGACTTGCACTGCAGAGAGCTCTGCCACATCTGTTCTTCATCCTGGGCAACCACTAATCCAAAGGCAGACAGTCACTCGGCTTAAATAATGGGCAGTGCCCCTTACAAAAAACACCTAAAACCACTGTCCCACTTCCTGGACATTTAAAACAGGAGAAGTACATCATCTCCTCATTCTCTGCAAATCTCACATCAGCAACACACTCTCCCAAACATACAAAGCCGTTCATCAAGGCTCTCCAACAGGGAATGCATCCAAAGCACCAAACAAGTCCTATCATTCAACCTACTCATGGGAGAAGAGAAGGTCAGTCATCTCCTGGATACATGCTTGTGATCTCCAAAAGTATAATTTTTTTATAATGGTCTCTCCGTGACCTTTCCAAATATTCATTTTTCCCACAGGAAAAAAAAAAAGCAAAATACAAGTGCAAACAATCCATTTTTTTCCTGTTTGCATTGTTAGTTTACAGTTGCAGTAGTCTTAGAAAAGCTGAATGCTGCTCAGTGAGTTTATAGTTCATAGCCACGAAGGTTTACTGATAATCCTGCAGACACTTGTGTACATCTGGGGTTTCAGTGCTCCATACACTATGCAGCCCCAGCACGTGCCCAGGGACAACATCGTTGCTAGAGGATGTTCTAATGAATAGATTTCCATATGATGCTTATTTTCAACAAGAATAACAAAAATTAAACAAGTTTGCTTGTTTAATTTTTGTAATTTATAAATTGTTTTTTAATTAATTTTAACAGCAATTGCTGCTGTTTTGTTTTTCCATCCCTTGCCATTTATATTATGTAACAATCAAGAACAAGAAGTGTAAGAAAGAAATCACAAAACTAAGAGTTTCTTCACATGAAAAGCTCCCTTTTCCACAAAACTGGGTTGTGCCTACCAGCAGACTTAAAAATAGACAGACATCAATGTTAAAGGTCCAAATCACTATGCTAAACACAAAAGGGAAGAGAATGTTTGAAATATGGCAAATATTTTCTGGTTTTCACCTAGAGAATTCCTTTCAAAGACAGAAGTCATAGATGAAGAAAACAAAAAATTTAATGAGATGTCTGTGAAGTGTTGGCCCAAACAGATCTAAAATAACTGTGAGCTGACTTACAAAACAACAATATTAATACACAATATGCACCAAAATTAACTAGCCTTTATATTTGCCATTTTTGTCTCAACTTTATTAGTTGTACATGTAAATAGTCTTTCCTTTTTTCATTTTTATCACGGTTTTAAAAGGTTTTGTGCAATGGAAAGTATTTCTTCTTTTCATTTTTATCATGGTTTTAAAAGTTATTGTGCGATAGAAAGGTCCCTTTTGTCATGGATATGCCCAAAATTTTCCTTATAATGCTGTTTGCATTGGTCTGTCCAGATTCACATTCATTAAAAAACCCTACTCCATTTCTAAAGGCATCCTCTAACCCCACCATAAAAGAAAAAAAAAAAAAAAAGAATCAATTCATAAGCCTCCCCTAATTAACTTTACTTCCCAAAAAAAGCCACACATCTGTTTTCACAGCTGGAAATGATTCAACCATTCGTAACCAGAGAAAAGCCCCAGTGTGTTAAAATATTCTAGCCAAAAACTGACACTCCAGCAAAGATGGCTACCATGCCAGCACAATCTGAGCAGCTGTTAGGACAACCTTTATTTATACTGAAAGGGCATGAGAGATACTGATGCTATTACTACTAAACCAGCAAATCTTATTGGAAAGACACCACTCGTTGAAAATGGACAATGCAAAAACACAACATGCATTTTACCAATCAAGCAGATTATAATTATGTGAGAACAGTGATGTACAATAATCCACTCTCTACCCACTTTCCTATAACAGATTCTGCAGGGCTCAGCTTCCGGAAAAAAAAAAAATCCTTTGTAAATTGTTTTTTAATACAACTGTTATTATGAGTGTCAGAAAAATCAATTAACAATGCTGCCCTAACTCTTTAGGAAAAAAAAAAAAAAGGACTTAGATAAATAGAAAAAGATTATGTTATTTCTTTTACAGCATTATTTTTATTCTGAAAGTGACATCAAAGAGCCACAATCCCCTCCTTCTCCCCCCCCCTCCTCTTTTGGCTTTGACATCACACAGAGAAAGAAGTATTCCTTTCACTGTTTCTTGAATAGCTGGAGCATCCAAGCTCTGCACATTGTTATCACTTTCTATCCTTGAACATGAATTATTTTAATCCTCCAGCAATTAACAGTCTTTTGGATGAAAATAAAAAAAGGCTAGAAGTGCAACCTTACTTTTGTTTTGCTAATTTATCCGGTCAGTAGTTCATTCAACTCATTGTTTCACATGGCTAAATATTTAAGTGTGTGCATGTCCTACTTACAGTCCTTTTTCTTACCATTACATGTTTTCAGCCATATTTTTCCTTTTTTTTTTTTTTTTTAAACCTTGTTTACCATCCAAGGAGTTTCCTATCCTCAAGTATATTTCATGCATAGCTTTCTGTCACTGCACATAATTTTGCATTTTTAGAGCACTACCTATTCACAGATTTTTGCTTGGGAGAAGAGGAATCATCTTTTATATGCAAATCCTTTTAACAAACAAAGAGACTGAACTGCCAATGAACAACTGGCAGGTTTCCTTTACCATTACCAGGTCTCCCTGATCTCCTCATTGCTTTCTTGCTCCCACTGCCATAATTACCATCAATACTTCTAATGCATTGGAAGCACGGCAAGCACTTGACGAACAAGATGGAAGGAAGGTTCTCTGTCTTTAAGATTCAGCTGTTTAAGGCCACAATTCAGTACACCACACATTCACTGTAAGCAGTTCCCTTGACTTCACGTGTTTACACTTAAACAATTAAGTGGTCTGCTGGATCAAGGCCTAAGCAAACTATGAGCATAGAGAAGTTCCAGGCAGACATAATAAGCTTCAGGAATAAAAAGTCAAAGTTTAGCGGATACTTCAAGTCACAATGAGTTGTTGGACTCAAAAAAATAATTAAAAAAAAAAAAAAGAAAACAAATGGTTGAAGTGAGTTACCTTGTTGGAGTGACTTTGTGAGTCTTTACAAACCAGATAAATCTCTAACATTGTAATTTACTCAGTCCAAGAAGCCTGTGACAACTGTGGATATGTTTTACGAAGCCATGCACACACTAAATTCAAGTTCCAGCAGCCCTTCAGGAATCATTACACCAGACGCTCATTCTAAACTTAAAAAAAACTTCACTGCAAATATGCAGGGTCATAACATTCCCCTTCTGCTCCAGCCCAAGACAGTTTGATGAGAAAGAGAAAAAAAAAAAGACAGACTTATAGTCAAATTGAGAAAACAAGTAAATTTTCACAACCAACAGCTGCCTCGAAAATAAAATTATGAGAAAGCTCCATCCTTAATAATCAGCTCCGTGTTCTCTAAAGAAGGCTCTAAGGCTGAACACAGCACCCTGAATTGCAAGTGATGTTATTCCCATTCTATCTGGGTTTTTCCCCCCTCAATTACTTCAATGCTTGGTAGACAGCAGCAAATGAGAAAATACATCATTAGTCTTTTTTCAATTATTAGAAGAATAAAAAGCTATTGTTTATCTGATCTACAGAATGATCCAAGTATGGCAGCAGACATCATCCTGAAGAAACAAGCAACAGATGACTAGAGTGAAATACAGCAGGCTGATGACGGGTTTTGGTCACTTTGTTCCAAAGTTTTTCATGCACAAAATAAGATTATCCAATTTTAATATTTAGGCAACAATGGCTTTCAAGACACTATTGGTGAAAGCCTACATAATCTTCCTCAATGGCCTCATGACTTCACAAAGTCAAAGGAGAAAGTGTGAGGATAGCAAAAAAACTGCTTATTGAGAGAAGCAACCCAGCAAGCATCAAATCTAAAGCATCAGTCATAAACAAAAAGAAGTGGTGGTAACAGTAAACAGGGGAAAAGTAAATTATGCAAAGGCTTTAAAAGGACAACAAGAAGAGGTCTAAAGACCAAAGCATTATATGAGGCAAAGTATGGACTTTAATTTGTATTTCTACATAAGGATAAAACACACACTGGGGGCAATCAAGAGAGTATGTACAACCATATTGCATACAGACTGGATGGATACAATGGGGTTACCAGGGACGACTGTGAGAAAAAGGCTGATTATTCAGGTTGACAGGAGATGATATAGGTGGTGACTTTACGGTCAGAGCTTTGGGGGATTAGAAATAAACATATATGCAAACCAGTAGGTAGAAAATCATCAGAATTTAGACAGCCTCTTTGAAAGGAAGGGGTTGAAAATGATGCTTGGATTATGTCCTTTAGTGATATGAAGAAAGCCTGCAATGGGAAGAGAATGAGAGTGATTCTGGACTGCTTCTCACATTCACTTTGGCTGTGGAGTGGTATTTTTCCAAGCATGAATAACTCTGTATAATACAGAAACATATCACAGCTACTGACAGTGAAAACTTGTTTTGTGAAATTCAAACCAGTAAACTCATTTAAGTACAAGTTATTATCTTCCTCTACAGTAGAGACTTACAGCATTCACTCACTCAAGCACCTGTAATAACGTCTCGTCTTTTCTTTATCCTTCTAATAGCCAGGACGTAGATTATGAGTTCAAAAGTGGCAGAAAAATTCACATCACCTTCAGCAGGCTTTGGATACAGCCTACAACATATAATCTTCATTCTCTCCTCTACAATTTCAATCCTAATCTACTAATTCCAGAATACTGTGAAGCTTTCTAATCATCAGCAGCATGATTTGTGCTCAGTACTCCCCTTCTGGAACATTTTTACAGGTGAATATACATGAGTAAAGCTTCAAACATGGACTACAGAGGCAATCTGCAGTTTAAAAAATGCATATATTGTGTGGCATGTATTTTGTGAGGGGGGTGATTAAATATTCTATAAGCAATTACTAAATTGTCAATAGAATTCAATAAATGTTGTTTAAAAAAAACCCTAATTATTTGTTACAATAACCAGCAACTATTGCCATTTTGTTTGTGAAGGTTTGTAAACGACTTCCATTTGAGAAGTAATTGATTCCATTTTTATCATTTGCTCAAGTTTATGTGGTTGTTCACATCCAAAGAGATGATAACATCTATTTGCAGCAAATTATACATTATAATTCCTCATTCAAAAGCTGTAATGGAAAACAAAATGCTAATTTATGCTGTAAACGGAAGTACAGAATCATAATCACTCATTGTTAACATTAGGAACTAAATTGCTCTTGCAAATAATAAAATGGGTTAAAAATGTGGAGGGCTTTTTCAAGCCGAAGTACCAGTGCCACTTACTCACTCGTGTGTTATATTACAAGTGATCAAACGAACCTTTCCTCTTCATGCCAACACAAACCACCCCTTTTTGAGGGAAAGAATAATGGCCTTATGATTGCAACACAAGGATGAATGTCAAGTGACCCATTCTACCCACGAGTCTCCAAACAGCTTCCCAAATATGGGCTTCCATGTGCCCTCTGCTAGGCAAACCTGAGTGTATGCAGGGGCTGTCTATACAAGCAAGCGATGAGGAACGGTAAGACTGGAAGAGTCAGACAGCTGGTGCTGAGGATCTGACATCTACACGACACCCTCTGTACTGGCTATGGCTGATTATTTAACTTCATCCTAGCTCTGGTCTCATCTCATTAGTTGATAATCAGTTCCTAGCTCAAATGCACTAGGGGTACTCCTGGAACACATCCTGCAGCCCAGCTTCATCAGAAAGGAATTCCATTCATTTGCAACAAGATCAACCTACAACACTAACCAAAGCAGAGCAGAGTCAGGATGAACACAGCACACTCCTGCCTCCCAAAGAAGTGCTAGCCTAGACACACCTTTCATCATTTTGGGTCACAGTGAGTTCATTTGGAACCGCAAATACCCAATTTCTCCTTCCAAAATTAGCACTGCAGTGTCACAAGTGCTATATCTAGAGCAAGGGGCGCTCTGCTATTAATCTCTCTTCACCTTAATTTTACCTTTAGAGACAAGGCAGTAATACACAGCTTTGTAGCAGAAGGAGAATCTTTACTGCCACTTGTAGAGAAGACAGGGTCTAGGACAAAAAATATTGTAGAATTATTTGGTTTCTGTCTCTTCAAGCAATTTCACAGTCCTATAAGTTTTAAATGTAAATGGAGATTTGCTCACACAGCAAACAGACACATCACAGGAAATTTAGAAAACCACCAAAACATTAGGACTGTGCACCTGCTCTTCCACATTTCATTAAGCCTCTACACCTAAACGTACATCAGGTTCTCTCCTATGTGCATCCGTTGTGCTGGTATCCCTCAGTGATACCTTCTGGTCATGGCGAGACAAACTGGATCACAGGCATCCACACCGCCTCAGGAAAAAACATTAAAAACCCCATTAACTTTTGGTAAGTCAGATCAGATCATTACAGTCTAAATTATAAATGCCAGATAATATGTTAAAAAAAATGTATATGTTTGTAAATAAGCTGATATTTGTAAACAAGCCTCTCCTAGCTTACATTATTATATTACATTAGGGCTCAAATCCCTGTAAAAGTGCTGATTTGCCAGCCTTTTTCAGTTATTAGTATTAAAAAAATACAATTATGTTATCAAAAAATGAAAATTGCCTTTTAGATGACCAAAAGAAAGTTCCACTGCTTCATGTAGTAAATCATTTTACTGCTGCCCTTTTATATTTAATACCCTTCTGCAGTACACATTTATCTCTACACTAGCAAAGTGTACTCATTGATTTCCTATGGTCTCTCTGGAAGAAGGTTCTGCTTCCCTGATGATGAGTACAAAGGGTGGATGACCCCATTCTCATTCCAATGCAAACCCTGCACTTTTACATTTCTGCTTAGACCACATGAGCATTTGACCAGCTAAGAACTCCCTGCCCTCTTCCTTCAGAACACATTGCTAGAACTACTGACATTTTCTCCTGAACACAACTGTATTTTTGAAAATCCCATCTTATGTATAAAGCACTCAACTGCATTAGTTCATCACAGCCATAACTGTAACCTAAAATTTTCACATGAGCTTTTCCTCTAAACTAAGACACGACAATAATATCTTGACCATTTTCTACATATGCTTTAAACTTGCATTATTGTGCTCTACTGTATAAAGTACTTAGCTGGTTTGCTCTGGGCCATGAGAAATGTTTTTTTCACAGTTTAAACAGGGTTTTTTTGCTAAACGAGCCTACTATTGGAATACAGTTTTCAAAGTTACTGTGTTGAATGACCAATTAAGGCATTAATCTCTGAAAGAAGGAGAATCATGTTTAACAATATTTTTTTTAAGTCTATTACCTGTTTTTATTAAACTACATCTTTCTCATTATCCTATCATTTATCTTATGCTGGGATGTCAAGAAAATAGGTCTCTTCGGTTTCACTTTCACTTTTACTGCTGTTTTCTCAGCTTTGTGAATGAACACCCTCGGAAACAGAACAGTCAGAAAAATTTCAAGTCCATGATTCACTCTTTTTTAAAATTACCATACATTTTCTGTTAATACTAAACCAGGATTGCCTTTTTTTTTTCTTTTATCAGCCTCCTTTTAATTTGCAGAGACGTTACAAGCTCTGCTAACATGTAACTAAATAGAATGGTTTTATTCCATTGGTTTTCACAGCCAAAAAGGTACAACTATTGACTGAGTGTTCTTCCACTGAAGAAAAACATCTTCAAAAACCATGAAGGGCATTGTCCAATCTTGTGCAGACTAGTACCTCTCATTCAACATCCCCATACACACACACACTTAGTATATGCTATATACATGCAGTGCATTTACACAACTAATCTAGCATATTTCCAAACCTGCACAGACTTCAGAATTCTATTATATAAATTTAAAAAAAAAAAAAAAATCAAGAAACATGGAAACAAAAGTAAGTCAAAAAGCCTCAGTGGCTATGGACCAAAACAGAAGTGGCCATTGGACTTACTTTAGTTAAAAGAAGAAAATGCATAAAAGCAATATACTACACTCAGTCCACCTCCCCAAAAATACTGGCAGAAAGCTCTGTCTGCACTGGGGTGCTTTTGTCCCTGCATATGTAAAGACAAAGAGCGGAGCCACAAGGTTGGCTCTTAGCTTTGTCTTTCACTGACTTACTCATACGTGCAGCATACATTTCGTCGAAGTATATTGTATAATGTACTGCCATGTTTGAAAACACAGGACAAAGAAATGGTGCCAGGTAGTAAGTCCACAGCTGAATGTTGCGGGAAAAATCTCTGAAATAATGGCATCAATCAGGTAGCATACACCTCTTAATTTACTTCTATACTGCAAGGATTTTGAGGTCAAATTAAAATAAGTATCCAGATTTATATGTTAGTCATAGGATTTCATTCATGAACTACATTTCAAATGATTTTCAAGCACTTCCCAACCACACAGATTAGTAACACAATAACGTATCCAATTCTGAACTGTAGAATGAGAAATAATTAATACAAATAATGCTGCCAGTTCAGCATGGACAGGTTATGCCCAAGAATATTACTGCTCTTGCAAGGCTGAATACCCTCTCTGCAGTATTTAAGAACTGCTGCTCTTTACTCATGACTACTAATTAAGAAACAGATGTAAAGAAAATTTCCAGAAGATTTACTCAGGAAGGTTCTGGCAAAAATAAAGAACTCAAAGTAGAATGTTTATTGCTGGTCTAAAAATGCAGATCACAGAATGAATCAACAGGAAATCTGATGGATATTGCTTCACCTCAGGTTTACACACACTGGCAAGACAACACAGGTAAGCTTATGAAACCACACTTCAAAGATCTCAAGATTTTAGTCTACAAGTTTGTCTAGTCCAGAATGTAGCATAATGGTTAAGTCCCTGTACTATAATAACTACAAAAAAAAGACAGAAAACTTCAGAAGAATACTCAATATTTTTGGAGTTATCCTTATTAATGCAAAGTCTTATTTGTAACTAATATAAAACCTTATATGCTGGAAGACTATCTCAGAAATTGATCCAAACCAGACTTCATAAAGTTTCTAGACACGATTTTCCAATACAAGCTTTTTTGTGATGCACTTTGGATTTTAATATGCAATGGAAAAGTTCCTTGCAAGAATATTGCCAACAAATCACACATATAAGTTTGAGCTTAAAAACGAACTGCAATAATGCACCAAAAATATAAAAGCTGAAATACATCTCTTAACCTCCCTGAATTATAAAGCAAACATTCTAGCTCTCTTTCAAAGATGCTGGATCGTATATTATGCTTCTAGAAGATGTCACTGGTCTCTTTAACCTGACTGGTTCCACTGGTAAAGTCTTATTTTGCTTACTTATACTCTCATTAAAGCCTTGAGATGCCAGGAAAAGATTCTTTTTAGTAAGCTATGGCTGAGCCACTATTGATATTATACGAGGGATCCTTTTACCTCGTACTAGATGTTGAGAGTGCATTATATTGATCTAGGAATAAAAAACTATTTTTCCAGTAGTCAACCCATCTTCTCATCTCAGCACTTTGTTTTAAAGTTTTTCTGTTTGCTGCTTTGTTTTAAACAGAGTATAGAAGACAAAATCTATTTTGGCAATGTTGCTATATTTAGCAAGAAGAAACGGTTTACAAGCTTTTTTTTTTTTTTTTTGGATGCAATACAGGTAAAAACAAACAAACACGAATATGGCTGACTGTCAAATCTAAGCCAACTCTGCCTTTTTAAATGTTAAAACTTGTGAGAAAAAAGCTATTTGCAGCAAAATCCCATATTCATTTTTATTTCATATTCAGACTAACATCTACTGCTAATCCTCAGCTGGTGAATTTGACTGATGTAAATGCTAACGTAATACGCAAAAGATGAAAATAGAAAGGAGCCTTGAGCACCAGAAAGAATATGTGTCTTAAAAATTCTTCTCATCTTCACCCTGGAAAGTCTTGCAAGCTCATCTGTTCCCGTTGTAATGCTATGTAATGACTACACCTTCTCCTTCGAAACGCCTTTCCTAATCATGCATATTTAATTCAACTTTGTGTATATACCCTACAGTTTGTATAGTCCTTCTATAAATAGACCTTCTGCATCCTGAATTATCTCCCGCGTTTTCCCTTAGATACAGTTCAACACTGGTATTTAGAATAGATCAACTCTGGATTTGCCAGCAATTCTTCCTGCTTCCATTGTGATACGGGCTTGCTCTCCTGAAAGGGGATGTAAGGGAACCTATCATTTCACAATGCTATCCTTTCACCGAACTGTTTCGCTACAGAATGAAACTAACTTTAGATAAAGGAGCTGGTTTAAACCTGATTTTATTGTCTGTGTTCCTAACCATTTTCTCCCTCTGATGGTTTCAAAGGAGTCTTCCCTGTGACTGCCTGCCTTTTGTACCAGGCATGAGCCTTTCTGAAATCCCAGTGACTCGCACGGGCTCGCATTTAGCAGGATGATAATGTACGTTCTGTGCTCACACAAACACCCCGGCACCGGTGTGTGCCCTCGGTACGTGCAGAGGAACACAGACCCGGCGCGGGCTCGCTCGCACCGGCCACCCCGAGCCGCGGCGAGCGCGGCGCGACCTCCCGCCTGCTGCCGGCCCCGGTCGGCCGGGCAGCCGAGCGCCGGGGCCGAGAGTGCGGGCAGCCAGTGCCGGGGCCGAGAGTGCGGGCAGCCAGTGCCGGGGCCGAGAGTGCGGGCAGCCAGTGCCGGGGCCGAGAGTGCGGGCAGCCGAGCGCCCGAGCAGCCCCGCCGCGCTCCCGGCCCCGCCACGGGCCGCCAGCCCCGCGCACCTGCCGGCCCCCGCCCCGCCGGGTGCGGGGCCACCGGCGGCCCCGGACGGCTTCGCCGAGCCTGAGGGGCTCCGGCGCGCCCGGGAGACGGCGGTTCGGCGCTGGCTCTGGGTTTGAGGAGCGCCTGGTCCCCACACCAACCCCCCGGTCCTCGGCGCACGCCAGCCTGACTTGTTCCCCGCCGGGAAGGCTCTCCCCGGCCGGGGCGGCACACCCGGGAGCTGTGCCCGGCACGGGGCGGGCGCCTGCCGAGATGGGCCCGGCGGGGCTCCGCTCGCACCCGGGACACAGATACAGGAATTTATTTATTTATTTATTCGGCTGCTCCGGACGAGCCGGCTGCCAGGGCTCTGGAGCCCCACCGCGCCCGGCCGCTGCCGGAGGGCAGCCCCGCTCCTCGCCGCTCGGCGTTCGCAACTCCTGGAGCGTGGAGGTGCGCGCGGCTGCCTCGCCGTGAGGTGCAACCTCAGACTGGCAACTCCTAGTCTGGGGGGGTTCAGTCCCCTGGAAAGCCGGGCTGTGGGCCGCACGTTTTCCCCCGAGCTCAGCGGGCTGTGCCCCCGCAGGGAGGGAGCGGGGAGGTGACCCCCCTCACTCACCCCCCCGGCTCTCCCGCCCCCCCGCGGGCACCGCTGCCTGCACAGCCCAAGGCGCCTCCAGCCCGCTCCGCTGCCCGCTTCCATCCGCTGCCCAACTTTTCCTGTCACGCCAGCGCCAGAAACCCCCTTCCCCACGCACGCACGCACACACACACCGGTGTAGTTTATAAATGACAGTTGCCTGTAGACTTTCACCAGACAAGCAGCGGGGGCAGCAGACTACAACAGTTATTTAATTAAAGACGCTTCGGAGGCTCCCAGAATAGCCCTCTACCTCTGAGGCGCGAAGTCTGTTTTCCCCCTGCTCTCCCCCACTGCCTCGCCAGCCGCTCCCCACTGCCCGAGCCCCGGCGGGGGCGGCAGGGACGGGCCCGGCCGGCGTTACCCGGCTGCGCGCTCTGCATTGCACAGTCATCAAAGTTAAGTGCGGGGAGGGGGGGTCGGGGTGAATCAGGAGAGACGGGTGAGCAGAACTATTTCCACCTAGGCAGGATCCGAAATTTTTACGGGTCGGAATGCGTATGCAGCCATTTCCGAGGGAGGGGGACACGGGTGCAGTGGGGTCCCTCTCGAACGCAGCCTGTCACTCGCACCCTGCTCCCTCTGCCCGGCAAACTCGCCCGGCTGCCTCGGTGCGGTCCCTCAGCGCAGCCGAGGGCAGGCTCGGGGCACTCCGCTCGAGTTGCCCGGCTGAGCACCGAGTTGCTCCCGGGCATCGCGCAGCATTCCGCGGGCTACGGCTCCCGCTCCTCAGCCCTCCTCACGCTCCTCTTCCTCACGGGAGGGGCGGGGGCGGAGGGAAGGGGCCCGAAAGGCTCAAGGGAAAAGGCTCTTTTCTCTCATTTCTTTTCTCGGCTAATTCAACACCCCCTCCCCGTCCCCACAACACACGTACACGCTGAACAGAAACACTTCCAGACCCTTCCTGCACACACTGGCACCACCTTCGTCTCCCCCGAGCAGCCGGGCGGGCGCAGCGGCACCGGCCACCTCTTACCTGGTTGTAGGAGGTCTCCCAGGAGGAGGTGTAGTTGTAAAAGAAGGAGGAGAAGCAAGCGTCTTCCGACAGCCCGCAGCCAGCCATCCTCTGGGAGCAAAACCTCTTCGGGAAGGCGCGAGCAGCCCTCGCAAACTCTTGCCTCTTGCGGGGTCGCTGCCGCCGCCGCTGGCGCTGTCCCCGCGGAGTGGTGCCGACAGCTTGGCGCTGGCGGCGGGCGGCGCGGTGCGTGCGGGGCAGCGGGGCTGGGCGGACGGGAGGCTGGCTGGCTGGAGGCGCGGGAGCCGCGTGTCTGTGCGTGTGTGAGCGCGGCCGTTCGCGGCGGCACCGAGGGCCGGGGCCGGTCACGTGCGCGCGCTCGCTCCGCCGCCGCCGCCGCCGGGGACGGGCCGCGCTACAGACCCCGGCACTGGATCACCAGCGCCGGGCGCCCTCGCCATGCCCGCCCGCCCGCCCGTCCCCGCTCGGCAGCGCAGCCCCTGCGCACGGGAACGAGGGGGCGCCTTGCGGGACCTGCGGCCGCACCGCGGCGGGGAAGGAGCAAGGAAGTGGCGACGCGCGTCCTCCCCCGCCGCGCCGGGGCAGCGCCGCCGCGGGCGGGCCCGCCCTCCCGGCCTCGGCCCGGCCTCCCCGCCCCGCCCCGCGCCCGGCCCCGCCGCGCAGCACCGCGCTGCGCTGCGCCCTCAAAGTTGCCGCTCGGTTCGCAGCCGGGAGGGGAGGGATCGACCCCGCCGCTGCAGCCCGGCCGCGGGAGCCCGAGGGGAGAGGGTGGGAAAACCGGCGGAAAACTTGTCCTCAGAGCCCCCAGCGAGCGACCGACCGTCCTGCCAGGTGCGATCTGCCCCGCTTTCTCCTCTCGCGGGGTGTTTGCCTCAGCATCCCGTTTGCGAGGAGAGGGAGAAAAGCGGGATTTTGGGGTTTTTTTAAAGCGTGTCAGTGATCGTAGGAGCGGCCCCGGGATCGCACCGGGGCACACGGGACCCTCCGGGGGCCCCGGCCCTGAGGGAAGGGAGGACCTGACGGCCCGTGCGCCGCCGTCACACTGCTCATCGCACACGGCGAGGTCATGCTGAACGTGGTGATTTTAAAGTATTTGTCAGGAAATCAGCGGAAATAGATTGGATTACGTTGACCCTGCTCCTTGAGTATTCCTTATCCTCCTTGCAAACCCAGCAACTTGAGCGCAATCCTCTGACAAGGGGAACATTGTCCTCATTAGCTAGCACTGATAATCACAAAACTCGGCTAATTATAAATGTAAAGTAAGTAATGTAGGTTTTGGTGTTTTTTGGTGGTTTTTTTTTCAGAATAACTGTTCTAAGAGTTTCATAAAGGAATATGTTCTTCATATTTAAAAAATACTCTGTTTGCTTCCAAAGCATAGCTGGGAGGGGCAGTAAGTTTGTTGAGCAGCACACAGTTGTCATTACAGCCCACAGCTATTGATGGAAAAGACTAGACAGTTCTGTAGCACAAATGATCCAAGGCCCAGTGAAGCTCCTCGCTCCCTCTCACCTGATACTTCAAGGAAGAAAACGCCATTTAGTAATAGCCATGGAATCCTCTGGCCATTCCATTTGTTGCAGAAACAACTGTGCCATGAGTGTGGAATTCCGTGAAACACACCTGAGTGTAGCAGAAAGTCGGTATTTTGATGTTGAGTTGATGTTGTCCAAAAGGCAACTAGCCAAGAATTCATCATCCAGATGAATTTGTTCCGTGTGAGATCACAGAGCCTTTCATTCTGCTTTAAACCAGGTAAAAATACAACAGGAAGGATCCCAGCAACAGAATATGGAAACTTCATCAGAAACAAGGTGTTCACAGTGTTCACAATAATTTGTTTCTCAAATTGCTTCAGTATTTTTTTTCAGAGACTTCATCCTGTTTAGGCTGCTCGTCAGTCCCTAAACTTACATGTTTTTTTATTTCAGCTTTTCAGACAGCAACAATTAAGGCATAAAATTCCTTGCCACTTCACCATCGTTCCTGAATTTCCTTTTGTCTGAGGGGTCCGTGTTCAAAGCATCTCACTTTTAAAATTGTAAGGAACTTGACATTAAATGTTTCATCTTCATATTAAGTCTTAGTGCATTCCATTAGGACTGTACTCTAGCATAGCCTGATCTTTGAGCTGTTTATTCTGTTCAGGTAAATTTTGCACTTTCCCTCCCCCAGTATCTGATGAGTTTATTCACTTCAGTAGGTTTTACCCTACTTCCCTCTTCTGTAGTGACAGATATACTATCTGCCTCTCCCATGCCATGTTCTTTAGAAGTCTTAAAACAGATCATGGGTTGTTAACTGTTTGAGTTTTTTTCTTTTTCCGTCAAACATTGTTCCTCACCCTGCTGTTAACCATTTGGTCTAGCTAAAAATCTCTTCATTTGAATTTCAGAGAGTTCTCCTGGGGGGGCCATGACTGGTAGGAGGTTAAGCTTAATTGCACAGTGATCAGTTACTAAGGGAGATCCAGCTGTAGTCTTTGCTGATAGCTGAACTACTCCGAACCTGTTCAAGGCCTCTGCAGAGCACACTTCTGCTGGCAGCAAAACAAGATCTGAAAACTTATTTATAGCACTATGTGTTGTTCCTGCAGACCATTTGTAGATGGTTTCAGTCAACCAGCCATTACAGGAATAGCTAATAATCTATTTGTCCATCGCATGAGTTAGCACACTAACATCATTGTTACTGCGGCGGTGGTGGTGAAGCAAAAAAACTTTGTATGCTGCTTCTATTACTAGAAGTGTGTAACCAAACATAATGAAATCCACAAATAGCTCTTGTCTAATATCCCGTCCCAGTGCGCTAATAGCTCCATAGAAAAGATGCTAAGAGTGTATTCAAGTTCTGTGGGCAGGAAGGAGTAAAGTGGAGATAAATAAACTCTTGTAAAGGACTTGGAAAAAATTGATTGGTGAGGGGTGGAGGAAACAGCAGAAGCCACAAAATGTTTGAAAAACAAAAGTAATCTCAGGATAACCATTAATACTCCATCTGTGCTAAAAAAAAAAGAGCCCTGGTGCAGATGGAACAGAGAAAATTACTCAAATTTCTTCAGAGACGCATAATACTGTGCAGTTAGGATGTGCCAGAGTACTAGATAAAGGCTGGCAAAGCAGCTAGAAAGGCATCTTATTAAATACAGTCTAGAATTTAATTTGGTTTGCTCTTTGCTTACATGTTTTCAGCTTAAAGATTTTCAAAGTTTATTAAATAAACTAGAAACTGGAGGGGGGGGAGAGGTGGAGTTTTTTACCTGCAAACCTATCTATTTTGGGAATAAAGTGAATGAGGATGGAGCTTTTAAATGGGGCTGGTTTGTCTTCTCACAGACAGCACATCCTCATTCCCATGAGGCTGTTGCACTGTGTTGGTTTTGGCTGGGGTACAGTTAATTTTCTTCGCATTAGCTGGTGTGGGGCTGTGTTTTGGATTTGTGCTGAAGACTGTTGATAACACAGGGATGTTTTCATCACTGCTGAGCAGTGCTGACACAGCGATAAGGTTTCTTCTGCCCCTCACCCCACCCCACCAGCAAGTGGGCTGGAGGTGCACAGTGAGTTGGGAGGGGACACAGCCAGAAGAGCTGACCCCAACTGACCCAAGGAAATTCCATGCCCTGTGACATCATGCTCAGCATATACAGCTGGAAGAAGAAGCAAGAGGAGACATTCAGAGTGATGGCATTTGTCTTCCATGTCACTGTTACGTGTGGTGGAGCCCTTCTTTCCTGGGAATGGATGAATACCTGCCTGCCCACGGGAAGTGGTGAATGAATTTCTTGTTTTGCTTTACCTGCATGCACAGCTTTTGCTTTACCTGTTAAACTGTCTTTATCTCCACAAATGAGTTTTCTCACTTTTATGACTCTCCCCCATCACACTGGAGGTGGGGAGGGAGCGAGGGGCTCTGTGGACCTCATTGCTGGCTGGGGCTAAACCATGACATGCACAGAGACGAGACTGAGGCCAAGGACTGCTGTTTGAGCCAATAATAGATCTGGTTTCACAAAGTGCCAGGTTTTGGCAGGGACTGCTCAAAGAGTAAACCAGTACCCCACTGCTACAGGCAAAAGCCAGAGGAGCTTTCTTTTCTTTATGCAGTGATCTCTCTTCACAGGGCAAAAGTCTAGAATTCAGATATTCTAAAATGTTAGAAGCTGTCCCAGTATCTTACTTGCAGGTTAAAAAAAAAAAAAAAAAGACTGTTTCTACTTAGCCTATTCGTAAGTGCATAAAAAGTCAATTAAGACAGTTCATAAAAATTAAAGAGGAAAGGCTTTAAAAGTCCACTGATAGGTTTTCTATTAGGCTAATACTTTAAAGCTTCCTTAGCACCTTCCATCAAATTTTTTCATTTAGCTTTATGAACACCTCTGGAGCTATGTACTACATCTTTTTAATATTTGAGGAGATCAATAGTTTAAGTACCAGACCCTTGAAAAAGTCAAGCAACATTGTTAGACAATGTTTATAAAAGCAATTGGTCCCAGAGGAGCAAAGGCCTACTTAAAGCAGAAATAAGTGGAAATTTCAGAGGTTTTAGGTTTTTTAGGTTTCTATTTAACATTCAAGATAACTTGTGTCTATAATACAAAAAAGTAAGATTAAACATAACTGAGAATCAAACTACAACTGGATGAGAACACAGGAACGATGGTCACCTTTAAAACAGCTTTTTAGTGTTCTGCTTTTTTTTTCACTGGCTTCTCACTGTATTCTCACTGTATAAAATTCAGAAGACTGTTTTTCACCTTCACATGGCTACACAGCTTGGAGCATGCGTTCCAAGCTACCTGAGAGACATGGAGTTCCCAGAACGGTTTCCACATGTTGGATTCATCAACCTAACCCAGGGGAGCTACAGGTGCAGATTTTCCAATACTAGCATAACAGATCAAGCTTAATCAAAATTCAGCTTTTCTCAAGTGTCCTGGAATATCACTCCTAAACTTCAGTTACACAACACCACTTAAAAAACACAAGGTTCTGCTGAATGAAAATTTCATTCAGGAAACTGGGTCGTTGAGCAAAATACAGAATTAGACACTTCCCATCCACTGAACAGTGGAATTTATCAGAGCCAGATTTTTTTGAAGTTCCATTATGTCCAATATACTTCTCTGGATTGCACATATCTGAATACTTTCAGACAGTGCACTAAACTAGGTAACCAGCATCTACTTGTTCTTCCTCTCATCAAAAAGGCAACAGTATTGTGTTGGAGTCTTTGCTGTGCAAGGTGAGAGAAGAAATGCTCAAAGGAACGGTCCTTAAAGCAGAAGGTCTTGAGATCCTACATGATTATCAGTTACTGTTAAAGTTTCTTTACCATCTTGTTGTTACTGCACAGACAGGTTTTACCCTTATTTCAAAAAGTTGAGTTACAGCCAAGAAATAACTCTCACTGGCTTTGGCACTCCTGGTCTCTATCCCAGAGCTGAGTCCAGGCTGTTAAGAGCCTTCAAGAAGATTGTGTAACTAATTTTTTCTAGGTTTGCTAGATGGTGAGGATTGCATATTGCTGTGCTTCATCCGAAAGCTAAAAAGATAATTGAAGCTGGATGGCTGCTAAGATAGGATAGCAGCTCCAAGAAAAAGAGGACAGCAGAAAAGTATTTTTTTGTCAGTGCTGCTATGGGAGACCATCAGAAATGAGTAACAAGGTTTTCTCTAAAGCCATCTACATGCAAAGAGCAATTGAAAATACACAATCACCAAGAAAACGGTACATTTTTCAATATGTTTTGATCTCACCATCAGTCTATTATTTGCCTTGCCTGAGTTCAGATTCAGTTGCTTACTCTTCATCCATGAGCTAATTCCATCTAAGCAATCTAAGCATTGGGTCAGCGTGGTAATTGAAGTTACATGAAATAGGCAACTGAATGAAGTAAAGCTGATTATTCAAAAGGAAAGAAAAAAAAAAAAGTGCCAGGAGTTTTAAAGCTAGATTACATGAATTTTTGCTCATCTCAAAAATGCAGGAAATTATTTTCCTTGAATTCTGCAAGATCAAGTGTGCCACTGATTAAAACTTTGTCTACTGAAGTGGAAGAGCAGAACACTGATGAGTTTGATTGTCCTGCAAGCAAGATATTTTCAATGAGACTGTTAACAAAATGAAGCCACTATGATAATTTAATTCCTAGTTCAGGCCTTCCAGCAGCTTTTCAACATGAGTAATCTCCATCAGTTCAATACCCCAAAATTATAAATAACAACCAGTGAATATGTGCCATTCAAATGTCAGCAGGCATGAACTTATGAGGTAGCTCATAACTTTTATAGCCTCACCACCAATTAACAATGTAAATAAATTACTAAAGCCCTATCAGATTATAATTTCCCCAAAATAAAATTCCTGTGATTATGTTTCTGTGATTATAGCTACGAAGTAACTAATCAGAGGTGGGGGGGAATCCCAGAATAACCCAACTTAGCAGGAATCAAGATGGTTGGCATGAGTCCCTGCCTTTAGTGTAAAGTATCTTCACATCTGAGAACACCCCCCAGCTATTCTGCCTGCTTCTGGGTACATTTGGCTCGATACAACAGGAGTAGACTCAGCATTATTTTACCAGTCATGGTAAAGATGTCATCTCAGAATGGATGCACTGAAAGGTATGATGAGATCTCTTGTCATCGCTCAGATAATGAAAAAGGCAGGAGGCTTCACCATTCAGCACATTATTCAAAGCTGACTGATAAAGCAGTAGCACCTTCTCATCACAAACTGTATTACAGACATTCAAACAGTATTTGGCAACTCCTTTGGCACTGTATGCTGTATCATCTGGGGAGGAACTTGGAGGAGGGAGGAAGACAGACTCCCTGCCACACACTGTACAACTTGGGGGAATTGCATTTAGCTGTCTTTTGCACAATCCCAAGAACAGCCTTGATCAATACAGAATTCCATTTTTACACAAGAAATACCACAAAGAGGCAGCAAAGCCCCAGAAATAATTGATAGATATTTCAGAGGGATTTGACAGAACATTAACTTTGGATTTCTTCACTGACATCACATTACTTGAGCCACTTAAAAAAAAAAAAAACAAAACCAAACCTAGCTAGGAGAAAACCTAGGTAGGCGTTAGTACCAGACATTGGTTTGCAGCTTGTAAGCACATGTCCTTTCTTTGACATATTGGCCAAAATCAAGGGAAAGAGAAATCATTTTGCTTAAAGCCAGTTAGAGTGAATGCAATGAAAAGGCAATTACAATGGCTCTGCAATTTTTACTCTTTTTTTAATGTTGAAGTTTTGTAAGTAATAAGAACAAAGATTTGCTGCTGCCTTTGTTCCTAATTTAGGAAGTTCTGTTCTTAGTCTAGAAAACATACCATTGATAGAGTTGTTTTTATGATCAAATTAGTTTGATCAAGAGACTGCTAAAAAAAGCAAATTAATTTCTGAAACCTCACTGTACCTAATGAGAGATCTAAACATTAGTCTCATATCAAGCCAGTAGACTACAAACGTTTGGATCCTTAAGCTTTACTTGCAAAAATAATATCCATTGCAGGCAATTATAGTGTGAAGAACAAATGTGATTATGAAGGAGATCACGAAGTAGGCCATTACCATTTCATATAATTGAATATTTTCCTATTAACTTCTCCTTCCACAATTCTCCTCCAGAGACAAACAGGTTTCTGTAGGCTGCAGAAAAATCAGAACTCCACCACGTTACTGTTCAGCCTCGTATTTGACAGTGCATGAAAATGGAAAGAGCAGACATTTAAATAGTGTTTGGATTTACACAGCAGCAAATCCAACAAGGAGCTTTAGAGCAAAAACTCTTTAACACTGGCTTGCTTATACAGAGAAACTGTTAATTGTCTATAAATTTACTGAAAACTAAATGTCTGTTTTCAACAAACAGGGTACATCTTATGGTGAAAATCAAGACTGGAATTTTAAATTCTTGCCAATTCTTATATTTCATTTCTGTTCTTAATAAAATTGTTTGTTTAAAGTGCGTAGAAGTAATTTGAGTTTTACTTCCATTATATTGTGTAGCACACTGGGACAAAGCTGTCAACGCCCCCTTGGACAGAGAGATGCTCAGAGGAACATGTTGTGACTCACACTGCGTCGAACCTGCTGCTGCTGCTCTACAAATTGTTAAGCCTTTCTGAACAAATTGTAAGCCTTTCAGGAAGGTTCACAGGGCATTTATTTCTTTAAAAGAACAATACTATCCCTGTCATAGTGAAGGCTTATCAGTTACTTGTTATTCAACATGCAAAACAAAACAACCTCAAAGATACCATTCTAAGGTTTGAAAGGTCAAATTTAGTTTGCAAGCCTTTAAAATCGTACATGAATTTTGCTAGCAAACACCTGCATTTTCATAAAGCTGAAAAGGCTGACATTTTCGAGGTTAAAACTGGTTACTAATATAAGTAGAAGTATTTTGACTACACAGCTGAATATTTAAATGGACAAAGTATTCAGGAAATAGGTCCACCAGCAGCCCTCCATTCTATGAAGCCCGGTAAGTACTCGATGCTCTTAAGTGTTTATTGTTTATGCTGCTGGAAGCAGCGAGGTTGGGAATATTAATGTGATATATTCACAAAATAAACACTGGATTCAAATGGAAGGCAAGAGACCTACTTTAGCTGAAAGAATAAGACCAACCCAAAATAATACATGTTTAAAGCCACAGGAAATATTTATTATCAACATTAATTTGTGCTATGTTTTATTTTTCTGTACAACAAAACTACTGCATAGCTTTCACAGCTGGAAGAACCACTCAGAGCCGAGATGTACACAAATGAAAATTATTTTATCATCTGTCCAACATACATTCAGTGTTCCTGAGAAACTACCATATTTGAGTTGAAACTGCAAAATCAAACACCTACAATCAGCAGAACTAGTCTTGTTACCGCTGCTACAGGAATGTTATTTTACTGCTGTTACCATATTTAGTTTAATCCCTTGATACTGGAAGCTTGGATCTCCTTGATGCCAACCACTTATCTCAAACACATCAGTGCAAATTAGAGGCAGCCCAAGCTTGTCATTTGCAAAAGGAAAAGCGAAGAGAGGGGCAAACGCTCTTATAATGGTTTCATTCTGGTTTCAAAGCTGCTTGTTTCAAGATCAAAAATATCTCACATTTGTATTACTGGGGAATAACACCCAGTTTTAGGAACAGTTCTAGGAAGCATACACATCCCAAAACAAAGCTACCAGTAGAAAAAGGAACTAGGTTGACCAAGTAGATGATTTTTCCCTCTGCTTCACATAAATCTAATGTTACATACATAGTCATGAAGTTAAATAATTTTAAAAGGTCAACAGAGTACCAGAGTAAGATTATACTTCTAATAGTAAAATATGTTTATGTTTATTATTAAAACCTTCAGCTGTTCTAAAACCATGATAAATGTCTACTCCTTACAAATTACAGTAAGTGAATAAATCTGTGTACTTTAGGATATAACTCTCTGCTTTCTACTGTCCTAGTGTGGTATGGCTTTTTATTGCTGTATACTATCAGAAAATGAACAAGAGCAATCTGATTACAAATTAATAACTGTAGCTTGACCGGATGGAAGAAAAACTCTTTGCCCTTTGACTTCTGCTAAGGTATCTTTTCAAATTACACAGTGAAAGCTAATTTCAGCATTTTTGCTTTAGGCTGGCAAATACGTCAAATAATGAGCAGTTCCCAGTACGCTCTGTGTAGCAGTGCAGGTCAAAAATCAGACGTCACAAACCAATGCTGTGTCACAAGCCCTGATCCAAAAAGGGAGGTGGTGATCAGAAATGGTGGCATTGCTCTGTCACGAAAAACTGACCCAAGTGATACAGAATGCACCAACTCGGACTGGCCCGTGCCAACTCCTCTCCAACTTCAGTGAATGGGCACAGCACAACAAGTGGAGACACTCCTGTAAACCCTAAAGGAACTTCAGCACCTGTCTTTTGCACTGTACTACACAGAGATCTCCCAAAAGCAAGAGCGCAGGGGGTTTATGACATCGGGACACAGCAAAGCACGGAGTCACCACTTTTTCTTTTCTCTGACAAAAATTCTAATTGCTATAAAATCCCTACAAATCTAAACACAGTATAACTGGTCACTTCTTTATGTCTCCATAATGCTGATCATATCTAAACCACATGTACTCAGCCATTAGTAACTACCTCTGTATCTAACAAACCTAAATACACTTGTTACATCACACCAATGATTAGCCCTTTTACTGCTTTGAGGTATTACACAGCAGCACAATTACGATGGAAGACTCTCCTCTTTTCAAAAAATATATCCCTTTCACTTAGTACTGTTTCCCTATCATCTAACCCATTCTGTATTTTCAGAAATCCCACACTGTAAATAGTTTATTATATACAAACCATGTATTTTCAAAAACCACCAGAATGTCTGTGATAAAAAGATTCACTGTAAGTAAGCAAAGACCTTTTAGACCATTCCAAAGCAGATAACCAGCTAATCCTAAGGAGCCATTCCTCAGTACTCCAAAACAAAAATGCTTACACCCTGGCTGGCAGTCTGAACACTCTGCAGTAGCATCAGTAGGGCAGGGAGCACAGAACAGCAAATGGCTGCAGCTGGTGGAGGCAGCTCTGTACTTTATCCGGGATCCCTCGCTCCTCAGGCCAGCAGGAAGGGTCTTGTAGTCAGTTGTGGCATTTCACAGGACAAAAACCAGGGGAAACTGAATTTATATTTGCCACCAGCAAACTTGATTTCCAACTCTTCCCCCCATTTACTGCATTGTGCAGTATAAGGAGCCAGAGCTCTGATGATGGGCAGGACTGCGGGTATCTGTAACAGTTTTAAAAGAGAGGCAGTGACCTTCATACGCTCATAGATGAAGCAGCCTCGTTCTTACACCTCCTTCTTGGTTTCCTTTTGTTCCTCTGGGCAACCTTTTTTGACAGTGTTCCCATCAGAAAAATGGGAACGAGGTTTTACCTTTCAACACCGAACTTAAGAAAATCCAGGGCTATTCTCAAACTCAAGCTCCTCTGCATGCATCTGCTGTACCCAAGACACCAGTAGCAAAGAAGGTGGCTCCTGATACAAGTTTCCCTTTCAGACCCAGGAAACACTGCTTGAAGAAGCCCTGCTGTCCCTGTCACTACTCCTTCAGAGAGGGCCAGTAACTCCTTAGATACCTGGCTCCCGTCCCACTGCTATATGGCTCTAAAATTACATCAAAAGTGAGACCTGCAGTAACTCTAAGGTGTCCACAGTGATTTGAGTTTGTGTTGCTTCTCCCCGAACCCTTGAACACCCTCAGTTATTTGAGATCAGTACTGGGCACAGAACAGGCTGCACATGCCCGCACAAAGCCGCTCCCAGCCCGGGGCCTTAGCGAAGGAACGACTCTGTGTAGCACACGCAGTGCCCTTGAGAAAACGCTTTGTCAGTTCTTCGGTAAGGGGAGCGCTTTTCAGAGATACACCAGGGTCGTGCAAATACCAAACCCACTAGGTTCCCCACATCTAGGTTTCTGTATATTCCCAAAGCACTGGCCCCCAGATTCCATCAGGGTCCCAGCAGGTAAGCTGTTTCCCATTGCTCGCATTCCCACTGTCAGGAGGGGAGGGGACACCGGGCCTGCTCATTCCCCGGTGACAGCTGTGACACCGACAGCCTTCCAATTCAGCCATGACACCGGTGCCCCCCGGGGCCTTCAGGTGGATTGCACAGGTGTCACTGGCTTAATTGGAAGGTGTCAGGGCTGCACAGCTGCCAGAGGACACGGGTTTGGCCAGCAGTATTTGCATTCCTGATAGCAACGACAGAGCAAAGCGAAGATCCCAGGTCAGCTGTCACAGCCCAAGCTGAGTTTGTGGGTATGACAATTTCAAAAAAGGGCCAAAGTCTCTCCTGTGTCAAGTTCCACTCACGGCCATAGCCATCTGCTCCCCCATCCCCAAGGACCCAGGCTATGGCAGCTTATGCCAGCTGGTTCTGGGGTTTCATGCAGAGAACTGGCTGCTTGTGGCCCTTGCCAGACCTTGGGAAAGTTGTGCAGAAGCTGGTTCTACACAGTTGGGCTGAAAGCTGCACATGAATTCTAGAGAAGTTCTCTTACCTGGGGAGCGGCCACTTTTCAGCACTGCACAAAGCAGCCCCTCACAGCAGGGGATAAGCAAGTCATCACGAAACCCCACATATCCGGCCTGAGTCCTCCTAGAGCAGGAATTTGCAAAACCAACATCTGTATGTTTAGGAATATTAGTACGAAATCCAGTTGCTTAAGAAGTTCAGAATTCCTGTTTTAAATAAAAACTCTTCCAACTGCAGTCAGAAAACTCCATCCAGTTCAACATTTTATGCAGTCAACCTCCCTCTTTCCTACTGAATATGATTTTGTAGGACAGGAGAGTCCAGACTCATTCCACAATGCCTGAAGAGGGGGAGATCCTCCACTCCCTCACTATCAAACTTGAGACAGACTTCTCAGGTCCCACTGCATATTATAAACCCACTCAAATTTTAACCTTAAAGTTTTCAAAACTTATCTATTCCGCACCATAAAAATAGAATTTTAGAATTTAGAGAAAAAAAAAAGTTGAAATTGGAAGAAAGTCCTCAAATTATTCCATTCCAAGTAATTTTACAGTCCATTGCTATGATTTAAATAGGATACACCAAACATCAGTGCTTAAGATTAGTCCAATTGAGGTTAGTTACCAGCTCTCCAAACATAACCTATTTTTACTTCAGCCTTAGAGCATGACAGCACACAGCTCTCTTCCTAGGGGAACCAGTTTTAGCAAGAGCTGATCCAGCTTCTCTTTGCTATAAGGACCAAAGCTCAGTGTATTCCAGGGGGAGGGAAAAACTGAAATCTGATCAAATACATTAAAACACAGAATGGCTTGGGTTGGCAGGGACCTTAAAGATCCAACCCTCCTGCCATGGCCAGGGACACCTTACACTAGACCAGGTTGCTCAAAGCCCCATCCAACTGACCTTGAACGCTGCAGGGACTGGGCATCCACAACTTCATTGGAAAGCCTGTTCCAGCGCCTCACCACCTTCACAATATGAATTTCTTCCTTGTCCAATCTCAGTCTACCCTCTGCCAGAGTAAACAATTGCCCCTTGTACTGTCACTGGTAAAAAGCCACAACTCATTCTTACAAAACCTCTGTAAGTATTAAAAGTCCACAATAAGGTCTCCTCCTTTTTTTCTCAAGGCTAAACAGTGCCAGCTCTCTCAGCCTGTCCTCATAGAGCTCCTCAGGTGCTCCAGCCCTCTGATCAAATTTTACTATAAATTCCTCATGGGATTAACCTTCCCAAATTGAAAATGCTGTCAAATCATATTTCATCAAAAATCCCTACAGAATTACAACGGTGCAGTGTGATCTGACCTACAGTGTCACTTATGCTACTGTTTGTGTTGATCCTAAATGGTCCCTGAACACTGCCCAGCAGGGCAATTCCTAACTCGCCACAGACACTCCACATTACAGGACACATTACTACAGTTCTGTCCAAGAAATATTTAGGGCTATGTTTGAAGAAAGCATTCTCCTAACACATCTGCATGCATTTCATTTTTCCTAAATAATTTAAACAAGTTTGCAAGGGATCAACATTGTATGCATTATGCTGATGTCATCATCACTGTGCTGCTTAAACATCCGCACTTTTAATATTAAAATATTAAACTACTGCCATGTCAATCAAACAGCAGTTTACTGGGAGACTAAATGGCTTCTCATGTTTCAATCAAAACAATAGAAATACTGACATACTGTGGCACAAAATTAGTATAAATAGACTTTATTGAAGTCAGTACCTTTGTACTGAAGCTGAAGATTGTGTCTACAGAAGCACAAGTTGTAACATTTCACAACTTCTAAAAGGAATGTCAACAATTACAACGATCATGCATACCATGGTCGATAATCACATTTTTAGAAGCATTTTCAACCATTTCTAAAGAAATGCTTATAACATTGTTATATATAGAACTACTTTCAATAAACTGCAAAACATTGATTAGCTTTTCCAGTATGAGCTACAGTGTCAACACAAAAGGGAGGCATAAATGTTTAATTTATGAAATCAGAATGGAATATTTACTGTAAAGAAAAATTAAAAAGCTTTCAAATAAAGGCCATTATTGAACCAAAGTGAAGAGCACAACTTGAACTTTGAATCCTTTCATCTCTTAAAGCTGTCCTCTGAATAACTTCAGTTCAAAGCATAAATTCAGTACTGTGAGTATTCCTTGGACTGAAGTTTGGCAATGATGCGATCCAACTGTCTCTTTGCTTCGCACTGTGGAAAATTGCTCATGTCATAATATTGAGGGGCAATTTTCACCAGCCTGTCAAAAAAGGAAAAGCTTGTTACTGATACTCAAACTTCAAGATGCATCTTCGAGAAATTCTACAACTGAGGGAAACAAAGGTTATCCATTATTTTCAGCTGATTCTGCAATTTAAGTTTGCATTTTACACACACGCACACACCCCTACAATCTCAGTGCCATCCTGTGCACTGCTCAAGTCCAAAGCAAAAAGCGTGCACGAGTCTCATGATACGCCCTGTGCAGCCACTGCCCTCACAGACCCTCCCTGCTGCTGCAGTCCCTGCCCACACAGCCAGAGCTGTCCAGGGCCGTCAGCCACAGAACTCCACCAAACGTCAGTCTGTGTCAGAGTACAGTTCTGCCTTAGCTGCTTTGAGCTTAAAAATACAACTAAGGCCACAGGATCTTGCTTTACACTGTACAGTGTTTGTTGAGAAAAGATTTCTAAGGAACCACATTTTCCATTAAGATACTACAAGCTATATATGCTGTGCTGTCCAGCTTACGAATCTTTAAACTCTTCCTGCATAACAGCAAAATTTCAGCAACGGAAGAGCCTCCCTTGTCCCCAAAGCTTACAACTTGGCAGCTTAAGTACAACCTTAAAGACAGGCAAGATGCTTCAGATCTCTGCTTGTCTGCAGAGGTTCAGGCCTCTGATTTCCTTGATATACGCGTGCTGAGGAATAAATATCATGACAAGGCAATTTGTACCACTATTACCACCTCTTTCTTTAGTATTTAAAAAAAGCACAAAATCCTGTTCAGATCCTTCTGAAAGAAATCAGACAAGAGAAGTCCTAGATCTTGAGAACAGAGGTACCTACTGAAATCTCTTAACTCAGGTATGCAAGTGGGTGCTTGGACATATCCCCAGACAGGATCTTTCTGAACAGGCTTACTGAAGGAACTGGTTTAAAGTCAAGCACCTCTCTGTGCACTGCATACAGAGCCCAGGCACCAAGAGTTCTAAACACAACTCCCACAAATAGGCACAAGTATCCACGATGAAAACCTTTAGTGATCTGCAACATCTCAAGTCCATGCCACCGCCATTCCTCAAACCATTCTAGTATAAGTGGCTTCAGGAAGAGTGAAAAGAATTACCTCAGGTTAAGAAAAGGAGAAAGAAAAACAAGAGCTGTACAGTAGATCACGACTGTTGCAAGACTTCAGCTTACCATTCTGGCTTGATGTCTGTACATGTCCGGATGTAATTCTTCGTTGTAAGGACAAACTCATTATACAGCACCCATTCTGGTTTGTGATCAAGAACGGTGGAGGGATGCAACTGTACCACCTGGTTATCTTTTACAGTTAAGTAATGCCCCGTTCGCTCCAAGTGTGCCACCTAAATAAAAAGACATTCTTTCATTACCAGAGGCAATTTTTAAATGAAGCAATTTCAAGCTGATTGTTAAATGTTCTATACAAAACGTACTATCCCAACTTTCAAACCCCCTCTAAATTTGGCACATTACTTGACCACTTCAACTATTCATGTTTTTTTATAGACACAATCAAGATGCCAGATGTTTTTGCTAACTGCCATGGTAAGTGTATATTCTAATATACAATTCAAGCAATGTACAAAAATAGATATCACCCAAAGAGAAAAATCATTATTGGAACAACAGCAATGCAAACACAAGTACTGCAATGGAATTGGACAGGTTTGCAACATCACACAAAGTCAACTGTGGTCTACTACAGACATCCGCTTCAAGCATTTAATTTGCAGTAGCCACTGTGGGACCAGTAAGCCACAATGTTATCCTTTTATGAGAGGTCTTGTTACAGCATGAGCTTCAGAGCTGGAAAATGTACGTTCAGCAACACACTTCTGCTGTGACCTTGGTGAAAATCAATTAACCTCTCCCTGACTAAGCTTCTTGCTCTATGAAAGGGAATAATGCCTACCTTGCCGAGATGCTCCGATACCAAATCTTAATGAGCTAGGTAAAGCAGACAGTTATCCTTAGAAGGATATCCTCTGTACAAACAGCTAATCTAACGGAACAGGTAACTCAAATTAACTCTTTCATATCGGAAATTGCAGATAACCTCTCCACTCATTACACATACACACACACAAATACAATACATTTTAGAACAGACCATCATCAGCTGGTTTCCTTTAATATAGATGCATACTCTATTGTTTTCTTCCTTTTTTTTTTTTTTATATTTCTACACACAGCTCACTTTTTGGGTTTTTGTTTGTTTGTTTGTTGTTTTTTTTTGGGCCTAGTCAAAAGTGAATTCCACCTACTGGATTAAAACCCCAGGACTTCTAAAGCAACAGCTACCTCAAATTTCAGCTCAGGATAACTCCTTAGTAAGGAATTACTTATTTTGAGTGTGCTTCTCTTTTATACATTATGACATTATTATCCAGAATATGTTTTAGGACTAGAACAAAGTATTTCAATAGACTGCAAATCTTTTCACCCAAGATTTGAGAGATTACACTTCTACTTTATTTCAAGTCTGGGAAGCCAACAGAGATTCCTTTAAATGGAGATTAACAGCACACTGTCTTTAACGATTTAGGCTTAATTTCATCCAACTCAATACAACGTTTGCAAAATTAAATAGCAGTATAGCTGCAAACCAGACTAGGCTAGACACTCATCTGTCACAGACCTAGCACAAAGACAGCACACCATGCTGTAGGATTATGCCTTTTTTTTAAAGGATGTTCTGTTCTAAATCAATTTGATTTTTCAGATCAAAAGTACACATGCATACAAAAATATCAGAGTGCTTTATCTGTTCCAGTTCTTCCTAGAAAAGGACAGAACAAATCATTTATTTAGGTTTCATTTTAGAAATGCATGCTGTTAAATTCAATACAATTTACCTTTAGCATCTGTCTAGCTCAGATGTAATTGAAGTAGTGAAGTCTTATAATCTACCTTTTCCAAATACACACAATTTGCTTTTCCATGTAATTTATAATAATAGTGTAGAGTTGTATTTCTTGATTATTTTGTACTATTCTGAACTAAGTAAAAAGATTCCAAGATAACTAATTAAGCATACTCAAAGAAAAATGCTACAGAAACATACAGAGAGCTCTGAATTTCCAGGGAAGGACAAGAATTGGAATAACACCAATTAAGAAGAAAATGTTTTCTTAGGCCACTGATATCAGGGATTAAGCCACCTTTAGGTGGTTACATACTACTGTGACTGACTTCGATCTCAAGCCAACACTGACCCACAGTATTTATCCCATTTAGATGTTTCTAGAACTTGTGCCTGTTGCCGCACACATCAGTGAAGAATTTCAGGGTCAGTAACAGCAACACTATGAGAAATACACAGTGCAGCTCTGGCTCCATAGCAAGCCATGGTGATGTGCCAGCTGCTGCATTTCCCTGCTCCCTCCTGGCTGAGCTGTTCCAGCACAGCTGACAGAGCCCATTCTTGCTTCCCCTTTGAAGGTGTAAGTGGCCTGCCAGGTCACTGAGCTGAAAGAATTCAGAATGGCTCAGGCAAGCACCAAGGGTGGCATAAGGGAGCGAACACTGACACATGGGAGGCAGCATATATACTTATGCTCCTTTGAAACCCTGGCATGCAACCAATTCCAGTGCCTGCAAATGCAGGGGTAGTTGGACCAGGTGTCCTCCAGAGGGCCCTTCCACCTTGACCATTCTGTGATGTTTTTCACGGAAGAGAAACCCACGAGCTTCCACAGAAACCACAGGATGATACAGACTATGCCTAGTAAATGGGTTCATTTTTTGATGAGCAGTGGTAGTGAGCAAGATACTATGGAATACACCTGAACCCCAGGATCATCAAAGAATCTGTCACTAGTATAAAACTTTTGTGAATTAGACTACCTCAACATGACTCCAAACAGATGGCCAAGAGTCAAGCCATCCCATGTACCTCTGGCAACAGATTGGTCTGCAGCCCCAGAAAGCCCACCTAACGTAGAGACAATTATTACACTTTTAGCAACACGACAAACCCAGACAGCAACAGTGGCACGTGCCACCACAAGAAAATGTTTTACTTCAACTTCTTGTCACAATTTCAGTAAAAATTACACATTCTCCCCTCTGAAATTTTAAATATGCTTGTGATTATTTATCCTCTATCATGTCATTGAACCTAGAGGGCCAATAAGGGGTCTTTAGACAAAAATGTCTAACACAGTAAATACAAATGCATTTAAAAGGTCAAAAGCAGAAATACTATCACAAGATCCAGGCTTTTTATATTTAAGGCTACAAATTTTGGCAGGTTAGTTTTTACAGACAGTTTAGATTGTTCCTTGTCTGTCTTTCTGACAAAAGAATATACTAGCATGCACCAAAGGAGCACTGTCAGTTGCCTGGATTTCTGCAATTTCTGCTTGCAGCACACGCGAGAGTGTTTCTGAATCTACTGAAAAGTTTTACACCGTTCTTCTGCACTCTTAAGGTAAAATGAATACCATTAAATGCACCAGTGCTCACTTTCGTGTCATAGGTTTATTTTATTACCATCCTATCATTGTAGGAGCCTGATTATGTAAAGACTTCAAAATACATGTAATTCCATACAAGAAACAGCACCAACAACTGAGTAACATTAGGAACGAGATTTTAATTAGCAGGCAAATCATCTGACATCTAATTTTCTGTACAGTATTGGTCATTTAAGTTATCCTCCATAGTGACCATGATATTACCTGTGTTTGACTAAGCCACATCTTCTAGAAAAGGTTCCAAGGTGCATTAGGAAGAGCATTGCCAGCAGGTCAAGGGAGGTGATTCTGCCTCTCCTACTCAGCCCTAGGGAGGTACACCTGGAGTGCTGTGTCCAGTTCTGGGCTCCTCAGTACAAGTGAGACATGGAGCTCCTGGAGCAGGTCCATCAGAGGGCAACAAAGATGATTAAGGGACTGGAGCATCTCTCCTATGACGAAAAGCTGAGGGAGCTGTGCCTGTTCAGCCTCATGAAGGGACAACTGAAAGGGACCTCATCAATGTCTATCAGTATCTGAAGGGAAGGTGTCAAAAGGATGGAGCCAGGCTCTTCTCAACGGTACCAAGCAACTGGACAAGAGCCAATGGGCAGAAACTGATGCACAGGAAGTTCACCTGACCATGGGGAACAATTTCTTTACTGTATAAGTGACTGTGCACTGGAACAGACTGCCCAGAGAGGTTGCAGAGTCTCCCTCGCTGGAGATATCCAAGAACCATGCGGATGCAATGCTGTGCAATGTGCGCTGGGATGACTCTGCTTGGGCAGGGAGGTTGGACCAGATGACCCACCATGGTCACTTCCAACCTCACCCATTCTGTGATTTGAAAACACCACAGGACTTGCTTCCCACCTTTGAATTCTGATGTAAATTTTCATTTATCAATTCTTGTTCTGCCTCCAATATTAGATTGGAAAAACAACAATAAAAAAATCTAAGTTCTTTATGACAACTGGTAAAAAACAAACAAAAAAAATTACTAAGAGGAAAGTAACTCATCTTTAAGATATTTTGTCATTTGCTTCCCTTTTCCTATTCAAAGTTTCCTTAGCTTACTTCCTGTAGTATAACTTTTTTTGCTTACTCTTTACCACAAAGTTACTTCAGCTAAGCTTAGTTTTCCATGAATATCAGGGATAAGTCACCAGTAAGTGATTGCATACTCCCATGACTTACTTCAATCCTGAACTAACACTGAGCTACAGTATTTTATCCTATTTAGGTGTTTCTATAGAGTATTCTTAGTTCTCCTACTTCTGTTAAGTAAATAATCTATACCTAGTACTTGAATTTTATTACCAAATTACGATTATATTAGTTGTATCATTTCCCAATTCCTCTCCCTTCTTAAGACAGACTATGTCTGGCACTGAAGTATTGAAAAAGTAGTATTTCTCTCACATATTTTAATTACAATAAGCAGTTTCTTAGCAATTTTGCAAGCATCCCTTGCTCTATGTTACATATACTTTGCATATTCTGATGTGTGATACAGAAATATATTTAAAAAAAAAGTTTTGCAGTACAAAAACTGTAAGAAATCTCAGATTTAGCATGAAAGTTTTACGAGACACTTCTTGTCAATATCTATCTTTCCAGAAGTTTTACTACACAGAATTGTTGACAGTTCTAAACTATTCTACTACTCACTTTGCTTGTCTACGGCAGATTTACTGGAATTCAAGTTTGCATTTAAATATGAGGGGTAAAGAGATGATCCATCACCAACAGAAATTTCACATTTATCCATCACTGACACTGAATCGAAGGCAGGCAAACATACAGTACTTAGTACTGATTATGTAATTAGTACTGTTACAGCAGTTAATACAGGCCTGTGCTATCTGACATCAACCACAGGTCTTGAGTAGTACAGAAAATTCTACAGTGCAATTTTATGACTGGTTTTAGGACAGTAGGCAATTACAAAGTATAAAACAAGGCAGCCAACGAGAACTATTTCAGGACAATAGGTGCTACTACTCTTTCCAATTCATACCACATTTTTAAGGTTGGAGAGTTTGAAGAATCACTGCCATGTGCTGTCCACAGACTTAGTCATTTACATACAGAAACCATTTGTGATACATGCACATTATTTTGCAAGTGCTCACACTTGGACTTTCACAAATAGTCTGTACTAAGAGGACAAAGAATGATGTATGCCTTTCACTACTTGAGTTTTCTGAGCAAGAGCCCCAAAATGCCAGAGTCTGAGCATCGGCTCAGAGAGGGTATAATGCATATAGCGGCTACACTTTTGAGTACTTCAGCTGCCAATAAATAAAACCTCTTAAGTATTTATAATTTTTCTACTGAAGGTTACTCAAAGCAACATGGAACTCATGACAGAAGGTTCAGAGTCAAGGTCAAACACATATCACACTATCATGGAGGTTAGAGAGTCAAAGAAACCATGTAAAATGGACTCTAACACTTTAAAGCAGAAGAGAAACTGCTGAAATGGCTCCTACTCCAAATACCTTCAACAGGTCTGCCACACTTATCTCTTGATTCAGCCCAAAAATTCCATTAGGCATTGTGGGTGAGGGAAGTGGTAAACAACCTATTCACCATGGAAGCCCAAGGAGACTTCTGGACGGGTTTTAATTTTCATCTTTGTGAGCCTACTACTCTATTCACAGCAAAAATATGAAGTGAGATCTTTCACTCCTAAGACACAGAGAACAAAACGCTACCTGCACCAACAGTGCAGTTCCTAATCCATGGGATAGGTGTTTTCTAATAGGAACTCTTCTAGAGGAAGAGTTTCACTCTGAGTAACATGAAACAAACTTGACAGCACACCAACTTCCAAGTACGTGAGCTCTCCAAAGGTCCAAGTAAGTGACAGAAGCCACAGGGTATGGTGCCAAACAGAAGCGCAGCTGTGACACACGAACCTGCCCTAGGGCCCAAAATGGACTGTTGGGCAGAACTGTTGTCTTTCAAAACATTTATAAAATTAAAGGTGTAGGTGGGAACACTGAAGTGTTCCCCAAGAAATATGCAGAAAACATGGCCCAAATGCAAGGACCAAACACAGTGACTCACCTGCTTGTCTGAAAGGTTACAGCAAGCCAGGCTTTAGAACCATTTTAATATTTAAAAGCAGCCAACAGCCTTCATCTCGTATTTGCATTACAGTAAATGCAGTTCCTGACATTGATATTCTTGCATTCTGAAAACCCAGAAACACGTGTGCTGCTGACTGCTGGCTGAGCCTGGGGGAAGGCACTGTCTCCTTGGTGGGGGCGATTTAAACAGACACAGTGCCCAAGTCTGTGCCCCAGTTCAGATGTGCTACGTGGGTGCCTGTCAGGCAAATGGCAAGAGTTTCCAACAGCATACATCCTGAGATTACAGACCTGCTCCAGTACTCCAGTATCTGACTCACGTCATTTAAAAGTGAAATAGAAGTATGGAAAAGCATGCAAGAGAAAATACTCTCCTTCTATAAGGATTACATATAGTTAATATTTATATACTACTATGCTTCCCTGTTTTGTATTGGATTGCAAATAATTTAGAACTACATATTCTGCACTTACTTAGAGATCTTTCTAAGTAACTTTATAAGTTACTTCCTCAGCTACTCAGAAGTTAGTGGCCATCTCCTGACTGGTCGTGCCAGAAACAATATTTTGATACTAGTAAGACTGCCTACAAATTCTCTTCCAAATAAGATTTGTTTAAAGAACGTGCTACTTGAGTAATAACCAAGCAATCTGGCAAAGAGTAGGTGGCAATATAGTTAGCCACGTATAATTTAAGTAACACTCATTAGGTTTTGACAAATTGTAACAGCCATGCTAACATTATGAGCCACATAAACACTTAACTAAGTTCCCTATGAGAATACACACATACCTGCATGAAATACCCAGTAACTAATGCCTTTCTGATGTTGATGTAATAGTCTCGGCTGGTAAAGTCTGTGCTTCTACGGGGCAAATTAAATCTATCCATGATTCGTGACAGCTGTTGGCGTACATTGTCTGCAGACATCAGGGACCTGTAGTTAATGAAGTTGTCATAACACCACTGAACCGACTCATGATCTGCAACATTAGAAAACATGAATCAAAATTAGAACATGTAAATAAAACAGCAACTAACCAACTGATCAGTCAGATAGACCAGAAAAACATATCCATAAACTTTTAGAGATGACAGCAGCTTTTAGTTTGTTCAGCTGATTTCTTGCATTAGGTAACTTGCCAAAACCGTTTTCTTTTTAGGAGGCATGTGGTCAGGACAGAAGAAAATTAGGTTTTTTTCTCCTCACCAACATAACATACAATCACTGATGTTTTGCTGAAATACCACACACCACTAAACTTTGGACATTTCAAAACTACATCCTGCAACTAGAAAAATCATCTTCCAAACCTGCAGTGAAAAACGTAACTTTATGTAAGGAACGCTGCAATCTTTAACTGTAGCATGCGAACACACAAGGTGATTGTAAAGAACTTGGCTTTATTTGAGAAATGAAATCCCCTGAAATTAACCATTCAAGTAACAGCTAAGAGCTATACAAACAGACTATTTTAACGTGATGCACCTCATAGCAGTTTAAGTAAATGTAGGTAGCTGGTAAAATGCAGCAACTCTTTACTCTCATGCTACCCTTCCTACTGCTGTCCGTCTAAGAAGAAATCTGCTCAAACAGCAAACCTCTGCCATGCTGTCAGGATAAATACCTGCATGTTTCACACTCCCTACCAATTCTGTTACTTTTCAAATAATGCTCTTCTAATCTTTGTCAGTTTAATAATCCAACAAAGCTTGCCTTAACAAGAAATAAAATTTAAGGTAAATCTTGTACAGAATGAGACTTCTCCCAATTTGCATTGAAAAGAAGGAAAGTTGTATAATTTGAGGTAGATCCAAGTTCTTTCTGCTCTTGTACAATTAGGATTGTACTGTATAGTGCAGTACCATAGCATGTTACTTTCTGAGCCACCTGAACTGTGCATCACAGATAACCCATAAGTGTTATACATTGTTCTAGATACAAACAGTAACAGCATTTTATCTTCTGATCCCAGAAATCAATTTACAATTTCACAGCAAAACTGAACAAAATATGATTCCCAAAATAATTCCATCCCTCAGTGACCAGAGTATGAAAGCAGCAGCTTCCAGAAACAAGCCCACACAAGATGTCTGCAAGACATCCTGGATCCTATTAACTAAACAGCTGACAGAAAAACACAAGCAACCCGACCCCAATATACAGGTGTTTAACAGAAGTTTCTCAGCTATTGTTTTAAACACATGGAATAAATTTGTTTGGACTTTTACTCTGAAGGTATCCTTATTTTGGATTGTCATGTGATGACAGCGTTAGAGGGTTTCAATACAAATTTTCTAAATCAAAAGTAAAACAGAAACGGGTACTAAATTGCAGGGTTTCTCCTCAAGGTAAAAAAGACTGTTGCTTTTTTGTTTGCTTACAGGAAAATGCAAGTGGAGCACATAATTTACTCTGGTTGGCAGTTAATAGTAATCATTTTACCTGCCACCAGCATAAGTCACTTAAAAAAAGTGTGACACTTAAATAGTCATTTTTCAAGAGCACTAGCTCCACCTGTTCATTCCTGTATTTTCCAAGCTGCTTGGAAATATCCTTCAGCTATGCTGTGGAGGGACACACATTTTCCCCTCAATTCCATACACCGAATTAGCCTAAGTTAAAGAAATGTATTGCATGGCTCTAAGTTACTTCTTGTTGATGCATCATCTCTTTACCTCTCATCTGTTCTAAAGCCTTAATACAGAATTCCTAACTATATTAAAAACTTAGGATTAAAAAGGTTTGTTCTGGGAACATATCCTTCTCCAAATTCACAGCATTTTCTGCACTGCTTTCCCTGATAAATCACTAAGCAATTATGCAGATTTTTTTTATAATTAATGTCAGATAAACTTCCAATATTTCTTAATTATAGGAACACTTGCTTCCTTCTGTCCAAGGTTACCCAGCATTGATCTAAAAGCCTGGCCTGTCTCCATGCTCATAAGTTCATTACATGATTTCTAGGGTAGTTTTTCAGTTTTGTTTGACCCCCAAAGGCAAGTAGAACTTAAACAATAAAACCCAAGGCCAAGCCTCTCAAACCACCCTTGGAACCCAGGAACGAAAGCTGACAGCACAAAGCATTATAAATAATTTTGCTAAAACAGACAGACTTACTTTGCTTGAAAGCATGGTAGACATTCAGCAACGTCAAATGATCTCCATCTATGTGGGCAAACCTCATCTTGGCTTCATCTGCTGCTTTCTTTGCTTCCGTGGGGCGAACAAAACACTGTGGGACTAAACAAGGTTGGTATGGGCCCAACACAAACGCCCATATCGATGAGTCACGCATTCACAGATAGAGGAACAAGGCCTAGCTAGGTCAGTTCACAGAGCATAGGGCAGGGCAGGATGGCCTCCAACTGCATCTTGGACTGTTTACTACCTTGATTTGGTACATCAACACCTAACCACATCTGTAAGACAAGAGGGTTTCAAAGCTACAGAGTACCTGATTATTTTAATAGAACTATATGTAGGCATCAAAATCTCTAGTCTGAAGGCCATCAAGATTACCTACTGGAAGGCTGAACAGATCTTAGTTCAAAACCAGTGCTGATAGCTCTACCAGGAGCTAGTACCCCATGGAATTAAACACTGTAACTGCAAATTTGCTTCTTCAGAAAGCCCCTACAGACAGAGTAAAGAAGATAGTTCTAAAACTGTACTGCACAGTACAGTCTAAACAAACATGAGTTCTAATTATCAAAGGTCTGTTACCAGCCAGAACACACTAGTCAAGTCAGTCTCTTCCCCGATGGTATTGTTATCAGCACTGGTATACAGAAACATGTGAATGAAGGTATTAATAAGTCTAAAGGTTGCGATGGTAGCGGTAGTGGTGGAAGGTTAAACTGTCCTTTGGCACTACTTCAAATAAAAAACATATTAAAAAAATGCAATATGATGAGCTTTCTCCTATCATTTTATTCTCTTATTCTACTTAGTTTGTAAGATTGATATTAATTCAGGAGATCCTGAAAGTACTTCTAAGAGGTCTGCTGGAGCAGGGAGATTGGACCAGGTGACCCACTGTGATCCCTTCCAACCTTACCCATTCTGTGATTCACTTTACAGAGATCTACAGCGGAAAAAAATCAGTTGTGTTTAAAGTAGATGTAATTTTTAAGAGGTTAAATTTCAATAAGATTAATGCTAAGATGCTACAAATTCTTTACCTGTTTCCATCTGTTTGGGACTACATTAGCTTTCTCACAACTGAAGCCCAGCAATCTCATGAGAACACCTCTCTGCATATGATCTATCAGATGAAGGCTTTTTTGTGGGGTGTTATGTGGTTTTACTTTATTTTATTCTTAAATTTGCATAAAAGCCCCAAAGCACTAAATATGTGAGCTGAATACTGGACAGAACTTGAGAAAAAAAATGCACACTTCAACAGTGAATCACATGGTAACAAATCAACAAAGACCAGTGCATTAAAGAAAATGGAAATGCAGGTGTGAAATAAACACCCTGAACAGTGGGTCCAGCATTTGAAAAAAGAGATAATATAATTTCAATTTCAAATTCAGATTAATAAAAGCTAAAGCCAACTTACTCTATCACTGTCTAAACTCACTGTTTTGAATAAGTAATAGCATTTTCCATACCACAGCAAGACACCAAAGCTCTTACAAAATGACGTACAATCATTTGATCTACTCATTTATTCAATGCTGGGTTTGCTCCTTTCTGGTACCTAGTTTCCCATTCAGTCCAAACTTAATACATGGATTGCTATCCAAAGCCTGACAATCTTTATGAGGACTTTAGGCACCAAAACATATAATTGTGCTGCCGGTTAAAAAAAAAAGAGCTTGCTTTGGGAAATAGTCCTCACAAATACTAGGATTATGTGATGGGTTTTTTCAAGAGTAGTATGTTAGTTATAACACACACATTAACCACCTTCAATCCGTTTTTCATTTTTCCCGAAAAGCTTATTATTCATTATATTAC
The DNA here is from genome assembly GCA_038380795.1 of Pyrocephalus nanus. Taxonomy (NCBI): domain Eukaryota; kingdom Metazoa; phylum Chordata; class Aves; order Passeriformes; family Tyrannidae; genus Pyrocephalus; species Pyrocephalus nanus. Next base: position 55,724,154 of record CM076264.1, on the reverse strand, counting down.
TTGTGCCTTAAAACAAAAGTAGCTATCATGGCTTGGGAAAAGGTAAATTGGAAAAGGAGTAAGGCAAATCAGTTGAAGGCCATAGACAAAAATATTAGACTGACTTGTTCTATAGTAGATACTGGGGGGAGAAGGGAAGAGAAAGACAGGCACCAACCTACCACCACCTCCGCAATTAAGCCTACCATTTAATTAAAAAAAATGTTACGATTCTGCCCTGCCCATCTGCTCTGAGTCTGAACAATCATAACTCTGCAACAAACATTTTATCTTGTTCTTAAAAACTTTCATATAAATGTACTGTAAGACTAAACTGAAGCAACAGATTTTACACTTAATCAAAATGGTTTTTTTTCTCTATCCAATCAAGTTAAGCATGTCAGCAGCACACCTGTACTGTGGAGAGCACTGGTAAAATAGCACACCCCAAAGACAAAAGAGTACTTAGGAGTAAGAACATCCCCATTTGTTGCTTTTCCTATGACCTCTAACTATAAACCAACATCAGTTCTACTAACTGGGAAATTAAATACGAGGTTTGTGTGGTAACATTTTCCTCCCCATCAAGCTCTCTCAGCAAGCAGCTCTGCTCTGACACAGAGCTATTCACGTGACACAGCACCAAAGTACAGCTGTGCACTTAAGTCAATTCTTATCAAGACATATCCTCACCCCAAGTTTCTTTTTTCCCTTTAAAAGTAATGACTATTCTCCAGTTTTGCCACTTAATGACTGAAAAGTGTACTTCATGTACAAGCTTGTGGTTTAATATAAATTAGACTGTAATCCCTTTGGGAATACTGAGATTTATCAAAGTGCAGAGGAATGCACAATATATAACAGATGTCACTGCCTTAAACTGAGTGGCTGAACTGATGTTTCTGATCCTGTCTATGAGTCTGAATAGGAATTTCTGTTCCACAATCCCGATTCCCTCCCCCCAATCCAACAACTCAAATATTTACACTTTGAACTGATATTAGGACAAAACTCTTTGACCTTTTTATGTGTGTTAATTTCTTAACATTACTATTGATTAGGTTCAAGATTTCCACATAAATCTGTAATGACTGAACCCATATATGAAGTTTTAAAAAACAATTCTAATTTTATTAGAAATACATGATTTTTTTTACGTGGAAAACTCATATTTCCCCCAAACTGAAGATCTGCATTTTGTTTAGTATCTCTTTTCCTGCTATTACCTGACAACATGGCAGTAATAGATAGGACCTCATTAGAACAGTTGTAGTCACAGCTTGCAATAACCATTTTAGCCAGCTGTGGGTCCAATGGAAATTCAGCCATCATGGATCCCAACTCAGTCAAGTCTCCATCATCATTTAAAGCAGCCAGGTAATTTAAAAGCTCTAAGGCTCTCATCAGAGTTTCAGGAGCTGAAAGAAAAAAGTGTGTAAGTAGGTACATTATCCAAACTGCTCTGAATCAGCAAAAAATGAGGAAGCACAGACTATTACAAGCTAGCTTTTTTGTTGTTCTCCATTCACTAGCATCCAAATGTAAAACTGCTACCAAATTCAGTAATACACACCCAGGTGTGAATGAATAGGGGTGGGGGGAGGAAACAAAACTTATTTAGAAAAGCTTTAAACTTAATCACAAGCTTTAAATATTTCAAGATTACTGCTTTTCAAAATTTAGACAGCAGTGACATACTCAGTATCATAGTAATATCACTTCCTCTCCCTGCAGACACCTGTTCCCTTGTTCCATACCAAATAAATCAATACAGCCCTAGAATCTCAGCCATGTCAACTTTAGGTGTCTACAGTCTTTCACAAAGCCAGCAAAGATGTTCTCTAAATCCTGAATTTCTCATACAGAGTCTATATTAACCCACAAATTAAAACAGAAGGAAATTCAAGTATTCAGTTATTCTGTAGAACTATTTAAAAGCTTACAGACAATGTTATATTTTTATTGGAGGGAAAAAAAACCCAACTTTCTAACATATTTATATATGGCTGATCTACATTTTTAATTAGCAATATAAACCAGCTATTTTGGAAGCATATATGAACCTTTAACATTTTGAAAGAAGATACACATTAACTTTAAAGTTTGAGCCAAAACCACGTATTTAGTTTTAACAACACTAGCCAATTTTACACAATTAGAATGTGTAATCGAGGTGGTAAGTAGAATTTCAAATAATAGCCTTTCTAATGCCTATAGCTTTCTCTTATTGTCTGCAGGCAAGGGGCATTCAGTAGATTCCTTGGTTCCATTAAAAGCTTTTACACAGACAGAAATACAAAAAGCTTGTTTGAATATGACACAGAGCACTAAATTTCAGGATAAACAAAAGACATTCCTTACAGACTACAATTAAAAAAAAAAAAAAAAAAGTAAGAGAATTTATTCCATGTTGCCATTATATAAAGTAGTCACAAAAATAAAGATTGGAAAGATGGAAATAGATACCTGGAGGATCCATAAAATCAAAGTGCACCAAATCATCTATACCAAGCTTCTTGAGCTGTAATACTACAGATCCTAAGTTAGACCTCAAAATTTCAGGGTATGTGTTGTCCTGGGGGGGAGGGGAAAAAAAAGACAATTCAAAACACTCGTTCTTCCAAGCCCCTTATACTCCAGAAGCATTCAAATTCTGATTTTGTTCAACAGCATGGCACTCAACTACCTGAATCAGGTGTGCTTATAAACATAATCTAAAAGAAGTAACCTTACCTGCATTTCAGTTTTGTAAGCCTTCTCTGTGTAGAGCCTGAAGCACTTGCCTGGTCGAGTACGGCCAGCACGGCCAGCTCGCTGCTGAGCAGAAGCTTTACTGATGGCAGTCACCAACAGAGACTCCACTCTGATACGAGGGTTGTACACCTATTTGAAAGTGAGAGCAGAGCAGGAAAGAAGGAAAAGAATAAACAGTTTGTGGATAAGACAACTACCTGAAAAAATAAAGACTGTTTTAAACATATTGGCAAGCACAGCTTCTGACTAGGAAATCAGAAGTTGTATTTATCTGAAAGGAGAAAAAAAAACTGGCTACAAAATGCCCTGGATCAGTGACAGAGAGCTTCAAATACAACTGTCTAGAGAACAGTATTTTTTATTCATCTGTTAACAGCAACTCCTGCCAGGCTCCCTGTTCTCCTTAAATGCGTGTATTAAAGATTTTCATGGCAAAAGGAACATATCCAATTTGTTCTATAGAGTGCTAAACAATCGTGATGCTCAAAAAATTCCACCAAAAAAAGTTTGTCTTGAGGTAATTATGAGGTTTAATAATCATGTTCTAGAGATCAGAAAAATCTAACATCAAGGTTGAATGGAACTGTAAAAATGGGGCTGATAACAAAGCAAAACTCTATTTCAAGGGTACATGTAGACTGTCACAGTACAAAATACGTGCTGGTATTTACTGTAAAATTTCCACTGCAGTCATAGACAAAACAGCAGCCCTGCCAACTCAATAGGGCTCATGGAAAGGAATATACTGTAAAAGAGGCAGTAACAGTATGTATCATCTCTTTCTTCTTATTTTAGTGCTGGAGTATGCTACTGGAGTGACTTAAAAGAAGAGGAGGCTTCTAGCACCAGTTTTAATTTACTTTCATATAATTTCTTGGTTTTACTGGAGCCTTCTCAAGCAAAGACAAAGTACAAAACCAGCCTTCCTAAAGTATCTGGAAAATCCATATTCCAGGCCTAACTCAAAGTTCTCATGTTTCTTTTTCTTTTTTAAAATAAAAGTCTTCTATCTAAAATTTGCAGACTACATGCAAACCTCTAAGTTAAAAATAAAGCAAAACCACAACAGCCAAGTTTAAGATTTCAAGTGGAAAAAAGACGTGGTGTCTACAAAGGGAACAGTTACCTGAGCAAACCAGATGCCAGCATCTTTCCTACTATAAAAAAAATAGAAATCAAAATAGTATTTACCTTCTGTTTTGCAAAGCCAGGATCAATCACAAACACAACACCATCTATTGTTAATGACGTCTCAGCGATGTTAGTGGACACAACAACCTGTCAAGAAAACCCAAAAAACCAAATAATTACATGAAACTGCTTCACTGTGATCATGAAGAGCTCTAATTTTGTTTCTGCACAAAGAATTTGCAGCAAACTTTCCTTCACTGCATCAGTAACGACCAGAGCTGCACTCCAACACTTTCACAGGATGATCTGTAATCAGTCAAATTAACTTCTAGGGAAAAGAGTAATTTTTGTCCACTGTTTTTGCTCCCCTCTGAGTCTTATTAACAACATAACATGATAATTTTGAGAAAAAGAAGCAGAAAAACAAAAATTTTACTTATGAAACCACTATTCAAAATTTTTCTCACTTGTCTGATACAAAACAACAAATTACAGTGGATCCCTTTAACATCATCTGTTAATTCCAGCTTTTTACCTTTTTTGAAAGCCCGAATAGGGCAAACTGGTTAAATAATATTAAATCAAAGATTACATACAGTACCAGCACAGTATTTTCTTTCATTTGGTTTGCAATAAAGCAGTTATCAATACATTCCAGCTAAAATCCTGAACAATGTGTACTTAATTTTAACTTTATCTCCAGACATTCAAACACCTTTACAGATCTTTACTGTTACATTCGTAATTTCTATGAACTTTCTGAAGGCTACGTCTCAGGCAAAAATTAAAGGCAATACCAGAGTTCTGAGGCTTAATTCGCCACCATTTAGATGTTGTGTCCAGAGATGCAGGGTAACAGTCCATAGACAACATTCGCTCTCAACCCAACAGTCACCACGCTGAATCTCGTTATTAGCAAGTTTCATCAGCTGTCTCAGGAAAGACCCAAAACTTTGTTTGGTACTTCATCAGAACTACTTACCTTTCACGTCTTAATTTCAGAGGCCCTGAACACTTTGTTCAGTACTACAATGAAGTCAGTGGCTGTACTAGATTGATAATCCCGCTGATTTTCCCTCCTGCTGGCTGATCATTTTGCCAGTCAGCTACTTATTACACTCAGTTTGTCTCTTCTTAAGTAGACTTAAGGTCTACGCTTGCCCAAATACTACGATATACTGAAAGCAATACTTTGGTGGAAAAACCCCTGTCAATTTGGAATTATGGCGTTTCACCCTGAAACAATGTGCTATTTTGAATTCCTCAAACAAACAAAAAAAAGTCCTGTACACATTTCATTCTCATGTAACCTGAATATATTCTAGAGATAAAGGCCACAAATATAAGTGCAATTCAGTGCAAAATTGCAATACATTTTCATAAAAAATTTGTAAGACATAAATATGCAAATTTAATCCACACTTCCACATTAGAAGGCCAGTCACTTCACATTCAGTTTGCTGTTACAGAGTATACCTTATTTGAAAGGTTCCAGGTTTTTCTGTATCTGCTCACGTACAGAACCATCCTTACCCGAAATCTTCCAATACCAATTACAGAGAAGCGACAAAAGGTTTTGGTCCTGCTTTTAATCACTGACTTCTATTAGGATACATCAATACCAAGAACTCAATAGTGTTGATATGCTTAGTCCACAAAGGTACAGCAATTTAACTTATACCTGAATTGAATACTTCATTTATACTTGAATCATAGAGAACTTTCCAAAGGTAGAAGGAAAAAAGTTATTTACACAGTGGATTCTGTTATAGGTACAGCTGTATGTATGTACAGTTCTATGTACAGATATCATTTGTTAATGTCACATTGCTTAAAAAAACTGAAATTCATTAATGTAAAAACACAAGGAATTCAAAATAAGAAAAAAAAAGGTGATGAAATTACACCACAATTTTCAAGCCTATATCGAAGTACAAAGTTACTTGGAAATCAAACAACTGAAATTAGTGCTAAACTACATAAAATAGTAATTATACCTAATTAGCTTTAGCTGCAGTTTTGCAGTTATTGAGATGAATTTAAACACCTTTATTTTCAATATTAAAATAGACATAACATCTACATCTAAAAATACATCTATATTGCATAGGTATTAACCAGCAGTGGTTAAGACTGCTGAAACAAACTAGAACAGTTCAAAAAGAAGGGATAAGACAAGGAGCCTTTAACATGGGTTAAATAGAAATGTTATTTGTTAAGTCATCTTCATATTCCTCCACAGTATCAATTAAATACTCTGATTAACTGTGGGGCTTTTTTATCTCTAATCTTAAGCATTCTCCAATAACAGCTGATTCTTCCTAGCTCAAAGAGGAACAAAAAAAAGTGCTAAGTTATCAAGCTGTGTCACTACTACCCGTTACCATCACGGCTACTGCAAGATGCCACACAACTTCCAATATCTTTCCTTTCGCAAAGTTAAAGCTCAGAAGACACTGCAAGCATTTAACTTACATTTTTATGGCCATCAGAGCCTTTGAAAACATTCACACCACCTGCTAGCTCTCTCTTCAGCCATTCTAAAACCTAGGTTTGACTCCCACAAGAGATTGCTTTTAAGACACAGAGGCACAGCAACATGTGGTTTTTCTTTACAGATCTTGATCAACAAGACCAAGTGAAACTAAACCAACACTTTAACAAATTAACAACACAGACGCACTTTCACTGATAGCTAGATTTGTTACGAAGATAAAAACTAAAACATGAAAGCCAGAACATTTCAGCCAAAGCAGGCGAAGAAGAAAAGTAACTTCATAGTTTGAGTCTGCTGCCTACCTGTTGTGCCTACACTTGGTACCTTTTGGGCGTAACAGTTTTTCTTGTAGTAGAATAGCTGCTACACCAAGAGTGTCTTCCTCTCGGAGACTGATACCGGCTCTGTCAGTTCAACATAACAAAAGCTACAGTCTGCACTTGTTATCCTTTTATGCAGAATACCAAAAACTGCCTATCTTGAAGGGCACAGTTTTAAGCATGAATGACAATTTAATGAAATACACAGCCATCACTTGTTCATTACTTAAGAGCAATTTCATTCATTTAAGTCATTTACTAATAAAATCTTGTTGCAGCATTAGTTTCGTGATTTCAGACTGAACGCTTTCTGCGGTCAACTTCAACAGGAAAACGAAGATAATTCCACTAAATTTATTAAGTGATTTACTCTTCCAGAACACTAGGAAGTTGTCACTAGTATTCTACATGTGTTGTACTGCACGAGAAAGCAAACAATTAAGAAAAACCCTGCCTAGAGCACCTGGTATGATTCAGCTTATACTCTTAGCTTTGTGATTGCTGGTTTCATAGAGCATTACTTTAATTTCAGGAAGTTCTAGCACAACTCCTTGCCACTGTTCAGTTTTAGCGAAATAACCACATAGTTTCTAATGTGGATTATGTGAGCACTGACATATTAATTTTATGAAGAACATTCACTGTGCCATTTAAAGTTTTTCAGTTTCTCAATCCATTTTGCCCAATGAAAGATCCTCAGTTCTCATTTACTACTACAGAAAACTCAAACCTCTACTTAGACTTTTCCCAAAAACCTTAAGAAACAGAGAAAACCTGCCTGACTACCTCCCCTGAAGAGAAGTTTCATTTTGTTTAAAAAGAAAAAAAAAAAAAAAGATGTCTCAAAATAATTACCTATGGAAAAAATCCCATCCCTCCACATATATGATACTTCTCCTAAGAAAATTGTATGAATGGTACTTCCATTCAGTCAAATTAAACTGTTACTACAACATCCTGGCCTTGCACAGATGGAAGACAGAACTTTGATTTGCACTGAGAAACAAATTCCAAGTTATCTAAAAATTCTAATGTGATAAAAATTTCTACTTGTTGCCAACCAAATATAATTAAAGCAGCTGAAACTCTTACTTCATTGCCCACACAACTGTGAGTAGACACTTACAGATCAGAATACTGAAACAGCATAATATTTACCTTTCTTCCTATTGCTCCATTCTGTTTTTTTGGTGGGGGAGGTTCAAATATCCTTTGCTGCTGCTGTGGAGGAAGGGTGGAATACAATGGAATGATTTTGATGTCACCAACTTCAGGACCCAAATCATCAATTTCACGTTTTATCCTCTTGCAGGCTTCATCAATCTCCTACAAAAGAAAAATATTATTTAAAAGAGAAGTCCATGGAAAAGGAAGTGCATTTTATTTTAGAGTGCCTATGACAATCAGATTAAGTCTACACCCTGAAGAACAATTACAATAACTTCTACCTAAAAAAAATTAAAATAACTTAAAAAAAAAATCAATCAAGGTGCTTACTGAATGTGCAATCAAATTTCCACAATACTTCAAGATGTTTCAGCTTCTATACTCTAATGAACAGCCTAATTTGCATTCAACATCCTTTTTTTTTCAGTCATGTTTCCTAATTAAATTTCTACAAATTGTACTAAAATTGAAATCTCTCACCCTGGAATATTAAACTGCACTCATGACCTTTTCAATTTTCACAATCTGAAAAAAATTGATGTGCAAGATACTTAAAATAAGCCAATTAAGCTTTAATGTCACGTATCACTAATGCAATTATGTGGAAGATTTGCTTCATTGTACCTAATGAGAACAAACACCTTTACAGTATAAACATGGATGCTCAAAACCAAACCTCTTAATTCTGCACTTCAGATTTCACTTTAAAATTAATTGAAATCCCACCTAAGCTTAAAAAGAGACAGTGAAATACTCAGCAGATGATAAATTTTTTATGCCTTTTTTTACCTTAGTATTTTCTAGCCTATTTTCTGCTTACCATCCAAAACAGTTCATCACAGCCCAGTCATTTATAACTCCATTTAGTTTTAAAACAACTACATTTAAGCCAGGTAGGTGACCTATAGTTATGGCAAGATTTAATGAAAATTGAAGTGCACAGAAATGTAGGTTAATGAGTAACACCATTCATTAGCTTCAACTTAAAATCACAACAGAACCCCCACTAGTATAACTAAGGGACACTGACCAACTACTGATCTTCCAGCTGAATTACTGATGGGAGAATAAAATCAGCATGGCAAGAAGCAACAGTAGGCAAAAGCAATGGCTACAACATACTCAGAGAAAAGAGGGAAGACCTCCCTTATCACAACTAAGTCATAGCCTGAAGGTGATGTTTAAGACCCTAAAGCAAATACACAGAAATGGTAATCTAAAGGCTCTGTAAAGTTACTGCTTTAAACTGTAATTTGAAAATCAAAACCACTCTCCTTTTTAAAAACCATAAATTCAGACAGATTTGCACCAAATCTGGGTCTTTTACTTATTCTTAAAGAGACATTTAAGTTCCCAGCACAACTGCACTGAGTAACTTTTAAAGCACAGACAATACTTGTTCTGTATTGATCAGTGTATACAATTAATGTAATCACAGCAAAATGCAGACTCTTCCTCTCTGATGTCCAAGAGCCCTTTGCAGAGTAACCCTAATGCTTTCTGGCACTGCCTTGCCAATTTGAATTAACTGCAGATATTTACCAAAAACCCCTTGGTTTAAAAGGTGCACTTTGCCAACAAATCCAACATATCTTCATAAAAGGTAAGGGGTATACCAGCAACTGAGCTGCAATGCCCATTACTGGTTTACTAACAGACAATTAATTTCTTTATACAGGTGTCAGTACCCGGTGTTCTCTTGATAAACTCCCTTTCTATGTTCAGTAATAGCCTCCCAGTTAACAGGGACTTAAATATTTAATACAAACAAAAACAGAGCACAGACCTTAGTTCCCAGTCTGAAGGTCAGTACACTACTCAGTACACTACTCAGAGAATTTGAGCAGATTATACTGTGTAATTGTGATGTGATGCTGGACACGATGCTTAATCTTCAACAGTAATGACTAGAGACTTCAGGAAAGGTTTATGCCAAAGAGATAGTAAAATACATGGAAGCAGTGATAAATGAAAGCACTACACTCTACAGGACGTGTTCACAGCCACTGATCATCTTTTGGAAGAAATGAAAGTACTGTTTCTCCCTAGAGTTTCCCAATGTAGTTTCAAAGTATCCCTAAACCAGGACTCATTAAAATACTTCAACACAGAGATGACAAGTGCAAATATAGTCATTACTCTCTACAGATTTGCAAGAAGGATGCAAGTCACCAAGAGCCACTACCACTCATCCAAAGACAGTAACCATCCAGATGATGACCAAAACTGGTATCGCAGTGGTACACAATCTAGAAGGAATGTGTGGTAAGAATAGTCTGAAAGTGTTGAAGATTCTTTTAAGTGTTAAAGATTTGTTAGGATCACATGAAGACATTTAAATCCACAGATATGAGACATATAGTTGAAGGCACAATCCTAACTTTAATCCTTTGAAGATTCAGCAAGTCTAATTCTATGGTCCAAACTAACTAAAGTATGAAAAGCTTAAAAAAAAAAAAAAACAACCCACATGCAAAACAAACAAAAAAAATCAAACTAACAAAGAAATCCTTAAAAAATCCACCATATATATTTAAATATCTGCACACTGTCTACTCCAAACAAATCCATTACAAAACCCCTTCCTTGAAGAGGGATTATTCCATCAACATGCACAGAAAAGGAAATTTTTCTTCTCAGGTGGAAGAAGAGGAAAGTAGAGTGAACATGCCTTGCATTTAGATGATGCCTGAAAAGCTCCTCAAAGCCCTGACTATCCCACTGACTACCTGAAATAGTGGGAACCAGGGTATAGGGAGCAGGAACAGACATAGGATCAAAGAATCCACACTTAGACCCACGTCTGCCCAGTGAATCAGCACAAAGACCTACTTCAGAGTTAATCCAAGAAGAAAACAGGCCTAAAATGCACAAAGTATGAGGCTTAGTTAATACTCAAGTTACTAGACTGAACTTGATCCTAGTTGCTCACAAACAAGATTTCGTAGGACTAATGTTCAAGAAATACTTCTCAGTGAAATTTAGTCAATGAAAATGTCCACTGATGTACTCATTCTAAAAAGACCTGACTACCCAAAGGTAAACAGCAAACAGACCACAAAAAGGGGAAAGGTTACACTGCTAGCTAAAATGCTCATTTATCTCAAGCTGCAAGTGCCACAACACGCACATCTATACTTCACCACACCTAGTCAATCAGAATTGTCCTGGTAGTCTTAAGTACTTTAAAACTTCCAAAAACTTCTTGTTGATCCAATCAAAATAAACGTACAATATATAGACAATAACTACAATTTAGCTGAACTGCTATGGAAACTAGAATTAAGCAGCAGTTAAGAACTCCACAACAGCACATTTTGAATATTAACATGGAATTCTCAACATTCTTCCACACCATCAACAGCCTCAGTGATTTTCCTTGGAAAAGCTCCAAAGACAGAAAACAATCAGCAAAGAGAAAATATTTCTTTTTGTAGATATACTAGTGATCAAGAAGGTAATGGGGTGGTGAATATTTTTCAACCAGGAAAAACAATGATCTCAACATCCAAATGAGAGTCAACAATTTGTATTTTGTGCCTACAGCTAAACTGAGACAGCTTACAAAGGGAAAAAAGCTGCAGCCAGGAAGATAATTTTATCAAGGTGACTATTATTATCAATTTTAAGCTAATTCACATAGTGTTCCTTCCAAAAAAAATTGACTAAGAAGACTGGTTCTAGAAAAAATCCTGCGCAGGATAATTTATTTTATTTTAAAGGCTGCTTTATTTCTAAACAATTGGTGGACAACAGGCAATATTTAGAATACTTGTCAAATTAGGATGATTCCATTCTGGAGCTCAAGTATCAGAAAGTAATTCTAAGACCCGAAAAGCTTCAGGATTGTAACGTGAACTTTAATTTGTGCATGGAACTTTCCTGATCTCAGCAAGGCCGAAGTCTGGATGTGAATCAGTGCTCAGCAGCGTCTTGTTTGGAAAACAAAGAACAGGGTGCACAGTTTCCTTCTACTTTATTACAAACAGAACTGCAGCCATCTCTATTTTCATGGAACAGGAAATAGGTTACTTATGTCTCCTGAATCTGACAGGAATTTTACTCCACCGTAACAACACCCAACAAACTCAACCCTTGGATACACTAATTTTTATTCCTCTCACTAAAGTTTCTGTGCAGCTAAAAATGCAAAGGTTCACCAGACCAGAAGGAAATTCCCTAGTTTGAAACCTGTTGACAAAAGGAGTCCTGAACTCTTAGAATGCCAGGATTGCTGCTTATATTCCATTTCAACATCCTCTGGATAGGGACAGCAATATACTTGACCATTAGCAAGAATAACAACAGGAAAAATTACAGGAGCAGTTGCATACATTATTAATTCACCACATCTATAAGAGACAAGCTTGCACTAAAAAAAAAAAAAATACAGGATTCTTATTAGTTCCATTACAAGTTCCAATAAATAGGAGTAAAAAAACCCTAAACACAAAACATAAAAAGAAACCCAGAAAGACCAGTAGCAATATAGTTCACAGAATCACTGAACACGAGGTTGGAAGGGACCTCAAGTATCATCTGATCCAACCTCTCCTGGGTGTCCTAGGTTTGCCCACAGGGGATGGAGCTCAGAGCCACATGAGCATGCCTGGGTTGTTATTCCATACCACCTGTGTCTTAGCAGGGGTTGGGGAAGGCATGGTTTCAGGGGGAAGAAAATGGCAAGTACACCCCAAAGCACACCATTTTGTTCCCTCTCTTCCTTGGAGAAGTTGCCAGTTGTGGTAGCACTGCCAGCTCTCATCAACCAGCGCTTCGGACTTTGTCCATCCATTGCCCACTCCTTCCTGTTCCTTGGAGAATGCAACTCCAGGAGGTGAATGCAGCTGGGACACAGCTCCAAGAAAAGTGGCAAACACAGCAAGGATGTGGCTCCAGAAAGCAGCAGAGAGGCGAGTGGTGCAGTCTGGGAACAGAGCAGCAGCAAGCCTGAGCCAAGCTCAGCAGAGCCTTTCAGGAACAGAGGGGTGGTGAGCCCAAGCCCCGTGGTCTGGAAAAGCAGGTGGCTCAACACGGACAATGCAGCTTTTTGGGGATTTGTCTGTCACTGTTATGTTGTCTCGGGCTCAGACAGCACCAGCCGCTGAGTGTCCATCCGGTTGTCTTTCTCTCAGGAATAGCCACGACAGGAATAGCCATGTGTTACTGAGTTGAGGTGGTGAACACCTTTTGTGTGTAAAGAACCTTCTCTTTTGCATGCTCGTTATTAATACCGTTGCTGTTACTGTGTTTCTTATTTCATTGCTGTTTGCTTTCAGTATAGCTCAATCCATAGTCTCCACCTTTGTCCCTCTTGCACCAAAGCGGGGGCAGGAGAGAAGGGGAGTGGCTTATTGGAGGTTAATTCCCAGCTGATGTTAAACCATCACACTTGGCAAAAGCACAGTCTAGACAAGATGGCCCAGAATCCTATGCAGCCAAATCCCACGTGACCAATGTTGTGGAATCCACCGCTTTCCCTCTGAGATTATTCCAATGCCTGATTATTCTCATTGTGAAAAATTCTCCTCTCATGTCTAATCACAAGCTGCTCAGGAGTAACTTTTATCCATTACCCTTCAACTATCCATGAGACTCCTTGTAAAAAAGGAGTCTTCAGCTACATTGTAGCCACCCTTTAAATACTGGCAAGTCTCCCCCAAGCCTTCTTTTCTCAAGGCCAAAAAAGCCCAGTTCTCTCAGCATTTCCCAGTCTTTTGAACATCTCTGTGGGCTTAAGTTACTGAGTTGCATTGCTCTTGCAAAGGTAACCTGAATTTCATTTCCTTCCATTTTGTTTGTGTGCAGGACTCAACCACGGTGCCACGGAGGAGGCTTCAAATCACATTGATAATAAACAGCAGTTAGCAATTGATGGACTGTGAATTACCCCGAGCCAAAGCTCTTGGAGTGCTGGCATTCATTCTGGCTCACAGGCCAAAGCAGTACATACAAACAGCCAGTTAACTTGCCGGTCAGGCTCCACTCCATCTTTAGATCTGAACTTTAGACCTGAACTTCTCATATTCACAAAATCAGTCCCTACAAAGAGGTCGTGACTAGTGATGTCATTTTAAGCACATTTAATGCAGCAATTTATGTACTCGGCACACAAAACAGAATTCAGTGATTTTGTAAACATGGTCCCTGGTAACATTATTTCAGAAACCTTTTTTCAGTTGACCCTCTATTTTGTACACTTAAAGAATCTCATGGGATAAGAGAAGCGTCAAGACTGCTCCAATTAAAACATACTTTAAGCTCTTTAAAATAGGAGATGAGACATCTGCAGCACATGAGCTGCTACACTATACAGAGTTAGATTTAGCTTCACCTTGGATAAATGAGTCAAGTAGACGAAACAGTAAAACCCTGAAGGAAACTAATACCTAGAAAGGGTAAAGCAATTTTACATTGTGTAAAATGAGTATGCAGGGAGGGAAACAAATGCACAGATAAAAATTATTTCACGAACTAGAAGTATCTGGCAGACACCTTAACCTGCCCCCTTGTCTTTTGACTTCTATCACAGGCAGGGCACAGCTAGACACAGCTGGCTTGGATGGCATGAACCTTCTAAAAATGCTGTTCGTGTCCTTAAATCTGCAGGGAACTTCCCTTATTTTCCTTTCTTCCTCTGGGAATGAAAGCAGACTGCTACAAGCTAAAATGAGGAAACAGCAATAAAAAGAACTGGCACAAAGAGCTACATCACTTCAGGAGATCTCCAAACACAAATTTAGAGAAACAAAACTTTGTAAAATTATGCACTCAGACAAAAAAGTAATACATGGAAAAAGCCAACACTTGACCGTAACTACAACTGGTCTGTCAAGTCGAGACTGAACTTGCCTCAGCATAATGCTTATATTCAGGAGTTTTTTAAACACATGACATCATCTCGAATGAAGAGCAAAAAACCTTCCTCCCTTTAGCACTTGAACAAAATGAGTATTATTACTCTTCTTTAAGTTTATGCCACCCAATTCAATACTTTCTAAATGAGGCTACACAAGACTACTCGTTAAGCCTAGTACACAGACTGGCTTAACTCCATCCAGTCACTACTACTGAGACTTTAAGAGTTGTTAATTTTTACTTCAATTTCCTCATAAGAAAGTCTCCATTTTCCTTCAGTTCCACAGTTTAACCAGTCTTACTGTGATTAAAAATTGTGCCTATAAAATAAACCCCTTTGATTACAAAGCTTTCTATCAAAACATCAAAAATGTTTTGCAACTCTCTCCTATGCCAACATCAATTTTACCCATATCACTTTAAGCCTTTGTAGAACACTGAACTTTGCAGAAACATTGTTCACTATATTTATCCAAAATCAAGAACAACACTGCTTATCTGTACTTCAAGTCTCCAGATGCAGCCTGGATTCTCCTCCTAAAAGTGTAATGATGCATTTGGCTTTATGAAGAAAAGGACACCAGAGTGACAGAGAACACAACTGGCATTTGTAAGTGGCTATGTTACCAAAACATGTAAGACAGATCTATACAGTTTGTGTCATTATTTCTGCCACCCCCATTCCACAAGTTTTGTCTGTAAGGATGTTACAGCTACTCACAGATTACTGAACTTAATGGAGTACAAATTATAAGTGTTTTAGCACAATTCCAGTAGAAAATTAACCGGCTGCCTCTCAGATCTGCAGGTGAGCCAGTCTTGAGACATTTAAAGTCAAGCTTAACAAATGTGTATCTACACAACTAGACTACCAAATTTGTAATCTCAATGACTGAGAACAAGTTTGACAACACCTATTGTCTAAGAAAGACATGCTGACTGAAATGTAATTATGCTTTTCCCTTGTGAACAAAAATCCGTGTCAGAGTTTCCAATTTTGCCTGTGGCTGATGTCAGACAATCTAGCTTACAGCTACCCAGGTTATACATTTTTTGAATATTGGCATGAAACGTGAACATTATTTCCATATTCTGGAATCTTCCTGATAGACCAGGGTGGTTTTTTGTTTGGTTTTAAGATGAACAGATGAGCTTTTCTCCTTACAGGGACTGCAGGACAAGTGCTGTTTCAAAATGTTTATTCCTAATAAATTTTGGGGTTTAAAAACCCTCTTTTGTTATTAATGGACTGAAAAGCAATTCACGCAACATAATCACACACTTTTCCCCTTTCAGAATTCAGGAAGTTTTTACTGAATACTTATTTCTGCACCATTAACAACAATTTTATCTTCATCTAGTAACAGGCCTATACAATTAAGACTCCTTTAGTTTCCAAATGTATTTAAGCTTCTTTAAATTTTTTGGGCATGACAACACAGATCTTTGACCCTGTTCATGTTGTTTTCAAGAATCCTTGAAGCATTTCTGCCTATCATAAATCAATTTCCAGCTACTAAGCCTCCTGAACCCAAAGCACATAGTGGTCATGGTACCTAGAGTACACTTTCCAGTTCTTGAGAGTGCAGTTGGTCCCATCACTTCAGATTCAATGACACACCCGAGGACTTTTATGAAGCTCAGCAGAGGCCCCAAAATGTCATTAATCAAAATGGTTAAAACACTTCAAAGCTTCTTAAAATCAGACTTCAATTTCATGCTAACCAACTAAATTCAGACTAGCCTGAGGCAGAGCCAACTTCAGTGCCTCTGGACAGTAGCACTGACTGACACGTGGACTGGAGAACTGTAGACTGCAGAGCAGAGGATTTTAGATTATCAATGAAAGTTTAAGGTGATTCAGTAATATAACATGTTCAATACATTTATGCATAACTATATATAATTTTTAATATATATATGTGCATGTACTATGTTAAGGATTTTATTCAACATTTGTTTATAATACATTATGTCCTGCAAATTAACTCAGTGGAAATCGCAGAACCTGTTCATACAAAAAAACAGAGTAGGTCTGTAGCACGGGCGAGTACCAGCCCAGTTCGGTGTGGAGCCATTTGCCAAAGCAAGACTTAGTCATCCCATGCCCTACTGCAATTGTTGCAACAGCTTATTTAGAGTAACACACAGCAACTGATGTAGCAAGGACATAATTTATAAATCAGAAGGACAAGTATTTGTGCCTCATGAAAGGTTAAAGACCAGCCTGATTTAGCATCCTGTTAAGAAAACAGAATCTGCTGGAACAGCTGGCCAGCAGCGTTCCTTTCTGTTGCCACCGATTCAGTCACCCATTTGCAACAGCTGTTTCATTAATTCACACATTTACCTGCCTGACTAGACTGAACTACAAACTCAAGCTAAAACCAAGCAGGTAGACTTCAAAACCACAACTGCTGAACAATTTCCCCTACCTGTACTTCAACTCACAGCAATAATCCAAAGAAGGACAAATTTAAAGGCCAGAGTATTTGCTTTTACAGTGACTTGGTTTATCAAGAGGAGATGACCTGCCAGAAGACACTTTAATCAAATGTCTTAAAACTCACCTAAGAGGCAACACATCTTGATGACTGACAAATCCTCAAGAAACCTGGATACCTTTAGCATCACTAGTTATTTGTACCACTTTCCTCCCCTGGCATAGTTAAAACTGCATATGCTTACATGAAAAACACCAAATTGTACCACATCCTTTGAAAGGAGAATGAGTTGGAAAAATATCTTTGCTAGCTGCCTTTCTCCCCCTACTTAAAACAAACTTTAGGTTGACAAAGTCCAGCAAACTTTCATAATGCAAACTTTTTATATGGGTTTTTTACCTCTTCTCCATCTCAGTCTACTAATAATGATACTCAAAAGAGCTTCAAAGCAACAGAGGAGGACTAAAAAAATACCCTAGTTTATTTCAACTAAAGTATTTAGGATGTCAAGAAAACCCTCATTTCCTAATGTAGTTTAGCTTCAATGCTTTTATACAATCCTCATTTGGAAGGCATTGAGTCCATTTCCGAGACATAACTCCCTGAACTTGTGGTACATAAAGTATAAATAGTACAAAATAGTTACTGTATAGAACAATGGATAAAAAAAGGGAAGAAAGTACCTCTTGTCCAGTAAGAAAGAGTAACAGATCTCCCTCTTCTTCTTCACACATGTGAATTTGGATCACTGTTCGAATGGCAGCCTCAAGGTAGTCCCTTTCTGGTTCTGGAGTATAGAATATCTCCACAGGATGGGTGCGACCCGGGATAGTTAGAAGAGGACAGTTATCAAAATAGATCTGAAACTTGCCAGCATCTAAAGTAGCACTCATAACAATAACCTGTAGGTTTGGAGGACAAAAAAAAAAAAAGTTACTCAAGATGTTAACAAAAATTTGTGAAATGTTATGCGTGCAATATGTAATTGTAAGAAAGTACACAACTATTAAGCGTGCTTTTATCACCTGAATACAGCACCCTCATTACAAAGGACAAAAAAAAATTCCCAGTCCAATATATAAGATTAGGCTACAATTACAATGTTTGCGGTAACTTCAATACAAACCACATTATGAATTTCCTAGGGTTATCCTTCCAATGAGATTATCATACATCAAAAAACAATTACAAAAATCAGCTAATGGTAAGCACACAGACACTTTATTTAATATGCCTGCAACTAGAAAGGAGATGCTTTTGGACTTCATCATTACTGACCTTCAAATCAGATCTCTGTCTTACAACTTCCTTCAGAACTCCCATCAAGATATCCGTAGCCAGTGTTCTCTCATGGGCCTCATCAAGAATTATAACACCATAGCGCTCCAGCAAAGGATCATTCATTGCTTCACGAAGTAACATACCATCAGTCATATACCTGAACACAAAGAGAAACAATTTTAACGTACATTTGGTTTAGTAAGTCTGATACAGAATCTTCTTCTGTATCATTTATTAGATTGTCTGAAGTAAGCTTTTAATTAATGTTTAAATTAAAAGTTGAAACATCAGTAAACTATTTCTAACAAGGTAACAAGCCCTTTCAAGATTTTAAACAGAAATTACTTTAGAGTATAAGTGAAATCGGGGATTACAGGGGGAAAATTTAAAAAAAAAGAGGGGGAAACCAAGTTCAGCAACATTTATAAATCATTTGTAGACTATTGCTGGCAGACTTCCACACCTACAACCAGAGACAGGAAAAGGAGGAAAACATCCTCTGAAATCCTAGAAATACTGTTTCTGTAAGAGTTGATACTCTTTTCTCTTTGCAGATCACCCATTCACTTTTTGCTTTTGTGTCTCAGTTTAATTTCCTTATACATATTAACTTTATTCTCTACCCTTCAATTACCTGTGTAACAAAAGTGAATACATCTTTCATAGAAAAAGCATTAATCCTTGAACCACACTATGTGGTGCTTTTAAGTGAGCATTTTGAATGTGATCTGCAAATGACATTAAATGCACCTGGTTCCACCGACAAAGCACAGGAATGCAGAGCAGCTGATAACTAAAACACTATGGATTATGTGTCCCACAGCCAGGTATAGGCCAGTTTTGAAACTCTGGATAGCTCTCCTTACTGAAATAAGCTACTGAACTTCACCAGAAGTACCCTGAGTAGAAGATACCACAGACAAATATTTGAATGTATAACAAAGAGAAACTGCAACTGAAGGGCTTTATTCTGAACAGCACCTTAACTTAAAATACTTCTTCAGATCACCTTCTTCTTTATGGATCATTCAAAATTAATTTCCATAGAGTACAGTGATTTCTTTAGAAGGAATTAATAATTTCCAACTTTACTCAAGCTTCACACCTCAGTTTTCTCTCAGCTTCTGCTACGGTTCCCCACTCAGACACAGAAGGTACCTATCCACAGACTCACTCACTTATTACTCCTTTCATAGCTTTGCTCACACCGTTCACCACCCTGCAATTCCCCCACCCCCGAGTATAATGTTATACCTTTACTTGAGAGTTGCCACACTTACTTCAAGATGGTTTTTGCACTACTGCAATCTTCAAATCGAATGGAGTAGCCAACCTCTTGCCCCAGCATGACATCCATCTCATCAGCAACCCGCTGTGCCACGCTCATCGCTGCCACTCGCCTGGGCTGGGTACACGCCACGCCCCTCTTCGGGCCAGGTAAGGAGCGCATGTAGTCAACACACCACTGGGGGATCTGTCACGAATAACATTCAGTTACTAACACACTTCAGATGGCCAGTAACCTTTGCACAGGATCACAACTAAAGTTAGAATTCCATGGAGATGCTAACTGCCTGCACAAAAATAACCAAGGCAGGAGATCAGATAGACTAGTTAGTTTGACCTAATGCCACTAAAAAAAGCCCACTCACACTAAACATGTACATAACTATCTTCGAAGTCGCTAAGGAAATACACAGGTTCACAGTACATTTAAGCACTGATAGATTGGTACCTTATACAGATACTTAGCAGCAGCCAACATGCTCCAAAGCAACTAAAATGAAAGCTAACACACTCGAAAATTGAGTGAGATCCATAGCACAGTTTGTTAAGTTTTACAGTAAGCAAACTGTGGTTTGTGTCTTTCAAAAGTAATGCTTACTAATATATTTAAACGAAAATAATGGTTTCAGTGATATATAAAAATTGTCTAAGCTAGGAGGCATGACAAATAAAATTAATAAATAATTATGTCCATTAGGTTATTTATTGTTTTTTTTGAAATTTCATCAACGAGATATGAAACTCCTATGCTTTCCTTCCTATATTAGCACTCTTTATTTGTCAATCAACAGTTTTCTGTAAGAATCATCCAAAGTAAGAAGTTTTATTTAAAAGAACTCCTAAGGTCAGTAACAGTTTGATGAAGATAGAATATTCTCAACATGTTCTTAGTGTGACATTTTATGAGGAGACATCTCCAGACACTACTAGGTCCAAACCTACACACCAGAAGAACCCACTCTTTCTTAGCAATTACTTCTCAAGTTTTCTTAAAATCTCACAGAGGAAAAGAAAACATAGCATTTATACATGTACCAGTGAGGAGTAACAGGGAAAGTAGTATAATTTAAATGAGGAAAATTTTGTCTCAAATATTGTATTTTCACAGCAAAATGGACATAAGTGAACACTAAAACATACCCCAAAGCAGACAAGTGTGTTCTAATGATTTTTTTTTAATGAATATACTTCCACTATAGAATAAAGCAAAGTGAAACAAAATATGACAGGAGACTATTAGACTGCTGTGAACAACTCAAATTTCTAAAAAGCAGTTCTTGAACAGCAGTAACATAATACCCATGTAACATACACATGGCTCCCCTAATATGCAGTGTAGAGAAAGCAATTTGCTTCCCAAGGCACTAGAAACAGCTCAACTTTAAGCATATTAGATGAAGCTTCTTCACCTTAAACAGAGCAAGACTAGAAAAAACATTTTAAACCAACAGGTCTGTCAGGTCACTGCAGAACAAAATAAAAGCAATTTAAAAGTGGTTTTCCAGTAAACAGCAAAACCTTCAGCACTGGTGTCAAATGAAAGAAAAGGGCTACACAGACTTCACTGTGCTAAGATGATTTGGACAACCACCCAAGTACTTTTCTTGTCCAGTTTTCCAAGACATACAAATACTGGGAAAAAGGACTGTGCCATACTGCATTTTGTACTTCAGTCATGTCTGCAAATACACTGAGTACTTCTTATTATCCAGTTCTTATGAAATCTAATGTACAGTTGACTCAACGCCACTGACACAAAAAACCTATCCAATCACCAAAACCCTTTACTTTCCCTAAAAAAAAAAAAAAGTCATTTTACCAATATCAAAAGCATGATGACCAGTTTTAGCTAGCATCGTTTAATCTCAAGGACTTTCTCAATTAAGAGATTTTTTAAAATGTAACTTCCATAAACACATACACTGGCCTCTAAGATCAAGGCTAAATGCACTGACTGTTAAAGGCTGTTTCAAGTCAAGTCAAAGTCAAAGGAAATTCATGTTTTAAAGGGCAAGAGAGGGAATAGCACAGCCCTTCTGGCTTTTTGAGCCTCTCCAACTTAATGAAAACTCTCAGTTAAAATTTTTACGGTAGAATTCTTGGAATTTTCATGAGTTGAAAACCCGTATCAGATCTCCTGTGGACTGCAAAGGACTAGGACTAAGCTATACTCAAGATCACCTTGCTTCTGAACACCACCTACCAAGAAAAGCCCCGAGGCCTTTATATTAAAGACTCTCAAGTAAAAGGAGATGCTACTCTACCATTCTTCCTCCAAAAGACAGTGCAGTTTTTATTATACCAGCACAACATATGATCCCACATTTAAAAGGGAGTGCATGTTGCAACTACAGCAAGTAGTCAATCTCTTTCTAAAAGAAATTCCGCACACCCATTCCACCACTGAGCGTGTTCACAGCACATTTAGTAAAAACAGTTAACCTGGTTTAAGTTTGAATTACAAAATAACCCATGGCAAATACTGAAGAAATTTAATGTCTTAGCTTTCAATGTACTTCTCCAATACTTTGGGATTTAGGTCTATATGGAATAAGTGAGAAAAGTGTCATCTTTTGTTGTTTCCATTGTCTAAGTCAAGTGTCTAAGCCATTGTCTAAGCCAAGCACTTCCAAACCTGGGTGCCCTGTAAGATTAAATGTGCATATAATCACAGAACGCTTTGGGTTGGAAGGGACCTTAAACATGATCTGGTTCCAACCCTTCTGTCGTGGGCAGGGATGCCATCCACCAGACCAGGCTGCTCAAAGCACCATCCAACCTGATGGGGTGAGGCACTCACAACTTTTCCAGGCAACCTGTTCCAACATCTCACCACCCTCACAATGAAGAATTCCTTCCTAACATCAAATCTAAATCTCCCTTCTTTCAGTTTAGAAGTGATTTCGCTATGTCTTATGTACATTTGCCCATGTAAAAAATTACTCTCCGTGTTTTCTTTTAACTCCCTCTGGGTATTGAAACACCATGAGGCCTCCCCAGAGCCTTCCCTCTGCCAGGCTTTAGTAGCCCAACTTTTTCAGCTTATTTTCATAGCAGTGGTGCCGATAATAATCAGAGAAGGGACTTGACAGGCAGCAGATCACTATCAAGAAGATTATCTACGACTATATAGCCTTTTATTATCACCGTGTAAGGAAAGATAGTAATTTTGGAAATAATTATTTTTCAAATTATGCTTGCTTTTATTGTTACAAAATTGGCATTAATAACTCATGTACACCTGCAGCTGGAGCATTAGAGTGTTTCTTAACCACAGAACATTATTTATATCTTGCTCTGATCAATGAATCTAAGGAGAAGAAACCCACATCTCAAAAAGTTTTGAGACAACACTCGGTAACAAAAAGGATGTGACGCTCACATGCAAAATGAGTTTTTCATTAAGTGGCAGTAATATGTTCCTATAGAGATGCTCTCAATTGTTTCAAAATGTATCTGCCAGCTCACAGAGAGGATTCAGAGGAAGCAGGGAAGCTTCTAAGACAGCTTATGTGCTTTTGGTAGCTTAAATCCCATTTTTAGGAAAGATGTCTTAGGTTTCCTTTCAGAAAGCAAGGGTTAAAGTAGTAGGATTATTCAGGAAAAGCTTTATGCCTTTGTAATGCCATGACAGTAAGATGTATCTGAAGTATAAGTCAAAGATATTAAGAACACATAACCCTTAGATCTTCAAATTTTCAGATCATGCAACAAGTACCCTTGTTTTCATACAGATAAGCACCTTTTAACATATATATTCATAATACCGTATCTTCCAAATAACTACACAATCAAACCTTTCTGAAGAATTCTGCAAAACCCCAGTCTCAGCTTACATGCTTTAAAAAAGCAATATAGATAACGCCATATTACCTTCTAAACAAGACACCAGTTCCTAAAATGTGCAGCGAGAAGGGCATGTAACTTCAGGTATTTCAGGCACAGGCGTGAAAGGTATCCAGTGTACTGATACGTCCTTCACATTTTCTTAGCATCCAAAAGTTTTATGACTTAAAATTTTCTTAGTCTTTAAGACTTACTCTAAGTTAGCTATAATCCATTTTATAAAGACTAAAATATCCTTCAGTTTTTATTTTCTGCCTAGATAAAGGCCATTTATCAGATTACAGAACAAAGAACTTTTTTACATCACTTTTCCACACAGACTTTAAACAGCAAATCAGAGGATAAAGTTTTGAACAAGTCTATCCTGCTATAAATACACAGGTATTTCTCGTTATCTTAGATCTTCCCTGTTTACTGACCCAAAATTCTTCTTAAGGATTGAAGAGGCTCTGCAGATCTGTTATCACTATTTTTGGTACCGAGAAAGACTTTGAAAGCCATTAATCCACACAAAAAGTGATTTTTAACTATAGCACTGAAAAGCTCTATGACTTTTAAGAAATTTCAGTACCAAGGAAACACAAGTCTTTACCTCTCAAGTTTGAATATCATCAAAACATATGATGCAATCAGATGTCAGAATTGTATCTGACATTTCAATTCCTTTAAAGTTTATATCTGTAGCAGTATACTTCCTAAAACACTAACAAGTTCATACTTTGCAGCTGCTGTCTGCACAAACAGCTAAATAAACTATTTGGAGCCACCACTTCATTTCTGTGGATTAGTACACTTCTGCCACACCATTAAATCTCTTATCTCCCTCTACCAAACAGAAATATGGCCAGGGAACTGTACTACATTTCAAAAGGGGAAGATGCTGTAAGATTCTTCTCACTTTTGCATTCATTAAAGCAAATAAAACATTCATCAAATTAGTTTTGCTTGTGGTTTGTGAGGTATTCTTATATACTGAATTTCAAGAAATCAAAGTTTCACACACACACATGCCTAGCAACAGCCTAAATCTTAAAAAAATGCAGTATCATATAGATAAGAACTCACCTGTGTTGTTTTACCAGACCCAGTCTCTCCGACCAGCACAAATGACTGATGCCTAATCAAAATATCCGTAAACCTTTCTTTATATTCCCAGACAGGAAGTTGTAGCCTTTTTTTCAGGATGTCATAATATCGTGGTGTATGTGGTAGATTTGTGAAAGGGTTAATACTGTGTGGAATCATTGCTTGTTTTATAGCTGGCAACCCAGCAGCCCCATAATATGTAGAGTTGGATGTAGGTCGCAGATCCTTCTCCTTGTCCCTTTCTCTGTCACGATCTCTATCTCTGTCACGATCCCTGTCGCGATCTTTGGAACGATCATCGCGGTCCCTGTCCCGGTCACGATCCTTCCTGAAATGAGTTCAGAGACACAGCAGAAAATGAGGCACTTGAATATTTAAATATAGAGGAGGAATTTAAATACAATATAACTCTAAAGGTATCCAGTATAAAGTGGATACAAACCAAACCCTTTAAAAAGTCTTGCAGGCAGCTACCCAGAAGAATAAGCACCAAAGAGTAACAACAGTATGATGCACACTCAACACTTAACACTAGATATATACAGATATACATGAGATATACTCATTGTACCCAAACACTACCACAGCTCCTCTCAGTACAGGCAACACTGAAGAAAGCCATCACATGGAGGGAGGATCGCTTTAAACCTCTTCATTTAATAACTATAAAGAATCAGCCGTGCATTCTAAACTTCTCAGTTCTTCCCATCCTTACTTGCTCCTTGCTCCTCTAGAAAAGTAAGATTACACTTGATAGTCTTTCTGCCTACCTACCCAAGGAATTATGCTCACCCACAAAAAATTAATTCAAGAATAAGCAAGCCATGGAAGAGAAGTTCAATTTTAATACCCCACAATTACTTCGTAGTGCTTTTTTCTCTCTTTCAAGTCTTACATATAATTCTGACTCAATCAACTTTGACATACAGGTTGCTGAGTTTGGAACTTAAGACTTAAAACCAGCCACTACACTTCTCAGGATCAGATTCTTTTAGGCTGGAAATGACCCTTAAGCTCATAGAGTCCAACCGTTATCCTAACACTGCCAAGTTGTGTAGTATCTTCTCCAGTATCACCTCCTACCATGTATTAAACAGTTTTTATGTATTCCTATTTGTTCTAAATAAGAAGTAAAAAAAAAAAGGTCATTGCACTTGCAAAACAAAACCAGTATTATTTTCAATCTCTAGCCACAGCGTTAGTGGGAGTTTCTCATTTTGCAAGTCCATGTACTTGTTCTTGCACACAATCTCACTCTTACTGCAAACACGCGCTTGCAAAAAAAAAAATCCCTTGTTTGACCAAAAAAACTACAGCCACATGCTTTTAATAAAAATTCCTACTTCAGGACTTTGAAACAAGCCCTGCTTTACAAAATCACCCCATCACACTTTAAACTATTGTAAGTTAAAAGATTAGTGGCATCTTTGCCTGTAAAACTGAGGATATCCTCAGCTTGGGCTCCTTTTGTGCACTAGCTGATATCCCATCAAAAGGGCAAAACAAACTAAGTCAAGCCAGCTTTATAGTAAATGCACACATCAACATTTCCAGAATTATACGGAAAAAACAAAACCTCTCATCCTTTACCAACACTTAGGCATGCCTTAAAGTAGAAAGCTTGTCCTAAGAAAACTGTTGGCCAACACTCTTCTCCACAACTTTTTTTGTTTAAAAAATGTAGTTGGTTTTCAAATATAACTGCTGAAACAATACACAAATTCCTACCTACAGAGAAGATACAGTAACCAAAATTTTATTAATACTGATTCTATAAATTTGAATTCAAAGTGTGCTGTGCACTGGAAACAACCACCACTAACTCTTCTTAAATGTAACAAACAGAGGCTTTATTTTTTTTCCTCAATACTTCAATGTATTATGGCCACAGAAGCTGTCAAAATACCATGTTTTTAAGACTACTTCTTTTAACACAGACCCATTGAAAATAGAGGATTACAAAACACTCCGATTACTGTCCCTTAACTCATTTGTATACATATTTTCCTAAAGTTCTGGACACTGAACTGTCTAAAAATAAAGACCCTTTTAGAGCATTTACTTGAATTTGAGATACCCTACCTTCAACAGTACTTCTAGCACAGTCAAATATCATACAAGCTAGAAACCTCACTGTGAAATGACAGGCAAATATTGCAGAACAATAGGTTCATATTCTCCCTATGAAAAAGTTACCACTGTTATAAAGTGATGGAACTAGGCTCCATTATGCTGCTCTTAATAACGTGTATCACACAGAACAAAACTTTGGACCTCCAGTTGGGCTATTAACCATCAGATTTTCAAATGCCTGCAGGTACTGGGATAAACACGTGCATGGTAAGACAGTAACATCATTAGCAAGAAAAGTAAATAAAGGTATAAAAGCAATTTAATGAGAGTGTAGATTAGGGTAAAATGCAACAACACACTTCCTTGAAGGTTGACTAAGACACATTACTTACAGTTTTTGATTTGGGGTTTTTTTCTATGTGTTTTTTTTTGCATATGCGTGCTTCTGAAGGATTTTTATCCTTCACTGCTATCTGGTCAAAATATAAAAAAACCCCACACCAATAAAAAACATTCCACAACCATTTATTTAAACAGTATGATGTCAGAAGCTCCTGCACTGCAGTCCACCAAGTGCACCTTCAGGTATGCTCCGGCCCCACATGAGGCAGCACTACTGCTAAAACGAACAAATGCCCAACTTGCCCACCCTTCCCACGTGTTGGCTCAAGCATTTCACTGGCCTTGCAAACAGACCCCTCCATCAGAGTGAATTCTAACTCGAATACAGTCTTGTAGCACAGTTATGTCCTGCATTGGTAGTTATTTGTATGGGTTTAAAACAACCAAAAATACAATCTCAAGAACAAAACGGTGAATTAAATGGACTACAAATACAATCCAGCACGGAAAGTCCCATTAATCCCCCATTTTTAAGTTTCTTCACTGAACTCTTAAAGCTATTTAATTGTTCAGACAGAAAGGGAATCTATCAAGCTCTATCTATGCTTCAGAAGTAAAAAAGTATTTATGTGTTAATAAAGAGAATTGAGTCTTTTTCCTACTAAATAAGCAAAGGAGAAGCAGGGGGAACCAGATCCTAGCATAGAAACAACACAACATACAACATGCCTTCAAACTCATTTTATAGCAACAATTTTTCTTTCCTCAAACTATTTCCCAGTCTCCCATTATTATTGAAACTCAGCAGACACAGACTTCTTTGGTCAACAAGAGAAAAGAGGAATGACAGTTATGCTGCCATATGAATTCCCTGAAATTTCTAAAAATGTAACTTGGCAGTTCTTAATTTATAAACTGTCACATTTTAGTTACTTTTCATTACTGCATAGGGAAAACTGAACTCAAATCCAGAAATTAACAGTAAAATAATTACAATTTCATCACATTTGTCTTGTGCCTGAATATCATAACAGCCTCTATAGTCAGAAAGTGGTTGGTGTTTTTTGCTCTGCTTTTAAGTGAAAAAGTCTGGTCTGCTATCTGCCTTTATTTCTTACCATTCACTCATATATAATATATGCCCACATGAATATAAAAGAAACACTGTAGCAATCACTAAATTAGAGGATGAAAGGCATATAAAAATAAAAATAGAAACTAAGGGCTCAAGGTAAACAACTGATCACCACAGTGAAAGTCTAAGCACATCTAACAGAGCATCAGTGTTATCTCTCCATTACTAAACACAGCAACAGCTGATACAAAAAAGGCAATGCAGCTAAAGGAGTTTCAGTTCTATACATTAAAAAATCAAAGATCAATTAGTCTGAACGATATATCCCACTAAATAACACTGATGTTACACAAGAACTGAAGTATATTTGCAAAAAAATTAGCATATTTAAAAATAGTATGTATGTAATTCACACAAACACTGTAACCAAAAATCTTCTGTACAATTTCCATTTTTCCAAGAAGTTTTTTACTTCACAGATGATACTTCAAGTCTGAGGAAAACAGATGTCATAGGATGCTTAAGGTTGCACCAACAATTACAAACCTGTTGATCTGGCACTGTTGCCATGTAGAGCCACACAGCAACAGAGGAGTTCATTAAAAAGAGACCAAAACAATAGAGGGTAACTTGACACAACCTTCATGTTTAGTCAGGTGGCCCAGTTTTAAAGCAAGATAAACTACTGTTCTGAATGTGAAGTGGTAACCATGCAAGGAGCTAATTCAGCTTAGCCCAGCTCCAAAACCACCCAAATTGCATGAGGGCACTCTCCACACAGAGGAGGACATGTACACACACTGTTAACAAGACCCCGTGCATCTTCCTTACAGCCTTGCACAAGCTGCAAAACCCAAACTACCCTAAACTAAACCAACTGTGTAACTTTAGTATGCCTCATGCTACATGAATTAAGATTTCAAGTACTGTAAGAAATAATCCTGGTCGGTAATTATGCTTATAGTGAGCTGTACTCAGTCCTATGCCATTTAATGCTTTTACTGGCAGAGGAGGCGAGGACAAAGAAGGGGCACAGGACCAGCACTTCTATAAGCTTTTAGGTGCCATAAAGGTGAAAGTTTTCTGGTTTAAAAATGTTACAACTAGTGGGAACTCATTATAGGATACGCAAAATGGTAAGACTAACACTTCAGCACGATATCAGATAATCAGTAAAAACCATGATAAATAAAACCACACCAAAACTATACAACCCATAAACACACAAACAAGGAAACACTAACCTGTGGTTATCTTTACAACCAGATGTAACAGTCGCACCACGTTTAAATAACGCCCAGTTTTGACACAACCACTTGAGAATTTTACAAAAATCTCTACAGACAGAATAGCTGCACATTTACAACTTTTCCGTAGACTCAGAGGAGCTATTTCAACCTCCGGCAAATCATACAAAATTGCATCAGAGGAGACAAATAGCTCAATACACTTATTCTGAAATATATGATTATGGTGATCCTACGTACAGGAAACAGACGATCAATAATGCATTTTTACTTTGTTCAGGTGAGAAAAATGCATCCAACTCTAGGAGCTAAGCGTACAAGCTCATCTTAAAAATTGAAAAGGCGAGTTTTGCAAAAACTGCTTATCCGTGAATAGTAACAGCTACAAGAGACAATTACTGCAAGCTTTGAGAACAAGCTCAAGTATTTTTCTTAGCTAAATACTCTAGTCCAAAACAACACCGCTGGACTCTAATAATTGTTTAACTCTCAGAAGTCTTCTGTGCTCTGTCAAAAAGGCCAAACTAGATAAACACTGTATATTTTTGTACTCCTTGAGACCTCAGAAATTTACTCTTTAGAGCCACCCATCTTCCCTCCCCCTCCCGCCCAATTAGAGGCCAAAAAATTGTGCAGAGAAGGCTCTAAAGCAACTGTGAATAAAAGCACAGTACCAGTGCATTGTCTGTGTTCCTGCAGTTTCATTATCCTTAATGAAAGTGTGCTGAAGAATGTCCAGTACAGTCCTAAAACTTTAACCTTGGCGAAACTAAGGAAAAAAAATCCCTCCCTTACCCCTATCCTAAACCCCATCTCACCATCGATTCTTACTTCAAGCCAAACACATCCCCGACGGTGACCGAGTGTAAGATGCTAACAAAGGAACACAGCTCCGACCAGGTCATACGGGCTGGACTAACCTCGTGCTCATCTCTAGGCCCAAGTTTGCCAGGCCTCTCAAGCCAGTGAAGGGAAGGAGTAAACAAATATAAAAGGAAGGGGGGGGGCAATACACATGTAGAGGCGGCGAAGCGCTGCAGACAAAGCCCGGCGCGGGGGCGCGGGCCCGACATCGCACCGCCCCCGCCGCGGGCCCCGGCCCGGCCCGGCCCGGCCCACCCGCCCAGGCCCGCGCCCGCCTCCCTTCCCCGCCCGGCGCCGCCACACCAGGCCTTCCCGCCGCTGCCGCCGCTCCAGGCCCTCCCGCCGCTCCCGGCCCTCCCGCAGCTCCCGCCGCCATCCGCCCCCCCCCCGCCCCCCGCGGGCACAGACGATGCCAGGCCGGGCCCAGCGCTCCGGGAGCCGCGGCGCTCCGGGGCCGGCCCGCACAGCGGCCTCTCCCCTCGCCCCGCACAGTGGCCGCCCCGCGCCCCGGGGAGCCCCAGCCGCGGAGGGGCGGCCAGAGCCGGGAATGGGGCGCGGATGACGAGGGGGCCGCCGCCATCCGTCCTCCACCACCGACCCCTCCCCGCCGCGGGCCGCGCCGCCCCTCACCCGTCGGTGGTGCGCTTCTTGCTGGAGCTGTAGTCGTCGCCCAGGTCGAGGCGGTGGCGCTTGGACATGGCGGCGGGCGGTGCGGGCGCTCCCTCCCCGAGCGGCGGCGGCGAGGCACGGCCGACAAAATGGCGGCCGGAAGGAAGCGCCGGGGCCGCGCGAGGCGCTGGCGCGCGCGCTGATGGGCCCGTTGGCTAAACCCTCCCGCCGGCGCGCGCCCAGCGGCCCCGCCCCGCCCCGCGCGCGCCCGCCCCGCCCCGCGGCACGAGGGGGCCCGGCTGGTTCCTGGGAAAAGCCCCGTTGTGGGATCGTGGGGTCACAGCACCAGAGGGGTTGGAAGAGACCTTTTAGATCAGTCCAACCACCAAAGCAGCACTGCCGCGGTAACCCCTAAACCGCTAAGCCGTGTCACCAGCGCCGGATCCAGACACCTCTTGAACACCTCCGGGATGGCGACTCCACCACCTGCCCGGGCAACCTATTCCAGTGCCTGACCACCCTAACAGTGAAAAATTTTCTTACATCTAATCTGAATCTCCCCTGTCTTAAGGCCGTTTCCTCTGGTCCTCTCACTGCAGGCACATCTGGAAGGAGCGGCCCCCGCCTCCCCACAGCCTCCTTTCGGGTCACCTCCGACCTTCCCCTTCCTCGGACTAAACAAACCCAGCTCCCTCCTCATAAGACATGTTTTCCAGAGCCTTGTGCCCTTCGCTGGACATGCCCCAGCACCTCAATGTCCATTATAAGTTGAGGGACCCAAAACTGAAATCAGGACTGGAGGTGCAGCCACACCAATGCTGGGGTATAGAGGAAAAGCAGCCTCTCCACAGCCCATCCTTAGCGAAGGATGGGAATTTCTACAGAGGGGGGTTGAGCCAGAAAACTGTCATGAAAAACCTCTGTTCTAGGCTGTTACAGATTTCCCTGGCAACACTTGCCTTGTGTGTGGAAAGAAGGCAACTTTTTACAAGTCATCTGTGGCAGAAGCAGTGCTAGAAAACCAGGCGCATTAAAGCTACATGCTGTAGAAGCACGTACAGCCTTTACCCAAATGTCAACAATTCATGGCAATAAATTTAGCTGTCTCTCAAAGACCCAGAAACACACTTAGCGGTGTTTGCCATTTCAGCACGAGGGAAGCCTGAGTTCATAAATAACACAAACTCCAGCAGACTTATTCAGTCCTACTGCATCCAAGTCTCCTCAGCGTGAGCAGACCTACAATAGCATTTAGTAATACAGTTCCTGAAGTGAAACAAGACACGAGTTCAAGCACCATTTCCTCATGGCAGTTAGGTTCTGCTTGAATAGTTACCGCAGTAATTAGTTGCTTTTCACACTTCCAACCAGCTTTAACTGCCAGCAGAAGCCTGCAAGCTTAAGTGTAGTCCAGAAGACTTGGTCCTTAGGGTTGTTTCTTGTGCCCCAGAGCTGTTCCCCATCTCCTGCCACTCACAGCACCTTTTAAGAATTGGGTTAACCGTCCACACAAGAAGCATTTGTCCTGTAACTGAAGGCACAGATGTGCCTGGGCAGGAGAAGATGAAGTCAGGCAGATAATGAGATGCTTCTAAGGGCCATGCCTTCAGGCCAGAAGCACACTTAGTGCTCACTGAGCAACTTCTGCTCTCACACGATTTCATTCAGCCATTTCTGCTCCCTATCAGCACTAAGTGTCAGCAGCTGCCTCGCTTTCCAGTGCAGTCACTTGATACTTCAGCACAGCTCATAAAACCCGTCTCTAAGAGCTTCTAGAAACGCAAGAGGGACTATTCTTAATACTTCTGACAGCTATTTGGAGAATATCAACCATTGGACATTCTGTTCTCTGTTCCTACCCTCTCCATTCCCAGTCTATGTCATGCTCCTTCAGCACCCATTAGCAATTTAAATTCATACCAAAGTAATTTTAAGATAGAAATTAAAAGCACAACAATCATATTGGTAACTCTCTTCAACTAGGTGCATTTGTTGAAAAACATGCACAATGCAAGCCTTGCTCCCTGTCCCTCTTACAGTCCTTCTGCCAGGGATTACCACAAACTGCTCAGCTACTTGAATGAGTGCTCACTCCTGCTATCTGACTGTCAAAGCAAGGGTGCATTCACATAAATGGCTCAGCTAACAAACATGAAAGTGGTCAGGAAGGATCATCTAGTAGCAGTGACCTGTTCCACAAGTACAGCCAGCTCAGCAAGTGGGTGTTTGTCCATAGCTTCATGTTCCAACAATTTGATGGAATTGAGTATAACTCCTAAAATATTTCATGTAGACAAGTCCATAGATTATGTTCTTTAATAGAAGAGCATTTCTGTCCCTCATTTTGGATAATATAACAAAATGGCACCCACAGCTCCACTATGTAATAAAAATAACATTTTTTGGCTTAGGGTTATCAACCAAAATAAATATTCCTGTAAACAGTATTTTGAGCTTTTCCTGTGAAGCTGGAAGTAATTTTTCAACTTATATCACAAAAACCACTGGAATATCTATGTCAGAGGTTTCCAGAGAATAAGTCTTACAGAGTGACTCTATCTCAGATATCAAGCTTAGTTTTTGTCATGCTGTGATAGTGTACACAGAGCTGTGTTGGCTGAATGCACCTGAGGGAAGACTTTACACATCTTCCCAAGAGGATTTTAAATTATGTCTGTCTTAAAAAAAAAAAAAAAAAAAAAAGCTAATGATTGTTGAAATAGAATACCGAAATAGTGCACATTTAGGAGGAAAAAAAATAGTGGCTAGGTCTCCCTGGAGAGTGGGAAAACAGGGGAAGAAGATAAAAGCATTAGTTGGGATGAGAAGCTACTGCTGGGCTCTTTAGAGAAGACCCAAGTGTCCAACAGTGGGAGCTTGGAGAACTCTGCAGCTCTGTTACAGATCTTTATTGCTCCTCCCTATGCACAGCAGCATAAGGCTACTTATGGTCATACTCTAGGTGCCCCATGGCCAGCATCAGGCAAGTTTCTGCTTTAGGAGGTAGGAAGAAGGGAGCAGGTGTCTCAGATGGTATGAAATCCTAGGCTAGAGCTCAGCAACAAATGCAAAAAAGGGAGGGAAGAAGCTTTCATGCTAGTTGGGGTGAGCAGCTACTTGCATGCTATGCCCCAAACTGATATACCACAAACTAGTTCACTCTGTTAACAGCTGTTAACTTTACAAACTCCTGAACTCATCCTCCACCCAACCGTGCTTTGAGCCATGTGACTGCATAATATCTGATCTGGTCCCACCCCAAAGGGTTTACAATGCAAGACCTTCATCCTGCAAGCACACACATGCCTTATTTTACTAATGCGAGTAATCCTTTTAACTTCAAAGGGATTAACAAGGAAAGAGTAGGAAAACTAAGCATGTAGGTAAGTGTTTTCAGAATCACAGCCTAAATATAAGATGAGACAAGGGAAAAAAAGATTGGTAAGCACAAATTGACATAATGACAAAGTGATAAGCATTGCGTCAAAAGCCTAAAGGATGAAAGGAGTGTGTAAAATAGGGCATATTTAAGCATATTTTCTGCCTTTTCAAAGGCATTTGTTAAATAATAGGTTTTTATTCCCCCCCCTAAGTCTTTTATATCCATCTATGAAAATTAAAATCTTAGGTTACTGAAACACAAGGCATTTGTATGAGCTGCCACTTGACTATCTACTCTTCTACTCTCCATTTCTTACCCTAGTTTTAAATTCATTGGTACCAAAATCCTCTTAGCCAATTTCCAGTAAAGATTTTTTCGCGTTTGTTATGGGCATAATATTTAATATGCTATTTGGGTTGAAAGGAGCATTAATGTTTAAAACTGAAACAATGGCTTAGGAGAATGGCATCCTATTTTTTTTACCTGACTGTGCAGTGCCTTCTTCCCTGAAGAATAAACATGGGGCTCAGGCAAGCTGTCATTCAAAGACCCTGGAACTTCCACCCTGGATCGGGTGAGGTTTCTGACAGAGAAGTTTAGTGTTACAGTGTCACAGTTTAGGTTATTATTGCTCGAGACTAATTGCTTCACACCTTTTCTAGAGACTACCAAGTCTGTAAAGCACATGAGACCCATCCAGTGTAGCATCTTAGTCAAAACACATCTTCTTCACTGGCTTAAGCTAAAGCAGGGGATGTTTATGGTGAAGTGACGCCATAAACCTCTGCTGCAGTGGAAGCCATAATAATGAGCAGCGTGGTAAGACAGACAGATAGGAGAGGTTAAATCTATTAAAGCTCACGTGTTAGAACCCTAAAACCTCTGTAGTACATATTTTTTTATGGCTGGCTGGCTTCCAGTAGACCCCAAGCTACAGCCTATATATGCTCCCAATGCTATGGCCACACTTGTTCTGCCAATTTTTTTTTGTAATTTGTTTTTTGAAAACAAGCCTAAGTCCTATTTTGTATAAATCTACAAAACATTATATGAAAAATTTCCTGCAAATGAATTCAAATATTAAAATTAAGCATTTATGATAATTATAACTGCAATCACTGTTTTAAAATTGTATATATGTATATAAAAATGGGTAATGCCCTTTGAAAATTATGCAGGAGCCTAAAGTGCAAATGCTTATCACAGACAAGCTCTCATTCTATCCTTCCCCACCAAGCCCATGTGAATAAATGGATATTATCCTCATGTTCTGTCATATCATCAGAGAAAGAATCCTTGAGACAAGAACCCACAATCAGAGCATGTAAAAATGTCAGACTTCCACATCTTTTAAATTTAAAAATATGAAGATGAATACATGAACTGATCTCAGTTTCTACAGTGAAGAAAAGAGACAGCTTCTCTGTAATTACAGAAGCTAAACTTTGCAACACTTCAAGTATATATAAATCAGTGCTCTGAATTGCTCTGGGAAGTACACTGTAGGAAGCCAGCATGGCAACAGCACTATTGCCATGACAGCAAACTTTATCAGCCATACAGACACCCATCTGAATTTTTTGAATGGTTATTAAATTTTATTCCATATAGAACACACACTCATGAGTGAGTCTGCAGGTCAGAAAGGTCTAAATAACTTCAGTGAAGTTTCATTAAAAAAGAAAAAAAAGAGAGAGAGGAAGAGAGAGAAGGAGAGAAAGATTGCAGCTTTTGTATCTATTACAACATTAAAAATCAGAGTAGAAAAATCACTTTTTAAGACAAACCCACTCTCTAGAAGGAAACACATTGTTGTAGATAACCAGCTGCTATTCTGAGCCCCTCAGTCACCTGCTAAGGCCTTATGATCACCTTTAATCCCCTCAGAGAAACTCTGCGAGAGCAGGTATTCATTATGTGCTTTGAATAGAAATGGAAAAAATTGTGTAAATCAAACCATCACCCCCAAGTAAATTAAGTCATATGTCTAATTAACATGAATTATACACAGAATTCACACATTGTTCTCATAACTTCCAGGTCCTCATGGTTGAAGTGGCATTCGGAAACATCTGAAACTAAGGGCTAATATGTTGTAAGTGAAGGCAGTTATCTTTTAAGCTCCTTACAATCTAACTGCTCTTTATGCCAAGCCTGAAATCTTTCAAGAAGCTCCTTAAATATAAGGTGTTTTTAGGAAGTAGTAACCATTTCATAGAGAACTGTTTAAAGCCAGAGAAGACCACGATTTCAAGCTTGTTGCTTGATCCTGTGCTAAAATATCGGAAGAAGAGCCAGTGCAAGTTTTTCTATTGGCATTTCTTTTGAAAAAATCTAATTCTTTCTTGAATTATCTTTACAAATTTTTTTACATCAGCAGAAAGAAAAAGAGGTACTACATTGGTCTACATTTTCCATTTCTTTTGTGTTGAGTACAATAATCTCTTATTCACTATTGCATTAGCTCTTTAAGAATCTCTTTTTATGTTCCATCTTTAACACAATCTGTGAAAGATTCATATTCATGCCTAAAATTAGGCAAGCTGGAACTACTAATGGTACATCTTCACTCTGAGTATCTGCTAAATTACTAGGAAATTTATTTACTTTGGTTTTGCTATCTATAGAGAGTATTACTAGTTTCAACAAACTAAGATTACAAAAGGCTA
Organism: Pyrocephalus nanus; assembly: GCA_038380795.1. Classification (NCBI taxonomy): domain Eukaryota; kingdom Metazoa; phylum Chordata; class Aves; order Passeriformes; family Tyrannidae; genus Pyrocephalus; species Pyrocephalus nanus. The sequence continues at coordinate 55,687,243 of CM076264.1, read as the reverse complement.
ACAAGCAGTGAGGCAGGTGATCTAATAACCTGTACCTTATGGCCTACTAACATCTAAAGTGGTAAATACTAATCATTACCTTCACAATAAGTTCCAGACTAAATGACAAAATAATAGCCATAGAAATTAAGCACACTAAAAACCCATCATATCCTGGAACTAGTCTGTAACAAACCATAAACATTAATAATCATGTCTTGACCAGCTGGGCCCAGTTTTTTAACAAATGGCCTTACTTATTCTTTCCCCAGATGATCAAGTCTTTTTCTTCCAACTGTATTAAAAGTCCATTTGCAGAAAAATTGTCACAGCTGATGAAAGCACTGAAAGTGCACTTAAACTTCTGCAGCTGTGTAACCTTCCTCTTAACATCATCTTATTATAAAGCCCCAGCCTTGCAGAAGTGAGGTTATGTTGTTAGTGTGTCATTCTTCTACCTATAGCTCCCAGCTGAGAGTAACAACCTTAGTATAACCTGAAAACCATTAGAAGTGTCCTCAAGGAGCTGAAAGAAGACATTAGTTAAGTTTTGGGATTTTGGGGGCACGTGGGGTTTAATAAACTGTTGCATTGTGAATATAATAATGTCCTCTCTAATGAGGAAGACTGTTCTCAAAGGGGAAGGAGAAAGTGCTGCTCCTTCTTATAAACACAACCGATACAATGCTCTCATGAGTAGCCTTCTTTGTAGAGATAGAGCAACTTGGGCCTCAGCTGAAAACACAGAGAATGCTATACCTGCAGCATTTTTACAAATTACAGCAGTCATACCTAGGTTGATATAAGAATTGTCTATTGTGCCATTAGGCTTGTTTTTGTAATTAGAGTAGTGGTGACCTTGTCTTCTACATAATTCTGCCTTTGCAAAGGTGAGCCATATGTATGGCCTTTTCTTGTCTTATAACTGGGCCTGCACATAGGATAGCTGATCTATACATATGCAGGCTGGATTTATTAAGTTCTACCTTCTGCCCAGATCTGGAAAGAACCAGGAAAGAGGATGGTGAGGAATATGCTATTGCCATAGCCTTGCTCAGACTCTTTGGGCCTGGACTGCATAACAGATAACTTTTTCTGAAGGCAGCACCTTGCTTTCAGACTTTATTTTCTTGGGCTCCATCTTGCATCATCAGTGAACATTTCATATTGTAGGAGGTGCCTCCTGAAAAGAGAATGGCTGGGACTTGTCTGTGCTTGTTGGGTGTTATTCAGACCACAAGGCCAACATAAAGCAATGCTGGTTCAAACTTGTTTTTGCCTTCTATGAATGTGAATGCCAGTAAGTTGTGTATAGCTTTATGTAGCATCATGTATAATATTTTCATGTACTATATGAATATGAATTACCACTATTATAGCAGTACTACACTGTAATACTACTATAATGAGAGGAGAGGCAGAACTAAGGGTATCACAGATAAAGAAGCGCTTTCTTCTGCAATTTAAACACTTTCTTTGAAGTACCTTCTCTCTGTGCAATGGTACATGCAAGATGTAACACACAGCCCAGTCTTATGTTATATTTAACATGCAGTAAGTAGTTCCATGGGTAAATGAGGCTTTTCAAAATTGTGCTGCAGCACTACCTAAGCAGCCCCTGACCTTCCCAATGCTGATGGCTCAGTCATCTCTGCAGTACCCTCTCCCTCACTGTGACATAGTTGTTTGGGCAATCATGCGGTGCATCAGGCTGTGAAAGAGATAGGGCTTAAAGAACAACCTAGCAACAACAATGTAAAGAGAGTTTCTTAGCCTGTTTGGTTTTCCTAACAAGGAAAACAGATGGAATAGCACGGGGACACAGACAAGCAACTGGAAATAAGACACTGTTAGCTGCCATATCACCTGAAAAAGTCCATGTCATAGCAGTCTGCCACTGCTCTTAGTGAATAAAGTTCAGTGTTTGAATATGTCTTTGGAGAATCAGGACCAAAGATTTGTATTTACAATTTTTTTTTGTAAAAGCAATTTTTTAATATGCATTTTTACCTACCAGATGACTGATCCTACATTAAAGTGACATCTTGATTGATTTAGATACACTTACATGAATAATATTGGCTGCTCTTAGAAACACTTATTCAGCATTTTTTTCAGAAATATTTAGATATTTGACATTAACTTTTTTTTTTTTTCATAGATTCCAGTGGAAATTAATTAATACCTTGGAGCAAATTTATACTGGAGAATCCTAGAGAATTTTCTTTCCTTTAAGAGAAGGCAGTGCTGCTTAGCACCTTGTGTGGGAGAGTGATGGGGTAAGGACTGCATCTTCAGTACAAATATTCTATGAAAAGCATTCATATTCTATGAAAAGCATGTAGTATCCTACAGTGAAGCATGTTGATCTGTGGGAACAGTTTAGTAGGAAGAAACATTTCAAGTCCTTAGCTGAAACACTGTGGACCTTGTAGAGGATTATAAATCAAATGAGATTCTCATGTACTCATCTTTTTAACAGTGTATCTATTTGGACCTAAGACAACAGAACAAGAACAAGACTTTCCATTGATAGATATTCATGCAACAGAAAGTTCTAATATCCCTCCTACACATCCTTTAACTCTAAAGTTCTCCCATAGGTGCAGTTTTTATAAGCTGTTTGATCTGCTTTTGTCAAATAAACTGTGTTAACAAAGAGCTGATTTTTGCACTGGTTTAAGTTAACCTTTCTCATCTGGACAGAAATTACTTAGGGAGCACTTACATAAATTGCTTTCTTAGAAGATTAGGGTAGCAGGAAAGTATTAACAGTCCAGCAGAGGGACATTGTTAGGAAGCTGAGGATAGTAATGTCTTCCTCATCCCCAGGGTGGATCTAGGAGGGGTTTCCTGCTTTGAGAATACCACTGCACGATAACCAGTATGGGTTCTGCAGGTAGTCTGTTGTAGCTTTGTTTGTAACAGCAGCATCTCCTATCTCTATTCTGATTGAGAGTAAATGTCACCCAGGCTAATGCCATGGTGATTAATACTACTTAATTAAAATGTTCTCAGTAGCTAATACTAAGAAATAGCTAAAAGACATGTTCATAATCTCTTACATCTTAACAACAAATCACTTTTCTATGCCAACTCTACAATAGTTAAGATTGAGATTGGTGTCACTGCTTTCAAAAACTTCTGCTGAGTTGATCCAAAAGTTGTGCTGTTTCATAGAGTCAGTATGCAAAATCCTAATTTATTTCAGCATGAAGTTTTTGAGATGTAGTTCATCCTATGGACACTTACATTCACAAAATCACCCAGTTCTGCTCATGACTGTCATCTGGATGCTCCCTAGAGGAATACTAATTCTTCAAGTTTATCTCAGTTCCAACACTGTGTTCCCTCAGGGGAAAGGAAAGAGAGCAGGGTGTACAAAAGACGAGAATGCTAAGGGAAAAAACAGTAGTGGTAAAGGGACAGAAAAACATAAGAGCTGACAGGTACAAGAGGAAGAGAAGCAGAAACAGAAGAAAGATGAAGGAAAGTTCAGCCTTTCAAACCGAGCTACTTCTCAGAATTTCTGAAGGGATAAAGATTTAAAATGAAGACAAAGAGTCATAGGCTGTGTATGTACACCCACAAAACAATATTTACTTTCAATTACAAGTAATTTCTAAGTTACCAATGATGAGAAATCAACTCTAAACGACAAAGGAGGGAGAAGCAGAGCTAATATTTCATTGGAGGAAAGAGAAGAATATAGAAGAAATTAAGAGAGAAAGTTGCAGGCAAAACTTTGTTCAGGGAAAGTGCAAAGTAGCCATATGTTCTAGGTACAATGTCACAGATCTCCCAGGAGATGAGCCCAGATGCTATGTAGAATGCAACTATGACTGTCACTGAGGCAGGTGAGAATAAGAAAGAAAGAAGAAATAGGAAGAGAAAAATCCCTAGTCTTAAATGCCACCTAAATCTAATTACCCTAAACTGAGGCAAGATCAGAACTAAGCATTAGCCTGAACTCTGACCTTGCTGTTGCTCAGAGAATGCAACTTTCTGATTTTCATCGTATTTTCTCTCGAGACACCTGTGATGCAGCACCTCCCAGTCTGCAGCGATGCTGTTCTTAGGTCCTCTTCCTTCCTGCCCATTTCTCAGTGTGGTGTGTACCACACATGGCTACCAGCACTGTGCTGCTGCACTATTTTTTATTTCTTCTATCAGCTTTCATCTCAATTCATACAGATCTGCTGCTGTTGTCAGCAGCTCCATAAACCAGGTCTGTGCTGGAATATTACAAGGGCTTCTAATTTTGAAGGGGACACGAACAGGGATTTCTTTATCACATATTACAGTGTTCTTGTGCTTTTCACACTGAGGCTCTCTCCCAGCATGCATTCTGTATTTCTGGATTGGTTTTCAGTGAGAAAAAAAAAAGATTATATTTAGCTCTTGCAATTAACATTACAAACTTCCCCCCGCCCCCAAATTCCCCAAACTTTCAGTTTTTTCCCATCCCCATTGAAGAACTTATTGAGGTGAACAAAACAATATTTATTTGAGATGTGCTAAAATGGTGGTGCCTTGGCCTGCAAATTGACTTTGTTACCTTCTTTTCTTACCCTGGAGAAGGAATATGGGCAACATATTCATGCTACCAGAGAAACTTCCTACAGAAATAACCTTCCTGAAATGTGTAAGCAGCCCCAGCACAGTTAAGAAGCAGAGGCAGCACTGTATTAAAAGTTACGTATTCCACAATAGTTCTCCAAGGACTAAAGGTCTCCATGTTTCAAAGTCCTAATACAGGGAAACTACTGTAAGAACTCAGTAGTCAACAGTATTAAATAGTACCAGTTTTTCTAAGTCAGCTGTGGAAAGTGTGATTCACTCAGACACTGTCAGTGAGGTGTGCTGGCCAGGGCATATCTGGAGTCTGTGTCCAATTTTGAGGGGGATGTGGAGAAACTGGAGAGGGTCCATTTGAGGGCCACTAAGAGAGTCGTGGCATCAAGGAGGATGGTTGGTCATTAGCAGTGAAGGAGGTGGGCTTGCTCAGTCTGGCAAAGAGCTGAGCAGAAATCTGTTATCAGCCTACAACACTTGAAGGGGAGTAACCAACGTGATGAAGCAAAACTCTACTCTGTATCAAGAGACAGTGAATAAGAGATCTCAGCAAGGGAAGTTTGGACTTGCTAGGAGGACAATGAAGCACTAGAGCAGGTTCATACTACTATTTCCACAGGGAGACTGCAAAATTTCCATCCTTGGGGCTTTTCAAGACTTACATGCCACAGTTAACCTAATCTAGCACTGGCAAGAGTCCCAGGTCACTCAGGAAGTTAGAACAGATGATCTCCAAAGGTCCTTTCTGACCAGTATTTTTATGATTGTGAACTAAAAATAAAACAAAAAGTCAAGAGGGCTTCAAGACCAGTTCAGTCATGGAAAAGTGAATTAAGCAACATCATCAAATTATTGTTTGGCTGGTGTCGCTGACATTTAGGTGAAGTAACTACATTTGAATTACATAATTCAGAATCTTCAATGGCAGCCTCAGTAAGAGTTCTAGTAATGTAAGGTACATGGATTTTAAATTGCATTACCCTTTCAACCCTAGAGATATAAATTGCTGTGGAGTACTGGTGGATAACTAACATTAGAGATGTCCAGGCCAAGTTTCATTTATACAGGAACGGCACTATTTCTTAGATTTATTATGCTTGCATATTTCCTTAAAGCTAAATTTGCTTTTAAATATAAGCACCAAACAGACTGAAAAATTTATCTCTGCCTAAAAACAAGACTTTCCAAAGAAATTCTCCAAAAGTCAATAGAAAAGAAAAAACAGCCAAGGAAAAAAAAAACAAGGAAAACACTGATCAAGGAGATTTGTTTTTTCTGTGGTGTGATCAAACAGGCCAGCACCACAGTCAGTGATAAAAGAAGGCAAAGTGCTGCACAGACTGTTATATTCATGTGCTTAAAATTCACATGTGTGAATGAGAGTGCTAGAATAATTTGATCCACACCATCTGGCAGATATAAGAAATAAGAATATGTAGTGGGGGGGAGGGCATGAGGAAATTTTCTGCATTTCTATAGCATCTAGGGACAGTGTATTGGAGTTGGCAACCTATGTTTAATACATTAAGGGCACAGGTAAGCTGTAAACAATCCAACAAATGCTAATTTTAAAAACATTTAAAAACAAACTTACTACATTAGTATAATCCCACTCCTTGGACTTTATATTTAGACTCAGAATATAGCCATGAAATGCAGTGAAACAAATCAGTACAAGTACTACTCACTGGTCAGTATGAATTGTACAATGACATTCATGCTCAAAACAGAGAGTATGACTGTTGTAACTCTCAGATAAAACTCTTAGCTTCACTTATAAGCTCAGGTTTAAAAACCTTCTGCTCACAACAGAAACCTCCAGCATGGGTTAAGAAGGGAGACATCACAGAAGCAAATATTACTGGTAGATTCAAGCTGCTGTGGGATGGAGATATGTAGAATGAACATGTATATCTGAAGGAAATATGAAAGCCAATTTTCTAAATGTGTTTTCTAAATTAGCCATTTTCTAAATGTGTTTCTATGTTGTCTATGCAGAGACCATACTATTCTAATACATTTTGCCTACTTAGTTTGGTATGCAGGCTATATAGCTTTTTCTAATTTTGGTTAAGGACCAAACTTGCTTTCAGCCAAAATGATGGCTGTTTAACAAAGGTATGCAATTTATCCCTCAGCTAATTTTTTTTCACAAGGTAGAAACCATGCTATTTCTATATTTTTCATTATAATGATTGTGTGACTGCATGCAAGTTTATTCCCATGGAATAGAATGTCAGTTATCAGACCGAGCAGTTCCCAAAGTTTGACCAGTCCTTTTGTTACCAAGGAATTCTTAGAGAGCACAGAAGCTCATATTGCTTATGGATATGTACCTGTTGTTCTCAGATTTATGCCTAAAAACCTATAGCTAATAAGACAGAGAGCAGCAGCTGAGTAGCTGTTTTCTCTAATATGAAATGTCTGTGCTGGTGATAACCTGACAGACGGGCTCAGGAGGATTCAGCTGGGACAGTTTTGGATGTTCCTGGTCTGCCAACTTTTCCATTCTGTCTAGGAGGCTGCTTATATCCTGTGGGAGGCCTCTGTGTGCCCCTGTCACTGCTCTGCCCCATGTGTATTGTAGCTGCCATTTTGACTATGGCACAAACACACATCCCACCCTACTGTCTCTGCCCTTGCAAGTGCAACTACAGGAGAGCGAGGAGAGTAATAGTCTCAAATGAGTAAAGCTAAGTATCCTGAATCCCTTACCAGACAGCTTTAAGAATTCCATCTTCCATAAATACAAGAATTTTAACCAATAAAATATATTAATTCAATCATTGTATCAATACAAGCTTGTTGGCTGAGCTGATGCTGCCACACTACAGTGCCTGAGAAAGAGTTAACCCTTATGCACATCTCAGTCCCAAGGGTGGTACTCTACTACACATCTTAGATGACCAGAGTGTTTCCGCTTCTCCAGGCTTTTGTGAAGGGTATTTAATTACAGCAACACTGCTGTTCCAGTGCTATTACAGCATTGCAAGGCAGTCATAAAGGCTGAGAAAGCATTCTCCTTCTAAGCTTCTGTTGTTAAGTGGCTTATAAAGTTTCCAAAATGTGACCTTTAGAGCTGAAATTTATTATGCTTGCATTCTACCCAAGACAAATTTAATTAGGCAGTTTAAAGAAAACTTGTTTACCAAATTTTGAGCCATCTAGGTGGTAAAGAAATATTTTTCAGTTGCTAAAATAATTCTTCAAATGCAGGAGAAAATGGTACCAAAAAAATTATTTTTTTTCATTTTAAGCATGACACATGCTGAAGACTAATCTCATTTCATGCAACCCCTTTTCAGATTTCTCTGTGTCCCTTGCAGTCAGTTTTCTCTCTCAGAACAGTCTCTGATGGTAATTTCTACGTTTGCTCTTACTGCCTCAAGTCAGTGGCTGCATCTTTACTCTGGCTAGAGCTATGGCAACAGCAAGTGGTCACCAAATAGCATTCTTACAGTGAATAGCATTCACTTCAGCTTAGATTGTGGAAGGATGTCAATTGTCTTTGCAGGGTCAGCCTGTTTGTTCTTTTTAGAAAGCCAGCATAATTTTTTTTTTCTGAAGTTCTAGGGCTGAATAAACACCCCTGTAAAAGTCAGATCAAGGCAGTAATGCAGGACTGGTTTCCAGGCTAATATACATATTTTCATCAGTCTTACTAAAGAAAAAACTACAGCCTTAAGAGCCTACTATGGCAAGACTTATTACACTGGCTTCTAAAATGTGGCTTCTATCACACTATTGAGCATCTGGGGACTGATGTACAACTGTTGCAGAAGAAACACTCTTCTGTGGGATCAGATACAATAGCAATTGCATGCAGTCCCTCTATGAAAGCAAATGCCAACTAGTAGATAGGCCAGCCAGAATTCTAAGACAACTGCTGGACATCTGTACATCATGGAATAGGGTGGAGTTTGGAAAAACAAAGAAACAAGTAGGTAGGTGTAGTTCAAAAAAGGGAATAAGAAAACCAAGGAAAGAAAAAAAGAAAGAATGATAAAGGATAAAGATTTTTTCCTATTCAGGAAAAAAAAAAAGACTGGAGAAGGCCAGAAAGAGACAAAAGAAACATTAAAGATAACAAAGTGGGTCAGGGAAAGATGCAGAACCTGAGGCTGCTACGTTTTGTTTAGCTCTGTATATGTGTGTTATGCAAATAGACTGGTTTGCATGTATAAGAATAACTACAAATATCACTTTAAAAATAAATTAGTATCAATTAGGAGTATTAGATAATAGCTTTTTTGAATTAAATATTTTTTTTTATCTTCAAGACAAGTTTTCCACAGATATCACTATGGCTGTATTGTACCACCCCAGTCTGAGAAGAATGTGTCTCCTGGGGAGAACGGACTTAGCCTCCAGGACTGATGCAATTTGCAGCCTCTTTGACGAGCTTGCAAATTATTCCATAGTATAATAATATGATTTAGGGGCATAAGTATTTCAAATACCTCGTCCTGGAGTAATGTTTGTGTGCACACAAGCCATTAGACCCATCCACTAAACCCTGTAAGATAAAAGCTTAAATAAGGAACAGCTCTTGTACAATAATTCCTGGTAAAAACACCATCTGTAGCTGAAGCAACTCCGTTTCCAATTTGTAGTTTAACGTGCTTCCAGTGTGTTCAGTGTAACAATACCTATACTGGTCCCTTCACAAAGAAGCTCTCAGAGATTAAATTTTTATCATTGCTCAGTTGAGCTGGTTTTAGCTGGTGACCTTATACGTGGGAAGCTCAGTGTCCAAAATGTCACACCTGCCTCAGCATATATTCCCTGACCCACCTGGTAGTAAGTATTGTTTCAAACACGCATAGTTAGTCCATGAGTAAAGAGAGGAGGACCAGAAAACTGATATAAATTGAGGGAGCAATTGATACACAATAGAGAATGAGATGCAAGTAGTAGCTCTCAGCAGTTTCCCTACTGAAGGTTTGCATGGTTTTCAACTGTACCAAATTATAAGGAAGGTTTTGAAACTCATGTGTTAAATAAATGGAGGTAAACAATGTCTTCTTTCACACAGAAAGCACATCTGGATTTCAGATATTTAAAGAAAAAATTAAAAGTGGTAAAGTACATAAGCTTCATGGTGATTGCTTGGTATCTGGACTCTAACTACAGGAGATTAAGAAAATGATCAGTTAAGGATGAAACACGCCATATGAACCTGTGGTAACAGCACGGTAAGGTAATATATAAACAACTGTCTTGAAAGCCCCTGCTGAGGCCTCATATTGAAGGCCATTGCATGCTTTATCCCAAACTTTATATTTCCTGGATTTTATTGGGTTTCCTCACAATTTTAGCACTGTTAGCACAGATCTTTAATCTTTGGAATTATCTATAATATATTCAAAAATCATTGAGTTATTTTTTGTTTAATTTAATAACCAACATGCAGCAAGACTCAAAGTTGGCCTCTGGAATACTTTCAAAAGGTATTTCTAAGGACAGAAGATTTATTTATCTATCCATTTAACATAGACATAACCAAGTAAGTATGGTTACAGTATTCACAGTTTACTGGTGGATTTGAAAGCATTTCATGTTATACAAGTATGTCATCCGATTTCTTTCCAACAGAAGCCTCTCAAAATTAAATAATGCTTTGGCTTTCCTCATAATTATTAACAAATTTACTAACTTTAGCTAGTTATAATCTTATAACATTGCTGGGACTTCTGTCATTATTACTATACTTTGTAAAAATTATCATTCACAGTAATGGATTTTTTCCTTGTCTCTTTCTTTTCTTGTTAATTTATGTGCTTGTAACATTCAGTCTATTTGTATCACCACTTCCCACTTGTTATGACTCCCAATGTAATTTATTATACATGCAACTAATATGTGTGATTTTTAATTGCTAAATTTATTTAATCACAGAATCAGGACGGCTTTTAGCCAAATATTTTCTTGATTGTGAAACTAATTTCTTTGATCCAATCCTGAAATACACACCTACATCTAGAAGGCCAGTAGTATATTCTAAAGAAAACCTCATTTACTAATAACATTACAAATATTTTATCCAAGACTAAATATTAAAAAAAAATATTTGCCTGTTTTGTACAACGTATCCAAATCCTGTTGCATCAGAATGCTACATTTAGAAAAATAAATTTATGGGTGAAAATATTTAATTGCATGTTCAATACAGTTTGTGTTTCTCTAAATGTAAAATACAAAAGCAAGTATTAAGAATCATTAGTGGTATGTGATAATTAAAGTCTATACGTAACTGAGGATTTCTTATCTGCAAGTTTACTGTAGAGAGCTCATTGGATTTCTAAAACCAGTCACTGGGGACTGGACAAATGATATTTACACACTTTTAATTATCCAGTGAGATTAGTGTTTGCAGTCTATGTAAGTAGGTCACAAACATAGCAATGAAAATTAATTGTGCTACAGAATAGCAATGATTCATATGTTTTTTAGCCATAATTCTAGTAGTATTTTAAAGATAAGCCTCCTTAAATAATTTATTTTTGAGAAGATCTATTCAAAACATTAGAAAGATACTTTAAAAGCAGAACAAAACACCACTCTCAGTGGAAGTAATTTCTCTCTGCATTTATCCACTGTTACTTTGCAGTACAATTACTCTCCTTTTCCCAGATACGCAGAGTCAGCACTCCATCACTTGTGTTGTTTGTCAAAAGTGTATGTCCCAACTGAATTTTGTTCTTTTTTAAATATAGAGAGTGGGAAGAGTTGGTGTGTCACCCAGAGAAGAGCCTGTTTTTTTAATCAATTTTGATGCCAATTTCAATAGAAATATGCTGGACTTGACCACATTTATGTCCACACACATGTAAGTGCTTTTCACCATGCTTCAGAGTTCATTACTTTGTGATGTTCTTGCTCTTAGACACTCCTTATAGCAGTGCTTGCACAACACAATGCTTTGCAAATGTCTGCAAAGACTCCTGCCACATGCTGTAGCTGCTGGATTTTTTCTTTATTTGCCCCATAAACATTAGTCTCAAAATCTCACCATTTTAAGGCATTACCAGCCACTGTGGGTTAATTCTTTCATTATATCCATTCGTTTCAGTTATTACATTAGTTCCATTTCCGCAGTCATAGTTACACTAGTGTATCAGCATTTCCCACTTCAGTTGTTTTCAGTGCATTAAAAATGAGTCATAAATACTGTTTCATGATCAAATTTGGCATAACTTGCTTTACAGGTCAAGCAAACATATTTTTCTTTCACAGATTCAAAGCAAAATCTGTTTGATCATATTCAAACCATTTCAGTAGTTGAAAAACATTTAGGTTTATTAATTTGGAAACACCATGCTAAGTTCTGCTGTTATTTATACCACTGTTAATCCAGAGTAACTAAACTGTATTCAGTAGATTAGTCTGAATTTATACCCATTTTTATAAAAACAGACAAAAAACAACCCCTTTTAACTTAAATAAACAATGAGTAGGAAAAGAAAAAATAAAAGGAAAGTAAATAGACTGATTAAAAGAAAAATTTGCCTGCTTCATTGTATGGTCAAAATTATTTGGTGTATAACTTTGGGGTTGCGATACTTGCCCCATGAAGGAAGATGATTGCAAATGCCATTCTCACTGATAGATCTATATTTCCAGTTCAACTGGGGTTTTAATTTATTTGTGTTTGAATTTACTGAAAAGCAAGAGGAAACTGGTGTCCTGAGGAGCAAAGTTGCCTTTCCTGGGCAGGGTAAATACTTACCTCTTTCACATAGGGAAGCAGTGGTTAACATAGTTTCTGCACTATGTCCAGTCACAAACCATTTAGATCACCACAAAACCTTGAAGATAAATTTTAGCTTACTTTGATCCAGGTTGTGTATCTTAAAGCTTTCTGAAAAAGGTGGATCAGACACATCAAGCTGGAATAGCTCCTCTGTAGGCTCTTAATGTGGCAAATCCTGAAGAGCTGTCTGTTCCCAGGGAGGTCTCAGACTATTGCACATTACTCAGAGGATTTCAGGATTCCACAGCTGTATAAATCCTTTAATTAAAATTCCTCTAAAGTAGGCTATGGCAGTCTTGATGTAGGTGGGTGGATTAAATGTTTTTTTCTATCTCCTAAAACCCAACAGCTTTGCCAGGTGACAGTAGCCACTTCTGCTACTGAGCTACCTTTCTTGGCACCTTTTGGAATTCTGCATAGTCATATATCTCTCTGACAAGGATATACCTGCTGCCTTCTGTTTGATGGCTTCTGTTTGATGGCTTCTGTTTGATGGATTCCTTCTCCAAAAGCCAGCAAGGAAACTCTTCCAACCCAAATGAAGATCAATCGCACTGCACCTGAAGTTTTGATAAATACTTTGATCATCCAATAATGACTAATTGGTTTAGGAGAGCACAGTAATTCTGATGACACTCATTTATCAAACAAGAGAGAAGAGAAACTTGGACCTTTACAGCGAAGTCAGTCATCCTGCTTTAGCAACTGTGTTTTATTTTATACAGTATAGGTCATCAAAGAGAGTCTCTCCTACCCTCTTCAAGTTAATAGGTGAGCTTCTCTGAAGCCTAAGAATGAGCCCAGTGTGAATGTTTCCACAAATGATGCTCTTTGTCTATGCAGACTCTGTCCTTACCCAGTTCACTTGATGTCTGAAGGAAATTATCAATAGACATTCTTAAGAAATGGCCAAAGCACATTGTCAGTTATAGAAATGGTTTCCACGTCTGCAAATGGTGACCTTCTCCAGCTTTTTGCTGTATTCTGAAGCTCACCTGCCTAAAATAGCCATGAGTACTTCGTGTTATGCCCATGAGAAGATGAATCTTGATGTGTGGAATACAGAGCCGGGGGCTGCACTTCTCTCATATGCTGAAATGATTGTTTCTCAGACGTGGGCCCTCTCACCAGCTGTCCCTGACTCTGCAGGACCTTGTCAAACTAAAGACAGAGTTCTCTCTGCCTTATGCTGAACATGTAGGACCTACCTGCTGCTCTGGCTACTTTTGCCATAAAGTGCAGGTCACCCTTCAGCTGCAGTATCCAGGCTGACCTGCGGGTGGAAGTCCTGCAGAAGGAAAGGAGAGGCACAGAGGCAAGTTTCTGAAACACTGAAAATCCAAGAATGTTACCAAGACCCAAATATAGTGTCACTCTGGAGGATGTTTTGGAGGGACTATCTTGCTGTCCTTTTCCAGTAACAGTGACCCCTTCTAGTGGTAGCTGTGCTTCTGCCCTCTCTCAAGGTGTCAGTGAACTGGAGGGTGACTGAGCATCAGTTGCATTCTGTGGGCTGTGGAAAACATCTGGTACAACTCCCTCCCTTGGATGTGTGCAGTGGTGGCTGAAATGAATACATCAGTCCATAAGCTACTGCTTTAGTTCATGATAGGGGAGCTAAGGAGCAAATCACTACCTACTCTGTGTACCAGAAGGCATTGCAGACAGTGAGGAGATAATCTTTTAATTACCACAGATAAACTGAGAAGGACTGGAGTATTGGAACCCTTGGACATAAGAGGCAATGAGTGAGTGTCTCTTTGGCCAGCTCACAGTCGGATTTCATGCTGTCTCCTTGTACATCTTTATGTACATTCCAATCAGGAAGTAACTTAGCTGAGACCTACAGAATCTGGTGCCTCACACAGGTAAAATATTCTCAATTTTACTGTGATAATTGGGGGTTGGAAGCCTCAGAGAAAAACCTACATTGCTTTGCAGGGAGAAAAGATGGCACTTGACCTCTTCCTTTGCATAGAAACTGCCTCTAGAGCCAGCTGGCCATAGTATCCAATATTCTATCTTCATCTAAGCAATCTCCTTGGAGTTTTGAACTGCCACCTGCACTTAAAAAATCCAAGTCAGAATTCCGGTGCTGTGGATTGTTGTCACCCTGGAGATCAGAAGCATGTAAGAGAGGAGCATCTCTAGCAAGGATCCTTTAAAGCTGTATGCATATACATCACGTGCAAGGTTATCTTTGCTACATTTTGATAATAGACTGGGCACTATACTTTAAGCATTAGCTGATGTGAACTTAACTTGTCCCAAGACAGTTCTCAAATCAAGCTCTATATACATAGGTGTATAACTCACTTGTTACCTTTAGCTCAGGGGAGCATACTGATGAACACGTTCACATTCCAAGACTTGGGTTTTACCTTCTGAAGTTGCTGCTTATTATTCTGGCTTATCTACATGGCGTTAAGAGTACTGCTCCTCAGAGAGCAATCTATGAAAGCCCCAACCTCATCCTTGTAAAGAAAAAAAGGTGTTTTAGGAAGTATAGTGGGGAACAAGGAAGGAAAAAAATGCATGCATGAATATTTCTGTTATAATTCCTATAATAATTTCCATCATAACAATAGATAAGTAAGTAGATAATACTGATTTACCTAACAAACCAACAACTCTAATGGATTCTCGTTAGATTGGCAATAGCCTCATCTGCTGTCTCAGAGCAACCATGGAGCTGAGTGGCTGTTGCCTTCTTTGCCACTTCTGTCCTCTGGACAGAGAGAGAGACACATCTGGCTCTTTCTTAGTTAGGTCAGTGTAATGATTCCTGGTAAACCAGAAAGGAGGGCTAAAGAAAAGAGTTAAAGATTTGGATGAGAACATGATATGAGGGCTGTTTCTTTCTTAGACTCTCCCCTTGCTTGCAAACACCAGTTTTAACTTGTAAATCAACAACTTTTAAACAGGATAGTTACCACACAGTTAAGAGATTAATTCAGTATCAGAAGCTGGTTTTACTTTTGGAAAGTCTCATTACATTGTGGCTTCCCCCATGTTTTCTTAAAGGCTGAAAACCTCCACTTGAACACAGTCAGGGCTATACTGAGCCAGACTACAAGTCAAACCAGTCAGCATCCTCCACTGATGATGGCCAGCAGAATATGAGTAAGGAGAAATTGCCGGAACAGAACAAATGCATCATCAAACATTCCTGACAATACTCTCAGAGCCTTCTGCAGTCAACAGCCTGTTTCCTGAGACAACCACAGAGCTTGCATTCTCCACATTTTATTTTATCACGCACCATTGGAGCCATGTTCACAACATGATCTGATACAATCTCACATCGCTGGCAGTGTGATCTTCTCTGTGCAGCACACACTCCCCAGACCACAACGAGTTTGTGTTTCTGTTGTTTTGTTCTCCTTACCAGCAAGCTTTTGTGAAATGGCTTTTTTCCTTATGGGTATAGCTACGGGTAGAAGAGCAGTGCTTAGCACTGTGGGTGCCCCCAGTCTGCACATAATCATTCAGCCCCTTGCATAACCAGAGTTTACATTTCAAAGACTTCTCTTTGTCATGCTTATTTTTGCCCAGATATTACATGTTTCTATGGGTCTAAGTCTGTCTAATGCCATCGTCTACTGTGACAGTCAATTTCTTTTCAAAACTTGCAGCTGGTATGGTGACAGGCTCTGCTAGCTTTTTCGAAAGACTATTTCCATGGTTTGGCTCTCTGATGGATGGAAGTAAAGGCCTTGAAAGCAAATTTGCAAGATGTGCTCCCATGCCAAGTTCTGCCTCACTGTCTTATAGACACAGCTAAAGACACATATACAGTAACTCTGGATTTTTATACTTTAGGGGAGTTGCAGCACTTTGAATCACATCTCTTGAAGGGCCGGGCATGCTCTCACTCATTGTTTTCTACCTGTTCTGCATCTACTCCTACTCCCACCTGTAACATCAAATACAAATAAAGAACAGAAAAAGAAAATACAGGAAGATTTATTACAGTTCAGAATACTTTATTTTTTAAAAAAAGCTCTGTAATCTGCTATCTCCAGACATCTTCAATGCTGATCCTTATCAGCAACATTAACTACTGGGTAAACAATTGCTATTCCTATTAAAAACAAACAAACAAAGAAACATACAAACAAAACCACCAGAAAAAGCAGCTCAGTATTGTGGTGTAGAAATCAGCAACTTATTCTTTTTTTAGCTCACAGTAGATTAGGAAGAAAAAAGTCACATAACCTAGGTATGCTTCAGTTTCCCATTCTGCAAAATGTGAATTGCAGAACTGAGCTGAAAGGTAAATTAGAAGTTCAAGTAATCCATGCAGACTAATTTATGGATATTAATATGCAAAAGGGAAACTGGGTGCCAGCACTACATAATCTACATTGTTATTAATATTACATTTCTATTTAGTAGAAGAACACCTCTGTCACACCCAGCAGTATATAAATGCATAATAAAAAGACAGTACAAGCCTTTCCAGAACTGTTGCTCACAATTAGATAGAGCTAGGAGTAAAGAATGCTGTTCCTCGGTCCTCTCTGTCACCAGCTTCTACTGGACTGGATGGCAGGCTTTTCCATGAAACCTGTTCTCTGCTCTTACTACAGTTCTGGATGTATTTTGCCACTGCTCTAGTTATTCAAAAGACCAATTCTTAAGGTTCCTGTGACCCTGCTCTAATGGTAAAATGTTCACTGCTCTACTTACCAAGGGAATATGCCGAGAAGTCAATCTGCAGGATGCAAAGCTTTGTTTTGAATAAGAGCCTGAATGGGTGCAGTTAGAGGCAGCTAAAGCAAAAGTAAACTGCCTCTGCTCTGTATTCTGATATGGAAAAGTTTAGGAAAAGAGAGTGATACACAGGAGAGAGCTATGATAAATTATCTCTAAGTTTGTACTCTCACTCTGCATTCTGCATAGCCCTCAGGAGCATAAGTTAATGTTCCACTAAGATGAAAAAGAGAGAGAGTTTTGGGAGCTGGTGCCACCTATATACACACTGAATATCAATGTCATTTATTTCACCTGACATGCTTACACAAATATGTTAAACTTCAAGAAAATTAGCTTTTCATCTTACTCTAGAAAGCTGAATTTAAGCTTTGGAAAGAAAGCACAGAGCAATTCTTTATTTGTTAGAAAGCTAGCTGCTTTCTAAAATAAGGTGCTTCTGAGAATAGAGGCATTGATCAAAGTTATTTTGATCAGGGGACCAAAGGCTTTCAGCGTGGGTTTTCTGTTTATATTTGTTCTTTGGGGTTTTTCTTAGGCTGTTTTTCATCCTTCTTTTCCATCTTCTCCCTCTCACCCTCACACATAGTTTTTTTGTTTTGGTTTTGAGTTGATTTTTTTAGTGCTGCAGATAGCAGCAGATATCCCCACCTTTTGCTTTTGAACCTGAGCATCAGGATGAGCCCAGTGTAGCTGTGACAGTACTGCTGAGCCTGGTTCCACAGGCAACACCAGACACTGGCTCTCCAGATCCTGCTTGCCTAGTCTTCTCCCTGCCAGGACAGTTGCTGAAGGTAGCCCTGAGGATTTGCAACATGGTGCTTAAGTCTCATACTTGGACTACTGTTTTAACTACTAGAATAATCAGGTCCTTAATTCTCTTGGAACTGGTCTCTGGTTTCCAGTCCACAAAAACCAGCAACGGGTTGGTGCCTTGCATTCCCCACTAGCCTTGGTTGTGCAACTTACAAATGAAGAAACCCCAGCAGCCTTAGTTCCTGTGCCATCCCATCCCTATCTCCTTGGCATGTTTAAATTTGAGCACTTTTGTTCTCAGAAGTGGGTGAGATGCAAGAAATAGTCATGTTACAACCACCTTCCAAATAACTGGAGAAATCCGTGTCAGTTAAATTAATCCGCCTCTCTCTCCCTCTCACACAAACCTATGAAAGTAAATTCTGCAATTATTTACCTAAATCCTTTAATCCCACCTGTCGTGCTTTGAATCCCAGCACATGGTTTGGTCACTGTGGTTCGTGCCTGCACCTCCACTCCACCACACCCGCTCCTCAGGCTGCCAGGGCTGCCACGCACCATGTGATTTGCAGCAAGGGGGGATTTCTGCACAGGTGCAGCCTGGAAAGATCCCAGAGAGCTGTTGCCTGGCACCGTAGGGTGTGGTAAGGGAGAAGTTCTGCTTTTGAGAGACATGCAATTTGGTCCTCAAATGGAAATTTTGTCCCAAGTTCCCACTGTCCAGGAACAGAAATAGGATCAAAACCCTCTGGTAGGGACAGCTGTTAGTTGGATGTTGTTTGGCACAGCTGGCATCATGGCATTGGGATGCATAACCATTCACAAAATCAAAGCAGAGCTTCCCTGGACATGATGGAGGGCAGCTGATCTGCCGTCTGCCTTCAGACACGAAGCAGTTAATACAAGGTGTTCATAATGAGACTTCATATTAGCTCTCAATTTAGGTGAACGAGGAGCATTCACACCTCTCTCAGTGCTATTATTTCAGCCTTGCTGGCTGGCAGACTCCACAAGACAGCAATGTATCCTTGTCAGAGGGACCAGCTGTCCCTGCTTAGGTGAAACAGTCCCTTTTTTGTCATTCTGTCCCATTAAAATAATTCATCAACTCTGATGCATTTTAGTAGGGGCTAATGGTGCGACCCTGTTTTCCCTTCAAATGTCCCTATTAATTACCTCTACATATTGTAGTCTGTGTTATATGGTAAAATATTTTGAAACTTTTATTTTTCTTAATTCTTGAAAATTGAGAGTAAAACAGCTGAAAAAAAAGAATCCACAATACATAACAACACTGTTTCTAACAAAAAACCCTTTCTGGAGATGGCAAATCACCGTTGAATTATTTTGTCTCTCTAAATACATTGCAGTTAATTGCTTTTTGGGCAGATGTCTGTCACCACCCTCTTTTGAATGGAGTCCAAACAATCCACTCATATATCACAAACCCCTTGTTAGGAGCACCCCATCTCCAGTTTTTTGGACAGCAGATAAAGAGACAAAAAAGGAAGATAAGGAACCAGTAACTTTTAAAATAATCTCGCTGAGTCGAATACTGCATGTTGAAAAAATTTAAAGGTATAGAATAAAGCTCTGTAGGTAATTTGTGGAATCATATCAAAACAGATAAAATGATTAGACAATATTTTCAGATTACTGAAAGAGGTTTTCTTAGAAGTTAGTGAGCTAAATTTGAAGGGACAAATTCTTTTCTATGTCCATCTGGAAGCATTCCACAACAAAGAAATCTCCACTTGTTGCTTTGAACACCACATAAGCTACTTCCAAGGTTTGTGGTTACCTCATGCAAAATGGCTGTCACAAAGCACAGGCTGGATCTATCCCCTTAGATTAGAGTAGCATCCTTAATTATTGTCATGAAAGAAAAGGCATGGCTTAAAAATCCATTTGATATTTAAATATATCCCCATGTAGACAAGTAACGTGGATAGCACACATTGTATTTGTTTCTAGGAAGATCTGGAGCAATTTTTTTTAACCTTTTCAGGATTTCATATAATGGGGTGAAATGAAGTCATGCAGTGGTTGTTAGGGACAGGGTCAGCCCCACAGTTTTGTGTGCTCCTTCTGCCATGGCCCAGTTACGTGCATCCCACCAGGCTGAACTGTCATAGGGTACTCATATCCCCTACATGCCAGATGAGTCAGAAAAGGCAGCGTGTATTTTCAGTCCTCATTACTAGACTTCCTATCACTAATATGAGGATGAATGAAATGAAAGTCAAGGAAATCAATATGAAGAAGTGTCATGGTTAGATATTTATACCGCTCTCCTCTGACCACTCTCTCTTCTCTTGGAAAGTGCCTTTTTTAAATATAAGGCCCTGAAAGGTATGACCTGTGGGACATTTCCAGTGTGTCAGGAGTTTCAAGTAGAAACACATCAATAAAAGGAAGCACAATGGATTCCTTAATCCAGCCAGCATTAATCTCTGTTGGGCAAGTACTGCAGCTCTCTGTGGCATTCCTGTGGATAAAACAGGGGCTTCAAGCCACATAAGACTCACAAAGACTGAGCTTGCTTTAACTGAATACCAAGGTTTCCCTCAAACCATCTTTCCTCATAAGGCACCCCTTCCCTGCCTCCAGCAGAGAGGATGCTGAATGGGACAGACATGGCTGGGTTTGTAGGTGATTTCCTCACATCCCATATGTTTCTCAGCAAGATGGAAGAACTGGCTCATTATTCAGAATATTGAAAGATGCCCAGATTCATCAGTCAGTTCTTCATGCTAAGGGGGTTCAGCTCTAGGCCTGATTCTCCCCTCTCTTTCAAGAGGGTTATTCTCTCTTGAATCCTTTAAATTCAAATGAGTGAGTCCAATCAGCTGATTAGGCTGATAAGACAATACATCTACACCTGTGAGAGGAGTACCTTTCATGTGACCCCTTGTGCCTCTTACTGACAAGTATCTAATGCCAAGAAATTTTGGTGTTAAACTACACAAATCAGATGCAGACTCAGGGAACAAGAGCCTGGTTTCACTCAGTAGATAAACAGTCACTGAGGCTCAGTCAAACTAAAGGCATGGCTAAAGTACCTCAAGTGATAAGAAATCATTAGGATTATACAAAAGAAGCTGAAAATTGAGATGGACTTCCTGAAGTGAATCACACATGTCTAGGCTGAGTGAGGTAAGGAATTCTTCCTGGCATATTTTCTATTTGTCTCCAAGTTGCTTCTTCTTGGAAATTATACATGTAAATGTGCAGTCTAGTTATGTGAGCATAGACATATGCAAATATATCATACATGACTTGAATTTGTTTTTCTTTACCACAGTTTTTGTTATTGATGAGTACAAAGCATTTTTCTGTGCTTTACATTTCCAAAACCCCAAAGGACTTTTGAAGACCTATATTCATACCAGGGGCACTGACCTTGCTCTCAATGAAACAGGAACTTTCCTCATTGTCCTCACTGATATTTAACTCGTACACAGCCTTGGCTATTCTAATTTTTAAATTTAATTTATTTCCTTACAGGGAAAGTAATACCACTAGGGGCCACAGATTTTCTACAGTTTTATAGAAATGCCGTAGAGTCTTTAACATCCACCTGAAGAGCCACCAGAGACAAACAGAAAGGACCTTGGGTTTAATGTCTCATCTAAAGGATATTCTAATGTGTTGGCCTCATTATTCACAGCAGAAAAGGCCTTTGTCATGGTCAGATGGCTTTAATGTGTTTCGTATGCTACATAAATTCAAACTTGATGGCTCATTTATTTGTTGGATTGCAGCGTTATTCAACCTAAATGAAGCCTTGGTATTTACTAATAATTTGGGCTCTGGCTGTTGTTTACTTAAGCAAGCAGTGTCCACTGTCTCCTTTGTTGTCTGTATTAAGTTTGGACTCTACTAATTCAAAGAATATTACAGAGAGGGCCAAAAAATTGCAGAGAAAATAGCTTTTCATTTGTGGACAATTATTTATCTAAGCCTTGAAAGATTAGTATTCCAATATTGCAATTTCTGACATCAATTTTGTCAGGGTCAGAAACAACTTCTCAGACTTCATTTAAGCTTCAAAGTACCCCCACAAGGAAGTGAGTCATCATTATCCACGTTTTGAAGAAGGGCAAATTGGAGGTAAGAGGAGGCTAGACAGCTTATTCCATGTCAAGAGAAAGAGATTGACTAAAATGCTTCCAGAATCCAAATCTGTCTTTTAATCTTAGGACCATATTTCCAGTTGTGATGCAACAATGTTCTTTGATGAAGCTACATACAGCAATTATCAAACTATGGGGTCACACCATGCCAGAAATGTTCAGAACACTGAGATTCATTTCTACTGTCTAAAAAATGAGACTACATGGCTATAACGAGGAACTATGTAACTATGTGATTATATATAGTGTGCATCGTCAATTCTACCTTATAGAGAGGTTTACCTTTTCATGTGATTTTTTTTCATAGTGGAATTCTAAGAAAAAACCCTAAGAATTCTACTGTGCCATCTTAGATCTAGTAAAAAACATGAGTAAATGTCCATAACCAAGACAAAACATACTCTCCCTTCCCACAGAAACAGACAACTGGATTATAGTGAACTGAATATCCACACTGAGGGGAGACCCCATAGCTGTCTACGACTTCCTCACAAGAGGTTTAATTTGGATATTAGGAAAAGGTTCTTCACCCAGAGGGTGGCTGGGCACTGGAACAGGCTCCCTGGGGAAGTGGTCACAGCACCAAGCCTGACAGAGTTCAAGAAGTGCTTGGATAATACCCTCAGGCACATGGTGTGACTTTGGGGGATGGTCCTGTGCAGGGCCAGGTGCTGAACTTTGACAATCCTAGTGGATCCCTTCTAACTCAGGGTATTCTATGATTCTGTGAAAAGCTCAAACTGATGACTGGTGTCATAGTGGAACATCCACAGCTAGGAAATACATAAATATTGTATAAATATCAAGTGTTCATTTATGTCACTAATTACACTTTAAAATTATATACATGGATCTTAATTTTCTCTTTCCTTATGGATACAAGTGGGGAATAACTTTAAAACTTAGAAAAAATAATTTTCTGGCACTGAACATGGGCATTCTTGGGCCAGTTCTCCCAGTCAAGTTTCTACTACGAAACAGCTGCTGCTTGTTGGATCTCTAGCCAGTTAATAATTTGCCACTCCACCAAATAACTTTTTGAGTGATTTATTAAGTGATTAGGAGTCTGCTCAGATAAATCAAGTGGACTTTATTATCCCAGAAGCAGTAATTCAGCCCTGTAGCAGAAGGAAAGGTGTACCTGGAAGGACAAAACAAATTCCTTACTCAATACCCTTCACTTTCCTCTTGGAATTGCAAAGCACATTAGCTGTGACTCAAAAACCTGTTTTCTTTTTTCCCTTCCAGTACAGGGCCAGGCCAGCATCCAGCCTTGCCGGCGTATGAGGCCCAGCTGGGATGGTGCTAATTTTCCTCAAAGTACTCTTTTGGTCCTTTGGTTTGGATTTGTGACCGGAACACTGTTGGTAACACAGGGATGGTTTAGCTGCTGCTGAGCAGTGTTTGACACAGAGTTAAGATCTCTTCTGCCTCACCCCACCCCTCCAGTGAGGAGGCTGGGAGTGCACAAGGATTTGGAGGGGACACAGCCAGGACAGCTGATGCCAACTGACCCAAGGGATATTCCATACCATATGGCATCATGTTCAGCAATAAACTGAGAGACAGAAGAGTTTCCAAAGATGCTGTTGCAGGTAGTGCTGGGCAATGGTCAGCTGGTGAGCAGTGACTGCTTTTTCATCACAGGGTGTCCTTGTCCCCACTCCCCACCTCCCATTAACTGTCCTTATGCCAGCCCATGGGTTTTCTTGCTTTTGCCCTTCCAGCTACCTCTGCCATCCTGTTGGAGGGGTAGTGAGAGGCTGGGTGGGTCTGAGCTGACCACTGGTGCAAACCCACCACAACAAGGTACAAGTTTTTACGCAAAATGTTCAAAGCTTATGAAAATTTCCTGACTCAACTTCCTCTTAAAAGAAGAGCCTGTAGAAATTACCTGCTTAGTAGCTCTTGGGTGGCCTTAGTTAGACAAGTTCATCACTGTGAGAAAATGGTGACTCTCGGGTCAGATTATTTAATTTTTTTTTTGTGTTGATGTTCTCCTCTCATTTCCTGCTTTAAGCTCACTAGCTTGAGTTAGCCCCTCACTCACAAGCACACTAATGTACTGACATTTAGAGAGTTAGTTACATGTCATCGTAATCTCATATCTTAGGAGCAACAAATCTGCTTAAGATTCAGGTGTCATGTAGTAGGGATATGCAACTTACAAAAGGCACAAAAAGCATCAGATATTTCCACTGTATTTGAAACTAACATTGAAGTACACACCTTGTATGATGATTTTGTTTCCTATAACATGTACAGCAGTGGAAAAGGAATCTGAAGTAAATAAGTCATTGGGATATTTGGGATTTTATGGTGACATACTTCTGCCACAACCATTACACTTTTCCCAGTGAAAGCATTATACATCATTTGCAATGATCCAGCTTTACACACCATGAACACGCACTGTCCTTGGCATGGTTAGAGACCTGGACCTTGCTAAGGTGCAGCTCTGCATCTGCTTCAGGACCAAATGTTTTATAACAGGCACAGCAGAGCTTCCCGTGGAATTACTCAGGCGCACTCCTGTTAACAAAATTTGATAATCCTCTAATAAAAACATCCAATCTGTATCTGGCTTCTACCACATACTACATAACCTTTTAATCCTCAAATTTAATAACATCTGCAGGTTTTGGGAATAAAGTCTTGCAAGTGACAACACAGATGACAACTCATAGGAGGGAAACCTGGAGGCTGAAGATGGAAGAAAGGCTTGTAACAAAATCAAAGGACAAAGAAATGCATTTTTCTCTTCCCCCCCCCCCCCCCCGCATCTATCAGTGCAGTTCCTGATGCATTCAGAGGATTGCTTTCCCTTCAAGAAGGCCACAGTAAAATACTTCTGTGCTTTTATTCCTTTTCTGCAGGCATGCTAATGCCGAGAGTAGGAACAACAATGAACCCAAGGATTTCTTCATGAGCCCTGGAAAACAGCTGGTTATCCTATTTAACTGGAACTGAAAGACTCTGCATTCATAAAACATCCCAGCAGGAGCCTTATTTTGTACAAATGTGTACAAACTTCATGGAGGAAATCTGCCCCGGCATACCTCATTATATGTAATGGAATACTATTAAGAACTCCATGCCCTATGAGTTGAAAGCCTTCCTGTAAGCAGGTGGCATTCTCAGTCTTGCTTATTAATGCATATATTGGAGCTGGTAAAAACACAGTGCCTTCACGTGTTTTGCCTCCTATCTATCTTCCTTTGTTTCTAGAGCCAAGCATCGGGCTTCGGAGATGCTCGGATCCTTTGTGCTCCTGGGCTGGAATTAATGAGATTCACCTGGTCAGAAATCACAACCCACAGATCCATTCTGCACCTCTGTGAACATCCTCAAACCTGGCACCGGGTGGGGAGGTTTTTGTTCCACTACACAGTGAAAAAAAGCAATTGTAAATATAAAAAATACTAAGACCATCTTCAGTGAAGTGCTCTAGAGAAGTGACTATTCTTACTTGCTTTCCCTCAGGATGGCCCCTGATTTTATTTATTTTTTATTTATTTAGGAGTTAATCTTCTCAGGGGAGAAATTCAGGTGAAAATATTTACCTCAGATAGAAACTTCAGAGTGTGCAAAATATTTATGTTAACATTCTCAAAGGTAATTTAGCAATTAAGATGTTTTTATTTAATTTTCCTAAAAATGGTGCACCCATACTGTGGCCCATTGAAGAGTTCAAGAAAACAATCTTAATGACTTCCACTGGAATGTCAAAATGATTTCAAACAAGGTAAAAAATGCTTGTGTTCCTAATCCCTGGACATCTGATATCCAAACCCAATCTCCACAGGAGAATTTAAACATGTGCACAGGATTACAAAAGCTACACAAAACTAAAAGGTGTTAAGGTCAGATGAGGGCTGGAACCTCTGAAATTTCAGACTGTAAATAGGATTTAGGAGTCCATGTTTTCAATGAGACAACAACATTGGATATAATTAACACACACTGTTAAAATTCATCTGTCTCCCAGTGTTTCAGTTATGCTTACAAAAATCAACCCACTAGGATAAATATGGCTAAAAAGGTAGGGAGCCACTTTACCACTAAGACTATTTTTACTCAGTAAAAAGTTGCATTTCTGAAATTTTACTGTTCTGAAAGATACAAATGCAACAGTTTTACCACAAACTGCTTTGATAAGTAGTCAGATGTTGAGGTCCTGAACTACTCCCCATAATTTTCAAAGGAGATGGATACCCAACCGTAAGCTATACCTTTTTTTATTATTTCATTTTATAGCAGCACACCACAGCATCCATGGTGAAATACCCGCACTGAGAAAGCCTCCAGGAAATCAAGCGCTCTCCTGCACCGCCCAAGGATGAGGAGCCTCCCCGGTGCTGCTGAGTGTCAACTGCATCAAAAGCCCGGGGCTGCCACCACTCACAACTGCCAGTCAGCAGCATCTGCCTCCACACACAGCACCCACGCCGGGGCTCTCATCGGAGCAGGAGCTGCTCTCTGCTGTTAGAGCCAGGTGGGCTTTTGTCCTCACGGAACGATTGCCCTGGGCTGCTGCTGAGCTCTAGCCCATTCTAGTGCAGAGCAGAGCCTTCAGTGACTGCAGGTGTCAGCAAGGATTTAAGTGCTAATGGGGCTTCTGGTCTGTGGCATGGGAGTACCAAGATCCTTCTGAAGGTGTAAATAAAGTGTCAACATTTTTCACTTTATTTAGTAACTTCCCGTGGACCTATGACTCCACATTAAAATGCAAACTTAGGAATGGGTGTAACTTCCCTGGTTTTGGCAAGGTTTGCATTCAGTATTGGCAATTGTAATGGAGTGGTGGGGAATGTGGACAAACTGGGAGACTTTCACAAACGGGTGCTGCTTGCAAGGAGTAAGAGGGTCAGAAATGGGAACCTTTAGAAATTTATTTAGTCTAGTTAGCACGGATTAACCTAATCTTTGCTTCCATACCTGATGTAACATTAAAATCCAAGGGATCTCATCAACTCTTTTGGCAGAAAGCAGAAAGCAATGTGGGGATTGTGTGCACTTAAAAGGTGGCTTTTCATTAGTTTTTGTATGCTTAAGATTTCAGACACCACTTAATGTCAGGCAGCTCTTCAAAGACACTTTGCTTCTCCCAGGGAAAGAATGGTAATGCAGACACTTTGAGATAGAGCCACTAAATGATTTCGGTTCCTACGAAGCCTGGAAATTCTGGGAGGACAGGTGAGGCTTAATCCAGGAGTCACAGCTGCAGAAAAACCACTAAAAGAGGCAAACTTCTTGCATTCACCTGAAAGCCAGAAAGGGAAATGAATAAAAGACATCAGGAAGTTTTTATTTCTTTCTACAGAAGAGTAATCAGTCTTGCATATAAAGAAGACAAGAAATAGGTGATTATCTGAAGTTCACTTACATTGCTAAATATCTTAACTACTATATCCCAGGATATTCTTACACACAAGCTGGGACAAAAATTCTGCATCACACTTGTATAAAGCAGGTACAGAGATCGTGGGACATCTGCACCAGTCAAGAAACCAGTCAGTTCCAGACTGGTTTCTGGGAAGACCAGCCTGCCTCGAGTGCAGAAGTTTGTCTTTATTCAGCTTTATTCAGCCCTTCTGTTAATGACTCAAATGATAGAACAAAAAGTAAACTGATTAAATTCACAGCTGACACCAATCTGGAAGTGTTGTAAATACACTGTGGGAGAGGATTAGAATTCAAAATGTTTGTGACAAGCTGGAGAAACAATAAGGGGTGGGGGAAAAAAAAAAAAGGAGGTAACTCCATTAAGACAATGGTAAAATCCCATACATGGCAGGAATAGTAACTAATGAAATATAAAATGGAAACAATTGCATAGACAGCAGAAAGAATCAGGCAAAGATCACATTATGGTATAGAGAATAATGCAGTCTGCATGACAAGCATGATGGTAGTCCATGCAGGTTGGCTGGTGCACTGAGATGTGTGTCCACTTCTCATCCAGGACTGCACAGTCCACAGAAAAACGTGACCTACTCAACACATAAGCCTACAAATTTTAGGAGGAAAGCTTAAAAGAATTGGAAATGTTTAGCTGAAAGATGGAAAAGCCACTTCAGAGTTAAACTCTGAAGTCTGAATGAGGCTGATGTAAAGAAGAGAATAATCTGTCCCCCATGTCTGTAGTGGGTACAGCCAAATCAGTGGGTCTAATCTGCAGTGAGAACCAGGCTAGAGAGCTGAAAAACCTGTAAGAGAAAGGATAGTCAAGTCATGGGTGATGGCAGATCCTTCAGCAATGATGTGTTTTAAAGGATAGACAAGCTTAATCATGATTCACATTGGTATGGTTTGGTACAGTGTCTCTAAATCCCTTTCAGACCATAGCACAGATACAAGACAGAGGGTGATGAAAGGGTGGACACAGAACTGCTTTCCTAACATTCTTTATAACAATTTGTATTTCTTTGCACAGTTTGTTTTCCTCCTACTCTTCAACTGCACTGGACATCTGTGATAGTGGATAGGCTGTTGTTGAAATGAAGTAAAGTGTATTTGTATTGCAACATGTAAATCTAAAGAGTTTAAACTCTCTTATTCTGGAATACTGTCTGCTGTTTAAGTGAAACTGGACCAACCTTCTACATATAAACTTAACAGAAGCTGAACTGAAATGGGTGAAAAAGGACTAGGCCAGTTTGTGACTCTTAAACTTTTTGCCTGTAGAAGTATTTTGAATTCTTCCTTTCCAGCCTGTGTCCATCCCTGCTTCTTGCAGTGGCTCTGACCTGCCTTCTCTCACCTTGCTGAGAGCTCCTGAGGACAAGGCAGAGCCTGGGCCAGGACTGGGCTTGTGTCTGTAGAAAGGGGTCAAGCTTCCCCTCTATGGTCCTGGAAAGTCCTGCTGCCTCCTTCTTTAGGAGGAGGTTTTGTGTTCAGTGCTCCCAAGAAGACCTGGCAGCCGTCAGACCCATAGGGCCACCTCCTGCCCCAGCAGGGACAACAGAAACGTGGCAGAACACACAGGCAGAAGGCAGGACTTGGCCTGTTCTCAATGGCTGAGTCTTTGTAGTACACTAAGGACAGAAATATCTGAAAATCATGCTTGGTTCATCTGTGAGGATCATTAGACTTCTGAGACCATTGCTATTGAGTGTCAAAAAAAAGAAATCTATTTGTATTTAGTTATTTGTAGGTAACCACTGCTCATATATCTGACCTACTGGTCCAGCCTTCCTGCAGCTCCTGAGCTGCAACTTGAAGCTCTGTACAGAGTTGAAGCTGTGCAAATATGCACAATTTGTGGAATGTGCACTTTGAAGTAAAAAAAAAAAAAAAATCATCAAGATATTTCCATTTATGGCCATTGGGCACTGAACTTAAGGAAAGTCTTGTGTTTATTTATTGTCTCCTCTCAAAAAGCAAACCCCTTATCAGATTAATGCTATGCACTGGAAAGGATAAACATTTTGAAAAGGATCAGGGAATAAATGCAAACACAAATAGTAATCTATATTATCTAATAGCTGGGTTCCATCCCTACTTTTTGCATTACATATTTATATTTTAACTTCACATGTGAAGATGAAATTCTGTTAAATTAGGTTGACAGACATAGAATGAGCTTCTGAATGCAGTTTTTCTTAAAAGCTTACTTATAGATCATCTTTCCCTCACTCTCCTAAACTAACTTCTTTGCAAGCTATTAAAGAGGAAGAATTTCAAGAATTTTTCAAATGGGCTGATGCAAAGTACTTTGACAGCTGCATGAGCTTCTATTTTCAAGAGAAATTATTCCCTGGAGAGAACAGTGTTGTTTCCCTTTGGTATATTAATTTAACATATTTTTTTTTAATGGGTAATGCCCTGAAAAGTTGGAAATGCTTATAGCTCTTTTGCAAGAATGTTATAAATGGATGCTTATCTCAGGCACTAGATATCTTTATTTCTTTAAATAGAAATACCAGGCCAAGGAATGAGAATAAACAAGAAGAGTAAGGTACGAGAGCAACAGATTTTACATTTGCTACAGCAAAATTTTTTCTTTTTCCCCTTCCCTTCCCTTCCCTTCCCTTCCCTTCCCTTCCCTTCCCTTCCCTTCCCTTCCCTTCCCTTCCCTTCCCTTCCCTTCCCTTCCCTTCCCTTCCCTCTTTTTTCCATATAGCAATGGCAGACAAGTTCCTCCACCATGATTTTGCAGGAATTGGTGCTGCTCACAGTCCAGTGCCAGCCCTGTGCTCACCACACAGGCTAAAAGTCTAAAACTGCTCGGTCCAGGATGGAGCCCTTCGTAAGCACTGGACATCCACAACATTAACAGGCTGTGTTGGACAACACAACAGGCAGTAAATATCCAAAGCCATTGCACCTTCAAGGCCACCCTGACAGCACTGCTGCTCCCTAAATCCTGCCCAGCTTGGCAGCACTGCTTGTAGCACTACAGACAAAACCCTCAGGCAGGTACCAGGACATGGCAGACATCACACAGGGCTGGTGCACAGAGCACATGATACCACGCCAAACTCAGTGCATGGAAGTTTTGGTGCCCTGCAGTCTCCAACTCCACACACCAACAAATGCTGGATGCTCCTGCTGTTGCCTGAGGACCCACCGGCATAACTGGCTCCCAGAAATGAGCTGAAGAAGCAGATCAGGTGCCCAAAGGTCTTGGCTCTATTTCCCTCAGGCTGCTCCAGCCTCAGCCAGATGTAGAGAAAAGCAGTCACCTCCATCCTCCACTCCTGACATAAAAGACATAAAAGCTTCCTTCTCTGGGTGTTGTTTTTATGGAGACTCATTCTATCAAAAAACCCCTGGGAGCAGATCCAAGTGCAGGAGACATAAAAAAGGCTACAGCTTGCTACAAAAGGATGCTTTCCTACACAGTGTTTTCTTCATCATTTTTAACTCTGCGCAGGACAAATCAAATGATGTTAAGTCAAACAGCAGGGTAATGCAGTAGGATGATGTTACTGCAAAATAAACCCACCAACCAACCAACCCTGAAGGTCATAGCATGGATGGAGCACTTGTGAGCAGAGTCTGGTATAAAATCCACTGCAAAGCCCATGAGTAAAGACAATTTTTTCCTATGTGGTCTAGAGAGCCTTGTAGAAGTTGTTTTGATGACTCTATCTTGTATAGCCCACGAAACTTTGTTTATAATCCAGGACATAGTTTGAAACTCAGGATACAAAAGATCCTGTAGAACTGGAACAAAAGCAGAAGTCTATTTTTTAAGCAGTGATTGTGACACAAGTGCATGGTCAGGTCACTGTGGCCTTTCTTCCCAGTAACTGCTGTCTGCTTTAAAGGCTGCTAAGCCCATTATTCGCACCTCTTTGTAACCAGAAAATTAAAACATAGGCAGTGGGTAACAACAGACTTTAATGATGCCTCTGGTCAGTACTTAGCGACCATCTTTCAGACCGAGACTGAATGCCAAATCACCCTGGCAATTGCATTTCTTGTAGTTATCAGCCCTTCTCCTTTTTAAAATACATCTTTCTGACAGCAGCCCACAGCTACTATTTCCTTTTCATTCTCTGAAGTGCAGAGCACTACAAATACATCATTTAGCTTTGCTGCACTCCTTTCTGTCCCTTTGATCATCTCCTTTACACCTTCTGCGTTTCTGTTTCACTCTGTGTGTGCAGTACATCAAAAAAGAGCTTTGCAGCAAGTGGGTTTTTCCAGGGACAGAATCCCAGCTGGTGTAAAACAGCACAAACGCCACTGAAGTCAGCAACATTACTGTATTTAAGCTAGCTAAAATTCTGACCCTAATTCTTACTTCCAAATGCATTAATATTCAGCTAAAGCTTTACAATTCTCTTGGAACGCTGACTGCTGGCTTGGAAATTTCCTTGTAGAAGTGTTAAACTCAGTTGCAGTTCACTACTTTGTGACTCAAGGAGTAAACGATGAACAATGCTCCTTTCTTCCTTCCATATGTTGTGTCCCCTTAAAAATTGGTTTATGATGCTAAGAGATAGCTTTTCTAATAGTACCTAGACTGGACACTTTGCTTCCTGCATTTTACAGACTTAAACCATCCCCCTTTGCATGTGGCTGGTCTTAGCTGAACGTTTTTTGAATCTGTTTATAAAATCTGATTACAAAACTTTCAAATGCTTTAAACCCAAGCAATCTCACAATATTACCATGCTGCAAGTATGGATTTCCCCAGCTCAGATACTGCCAGAGAATGAACTCGGGAAAAGCTGCAAAGAAGGCAGCGTTAGGCTGGGGGTAATGGGCTGTCCTGGCGCTCGGCCTGAGAGTTCAGCTTCCAGCGAACCCTGCATGGTGCCCAGGAGCACAGTAATGTGAACAACTCATAAATACCCTGAAGAAAAGGAATACCAGTTATCCTATTTCATAGATCAGGAACTGATGCCCAGAGCTGAAGTAACACATTCAATATCCCAATATTCCAAGACAAAGTTAACTCTGTATTTCTGCTCCCTGGCTACTGATGCAAGTAGTTGACATTGCCTTAGCTCTACTCTGTCAGACAGAAAGAAAAAAAATTGGCTCTCAGATAACTGAGTATCTTGGGTCTGATGTAGTATATGACACCAGTAAGATTATCACATACAATTTTACCATTGCAAAAGCTGACAGTCCCATTCCTTACCCAGCTGGCAGGAGATGTAAACTGGGAAAAAGGATTTTCTTCGCAATTTTCTTGCATTGAGAATTGTCCCAGACTAATAAGAGCTACTTTTTTCTCTCTACAGAAATCTCAGCCTGTTGATTCGCTCCTGTGACAGCAGAATCCACATTTCAGCTGCAGCAGTGGGAAGTGCTGTTGGCAGGGCGATGCCCCCGAGAGGAGAGCATTTCTCAGTTCACGGGATGATGAAACACCCATGAACTCTCTGCGCTCCAGCCAGCTTCTGAGCAACTTCTCTGCACCTCAGTCTGATGTTCAACTGCCTCAGTACTGCTCACTTCTCTCTTAGGAAAGAAATCACTGCTGTTCCAAAAGAAAAGAAGAAAAAAGGCCTCAGCAGAGAAGGTAACTTGGCAAGTAAAGCAGCAGACACTAACTAGCAATAAAACTTCAA
The DNA here is from genome assembly GCA_038380795.1 of Pyrocephalus nanus. Taxonomy (NCBI): domain Eukaryota; kingdom Metazoa; phylum Chordata; class Aves; order Passeriformes; family Tyrannidae; genus Pyrocephalus; species Pyrocephalus nanus. The sequence continues at coordinate 55,654,295 of CM076264.1, read as the reverse complement.
AAAGAGGCATCATTGGCGTGTACCTCAGCACCTACAGTTTACACTCAGGTTTAAAAAACACAGAAACTTTTGTGTACATCCATGTAGGACAGTTTATGTTGCTCAAGCACCACTTTTGACTAAAGAAGAATGAAAAATGTAAACCAGCTCCACGACAACCCACACACAAGTGAGGAAACTGCCCAACTGTGCCTTAATAAAGCTCCTTCCTCTCCCCTCCCTGCCTGCCGAAGTTCACTTGTTTTAGGTAAGTGCATAAAGTCACCAAAAGGCAGAATAATTTCAAAACTTCATGGCCTTCCTTTTAACTTTTTTTTTTTCTTTTGAAATGTCGGTGAAGACTGAGAGCCAGACTAACAAACTCACCAAGAAAAGATAAACACTTCGCTCTGCCCAAAACAAAAAATGCCTACAACTTTTCCCCCTCCCTTCCTCCCCGCCTCCCTCCCCTCCCATGGTTCTCCCTGTGACGCCTCCCCTGAGCCAGCGTTACCTAATTTCTCCACAAACACGCAGTTCCTATAAGCATCACCTTCAAGCAGCTCTGGCCGTCTGATCACAACTCGGTTTGGGGGAGCAGAGGCGAAGAGCTACTACTGAGGGGCTCTGCAAGGTAATCAACTTGTTGGATTTTACTTTTTGTTTGTAATGCCTAACTAGTGGTTAAGTAGATGGACCAAGAAAAAAACTCCTGGCAAACTGTCTTGCTGGAATTTGTTGGAGGAGAAAAGTCTCAGTACAAACTCAGAAACGGATTTAAGAACATTCTGGCTTGCTTGCTTCCTGCAGGGAAACAGAGGCAGTTTTTAAGATCAAGATCTAATGTAAACTAAAAAATTATTACTAATTTCTTTTAGTCATTGGTGTAAGTTACACGTGTTTAAACACACACACATTCTGATTTAGTTTCGGTCCATCACATTAGACAGATCTGGCAAGCAGCAGTCCCCGGGGACCATGTTCCAGCTGTTTCACTCAGCTCCCCACTGCCTGCGTGTCTTTCTCTCCAGCCATACTGCTGCAAAACATCCTGAATTCTTTATACCTTCCTGTACCTTTTGCAGGCTCTGAATTGCCAGGATGCTTCTGATTCTTTCTCTGGTCACTGGGCTCGCCCTGTCTGCTTCTGGTGTCCTGACAGACAAGGAAGCTGATCCACGCCAAGAGTCACTGCATGAAATACAGAAACAAGTGAACGATCTCTGGCAGAATTTGCTCTATCCAGTAACACGTGGGAATGAGACTGATGGGATGATTTATGCCACTTGTGAAATGAAGCCCAGCTCCAAAATAGATGCCGACAAGCCACAAGTGACTGGACAAGTCTTATTCAGGCAGTATTACCCACATGGAAGATTGGAAGCCATTTTTCACTTGGATGGGTTTCCACTGGATAACAATCAATCCAGTAGAGCTATACACATCCACGAGCTTGGAGACCTCAGCAATGGCTGTGATTCCACAGGAGGACACTACAACCCTTTCAGAGTGAATCACCCCCGTCACCCAGGGGATTTTGGCAACTTTCTTCCTAAGGAAGGTAAAATCAGAAAATACAAAACAAATCTCTTTGCCACGATCTTTGGCCCGTATTCCATCATGGGCAGATCTGTTGTGATCCACGAGCAGGAAGACGACATGGGCAAGGGCAATAATAAGGCCAGTTTGGAAAATGGAAATGCTGGGAAACGTCTGGCTTGCTGTGTGATCGGGATATGCAACAAGAACTTGTGGGAAGAGAAAATGCCTGAGGTTACAGACAAGAAGAAGAGAGGGCTCAACAAACGTACACAGAACCAGGCTTAAGTGAAGACCCAAAGCCAGCTACAGCCTGGGCAGCACAAGGTAACTCAGGCTGCACTGCTGCCCACTAAGGTATATGGCTTAAGGATTCCTGTTTCCATCTGCTTGCTTCTCTATGAAATGCAGATCACTTTGTAGAGCCTCCTTTCTGTAAGCCCATCAATAAAAACAGCATCAACTCAAAATTGTGATGTGTTTTCTTGAAGACAAAAGATCCTACTTTATGCCGTTTGGGATCTGAATGCATGTAAGTAAGAGTGCTGATGGATATGGTCGACAGACTAAAGAGTCTGTGCTGAAAGGGGCTCTTAAGGGATACTAAAGGAAAAGAAGTTACTGAGTAAGAATTTGCCGCTCCTTAGTTGCTATTCAGTATTTAGCTGCAAACCCGAAAAGAAAAAAGGTCTTTATGCTTTCTCTGTGATGGGTGTTGTGTTGCAAGACCTTGGTAATGGACTTCCCCTAGAAATAAGGAAAAGTACACACATTTCTATGTTGAACTCTAGGTCCATTATGTTATTCCAATTGTATAAGCCTCTAGTTTGTGCCTTTTAGTAACCGAGTTGTATACAAAAGTCTTAATGCTGCTTAGACAATGACAAAGTTAGCAGATCACAGAGAAATATTATTTTCAAACCAAAAAAATACCAAGTGTGTTACTTCATACAAAAATGTGGGAAGTAAATCAGTCAGTTTAGGTTGGGAGAAGTGACAGTGAAGATTTGTCACATAATTTTCAGACTTAAAACTCTCAATAAGGCTTTATTTTTTTAATTTAACTCAGTAAGAATACTACAACACCATCCCATGGCTATCAATCATCTGATACTGAGAAAAGGAACCAAGCAGGTAGAACAAGCATATCAGGAAATGTTTTTATTAAAGATGACAAAATGTATTAATACAGTTGAACCACGTTGTGCTGTTAATCCAGGCAGCAACAAAAGAGAGGTTTGCAAATAAATTAAACTGCATAATTTAGAAAGCAAACTACAAAACAGAAGCTGGTAAACAAAATGCTATCTTTTAGAAATGTAGCAGACTTTCAACTTAATCGCAGTTAAGATTTTGAAATACATTCCTGAGCTCAGAGGGATTAAAGAAATTCTACTGTCTTTATTATACAAATTCCCATATGCTTAAAAATAGTCTCACTTACAAAAGCAGCAGCATTCTAAAAGAATGCTTCTTAATCTGTCATTTTCACACACTTATTTTACAAATTCAGTGAACATTGTTTTTCCAATAACCACAACATGATACTTTCAAATGAAATCCTTCTCACACATAATGCATGAATTCACTTTTAGATGAGACAACCTCCTTAAAATCAGTTTGTGAAATGTACCTTCTCCATATCCCTGCCACAACACTCTCTTCCCATTTTGCCTCCCCAAAGCCCAACACCAAGAAGGCTTATATGCCTGGTTGTGATTTCTTCAGTTTTAAAGAACTAGAAAAAGGTAACACAGGTCTAAAAAAAAAAACCCCAAAGCTAAACAAACAAAACCACTCCCCTCAAACCTAAGGTGTGTTCATTCCACAACAAAACACTAATTAAATTTACTGGGGGAAAAAATCCCCATTGTTCTAATAGCACAACGATGTCAATTAAAGCAATATCTGAGGAAGTTACTGGCAAGAATATTTAATTACCTAGAGCAGCAACAGCGTCTCACTTTTACAAGTGTCCTGGCTTTGAAGTCATGTTCCTGGGAGGAGGCTAAAAACGTAGCTAAGATACACATTTGCTAGGGCAGGAAGGAGAGGGGCAGTATTGCAGCAGTGACATCGCATTGAAAATGAGGTTTTCAGAGATCTAGGCATCTTACTGGAATGTAGTGATTGCAAAGATAACAGTGGCAGCCAGAGAGAGAACGGTGTGAGGACAATTACTGAGATGTCCTAATTGTTGGGTTGTTACATCACTATGCTCCCACAGAAAAGACATAGTGGAAAGACTCAACGAATGAGGCACTAAAAAGCTGTTGGTCTAGCACTGCTTCTACCTGCTCAAATTTTTACACCAACCCTTCACTAACTAATAGCATTAACTGGCTGTTAAGGGACCGGGAGCAAAATGCTCCTTCACCATCTCTGGGTCAGGAAAGACACAGGACAGGGAACCAGTAAAATATTTCTGAGCTCAACTACGTGAAATCTTGATCTTATTTGCTTGCCTCAGTTCTGACTGCATTGATATTTAGCTCCGTGCAGTATCAGACTGTGAAAGATGGAAAAGAACTGGAAAGATGGAAAAGATTGAATAAAATGCTGCTTAACGTGACATTCAGACACTAAAGGAAAAAATCCTGCCACCTTCTCTTGGAGATTTCAGTTTCTACAGCTATTTCTCCTCTGACTGTCACACAAATGAGTCAATAATGCAGTCAGTAACAATTACTGGAAACAGCCCAACAATCTTTCAAATACTTAAACTCCTCTTGTGTTTTTTTTTCAGGTAATCAAGAACTTAAATGGTGATGAGGATAATAAAAACTTTTTACTGCTTCATGTCCTTAATATACCTAAATATACAGGTAGCTTTTGTTCCTTAGGGCTGCTGCTTAACATCATTGGAATGCTGCAGTGTCCAATAACCTTTAAAGAGAAAGTAAACATATTGGAGTATGGCTTTATATCCTGCAGACAGATACTGAAAGGGTTACACGAATGCACCTGCTAAGGAAAACACATGAGAACAGAGACAAGCCACATTTTTCACCTTCCCACTCTCACCCCTTATATTTATATGTAATAATTTACATACAGCTTTTCTTCTGCTGAATACAAACTGTTCATGGACTCTGACACCTTGATTATGGCAACACCTGCTAGCTCATCTTCCACATACAGAAGAGTTTGTCAGTACTGCTAATATAAACTCTCCTTATTCAGTAGCTGGCAAGTGGGCTGTAAAAATTTGCAGCTGGCAGTTATTTGTCAAAGAAGTACTCAATCTGGGAGGGATCTTCCTTTTTATTAGTAGTATTTTATTAAATTTGGTTTAATTCTCTCTGATTGGTTTCAAGTTCTAGGAATGAGAAATGAACATTTACAGACAATTAGGTCCCAAGCCAGCAGAAAAATTGCCTTGACGGCTGCTGGCCCATAGAAGCTCCACAGCTGCCGAGAGTATTCCTTGTGCTACAAACAGGAGAGGAAGGACCTGCCTCCCCTTCTCCAGCAGCTGCTAATTTCAGCGTTAAGTATTCCCTCGTTGCTGCCTTCCTAGAAGCACAGTGGCATAGCTCCAGCATCAGGATTGAGCTAGGGAATGACACACCAGCCTCCCTTTTCCCCAGTTATTATAGGACTGTTTTCCTATGACTAAACATCTTCAAAAGAAGAAGTTTAGGAAAGTGGCAACAATGCAAATAATCCTTCTACCATACCACTGACTGGTGAAATGAGGAGGAAAGGAAGAGTTATCCTTAATTCCAAATCATAAGAAAATAAAAAAAGACACAGATTCCTTTAGAAAGGAGAACACAGATGGAGTTGGCTGAAGTCTACCACCTGTTTACTCAGCTCGAGGGCTGTTCCAGCTCCTGTAAGTTGAGGAATGCAATTCCAGTAACTGAGAGAGCCAAGTAGGTGGACAGGGCATCACTGGTTCTCCTCTTGCTTTGGAACATTTTTCCTTGCTTTGGAACAGCAGTGCTGTTTCACTCAGTAAGACTTCTGGCTTCTCTGATGATATTTCCTTCAGAGCTTCATTAAATTGGGTTCTCAGTATCTGGTGAAATAACTCCATTCATTTTCATGAGATGAGCTGGGAAAGGGAAGGAAAAATTTTGTACAGTTGTCAAAACATAAAGGTATAAAGGTTTGTAATGTGACAGCTATATACATGCAGGGATGGCTTTCAGAAACTTCCTGTAAGGGAACCGGGATCTTATTCTGAGGATGTACTTACAGTCACTGTATGTAAAGAGAACCAGAATGCAGTCTGAGAAAGAAGCAAAACCTTGCAGCCTTTAAATGCTTCTCAATTTATCACCCTTGAGAGACATTTCTAACCATAAAATACAGTCCAGCACTAGGACCATACATGTTACAGGAGCCCAGTGATAACATGATAAATGATTATCCTTGGCCTCTTTGCTACACTAATGTAAATTACATCAATCTATGTAGAAACTTCAAATCATTACAAAAACCCAACGGGACTAAATCTCATCACTAATTCTTTCCCTTAGGTAATTTACAGTTTTGGTACACTACAACCAAAAGTAATAGAAAGACGTCTTTTTTAAACAAATATTAACAGTTCAGTGTTAAATAATCAACCCTACGGCACACTGTTTCACTGATCATATTTGCCACAGCACAGACACTGCAAAGGGATTACAGTGAGATGCTCGAGGGCCTGGATTTCGTACCTCAAGCCAAACTGTTATCCAAATATTCACAGTTTTCAGCAGCATCAGATGGTTTCTTGTTTTCAGATTCAGAGAGCTCCTCAAAGCTGTTATTTGTGTCTGCAGTTGTAACACTGAGCCCTCCATGCCTTCCAGGGTCTTCAGTATGCACCACATCCTTGGAGCTGCTATTTTGATCCCCTCTTTCATTTGGAATTTCACAGTTGCTCTCTGAGGTTTCGTCATTGTCTTTCAGGGCCTCAGTTTCACCTGTTTGTTCATTCTCAGAGGTTGAGGGGTCTGTGGGGTCAGATGGGTCAGGGCTGGAAAGTGGGAACTCTCCCTCTGATGAACCATTAAGGTCTGCTCCAGCTACCATGTTCTGCTCCCCTGCAGAAATGCCTGATCTTTTCCCTTCCAGTTCTGCTACTGTCAGTTTAATTATCTGACTTCCAAGCTTGTTTATTTCTTCTTTCTCAGAAGGTAGCTGGGGCAATGAAGGATAAAAATGTTTATTTTTGTTTCTGTTATTTAAGTTTGTTCCCTCTGGAGCTGTAGAATCACTTGCAACAGCACAAGTTTCATCACATTCTCCCTTCTGTTCAGCTGAAAGAGAAATGGAACAGTGAAATGCTCGAGTCAGATGCAGGTGTTTTTATATATCTGATCTGAAGAGTATCACCACCAATGCCAGACCACAGAGAGCTTTACTTCAGTAAGGAATTTTTAAGAGTTCTTCCCTATCCAATCCCAGGCCCATTTCTGAAATGATAAGAAATCAACACTAAGTTTCTTGCTGGATCTGGCCCTGTTTTGGAGCCTGTTTTTCCCCAACACCAACAACTCTTAAGAGTCAGTCAATACAATACTGTAGAACAGCAGGGTCGTGCAAACTTTTTCAAAGGAATATCAACTCCAAGGAAGGCACTTAGCTACAGAAACTTTTGGCACAGATTACAATTAATCCCCACATCACTACTGCTTTCAGGGGTTAACACAGGCTCCATTTATTTGAAGATTTTCACAGGCTTTCATCCAATAATGAAGTTTTGTTATTGGTCCTGCAATGTTTCTCCTAACATAAAAGATTATTTTGATTAGGGTAACAGCATAAAACAAAGCAGCAGTGGAAGAATTTTAAATATACCATTACACCAAAAGGCAAACACAGAACAAAATGTCAGAATAGCGAAAACAGCAATGTATAAACAAACAGCTCTGTGAAAGAGGAAGTGTTTGTCCTCATACCATTAGATGACAAAGGACCTCATTGAAAATAAGCTTGCAAAGTGAAGTAAGAAAAATTAGGAAAGGCCAGAAGTATGGCTTCACTGACAGCTTAAAATGACTCTTGCCATGCAGATGCACTACATTTCAGTATGTCAGCAATTACTCTATTTCTCTCACGGGAATCCTGCCTCATGCAGGGCACAGGACAGTCGGGCTGCAGGGAGGCCCAGCCTACTGTCTCTATCAGACCTGCCTCATTTATAATTTGGGAGCTACCCAGTGAGTGACACAAGGGTTGCCATGAAGGGAACAGACACTCTCACTACCATTAAGGATGCAGTGCTGAAGACCTGGAATTTAAGTCTGTGGGAAAGGCAGGGATAAATTAACTTTCAAAAGGTGATCACCCACTGGATCTAATCCTCATTATCTGAGCAGTCAGCTGGAAACCTAGGAGCTGGATGTGCAGGCCTGCTCTGCTCACGTTGTATATCACACTGCTCAAATAAGAGCCAAAATGTATGTTCCTTAATCTGGCACTTGAAATTAGCAGGGGCTCTACCTTATTCTTTGCATGCCTCAGTTTCTTCCCTCTTACAGTAGGATAACACCAACCTATCACCTTGCTGCAATTTGCTGATGACAAATTGTTTCAAAGCACTAAATCACCAGAGGAAAGTTCATAGAAAAACAGTACTGTTGTCTTCAGGAATGCTTGAAACAGCACCCAGGGACAATGCAATCAACAATGGAGCAGAAAAAACCCCATGAATAGCTGTTCATTAGCAGCTGTGATACTCAAGTACAATCTGCCCCATGACACTGTGCATCAGAAAAAGTGAGTCTTTAATTCATATGACTGCACTATGTCATTATGGAATTTCACACAGGAAATACACAGTTTCTCCTACAGACATCCACCATCTAGATTAACTGAAACAATGATAACAAGTACAGACTAAAGGAGGCTTTGATGAGACCAGGGTAAGCGGATAGATTGGATAAAAAAAGCCTGCAAAAGCCCTCTGATTACCTGCAGATCTAGCTAGGGCAACACTCAATGCATTATAGGAAGTTCTGATAAAGATAGCATGTTTGTGCAAAAGCTAAAAACATTTCTTGGACCTAACAGGCACCAACTATCAGTGGTACTGTTTAAAAGATAATTTCTGACCAATGTGACTTCAGGCCTAATACTTAAAGATACATAAGAATTTCATTTCTATTCTGATTATGACCTGTTTTCACTCAACTGATCATTCAATAATAGGAAAATAAAAGTGGGTTTGCTTTCATTTCAGTAATACTTTAAACCAAGAGCATACTTGCTTGGCAAATGAAGTCAGATAAACACATTCCTATATTCTTCCCAGCTGCCAAGCTGCCCCAGATTTTGGAGGTACATGGTATAGATTAAAAATTGCAATAATGCACCAAGCTCATTCATAGAGAATGACCAGCAGCAGTCATTCTCTATGCAGAGTGGTACAAAAGGCACCAGTGCATCACTCCCATGTAGATGCTGAATGCAGAAGAGCTGTGTGACTCCAAGCACAGGGACATGCCCTGCAGCTGAAAACATACTGCTTCCTTTCCAGGCTTTGAAGGGAAGATAGCAGCCCAAACATCCTTCAGGAAAAGGATCTGGAGTAGCAGAACAGGTTACTGTTGCTCCAGTTACTTCTAGAAGCTATGGCTTTCCCCCCATAGCTGGTAGTATTTATGTGCTCATCTGTGTCACAGAAACATTGGCCCAGTTTAATTATCACAGAAGCAAGTTTTGTCTGAGTTCTCACTGCAGGTTCTTAGTTACACTGGGACAGAGGCAAGGGAAAAACCAAGCTGTTTGGACAGGCAGAACAGGAATTTATTAACCTACTCCAGTTTAGTGACAGAATTTCTGTGATCGGCCTTGACTCTTGTTACGCTCATGGGATGGAGAGGAGGAAAGAAGGTGACTGGGAGCTGATTCTTCCTGTGACTGTCACAGGTCTAATCCTTGCCTGACTTTTCCTCTCCAAGGCTGGTTTCTTCTGCTCTTCTCTTCTCCTCCCTGTCTCTCAGCTCCTGCTCCATATCCCTTTGTTTATCCAGTCCCTACACTCACTATTTCTCAGCCACCTTTCTTTTTATCACATCTTGCTTTCACTGCCCATTCCTCACTCCTGTGCTCTGACCTCTGCTCAGACAGATGCAGGTTCCCCCTCACTCAGGCTTTCTGTCAGTCCCCATCTACTCTAGTCCTTCCATCACTCGAGAGTCCTGATTTCAGTCTTTGCAGGTTTTGTTCCCTATAAGTTTGTATTATCTTGAAGGAACTCTGCATACAGAGTTTTACCAGCACAAAGCAAACTCAACAGAATCATTGGTTTGTTTTTCATTGTTTCTAGCAGATGAGATTTGAAAGTGCATCATTTAGAACAGGGTGAAAACTGCAGCCTTTTTTTTCTGAGTGGAAACCTTTTCCCTACATTTCAAATTCCTTTCAATTATAGATACACTACATTCTTGCATGTTGAAAAAAAAACCCCAAACCCAAAATAACGACAGACAAAAAAAGCCCACCAAAACCACGTGGTCATCAGTATTTAACACAAAAAAAAGTCATTTGGCCGTCATTAAAAAAAAGTCAGCTGAAGGAGAAAACACAGCATGGAAGGCTTCAGCACAGAGCTAAGGTTTGGCAGTGTTACAAAGGAACAGCAACAAGGTCTGATGAGACGTGACAGGCAGATCAGACTGCCTGTCTGATCAGCCTGTAATCACAACTGTAATATCAGCATCACCCAGGACAAATACCTAAAGGAAAGAGCATAATGTCACCAAGAAAATACTTTCAGTAACTGCAGATTTAATTAAAAATCAACAATTAAGTAGGCAAAAAGTAAATATTTATGAGCTATTATTACTCACCTGAGAGCTATTCACTAAAGTTTCAATTCGTATTTTTAGCAAAAATATCAGCTGATCAAGATCATAAAAAAAGATCAGTCTGGCTCTCAGGTTTTATCAGATGACATGGATTATAAAGTCAAAATTAAGCCACAATCTATTTAGTTTCAGCACTAACAAATAAATTGTTTATGATGCTTCATTATTAGCTGAGAAAGATCTGGGCACACCAAAATGTTATGCCCATTAAAGAGCTTATCCAAATGCCAATCAGCAAGCATAATAATCCATCTCCTATCCATTATGAAAAACTAAGGGGGAAAAAAAAATCAAGGTTATCAGCAAAACACTATCTTCTGCAACTGTCAAGTAAAGTTAAGCTTGACTTTGGAGGGATGTTAGGGCTTGCTATTGGAGAAGGATTTTTAACAAAAAGCATGCAAGACTATAAAAAAGCAGCCAATTTCTCCAGGAAAATGAATCGGGTATTTCAATTTACTGGGCACAATCAGGAAGCCATTCATCTAGGTATCACCTATAATGCAGGAAAGTGCTAAGCCAGTTCCACAGACTGCTTCCTACCGTGCATTTTAACTGAGGGGAAAAGCGCAGGAATCAGTTAACTGTAACACAGATGGCATGAATAACTTCTCACAGTATCAAGTTACCTGGCTGGAAAATTCTTTGAGCTGTAGGGCCTGATCCCTAGTCCTGTGCAATCTATTCAACAGCAATTTTTCAGTCGTGTCTTTGCTATTCCTACTGGTACCACCTATCTGTTTTGCTTGTGGATGATTTATTCAACCTCTGTGAAAATTTGCCTTCTGCTATCCCAGCATGAAAATTTACTACATTTTATTTGGAAAGCAATGAGTGCTCGGCTCTCATCATGTTCCTTACGTTCCAGGTGCTCACCTCGTACTTCAGTTTTCTGTGGCTTATCAGTAAGCGCCAACGGTGACCTGGAGCGCTGCAGCACGGGCAGGGTTGGGTCACTGAATGTTATCGTATCCTTTCCACCTGCAACAATCTCGGTGTTAGAGCTGATAATCCACCCATTACATCCATTGGGCACTAACGATACCCAAACACATCCTACAATTTTTTGGCAATGTTACGGAAAGGTACAGAACGGGAGAAGCATCTCAAATGATCCTTTTAGAGCATGGAAAAAACCCCTCTGTACTGGATCTGGAATATGCAAGTCAAATGCAGAAAAGGTGTATGTTTTTACCTGCAGTACTGAGTAAAGGCTAGATTTTGGAAGACCAGGTGTTGTATGCAGCAAATGCTACTAGCAATTAGCATTCAATTACAAATATTAGTAATCAGATCATACCAAAAGTTTCACAAAGAATAATGGATCATTTGCATGCTATTACCAGCAGGTGTTCAGCACTGACTCTTTATTACTCTGCATCATGTGATACAAGAAGGTTCATAATTAATGTAGTTTTACACTTCAGACTTACATATTATTCTACAATACTCCCTTAATAAATACTAAAAGCTTAGCTTAACTAAGAGGGACCAAAGAAGTACACATTGCTGGGGAACGGGAGGGATTTTAATCTGAAAATTACAAAAACATTTCTGAGCATTTTAGTTTTAAACCAAATGGAAAAGGGCAATTTTCCAGCTCTTTTGCAAACAAAATAATGCAAGAAACTCTTCATCTGAGGACTCTGCTGTAGATGCCTAGTCTTTACATATTTTAGCAACACAAATAGCAACACCTGCAGATCCTTTAGGAAGTCCTATACTATTCAGGATGGTCATGTTTCTAGTGACTGACACTGCCTTAAACCTAGAGAGGAAACAGCAGGAAATGTGCAAAATCAGCTAAGTGTGGTGTTTGCGTGGCCTCCAGAACAACTGCAAGCTACTGCCCTATTCATCTCCATGAGAACAGACATTTATGTAATGACCACTTCTCCCCTCTAAATCTGTTTGCACCTTTGACCTTAATGCAGCATCCTAAATCTAATCACCCATCCAAGACCAAGACTTTCATAAGAGCACCAGGTCAGGAGACACCCCAAATAAATCCAGCTCTGAGGAAATTCTGGTACCTACTAGGGAATAATAAAAGGGAAGCTGTTCCCATGGAGTCTAACTGGACTGCCCCAATCCCCAACTACTTTTGAAGACATTGGTTGCAAATACCTTGATCCTGAAGATATTAATCATGTTTTTATACTCTTATCCCTATGTCAGGCAATACACTGCAGCAATATGAATGCAATTAATGCTTTTGAAACATGGATCTTGTCAAGCTTTGATCCCTGAAGTATTCATCAGAATTCTGCCTTTGCCACAGTCAGTAATAAAGACCAATATTAACTAGCAGCAAAGAGAACCCCCCCCCCAGTGTAAGGCAAAATTATTTAAAAACAAAAAAAAAGGCAAACCAAATCCAATGGCTATTTCAAAATGCAAGAGCCCCTAGATGAATGTACTTTCCTGTAACAGTGAAGGAACTTTGTACTGGCAGAAATAAATTATACAGGGAAGAACTCGTGGTATGAAAACACTCAATAGATAGTCATTCCAGTCAAATGCAGCCACATATCCAAAAATATACAAAAGAATCCAACAGAGGAAGTAAAAAGATGATGAATAAAAAAATTGAGGGGAGGTTTTAATAGGAAAGTAGAAAGCAGAGTATTTTTTTTAATTTAATAAAAAAAGTAAAGCCTGAGCTGAAGTTCCTGAAGATTGCAAGACAAGCTTCAAAAAAGATATTTCTTGACTTCCAGCCAGCATTTACACAGTAAACACATTTACTTTCCAATTTTTCTCTGAAAACCAACCTGGTTACAGAAAATAAAGCTAAGCTCAGTATCCACACATCTTAACAATAGATGTGGCTCAAAGAGTCGGATGCATATTTATTTATTAACAGTGACTCATATCCATTCATGAAGGAGGGACATGGGGGTACTGCTGCATTCTGAGAATCGTGATCTGAACTTGGATTACACACAAGGAATTTCAACTATCTGCTCTGTAAACTCGATTTCATAACCTTCATGTTCCTCTAATGAATTTTTCAAGAACTTCAGTGAAAAGTACACAGATTTCAAAATACATAGAAGTTTTCAGTAGTAGTAAATTTCTCATTTTCCTCTCCAGGGTTGGGTATCCTCTTATAGCCTCTGCTGTACCCTACTGTAAGTGGCTGCAGCCACAGCAGCTGCTGAGCCCATTAACTCTCCCCTTGCCCCTGCTCTGTGCCGATTACTGCAGAGCAAGAGGCAGCCACGGAACTCTCTTATCATCCCATCCAGAAAAAAGATGAGTCATGGACAGTCCTTTTCTTAGACTTTCTTTTTCAGTGGAAATATGGAATTTTCTGGAAATTGTATATTTTGAGAAAATACAGTATTACTTATCTGAATGTCTTGTGGCATCAGATTGTGAGAGGAATAAGGTGGTGTTTACTATATACTATTACTGACTACATTTAACATATTACGTGTGCGTATCTGAACCACAACGTACCCAAGATAAAGCAAAGAATTAAATGTTTCTGTGAACATCACATTCTCCGCTCCCTTCTCAAGGCAAGTAGGATCATAAAAAGATAATCAAAGCCAAATCTATGCCCAAGCTTGCTTTCTTTTCAGCAGTGAAAATAAACCTCACAGGAAATTCACTTAATTAAAGCCCATTTTCCAAGCAGGGGAATCTAAAGGCTGCGGTAGGCAGAACTTCTACAGAAAATGAAATATGCTACTGGGTTCACGTTTTCAAAAATTAAATGTGCACTTCCTCTTGATTTAGCTTTCCCATAGTTCATTCATACCTTTTTCAAAAAGCAGATGACAAATATGTCACCTAACAAAAAACCAGAAGCGTTCAAAATTTTTCTTCAGTAGGATCGAGTATATTAACACCGTTTGGAAGATATTCTTATCATGCTGACAGTGGATGTTATAAATGTTATATGAACAATGATATCCAAGTAGGAACATTAACTTCAGATTAAGAACATGAAATTTATAATGTGCATTTCCTTCAGTGCTAGAATGAACATCAGTTTTTATCTGCATTTTTTTTTAATGATGAAAACTTCGACTCACAACCAAATAATATTTTTTTGCTCTGGATTTAAGACTAACTAGAACAGATACTCCCTATGTTCTGCTCCTCACCCAAACCAACATTCAGCAGCAGAATCCACTGTGGTATTCCCACACTATTTGTTACACGCTGCTGTTTTGCGGAGTGGAAGCTCTACATGCTCTGAAAACTGGTGACCCACCAGGTGTTGCAATGCTCTTTCTGACCACCTCGGGATTAGAGTGCACTTGGAAACAAAAGTGCACTTCTGATTTAAAAGGCAAGCAACAAATCAACAAACCTTAGGGCTCAACAGAACTCACAATCCAGTGTAAAATTCCCTTAGAACTTTTAAGATCATCCTCTCTTACTATTTTCCTTAATGTAAATGAATTGTCGTGTAGAGGAGCCTCTATTTCTCCTGTGGTCATCTAACTCATTTGACTGAACATCTTAATCTGCTGGATAGAAAAATGTTCAGATAACATTTCCATTTCCTTTTATTTACATGCACTGACAATATTTAACGTACTGCTAAAATCAGTTACTAAAAATATACGTTAAGCAGAACCTACTCCCAAATCCCACTGAGACACTGTAGCTCAGGCCTTCAGGCAGCAAAAGAAAGGAAGGAAAGAGACAGTTGTTATTGTATCAACATTAATTTGTTTTCTTACCTACACAGATCAACAGTGGTGCAAGAAGTTCCCACTTCCATTTTTTAAAATACATTTTGCAAAGATTAGAAATGCTACACTTGTGAATGTAAAAATTTCATGGAACACTATTTTAAAAAACTAAACCAAACCAAACCAAACAAACCCTATGGTACCTTGAACCAGTGAGTTTATAATACACATCTGTGCTAATGTACAAAACTGCTTTAGCAGGGTCTTAGACAAATATTTCACTGGCATTTTTGGAGAATATAGGAGGGACAAATGCACTAAAGCACACTATGCATGTTAGGTGACTAACTGAGGAGTAATCCATGGAAACAAATTTGGGACCTGTAGTTCTGGAAAGAGCCAAGAGAGCCAGTTCCAGAGAGGTGATTGAGAATGCCCACAATGGGCAAGCTGAAGTGGAAACACACCACATCAGCCCAAACAGATGAACAGCGCAGGTCTGTCACAGGGGCTCTTCGGCTCTGTTAAATGTTTTCTTCTACATGTAAAGGTTAGATGGAAAAAACACAGAGCCAAAAAACCAGAAGCCTAAACCACACTCCCTCCCACCCCCAGCAGCACTGATAGGAAGTTGTAAACAACAAAGCCTAATGATGCAAACACCAACAATGGAGTAGCATAATTTACAGTGGTTAAAGAAGACACAATTAGGTGTAATGGGAAGAAAAGAAGCAAAAAAGTAAATGTAAATTAAATATTGCACATTTTCCTAACAATGAGGTCTATTAGGAAGCAGATTAATCTCCCATTACTTGAGTAATACAAAACCAAATAGAATACTTAAGACACTACAGGGAATAAACCTGTTCTGGAGACATGGACTAGAAAATTTAGGACCATTTATGTTTCCAGTTTCTAAGAGTTTATGATTCTACAGAAAAACATTTTAAAAACAGTGAAAAAATCAATGGAAGTTACAAGAAGCACAAAATTAATAAATAAAAGTTGTTGAAAAACGTAATGGCAAATAACCTTTGTAATATTTTATACAATGTTTAAAGAAAATAGTTTCTATTTGTTTTGTCTGCAGTCTATGGAAATAATTTGATTTTTCCCAACATTTAAATCCTATTTTTCAGGTTTTTTTCAATGCATATCAGACTTAAGAGTTAAAAAGTCTACTGATTTTTGGCTTCAACCTAATAAATATTAGACAATTCTAATTTTGCAAATGTGCTGAAAAAAACATTCACAAAATAACTGTCATTAAAAAAAATTATAGCCAAAATTTTCTTAAATGCAGATATACCCTTGAAAACTAAATAATGCAAGATATTCCCTTGAATTTTTACTAACCTGGAAGACTCCACAAGCCAGCAATTTCCAAAGTTCTTAATTTCTTTTCTAGTTCTGCCACTCGATTACCTAGAATTCTTCAGAAAAAGAACAGTTGTTATACTAAGGTAACCAAAGTGCAATTGCTTACATGACTACAGCTGAATTTTTAATTTGCTACTTAACTAGTGCAGTAAATCTGTATACAGTTGTCTCTTTTCACTAACAGCAATGGACAACCACTCCCAGAGTTAAAAATTAAATATATTTGTCTAATCTGTCCCATGGTTTAAAAACAACAAACCAAACAACAGGCCTAAGATGTACTGGACATTCAACCTTTGCCGTTCAGTAAAGACAAAGAATAGCAACTCACAGTATTTCTATCTCCTTGCCTGCAAATATCACTTTATTTTCTCTATAGCTAAACCCAGAAGGTGAAAGCTACACAGACAAAATATGGAAAACTTAGGACAACATCTAGATTGATTCTGAAGTTCCAAGACACAATTTTGGCCTAGTCCTTTATTCAGAGAGGTTTCTCTATCACTAAGATTGCTTCAAATGGCAAGGAATATTTTTTCCACTACAAACTTTTTTTAGTGTTGAACTGTTTTCTACTTTACTAAAAAGCTTCAAGCTCTTTGGTGCCTTTATCACCCTCCTAGTTTTCACTGCATTCCTTGGGTCATCTCTTCTTTTGTATCTGATTTCATACACAAATACTATTTGCAGTTAGCTCTCCTGCAGGATTTAACTTTTAGTCTTAATTCTCTCCCCAGATCAAATGAGAGATTTCTATCTCGCAAAGAAAGCTCTTTTCTCCAATGAATTTTTGAAAGTGTTTCACAGGCACAGCAAGTCTCCTGGAGTCAGAAGTCTTTAAATAAATCCCAAACAATACTCAACAGACTGAGAAACCTAGACGAGGCAGCAATTCTAAATATGACAGCAGAGATTATGGACAGCAGGTTTTACTCATCAAATTACAGCAACAGGATAAGTCAGTTAAATTTGAACTGAATGCTGAGAAGCAGCACATCACAACACAGCAAGGCAACAGTATCTTCCCATGCACATCAGAGCTGTGTAATACTGCACTGGAGCTCTCCAGCGAGGGCTTTATGTGCAGACATTTGAGGGTACTGGGAATGTCATTACTGACAAGATGGCAGATTCTGGGAAGGACACGAAGAACAGCAAACCCAGCAAATATCAAAGGGGCTAGAAAAATTCATTAACAAGGACTAAGTATTTTTGAAATCTCTACTGTGAGGGCTATGCAATGACACAGTAAAAGCCTATAAGTGTTTTAAAGACTACAAAAATATCAAGATGAGAGACAGAATATAAAACAGGAAGAGAAAGCTGATAATAAACATCAAAGAAAGCACTGAGAGGTACAGGGGTATGTCAGCTAAAAAGCAAACAGTTCATCACATTCAAAAGCAGAGAAGACATTTGGAAGCAGTTGTGTTTATTTCCCCACTGAAACTCAGTAATCCAGTATGTTACAAAGGTTATGATGGCTCTATTACTGTCTTCTCCAATTAAAAGCAAAATTATTCAAGTCTAGATTTCACTTCCAGAATGCTTTCCATCTGGTATGAAAGACTCAGCCTTAATAACTCTATTTTCATATCCCAGAGTATGGCCTGACATGCAGCAACTGCACTCTGCAGCACAGCGCAAGAGCTGACAGGGAAAGGCACAGAGCAGCTTTCAGGGAGCTCCACCTTGCACAGGGAGCCCATTCCCACCTTCCTGCCTAAGGCCTCACTAAGGGTCAGCTGAAGGACACGGAGTTCCCCAGGCTTAGAGGGGCAGGGAAGAGAGAGATCGTGCAAGACTTCTTCCACAGCATGTTAGCTCAGGCAGGGAGCTGACAAAACAACATCGATTTGGCTAATGATTGTCACCACAAATGAGTCAGAAGTTCAGCACTTCTGCCAGGAAAAGAAAAAAATCCTTATTATTTTAGTAAGTATTTCACCAGTAGTTCCAGGGTATAAAAAAGGGGAAGCATGCTACCCTCCCTGACAGCTAACTATACCACAGAAGGAAACTCAACCCTCTGTATCAAGTTATTATTACTGCTCCAGTTATTTAAGCAACAAGAGCAAAGTCACTTTTCTCTTGCTTCTCTTAAATTTTGTAATTCATTTATCAGCTGTACCACTCTATTTCTAAAGGTTTTGGAGAAAATATATCCTGATAATACCTACTGAATCCTCAGAAGAGGTGCTGAGCTATTTTTTAACCTTTGTTACAGGTTCTCACATAGAAGGATCGTTCTGCATCTCGGAAGAATGGTTGGCAAAAGTAGAGGACAATACTTAACCCTGCTCCTTCCACTCAAGAAGAGAGCAGAATACATTCAGTAATGAATATGATTCTAGTTTGCTTCAAAAAAACATTATCTCAAGACAGGTATGGGAGAAATAAATCCTAAATAAAGCTGTAAGTTCTTATAGAATCATTTTTTGAAAGATAGATGTGTAAGCAATTCTGAACACAATGTGGTTTTTCACATTTCTTCCTTTCTCCTTTGACCTCCAGATAATTTGCCACTTCCATATCTGCTGTGGGAAGACTGAGCTGGGTAGGCCTACCTGGGCAGGTATTTTTAAAGGGGCTGCATGGGCTGGTAGCATCAAATTC
This sequence comes from Pyrocephalus nanus, assembly GCA_038380795.1. Taxonomy (NCBI): domain Eukaryota; kingdom Metazoa; phylum Chordata; class Aves; order Passeriformes; family Tyrannidae; genus Pyrocephalus; species Pyrocephalus nanus. The sequence continues at coordinate 55,635,316 of CM076264.1, read as the reverse complement.
CCTAATGTGTTGTTTTATCTCTAGACCCAGTGGACCAGATCCTTCAACTAAAACAGAAGGATCATGTCATGGACCCAGGTTCTGATAGCTATTTCCACTGTCCTCTGGTCATGTGTTTAATACAACAGAGGAGTTAGTCTAAGGCTCCGTCCAGGATAAAGTTTCACAGAAATCTATTGTTCATGTAACAGCAGCAATGCTCCCACCTGACTTTAGAAGCTCCTTTCTGGCTCTCCCATGGTTTCCAACATACATGGCCATAATCTGAAGGGAGCTCTGGTGATTTACAGCACCTGAGCTCCATTCACCTCACTTCCAATTTACATCTTGCTACAGAAGATATACACCCTCATACAGATACAATCACCTAAATCCCTGTAAACAGGGTCTGTCACAATCACATATCTAGCTCTACACACCACATGGAAATGAATCAAGTTACAGATTGACACAATCTTTCTGTAATTTTGGTCATGACTGAGCTTGCCCAAGTTAGAGATGTTCAAATTAGTGCAACATGTCTGACCAGCAGAGCAGCTTCTACACTGATCTGGCTTGTATAGGTGCCGACAATTTCAGGAACAAATTGCACTAAAAAGAATATCTAATAAGTGGTTTATTTCTGGCAGAATAAAAAGGATTTTTATCCACTTGCTAGAGAGGGTTAGGACTGTTTGGGTTTGCACTTAAGTAACTATTTAATCTTGCAACACACTACTGCATATAGAATTAATTTACAAGTGCCTTTTCAAATTAAGCTAATGGACTTTTGAGGTAAAACACTGGACCTTCCTTAAAAATAGCATTAGGAGCTACCAACCACCTGGGAAAAACAATTTGTTCTCTTCCCAAACAACTACTTTTTTTTTTTTTTTTTCCTGAAAACTGAGGCTAGAAAGATAAAGACTGGCTTTACTCTACTTGTTCCTAGGCACATACTCCCACAGCTCCTTTTATCATGCCACATCTTTAGAAAAACAGCAATAATAACAATGTCTTTTCCAAGAACAAGTGGCAATGAATGTTTTTAAGAGAAGTGTAACAGCAGAAAGTCAACTTCAACAGTGCATTCAAATTCTATTCTACATTAAAAAACCCCACAGTCTTATTATTCCTTCAATTAATCAGAAAGCAAACCCACCATTCTGCTCGTGTAAACTTATAGAGTCAACTCTCGATCTGCAAGCAACAAAAGAGGTTTAGACCCTAGAGTAGGTTAACTGTATGGAGGAAAGTAAGTTCATATGCTCTGAAAAGTCTCATTTACTGATAATGAAATCATCACTAGGTAAAAAAACTCCCAAATATCAAAAGCAGAACTTCTTCCCTGAATGAAATATCTACCCCAAAATCTCATGTTCTTTACCCAATAAATCTCAATTTCTTCAAACCACAATCTTCAAGTCTAATTGTGTCCTCCAAACACGCTCTTTGTGAAGGGAAAGATTTGTGATTTATGCAAAACTTTCTGTCATTACAGTTCTATTCCCAGTTCCTTCTCAACTTTCTACTTTGAATGGAGAAATGTCTTTAACAAAAGCATCCATCCATACTGGTACCAGTTTAAGAATCTGTCCATTTAACTTGTACAGTGACCACACTCTCACCTCTAACCTTCTCCAACAGATGGGCAGTTTCTTCCCCATTTTCAGAAGTCAGACGTCTTTATTTTTAACTTTTCACATGGCAAATAAGTGCCCCCAACAACAGCTAATACATCTCAAATAAAGGATGTCTTTCCTTGATGTCCTTTCTGCATTTCCCTTTTTCACCTTATTTTTTGTATTAGGTGCTTCTACTCGAATGGTTCCCATTCCTCCTAGTCCTTAAAAATTTCTTTAATCCAACTAAAGTCAAAGGTGACAAAAAGAATGAGCATACCACATAGGAGTGTTTTTGGGGCTCTTCACTCAACTCAACCAGGATTTATGTTTCTTTTTATTTTTTTCCCCCCCTAAAGCATCCTGAACTGTCTGCAACACTACAGTTCTGAGCACACTTGTGACCTCAGACAGATGTGGAGTGTCCCTTCCTCCTGAGACCCGATCTTCTGTTGGGCACAGAATGCCAGTTTGGGCATATATCCAACCTCTACTCCTGAGGTTATATGTGACCCGTTGGGCACGCAGACAAAAGAACTGTATCTCCTTGTGAAAGCTTCTCTCAAGAAAGCTCATACTCAATAGCTGAAAGCAGAGACCAGCATCAGAAAGCAAAGCCATCATCGCAAAGATATTTGAGAGCTTCAAAAGACTGCACATGATCAAAGAGAAATACAGAACTATGAAAGAACTTCGCAAAAAAAGAAGGAGCAAAATAGAACACCAGGAAGTGATAAAGTACCAGGATGTAAAAGGCAAAGACTGGTTATACCTGGAATTAACCAAAGTTTTCTCTGGATGTTTTTCTTCTGATGTTACATTAGCAGTAAGAAGGGAGTAAAAGCAGGGATTAGCCCTTCTTTAGCATTGCTCTGTGTAGGAACTTCTCTTGCATCACAGGACAGACAGACACAAATTGACTGAGCTGCCATCAGATAGATCTGGGCTACATTTTCACTGCTTTAGAATCCCTTTAGCTGATTAGGCATTTGCTGTCTCAAGGGTATTAAGAGTAGCTATAAACTGCTCCTCTACTTCTGTTGCCACATCACTAAGAATTATGCAATGGAGTCTGCCTAGTATCTAAGTTACGAATTTTCAAAATGAATCATCTATTCTAGTGCAATACAGTTCACTTCAGTACTACTCCTTCCTTTCATGAAAGATGTCTGTCTGTTGCTGGCATCTGGTCCTGATGTGCTTTTGAGAAGCCTGAATAACCCCTGATTACCAGTAGTGACTCAGGGTTTAAAAAAAAAAAAAAAAACAAAAAACAACACAGAATAAAAGGGGAGAAACTGAGCACAAAATCAAGGAACACTTCCTAGCTCTGATTTTCATACACTGCATAAGGACAATAATATCAGAATGTCAGAAAATGTGTCAAAAATTGTTATATTCTGCCGTGATAGGAACTGTACAAGCCACAAAGAATTCTGTTGATGAGCAGAGAAGCTAAGAGTAAACAAACTCTCCTTGAAAGTTTATATTTAAAAAAAAAAGATATATATACTAGCAATCCAACTGTGTTTATCTCCTTCCACTTTTGGTTCAATAACTGTAGGAGCAACAGCTATCACTTGTAGGACACACAGGCTGCTAGCCTGAGACAAATATAACATTAACTTTTTCAGACCCTTTTCTAGGTGCAACATTTACTATCCCCAACAGTGTTCATTAAAAAATTCCTACATTACAACCAATTACCACAAATCTCCTCAAGTTCAAGGATGTTCTTCCTCCCTGAAGCTTTTCTTTAGCCATCCCTACAGACTTCCTGCTAGAAGTCTCCCCTGTGATATTATGGTTCATCTTAAACCTGAGCAGCAAAAAAACCCCAAACCAAAAAATCCTTGCCTAGCAGAGGCAGACATGTCTCTGTCAACCTCAGACTTTAATTTGAAGATGTAATTTTTCTCTAATCGCATACCCATCTTAAAAACTGAAGAATCCACCAACTAAACATGACAATGAATTTTCTGTGAAAATGTATCTTCTTTCCCTTTTCCCTAAAACTCCCCCCAACCTAGGACTTTTCCATAGCTTGGTAAGTTCTCTTTTACTTAAAAGTCATGCCACCTACTTGTTGGTTTGTCTTTGGTGTTGTATGACCATGTTTTTTTCATGGATGGTTTCCAGCAATGCAGTGGCCAGTGATTTGAGATCTGAAATGGACTGTGGTGTGGCTGGTAGGCTACATCCATGATCCTCCGACAACAACTCCTGGACTATAATGTTAAAAAAACAAATGAGTTTTGGCTTCTCTATGCACAGAGATGCAACACAAACATTGACTAGTGTTAAAGAATTATTCTCATTATTTAAATGAATACATATATTTTTCCTTCAATTAACAAAGTCAAAAAGGCCAGAAATATAATTTCTAGCTGGCATAAAGATGGTGGCTTTGCAAGCTGATTGGTATTCCACAGCAAAAGCCAGAACAGGTATAGCCAGACACATCATACATTAACTCAATTCTACTTTTGGAAAATTATTTGTGTTCAGAAGGAAACAAAACCATTCTTTTACAGCCCTACAGATTGGTCCAAACTGGTCATTTCTTTCCCACTTACATTACAACTGAAGCCCACAAGGAAGCTTTTATATTACTTTTTAGAATTATTATATCCTTCAGGTTATTTAAGAGTGATGTAAAAATACAGTCACCCATGAAAATACAGTCACCCATGAACTCTGCCTCTGTAGCTCAGAGTCCGTCCCTCCCAGCCACATCAGGAAGTTCACAAGTATCGATAAATTCTCTAACTAGAACTTGGCTCACTCTCTCTCTATATATATACCTATATATGTATGTATGTAAGTACACAGAGAAGAGCACAAAAGAGAAGTCAAAACCAGAAAAATGAGTTTAAACCTACCATGACACTTACCACTGACCTTATGTGTGTGAATGAATATACCTAAATCTAAAAAAGAGGGTACAAAATATACACAAGTTTGGCTCAAAGAATTTTCTCTTCCCCCTTTTTTCCTCATCTTGGTATTTTCTTTGAAACAGGGAAAAGAGATTACTTCATTTTGCTACCCATGAAGAAACACGGGACACACAGATTTTTTGTAAAACATATGAATGTAAAAGCTTCCAAAAACAGCAGCAGAAAACCCAACTTAAGGCCCCTCCTCTACCAGCCAGTCTATTTTTCATTGGAATGTGAATTGTGATTGCCATTGTTACCAGAGCAAAGAGATGAACAAAGTGATTTGTCAGGGTCAAAGTTGCAGTGGAGAATAAAGAAAATATTTGGTAAAACTGATGGAGGAGAGAATGAAGGGCAAAAAAATTAACAAAAGAAGAAGCAGCAATCAAGAGGCAAATTTTATATTGTCAAGTCAACTAAGAGAAGGACAGGAATTAGCACATAATAATAAACAGGGAAAGAGAAGTGAGTTTTTGGTTTGATTGGTGAGGAAAAGTTACTGAAATTAAGAGGTAAGGTGAAAAGAATTCAATGAGATATGCAACACCATGCTGCATTTATGCAATACCTTGCTTTGCAGAAAGGACTCCAGTCAAAGCACTGCTACTGGATCTACTATGAGTCTTTGAATTTTTTCGTCTCTCTAGTGCATTCTAGGGAAACAATAAATATCTTATTTAGAAAAACAGTAGCCAACAAATCCTGTCATTAGGAGGAAACAATCTGGAATTTTGGATTTTGGTCTCAGAACAATGCTGCAGGGCCTAGAGCTTAATTCCATAGAAGCTACAGGCATGTGATTCTCCTAGAGTATTATTCTTCAGCCAAAACAGTCTTTGCAATATTACAAAGACTCATTCTGTCTCATTGCAATCACTTTACTGTAATCTCTCCCACCCACTACCCACAATGCATTTTTAAGACTTGCCTACTTTTTAATAACCTGCTGAGTGCCAATGAAGATGCTGCAGTATCCTGTAGAGAATATTGGCTGGAAACAAACTCAGACTTTCCCTCACCTTTCTTTGGATAGACTTCAAAGAGAAAGCTCAGACTCCTCTATCAGAGCTTCCAGAAGCCCTTTTAATAGCAAATACTGACTGTCAGGAATTAGAAGCAGAATGATCTGCTACAGAAGTCCAGCTCTTTCAAATACAGATCAGTGAAACCCACCAGATCACCAAGGTGCTCAGTTCTCACCAATAAACTAACACTCCAAGAGACCCAATTTGTAAGCACGAACAGAGGCTGAAATGAAGTTGGTACTTTGAAGAGCTTTGCTCATGCACAAAAAGCAATCAGTGCTGTGACTGCTCTATAGCAACCTAAATGAAGAAGTCCTATTGACAATCCTAAGGTTATCCTTCTCTGCTCTGACAAGCAGCTCTCCCCTCCCACTCCCCAAAATCAGAAGAAAATAAGAGGGCTTTGCTTCAGGGAAGAGCAAAACTCAGTCCTGAAGGTTTCATGTAAAACAGCACAGACCTTAACCCCAGAATAGAAGAATGATGAAGGCTTAGTCATCGTTAAGACACAAAGAAATAGCACAGCCATTAGGGGACAGGGAGACAAGATCTTGTGACAGCAGCACAGCTGCAGTCATTCACCACACTGCATGATCTGCTACTTTTCACCTACCAATTGGCTAGAAGGCTGATTACCTGCCCCTGGAAAGAGAAGGGTTCCCCCATAGAACTTAAAATAGGTATTTAATTAATTTTTCAAAATGCTGTTAATAGGTATCCCTCTGTACTACCATCAGCTAAGAAGCCTATGAGGAAGACTGAGCATGTAATACCTACACATAATAATACTGTCAGAATGTCAGTGGTGGATTTTTCTTGCAAGACACTAATTTGTTCTTTAAATACATATAACATGAAAATGAACAATAATTTCCATGAACAATGAAACACAGTTCAGATGATACACTGAGAGAATCTTACCTTATATTTAGTAATACTAGACTTAAGAAGGTTGACTTCCTCTTGAAGTTGTTTTAATCTCTCTTGAAGATACCTGAAAAAGAAATGTAATCCTTTACTTCATGTTACCTTCAAGTACTGCCTCAAGCAGTCTTCTTTACTACTTGGCATGTCCTCTCTTTGAACTACTGAGTGTTCTTTTCCCTCTGCAGTTCTGTGAGGGATATAATAACAAAATCTTACTGCTCTTGACCCCATAAAACTTTAGGTAGGGAAACAAATTGCATCAGAACAGGAGGCTGCCCTCCTGTTAGATTTGTCAAGCATGCTGCACAACTATTTTATATTGGTCCTCGGGTTTCTGGGGAGGAAAGCTAAAAGAATATATTTATGTCTAGAGGAAATAGTCAGGAAGCATTTATGTGTGTCCTCTGTACTTGAAGGCCTGTGAGATGGACACATGAAGATTTGTATATATGTCAACAAAAGACTCATCTATGCAGAACTTTTGCACTGCAATATCCATCACTTACTTGGCACTTCTCACTGGCAATCACAAAGTAGAAAATTTAACAGTATAGTTGAAAAATGGTACACAGTTAAATGAAACAGTACAGTTCTTTCTAATACAGTTTACGCACTTGGATTAGACAGTTATTTCCACATAGGAAAATATCTTTTTTATGTATAAAGGGTTTATAAAATATCCTCTTTCATGTAGTGCAATTGCAGTTGTGTTAGAGTTTGTGACAATTTAATTATTTTAGAGAAAAAAATTCACACCACTTTCAGGAGAGCAGGGGGCTTAAATTAATATAGAACTCTGTAGGCCACACAAAACTGAAAAAAACCCTGAAGCCACTGGGAGAAGTAATGCCTTTTGTATTAGACTTTCTTGCCTGAAGCATAAGTCTTTGCAAATGAAAAGTGTCTTACAAGTTCCATTTCACTTTAAGGTAATTGTTGACATTAAGGGAGGTACCTGCAATGGCTCTGTCAGTGACTCCTCTCTGTCATTCTTAGTGGAGACCATAAAACTTATTCTATTCCCAAGAAAGCAGCAAGAATATGTGGGTGATTTCACCAGCAACTTCTGTTGGCAAATCACTCCATAGTGACCACCTCTCCCTGTGGCAAAAATTATGCCTGAAAGTATTAACTCAGAGTACGCAAAGTCCCTGTTTTCAATCCTAGATTAGCCCATTACAGCTCACACTAGGAGTTTCTCAAGACACAAATTTTTAATATTCTTGCTTTTGGTGCCATACAGTGACGGGAATAAAAAGGTCTGAACTTCTCTTCCATTTCCGTGTTTAGCTCTATTTGGGAACATCACTGACATCTCTGTAGCCAAATACAACACTGGTAATTTTCTGCAGCCTAACTTTCTCAATATTTGCTGCTTGGTTACAGTACAAACAAACTACCACAATCTCTTAACTTGTATTCTTGCGTATATTTTCTTTAAAATTTTGTTGTGACTGACTTCCCGATGCTCCTATTACAGCAACACACTGTTTTTTCTCGGGAAATGGTAAGGTTTGCAATGCACTGACCTGTTCTCCATACATAAAGCATCTACGTCGATGATACGGTTTTCATGCCCTCCTAAGACATGATTCAGCTCCTGGTTTAGTCTGTCAGACTTATCTTGGTAAAAAGAACGTTCCTCTTTCACATCGTGTAACTCATCCAGTGCAGCCTGAAGATCATATCTGAGAGTCTCAATCTGAGAAGAAAGGAGAGCTGCATCACTGTTTTAAAATTTAAACAAAAGGTTACCTAGCATCCAGCCTGAAAACAGCAATAAGCACGTGTTTGAACAGGATTGATTTGGGACAGTGAGAAGTCTTTTCAAAGCTCATAACCCCAGGTACTTTCACTCTATTTTGGTAATATTTCATTTATTTAAAGTTAAGTGAATTTACCAGTTCAGATTTGTTTTACAAAAATTCTAGAAAACAATTAAAATTTACTAGCAAAAGAAACATCAATCCCTACTATAATTCTGCTACAAACACATTAAGCTCATCTTAGCATATAATTTCTAGGACTCCAGGAATTCAGTCAACTGAATAAGAACCTGTCAAATTTGGAAAATGAAAAAAAGGTCCGTAAGTGGGAATTTATACTAATTATGGAACTTGAGCAATGAAGTTCCACAGACCAGGAAGAAGAACAGAGAAAGTACAAAATGAGCCAGCATGAAGGCAACAGGGTGAGCTTTGCTATCAAACAGAAGGGTGAAGAAGTCCAGTATGAAAGATACTCAAGGACAAAGAGCTTCAAACTTCCAAGGAGATGAAACTGTGAGTGTGAGAAAAGTCTGCAATGAATTCAGAAGTCTCCATCCACACCTCAGAAAACATAGATAAGCCAGGAAGGACAACAGACCATTACAGACCTGAAAACAGGCCAGGTGATGAACAGAAAGAGAATAAGCTTGGGAACAGAGTTAGCAGGGAGGATCACACTGGAAGAAGACCAACAGCCTTTCCGGTAAGGCAAAATGGTGCTGCACTTGAGTGAGGACTGAGAAAATCAGAAATACACACCTTTCCTGGCCCACAGAAAGGCTCTCTCAAGGTGGAACTGATATTGGTAGGAACGAGTGGGAACAACAGAAAACACAGCCCCCCCAAAACTGCCCAGAATCTGATGTATCCATATTAGGGAAAGAGTCTGGTGAATAGGATGCTGCATGGTACAGTGTATTAACACAGACTTGAGGTGGGGAAAAGAGGTCTGATGTGAGAATTTTTCAGCAGAGGGGAAGAAATAGCTCAGAGGCAGGAAAAGAGGAGACTAGCAACACTTCTACAGAAAATTTGATTCAGAGACTATCTTTAGGAGATACGTCAGCCGCTGCATAGTGTGTTGAATACTTGTAACAGCTTTCACTAAAGGGTCCCTTTCACTTACATTCATTGACAATATTCAATTGCCACAAGTTGTAGCTGGAAATTATTGAAAAAAAAAGGAGAATCAATAATCTAGAGAAGGCATTTCTGAGACTAGGCACTCGTAAGCATGTTTAAATTAGTGCTCAATAAGGACTATTTAGGTAAAATCCCAACACCTTCCCCACTATCTGCAACGTTAATCACCTACCAGCCCCTCAAGCACAACAGAAGCCATTTACTTGCTACTGCACTAGCTCTGGAAAACATGAAAACTATATGCCCATTTAATTATTACCTGTTCTCGAGCCTTCTCCAACTGCTGAACAAGATCTTCTCGCTCATGTGCTGCGAAGTGACGAGCCCCAACTTCATCATCTCCAAGTCTTTGCTTTGCTATAGTCATTCGAAGGAGCTGCCATGACAAAAGCAGAATTTGGTAAGCAAGAGAACACAGGCTGCAGCAGCAGAGTACATCAGTATTAGAAAGAGTAAAGGTGTCCCAGATTTCAGCTCTTCCAGGCCAAAGAGTTGATATTATTTAAACCAGATGGAATCTTCTGAGCTGAGGGCTCAATCCTGTTCTCAGTGAAAAATTCCAGTTGAACAGTCAAAGCATCAACAGGAATTGAATCAGACCTTGCAACAACAGTCACTAGAGTATACAAATGATGAGAGACCAAGTAAACACAGACACAAGGTCAATGTTTTTTAGGAGTGACAGCAACTAATTCCAGTCAGACTAAAACTAGCGAATTACCAGAAAGCCTTTTTCATATGTAAATATTAAAATTGTCTGCAACAGAGAATTCTTCCTAGTTAATAAAAGTGCATCAAGTGGCTTGCCCAGCTTCATTTTACTTAATAACCCCTCTATACTACATCAGTGCAAAATTTGTATTAACAGCTGCTAAGACGTTTGCTTATGCATTAGTTTTTTAATCTACTCACAAAAGTTAATTCATGTCAAAAACAAAAAAATGGGCCAACAACAAAGAGTCTCAGCCAAAACGCTCCAACAGCTAATGAACTCATGAGCTTTGTGACTGCTAAAAACAGTCTAATTTGCATTAATACACATTTATGTTCAATACCCAAAGCAAAAAGCAATGACCTTTCAAAAACCGTGAAGTATTAAATGCCAATCTATAAGGCATTCAGCATTTACAGTTGTTTATACTGAGTACAACTAGGCAAGAGTGTTTCCTCCCCATGGCCTCATTTGTAGGAGCTCCACAGAGACTAGAGAAACCCACCACAGTAACCAGCCTGACTTTCCCTGTATCTTTGACTGCACCAAGGAATAATGTACATCATTATATTGCAGAGATAGGAAAAAAAAATCAATCTTCTGAAGTAGAAGATTGTAGATTAAAATCTGTCTTTGGTATTTATGGGATGCCAGTCACCATAGCTGCAATGTGCCAATTAAAATCCTGCTGATGCAAGACAGACTACCAAAATCATCCTCCTCACTTATTTCAGCTCCAGTTCAGTGCAAGCCACTGAAGCCAGTACAGTGTGTTCTGATAAGCAGTTCACTTGTTCAGGGGAAGCTGTGGCCGCAAAAGTAACTTGTTTTGGCAAACTGCATTTCCCTATCCCCACAGGGAAAATACAAACCAAACCACTGCACAGCTAGTAAGGCTGAATGGATCCTAGGAGATATAACTCCTAATAATTTCTTTATCAAAACAAATAAGTCAAAAAGGCAACCAGTAAATCCTGCAATAGCTTCATAGCTACTGGATTGGGGTTTTTTAATGCTAAAAGGCTAATGAACAAAAGGTGTGGTAACATGATTTAATTCAGCTGGAATAATTTAATTTCTAGAACCTCTCATGAGTGAGAAAGGCCACAGGGAAAAAAATGTAATACCATTTTGAGGTCTCAGTCTTGTCCAGAAAAGCTGGAAATAGGAAGGGGAATAACACTCTACTAATGCCTCCGATGCCTGCAGCAGAACAAAACTTCTGTGTAACACTCAACACCAGGCTGGGAACTGGACCAGAGCTGTCACTTGTGCACTATGACCAACTCCTCTCCAGCCCAGAAGAGGGTGAGGCATGAGATGCAATTATAACTGCAAGCAATTATAACTTGCAAGGTCAAACAGTCTGCCAATAAAAGGAGAACTCTTTATTTACTACTAACTTTGAGGGGAAAAAAAAAAAAAGAAGAAAAGCATGAAGTCTTATGAAAAGAATGCTTTCCAAATTCAGCCAGTAAAATCCACATTATTAACATACATAAAATAAAGTAAAATACCAAACCATAAAACTACAGAGTGCTTCTTCCAGACAGTTGGCCAATCAGAGAGTTGACAGGGCAGAACAGGCCAAGTCGTTTAATTCTGCATTGCGAATGTCTCATGAGGCAGCACCACCTGCTATAAAATTTTTCCCTGAAAATGCCGTGACCCAAAGATACACTGTTATGCCAGAGGTTTAAGGGTTTATTTCATATTAGTGCTCTGTTATAAACTTTATACACTTGCCCCCTGGCTGCTGTATTTTTATTTCTGTAATTCAGGAATCACTGAGGAAAGGAACGCTCAGCTTCGTTTTGCAGCTAGAGAATAGGTGAACACTGCCCCTCAGGATTCTGTGAACAGCATTTACAGCTGAGTGGATTTAAATTAATGGCACCTTACCAGAAAGAGCTCCTGTTTGTCAAGAAGCCATAGACTGTTAACCAAAAAAAAACCAGTGCTGCAAGCCACTAGTCTTTTTATTTTAGTATCACAGCTTTTTCTTAATAATTTTCAGCTAAACAAGCTTCACTGGGATAGCTGCTGTGCAGCCCAGGAGTCCACAGACAATGCCTGCACTGAAGCTGGACACTCCTGATTATCAATAAAACATGCAGAAGGAAAAGGGAAACAAGAACAACCACTAAATTCTCTGTGGAAGGCAGAAACCATCATGTTTAGCCACAGTCACTGACAGCAATCGTCTTCACCACGTTGACTACAAAAACTTAAAAAGTGGACCAAAACTATGCAAATGTGCTACCTTAAGTCCCAAAACACTGCCAAGTCTGCCAAAACACACACGCCACATTTAACATTTCCCACTGTTGCTGCATGAATGATTGTCTGCCTGGCCATAAAGAACTGGCAGTAACACCGCAGCCATTGTTTCCTGTGCACCTTCCTCCTGCTCAGCACCGCTCTCAGCAGCTTACAAAACCCATTCTTTGTGTAGGCAGGAATTCAAGGAAGGCAACTGAGTCATCTAGTCTTGCAGAAGTCTCCAGTTTCTCCTGAGCTTTCCATTTTTATCCTTTTACAAGAGAACTAGATTTCCTAACTATCTCCTTCTAATGTTTTAGTAATTGTTTTCAAGCATTGCTGCCAAAACATTAGGAAGGAAAAAGATTTACAGATAACTATCATAAACATAGAAGAGTTTTCATGTGTCAGAGCTTGTGAGATTGTGATCAATCATAAAAATAAACAGTCTTAGGTATCTGTTGCTGGAGCGCTGCAGTCTAACTATTGCTGTATTTTTCAAACTGCAGCAACAAATCCTTCCAGAGACTGTCTGAAGAAGTTCTATTATTTGTGCCAACAAAATTCTAGTTAAATTAGAGGAAAAAATTAGTCCAGTTAAACCAAATGCAAGCAATTTGTTCTTGCCTAACTGATGACTTAACATGATTTCAACAAGTAAAATGTCTCTGGTTTAAGGTCTCCTTGTTAATCCAAATGACTGCACCCTACTTGTAGCAAACATTAAAGCGGTGAAAAACAAGTCAAGCCATGAAAACATTTCCTTATCAATAGAGCTAATGTGTGATATTTAAAGAGGTTTTTTTTTTCTTTTTTAGTCCTGCAAAGCTCTTGCCACTCAGTGACAAAGCCTGCATGAGTCACCCCTGCTCAGACACAGGCAGAATTGTTCATCCATAAGCAGCTTCACTTGCTGCAAAAGCAGCTGTTTGTTCATCTCTTGCCAGAAGTAAGGCTGACGTAGACCAGCTGGGCAGGATGCCCTCCCTCACTTTGGAAAAAGCAGTGAGAAGGATGCAGGGGGAAAATGTAAGAACAAGCAAATTATGATAGGCCTTTGTTTTTGTATATACCATACATTATCTGGACTCCAGTGCCTGAAGTAGCCCAGCTGCCAGTACAGGAGAACTGATGAGCAGAACAGAATGGCTTCAGGAACAAGCCTAGAATTTTATCACTGAAGCTTGTGCGGAGAGAAATCTGACACAGGAGGAGAGTGTTAAATCCCTCAGAGAGATGGCAATGCTTTTTTAGGCACTTTGAAAAACAGCAACCTGACTCTAAAATAAGCTCTATTTCTCATTTACTAGGAAAGTGAATAATGTGTTCCAAAAATGAAAATCCTAGTCTAAATTAATCCGTGTCTGATGCAGCTCTTTCCTCTGACTCTTTATTTAGTGATGCACTATTATGCACCTTTCAGAGATGGGCAGAATAACTCTTTTTGTACTTTTCCGTTTGTTTTGAGGATCATGGATTTAAATTCATGCTGAGAATACAGATGACCAGCTAATAGCAAGTTAACCCACAAAGGTGAACAGAAACAAAAAAGTAGGCTTTGTGCTACCAAGATCATATTACCTCATAATGAATTAGAATAGGTGCATAACCTTGATATTTAAATATATTGTAATTTTACTGCCTTTGTGTTCTGTTTGTACCTACAAACCCTTGCTATCTATTCAGGACTGGCTTGGGAAAGGCTATATGGCATACTTTTGGTGCTGTGGAACTGCACAGCACTGACTTCTACACTGTAATACAGTTCAAACAGTAACATGCAAATGAAATTAAAGACTGGGAAACCTGATACCACAAGACATAAAAACTAGTCTTCGAGGACTTGAGCAAGTTACAATGAATGCTATGCACACTACAAATTCAGGTCTCACTTGACCCTTTCCCAGCTCCCTGAACACCTTCAGGGGAGTTCTTTGTGAAAAACAATTAATAAAGCTGCATAATCACAATATACTTATGTTTAAAAGAAAATAAATAAACTTAAATGGAAAGAAAACCCCCCATCTGACTGATTAAAAGTCACACCATTTTTATTTGCATTTTAAAATCCCATGATTTTAAAACTGGAGTTGAGGGAGGGAAGTTTTAATTAATTATTTGTTTCAATTTTTTACTTTGTTAACCACCTCGACTCTCCAATTCAACCTCTCACTAGTTTGATCTCTGAATGTACTTTTGCATTAAGCTCCAGCTGTGAATGTTACACACATTTGGCTCGAGTTTAAATATTTCAATTAATGGAGACAACAGGAGTTTGATTAATACCAAATGGCAGATTTTGAGCAATGTTCCATATAACTTGCTAAATTTAGCAATGAAATAAATTGGTTATGTAAGGGTAATGGGATGAGGGCTTAATACAAAGCTCACTATACATGTCTGTGATCAACTGCTCCATATTTTTAAGGGAAAAGTTATGGCTGCTCTGGTTTTATCATCTAAAATTTTGCATTTACAGTGCAAAAAATTAAAAATTATCACATGATGAAGACATGCTTATCTGTACTTCTCTGTAAGAAGAAATATCACTAATAGAATATATTTAAAATAAAAAAAAAAAAAAAGGAAAAAGAAAGTGTGAGAACATTAAAGCAAGGCCAGGTACAAAATACATAGCTAAGGACAACAGAGCAAAAGCAGCATACAAAAACATATAATAAGCTGCACTTACTGGTATCCTGTACAAGCTTCTCTGGTTCTACTGTTCTAAGCATTTATTGTAATTAAAGTATTCTAAAATATTCAGATACAGAAGTTCTGTATGCCATTGGTTTATTTGTTTTCCTAAGAAGTAAATGCAAAATCCCAGCCCAGTTTACACATTCCATGCCATTTAATGATAAAAAAAGTTTGTAATACCTTATTGTCCCCTTGTACTTCTCCCAGTCTCTGCTGAAGCTCTCTAATCTCTTCTCCAAGGTGTTTATTTCGATCTTGAGCCTCACTCAATAGTTGAGCAAGATTTGCCTAGAAAAGGAGTAAATATCAGTCATAAGTCAGTGCCTGTGGAGAGAAATGCAAGTGGTGATTGAAAAGAAACCCTAGAATTACTTCTTAACTGCCAACAATCTTTACTCTTATTGTTGTTGGTACGCAGACTTCATGCTTCATTAGAGAGATAACAACAAAAGTCACCCGGGTTCCTTTACCTTTCATAGAAAATACAAACAGTATGTGGGGACACAGACTCCCAGAACAGCACACAAACCCCAAACAAGACAGATGATAATGTCTATGCTAGTTCCAGTATCTTGGCTGGTTGGAAGAACAGAATGCAGAGTTACTTAGACAATATTTATATAAAGCTGCCAAAATATTAGTTTTAACTTGCATATAATTAGACAAAAGGCACAGCTGAGAAATAACTATGATACAATTAAATTCCTTAAGCGTTTAGAGTAGATTTCTAGCCAGTAAAGAGGATGTCAGCCAAAGTCCCTGCCCCTGTACCATGGATTTGTAGTAGCACAAAACTTCAAATGTGACCTGATTTGTGTTGTTATCTAGCACAGATGCTTGAAAAATAGAAGTGAAAGCTAGAACTTCAAAACAAACACCACCACCATCATCCCCCAAATAATCAGGTCAAAAGTTATCATTCACATTAACCTACTAAGTTAGCAGGGCGAGCAGTCTGGTCTATAATTTAACAATTAAATTCCATCAGCTTGATTGCTACCAAAAAATAAATGCAATCTCTTCCTTTCCTATTCATGATGCCTGAAAATGAGCAAATACTACAGATAAATTTATTGTATTTTTATCCTAACAATGTCTCACAAATACACAAGCATTGACTCAACACAGGAAAAGCCTACTGATGACATGTCTTCTAGGAGTTATAATCATATGGCTAAGGTGCAGCCTTTTAAGACATTGCCTATGGACCGCTCTGCGCATCATTCCTTGCCATAAATCTCAAGAGTATAAAAAGAAATTAAAAAAAGGATTTTTAGATCTTCTAAGCATGACTGGTAAAGCCTCATGAGTCAGTATGTCTGAGCTACCCTTCCATGTACTCCCTGGATTGAGGCCAATGCATCAGCTGGCCGTTCCTAGTTATTTTGTGATATTTTAGGTTCAGTTTTAGATTCCCTACTCCCCACTTGCTGTGCTTCTCTTTCAACTCCCCCATTTCTCTGTTCTGATAACTCTCTTTCAGTCTTGCTCTTTTACCCAGTCATTCTCACCACCACTTGACAGTCTCATAGGATGTTTTTGTGAGCTTTATCTTTATAACTTATACACTATCAAACCAACAAGATATCTAATAGCCATTACTGCAATCTTGCCCCTTGTCTGCTAACAACTGTTACTTCCACATGTCCTGCTTTGTATTTCAGACAAATATTAAGATGAATCTATTAACGTGGATGTTGACATGAACATAGCTGTGCAGGCATCTGACCATTTGCAGGATTAGACTATTATATATAATCAACTGCAATTTTTGTCCACTACTATATGAAGAAGCCAACTCCAAATTCCTGTTGGTCTAAATCAGCAAGAGTTTCAGACTTTTAAATAGGAAAAATAACTTGAGAAACTGACACATCCAATTTGATGAACAACAAGCCTAAGTCACTTCTGTACTTCCAATGCTTTGAGATGAAAAGTTCAGAAGAAAGCAAAGTAAATTTCCCACCGTTTAAAGCATTTTTTAAACTAATGACAAACCTGAAGACTGCAAATAAATATTTTGGGAAAAGAGTATAACAGCAACTCCCCTCCCCTATACATAGTCAACTACAGGGCCAAAACTAAGCTTCCTCTAATTTTATTTTCAAGACAGCAACCATTCAAGCAATGCAAAAGGTTTCTCAAGTATGCTTTGGTGGAATGATTTTTTTCCTACATGTTAAACAAATGTGTAATAGCCATTTACACAATGAATAAATAAAGAACCTTCAGAACACATTCAATCAAAATTAAAGGTACTTCTTATAGGCTCTTTAAAAGAAAGAAGACAAAGGACCCATGTTTGCAGGAAATTGTATTTAAACTGAAGTATCTATGGCTACTGCTTAGACGCAATTTTTTAGTTTTTTTTTTTTAAGGAAGCTGACTTTCAATAAAGCCTGAGTTAGTTAAAAGGAACATGATTTGCACAAACTTCTCTGATACACTTCTATTTATAAAATCCCTTTTTATGATGAATTGGAACAACTCCTAACACTGCAATAGCACATGTAATTTCAACACCTGGAAAGAACTCAATCTCACTAATCAGTGTTTACAACCACAACACCAGGATTTTAGCATCTGTAGTCAAAACCTGGCTCCCAGTAACTGCAGGAAAGGCATTACCATGCCTATACTAAATCTTCCTGCTCTGATTTATTTCCTTTAAAATCATTTCTCTGGGATTGCAATTCTATGCTGAATTTTATTTGCCAGTCATATAAATGACTTAACATGACAAAAACCTTTATATTTGAGATGGAGATTTTGGAAGAAACTTAAAATGAAGAATTTTAGACACCAAAATAAACCAGCCTTGTTTAAGTATGCCAAGAGCATTACAATGAGCTAAGTATAGACTGGCTCCTTACTGCAAAGCTTGTATTATACTTCTGTTAAACTCAAACAACCAAGCTATGTCACAGAAGTAGTCTCCAGCAATTACTCATTTCTCTGGCTTAGAGGTTCCATACAATGTATAAGTTAGACTGTTCTGAGTTTTAAAGGTTTTGGCAAGACCTCATTAAAGCTCTCCGTGAGACGTGGATAGAAGGAGAAATATTTGATTTTCAAAAGTGCTCTACCAAGCTTAAAGAGAGCCAGCCAAGAGGATATGTCGAACAACACCTGGATTTGGTACCATTTCTTTGGCATATATAAGAAAACATACCATATGGTTGAAAGATGATAAAACTAACAATGGAGGACCGGCTTCGTGAACCTGCAAGCATTTATTTTTTGAGGAAAGGGGAGAAATCTACGCAAGGACAAAGGCAATTCATTTTTCCACTTGGCAACTTCTTTTCAACATTCATAGAACAAACACAAAATTCACTTAGAAATTCAAGACAAGTTACTTCAGCAGACAATAAAGCTCATATCACTTACCTGTGCAACAGAGAACAACTCCCTGAAAATTAGCCAAATTCAGCTTCTCTAGACTCAATTTCTTCAACAGTTTATTTTGATTTTAGGTGAAGCCTTAAAAAAAAACTCCTGAAACTGTCAAAGACTTTACTTCTTGCACTCACACTATGCAAAACTAACTCTAAAGTAGTGATGAAGAGAGGTTTCTGAGCCTTGAGTAAAAACAGTGAAAGACCCAGATGTGAACACCTTTCTGCTAGCTCATCTTGTCTTCCCTCTGCAACAGTCTGCAGCAGTGGAACCTCTTTCTCCTACTCTCTATCAATGCAACAGTTTCGAACAGTAAATAACATATTGCTTCCTTCCTGTCTCTGATTAACTACCCTGTATTAGAAGATCTTCCAGAGCTCCATCCACATTCAGTTTCTGGCAGGTACTCTGGAGCCTCTGCAGCATGAGGAGATATTTGTTTTACATCCACCATGGGAAGATTCTATGTATCATAGGCTCATAGAACAGTTGGAAGGGACCCATAAGGATCATCAAGTCCAACTCCCTCCACCTCACAAGACTACCTCAAACTAAGCCCTGTGACAAAGGGTGCTGTCCAGATGCCCTTCCAGGCTGGGTGCCGTGGTCACTTGCCTGAGGAGCCTCTTCAAGTGCATGACCATCCTCCCAGTGAACCATGATCTGAGCACAGTCCAAACCTCCACTGCAGTGCTAGACATAGGAAACTGTTCCCATACTCCTTTCTCTTCTGACCAAAAGCAAGTGCAACCATAGCCAACAATTCCAGCAGAAGTTAGGAAAAAAGGAGAAAAAGACTAATGTGAGAGTGCTGAGTGGGAAGTGCCTACCTTTATTACATAGGGGAAAAAAGCACCATAGATCAGAACAGACCATGGAGTGAAAAATTCAGTGGGATGGGACCTCATCCTTTTCCACTCAGACTTTATTAAAATTTCCAATTTTTGGGGATAGAAGGTGGAAGAGAACCTTACATTTTGTTACAGATGAGCATTTGAAACTACTGACAAAAATAAATATTTATTACCATACACCAATGAATACCTGTCAGGTAGCAACAGATCTTTGCTCACTACTGACCAACAACCCAAGAAGAAGGAGACACACACACCAAAAAAAATCTAGCAAATCTATGCAAATCTAGCTATACATACACACTGTTATTTTTCTTCACACCACTTTAAGAATGATGGATAGTAACAGTCTTTAATATAGCTCTCAATTCTCTTGCACATAAATCTTATCCGACACTTAAAGGAAAAAAAAAAAAAAAAGGACTTTTTGCCTTTAGGGTACAGCCTGAAAAAGTAATTTGGCAAGGGGAAGGAAGGAAGAAAGAGGAGGACACTTCCAACATACCTTTAGAGTTTAAAAGTATTTTTAAATACAAACAAGCATTCCTATACTGCAGTTTACAGTCTTCTCTGTTTCAGTCACACCTCCAAACAAAGAAGAAGACTGAATTATAGGGCTGACAGAAAAAAGGTTTGGTGAAACATTAAGCACACTTGATGGGTGTCACTGACCACAGATTTAAGTGCAGTTTCTCCTCCAATGCATTCATATGATTGCAATGGCTGAATTAATACAGAAAAGCCTGCTTTGCTTATCAACTACTACTGTTCACTCCAAGACAGAGGAACTGATGACATGCCCTAGCACTGGCTTCCCTGCAAAAAATTCCCAAAATTTTTGTATTTTTCTCTTTAAGTTGAAAAACCATGTAAAGAAGACTTGATATGGGTCATAATTTCCTACCAAAAAAACAACAGCAAAAAATCAAAGCCTTGCCAAGCAGTCACTTGACATAAGAGAAGAAAATCCTCTCCTCCTCTGAGTATCTGCTGCTCTGAGAACCAGGCAGGAATCCCATCATAGAAATACACCAGACAAAACTTGATAAGGCTCTGCAAAACAAGAAAGACTTCCTCACACTCACATACCTTCAAGAAACTCAGCAATTGGAATTTTTGTAGAGCCAATTAATAGAACCAAAAAAACCATTTTAGGAGCACACATAAAATAAATACTCCTCTCCTCCTTTTCAACCCATCTTCACTGTGTTAGATTAGGATGGTGCTCTACAGGGCCAAACACTGCCAAACACACCTAGAGCATTTGCTGGAGCCTGACAAACTTAATCAAGATAACATCAATACACACTTCTTTATGAGGCCAGTTTTTGCAATACAGCTTATTAACACACCTAAGTGGCAACCCAAGCTGTCAGTATGAAACACCAGTGTCATGAGAAACTGGCAGAAGCTCCTTCACTGTGAAGGTTCAAAAAGTTACTTCTGTCCCCTCATACTTCACATAGTCATCAAGTTTTTGTTGATGGCAGGTGAACATGATCAAAGAGAAATTATTAACTTGTCTCTCTAGTCCATTCAGGTAAGACCCAGCAACCACAAGAGCGATTGTACACATCAGGTCTGAATAGCACTCCAAATTTTGACAAAGGACTATTCACATCTATTAGAATGAGCACTTCTTCTCTCCTAACCTTCTCTCCTGGACTTTATTGATGGACTTGGCAGTGTTAGGTTAATGGTTGATTCTATGATTCTCTGTTTACTGCAAAACCTATCTGCTGAAGAAACAACACTGTCACTTCACAAAGCCTGGCTCCGAACAAGTTCTAGGTTTTTCAGCTAACAAGTTCTAGGTTTTGCATAGTGGCTAACAAGTGTGCCTAACAAGTTCTAGGTTTTACACACTGCCACCTGCTGTGATCAATAGAACAGAAAATTTCAGTGCCCAGAAAACAAACTCTCTCTCTGGGCTATGCTTTTGCAGCAGGCACATTTTGA
This sequence comes from Pyrocephalus nanus, assembly GCA_038380795.1. Taxonomy (NCBI): domain Eukaryota; kingdom Metazoa; phylum Chordata; class Aves; order Passeriformes; family Tyrannidae; genus Pyrocephalus; species Pyrocephalus nanus. Next base: position 55,614,023 of record CM076264.1, on the reverse strand, counting down.
GATCCATGAGAATATTGCTCTTTATGTTGCAAGGGCAAACAATGTCTGTTTTCCAACTGCTATGGGAATCAAACACTTGTACCTACAAATCAGAGTAAAGCGCACAGGTCTAAGCTGGGCACATGCATAACGTTTTTCATCTTCAATCCCTCTGAAGAGAAGAGGAAATCACATTAATCATCACAGCAAGACTGTGAGATAAATACAAAATGATTGCTTACCCTGTAGTGTATTTTATCTGAAAATTTTATCTCACAGGACTCTGAATGCAGCTTTTGCACCTTAGCACAAGGCTAGCAAAATTTCCTGAATTCATTAATTAACAAGAAATGGTCACACTAGTAATTTTTTATGATGATGTGATAGAAAAAAAATAAAAGGAAGAAAGAAAAGTGATAAGTTCATCCGTGAAGTTTGTTTTAGAAGTGAATTGTGACAGCTGAGGACAGTGACCTAGAATCTGGAAACGAAAAGGATCAAAATGGGTCAATTTATGTTATATCACAACATACTCCTGTCTGGAACCTCTGGTCCTTCTGATGTTGTGCTTGCCCCAAAAAGCCATGCTTGTGGACTTACTCATTGGCAGGAGACAAACTGTCTGACCAACATCTCAGCGAGTGGGTACCATGCTGTGATACCAATGCCCCTTGAAGCAGTCAGAGTCTGGGTTTTGAATGAATCCCCTTGGGACACCTATGGATAACTATAACAGCATTAAGGATCATGACCTTCAGGAAGGATGTATGCAGGTTCTCTGGTGAGACTTTCTGCCTGGTGAGAAGATTAGTTATTGAGCTGTGCTCTGTACTAGGACTATGTCATCATTATGTTATGAGACTCGGTACTAGAAGCCTCAAAGATGGTTCTATGACCATGGGCCCCCCCTCTAAGGCTCAACAGCTGCTTGGGAGACACAGGATCCACTTCACTACATGAGGCAAAAGGATCTTTGCCAATAGGCTGACCAACTTCATAAGGAGAGCTTTACTCCAGAAATTATGTGGAAGGGAATAAGGAAACTTGGGATAGGGTAGACAAACCAAGAGGCTGGGATGATGGGAAGAGAAGAGACATAGCAATTCACAAAGAAACTGAGCTGAAGTGTAATTCCTTTGACCATAGGCATGTAGAGAAGGAAGTTCCCATAGAACAGCCTCGTGGGAAAGCTCTCAAGCCACAGAACTAGCATACTTGGATGCCCCTCAGAGGTCTCTAATGCATGCAGCACGGGGAAGAAAGACTGTGTGCGGTTACAGGGTTACAATCTCACTGGGATCATGCGGTAGTGGTGCAATAGCTCACAAAACTGGAGTGCTGTGATGGAGGGATACAGACCCTTTAGCAAAAAGGTGAGAAAGGGTGTTGTCCTTTATATGAGAGTAGCTGGAATGCATGAAGCCCTGCCTTTGGACAAGTCAGGAGTCAGCTGAGAGCTTTTGGGTCAAGATCTGTGGGCAGATCAATGTGCTGTTGTACTTGGTATCTGCTCTAGATCAGGAAGTATTAGTTAAGGCCTTCTTTACACAACTGGAAGAAACTTCACAATTCACACGCCCCGGTCCTCAAGAATGATTTTAGCTACTTCAGTACCTGCATATATCTGAACACCATCCCCTCGCCCTTTTTTCTGTGAGAGTCCTCAAACACTGGAACAGGTTGCTCAGGGAGGCTGTGGAGTCTCTATCCTTGCAGATAATCAAAACCAGACTGAAAATGCTCCAGGGCAACCTGCTCTAGGTGGCACTGTTTGAGCCAGATGATTGGACTAGTTGATCTCAAGAGCTGCCTTCCCACCTCAACCACTCTGTGGTCTTGTAATGTTTAGTTCCATTTAATTTGATTTCTTATACATTTAAAATACAAATATAAGGCCTCAACAGTGAACATATGCATTGCAGCTTTATTCTTGACACACAGGCCCAGTGAAAACCCATTTTCTCCAACTGAGTGGTCTCACTGAGATCAAATTAAGCAAAGCATATTTAGGACTGTGGCCCAGCATAGTCCTTTTCCTCAACATGCATTTTACTTCACCTTTGTTTATTCAAAAGATCTCATTTGTATTAAAAGAACTTTCATTTCACATAGAAGGTCAAAGGTTCACCGATCTGTTAGTCCAATGGAAAAGTTTCTCTCAAATTGAAGGAATATTGAAAATTTAGCAATATAGATGAAATTAATAGGCAGAATATATCAAGTTAGAAATCTTAACAGTGTTTCTTCTTTAAGTTTCCCAGTGTGGCAACACTGGCCAAAAGACATCTAGTTAATTGCCAATAAAATGTCCTGTATCACAGCTAATGCATATAAATATATATCACTGCAGAATGGTTGAATGACAGAATTTCTATGTATATAGGATGCTCAACAGAGGCTATGTAGACAAGAGCAACATTTTAACATGTCTTTCAAAATGAGGAGTGTCTGTTGTTTACCATCTCTGGTGAATTTTAACATAAAAACCACTCTTCATTATTCTTATCTTTCTGAGACATTTCACCTCTCCATTACTCACCCAAAAATTACCCTAAACCTGACACCATAAGACATAAAAAAACTACCTTCAACCACAGCATTTAATTGAGAGTGTTTGGCAGAGGGAGTGGGTGAGTGGGCCAGGAAAGCACCGACAACTCACAAGCTGTGATAACAACAGTAATGGTTAAACACCCAGTGTAGGAAAAGAGATTTCAGTAGCAGTTTCTCATTTGCTTTGCTGGTTGGCAGAAGGCAATACACACAGAGCAGTCTTTGGAGAGAATCACCACAGAATCATAGAGTTGTTTAGGTTGGAAAAGATCAGAGATGCAAATACAACTTTGAGAGGAAAAACACTGCAGGCACTGCACATTAAGATACTTTTAAGTAACACTTAATTTTGAGTTTGGTGCTGGCCAACAGAAAATGCCTGGTTTCATGATATTTTCACAAAAAAGATGAAAATTCTGTGTTGCAAAACAGGATAAGAAGGCACAGTGTGGAAAATAAGACATTTTAAGCAGTCACAAAGCATAATTGATAATAAAGGTGAAATATAAAACCAAGAAAGAAGAAGGCAGTAGCAATTCCGACCCACCTATTACATTTAAGTTCTGGATTGAAATTTCGGCAATAATTTCTCAGCTGTGGCAAACAAACACAACACATAGCAAATTGATCAGCATATTATGTTTTCATCTCATTCCTGACCATGAAAACATGCCCCTTTGTGTCACACAAAATTCATTGGAGGACCAAGGTCTCATTTTATAAAGTGACTGGGATGACAAACTTCTCCCAGCAGGCAGCAAGGGTTCTGGGCATAAAGGGAATGGAAGAAACACAAAAGGGCACAGAGAACCTCACTCTTTCTTAGGTGAGAAAATGCTAAAAAATGTATGTACAGTAATAATGGAAAAATATTCATAACTTTCTTTTATTATTCTCTGATGCATTTCTCAAAGCAAAACTATACTCTTCTTCAGAAGGGTTGCCCTAACTACTCTAGGTTATCCACCTTGTATGCTACAGACACACTTCTCAGGAAAATGAAAACTCAGGAAGTGCACTAACAGTCTATTACTGTACAACCTAAAGTATATATTGTTCCTGGGGGAAACCTATCAATGACCCCATTTGAAGACAAGATTTTCTTCCTTTCACTGCTATCTAGCATGAATACATAACTTTCTCAGAAAAAAAAAAAACAAACCACCAAAATTCCTAGGTAGATTATTAAATCGTTTTCCAGGCACTTGCCGTGGTAAGACAAATTTCCAACACTTAATATAATCACAGCTTCTGAACTTAGACTGAATTTGGCTAGTATTTTAGAAACAAGTGCCAGTTTTATTTGTTTTGAAAGATGAATGATTAATTAGAACAAATGGCAAATCTCCCTTCCTACTTATCTCTGTAATGATCCATATAGTGCCTTGGTTTTCTTCCTTTCAATTGTATATTCCTCAGCAACACTCAGAATGCACAAACTTATATCTGGTCATAAACTTTTATTAGAATTCTGTTGAAATAACAGAATTTCAAATAAATTATGCTAAATAATGAGGAAGTTAAATGATTCTACACTAAGCCACTGACTTCTTGGCAGCTATTTGTTTAAGTGCCTGAAGGAGTAATTATATTGCCTCTGGAAGTTTAGTTTAAAACAACCAAAACCCTAAGCCCTAAATTTCAAGAAAATAGCAAGAACTATATGCAAACTCCCAGGGAAAGGATGATAAGTAAAACTACTGATCCATTAAGAGAATGTAATAATCATGTTTTAAACATAGTTAGAAGACTTTCAGAACTAGCAATTACAGCAACAATTTCTGTTCTTTTAGATTGTCCTCATCTCCCTGCTCCACATATTGTGTTTTGGGTGCCATTTTTCTCTAAAAATTAAGATAATTTTAAGAATGTGACAACCAACATTCCACAACAGGGACACACAACGTGAATATCAAGGAACAAAAATGCATGTGAGGAGGCAAAAAGTTTTTCAGGGGAATCATAAAATGCAATTATCATTGTTTTAGCATTTATTACTCAGAGTCCAAGTGGCCTGGGAGAATACTTAATGGAAAACAGCACTTACAACAATAAATTAACAATTATGGAATGCAGACAACGCATTCCCTGATTACTTTTAAGTATGGAAAGTCCTGTCACAAATCCATTTTAGGACTCAATACAGAAGGATAAACAACAAGGAGACCAATCTCTGTGCACTGACCAATTTCAGTCTCAGGTGAACATGAAAGCAACAGACATATATTCTAATTAATGATAGTTCAGGTATTTCAGAGTGAAACGTGTAGAGAAAACAGAAGTCACAGCTTAAAGACTAAGCTTTTCAATAGACAGATTATCAGATTTCTTCGTTAATATTTTTACTCTTTTGTAAAGTACTTTTGTAGTAGATAAACAACATCAACCGAAAAATAAATCCTACCTGTTTCCTCTTTTCAGGTGGAAGCGATGGATCCCCATCCTACAAATAAATGGACATATTCTATTGGCAACTTATTTCTCAAACCAGCAACTGTATTAACTCTGTGGATCAAATTTTAAAACATGTATTTAAACTAAAATGTTATCAAAATTGCTTCTAAAACACTACTGGTGAATACCAGTAATATTAACTTCAACTCAAAAAGATTTCTAAGGCTGAGGATTTGTTTACATTTCTAGAACAGCAGGTCATTACAAATTGATGTTGAATTATTTTTCATAATGGTACATTAAGTTGCTGTGGAATAATAATGCTGCAGTCAGTTTTTAAATAGAATTATGACTGAAAGTAATTTCCTCACAGCACGCACTGTCTTTTTGTGTCTTATATAACAAGCACTACCTCATCAATGCAGAACAAATGAGTAATAATATGATCAGGGCAGTACAGCTGCAGGACTACTGTAAACAAGTACCTAAACTTTTTTTCAGCAGTCATTATGGACTTCTTTCCATTTTTTTGAGGTTCATCTTTGTCCCCCAATCATACAGTGTTCATAAAGAACAACCTACAATCAGCTCCCGATACTTCTTTTTCAGAGACTGGTGTCGTTCCCGCAACTGGTTGGCCATAAGCTTGTACTGGTCTCTTTCCTGTTGACAGGTGTCCAGCTCTTTGGAAAGGATCAGCAATGCCTCCTTTTTACTTTCAAGCTTCCTTTTGCACACCAGATACTGCAGAAGAGAAAAGAAACATAAATGTAATAAGCCATTTCTACCCCAGCCAGTACTGGATACAAGAGCCTCAAGTTCTCTCAAAAGAATGGAGGAAGACTCTGCACAAAATCAAAGTCTGCCACAGGTCGTCTTAGCTAATTAACTATATTCATGAGACAGATATTTGCTGTATTGGAAGCCTGAAATAATTTGTAAGGCTACATGTTCACCTGATCAGTGTGAGTTAGAGAAACTTGGCAATTTGAGTTTCTCCTTTTTTTCCTCATATGCAGTAGTATGAGAAACCTTGCAATTTGACCAGCAGCCCTGGGAAGGCTGCTAGAAGGAAGAAGCATTTGCAAATTCCCTTTTCTAATTGTGTTCACAATACCCAGCTCTCAGGTAGCAACTAAACCTTCCCACTTCACTTCCCACTGCCCTCCTGTTCCCCACTACCAGCAGTGTCCTTCGGGCTCTGAACACTGAAATGGGACCATGTTACAGGAGAAGGGGTAGCTTAAGTGTTTACCAAATTTACCTTGAGTCTGAAACGATTACAGTCTGATACCCTATTGACACAGATAAAATAAACTTAATTACTGTGTGATACAACAGGCACGTGCTTATTGAGGCAAAAGAATAGGAAATAATGGAAGAACACTGCAAGCACCTAAATGGGGAGGGAAGGCAGAGGTGAACCTTCCCCTCCAACCACCGCCTCTCATGTAGGGCTCATGCACAAAGCAGAGCAGAACTTGCAAATCTAAGGTGTTCTGCATTAGCCTGATGTGCTTCGCTGCCTTTCCCCACTGAGAGGAAGAGAGTAACGTGTATGTCATCCTCAGTGTTACCTATCAGAACTTTCAGCTAACTTCTTTCCCTTAACGTGATGTTCAATCAGCAGATTCTCCTCACCCATCACTGGACACTGCTCACGCTAAAGCATTTATTTCTATTTCTGATGTTACTGACATACAACGTGGCACTAACTACTTTCTGAATGTGCTCTGCAAGAGACCAAATACCACAGCAGTCATGAAAACAATTTATAGTTTCATTATATCCTCTGACAAGAATACTTTGTCATTATGGGCTCTTGCACAAAGCAAGAGCATCAGCACTTCCATACTTTCAAGTCAGTGCTGTTCTTTGGGACAGAAATCATTATTTGTATGTACTACTTGCTTGGAATTAACTTTGTTAACCTCAATTTCAAGTAAATGAGAAAGGGAAAAGTGAGTTGGTTGTATTAGTAGAGCCAACCTTTTCCAAAAATGGTAAATGCTTAGTTGCAAAAAAGTGGGAAGGGAACGAGAAAAGCAATTCCAAGAAGGATTTGAACTTTCAGAAAGGACACTTCCACCTTGGCTTAAGTTTATTTCTGGCAATATTGAAGTTGAAATCCTGCCATAAATTTTCTAGATTATGATGCCTTGGCATCAACAAAGGCAACTGTACCTATGTACTTATGTCCTTACTGATACCTTACACAAATGTCAAATCCCCTGATAAAGCACTGAAAGGTATCAGAAGCTAAACTTTAATATTGTCAGCAAGTGAATATAGTGACATGGTAAACTGCTTCAAACTTGATAAAATAATTCCTTCCCTTATAGTGAACTATTTACCTCCGACAATTTCTCTTCTTCTATTTCCAGTTTCATCCAATGTCTTAGTAACTCTAAAATATGCCTTCACTAAATTGTTTTCAAATACTAACAATCTGATAGAGTAATTGCAAATAAAAATAAGTAAAAGCAAACCTCACAGTCACTTCAAGAAAACCCAACAGCCTAAAGCCCTGAACCAAGTAGCCTGTCCTGTTCCTTTAACCAGCAGGAAGAATGCAGCTGGTTTATCAGCCAACACCTGCACAATGTACACAGTGGGAGTGGAAAGAAGCCAAACATCTCCCCTTAATACACCCACAGCACCAGCAGGTGCCTCCAAGCCTTGCCTCCAGTGCTGGTGTATGAAGGAGTGTATGAGAGTCGGAAGTGAACTGGAGCATATGGACAAGACTACAAAACCCAGTACTTATCAGGCAAGAAATACAGAGGTAGCCCCAAACAAATCTTGCTTCTGCCATGAGTCACAGCCCTCCACGAAGAACACATTCAGAGCATAAAAGAAGGCTTCACCTTTCACAGCAGCACTAATGGGGGCAAGGGAATTCTCCACTACTAGGCTGTGGATAACAAACCACACACAGATTGTGGGGGCACTTGTGTTCAGGGTCTAAACGAAAAGGAATAATTACGTCCTCCTTGTCCAAATTATATTTTAACTTGATGAATTACACACTGATGATGTGCTATACGGACAGAAGGGGCTTGGCATCTCCCATCAAGGTACTGTTTGCATTTTACTATAAAAATGACCACGTAGAAGACTTTTGGAAGCCATTTTTGCCTTTTGCACATACTGATTTTCCCAAATAAATGCAGTAATAATGTGACAATTTTTTCCCACGGGCTTGTGGTACAAAAAACAATAAAGCCAAGGCATGTCTGTGGAATTCGGTTATTCGACAGAGCTATGTTTGCAGTTCCCCTTACCATTTTTGAAGGTAAAACAAATTTTACAAATACAGACCTCAAAGAGGTTATGCAATAAATGTGTTTCTGAATTTTTTTAAAAAAAGTAGCAATAATGGCTGTAAACTGACCTAACGACTGGACACCAGAAATGGAAAACAACTGAGTCTCGTCAACAATTTTCTTTATATGGACAACTAAGTGCAACAAAATTGGTATGCTGTCAAAAGGAACATAGGAATGTGACAGTCTTTTTGGAGCAATGTAAGTAATAATTCTCAAACAGTCTGAAAAAAGTATTCAGTAGCTGCTGCTGGCATTCACTCCTATAGAGATTTCTTCTTCTGTAACTGAAGGAAAGCCGACATCTCATGTGCGGTCTATCAGTGAGACAAACTAGTGAGTTCTGTTATGCACTATAGTTACTATGAAACATTCTAATGGTCTTCTATTTCTTTTTAACTAATGTTACAAAATAATCTATGAATTTAAAAAGCAAGGGTAAACAAGAACCAGCTGCTATACTTTCAATCTAAAAGCTACAATATACAACTTTACATATCTGTCTAGTGACTTTCATCTACCAATTTGCTGTTATCTGCAATAAAGAAAATTATAATTGCTATGAGGAAGATCATAATAATTAAAGGAATATATATGACATCCTACATTACTGCCTGAACTGCTTTACAGCCTACTTTAGTGAAATTGAGTAAAAAGAGATTGACATTACAGGAGAGTGTAACTGCTCCAAGGTGACCCTCTACACTGAACACTTACTATTTGTCCATTACTATTTTTAGTGACAAATCTGGGTAGATCTCATTAATGACTTTGTAGACATGGTCTAATAATCTGATGAGGCTGGAACACTGTCAAGGTTTTAGACTTTCTATTTTTTTAAACAAACAAACACATTGAATATCTATCAGAATTTTTTTTTAATTTGTACAAATTACTGCCCTATACTTGGGTATTTAAAGACAGTTTATATCAAAGAAAATACCTAATTTTCTGAGAGTAAAAATAGAGATACTACCTCCAAACTGTGCTTTGGAATCACTGGATCATATTCTGTGTTCTCTTGACATGCCAGGGCCTTGTGTCCTCCTAAATGATGACGGGTTACCACATTGGGCCTAGAAACCTTTTATCCACTATGCTGAGAAACCAGGAACTCTACTCACCACCTTTTGGACAAGAAATCCAACTGCTACCAAACTGCCTGAAGTTTTATCAAATTTCTCCTCACTCTACTCTTGGAGGCAATTTTGTCGTGGAAACTGAAAAGTCTCAAAATGTATTTCAATCTCATTATTTGGGATGTTTGTTGACTGTGTTACAGTAATGTTGCTCCCCTTGACTTCTGATTAAACTGTTCAACTTATCTGAAAGAGTCAAGCACTCAGACCCAGAGAAATACAAAATTGCTGGCCATTTGCCTGCCATCTTATGTGCTCATCTCTGATAAAACCTGAGAAAAATACAGTGACCTTGGTTCTATCCCACCATATCAACTCAGCTTTTCCTGCTGCCTAGCTCTTGCTTCACCAGCTGCCTTCCAGCTGTTCAAACACAAAGCAGGATGGTATAATTCACTGATGATATATATAAGCAATATAAGCAGCTCCTCAAAACACCATGTCTTACCCCAATGACAATATTGCACCACATCATCTTCACTAGTCATGTAGGAATTACTGTAATTTGTTAGTTAAAATAACACTACTTTCTGATGTGGCCCAGCCCTTAAAAGTTTTGTGTGCTGTGCACTGGATTACATTAATTTCTCTGTGTTTGTTCCATAACATCCCAGTGGGTATCTTAGTCCAACCTGAAACATGGCAATATGAAAAGCAGACACTTGTTTTGTTGCTCAAAAGCCCAGCCCAGGTCTTCACAGCATGACTCTCCCCCACCTCCTGAGAATTCTGGAGCACAGTAAGTCACAGTGCCAACTCTTTCAGCAATTCCATTTCCTTTTCCAAATGCTATGGCTCAGTTTCTTTTGTGTCAAACACGCAGTTATCAACCAGGTCTTCATCCTACAACTTCACACCACCTTTTAAATACCCTAAACATGGGTCATTCAGTGACATAAATGCTAGATAAAAACTCAGAATCCAAGCAAAAAATTACCTGGCATCCCAACAGAGTACTTCACATTTTATGTATATCCATCACCAATACATGAACTCAGCTAAAGAACAGGTAAAATTTATGTGGATTCTTTGCTCTCAAAGCCTGTTCTTTTGCACCCAGTTTATGAAATGACCAGTGGAAATAATGACTCTTTCTGGTCCTTCAGTATTTGCTAAGTTGGCTTTGTCCCAGTATTCCTTCCTACGTCATCCTATTCAGAGTTAGTTTAAAGAATGTTCAAGGTACATGTGGTACAAAGCTTTTTCAGAGCACCAGGCATACACTAGGCCTGAAATGTGTGTGGCTGTACAGTAAGTGGAAAAATACAGAAACATGGAGGCAAGAGAACAAGCAAGAAGTTAGTGGTGAGCATAATAAAAGCCAAGAAAGATATGTGAAAGGGTACAGATGAAATGGAACAAAAGGCAAAAGGAAAAGGAAGAGTAAATATAGAAAAAGACTGGAACAGACCAAAAAAAAGGTATGTTTTTAATCTAATGAAAAATGAAAAGACAACCTACTAAAATATATGCTGTGTGTACAAGTGTTTGTGCAAGTAGATATAAGTACCAAAACCACATCCTACCATTTTTCTTAACACCTGCAATACCAGACTTTTAAAAATTACAGTTGCTTTGACAAGTATTTAAATTACCCCTATCTTTCAAACTTGGAGGACTGGGCTTGTATAAATGAAAAAGAATGTGACCACAGATCTGATCCCACCAGCTCCTTGTCTTTTACACCAAGATTTTTAACCCCATCTTATGTTTTAGTTGTCCAGCATCAGCAATGGAAGATGGTTTGTTTAGATCTACCATGTCTTTTCTTGCCTGTGTTACCTTGCATTTTGAAAGCATTTCAATATATTTATGAAATGCTAAGGGAAAAAACCCTTAAAATTACCTAGCAGACACTGAGGCTAAGAGGCCTTGAGAAGCTCTGTACCATTCAGGGATTTGGAAAACTTGAAAAACTCATTTGAAGTTAGTTCAGAAGTTTGAGCCACAGACCCATCAGGATGTTGGTAAATTGCATGGAGTGAATCACAAACAGCCAATGGAAGAGGAAAGCAAAAGAGGGAAGCCTATATCCTGACAGTAGCAGAAAAACAGTCTGTAAATCTGCTGTGGAAACAGAGAGAAAGGCCAGAAAAATTGAATATGAATCACTAGGCTTCTAATTTTTCCAGATAAAAAGTATGCTTAAGTATCTGAGAGAATACTGTAGCTTACCGCAGTCATTAAACTTTGCTACAATTAGGAAGCCCTAAATTAGGTGCTCAATTTCAGGATGGAGTTTTTAGGTTGAACTTTTATCTCTTATCCTTCACTGCCATGTGAAACCACCCCCACAGTGAAACTCCATTTGAGAAACGAGACATGAGATGCAACACTGCACAATCAGGGTATGGCTAAGAGTGCACCTTTCACTTTCCTCTGAATCATTTTGTGTGTTTGCATAAGCAGACTCCAATTCTAGATGCAGTGTACTAGCACAGATCTGGGCCTACATAAACTCCCACTGAAATCACCAGGACAGGTGGTAGATTCAAGACCCTAAACTCAAACATCTTTTTGACTCGTCAAGGCCTTAAGCCTTATGCTCACATAATATAAGGGAGGCAAAGCTCTCCTGAAAACAGGAATTCACCTGTGTCTCCAGGACGGCAGACTCATCAGGTTTATCTAGGCCCACGCTGTTGGCACAAAAGTTTTGTCTGCTAGCTCTAAACACAAATCTACTATTTTTATAGTAGTGCAAAATTAATGAAATGCAACATGCCATGTAAAAATCAGCATACCAACCTACTTCATGAGTTTGCCCACTAAACAGACTTGACTGTGATGACACTCCTTTAAATTACACTGACCTTAAATGGCTTTGAGCTTGGTAACTTACCCTACATGAAAATGTGTAACCGTCAAACACCTGTTAACCTTTATTGCCTTTTGACAATGAAGTTTCTATTCCTGTAATTTGAAAATTTGAAAACCTGTTGAAGCTCACGGCCACTGTGCTATCCCATTCTTTTGTCCCATTTCACAAACGTCGCCCGTGGGTCTCAGAACCCTTTCACATGCGACGCAAGTGAAGCAGGAGCACAAGGCAGGGGGCACAGCCCGGTCACCCAGCCCGGTGCCGCTCCTGGGCTGCGCTGCTGCCCCGCGGGCCCGAGGCCTCACTCAATGAATCCTCGGCGATTTCAAGCCAGGAGCAGCCTCAGCGCCTGAAACCTGCTCCCCGCAGCCCCAGGGCGGGGAACACATGGAGAGGGTCGCAGGCCCTTGGTCCCGGCGCTCCCAGCCGTGCGGGGCGGGGACGGCAGCGGGGCACAGCCAGCGGCAGCCGCGGCCGCACAGCCCGGCCGTGCCCAGCGCCCGCCGCGCCCCCCGCCACCGCCCCTGGGCCCGGGCCGGTCCCCTCCGGGCCGCTGAGCCCCGACAGTTCCCCGCCCCCCGCCGCCTCACCTCGCTCAGCAGCCCCTGCCAGTCGCTCTCGCTGCGCTGGGAGCTCATGGCTCCGGCGGCCCGCGGCGGCGACCGGCTCCGCCCGACCCGGCCTTCCCGAGCAGCCCACGGGAGAGGCGGGGCCTGCGGCCGCCCGAGCGACCGGCCCTGCCCGCCGGGACCCGGCGACACCGAGCTCCGCACGGCCGAGCGCCGGCAGCGCCGGGCCCTGGTGCCCGGGCAAAGCGGCTTGGCCCGAGCGGCACCTGCTGAGGGCTGTGCGGGAGGATCCGGGTGCGTGCCCCGGAGAAGGGCCCTCCTCTCCTGATGTGCTCCTCCTGTGTAACAGCTGGGCACTGCTGCCATCCCGGGCTCTGGACAGCCAGGCCTCCGTCAGGAATGGTCGATGAGGGGTCGGACATCAAGGAGACTTTAATCCTATGTATGTGTAACAAAAGCCTTGCAAGTTATGTACATGCTTGTGTGGAGTGTGTAAGGTAAGACAAAGTAGGAGGACAAGGAGATAGAAAACCACTTTCTCAAAATATGATAGTGGCACTGCCCACATTGGGCACAGATCTTTGTTGTCATTCAGTTCACGAAGGTGTAAATAACGTAACGACCCAGGACTTGATCTGGCTTCTTTTTCACCCCATTAGCACAGACACACTCCATCAGCACTGAAACCCAAACACAGCACCCACACGGCGCTCCTCCCCATCCTGATTCCTCTGCTCCAGTCATACCCTCTGCAGACAAGAGCTGCAGCAAGACCCATCCCCATGGACCAGGTCTACCTTGAGGCACATCACAGATGATGTTAATTGTACTCCTAACACGGCGAGCATCCTCAGGACTTAGGTTTTCCAGGCAGAGTGCAAGTGTAATTGCATGGAGCATTTGAGCAGTTTAACCCACAAGTATTCTTTGTTTTGAAAAGCAGCACAAACAGCACAAGACAACATGTTAAAATATGCACGCCTCATTCCTTACCACAATTTACCCACTGTCAAGATTTGTTTGTGCTTTGGCATCTAGGCACAATGTCCTTCTGTTTTCTAAAACAGCTTAGAGAACCTCCTTTGACAACTTCACATCCCTTTGAGCAAGGGATGTTGGCCTAGCCACTGACAGCTTTTCTGTTCCCAGTGCTTAATTGACAGCTTCTATGGGAAGAAACATAGGTCACATCTTAACTCAGCAGGAGGTCTCTTTGAATGGAAGATTATCAAGTTTAATAAATGCCTGTTGTTATCTCCATATTAAAAAAAAAAAATTAAAAAAAAAAAAAAATCCAGGAGAGCTAGCTTTAGTATGGAACTTTAGTTTGATAATTAGAAAATTAGAAAGTTTCAACATTTTACCTGCAAATTATAAATCAAACCTAGACATTTTCTCCAATTTGTAGCCCATTTCCTCCTATACTAGCTGTTCCTCATCTCTAGGCATTCTGTAACTTTAATGCTCTCGAGAGTACATTTGTTTTTCCTCTTAGTTCATATTTTTCTGTGGTTTATGTTGTCACGTGTGTGATATATCACAATCCTACTTGTCTTCACAGGCTTCTCAGAAAACCATTTCTGAAAACAGCATCGTGTTTGCACGGGTAAATAGCAAATAATTAAAATTAAATTGAAAAGAACTATAATTTAAACCATTGGTTAAAAGAATTGTTAATGATATTAGAAACTCAATCATTTTCTTAGTGTTGTTAAAGCTATAGAACTGCTAGAGTGGATGAACCAGAGTTCTGCTTCTCATTTGCAGAATTTCTCTCCTGTTTTTTTGGCTGTGTAGCACTCTGGACTCAGAATACTCTTGCAGCAATAGCTCTGCTTTTAAGAACAATAACTCTCCAACAGCCCTAATTTTTGAGGGATGTCAGTCATTTTAATCCCAAATCTGCTCGCCCTCCTCACAAACATAAGGTTTTAATTTTTATTGATGATAAGTATTCAAATGAGACGTAAATATTTATGAAAGAGAGGTTATTAAACCAAAAGGAACTCTCAATGTTTCCAGCTCTTAGGATTTTATCAAAACATTGTTGAGAGGTGGTGTTTTTCAGAAAGCCCAAGCTCTTGGATGAAAATAACCACTTTCTTTTGAAGTAAAAGAAAGATTCAAGGGAATAAATAAAAAATAAGCTGAAATGTGCCTTGAGTACACTTGATATGATCAGAAAGGAAATAAAAGGACCCGAATATGTATTTTTAATTAATCACTTTTAGTGCCTGATATCAGGACTTTCGGCAGCTTCATCATCTCTCCTGATCCTCTCTGCCTCATTTACCAGTGGTTCCTGAGACAGTCCCAGTAACAGTCCCAGTCCGGACCAGGTTACTCTGTAATGTATTGAGATACAGTTACTGTCATAACTCAGACAAACAAGACAAGAAGAAGATGATAGAAAAGAGGTACTATCACCCTCGTTTAAAGGTAGGAAACTGAAGAAAGAATTTCCTTGCCTAAGAAAACTGAAGTTACAAACATAACCAGGGAGCGAAATTGCAGGTTTCAGGAGTACCAATCTGCTGTTTTAATTGCAAAACTAACAGGGTGTCTTGGCTCTGTTCCTACCTGCTACAGTAAATTCTTTTGCACCATCACCTTGCCAACATCAGAAGAGCATAGTATTGTCATTGAACACCTGAGACAAAAAAATCATCTCTCAACCTTCCTCTTCAGCTACCATCCTGTTCTCTTTGTCTCTAGATCTGTTATCTTCTTTGCTTTCTTCCTCTGTACCTTCACTAGATAAACTTATCTACTTCTAGTGTTTCATCTTCCTTCTCTGCAGTTCTGCTTTGTGATCAGTCTTTTCCTTGGTATCTTGAGTTTATCTGTCTTTTCACCAGACTACCCTCCACTTCTCTAAGCATTTTCTACATTTCATTAAGAAGGATTCAAACTTTCTAAAAAACTTTTTTTTTTAGCCTGGACAATTATGCATTCAGAATCAGATCCAAGCTATTGTGGCTTATTGATACAACTACTCAGGTAGACATTGTAGGAGATTTAAGCAATAGTTTTCACTTGCAGGAGATTTAATCAATAGTTTTAAAACACAGCTTTTAGAAATCAGTGTCTTTGTCATACATTAAGAAAAAAAACATCCTGAGTTTGTATCCATAGGTAAGCCACTGAATGGATCACTGCAAATTTTGCTCCTTATTTTTGTCAACATCTGTCTACTGCACTACTACATCATTACATCTATGTCTAACTTTAAAGAAATGTGAGAGTAAAAAGCCAGTGTAAATCCTTAAGATCTGAACAGGCTGTATAATTGAAATATAATGAAAACATGTAATGCTTGTCCACTGAAGGATAATTCAGTCTGACTCTCTACAGATGTTTCAGGGTTCCATTTAATCAGGGTTTTAATAGCTCTGAATGAGGATATAACCTATCATACATAACACATCCATTTTAGTACTTTTGGTAATTTATATTGGCATTGTTCTATTTCATGTTGTTGCTAATTTGATGATAAACACATACTCAAACCCTCATGCACACATTTTGGAGGAAGTATACGATGTTTGTTGAGAATACCATTACTTTTAGCTTTTGCCTGTTCCCCTATTTGTTTTCTAGCCTTTGCTTTTGCCTTTCCTGTTTCAGAGGTTGCTTTTTGTCCATTTATATTCCAGCTGCGCCTTCTCAATTTTCTTAGGTTCATTGCTGGTTTCACGATCCTGCATCAGCTCTTCTACTTCACATGCATGATCTGTCAGCAGGACAATATGATCTGCAGATCAGAAGCAGTTTAGCAGTTATTCATTTATGTTGAATCCTTTTGTGGCCAGTCAAGTCCGTGAAGGACACATCTTAGGCAATCAACAAAGATCGTTAAAGTGATGGTGTTTCTCTTTTCCTCTTCAAATGGTTCGGACCTTCAATGTATTGCGTTCCTTTGTGTGTTAGATGCTGCCTGTAACATTAAAATTGGAGACAGTCTTTATATTCTTTATCTTTTTTTTAAAGCTATTTTATGACTATTGGCTAGTGCAACTGAATACTGGAGTTCAGAGTAGAGTATCTCTTAGAGAGAGAGAGTGGAATAAAGAGAATTTGCAGGAAGAAACAGGAAGAGACTGTGATCTGCACAAACCAGCTCTGGGATGGAGCTTGGTAGTGAGGTCTGGCCGAAGGAGGGAGGAAAACAAAAGGAAAGCAGCGGTCAAGGGGAGGGAGTGCAATGAGTGGGTGGGTGGGAAGTCTTCATTGGAAAACAGCTGATTGGGTTCTTCCTAGCTTGCTTAGGGCTGAAATGCTCAAAAAATTTTGTATGGTAGGTACAGGTTTTAGAGCAGGTAACCAACCCTTAGATATTGCTAGCAAACATGCATTATACAGGACTGCTCAGTTCAAACACTCTCTTTTCTGGACATACTTAGCTTGACACCAAGCATGATCTTCAGTGAAGTCACCCAGGGGCATCAGACTGGATGAGGCTCTGGAAGATGCTGGGGACAGTTCAAATCCAATTTGGATAAGAAGTCTCTAAGTTCTCTAAAAGTATCTATGAAATTAATTGGTTTGATCTAGGCTATGCTGGAAAAGTTTGGCTCTGTTGTCTCTGGTGGTAATGGTAGATAATAAGTTATTTTATGTTCACCAGCAGAATCTGTGGCTCTCCTCCATAACTTAAGAATAAGAACAAATCAGTAGGAACTAAAAGACAGCAGTACAGAAAACAAGTGCAACATCTCAGAGACTGTTTTAAGGCCTTGTCATTACAGTTATATATATAGAGTTAGTGTAAATGAATTCTGTTTTCCCAGAGGCATCAAACTCCTCCTGTCAAGATAGTCTCTCAAGAGACTGGAAAGCCTCTCACTGCCCTCCTGCATCATTATTATTTTCCTTAAAATTTTCTTGCTACTGATGTAACTAAAAATCCAATATAAGATCCGAGAAAGTATTTTGTCAAGTAGGTCAGACAGGCACAACTGATGGACATTAAGGAAACACGTACTGCTTTTCTGTTCCTTTGAGTGCACTAGAAAAATATAAAAAATAGTTAATTTTACTAAAAAATCCAGGTGGGGTACTCAGACTACTTTCTGCTACTCTGAAACTGAAGAGTGACCTAGTACTGCCATCAGATCTGACATATGAGTGGTTTTTCAGACTTGAAAGTTCATTTTTCAATTGGTGGGGTATGTCAAATCCCTGAAAACTGTCAGACCATTGCAGAGACATTTATTGGTGTGACGATAGCAGACTGCTCAGCACAAAGACCATGACTTTACATATGTGGTCAATACTCAGCAGACTGTAAGCAAAGAATGAAATGGGGAACAGAAAGTACAGCCAGCTTGATCCTGTGCTTTCTAGCCAATTTAGAGGGTAAAAAGAAAGAAAGCCTACTGATGAAGAGCAGAAAAACAAAATTGAAACAGAACTTGTTGAGTGTATCATAGCAAAATAATTTTCCATTTGAAAATGTCTGTCTGGAAAAAAAATAGGTCAGACTCCATGTGTTTTTGCCAGAACTATTTCCTCCATGAAGCATTATCTTCATCATGGACTGAAAGGTTTTATATCATGATTCTTGTTAAGTAGAAGCATCTTTGCTTTACAGAACTACATACATTTAAAGGCTGGAATAAATAAAATTAACTGGTGCTTTCATCACTGGAGGTGGAGTCCAAAAGTATTACTCCCTTTAAGCAACTTTAGTGCTAGAAGATGAGTTCCATGGTGGAACTTTAAATGCTATGAGGAGCCCAGTCCCCATCAAGACTTTAATATGTCTGGCCTTTCTGCTTTAGAAGAAGCAGTAACACAATCATTTAACAGAGTATACTGAGTAATGTGGCCTCTTTTCATGTTTGAGCCAATTTGTGTACACAGAGAATGAGAGTTTGGTGGAACACTGATAGTTTTTAGGACCTTTCTATGAGCTTGCTGGGCTCAGACATATCTGTGCTCAGTTCTACTCTGTTTATCACTCTGTTCCTGAAACAAAGAGGAAAAAGTCCACATAGTAAGAACAAAGAAGTCAAAGCGTGGTTATTAAGGCACTTCCTTGGACATTCTGCTGATGGAGAGGATGTTCTCCAGCCCTGCAACTCTGCTGCACTCTGCATGGGTTTTACTAACAGCACAATGTCAATTTTTTCAACTTTAGTGGTTGGGCAGATTCTGACACACCAGGAAAATATATCTGTTTCAGTTTGGTTTTTAACAAGGTGCACAGATGGTGTTAAAAAGCAGGTAGAAGTGGTTAATCACCTGTGAATTTTAGGCATTTTTCTGCTGTCCATAGAGGACTTCAGGAGTGCACTTACTGCATGGTTTTCTCCACCATGATTTGCATTTTCATGGTTGTTTTCAATCAATCACACCAGAGAGGTTTGCAAATCTCTTAATTCCAAAGCATCCAAGACCTGCCTGTGCCCACAGTCCTAGTGCAACAAATGATTTGGGACTTGAATCATGTGGTATTCAGTATTCAGGCATATCCGTACCTCATCGCACCCTGAATTGTTTCATTTTACTGACACCATCTGTTTCTTGTGCCTCAACCAATTTGTATTCCATTGTCCCCTATGCTCAGCTTTCTGACCTTGTAAATCGATCTCCTGTACAGCCTGTAACAAATACTTTCCTGAAATCTGGATGAATTATGTCAACGATTTCATATTTATCAATTCAGCAATGCCTTGAAATGACCCTAATACATTTGTCATACATGATCTTCTTTAGTAGAACCATGCAGCTTTCCCTTTACTAAATCACATTTCTAACTGAATTGTAATCTCCCTTATAAATGTTTCCATTATCTTGCTCACTACTATAGTCAGTCTTACAAGTCTGTATTTCATTGGGTCTTTCCAGTGTCTCTTTTTGACAGCTACAGAAGACACTCAACAATGAAGTAAATTTCAGGTATATATTAAGTGCTCCTTAAAAGAAGAATAAAAAAATTAAAACCTAGTAAGATATACTCCTGGTGTTCAATAGTGGTATTAGCCACTTGAATGGAGAAAAAGGGAGGATTTCTTTATTGCTGGCAGTTACTGTCAGTGATGGATCATGACATAGACATTCTCAGTATGGCCAAACAATTTCACTATATAGAATTTTATATAGCTACAGCTAAAATTCAATGAACTGATTCAGAAGGTTCAGGATAAACTATAACAATAAGTTAAACCCTTAAATCGATTTGGTATTTTAAAAGGATAGGTAGCAGCAAGATGTCATCTTCCTTCACAGATCTAACTTTAACTGGAACTGTAAATCCAAAGCAGAGTATTGGTGGATAAGGGTATACAATGTGTGATTTAAGACCCATCCTGGAAATCAGTGAGGATTTGAGTACACCAACTCTAAAACATTATCGGAGCATTATAAGAGTCCATCCAGAAAGTTAGGAGGATTTTTTTTTTTTGAAGAATAAGGATAAATTTCATATCTTAAAGAGGCTATTTTTGAAGAGTGCCAGGCAAGATGAGAAAAGAAAATGACTGTGAAAGAAGCAGAGTAGCAGAGGCATAGATAACCACTCATCCTACTATCCTCTCAAGATATGAGCTGAGGATGATTTCTATCAATGACTTCCAAATATAACATTATTCAGCTTTCATTATGATGTCAATCTAATTTGAATGTAAGTTATTCAGAGCACATGGCTGTTTTGCCTTTGTGTTTGTCTGTAAAGCACTACACACCCCAAGCCAGGAAAAAAAGGAGAATTCTCGGATTAGAGGAGATAACGTTCTCATTGAAAGTCCTGTGTACAAATGCTTGTTTTCTAATCACCTCAGTGAAACCTGCTCCTGCTAGACCAAACAGAGAAATTCTTCAAAGTAAAAAGAATTGCGGCTTATTTTATACTAACCCTGGAGCAGCCTCTCCACTTACAAGAAATGGGAGAAAGTCCCGCCAACTTACATTAGTTTCTAGGGGAAAAACACCTGAATCCCAAGATTTGGCTTTGGTGATGACCTGAGGTTCACAGAGCTCTCAGTATTGAACAAACTCCATGTCTGAGATGAAATCCTGAATTTCCACTGAAGTGAAATAGAGTTTTTTCACTGACCTTAGAAAGGCCAAGGTTTCAATCCTTCCTTTTGAGACAGGAGTTATTAAGGATTTTGCATGCTGTGGCATGGCTACATCAGAATTGAGTGCTATAGAGATAGCCCAGAAGTAATACAGAAAATATTCTCCCTAGGGCTGCAAGACCTAACGGAGTCAGTGTGATCCAAAAAGGTAGCTTGTTATGTGATGACAAGTCCACTTTCCTCCTCTTAACTCTAAATAAAAGCATAAAAGTTAAACTTTTATGAAGGACAATTAGAACCTGAGAGCATATTATTTATTAGCCTAATGAGTAATTTTCTATCTTTCACCTTCCCTTTCTCTTCCCCTCCCTCTTTACAATGAATCTAATCTGTTTTCCATTTTTTTTTGCATTATATCTTTCTCTTCCTCTTTATATTTGTTTTTTTTTTTCATCCCTTTGATTCTAGGGGGGCCCTTTCTCTATCTGACTTTATTTTGTGTGTTTGCCTTTGAGCAGGGCCCAATTGAAGGACTAGTTCACAACTGTAAAAATCCAGATTAGAGAGGCTTTCCTGAATCCCCAGATCTGTCACTGCCTCATCCATGGCTCCCATTTCATTCTCAAAGGAGGCCAGTGAGGACTGCTGTCTCTGCTCTAGTTCTGGCAGTTACTTTTGGGCATGAGCTACATTTGCAGTTGGATCAGAAGCCATTGCAGAGCTCTTGCAAGGAACTACAGCACATCTGACATGAGCCTCCAGTAGCACAAGCCAAGGGTAAAGTCAGACCACAAGAGTGACTACCAGCAGCAGACTGAGCCACACAGTCAGATCGGGGTGTAAGCAGAGGCTGCTGTGACAAACTTGGATCTTTGGCCATTGCCTTTCCCAGGAGCGATAGAGCAGGGTCTAGCAAATCAATCCGTGGCTCTCTCAGAGAATTCACCACAGGAGTGTGGGTTGGGTTTGTGAGCCAGGATTTTGAAAAATGCCAGCTAATGCCAGCACAAGAATTGATCAAACAAGATAAATACCAACCATATGAAGCCAGGGATGTAAAATGTCTAGGCTTGAGCTAAGCCGAGTGCATTGAATATCCAGCTGAGAATAAAATGGGAACAGTTTAACATATGAGGGCAATGCTGGTTCTACCTGAACAGACCAAAAAAAAAAAAGAAAAAAAAAAGAAAACGAAAAAGGAAGCTGTTACTTGGGGAAAAGCCAGAGGATGGTTCTTGCCTTCAAACACCAGAATGGACTGCTGGTGGTGTGGTATATTCTGGTTTTGGGAGCTGGGCTACCCTCTATTCACAGTGGCAAGAGGTGTCTTCAGTCATGTGGTGCAAAGCATGGCAAGTCCAAGCACATGGAGCAGGTCAGGTAGCGGTTCTGCTGTGCAGCTGCAGAATGCAGAAAGGCTCAGTAGGGAATGTCTCCTTGCCGAGCAGCACATGGGATGAAGGACAGGCACAGTATAGAGGAAGAGGATGAGTGATGGTGGATTTAATTCTTTCAAACACTAAAAGGCAGCCAATCAGAGGTAGAAGAACCAGCTCCTGAACAACTCACAGAGGGTGCAGGAACAACTTGAGGAACACCAAGTTGGGCTGAAAGTGTGTTCCCACAGCAGAGTCAAAGAAGTGGGGCACTACCTGCCAGCAAGGAAGTCTGGCTGCAGATACTAAACACCTCCAAAGCAACAGGAGAAAGCAGTGCAGGAGAGGAGAGGCTCAGGAGAGCAATGGAGACCAAGCTGCTCAGCCCGTGTGGAGGGGTCCTGGCAAGGAAGACCAAGCTGCACAGTGTGCAAACTACACACAAAATCAGGAGTGTTACCTGATCCTATATGTAAGTGAAAAATGACAGGATTTTGTGACTTTTCAGGGGTCTGACTCACAATTTTTGGGCTCCAGGTGAGCAACAGTAGTATTGGCATAATACAGTCTGCTAAACATTCTCCACTCAAGGATCTGTTCAGCACACACCACACTTTTACTGAATTTTACAATAACTAAGCATATTAACAAAAAATACTGGTAAAAACAATTTTTGATGAAAAGAAGGAAAAACTTCATGAAGTTGAGGAGTCCACAGGATAGCATTTACCTTATGGCTTTTCTGCATAAGAGGCAAAGAGCTGTCCCATGCAGGCTGCTCCTGAGGTGTTCTTCCACATCCATCTTGTTGGCAGCAGGGCTGTGTTGGTGTGACCACACCAGCAAGAGGCAATGTGGGAGTGAACCCCTCTATTGCATCCTCTGTTGGGTTCATACCTGGCAGTACAGCTACAATGTTCCTTTTTTTTAAGGGAAGGATTTGAATCAGCACCCAAGTTTTACACTGTCATAATGTTAGGATGAAAGGAGTTAGCAACCAGTGGGGAAAAAAACATTGCCACAAAAAAATAAATAGAAATGAGGTGTTCTATTAGAGTACTGGGGCATTTCAAGCCTCAGGGGTTATTCGTGTAAATGAATCTTTTGCTTATTCTGTAAGAGAACACAAATCAATAGCACAGGAAGAAATAAGAACTAACAGTCTTAAAATCCCGGATGAAATCAAACCACACAAATCAGATCCCATTATAGATTTCAGGACCATGCTCTCGATCAGAGAGAATTTTGTTTTCGTAAATAAAGTTGTTAAAGGTGACCCCACATTAGGGTGAGAGTTTTGAACTTACCTTCTAGAACATCTGAAGTTCTTTTGGATTGTACCCAAAAGGTCTGTAAATTTGGTTTATTTGGTCAGCATGTGAAGGTTTGATTGATCCCAGAGCTCTGTTGGCATGAAGATTTACTGAAGTGTGCTTTCAGGAATACATAGTTGACTGACCAGTGACTGTCTAGTCCATAAGGACTACATTCCCCACAAAAACTAGCAGCACTTCTGCTTAGCTATGACTCTAAACAACGTGTAAAGTTGAATTATGAGAAGGACTATTCCCCATGATCACATTCCCAAATACGTCTGAGTTTAATACTGAAAAAAACACCAAAATTTAGACTAATATAGAAGTAAAAAATAAAATATAAAAAAAGTTTCAATTATATGAAAAGTGATCACAATAAAGAGAAATCAGTCTTGATATCAACACCACTGGCAATGGAATTACCTGGAATTTACCTGCTGCCCTGTCATCTGATCACCAGAATCACAATATTGAGGGGTTTTTTTGCCTCCTTGTCTCTGAATGATGAGTTTCCACTAGCTCACATTTTCTGACTGTTTAGAGGTGATAGGAAAGCAAGGTGGTGGAAAGACCAAAGTTTTTTCCTTGGTCACTTGAACCTGGGATTTGGAGATCTAAATTACCTAAGACTAATCTAAATTACCTAGGTCACTTTTAATGAGAATGAGTTACAACATTCAGTCTGAATCAGAATGGCTTTCAGCTTATGAAATGCATGCTTTGCATCTCATGAGGGATGTGTAGTTCCACAGCAGAGAAATGCAGATTCAGCCCCTATCTGCACTAGACATATTGGTACCCAGGTACCTCAGCTTGTTTGTCTGTGTTTAGAGGTCTTTGTTCAGCAAAAGAGCATCACTTTAGTTTTTCCACAGCTCGTTACGTTGTTTACAATCTTACTCAGGCCACTGTTGAAAATGCTTTTTTCCTTTCCCCGGTATGAAGTTACAACATGCTGTTACTGTTTACAACAAATAAACTGGCATGACTGTGCAAGCTAAGGAGGAGCACACATGCAGGGGTATATTTACTGTAATGTTTTCACAGAAACTTGAATACACACAATTTTTCAAATAGTTTTGGTATCAAAATAGGTCATTTTGTAAAGGAAAAGATAAAACCTCAAAATTAATTTGTGGAAGATATTATGATACAAATAATTTGAAAATGTGATCTGCTGCTAATACCCTCTTAAGAACTGGCCTAATTTTAGTGACCTTTTAGAGGAACAGAATACTACCTAGTCTATTTGGAGGTAGTATATACTTTCCAGAGGAGAAAAAAAAAACAAAGCTCTCCAATTTAGTGCAAGCAGAAGTCCTGAAAATAAAATTTTGAACAACTTACTTCCAATTTCACTTGTACCTATACAACTCAGTCTATGAGACACTTTACAAAAATGTGGTATAACCTCTAGGGAACAGCTACACTGATGACCCAGAGCAGGAGACTGCTCCCTGAAATTGTGAAATTGCGAAATTGCATGTAGATATTTGAAGCCTATATGGTGTTTTGTCTGCCTTTAGATCTTCAACATATGTATGTATTCATGTTTGTGAATTAAAACATGTTACTCCCTCTTGGTAATGTAAAAACTTGCCAATTAATGCATCAAAAGCACTTCTGTGTCTATCATAACATCATAGAATAATTGAGGATAAAGGGACCTCTGGAGGTAATTTGGTTCAACATCTTGCTCAAAGCATGGCAAATGTCAAAGTTAGGTCAGGTTACCAAGGCTTTGTGAAGTCTAGTTCTGAGTGTCTCTAAGGATGGAGACCCCACAGCCTCCTGGGCAACACAGTGCAGTGTCTCCCCACCCTGAATGGATTTATTTTCTTCTATCTGATGTGAGAAAAAAATGATGCCCCATTGTGATCCTTCCAACCTTACCCATTCTGTGATTCTGTCTAACCAGAATGTCCATTACAACAATTTGTACCTGTTGCCTATTGTTCTTTTGCTGTCATTTTATTTTTTAGAGGTGCCTGCCTCTACCTGTGAACTGTGTGAGGGGTCAGGGCAGCCCCCAGGCTGTTTGGCTGGATGCCCAAGGGACATATCGGCATCCCCCTGACATTCCCATCAGTTTAGCCCTAAGTGACTTGATCACGGACCTATGGATGGGGGAAGAGTAGACAATGCAACTTAGGTCTTCACCATCCTACCCTGAGGCCTAACTGTATGCCAAAGTTGAAGAGCTCCAAGTAAACCTCTTAGCTCCAGAGCAGGAGAATTAGTCATGTACCTGCAAGAGGGACCCAGGTGGTGCCAGCAGTGCTAAAGAAGAAAGAAACTGATTTGAAGACAGAGAGTGGCAGTGTTGTTACTTTTCCAGCTTGATTAAAGTCACTAGTAATTGTATTCCCTTTTCTCTTTCTAGGTCTGGGATTTTTGTATACACTGCAGTTGGGGAAGGGAGACTTCCAGAGCACTGTCTAAAAACAATCATGCTTTTTATAAAGACAAGACTGTATACAAAATATGACATTCTCAGCTGAGCTCTGGTTCAGACATTGTTGACTCAGGTCACATAGCATAAAAATGGCAGCAGTCTAAATGTTCCCTTAAACATCATCCTGACCAGGAGCACACTGCAGTGTGCATGTTCAGACACCTTGAGATTGAGGGCCCAAATCCTATTTACAGAGCGGTGCAATAAGGATGTGACCTCATCCCCCAGCTCCTATGTCACGGTGGACAGAAGGGAAGAGTTCAGCCCACTCATGGGGTTATGGATCCACAAAGCAAAGCAATTAGGATAGACTTCAACCAATGGTACCACTAATACAGTGTACATTTCAAAGGATTACAAAAAACGTGCTATGGCCTTGCTTTTCTTCTCTTCTTTGTTCCACTGTGCACTGCTGCTGTACCTTCTCTGGCATCTAAGGGAGCAAACCCAGAGCTGCTGCAATGCAGGGAGATGGGCAGGAGTCAGGAACCTCTGCAGTGAGGCACTCTGTTAACTCAAAGGAAGGGCAGGGCATAGGTACCCTGACATGGACCACAGCAGAGGTGGCTTGAGCATCGTGGGATCCCAGAGGGAAGGAGGTATCAAAATTACGTGGGTCAAGAACATGACAAATCACAGGTTCCTTGAGGGCTCGGACTTGCCGGCACTGCGTAAGCCTGCCATTAGTTCCATTAACCCTGAGTTTCACTTGTGTTAGGGCTCTTCTATGCTTCCCTCTCCTGTTTGCAGAAGCTTGTTTAATTTTGTTAACGACTCTGAATGAAGATAAGGCCCGTGTGTGTAATAACAGACTAAAATTAAACTTCAAACAAATTATCTGTTAGGGTTTAGGAAAATCTTATCTGGGGAGGAATTAATCCTTGCTGCTTGTTTTGGGGCTTTAGTAGGCCACCGGGGATTTGAAAGAGAACACTTTTTCAGTCTGGCATATACACAGCAACTGGAACAATGTGCATAATTCTGTGGATATGATTTAAAAAAAAAAAAAAAAAGGAAGAAGACAAAAAAATCTCTAAAAGACACATAAACATCTGAAGTGCAGCATGAATTGACTGCAAACCAAATGCAGTTGCTGTAGATCATCAGCTGTCACTGTCAAAGCCCTGGTCTGCTTGTGACTAATGTCCCTGCTTCCTTCGTCACTGCGTGTCAGGACGATTCTGTAAGTTGGCTGTTATGCCCTAGTGCTCCATGCTGCATGGCTTGGAAACTGGCCATTGCACCTCCCAGTGACGTGAGGTTGCTCTGAGAAGATGATGTTGCTCAATCCAGCCTGTTAATCAAACAATAGAGAGGGGGCAAGAAGGGCCACTGGGGGTTAGTTTGCTGAAAAGCACTCAAGTGGCTCAGACTGTTGTTGGAATGGGACTAGAGGTGGGGCTGGCAGAGACTGGGCAAAGTCAGCCCCATTTGAATGCCACCATCCCATGAAGGTTGTAGTACCAGGAACAATTTCAGACTAACATTTTAATTCTGCTTCACTCACCTGCAAGTAATACCTATGACAGACAATAAAGACAAAGACAGGAAGATTTCTTGAAACACCTTCTTACCCTCATACCATAGAGATACCTCAGATTTTTTTCAGGAAGAGATTCCTGGTGAAAGTTTTTCATCTTTTTCTCTTCCATCCATTTTTTCTTTTTTTCATCTTAGCTCTCCACACCAGCTGTAGCGTGAAAGAGCTGTAGGAAGAGGGAACAAGAGACAAAAGGAGCTTTAACAGCCAGGAGGAGATAAATGGGTAGTCTTTGGAAGCATAAACTAGACCAGTAGTCAGGAAAATCACAGGTGACAATGTCCAATGTTTACTGCTTTGTGGTTTTCTTAAGCACATTTTTCTTGTAATTCTGGGGGCATAGATTATGTGGGATTCAGAGTGAAAAGCCCTCTCAGAACTGCACAGCAGCACTAGAAGAGAAACTGCTTGAAAATGCTGTCTTAAATTGCCATTATCCTCAACCACACAATGGAGTAAGATGCAAATCTTAGGTGGAAATATGCAATGCCTGAACTCTGCAAAGGTTTTTACTGAATTTGCTGTGTATTCCACTACTGTCTTGGGAATATTTGGCTACGTTGCCATGCTGTCAGATGGTTATGGTTCGGGGTACTTAGAGCAACCAAACAAGTAATACAATGGGCTAAACCTGCATCCTGAAACGCCAGAAGACTGAATGCAACTACTGTGTGTGTCCAGAACATCTGACTGCATTCCCTGAAGTTGTTCACAAAGAGGGATATCTTCCCTGAGGGAAGTGAATGCAGTCAGAAGCTCAGAACACAGCAGGAAAGCACATAAAAATAAAGAGCAAAACACACTTTACCATAATTTGGTTTCCCCTAGTTGGTTTAGATTCCTTCCCATCCATGTAGAGAATAGCTCTTTGGCCACATTGCCTCCCCATCCACTCTTCCCTCCTCGCAGTTTGCAGCAGCAGTCTGTGGTATTTGCAGGTCTGTTTCCCACCCACACCCAAGTCACTGCTTGGCCGGCCATAATGATACAATTTATTAGCAAGTTAAACAGGTGAGAACTCACTGAAGACCAGCTCTGCTCCTCTCACAGCCAGCACCATCTCTTACTGCAGAGATACAGATCTGCATCATTGCTCCATCCTATTGCTGGGCATGGATTGCATCAAGGAGAGGAGCTGAGAGGGCTCAGCACAATGTGTGGTCTTTCTGGTCAGAAAGCACCTCTCTCACCAGAACAGGATTCTTTTCACTCCCTGAGCTGCTCATGACCCCATGTTGCTTATCATAAATCTCAGGTGTCAACAGAGGAATTGAGAACTAAGCAAGGAAACAAAGAGTCAGAAGCAAAAAGGAGGACTTCTTTACTTTCAAGCTTCTGTCAAGGACACCAAATTTTCAGCCACTAAAGCACAGTGGCACACCTTCAGCAGTGCATGGTGCAGTGATGCCCAGCCCAAAAACCCATGCACATTGTGGAGACCTGAGGATCCACCAGCCCAGAAGTGCTGTGTTGATGTCGTACTTTGCCTCAGCCATCCACCCATCAGATGGACAAATTTCCCTGCTGTCTCATTCCTCCTGTTCCCCAGCAGTGCTGCAATCACATGGATCAAACATGTTGCTCTTGGTGTTTCTCTTGCCTACCTAGGCATCCAGAAGTATTCTCTTACCTACCTAGGCCTGGAAGTAAAGCAAATAGAGTTTGCACCAGCTGAAGTTGTTCTTTCATGCTACTTCTTAAAAGGCATCTAACAACCTCTTGGTAATCGCTACTTCCATGGTCTTTCTTAGTAGGCAGCCAAGCAGGACGAAGTAGAAATCCCTAGCAATATGCAGTCATTTTTCCGTCCAGTCTTTAACTGGGCAGAGAGGTCACTACTGAGCAATCTCTAATCCATGCAAAAGGGGTATGTAATCTTGGCAGCACTTCAAATACATGCTGACCTGAAGAGAAGACTAGAGACAAGAGGTTAAATAGTTTGGAATTTGGTGTGCTGAACACATGGCGTAATAAACCAGCTCTTTTTTACCTTCCTTGAATTTCTATCTGTATCTCCCTTACAGATCTTGACAATAAGTGTCATATGTTTTACTGTAGTAGAAATTACTCACAAAAGGCAAATATGTTTCCAAAGGATTGAATTTCTTGCCATGGGAGGCAACACAAATAATTTGGGTTAAATACAAAGATCTGAAAGAAAGCTCTCTTGTTAAAGTAAATACAATCTCACTGCTTTGCATTCCATTTTAGAAGGTTCATGAATATCTTTGTTTTCCATAACCTTGCACGTTATTGAAAAAGATCTTTCATTTGCTTCACTCTTCGCAATTTCCTTAGATATTCTGTTTCCTTGCATCTGCAGAAACAGAGCTGTTTTTTGTGTGCTTGACAAACCATCAACATCTGCATGTGAAAGATTTCAAAGAGAGAAGCAACAGTAAAAAAATGAGAAGATAGGAGCCCTTTGTAATAATTTTTCCTTTGATTTTCAGACATTTGTGTAATAGGATGTATCCAACAGTGAATTTTTCTGAAAATATATTTAAACTGAGCAAATTCAGATTTGATTTGTTGACATTAGGGAACAAACTCAGTGAAAGAACCAGTCTTTCTCAGAAGCTGGCTCGGACTAAAGCTATGTGCTCCTCACGTGTGTATATTTGTATCTTCACAGAAGAATCAGGTGGGAGATTGTTCTTGATTTGAGAGCACGAAACAAAGATACAGAATTGTGCAGGATTGATACCTACTAGAGGTCGTGCCTGTAACTGGAGGGTTGCCAACACACTGACTTACTGGCACATTCCAGTAACTACTCAAGGTCATGCTGCAGAGAGCGGGGAGTGCTGAAAGGAATTGTGAGCATCCAGGCATCCTTTCTGCTTTCCCACACAAAACGGTTCGTAAGTCTCTTCTGTGCCTTCATTTCTTGATGACAACAAGTGCCAGGTTTTACCAAGTAAAGGAAGGGAAGGCCTAAACCCCATCCTTATGAACTGAAACAAACTTTCTCCCAGTTTCTCTTGCTGAATTGTTCTTGCGAGCCAGGTGCTTCTGACTGAAATTTGCTTTATACAAAATAAGTGACAGGAGCAGTTGGCACATGCTGGTGCCTTCCCCAGGTGGGAGGAGTTGCTCCCCAAGGAGCTCCTATTCAAATTTTCTGTTGCTCAGAGGAATCAAAATCCACTGCTTATAATATTCTGTCTTTTCCCCAAAGACCTGGACACTTTTGGATGCTGTCTCTGCCAAATAACCAGCATTGCTTTCAAGAAATAAAGGGTGTTGCTTATCTGTTCTCATTACCAAGTGTGGGATCTGGGGAGTGCCAGAACTGGGATACCAGACCCTGTGTTCCCTCAGGATTGGGGAGGGCTGAGCTTTCCTACCACACAGGCTCTTACAAATAAACGAGGGCCCAATAAGCATTCTTCTTAGCCCATCCACGGAGAGAAAACTGTCAGCTACTCATGACCTACTTCAGATCAGAGGGTTTGTGAAATACCATTTTGCCACTGTTGTTATGACTCAAGATA
Source organism: Pyrocephalus nanus (assembly GCA_038380795.1). NCBI lineage: Eukaryota > Metazoa > Chordata > Aves > Passeriformes > Tyrannidae > Pyrocephalus > Pyrocephalus nanus. Next base: position 55,583,034 of record CM076264.1, on the reverse strand, counting down.
AATTCTACAATGTTTACCTCAGTGTCAGTATTTGCATATAACTACAGATAGCTGGTCTTCTTCAGTTGAAGGGGTAGATCCTGAGCTAGCTGTCAGTGTAGACAAGTGAGGGTGAAGTACAGCAGGGAAGAAACCCATAGATGAGCCTGAGATGTTTTTAGTGAAGACAAACTCCATGCCTTGGGCTGCACTTGGGAGCAGTAGGAGTGACTCACCCTCTTCCCTAAATTATACCACAATGTGGGGCATGCAGCAGACATTAGCAAGCTCCCAGTTATTCCAGAAGTTAGTATGCTGTGCCAACTCATTACTTCCTAAATAGCTCCAGTGTCAGTGCTAAGTGGTGACTTAACTGACTGCTGACATTCACTACAAGGTCACTAAGCTAAGTCTACACTTAGGAACACTTTGGTGCTGCAAATGACATGGAAGTGATTGCATCTACACCCATTTTCATGAGGGTAAGAGGAACAGAGAATAGCTGGATTTTCTGTGCAAGTGGTTATAAGCAGTGTATTTCTTCTTTGCTATCCTTCCCTGGGGAGGACTTGAATGTAAGTCAAAAAATGAACAAAGGGAAAAGCTTCTTCGCTATGAGGGTGGCCAAGCACTGGCACAGGTGGCCCAGAGAGGTTGTGAAGTTTCCATTCTTGGAGATCAAAACATGGTCCTTCTGAACATGGTCCTGAGCAACTGACTCTTCAGCAGGGTGTTTGGACCAGATGACCTCCAGAGGTCCCTTCCCACCTCAGCCATTCTGTGACTTTTTCTAGTTTGGCTCCAGTCATGACAGACATTCCAATACTTGAGTGCCTTGTTTCTGACAATCCTTCCTATAGGTCTGACCTACAGGTCTGACCAACATGAACAACAACGGTAGAAAACACAATTAATATTCAGCTCACTAACTAAAACCTGGAGAGGAGTCTCAGAAAAGCAAACACTAAAGACAACAACCAGAAAAGAATTGAATAACAACTGTAAAAGTGAACATTCCTGCATTTTTTTCCTAAGGAATCTAGCATGCCTCTACTGATGACTGCAGCAAATGTGCAGCATTTCTCACTGCAGAGAGCTCTTCTTGACTTGCACAGCTCTCTCTACAGTCCACATATTACAACTGGATTCTTCCCTCCCAGTGCTCAATGAAGTGGGTCGCCCTAAAGAGGCCCAGAGCCTACAGTCAGATGACAAAGACGTGTAGAGCTCCACTTAACAGCCTTGGACTTTCAGCATCTTCATCTTGAACTCCCAAATTCAAAAGGTAATTCTCATACCCCCCACCCCTACAGTGTTAGCACATCAGCAAGTGTACCAAGCAAAATCATGGAGGCTACCAGTACCATGTTAACAGCCATGATCACATTTGACAAAATATTTCAGAGTAGAGCAGGACACTGAAATCAGTCTCTTTTTAAGAAAGGGTTTTAGTTTATTACTTTCATGGATAAGTAGTTTAGCATTTTCCTCCACAACTTCCATGGGCCAGCTGATCTCTTTACTGAGGATAAGAGTCCTGGAGCTACCTAGTGCCAAGCTACAAGAACCTCTGTTCTCCTCTGTCCATGACACCAAAGGACCATGATTGGTTCCAGCCAGCCCTCATTGATAGTCTATCAGAAATATCGAAAGATAAATTATCCTCAACTGACCTGCAGATGTGGATAGGAGACTCCCTACAACAATAAAGATAAATATCTCAGCTGTCATTTAAGGGGAAATGGCATATGGTTCTTCAAGTCTGATGATTCAGACATAATAATCTCCCAGCAATTAGGAAGACAGAGGCAAATAAATTGGGGGCAAAGGGGAAAGAAAGAAAACTGAAAGCAGATAAACTCTCTATTACCTTCCATTTTACCCCCAAATCTGTCTTGACTCATGTCTGAAAAAGCAAAGGAACCAGTCATGATTTGTTGCTAGCAAGGCAGCACAAGATTGGCAAGTGTGTCTGCATGCATGTACGCTCTGTTTTAAGCAAAGGTGGTAAGAAGCTATTAAAGTGTCAGTTTGTTCCATATTTCACTTTGTTCTTCTGGCTTAGGTCAGGTACATCCTTAATGCACAGTGGGACAAACCACGTGGTAGTCATGGATCTCCTGCAACGCTGGAGTGGGCTGGCTCAGGCACACTGGCCGCCTGCACCTCCATCTCTGCTCTATCATGGTGTGGGACTGGGATTCAGCACGGATGGGAACATAGCCCTCCTCACACAGTTGTTGTCCAGGATTTCCTTATCATTTTCCAGCCCAGAAAGCAGTGAGTTTTGTTGTTTGGTGCTTTTTTTCTTTGACCTACACCCATCTTCAGTCAACAACAAGCTCATCCAGTCTGTGTTGTGACAGGGAAGGTGAGCTGCCCAGGCTTTCACAGTCCCTACTGTGTGGGGTTTTATAGAACAAGCTCCAAATATGAGGTTTCACTGTTTAAAAATCATAAAAATTGGGTGGTAGCTATTCCTCTGATAGAGGTATTTGCGCTAAGTTTGTGGGGAGTAACTGCAGGACTCTGTAGTTACTCACTTCATTAAGTCTTAATTGTAACGATTGCAAGGTGCAACCCCAGCACCATAATCAGATCCCGAGGTGACAGAGGCACGGATAATTGTAATGAGCCTTCCTCTGAAATGAAAGGCCTGCAGTTTTCTCCCCAGATGCTAATGGCACAAAGCAGAGTCAGAAAATGCTGTCAGCAGGAACCAAGAGAAGCTGGGGATTCAAGGAGACCCCTGGGCTTCAGAGTTTGCAAACAAATAGTAGGCAGATGCCATTAACCAGGGTTGCTGATTTAAATTCTGTTTCCTCTTTCTATTTCTAGCTTGCTCTCAGAAGCATCCCAAGTAAACCTGGCCTCATCAGTACTTTCATTTCCGTAAAACTCTGACAAAACCTATTTCCGTACTGGCAAGACCAGAAAGAAAGAAATGGAAGACAGTGATTGATCAACATGCAGAGAGCAGTGCTGCTCCCTCCTTCTGTGTGCCAGCTCAGGCTCCATCCACACTGACCCCATCAGCGCTGTGTGGTGAGTACTTTCTTGACCCACTGGCCTTTCATTCATAGGACCAAAATGGAGGATTAACTGTCAGGGCACACCTACAGCTGGAGGATGAGTCAGCCCCAAGGGGCTGCTGAGTCAGAAGAACTGAAACAGCCACTGAAGATGGAAAATGAGCATTCTTGTATGACCCAGTGCTAATGTCCAAACAGGAAATAGAAATGAACTTTAGAATAGAAGTCAACAATTGCAAATGAATAAAGATGGGAGCAATGCTACCAGAAGCCCTTCATTCTGGTGATGTCATGGTTCCCAAATGCCCTTCAGAAATGCAAATTGCCTACAATGTAATAAAAAGGGCATTTTCTAGAGTGTGCAGAGCTTGCATAGTTTAATTAAGCATAAACTAGGGTGACTCTTGAAAGGAAAATGATGTGGATTGCATTCTCTGAGTGACCTTGGAAGGCACTTATATACTTTCTCTACACAGCAATTAAGTAAACTCACACTTCATATGCTGTCACTCCTATTCCTTTCCTTTATTTAGAAAGATATTTTTTGTTCTCTCTGATTCCCTGATCTCACATTGATTTATCTCTGTGCTTAGAAAATGTGATTTGTTTCCCTCAAGGTAACTAAACATTTGTCTACAGACTCACCATCTCTAGTTTTCTAATCTCTACTTCAATATTACTTATATTAAACTTTTGGCACCTGCTTTCCTTGCTTTCCACCGAATTCCACCTAGGCTACCTCACTGACATAGCAAAACTGGAAAAAGGAGATGCCTATAGAAATTTCTATCCAGTCTTCCCAAAACCAATATAGTGGCCTTCTATGATGGAGTGACTGTATCAATGGACAAGGGAAGGGCTATAGATGTCATCTGTCTGGACTTCTGTAAAGCCCTTGACATGGTCCCCCACACCATCCTTCTCTCTAAATTAGAGAGAGATGGATTTGATGAGTGGATTTTTCGGTGGATGAGGAATTGGTTCGGTGATCGCATCCAGAGGGTAGTGGTCAACGACTCAATGTCTGGATGGAGATCAGTGACAAGTGGTGTCCCCCAGGAATCTATATTGGGACCAGTGTTATTTAATATCTTCAGTAATGACATAGACAAAGCCATCGACTGCACCCTCAGCAAATTTGCTGAGGACACCAAGGTGAGTTGTGCAGTTGACACAACTAAAGGATGGGATGTCATCTGTAGGGACCTGAACAAGCTCAAGAAGTGGGCCCAGGGGAATCCCATGGGGTTCAACAAGATCAAGTGCAAAGTGCTGAACTTGGGTCATGGCAACCCCTGGAATCAATACAGGCTGTGGGATGAAGAGAATGAGAGCAGCCTTGCAGAGAAGGACTTGGGGACACTGGAGGATAAAAAGCTGGACATGAGCCAACAGTGTGTGCTTGCAACCCAATTGTATTCTTGGCTGCATCAAAGGAAATGTGACCAGCAGGTTGAGGAAGCTGATTCTCTGCTCTGGTGAGACCCCACCAGCTCTGTGGTTCCCAGCACAGGAAGGACATTGACCTGTTGGAGTGAGTCCAAAGGAGGGACACAAAACTCATCAAAGGGCTAGAGAACCTTTCCTATGAAGACAGTGAGAGTTGGGGTCGTGCAGTCTGGAGAAGAGAAGGCTCCAGGGAGACCTCATTGTGTCCTTTCAATACTTCGAGGGGGGCCTATAAGAAAGATGGGGACGTCTTGGTAGGGCCTGTAGCAACAGGACAAGAGGTAATGGTCTTGAACTAAAGGAGGTTAAATTCAGAGTAGATGGAAGAAATCTTTTAAGAGAATGGTGGTGAAACACTGGAACAGGTTGCCCAGAGAGATGGTGGATGCTCCATCCCTGGAAACATTCACAGGCAGGTTGGACAGACCTCTGAGCAACTTGATGTAGTTGAAGATGTCCCTTCTCATGGTAGGGGTGTTGGACGACTCATCACACAGCTGTGGGGCAAGAATGGCAATGGCTTATGAGCAAATCAGTATTGGGAGATAGATTAGGTTTTTGTAGTTGTCATTTGAAATGCTTTCACAGTATCAGTTTCTCATTTTGTGGAGGATTTAACATCATTGTAGCCTGCTGGTTTTTGTCAGACTTTGAAGATCACTTTTGAAGCCCATTAGATCATCAAGGCTGCAGTTTCTCAATAAGGAAGCTGACTGTATGGAGAGAAAGAGTTGTTAAGGGACTGATTCCAGATACTAGGGAGAAAAAACAAAAAACCCCAACCACTGTTAGCAGTTAAACTCCTTTTCTTCCGGGTTAGGGTGTGAAAAGGCTGCCAGGAAGGAGCGGTGGTAGCAGCTCATCTCTGTAGGCCAGCAGTGAATCAGACTCATGAGGGGTTGAGTGGGATCCTTAGAGCTGTTTCTTACACATATGCCTTTAGCCTGACCTTTCAAATAGACCCTGCTCTGTCTTCTTCTTGAAATTTGCAGAGGAGTGACCAATCCCCGCATTGCTCTTTAGGAATGCTTCTCTCTTGGTATCTTGCTATGACTTTCAAGAAGTAATAGAAACTTTCCAAGGAAGATCTGAAGAATGTGGTAATGGATGGGAAAAAAATGGTCACTTATCAAGGGCAAAGAAACTGGGAGAGGGTAGATTGGGAAATGGTGCTGATTTGCAGCTGATGTTGGAGCTATGATGGAGTTTCAGCGAACCACACCACAAGGGCTGCTGACCCATAAAAAGGTGGAATATCCAAAAGGAAAGCAATGATCCCAGCAATTGCATCCCATTAGAGTATGTCAGACATGTCTTTGATTGCACAAACCTATAATTAGTTATAGAGAGTGGCTTTGTTACTGAAGAACTAGGAGGAAACAAAAGAATTATTCCCTGCATTAGTGACTAGCAGGATCAGTGGATAACACTTAATTATTGCTTTAAATAAAGTGTATTCACATTTGATAGACTTATTTCTTTCAATTTCAGAGTAAATGTCAATGATATAGCAAAAATTTAACAAATCTTAAGAGGCCCCAGAGCAAAGATCTGAAAGTCTCAGGATGAATCTTAGGACTTGATTTCTATTCACTTAGCATGTAAGAAATCCACTTATATATCTTAAGAATTTTTAAAAATTATTTTGAAATTTTAAGATCTCGGTTTCGTGCTAAGAAAGGAACCGAGCTTATTACGAACCCAAAATCTCAGCAATAGCTGCATTACATACTTGCCAACACTAGATGGGGTGTAAGGAAAGAGTGAAGGGGAAAGTCGGTGAACAGCAAAACCTCGGAGGTCCGAACTCCTTCAGACAGAGAAGCAGGAGCTTGCACCTTGTCCGTTCCTCTGGCACTGTGGATCTTCACAACGTGGATATTTTAACACGCATGACACGCCAATACTAGTCTCATTAACTACGTTTTATTCATATACTGAAAGAGTACATACACATGTCAACAGCATAGATTGCATCAGCTCCTCTTTACTAAAAAAAGCTCAAAGTATGTACAGCTTTAAAATGCTCCCGCTGTAGCTAGCACATATTAAATTGATGCTTATATAAACTACTGTTCTTTACATAGATTTATGTATTTTAGAATATATTAAAAATTCTCAGTTGGCATGTTCTGTTATCTTTTCTCGCTGTCTTGATGGTCTAACAGTTGCAATGAATTATGGATAGGTATATTTTATTTACTATTCAAAACAATTTCTATTACAGAATATAGGCCATGGAGACAATCCCGTTGTTGCCTTTGGAAAGGCAGAAAGTATTTTTAATGATTAGTCATTTCTGTTGTTATGGCTGCATCCTGCAGCTTTTCCTTGGGGGCAGGAAGAACAGACCAAGGCTCCTTTTGAGATCCTGCCTTTGTTTAATTCTGTGAAAAGTACTGTAACCTTTTCTTTATCAACTGGTGCTTTTTGTCCTCCCTTTTAGCTTCTCTGACCTCCTGTGCACGAAACTCTGCAGAGCAGGCAGGCCAGTGTCTGACTCCAGGCTCCTCCTGAGGCTGCGAGGGATGCTGAGCTGGGCTTTCCGACCAACCAACAGAGCTACTCAGAGAAGCGGCAGCCTGCCAGCAGAATTCATTTCCCTCACTCTCTTCTCCTGGTCCCATGTGAATGAGCTAGACTCCTGTGGATCACGTTATCCTCTTTATTAAGCCAGTCTCTGCAGAGACCATTTTAATTTAATTCAACTTGATAGCCAATTCTCAAAATCCCCTTGGCTCTTGAAAGAGTAGAATCTTCTGGTGTGCAATACACAAGCCCTTTTTCACCATCCTTTTGCTTCTCTTCAAGTTAAAAATGCAGGATCCAATTTCTCTAAACTAGCTTTCCACTCTGACTGATGCCCCTTGCTGAGTGACTGGTACTCATAGTGAGCCCTAAAAGCAATGCTGGTGCACTGAGAAATGTCCTCCTCATCAGAATATCTAACTCTATTTAAGCTTGGATGCTCAATGGAAAAGGAACACAAAATGCTTTCCAACAACACAGGTTAAATGAACACTGCTTGCCAGATATATCCACTTTAAAATGTAAACTGGTAACACAGTAAGAAGTGGCTTTTCCTGGCAGGGAATCTCTTTGTTTTCTTGCTTAATCCCAGGAAAGGTATTGCTAAAACCTACTGCAAATGGTTTGTTTGCATCTACTGGTCTGATTGAACCACTGGGACTGACACTGCATTGGGATTTGGAGGGCAGTGCTCAGTACTTCAGAGGGCTAGATGGGCTAGGATGCCAGTGTAGTTAAAATCAGAACCACCTCTGTAGGAAAAAAACCTAGCATGTAATTTAGAAACAGAATGAGTTATGTCTCTGACAGGCCAGTAATAACTTTATTTCATAGCAGAGAGGCAAAAGTTGGGGAGGACTGTAATAAGCCAGGTCACTCGTAGGTTATGACTCCTCATGGGAACCCTTATACATAATCCCCTTCTCAGCAAACTTCACACCTTGGATATCAGAATGCCTATGAGAACATCTCTATTTGTGTTAATAGGCCATGTTTCACATGTCCAGGGGAAAAATGTGAAGCTCATTCAGCAGAGGGACAGCGAGATAGCCCTGAGTGTGACGGAATAAAGGACAGTTTCCTTTGCACCCCCTGCTTTACACAAAGCCTCCCTGTTATCCAAGGCAGCAGTGCAACAGTAAGACACGATGAAACAACCTAGAATGCTAAGTGGTATGAAAACTTAGAGAAACAAGTTGTGTAATTGAACAAACAAGAGCTCTAATACAAAATTTGGTTGGATAAGGATGGTGAAGAGCCTTTCCAGGACAACAGTCCCTTGCTGTTATCCTGAGAGAGACTCTGCATGCCAGGATTGCCCTGCTTAGGATAACTGAATGCCTTGGTCTGTAACCACCCAAAACACGAAAGAAGCTGTCTGTCAGCTTCTGTCTGTCCACATCCTCCTGTTTCACTGTCAATGAACTGGCAACCTGGCAAAAATCTGGACCCACCAAATGGAAATCCTTCTTGGAGGCAGAGTTAGCTCTAGCCTAAAACAGCTCCAACTGCCTCAGTTTCAAATGACCTGGTGATACTGAAGTCACAGTTAGACTTGAGTCAGAAGGAGGATTCCCCAAATGCAGCTTGTGATGACCCAAACCTGAATTTATTGCTTGTGAGCTGTGCTAGGGGAAAACGCTAGAGAATAAATCATCTCATTATGCACAAATGAGCTACAACATGGAGTGTGTAAATGCAGATATGTGTTTCAGGCTAAGCTTAAGGTTTGCCTTCTGGAATGAGAGGTCACAACAGCATAACATGTGAAAACACCCAGAATCTATTGGGATCATCAGGAAAAGTATAAATTAGGGCAAAATGAATTAGGATGGATTTCTGTAATACCTATTAAAACAGAGGGTGGATTCGTTCATGGCACCGTGCAGACCTCCGGTATTTTCTGTCTATATTAACTTGTTAAGATCTCATAGTCCAGAAGCGACACATTCTTCTTTTCCTGGCTAGCCAGTTACTGTGGGCTGGGCTACTTGTTATGCACATTTTAATGCTGAAAAAGTGAATAACAGAAGAAAAATAGCAATCGATTTTGACTTCCTCTTCAGTCTAAAATGAATTAAAACAATACCTTGGATTTACTATGAACTGCAAAGACAGACCTCAAGAAACCAAAATAAAATGTATTCTGGAATGTTCCTGTTTGTTTTTACAATTCATCAATAACCATGAAGAACTGGCTCTAGAATTAAAATCATTACTAACATGTTAGTTTGGGAGTCAAGATAATTTCTATGCTTTGTATGGCTTACTCCTCACTTTCTTCTAGGAGATATTCAATTCAAGGTAGTTTTCTAAATAAAATTTAGATCATTCTCTTAGATGTCAACATTAATCCTAATGCACTGCACTGCTCTTTGAATGAGTACAGATTGCAAAGTGTCTTGGAAAAAGGATAAAATGGACATGTCATGCAGTAACCAAGTAAAGGCAGTCCCTGATTATTATGCAAGTTTGAAAAGTTCAGAAAATGTCATCATACTCCATAGGTGCACCCTGATTTTGGAAAGGTCTCTTTTTGTTTATTTTGTGCATAAATGTCATTCTACATAAATTTCACTCCAGCAGCTTTTCATAAACTCAAGTCAATGATGATATGTTCAAATATTTGAGTGTTTCCTTTAAAACTAGAGGCAAAGAAAAAATCTCTTCGATCTGTTGACACAGCTGTGAAAGACCGTGGTGCTTGCACATAGATTTCTTTAAATAATCTGAATATCTTCTTTTCACCATCCCACTGGTAAATCTGGGAGAAGGTATAGTCACTTCCCAAGGCTAGGTAGTAATTGTTCTTGAAGGAGAAAGGCTGCAGCGTCATGGCTCCTCGGGATGGAAGAGCCTGTATCTCCACAAACTGTTTGCTATTCCATTTCATAACTCTGGAGTCACCAATGAATCTTGTGAGTGTGATGTATAGGTTATCTTGCATCCTGAAGCTCTTCACAGCCAGGACATCTTCCATGTTGGGGATTTCACTGTGTGGGACAAACTTTTTGGAGGCTTTGTTCCACTGGAGTATAATGGGAACCTGGGCACGGCTAGAGAGGATTAAATGTGATTTCCCATCTATATCGAGAAACTCAGCATCTGTGTCCCTGAACCACTCATGAAGGGACTGATATGAATAAAATCCTTTGTTATTCCACTTGTACACTGTTGACAAACCTGCTTTAGAGCTATCTGCTATGACAAAAAACATTTCACTGTCTATCTCAAAAAGCTCTATGTCATTTGGCTTGGAAATGCGAGACACTTCGATATCCTGGAATTTGACAAACTTTGTCCAGCTTTCATCATACTTGTAAATGTGTGAGCCACCAAAGAGCTGTGCCACCACCACAAAGACTTGGTCACCAACAAGGATGGCTTTACATCCCACTATAGACTGACCTATTGACCAAAGGAAAAAGAAAAGGCATGTATATTATCACAGTACAAAGCACCCTCTAAGCCACAGAGAGATTATCAAATCACCCCTCCCATTTTTTAAACTTTCACCATCTCATAATTTGGTCTTCTGTTACTTGCCATCACAGTTTCTTTTCATGCATTTTTCTTCCCAGTAACTGGAGAGATGACTTCAAATGTCACACCCTGCAAGGTATGCAAGTACTATATATCATAAAATGCTAATTCCTTTTTATCCAGAATACTTTTTATTTCTCTGTTTGTTCAAACACATGGCCCCTAATATCCAAAATAACTATTTAAATTTTATTATTTAAAAATAACTAGAATTATTTTCTTGCTGCCTATCAGAAAACTGAAATTCCCTTATTTTTGCAATGTCTGTCTTTCCATCTTAACTAGAAGAATGAAATATCACATATTTTTCTTGCTCCAGAAGAGTTGGAGTCAGCTTTTTTCCTACTGTAAATAGAAATATCGGTGCTTCTCATGGGTATATCACCTGATAGCAGGATGAAAAAGATAAATCTAACTCAGTTGTTTCTGTTATGTATTTCTGGGATTATGTTAAATTAGAAATATTTAGGAATATTGCAGTTGCCAGATTGATTAGATCAGATCAGGTTATGGTCTGTTTTGAGAATGTCAAGTTACACTACACAAGAACCACATCAAAAAAGTAACAACCAGACTATTATGACAGATTTTTATGGAAGAAGAGAGGAATTCCTCTCTGAAGCACATAGTTTAAGTAGAACTGTAGCTGAATAAGTTCCTGATGTTGCCTGGTCAGTCACAACAGCAGACTTGCCCTGGTTCCTCTGCTGGGCCCCTACCCATGGCTTTCACAGCTGGCCTGGAATGACCTGCCCCCCTCCCACTGTGGGAGCGCTGTGAGTACCTGCATCCCAACTGCCCCACGGTATCTGCAGTGCAGGCATGAATGCCTGAGCTGATCACCCAGGCTCCTTCTGGTCTAACTTAGTCAAAGTTAAGTCTAGAAGAGCTTTCAGCTGTCTCCTGTCTCCTTTTGCAGAGGACAGCAATGTCTTTCTCTGCATGTTCACTGTAAAGGCAACTTTGACAACTAGCTCAGCTCCATAAATCCATGTTGTAAAGGGCTAAATTTAGATACCCAAATGCCAAGCATTTAGATTATAATGGAATTCCCTGTGGAGAACATAGCTGGCTCCAGAGCTCTACAAAACATTCTTTGGGCTCTGCAAGAGGCTCCTTATGGGCCTGTGTCCCCTGGTAAAAATCACTTGCTCATGTACATCATTGCAGAGCTCAGGCCTTCCAGGAACATGGGATGGTTGTTTGAAAAACAACCCTGGGCACACTCTCTGGGTGTGGAGCTAGGACTCAAGTCCCTGGCAAAAATGTCTCCTGATCAAGTAATTCACAGGAAAGTGAAATATGCCTGGAATAAAGCTGTCTTTGTAAATGACTCAAACTCCCAAGTTCATTTCCAGAGTTTTTCTAGGGCTCAGGAAGTTCTCTCTGGGCTATTGGCATCTCAATTTACATCCACTGGTACATATTCCACCCTAATCTACCAAAACACAATGAAACCTAAAAGTGCAACATTTTTCATTTCCAACATTTCCTGATGGAGGGGTAGCATCATGTAAACTTTTGTTAGTGACATTCACAGCTATATGAGAAGGTAAGTGCTTATTGTCTTTGTAGAATTCAACACCAGATAAGGACACATCATATTCTTTGTTTCCCAAAATGTAAGGTAAAAAATAATCTATCACACATAACAAGGAACAGGAGGGAAGGATGCTCCACGATAAATTTAGCTCCCAAGTCCTCAGAACCACTAACTTGAAGCAGCTGGGAAATCAGGCAGCAGATAACAGCTCTAAAGACTCTGTGCCTGCTGTCACGGTGTGACTGAGCACAGTGAGCGTTGGTTAGGGACAGAACAGTTGTTAGAAAATCAGTGTTAGAACATCACCTGGCATTCATATGGGCTTTTTTTTGATCAGTCCAGGATGCTAATTGAGCATGTTTGTAAATTGAAAGTTAACGTGGAAGCTTTACAGCACATCTCTTTAGGTAATAACCATGGTTGAAATATTTCTATGTCCTCTTGAGCTGGGTTCCTGGCCACCCTAAAGGCATCCTTCAGACCTATTTTCTTCTGCATGCAATAGAGTCTTTTTATATTCTGTTTTGCAGGCACTTTGGCAAGTGACTGCTCCTTCAGCTTCTGCTTTGACTTGCTGTGTGATTGAGACAGCGAGCGCTAAGCTGGGCCATGGTGTGACATTCACAGCAAGTGTTTGTGCCTCCAGAACAATTTACAAGATCAGACAAAAAAGCCCAGTTTGTGTGCCACAGTGAAGTTAAATGTGCATGTATTAACAAGATGAACTACTCTATGGAGTCACTCATGTCCAGACATCACACACTTTGATTGCCCAAATTCTGAGGGATTCAGGACAAAAACTAATAAACTAGTCCCATCTATGAATCTCATCCTTGTGAAATGCCAACAGTTCATCAATGACTGGAATTCTAGTGTTCATATACCTGTGATATTGTCGTAACTCCTGAAATTCATTTCAATGTGATCCCACTCCAGCACCATGCAGTTCTCCATGCTGGGCTGTGCAATGGCTACAAACACATCATTCTTTGAGTTGAACGTATCCACTGAAACGGACTGGTAGGGCAAAATCTGATGAACAACAAAATCTGGAAATATATATTTACAACAGTTAGGTTTCATCCTTGCTGGAGACACAGAGTAAGTGGTAGCTGATTATAATGATTTACACTGGAAAATGAGTGAAAAACTCTGGATTTTGTGTAATACTAGCATGGAAGTGTCAATGCTCACGTTAGGCATGCAGCAACAGGGGAAAGTGTCTCCTGCTTTAGGTATCATAAACTGTCCTAAGAAAATATAGTTGCCAAGGAGATCAAATAGGTAAATACTGAAAGAAATCAGATTTTCCTACTAGGCTGGCTACTATCACTGAAATCAGGGTATCGAAAGAAAAGTCTGTTTTCCCACAGCTGGAGGTGGCTTTCCCATCAAGTGAAATGGCCCTGCCAGAATCACTTTGATGCTGAGAGATGGTAACTGCCAGCTGAAGTCAAATAACTTCTTAAGTCGTGCAAATTTAATCACTGGCAATTTGTGATATGCTAAACCAGACAGAAAGCGAAATGATATCTGAAGTTTGCCTGGGGATAACCCCATTTCATCTAGACCATAGACAAAATGGTGTAATCAAAAACTTAGTTAACACAATGTTTTGTGGGGCGTTGTAATGTAGTTTAGGCATAAAATACAACCAACCTGAGAACTACTGTCCAGTGAAAAACTTATCCTAGACTGAGGAATTGGAGCAACACATAAAAATTAGGATAACTCCAAAATTAAAGGGTTTTTTTCCTCAAAACCTAAGTGCCTTTGTAGATTTAATTATAAAATTCACCTGGTGTAAGTTAGCAGTCAGCACAGAGCCAATCTGGGGCAAAGCAAGGAGACTTGGGCCTGAATTTGATCTTTGACCTGACAGCTGGGCAACATAGCAGACCTGGCAAAAAAAAGCTGGCACTTGGGTCTAGAATGGGGCAGGATGCCTGTGGTGAAGTAATGTATGCACAGAGATACATAGAAAAGGAAAGGCATCTTCTGCTATGATGGCATTTCTCTGCAGAACCACACACTGCTCTGCTTTAAGCTCTATTTGCTCCATGCCTTCATCACACACTCCTGTGCTGGAAGGGCCTGAGCATCCAGGGATTTTGGTGAAATGGTAATTAAGTCCTCACTCGAGTCCCTTATTTTGGTGCATTATGAAATAATTGCTTCTGAATGAAGAACCCTCTGTTTCTGCATGCTTGAAAGCCTTGCCCTTGAGGAGTTACACTTCTGGAGAATAAAGATAGATGACTACCATTAAACAAACAGAGCAGATTCTACAGCTGCGAAAGAAATGACAGTCCTCATTCTTCGAGGGACTGTTAAAAATAGAGCTTGGGCTTGGTTCATAAATGCTGTCAGGCAAACAGGAAAGTTATCTTCATTCTCACTGAGAAACCAGAAGGACTGGAGGAAACTGACACCAACGTCTGCAGAAAGTAAAAGTAACTGACCAATCATGAAAGATGGAGAAAGGATGGAACAATAGCAGATAGAGTCACAGAAAATAAAAATATTTTTAAAATCTTGAGGAAAAAAAAAATCAATAAAAAACTAATCCTGAAAAAGACATCTTGAAATATGAACAGTTGTGAAACACTTTGGAGAAATCTGTGAATTGAAACAAACCAATCTGTATGTAAAAACAGCTAGCAAAATCAGTTAAAATAATCAGTATAAACCAATAAACACTGAATTTAGCACCTTCTGGAAGTACCACACTCTAATGTAGAAAAGGGTTACACAGTGAAAGGATGTTGCCACATCAGGTTTGCCAAAAATTTAGGCCTCGGGGGCTTGATTTAGTTCTACATGCCTTGCTTTAATGCAAGACAGAGTTAGTACAGTAAATATAGGATTGAGGGGACTCTTTTCCAACATTTTTCTCTTTCAAGCTGGATCTCCTGCATAGGAGAGGGAAGAGAATGCAGCCTTCACTTTCTCTCTGTGCTGCAGTGCCTCTCTGCCCCTCCATGCACAGTTTTGCTCTCCCTGTCTCAAGACGTGTGGTTTTCATGCTGGTTTCTGCTGGCCGAGGATGGGGTGGTCCCCCTGAACTCCAGTCGCTCACTCCGCCTCTGTTCCCTCTGCGGTTGAACGGGCATGAGGAGTCATGGATGAGGGACCCAACAGTTTTATTGGGCTGATTTCTCTTCTGGCAGGCCCTGCTCTGGCTGAGCGCAGCACACAGGAGCAGGGATGCGGGCAGAGGAGAGAATGCAGGTAGGATGCTGGAGGACACTAAGGAAAAATGGGAGTGATGATGTGTTTGGGCAGCAGCTTCTAAACTGCATCCTGAAAGTGGTCCCACTCTCCTCACATCCCTTCCCTGCAGTGGAGACTTCTACTCCAGGTGAGGCTACCCAGGACCTGGGCATGCCAGCAGAGCATTAACTACCCCTTCCCTTCTCCCATCGCAGGAGATTTCCAGCACAGGAGCAATTATGGAGCAGGTTTAATTTCCAAACTACCTCCCTTCCAGCCAGTGGGGAAAGACAGGACCACCTCTAGAAGGCAGTCCCAGCTAGTTAAAGAAAGTGGAAAACAAGCTTCCAAAGCTCTATGAGATGATCCCTGCCTGTGGATCCGGGCAAAGTCCCAGGCATGCACACAACCTGTTTCCAGTGGCTGTGGGAACACAAGATCTGTTTACCAGTTTCCTGAAAGTGAGTTAACACATTCCCCTGTGGTGCTTACAGCCACAGCACAGCCTCCTAACACACTGCTGTGGGAGAAAGACAAGAAACAAAGTGAAATGGCTTAACCTGCTTCCATGATACAAGCACTGAGAAATGAAAAAGACAGATGCTATCACAAAAAGAGTTAAAAGTGCAGATCACCAACACTGAATCACCCTCTTTGTGAAGAAGCAAGAGGACCATTTTGTTCTTTGTCTTTCTTTCTGTTTAAATTTGGCAGTACCTCTTTTCATCTCTCCTCCTGTTACCATTGTAGCAGTTCAGCTGATGCAATGAACTGACTGAGCTGACAAAATGCACATTTTACCAAGCAAACTGCTTTGCTATCACATCCTACATCCAGTCTTACTTGACACAGAGTACTGGAGACCAGAAATGACTGAAAGTCTGATCCCACCTGGCAAAGGAGGGAAACACTATCCTAAAGTCTAACATGAATGAAAGGGGTTTGTAGAGCCCTTCCTGTCACTGACTGGGAAAGGAGAATACACCTACAGCATATGTTGCTTTACTTCAGAATATGGTATAAGCCTGAGCCTCTGACTAATCAACCCTCAAGGAGGGAATATGGGCATACATACACTCCCTTTGGAGTTGGGGGAAGTAATGGCAGAGAAGGAAAAAGAAGCAGTGGCTTGATACTGCAGACAACGAGGGTCATACACAACAGTGTGTGACAGCTCTGTGCTGTGCTGTGGAAGCACTTCTCCAATGGCATTTGAACAAATATTCAGCTGGGCAATCCTTGCCCCACAGAACACTTTCAGTCCTCAAAAGCTCTACAGCACATGAAATTAGATTTATGCTTGGTGTAATTTCCCTTACGGCAGACAAAGGGACAAATGTTAAGGGTGAATTTTGCCTGTAACAACTTTATAGTTTCTAGGTATGAAAAGGTGAAAGAGGGCAGGTAGGTCAGTATAGGTCTGAGGATCAGCAAGGCTTGTTCTGGCACATTGTTAGTGCTTTTAAACCAGAATGCAGTGAAATAAAGCCTGCTTTTACTTTGTACTGTTACCTCTCAGTGATTTGGCCGACATGGGAATGTAACCGTGGTACCATTCTAAGCTTCACTGCTCTCCTGTGCTTGACATCCTTGTATGCAGCAGATTATTGCACTTTGCCTCTGCTGCTCTTCTGTCATAATTTTGAATTCTGAGTTCATTCTCTTTTCCTTCACATAATGCCATGGAATTACCTTTCATACCTTTTCCTGAAACTTCTTTTCACATTACTAGTAATCAACTTTTCTGTTATCTTTTAATAATGATGACTGACTTGACGACAGATGAGAACTTGAACACCTCTGATACTACTGTGTAGAAAAAAGGCAGAGTGCTGACATTCTATACATAAAAGATGAAAAACAATACTCGCAGCTGATATTTTCAGTTATATGATGTGACTACATTTAAAGACAGGTAACTGCAGCTGTTTGGTCATAAAATATAAGCATAATCACATGCAAATTTCCCTTCACTTCCTTCAGCATGCTTTACATTACCTAAGAAAGAGGAGAAGATCCTAAACAAGACAGTAGTCAGAGTATAATTGGACATTTCTCTCCAGCTTAATGGAGTTCCATGAAGAGCTGCAGGCACTATTGCCACCACATTTGATGCTAAGAAGTCGTGGCTTATTAAATAACTATAGGAGATATAGCCACATTTTTGAACTTATTTTTATTGCTTTCTTGTGAAATACAGAGATTTTGTGAAGCTCATCTGCCATAACTATATGGCTTTATTCCAGATAATAGAAAGCATTCTGTGATGAAAATTAAGCCACAAAGTGAGTCATAATCAAGTCTTTTGGAATACAGATTGTCAGAGCTCTTCTCCCATTATCATTTAATTCAAATAAAAACTCAGTACTTACTTTGGCTTTGAAATGTAATTTTTCCATTTTATACTTTTTCTAGTACTCGGATGGGCTTTGTATGTAACCCTTTCCTCCCCCCAAGTCATGCTCATAGAATGAAAGGGTATAGTCTATATGTCTGATATTTAACCATTTGTAGTGTGCTTAGAAATATACATTCTGAATACCTGTAGTGGTGCATTCATAATCAAAACTTGTCACATCATTTAACTTCTTATCCTGATATTCTGCTGGACCAATACACAGGACATCAGAAACAGTGGAATTTGTCATCTTTAACCACAAAAACAACCACTTGGCTTTGCAGTCACACTCAAATTTATTTCCCCTTAAATCTCTAAAAAACACACAGAAATAAACATATTTGAAAAGGTTGATATGAGCAATATGAGCACTACAAAACTGTTACCACCTTGACATGCTGAATTTCAAAATATCTGAGTATCCTTGAATAATTGTTCTGAACTGAGAACAGGGAAGTTTCTTAAGTTTTATTTGGACTCTTAATATGGGCTCTCCACTGAGTTTTTTGAAAAATTGTTACAGTCTACACTCACTTGTAATCATAGTAACAGAACAATGTGATTCATGCGTAAAGTTACTTTTTTTATAAATTTCCATAGGATTAGGACTGTAATGTAATAAATCCTGACAGTCAGGCTGCCTGCTGCAAGCCTCCTTCACACCACCTACCGCTGACATGGATAAATCCCATTCCTTCACTGAGCTGTTCCAGTACTGCTGGTTGACAGAGTGGCCTTGCTGGCACCATTTCTGAGTTACATTAAAATGCGGATGTAAGGCTTGTATTGTTTGAGTCGCTGCTGATGTAGAGTCAATTTAACCTCCCTCTACTAATGTATGTGCAATTTCAACACTGCACTTGTTCTTCGATCCCTTGGCAAATTTTGTGGCTTACAATTATACTTTGCTGTTTGGGAAAGCCAGGCCAAAAATAGGGGAAGCCGACTAGCAGCTCAGTTATACAAGGAAACACTGACAGTATATGGGCAATGTGCTACAACTGCACAAAACCAAGAAAAAACAGTTTTTTTATTTTTAATTAATGCTTTTTACTAAAATAATCTCAGGGAATGCATGCAACATTAACAGGGAAAAATGTTCAGAGAAACTGTAGTTTCAAAATTCATTGTCTCCCTCTCCCTAAAAAACAATTTACATGAAATATCAGAAGGAAGTACAATGACACAAGCTATATACAGCATCATGAGGAGCAACAGTGATTTAAGAAATAGGAGTTACTTTAGAGGAGCCTTTCAAGTAAATAATTATGAAATGAAAAAAGGTAGAACAAAAAAATACACCTTTTTTTTTCTGTATAGTTACCAGATACAGCACCGCACCCCCAGAAACCTAGAAGTGAGAGCAGCAGAGTGACGGAAGCAGGCACCCAGTAGAAAGATTCTCAGTACTTACAGTTCAATTAAAGAATCTAAATCACTGAAGACATCCCTTGGCAGAGCTTTGAGGTGGTTATTTGCCAAAGAACTAGAAAAGAAAGAGCTTAGTATCATTTCTATCTCTTTTCTGGGGGCTCTTACCAAGTCTGAGCTCACTTACAGGTTGTTAATTATCTGGTACTGTCCTGTCACTGGCATTGTTAGTAGTTACCAGGAACAGGTGTTAATTATTCCCATTCTAGAACAGGGATTGCTTGAAGATCACATAAAAGTAAAATATTTAGAGCTTTTTTTATTGCCCCAATGCAAATGTAGCACACAGAGCAATCACTGAGCATGCTGAAGAGGAATGTTAGTCACAGCACTGGGGGTACCAGCTGCACCCCACCCCGACGTGCTGCAGTGCTGCCTCAGCAGGAACTGCTTTAAGGACAGTTCTTAATTTATGAAAGGCACGTTGTTGACAGAAGGAGGAAGCTGACACACAGAGGGAAGAGGGGTTTTCAGTGCAGTGGTCCTCCGAGGAGTTTTGTTCAAGTAGGAATTACTCTACCAAGTGTTAAATAACTTACAGGTGAGTCAGGTCTCGAAGGCCACGAAATGCATTTCTTGAAATGGTTTCAATTTTGTTCCCTTCAATGAATCTAGGAGGGAAAAAAAGTATTTTAAAATACTTTAATTAACATTATTATTAGCATCACTAGTGCTTTAAGCTATGGTTGCCAAATTCATCAGGTTCCTGGGCTGATTCCATTCAGTTCCAGATTGAAAGGAAGTCTCAGTGGAGCCGCTCACTTCTTATCCCCTTTCCCTGGGCAGACTGCAAGGAATGATGCAAGTACCAGGCAGCACAAGGGACAGCACATAACACAAACATCCAGCAGAAAAGGAACAAAGTGAACAAGGCAAAAAAAATTATTCCTGCTGGTTAATCCTCTTGGGATGTGTTGTGTGAGGCAAGAGACCTGCACAGAAAGCGCTCCTGAGATGGGCTTTAGAAGCTAAAATCCTACCTTGCCCTCACAAATCACCTGCCTTTTAAAACCACAGGGCAGCACAGAGGTGCAAGGGCCGCTCAGGCTGCAGACCAACACTGATGAGGAGCTCCTGTGGCTGCATGTACAGTGCCACCTCCACACCCACACAGCTGTGACTGGATCTGCAGTCATCCAGTGTCTGCATAAATGGCACAACCACTGCCTTGGTTTTGCTCTGGCTGCCGCAGTTCAGCTCTCTCCAGCTGGGACATCACCTCTGCAGGGTGCCCAGCTGCACACCGGTCACAGCCCTGTGGGCTGGGGCAATAATGACAGGCACATATCGATTCCAGGAGCACGCTGCTCCTCCTTACTGCACGTCAGCATTTAAAGAAAGAGCTGATATTTGAGCATCTTGACCCCTGAGCACTTAAGGACGCATCCCTAAATACACCATCAGCCCAGCAAAGCAATTGCAGCCAGGTGGCCATCAAGATATTGCTTGGTACAGCTGTACCTGGATGAAGACAACTGCATGCTGACTTTATAAAAGATTTGATGAGATAAAAGTGCCTCCCTTCCTCCTATGCATCCTTGTTTGCCTTCCAGAGAAGTTACAGGAAAAATGCTATGAGACAAGGTCTCTTCTTGAGAGAGTCAAGACGGGAATGCAGGAGATGGCAAGTGCTCTTGGCTCTGCAGTTTAGATATAGCCAAGATCCTTCACGAAGGGACTGGAACCTTGACTGGATGAGAAGGTGCTGTGTCTGGGTAGAGAGTGTCAGAAGAGGGTCAGCCACTACAAGGCTGTCTGGGAGCATTAATTCAATCTGCAGAGCAGAGAGCCACACTGCCTCCTGACACCCTCACTGGCACCTGGCATCCCTGCACAGTGCCAGCTCACCAGTCCGTGCAAACACACAAGGTTTCACTGCAAATGGTGGAGCAAGATGATGCAAATTTGGGCTCAGTAATCTGCCGGATTCGTGAGTCACCAAAGCTGGCCTCCAAGAGGTGCTGCCCTGGGAACACCACTCTGTTCACCAGCAAAGCTCCCATCTTTATCAGACCTGTTTTACCCTGACTGTGTACAGAGAGTCAATTAGTTTAAGGGTGCATTGAATGCCATTATCAGTGCTGCAAGTGCAGCAGGACACAGCTGGAGATAATATATGTAGGTATCTGCTGTGGGTGTTCCCCAGCCGTTCTTCATCCAGACTTTGCTTTGTACACAAAGACACTTGTCATTCTTGTTTGTCAGTGAGGTTTCCTTGTTCTCCACAAAGTCTGATCCCTGGTAACCAAGAGATGTGAGTTATGGAAGCTATAATAGTCTTACTGGTTGCATGGCCAAAAAAACAAACCACAGAGAAAGGCTACTCACAGCCAGTTTCCAAAAGGTGTAGGGGAGATTTGCTAGGAAGAGCTCTATGGACTTGGCAGGAAGGGCAACCACAACCGGTGCCCGAGACCATTTGTTCAGCTGCTAAAGTAATGTGAAACTATAAGGCCTTACCAATCTTCATCTTGCTCCTTGGCTTGCTCCCTGTCCCCTGGTGACTGGGGACAGAGATTTCCCCTTTCACCAGGTGAGGAGAGTAGGATGTTTCTTTCACACAAGGATCTGGCTGCAGTCACCAGTGCAACTACCACGACTGCAGGGACAAGCTCATCAGCATTTGAAAATAAGTAACTAATGATACAACATAAAAATATTATTCTTCCTTTTTACAAACATACAGCAAATATTTTTTTTCCCTATAGACACAAGGAAAAGAGAATGCTTAAATAACTTCCTATCTGAAAAATCAAGCTGTAGCTGAATCACAGATCTTAGCATACACCATTTACCATTATCCTCTGTTTCTTGGTCTGCAAATTCCATTGGTGGCTGCTCCACATTTATCAGACTATTAACCCTGAATATACCTAACTTTAATATCTATTTGTCTGCAAGACTTTAGCAAGAGTCAGTTTTATCAGCATCAGTCTGTCTTTAGAAAAGGACAAATGCTTTCCACAGCTACCTTTCAGAGTGGAAAGGGGAATTTTTTTGAGGTTGTATTCATAGTTTCAAACACACCAGCTCATAACCAGTAACACACAGAAATGCCAGTCCTTTGGAGTATGAAGGGAAGACAACCTTGTAGTAGGGTTAATACTTTTTTTAAAAGAAATAAAAGTAATGTAAGTGAACTATGTAAACAAAAGGAAATTCAAATAAATTTAAATAATAATATAAAGAATTACAATAATTTATGTTGTATTATATATTTATGTATTTATAATTAATTATTATAGAAACATAAATGACATGGGCATTAAATGGGATATCAGAAAAAAAGACGAAGTTGGAGAAGAAAGTTGGGGGAAGAGAACAAGGATGGTAACCAAGGTTGCTCTGGGCGGTACACAGATACTCTGCACTTCTTTTTCAGGCTGCCTGCAGGTCAGGACAGGCTTTCCCACCTCTTGTCTGAGGTTCAAATCCCCTTGGCAGTGATGGCACTGTTCTGGAAAGCCAAGACAAGCTCTTGCTAACAATGCCTTTCTGGTGTGCTGTAATTGCACAGAGACACCTTGCATTCATGGCATCTTTTAAAAATGCACTGTAACCTTTGAAAAATCATGACCCACTGTAAAGAACATTTGCACAGGAGTGAAACATAAATCCCTCATCTCCCCTGCTCTTGGGAATCACCGTAAAGACCAACACTGCAGCAGGAGCCTTGGCAACTTATTAAAATATCTTTATTTAAAAGGGACATAAAGTACCAAACTTACAGGTATTCTAGATGGAAGAGACCAGCAAAGGCATCATCTCGTATAATAGTGAAGGAGTTGGAGTTCAGCAAGCTGAAAATGGAGAGCAGGCGTTAGGAAAGCACCTTACAGCCTGACACACTGGATTATGCCCATTGTGTTTATTGCCCGTGACCAAACTAATCTTACTGACTTGAGCCCATATTGCCTCACCATTGCAGAACACATAAAATACTGTGGAATGGTCTATTAAAAAAAATAAAAATGAAAGGCATTATGTGATGAGAGTTAATGTCCACTGCTCCCCAGAAAAATGCTCGTTGTGCCACTGACCTTGGCTGAATGCAACCTTGTCCTCAACTCTGTGGTCCCCTGAGCAGGACAAGCCATTATGAGATGGCAAGTCTGCTGAGTGTGGACGCCAGATGTTTACCACCCTTCCTGCCCCAACAACAACTTTTAAGACCATCTCAGCACCAATCATAAGCTCAGAAGCCCCAGCCCCAGCTCTCATCTGTGCAGTCGCAGTGGGTCAGTGCTCACTTATTCCGTGGTGCTGCCTCCTCCAGGCACTGCCTTGCCCTCCTCCTGTGTGAACTTCAGGAACAAAACATTTCAGAGCAGCACCAGAGTGGCTGTCACCTGAGCCAGGACAAGGTGATCTAGGAGAAGGATGCTCCAGAGGCTTTGCCAGCAAAGTTCCTTCCTTGCTGTATCAAAGTACAACAGTGGACTGTTTCCAGTGTTGATGTTCAAAGGCACAGAGAGTGATTTCCTTTCAACAAAATAGCAAAACTTCGTATTTGGTCTAAAAAATGAATGCTACTCAAAAGAAATAATTTTTGGAAAATCTAAGAATTTTTTGCTATGAATGAACATGTCTCCACTAATGGCTTTATTAGAGAAACTTATTAATCCTCTTCCTGTATGGTTTTAGGCATTTTACTAAAATTAATTTAGAAGACTAATGAACATGAAATGCAAACTTTCCCTGTGGTCCTTGGATAGTATGCTAATGCTAGACAAATGCTTCTTAAATTATCCCAAAGAAATCTGACAAAGATGCAGACTGCCATCAAAAATAAATCCTTGTGTTGCTATTTTACCATGGCTACTGCCACAGAAGACATTGTCCTGAGGTGCCCAAGTGCTCAATTATGCATGCAGCTCTTTTGCCATTTAATCGGTATTTTTTCTCATGTTTAAGGGAATAGCCACAAATTACACTAACTGACAGAATTTGTCTGGGCCCAAGGCAGTCCTGATGGTGACAAAACCCTCTCGCTGCCACATCTGACTTACCACATAAAGTGACATGACTTCTGACTTCCTCAACAACTGACCTCTGTCCACCATTGCCCTCACCCCAACATCTGCTCCTGGAAATTTACTACAGCTAAGGAAAAGGGACAACTTTCTTCTGCTCTTCCTGTCTCTTCCTAACACCACCATCCAAAAAAAGCCCATCTCTAATTTTCCACTCACAGTTTCTCTTAACCCACCCTGGGATTCCTCCCTTTTCTTCCCAGGTAGCACAGCTGTTTGTTTGTCCCCATTCACCTATGGGCAAGGTCCTCCTGCCCTCTGCTCAGGGCTCTATACTGATCCCTAATTCTCACAAAAACTTGCTTTTGGGATTGATGTCACAATAAAGGAGGTTTTCACCCCTTGCTTTGCCCACTTCTCCCCAGCATTTTGCAAGGGGTGCTGCTGCCCCTAGTAGTGAGATAGGCCTTTGAGTCAAACAAGGTGGGGTGCTCAAGGAGAGGAGGCTGGCCACGATGCTACCAGATGCCTTTAGGCACCTCTTGCTAAGACCAGTTTTAACATCTAGCTCTGTGGGAAGCACTCAGCCCAGGCTTCTGGAAGGCTTCAGATATTTTTGCTGAATTTTTCCTTGCAGTGTGTCTTTGCCTGGGGGGTCAGTCAGTCCTTGCGGGGGGCGGGGGGCGGGGGGAGGCATGGAAAGTCTGCTTGGTATCCAGGCGTTCCTGGCAGCCTACACTGGGCTAGGCAGGGCACAGGCTGCAGCTCAGCTTTGCTGCAGACAACCAGAGAAGCGAGTATCCAGGCTCCCCAGGGGGGTTGTACCGCAGTCTGTGCCTCTGTACCTTCCCTGCTACTGCCTCCCAGGACAGCTAAATTAAGCAAGCTTGGGTAAGCTCCTCGAGCTTCAGGCACGCACCTAACTACAACATAGGCACTGCGATGCGACTTGCCCGAGAACAGGAAGGAGGGAAGGCTGCAGAGTTCGGGAGCAGGACCACTGTCTACTGGGACAGTGGATCACTGGGTCAGAAGGCATCCAAGGGACCACCCTCCAAACTGGATACTGAAGCAGAGTCATGCTGCAGACACCAGCACTTCACACACAGAGGCTTCCCTCTGAAGTGTGTCCCGGCAGCTCTGCTTGCCCCATCGTGCCTGCAACATCCCAAAGACGCTGTCAGACTCCCTGGCATAAAGTGAGAAGGAGTTAGAGCCACCGCATGACTCCAGAGAGGAAAACTCAGCCCTAAACTAATTAAAGCTGAAGTTAAAAACAGAGAAACTTAGGGCATCAGAAAACATTCTGCCCTACTTCAGTAGCTAAATACACATTTTAAGAATAAGTTTATGAGCGGAAAATGCATCCCTGTTATGAAACAGTAGCTACATTGGGGGGCTGCGCAAGCAGGGGATTTAGCTGTTATCTCCCTTTTTTACAAGGGAACAGGACTCTATTTAGGAGAAACAGGGGGTCTCTATGTTTAAAGGGACTCTAGGAGAAACGGGCCAAGTGCTACTTGGCCGTGCTCCTTTCCAGTGCCATACTTACAGCAGCTGCAGGGAGGGCAGGTGGGAAAACATCCTGTCCTTGACTTCGGAGAAGGTCCCGTTGACCAGGCTCCTGGAAAAAGAGATGCTACCCATCAGGCGGGACCGCCCCGCACCCCTCCATCATCCCTCCTCCTCCTCCTCCTCCTCCCGCGCCCCGCGTTCCCCCGCACTCACAGGGAGCCCAGGCCGGCGGGCAGGCTGCGCGGCGCGCCCGCGGCCCCCACGCACAGCGCGGACTCCCTCCAGCAGCTGCAGGGCGGCCCGCAGCGCGGGGCCCTGCGCGGGGCGGCGGGCGGCAGGACGAGCGCGGCGGTGCAGAGCGCGGACAGGAGCCGCAGCGGCACCGCCATCCCGCACGGCCGCTGCCCGCCCGCCGCTCCCCGCCGCTCCCTCCCGCGCCCTGACATCAGCGCGGCGCCGCCTCCGCTGCGGCGCCGGGACGCGCAGGGGGGGTCCCGGCGGGCGGGGACACCTTCGCCCTCCGCCTCCCGGCAAGGCGAGGGTGGCCCCCCGCTGATGGCTCCCGAGTGATGCTACCCCAAATGATAGGGGTGGGGAGCACTGAGGTGCTGGAGCGTGTCCAGAGAAGGGCAACGAGGCTGGTAGAGGGTTATGAGCGCAAGCCTGCTGGGGAGAGCGTGAGGGACCTGGTGGTGGTGGTGGAGGGGTTTAGCCTGGAGAAAAGGAGACTCGGGAGGGATTTCTCTCTTACTACCACCTCCTTTCAGTTAGTTGTAGAGAGATGGGTATAGTCTCTTCTCCCAGTTAGCAAGTGACAGGACGAGAGGAAATGGCCTTAAGTTGCAGCAGGGGAGGTTAAGATTGGATATTGGGAAAAATTTCTTTACTGGAAGGGTGGTCAGGCACTAGAACAGGTGGCCCTGTGTGCATATGTTCAAAAATCATGGAATCATAAAATCATGGAATGGCCTGGGTTGGAAGGGACCTTAAATATCATCTAGTTCCAAATCCCCTGACACAGACAGGGACACCTTCCACTAGACCGGATGACTCAAAACTCCATCCAGCCTGTCCTTAAACACTTCTAAGGATGGGGTATCCATAATTTCACTGGGCAGCCTAATGTGTAGGTGTGGTGCTTAAGGACATGGTTTAGTGGTGGATCTGGCAGTGCAGGGTTAATGACTGGACTTGATGCTCTTAGAGGTCTTTTTCAACCTTACTGATTCTGTGGTTCTAAGACCAACTCCAGGGATGTCTAGATCATGAAAGAAGCAGATAGATGATGACACTACACACTTACATTTGCTTTGTGGTAGTATGTGTGTGTTAAGTACTGATTAATTGAATCCTGTTGTATCTGAATGCTCAAAAGGTTTCAGAATTGTGTGTAAAACCACACTTGCGGGGCCCCAGTATCATGTACATCAATAAAAGAATTCCTCTCGGAACTTTGTGGTACAAGTTACTTGTGTTGTAACATCACAGAATTACTCTTTGTAACTCTAGGAACTTTCTCTATTCTCCAAGTCTCTCTCCTTGGTTTGCACAGTCCAGTTGCAAGAACCTGGTGACAGTTTCCACAGCTGCAGCTTGTGCCTGCTGCCCCTCACCATTGCCCACACAGCTCCAACAAAGCCTCCCATTAGGTGACTGAAAACAGCAGAGAGACTCCTCTTCTTCATGCTGAGCAGATCCAGGTCTCTTCATCTCCACTTATACGCAATCCCTCCAGCAGGCAAAAATTCAGAATGCATGAGCAACACCTGAGTTAATGGGTTAATTCATTTATCACCTAACTAGGCAGAAACAAGGCAGAGATATTGTTTGAGGTCAGTGTTAGTCCCAGTTTTCTTTCCCTTGTTATATCTTTTCAGTGATTTTAGTGATTTGTGTAATACACCTCTTTGCAGAAGCTATTATGCACCACATCTGCACCTTAATTCTAAAACCACGATAATCTAAGGATGTTTATTTCATTGGCAAGCAGACAGAAATTGTTGTCAACCATGAAAGCTGCTGGATTTTCCTGTTGTTCTTTTCCAACTGGGTCACTGGTGCTTTATCCTGAGGTCACTGTAAGTGCCAGGAAAAAAAAAAAAAATAATGCGAGAACGTTACCAGAAATCAGAAAGTTTTTATACTGTCTCTCACAATATCATTCTGGACAAAATATCCAGCACACAGCTAGACAAGTCCATAATACACTGGGTGAGCAACTGACTGACAGGTTGGGCTCCAAGGATATAAAGCTATTAGATTGTGTCCAGAGGAGGGCAATCAAGATGGTGAAAGATCTCGAGGGCAAGACTTACAAGGAATGGCTGTGGTCCATGGGTTTGTTCAGCTTGGAGAAGGCTGAAGAGTGACCTCATTGCAATGTACAACTTCCTCAAGGTGTCAGCAAAGGGGCAGATGCTGATCTTCTCTTTCTGGTGTCCAGTGACAAGAAACAAGGAAATGGAACGAAGCTGCATCAAGGGAAGTTCAGGTTTGCCATTAGGAAAAGGTTCTTCACTGAGAGGGTGATCAGTCACTGAAACAGTCTCCCCAGGGAAGTGGTAATGGCTCCAAGCCTGACAGAGTTCAAGGAGCATCTGGATGTTGACTTGGTCATATGGTTTTGTTTTAGGTAGTCCTGTGAGGAACAGGAAGTCTTGATGATCTCTATGGGTTCCTTCCAACTTGAGTTATTCTATGACTATGAAATAGAAAAGGCCCAGCAATAATTTCCCAGAACTTCAAAGAAGTCATGATGTTCCCATGAACAAGACAAGACATTTCTCCATGAAGCGTGACTGCTGTGGCCATCCAGGGATGCCACTTTGGGAAGCCTTTTATGCATTCACCCTTTGCAAGTGACTCTCAACATGCTGTCATTCAGAAATGCAGTTCCAGGGTTCAGTATTGCTACAAGGTTTTAAATGTCTACAAATGCCACTTTGGCATGTAAGGCACCTTCTCTAAAAGATACACGGCTATTTCACCTCAAGGAGTTTAGGACTCTGATTCCAGTTCTTCAATTTTCACTCGTACTAAACTGTCTCATGTAGACATCCAAAAATCCCAGGACACTTCAAAAGGGAAAACTACTGCTAGCACTGTCCACAATTAATTTTGCAGACAAGGTGTTTTCTGATTTAACTGATTTAAATGCAGTTTATTGGATGATCACCTCCACCTCCCCATGGAAGAGGAAGAAGGATTTTCTCCTGCTCTCTCCACCTGGGGTGTTCTGTGCAGCTTAGTGTGCAGCATCCCTGCTGCCCTCAGTGAGGGGCTGCTGGGCATGGACCACCTTCTCCAGAGGTCTTGAAAGTGTCAAGGAGCCTTCCTCATGAGCTGGAGGAGGATGAGGTGGAATGAAAGGCAGATGCAGCAGGGTTGGGTTACTGCGCAGGAAGGAGCAGGTGCGAAGAGTGAGGGCTTCATCAGAGGCTGAGGAGAGAGCCTGGAGCGCCAGCAGGATGCAGCAGACGGTCCTGTCTTGCTGATATTAAAAATGAGTGATTGTTTTGGAAAATTCACATGACAGAAAACAGGTGTTTGGGGGGTTAGAAATATAAATATGCGTATAGGTGAGCACATGTAAATTTCCTTAAAAGAACGTTAAAAAAATTGTCTGTTTTAAAAAGTGATACCTATTGTATCCATGCAGTAGCCTTGTATAAAAATGAAATCCTCTCTCTTTTTTGAGTAGAAAAGAGATGTTGATATAAAGCTCAAAGAATGAGAAATGACACTGAAATGTGCGTTTTGCAGCTTTCCTTCAAATTCCAGTTCATAGGCTCAGGTGATTTTTTATGTAGACCTGCAGGTGCATCCATTCAAGTCATGCCACAAATAAATGCAGTCAGCAGCACATGAAGGATTGTGCTATCCAATTCCCATAGACAAAATGGCATTTCAGATGGTAACACAAGCAAAGAAGCACTTAGACAGTGTGTCAGTGGGCATGATATAAAAACCTGAACAGATACGTAAGATGCCAAGACTGTGCCGTGCCTTCAGCAGTGTGCAGAGGAACATGGGCGTGCCCTGGGACGCAACATGTACCCCAGTGCAGATAGGTACAGTGGTGCAGATGATCGTCCAAGTGGATCTTAAATGGAAAATAACCTGATTCCCAGGTGAGTAGAGCTGAGACATCTCACCACTGTGATCTATGATGTTATCACTGTCATTTCTGCTAACACAGTGACCCTTTCTTTCTCTTTTCTGAAATCTTGGGTATTTATCTTGAATTGCAAAGAGAAATGGAATCAGATGAACATTTTAGGAGCACACAAACATTAAAAGAGGTATCCTGATGTGAAAGTTGTCGGCTCTGTTTCTTCAAGACCAAGAAGGCCTTTCTCATATGTTCTCATTTTTACTTATCAGTCTCTTTTTCACAAACACTTGCTTTGTTGAGTAAATATTAATGTAAAGGTATTGACTGTATTTTTTCCTGTAACTTGACAGAAGTGGACAGTAGTAGATAGAAAGCTGCTGATCCGCTCACTCCATACAAAGTGAGAAGTATGGAAGGGAAGAACATTTCAACCTTCTGTCTGAGAAAATTTAATTTCTAGGTTAATTTGCAAATAAAAATGAGTTTTGTTGGATCACACCCCACCACCTGCCCAAAGTAAAAGATCTGAAAAAATTGTGGGTGAGAGGAAAGTATGTCAGTGGAAGTGTTCCCACCATGAGGACTCTTAATTGCTTGTGACCCTGCTGGGGAAGAAGGTGTGGGAAAATTAATGCTCTGAGCAATATTCATCTTGCTGAGTGTTTTCCTTTCTTCACTCATGGTTGGTGTGACCTTTTAGGACTCCAACTGTTAGAGGAGATGTACTGCAACATGCAGAGCATGTTATTATTATCTTGAATGTATTCCAGCTTTTTTACCAAATGTTTAGTCTGCTTGGTCAGGATTAAATGTCCTTTGCTTTTGACTCCTGAAGATTTCTGGTCCAGATCACACACCTGGCGTGTTACTGCAGTTTTCCCTTAAAGAAGTGCAGAAGCAATTTTCTTTGCTGAAATGTAGCACTAAAAGATGGGCTTTCATGGAAACTATTTTAAAAAAATATTCTCAGAAATCAAACAGAAGTACAGCTTGCCAAATCCTACTTTGTGAGAGCTAGCATGTCCTCTGCAGTGACACCCTGCTCCCCAGCCCTGGTCTCTTACACCAGTGGTGTGCTGCACGCCGTGTGTGGTGAAGGTGGTTATTCACATTACACCAGAAAAAGAGGACTTGCTCACATGTGTTCTCCTTGCTTTCATGTTTTCCATGGATGCAGGGATGCATGGTGGCTCCAAATTCCCAGACCTGCAGAGGAATCCCTGTAGAAAGAGGAACAGGTGGAACAAGTTGAGGTGCTCCGGAGATTTTCATACAGAGCCTCACCTATAGTCCTACCCTGCAAAAAGGCTTCTTGAGAGGAGGTATTTGTAGTATATTAGCAGCATGTAAGGAATCTTCACTTGTGAATGCCTGAGACACCAAAGCAACTGCAAACTGTTCCTTGAAGAGCAAAATTAATGGAGTCTGACTGAAGGCTGTGTATTCACATCCCTCTGCACCTTCCCTTTCTGCAGCATTCTCACCCACCCGGGATCTGTGCTTCCTCACTACACCACTTTCAGTGACCTCATACAATGGCTGCCCTCCTTCCAGCTGTACCCCATCTTTGTGCTTTTCAGGTGAGCAAGAAATTGAAGTACCTCCAGCTAGTGTGGTAGAACCACATCTCGGGGTGTGGCCCGAATTACTGTATTTTTTCCGTGTTTGGACAAAACTCGATAATCTGCAGCCCCTCAAAACCAGAGGCACTTGAAAATAAGCCCTTAGATACCCCATAATTTCAGATAACCCAGAGACAGGAAGGCCGTGGGAGAAGGAAAACAGGCTTTGTGGGAATCGTGGCAGGGGACTATTAAGATAGAAGGGTAGATTTTTCCTTGTATGTATTCGTTTGTAGACAAATTATACAATCAGCTAACAAATTTTATCAACTGCTGTTTGATCAACTGCAGTTCCTTGACCATTTCACCCCAATTCTGCTTGTTGATTTCATGTGCACTGAGCTACTTCCAACCTTGCCGTTCAAACCAGGATTCCTGGGTACAACATCCTTATGGAATAGACAGTCACTACATTTTAGAAAAAGACCAATCCTCTGCAGTCCAAATTTCCCTGAAAATGACCTCAAATTGGTTTCTGCACGTTTGAGATGAAGCTTAAGATAATGTCCATCACTGGGCAGACATTGCCCAGCTTGTAGGTTGTACACACCGGTCAGGCTAAATCTGACACATCTTTAGGGATGCTAAAAAGTGCTTCAGTATTTTCTGAATTTCAGAAAGTCAAGCTCTATTTTCTCAGTGAAGGATGGCAGACAGAACAATCTAAGATTACCCAAAGAGATGCATAGCAGCTTGGGTGTTGGCAGCATAGCATTTGGTACTATCTTTGCTAGATTTTTCTCATCTT
Organism: Pyrocephalus nanus; assembly: GCA_038380795.1. Lineage (NCBI taxonomy): Eukaryota > Metazoa > Chordata > Aves > Passeriformes > Tyrannidae > Pyrocephalus > Pyrocephalus nanus. Next base: position 55,550,945 of record CM076264.1, on the reverse strand, counting down.
CCTCCTAATTTCTGTGTGGTTTCAGTCTGTTGTGCAGCCTGGGCATGCTAAATGCTGCTGGAAGTGTGAAGGAGCAGTGGCAGTGCTGACCAAAGGGTGAGGGCTCTTGGAGCTTAGTCAAGCTCTGCCTGCTCCTTTCTCCCCCATCCTGCTCCGTTTCCACCACAGCGTTTATATACTGAAATACTTGTAGAAGTTTCTGCTCTCTTGCCAGCTCTTTCTTCATAATGAAACTGCCTGAAGGTGGGTTGCTCATTGTTGGATGCTCTCCCACTTGTCTTGTTGGCATGGAGAGCATCAGGATGGAAAGAGGCTCCTCTGCTGCTGTTTATACTCATTTCCATGTGAGAGTTTCTCCCTTCATTTTCTCTTACCCCCATCCCCTAAAAACTGCATATGGTAACCACTGTGCTACAGGAGGCAAGTAGTATTTTCACTGATTATGTTCTAGTTAACTAATTAATTTTCACCAAGTGAAACACTATTCTGTGTTCAATAATGTTACCTTATGTTACATTATGCTAGAATATGTTTTATATTTATAAAATATATTTCTATTTTACTACAACAGACAACTTAATCCAGTGCACTGAAAAGCTTATCCCAGTGTATGATATCAAAGGTTTAAAACCACAGGTATTAAGTAGATGGAAATCATGATACAGAGACCATTAACTTACAATAATCATGACCTCATTGTGCCTAACTTGGCAAACTATGTCACTGACTAGAGTTTAATTTAAACAAAGGAAAAAATTGCCAAGTGCATCTGAATTACATTTGTTAACCAGTTGAACAAGACTTATTTAAATTGATTTGAGACACTACAAATGCTCCAGTGTAACAAGATCAGGCATATCCATGTGTGCATTTTAGCAGTCAAAGAAGTGGCACATGCATGGGAAGGGCTGAGGACCTCAGCCTTGCTCAGGCTTTGAGTGAGAAAAAGCTAAAACAGACTTGGATGATGACTTTAAGTGTGTAACTCCAAGTGCACTTTTCCATCCCTCCTCTGCCCATAGCTAGTTACCCAACTGGAGGAAAGCCTCCTGACATTTTTCAAATAGTCTTGTAAAAGCTGTTCATTGCTTTGAACCCAAAATGTTCTTGACAAAATTTATATTTTTTCTCTTGGATCTACTAGGCTGTTCCCTCCCCAGCAAAGAGAACCTACCAAAATGGTTCACCTCACTGCCAAAATTCATCAGGAGTGCAGAGGGTGGGAGGAGGAGGAGACCAGCAGTGGATGAGGACTGAGTCAGGAATCTCAAGAGAACGTGGCCATAAGGTATCCATGGGACCTGATGGGCTGCATCCAAGGCTGCTCACTGTGCTGGCTGCTGCCCTTGTAACATCACTCTCTGTCACTTTTGAAAGGTCCTGGGGAGCAAGAGAGATTCCCAAGAACTGGAGGAGGTAAAATTTTGCACTGACATTCAGAAAAGACCAAAAGCATAACCAGGGGAACACAAGCCAGTCAGCCTAACTTTGGTCACTGGTAAAATCATGGAGTGAGTTCTCCAGGAATGCCTGTCTTCAATGGATGGTATTTATCTGAACTTTAGTGAGGCTTTTGACACCACCTCCTGTGATATTCTTGCACCCAAGTGAGGATATTATGGTCTGGATGGGTGGACAACTGGTCTGTAAAAGCTGCTTGGATGGCTGGGCTCAAAGGATTGCAGTAAATGGACCATCCTATGTCTGGAGGTCATTAACAAGTGGAACACAGCAGGCACGTGTTCAATTTAACATCTTCATCAATGACACCATGAGTGCACTGTCATCAAGTTTAGACCAAACGGGGGGACTGTTCAATGAATGGGAGGACAGGTCTGCCATCCAGAGGGACCTGGACATGCTGAAGGAATGGGCCATCAGCAATCTCCTGAAATTCAACATGGATTAATGCCACATCCTTCACTTGTGCAAGAGGAATCCCCTGTAAGAACACAACTGGTGCCCAACTGGTTGGGAAGCAGCTCTGCTGAGATGGACCTGGGGAATGATCCAGCAGTGTGCCCTGGCAGCAAAAGTGGCCAGGAGTAAACAGGGCTGTACTAACGAGAGCACGGCCAGGAGGTCAAGGGAGTAACTAAATCCCTTGATTTAAAACCCTTAATTAAAACCTTAATTAAACCTCTTAATTTACTCAGCAGTAATGAGACCGTGTCTGCAGTCCTGTGCCCAGTTTTGCCCCTTTCAAATAAAAAGAAGAGGATGATGAACTGGGGTGAGTTCAGTGACAGCCTCCAGGCTGGCTGGGGCCTGGAGAACTTCCCTCTGAGGACAGGCTAAGAAAACTGGGCTTGTACAGCCCAGAGAAGAGAAGGCTTTGGAGGCACCTACCAGCAGTCCTCCTGCAACTGTGGGTTGGTCATCAGGGAGGCAGGGCCAGGGTTTGAACTCACAGAAGTGTATGATGGCAGAATTAGAGACAACAGATGATGAAACAAGATAGGTTCAGACTGGATATGTGGAAAAAGATTTTCCCCAAGAAGACAATCAGACAGTGGGACAGCTGCTCTGAGGGGCTGTGCAGCCTCTACGCCCAGGGGTTTCAAGGGACAACTGTATCAAGCCACGACAAACCTGATCTGACCTCACAGGTCAGAGTAGGACTAGTCATCTTCTAAGGTTTCTTGTGAATCATCCTGTGATCACATGAGTCTGTGGTAATGGAGCCTCGTTTATGGACTTCATAAACAAGGAGCCTGGTTGTAGGCGGTATCACTGAGAATAAGAAATGCAACTTTGAGTGGTTTTGCCTTCCCTGTATTTAAATTGTCATTAAAAATGATGGATTACTTCAGGATTTGGTTTGGTGTTTTTTTTTGCATCTCCCAATTATATTCATGTACACACACACGTCCATATATATAGAAACAGAGATTGTCTGTGCGTTTTCCTCTGTGTATTTATCCACTAAATGCATGTTTTATAATCCTCAGTGTTTTGCAAGGCTACAGGGTAATCTGCTTCATTCAGTAGTTACCCTTGCTCAGGAAATGCACAACAGCCACAAATGTTCCACAGCTTGGTTGCTGGGTAAACTGTAGCTCATTTGTATTCAGCACCCTGCGTAAAAGTGATAAGAAGCCAAATACTCCTAGGAAACAGCACAAATGAAATACAGCACGCAGGAGGCAAAGTATTTATAGAAACAAAATATCAGCATTTTCCACACATTTACACAAAGCAATTTCAGTCTTTTCATAGGAAAAAAAGAACATCTCTGGCACTCATTTACTCATTTCCCTGCAGTCATATATTTTGGCCAAAAAGCACTGACTACATGGAAAACCTTCAGGTCATAGCAAATTAAAGATCAATGACAACCTAAAATAGACGCTGTCATATTTTCACTCCTAACATGTCTTTGCAATAAGAGCATTGTTTTAGTAGGTAAATAACGTGACATTTCAGCTGGAATGGGAGTTTAGCATTGTGGCTGAACCCTGTCCGCAGATCCTCAGCCTGCTATGAGGAAAGGAATTGTATCTGTGTTTAACTCCTTGGGACCCCTGGTTTGATTAGCTGAAGCCCATAAAGTACAGGACAGAGGCTACAGATCAGAAAAGCAGATGACTACATGTGCCTTCATGTGCACCTATGGCCACGGGCTGTGTTCAGGATGGTGAAGCCTTGCTGCGTCCAGACGTGATGCCAACCACAGCCCTGGGGACAAGGCCCCTGGCCCAGCTAAGGGCGCTCCTGGCAGCTGGGCCAAAATGCTTCAGCCGTGCTCAGGGGAAGTGAGGGAAGGGTTTATCTCACTTGTGTTGAATGGGCTACACTGGCAAAGGGAAAAGCAGGTCAGGTCAAGCCCCCATTGCCCACCAGTGCCTGGTATTGCTGCACCCACCCTGAAGACGCTGAGTGCAGCACCTGTGACACTGCCTCGGTCACCCCATGACAGAGAAGCTTGTCCTCTGACTTTGAATGAATAGGTAGGAATAGAAAACTGTTAAAGGGTAGGTGGTTGACTCTTGAGTCTATTAGCGAGGTTTTAAATCTCTGATTGTCGTGTGTCATCAGCCCTCTTTTGTCTCATATAGTCTTACGAGTAGCATTAAGCCTATGCAATAGCCCTGGAACAAAAATACAGCTGTTTAGTCATTCCACAATAAAGTAATAGGCAACAACTTCTGCAGGAAGCTTAGAAAATAAGCACCTACGCAGCTAATTCCAAGTATTATTCCCATTTGGCTAAGATGTGAGTGAATTTTGGGAGACACCATCAGCTGTACCTTCTGCTATGTTCCCTAGGCTTTAATCACAACTTCCTCTTTGTGGATTTTGGGTGTAGGAATTTGGGAATGCATGAAAAATATATGATAAAATCCCATCTGAAGTGTGAATTTACCTCTTAATGGTCTTTTATTGCTGGAGGTTTCATTAAGAACACTGAGAAAATGGAAAGACAAAAGAAAATGTTGGAACTGTCTAACATGAAGTAAAGAAATAAAACAGTGGAAAAAAGCATCTGAACTTGGAAACAGCAGAAAGACCTAAAAATGTCCTTTTGTTGCCATAGTGTACAGCTGAGTCAAAAATATTTTAGACAGAAATTGTCTTATCTATTAGTAGAAAAGACAATAAATTTAATGGTACTAAGTAATCATTTGCACTTCTCTATTTTCATCTTTGTTCTCTTCAATCTTTACCAACATTAAGTAAGCAACTATAAACACATAGCGGTCAGTACATGCCAGTGATTTACAAACAGAAAAATAAGGCTTGGACGGCACTAGAGTCTGTGCAGCAGGAGCCATGAGGTGCTGTTGACGGCTTGTAGTTCAACAGGGTATTTTCTTGAATCTATTTTTGTCTGTATCGACACACACAGCATCTGCAGGTAAAGCAAAGACATTTTAAAAACGTACTCCTGCAGCACAGGTTTCTTGCTCTACAGGACACCAGCCTGCAAAGCTTCAAATCTGTTCCTACCTGGCAGAGGAGTGGCAATGTGTACCAGCTCTAGACAAACCTGATAAAATGGAATAAACTGGGGAAAAAAAGGTTGCAGTTATGAAATGTTTAAAAAGCTGATCCTGAAGCAGCTGCAAAGCAGCAAATCTAAGACTTTCTGGCCAAAAATGTGGAGGCTTTGCAAATTATTCTGTTTAGGAGAAATTGATGCAATGCTGTTTCCTACAAAATTTCTGAGCCTATTCCTTTGGGCACTGGAGGGATTAGGAAAATAAAGACAGTTTCTGTGCTTCTAGCAAGTCTCTTCCAGGCAGCCTGTTTCCAAATCTGCCTCTCTGGTCTTTTTTTCAGGATCACACTTATTTAGGGTAGGTCTGACTTGCTGCTCAGTTCTATGTTCTACTCTTCCCTTACATCTATAATCAAGGATCAGAAAAGTTCCTCTTCCCAGATGATTCCGTTTCTTCAGTGAATTTACATATATTGTGTCTGGTGCTGATACTAAGTTGGAGACAGTTGCTTCACCAATTTCTGTAACACAGCTAGCTTAGTATGAAACTTAGCAGAGATAAAGATGTATATTTATGCTCAGGGCATTTGTTTCACCCTTCAAGACACTTATTGATTTACTGAGGTCTTTAAAATTAATGTGGACGCTCCATTATGTTTTGGATCATATGGCTAAACTGATCCGGTTTCTCCAGAACTGTAACAAGGATGTCAATGTCAAAGTTTCTCGATGTGTACCCAAACAATATCTCTTTTCCTTGTATCAGATTTCTATTTCCTGTGCTAGGATCCTTTTCTACTTTTCAATACTCATAAATCATACTCTTGCAACAACATAATTCCTTTTATTGTGAAGTCTCCTACATGGTCAGCAAGATCTTATCTAGAGCAATGCACATGTTAGAAGCTGCAGTTTAAAAGTTGTACTTTTCAGTTGAAGAAAAAAGGACAAGCTGGGAAAGTAAGCTAATACCTCTCTGTACACAGCCTGGGTGCAGGGCACTGAAACCTCAGTAAAGTATCAGATGAACCTTGAAGCCCACATGAGTGAGGGCACAAGATGCTTCCTTCCCACAGGCAGGAGGATAGATCAGTAACAACAACTAGCTCAGTGTAGGCTGGAGAGAAAAAAAAGAAAACCCAAAGTAGAGGTGCAAGATTAAGGCATTCTTTCTTGTGCTTTATCTGAAGTCAGGCCGCATAGCTTGGGAATTTGGGTATCACCTACAGAACATAGTTTTCAATAGTAAGGTGGCCTCCTCTCAACAGTTTGTTTGTTGCCCAACCCTGGTGGATCCTAAGCTCAAAAGGTGCCCATGCCCAGAACTGCCCAAGACATAGAGTCCCAAATTAGGCATGCTTGAATTCAAAGGAGACACAGAAACAGGATGTTTATTTGCCTCTGTCCCCATGAAAGCCTTGAGACACTATATTCTTAGAGCACCTTAACAAGGGATCGAGGCTTTCATGAAATGCAGTTATGCAGTTCCAGCCACTATTTTTAAAATATCATTACAAGCACCACCTTCCACCCTCACAGAACAGTTTTCTGATCATCATTCATTAAGAAAATGACAAATCTACTCTCAGTGGTGCCCCAGGGAATTTCCTAAGCCTTGAGAGAAGAGTCTTAGCCTAAGGCTTTAGAGTCTCCTCTCTCCTCTGGAGGAGGAGAGGATATGTTTCATCCTTCCAGGTGTGCCAAACAGGAAAAAAAAAAATCCCCTCAACATTCATTAAAGCTGAGCAGGAGGAACAAATAGCTTGACAACCTGTGGCCTCATAACCCAGGGAAGGAAAGGGCAGTGATCCAAGGATGCTGTTGCTCTCCAGTGAGTGGTTTAGGTGTCCCAGCCAAGGCCCAGCTGGGAGAGTTCCTATGGCTGCCCACATCTCCAAGCAGAACACTCCAGTCCTTTTCAAATGTTATAAGGTTCAGAGTATCTATACTTTTTAGGTCAAAAAGACTTTTGGCAGCTTCCTTATATACACTCTAGGGGCTCTGGATGCCGTTCAAACGGGTCACAGAGCACAGCATTGCATGGACTTGGGGGTGATGACTGATGAAAAACTCACCATGACTCAGCAATGTGCACTCACAGGCCAGAAAGCCAACCAAAGCCTTGGCTGCACCAAAAGGAGCGTGGCCAGCAGGTTGAAGGAAGTGATTCTCCCCCTCTACTCTGCTCTTGTTAGACTCCACATAGAGGACAGTGGCCAGTTTTGGTGTCCCCAGCATAAGAAGGGCATGGAACTGTTGGAGCAAGCCCAGAGGAGGGCCACAAAGTTGTTAAGGGGATTGGAGCACCTCCGTTACGAAGACAGGCTGAGAAAGTTGGGGCTGTTCAGCCTGGGGAAGAGAATATTGCATGGAGACCCCATAGAAACCTTCCAGTATTTGAAGGGGGCCTACAGGGAAGCCAGAGAGCGACTCTTTGTCAGGAACTCCAATGATAGTAATGGGTACAAATTGAAATTTAAGTTACATATTAGGAAGAAACTTTTTACTGTGAGGGTAGAGAGACACTGGAACAGGATGCCCAGGGAGGCTGTGGATGGCCCAACCCTGGCAGTGTTCAAGGCCAGGTTGGATAAGGCTTTGAGCAGCCTGGTCTAGCGGGAGGTGTTCCTGCCCATGGTAGGTGGGGTTGGGACTAGGTAATCTTTAAGGTCATTTCCAACCCCTAACATTCTATGATTCTATGATTTGAGGTACTCCTGTCTTTGTTTCTGCCCATTAGGAATCGAGCCTCGGGAGGAGCAGTCTCTTACCAAAAGTGTTCTGGCCTAAACATACCCTCTAACAGGAATTAAGAGGGAGCTGAGGAACGTGGACTGGCCATACTGGGCTGCAGGGTGCTGGAACTGGCAGCTTTCCTTCCTTTACAGATTATGCCCCACCCCAGATACAGGCTCTCAGAAGTACCCCAGTCAGCATATGCTCAGTGTTAAGTGCTGCTTTTTAGAGGCAGCACTGGAAAAAAAAAAAAAAAAAGAGGCTTACCAAAGCCACTAAAAATACAAATACATATTCTGATTATCACAGTTACAAAAGGAGGTCTGTTGGTCTCCAGCGTGGGGGCTTAGCTCACTTTTACCCTCTGCTCCAGTAGTCACTGGCATTTCTCAGCTTCTGCACAGGGCTCTGGGCAACATAAGGTGCAATGCTGACAGCTGGATAGCAACGAGCCTGGCTCTCCCCATCAATGCAAGTCCAACATCATGACTTCCATCAGGAGAATCGTCACTACAGTATCTCCTAACTCCAGCTACAGGGTACTGCCTGGAACCAGACAGTGACCGAAAACAGAAAACAGCAATTAGTTTGAATTGTGAATCAATGAGCTAAAAGAATATTCTTGCTTAAGATAAAAGACTGAAATCACCAGAGTTATTGTACACCATTCTGCTTTCAAAAGCAGAATTTTATGAAAGTTCTGTTAAATATGAACTTGAATGAAAATGTTAAGACCCATTTCCAGGAAGAATGGAAATATACAGTGATGATAAAAGAACTTTGAATGAAGACAAAGGTAAGCTCTTCGGGAGTGCAGCCAAAGTTCTGGGTGTGGGAATCATGTTCCCAGAAGTTCCTGCTTGACAGCTGGCTGCAACCAACTGGAGCATAGGGAAAAACCAAAGACTAGCATGCAAGAGCAACTAAAGGTCATAGCAGCAAAGAAGGAATATGAAAATATGAGATTAATCTGTTGAGAATTGCATATTTTTCAGCAAAAGGCTTTGAGGAAGATCTGCCAGGAAGATGAGGCAGGCAGGAGAATTTGCTTGAGGAACAAACAGGAAGAATCTTGATTTCAAAAAGAGTAGCACCACTTACTGGTGACCATTTTAGGTGGGAAAATGCTGGCATATTCCCAAGTATGCTTATGCAGATAAAGGAGAAAAGCCACTGCTACTATGATGTTTGTTTTTATAATGGACACTCGAAATATTTATGGAGATGCACTTCTTGTGACATAGTTTAGGTCGATTCTCAGTAATGCCCTAAGTACTCAAAAAATACATAGGTTGGAGCTTAACAAGACATGATTAGGCCAGCATTATATCTGACCTAATTTCAATTCAAATAAGAGAAAATCCACAGAAAAACCTTTCCTACATCTCTCACACTTATTAGTATTTAAAAATACATGCAAACCCCTCCGTATGCACTAACAAGCAGCAGAGTGGAAAAGACTACAAGATAAATATATGCAATAAAGAACTCGGTGCCTTCTCTCCAAACCGTCTAATCAATCAAAATGTATTTTGCTCTGCATATTTGCCTATTATATTTGCTGACCTGTGTGAGTAAAGCTTACAAATGCTGGCAGTCTTGTGCTTTTCAGCAAAGAAGGTTCCAAGCAAGAAGCCATCCATCACAGCATTGGCACTCTTGTTTAGAAATAAGCTAGGGCTTCTTGGGTTGTTCTGGGAGTCCTCAGTGAGTACTTGTCATTGCTGTAGGAGTGGTTATTGGAGGGTTATTCACAATAAAGGGGTCTCCATCCTGGTGCATGTGACTTGGGCATGGTGCAGTACAGGTGCTGCCCTGGTAAGCCCACAATTTAAATGCATTAATTTGCCTGTTCCCTGTGCCCTTATTCTTTTATTTTCCCTTTTTTTTTGTGGGGGAGGGTGAGAGGAGGAGCTGTGGTTTGGGTGGGGTTTTTTCGTTTATTGCTAGCCCATTAGCTAGAAACCTCCACTCATAGGGACCAGCCTTGTGAGTTCAGACAGGTTAAACAATAGTGGGAAAAGCCTGTGTGACTTGATTAAAGTCCCTCTGGAGCTGTGGCTGTTGCCCAGGCTGATGCCAAGTACCAGCTAGACCATCATCTTTCCCCTGAAGTTAATTTGCTGGTTGTCAGCAGCTGGTAGGATCAGGCCGCTCTCCTGCAAGCTCTGTTAACACATAACTGGATTTGTTGAGTGGCATTCCCAAACAGCATTGCTTTATGTCTTCCCTTAATTGTCTTTCATGCATTAAACAGTTGGTGAAATGACAGGCAGAGGCAGGAGAGAGCAGTTCTGCTGGGACCTGCCTCTGCTTGGCCCTGTGTGATCAATAACCTGCTGGTGCTCCTGCCCTGGCACAGACACAAACTGGCCTGAGACACAGAGGGCACTGTTTATGTCTCTGTCTACCCCATGTGCATATTACTTAGAAGGAAACGTGACTTAATTCTTTTAGGTTTGACATTTCTGAATGCAGTTGTTAGTTGTATTAACTATTAAATTATATAACTATATATATAGCTATAACTAATATAGCTATGATATAAATTATTGTAACTATATTATTATCTGGATTGTGCAAAAATCTTGGGAAGGTATTTGTGTACTGAAAGCATTCATGTAAAATGTGAAATCACATGGGAAATTTTGTGTAGGTATGGATGAAGTTGGCTTAGATGATCACGATTTATGGCACCTATGCTTTAATAATTCAACTGCTCTCTTAGTAGGACTATTTTTTTTTTTTTTTCAGTAAGTCTTATAAATTACTGGGTTTGGTAATTTTTGCCTTTAATTTAAGGTATTTTTGTATGCCTTCTATTTATTTTATTGTTGAGACTTTGCAGTAAAACTGAAAGCAGAGTTTAGCAATGGCCTAAATTTGGACAAAAATTATAAAGTCATTGGAAAACAAACCAAGTCTCTGTGTATAGATGCAGCATATGATGCTGCTGTTCTGCACTGTCTGTTAAAATTAAAAGATCTAGTCTGAGATAGAACTGGAAAGAGAATGAATGTTTCAAACTGATAGCACTGAAATTTTTGCTGACAAAATCTCATTTTAGACACCTTGTTTTCTGGAAAGCTAAAAGTAGCAGCTTTAAAAAAAATTATGTTTTATAATATGACCAGACTTCCATTGCATATGGATAAGTTATTTGCTTAACTTTCAGCAAGCTGTATTAAACTTTCCTATAATCATAGACTTCAAATGTAGGATTGGCAGCATGCAAGAGGCCATGTAACTGTCATTTCTGAGATACTTTAAATACTTGAGAAAAATATCTACTGATAGTCCTGAAAACTGGCATTTTCTGCAGTGCATATTCAGTGAAGGGAGAGCTACAGAAACGACGATGGCTCAGTGTCACTTCTGTGCTATTCCACTGTACCTCTGGAAGGAAATCAGAGGTCTTTTTGTTTTCTAAGCTCCTTTTATCTTAAGCCCTTTGAAATTATCAAAGGAGCCACCTAGTCAAAAACAGCAAAAAAGTGGGAGCTGCTGATTTTACCCCCGTTTATGCCATAATGAGGTATTTGGTCTTGTGAATCCTATAGCAAACCTTTTTCAGGTAAAAATTTACTTATCTCTGTTTAAGGAGAAAACAGTTTAAACTGGAAGATTTGAAGCAATCTGCATGTGAAAGAGAGAGATGCAAGGACAGGGACAGTATGTGTCCTGAGCTACCTGCCTGGGATCCCACTTTGACCTGCTACTTCTGGCTTCTGAGACAGAGCCAAAGGGCATAACCAGCATGAACCAGCCAATTACATGAAAGGCAATCCATCCTCAGAGGTGATCCTGATGTCTTTACTTTCTTACCTATAAAATAAGAAGGATACTTACTCAGCTCCATCTCACAGACTGATGGAAAAATCTATGCTTTCAGGCTTTGTAGACCTCAGGCAAAAATAAAAAAAAAACACAAGTGTTGTACAACCAAGATCATAAAACAAAGAATTAAATTGATTTTTTTTTAATTAAAATATTTAGGGTTTTTTCCTGGTACATGCAAAGGTTTCTCTGAGATCCACTTCTCTTTTTATGCCAGCTGCTGGTCTTTTTGGAAGGCCTTGAAGCAAGTCCCTCATGATGTATGTGCTCTTAGCCTGGACCAGTGACATGATCAATCTTCTGAGCCACTGTCATCCTCTGCACTTTCACAACACGGTGCTTACACTGCCATATTTTAGTGAGGAAGTGAGGTCACGCAAGACTCACAGACTCCTAAATACAGAGGCCTATTACTGTCGTGTAAGGCAGAAAAACAGGAGCAACCTCAATCCCAGCATGACTGGAGAGCAGAGCAGCCTGCACAGCCTGCCACACAGGACACACAGTCACGATACACTTGTGCATGGGGCCATGTGGCAAGACCCAAAGCACAGAATTTCTGCCAAGCAAATCTGTCTCTCTCCATCCAGCATAGGGATGAGGAAGACAGAAGGGAGCTGCAGCACTGCTCTGTACATGAAAATAATATCAGCACTGCTGTGGAGGAACAACAAAACTGGGGCAAGTTGGGGGCACCTTATCATTTATTAAACTCCTGCTTGATCAATAAAGAAAAAAAGCAAACACAAAAACCTTGTAGGCCTGCCTTTACAAAGGACTGGGGTAAGACCTGAAGTAGGACTAATCCCTTCACAAACTCTTACAGCTCCTCTGCTTCACACTGAGTTTAAGACCCATGTAAACCTTATCCAAGCAATTCCAACCAGCATTTTATGGACACCAGCTGCAGCCATGGCACTGCCAGCCGTGGTCATGGTGGCCCAGGAGGCAGCACCACCTGCATCTCCTCCTCAAACAGACCCTACCTTGACCAAAGGTGGGACATAGCAAAACATGGGAGGAAGCAGAAGTTGGAATGGAGCAGAAGGTGGGATGCAGCCACAGAAATATAAAGCAGCAGCATACAGAAAACCAAATCTGTAAAAAGCAGGAGAACACACAACCAGTGTAAGAAAAAAGGCAGGGAGTGACAACAACCCAGTAAACTAAAAAAGAGGAGGAATCACGGAATGGATGAGTTTGGAAGGGACCACAGCTATCATCTAGGCCATCCTAGAGCACATTGGACAGGAGTGCATCCAGATGGTACTTGAATATCTCCATTGAGGGAGACTCCCTAACCTCTCTGAGCAATCTGTTCCTGTGTGTGGTCAAATTCACAGTAAAGAAGCTCTTCCTTATGTTCAAGTGGAGCTTCCTGTGCATCTGTTTCTGTCTGTTGCCTCTCATCCTATTGCTTGGCACCACTGATAAGAGCCTGGCTCCATCCTCTTGACACCTTCCCTTCAGATACTCATAGACATTGATGAGGTCCCCTCATGGTGATCTTTTTTGAGGCTGAACAGGCCCAGCTCCTTCACCCTTTCCTTGTAAGAGATGCTCCAGTCCCTTAATTGTCTTTGTTGCCCTCCACTGAATCCACTCTGGGAGCTCCACGTCTCACTTGTACTGAGGAGCCCAGAACTGGACACAGCACTCCAGGTGAACCTCCCTAGGGCTGAGCAGAAGGGCAGGATCACCTCCCTTGACCTGCTGGCAATGCTCTTCCTAATGCACCCCAGGATGCCATTGGTCTTCTTGGCCACAAGGACACATTGTTGGCTCATGGACAGCTTGCTGTCCAGCAGGAACTCCAAATACTTCTCTGCAGAGCTGCTTTCCAGCAGCTCAGCCTGTCCTGATGCATGATGTTACTCTTCCCCAGGTTCAGGACCCTGCACTTGCCTTTATTGAATTTCAGATGGTTCTTTTCTGCCCACCACTCTAACCTCTTGAGGTCCTTCTGAAGGGCTGCACAGCACTCTGGGGCACTGGCCACTCCTCCCAGCTTTGTGTCATCAGTGATTTTGCTGAGGAGGCATCAACCCCTTCATCCAAGTCACTGATGAGTAAGTTAAACAATATTGAGCCTTGGGGGACAGCAGTAGTTAAGAGACCTCCAGCTAGATCCTGTGCCACTGATTACGACCCTCTGATATCTGCTGTTCAGCCAGTTCTTAACCCACCAGGAAGGAGGAATTGTTAGAAGAATGTGAAGATTTATCACTGAAGAGAAAAATCTGCTCTTCCCCATGTGTTTATTTTGGGAACACATTCATTGTGCATGTGCAGCTTATCTCTGTAGCTCAGAGAAGAGAATAGATCAGCTCTCCGCTGTCACCTCTACTGACAGACAGCTGTTGCTGCGGCAGAGTGGCAGCTGAAAAGCCGTGTGATTGATTCAGACCGCGTCGTGCTCCATTGCAGCTAATGAGAGGCTTGCGTTCACTCTGCTTTTATTGAAGTGATTTCTTCTAATTGTCTGTTAACACATTAAAAATACCGGGAGATACAGGTCAGTGCTCCAGTAAGCTGATGTTCGGGCAGCGTTTTCCAGGTACAAATGAAGATTTGCTTACACTCAACACAAAGGCTTAGAAGAAAAAAATTAATGATCTTATCAGGTAAAGCAGGTGTTGTGGTCACACCACCAAGGTCACTAGCATTAACAAACCACTTTGGAAACAGAGCTGTGGCATGTTCCCAGCAAGGTGCTGGAGTGTTGTAGAGATAATGTGCTCAGCCTCGAGGGAAAAAAATATGATGTGCTAACACTCACTAACAGCTGTTAATGGCAGAGTATCGTGGACAGGAGAAGATGTTTGACCTACCAGCCCTTTGGAGGAAGATGTAAACAACTGTCTTGATTCCCCACAGCCTTGCCCCTGCTATGGCCTTCTATGCTTATGCCAAATAAATGCAGCACATACCCTAAATGCTTTCACAACAAATGAGCTGAGTTTTACTACAACTTGCACAGATGTAAAAATCTACAGAAAATGCAAGGTAGGAGAAAATTAGGGCCTGAAAATGCAGGAAGAGGGGCTTATACAAGAACAAAGCAAACAGAGAGACTCGGAAAATGCAAGAACAAAGCAAACCAGGAGACTCAGAAATGCAGTTATATAGTGACTAAATGAAAAGGGCATCTTTTAACTCAGCTGCTAAGTGGTGCCCCAGGAGTCTTGTGAGTCACAGCTACTGCCTTCCATGACAAAAATACATTGTTATTGCCTCTTCTTCCTAAGGCTGCTGAAGAGCCATTGCATCTAGGAAAGAGAAAACACCCCTCCCTTCTAGATCAGTAGACTGGACAACCCAAGGCCAGCCATGCTTGAGTTGTGCCCAGCCACACTCTTGCCCAGCTGACACCTGCAGAGGGGCCACCGCAGTCCCTGCCCCCCTTGGCAGAGCAATGGCATTTCCTGGTGTAGAGCACAAGGCACACCATCACTGGAGCTGAAAGGCCCCTAGCCCTGCTCCACCCCCTCAGCAAATCCACACACGCCTTACAGCCTTGCTGAAGGCGGCAGCAGTGTTTCATTCACCGTAACCTTTAATACTGACAACGGTGAAAGAGCACTAAAGAAGCATTTATCCTGCTCATCTCAGTGCAAAAAGAGATGAAAGCTATTTACCTGTAAATGAGGACATGGATCCAGAAGTCACTGTGTGAAGTCACCACAAGGCACTGTGAAGAGTGTATGTAGCCCACAAATACCTTCACTTTCTCAGTGACAAAAAGTCATCTCTCTTCAAAAGGCTCTGGACCAGTGAGGTCCTAAACAGTGAAATTCCTAAACATGCCTTCAGAGGTGGGAAAAGGACTGTGTGGGGCCCAATGAAACCATCCACTGCTAGGTTGACATGGCGTGTGTCTTTTCTGAAACTTGGAGTGCTGCCCTGACACAGATTTAACATTCAGCTGGAATTTTTAGAAACAAAACCAAAGAGAAAATCAGAGCGTGACAGCTTGTGCCATCTGCATGGGATATGAGCGTGAGCTTTAATGGCATCAGTTATATCATTATTATAAAAAATAAGAATTCAAATGCCTTTACTGGTTATAAACCCTTTAATAAAAAAAGCTAGTGGAATGTGTGCTTGCACCTGCTGCCTTTGTGTGCTCCAGTTGACTTCGTGCATAGGAAGTTCTGCATCAGTGGGGATGGCAATACACTGGTAGGCATCCTTCTCCCCTCCCCATCCTTTTTCTGATGCATTATTACTCTAGATTCTGCTAAAAAAAATCCCAGCCAGAATTACTCCGTGGGGTGAGGGGAGGACAGAGTACTGGAAATGCACAATATTAGAGAGCAGGCTTCTACCGCAATGAAATGAGAGCTACATTTTGACAGTATTCTCTGGTGCTTGCACTGTGCAGAAGGTCAAGACTTTACTATGCATACTCCAATCCTCCTGGAGTCTCACCACCTCCTCAAGCTGCACAGCAAGCATTTCAGGCTATTTCTATTTTTATGAACTTCCTAGACACTTTCCTCATCTTCCATTTAAAAATATATCTTTACTGTATCCCAAGCCCCTCCACCCCCTAAAGCATTTGCAGTTCCTCTACCACTCCTGAAATAGATGCTGTATAGAATCAGAGGCCAGACTCTGCATTGTAGCTTCACTACAGAGAGCTCTAAAAGAAGACAATGAGAGTAGTAAGCAGATTTGTATTTAATCAAGAGTTTATATAGTATGTTGGAATGTTTTTTTTAAAGATGCTCCTCTAGTTACATTTGACATATTATTTTCCCTCAATAGCTACATTTCTTAATTTAACATATTACAGACCAAAAGAAGTCTCTTCCCCTCTGTCCCTTCCTCAGGCTCCAGAAAGACTAGTTGCAGGATTAACTGCTCAACAGTGTCCATGTTTGCAAACTAGTTCTACTTCACATCTGCTTGGCAGCCCACTAACAAAGCAAAGCAGGAACGCTTTCACCTGCTTGGGCACTGAATTCTCCTGCAGCCAGACCTCAGAGCTGCATCAGTGACCTGCCAGCTGCAGTACAGGAGCAGCATACCCTGCCTCAGGGGCTACAGAGGTGTCAGAGCACAGAATTTTGTCCCTTACCTGAACTGTTTCTGAGCCAAAGTGGTTGCAAACATTTTTTCCACGAGTTTCCATAGCTTTATACATATAATATGAGCTTTATTAATTGCAAAACTCTGACACATATAACCAATCTAGAAACCTTCCAAAACGTTGGAGACCTTGCTCCTTTTCCCTGTGTTTTGTGCATGTCCTCCTCTGGTACGCTTCAATCAAAAGAAAAGCGCCTGAGAAAGAGTTTTTGGAGAAAACAGATCAGCAGCAACAGTACGTGTTTGTCTTGAATTGTGCACTCCTATGCGGGATGTGCACTTGAAGTGGTGCACTCCTACGTGGGATGTCTAGAAGAACACACACACCTCTGTTGCTGTCATGTTATGGGTGCAGGACCAACTCCCCCTTCCAACCTGCAGTAGGTGTAAGATGGGAGCCCAATGTTTGCAGCCCTTTGAGAACAATAGGAAAGGCAGCACCCAGCCGAAGCCACTCTATTCTTTCTATTCACATTAGGTTAAAACCCAAGCAGTTATAATTTTGCTATAGCTGACTCAGCCTGGATTTGAATCCAGGATCTAAAGGCAAATTAAATTTCACCATCCATGTTAAGAAAGCAATTCAGCTTCTAAACCGGATCAGCTTTGATGCCACGTTAAAGAATTTAGTTGAAATGTGGTTTGACGAAAGACTCCTGTTCAGCAGCAGATATAATTATCACACTGATCTTAATTAGATCATGAACTTGACTTTAGGATCCCCAAAAGAGTATTAAAAGCTTGGTCCAGTTACACTGAACTTGGTCCAGAACTCTGAAGCTTATCCATCAAGATAAATATATTACCAGTTCTTTGATACAACAGATGCTTGATGAGTAACAGAGCAAATGCCTTTTTAAATATGATTTTTAAAAGGATTATTAAACTGCACTAAAGTGTATGCTGTTATCTTTAAAGGAAAAAAGTATAATACATAAAAAACAATTATAGAGCACATCGAGCACAATTTTTCAAGCACTAGTTTCAAAATTAAAAACATTTGAACAAAGGTTCTCTCTGTGGAGAGTCACTTTGTAACCAATTCAAGGCTTTAAATAGCTATTGTTTAAAAAAATTGTCAGCTACAGAAATTGTTTTCCCTTCAGATTCAAAATCCTGTCAGACCAGGGTGATTAAAATGTTGCATTAAAAAAAAGGAGGGGGGGAGGAAAAGGCAATCTAATCACGCCTTATAAAAGTAAAACCAGCAACTCAATTTTTAAAGCATCATGAACAAAAGGCTATAGCCCATCTATCATTCACATATGGATTCATGTAATGATTCTTCAATTAGAAATATTATCTGTACAGCAGCTGAAGACTGAGAACTGCTGATACACTGCAGATGAGAACATTTGCTGGTCTCTGGGCTCCAGCCTTTCTTAAAAAATGATGATCGCACAATATAGATTGCTCGGTTTATATGTGTATTAAGCTGCAATGCCAGCATTTACATTTGCAACATTACAATTTTGCTTTCTTAGGCTCAAGAGAATTTGCTGCATCTGGTAGATTTTATTTGCTTTGTATCTTAGGCAATTGTTATGAGCAAAGCACAAATAGGCAATATTATTGCCTAAAGTCCTTTGTTTTGTTGATTATCTCAGATACTACCAAAAAAAAAAAAGTAAACCAAGAGTGGGCCTGCGAGATGGGTCATTCAGTGTCAGTTCGCTTGCATTATATTATCCCAGAGCTATTTTTATAAGGCATGTCCATCTGCTCCTTCATTTCTTCCACATGTATAGATCCAGAGAGTCTAAGATGCAACACCAGAGGGAAAGAAAAGCACCTCACACAGCAGTTACCGGCACTGCAAGGGAGGAAAGCCATTTGGGTGATTCAGACCACAGCAAGCTGAGTGGTCCCTGCCTACCCTCACCCCCTGCCCCGTTGCCAAAGGTTACTGTCTCCAGTAAGAAAGTACTTGTAGCACATCGGTGCTGCAGCAGCACGCTGGGCATTGTGCTGCCTCTACAGCCACTGCTTTCCCAGCCTGGCAATGCTCAAGCACATCCCAGCTTCAGTGCTATAACACACTATGAAGTGTGGCAGCTGCAGAGCAGGCTACAGGGCAGTAACTTAAAGCAGCACACTAGGTAGCAAGAATGGTAACCTCCTAAACCTGCCTTTCTGAATCCTCGGGTCTCCTGGAGTATTTCAAGCACTTGTCCATTCCTATTTCATGGCTGGTAACCACATGCTGTGACCTAGAAAATGATGGAGAAAGGTAGCTACGTAAATGGTAGCTGTGAGATAGCCTTACTAAATGGGCATCTGTTGGTGTTTCTAGTAAGGATTCCTGCTCTATCAACCCTGAGTATGTGCTGAAGCCCAGGCAGCCTTCCCAGATGTCTCCCTAATACAGCAGAAGCTGGAGACAGCAAGTTGGCTCTTGTAGATTTTTGAGCCATGTTAAAGTCTTTAATGACATGTGTCTGTGTACAGATTAGAAGAAGGGCTGCAGTTAATTAAGAAGTTTTTTCCTTCAGTGACTAATCTGGGAAAGATCTTTATAGAAGGCAAATCCTGTTAATATATTTGTTTTACTCTGCATACTTTGACAAACTCATGTCCATGCTATTGACACCTTTCACAGTACTGCTCTTAGTGGGTGAGATCTGCCATAGCCATGAAATCTCCCTGTAGCTGCTATACAAAGGAAAAGAAAATTCATGAGTGTATGCCCAGTGTTATTTCACTACTTTATTACTGACATTAGTGAGTAGAGAATAAGTAATTTACACTCTTCCTTGAAAAATACTTTTTATCCTCTTCTGAATCTCCTGTTTCAAATACATTGTGAATAATCAAGTCTTCTCCATTTCCTTGGAAGTATATTGCCATTTGAATTACTTAAAAACTTCATTACATTTATAACGTAACATTATAGATTGCATCTGTTTGTAAAAAATTAATATTAATTAAAACTGAAGACACGGGGACAAAGCAAGCAAACAAAACTGCAAACTAGTACAACAGCTTACCAAAGTAATATAATATAAATATTTAGTTCAAGATTTTATACATCATGGTGGGACATATTTATCAAAATATTTTAAATTTTCTGACTTCAGGTGGCATCACTAAGATCTGTGAAGTGCTTTAATAACACAAGAATTTAAAATTTATTTTTGTTTTCAATTAAAGCCATCATCTTAATTTTAATAAAAAAGGTTTAAGAGGTCAAAATCAAAATAAAACTGCTTACCTCTTTCTCTGGATTCTAGTTTATAGCTTTGTTGAAATATTCAGTTTTGATTGCAAATGGGAAACATTTCAGAAACAGAAAAAACCACTACCCGAGGAAGTAGTTGAATTTATGGCAGAAGTGGGTGAATTACTTGTAGCAGACAATTTATTATGAGACCACAAAAGGCAGAGATTTCTTCCTCCCAGAGAAGGCAACTGCTGTTTTCTTTACTCAGTCAGGATATCGTCCATCAAATGCTTATTTTAGCTGCTATCATGCACCTCCCCAGACCTTAGTAATGATAGTTCTAACATCCTCACTCTGTGACTGGTCACCTAAATCAATAATTTACACTCATTCAGCCACAGAACAGCAATCTCGAAAACCAGGAAGAAAGGTATCACTGAGGCCTGGTGGTTTTCACTGGCTGCTCCAATATATGGAATACTCAGGCAGTGAGCTCCATAGATTTGACTCCAAAGTTTGTGGAAGTTTTACTGACTGGAAAAACCGAGTTACAGCATGCCCTCAACAGGAAAAAAAAAAAAGGCGGGGGGGGGGAATAAAAAGAGAGACAGAGAGAGACAAGACATTTACATCTCCATACAGCAACAAGGGCTCAGTGGCCAAGTTATCTGACGTGTCTCCTAAGGATGTGTTTGTACAGCAAATAATAACTGTGACTGCAGCCTGGGGAGCTGCACAAGCTTTAATCAATCTAATGTGTAACTCTAGCAATAACAATGTAGAAGGACCAGTTCAATTTAAGCTTAAGATACAATGGACCTCATTAAGTGAGAGCACCTTCATGATGATTAGCATATTATTAACTCCAATATATTAGCACCACCTCTTGTATCAATTCATTTGAACACACCGGACAAACAACCTATCCAAAAGCATAACTATTTTGTTTAACTGATTTACAAAGGGCTCTGAAGGATGTATGTCCCAGTTCCCACCAAACAAAGTAACTAAAACATTTCCTGACGTTTAGAACTCATTAATTGTGGTATCCTGAGCATTATTACATTACAGACAAAGAAAATGTCTTTGAACATTATGCTCACCTTGAACAGTAAATGACATAGAAGCAATATACCATGTAGTAGCTGCATTTAAGAATAACTACAAGTTTTGCAACCTACAGCACTGTCACTCCAGTGATATGGAACCTTTGTTTCAGGAACAGACTCTGAATGCATTGTTTCCTTAATGAATTCAAATCAGCAACTGCACAGAGCCACAGAAGCAACAGTGCCAATGGCAAGAGACACTACAGAAATGGAAGTCTATAAATTTCAACAACAGTAGACTAAAAATGCCAAAATACTCCTAGGGCTCACTAGGCTCTTGAAACTGCTGCATTAATCCCACATGGCATTCCTCCTTTTCAGTGGGTGTCTGATCTGATCACCCTATCAAAGATGAAATGGGAAGAATGGAAATAAAAAAACAAAGCCAAAATCCCCCAAGGACTGTACCTCTCCACTCTATAACTCCTGACTTTCAGTATTAAAGCTTCTTTAGGCTGCTGAGCAATGCAAGTTTTTCAAGACCTGAGTACTGACAGCACAGGAGGTACTTTAGGGTTCTTTGCCACTGGAAACTGATTTGTTTCAGGCAGTTCATGACAGGTGAGAACACCTGAAAAACATTCCTGTTCCAACTCTGTCATTTCCCAATGAGTCTGAACATTGTATTTAGTAAGGGCTATCCCAACATTTGCATAAATCTTCAAAAAGAAATTAAAAGTGAAACATACCCTGATGAAAAACAAGATACTTTTAGAGCAGTGAAACGTGTTGTTTGGAAAATCTATACCTAGGAAGGAATTCAATCACTGCCACAGACAATCTTGTTAAACAAAAACATGTGAATAAACATTCGGTGATTTGGTAAACACTGGTCCAAATAGCCACACACAGACTGAAAGGCAAAATCAAAGTCTTCATGAACATAAAGCTTTACTTTGGCAGGTATTAAGTGCATTTTGTATGCTGCAAAAAATTGTGACTGGCCCTCTGTCTCAGGGAGAGTATCAACTACTTTCTTCAGGCTGAATTTCACCCAACTTTTTATTGTTGTTTTCAGATCAAGAATAGATTTCTGCACTGCAGATGCACAATTCTAACCCAATAGAAACCTCATATAATTCAGACAAAAACCCCCATATCTTCCTGTGTTACTAAATCCGTATCTTCTAGTCTTCAAGTTGTTCTGTGGCTGCATTAGAATCACTTATTTCATTTATACTTTTTTCTTGCTTTGCTTCTTTTCTAAAAGTCTTCAAACACTTGTCGAGTCTTTTTAGGAATACATCTACATCTTGCTTTGTAATTCCAATTGCTGAGGCAGCATTGAGGTAAGCACAGGGGTAGTCATTTGCATGGGACATAAAGCCTTTAAAAGTGTAGTTATTCACAGTTTGTACAGACCCACATGGAACAACCCTGAAACAAACAAAATTAGGGTTCAGTTAAAGCT
This sequence comes from Pyrocephalus nanus, assembly GCA_038380795.1. NCBI lineage: Eukaryota > Metazoa > Chordata > Aves > Passeriformes > Tyrannidae > Pyrocephalus > Pyrocephalus nanus. The sequence continues at coordinate 55,528,656 of CM076264.1, read as the reverse complement.
GTCTTGGACATTTTATGTGATACTCTAGGTTGAACACAATTACACAAATTTCTGAAGTAGTGAGTTGCTATTCCTACCACTGACACTCAGCACCAGCATAACATTAAAATCTTTTGAAATGCTGGGTCAAATAGTGTATACTACAAAGGAATTACATAAAAAAAGGGAAAATCTGAAACCTTTACATCAGGCAAAGAATTGGAGAGTTTTAACTTCAAGAATTGAACCTGTTGAATAATTTTACCAAAAATGGCTACAATTACAGGACAAGCCAAGGTTAATACAGGCAAATTAAAAAGAGCATCTAACTACAGTACATATAGATTTACTATCATTCATCTGTTCAGGAAGTGGAATAATCCAAGCTAATGAAGCATGCCTTCTGATGTGGAAACATTCAGCTCTGCTTCAAAAAAAATGACATTAAGTCTATGGCAGAAGTGAGCATGGCAGCAGTAATATTCAGATTAAGGAATGCTGCCAAAAAAAATTTTAAATCATTCTCTTCTTCTAAAATGTTTAAACCAAAATCTTTAAAAATCATTTGGCTTGAATTTCCATGTAACAGTGTCTCTAAGAATAAATTCAGCTCAGACTGGCTCAGGCTGTAGATTTTTAATTATTTTAATTTTTTTTTTAAACACAATTAGTTCCAGAAAGCAGAATTTTCTTCCCTATGACAAAAAGCTACGTAGGGCATTAAAAGCTTATTCCCCTGACAACCAGCATAACCATATTTGTGCTGCAATAAACAAAACAAAGATCTGCCCTAAGTAGCTTACACCTGAAGATCAGACAACATCTGGAAACTAAATGAAACTGAGGGGTACTAGGGAATAATGACACTAAATTAAATGGGCATAGATTATCTATTTAGCCTACCAAAGTTAACAAAGGGAGCCTCACTGCTAACTCAGGCAGGGAGACATCATTAGTTGATAATACTGGTGAAGAAGGGTGATTACTCTCTGATTTGTTATTGTCTGACTGCATTCTGTAATCATGAGACAACTGGTATAAAACAAACTCTACAGGGTTTAATAAAATACATGCTAATATAACTACTATGCTAAAATATATTCTAATATAAGCCCCCAAAACTTTTCTAATTCATAGCATCCTTACCTTGCTCCAGAAACTTGTCTTGTGAAGAGCATAGATCCAAGCTGGGTAACAGCAGCATCATTACTTTCATCTAGATTCTTCAGTGACATGGCTGGAATAACAAAGTCAGGTTAAAACTGCTACAAAGCTGCTTTTTCTCCAAAGAATCATCACAAAGGACAAGGTGCTTTCCAGCAGCAAGGATCTAGCCAAATATTTGTGTTCAGATACAAAGAAAAAAAGAAATGCCATAATTTTTAACTTTTCCAAAAGCTGTCATAGATTACTTCTCTGGTTAGACTGTATGCAGATTCTGCACAGGTGGTAGTACCACTGCTGCTGGTGTTCAGCAGAATTTTTGGTTAGAACAAATACCTTGAGCAGGAATTTCATAATCTCTTTTAAGATGAAGGGTAAAATAATTAGACTAGAATTTATTTTTAAATGTACTTTATAGAAAGTATTACTATATGGTAAAATCTTCTGCTTGCCTTGATTACAATAAATTAATATTTTGGACAGAAGCGAAATAATTGTCCTAAGTTACTACTCTACTTTTATAGCAGGTTACCTTATTGGGTTCAATGGTTTCATATCAGCCTAAGAACAATTTAATACAGTGTAGTGAACAATGTTTATTATATAGGAACGGTATGTGAAAGTCCACTATGAATGCACAGTATATTAGGATTTTTTAAAAGATAAAAACCCAACAATTACCTAGGGAAATGGGATTATGTGGTGTGTCTAACAGTCTCTCATTGTGGTTATCTGCCAGCTTCTTCAGCTCACTTGAAAGATAGGAAAACATCTCCTAAAAAAAAAAAAAAAAGGGCAATTTTTTTTATTAGCTATCAAACAGAGAAAATAGCACCTATTTCACAAAACTCTTAAGTCTCCATTACATCCTACAGGTGCCCAGCTGATTCTCTTTTCAAGTGTACCAAGAAAGTGGACCAGATAATTCTCTGAAATAATTCTATAAAGTAACAGCTCCATTTCTGGAACACTGTTCTTATCTCTCAAGCTGATTCAAAAGTCTCTGTCTGGTTTAATATATGTGCTTGGGATGTCAGTCATTCTCTCTGTGGCCCTGAAATCTAGGGAGGTAAAAACTTGAAGAGATTCCCACTGCACAGCAGGTCTTACCCCAACCCACTGCTTTAAGAGCTTTCCCCTGCCCCGGCCCCTTAAATCACTGAGCACGAACTGCTGACATCACAGACAGCCACGTTATGGCAAATTGCTCCTTACTTTGTTTTCTCTCTATTAATACTTTCCAGACTAAAACCAGTACATTTTGTTACTAGTATCATACAATCACAATCCCCACTAGTGCAGAGACTTCTTTTTCTGTATGAGAATACAAATCCAGTCTCTGAAGGAGGCTGTGAGTGTACATTTGACTGAATTTTATTTCACACAATATATACTCTCCTGAATACTCAGCTCTGTTGTGCAGCCTGTCCTTTTCCTATGATCCCCCTCCTGTTCAAGCTGACTAAAAGAAGGGAGATATCTGAATTTCTGCTATCACTTAATTGGATTGCACCTTTATTATGAAAGTGTCATAAGACAATCATAAATTTTATAGCTCAGATACAAGTCACACTGCACATAAAAGGCTGCTCCTCTTACTTCATCTGTATTTTACTTCCTCCCTCTTCCCCAGCAGTAATCTATGATAATTGCTCATGCTCTTTCTCACTCTAATATTTTCCTCTTCAGATATCAGCTCGAAACATTTATTGATAGAGTGAAAATAAACATCATTCTTCTTATTGTATGCTTTGGCTTTTTTCCCATCCTTTCTAATGCTTAGTCTCTCATAAAAAAATAGCAAAAATGTATATCTATAAATAATATTTTTAAAAGATATTAAACATCATTTTTTTCTCTTTCTGGCCATAAAAATTGTGCTGCTGATTTGCTTCAGTGTGACTGCCTGTTTAAGCAATTTCTGGACCTGACAAGTGATTTTTCATTCTTTAAATAGAGTTGCCTCTTCTGTTTGTAGACCAGTATCCTGCTCTGACCTGTGGACTCTGACAGATACAAATTATAGCTCGTGAGCAAAATTATGTTTTTGAACAGAACCTCCTCAAGGTCTTAAAAAAACCAAACGAGCTTTGTGGTACCTAAGCTGGAATAATGTTACAGCTGCTTTTCCTGAACTACTGCGAGAAGCCCAGTCTCACTTCATGAGTGAACAAAAGAACATGGCTCCTGACCTGTTCTTCCTGATACCATAGAACAAATTCAGATGGAGAGGAAAAAGTACCCTCTTACTGTCTAAATGAATTAGGCTGTTGATTCAACTATCAACAAGAACATAAAGCTTCTGTAATACTTGGAAAACCAAAACTTTGCGGAGGTATCTATGGTTAATTATCAGAACTGGAAATTTGTGAAAATATTTCTTATTTCTTGTAAATCAAGTGATTTTATGGTTTCAATTCATCAGAGCTAATTTAGAGTTCACCCACAGAAGCTGAAAAACATTTGTTTCAAATGTTCAGACAGTTTTGCCTTCGTTCTGGTCTCTCACTGAATATAAGCACATTACTTATTTGTTACTTGCTTTCCACAATAAGTGCTAGCCATTTTACTAGTATTTTCTTTCATACAAATAATGGATTATTTTCTGCTCCCTCTGCTGGCTATTTACTTCTACAACTGAAGCAAACTATTACCAAAATAGATAAATTGTGTTTACTATGGAGATATTATTGGTGAAATTAGTACTGAGAAAAAATATACTGGAACAAGAACCAACTCCTAAGTAATTAATTTTTGTGTGTTGTACCTAGGGAATTCTCTGATAAGTTTCTCACAGTATTACTGAAAGGACTACAAGTCGGTATAACAAGTTACCCACTGAATAAATGCATTAAATTAAATTACATTTATTAAATGAAATTAGGTTACTAGATGAGCTTTTACATACAGAGGAATTTGTTAAAACAAGAGAGAATAGAAAGATGGCAAAAAAAATTCAAGTATATTTTCATCAGTTGGACTGAAGCTACACGGACACAAATTCATAACTTCTTATTTTAATGAACAGCACTCTCTTGCATCTTTCCACTGGAAGTCCTCTAGGTATTTTATAATTTCAGAAGTTTGTCAAAAATAGATTACCTGCCTTTCCAAAAAAAGGATAAAAGCAATATTTTTGTGAGGTCAAATCTATAACCAACCTCTATTATAAAATACTTCTCTTATATGGAAAATTTATAAGCACCCTAAGCAATTATGTATAAATGAGCTCTTACATAATAGATTTTCTGTAGCAAGCACTCAAGTTTTTTCCAACTAAGCTAACTATTATGCTAAAGTTGCACCAAACAAGCCAGGCACTAAATGTCAGTTAAGTTTCATTATTTAATTCACTCTTTCCCCTTAGAAACTTCTCACAAAACCTCATCAGGCTAGAGAAATGAATGCTAAACTGTGTGGAAATGTCTTGCACTTCTGGTCCTGCCAGGACCCAAAACAACAAAACACCTTAAAAATTACAAAGAACAAATCAGCAATGCTATATGCACTAAATATGCCACTTAATTCAATTATTTGGACAAAACAGCCTAATTCCACACACGTACAAACATATTTTCAAGAAGTGTTGTAACAGTCATTACAACAACCATTTGAATCACACCATATTTACATTATAAAACTATTTTTAATAGAAGCTACACTAGTATGGGCCATTCTTCATTTGTTGCTCCATTGTAATAGGCACTATTCTTCTTCCAAATGAAAATAACTCAAGGCAAACAAGTAAGGAGAAAGCCAGTAACTCCAGAGGAAAAGAAGATGGGGCTGCTAAATATACTGTCAGTCCCATGCCAGGTAACAAAGAGGCAACTGATGAAGGCTGGAAAAGTTTCTGTGCACGGTTGAAACTATCCTAGCTGGCTCTAACCACCAGACTGCTTACAGGGTGAGGTTGTAACACTCTGCCTTCCTCCCTGTTTCACTCTCATCTGAAAAGATGAGCCACCCTCAGAGAGCAGCCATACAGCTGCTTATGGCACTAAAGACGACACTGCACAAGAGTAATTTTACAACCTCTTCATAGCAGACACAGATGCCAACTCTCCTAGGCTGTACCTGAGACCCATCTGGTCCCATCTTACTTTGCAGCAGCCCCTGCTGTTTATCGTGCAACCATCACAGCCCCTCTTCTGCTCCGTGTGTCAGACTGACCGGCTGCATCTGACCTGTGATCCCATCACACCCCTTCCTGCAGCCAGAGAGAAGCTGCAGTGCTGAGCATTGAGACCTGTTAGCGTATGAGAGCCCCCAAAGAAGGCTTGCCCTCTTGAAATGAACCCAAACACATGACAGAAGCTCCATGTGTGACACCTGTATATACCACATGCCCTCCTCGATAGATCCTCCTGCCTTGCAAGGATTGTGTTCTGAATTTATACTAGAAAGCTTAAAAAAATAAGAACTTAATTACAGAACCTTTAAACCTTCATATTATATGTATCTAACAGATACTTCATTAAACAGAAAGTACCCAGTAAATCTTGCCAATCTGATATGGTAACACTGACACTGACATCCACATTTTTTTAAAGGTGTTTCTTAGTAACATCAATCAACACACTTTCTTTTCAGCACTTGTGAGACCTTGAGTTTAGGCTCCTTGTGACCCACACCTCTCCAATACATGCTATAAGTATATAGGCCTCTTTGAAATTTCCAGTCATGCTTGGCACTTGTGTAACTACACAACACCATTTAACACAGTTCTCTTAAAACTATTTTGCCTCCAGCCACTCTAAAGTTTGAATATGGTTCCATGCATTTCACGTGGAGAAAATCCTGCAACATTCCCACATTTGACAAAATATAGCGTAGCAAACAAACAATACAAAAAAACAACAAAAAAACCCCCCACAAACAAACAAAAAAACAAAGAAAAAACCCCCCACAAAACAAAACAAAAAACAAACAAACAAAAAAAAAAGAAAAAAAAAAAGGAGTAGCAAACATCTATTTTGCTTTAAGAATATCTGGGGTTTTTTGCATTTTTAATATCCATCATTAAATGGCTTTCCTCTTCTTCCATCATAAGTAGAACAGCAATATAAACTCACACTGAACTGTACAAATAATTTATTTCAATCAGAACAATTACATCAACGACAACTCATGAAACATAAGCCCAGTATTTTACTGAATTGTAAAACCAAACAATTTCCTCCTACTCTGTGTGATTTTAAATATTTTAGATATGTGCTCAATAAGAACATAAAAATAACTCCAGTTGCACTCTCAGAAAGCACACAGACAGATGGATAGCAATATAAAAAGCTTCATCACATTCCAACTAACACAGAAATACATTTAAGAAAATGAGAAATATCTTCATTGTTAGATTAGGGAAAGTTAATGAGGAAATCCATAACTGCTGAAAACAAAATAAAGCCATCATCTCTCTGATAATACCAATATAATGTTAAATGGATTAAATGGACAAGTTATTAAACTTGGTCTGTAGGGTCCTGAATGTAAACCCTGAATGTAGGGTCCTTGCTCTCCATAAAATCTGAGGTGACAATTAAGTCTGCTGTTTATGCCATTAGAGAGTGTAACAAACAAATTTACTACACGTGGCTTGGTTCAGACACTGTTACATACATTAAAATAGCAACTTTTATGACCTGGAAATGCAAAATATGGGACATTTGTGGGACCCATACTGAGGCATCAAGGAAGTCACTACAAAAACATACCTTTACATAATGTTACGACTTAATTTAAAAGTAAAGATATTAACAAATTTGACTATGGACCAGTTGTCAACTGCATTGCAAAAGGACCTGGAATTGCCTACTGAGATCAGAAAACCACTGTTCTCAACACCACAGACACATAACAAGGAATACTGAACATTCACAACAAGTGAGAAAACATTACTGTTGGTGGTCTTCTATCCTTTCTCTGGAATATCAGAGAGATACAGCTGTTAAAAACATTCCTTATTAAACTTTCACATATGTCACCTTCATTCAGCTACTTGGACAGCATCTGTGTGTTACTCCCCTTCTCTCCTGTCCTCAGATCCATTGTTCCATTTTATTCCTTCATATCATAATAATCTCATACTCTTGGACAGCTGCACACTCCCCAAATGCCAGCTTATCAGAAAAATTCCACTCCTTATACTTTCGCCTCTCCCTCTTATAATCTTTTCCCTTCCTATATGTAAGTCCATCTGTGTAAAAGAAAAACTGGGCAGACTCTTTCCTTGGCTGTGCAAGATTTCTCTCTTTTCAGTAATATTCTGGTCTTTCTGGCCTAAGCTCAAATAACCTGAAGTAATACCCACGCGAATAAGGATCAGGTAAAAAGAGAAAGAAAAAAAAAATACCTCAAGTTTTTTATAGCTGATTTTTTGTACGAGTAGGTGCAGCTGCACCAATATAAAAAGGAGTACTCAATGTCAAGCTATAAATAGCTCCTGCTGGAAGCCTAATAGCTCTGCCTTTGCTTCCTCAGAGCACAGGCAATAAACTATCACTATTACATTTTTACAATTCAGGAACAAACAGATTTAAGCAAAAATGTTTCTATTTCTACAGCAAATCCAATAAAAGAAACATATTTATGCCATATATAAGGCCCCCTTTATAGAGTATACTCCCATTTGAAATAGAAAGACATGAAGTTGTAAAAATATAATACTTCATTCACTTTAGAATTCTACTTCCATGAAAGTGACATGACTCAAAATATACAGCTATTCATTAAGACATGTTATTTATGAAAGACTTATTTATGACTTGGACAATATTTATACTGCTCATTATACATCTGCTACTGTTGTATATCTAACATCAAAATCAGCTTTGTGGAACACACAATAAATTCACTTGAGATTCTCTTGGACATGAGAGTAAAGGGGAAAAAATACAACTGGCTTTCGGTGAAGACACAAACCATACATGGCAATACATGCAACAATCCAGAATAAAATGTTAGAAACATTTTATTATTTTTATTTATTTTATTTATTATTGCAGTACTTGCAAAAGTGGCAATTGCTTTCAGTGTTTCACAAGCCACGTTTTTGCTTTAGTTGCACAGATTCCTTCTTAGTCACTGTAAGGCAACTAAGTTGGTTTGGTTTTCCATAGTCTAACTGATCCTATGGAATCTCAATTCCACCACAGAATTTCTGGAAAGCTCTACAAGCAGATAGAAAAGTCACAGCAGCATCCAGCACTATTGCTCTGCCATGTAATCAGAGACAGCAGCAAGCTGTCAGCAAGAAACAACTGGAGTGTAGTTTTAAAATAAAATAATGAAACAGATAATACATTATTTAAAACTATTAACTTAATAGTATGTAATTCACAGCATTTCCTTATCTAAAGCCTCTACAAAAAGAATCCACTGTATTACTATTTAGAGAGAAAAATCAGGCCTCTATCATTTCCAGAATTAAGGATAACTCAAGATGTACAGATTCCAATGCGACACTCATTGAATTTTTGTGCAATGCAGTTATATCCAACACAGTCTGTGAAAGAGAGAAGAAACCTAGCTCTGTATCTAGATGAATACCTTAAATGACAGTAGTATTCTCCTTCTGTGGCAATGCACAGTATTTATAACCTAACCAGAAGCTGTGATTCTCCAGAGCATGTGGTACACAATCATTTAATTAAACACTATCATAGCACAAAGGCACAATAGAGACAAAAGAGGAAGACAACAGAGCCTGGGTTACTCTGAGTGTCCAATCTCACATCCTGGAAGCACTGGGACCATGATAACACAGGACAGTACTTCTCAGATTAAGCTTTTGTGGAATTTTGTCCACTGTATTAGTTACACACAGGAACAACAAATATGAATACTGTACAAGATAGTACAGGACCTCAGTTTAGCTTTCTGGTTTGAACAAACAACAACATGGAAATCATGCTTACTCATAAGTACCATTTAGCCAAGAAGTAATTATATAATACTGTCTTTCCAGATTCAGAGCTGTGAGCTCAGAGTAAGTTCAATGGCTTTCTAGACAGAAACTAGATTTACTAGACAAAGCAGTTTTGCAACAAGACTTTAAGAGCTGACCTCAAGGAAATGCTGCTTGCCAAAAAACTTACCTTTCTCTCTTTCAGTAACTTTTTGTAGCCACTGGTACCCAGAGACAGAAGTGTAATGAGGACATCTAAGGAAGGAGACGCAGATGCTCTTCCTGAAAAAAACCCCAATATACAGATTAAAGTGGCAAAAAATAAATTTTATGTGAAAGAAAGCTGATAATCAAGTTTTCTACAGTTATTTCATATGGCTGAAATCAGACCATGAACTAGTTACCTGGATACATTTTGCTGATCTCCTGAATGAAGGACTCGTTGAAGCCAGCAATGATAGCACCACCTACTGGAACCATAAAATTTTTGTCCAAGCTCTGAACAAAAGCATCTATTCTGCCCACTCGAGCACCCTTTGTCAAAAACAAATAAAGAAAAATCCACAGCATATATTAGAAAAAAGGGAAATGTGATAGCATCATAATTACACAAGTGTAACAAAACAACATATAATTCCTGAAACTTTCTCAGATCCTGCATTGATGATAAAAAATAAAAATCATAGTATTACCTTTTCTTAGTACTTCTCACTATTAGTACCGCTGTCTGCTTAACACAGTACCTTACAAATTCCCATTTTTCTGTGATTTAAAATACTGATTTTAGTTCTCGCAAGTCTAAGTGGAACTCATTTCAAACAACCAAAAAGTAACCCCTCGAAATTTAATGGGAATTTTACAGTTAAAGCTGTTCAACCCAAACTTTTCACAGATTCTCACAGTAAAGGACTACAAGTTAATGCTTCATTAGCAAAGATTTTTCTCTATACATGTATAAATTTGCATTAAAACAACTGAGCTGTTACAGCACTTCTCCTTCTTTGGCTGCTTGCAAAATCCAGACCTCGATAACTTCTTACAGCAGATATCCCCCCCACTTCAGAGAAAACAAACATCCTTATACCTAACCACTCAGATTTTCTTAATGGAAAAAGGTCTATACTCTGCAGCACACCTTCAACTCGAGTAATATGCAACTGGGAACTGGACAATTAAAACCTATGCTGCATAAGAGAACTTGAAAAGTATATTAAATCCCATAAATACTAAAGCATATGCAAATACGTACAATTTAAAGTGCCACTAACTGAATGCAAGAAAGAAGAGAGTTAATACCTATGGCAAACAGACAGAAAAAGGCAGATCCAACTAAGCCACATTTATTATTTCTATGTTTTGATAGCTTAATGCATGCGAGATAGGAAGAGGCACTCCAAGTTTGTCAGTGTTTTGATGGGAAGATGAATGCCAGAAGCTACCGTCTGATTTAACTGACAGGAGACCACCATAGGAAAAGCACGGCAAATGAAATGGTCTCAAAAGCTTTTCCCCTGTGATACTCTTGCAAGTTCTATTCACAACTGTGCTCAGCATGTACATATTCCTAAGTATTCATTAGTAACTACTTCCTCATAAACAGCACATTTTCTATCACACTAAATAAATTTTTGTAAATAAATGTAAAACAAATCAGAGCTCAAATGTATACATTTGCATAAGCAAGGAATAAACAAACAACTTATCAAGTCTAGAAAAAATGCAGAAACCAACGCAGTAAAACTTCTATTTGTAGCTTTATAGTCTGAAACGTTTATCATTAGATACACTTCATGCAGCAAACCCCAGCACTTCCACAGTCCCCCTCATGTTAGTTTCTCACTAAACTTGTGCAAATTAAATAAACATGTACCCAGTACATTACAAATAAAGCACATATCCTTTTCTATTTCACAAAATGCTCAAAGTTTTGTTAAATTCCCTCTGTTTTTCAAGATTTAGAAATGTCAACACGATGTTCCTGTTACAATTATGTCTGTGCCCTGTTAATAACGTCTTAGCAATCAGGAAGATGATGACCAGCATATTTTAAATTACTACTAGTTCAAGATTTCCTGGATCCTGTTAAAATATAATCCCCTATTTTTTCGCATAGGCAGAGAGAAAGGAGAAATATTGAAGAGCACTGCATGTACAATACAATTAGCAAAGATGCAAGAATTCTGTTTCATGACTGATCTAAGATATCAAGCAACATTCTCTTCAAACTAAATGGCATCAGAAATTAAACTTTTTTGAACATAGCATTGAACTTAACCCAGTTTTCTCAGCTGTTCTCCATGCCAACAATATTTTAACAGTGACAACATCTGTAAAGTGTTGCTGTAAAACCCTGTACCTTCAATTGAAAATCTGTTACTAACATTCTGTTGAAGGCTTAATCCCTATTCAAGCATGATCCATTATTTACTTTTAGTCAACAAGCTTACGAAATATTTTAAGAGAGCTTATTAAGGACATTTTTTCCATTATGAAAGACACATGAACATACACAAAACCTAACCAAATGGAGGGCTATTACACAAAAAGCACACAGAAACAAATATTTTAAAGTTCTATTTCCCTCTGGTTTTTTTCCCCTCAGAAAACTGTTCAAATATCAGACATGCATGGGATTACTCTCAACGCCACGAGGCATCTGATAAAATCTACTAGGTTGTCTACAATCAGAGATTTACTTAAAATTGTTAAAAAATATTATTGGAAATACACAGCTCCTACCTGCTGGATAAGATGCATACATTTTGACGACTGAACTCCATACGCATTGTTGACAATATGGGGAATGTCATAATTGGCACAAATCGCTGCCAGCTCCTCCAGCCTGTGAGCATAAAATTGTCATTTAGAGAAGTGTTGATAACTCTTGTCTTACAAGTCAGACCACTAAAAGACTGAAGAATTTACAAGGAGGTCAGAATGAGAAAGGTAATGTTTTGATTAGTACCTCAAGGCAGTACTTGTCACCTTAAGCTATAAAGGTTAAGGTAAAAATTGTATTGCCTTTTACATATATTGCAGATTGTTAATCTGGCCTGAAACTTTTCATGCTTCTCTTTTTGTCTGGACACCAGTAAATACGTCCCAAACCATTCTGCTTTGGGTATAAGCTTTTTTTTTTTGCTACTTCAATGTTAAGTAAGAGAGCTTCACCTAATCACACTTTTTTTTCCTTTTCCTCTAGTATTCAACATGAAATTGGTCTATGGAAGTTCCAAGAGTGTCTTGGGAATAAAAAACATCATATAACAGGAAGTTTTTATGTGCTTCTGTTTAATTCAAAGAACTAGTATTTCAACCCTTTGGCTGGAATCTCACTTGCATGTTTCAGACAAACTAATTAAAAGAAAAATTCTTTAAAGGAAGGGAGAGCCCTAAAATATCTGAATATGGACATTGACAAATTGAAACTTTGTTCAACTGTTTACAACTGCACTTGCATTTGGAACCCCCTGAAATCATAGTGAGCTTAGCCTGGATTGATTAATCAATCAAATTAAGATTTATGTGAGTGCACAGATCCTTTTTGGGTAAGGGCCTTCAGCATTTTAAACATACATGTAACTTAGTACCCTTTTCTGAAGTACTCCAATTATGTTCTGTTTTTTAAAAAAAGACTCATGATTTTCCCCAAATTTGTGAACCTATCTTTGAAAAAATAACGTAATATATAGTCATTTAAGTGATGATAAAAGTAATATTACCTCTAAAAAAACCCCAGGAAACTCTACTTCCAACATATTTTTACTCTTTCTGTACTGCCTCTCACTGTAATTTACTGACATTCATGTAAAGTGTGACAGAGTATGAAAACATTTTCCAAGAGGTGACATTAATTTGCATTCTATTTCTATTATATTGCCTAGTGTTGTTCTGCAATGCAAATTAAGCTGCAAATGTCATAGTAAATTTTCTGAACCTCAATCCTTAGGAAATCATCACTACCACCTTAAAGAAATCATCACTATTATCCTTAAAGAAATCAAAAGTATCTTACAATTAGGAAACACCAGTAATGTAATGAACATGTTGATCTTCTACAGTCAAGATATTTGTCAGGAGCTGCATGTCCAATAATTTTTCCTATTTATTAACATCCTGAACTCAGTAACAGTATACTTGAGGAAACATAACAACATGCAGGGCAAAGTTTTTGCCTTCTGATCTGCTGATCTTAATCAGACTCATTCCTCACCTTCCAGAGAGAATCAAAAGGCACATAGTTCCACTCTTAAAAGCTTTTTTCAGGTGCAGGCAGCGAATTTCAAACTGGAAACACAGAGGGTTTACAGCTATATATGTTTGTCTCTCTCACCTCTTGAGACTTAAAGAAGCAATAAGCTAGCTTTTACAAGTACTGAAAATAGAAAAGTCTCTTCTTTTTCTTCCTAAAAATATTCTACTGAACAATTAGATCCATATCACAATACAGAATGAGAATGCTCCAGTTTGAACAGAGGTGTTAATATGCAAGAGAAGCAAACAATGATGCACAGCACCTGTCTGCTTCCAAGGCTTAAAATGAACCATTAGAAGTGCTGCTAGTCATATCATAAAGCATTAATGTAAGCTGGCTACTACTCAAGTTTTTAATTTGCATAAATACAGAAATATTTCACAAGTTATTCTTTCTTTCCTGTTTGTGAAAGTTAATGAAAAATAAAAGCTCTGTTCTTTTTTCCTATTACTGAAAGTAAAAAGATAAAGAATTCTGCTAAGGACTCAAACCAACTGAAAAATAACACTTTTTTCCCTTTGATTGTCTTAAATCAGTAGTTTTAGAAACACCTCACAGCAAGAGCAGGTAAAATACTGTCTGAGAACTGTTGTCTCTCTGAGGAAGAGTGTTTATACACTAGTGAATTATTCCCACAGAGTTAAACAATACCTCAAAGGAAAGCTATATGCACACAGCCATGAAACTACTTAAAATTTTAAACCACCACCACCACAACTAAATAAAGCCTTACAAATGCAAGATATTTAAAAATAGACATTTAAAATGGCAACCTCCAGAAATGCTATACAGGGTTTTCCTTGCTGTAGGAAGATGAATGTTATGGCCTTCAACAGTTGACAGTATCCTTTAAATAGAAAGTGCATTCAAGTCCTCCTATATCTGTGGTATATCATAACACAGTGCCACTACCTAATAATTCATCTCTTAGTTGTAGAGGACAAAACAATCGCATGTCAAAAAGAGGAAGCAGATAAGGAAAAGATTCATTTATCTGAGCTATAAAACAGACCATTCAATTCTGATAGGTGTGATTTACGTTAGCCAATAAATCTGCAAGTCAACTTCAAGCCACGTTCATAGTATTCTGACAGAATTATATGGTTTTAACTTCCCTCTAGCAACTAGGTTAACATATAATAAATACTGGGGGGTTTTTTAAAGGTAGGAAAAGAGAGTGAAACATATTTTTACTTGCCACATTTTGAAGCAAATAATGTTTCTTTTACACACCTGCAAATAGTCAACTAAATTTTCCAAGTAACAAAGTAATTAACAAAGAAGCACACACTGCACAGGAACTCTAAACAAAAGTCTTTTCAATTTTGTGATGAATTAAAAACAGCTGAAATGAAATCACTAAGATACATTTAAAACCACGTAAAAAAAGACATTAGTATTTCCTACTTTACATACTATGTAAAAGCTCATAAAAATATACCTGTTGAATCACAAAACATAAGGAAATTGCTTTTCACACTTATTTTGGAAGCAAATAGAGAAAGCAGGTTTTGCAAATAATAACAATGCTCATTTTGGGCAAATGACTCAATATACCAAGTACTTCAGGCAACTCTCCTCCAACATGCCACTTTCAGACTGAGAAGTTTCATAACCAATGCACAGGTTGAAATAATGTCTTATTTTTCATTCATAACCACAATGTTCATTTCAGCTTCATCTAGAGCTTGAGTGACACCTTTGTAGCAACTACAGAAGTTATGTATATGGGCACATCGCAATGGGGACGAATGCAAAGTATTTTAAGTTTGTTTTAATGGTGATTTAAGAGCTGGAAATTTTAGGTAGCATCATCATGCAATCAGTCAGCAAAAGGTCAAACCAAGGGAAGTCACAGAAGGCCAAATTGTTGCTATACAGCACATCTCCCCCAGAGGCATCCAAGAGTTTCCCTTTATCAGGATATCCTAATAACCCCTATACACATCAGTACAATACAGGAAAGAGTAACTCAAGCAATGATTTAAATTTGGCTGTAGCTGTTTTTTTGTTTGCTTTTGGTTTTGTTTTGTGTTTTGTTTTTGTTTTGTGTTTTTGTTTCAGCTTTTGTTTTGGGGTTTTGTTTTTGTTTTGTGGTTCTGTTTTGGTTTGGTTTGGCTTTTGGTTTGTGTTTTTGTTTTGATTTTTGGCTTGGTTTTGGGTTTTTTTATTAACAGCTTAGGAAAATTCATCATTGGTTGTAGGAGAAGAGTAGAAAAGGCAACAGTAACATTAAAATGTGCCATTAGCTATGGAGCTATATTTACTGGACTATGTCTCTATGAAAGTCTACTTTCACCACTTCCATGAAATTGTAAAAAAACCAATACCAAATTGGCATTAATTTCACCACAATAGATCATCATTAATCTCAGTTATATGGCAGAAGAAAACCCTTCTGTGTTATTCTTACCCTTTTAATATACTTCTCTGAAAGTGGAACACTTCAACCAAGGTGATTAGAGTAGCTTTACTAATTGTTGGCAGAAGCAATTTTAAGAAGACGGACATTCAAAACACAAAGGTTTTGTTGAGTTTTGTTTGTTTTTACTGTAGCAAATAACACACTTCTTACAAAGACTGCTTACCTATCAGGTACCCTTGGAGCAAAGCAAGATGTTGTGGAATGCACACAAAGAATATTTTCAGCACCAAGAGCCTTGATTTTGGCCTCCACTGCTTCAAGGTCTGTCCGTAGCTCATCGCCTTCTAATGCATTTTCTATCACCACAGGCTCAAAACCTGACCAGAAAAAACAAGACCTGAATGTAACTCAACAAATCTCTGACTAATTTTGAGGTTTTAGTTCCAGTATACATCTGAAAAACCTTCTTGCTTCTGTTGTTTTAACAGATTATTTCTAACAGAAAAGATAGTGCAAATCAGACAGATTGTCACCTTCTGATCAAAATTCCTAGGACACTTACATTTTAAGCATAAATTTAAGAGAGATATTTTTGAATCATGGGCTTCAGTTTTACATAATTCTCAGGAGAGCAAATTAGGCATCTTACTTTGAGGGTGAACTGTAACTTCCTTAGTACTGTCTTCTCTGTTGACTAATTTATACACTTCTGTGCCTCAGCATATGCTTGTATTTTACAGTGCATTAGGATGACAACTCATATGTGTGATTGCATGTTAGAAATCAGGAGTGTAGAAACAAAGCAAAACTAACCATGCATTAGGCCTTTTTGGGATGTTAATGCAAGGATATGAAACTCTGACAGCTGTAGAAGACCATACACTGTGTGATCAATCAGCTCCTTCTTACCTGCAGTTATCATTGATTTAAAGCAAGATTTCTGGTCTATACGGGGCCAGATAATGTATTTTGCCTTCGGTCTCTTGTGCCGCAATGTTAAAAAACACAGAGTTAAACTCATGCCAGTTGCCATGGGAACCACAAAGCAATTGGCCACTGTCCGGACACCTGCACACAAAAAGCAAGTCAGAAATTAACATTAAGACCCCATGACATACCCCCACAAACAAGAAAGGTTTTTCAAATTTACACCTACCAGCCAGCTTTATAATATCCAGAACTACTGAGTTAGTAAGTTTGTTTAAAAGGCTTGACCCTGCAGCTTTAGGCTGGACTGCAGAAATATCACCTGACCTTCCAATTCCATGGATCAATCTGCACAAGAGAAGTTGAAAACATACATCAAGTTTTTCCACATTGCAAAGCAATAATTCTTGCTGACTAAAGAGTATTTAATTTGATAAACAATTGTGGAAAATTTTGTATCCAGTGCAACATCAATACCTGCATCAATATCTGCATCTGGAATTCATTACAATGAATTCCACTATAACAAATTGCATATATTTGTATGAAATTTGGGGTTTTTTTAACAGTAGATTAAAAATCTTCCAGCATGCAAGTAAAAACTTTGAGAAGACCCACAACAGCAACACCTCTAGCATCTGGCAGGTTTCCTTTTAAACACACCTCAGCACTTCTTGATGTTTGTTGAATTAGCATTATAAATGCTGACATGTTCAGACACACAACTCCAAGGGAAACAAAAATGATTTGCCTATAGCGTAGAGTAGCATAGGCATAGTGGTATTATACAGATACTCCCTTGACAAATGCTTCATCTCCTTAAGCCAAGGAAATAATGTATACTGTGACAAACATATAAATAGGGCTTTGCCCATCTTCTACATCTTCATCTACCTCACTCTGCTATTCAGTATCATCTATCATGGAATACCATGTCTTTTTGCGTTCTGTTTATAAATTATGTTTATAAGCTGCATTTATAAATATTATTATTTAGTACCTTCCAGGATCAAAGGATCCTGGAATAATTTATAAAATACAAGCTTATAGAACTAAATTTGGCCATGGCTGAAATGCAGCAGCTGCTCAAGTAAGCTAGTAACAATACACACCTCTTTAGGGCTTAAATTCTGTTTTTATCTTGGGAATGGAGTAAAGTACACTCTTATGAATATACGGAATTCAGAACTTCTTGGAAAATAGTTTTACAGTTTAAATTTATTTCCCTGTTTCAAGCTATAGGTTGAAATCAACAAATGCTTGATAATTAGTTGAAACTTACACATAGTCCTCTCTGCACCTAAAGTATCTCCTTTACTGTTCCAGCTACATTCTTATCAACTTTCTTATACCAGCACTTCTTATTTTCTGCACATAAGCACTCCTCCCTAAGGAGCAGTCCTCCATAGGACTGTCCCTTAGAAGGAAAGACAGCTTGAAAACCATCTCCTGCTGCCTCCACCACACCTAAAGTCACCTCTAAAACTTACTGCAGTGGAGGACACCTTGCTAATGCTGACACTCCCACGTGAAGCAGAATGCCAGGTGACAGAGCTGCATGGGAACAACAACAGTTAAATGCCAGTTCAGGCTCCCTCCGGCCAGAAGCTGGACATGCTTTCTCCAGCACTGTCAGAAAGAAGAACTTCCTAGATACTCTCCCCTCCCATACCACGTGTATCCTAGTGTAAAGAGCCGTACACAAAACTAAAAAAGCCAAACTGATGTATTGCTGGCTTTCTCCATTCATTTCTCATGGTACTGTAGCGCTTATGAAAGCCATCAAGGCAAAGTAACTCAATCTCCATATGGTAAAGCTTTCTGGTCTCTAATATGCTTTTGTGTTAATCTTTCAAGGAGAAACTTCCATGAAATTTCTCTTTGTTCCATGCCCGTTGGATAAAACATCACAAACACACAAAAACGGATATTCATAAGGAAATTAAAGCAGAAGCTCTAAAATTATAGCATCCAACACACCCAGCAAGTGTCAGAAGGGCTAAAAGCTATTTAAAAGCTCCTCTTGTCTTTACAGATCTCCTTACTTCATAGATGGACTGTGCTTTCATCTGCCTATCAACTAATAACATTATAAAGCTATTAATAAATATAATAAAATACAAACAGCTGTTCACTAGGAATGTTCAATACCCCACAACTACAGTGTGCAGTAGTTTTTAGTAGGATACAGATGAAAAGCTGTACCTTGTTGCAAAAGTAATACATAGTGTATTTTAAAACAGGAAGATCTCTGCTTCCCTTGCAGAAGACAACTCAGTATCTTCAGTTTCTACAAGTTCAGCATACAAGACAACCTTGACAAAACATTTTTTGTTTAATTCAAGACTTTCTAGTGAGTCGTTAATGAAAATTTAATACAGAAAGTTGCATCAATTCAATTATTGCATTATAATATTTTTCTCAAATGCTACCAAGGTCTTAGATAACAAAACACAATAAAATATGCCATTTGAAAGCATTAATAATAAATCTGAATAATTGAAACTGTCAGTAATTCGTACCTGTAATGCCTTCGGGCAACAAGTCCTGACACCACTCTTCCTTCCCTCTCACCCACACCACAGTTGCCCAGGAAGTTATTGCTATCCATTATAGCAAGTTCATGAAGAAACAATTCAATGGTGCTTTCATCCCATCCATCCTCAGGACATTTTCCCTTAATAATAATAATATAAAGATAACTATGAAACTCAGAAATTAAAAATGAACAAAACTTTATGCAACTTGTTTGACTGCTACCCTTCTTTCCCACACTGTATTTTCATTACACTGTTTTATGTTATCTAATGTTATAAACCTGTATTCAGAGAAAAGTTAAATGATTTTTCCATGTATTAAGTATAATTACATTAGCATATCTTAACATTAAAATAATCAGGATATTTTTCACCTTGAAGTGTTCTTTATGGTACATACAAAGCCACTCCAGGGCATACATGTCAATTACTCCTTAAAAGACTACAGATTATTTGATATATTCTCTAGACAGGACCTACAACTGCAGGCACTCAACAGAGAAAACTCGATGAAAGGGAAGATACTTCGCCATTAGTGAGCCAAAAAAACAAGATGGGAAATACAATTTCACTTGTAACACATCTTCCAATCTGTGCATTTTTCTTTCTAGTTATTACCTAATAGGTAAGGAAACGACTTCCAGAAAATGTCAAAACCTACAACCAGAAAAATGCTTTCTTGTGGTCTTTACTCCTTATCTTTGCCAATTGCAAAAAAGAACCTCAGAGGAAAGGAGCACACAAACCCATGAAGCACTGCTATAGGTTGAGGCTTTTTCACATGTCCCAGTAAGAATAAAGCAAATTCAGAAAATCTGATTAATTTCTGAAATGCGGTACTAAAGTTAAATTGGAAACAGTAGATGACATGACTAAGGAGGGCCAAGAACTGAAACATTTGCTAATTCATTGATAATTATTGTTATACCCTGGACACAAAGAAATATCACCTTACAAGTGCATCACGTTGTACCTCACGTAGTAACGTGCTAGTATCTCAACTGCCTTTAAACATTAATTGTTCGCTGGGCCTTTTACACAACACAAGGCGGTCGCTTTTTTTCCCCCCTCTCAGTGGCGGACTTTCACCCTGGGTGTCCGTAAGGTCTCTGCCACCACGGCCGCGGGTCGGGGAGGGCGGTGGCGCCGCACCAGGGGGCGGCGAGGCCCGTGAGCCCGGGCCGGCTGCGCCGCGGACCCCGCGAATCGCAGGGCCGCTCTGTCCGCTCGGAGCCCGGTGCTCGGAGCCCGGTGCTCGGAGCCCGGTGCTCGGAGCCCGGTGCTCGGAGCCCGGTGGGCCCGGGGCGGCCGTGCCCGCCCGGAGCGCGGAGCGCGGGGCCCGGCCCCGTTACCTGCTCCAGCAGCGCCCGCAGGCGCAGCTCGTGCGCGCGGCGGCCCTGCGCCCCCTGGCGCACATAGGCGGCCGTCACCAGCCGCTCGCTGCAGCCCTGGTTCTCCGCGTTCATGGCCGCGGCACTCCCGCCGCCGCCGCTCCCCCTCGGCGCCGAGCAGGCCCGTGGACCCAGGCGCTTCCCACCGGGAAGGGGCGGGCCGGGGCGGTGCAGGCGCAGGGACCGCCGGGGCCCCGCCCCGCCGCCGGCTCCGCGCCAGGGGCAGAGCCCGCCCTGCCCTGCCTGGCCCTGCCTTCCCTTCCCTCCCCTCCCCTCCCCTGCCCTGCCCTGCCCTGTCGTGCCCGGCCCGGCCCGGCCCGGCCCTGCCCGGCCGCGGGGCGGAGCTCCATCCCCCGGTGCAGGTGCGGGCCCCGATCCCCAGGTGGGCGGTCCGGCGGTCCGAGCTCGGGGCGCCCCCCTCGAGGGGCGTGAGGGGGGAGTCCGCCGGAACCCAGACTGCTTGGCTGGGAAGTGCCTCTTCGTGGGATTGTTTTCCCCTGGCCCGCAGAACTTAGCATTAGGCTGTTAATAACAGCGTGCCTCCCCGAAGTCACCGAGAGGGCGAGGGCGTTCTGTGCTCTTCGGGATGTGTTTGTGAACACAGGTGGTTGTGGGATTGTCCTCAGGGAATAGCAGCAACCTGCCTGCCGGGGCCGGGGGATGCAGCCCAAAACTGCATCGCAGGGACAAAAACGTACTATCAGAGAGACCTCATTTGCCTCATTTTTTTCCCCTTCATTATTTGAGAAAAGACAATTACACCAGCAGGAGATCTGGGACAGCGTTGCGCCTTTACTAGGAACTGCCAGTGAATCCTCAGCAGGTGGAAGCTTCCCTGGAGCTGTCCTCTGCACCACGAGGCGGTCGCAGGGGCTGGCAGGTTCCCATTTGCTTTTTTAAAACAACCAGTAGCGAGTTTACAGAAATTGAAGAGGCGCATTAGATATACGGTGTGTTTGTTCCAGTGTTTGGTTTTAACCAGCCTGTACCTGGTCAGCT
This sequence comes from Pyrocephalus nanus, assembly GCA_038380795.1. Taxonomy (NCBI): domain Eukaryota; kingdom Metazoa; phylum Chordata; class Aves; order Passeriformes; family Tyrannidae; genus Pyrocephalus; species Pyrocephalus nanus. Next base: position 55,507,133 of record CM076264.1, on the reverse strand, counting down.
GAATTTGTGTATGAAATCTCACCTGATTCTTCTGTTTTTCAGTTTTAAGATCAGATGGCTAATTGGCACGTGAAGAGTGCATATTGACCGTCCTTCTGTAAGTTTAATTAGCCTGATTAGGATCCTTTGGGCGTTCTGACAGATTAAGCTTACAAACCTGTTTTAATTGTTGGCTCAGACTAAAATTAACAGTTTCTTAGTCCTTTGGAACAGAGGAGAGCTTTCTCTGTCCTCGCAGTCTAGCCTGGGCTGTTAGGTGTGTCGTGCTGCTGCTGTTTTATGAACACGGAGCAGCTGCTCATCTTGGTCTGTATCACAAGAGGGCGCTCAGCTAAAGCGAAAAGCGCACGATTGTGTGTGAATTCCCCTTTTTTCCCTTCTGTCTTTCCCCCTCCAATGTTTCGACACAGTGCTCAGATACGTATTACAAACAGATGACAGAGTAACTCTGTGGGTTAGAAGGATAGAGACAGAAGCGTTAGCATGAGGAAAATGATCCAACTTCTTTGCGTGATGTAATTGTTAGTAATTTTAATCCAGGTGGCTAATTGAAGAGCATTAGCTACTCGGAATTAAAATTAATGTTTTGTTAATAACGATGATGGTGATGTGTATTTTGTTTAATTATGAGCTGTCATAGTGTTTGAACTCTGCACTAGTGAAGAGTGAGGCAATGTAAAGGCTCTGTAAGATCAAGACCTATGGGCAAGTTGCAGAATTATGCAGTTAACTGCAGAACTATGCCAGTTAACTGCATTCAGAAGTACAGTAATGTGTAGATGAGCCCATAAACCAGGAGAAATACTTTTTTTTATTCTTTACTGTGAGCCTAGTGAGGCACTGGAACAGGTTGCCCAGAGAAGCTGTGGATGCCCCATCTCTGGAAGTGCTGAAGGCCAGGTTGGATGGAGTTTTGAGCAGCCTGGTCTTGTGGGAGGTGTCCCTGTCCATAGCAGGGGGGTTGGAAGGTCCCAGGCCATTCTATTATTCTATAAAAAATAACTAATGAGTTATTTCTTGTTTAGTTTTATCAGAAGAGAGAACTCTCAAACTTTTTAGAAGCCCCTGAATGGACTTTTTAATGGATTGTTTTCGGAACAGTCACAACTCACTTGTAGCTAAAGGGAGGGGCAGTATTACTTAGCAGTCAGCTGAGAAAAATTTCAGATTTCTCCCATTTTAGTCTGATCTTTGTGCTTGCTTCACACAGAAATTAACATTAATATAATTTTCTATACAGAAAATTACATCCAGTTGCTGTAATGTTCATAAATGTGTTTACTAGGCACAAAATGGCTATTGATCTGGAGTCAGGAGTGACTGGATAAGTTCACTTTTAATAGAAAGGAATGGAAGCAAATGCAAATGTGAACAGATTTTATCAAATGTTACAGATAGGAGTAGTTACATAATCAAATGACACAGCTTAGTTCCAAAGTCCACTAGTTGACAGGTAATCTGAGACAAAACAAACACAAATCCAGTATTTCAGTAAGGTTTTATTTTGTCATAACCAAGCAAAGTGATTTTCTTTATGTGATCTGGGTTATTCACACAACGAGTCCTTATACCATGTATAATTATGAGAATACTGAATAATAAATATGTACGGTTACTATTATTATCTGAGAACTGATTTGCTCGTGGTATAACCCAGAATCCCAGTTCTATGCAAGTACTTCAGGTGTTTATCTTTCTCCCACATTTCACCGAAATCTGAGAAAAACCCCTCTTCTGTAGAGAGGTGTGGGACAAGGCATTCGGGTCGAAATCTGATGCAGTGTGTTGTATTCTCTTTCTTCCAGTGAAGATCGCAATGTTGTTGTGGGAACATGAAAATAATGACAATGTGTTCAGTGTATTCATACTGTTTTCACTTACATTATTTTTAGGCTTCGTTTGGGAAGTTACCGCGGTGATGTAGAGCAATGTCGTGTAAAGCGTGGGGAGGGAGAGCGGCTGGCTGAGGCAAGTGGTGGCCAGGAGATAGGCGTGTTCCAGATGTAGAAATAAGGCGAGTTCCAGGGGTGTTTTTGTTAAACTCCCAGCCGCTGTGCGCGCCCCGTGACTCGTGGCCGGCCCTGCGCAGACTTTGGGCCGGTCCGAGGCGCTGTCGGAGCGGCGGGCGCGGCCCCTTTAAGGCAGGTGGCGGGGCGGGCGCGAGGCCGCGCGCAGGCGCGGGGCGCGCAGCCGGAGCGGCGGGAGCGCTCCCAGCCCGGCCGCGCCGCCGCCCCCGCCTGCCCCGCTCGGCCCCGGCCGCGCCGCCCATGGCCGAGCCGGGCGCCGGGCAGCCCGACGAGCGGCTGCTGCTCCTCGCCGACCCGCCGCCCCAGCCGGAGCCGCCCTGGCGGGGGCCGCAGACAGCGAGAGCCTCCCCCGGCGGAGCTGTGCGGCAGAGTGGGGAGCCGGGGCTCGAGGAGGAGGACTCAGAGGACTCAGAGGACTCGGACTCGGGGCCCGAGGGGGATGGAGAGGACGAGCCCCTCCTGCGGGCGTCGGGTACGGGCCGCGGGCGCCGAGGGGGCGCCTCCTGGGACAGGGAGCCCCGCGCCGCCGCAGGTACGGCCCGACCGCCCCCGCCGGGCTCGGCTGCACCGCGGGAGCAGCCGGGGGTACGGCGCGGGTGGGGCTGGGCGGCTGTGCCGGGCGGCTGTGCCGGGGAGGGGGGAGGCAGCCCCTGCCTGGCGCTGTCCTGCCAGCGGGGCTACAAACATCCCCGCCGGACCGCAGCGCGCTCGGGGTGCCGTGCTCGGGGTGCCGTGCCCGGTGGCACAGCGTCGGCGAGGGGCAGAGACGCGTTGCCCAACCCTCGGCATGTGGGCTCACCGACTAATATTTAGTGAAGGGTAGGTGCCGCAAATGGGTCGAGATCCATGTGCTTTGTCTCTCTGTGCAGGGCTGCACGGACTCATTTACATCTTGATGAGTGTCTTCACTGTTATTTCTCCTCCCTGTCTGTTTGCTGTTTTGCTGGGCCTTGCTTTGTTTGTTTCTCTAATGTTTTTTTTAAACTTGTGGCTTTGCATGTTTTTACAGACTATGTTCTATGGTGGGACTGGGTGCTTCTTCCTGAACACTTGTCAAACTGTCAAGTTTTCTGTTTGTCTCGCCTATCCCACTAATTACTTTCTTGTGACCTCCATAGTTCATCTTGGAAAAAAAAGCTCAGTCTGTGTCTGTTCTTTGTTCCAATCTGATACAACCCACCCCAGAAGGCCAGGGTAACCCAGGCTCCTGTTAATAGATCCTTTGGGGCTGATTGGAATGAAAAGGCACTGAATGATCGCTGTTTGTAAGTGTGTATACATACAGGGTTTCTTTTAGAATAGCTTGGTTGCTATGGAAAGCAGGTATGTAGTTGTTTGGGCTGTTATTATCTGTACTAACATAGCAATATGAAAGAATTAAAATATCACTTAAAACAATGTATAAGGGAAAAGAAAGAAAGAATAAGAGTAGAAACATTTCACCACCCGTAGATTTCACGACAGGACTTGATCGTTGCAATTTCAATGTCCATTGGTTGAAGTGATGGTCACAGTCTTGACCTGTGGACTGTTAGGGATGCCCATATGGTCAGGACAGGTGGGAACGCCCAGGTACCTCTCCTGGGGGTGGGGAGCTTTTAGTTCTTAGGTGAAAGGCCTCAGAAGTGAGTCTGGGGTTCTTTGGGCACCTTTGATGGTTTATGGCACCTTTGATGGTTTATGACACCTTATAAGACAGGACAGCTGCCTCTCACATCAGCGTAGTTGAGCCAGTTATGCCCCATCAGGAGAGACGAATGAATACCCTCAGGCTTCTGTGTGAATGTGACCTTCCCTGGGTGGAGGGGAGAGTGTGTGTGTGTGTAAGGGAGGACAATTGGCACGATAAAAAGCACTATCCCACCTCGCAGGATCTGCTGCTTACCTGTCTCAGAGCTTGACTTGTAGCCTCTGGTGGTGGGTGTTCACCCCCACTGTCTCCCAGTGCACACCCCCACTGTGTGAATCGCCACCACACCCCCAAAAACTCACCTCCAGCAAACCTGGCCTCAGCAAAGCTCCCTGCTGCCTCCACAAATGGGCAATTGTTTTGAGTCATTAACCATTCAGTCTCTCACACAATCATATGTTCACTTTGTACCATCACATGCTTTAAGAGTTTTAGATGTGGACTCTACTGTCATATCTTTGGTTTTCATATAAATTTATCTTCTTTCCATGTTTTGAAATCTGGTCTTGAAGAAAGAAATAAGATGTGAAAGTTCAGAAATGCAAGAACTTAATGATCAATTTGAAAAGAGGCATAAATGTAGCCATTATCTAATTCTAAATATACTGGCAAAATCATAAATTATATGGTATTTATTGCTTACTTTTTTTTCTTTAGACTTACAAGCTTTCTGATTCTGTGCAAGTTTCTAAATAGGTGTACATCTAGGATGGGCTTGCTGAGAGAAATCTGTGGGGTTCTATCATTTCATAGTGTTTGCTGTTGTAACCTTAGCATAGGATTTCCTGCCAGAGGCTGGTAAGACTGTTCCTTTTGCAACAATGGAATAAATAAAAAAATTGCAAACAACCCCCCCTATCAAGTTAAACAAAATAAGTTGAGCTAGTAACTTCATTTTAGTAGCCACAGAAAGCTTTTACTAGTGTATAGAATTTACCCAAAAGGAAAGAATAATCTCTTCTTTTAACCGCTGGTCCACACCTGTAATGTGAACATGCCATTAAAATGTTTGGAGTTCTCCTGTCTTGATTCCACAAAGATGTGTTAAGGAGACAGTGCTTCCAGCAAAACACTTCTAGAAACTTCAAAAAAGAAGTTCATGCTTCAGAGTGGAGACTAGAGGTGTAGCTCTTGCACCACTGGGGAAGTTAGGACAGTGAATGCAGGGTACTGCATTCACACTGGAATCTGGCCCAAGAGTGTGTAAGAAAATCTCAGAACTGTGATTGATTGCAGCATCTCATCCCTTGCTTCCTTGTCCTTAACTTCTTTGTATGTATAACACTTGAAGGTACGTGATTGTTTCACCAGTCAGGTGGAGCCAACATGCAGCAGATGTTATTCGTGCATGTTATTGCAACACTGACTTTTTTCATAATGGAATTACGATCAGAATATGAGACTTTGTATTGGAGAAGATGCAATTGGTTGAAGGGACTACCTTTAGTCATGTTAATGTTAAAAAAGTATAAATCTAGCTTAGCGCTGAAGGAGTTCATACGTATTACTCTTGTAAAGTGTATGAGTTTAGCTTATGTCATGTTAACTCGATGTAAGAACAGGCTGAGGTGCATATGTGATTGATTGTATTTGTATCTTCTTTTGTGAGTCTTGATCATTTCAGTGCAGCATTTTCCCAGTCGTGGGCTTGCCCACATTAATTTGAAAAAAGTTCTTGATGTTGGTAGTTAGACTGTGTGTGTGTGAGCCCTGGTCTCCCTAGTGGTAGCTTAATGAGCAGAGTAGTTTTCTAGAGTAATTGCAAGAGAAACCTTGATTAGTTGTAAAACTGGGAATAAGTTGTGACATAACATACTTTCTCAGTGGAAAACTTAATTAAAATAATTTTTGAAAAAGAAACCATCTCAAAAAAAGAGAAAAAAAACAACCCTGCCACATTCAGGAAATACTGTCTTCAATTAAAAAGGTTTATTTTCATAGGGAGAGTGTTGATAAACTTTAACTGCCAGTTTCCTTTTTGTCAACCTATAAGTTTTTTGTACAGTCGCATCACTGTTGTAATAGGCTTTCTCACAGCACAGTATCTACACTGAACAAATAATGAGTTCCAAAAATTATTTATCTCTTCTTCCTTGACCATGCAGCATAATGCAGCTTCTTTGCTTTCAACTTTTTCCTAAAGTTGTCTTTTATGTTAAAAAGACATGGTGGAAGAATTTACCCAAGGCAATGAGATTACAGTATTAGATTGTGGAATAAATGCACAGAAATCAAAAACTGCCCTCTCAGTATTCTGCATAGACAATTGCAATCCACGTGAACAAGTTCATTTGTAGGTCTTCTTCACCTGGACAATCAATGTGCAGGGTGACTTAGCATGGATGTTACATTTTGTTCGGTAACAGTTCAATGCACAACCCTGATTTTGCTTTCACTGACAAAAATATGTACTAGTTGCAGCTCAGGTGTGTGATATGATATAGTTGTGTAGAGATAGTTGAGGCTTGAGTATGTAATAAGAACCACTGATTCAAAGTGACTTTTTCCATAAAAATAAATGCATTTTGGGTCTTTGGGTTTATTTCTGTAACTCATTTATATACTTTGTGATAGGGAAATCTTTGAACCCTTTCCCTGTCTCTTGTCTGACTTTAAAGTCTCAGAGTGTATTTTATCGCAGCAGTATTCGCCGAGCAGTTGTAACAGATTCTGATCCAGTGGGCTGTAGCTGTTGATCCTTAAGGATGACCTGCTATTAGCTTTAAGGCTTCTCGTCCTGTTGCCAACTTATACTAAGGTTTTCCTATTTTTTTTAATGCTTTATAGTTCTTTTGTTTGGAAGCCACATTATTATTTGTGAGTGGTACATTGTAACCAAGTGCTAGTGTTCTAGAAAGCTTCAAAGACAGTCCTGTGCTAACACAAAAAGGTGGTTAGTTTGTTAATTTGACTCTCTACAAACATTTAGGAGTATCTTTTCTGAATGGCTTCTGTATCAGGTGCATTCCAGAAGGATTTATGTTACATTTTTCCAATTGCTGAAATGGGAAGAAAGCAACTTTATCTGTAAATGTTTAATTTAGAATAATGTAGCTGTTTCTTAATGCAGAAATGATCCCTAATAAACAGACCCATTACAACACACTCGGTGAACATGTGGAATAATCCCAGCCTTAAAAGTAAGCTACAATAATCTACAGTTTCAAAACTTGTGAAGAAGTAGTTTGAAAAAAATTGAAAGATCAATAGAATCCTGCCAAGTTCCTTTGGAGTTGTCTTTCTATATGCTTGTAAAGAATTGTAAAATTTGCACTACGAATGTCTTCATAGACCTGGTCTTTTGGTTGGTGTGTAAAGAACTGCTACAAGTCATTTATAATGTTTTAATGTTGGAATGGTGATGGCACATGGTACTCCACAGGGATGTTGGTGCCACTTTTGAGTGCTACTTGTAACTTTATTGTGTCTCAGCAGACAATAAACATGTTAGCTAAGCTCTCAGAATCAAGGGTGTGATACCATCCTAATAGTGGGTAATGAGCAGTTTGCTTTCAGGTAGCTTTCTCTGCAAAAGGACACACAGATAACATGTAAAATCTTTAGCACTCTTTTTATAGTTGTGACTTTAAATGTTTTTGTGTTTTGTTTTTTTAAATCCTTGCAAAGTATAAACACTTAGCAATGGTAGTCTCAAATTTGCTGTTGCTGATTTACTTTAAACAGAAGGTTGATTAGACATCGATAAATCAAAGGAAAAACTTGCACTGATTTAATGGGCCAGATTTTTCAGTCTGCTGTTGAATGGGTGTCAGCAGGGGAAGGATGTTGGCTTTTCAATGTGTTTACTTCTGTTGCTGTTAATTAGTAGTACAAATTGCATTTAAGACTGCTTGTTTTCTTATTTTTCAGGGCATACAGGATATATTGCTGATATGAATATATTTTTAGATGATCCGGAATTTGCAGAGATTATTCTGAAAGCAGAACAAGCTATAGAATGTGGAGTTTTTCCAGAAAGAATCTCTCAAGGATCCAGTGGGAGTTACTTTGCCAAGGATCCAAAAGGGGTGAGCATGTTACTGCAGAGTCAGGGACACTATCAGCAGTGAGTTGAAAACAGGCATTTAAGAATTCTGTTTTAATGGAAATTCATTTAAATAAGTTGCTTAATAATTTACTGTATGCCAAAATTGATGTTGGAAAAATCAATGCGAGTAATAATTAGATTTCTATGTCTTGCAGCATAAGGTAAGGCAAAATAACTATTATTTCTCTGCTGCAGTTTTACCGTGTTTTGAATGATCTGCATCAAAGAAATATGGAGAAAATAAAAGGACCTCTAACATCTGAAAACAATTGAGGAATTCCTTTGTGCAGAATCTTGTTCTCTCTCTGTTTGAGCTGATTTTTGACACAACGGAGCTTCTGATTTCAGTACTGTTTAGGCTTCCTACATTTTTATCTCTTTTTAGAAAATCTTTTATTTAGGTCATGTCTCCTTTCTCCTATATGATTGGTAGATGGGAAAGAAGAATGATATCAAATCTACCTTTTTGCTTGAACTTGTGTGCTGACTCTTAACTGGAAAATTTGGTTTCCCCTCCCTTGGTAGGAGATGGTACCTTGGATAGTGGTCATCAAAGGGGTATCCTAAGGTTACTTTGAGACAGAGAATTAACAGTTACCTGAATATCTCACTTGAAAAGTAACATGTGTCAATAATATTTAGTAACAGAAAATGGTGTTTCAGACATACTTTCACATTGTTTTCTTTAAATTAGAAACCCACCCATTTCATAAAATAAGAGTTCCAACACCCCAACTTTTGTGAATTTGACATATGTGACTTTATTTTAAGCTCAATCTGCAGTTTTCTGGTCTTAGATGTAGGTGTTCGTTAATCCTGAAGATCCCAGTTGTGTTGTGCATGGAAGTTGTAACATTTGCCTAAGTTTTCAGAATATATTCAAGACTGTTGTTATTTTGTACATCCCCATAACAGTCACTTCCCTTTCATTTAGGAAGTAGTTTGGGTTTTGTTTAGCTTTTAGTCATATAATTGATCATTATAGAATATGTTCCTGTTTTGACATTTAATTTTCACAGTTGTTCCATTTGTTTCAATGCCAATTTTCTGGTGATAGTTTTTACACTTTTTGGAATAAATTATTTTTTAGAATAGTTACCTGACTTAATAGAAATATATAAATTTATGATTTTATTTATGAATTTATTGTTATGGGAGGTGGCAGAATTAACTCTTCAAAATCTTCTGAAAACTGCACATTGCAGCTCCATTATTCCATTGCAACCTGTGTTCCAGGAACATTTTGTTAGTAATGATCCCCTTTATTCTGCTGGAGAAGAGCCAAAGTAGGTTGGGAAGGAGAGTTCGTCTCTTTTTGAAACTGGAAGGCAAAAGGTTTCCTTCTCTAATGGCTTTGTGGGATTCTTGCTGTTACACACAATGCTGTAAATATGAAAAAACTTTTGAAGTTTTCATCTGACTTTTTAAACTTCACATTACTTTCTGATATCAGTAGCTTAGATCTTTGATGATTTCCAGGTTTACTTATATACACATATTCAAACTTTATTCTGTTTGTAAAGAGGTATTTTAAATTAGGTTTCTATCTTATTTAATATTTAATAGGAAAAATATGAGTAATAACCAAGTACTGTTTTAAATCAATACTTTTAAAAAAATACAATATATGATGTGTCTAAAGAGTATTCTACAGTGTCATGCTAAAATGTCTTTCAACTGATTAAGTGGGCTTTTTTTGGAGTTTTTCTTAATGCTGCGCAGTTAAGATTTTTTTATTCTTAGAGAGTTAGTAGAGATATTACTAGGGGAAAAAAAAAAATCATACTTGTTCTGTATTTCCATATCTGCAAATCTGTTTTCTCTGAAGCTTCTCCAGACTTGATTTTGCTGGATTTCAGTGACTAGCAAATGCCTGAGACACTCACTGTGGCCTGGGGCGAGTGAGAGACTACTTACACATGATTTTTGTGTAAACATAACCATAGTATTATTCCTAGTTTCTTATGTGGTGATTTTATTTGTTGGTTTTACTTTTCTTTTGCAGTAAATGTTATATTTGTTCCTAGTTAAGTTCCTAGTAGTGACTTGCTCTCCTCCTTTATGTAGGTCATTGATTTGAATGTAAGTATTTAGGAGAAATTATTTAAAAAAGAGATCACTTATTTTATATGAGTCAGGAAGGATTCATCACAAAATATGGAAGTATTTGTCACTATGGGACTGTGAGAATAATGATACTGACTTCTTAGCAGACTTTCAATTTTGCTTTTATTCTTTGCAATTAATTAAGAGCTTATCTATGTTTGCTATCCATATTAATGGTCTAATAAAATTCATCTTGTCACTAGTGCTATTCTAATTTGTAGAATGGATTTCAGATCCTGTTGAACTGAGTATTGCATCATTCCACTTCAGACCAGTTCTGTGAGTTGCTTTCTCCTGTTCTCGAATAATCTCTTCCTTATGCTGGGAAGGAGCTCATTAAAGAAGTGCTAAGCCTTCTTACTGGTCAGCTTCTGAAGTGTTTACCCACACTAATGCTAAGTTAAAGGTAAAATAAGCTGTTTCCATTAGGTCATCTTATTTGCTGATTTGGGTCTATCAAAAAGATAAAAGTCAATTTGCCTATTTAAAGTTAGCTTTTTGCATTTAATAACAAAAATTATATAATTGTATACTGATATGAAGGAGTTCCATACTTAAGCAGCACTGTTGCTGAAGTATTGAATATTTCTGCATTTGTTGTTCATTGTGTAGCCAAAAAATACAAGACATTGTGTCTGTTACAAATTGTTCTGCAATAGGTGCTTGGCAGTTTAACTACTGGCTAATTGGTAATGCTAATGGAGTCAGTCTATAAATTAATTTTGACTGGCAAAATAAAGACTGGCCTTGGTAGCTTGTCCTACATAATGAGCTTTCTGGTTCTACTCCGGTCCTCAACAGTGGTGTCTCTTCAAAATTTGGCAAGGTTGTAACTTCAGTGGAACCTTGAAACCATATCTAAATTTGACAGTATAGCACAATACAGTCCAGGCAAGTGATGGAATGAGCTAAGCTCCTTTTTTAAATGGGCACTTTGTAGGAAGTATTATCCAGAGAGTGATTCAGAAAAGAGATAATGAAAGGTTTGGAATGTGCCATTAAATACACCACAACGTTTCTTTGAAATGCAAAGCTGATAGCTTTCTTTTAAGCAGGTAGATACATGTGATTCAATAGGAAAAAAATTAAATAACCTTTTAACAATTCTAAACCTCACACTGTGATTTTGATTAAAGTAGTATACCGAGCGTTTTGACTTAAAAATAAAAAATAATATTAAGTAGTAACATATTCGAAAAACATCATGTCCTTTCACATTCCATAGAATATTAATTTTAAGTGTAACCATTTTTGTAGGTCTAAATTGAATTGTGTCTGCTGTTGCATGGAACCTGTTCTTGGTTTTGAATGGTTTTATCTACAATCATAGATAACAGCATACCAAAACCAAGAGAATTCTTGTCAATTTGTTTTCTACCTCTGTTGGTAGGAAACTGATTTTATAGTATGAATGCAAATAACAGTATTTTGCAACTTATTTCTCCTGGAAGTTAATGGGAATGAATTGAAATAGATGGATGAGACAGACGATGCTGCTAATGCCGGGTGTCTTGTGTATCTGTTTCCAAACTGAATGAATTAAGTCTTCTGTAGTTACTTTGTGCTGGACAATCTTGGACAAAGCAAGATTCATATTTTTTCTAGGACAAAGTAGGTGAAAATTCTCTAGAAACTAAGCTTACTGGTCTCTCTAATCCCGCCAAATCAGCAGTTACTGAAACATTTTTCTGACTGCCAGCAAACTTGTTCCTGACCTGAGTGTCAATTGGCTCCGAGAACTGGTGCAACAACAGGCAGTGTTTAGCTTATTGAGAGATCCACTCTTCTGATAAGGATTCATCAAAGCACTGATATGTTTCTTAAACAGTTGCTCTTAAATATTTATTAGAAAGAATTTGATTTGCTTGCCATTGTCCAGTGAGAATGGATGAAGATTAGCATTTCTGCAGCATTCCATGTGACCTACTGAAAAGTCATTACATGGACTTTATGTAGGCCAGAGTTCATCACAAGCAATCACAGGCAATTGAAAGGTTATATATTTTAGTCTGGTAATAATCTTTGGTTTGAGGTCAACAAATATAGAATCACATGTAGAAGGCACCTTGAGAAATCATCTATTTAATGCTTGTGCTGTGGAGCAGGATTGTTTTAACATGAGTCCTGATAAATGTCTAACTAACCTGCTGTTAGTTGCATCCTGTTTTGCAGACTCCAGAACCTGGTAGTCTGTTCCAGTCTTGAGCTGCTCTCAAGGTTCAAAAGGGTTTCCTCTTTGCAACTTATTTGCTGGGATTTAAACCTGTAATTTTTTGGCTCCTCAACAGTAAATGTGTTTTTTTTCCTCATAGCAACCTATCAAGTAGTTCATCAGGCCTCATTTTCTCTTAGCCTAAACAACCTTTGTTCATACCACATCTCATTATTCACATATTTTGTGCTCATTCTCATGTTTTTTTCCACTTTCTCTAGTGTGTTAACAGATTTCTTGAAGCATAATGTCCAGAATTGGACACAGTGCTCTGACTCATTTTAAGATTTACTCCATGACTCCAAGGTGGCTGATGGTGTGAACCATTGTAAGCTTTGAGTTGAGGAATGTACAGAAGTGGTAAATGACACCACTCTTGGGAATTGCAAAGTGCAGAACCTTTTGATCCATTCAAACTCGGAGCAATAGGAAAATATATTTAAAAGAGAAAATGTAACAGTCAACTGCTAATGTTCTTTGTTTGTCACTTTCCTGGAGCCATTATGTCACCATCTGAAATAGCTCATCAGTGAGTTATTTGTTGGGCTGAAAATTACTTTTAAAGCTACTTTTATAACCTCCTTTTTAAAAAGCTTAGAAAAAAAAATTATTATATTTGAAAATGCAGTCCTCTTAAATTTTGAAAAATATGTTTTGAAAAAGAAAATATTAGTTTGTTTGGATTTTCTCTTATGAAGATCTTACTTTGAATTTGTACTAATCCTAGACAGGCATTTGATGATAAATGTATTTAGAATTTAATTTTGTTTTATTATCTCATCATCTAAAAAGAGCAGCTGTAAAATGCAGTGTATAGGATCTAACCAGTATTTTCAAATAACTAGTTTTTAAACTAATTTTGCAATACAAAGTGCTCATATTTTAATGTTGTATTATTTATCTTAGAAAATTATTGGAGTGTTCAAACCAAAATCTGAAGAGCCTTATGGACATCTAAATCCAAAATGGACCAAATATTTTCACAAAATTTGTTGTCCTTGCTGCTTTGGCAGAGGCTGCCTCGTTCCAAATCAGGGATACCTCTCTGAAGCTGGTGCCTATCTTGTGGATGAGAAGCTGGGGCTGGGAGTTGTACCTAAAACTAAGGTAAAACACATAAATTACTGAATAAAAAACCCCAACAGTCTCTGGACTGCAGCTGTGTAGATATCCTTGTGTATCATGTTATCCCAGAGTCATTTATAAATTATTACAAGTCCAAAGGCACAGTGGTTTGGTGTAGAAATAGTGACTGTGACTTTTGCTTTAAAGGACAAGTTTAACTGAAACTGAATTGAATCTTTTCTTTAAAACCACTTCAGTTTCTAGTATTTTCTGACACCTTCTGTGCCTCATGTTTTGGTGAGATGGAAATTTGCAGAAATCAGCATATAAAATTCCCATTTTTGTTTGAGATATGTAAAATAGAAAATGTTCACTTCTATAAAATTTCTGTTGGAAATACCTGATTCTTCCTTTTTGATTTGTTTTTGACAACTGAGCCTAAAATTTACTGTAAATTTATAATTTAAATAATAAGGAATTCTGAGATGTGTTTTAACTTTCATGTTTTAAGGTCGTCTGGCTTGTCAGCGAGACCTTTAATTACAGTGCAATAGATCGAGCAAAGTCAAGAGGAAAAAAATATGCTTTAGAGAAAGTGCCAAAAGTTGCTAAAAAATTTAATCGAATTGGACTACCTCCTAAGGTAAGATGAAAAATAGGTCATTTGTGCACTTCCTGACTCTTACACAAAACTTTGAGATAAAAAAAGAAAAATAATGTTTATAAGTAACTTAAACAGTTGAAGAAAAAATTTATTGCTTATTGAAAACTACCTCTGTCTGAAATTTTGATAAATATGACATTGTGTGCAAAATCTGTCCACTTTTACATCATTCCTTCAATTGAAATACTTCAATAATCTTGACACTTTTTGTTTCAGTCTACAACCCAGCTTTCTGCTAGAACTTCTTAAAATGTTGTACATTTCACTTTTTTTGTGTTTGTTGATTGTATAGTACATTTCCTTTTAGTATCATGTTTTTATATTGTCAGTCTTTTCCCCCTGAAATTTATCTAGTTCTTTAATTTTTCCTAATTTTTTTTTTTTGCCTTCTATTGTTTGTTTTATTCTTTTGGGAATCCTATTGTTGTGTTCTTCCCGCCTTCCTTTTGCTTTATGTGCACACTACGCTGACTAAAAACCTGACATCTTTCTTGCCTAATGAGCCTTACTGTATCCCCAAAATATCACTACACTGTTCTAATCCTAAGCTTGTAAAGCACAGGTTATGTACAGCTTGTGTAATCCACTTGGGTCAGGTCCCAGCAATTTACATCCATGTGACACAGGTTGTGCAAGCTTTGCATCAGCATGGTTATTCCACGTGCTCTGTGTTTATCCATGTGTCTACATGTGTTTGTTTATCTGCATTTTGCTTCCCAAATATAAGTTCTTTTATGAATTTTAATCTGGAGCCTATGCCATCACTAGTTTTCTTCCTTGGTCTCTTTTGGGAAATGCATTTCAGTCATTTTCATGCAAAAAGGATCTGTCTTGAAAATAGTGGTTAATGGTGCTGTTCTCACTAGTGAAGGTTAAAAGCTTATCAGAGAGGAAGGTTTTTCTCCTGTCACTTTTACTGAGTTTTCACTGAACTATTAAACAAAGTGAAAAAGAGAAAAGATATTATTGACTGTTCATTTGTGTTGAGCTGTCTGGCTACATTTTATTCCTAATAAACTCAGTGAGTACAAATATTAATAAATCCTCCCCCCTCACCCCCCCAAAAAAAATCTAGAAAAACACAAAATTTGAGTCTTACCTTTTTTTTTAGTTTAGGAATGAAAGAGAAACCATGTAGTAATCTTTTTTTTTTTTTTGATGTCATGCTTGCTGTGTTCTGAACTTTAACAGAAAAACTCATTGTGTACTTTCAAAGTTGAGATTACTTATGTGACCTCCCTAAGTGTATTTTCCAAAAGCAATTTCTTAATATTTCAGGTTGGCTCCTTCCAGTTGTTTGTTGAAGGATATAAGGAAGCTGACTACTGGCTCAGGAAGTTTGAAACTGATCCTTTACCTGAGAATACAAGGAAAGAATTTCAGTCACAGTTTGAAAGATTGGTTATCTTGGATTATGTCATCAGAAACACAGGTATTTGTTAGTGTCTCTTGGTGTCTATCTGCTTTTGTGAGGTAGAAATGGTAAGCATTAAGCTGATGCTTAGGACTTTTAATGCGTTTCAGATGCTTTTCTCAAAACGGAAGACCAGAAAGTTGCATTTTAAACTTAAAATAATTTACTTTGGATTGCAATATGAAAAAATCCAAACAACCCTTTATAAGTGTTACTTGTTACTTTTAAGCAATGTAAGAATTCAAGAAAAAATACTTTCATTATGCTTTAATTCTGTGCGTAGGGAAACTAAAGAAATAATACATACCTAAGAACATCTGGTACATTTGTAGTCTTTCACTGAATCAGTTGCCTATACATTTCATATATAAAACACTTGTATTGTGATGGGAAGAAATTTTTTGAACAGTTTTGCCTGACTTACATAGGTGAAGTTTCAGTTTACAATGAGTCATTGTGTATCATTTTAGATGATGCTTTCTTTATATGTGTTGTGTTGTGACATGTATTTTCCTGTTTAAAGACAGAGGTAATGATAACTGGTTAGTCAGGTACGAAAAAGAAGATGATGGACTTGATCTTTCAGATAAGGTAAGAAAATTGTACTCTTGAAATTTATGGTCTTGAATTTTTTTAGTTTTGTAGCTTGGTCTTGCTAGGGATAAGGGCTTGCCATTAATCCTGGTGCATGGCCTCAAAAAATATGATAACTGCAAAATATTCTAGGCAAAATGAGGGGAAAAATTATTTTCTTTGGACTAGTCTATATAGAACATTGCTAGAAGTTATTTATATTGTTCTGTATTTTGGCTTTACTAGCTTGGGTTATAATAATAGTAAAAGTCCTCACTGTTGCTCCGGCATATTTTTTCAGCTTTTCATGTACTCAGCTTATCTTGTGTTTGGGGAAGGGCTCCTATTTAATGGGTGTAGAGTAAGAGTTATATGTGCCTGAGTTTATTTGGATACTGCTTTATATTGTTTAATTTGAATTTAACCAGTGAAGCTAAAAAGTATATTATTTAATATTTTTAATATGTTTCACTTTTTTGGTAAGCACATAAATATCACTTATTTTTTAAATATTTCCTCAACAGGATAGCCAATGGACTATAACTAAAGAATCTATTAAAATTGCTGCAATTGACAATGGTTTAGCATTTCCTTTTAAGCATCCTGATGAGTGGAGGGCATGTAAGTATTGCATTCTTCTATCATCTTCCTTTCAGGAGAGTAACTTCCAAAGAATTATTTTTTATTTGGGTTGTTCTAGTAAGAAACAAAGAAATCATCGCTGTAGTTATATACTGAATTTTTAAATAACATACTTTTCTTCAGGAAGTTAGCAACAAGTGCCATTTTTGCAATGGCATATGGGATTTGGTCCATTTTCATATTTTTTACTTTTAAACAATGTTAATACATGGACACTCGTAAGTGTAGTACTGTATGTAAACTGACCAATGGTGGAATTGCAACAATTAGGCAACATGTATCTCACGTGTGTTTTCTTGAAAAACATGGTGGAAAATTACTTGGGTGAAAGGATATGCAAGTTGTCTCTCTAATGGCCAAATTTCTGTTTCAAAATGAAGGCTACTGTTGTATGTGGACAAGTAGACAGATTATTTTTTTCTTGTTCCCATCTTTAGCTTACTTTCTAGATATTAATATTTAGTTATCAATTTTTACTCTGCTTGAAAACACTGTTTAAGTGAGATTGCTTTTGACTACATCTGTTATTACTTATAGTTTAGAGGGAGGTGCCCAACAGGGTTTCCAATTATTTCTGAGGGCTATTAGCCAAGCAGGTAATTATGGCAGTTAGTGTGGGCAAGTTAGACTCTCAGGAGGCTGGTTTATTACACCAGCCAGGGCTTTGTATTGTCTCTCTGTATCTTGATACTAAATAGTCACCGTCCTACATATCTCTTGGCAACAGTCCCTTCTGTAGCTGTTCTAGAGACACAGCAATTATGGCTTATTTTATACCACCTATTACTTCAGCATCAAAAGCAATAAGTTTGCATGATCCTTTTGTATTCTTGTGCAGTTGGACAGGCATGTGATAATTTTGTGAAGGTAACTTGTAGCATAGTGTTTAAAAATTGCAGCCTCTTGATACACAGAGCAAGTTTTCTTGACTGGTGCTGGTTGGTCATTGAGGATAACCTTCTCAAAGCCAGAGAGCAGCCTATGCAAAAGGCAGGAAGTTGGTCCAGCATGGATGAACAGGAAACTCCTGGCTGAACTGGGGATGCAAATACTAAATACATTAATAAAAAAAAAAAAAAATGTAGACACTCCTCTGAAAAAATAAAAAAAAATAGAGACTTTGCCTGAAAATGCAAGAACAAAATTTTGGAATGTCAAAGCTCAGCTGGAGTAAAGCTAGCAGAAGACATAAAGAGCAACAAGAAAAGATTAAGTAAATTAGTGAAGGTGGGACTGAAGAAAAGTGCAGCAAAGACCCAAAGGCAAAAGATAAAGAAAGAAAAAGTTACTCAGTGCTGACTTTGCCTCAGTTTTCACTTGTAAGATTTGCTTTCAGGCTCCTGAGTCTCAAAACTCATAAGCAGAGCCTTGGGGAATGAATCATTACCCAAAGCAGAAGAAAGGGAGCACTTAAGGAAAATGGTCATACTGAAGTTCATTACTCTTGCAATATATTTTGAAAAAATCATCAAATAACTTAAGTGAAAAGTTAAGAACCTTTTCTCAGCATGCTTAGAAAGCATTTTAAAAAACTAACAATTATATTAAAAATAGGAGCTACTTTTTTGTTAATTCATCAATGAGTCAAGCATGTGAAAGATTTCTATTTTATTACAACTATTATTTTACTCCAAAGGAAACAGCCTTGCTAAACTAGGAGAAGGTCTCTTCCCATGCTTACAGTGTTTCATTTGTATACTTCTTTTACTTATTGCTACATTTTCATTGTTTGGAAAAAAGGCTTAGTAGCTGTAAAGCTGCTCTTGTAACTGTAGCCAAAAGGGGTATATGGGGAAACAAGGTTGGGAAAAAGTGATGTGTTACTGAGCACATGCAGCAGGCAGCTGGAGAATTTAATTTTTGCCTGTTGTTAATCATTATGGTGTCCTGTTTCTCTGTATTAGATCCCTTTCACTGGGCTTGGCTTCCTCAAGCAAAAGTTCCTTTCTCTCAGGAGACCAGAGACCTTGTTCTTCCTCGCATTTCTGATATGAACTTTGTACAGGACCTTTGCGAAGATCTTTATGAACTATTTAAGGTGAATTAATTGTTTCTTTGAATTGAACATTTCTGAAATAGCTAATACCTGTAATGGAACAGTTAAAATCATAAAAAGAAAAAAAAAAATCTAACTTTCTATGTCACGGTACTATGCTATTTTAGCTTGAACATTGGCATGGCAGAAAGGGTTTATGTAATTAAAAGGAAACTGTGTCACCAGTGTGGTTAATTCATAGTAATCAGCTCATCTGAATACATAATTACCTATAATATATCTAAGTTTCACATAATCAGTCAAAGCCACTTAATTCTTATAGCACAAATTGGTCTAAAAACTCCAGTAAAGCATACCTGTGTGGTGTGTATGCACTTTGCTGTAGCAACCTGAGGCAATCATGTATTTAACATAACTTAAAATATGTGCATGCCTTTTGTATATACATCTTGACCGTGTTTAAAGTCAAACTTATTTTAAAGACACTGAAACTGTGCTACAGTATTGACATGTAAAGAAGTGTCCTAATCTGAAATATTCTGTAAACAATTTTGTCAGATGTTCAATTGAAATAATCCAAATAAGCATTAAAAGAATTCAAAATTTTAAACTTTTAATGAAAATGCAACTGTAATATCAAAACTGGATCCTGAAACACAAATATTTGTGTCTTTGACTCTGGGTTTGTTAGTTGAAGTGATATCCACTGATGTATTTTATTTCTGTGATGTGGAACATTTTTCATTTTCACATATGTAAACTTGCTGCAATAAATAGGCCTTTTTGTGGGTCATACTAGGATTCTACTTGAAGCTTTCAAGAATTATTATAGTGTTGGTAAATAATAGTATGCTTACTATGATACTGATGATTTTACATGCTAAATATATAGCTGAAAATAAGTGGGTCATTTCTATAATAACTGCTTGTTTTCTTAATAAAGACTGACAAAGGATTTGACAAGGCTACTTTTGAAAACCAGATGTCTGTTATGAGGGGGCAGGTAAGTCTGCTTTTCTTAGATTTTTATTTATGTATGTAATTTGTCATCACTTCTCAGCTGCTTTTTTTTTAGAGGAACAGAAACTGACTCCTATTGAATGGAAAGACACTTGAAGGTATTTTTATCTGAGAAGACTCAGTTTCTTCTTAGAGTTTGTTCCAATTTGTATATAGATGAGACAGCGAAAAGTGTATGGATTTTATTGTTTTTGTGGGGGATAGGGTGGAAATTAACTGTATATTCTTAGAAGGCATTTTAAAAATGAAATATTAGAGAAGAGTCATAAATTTAGATGGAAAACGTGATGTGTAATTTCATTATGCTATTAAAATAAATGTGACTTTATTTTGGAGGGTTGACTTGATTGTTCAAATACCTCTCACAAGAAAGCAGTAATAGGTAATAAAATTTCTTCATCCTATCCAGTGTGAAAACCATACTTCAAAACAGTCCAGCCATTTTCGAATTAGAAATTTGATGATCTTTAAGTGTTGGGCTTTTTTGATTTGTTTTTTTTTTTTTTTTGTTTTTTGTTTGTTTTTAAAACACCAAAACAAGAGAAAAGAGGGTTTCTCCATCTTCCTGCTATCTTACAATTTAAGACTCGTGTGAAATACTAGAGAAAAAGCTTTAGTTAAGAACAAGTTACTTATTTCATTGTAGGCATAAAATGTAATTTCTACAAGTGTAAGCAATTGGACTAGATAAATTAATAGTCCCATTTGCCCTAAATATATTGAAACTGACTTCTCTGTGTTCATCAATTCAACATGAATAGTTTTAAGCCAGACATGCACAATTCCTAGAGTGGCTTAATTCACTCTTCTCTGTAGAATTTCCTATATCAGGAAGTACCTTGCACAAGACTGTGGCTCTGCTTGGTTGTCTAAATTAGTTTTTCACTATAAAAGCCACATCTGGACCCTTTCTTTGTACCCTGTCCCTGAGGTGGATTTCAGCAGAGATTTGTTGTGTTTGTTTGGGTTTTTTTTTTAATCTCTCTCTAGCTATATAAGAGTGTGTTTCACTCTGGGAAATGTCAGGTTTTCAGGCATAGAAGAAGTGCAGATAATGATTACATCAGCAAACAATGCCTTTTAGCACTGATTTTAGACTTGGTTTTGGTGTAAAACTGATGTTACAAGGGCATTATAGAAGAGCTGGCTACCTCGATCACGGATGCATTCCGTTGGGATGAATTTGCAGGATAGCTAAAACATCTAAATACATCCTTAAAAATGGGAATTTAAGAATTAGAAAATTAAGAATCTAGATGATAAAGATAAGGAGACTGTAGATAAACGTATCTTGCATGTAAGGGCTGAGGCCTTTAAATCTAAGGTACCAAACATAGTTAGAAGTCTATTTTTGTGAAGTGCAGGTAAAATATTTGGGAAGGGTTTCAAACCCAAAATAAACAATTCTCTCAGGAATGTATAGCCTAAGCAATAGGTAGTGTATCTACAAAGGATTGCCTCAGAACTCTGAAAAATGTAGAATGAGCAGAGTAAGTCTGACAAGGAAGAAAAGGTCATTGTGCAGGGGAAAAAAGGCTTGATATTAAGGATAATGCAAGTGTTGTCACCAGAGCTAAAACGAATACTTGCGTCAGTTTTCAGCAGGATAACAGTGAATATGAAGTAAGTTATCAGGGCAGTCCATGAGCACTGAAGTTTTGGAAGGAAGATAACAGACTCCTGTGAGTTGAGGGCTGAATGTGGATCTTAGCACTGGGTTTGGTATGCGGTAATAATATGGCTTCATATCTTCTGATATGACAATAATTTGTGGCTAAGCTGCTGATAGATCCTGTGTTAAATTGTGTTGATGGTTTTCTTGTAGGGTTTTTTTTTTTCATTAAAGTGCAGTTCTTTCAAGGGATGTGCTAAATTTAAAATGCTCTTTGATTTTTGTCTCATAACATTTTCTGAAAATTTGGAGAGGATTGCATGAAATATTCAAGAAAAGAATGGAAGGGTAATCAGTGGCAGGATGTCTTCATGTTACCAAATAAATAAAGTATTTCTACTTGCAATACAGTATCTTTTAAAATTAATTTATTCATCAGCACAGTCCTTTCCAGAATTGATTTAAGAGTGGCATCTAAATTTATAAGCCTGTTAGCCACAGTTTTATTTGTGTACTCTAACCTTACCTGCTTTTACTCTTTCTAGATACTAAACCTTACTCAGGCATTAAAGGATGAAAAAAGTCCCATTCAGCTTGTTCAGATGCCACGTGTGATTGTAGAGCGAAGTAGCACTGGAAGTCAGGGCCGAATTGTTCAACTGAGTAATGCATTCACACAGACCTTTCATAGCAGGAAGCCTTTCTTTTCCTCCTGGTAGCAACAAAAATATGTGGGAAGAGTAAGTTCTCTTAACTTTAGAAAGGTACTTTTGTGTAAAGGCTCTGCAATAATGTACTTCTGCTGTATACCAAGAGCTCTTGACTGCCAACACCTCAGAACTTAAATTCTAAAGACTTAAGAAATGTATTTTGAATGTAATAAAAGTTTACAATTTTTGTGTCAAAATTGTGAATTCTTACGTCAGGGAATGAGAAGAATTTGTCCATACTGTATTTTTATAGGCTAAATTAATGTATTCTCAATAAGGGAAGATAGTTTGCATATGCTGAGAAACTAATTTTGAATACAATAGGATTTTTTTGGTTTAATATACATGTGAAAATCTATACACTATCAATTTCTTTTTATATGGCCTTTGGAAAAAAAAGTTCAGAATGTTACCTTTGATTGTGAAAAATGCTTTTCCTTGGAATTTCTTCCTGATATTTTAAACTGGTTATAGATTTTTTTAGGCTAGTTACTTGAAAAGTCATGCACTTAAAAAAAATAATCTGTCCTTGACAACCAAGTAGGAGAAGGGGAAAAAATGCTCCAACTATTTTTTTTTTCTTGCACACAGGGCCCAAAAATAGTTAAGTAGGTGAATTATCGCAAAATTCAACCTGAGTGAATACACAGTTTCTACTGTGACAGAAGAAACTGAGTGTACATTTCAGAGGTTGAAATTTCATTGTAGTGTTTAGAAACTTGTGTATTTAAGCACATATATGGAAATTTGTGATATTTCTTTATAAATGCATCACAATGAAGGAATTGCACCATATTGTTATGTTTCTTTTGCCATATGCTATAAATGTCAGTTGTCACCAAGGTGGTTCTGCACTGTTAGTGACAGAATCACGAATGTCTTCATCACGAAGCTAGTTTGCCTTCTAAAATTCTAGCTAAACACAGTTTTTGGTTTTTTGACTGGAAAAAAAGAGAATACTTTTTTTTTTTTTTTTGACTGGAAAAGACTGTAATACATACATTATTATTGTGCTCTTAGCAATGTTGTACTCACCTGCCAATTGCCATTTGTGTTTATGCTTAAATTACCTGGTTTAAGACTTGATGGTCATGTTTCTAGGTCTGCAGCTTCTGTAATGTGATAAATATTTTTATTTTAGTAATTTTCTGGACATTTAAGACTGGAAATGGGAGAAAGATTGCTGCTTTTATGAAACCTTCAGTATTTCAGACATTGCTGTATTTTGTAATTCTAAGCAATACTGTTGGAACTCAGAAATAATAAAATGCTTGTATTTTATGTAATTTTGAGTGGATGTAAATATTAATGTAGCACGTCAGCAAAGTCACAAAACCGAGATGTTTAAGCCTTAAATGTAAATCCCACCGCACGGTGGAGCTCGAAAGGAGATGGAAAGGCCCACCTTTGTAAAACTTGCCATGATTGTTTTTATCCGGACGGTTTCTTAAAGAATCAAAGACGGTGTTGATGCAGGGGGTGCGCCCGCTGAGGACCGTGGGTGCCGCGCAGGACGGCCGTGAGGTCGGGGCTCCTCCGTGTCCCTTGTCCCGGGTGGGGGGGGGGTGGTCCCGCCGGGGCCTCCGCGCCGCTGGGGGGCGCCGCCCGCTACGGGCCGAGCCGCTCGCAGTGCCCGCCGGGCCGGAGGCGGCGCGATGGCGGCGGGGGGGCCCGGCCCGGGCGGCATCGCCCTCGTCGGTGCCGCGGCCGGCGCGCCCAGCTGCCCGCACGGTGAGCCCCGCGGGGCGGGCGGCACCGCCACGGCGGCCCCGGGCTCCCGGCGGGGCTTGCCCTGCAGCAGCCGCGGGGAATGCCTTGTTCCGGGCGCTCGGCTCTTGCGGCGGGGCGGTGGAACGGACCTGCCCGTGTCCCCTGTGTCACCGATCGTCGCGTTTGTCCCCAGGTCCCGCCCTGCTGTTCGTGAAGACCAGCCGAGGAAAAGAGGAAGGGAGAAGATTCTATGCTTGTTCAGCCTGTAGGGATAGAAAGGACTGTAACTTTTTTCAGTGGGAAGATGAGAAGGTAAGAGAGCGTTGCTTAAGGCTCTGCTGAAGACTCAGGGCTACGGAGGTGATCCGAGGGCTGGAGCTCCTCTCCTATGGGGAAAGACAGAGAGAGCTGGGGCTGTTCGGCCTGGAGAAGAGAAGGCTCTGGGGACACCTTTTATAGCACCTTCCAGTCCCTAAAGAGGCTACAAGAAAGCTGGCGAGGGACTTTTTATAACGGCATGTAGTGATAGGACGAGGGGTGATGACTTCAAACGTAAAGGAGGTAGGTTTGAAATTCTTTAATGTGACGGTGGTGAGGCATTGGAACAGGTTACCCAGAGAATTGTGGATGCCCCATCCCTGTGAGTGTTCAAGGCTCGATTGAATGGGGTTTTGAACAACATGCTCTAGTGGTAAGTGTCCCTGCCCATGGCAGGGGGATTGGAGCTAGATGATCTTTAAGATCCCTTCCAACCCAAAGCATTTGATGATTCTGTGAAATACTGGGGATTTTTTTTATCTATTTAACAGTTAAAAAGTATATTTTGCTCTGGAAATCTGTGGCAATTATCACTTTCTAAACTTTTTCCAGTAGTTTATACTTAGCAGAGCACTTATTTCTGTGAAGAGAACATGTTTCAAGTATAACTTTTAAGGAAGGCTGTGTACATTTTGAGCAAAACTGGCACTTGTTACTGTATTGCCAAAACACGTAGATATTTAAGGTAAGAAATTTGCTAATGCTATGCGATGTTGAACAAAATGGGATATTTCTGATCCCAAGATGCTCTTATCTCCTGTGATTAAGACGGAGAAAATCTGTTGGATGCAAACAAACAGTGGGATACACAAAATGCTGAGATGATGGGGTTCAGCATGACGCTCAGCAATATCTCATTGTCTGAGGACCTTTGGTCACATAATTTTGTAGGGTAGTGAAGTTGGGATTGATATGTATTCACTGAGAGCTTGCTATGTTTTTGTCAAGTAGATTTTATGTTGCTTTTTTTGTTTCCTGAATTAGTATCTTGTGTTGTAGTCACTGTCCTCAGCAGATTGGCAGGCTGCAATTTAATTGGGTTCATAATTGTTTTTTTGCTGTAACGCTTACTACTGAAAAGTTGTAGGAAGAGAAAATGAGATGGTTGGTCTCTGGGTTGTGTAGATTTAAATGGGATTTGTAGTGAAATGTCATTTCAAATGTCACTTGTATCATGGTGTCTTTTGTTCTGTTGAATTTTACTGTCTCCTCCTTTAAACAACACAGTTCCATAAGTTTTGTGCAAATGTCTTGAAACTCTGTTGCACATGAAACCATGAGTATGTTTTGTGGGAACAAAGTAGAAGACTCAGAGAAGTGTGAGAGACTGAAATGTTAAAGGTTAATGACTCAAACTCAGGGACAGGTTGTAACAAAGAGCTGTCGTCCTTTTAAGATGATCGCACACAAAAGACTCGGGCAACATTTCTGCTGTTATCAGTTTTTCAGAATCAGATCATAGTTCTTCAGAGGGAATGCAACTGCTGGCATGCATTAATGGAAAGGATAGCTCTTTCTGTCTTCATCACAATCATGTTTTGAGTTTTCCCCTGAGTATTACATGTGGTAGAAGAATGAAATCCTATTTATTTTTTCGCACAGTTTAACGTCACAGTGAGAGACTGGTGTTCTGCAGCGTGCCCATGTGCTGCAGTCATACTTGTTCTTCTGAAACAAGTAACCAAGGAATGTGATGGTTTTTCCTTGCAGAGTAACTAAAGCATAAGGCCTTTGATGCACCCTTTTTGTTTAATGTTGAGATATGGTTTACAACACAGAGCAATATCTGTTTGTTTTGTAACTTTTTATGTACACAAATTTTACAGGTGTCAGAAGCAAGGCTTGCAGCACGTGAAGAATATAATAGAAATCATCAACCTACTTTCACACACAGACAGAATGTGGAAAGGTATTATTATTATGCATATTTTCTGTAGTAGAAATTAAGTTATACAAGTTTAGGTACTCCAAATGTAAAGAAGACATTTCAAGATTCTTTAAAATACGAAGATGTGGCAGAGGGATTTGGACAAATAAGAACTGGTTGACTGCAAAGGGAAAATAGGATGAAACAACTAAATAGAGCATAGTATTTTCGACCCAGGAACTGGGTTGTTTTGGGGGTTTTTTATGTATGTATAGTTCTTCTTATGTTATTACTCTTAACGTGCTAACAACAGATCAGTAGCAGTTTCAGTTAATTTATGTAGAACAAGAGGGTACGGGCTTAAGCTTTGCCAGGGGAGGTTGGGGTTGGATATTAGAAAGAAGTTGTTTACAGAGAGAGTGATCAGGCATTGGAATGGCCTGCCCAGAGAGGTGATGGATTCACTGTCCCTGGAGGTTTTTAAGATGAGGCTGGATATGGCACTGAGTGCCATGGTCTAGTAATCACAGTGGGGTTGGATCAAGGGTTGGACTTGATGATCTCAGAGGTCTCTCCCAACCCAGCTAATTCTATGATTCTATGTCTGACTTTAGTTTGCAAAAGTAACAGGCTTAACATTGTAAAAAGAAGCAAAGGTAATACAGTAACAAATAATGTCTGGATTTTCTGTATAAACATACAGGACTTTGTTGGTAGTCTATGAAATCTTCGCTCTGTAATCCAGTTATTTTGTGGGGACTCTCAATATATTTGGCTACCATGTATTATGTGCATTTCAAAGTGTCCTTTGAATATTTTTTCATAAGTAATTCTTAATTCATAAGAGGAGTTTTGAAAGAGCAGTGTAAACTGCATTGTCTGTTTAAATGTCTGAATACTTAAAAAATGTGAAACTCCCTCTATATCTCTGCTATGTGTCTTTCATAGAGGCTTTTTGCAAAGTTTGTTCCCTATTGTCTTTTCTGTTTAAAGGTACAAGAAGTTTGTTCTGCTGCCATTATCAAAGAGGAGGTTTTGCGAGGAATGCCAGCAATTGCTATTGCCAGCAGAATGGGAAAAACACTCAAATCACCAGTTCCTCTGTGATATCTCCACTGCCCAGCTGAAAAGTCCCAGTCAATTTCTGTATCCACTGGAGAATAAAAAAACAAATGCACAG
This sequence comes from Pyrocephalus nanus, assembly GCA_038380795.1. Classification (NCBI taxonomy): domain Eukaryota; kingdom Metazoa; phylum Chordata; class Aves; order Passeriformes; family Tyrannidae; genus Pyrocephalus; species Pyrocephalus nanus. The sequence goes on along the minus strand of CM076264.1, from coordinate 55,480,279 downwards.
TATTTATTTGCAGACAGAAGTTGCCAGTTTATACTTAATCTCCTTATTGATTTAGGATTCAGACGAGTGCTCTCTGTTGGAACACCCAGGTACGTCAGTGAGAATTGTTACCTTTCCAAATAATATTTCTCTCTCAAAACTGTGCAGCTTACTAATGATTGCATAGTCAGTAATTCTCCCATAATAATAGGTTCACTATGCTTTAATTGGTTGGCATTATCCAAGCATCTGGTGGGGTCTTGCTTTGAGCTAAAAAGATACAGGAGAAGACTGTAGCAGCACTGCAAATAAACACACATACACACTTCAGATCTCCTGCTTTCTTTCTTACGGCAGTGACATATCTTTGCCTTGGTTTCAGGGCCTGTTTTATGCATGGTGATTCAGTAGGTTTCACTGACTTAGTCTCTTAAGACTAACCTATTTTTCTGACTCTGAGTATTGGCCAAAGGGAATCACCCAAATTCAGATTACTCCATTTTCTCTATCTGTTTGGTTTTAGGTTTAGTAAAATACCAGTCATTCTTGTCTTGCAAGATCATTTCTGAAGCCAGTGATTATGTGTTAAACTTTTTTGGTCCAATTGTACTTCAGGCTTCATGAAATGATCCAGTCAAAAGCATCACAAGAAGAAGATTTCAGGGTTAGAAGCCTTCTACTAGATATTGATTTCAGGTAGGTTTTAATGTTTATCTGTCTGAAAAATATGTATAAAGATTTGTGTTCTTACTACTTTAAAAGATAAATTGGTGGTTGTTTTCCCTTTCTTGTCTCTGCGTCTTAGTTCATGCACCCATACACAAATGACATCCAGTTTATGAGAAAAGTAATTATACTTAATAATTTCTCAGTATAAGTGTGTGTTGTCAGTAATCAGAACCCAGAGATGTTTTTCTTAATGCCTATTTCCATTCCAGATGCCCTTTAGGACAGACAAGAAGTTGTTTGTATTTTTCTACTACTATTCAAACTTCTTTTCCAGGTATTCACAATTTTACGCAGAGGATGAATTCTGCCACTACAACATGTTCAATCATCATTTTTTTGGTGGAGAGGTAAGGCCAAGTATTTATTGAGTGCTTTTGTGAAGAAGTATGTTCTTGATGCAAAATTTTGTAAGAAGTTAGTCTAGTAGAAAACATCATGAGCAAAAATGGTCAATAGTACTGAAAATCAATGAATGACAGTGCCTCTTCAGTAATTCTCTCCCACTTGATTTAACTTACTACATTTATGTTAACTAATGTTGCTTACACACCTTAACTGCTGCTTCTGTTAAAATGACAGTGTGGTGTGAACTGTTCCCTCATGTAAGTATTCATTACCCCATTTCTTGTGTTGCTACAACAGAATTCATTATTTTATTCCCAGCCTTTACCAGCCCAGTGGATGGGACAAGACTTTATCACGAGTACTTGAGGTGGGAGGGAAAATGAGGTTTTTGTGCTTTATTCCAGAAAAGGTTAACCTTGTGTCATAAAATGAGATGGAATTGGTGTAATGGTTAACAAAAATGCAGAATTTCTTGTTTCTTTTTAGATGTCACATGAAATGCTTAATTTTGAGTTTGTTAGGAAACCTGCAGCTGTAATAGGATGTCTGTTATAGCTTTGTAACAGAATCACAGTCTAATTCAAGACCAAACATTAATTTTAAACACTTATCCCAATAAATACTCACTCTTTGCTCTTCCTCTGCCATTAGTAAGCCTCTGGTTATTTGTATAAGCATGTTTCTTGCAATACTGTTCACAGCATGTAGGAAATTTTCAGATTTTTCCATTCTAAAGGCTACATTTGAATGAAATCTTGAAAATAAAAAGAATCATTTAGAATGAAATGGGAAGCTGGTCTGAAAGCCTTAACTTTAAATATTTGTAATCCATCACTGTATTCAAGTTTTGTATTTTTCAATTAAAACTAAAGACTCTGGTCATCTACATTATGAATATTGCAGTGTTCTTTTCAAGGTGTGCAAAGGTGCCATCTGTAATGACACTGTTCTGCAGTGTATTCAAGGACTGAATTGCAGAACTTTCAATTGTATATTAGTGTTAAAAATCTGCTTTTGGTATGCAATAGCATCTAAGTAACAGATTTTGGAACACTGCAAGATGGCAGTGAACGCATAGGTTTTTACATTTCCTTTAATAATAGACTTCAGGTTGGATTGCTACAATTTGAATACTGTGTATTTTTATAGTCAGTGTGGATTGAATTGGTTTTCAGTGGCCTCGGTTTTATCGTAATACTTTGGTAAAGCTTTGCAGAATAGAACTGTAAGTTAAAGGGCATGAATGAAATGTATTCTGAGCCTGAACTTTGTTTTCTCGCTATGAATAACATCATTTTTTCTGAGGTAAATTTAGTATCCTTAGGAAGAAGACTGTCTTCTGACTTCAGAAGTTTGGGGTTTTTTGTTTTGTTTTTTAAATGCTATGCAAGAGGAAATTCACCTCCACAAGAATAGAACCTGAAACTTCTACAATGATCATTTTATTGAAGACAATATTTTTACATTTCTTTAATCTGTAATTCTATAAATTAACCTCTCTTTCTTACAGGCTGCACGTGAAACTTGTAGGAAATTCTTGTATGAAGATAATGGTGAAAGAGTCATTATGGTAACTGATCCCCCATTTGGAGGTTTAGTGGAAGCACTGGCTTCTAGTTTTAAAAAACTGATGGCAATGTGGAAGGAGACAGGAAAAGAAGGTATGTATTACAGCCAGATAGGGGGATTAAAGCAGTAACATCACTATAAGAAAAGTACCTATTCAAAATAAGTCTGTGATTCTTGCTGCTCAGCTGAATGTGAACACACTCGTGTTATAATTTCTGAAGATGAACTACTATATATCCTATTTACTCTCCTGATATTTTTAGTTTATTGATGCCCAATTCTCGAAGTCTCTCTTAAAACCCTTTACCATTCTTTTCCAGATCTACTTTTTCATTAAAATTAACTTAAAAGGTAGAGAAAAATAAGCTATCAAACCAGTACCATTTCTTACCAAGAAATAAGCTATCAAACCAGTACTCTTTCTTACAAGAGTTGTTAGTTATGTGGCACTTACAGCTATGCCAAAACTTTGTTTCCTACAGGAACTAGTTCATATGCCCAGCCTGACATACATATCCATGTTTATGTATACAGAATATTTACTGTAAATTTCTCATGCTTCACGTACCTTGTTTTTCTCTTATGCACATGAAAGCCTTTTCATTACTAGGTCAAGACAATAAAGAGATGCCCATGTTCTGGATATTTCCATACTTCTTTGAATCTCGTATTCTCGACTTTTTCCCAAGCTTCAGTATGATGGATTACCAGGTATGGCTGAACCCAGTGATTCTGCTCAATATCAGTTGTGTGCAATGTGAACAGGAACATGGATGAAGCAGATACAGTGGTAGCCCTTGTGTGTAGATTGGCTGCGTCCTTGAACTTTGACTGTGTTGGAGACACTGCAAAGCCCGTGGTGCTCAAGTGAAGCCTGAATTCAGTATTTCTGATAGTCATACCTTTGATAACTTTATCATGTTCCTGCAGTGTATTATGTATCTTTATATAAATGTGAACATTTTATAGGGCACTTATAAAGATAATGAACATGTAAATTGGTCTGCTTGTGCTTAGCATTCAGTTTAAGACTCTTCTTTATGGTTTTATTTTTCTAGGTAGACTATGATAATCATGCACTGTATAAACATGGCAAGACAGGTCGCAGACAATCTCCTGTCCGTATCTTCACAAACCTTACCCCAAGTATGATTGTACTTCCTGTAGAAGAGGGTTATAGGTAAGATGTGTTAATGTTCAGGTAACTGAAAGAGTGTCTTTGTTCTTAATTAGGGCATGAAGTCTCTAAAGGAGTTTGGGATGGTGCTGTTCAGTATTGTCTTGCCTAACTTGGATGCCAGGCTCAAGAGCACATTTTTCTGTCTCCTTCCTAAGTTGCATGTGACATATGTCACATAGACAATGTGTAGGAGAGCTGAGCACCTAAAAAGAAGTTTATATTTTCACTGCTACTCCGTGAGAAATGTTATATACACCTGCAAGACAAATTTACAACTATGTATGATAATCAGCTTTGTTGAGACAGTAGTTAAAAAAATGAACCCTAAGAGAAGCATCAAGGACAGAGGAATGGATTTAGTTTGATTTTCTACTGATGGTGTCAATAATTCAAATTCAAGCAGCTGAATTTTACTATGTAGATGTGTCTAAATGGCCTAAGTATCATTTATGCATCGAAGATGTAGTCTTTAATTCAACAAAGTGATTTTAAGTCCTTATATTTATTGTTAAGCTTGTGCAAAATTAATTGTTTTGTGAGCAAATGTGGACCAGTACATTTTTTTTCTAGGTTTTGCACTTTATGTCAGCGTTATGTTAGTTCTGGTAACCAGCACTGTGAGATATGCAACTCATGTACGTCAAAAGTAAGTATTTTCCCTTCTTTCTGAATGACAGTTTTAGCAGTAGGCAGATGGCAACCTCTGTAATATTTGCTCTGGCAAAAACCTATTCTGATACCAAGTTCCATGGGAAACCCCCAACAGTTCCAATTTTGTAGACTTATTGTTACTTTCCCAGGACATCTTTCATAACCCACTGGGAATTAATTTCCAATTCCTTTGTGTTGTAAAGAGGACAGGAAAAATTTGCTACTTGCCACTCGCGCCATAACTTACTCACCAGTGGTCTGTTGGCACATACATATTTTCTTACCTTTTGAAGTTTTAGAACTTGCTAATTTTAAAATGCAGTCCTTTTGCTGAGGTTGCCATAGATTCTCAGATTTGTTGTTTCTGAGTTACAGTATTTCCTACAGAGGACTTGTTTCTGTAAACAGTGGGGTCCATGCATCAGTAGTTTAAAGCTAGAATCAGTGTGTGTGGGATTAATAAAGAAAACATTTATTTTTCTTTTGTAGGATGGCAGACGATGGAAACATTGTGTTCTTTGCAAAAAATGTGTAAAACCCTGTAAGTACTCAAGAATACTTTTCTAAATGAAAGTGCACTTAGTCCAAAGAAACAGATTACAAACCAGGAGAAAAAATGTAGATGTAAAATGTAGTAGAAGACATAGAGTAAAGGAAAAATCTCCATTTCGCACAAGCTGCTATTTATTAATTTAAGTGTATTTGCTGTGTGTGGAAATGTGATAAATTCTTGGCAAGGCACACAAAATCCCATTTATATTTGTTATGGGAAAATTGGAATATTTTCATGTGTCATATAAGTATTTCCTGATTCTGTAAACTTTTTCATTAGAATTTCAAAAACAAATAGGGAATAACTAAAATGTTTGAGAGGGTGGGGTAAAATTATATTTCATGTACAAATTTAGTTGTATTTATAGCTCTGTTTGAATAGCTGAAGCAATAACTTCTGTTACTGTTACAGAAATCACAGTCTGTAAATATATTGTAACATCTGGACTTTTTTCCCTGTGAAGATCACATATGTGATAATAGTTCTCATGGCAAAATAATTCACATATAATTGCACAATATATCTAGTGAGGTATCTGGCTGCCTTATGAAATGGGATAAGGGACCAGAAACTGACCACATCCATCTCTGTAAAACTAATCCAAAATTAAAAACTGGGTATTGTGACCTATATTTAAACCTCATTTTCAGAATTATTGTTATAAGCATTTTCAAGATAATAAATCATGTCTCTTATTTCGCAGCTTGGTGTCACTGTAACAATTGCAACTGCTGTGCTCTTCCAAACCACAGTTGTGAGAAGACTGATTCGGGCTGTTTTGTGTGTGGCAAGGCAGGTCACAAGCGCAGTGCCTGTCCCAGTCTCTCCCGCACCAGAACAGCTCTCCAGTAAGTGTGGTATTGAATTAACATAATAATAGATACCATTCAGGTGAGATTAGATCATATGTCATGGAATTAATTTAGAAAGAGGTGATTTTTGGCTTTAGGTGCTGATGTCATCTTTCACTATTGCTCTGTTGCTGGAGAGTATATACTGAAGGGAGGATATGATAAATGGCAGCTCCTGTGGCTCCCAGTTTCCTACCTGTGGCTTTTCTTTCAAAACTGATTTATATGGATCGCAGACTTGGTGACTGGTGCACAGGAGAGTTCTGTCAAGAAGATTGAAAATTGAAGTAATAAAACACTTTTATACCCTTTAGATTCCTCATGAGAGGTCATAGAAAAGAGTCCCTGTACTGTTTTATTGCTTCCTGTTTCTTTTGCTTTATTGTGGCATATTTTGCTTTTTTCCATGTGGTATTTCAGGGGCTTTTTGTAATATGATTTAAATCTCCACCCTTAGTCAGGGTCACAATTGAGTACTTTTAGTCTTCCGTGATTGTCCTTCTGTAATATACAGAATGACATACTGCTGTGTATCAGAAGTCCAAAAGAATCACCTATGGTAGTCTTCAAATAGAATTAACTGAAAAGAGGAAAGGGGATTTGCTCAGAGATGATGCAGCAGTTGTCTCAGCCTTTCCAGTTCAGGATAGTTGATCTGCACTTTTGTAACTTCTCCAGAATCATGGGTTTGTTTGTGATTCTTGACTTGAATGGCTGTAGCAGTGGAAATGCAAATCTTGTTTCGCAAAAGCTGTACCTCTGATTGCACAGTGAGATTCAGATAATTACCCTCTTGGATCAGTATCAAGAGACTCAACAGATGCCTGCTGGATGGTAGAGAAGTACAGGTGTATTGCTTCGTGTCTTACTGTGACATTAAAACAAGTTTTGGTTAGGGACTAGTAGAGATAAAAGGTAGTAATGTTTCAGTTTATGTATCTCTTTTAAAAATTTCATCTCTTAATGTTTGGGGTTTTTTTTCCTTTGCTTAAAAAAGTAAAAAGGATGCTAAAAGAAGTTCATGAAGTCTCATCTGTTTTTTCTGTCAAGTAAGGCGCTATTTGGTCAATTGTACGAGAATGGTTTAGTCCTTTCAGGTCATCAGTTACTTCTTTTGTTGACATATTGCAGAATGTAGCTTTCTTTTTCTTATAAAAAGTCAGAGACAAAACAGTCCACTTGCTAGTTGTATTTAGGTCCTGTATTTGCATCAGTCTTCCTAACTTTGATGTACTTTCTTCTAAGCCTTTCTATTATATATTTATGCTTTATATGTTCAGCATGAAACTTTGTGTGGAATTTCTGAAGTTTTTGTGAGGGAATTTCTAAAGTTTTCTATATCCTCTAAAGTTGAATGCTGAATAAGTACATAAATGAAAGATAATTAATGGCAGTAAAGTGAAGTTTCAGGACAGTTGAAATAACATTGTAAGATGTAATATTCCTTGTACTTTTTGTGCCATTGCTTCACATACTGTCACTACAGTTCATGTAGTTACATGGACAGATTATTTAAAATATCAGCAAATGTAAAAGTACACTTTCCATTTTATTCTAATCTCTGTGTTCATTTTCTGTTTTACAGAGATGACAAAAAGAAAGGGCAGAAAACTCCAAAGAAGGTGAAGATGGGGATCTGTAAAAGGCCAGCAATGAAGCGTGCCATATTCTCCAGGAAGAAAGTAAAGAATAAGAAAAAAGAAACATAACTTTTCTTGCTGCTGCTTAGTTATTTATTTTTTTACGTCCAGCCTTTGTTTCCATTTTCTAAAAATGTAAATATTAACATCCAAAATAAAACCTAATTGAATTAAAAGTGACTGTTCCTTTATTATACATCGTTACTGGCACCAAAAAAACTCCCCAGCCTTAGTGAACTACCACAGCCCTTACCATGTATTTGTATAATGTAACAATTTTGTGTGTTTAGGATTGGCTATTTGTCTGATTTGGTGGGAATCTGACATTCAGGAGAGTACTGCTGAGAGGTAAGGTACTGGTGGATGCTGAGATTTTGTGGTAGGTATTGGGGGACCTTGGGCAAGGGAGAAAGTCAGGGAAGGTGATGGAAAGGTAAAATTCTTGGGAAACCACGCTCTGTTAGTTACAGTCTCAGAGAAATGGTTTGAGGTTTTTAAAAAGAAATTTCTCCCGATGGAAAAGAGGCTAGGAGAAAAAAAAAAAAAAAAAAAGGTATTTAGTAATTTTAGTGAGGGGGCGGAGCAGGAGGAGCCCGCCCCGCCTCCCCGCGCCCCCCGGGCCGGATCCGCCGGGAAGCGCCGCCCCCGGAAGCGGGAGCGGAGGGAAGAGGGCGGGAAGGGCCGGGGGGAGCCACCTGAATCCACAGCCATGCCCGCCTTCAGGCAGGTGGGAGAGAAGCAGCTGCCGCAGGAGGTCGTGTTCATGTGCTGGTCCCCCAAGAGGGACCTCATCGCCCTGGCCAACCGGGCGGGGGAGGTGAGTGCGGGCCGGGGAGCAGCGGCTGCGCCGGCAGCAGGGCCCGGCCTCTCCCTGCAGGCCGGCCTGCCTTTGCTGCTGCTTGTGGCACCCTTGTAAGCCTGGCCAAGCATTTAGGAACAGCGGGGTGGTTTGTTTTTTTTTTTTTTTTTTTTTTTTTTTTTTTTTTTTTTTTTTTTAATCAAGCTTATTAATTCTTAGTGCCCCATCCCTTTTTACAGTCTGATTTCCAAACAGATTCACTCGTGATATGCTCCTTGCCTGCATTTGTGGGATTTTAAAGCGCGTGGAATTTCTAATTTAAATCTATAGTCAACATTTTTTTTCTTGGAGCTTTTGCATGTGGTAATACATGAAGACAAGATTGTTGTGCTCTCTGCTGGAGAGGCCCTGGGCAAGCCCTGTTGGTTACTGGCTCCTATCCTTGTTCAAGGCTCAGCTTATTTCTCTGTAGTGCTGCCTTCTGAAAGAACATGAGAGTGAACCATCTGCTAGAGGAGCAGGTGGTATTTACAACACGAGTTATTAAAAACTGGTTAAAAAAGTGCATCTTGAAGTGGTTTACTGACTGGTGTTATTGGGAGAATGTGGTTTAAGTTTTTCTTCAATGTATTTGTAGGTTTTACTTCATCGGCTTGCAAACTTCCAACGAGTGTGGAGTTTGCCTCCAAATGAAAATACAGGAAAAGAAGTGACTGCTCTTGCTTGGAGACCAGATGGCAAAAGTAATGTCAAGTATACAAGGTGATATGGTACAATAAAAGTCCCATGGGAAATCATGAATGTTGTGGTGATGATACCTTTTATCTGTGAAGGAAATTTTCAAGGTAACTGTGTTTGAAGAGAAGGATGGTTCATTCACAGTAATAGAGAGATTAACACTTTTGAATGCAACTGCAAGAAAGATTTGCAAGAGAGACTTATGTCCAAAATTCTGCTTTTCAGGGTATAGCAAAACTTCAACCTCCTAACTAGCAGAATATTTTCGTATGACCTACAGAGTTTATTGGGAGAGAAGGAGGCTGGCTGTCTGATCAGGATTGATTGAAAAGCTCAGCTTATTTGGCAGAGGCGAAACTTCAGATGCTAAAATTGCTCTCATAGTAGACCAGAGAAAGAAACACACCTTTATCAACAAAAATAACATTGAAATTAGTATCTTAATAGACTTGTGCTGGAAATTCATTCATTTTTGATTCACTGGAAGTGGGAGAATGGGAACAATCTTCTTTCATGACGTGGACAAAAACTACCTACATAGTTTTCTGATGGCATCTGAGGAGCTCAAGAAACTTCTTTTTAAGCTGGTTACCTGTGATTACAAGGAAATAAGGACAGAAATCTGTACTTGCCATACAATTAGGGATGAGGAAAGTTAGGAAGAAAGTGATGCAAAAGTTGCTCAGTAATTCCTAAATTCTGTTTTACTGAGCGATACTTGCGATAGAAGCCAACCTTTCTGGTGGACAATCTTTATATATAATATTGGCCTCAAATTTGCAAAATTGGAGGCCTCTACTATATCAGAACTGTTGTTAGAAGTGTTAGAAACATGTTCAGTTCAACATGTAGGTAAATAATTGTGAAATCAGGCCTTTGCCTTACATTTGCCACCTAAAACATGACAGGAGTTCAAACTTTAATAAGTAGATTTCAAATGAGAGTTTGAAAGGACTGTAAACAGACAAAGAAAACTATCCAGCAGTTGCCTTTGAAGGCACATTGTTTTGTAGGTCAGTGTGCAATACAGAGTTTTGCACACTGGTTATTTATACATTTTATATTTCTTTCTCTAGTTTTGGCTTTTGGCCTTGCTGATACCAAGCGGATTATTCTGTGTGATGTAGAAAAACCTGAAAGCTTGCACTCCTTCTCTGTGGACTTATCTATTACATACATGCACTGGATGGAAGTAACTGAGGAAAGCAGGTGAGTCTGAAAAACTCTAGAAGTCAATTACAGGCTATGTAATGACCACCTTATTAATAATTTATACTGCATGTGTTACAAGCAGTCATATAAAATAATACAAAATTCCATAGCTGGGGCTTTTTTTCACCACTTAGCTAAAATTTTCAGATTTTTTTTTTAATTTTTTTGAATAGGCGCTTTTCATATGCTTATTTTTAGTGCTGATGCCTTAATCTTGTGGTTCTTCATGCTGAAATGTAATGTGCAATCTAATCTTGAGTGCCTGCCTCTTGAGAGCTGCTTAATATAGTGGTAGTTTGTACAGCCTGTCTTCTGATACAGTTTACTTCAATACCAATGAATTTATTAAACTAATTGTAATAATGTTATGTTCTTTTATTTTTTAGTCAGAATAATTATATTGAGATATTTCTTTACCTGTGTTTTCAAAATCCTTAGTTTTGATGTTTACATCTTTCATGTTGTGTCTTTGGTGTTACATCCAACCCCACTGGCAATTCTGTTGTTCAGGAAGTCAGTTTGTCTCTAGTGACCATGAGTTCTGTGGGATTAAACACCTCTCAGCAACGCTTGGGAGCTGGAGGACATCATGATCCTTGCTTCTGTGGTCTTGCAGAAACCTCTGATAGGCACCATTATTGCACTGCAAGAAATTAATTAAATAAAACATTTACTTAACAGAGAGAGCTGTTGTAAGCCTGACTTGGGGATTTCCCCTCCACTTCCAGAAAACACCAATCTTAAAATAGCATGAAAATAACTGCATCTTAATTCACTCTAACATTCTTCTCCTCATGGGGATAGGCTTAGCTCTTTATGGGGAAATCTCATCCTTCCGGCATGTCTGAGGTGTGATATAAAATATTGTGTGTTCATCTTCCTATCACTACAGTGTGCCTTTAGCTGTTTTGAGGTGTAGGTAAGTTGTACTGCAGAGTTTAAACAGAAATCCTCTGTCAGTAGCTGCATTAGAGATGATGAAGGATTTTGGTGGCAAGCCTCCAAGCTAGTGGATACAAACTTTTTTCAGTGGAAATAATAAAAAAATTTCAGAGTTTTTTAATTAGTTTGATCAATTGATAAATTATTCAAAGTCCTATAAGGGATTATCCTCTGATATTTGTAGCTCTGATATACATGATGTATTGAATATATGCTCTAAATTTGAAGCTAAAGACTCTTCCCATTTATTACAGGGTAATAAAGACATTATTGCTTCTTTTTCAGTGTTCTCACTTCCTTTTACAATGCTGAGGATGAATCAAACCTCCTTTTGCCTAAATTACCAGCGCTACCAAAAAAGTAAGTGTTACACTACTAAGCTGGAGAAGATACTATTTGTCATTTCATTTGTTGTCATTTCAGTTCTTCATCTTTAGTGCTCTACAGATGTCCAAACATTCTTATTGATGGTAATTATTCTGTTTTCAGTTACAGTACCACTGCAAAAATTTTCAGGTAAGAAACTGTCATCTTATAGCTCTCTTTTTTTTGTTTTATTTTGTTTACTGGTATTGAGACAAGCTACATAAGCCCTAATTACATGGTTTGTATTTTCAGTGAGGAAAAGTCAGATGAGATTATGAAGCTTCTGGGTGATGTCAGGTAATTTCCATCTGTGCATTGTTGTTACTTGAGGTTTTTTTGTCTTTTTTGTTTGCTTGGTTTTTTAAAATTATAAAATAATGCATAAATGAGTTTACCTTTAAGTTATTCATAATTATTTTTAAGGATCCTAGAGAATTTATATGGAATGTCTTTTTCTTTCGTGTACAAAGATAAGTTCAAAGAATATGTTAAAAAATAAGTCTCCATCAGTTTACACCTTTTCCCCTCAGTTTAGAGAGATTATAAGGCACTATCAGCAACTGCTGTTGGTGCCATGTCTTCTTTTTCTTAAAATATTCCTTGGGGTGCATTTTAAGGCTATTTTACGTTACTAAAACTGGTCTTGGAGACATTTGTGGGTGCTTATTATAGAGAGGGATCTTCTGGGGGTTTGTATGAAACTTAACATTAGCTCTGAAATAAGCTGTATTAGGGTTACTTTAAAATAAACATCTGTTATTAGGAAACACACCAGGAGCAGCTGGATGAAGTGTAGTTTAGCAGACTGAGACTGGCTTTGTGCAGTGCCTGTGGTGCTGTCTTATGACACTTAAAGTCTTTGCCTTGTTTTCTATTGGCTTTCACTGTTCCTTTCAGTCTTAACACTGAGAATCATCCTCCTTAAATCAAAATTTACGTCTCTGTCTATCACTAGTTTTTCCTTTTTAAGAGTTGGTGCCTCTTCTTACAGTAGGATATCCTTGCCAGAGAGAGAGATGTGGCTATCTGTGCTGTAGGAGCTTTGTGGGTTCTGTGCTCCCTTCATACATTCAATTAATCAAACCAAACGTTTTTCAGATACTGTCATTGCTAAATTCTGACTTCAGACAGAATGTTTCTTGAAACATTCTGCTTCAACATATTTAGGTGTGTAAGAGGTAGAAATTGCAGTTAATTTTCTGGTATTTCTGGGTTTCTGTTTCTGATGCTGTTACTTCTGTGGCTGTTATTGCTGCTGCATCCATTTCAAATGCTTATTTCCTTTGAGGTTTTGTTGAGGAGCCACAGAGTGACTATGACAAACTTACTCTGCATATAGTTAGGATAAAATCAAAATAGCTTTGTAAAGAATTCTTTGCAGCCTGTATGGGTAGGTGGACTGTAGTTAGGAACTTGTTACTATTTTCTTCTGGAAGGTATAAAGTTAGTGAAAAAGGACTCTGTGACTAAATTGCACTATTTTTCCCTAATCTCTCACTTAATGTAGTAATTGATACTCTTAAATGGTAGAGGAAGATTTTATCAATAAAATCCAAGCTAATTTTTTGTTTGCTTTTCTCGAATTATAGACGGTAGCACCATGTTTCCTTTTGTGCAGTGATTTGTTAGAGGAACATTTATTTCAGGGTTAGAATATAAAGAACTATATCTATATGCATTTGAGTTTCTTTCAGTATGCTTATCAACACACTGTTCTATTTTATTAGGCTTAATGCTCTTGTCCTTGGTGGCAGCTCAGGATTTATTGAGATTTATGCATATGGAATGTTCAAGATTGCTACAGTAAACGGGGTACGTTCCATTCCTTTCCATATTTTCTCTTCATAAATACCAAACTTCAGCTGAATTGAGTGAAAATATACATATGTGTGCTTATGCACAAGTGGGAGCGGGTTGCTGAATTTTAAAGAAAATAGTTGATTGAGCTGTTGGTTACTGATGAAAAGACATTTTAACTGGAAAATTTAACATCTTGTTTCACATGAAGCAAAGTTCCACAGTAAAAAGAGTAGTTTTGTTCCTGAGTAGTAGCTGAAAATTACACTTTGTTTTTATATGTTGTTGACCGCAGTCATCTTTGTATGTCAGTGTGTTAGAGCAGTAAGTACAGCTTAGAGGAAATGCAATATTTTATTAACTTTTAATCTGGAATCCTTCAGGTGGCAGGGTCTTGTCGTGGACTGTGTTTGTCTAGTGATTTGAAATCACTGTCAGTTATTACAGAGATACGAAACTCTTCAGACAGCGAAGCAGAGATAACGTATTTTCAGGCAAGTAAAGTAATCTTAAAATGTTCTTTATCTGCTTTTTAAATTGTGGGTAGCTCTATTGCTTTCCCTTATTTGCAAAAAAACACACACTATTATTTCCAGCCTTTCTGAAATTTATCCCAATTTAGCTTTTGGATTCATGATGTTAGCATGGTTTATAAGACTGGCAATGATGATCTGAGGCATTATTTTAAAATCCGACTCTTAAAATAACATTAATTTATTCAATTACAGTTACAGTTATTCAGGCTTTCTTCATTCAGCACACAAAGGCACAACAGCAATGCTTTTCATTATCCCATCTATGCAGAGCAGTCATTCTTAAAACTGTTCTGTTAGAACTCCAGAATAAGGAACCTTATCAGTTTTTATAGATGAATTAAAAATATTTATTGCTTCTTTGAATTAAATCCATTTTCCTCTTAAAATCAACTTAAAAGAAATAAAAGCTGACAGTTTTTCTGTGGGTCCTTTCAATCTGTCTTTTAATTTCTGTAATCTAGAATTTTTTAAAAGACAAATCATCTGTGCTATTGCTTGTTTCATTTGTTATAGTTGGACACCAGTCTATTATCAAGTTACTTACCTGAGGTAACTCGAATGGCTCGGAAGTTTACTCACATTTCAACTCTGTTACAGGTACAGTCATGTTACTCTGTCCTTTTAATATCACAGTTTGTACAGGCTTCGATATTCTTAATGCAAGTAAAATCAAGTGTTTTCTAGTAGGATGCTTAAGTTGGTCTAAAGTTGATATAGAGCTCTAACTTGGAATTTGATAATAAATTTTACATAAGATCTACAGTATCTCTCTGCTTTGTATTGTAACATTCAGTTGTTGAGTGTGACGTTAAAGGGGAGAAAGGAAATAATAGTAATGTCTGTTTCTGTATTACAGTATATAAAGTTGTCGTTGACGTGCATGTGTGAAGCATGGGAAGAAATACTGATGCAGATGGACTCACGACTCACAAAGTTTGTGCAGGTACTGTGGGATTAACCATTCTTTTGGAAAAACTTTGGTAGTAATTCTGTTGTTCGTGTTAATGTAGTGCATCTCTTAATGTTTAAGCATGATGCCTCCAGACAACAGTCTGTGAGTTCAGAGACAACCTGGAAGCTGTTTCATGTTTGCTCTGATGCTGAAGATGCCTGAGTACAATCAAACATGATTGTATTCTGATACTTTTTTGTTTTATTTATTCTGAAATATTCAAAAGTGAGGCTTTCAGCTTGCCCAGCTGTTTCTATTTAAGGTTGTGGTCTTTGTACTTTATTCATTGTTAAACTGGTTACGGTAAATGTTGAGTAACAACACTTACAGCCTAGTTCAGTAGAGCTTGTATTACATCCATGATTAAGATGGTCTTGGATTTACTTAAATTTTATGTTCATTGCCTATGGCCTGAAGTTAATTGAATAATATGATTCATCTTTTTAAAATTGATTTTTCATGATGGTAAACTGCTTAGAATTTTTATTGAGTAATACAATTAAAAAAAAACCTTAAAACACTAGAAAATTTTCAGTGATCAGTAGTTTGATTTCAGCATTCAAGGATGTGGGTGGCTTCTCTGATATACTTTAATTGAAGTGTTTGTGAGATAATTTGGTAGCCTGGATTTAATCTCTTCACCAATCTTTCAATCATTTTAACTGACAGGAAAAGAATACAACCACTTCTGTTCAGGATGAGTTTATGCAGCTGTTGTTATGGGGCAAAGCAAGGTAGTTACTGTTGTTTTATCCGAGTATGCATTTGCACTTGATGTTGAAACACAAAATAAATGCATATTTGGTTCTCTCCCCACCTTCTTCAGTCTGGAACTTCAGGCGTTACTCATGAACCAACTGACAGTAAAGGTATGTTAATACTTTTTTCAACATACTAAACCAATTTGTTTCAATATATTTTAATCTTTGTTCTGGTAAGTTAACAGAAAATTATTATATGCTTGTGTTTCTTTGTTAACAGGGTTTAAAAAAACTTGGTCAGTCCATAGAATCTTCCTATTCCAGTATACAAAAGTTGGTCATAAGTCATTTGCAGAGGTAGGTCACAGAATGTTGAACGAATTATAGATTAAATGGCATATTATATATGCACTGTGCACAGTAAATGATAGTAGCATTATCGTGCTATTATCGTTAGCACACAGCGAAGCCATGAATTTCTAAAGGGTGCTTGAAAGATTATACTTCTTTCCTCTTCCTTCCTAGTGGCTCTGAGGCTCTGTTATACCACTTGAGTGAATTGAAAGGAATGGCCTTATGGAAACAAAAATATGAGTCTTTGGGACTAGATGCGTCTGGAATTGAAGGTGCAGTAGTGTCTGCTACTTACCTGATCTGATTTCGCTTTTGAAGGCTTAATAATAATGGCGAGCTTTTTTTTGCAGAGGCTATTACTGCTGTTGGTTCTTTCATCCTGAAGGCAAATGAGCTGCTTCAGTAAGTATAAAGTCTGGAGAGTTTAGAAAACATTCCTATGAGTCTTATATTGAAGGGGATGCGTGTGGCTAGGAATAGAGGAGATTGGAAGAACAAGGCTCTTCTGTTGGTGGTGGGCTTTGATCTTGTCTCACTGCAAGAATAGTCTTACTTGAAAGGTTGCACTGGGCATTTTAAAAAAAACTGATAGTGTTTGCAGGCCTTTCTGTAGTAAAGATGGGACTTAAGCCTGAAGCAGTTTGTGACACTTAGGTCTTGTCATTTCTTTTGTTGTTTCTTGCTCAGAGTTATCGACAGTAGCATGAAAAACTTCAAGGCGTTTTTTCGGTGGCTGTATGTCGGTAAGCTTGAGGACATAGTAATCATCCAGTGTCTGTTTTATATTGTAAGCATCAAAATGTTGGCAAGTAATCAGGCCAATCTTAGTTTTAACTATCTGTTTATTTCTATCATAGAAAATTTCTGGACATCTGAAAGGATACAGTTGATGAGACAAGTAATTCTAATTTTAAAAATTGCAGAAAGCAGAACTATCAGAGTTCTGTGTTACGTTCGCTATTATTTGCTTGTTTTGAAACTAAACAGAATTTTATCCAAGCCTTGCTGATTTAAAATTACTTCTGTGTAATTCTCTTCAGACACATGATTCTGGGCATGACAGTATTCATGCATTTATATATATCCATTTTAGTACTCTTAGTATGTACATGAATAAATTCTCATCAACCCTTTTTATAACAATTTTATCTTAGCCTTGTACAGGGTAGAATGCAGTTGGAAAAGATGAAAGATAAAAATTCTACAAGATTTGTGTTGTAAGCTAGTGGGACTAGTGAGGCTTAATTTCAGTCTCAGTTTCTAATTCATTCTAGACTCTTTTGCTTCTGATTAATTAATCTATTTTAACGGCAATCTTTCATTACATAGATATGAGAAATTAAGACTATTTGGAAAACAGTATTAATGCAATAAGAATGTAATTTTTTCCCTCAGCCATGTTGAGGATGTCAGAAGATCATGTGCTTCCAGAGCTGAACAAGGTAGGAGTAATACTTTCTGATAAATGCTGATGTACTCTGTATTCTGCTCAACTGGGAAGCAGAATTAAAGGTTTGGTTTTGTTCTCTTCCAAAACTTAAAAAGATAATGTCTATGTTACTTTTTTGAGAAATTTGATGCCCACAGATTCACACTAAAACTCTCTCTTAACGTGAATTACTTTTTCTGTTTTCATTGTTAATACTACTGTTTTTAGTGCCCTGTATGTGAATGCAAGGCCTGTGTGTATAGCAGCTCTTCATATGCCCTAAATGACTAAATTGACCAGAATGGGATTTTAACATCTTTACCAGTGCCTTGGCAGGGGAGATGGAATACACCTGCACTGGATTTGCAGCCATCATTGCACTGCCCTCGCTCGAGGGCAGAGGTGCCTTCCAGAGGGAAATAGATAGGCTGGAGGGGTGGGGACCTCCCACAGTTCATGAGTGTAAATGCAAGGTTCTGTCCTGGGGAGGGTTAAACCCCTGCTATTGCTCAGCAGGGCCTCAGCTGGCTGGGAGGATGTCAGCTCTGCTGAGATGATCTGTGGATGTCAGAGGGTATAAACTGGATGTGAGCCAGCAGTGTGCCTGGCAGCAAAGGTGGCCAGGGGTAACAAGGGCTGTACTAACAAGAGCATAGCCAGGAGTTCAAGGGAAGTAGTTACTGTCCTTATTTAGCACTTGTCAGATTGCATCTAGAACAGTTCCTTCAGCTTGGGGCCCTCCTGTACAAGAGTGACAGGAATCAACTGGGGTGAGTTTAACAGTGGGCTCCCAAGCATGTTGCCCTGTGAGAACAGGCTGAGGGAGCTGTGTTTGTGCAGCCTGTAGAACGTGTGTTCTGTGCTCACTGAAGTGTATTTTTTATGCTTTGCTTTTCTCACTGTTTTTGGGTTGTTTTTCTTTTCCTTTTAGATGACTCAAAAAGATATCACATTTGTTGCTGATTTTCTTACTGAACACTTCAATGAGGTAAGTGATACTGGTTTTCCAAGTACAGCATCTGACTGTATTTTTGCCGCCAAGAACTGTCTGAAAAATCTTATAAAAATATTTAAATCATTTTTTTGTTCATTACTTCTTATTAACTTTGTGTTTAAATAATGCATTTGCATTATTTTTTCAGGCACCAGAACTTTACAATCGTAAAGGAAAATATTTCAATGTGGAGAGAGTTGGCCAGGTAAGGAGCTAAGGAATAAAGGCAAAAAGAATAAATGAGAGCATTCTTAGATGGAGAAGCTTTTAAAGCTGTGTCCCCTTTTCTTCCCTGGCCCTTGTGCTCTGTGTTGCACATACCAGTAATAGTAAAAGAGAACATTTTAATTGTTTCCCCCTATTATTAGGAAAAGTAGTGTTTAAAAACATGCCTTACAGTTTCACCTTGTGCATGTTGTGTTTTTATGAAAATGGCAAGATTTCTTTGCAACCAGCAGCAGTAAAACTGTAAAAGCCAGCTTCAGGAAATCTGAAATGTGTTTGTTGTCTTTATGGCACTTATTACTGGATAAATGGATATCACATTTTAAATCAGACTTGATTTAAAAATTAGTTTCTTATGGAAATATCACCGTGTGATCTTAGGCAATAGCTGATTTTTCTTACTGTTTCTAGAAGGGGTGGAATATCTAGTTTTAAGACTATGGCATGTTAATTTAACAGGGAGTGTCTAATACACTTGCTAGGGGCAATGTTGGAGGTGAATTCTAATGTTCTTTATTCTTAAATTACAGTCTTAAAAATGTCTGTCTCTTTTCTAGTACTTGAAAGATGAAGATGATGACCTCGTATCACCACCTAATACAGAGGGAAACCAGTGGTTTAACTTCCTTAAAAATAGCACTCATCTTAAAGGTAATGTGCTTTCATAAAAAATAAAAGTGAATCAAAGATATACATAGGATGTAACGAATGTAGGAGAGTAATTTTTTTTTCATGCTTATGAGTTACTTCTGCAGTGCTAATCATTGGTCTTCATCTGAGTAGAATAAAATAAACAAGCCTTGTTGTTTTACACAGGTTTTAGGTAGCTGCTTATCCAGTTTATTACCAGTTTCTAGGTATTAGTAGCTCCCTATTTTTCTGTACCAGTCTCAGAAGTGTTGGCTTGGAAGGAATCCTAGAAGATGTCTATTTTGGGATATCTTAATTCCAGTTCAGGAAAGTAGTAGTTATGCTTAGATTGTACCTGGGTGAAGTGTCCAAACTTTTTAGTTTTCACTGGGGCCTGAGACTATTTTGTTTATTAGTAGTGAAAAAGAAGTAAGAGACTATAACAAGCTGATTGTGGAAATGATTCTTATTTGCATTTAGAAACCACAGATTGTAAAACCTTGACAGTAGAGACTGTGTAATAGAATCTGCCACAGTTGCCTTTTTCTGCCTATTTAATTCAATAAAAGGAGAGGAAATGATAGGGTTTTTGTTTTGGAAAATAGCATTTGGAAAATGCGTTTTTAGACATACTTCAAAAATGTGTTTGATACTTTAGATATGTAGATGACTGGTCATTTCTGTTACTACACAAGATTTGTGATGGTTTGTAGGTGTTTTTGTTGGTATTAATTTGGCAAGCACTGAGATGTTTATAGGATTTTAGGACAAGTGTCATTAACACTTTCTACCCTTCCCTGCTGTTTTATATTGCTTTATTGGTTGATACGGTTTTTATAATTTTTTCCAGCTAAATACTGGAACAGAAACAGGCTATAAATAAGAAAGGAGTTATATCTCAAAAGCGAAATGGCTTCTCACAAAGTAGTTCATTTCATAAGAAGGAATCAGTCCTACTGAAACCAAATCATAGCTACTACAAAAAGTATGGGAATTGTTTTGCTTGATCAAGATATTTTATGGGTTTCTAGCTGTTGGGTAAATGCTTTTCTATCTTGGTAATTTTGAAAGAGCTGTGAAGAAAACTGGAAGGGGCAGGCAGACCTTCATTTCCCAGTTGTTTATCTAGTTTCATATTGTAATCCGGTGAGTTACTTGAGTTAGAATTTATAATCAAGGAGTAATTTAGACTATCATCTAATTCAACCAAAGCAGGTCTAATTTTGAAGATAAATTTTGTCATTCAAGGCTTTGTGCAGTCGAGTCCTGTATGTCTGCACAGATTGAGACTTCATACCTTCTCTGGGCACCCTGCTCTGCTCCATGCTTGGACTAACCATCCTTGTGAAAACTTTTTTCCTTATATCTAACTGGAATTTCCCTTGCTGGGTCTTATGACCTTACATCTTCTCCTTTTCCTGTGTGCAGCTTTGAAAATGATGTGTTCTGCAGCTTGTCACTGAGGCAGCTGAAGAGATCAGTCTGTGGTTCAGTGTTAGCAATTCCATCTCTAGCCTGAACAAACCCAGCCCCCTCAGCTGCTTCTTGTAAAGTTTGTGCTCTAGCCCTGTGACCATCTTACCGACTCTTCACTAGACTTACTGCAGTTTGTCACTTTATTAATGGTGTAATATATTTTTATAGAGGTACAAGAATTTTTTTAATTAACTTTGTTTACAGAAAGCCCACTTCTCTTTCCCTACTATCCTGAGAAATCACTGCATTTTGTCAAGAGGCAAATGGAAGGGATCATTGATCAGTGTTTACAAAAGCCAGCAGTAAGTTCAGTTTTTATAAATGATAACTTTTTTTTTAGGGGTAGTGGTCAACTAAAGGGAGTAGTTATGCTTAGCAAGGCCTGATGCTTTAATGTTTGCCTTTGAGTGCTTACAGCTTGTGTGTAGTTTGACTTCACTGCTGTCATGTCTCAAGCCTTTGACTGGGGAGAGTACAGCAGGGGATTTCTTATTTCACATCTTCTGTTCCCACATTATTTGGATCTGGTTTTAATGTTAATTATCTTTTGTGCATGTGCTGTGTACCAGATAAGGGTGTTAGTTGGCAATACATTAATATTATGAAGAAACATGAAATCAGCGTATGAAGTAACAGTAGTGTTTGCATTATTCCAGCATAATATCGGTAGATTTTTCTTTCAGGTGTACTCAGGGGCTTTTAGTTGGTTGGTTGGGGGGGGGGGGGTTTGTCTTAAAAACCTGTATAATTATGAATAACTGCCTGTATTTTATAGCCTATTTTTCTCATATCTGTTAGGATGTAATTGGAAGGTCAGTGCATCAAGCAGTCTGCTTGCCTCTCTACAAAATTTCACAAAGGTATATCTTTACTAAAAGAAACTAAAGATATGTGCAAGTTCATGCATGAATAGCATTTTATAAACTGTTTTGATTTTTCCTTTTCAGTGAAGATTCTACACCTCAGTTATTTAAACTACCATTTCTGTAAGTATGCTGCTATTCCTTATTCTGTGTAGTTTACCAGCTATTAAAACTTAATCTAAATTTTCATTTCTTCCCTCTCATTGCAGGTGGAACGACAAAACATCCAATATACATTATGTCCTCTTCACCATACTAGAAAATTCTATTTCTAAAATACACATATTGAGGAGACATACTGATACTTCCAGGTAAGACAAGAGAGGGAAAAAGTGGTTTGTGAGCTTTGGCACGTGTACAGAGACAGTTATAGTTTGAATTTATTTAAAAAGATGGAATGAGTGGATTGAATACTGTCTTTATACTGGAGAAAATGAAGAGTCCTTTAGGATGTGCAGCAGGAGTTTGTGTTGTATTAGACTCAAAAAATCTAATCACAAGACCCAAGATGGTTCTAGGCTAAGGAAAAATATCAGACTCCCTTAGTTTTGCTGCTCACAGAATTACGTTTATCTGCAAACATCTGAAAAATTATGGATAATCCTGCTTCCAGTGTTGCTTTGTCTTTGCAGCCTGTAATTTAATACTTTTAGAAAAAACAGGAAGTCTACCCAGGAGTGCATCAAATAGAATTTATCTCTTTGGAGTGTAGATTTGTGTACCTTCAGGAGTTTCTGTGTCCACAATGCAGTTTTGTCACTGCCTAGTTGTACTGATACAGCTGTTTAAGCTGCATTCTGTCAGTGGGATGGCTGAAACGTGCTGGCTTTAAAAAACAACAAAAGCTACTCTTTGTAAGATACTCATTTTATAATGTGTGTCATTTAACTTGAGGACACAATAAACTGTGATGGGGTAGGAATTTTAAAAGCAGTTTTACTACTAAGGAAAGCACATGTTGAAACTATCTTTTGTGTTTCCAGTGAGAGCTGCTGATGGCAAAATTACTGCCCTGTGCTGTGACTTATATTTCTTCCCTCACTGATACCTAAACCAGTCCAAACTCTTTTTCTGTAGGGTAACAGGTAACAAACCTGAGACTAGGATAATTGAGCCAGGAGTTCAGCCAAGAAGAACTATATCCCTTAAGCCTGATGAGGTTTTCCATTTGACTCCATTAGTCATGTTTTCCTGAGGAGCAGAAGAACTCAAAGGGTTCTCAAGCACCACTTACATCATTTTGGGATGTAGCCATGCATTGTGCTAAACTTAGAGAGGCTTACACCATCCTGTACCACATTTGCTGTTAGAGATTTTGGATTCTCTATAAATGGAAAAGAATAAGTCACCAGGATAATTAACATTGTTGTTCTAGGTCTGTCAGTAATGGGATTCTTGCAGTAGAGTTTGGAAACATCCTGAACAACAGTATGAATGAGAGCTCAGACTCCAGGTCAGTATACTTTGATTTTTCTTCCAGAATTGCAGGTTGCTGAATTAAAGATCATGTTTTCTACTATATATTTTGCATTAAATTAACGTCTAAGTTAACTCACCCGGGTGAGTCAGGTTGTAAGAAATGGCACAGGTGCATGAAGCTGCAGGGTTGTGGGAGTCTTATTTTGCACTTCATCTCAAAGTCAAGTAAATTTTAATTTTCCATTTGAAAACTAGAGCTTTGGCACTTGTGCAAGTGACAAAGCTAGCTGGAAACATCTATTGCTTATATCTGTGATATTCTTGAAGTAACATAAAAATTGATATGCCTGAATGTAGCCATCTTAGAAGGCATATGGCAGACTAAGTTTCTCCTTATCGTTTAGAAAGGCTGGATGCAATTGCCCTCAGTACCTTCAGTTGTGTTTCTAAATTATCATTGGTGTTTATGTTTCGTGTTTCTTACATTTCATCTGAAATGTAAAGATTGCTAGTAAGTTTTTGGGGAGTTGCCTTTTCTTTTTACCTTCAGAATGATTTTTCCTGCATGATACAGGAATCTGCCACAGTTACGGCTTTCACTGTCATAGCTGCATGACTGCCCATTTTATCCTTTACAGTAAAGCTCACTGTTAACTACTGTATACTTTTTAACATAAATGCTGTTCAACCTTAAAATATGTTAGTTCTGTATTCCCTTTTATTCCTGGATGCTTTCTAAATTATTTTCCTATAGGTGTTACAGTTGTTTGGATGCTCACTTCTATGATGATGAAACCATAACTGTAGTTCTGAAAGAGAATGTGGAACAAGAGGGGAAGGAGAGAGTCTTGGCTCAGCTGCCCTTATCTTCAGTATACACAGATGAGGACCAGGATAGGAAATTTATCTGGGATTCTACAGAAAGGTACTGAACAACTTAGAGCAAACCTGAAAGTGCAGAACTGAAAAGCAAATTAAGGAAATATTCTAATTGTGTACAGTTACTTGCCCTTTGTATGTGTGTAAGTATTTTAAAGACAAGCTCTTTTTGTGCCAGGGAGAGTAGGATGGGGAGATGGAAGCTTCCTAAACTGTTTTGTGGGTTTTGGGGATTGTTTTTGCTTTTTTGAGACCAATACTACCCATGTACCTGGCTGTCATGAAATGCAAGGATCAACTGAAGACACCCTGTAGAATCAGAAATTGTCATTGCTTTAAAAGATGCCAGCTTTTCTGGTCAGGATACTTCAGTTTATGGTGTTTTAGCCATATTTGGTTGTGTACTTCTGTCTTGTAATAAGGACACACAGATATTTCTTTGTCTTTCCCCTTGTAGTCACCCTTGGAAACACTGTCAGCTTACCCTTGAAACATCAGAATTGATACCTCTGCATTGGCACAGGGAGAAGAGAGCACCTGGGGAAGTGAACACACATTCACAATGGCCAGTGTAGTTCAAGCAGTGAATCCAGTCTTTTAGTTGTTTTGTCTCCCTTGCTTTTACTTTTCTCTCCATATTCTTCTCTGGTGATTTGCTTAAGATACATTTCTGCCTCAAAATAAAGATCCATGCTGACCTGTTAATATTTTTTTTAAACCACAAAGATAGTGTGTATTGAAGAATGAACTGAAAATATTAAGAGCAAGTTCAAACTAATCCAGGCTGCTGTAATAGTCAGGGATTATCTTCACAGACTCCCTGGGAGTGGGAGTGAACTGTAGTGATGTACGTTTGAAAGGTCATGGAGGCCCAACTTCTGTGTAAGGAGAGGCATTGCATCCAGGACTGTGTTCAGAAACAGCTCATCTTGGAGAGGAGAGGTTTGAAAGAAAGCCACCCTCATCCTCCTGCTTTAGCTGTTTCTTGTGGGAAGATCAGACTTAACAGTTCCCTTCTGGTAATGTGTTTGTCTCAGTTGAAATGTGCTGTGTCTCCACAGTTGGGTCCCCCACTCTAGAGTATCTGATAAACCATTATGATGGTTTTGAATGCTCATCTTGTTGCATGTGATATGATGGAACTTAGACATAAGAAACTGGAGGTTTTTCTTAGAACTGCAGTTGTTTCTTATGTACTGGCTTTGTTTTTTTATCTTGCTGTGTACAGGCTGGATGAGCGGAGTGGTGAGATACCCACATGTACTGTCGTCTTAGAGAATCAGTGGAGAGTGCTGGAGAATATGAAAGCTCAGTATGTTTCTGTAAATGGCATTAGGAAAGTTTCTTGTGTGGTAAGTGCAGTATCGTTGAACAAGCCTGTAAGCTGTTAAAGAATATGTGCTATGACTGAAGAGAGTGGTAATCTAAGAGTTATCAAAACTTTTTATTTTTTTTAAACAAATAGATTGTTTTCTCATGATCTTCAATAACTGTCAGGACACATTCATATCTGTCTCACAGAACAACATGGAAAAACTTCAGGAGAAGTTAATAAATTTGCTTGCTTTACATTTCAGCCTGTAGAGCAGTAAAAAGTTGCTAATTCCTTGGATACCTCTGTTTCAAAGATAAAGGCTATTTTCAAAGCTATTGGCTGACAATTAAGATGGTATTGGTGCTTTTACTTATTTATTTATTAACAGAAACTTCTTAATGTCTCTGTAGCTAAGTTCAAATCTCCGCCATGTGAGGGTGTTTGAGATGGATGTAGAGGATGATGGGGAAGTTGAGGAAGAAGAGGAGGAAGAAACAACTCAGATTGCAGCTGGGGAACCTTATGAGCTAAATCAGCCTGCAGAAAACCAGGACAATATGTGTGGTGCTTCTGCTGAAGAACTACCTGATGAAGCTGAAGAACATGAAACCGGTCTGGATACTTGACATGGGCTTTGGTAATAATAAAAGGACAAGACTGAACTGTAAATATTTTTTTAATGGCACAAAGAAATTGTGTATTGAAGAATGAACAGAAAATATTTATAACAAGTTCAAACTCATCCTGGCTGCTGTGATAGGCAGGGACCTTATTCATACAGTGCCTGTCTTTGGGGGTGAACTGGAGTAATAAGTTTGAAAGATCATCTGACTAGTTAGAAAATAATCTAACTTCAGGCTGCTGAGAGGATGGATCCTGTACCTCCTGAAGCAGCTGAGTCAAGTCAGAATTCTGTATTGTTTCTCGGCTAAGACTGTGTTCTAGGGAACCTTTATTGACCCTGTTTTGTCTGGCATGTTTTGGTGTCAGCTAAAATTCTTTGAAAGCTTTTCTTTTTGCCATTTTTATAGGTGAGGAGAAAAAGAAATATCAGCTGATGTTTTTGTAGTTAGCCTGTTCAGTCCCAAATACTGTTATAAAATAAACTTGTACATGAAAAGAAAAAAACTTGGGACCTAATCTTTGCTTCTCATACTTTGTGTTCTAGTAATGGGAATGGAAGCTTCCTGTAGAACTGAAATCTAAGATTGCAAATCAGCATAAGACCAGTTGGACAACAAAATTTAGCAATCGTCACTTAAATACATGGTTTTGAAAGCTCTTTGATAACATCAGTCCTCAGTAACAGCATTTCAGGCTATCTTGAGACCTCAGCATGGCACTTGTCTGTGTGTGCATGATTTGTCAAATGGTGGCATGTCTCAGCCTGTCTGTGAGTTTGTTCCTGAAAGTCTGTCCTCTCAATCTGGAATTTTTTGTGATGTAAAATTACAATAGAGTATATTTTTTTATTCTGATGTGGCCTTATATGTCACGCATAGCCCCCAGCATAATCGTGTTGCTTGCAATTTATATATTGCGGTAGGCACGATGTAGGGCTAAGCAGTAGAGGCTAGAAACAGTGTTTAGAAATCTAAAACTTGTTCTTCTTACCTACTAGCTGTCATTCTTAGCTGACTTAAAACTCAGCTCTTTGAATGAATGGTGTTGCTAAATCATTATCTTCCTTCAGAACAGTGAGTGTGCCTTGTGTTTGAGGAGAGGACCAAGTCTTATGCATGTGCTCTATTCTGTACTTATTACGTGCACCTTTCTAGTCCAGCCTTGGATAAACCTGAGTCAATGGGAATTTTGTGCCTGGCTTGGATAAATACATGTGGACGTTCTGCATTTCACAGTGACACGATACAAAAGCACCAGTTTGGGTCAGTGCTTTGAATGTGTTGCTGACTCCATCTCTCAAGCTTTTTTAAATTTTATTTTGTTGCCAGATTTCTGTAATAATAAATATGTCGGTAATGTGTTAATGCATCTGTTTTCAAAAGGATGATAAGGAGTTCATCTAGAAGTGTTGCAGGATTTTGGTGGTGTCTGGGTGGGAGTTGGCCTCACTTGACATTTTGATCTCTTCATCATCTCTTTTTTTTTATACTAACTGAAGGCTCACTCTTTTTCTATGGGGAGTTGTCATAATTTCTTGACAGTTTTGTAGTCAAAAAAAATTGTATTCTCAGCAAATCTGCACCCAGTCCACTCTGTAATACAAGTCTTTAGGTCTCTAATGTCTACCTGTTTTGTATTTGATGTTGCTATTTTGGTTTTTTTTTTAAATCTCAGGGCACTTTTATTTTCTGCTCTTTACTTTCTGTAATGGCTTTTGCAGACCTTTTTTCTATGCCTTTTCTGCCTGATCTCTGACTTGAAAGCTTGCCACATTGCTGAGTTTGTGCTTCAGTCTCTCACCAGCTGGTGCTGTTTTGCTTCAGAACCTGGACATGAACTGGTACCATTGCCTCCCACTTATATGGATTTCATGGCACATTTGTACCTTCCTTCATAAACAGCCACTTGAGCTGCTCAAAAAGACAGGAGATGGACGTAGAGAAACAGTGAACAAAAGCATCCTTTATTATTATGATAACTGTTCTTTTTTGCAGAAGGGAGAGGGGATGTGTAGTTTTGTAACAACGCCTACAGTTGCTCCTAATGCTGCTTGACTTTGAAGAACCTACTTAAACAAAAGCCTTAAGCCCATATGTAAACCTTGACAGAATGGAAGAGCCATCTCTGTAAGCACTAAAGTTCCTTAGTAAGTTTGTGGTGTGTGTTTAGTATCTGTAGTCAGAATTGGTTCATGTGTCCTGTTACCTACTACAGTAACATCTGAGAAGATCTTTCCTGCTACCTTGAACTAGCTGTGTCTCTTGGACCTGATCTAATTTCTTGCTTCACAAGCTGGTTAAGGGGAAGAGTTGGCTTAGCTTGTGCCATGGAGCAGTGATAGCGGTCTAAGAGCCCATATTGGAGAGGGGAAGGAAGACTTCACCATGGTTCACTTTAAAATTATAAAGTAGTAAGAAGACTGCATATGAATGAGGAGAGAGGGTGAAAGGAATTGTCACAGGGTGAGTCTCAAAATGACTTAGGGATCTCTAGGGGGAATGCCTTGGGAAGGAATTAAAAAAAAAAAAAAACCAAACCAAAACAACATACCACCTCTGGAAGCTGAAGAGAAGAAATGCCACTTGTAGGTGAATGCATTTAACTGTGCCTTTAGCTTAAGTTTTGTTGCTAGGAAATCAGCCTGTAGACCATTGGTGCCAGCAAAGTCCAGAGTTGAAGGAAGTTACAAAGGGTTATAAATGTTGTGTGCTGTTCAGCAATTTTCCTGCAAGGGGAGTTAAGGCTTCTTCTCCCAGCTGGCACTGTTACAGCTCTGTGGGCAATTCTGTAATTATGTGATCATGCCTGCTCCTGGTTTTGTGCAATTTTCACATTTAACCTAGAGGATAAAGCAAAGAATCTAGTCAGGTTTAGTTCTTACAGCTTTCCCCAGGAGCCCTACCTCCTAGAGTGAGCCTGTTCTTGCTGAGAACCTCATAGCTGGTGTCCCTTTTTCTCTGTGTTGTCACAAGGAGTCCTAGCCAGACCTCCTGTATTCAGGAGTCTTTATCACCTGAATTTTGCACAGACTACTTGGGTATGCACGTCCATGTGCTTTGTGAGTGTGTGGATATGAGGGTGTGAGTGAATGAAATCAGTTTTATTTTAAAATGAAATCGCCCTCCCTTCTTACACTGCCTGGCTTTATTGTTTGCTATGCTACTGCTGCAGGGTTGATTACATAAGAAATAACGTCAAAAAGAATGGATGGATGTAGCCAGTTTTTTTAAAAGTTGAAAGGAGGGACCTGTCTAAAGAGAGTATGAAGGGAAGGTGGAGAGCAAGAACTGAATGCAAAGAGGTTTAGCAATGTATGCGATGAGATAATTTTAGCAGTGTATCCGTTGCCAGGTCCCTGGAGGTGTTCAAGACCAGGTTAGATGGCACCCTGAGCAACCTGATCTAGGGAGTGGTATCCCTGCCTATGGCAAGGGTGTTGGAACCAGATAATCTTTAAGATCCTAAAAGTAAACCTAAAAGCAAATTGCTCAGGGCGAAATTTGGTTATCCCTGTGAAATGTCATTGGAGGTTCCTGAACATAAAAGCAGAATTTGTCATTACATTCCTACTAGGTTCATGACAACAGTTAGTTCCCGTCTACATCTTGGTCTGATTTCTCACCAGAACTTATGACGTACATTGACCCTGCTTGACCACAGTATGTCCAATGGTACCATGACTTAGATAAATGTGGATAAAAAAGAGTTTCTCATACTTGGTAACAATGTCCAGACTGCAGTAAGTAAATAAATAAAGATACAAACCAGCAAGGCTGAGTTCTTCATATGAATTTCAGAAGACACTGATGTTCCTAAAGTGGTGCCCTAGAAGTGATAGGTGAGCAAGGCTTTCAGTTTCCCAACTACGTGTTTGGCTTCTACCTCCGAGTTGAAGTGTTCTACCTCCATGTTCCGAGTTGAAGCTCCCTGCTTGGTAGGTAAGTCTGAAGGTTGAACTCTGCCTTCTAATAAAAGCAGACCTGTCAAATGTCAAATAATGGATGTCAGATCCACTGATAAAGTTGCAGTCTGTATTTTCAAGGCATTTGAAGGGACTGAACGTTTAGAGAAAGTAGGATCTGATGGCTTGCTCAGGAGGAATGACTCTGGGAGTGTGTTTGACTTGGTTTTCAGGGAGGCTGGAGGAGAGTGAAGAGACACACTGTCCCCAGTTTCCTGTCTTACCAGTGTATTTTATCTTTCTAGATTACTGATATTTCCTTGACCTGAGGTTTGATTGCTCCCTATTGAGTGAAGGAACAACCTTATCTGTCATGGTTGGCCGTACTGACATTTCACTGGCACAATCTCAGCTCTAGCCAAAGTCCTGTGCCACCCTGTCCTTAACCCAGCAAAACTGATCCAAGGTTAGCCTTTGATTCTAAAGTCCTGAGTGAAGGAGTTCTCCCAACAAGGGGAGACTGCTTCTCTCCTCCCTGAATAGCTACAAAAGCAAACCTTAGAAGATGTCAGTGAACATCCTCATCTGAGTCACTTCATAACATTAACAGGAGAGATCTGTGTGTCTTTACATTTCAGTAAAAGTCAAAGAGGAGTAGTAAACAAATACAAGAAAAATGTTTACAGTTTGTTGAAATGCATTAGCAAAAGTATCAGTTACGTATTTTGTAGAACAAATCTATCAGGAACTCTATTGCAAAAGCTGTCTTTTAAAGTGGAGCTGTGCCAAAGTCTTTGTAGCCATGTTGGACTTGGGTTGTCTCAAAGTGAACCAAGACAGAACTTCAAAGCAAGTGCATTCCTGCTAATTGGAGTAGGGTGTCCCAAACAAATGTGGGTGAAATTTACACCTTCCATTTTCCCACAATGTTTATTGACTAACTTCTTTTCTTTCTGTGTCACAATAGGAGACTCAGATTTAAGGTTCTGTAACAAACCCAAACTTCTCGTTCAGTTTTTCTGCTTGCAGTATAGATTACAATACTTTTTATTCCATAACATCCCTCAGGCAAGCAACATGCATGTACTCATGGCAACAGTACATGCAGCTCAGTCGTCATCTGCCTTGAATATGTAATCTGAGTTGAATTTGACTTCCTAAGGTGGAATTCTCCAATGTGCAGTGAGCCACTTTCAGTGAAAACCAGCAGCGCTAGTTCATTTTGCTGTGGTGGCATCCCCTCTCTGCTACACCAAGGATACACAAGGAGTATTGTAAGTGGGAAGAATAGTTCTCAGTGCAGTCAGATCTGGCTGGAAGTGGCATTTCTTGCTCGTTAGCTCATATTCAAGTAGTGCAAGGTGAAGTCTGTTTAAATTGAACAGTTTGTATCCTTCAGTCAATGTTTCTCTTGTTCATCTGTTGTTCACCATGCACAGTGTGGGGCTGAGTTCTGATTCATGGGTGGGACTTGGCTGTATCTGTGGGTGAAGTGCTGTGCTCTGCCCTGTGGCTCCAGAGCTGTGCTACTGACAAGCTGAACTCACAGGGGAGCTCTTGGATCCTCAGGCTGTTCCCGAGTGGAATATTTTCTTCGTGTGAAAAGCTGCAGATCACTCCTAGTAAGTCAAGTAGCATCTGCATCTTGCATACATTGAAAATACTTTTAAGAGAAACCTGTCTTCGGTGCTCTCAATTCTCTCTCAGACTGGGATCTTTCAACAGTTTGAGACTGGACACCTACTTCCCTTTGTGCACAGTTTGTGCCTTGGGGAGATAACCAAAGTTTGTGTTCAAGTGACAGTGTTTTATAACAAACTGTTGAGTTTACATAAGAGAATGGTTTAAATCTGGAAACTGTTCTTGCCTCTCTTCCAAAGGACTCCAACGAAAACATTCACATTCAGACTGAGTCAGCTTGACTTTTGCAATATCAGCACTTGAAGGGTGTTCTGCAAGGTCATGCCCTGATTTGAATATTATCAGTTATGGCATTATTTTTTGTTACATTTTGATGCCATGTGAACATTTTGAACAACTTAGGATGAATCATAGAATGGTTTGTGTCGGAAGGGACCTCAAAGATCAGCCAGTTCTAACTCCTCTGCCATGGGCAGGGACATCTTCCACTAGACCAGGTAAATGAGAGCAACTTAACTTCATGGAGCTGTGGGAGGGGAGGGGTTGGCGAAGGGGGTTTTTTAAGTGCGTAATTTGTTGCTTTCTGGCTTGGTTTCTTTTTTTAACCACAAATCAGTTTTTATTGGCCATTATAGTATCATTTGTGATCTAGGTTTATGGATTTATAGTATGTGTGTTTTATCAGGTGGTTTTCTGACTTCAGTTTCGAACCTGTTATAAGGGAGGTGAGGAAGTTCAAAGCTTTAACAATCCTTAGAAGGTATTTGGGGGACATTTTATAGCAAACTGCTGTGACTATCTCATAAATTAAGCATGACTGGACTGAGGCAGGAGTTGAGCAAGAGACTTCTAGGTGCTACACAGAAGACCACTGGTGTTTTAAGGGGATAGCACATTTCCCCTGAGTCCTCACTTAAGGCTCCTCACTTTGCCTTGGCAACTATGTTATTTTTCCAAGCGCTTCATTATTGACCCCTTGGTTATTACCATCACTTCTGGAATGGATTTTCTAACTGTTCCTTAGCTGATCTATTGCAAAGTCAGTATTACTTATTCCAGTTTCTATCCAGCATAAGCTGATCCAGGTATCTTTGCTCACAAGAATTTTTCTGCTACCTGTGCTTGAAGAGTAGCAGTAAACAATTGCTTAGTTTAGATTCTCAAGAGAATGTCAGACTTGGCAGCAAAATAAAGCTTCATCATAGTATGATGTCTCTAAGGTGTCAGCACTGGGAAATGATGTAGTGATGTCTGTTGAGGTTGTTTCCTGAAGCTCCCTCTCCCGAGAGAGTTTTATCAATCTCTGCCAAATACAGTTTGGCAGTGTTACTGGAGTTACTAGCTGTGTGTGTCAGCAGTCAACAGTGCAGGAACACCTCACCACTGCGACACAAAGTATGATTATCAGTTTTGCAGGATGAGAAGAACTGTGTTAGGACATGCATCACACCACACTTTACCTTCCTTATCTTTTATTCTTCCAGGTGCTGCTTTGATATGGCAGATTTTCTACCGTGAAAGTCTGCTTTTCAAACCAACTCTTAATATGAGGTGGGGATTGGCCTTCTCTGAGGGGCTGGGATTTGCCCATGGGGAAACAGCTGTGGTGGAAATCCTGTGCTGGTTTCTGCAGTCAGAGCACTGGATTGCTGTTGTCTGTCAAATCTTTGGAGGCTGCTTCCACTGTGTAGATCTTAATCTTCTTATTCCTTTGGCAAGATTCATAGTTACTTACCAAAGTCATAGAATCACAGAATGATTTGGGCTGGAAGGGACCATAAAGATCATTAGTTCCAACGTCCCTGCTGTGAGCAGGGGTACCCAACCTGGCTTTGAATACTTCCAGGGATGGGGCATCGACAACTTCTCTGGACAACCTGTTCCAGTGCCTTACAGTAAAGAACTTCTTAATGATCCTTAGTACCACACATCATGACTGTTAATGCATTAGATCATGGCCTGTGATTTTTGGTTTGTTTGTTTTATAGAAGGAAGACCTTTCATTCATTTAAGTTCTCAGTACTCCTCCTACATATTTAAAACCCCTCAGAAAATATGGGGCTGATGTAAGGTGCTGTAGCTTCATGATGGCTGGAGGTCTGTTTTGAGATGTGAGGGAATTATTATATGAGTATTAGTCATTTATAGCCAGCAAAAGTTCAGACACTGACTTGAAAAAAATACTGAGTCTCAGAGCTGCATAGGTGACTCTTGTTTCAAATTTGTTCACTAGTTCTGTAGAGAATGGAGAAAATGTCATATGACAAAAATAAATAAGGAGTGCTTTTGTAATCTAACAGATTCCTTAGTTAACTTAAACTTTTTGTTACAGGTAAAATTCAGTTCTGATTTTTTTCTGCATACTCCATACTCCTGTTCTCCAATATTAACCCATGTAATAGTAAGAACATGTTTATATACTGGCGTGCTTGACAAAACTCTTAATTAATGTTTAATTTTAAATATTTTCAATTCTATAATAGATGATTTTGAGGGAGCTGAATGTTAAGGTGAGTGAGACTGCATTTTTGTTTTCAAAGGACTTCCTATTAGATCAGAATTGTGGGTTATTTTAGGTATAATTATTTCCAGGTTTATGGAAGTGTTTAAAATAAAATGGGAAATATTTGATAGTGGCAGTTAGACTAAGCAGGGGAAAAACAAAGAGGCTTTTTCATTATGGTAGGCTTTCCAAGTATTATTTAAAAGTATTTTTCCAGAGTTGAGAAATTCTCTAAAAATAGTTTTGTTTTGTTAAAGCAGCAAATAATTTGGAAGCATTAAGAGGAATAGATAAGTGAGACCATCCCTGAGAAATTTAAGTAAATACAAAGTCTCTTCTCCTACACACACGTTATCTAAATTATGGTGAAAGAGTTTTTGTTCCGAGTGTTGCCATCCTCCCAGTGCCTTTCATTTCTGATTGCAGTTCTTGATTATGGGATTGCTTTTAGACACTTACTGGAGTAAATATGTAAGGGAGGCACTATTTTTGTTACACATTGCTGGAAGTTGCTTCACTGTTGAATGGAATTTACCTAGTGTTTCTCAGTCATATAAACATTTGGACAAATATTCATAGTTTTGAATAACTCAAAATCATTTAGCTAATAGAAGAAAAATTTTTTACCAGAAGAAGTTGATTGTTTCCCAGAAGCTTGCAGCAAGGAATGTTACAGATCTCTGAAACACAGCATTGGAGTTTCATGATCATCACTTGTGCTGCAGAGGCCTCCTGGAGAAGAAAATGAGTAAACAAAGTCCTTTTTGTCCTTTAGTCCTTTGGACTGTAAGGTTTTTTGAGTTTCAGGAGGAGGAGTAACTGCATGTTCCTTTCCCATCATGTATTTTTGTTTTTGAAGGTGTCATTATTTCATAAAATATAAACCACAGGCCACAGTGAAGACAAGATAAATGGAAAAACTGGTTTTTTTTAATCAGGAAAATTCCATTTGACTCAGTATTGAGACAGGAAAGGGAAAAGAAAAAAATCCCATATGTATGTATCAAATATGTACCAAATATTCACTTTTATTGAAGAACTAAACCCAGATTTGTCACTTGGGGAAAAAGAAAGTACTGAAATAGTCTTGTTTTGCTTTTCCTTTAGCTAACAAAATATTTTTTGTACTGTCTGTACGGTACCAAACATCTGCCAGATAAATGATCAGACACAAGGCAGGGTGCCTATCAGTTCATATTTTCTACATATTCCCATAATTTTTAACAGTGCTGTTTTTCTCATGACAGGAGTTTTCTGAGTGCTCTTGATGGAGGGAAAATATTTGGTAGATCCTGGCTGAGAGGTTGTTTCTACTACCATGGGTGGAATATAAAGAAGTCCCCATTTGGGAGTGGATAAAAAAATCCAAAAGTGTCAGTCATCAGTAATTTGGGCAGAGCATGGAGAGTGGGAGGTGAGTGTGAGAGGAAATGGGAGAGACGTAGGTGGAGGCAATATTGGGCAAAGCTGATGACGTGGGACCTTTGCCCTGACAATGGGAGCCAGTGAAGACCTCTGGAGCAGCCCCAGCTTGGCAGATGCAAGAAGACACGTTGTGTCAGAGCAATGTGGTTTTGCCATGGAGAGAGCTACTTCTTTTTCTGGTTTATTTCCACAATAAAAAATGACAAAAAAAAAAAAAAAAAAAAAAAAAAAAAAAAAAAAAGTAAAAGAAAGAAGTAATTTCCTTTAGCAGACTTCCATCAAGTAGGACGTCCAAACACATTTCTGTTCTTATCAATGTTGACAATTTTATCGGCCATTCTGCAGAATTTCTTTAACTAACAGAATGTGTCAGCCCTTGCTAAGGTGCACCTTTTGCTATATAGGAGTGGTAGGCACATTAAAGTAGTATAAAGTTGCCCTACATCTAAAAATAGAAGTTCCTGGCAGAACACAAATGGAAATCTGCGTCATACATTTTTATTTGAACAAAATTAACTGTAAATCAGATATGGACATAAGAAAGGATTTGTCTTAAAACTAACACAGGGTTTCTGTTTGCAGGAATGAACCTGTAAATCATGTCTGGACATAATGAAAGGTTTATTTTCAAAGCTTTGTAGGCAAATGTTGATAATACTAATGCAATGCCAAGTATGCAATGCCTCTTAAAAAATCTAGCTGAAGTTTCTTCTCTATGTGGAAAAATGTGAATTAAAATACAGCACCCCTTGTTGGTGACTCCCAATACCTGCCTAGTACTGCATCTGCATGTTAATAAGGCCATATCTTATTAGCTTAGCTGAGTATCTCAAAAAGTTCACACAGGCAAGTGGGGCTGTGCTTTGAAAAGTCCTGTCCTGTAACACTTAAAGAAGCAAATCTGGACAGTGGCCCTTGTAGTACAAGCAGTGACTTAGTCTGGCTTTGTGTCACTCCATTAAATGCTTAAGGGCCAGGTTAAATGCCTAAATTCCTTTAGAAATCTGGACCAGTGTGTAAGGAGCTACAAACAAGATATGGCATAGCGCTGGAAGTGTTTGGATTTATAAGAATAAGCTACTGGCTGGTGAGTGCCTGCACACACACACACACACACTGGTTATAGCACAGGTGCAGCAGCCACCCTGCAGTGACAGCACAATGGCACCATTGATGAGGGCATGCTCAGGGGGCATCTTTTGTGAAATGCTGGGTGTGTGCTGTAAATCCACACCTTACCTCAGTTTACAGCAGCTTATTTTGTAGTCATGTCTTCATATCTTTCTGTCAAATAGAATTTTTTTTTGGTAAAAGAACAACCCAAATTCTCTTTAATGTAATTCTGATGGACACACAGAGAATATGTGCAGAAAACAAATGTTCCAGTTTTGTTGGATTATATAAATTTACATTAGTTTTAGTCATCCCTGGATTCACCAGGACTAGCTGGATGGTTCATGTGGCTTCCTGGGTTCTGCACACCAGGAAGGCACCTCTGAAAATCTGGCTTCTCTCACGAAAGATTTCCTGTTAATGGGACAGAAGTATTTTGGGCACATGCTGCAATTGTTCTGAGCACATCTGAAATATATGTGGACCTGAGGCATCCTCACAACAGGTTGGTGCAGATTTTGGTGAGAGGCTTGATTTTAATTTTTATTGCCTCTGGATAAAAAACAAACAAACAAACGCTGACCTTCAACCTGCTTGCAGTGACTGTGCACGCGTTGTAGGGCTGATCTGTATACGCAGAGTGGCCATTTGTCAAGGCTTTCTGGGTACGTGATAGCTCCATTGCAGCAGCAGTTACCTAACATCCAGAAAACACAGAAAAATGGCAAACAAAGTACCTACAGGGGAAGAACAGGGTCTGTGTGGGCAGAAAGACTCGGAAGTTTGGTGACTACTTCCTGTCTGCTGGATAATTTGCATTTTTAGTATATAAAGCAGTACAATTGTTTTAAAGGTTCGGATGTTTGGCCTATTCATTGCTTTCTCAAAGCCAAACTTTAACTTTGTACCGAGGGACAGAAACCATGGAAGGCTTTTGATACTGTCCTTAATGTTATTTCTGTTTCAGCTGAAGACAATATTTGTGACTTTAGATTTCTGATTAAACCTGTACTTTTCCATTTCTGATTATTTGTGATGTGATACTACAGGAATGTTACCATGCCTTCTTGGCTGGTCCTCCAGTTGTTAAACCCAGCTAGGAATGGGATGGTTAAGAGTGTTGGAGCCCAGCTGGAGAAGAAAGACAGAAACATTTTTCTCTTTGGGTAATTGCAGTTGTTTAAGAAGAAGCCTGAAATCCACCATCTTACATGAAACAGGAGGGGTAGGAAAAAGCAGAATTATATTGTGAAGTTTGATTTCAGAAATGTTCTGTGGGATTCTTGTATTTTCTGAAGAGACTAGGAGCTGTGGGAGCATGTGACTGGACTGAATATGGGCCATAAGAAGCCAGGTCTACCCATTACTTTTATGATGTATTTTGACTACACAGAATTGCTTTTCCTTTATTCCCTGTTTGTTTGGGTTACACTTTCTGAGCCTGCCTTCACTGTGTATATTTACCACCCTACATTCAAGATGATCTCTTCCTAGTAGTTGCTTAAATGTCAGTTTCTAAGAATATTCCACCTATCCAAATTGTTTGCAATAATAAGAGCAGAGAGCAAATGCATAAAATGAGAACACAGATTAGGGGGATTTGTTTTTAAATTAAACAAGTGGGAAATATTTACGGGATTCATTGTTCTCTAACTGTAAAAGCTGCTGCTGAATTCCTGTTTGTCTTCATCTTCTATAAACATTTATTTCTGGGAGCCTTCAAGCAGTGTTCTTCTTTAATGTGCATTTCAAATGCCAGTGTCTTCTGCTTAATGACCTGCCCGAGGCCTAGTTACACTCTCTCCTTTTTCTAATCATCATGCTTGGGAGTATTCTGATACAAGGGCATGCAGGTCATGTAATCTTGTCCCATGTGTCAGTAATCTTGTCCCATGCTTTGACCATTTGGAGTTTATCCTCAAAGTCATTTGGGGAAATGTACTTTGCTCACCAGGAACTTAATGTGGCCTATTTCCAGCTGTAACTGTCCTCACCTGTGCTGTCTGAAATGCCATGGCTGCATTATCGGCACTTCAGAAATACAGGTGTAGTCCTCCCTCAGAGCTGGAGCTAAAATGATCCCTCAGTATCAAACCTATCATGTTCAGTGGCAGTGGTAGTTCTGATGCATTGATGATGTTCTGAAGGGCAATATTTATAGGGAGTGATCAATATATTTCATCAGACAACCAGATATAGCTGGGGAAAAAAGCAGAATTGCTTTAAGAAAGAAAAGTCCTTCTTCAGCCTCTGAAAGTTTGTTACAGCAATAGACTGGCTGAAAAAACCCAAAATATTGCTTCTCTCTAAAAACCCATTTATGTCATGCTTTGAAAAAGGTTAGTGATCTTCTTCTGAGGACATTATCACCTGAGGACATTATCACCTGAGGACTATAATCTCCACTCAAATAATTGCTCTAACTGAAAGTGGAACTTGTCTGAATTAATCATACTAAGAGGGGAGAAGGTTTTTACCTCTATATGGATTCAAATGAAAAATCAGAGTTGTTGTGAATGTTTCATTAGCATCATGTTCCCTAAATTTGTGTCTGATTCAGTTATTTGGTTGCTGTTTCAAGATGCTTTTCAGAAGATGCCTGAAAGAACTTGAAGAAAAGTAGTGTGTTGTGTGCTAGCACGGATGGTGGGCTGTGGGAGTCCAGAGGTGAGAACACAGGTCCTGCTTCTTTCCTCTCTCTCACCTGCACAGGGATCCGCATTCTAAGCCATGGCATGAGGGCTGCTCTTTTTTTTGGGGAGTTATTGCTGTGTTTCCACAGTCTGTGTGAGCAGTGCTACCTTGGAGTTAGGTGCTAGTCAGGTGCAAAGAAAGAGAAGGACAAGCCAGTTTTTGGGTTGCAGAAATCCTACTGGGCTGTGGCTCTTTCTTTCTTCTGATCTCATTCACTTTATGTTGCTGCTGTAGCCAGAGCAATAAAGCACCCTTCAGCTGCAGCTCTTTGCTGCCCCCCCCCCCCCCCCAAAAAAAAAAATATTGGGAAAATAATGCTGGACTTTCCTGCCAAGATTAGTGGATAGTGTATGCTGAAAGATAGTTAGGACCAAAGCAAACGGGAAACTTGCAGCTAAATATTGGTTAGACACCCACCATGGTACCAGAATAAAACTGAATATTGGACTCACTATGTAAACTCATCCAGTACAAATCTCTGACTGTACTGAAATGCGATGTTTGGGGTGGATTAATGACTCCCTCTGTTAGAAGTTCCTAAATTAAAAATATGAGCAGCCAGCTTTTCTATGATCAGGAAACCAGGAAATACAGGCTAATTGCCAGAACTGTTTCAATGGGAAAAATTTGGTTGCC
The DNA here is from genome assembly GCA_038380795.1 of Pyrocephalus nanus. Classification (NCBI taxonomy): domain Eukaryota; kingdom Metazoa; phylum Chordata; class Aves; order Passeriformes; family Tyrannidae; genus Pyrocephalus; species Pyrocephalus nanus. Next base: position 55,440,618 of record CM076264.1, on the reverse strand, counting down.
CATCAGTCTAATAACTTTACTTTTTAAAATAATTTCAAGATCTGTCTTAATTACTTTCTAAACTTTTCAGGTTACTTTATTTATTAATTTAGTCATCTTCTATATAAATATAATTCAAAATAAGTGAACTAAAGAAGCTGACAGAAACAATAGAGGACCTCAGCCTCCTTGTAAGGCTTGCTTTGAAAATATCTAATAATTAAAGATGAGCGAGTGACTTTTAATTGCTCATTTATGATGCCTCTTCTGGATCTGCTTTTTCCTGTGAAGCTTCATTTGGACCTAAATGAATTAGGTGACTAATTAAAGGAAGGTCTTTGATTTGAGATCAGGAAAGCATGTTTGCATGGAGGCTACACCCTCTTTTTTATCTGACAGCATCCTTGAACATTAGCAGAATATAATAATTAATTAGGTGTGTCAAGTTACGAGTTGATTCATCTTCTTTAAGTGGTCCCAGAGGAAAGGGTGGACGATGACTGTTTTCCAGAGGAGGCTGAAGACAGCAAGATGCTTAATGTATCCTCAATTCCTGGTGCTTCCTCAGAATACAAAACTGCTAATATTTAAGTTCTTGAGCTCTGCAATATTCCTGAAGTGCAGACACAAAATAAAAGTTAGTATTCTGAGCAGAAACACAGCATGTGCATGAAAGTAATGTTAGCTGTATTGGGGAAAGTAGTCCAAAATCAGTTCATTTTATAAAGATAAAAACAAAATCTTTGGCATGCTGGTCACTGCAGCACTTGCATCCCTTCCATGTGTTTTGTACAGTTTACTGTGTGTTTCAGCAATGTAAACACGTGGTTCCTCCTGAGGGGCCTGATAAAAGTAATGTGTTCACTTTTGAATATGGAGCCCCAAACACCACAGGCTTTATGAATTATTTGTTTGGGGAGGGGGGGGGGAATTTCCAAAGTAGCTAACTACTGTTGATCCAGTGTTGAATTCATGATTGAAGCTATCAATGTTTTTTAGCTCTGATTTTGGATTGCAATCCACCTATGTGTGGGTGCAAGTGCATCCTGTAAAGAAATTGCTATTAATTATAAAGAAGACTGAAAATACAAAGTCATGTCTATGGTTCCCTGGATTGTGAATAGCATTCAGAAGTGGCTAGCCTTTCTTAGGACGTATTAGCAACTTTTTGGTACACGTCAAGTGGACATCCCTAGCACAAAACTTTGTCTGGGGTCCTGTGGCTGGGCCAGTCCTTCACGGTGCACACCTGATGTGATGTCAGCAGCTCTGGTATTAGAGAAAGAGTAGGAGCTGCAAGTGTGTAGAAGGGATGATGGCAAACTCCTACCTACAAGGCAGAGGAGCTTTGTTTCTTAAGAACAGTGTTCTGCTAATAGGAATGAACAAATCAGAATAATTATTTTTCTGAGTTCTCAGTCTGAAGTAACTTGACTAAAATGAGGGATGTGACAGGAAGAAAATTGAATTAGGAATGTGTACTACTAGTTTCTATTTGCTTTATTTGCTTTTACAAGGACTTTGATGCTAGAAATAAACACCCCAACCCACATGTTTCCCTTGAAGGAAAATTACTTTTTAAATTTTTTTTTAATGAAAACTTCCACAGTATCATCATAATTTAATGAATAAATAAGTAAAACCTTAAAAACTTCATCACTGGAAGAAGATGGTTATACATGGAAAAAAATCACAGATACTTTTATTGGTGTTTTGAATCTGTAACAGCTGTAAAATGAGCAAATGGTGTAGGATGAAGCCATGTGTCTAGGGTATCAGAACTGCTGCCATTAAATGAGCAGATCAGACCCCAGAAGTGAAGCCAAGTCCAACAATATCCTCTACATGAGGTCAGGGTTCAGTTTTCAGATAATTCAGTGTGATGATAAGGCATAGGCACTACTTCTCAGATATAAAGCAGAGACAGGATGACTTCTAGCGAGTTTCTTCCTGCTCCCAAAGCAAAACTATCAACTTCTTTATCTTATTTTTAAAATGTTAACCTCAAACACAGTGAGGGAACTCTGAAAGCTGGCATAAAAATAATTGTCAAGAAGCTTTGTCAGTATTAAGTCCATTTGTACCGAGAAGGTGCTACTAAATGAAAATTGTAATTCTAATGTTAATTGTAAAATGGAGGGAGGGGAAGATGGGACCCAACCTTCCCTCATCCTCTAACTTGCCTTAGAAGATTTCAGAACTTGTTCCACACTTGGCTGAGATGTTGCTGATGGAAAACTTGTGTTCCCAGCTCTAGGTAATGGGGTATGTCTGGGAACTCTTTCATCTAAGGAAGGCAAAAGCATCTGAGAAGGTATCCAGCTAAATATCAGCTGTGTTGTGTTCTACACTTGTGATACTTTTGTTTTCAGTCTCCTAGCCTCACCTGAAATCTTCCTATATAAATTTTGTTTTGTCTGGAAGATCACTTGGATTCTTGGTGTGATATCAATCATCTTCAGAGGCTGCAGACCCGGAAGAAATAAAAAAAAAGGGTATATTCAGACACCCCTGTGAGAGAGCCATGGTCAGGTGAGCGTGGGAAATGCAAGACCTCTGAGGCAGTTTTGGATCACAGCACAAAGGACAAGCTGGGGTAGACCAATAACAAATTCTTCTCCTGCAAGGGGCGAACAGGAGATTGACTCCCCATTGCTCTGGGGAAAACCCTAAGCTGCCACCTGAGGGGCTTTAGACAAGGAAAGGAGTTTCAAATACTGGGGTAAGTAGGGGAGGGACAGGAAAGTCCATGAAGATGAGGTGGGAAATACAACTTGGGATTTTACAGGATATTCTGTGATAATGAAAGCCTTCTTTGGGGGCACTGCATGATCCTCAGCCGGTTTTGGCAAAAACATATCAGTGCAGGTTAGTGAGTAAATACTTTTTATGGTTGCTGTAGGTTCAGTTTGGTTTTGTCCTTCCTGAAAGAGAACAATCTGGACATGCAGCTATCAAAATGTATTTCGCAAAAAATATTTGTGTATGTAGGCATACGTGTAGTAAAAAGAATTTGATTCACATCCACAAAAATACATTTTTTTTGTTGTGAATACTATTTACTTTACAGATATAAATTGAATATTCCAAGAATAACAGGAAAACTGGCTCCTCACATTATTATTGTGTGATCTTAAAATTTACTATTTTTCTTTCCTAAATGCAATTGAAATGTTTTTTGTTTTTTGTGTGTGGTGGTTTTTTTTGTTTTTGTTTTTGTTTTTGTTTTTTTAATCTGCAAATGAAACAGTTTTGTGTAATACTCACTCTCTTAAGCACAAATAGGGGTTATTGGAATACAGGTCTACAGTTGATTGTTATATTCCAAGGGGTCAGTCTTCATTTCTGATGTAAACTGATCGGAGAACAGGTTGTCACTGCATTGTAGCCCTGTCCTCCTTCCCCTGCACTGGCTATATGTTCTTACCCTGTAGCTAGATGCTCACAGCTGCTGAAGGCCAGACCAATAAGACAACCAACAAATTCATCAAGCTAATATCTCACTGTCCAGTTTGAGATGACCTCCTCTGAGCTCAACTTCATCCTTGTAAAAAACCAGTGGTTTAGAAGTGCTTTCCTACTCTGAAAACAGTATTTGCTACTGCACTAATGAAATTAATAATGAGATTTGATTATTTATACTTTTCTGTAATTTAATATTTTTCTAAGATTAAAACGATGTGAAAAGGCTTGTCTTCAGAAGTCAGGTGTCTGGCACTACCTCTCCTGGCAAAACAACTCCTGAAATATACTTAATGTGTTATATGACTTCCGTAAGCAGGCTAGACGAACCATTAGATAATATTGACAGTTCTTGTTTACAATTTCTCAAGTTCTGTGTTCTCACTTGCCGTAATGAGTGCTTGTATAATAAACAGCATTAAACTTGGGTTAAAATTCACCACTGGAACTCATAGATCAGAAAAGAATGTACTAAAAGATATAACTTTCTTGTAACAGACTGTAACTGCTTCTGGGCTAGGAGGTGGTTAATAACATGATATTAACTCTCATTCCTGCAGGCACTCCCATTCAAAACAAGTGTGCTGCTTTGAAATAGAAAGTAGCAGTGTATTTTGGACACAGAGAAAGGCTGAAAAGGCTCGTAAGTGCTGGATTGTATCCCAGGGCATGAAGAAAACATGGTGTACTGGGTGGCACAGACTCAATCACTCCTTCATCTCCTCCCTCTCCTCCAAGCTGGTCATGTTCTCTCTCCAGCTCTCCAATCTTAGCCCAACCTAGACCCTGTCCCTTGTGCACCCTGGTTGATTTGTCATCTCTTCTGCTCTCTTTAAGAATCTTATACCAGTCTCCCCAGGCAATCCCAGACGTCCCCCTTGAGCTCTATGAAAGTCACTACCCAAGCTCTTTGAGCTTCCTACCTGTAAACCTCTCCCCCTCCTCAGACACTCCTCTCCTTTCTGGGCCTCTCCTGTCTCTCATCAGCTCCCCAATATCTTTTTACCTTTCTGTTTGTTTAGCTGTTTTTTTGCAGTCTGGATAGGAACTGTAAAATCTTTCCCTCCCTCTCAAGCATAATTTCTTACCACAGTCTCCCCCTCCATTCAAGCCTTTCCTGTTTCCTGTCTCTGTCTCACTCTCTTTACCAGCCTTACCAGTACTCTTCAGATTTCTCTCCTTCCTTGCTCACCCTAGACAATTCATCAGTTTCTAATCTCCTTATCTAGCCAACCCCAATGACCAACCACGACTGCAACTCCTCACTATTAGATAATCGATTAATGCCAGACTCCAAATCTCTCCCAGTCGATTGTTTCTACACAACTTTGTTCAGGTTAAGTGGCACTCCTGGTGGTGGGCAGTGTCATGAGACCACCACAGACACTGGAGACCAGGCTTCCCCATTCCTATCTCCAGTGATGTTTCCACCTGCCTCCGCTCATGCCACCTTGGGCTGATGCAGGCTTTGCAATGCTGGAGCACAGAGTCTAAGAGCTGTGCTGAGATAAAGGCAGCTCAGATGACTGTACGTGTAAAATCCATTATTGCTTTTTTTTGGTAGTGTTTTTAAGAGCTGTTATGCAGTTTTGCTCCCTTTGTTAGTGCTTATGGTTCCTGTAAGCATAGCAATGCTCTCATCTCATGCAGACTGTACTTACACTATTGAGCTTCAAAAATAGGCTACGTTGGGTTCAAACATGATGACGAAAAGCTAGATGGAGCTGTCAGTAGAGACTTTGACACCTCTTTCAGAAGGACCAAGAGTTGCCTCTCAATGGGCATAGCTTCTTATTTTCATGCTCGTAACTCTCAAATCATGGCACTTGACAGCTATCTCTGTAGGTAACCTGTGGATGTGCTTCTCAAGGAATTATCTGAAAACATAAAAAGCCTGTAGTAGGAACTCATAAGTTAAAATACAGCCATGTTAAGCCTGCATGTGTAAAACTTATGCTGCTTCTTGTTTACTTGTCTTTGTCAGCTTACCATTTCTTAAATAATACACTATCAGGACATATTTTTTTCTACAGCTTTTTGGAGTGAGAGTTGATGATCCTTATGGATCCCTTCCAATTTGAGATATTCTATGATTCTATGAAATTGAAGTGCATATTTAAAGGCTGAACACAAGTGAATTCAGTTCTATAATAGCTCTGGCTTGGTTAATTTTTTGTACTGTATATAAAGTTTTAGGTAAGTCACATACAAAACCAGTCATCGAAACACTGGAGAAGCTCTAACCCAAGACATTATTTTTCTTTTGTGAATGAGTCTAACTTTAAAAACAAAATTGTTAGGCTTTCTCTACCCTTAACACTTCAGTGGTATGGAAATTGTAGCTATAATTTGCTTGCACTTCTAGGAGGAATTTTTGGAGGTGAAGAGAAAAAAATCAAGGTCAAAGACCTGTAGGATGCTAACAGAAAGTGGAGGAGAGTTGCAGAGCACTTGGAAAGATGAACATCCTTTATGAGAATTGTAGGAGAATTAAAAAAAAAACAAAACAGAAAGCTGGCAGCGAAGGGAAGGGGAGGTAACATAACTAAGCATAAGAGTTCAGGTGCCTGTGTCGGAGGAAGGTGGGAATGCACCTGGGATTGAGGTCATTGCAAACTTTGGCAAGACAGGTTTCATGAAATTAAATGTTGCATTACATCTGAATGTCACCTAGCATGAGGTAGGGTGGGGCCCAGTACCTTTTGTTTAGTAAGAGTAGACATAACAGAAACAAGTTTGAGAAATCCTGGTTCTGGGGTAGCCAACTTTTCACAAACCTGGGGCTGCAGCACTGGCACCAGTGTGGGACTCCCCCTTACAAACCCTTTGCCTGCTCACCCATCACAGGGATTAAAGTGGGTGGCTGCACCACTGCATGTGGTGGGGAGTTTTTGGTCCCCTCCACTACAGCTTCTGGAGGTGGATGGTCCTCAGCAGGTGCTGTGCAGGGGAGCCAGGGACCCGCAGTGGGCTGTGCCGGTGGGTGCAGAACTGCACCAGCCGTGGGCCTCCAGCCCCACCACTGATCTGCACAGGGGCAGTAGAAGCACCCTGCACACCCTTTGTCTGTGCATAACCTGGCACTCATTGTTACTGAGCACCCTTTTGATTTATTTATGTAAATACTTTTTGTAAAGGACAAAGATTAAAGAAAAAAATACAGTAAAAAAAGAGATACTTGGTTGTCATCTGTGGTTTCACAGCAATCCATCGTTAGGCAAAGGGACTGCGTTATCTCTGTGGCAACCATTGATTTGCCGTTTCTGGTAGGAATATGTAGTCTTTTGGTGCTCCTCTGGTGATATTATAACTGAGGGATGGGGAAAGAGTTGAGTGTGAACAAGATTTGTGTGATTCAGCTGTTTGCTCATTGGGAACTAAGCCTGTTGACCATCAGGCCATGTAGCTGATGTCTGATGGTCATAGGTGATGCAGTTGCAAATGTAAATACACAGTGGAGATGAATTAAAACTTTACCAGCTGTGGGAAAAGTGTGTTAGTACACATACTGATTTTCAGCCACTGCTGTCGAAGTCTTCAGTGTAAATACACAACCAAGCTTAATAAAAATTTTGCTTGACATGGGGAAGGTCTGGCAGTAGGAATGTGCAAGGCAAACAATGGAAGAGAAACCATAAAATAGAACAAATAGACACAGAAATTATTTTTTAATTTTTGCAATGTTTTTTCTTCCACATTATAGCATAATTTAGATTTCTTATCTGTGAATGTCTATTTGCAATTTTAAAGCCATTTAAATTTATCTCCTAAGCATACTAGAATGAATAAAGAAAATGAAAAATGGATTTTTGCATAGATTTGACCATAGCATTCAGTTCTGAAAAAAAAAAAAAATTATCTTGGAAAAATTACTCGCTCTGCCCTTGAATTCCTTTTTTTTTTTTTTTTTTTTTTTTCAGTTTGGCAGGTTGGCAGACACAATTTTAAGTATGCTTAAGCCAGAATTTGATTAGTGCCAGATAATTAATTTCATTGCATGAGGAAAAATATTCAAGATAATAATAATGGACAGAGAGATTTTGAATGGGGTTCTTGTTTTTGACTGAGGATCGTTTACCTGGAAACAGTTAATTAAAGGACTTATTGGCTTTTTCATCATCTGGTCTCTTCAACCAAGATTAGGTATTTTCTGTAAGTTAGATGCTTCAACTTAATGTAAAATTTTGTGTTTGATGCTAACTTATTTGGTCAAACTGCAGCTGCACAATTCAGAAAAGTAAATAATAATTCTCTCATATCTATATAATATTTTTCCTCAGTTGTTACTTTTATAGAGCTCTACACTTTCTTGAATGTAGAGCATGTTCTCAGGCACTGAAATAATTAAATTATCATCACAATTGAGCAACAAGGTATGGCAGCTGCAGTCTCAATTTGGAGGAGAAAGCAGAGTGGATAGCAGCCTCCAAACTATTAGTAAACTAGTGCCAGTGCCATTGCTTATTTCTCCACCAGGGACAAATTACCTAAATATTTTGCTTGTTCTCCTTTCCTGAGTTATTAGGAGAGTCTTTAATCTTCTCTTTCTGGAGCAGGTCCAGGTCTGCAAGTGGAAAATACATCTATTAGGTTCTGATATTTATGTTGAGAAAGCTTTTCTATAGGCCAGGTGATCTAAATACACCCGCTCTAGTGAGAAGGGGGCTGTTTACTGTGAGTGAGGACACATAAACAGCCCTTCACCTGCCCCTCTTAACCTGCAATGTGTGCTATGCAGTGCTCCTTGGTTTGCACTCACTCAGCTTTCTTGATTTTCCAAAATAAGACCTATTCTTTGGGCATGCCAAGCATGCAGTCCTTAATTGGTCAGCATTGCAGATACCTGCACTTCTGGGTATTACACAGCTTTAAAACCTGGCCTTGGTTTGTTGTTGTTCCCAAAGCTGGTTCTTGCAAAGGCTGTTTTGTTCAGAGCCATCTCCCTAGATATTGTTTTCTTTTTGGCCACAAAGGAGGAAGCCTCAGCTCTTTCCTGAGAAGTCAGAGAGTGGTAAGCTGGTGTTGCTGACACACCTTTTGATCACTGGCCCAAGAATCAGGATAACTGGGGCCTATTGTGTGCCAGCTAGGACCTGCACATGTCTGGCCTAGGCACAATATCTGTAAACTTCACAGGGGGTGTTGTTCATTTTCTTGGACTCACTCTTTCCATAGTGCATAGTCTTCCTAGAACTAGGCTGGGGTGCTGTATTGTCTGTTTGACTTTCCTTTCATTGTAGGAATGTGATGCTGCTTTTTTTCTTTAATATTCAGAGAAGCACGTGGTTGGTGCTAAAAATAGTAATGAGTAATCATGACTTTAGATCCAAAGAAAACAAAGAGAGAATCTGGGAACCCTGAGTATGTAAGTCTTCATATTTGGCTGGCATTTTCTTGGCCTTTTAATTTGGATTTTTTTATTTGCAATCAAATAAAACTTTGATAGATAGGTTTGCAGCTAAACTGACTTTACCTCAAAGGCTAACAAGCTTTTCAAACAAAACCCTTTTTAAAGTTAGATCATAAAGCTGTCTCCTGTGGTACTGCTCAGGAATGATGTTGGATGTTCAAGAGAGACTTAATCTGCAGAACTTGACATTAAGAGAGGCCAAAAAACCCCCAGGCTTCTCAGCTTCTTTGTTTGTCTTTATCTGTAGCTCATTGCTGTCCCAGTGGAGACATTTGGTCATTCAGATACTGCAAATCAGAACTGAGGTAAAAAAATTCTCACACTCCTTTTTCATGTTTTTCTCCCTTTCTTTGAAATGAGGAGAATCCATTAACATCACTCTTCAACTAGAGCTGTATTTCAGCTCCATCTGTTTGGCTACAAGGCCATTAGCACAAGGATAAAACACAAGAGCAAAATGAATTTTCTCAGCAAAGGCTTAGCAAAAGCACAAGTGTTATAAATTATGGAGAAAATTTATTATCTGTGTTTGGTGAAAAGCTTAACAAGTGAATACCAGAGCTATGGAGCCACAGGAAAGGAGAGATGGCTCTGCAGGAATTTTGTACTGATGTGCAAGCAAATGTACAGAGTCTAAATTTTATTATTTAACACCACTAAAGGGGTTAAGCTAATTATGAGCATTCTCTATATTGTTCTGGAAACTGTACAGCTGCCAAGTAAGACTCTGGAGCCCTGTTGCCCATGCAACACAGGTCTGGAGAGCTGTATCTCACAGCCTGAAATCCCACCCATGCTTCTCCTCTTACAAGGCTACATTTTAAAAGATTTTTTTTAATGGAACTCTTCTATAGTATTCTATATGCATATTATTGTTATAATACTGCTTTATTACATATTTTAAGTATACCCAGAGACATGAAGACTTTTGGTGATCAGCCATATGAACAGCTAGGAGAATAAGGGATGCATAAGGGATGCTGAAGAACTACTCTGAAAAGTGGAATGTTGTGATTCCTCATGTGTTCCTGTGTCTTGTCTATTTTGGCCAGAAGACAAGTATTCGTCACAGTAAAATGAAGCCCTTGGTAATGTCAAAAACAGTCTCATTAGATGTCTGTGCAATGTGTGCTTCTAATTCACAGAGGACCGGTCCATACCAGCCATGAATGGTGGCACAAGAAAGACTTGAAGTAGTGCCAACCCAAGCTCATCTATTCATAAAGAGTGCCTTTGCACAGAGTTGCGTGCTTGGAGCCAAAATCAAGGTAGCTGCACTAGAGAAATGCTGCACCTGTCACGTACGACCTGGTAGCCGAGACACCGCCTGAGACTGATGTGACAGCATCACCAGTCGCTCTGAATTCTTCTTGCTTAAATGTATCCATGCTCAGATTTGGCAGCTCATGGAGGCCAGTGTAAGAAAGGAGCCTGAGACACACTGCTGTTCAACAGTGGGTAAAACCATCTATTTAAAGTCTTAATGCTACCTCTGGGATAACTGAAACTACTTTAGAATGTGTGTTGAATTTTGAGAGTAATTAAAATAAGCATAAAATAAGTTTACAACATACACATAGATCTGACACAACAGATACAGCTCCTTAAAAGCTGATGCAGTCTCTTTCAGGTTCTTTTAGAGATATCAGAAATGAACTATGGAAAATTTGACCTAGAACCTTGAACTAGGGCAAATGGTGAAGCTGGACTACTCTTTACATTGAACTGGAGCCTGTTATGCTTTTAGTCTTTTTTTATTTTTTTAAACCTAAAAAGTTCCACTACCAGAGAATGATGAAAATAGTGGAGTTAGACAAGAAACTTGTATTTTAGAGTGTCTCTATTTTAGGTCTAGTCTTCCTTTTACTTGGTTGAGGTTTGACTTGGTTTTGGATCTTAACTATATAGAACTGTAATCCCCTGATTATTAAAAGGGAAAGTAACATTCCTTAAAAAGGAACTATCTAATTTGTTCTTTTTTTTTTTTTTTTTTTTTTTTTTTTTTTTTTTTTTTTTTTTCCAGCTTGCAGTCATAGAAATTTGGCTTGTAATCTTCCCCATTCCTTGCTTGCTGTTTGTCACCAGAGGCAAAGTTGAAGTTTCTGTACAATCAACAGTTGGACATAAATTAGATTTCCTGAGTATTTACTTACCATGTTTAACTATCCCATGACATTTCTCTCCTAAACTGCATAATTCAAAAGTCAACATCCAATCTTTCTTCACCCTGGTGATATCTGCTGGTGTTTGCCAAGCACTGTGCATCATCCCAGCCAACCTCTCCAAGAGAAATCAGCGTGGTACAATGCCCTGATGTGGCCCTAGTGCAAAGGCCCCTGGATGGTGTTGCTGCTGTAGGATGGCGCTGTGTCCAGACTAATCACAATGTCTTCTCTGTAGCACTACTTAGGCCATGCTTGTTTGGCAGTGGACCAACAAACCTAAGTACTGGCTCCACTGAACATGAAAATATATCTCAGATCTCTGTAAAGGTCATTTTAGACACCAAGCTCAGACTGTGGTCCAGCCTACATCATAACTGGAAACATGGTGGGTATTTTTTCCCCCAATATCTTTTCCTGAGGAATCATCCCCTAATGTTCATAGTGTTTTTATTCTTCTGTGCCCTGGCTTTATCCCACTGCCTTAGCCAAGCAGAGGACTGACCGCTGCTGTGCCTGAAGTCAAGTTCTTCAGCCTAGTCCAGTGGACAGGAAGGATATTTATTACTGCCTTTTAGGAGCTCAGGATACCGAAGTTATTGTCCTGATGTAACCCATCAGTCAGCAGGGGTCACAGGTTTAGTTCAGAAAATGAGTTTAGGGAAAGAATTCAGGTAAGCATGTTTGTAAACTGTCTCTTCAATTAGCAGAGAAAAAAAGCTGGTTTTGCAGGAGCACTGTGGTATGTTGTTACCTTCTGAACCCCTTCTGGAAGAGCTGGTCTCTTTCCATTGATTGTGTTTGACTGGAAACTAAAAATAAGGGATTTACAGAACAGCAGCATTTTTCCAAACAGGGAAAGTTAAGATCAGCACTAGAAAGGTATCTTACTTTCTTGTTGGTCTACATCATTAGAAACACCAGCTTTTAGTAATGCCATTAATCTCTACAGATCTCCAAGTTGTTTGATGATACTCACCACATCTATAAGCCCTTTTTACCTCTTCTTGGCAATTGCTTGTTACTCTTACAAACAGTCACAGATCTAATCAGGTTTAAACATCTGGATCATACAAATGTAAGAGTAGTAGTCTAGAGAAATGGGAATTTTAATGTGAATTAATTCTCAAAGAAAGGTGTAGTGGTCTTATAGCCTGCTTTTGTATGTGGAATATGTGGCAAGCAGCAGCATGAGGGGTGTGTTTCCATAGGACTATTTCTTGAAAATGTCCTCAGATTACTCCTATGAGTCAGGAGAAGAAACATGCTTAAGGAAACGTTAAAAATTGGAAATGGCTTTGTACCTCTATTTATTTTGAGGGTTTTTTACACACAGTAAGCTTGGCACCTAACTACATTTTTCACATGGTACTGTCATTGTTGTCAATACCTATAGTTTTTTTCTTTCTTCCTTGCCTTCTTTGAATTTCTAACTTTTAAACTTCCATTTATTATGACCTTTATGCTTTGTTTGCCCATAAATGATTAAAAAAAACAAAACCAAAACCAAACAAAAAAGAAAGCTTTGCTGTGACTTGCTGTTATTAGGATGCAGAATTTCTCTCACATATGTCCTCAGCACTCAGTATCCTCCAAGAGTGATACACATTTGATATGGGCAATGATTTTATGACCATAGGGTGAATAAAAAATATTCATTTTAATTTGTCATGTTTCCTTTGTAATCTTACTGTCCAGAGAATTGGTATTTGGTGTTAAACACACAAAATCTGATATGCTGATTACTACTGAAATTTTTGGTCACTTCTTATTGTATGAAGGGCAACTGGGTTAGCTAAATGAGGGGCATCTTCAGGCCCCTGCTGGACAGCTGCCTTTGTTCCAAAGCCAGTTCTGCTATGAAGTTGCTCAGGTTATCTACTTCTAATCTTTTCAAGTGAAAATGATCTCAAGTAGCTCTCGACCCCAGCAGTTGCTCTTCAAATGACCCTATCCAGAGATGTTTGCATGGAATATCCATGGTTAGAAGAGGATGTACAGTCAGGCCTTACTGGGAGTTACTCATGAACTAAACTTTTCAGGCTCACATCCAACAAATCTTTCCTCTTTTTTGAACAACACTCCAATTTTCAGTCCAGGAACCTTTTTTTCAGAAATGTTATTGTTACAAAATGCATGAATCACAAAGAGTTTTAACAAATCAGCATTCCATAAGTGGAAGGTCCCAAAGACCTTCCTCCATCTCTAACCTGCTTTCCTGACTCCTTGGGGTTTTAGGGAATACTTCAGGAAGGCAGCTTGAGTGATCTGCTCCCATTCTCTTGAAGCACTCAAATGACAAACTGAATATATGGCCAGTGAGACACTGGAGTATTATGTTGTTCCATCAAGCTCCAATGAGCGTCTTGACATACCTAATTTCCATTCCAAGTTCCTGATTACCTTTATGTACACTAGTGCTGAAAACAAGCCCATGTTTACTGTGCTGGCCTTCTACAAAATACAAGCAATAAATTAGACAAGATATTTTGAATCAAATGTAAGAAAATCCAAGTTAATTGAAAGGACTTAAAGGTGAAGGGGTTTAGAGTGGTTTCCTCTTTCTCCAGGGTTCCTGCGATCTCTCATGCTGGTTTTCCTACTCTGTGATTTCTGTACTGGATAAGGCTCAAGTTGTGTTGGCAAGCCTGTCCAAGTTCCTAGGAAAGGTGGGAGGACACTCCTGTGAGCTTTTTCACCTTCTGGTTTTATATTCAAGTGCTATGGAGTGGTTTCCTCCTCCCTGGAGGAGGAAAGGCCTCTGTCCTGGTCTTTTCATTTGAGGGTGGGCATGGGAGACCTGTCCCTGCAAGTTTAGCAGCCACCCTGAGCCGGCTCTGTTTGCTTGTGACTTTGGTTGACAGCAGCGTCCTGAAGTGAGCAGGCACCTTTCAGAGGTGCGAGCTCTGGGACTTGGCACAAGATGAAGGCTGCACCAGGTGAAGGCTGTGCCAGCTGCTCTGCGTGACACACTGAATAAAATTTCTCTGCTGTCAGGTAGGAAAGTATTATTTACTGTAATGACTAAAAGCGTCCCCCATTTTGTTTCTCAGGCATTTTTGACACACTGCTTTGTAGGCAACTGCATCTGGTGAATACCAGCAAGTGCCATGCTGCACGTGCAGTCCTAGATACCCTAGGCTCTTACATGGTATGGTGTGATGTAATGGCAAGGTGATGATATGCTCTGCAAGGCAGTTCTTACCTTCAAGATCTACTTAAGAAGGGGAATTTAAGAAAGGACTGTTTGTAAAGTGTTATTATGTTCAAAAGCCTACAGCCACAGATGGCTCATGAGGTAAAACTGCACTAATCCTCCATGCAACCCTTTTCTGGCCATGAAAGCAATAGGTGTGTGTTTTATCTTTAAATAACAGATTATTTGTCTCTGCTTATACTTTGCTTATACTCCTGCACAGGAGGATCTATTCCATGATGGGCTTTAGGTAAGTTAATTTGTCAAACATTGCTCTAATAGACTCTTCCTTTCTTTGCTACTGAAAGAAATTTGGTGATGTGGGTATCCCTGTGTCCTGTTAATCATCAGCTTAATGGGGCATCTTTGAGGAGAAAAAAACCTACTTCTCTTCCAGGGGGAGAACACCTGGCAGCAATTAGGGTCAGGGGTGTGGGAATAAATGGAGCTAGAGTGCACTGTGGAGGCTGGTCACTTCGGGGAAGAACTTCTGAGATAATGGGCAGAGGGAATTGTGGCTCAGATGGCTTAAACAGCTGCCAGCCCAGGAGGCAGACACCACCACTGGAAATAAGAAGTGTGACGTTATCCATCTAAGAAGGGAGAAAGCAGAGACCAGAACTATGCAGGTATGCTGTAGTGTGTGAGGCCTCAGAAAAAATTTTAAGGCAACATTTATTAACATATGGAGGTTGATAAAACAGAAAGTCAGGTGCAGGTAGGATGTGCAAACCCACAAGATTATTTTATTTTTTGAATAAAAACATAAACTTTGAATAAAACATTTGTTTTCTAGGCCTGTGAGAAGTGTGATGCTGGTGAAGAGCTGTCTGATAGACATATATCAGTCAACTGGTATTGGTTCAGAGCATCATACAAAAAAATTGCATGAGGACTACAATACTAAAAATCAGTGTAAACATATATAAAATACAGAATGAGTGGATGGCAAGAATATTAGCAGTCAATCATTGTTTGTGTTAGCCAGAGAAATAAGACTAGGGAGAATAGCTTATCTAGACAATTGTGGCTCCCTGCTCTTCTGCAATGTGGAAGGAGCCATCTTCCAATGCTAGAAACTCTGTTGTAGCTCTAATGCTACATTTTAACTCCTTGAATCTCAGGATCTCAGGCCAAGGCTAAAATTCCTTTTCTGAAGCTTGTTCTGCCTGCTGGAGTTAACACTGTGGCAGAAATGGCCTTAGCATCTAGCCTACCCTAATTCAGAACAGAAAAAAAAAAGATAAGATGGAAGTTATCTCACAAAACATATCTTGCAATTCCTGCAAACCAAAGCCCACAAAAAACTATGCATTTTCTTATCTGTGAATAGTTTTACTGTATCACCAGGATCTATGGACTAGACAATGCATCAGCAAGCTGCACCCTGAACCTCCAGGCCTGTGAACTTTCATTCCTTCTGGCCAGCTGTAAACTCCTAGGAGAGGATGAGATCTGCACATCTCACCCTGTTCATTAGAGCTGGTGTGTGTTTCTGTGTGTTACAGCACAGCTGGATTTGCCAGTGACTGAGGGTGAGGACCAGCTCCTACATTACCAGCAGAGAGCACCGCAGCCTTGTTCCCCTTCCCTCCCTCTGCATACCTGTCCTTGCAAACCACAGCCTAGCTGTCAGATGTGTGATTTATGGGGTTAGTGCCCCTGCTGTGCCATTCTCCAGCCTTCCCAGCTCTTCCTCATCACCAAACTGTGAATCCCGGTTTGTTCCCGGAGGGTGGTCCCCCTTCGTGGGCACTGGCACTTGATGCTGGGATGGCTGCAACGCTGACATGCTGGGTTGCTCCTGCATCCCATGGGGCAGTGGCCACCCACTGCACCTGAAACAGTGTGAGCCTCATGGTTGCTCCCACCTGCAATGAATTCCCCTTTTCTGGTAGTGCCAGAGAGCTGCAGGCTGCTCAGGCTGCCCTGGGAGTGGGTGCAGTATGGGCAGAAAGAGGAGGAAGGGATTTGGTGGGGCAATGCTCTGCGCTGATGGTAACCTGGGGGGTCCAGCTCAAAGCAAAGTGTCCCATAAGGGCTGTGACAAGGGCAGGAAGGTTTCTGCTGTTTCCTTGAAGCTTGTATAATTGTTTCAAATGGTGGCAGCACCAGCTGGGGTGCTGCAGGCAGCCTGACCTGGTGACCAAGGGGCCACCAGGAGTCAGAGGAAGCTGCTGTCCTGGTAGGGGTGATAGGATGCTGCCACCTGACTGAAAGGTGGCACATTTTGAAGAATTCATCAGGAAGTTTTTTGTTTTTCTCAAACTGACCAACCCAATATTCCTGTGCTTACTGGACTGGATAAAACTGCCACTAAACCACTTCTTTTAGGAAAGTATTTCAAGGAGTGAAAGTTCTTAAAAATGGTTGTTGCAATTGGGCATCTCCATGTCCTCCCCTTCAAAGAACAACTTTAAGCTCAGGACCACCTGAAAGAGGAAAATTTAAAACAGAGGTTGCAGAATAGAGATGTTTCGGTATCTAATGCATGCTGTGACATCTATCCCAGGCTATATTAACTCATCCCTCATGAGGAATTGCTCTTAACCATTTCTCTCTCTTTTAATCTTACATCTCCAATATGCTGCAACAGATTAATTCCCTTTAATGTGAAACACACTATGCAAACATCAGATATTATGCTATTATCAGGTATAATAAGCTTATGTATGTTGTTTACAGATTACTGTAAAGGTGATGGAAACTGTCCTATATTTCCCCTGAATAGATCATGCTGATTCTGCATTAATACCATTTATGGTCTGCTTTAATTTTCAAAATGCAAGACCAACAGTTGAATCTGCCACATAGCAAATACTACACCTTTTGGAAATGGTGGGACTAAGAACAGGAGTCAATGACTTTCCAGAGGAAATATCAGTCAGTCAGTAGAAGGCACAATAGCATGTTTGATTTTACGAGGGGTTGTACAAGCTATTTCTACTTCCTCATGCTACGCTTTGCTGTGATGGTTTTGCTGTCTTCATCTCTGTAACATCCAGCTATGTGAGAGCGCTTCAGCTTTGCAGGCAAGTGCATGACGTATCACAAACAGGAAGGACAAACTGCAACTGGTAACGACATTTATGTGGACTAGTTCTATGAGTAAAAGGGGAGGGAGTTGTACTGAGCCTTGCACACTTGCTTGATGTATGCAACCATAGCGTAAACTCTACCAGAAACCTTGTCAGTTTGCTGTGTTCCCATTTACCCATTTTCCAGGGCTTGTACTTTGTGACACTATTTATTCATTCATGAGAAATAGGTGTGTGCTCCCAGGGCACCACATCTAGAAACTAATGCTCAGTTGCTGCCAGGACTTGGTGTACCTGTCCTGTGCATGTTTAGCATCCTTGCAGGAGCTGGAGCATGTCCAGGTCCCTGACTACAGGTGAGCAGCTCTGTCCTGTCCACATCCCCATCACTGCTTGTCTTGGCAGGCTGTGGTTCACAGTGGGTGCCTCAGACAGGCTTTCATCCCATGCACAGTGGTCCCTGTTGTTCTTAGTGCACCTGGGCTGGAAAAAATCCTGGGTGCTATTCGTGATGCTAAGTTTCAGTGAAAAGAACAGCCACAAGCATAGGACAATCAAATCTGATCAAGGACTTCAGTCTGTGGAAAAGCCATATGTAAGAATTGTTCTGAAATGCTTTGACTATCTCTGAATATCACAAGCTCTGTATTTCGTTCCTCTTTCACTGTATTCAACAGCATTTTTCCAGTGAAGAACTTCTAGGGACTTTTTTCAAACCCACATAATAATGAAACAAAGTGCTCTGTGGCATGTGCCATGTGCAAACCCTTGCTGTAACTGACAGGGGAGAGGGCTGGTAAGTCAAATCTTGTTTCCTGCAAACAGTAACAATTTATGAGGCCTGTGGAGACAGAGCTGATAAATAAATAGCAGACCAATCCAAGCATGATGTGGGGATCAAGAACAGCACGTAACGAATTGTAAATAGGCTATATATAATTTATAGAAATTAGCATACAGTTACAGTTTTACAACTCTGACAGTCTTGAGTTACACATCAGCTGTAACAGAGACACCTCTTTAAATCTTAATATATGCAAAATGACACTTGTTACCTTCAGGTTTTAAAAGAAAGTGTCCTTCCAGTACAATTAAGAAGCAATTCCTGTCTTCTTGCTGAACTAATTTATGCTTGTTACTTAAACAAAGAAACAGTTTTAAAGTAATGGAAGCTGTAGGTTTGTGATAGTGTAATTTTTATTGATAGTGCAGCAATTTCAATGTAAATGCATTAACTGATTATTAAGACTGTGTTCCAGCAATGTGAGAGAGATACTTAGCAAGACTTACAAGCAACAGCTTAATTAGGTCATATTATGCCAGAAGTTTATCAATTAATCTTTTTTATAGTGAAAAAGTTATGTTTTCCTGTTCAGAGGAATTGTTCCTAATGCTCTTAAAAGTTAGCAACATCCACTTTTTACAGCAAGAAGATGGTCTCTGCTATAGTATTACCTCTTCGGACTTGAGCAACCAGCCAAAATTTAGATCTGTTTCCTTTTTGGAAAATAGTTAATGACAGAGTCAGAAATCTGTGAAGTATACCTCTGTATTTCCAAAGAAATGTTCAGATTCCTGTTTCATTAATTCAGCTTAAGGACTGGACAGAGAATATTTTATTGTGACTTTTTGCTGGCATCTTTTTCCCATCACTGAGCCCAAAGGTTTGGATATTTTTGAGGTCTGTTTTGTGTACCCAGTATGAAAAGCTGTTACAGATTTCAGTGCCTTAAAGGGGCTTATAAAAAGGAGTGAGAAGGATATTTTATAAGGGTAGGGTGCCATGAAAAGAGGCAATGATTTTACACTGAAAGAGGGCAGGTTTAGATTAGATGTTAGAAGAAATTCTTGCTATGAAAGTGGTGAGTCTGGAACAGTTTGCCCAGAGAAGCTGTGGATGGCCCATCCATGGCAGTGTTCAAGGCCAGGTTGGACAGGGCTTTGAGCAACCTGATCTAGTGAGTTCCATCCCTGCCCATAGCAGTGAGGCTGGAACTAGATGATCTTTAAGGTCCCTTCCCACTCAAACCATTCTGTGATTCTATGATTTTCCTTGTGAAGATAAACAACTGTAGTAAAAGCAAATCACTTTCTGTTCTTTAAGGGAAACAGCCCAGGAAAACCCTGGACAGCAGGGCTGTGAGGAAATGTTTTCTGTTTTACCTTGCGTGTATTTCAATCTTCCTTTGTAAAAGCAAATATGGGTCTTCATACTCCCTTAATTACCTCTTATAAAGCCAAAAATTATTTGTATAAAAAGATGAACTGTAAACATGCCTGTGTGCCTTGGTCTGTATGATGCCTTACATGTGCACATGCAAGTTGTTCTGAGTCAATAGGAAGTGTAATTGTGTGCCTATAGCAGATTTCAGTTTTCAGTAGTTTAAAAGAAGCTATGTCTTCTGATTCTGGTGAAGTTACTCATTGTGTGTGTCTTCAAGACAGGCACCTGCAGTCTACAGAACGTCCTGGGGATGGTATTATGTTTAAAGAAAAAAAGCTTTGAACTTCTTCATGTGAGACTTAAGGCTGAGGACTTCTACTGCAAGGAGAGTGGGGATGGTTCTTGCATCTCATGTTTCCAAGAATTAAATCCTCCAAAAGGATTCTGTTTTAACAGGGGACAGGAGGATAGGATCGAAACAGGATATGTGGCACAGGCATCACTGAGAGAAATTGCTGTGACAGAAGGAGAAAATTTTTCTGATGTTTGGCACACTCCTAATTGCAAGATCTCACAACTATGCAGCAAGACTAGTTTGCCTAATGCAGTACGAAAATTACTGTAGTGCTGACATGAGAGGGCTGTCCTCACACCTGACTTGAAATGCTTTCCTGATTATCCTAGTAGGAATGGAATGGAATAGAACAGAACAGAATAGAATAGCATGTTGTTAAGGGCATTGTCCAAATGCCTCTTAAACACTCACAGGCCTGGGCCACCAACCATTTCTGTAGAAAGTTCTGACCCAGGGTTTGATCACACTCTTGGTAAAGAAATGCTTCCTTAATGTCCAGTCTAAACCTTCCGTGGGGGAGCTTTGATCCATTCCCATGCACACTTTCACTGGATCCCAGGGAGAAGAGATCAGCTCTCGCTCTCTACTTCCCATTATCAGGAAGATGCAGAGAGCAATAAAGTCACCCTTAGCCTTCTTTTCTCCAAACTAGACAAACCCAGAGTGCTCAGTGGCTTCTCACAGGATATTTCTTCCAGCCCTTCACCAGCTTTTTTGCTGTTTTCTGGACACATTCAGGGACCTTTCTATTGGATAATAATCATGGTAATTGCTTATGAACTATTCATTAAGGAAAGTTACTGTATTTGATATTTATTAAATACCAGATGTTTGGATTTTGCTGGTAATTTTGCAGGTTTAGTTTAATGATCTGTACAGAATTAGTGTGTTGGACAAGCAGTTGTGAGGAAAGTAAGTTCAAAGAAAACAGATCTGTTCTCTCACCTTATAGCAACAGATCACCTTTAGATAACTCACCTGGAGTTGTCCAAAAGTTGTTTCATGGATGTGGGCTCAGAAAGAAGATTCTGTCAAGCATTTAGAAACAATAAGTAACGAATGGTGCCATTAATGAAGTAATTTTTAATTTTTCACCTGAGTTTGAGGTGTGCAACATATTATTTGGAATGTACATTTCCATAGACAATTAGCACATATATATATGGCCTTTGAATGAGTAGTGTGTCTGTGGGAGACTATTTATTTGGTAAAAAATCCTCATTTTTTGTCACTCTCAGATCTGTCTTTTGGGCAGAAGACAAATAAGCACAGCTACGGACTCTGAGCAGCTGGTCCATAGGCAGTGTGTGGAGGCCAGCAGGCTGTACAGCATAGGTGCAGAAGGAGTGTACAGGTTGGAAAGGTGAGATGAAGCTTCTTTTCTTTGTAAACATGCTCAGCTGGCTGCTGGTAATTATACTTGCTCTTCCTGCTACCAGCAACACCATGTCCAGTGTCAGCCTAGAGTTAACAAATTGTGTAGGAAGAAAACAATGGATTTCTTAAAATACAGATAGCTTTTAAGTGTCTGTGAATAATAAAGGAGTCAACAATGCCTGCTTTCCCAAAGCACTTGAATCTGTAAATTAAGGTTTGCATAAGAGTGAGAGTATTATTATTTATTTAAGAGCTCTCACATTTCCCTTTGCTTCTTCTCTTCCTCTTCCACCATTACTTTTTTGTTGGGAAGATGCTATTTGCATTCATGAATATGTGTCCAAAGTGGGAGGCAACAGGAGGGTGTGGAATATAAGATTGGTTGTGAGAGTGAACAGGAGCAGGGAGGAGAGGGGTGTGGTGTGGGGGCAAGGTAAGGGAATAGACTATAAAAAGTGTAGGAAAGGTTAGTAAGAGGGGAGTAAGATTGGGTTTCTTTTGTGATTAAAAATTTCTGATTCTAAAACATTACAAGGTCTTTGTTTTGGGGATTTTTTTTTTTTTTTAAAAAGACATACCTTAAACCTCTTAGTTACATGTTCAACATAAGCAATAAAAGTTTTGAACAGCTATGGTAAGAAAAGTTTTAAAAATTTGTCTGTGATTTAGTGGTCAAAGCAAGTGATATAATTCACACTTTTAGCATTCTGGCTGAAATCAAATTCAGTCTACTGTTGGTGCTATTTTTCACATGTGCCATGTTTCAGTGTGTGCCTTTTTGCCTCTGGCCGTTCCTTCTGGGTTGGAAGTGCTTGGTGCCTGGCTGCAGGGCTGTGCCTGGACCCACCACCACCAGTGCCTGTGCTGGAGGGTCCAGATAAGCAGTCTCTTACATGTCAGTAAATGCCTGGAATGGGTACTGGTGCATCTTAGTAGCAAAATATCAACTAAATAGGAAGTCAAAATAAGATACTTCAGAATGAATAAAAAACAATTGTAATAGTTGACTTTAGTGGAAAACATAGTTATTGTGGAAGATGTAAACAAAATAACCCAAGGACACATTTGTACTGACAAAAACATTTGAGACATGATAGTAATGAGAATAAACTCATTCTGTGGTGAAGAGGCTGCTCAATTATTATAAGATCAAACAAACACTTCTGTCTAAAATTGTTTGCCATATTATTCCCCCATAAAAACCATCTTTCCTGTATTGAAATATTTATTTTCCTTATTACGTCTTCTTTAAGCCCTTCCTGTAATTTTTCTCTTTGTGACTCCTTCACTTGTTTTATTTCACCCTCCCATTCCTGGCACTGGCTCTTTTGAGTCATTACTCAGCTCTGGAAGTACATTGACTGTAACTCCATTAATTTCTTTGCATGTGAGATGAAATGCACAGTGTAGTAATACAAATAACTGTTCTGGCTGTAATTCCCACCGAAATCAGCACTGGCCTCTCTCTTTAATGATCAAGGCTTTGTGTTTTACATATCCATAAGGGGAAAGGCTAATTTATACTCATGTTGTTCCCAAATGTAGACAACTAGACTTGTTCAAGGTTTCTGAACAAGATAATATAGACAATGGTGTTTCCAAATGATGGAAACAATACCAGTTCTCTTTGGTAAAGAGCCTTGTAGCTGTTTTCTAGATTGCCACCATCTTGAATGCACAAGTGTTTAGCTGTGCATTCTTTGGATTTGTGGAACTTTGAAAATGAAATTAAGTTGTATGAAAGAGAGTTTCTCTACCATGTTAGCTGAGAGCCATGCTCATGCATGCTGTCTTTTGAAGCTGTGCCTACTAAAAGAGCAAACCTCATAACATATTATTGTTAGTAAATATGTATCCTGGGCTGCTCTGACACCTTTGTAGGATGGATGGCCATTTCTTTTACTTTCCTTTGATTATTTTTGTTTTGGTTGAGACTAAGGTGAACTTGCTTTACTGTACGAGGGCCTGGGTCTTAGAGATGAATGGGGTTGATGCTTGCTCAACAAACATCCTTTTTGTGGGGGAGATCTACAAGGGAGCTTGTAGCCCAGCTCTCTGCTATGTAGACGTGTTTTTTGCCTGTGCTATAACTTCTTGCAACATATAACACTGGCAGGACAGAGTTCACATCTCTCAAAATTTGCACATGCTTGGAATGTTTTTCTTATTCTGTGTTTGAGACACTTTCTGTGGTCCTACTTCTTGCTAAATTCTAGGCACTCACAGGTACTGTTGCAAATAGCTGCAAAGTAATCCAGCACCTTGTTAGATGAAATCAGGAGCCTTGAAATTTGCTTCCTTGCCTTATTTTACGAACTGTTTCCTATCCAAAAATATTTTTTTAAATTAGGTCAGTTGCTTCTAAGTAATCTTTAAAGGGATAAAGTGTTTAGTTATTCTTTCTCAGCAGCATTTTTTTAATCTGTGCCAGATGCAAGAAAAGCACTCTGTACTATCACTCTGACTGCCCTGCTGTCCTGGGAAGGATTTTGGCCTCTTCTCCTTTGATTCTGAATGAAGGGAAGGCTTCTGGGACAAATAACCATCAACCTTCATCCCTTCTGGCTAGGTCCTTATGGAGGTTCTTCCAGAGTGACTCTGCAGAAGGTCCAGCCTGGTCTTCCAAAGACAGATTGTAGGTTGCCTGCCTTTGTATAAGTGACTGTTTTTTCTTTCCTAAAGCTCTTTTTAGGAGTACAGTGGGTCTGACATAGAATTGTTCCCTTTCTAAAATGTTTACTTGGTCAGTGAGTAGGATTGTGCTTAGCAGATGGAATGAGCAGTGTTGGAATAAAAGTGCTGTGGAAGACGTCATCACGCTTTGGTTGAGCCATGATGGGGTACTTGAAATGTATACATCTCACAACTTCCCACTGGCTGAGCTGGGTTCCACAGTGACTCAGAAGAGAATAAGCCACAGCTCAGACAAACACAAGGATTCCCAGTTACAAGACCCACCTTATTTCCTACATATAGGGCTTCAATTAAAACCTACTATTTTTAGGTGCAATGTTAAAGGACTGTTCTGTTAAGAAAACTTATCTTGTGAACCACCGAGGTAGATCTTGGGTCCATTTTCTGTTGCTTATTTCCACTTTTGGACAGTTTTCCACTTTGCACAGAAGAAAAATCAGCTTCTTCTCCATCCTTTCCACCTCTGTGCAAACTTTATGCAGGGAGGGCGAGGCAGGGCTGGTGCTTCCATGCTTGGGCTACAACATGAGCCCTACCCAGTCTGATGTAGGCAGTGGGGTCGACACCAGCAGAGTCACTGCAGACAGAGGAGGTGCCTGGTGGTTCCATTGCCCTGATGTGATGCTGCATGAGGGGCTGTGGAAGCTTTCAGGGTCACTGCTTATCAAACATTTCTGATGCCGACACAGGAGAAGGGTGAGTTCTGACTCACTGCTCCAAAGGCTGGGTGTCTCCACGGGACTGAAAGGTGCAAAAGCAAGAGTTTTATTTTACTGAGTTACTAAGTCACTAAGCTGCTGGGAGATATGACCACGTACAAGCAGACAAAGCAGATCTGCTGATTAGACAGATAGTTTACAGCTTATTTGCTCAGTATAAGTTGCCTGTTGAAACAGAAGAAATTCAAAAAATAATAAAGTACAGTGCCTAATGCAGCCCCCCCTATCCCCCCAGCTCTCCATTAATCTCATCAGTACAACAGACAGCAATGCTGGTGACTGCTTTATCTGATATATAATGCCACACTGTGTTTATTGAATAACATATCTACTTATCATCTAGTTGTCTTCATCACTGGCATTCTGAATGTGATTATCAGAAGTGTCCTTACATCTTTAAATCTCATTTGGAAGGAGAGCCACAGCCAAAATGCTAATGAGCTTGCCTTAATTGTAAACATTGAGCACCGATAAGAATGAAACTCCATCCTCTGTTCTAAGAAGTTCTTACGTGTTTCCTACTTACAGTGCTTTTTATCTGATTCTCCTTCACTTCTGTTCTAAGGCAGATTAATAGGCACCTGAACAGACAAATAACAGTACTACATCTCCTTCACACCCTTTTGACAGACTTTTGAGATTGCAAAATATTTTTGGAAAATTATTATTGGAAAAAAGATTACTGAATGATCAGGCAGACAGCAATTTTTCAGGCTAGAACAAACAGTTTTCCAGCACTCACATGAGCACATTTGTAACTTGTACTTAAATGCTGATGGGACATTTTTTAGAATGTGATAAGTGTGAAATAGCCTGTAGTTTTATCAGTGCTGGTTGCTGCCTACTCCTGCTAAAAAAAGTTTTATTGTGATCATTAAGTTGCAGGTAGGCAGTGCCTCTGGACTGTAAAATAGGAATGTTAGTGTGCAGTGATGAAAGCAAACTTTGCTCAACACCTGTCTATATATATTGCAGGTTTCAGTGGCTGCCCAGTTGATCCATTCACTCTGTTGTCTGGGAATAAAGACGTGGTAAGTAAGAACAACTAAGACTGAGTTTTCTTCCTCTTTGAACTTGTTTAGCTTGCAAATTTAAAGTTCTGCTTTTGCAGCTTAAAGAATGGCAACAGAGAGCTAATGTGGGGAAATGTAGTGGCATATGAAATGTCATCCACTTGCTAGCGTTTTCACCTTTTCTTTCAACTGAATTTATGTTTCAAGGAAGTGATAAAAAAATCGTTTTGAAAACAAATTGTGCTTTTTTTTCTGCTAACAGCTAGATTTGTTTTTATGGAATATGATAAAGAAAAAAACCATTTTGTTAGCAGTTACAAAAAACCAAACCAAACTAAACAAACAAACAAACAAAAAAACAACAAAAAAACCCAACCAGAAATAACTGCCTATATATCAAAAGCAAATATTATTTTAATTACTATTTGGATTGAAAACAAGTGAAATTTTAAGTCACAGTAATCAGTGATATTAGATACTGGAAAATGTCTAGGATATTATTAATGAAACATTGGAAGGGAATACAGTCAGTTTGTGTGTTAGCATAGATCTTGTGTAAAGTCTGTGTGCCTCACCACGGCCGTGTCAGGCTATTCTTGATGGAAACATTTTCTTATGTTAATTTGGTTTGATACACGGAGGTAAAAGGAATACATTAGTCTAATGTAGTTTGCTCAACTAATGTGGCAGTAGGCAGAAATCAACTGGTTTCTCAGTAACTTTTATTATCAGCTCTTCCATTAGATCAGTAAGTGTTTTTAATGTCATTACTTTTTTCTCTCTCTATGCTTTACTACATGTTTTGTCTTTGGGAAGGGGTAGATCTATTTTATTTCCTTGGTGGTGGGGTTATTAATTTTCTTGTTGTTTTATTCTGAAAAAGTAATTGTTTTATTTAAACACCTAGCAGGCATTTCAGGTAGTTCACTGATATTTCCTGGCTCTGGCTCCTCAGTGGTAGTTTCCTGTGTTTTTCTTGGTTGTGAACTCAAAAATTAATGTTTGGGATTCTTTCTCTCTCTGCACTTCCTT
Organism: Pyrocephalus nanus; assembly: GCA_038380795.1. Taxonomy (NCBI): domain Eukaryota; kingdom Metazoa; phylum Chordata; class Aves; order Passeriformes; family Tyrannidae; genus Pyrocephalus; species Pyrocephalus nanus. Next base: position 55,414,017 of record CM076264.1, on the reverse strand, counting down.
AGAAATTAGTTCTCTTTGATAGTTTGTTTTATGATTTTTTTAGTTTTGCTATGTGTTAGATTCAGGCTTGTGAGCAATGAATTTCAGGAATCCATAGGGATAAACAGTGAGCACAGTGCTCTTTTTTTTGTAGTTTCCACATGTCTCTTTTTTCTTTTACTACTGCATGAGTTGAAAGTTTACATCCTGGCTAAGCCTGCTAACTTATTCAAAGAAAAAGCCCCAGGGAAGTGGCTGGTGCCAGAGAAAAGACAAGACTTGCTCCTAGTAAGGCTGAATCATTGAGGGTGTTTATTTAAGTTGTTACTGGTTCTGTTGCACCTGGGGCTTTGTGGCTGGCATGGAACAGGTTCTGGGGCAAAACTATCAGCTGATGTAAAACTACTGAATGAATTTCTGCTGGCTAAGGATCTTTCTTTTTCTGTCTCTACATAATGTGCTTCTATGTTGGAAATCACATATTTTGAGGGGAAAAAGACAATATTTCTTCAAACTGTATACAAGAAAGGCTGCCATGTAGCTTGGTATTTACTCTTATGAAGTATGAATGGTAAATATTCATATTTACTAAATCATATATCAGATTAGCTGATAAGTCCTTTTTTAACAAAACCGTAGCTTGTGGTGAATGACAAGGAAGTGACGTATTTTTGTAGGAAACTGAGAGAGAAGGAGGAGGGGGAGGGAGAAAAAATTGGGAAAGCTTGGCTGAACCCAAAACCTTACATGGAATTGCTTAAGCAATCTGCGGGTAGCTTAAGCAACATGAATGGTCACGTTGGTGGTTGTTGCAGTTATTACCAGTTAATTTTGAAAATACTGCTATTTTCTTCAGTACTTTTTATTTCATGTTGGTTTGACTGGGTCTGTTCCCCAGGACTGAGATTTCTTTAAGGCTTACTGCTTCTTAGCTCTTATTTCAGGCACAAGGTGGCCTTTCGGTGAGCTGTCATGGGTGGAGAGGTACGAACAATACCACCTGGGCACTTGCAAGTGGTAGTTCATTTTCTCTGTGTTAAATCCAGAAAAACAAATACATCGACAACTGTTTCTGATTTAAATCTGCAAAGCACCAGGAGTGCAGCCCTGCAACAGAGGCAAAGCTGTTACAGCCCAGTGAGTCACTGAGGAATGCAATACAGGGCAACTGTGTGACACCTAGTGTTGCTCAGATAATTCCCCAGGGACTTTAACTCTTTGAAATGCTGCAGTGAGCGAGTCGGTATGGATATAAAAACCACAGGCTCTGACTTTTTCTCCCTTACATTTTATTTTAAAATCTGAATGCCTTTGATTATTTCCATCTATCTCTCCCTTAGGAGGGAGAGGGTTCAGTTTCTTTTTAAGTTAGAAAGGATGTCACACATAGTTAGCATTTCCCAAAGACAAGGAAAGACTATACTTACAACGAAAGAAGCACACACGATGGTGTGAGAGGATTTGCCACAAGGTTCACCAAAACAGACTGGATTACAGTTTGCACAGGCATTAGTTTTCAGACCTTTGCAATATGCATAGCATATCGTGACCTGCCACTTTTGGGAGGAAATTAGCTCCTATTTCAGCACAGCTCCGAACAGATGGATATTCAAAGTGCTGATGTGAATCCGGGTGTGAGCTCCATGACTTCACCCTGGGTGCAGGCGCCCTGGCTGGTGTCCTGCCAGCCAAGGAGGGAACCAGATGCACATCACTGAGACAACTGGGCTGGCACAGGGTTGGGCAGAGCTCATCACTCCAGCACCTCATCCAGCAATTGTGGCTATCCAGCCTCCGGACCTGGACCTGTGCGTCCAGCTGGACGCAGCGAGTTGTTGCAGTGTGTGCTGTCATTGGCCCGTTCACTAACATGTTCCTTTGCAGCGTGGTTGCCTTTGGTGTTCAAAAGCAAACCACTATTAGGGTTTCCATTGTCATTTATATCTTGCATCAAGGATGTTGGTCTTTTACGCCGTGCCTGACGTCAGCCTTTCCAAAGGCACACGTGAGCTGCCAGGGAGCAATGCAGTCAGCTTTATCACCCCACTGCTCTGCAGCACACACATCTTCTGCCGAGTATTTTCTCAAGCTGTTAATGCTTGTATTTGGGCCAAGGAAGAATTCTTTAAAGGGAAAACTGTAGAATGTAGATTATCCTTGTAGCACAGCGATTAATTAACAGTAAGTAGCTGTGAGCAGGGCTCCAGCAAACGGTATCAGGTGTCTCTAAACTGTCTTCTCAGCTGTTCCTTTTAACAAGAATTGGGATCTGGAGAAAGATGACAGCTTTGGTAGCACTTCAAGGATCTAGATGGCTTTGCTTTCATCACTCCTTGATACCACTTACACAGATCGAATGGGCTGTTCTAGTTAAACCTCTGCAAATCCAAATGCTTGAGGCAATGCTGTAGAGACCTCTGGTATTCCAGTCTACCTTCTCAAATCAGAGGTTGACTAGGGCTCATATGAATAACTCTAGATACATACCTATACAAAACTTCCTCCACAGAGATGATCAATTCTCATTCTATGGCATTTAATCACATAAAGCAAACCCCGTAATAATACACGACGTACCTGTGGGATCCTGAACACCTCAGGAAAATGGGAGATGCTTATGAAAAAATGATCTGCTGAATTCTTGAATGAGTTTATTGAGGAGACGCAGGGCTGTTTGTCTGGTGAAGTTTTCAAGCTCCAGTTTCTTCAGAGAATGCATCAGTTCAGTTTCCATACAATAATCATGCAGGCTGAATCTTTCATTTCCATACTGAGTGTAACAGAAGAACTGTACAAGTACCGATGGCATCTCTAGGCACAGTGGTGTCCAGCATATTCTGTGTCTTCATGATTGGAACATACTGCCAATGCAATTTCACCATCTGACTTCCCAGTGCATTTTCCTGATTGTATTTCACTTAAGAAGAACTTGTGCGGAGCAGTTATTTTTTTAATAGCTCTTTAAATGATGAACGTGTATAAATGAAACTCGTTTAACAAGATGGAGTTGTTCTGACATGGGTGGGGTTGGTGGTTGTTTTGGCCTGGGTGAAAATGCGAGAATTTGCTTCAAGCAAATGGAAACCCTTGTTGAAATAAGCAAGAGTGACTTTCATCTGTTCTAAGACCTTTGTGTATCTTGGGAGCTGCTGTGGTTCTTACACCACAGATAAAGAACGTGTAAAAGCATAGGTTTTGCTAATGGAATTGTACAACAACTTTTCCTGCTGATGTGGAAGGGGAGACTCTCTTTTCTTTGTGGAGTGCCAGCAAACAACACTCTCCTCTCTTCCAGTAAGACATGAGTGATTTTGTCTGTGACCTTTCCTTCCCAGGTAAAGGAAGAGGATGTGTGGCTTACTGATGTGGGCAGGGACAAAACGTTTTCACCATCAGCTACATAAAGGATTATGATTAAATGAGTGATTAATTATACTCCCTTAGAGTGGCTGCTACTTGCAGCTGAACCTTGTTTACAGGAGCATGATACCAACTCTGACTTTTGGAGGCTGGGCACAGGGGCTTTGTTTATGAGGAGCACAGGAAGCAAACTCGCTCTCTGGTGTTTCAGACGCGTGGGTGCCAGACGTGGTGGCTGTGGGGCAGCTTTGCCTGCAGCCCTGACCGACACGTGTGGCAGAGAGGGTGGAAGAGGCAGACCTGAAGGTGAGGCTTTTCTGGGTAGGGTTCACTTCTCCCATCCTTTCCACTGAGTTTCAGGATGTGCTGGCTGAGCTCACCAGCAAGCCTGGAAAGATAGAAGTATTGCATATATTGGCGTGTCTCTCCATGGTCACCTTCTCCCTCTTTCATGTCCTTCCCTCTGGCTTCCAGTATTGGTGAAGTAAATAGGTAGGACTCTTCCAGGCTTTGCCTTCTATTGTGCCTGGGCTAGGCTCTGTTACGGGTGCTTGCACTGGTGCTGGCAGGATTTGGCCATATGAAGTCTTATTTTTAAAGTTATTATTTATTAATATTGTGGTGCATGTCAAATGTGTTCAATAGGGGTCAGGAAGGAAGAGGTTCAGAGAGAGACCCTACATGACATGAGTGAACGGACCTTGCTGCCATTAGCTTATCTTAATTTTCAGGATCAGCTGTGAGTTACAGGCAAATACAGACCTGCAAATGGTCGCTGGTCTCTAACTGTGCTCTTGTCCAGGCATTCAGAAAGCATCCTTCTGGAGCTTGAAACCCTGGGCTCTTCCTCCACCTTGTCCAGGGTTCTCCTCTCTGTGTTTCCATGGGAATGAAGCAGTAAAGGCAGCAAGAATATTGTGTTCAGCTTGCATGACCCGAACTAAGCAGTGTTTAGGGAAGAAATTTTTTGCAAAGGTTGATGTATTGAATTACCAATTTGTTAAAGGCATTTGCTTAAAAATGGTGGAAGAAAGTAAAACAGTTCTCTGACTTCTTCCTGAACAGAGCTGAAATTAATTAAAGGGAAGAAATGCCTACTATTTGGAAAGCAGAGGAATCTTTGCTTTCATGACAGTTAAAAGTGTATAAAAACACAGATGTGAGATGGAAATAACTTTTTTAATTTTGTACAAAAATAAATAAACAGTGATTTAAAAAAGAATTGAGAAATCAATTTCAAAATAAAGGAATAATTCATAAAGATTAGTAAAAAGTTGTGTTCAAGGGCATATTGCTTATGTTTTATTTCCATCTCATTTGCTCTTAATTATATTTCCCACGTACCCTGTTGTAAGTTGAATATAGACTGCACATGCATTTTAATCAACACTACTTTATTAGTCACAGATCATGGCTCCCTGGCCTGAGGTAGAAAAGCCTGAAACCAATAACTATATTGGGGACCCTTCCAAACAAAACCAGAACATGGCTGGGAAAGAAGGAGAAAACCACAAAGGTAACACGTGCTCACCAGCGAGTTATAGAGGTGTATAAGTTTTGGGGATCCTTGGAGAGGATGGAAAGTAATTAAACATTTTTTTATTTATTCTATTTCAGCAGGCAATGTGGCTTCACTTGGAAATAAAGGGGATATTCAACCTGCATTTTCCACAATAGCCTTGATAGATGAGCCAAGGCCAGAAGAAGAGGACCCTTGGGCTCTGCCGGAACTGCAGGACACTGGGGTCAAGTGGTCAGGTAGCCATTTCTCCATAAATAAATCACCTGCATTTTTTTTTTTCCCACCACTTCTTCTTTCACCTTCTCCAAGAGTTTATGGGGATCTTATTCTTAGTCAATTAAGAAGAATCTGGAAATCATGCTGCTTACCTTCCTTAAAACACAAGGAGATATATGGAAAACAGTCCAGCACTAATATGGTTTTATATCCAGGCTCCTGTTGGTCTTTCTTTACTCAGTAGGATGACTGTAAAATGAAGGGTCAATCTCAAGTTTCATAAGGCTTTTGCCACATAACAAAAAGCTTTTTTTTTTCTGGCAAAATTAAGTAAACAAAATACCTGCTTCTGCAGTTAAAATGTGATTAAGAACATTCTTTGGGGTTTAATCACACATTGAAGTCACAGAACTGTCTTTGTCTTCATAGTCTCTGCTTGTGTGCTAGAGTGTTCCAGCGAATATTTAAAGCAAGTCCTTTATGCATAATGTATTTTTTTTGCAGAATTGGATAGAAAAGGAAAAATCATTCGTGTACTCTACGGGATAGGGAAGTTCATTATGCTACTTGGATTGCTCTACATGTTTGTGTGTTCTCTGGATGTTCTGAGCTCTGCTTTTCAACTGGTAGGAGGTATGAAAATGTCTAAAATGTTAAGAATAAACTGAATAAGACAGGAAATTTCATCTGAGCAACTTAATTACAACTATCACTCTTCAAGAACATTCTTCATGTGTGTTGAGATAGAGATTCAGGAGTAGCTTTAACTGAAGACTGATCTTCATTTGTTTGGAAGGGCCTTTCTTTCTCAAGTTCCAAAGAGCTGAGGATTTAGCGGTTATTGGCCCCGATTTCTTAGTAGTTTCCTATTACTTTAGTGACAGTTTACACAGATATATCTGTGCATAAATCTGTCACATGTGAAAGACATTTCAACAAGTTGAAATATGAAAATTATGCTCTTGACCAAAGCATCCAGCACTGAAATAGCCCCCAAAACCATCAAAGATGAAAACTATTGAAATGTATTTTTTACATTTGCAAGTCTTCAAGGGTTGAATTCAGATGAGGGATTCAGGAGTGGTTACCAGAGAAATATATGAGTTTCTGTGAAAGTATTTTGGATTTTTGGAAACACAGAAAGCTACAGGGATAGAATTAATCAGTATTATGAAAATAGTTTTCCTTGATGCAGTAATAAAAAATACCAAGTAATATAATTTAAATCTATGCATCTGTGTTTTTTTGTCCTACAGTCTTTCTTCTGATGGCAGTGGTTTTATATGCTTCTCTGCAGAGTCCAGTAAAGCTTGTTTAGTCACTGAAATAAGAGAATATAAAGTATTCTCTAACAACTGAAAAGCTGAGAGTTCAGGACCTGAAATTGGATCCCTGGGCTGCATCACCTTGTACTTTTTTTGGCCAGAAAGCATGGCTATATATGTATCAATTAAATGGATTGAATGATCTTTAATTAAGCACTCTGATAATTTCTGTAGACTTTACTTCGCACTTCCCTCACTCTGAGAATATATCTTCTTGCAGGTAAAGCGGCAGGGGACATATTTAAAGATGATTCAGTGCTGTCTAATCCTGTCGCGGGACTGGTGATTGGAGTTCTGGTGACTGTTATGGTGCAGAGCTCCAGTACTTCCTCATCCATCATAGTCAGCATGGTGTCCTCCACCCGTAAGTCTGCTTACAGCATCTTCCTACAGATCACTCATAAATCTTGGCGGGGGTGCCAACATTCCCACCCACATTCAAGTTGTGGAAGCTTTGGGTGTAAGAATAGAGACCGCAGGAAAAGCTTTTCACAGCTGCTGCCTGGATGTAAAATAAAATTTTAAAAATTAATAATGATAGCATTAATAGTAGTAGCGATACTAATAGTACTAGTAATAATAGTAAGACCACAACTGCCATGAAAGTCATTGGAAGCCTTGGCACTAAATGCCTTAATTTTGAAATTATCTGCATAATTTTTTAATGTTAGGCAGTTACTGAACTCCACCCATTTCTGTGGCATCATTTCAAAATTCTGCAGTAAGTAGGCAAACATCGGGAAAAGAAGAGACTTTATCTCACTCTGGCCCTCTAATATGTGGTGAAAAGGGATAACCATGGGCTGTAGTTTCAGTTGGGATTATGGGAGTGTCGTGTTCCCAGGGGACTTGATTAAAGCAAACATTTGGATCACAACACCTAATCCCAGTGACATTAAGGGAAGTCACAATTTCAGTGATGTTAATAGAAATTTTCATTGGAGCATAGACCTTGCTGATGATCTGATTTTCTCATTTAATGCTTCCTTTTCTGCTTTGCAGTGCTAACTGTTCGAGCAGCTATTCCGATCATCATGGGGGCAAACATTGGCACCTCAGTTACAAACACGATTGTGGCACTCATGCAAGCTGGGGACAGGAATGAATTTAGGAGGTATTGTACACTTCATCTGAAAAGTTGTTTCTTCCTTCTTTGTAGGTTTTCTTCTATTTTCCCTATCACTACTACAGCCATTCAACCTTTCTAGTTAGGAAAGTCACAAGCATGTCCATGGCAAAGGTATAATGCTGCCTATATATGTGGCTTCATACACTTGATGAAAAGCATATTGGGTTCTTTTAAAAGTTTTGTGGTTTTGTAAGAATCCACCATTTTTAATGATCTTACACAAGGATAATTTTTCAACTGCTCCCATTCTGCCACCCATCTTTTATTATGTCCTAGTTATTGGAGGGCTGTAAAAGAAGTTAATATTATATTATTTTGGTCTAATCTCCTTAAAAGAGATTTCAATAGTGAAGGTTTTTTAAGTCTACAGTAAGCAAGACCTGGTAACTGTAGAGAAATTATGTGTCCTGGCTGTCAAATACATAAAGTGACAGCTTTTAGACTACCACTTGACATTGCCACTGAGAGAGCTCATAACTTACTGGAGATGAGCAGGAAACTTGGTAGGGATATGAGATTTTGGTACCTTGTCATCTATGGCATACTGGGTATATGAAATACTCTTTGCCAAAGTCTCCGAGGGGAGCACTGTGGCTCCTCAGGCTTTGGAGGAGAAAATGTGAGGGAGCTGTACACTAGTGGTTTGCAGGAACATGTGAGAGAGCCACAAAGCTCTCTTGCCCCAGGAGTCAAGGAGAACAGATCCCAGAGGAAATGACTGGCCAAGGAATGTGCCAAAAATGGGTGAGAGACAAAACAAATGTAGGCTTTACAGCCTCTTCTTTTTTCAGACAAGTACTCTTGGCAGCCTTGTGTTCAGGATCACTTTTGCCTTTTCTAGTTTTTCTTGTTTTACTCACCAGTCTGGCTCTTTAATTGGTCAAACAGTGTGGAGACAACTTAGTGCTCCATAGCCAAGTAGCCATCTCCAGTGACCCTGGCAATGAGATGATTCCCACTTTGAAATAGGCTTCATTCCCACTTCTATGATTTCATATCTAACTGATGTTGCACCCGTTTTGTTTAATTAAAAGCAATTCTGTTTTTTAATTTCTTTTTGCAGGGCCTTTGCTGGGGCAACAATCCATGATTTCTTTAACTGGCTTGCTGTGTTTGCACTGTTGCCCATTGAAGTTGTTTCTGGCTATCTTTACCATCTCACCAATGTTATAGTTGAGTCCTTTCATCTTGAAAGTGGTGAGGATGCCCCTGAGCTACTAAAAGTTATCACAGACCCCTTTACAAAGCTCATCATTGAGGTAAGCTCTTTCTCACTTCAAGGAAGCTGCTTACTTGGCTCAGTCACAGCGAATCAAATATGAGAAGGGTTCCCATTTCTTTCTCTGTGTCCTTCACTTAAATCTCCTTAGCAGATGAATTCTTCTTTTTATTCACATTTCATAAAGCCTCAGCTTTCTAGTTCCTATTTCTATTTCCCCCACATTTCACCTTAATGATGACAGACCTAGCTAGGAGGAATAAGAAGGCAGGTGAGGACAAATCGAGCCATGTGAGATGGATGGGAAGGCAGCCTGTTGCCTAGACATTGGCAGATAGTACTAGCTGAGACAACCTGGCACAGCCAGAAAATCAGTGTAGGACCTGACATAATCACATGCATCTAGAGGCTGGGGGGCAATGAACCCATCATCTAAAATGGCAGTAAATACAGTTAGGCAGTTGATTAAACAGAAAGGATGAGAGGAGGTGGTGGATGATTTGGGGAGAATGAGACACAGCATTTGTGTGTGTAGAGTTGTGCCTTTTTCTCAGAGTAACCCCCCTCCAACCTGTCTGGCAGCTCCAGCATTAGAGATGATCATGCAGGCTTTACATGGTTGGGATTCCAAAGGGGTTTGTTTGAGTAGAGCTAAGGAAGAAGAAGTTTATGATGCAAGTTGGAATAATGCATTTTTAAAATTCTTCCTTTTTTTTTTTTTTTTTTTTTTAAAGCTTGATAAATCAGTAATAAATGCAATTGCTACTAACGATGAATCAGCAAAAAACAAAAGCCTGGTAAAGGTCTGGTGTGTCACTGAAACCAATGTGGTAAGTATCATGCTAAATTAATTGTCAGGTACCTCAGGAAGTATATTACTGATCTGTAGCTGACAATCCTTATAAGATTGTGAACTTAGATTTTTAAATGATGGGTTTTTTTCAGCAGAAAAAGGATTAAAACAATTTAATGTAGTTTTTGCTCCACTTAAATCAAGGATGGTCACCAGTGGTGACCTTGACCTGGCTACTTTTGGTACCATGCAGGCCCTTGCTTATCAGTACTGCTGGTTTGGAGCCAAGTCTTTCATTCCTTTCACACACACAAATGTCTTTAAATTGTGATACTACTGACTTCCTGGAAGTGGAAAAAATCTGCATCATAGGCCAAAGAAAAGATCTTTTCTACCACCATTTATCTACTGAGCTAATAAGTTTTAGTTCTACGTATATTAGGGTGATCTGGTGGTAGCTGAGTGTTTGGTTTACATTTTTCAGCTAACTAGAAATTAGAGTGTTAAATACCCTTTGATTCTCTAATTAATGTATTGTACTTGTTGTCATGTATAGAAAAGTAATTCCTGAAGTCCTGAGGGAGGAGATACTTAAGGACACAGAGTGGAGGTTGAAATTAAGTGCCCAGCTCCTATTGAATGACAGTCTGGATGGCCAGTGAAATGCTAGCTAGGGAGATAGTGCCAGGAGCAGAGCTGTGCCCATCTGAAACTCTGCTCAGGTTACGCTACTGAGTATCTGGGTGTTTCACCTCAGGGGGGAAAGAGGGCTTTGGCAGCTGCCCTGCTGACAGACCCCAGCCTGTGCTGAGCCACCAAGTCCTACAGAAGACAAGAAGCTATAGTAAATAGAAAGTGTAGGCTGAAGGAAATACATATTTGTATATAGATGGTTTTATATTGTGTTTGTCTGTATTTTGGCTGTATACCTACTGCTCATAGTTAAACTACAAAAATACATGAACCTCCTAGCAGTTTGACTTGAACCTGGTGGGGTAAACATGTTTAAAGCAAAACATAAACATTTTGATCTAATGCATCTGCTTTGAAACTCAGATGTTTGAAAAACGTCAGAAAGGTGAGAAAAAAGATTGTGCTGTGTTTGTAAAGGCTGACATGATGGCTGGAGCCCAGGTCCTCCCTGGAGATGTGGGAGCACTGGATCCACTCCCATCTTTGCCCACCTGCATCAGCTGGAAGGTGTTGTGAAAGATGGTGTCTGTAGGCAGTACCCAGCAATGATTCCTCATTCTCCATTTCTGCAAAAAACAATCACTTTGTTTGAAAGATACCTCCAGTTCAGCAGCATGGTTCAGAGTCCATTTGGCTGTTAACTGCTCTTCTGTGGAACTACAGCTCAGTGAATAAACTTTTCCTTAGTCTGCATAAGGATTTATGGACTTGGTGTCAGAAAGCAGTATGTCTGGGCTAGGAGTCCTTATAAGGAATGTTTTAATGTGATATAAATAGTAATTTAGGTTCAACTCCATAATAATAGTGCAAATCAGAATGCTTGAAATTAGTTCAGCATTTGAACATTAAAAGGAAAAGAGTAGCAGCACTTCTGCTTCTACAGACAGGGAAACTGAGGCACAGGAAGGCAGCGCAAGCAGCTTGTGCTCATCCAGCAACAAAGGCTGCACTAGTATTGTAGCATTCTGAATCACAGCACTGGTGTAGTACTCATCAGACAATTATCTGCTGTTGAGATGACAGAAAAAAGGTCTTTATTTGACCAAGGAAGCTGTGGTGCTACCTGGAAAAGGAATGTCACTGTCTTGCAACTGCAGCCTTATATGAACCTCAGTCCACTAACTGTCATCAGTAGTTAAGGTTCTTAGCTATTAATGACTTGGTGCTATGGTTGTTACAATGTAGAACATTTTGGGGATATTTTAATCTTTAAATGTTGTACTGATTGAGTTGGGTAATAGCACAATAATTTATTTTAAGAATGCAAAGTTTCACCTTGTCATTAGTATGATGCCAGCTTACGTATCTGCCCTTAGTGGATGAATCCTTGGTTGTAGTAAAAATCTAACACTATATATGAGCTCCTAGAAAAGGGTTGTAGATGACTGAACTATCTGCTCTGTCTGGCAATCTTTAGACACTGCAGAATGTCACAGTTCCACTTCCAGAAAACTGCACATCTCCTGACTTTTGCTGGACTGATGGAAACATGACATGGACCCTCAAGAATGTAACTGAAACGGACTATATCAGTAAATGTAAGTCATAGAATTCTTTCTTTAATGGCAATATCTTTACTGATGTATATAGCTTTTTGATGGTGTTAACAGAGCACTTCAGAGGCGTATCAGGAAGCCCTTGCCTGCTTACGGACACGTGGTAGTGGTGCAGGTGCCGTGTGAGGAGGCTGTGCTCTGTTATAGCTACGCAGCTGGAGTTACCAGCATCATCATGGTATCTGGCTGCAGATGGATCTCTTTCCATGCTCCCTGATATCAGTAATTGAGGTCTTCAGTATCATGTCACCCTGCTGTTCAGATGGCTAGGAGCTATGGTTACTTTGTTGTAATGGTTGCTTGGATATCTCCATCCCTATGCATGCCCTGCAGGAGTTTCGATGGCCCTTCTCAGGCACGCAGCCACCTCTGGGAAAACCTGACCTACCATCCAGCTTGGAGCACCCCAAAACTTTCATCTGCCGTTGTACTTCTCTGCCTTGTACATGGTCACCCAGCTCCTGCCTGCCCCGTAGGGGTGCTTGCTGTGTGTTTTATAAGCATGTCCATACAAGAGCTTCTCCTGCCCTACTCAGATGTGGCCTTTGTAGAGCAAGGGAGGTGGCATTTTCCCTCTTTGCATCAAGCCCTCAAGCTGTGTGTGCTTTGGTCCCATTTTCCAAGTGACATGTATGAAAACCAGAGCTGAGCTTAGTTAGGATCACAAGCAAAAATGTGGCTAGGCTAATTAATTTTCCATTTCTTTTTCAGGCCAGCATCTCTTTGCGAACTCAGACCTGCCTGATCTTGCCATCGGTCTTATCCTTCTGGCTCTGTCCCTGCTTGTTCTGTGTTCCTGTTTGATAATGATCGTTAAGCTATTAAACTCTGTGCTTAAAGGACAAGTGGCAAGTGTTATCAAGAAGACAATCAACACTGGTAATTATCTGCTTTTCCTGAGGATTGTTTTCAGGAATGACAAGGACACTGAACACATTTATTGGTATCTCCTGTTCTGGCAGATAACATAAAATAGTTTAAAGAAAATAGTATTGAATGAAAATCATCCCCCCCAACATTTTTTCTCCCAAACTTTTTTTTTTTCTTTCTTTTAAAAATCTAATAGTGAATGGCTTGATTGAGAAATGCAGCAGATTACCAGCATCAGAGGTCAAAGTCCAGGCTCTGTTTCTTGATGTATAATCATTAGCTGTTAGAAATTTAATGTTCCCATCCTCAAAAGATAGCACTGAAGTGCTGAGATTGTGATTACCTGTTCTGGCACAGAGCCTCCATGTTCCTTCCGAAGTAAGTTGACAAAAGTTTATAGTAATTAACGATCTTGTCCTATTCCACTGCCTAACCCTCTCTTTGGTAAGATAAGGCAGCTTTCAGTAGCAATATTTTCTGTCTTGCCCTATGCTCTCCAGGTTTTTTTTCAGTTTGGATCCACTGAGTGCAGACTGAGGTTTTTTTTGCTTGTCTGCTTTTCTTGCATACTCTCTTGAATGCAGAGATTAGAACTTGTAGCAGAGAAAAGCAGTTCTGGCACGGGTCCCAGGCTGTGGTTGAGGAGAGGGTTCACAGAAATGGGGAAGGCAATAAAATGGTCCCCAAGCTCTTTTCTCCTGAGCAAAGAATATGGCCCGAATTAAAAACAAAGGGGAGAAAGTAAACAGCTGCCAGTTACTGTTTATTTAACTTCTGAGCTGCTCTGTGCTCCTCTGTGTCTTCCCAACTGATTTAGTTCTCACTTCTTAGCTCACTCATACATCTGCAGACTGCAGGGGATCATTGTGCCTACTTTTTCTAATCAGTGTGTTTAGTTTTCTTAGCAAGAGTGAACAAGTAAATTTTTAGGAGATGATCTGCTTGAAACTAGTGAGAACAAACCACTCGATTTTCTCAGGATGCTCCTCAGAGCTTTCTGAAGATCTGATTCATGCAGCAGGTGCCTGATTGCTGAAACCAAGGCTCTCAAGACACCTAGACGGTTTTGTGTTGACCTCTGTGAAAACATTTCTGGTGCCTAATTGCATTACAGTATATATGCTACCCTTGGTTAGGACAAATGTCTACCTAGTCTAGTACACGTCTCATAGTGTATCCAGTGGTGGAAGGCTGGAGAAGGAGTGCAGGTGACAGGATAAATCAGAGTAGTAGGACTGATTCTGCCCCAAATTGTCATTAAGAGAAAATAGGCAAAAAATATATTTGTATTTTGAGTGCTTAATAGTCTTCCCTGTTGTGTTGCTGTTACATAGAGCATTCTGTTATGCTAACAACAGTGTTCTCCCTCTATCCTTTTAGATTTCCCATTTCCTTTTACCTGGCTAGCTGGATACCTGGCTATGCTTGCAGGGGCTGGTATGACCTTCATTGTCCAAAGTAGTTCTGTTTTCACATCTGCTATTACACCCCTTGTTGGTAAGTTGTCAGTACTGTGTTCTATATCCCCATGTTTTATCCTCTCCATTGTCCTGAAACCAACTCAGTCTTGCTTCTTTTCCTATAGGCATTGGCGTTATCAGCATTGAGCGCTCTTACCCCCTTACCTTAGGAGCCAACATTGGCACAACCACCACAGCTATACTTGCGGCTTTAGCAAGTCCGGGGAGTACATTAAAATATTCACTACAGGTCAGTATAAAGCAATGCTTCCTTCACTTCATTTAGAAGCTGCAACCTTTCTGAAGGAAAACCTGACAAAATTCGATCTGATGCAAATATGCCGTGAATGTCATGCCTGATTTTGTGTGTGCTGATGATGGCAGCTCATCCATTTCAACTGCTAGAGCAAAAAGGTTATAAAACATTCCCAGAATGTCGATATACAGTTAAATCTTGCTTTCATAAATTGGCTTGGAATTCAGAGCCCATATATCTGACAACCCTCTGAGGGTTACTGATTTCTGTAAGCTCTCTTCTCAGGACCCTGACTAAGTTCATGCAGTGTGCAGGGACTCCTGTAACCTAACTGAAGGCTGCACAACCCTTAAACTGGCAAGCTCTCTGTCTATCCACGGTTGCAGTGAGCATCATGTATTTTTCTAATTGTAAATGTAATCTCAGTGGATTTTATTGAGTTTCTTTTGCCTGAAACTATTTGAAAAATAGGCAGCCTGGCTTTGGCCTCCCATTTTCCACCTGGTAAAGAACCTGGCAGCAGATCACATTTGAATGAACATTTTACATCAAAGAGGGAAAAGATAATGACGTTTCCTTTATGAATAAGATGAATGTTTTCTACTAGCCCAAATAAATCAAGAAAATTACAGAAGCCATTTTATTGTCCTCAGGCATGATAGAACAGATGTAATCGTGAGAAGATGCTATCTTAAAAAAGCTCAGATTTCATGATAACGTGTTGGTTTTATAATGCACTTTAAAAATAAACTTCTGTACTTTCATATTTACTTTGGTCTGATAACAGTTGCAGAATGAAGATAAGGTGAGAAAGGAATGTACTGTTTTGTTCAGTATATGCTTATTCTGTCTAAGCAATTTCTGAGAGCTTTAGCAAGAGGATGTCTCTTGATGCTTACTTTTTAAAAAAACAATTTTGAAATATGTGAATCAAATTATTATAATGACCCAGACAAAGTCCTATTCCAGGAATCTCCTCAGTGTCCTGTAAACTGATAGCTAATTTTTGTAAAATCCAGGTCTGGATCGCTACAAATTTTAAATAGCCTGTGTGTAATATCTAATTTACAGTTACCATATTTTGATTAAAAATTATGGACGCAAAAACCAACAATGAATAATTCTCACATGATTTCCATGCCTTACTAAAAACAGAACTGCTTGCTGAGACGTGTTTGGTATTTCAGCTTCGTTTCTGATGGACTCCATTTCTTGCAGTTGGAAGCTGCATTTTAAGACTTCTCCATCTGCAGGGGGATCCAACATCCGCTCTAGCCTTGGCTCGTGTCCAGATGCGTCCCCTGTTTGTAGGCAGTGATCTTTGCAATGTGTGAGGTGTTACTGAGTCCTTGTTTTGTGCTAGGAAAGGTCCTGCAGTGAAATAGCAGGAAAGACAAGAAACAACAGTGGGGAGGAAGGAGGGGGAAACTATGGAGTCTGAGTGCCACTGGAAGTTATTAAAATGTCAGCAGGAGCATTTTAAAGGCCTTTTAGCTCATGAACTTCTCAAATGTTTTTGCTTTCAGATCGCCTTGTGCCACTTTTTCTTCAATGTCTCTGGGATTATTCTGTTTTACCCGTTACCTTTTACCCGGCTGCCAATACGCATGTGCAAGACCTTGGGAAACATAACAGCCCAGTACAGATGGTTTGCTATATTTTATCTTCTAGTCTGCTTCTTTCTTTTGCCTTTGTTTGTATTTGGTCTGTCACTGGCAGGGTGGCCAGTCCTTTTGGGTGTTTGCCTTCCCCTGTTTATTCTTTTTATTGCTGTGGTTGTAATTAATGTTATGCAGAAAAGGCGACCTGAAAAGCTGCCTGAAAAGCTCCAAAACTGGGATTTCCTACCCATCTGGATGCACTCCCTAGAGCCCTGGGACAATATGCTTATGTCTTCACTCGCCTTCTGTGGGAAACACTGCTGTGGCTTCTGTAAGTGTTGCAAAATCAATGTTGAACGGGAAGGTGCCAAAGACAAGCAACTAAAAACTACAGAGGTTTATGAAAACACCATGGCAATGGCTGATGAAGAAAGAGGTGGAAGAAGACCACCAGCTGCAGCTTCTGTTGACAAAACAGGCACAAACAACACAGCCTTATAGTAGTGGATCAACCCATATTAGCAGAAATACAGCATAGGACAGTCAGGCTCTTCAAAACCACCTTGGACTGTGCACTGAGGACAGAGTGAACATTTTGTTAGGTTTCTGAAACCAGTGATACATCACTCATCAAGGAATGGAGTCAAACAAGCTTGACAGAGTCCCTAGAAAATCTGTGCTCGGTTGCAAAGCTAATGACAGATTTGCTCGCAGAGGATCTACTATGCAGTACCTTCCTCCAATGCTATCAGTAGCAAACAAAAGAAATCCTGATGTAGTCCCATGAAGAGAGAGATGAAAGGAGTGGCAATCAATTCAAACTTAAAAAACAAACAAACAATGCACTTGTAGAACAGTCTATCTAACCTACTGACTTATTCAGCATAAGTTATTTTGTAATACCTAAAAAGCTCTGGAAATTAAAAAAAAAAAAAAAAAGGAAAAAAGATAAATAAAAAGGGGAATCCTAATGTTTTCACTGCCCTATTTGCAGTGGTCGAAATGGAAAACAGTGGACAAAATCTATTCTACATGTGTGAAGGAAAATGAAATGCTGAGATGTCCTTCAGAAGCTCTTGGAATCCTGGTCTGGCATAAGGGTGTGCATAAAACCATTTGAAGTCCTCTGTGTCTCCTTTAACACTGGAAACACAGAAGTTATAATCTTTTGTTATCTCAAGCTAAAGGCCATGAAAGTAATTGCTGCTGCCCCTGTACTGTGTTTGGAGGCATCGGGTGGCTACCAAAGGTCTTGATTGACTCAGGATGTAGCTGTGTTGCCATTCCTTCCTCTGGATGGTCCTCTTCAATCCTATTCACACAATCCTGTCATTCCACAACCAGAGGAATGGTGCAGAAGGAAGGATGAGTAACCGGTGTAGGGGAGGAGACAGCTGCCCCAGTCTGGGCTGATGCCAGATGTGTGTTCAGCTGTGGCTCCGTTTGCCTGAGCCACAAAATGAGTTTTCAGAGTAGTGGTGAAGACTGGCTTTAGAGTTACAGCAGAGGGAATCTGCAGAGCAGATTATGGCTAGCACAGGACATATGGTAATGTTTACTGGAAAGAAAGGGATGTTCACCATCCCTTTGTGCTCTGAACCACCCTCCTTGGAAATAATGTGAATTTTACTGGCAGTTGTATGTAGCAATCCAAATCCCAAATGAAATCCATAACTGATGTAGTCACTATCATGTGTGGCAAATCCACAGGTAGAGTAATACTTGGTGGGAAGCTGCTTATGCTCAAATTTTACCATTAGTGATGTTTTAGTAATTCTTGTGAGGTTGTTCTGAATCATGGGCTGACATGGCATAATTTCAACGTCAGGAAAAGAGCATTTCCAAGATGCACTGAGTACTTCTACTGGCCTTCAATTCCTCCCATATTGGTGAGTATGGGACAATTACTGAAGTCCAATCACTAATGTTAAAAAAAGTAGGTGATTCAGTGTAGGCCAAGTGTCATTTAAAGCCAGTTTAAGTGGCTGAGTTTTAAATGAAATCTGTAATGGAAACACTGAGAAGACCCTTAGTGTAACATAGCCACTCAGTGCTGCTAGAACATATTTACTTCTGAACAGCTGTTTTCTGCAGAGCTTGGAATTCAGTAGGTTGAATTTGGCTATTAGGTAAATACATACGTTTTAGAAGTGAAAATTGTTTTCATTTACTTTTTTAAACTGACATTCAAACTGGCAAACTGTGTTGCCGAAAATGCGTTCACAAACTGCATCCACACTGAGATTCCAACTGCTTCGGTACTTGTGAACCAGTGACAAAATGCTTAGAATCTGAGTAAATTTCCAAAAGATATAGTTTTGGTATAGTTCTGCTCTTTGGGAGTGTAGTAGCAAACAGCAGAGCTATGTCAGACTGTTCTTTCCAAAGTTATTTTCCTTGTTGTTCATGTAGTTGAAAAGAATTTTGTCAACATCTTATTTTTAAAGTTGAATTTTGATATCTTCAGTAATTCTTCATTTTATTCTCACAAATCTGGATGCTTTTAGAGTCTGTTTCTTTAAATCCCTGTGTGCATTTCCCACACCTTTTTTCTTTGGGAAAGATATGAGAAAAACAGTCAGAATTCTTTTCAAGTTTTCTCAAGTTTCCATTGACCACCCACTGAAAGAGGAAACATTTTAGTCTACTTTTACTCATTTCTTAAACAACGTGCACCTTATTTTGCAACTTGAAGTATAGCCATGAACAGTGATAATAACTGTGGGAAAGCGATTCTTACAAAAGAATCAGGGTAATAATTGTCAGACATATCAGTACTTTATGCTTCCTCATTGTAACATTTCCCCTATGATCTCTTCTTGCTCCAAGCCATATTGTGCCGTTGGGTTAAGCAGATTCCAACAAATAAATCTGTTTTTCACTTGACAGTACATTATGTCTTGGTATATTTCCCCCCTTACTCTTACTAAAAGATATTTACACTTTATTTATAATTGTTTGAGTGTACAGAATTTTTCATAAGTTATAGAGAAAAAGGCTCGTGATTGTGTTATATATGACATATTTGAAAACTATGCAATGTTTATCTATAAAAAATGTAAAAAGGAACTACTGTATATTTTGTAATATAAGTTTTCAAATTGTTTGTAACTGTGTATACTGCATATTATGGAGGCTGTTGGCTCCATCAGCAGGTTACTTAAAGATTGTTAGCAATGCAGAGACAGATTTCTTAAAGTAAAGGTGTAAAACAACTACATACTTTCATAATATGGCTTAATGCACAAGGATATTGAACTCTACTTTTCTAAAAGATGTGAAGTTTCTGTAATGAGAAATTTTGGAAATAAAATGTTTCTAAAATACTTTTTTAAACTCTCAAACACTATCTTTTATTTGTTTTGAGGACAGGATGTAACTATATACTTTGTCATGAATATTCGTCTTGTCTGTCCTCATGCATTGAATGTAAAAATAAAGAGAAGTTTTAAAAAAAATAAGATCTTTTCATAATATGTTTGTATATTTATCATGGAAGCTTACAGAAAAATAAGTATGCAGGTAAGTTCTAGCCTAAGCTGATGCAATGTATAAGAAATGAGGTTATCATCTAGCACTAAAGAAAAGCACTTGTGTGTCCAATAATTTCATATGAATGAGAGATTTTCATATGAAGAAAAATAATCAGAATCGCTCAGTGCAGTTGTGTGTGTGAAGATATTTTCTGCCAGATTGCTGCAGACTGTCCTCAGTGAAGGCAAGCATGGGAGAACAAAGCCAATGCTATTATGGCAACAGGGTGCATGATGAGTTATAACAAATGATCTCTATCGCTGCACTAAACTCGGGTTCTCCCTGTTTTCTCTGGCAAATAGTGTTTCCAAAATGCTCCTTATAGCCTGCAATGTCTGGCTTATAACTGGGAAAGAAATATCTATCTTACTCTTTTTTTTAGTCACACATAACCTATGGAGCTTAAAATTAGGCAGACAGAGAGAAATTAAAAGTACTCCTTAAATGTTTTAAAGATTATTAAAAATGGCGTTTTAAAAAATGACGTCCTAACTATGAGCTCAATGGTTGCTGAGGAGCCAGCCCCCAAACCAGCTCTCATTCCCAATTATACCATGCTTTAGTGAAATGAAGGTAGCAGAAGTATTTCTTATAACCCCAATATTTATGCACTATGGTGCAAACTGTCTTCTTTTGAAAATGCAGTAAGCAGTAAACACCCTAGGCCCACGATTTAAAACTTACAGCTTCTTACACCCATGCAAAAATACTGTAATTTATCCCCCTCCATGAATGACTGTCTGTTGGGAATCAAAGCACGCCCAGGAAACACGCACAGGTTGTGTCACCCATCTTTCCATTTCCAAACCCTTTGCGAAGCTACCTGGGGCAAAGTTCAGCAATGTTTGTCACTATTTAACCAATAGCAGTCAAGTCATAGAGCACTGAACTCATCAGAAGCCTTCAAAATTTTCAAACAATGCTCCAGCTGATTGCATAGTTGCTCATGGCACTGTTCTCCACTCTGTTCTTCACACTGTTCTTCCCCTCTGCTCGCAAACTTAACCGTGTGTCCACAGCTCCTTCTGGTGCTCCTGTGCTTTTTTTATCCGCTGCTGGGCCACATTTGTGTCCCCAGTTTCAAACTCTTGATTAAAGTGCACTGAACTGCACCAGGCATACCCTGAAGTGTTCTTGTAAGTCAGAAATGCTGGTTAAATGCTTCACTGTCTCTTTCTGTATCTCACCATGCAGTCGTGGGCACCCAGCCAGGTCCTTAGGACATTTGCTGGTTGTGCCATTGAGAAAGACTTTTCTCTGATATATAGCAAATTATTTGAGGGTGCAGGCTGCTGTGGTACCACTGGTAGCAGCTGAACCAACACACAATAGCACAGGATCTGATCAGGTCTGTTAAAAATAGTAAGCAGTGCAGAGCAAAATTCCACTATTTCAAGAGCTGTGTAAGGGAGGATACCTCACACATACCAGGGAATGCCAGGCCATGTTTCAGTTGCATAATCTCAATGGGCTGTGCTTCCATGCAAACACTTTATCTGCATTTGGATGTTTTTTTGCTATCTAATGGGCACTCCTGGTGTTGCCATACGCCAGAGGCATGAGGCTGTATGTGTAAACCCACTCATGATATTTTTACAGCAAACAATCTGTAGATCCTACTATCTTTTTGACAATTCTACTACAAAGAAAACACATGATCCCTATGAGAGAATTGAGTGTTCACTTTGTATGTTGGATAGTAATCACACTGATTTTCATGGAGCAGTTCCTAAGCAGGTTTACCCTAAAAATTGGGATCCGAGTGTTTCAACAAGACAGAGAGGCAGACCAAAGCTAGAATTAAAGTGTCACAAACACTGTGTCTTACTCAGCACCTGACGAAATTCCCTAATTGCCATTTACACTTTTGGAGTGTATCAATATTTTTACATGGCTCAATGTCTAAGGACACATTACCATGGCATAAACAATCAGCGTAATTACAGGAGCAGATATTTTGCAACCAACACCACAGGTGGTAGATTTGGGTTTTTACACAATGCAAAATGCATAAATTACAGGACACACAAACAATTTATGGACCAAATGCTGCCCTTGGTGAGGTAATATGTGGCCAGAATTGACATTAGGAAAATTGGTGCGCGTGTGTGCTGAGTAATGCAATGGCCTCAGGCACTGGGTCTCAAAGGGTTGCCAGATGAAGGCTGGCTCTGCTATTGCTGCGTAGTACAAACATACAGTATTAACTCTTGCTTCTTGCTTCCAGAATTGGAATTGTTGTTATATTACCTGAAAATATATTCCTAAAGATACCCAGCAGTGCAATTTCTTTGTCTTCCTCAAAGACTGTGCTAGAACAGTCAGAAATACTCCACAGTGGAGCAGGAAGCATATGGCTGTTCCCACCCACGAGGTGCAGAGCATCCTTTGGCCTGTGCTTGAGGACAGGTGTGACATAGGAGCATTTTGGAAGAAATTGGCAGCACAATGGCTCAGATTGTGGGCTCTTATGATGGAAGTGGAAAGAAACTGGTCAGAGTATGTCCTGGGGAAATCTGCTGAGCCTGGTTGCTGCCTTTGGCCAGGCGGGGAATGTCCTCACTGCCCTCAGAGCTGACACCTCTGTATGGAAAGATGAAAGAAGAAAGGAGCAGGAAAAATCCCAAGAAACAAATCATGTCTCAGGTGGGACAGACCTTTGTACCCATGACAGCCCTTCTTCCCTCCCCTCAAACATGCCAATGCTGCTGAAACAAGGAACCCCCCAGCTGATGTTCACCCAGCTTGAGAAAAGTAGAGCCAGGGAATGACATTTTGTTTTGCCCCCTCCCTCCCTCACATTGCAAGCCTGGGATGCTGGGGCTGGAAGAACAGAGATCCAAAATAGGCCAGAACTTCCGGGGGTGGGATGAGTTGGCACTGATACTGGGGCTGACTGGCTGGTTGGACCTGGTGGTTAAATGACTTCATGTACATCTCAGCAGGCAGAGATCAGTTGGTATTCATCATCAGCAATTTCAACACTATCTTGAATCACATGGAAAGGAATACCTTTTACTTCCTTTGGAATAAAACAAAATGCCTGGTGAGCCTAGCAAGGCATCCTAAGGCCAGATGCATGGAGCTGGTGGTCCTTCTCTAGGTACCTCATGGTCATGGATATGATGGAGCACCTCCTGTCCACACCTCCCTGTCAGGTAGGAGACCACCACCCGTGCATTCACAATCTCAACAAAGCCCTCAATAAGATGGGCTCAAAGCATTCACTGAAGTTGGTCAAAGCAAGAAACTCAGTGCTCAGGGGTACCCCATCCCAGCAGTTCATCTTGGGCAGGGGTAGAGGAGACCCCTCTGCCCCAGCAGGACAGCAGCCAGGCCACCTCTCCTTGGGCATGCACACGTGGAGGGGTGCTGTTGCCTTGACTGCAAGTACTTCATGTGGGTACATTTGGGATGTGGGTCTGCAGCTGGAAGATTGACCTAACTGAGAAAGCAGTCAGATACCAATGGCTATAAAGCTGAGATATTACAGCAAGGAAAACAATACCGTTGAAAACAGTAACTGAAAAAGAGTCAGAGAGGTTTTGTGGGTCATTCAAGGTCACCATTAACCCCTCCAGAGAATGAGAAGTCTGGTTCTTGGCAAATTTGGAAATTCTGATTCTTAAGTGGTCTTCCACTGTTGCAGTGAGCTGTACTATGATGG
Organism: Pyrocephalus nanus; assembly: GCA_038380795.1. Classification (NCBI taxonomy): domain Eukaryota; kingdom Metazoa; phylum Chordata; class Aves; order Passeriformes; family Tyrannidae; genus Pyrocephalus; species Pyrocephalus nanus. The sequence continues at coordinate 55,390,837 of CM076264.1, read as the reverse complement.
ACATGGATATATCCTGATATCCATATCAGCTCTAGGATCCACAAAGGCAAGATGTAACCCCTGGGTGTGTTAGGGCATTTATAGGGCAGTGAAGACCCAGGAAATGTGGCAGGATGCAATAGCCAGGTATGTTCTCCTGAGGCAGTCCCACACTTGCCCCATCAACATGGTGGAGCTGTATCTCAAGGACACCCTGGTTCTTGGGGCCTTGAACATCAGGACTCAGGGCTTGGGGCTGGCTCAGGCACAGGGCAGCATGGAGAGGTAGATCAGCAAGGGTTCTTCCCTCATTTGTTCTGTCATAGATTTAAGCCAAAATGGCAGATAGATCAATTTTATGATACTCAGTGCTTTCTTACCAAATTTAGCATTTGAAAGGTTTAGCAACCTTTTAAAAATTGACAAGGGAGACTGGATGGCAGAATTCCTACAGCATACATACATTCAGCATCTTCAATGAAGCAAAATATTATTAATGGAGAATATCACAGTGCTGAGAAGGGATTTTGCACCTGATACCTAGAAAGAGCCATTTCAACACTACCTATTGATATGTCCTGGAAATTCTCCTAAATGCAAATCCCAGAGGAATTTAAAATTGCCTCACCTGGGCCAGGTGCCTCAGTCACCTCAGGAGCAGACATCAATATTGGCCTCTGTAGGACACAATTTTCAAAGTGTGCCTGTGCCTGAATGTGCACATTATATGATAGGCAGTTCTTAATCTTGGGTCTGCAAATGACTAGTAAGATAACTGGTGCTGTGTAAGATATCAAAGCAGTCAAAATTGTTGTTTATTTTTAAGTAACCACATGTATTTTCACACATACAAACAAGAAAATAAAGTAGAAATGAAAAATACCTAAATAGCCCTCAAAATGTTACTTAATATCTATTGGATTACAAGTGAATACCATTCAAGGTGGGCTGGAAAACTTCTTTTTTCACTAAAAGCTTCAAGCAGTTTTTCAGCTTAAAAAGGATGAGAAAATTTGCCCTAGAGAGATAAAGTATCGCAAATAGCTAAGTCAGGGCTCCTGGGGCACAGTTGGTGAGGATTAAAAGTAAAATCAAATGATTGAAAACAGCTGAAAAGTGACTGATGAAAAAAACCCCTTGCAATGAGCAGTCAGCTTCTCGCTTACTGGTATGAGTCAGAAACAGTTCTGTATTTCTGAGTCTGAAGGTTAGCTCATGGTAGGCAAGGATGCTCTTGGAGACACATTGTCTAAGACTGTGGCCATTTAATGTGAGGTAAGTGTTTAAGTCATTTTTGTTTTAGTGCCTGTTAACTTGGTCTGATCCCACTGTATTGTAGCAGGAAGGAATGAGGTTTCTATTCAGAGTATTTTCTTGAACCAGAGGAGATATGTGAGAAAGGAACGATTTTTTTTTTTCCTTGGGCATATCAGTGATGTTCTGAAGGATGTACTCATTGAGGATCTTTTTGTTGATTTTTTGTTGCTGGAGTGTTATTTTTCTCTTTCCTGGTCATGAGCTAATTTCCCTGGAAGTTTTAAGCACAGGCAAAACTAGCTCTGCTAGCTTTGTAGTGGACACAGTGGGAAAACACTAGTTAAGAATTTGTTGTGTCTGTGGGAGAGCAAAAAAAAGGAGTATGGCAATCGATATCTACACATACTTATTACTTATTAGCACTATAATGCTTTAGGGACATGGATCAGATTTTTGTGCTTTGGGTGCTACTAAGTACAGGGTAGAATGCTTGTCTTTCTGAAGAAAGCTTGCACATTGTGTCGGATGGGAGATGGCATAAAATGGGTCTAATGATCACTACAAAATGTGGCATACCATGTTAGGTTTTTCCCGAAAGATTTTTCACTAAAAATGTACGCAGTATTCTGGATTACAGAAACAAGAAGTATTTTGGGAAGAGCATTAGGTGCATTTGTCCCAGATCAGATATCATCAGTAAAGAAAACCCCCAAAATCCCTCCCCCTCAAATGGACAGATCCTAGCCCTGTATTGGTTTCCACAGGACCATGTAGAAACCGAGAAAACTAATGAATACCAGCAGTGCTCAAAATGCTGGCTCTGGGTTAGGATAGCACTGGAGGGTAAAACAACTCCTGATAATGTTTATGGAGCAGACACACTCTGAAGCCAAGCTCCCATTTATATCCCTGTGGCACAAACACAGGTGATGTTGACATGACTTTCACATTTCCCTCTGATATATCAATAATTTGTAGGGGCAGGGCTGTTTTGTGTGGAGCGAGAGACGAAGACATGAACCTCCTTGGACTAAGAGGCTCTTGAGCTCTGCTTCATCCTGAGTAGATTCCCTGGTCACAAAGCTATTTTTAACAATAAAAAAATCTGCCTTTTTATATGAAGACAGTAGTATAATCACATAACCCTATCAGTGTGTTAGGTATATATATTTTATTTATATATATGAAAAAAAAGGTAGCAATAGAGTAGCAGGTTCTCAGACATACTAGGTACTGGGACACCTTCACACTGACACTTTTTTGGCATTTACAGTAACGAGAGGCTGCAATCATACATAGTCAGAAAGATGTACCACAAATGCCTCTGAGTTTTGAGTTCCTTGGTACTATTTCTCTGAGTCTTCAAGAGTGCTGGAGCAAATTAGAAAAATATGGACATATGGTATTTCAAATGGATGTGAGGACTTATAATTGCAGATGTTAACAAATTTAGTTGTCCAAATTTATGCTGTAAGGCCGAAAAAGACTTGGACTGAGAATTGAACTATTTTGAATTTGTAGAAATTGATTACCTGAGTGTTACCTTTGTGTGAATAAAAGTGTTAGAAGTACTAATTTTTAATGAAATTGGACGTTGTTCACCTCCCAAATTTGTACTTTAGCTCCTGAATACTCACACCTGCCTAGGCCTCTGGGCCTTTCTCCCATGGTCTTTGAATAGGAAAAATATACCTGTAAAGGCTCAGGTTTACCATCGGCTCTAGCAGAGTAATTCAATTTTCTATCACAAAACACAAGGACAATCATATGAAATTTCTCTCTACAGTGAAGGGAATTGCTCTGGAGAACTGTTTTATTGGGTGATGGTATAAAGTCCAGTCTTTCTGCAACAATAACCCATTTCTATCAGAAATTGTCCTTCATGTTGTATGCAATATTTCATCTGGAAGTCAAACATCCAAGGAAACGGTCTAATTCATTACTTTTTTATTGGTGGGACACAAATTCTGAGGACATGCTGTTACATGTGCTTCTAGCAAGCAGAAGTCTTGAAGGGAGACACTAAGATAGTGACTCTATGTTCTGAATCTAACAGAGGTAAATAAATTTCTGTTGTGATGTAGATTATGCATCTCATGAATTTGCTTCCCCCGAGCTAATAAATGCACATTAGCATGGACTGCCCTTCAGTGGTTGAGATATATGCTGGGGCAATGGCACAGAAACTATGGCAAGGCCAAAAATATGGAAAGTGTACTGGGTACAAACACCAGATCATAGTCCAGCCATGTCCATGGGCCAGTTATGGATGTACAAACTCTGTGATGCTCCCTGGGGCATTGCCACTCAACATCAGCCAATCTAACGCTGCTTATGACCTCTAGTTGGGTCAAGCACCATTGCAGTCTGGACTTCACCCATTGTTGGCTGACAGGGAACAGTTATCTCTGCACTGTGGAGTGGAGGTTAACTTCCTAATAGCATCTGGTATAGCCCATGCAAAGAACTACACCAATGAATCCTTTCTGAACTACTTTGTCTTGACTTGTGCTACACATAGGCTTCCAGGTGAATATTCTGTGCTGTTGTAAACAAAAAGTCACTGTGTTTATCAGAGAAATGAACTAAAGACCCTGAGAACTGCTCTTTTCTTTCTGGATAGAAAAGTGACGGAGAATGTAAAAGGCCTTGAAGACTCTCAGGACTCTGGTGACTGTTATGTTTGGGGTTTTTTGTGTGTCCTTGTCCTTTTTGTTTTTCCATTGCTTTAATTCATTCACAGCCAAAAAAAAAAAAAAAAAATTAGTTTTCTTTTACAGCTAGCCTCAATTTAAAGCACCAGACACTGTATAATGGTTTTGTGTGTTGTGCTGATCTTGGCTGGCTTAAAATTCATTTCTTCCTTATAGCTGGTATGGGCACTTGTTCTGGATTTTTGCATAACATGGAGATGTTTGTATTATTGCAGAGCAGTGCCTATGCAGGGTCAAGGCCTTTTCTGCTCCACACCCCACCCCACCAGCAAGGAGGCTAAGGGTGCATAAGGACTTGGGAAGGGACACAGCAGGACAGCTGACCACAGCTGACCCAAGGGGTATCCCCCACCATGTGATATCATACTCAGAATATACAGCTGGGGCAAGAAGAAGGAAGGGGAGATGTTTGGAGTGATGATGTTTTTCTCCCCAAATCACCTTTATGTGTGATGAGCCTCATTTTCCTGGGGATGGCTGAACACCTCCCTGCTCATGGGAAGTGGTGAATGAATTCCTTGTTTTGCTTTGCCTGTGTGCACAGCTTTTGCTTTACCTGTTAAACTGTCTTTATCTCAGCACACAAGTTTTCTCACTTTTATTCTTCCGATTCTTTCCCTCATCCTGAGGGGAATGTGCAAGGTTGTGTGGGCCTTAGTTGCCCACTGGGGTTAAACCACAACGTGTGTCAAGGAGATCAAGGGCAAGACAAATATGTGAGATATTTCAGATGAATTATTCTTTAGTTAAGCAGCACTGATCCTGTGTATCTTCAAAAGCCGCATATTTTAAGCTGAACTTCTTTGTCCTAGGCAAGTAGTGTTAACACTAGTGCAATCATTTAAATGTTTCAAAGAAAATCCTTTTACTGGATTCTTATTCTTTCTGATTCTTTTTTTTCTTTGTTTTTATTTTCTCTCTCTTGCTGAGTTATCATGCCCAAGCTTTCTTGGAAAAGTCCATAGGTATTTTAAGGTGCACGGATGTTCTTTTACTCAAAATGCTGAACAAAGTAGTTTTTACCCCTGATATCACCAACACTGTGTCACACTATTCCTCCACACAAACCCGTGCAAGGCTGATAGTATGCAAGTGCTAAGGATATCCTGGTATTCTAAACCGGATATTATTCAAGATATGAAAATTAAGCTTTTTATCTCCTTTTAACATTGGAAAGGCACAGAGGGTATATTTGCAGAGCACACTAATGCAGTGCCACGTGGGACAGAAGAATTTGCCCTAGGAGAGCCAGAAAAACTGGCTGGGCAGCAACACGGCTGCCAGACAGCCTCTGGCCCCAAGAGCCGCTGAGCTCGCACCTGCACTTGCCACGGTTATCTCTGCACGGCTGTCACTCCTGTGGTGGATTTCGGGCTCTGTAAGGACATGCTTTTAATGAGTACAGATAACCACTTTTAATTCTGTTAGTCCGAATTGGGAATCCAAATAATGTGGCCAGAATTACTCCAGACTATGGAATATTTGGATTAATGTCTCTAATTTGTGACAGCTTTTCAGGTCAGTAAATTAACTATTAAACATTAGCCTATTGGTGCTTCTGAAGGCTGATGGTGATTTTATGTATAACTTAGTGCTTGGGATCAGACACAGCTGAACAGTAAAGCCTTAAAAAGATCTAGGGGGAAAAATTCTGATCACAAAAATCACAGAACTGGGTAAGGCTGGAAGGGACCAGAGTGTGTCATGTGGTCCAACCTCCCTCCTCCAAGCAGAGTCATCCCAGAGTACACGGCACATGATTGCATCCAGATGGTTCTTGAATATCTCCAGTGAGGGAGACTCTGCAACCTCTCTGGGCAGTCTGTTCCAGTGCACGGTCACCTGCACAGCAAAGAAGTTCTTCCTCATGTTCAGGTGGAACTTCCTGTGCATCAGTTTCTGTCCATTGCCTCTCGTCCTATTGCTTGGCACCACCGAGAAGAGCCTGGCTCCATCCTCTTGACACCTTCCCTTCAGATACTGATAGACATTGATGAGGTCCCCTCTGAGTTGTCTCTTCGTGAGGATGAACAGGCCCAGCTCCCTCAGCCTTTCCTTGTGAGAGAGATTCTCCAGTCCCTTAATTATCTTTGTTGCCTTCTGATGGACCTGCTCCAGGAGCTCCATGTCTCTGTTGTACTGAGGAGCCCAGAACTGGATACAGCACTCCAGGTGCATCTCCCTAGGGCTGAGCAGAGGGGTAGGATCACTTCCCTCAACCTGCTGTCAATGCTCTTCCTAATGCAACCCAGGATACCATTATTAGCCACAAGGGCACACAGCTGGATTATGGACATCTCGTTTTCCAGTAGGATCTCCAGGTCCTTTTCTGCAGAGCTGCTTTCCAGCAGGTTGGCCCCCAGCCTGTCCTGGTGCATGGGGTTACTCTTCCCCAGGTGCAGGACCCTGCACTTGCCTTTGTTGAATTTCAGTCAGTTCTTCTCTCCCCATCTCTCCAACCTCTTGAGGTCCTCTGAAGGGCTGCACAGCACTGTGGGATATTGGCCTCTCCCTCCCAGCTTTGTGTGAAACAATACTGGGCCTGGTATTGAACCTTGAGGAACAGCACTAGTGACAGGCCTCCAGCTAGACCCTGTGCCACTGATTATGTTCCTCTGGGATCACCATTCAGCCAGTTCTCAATCCAACCCAAACTTCCCGAGTTTGCCGATGTGGATATTGTGAGAGACAGTGTCGAAAGCCTTGCTAAAGTCAAGGTAGGCAACATCCACTGCTCTCCCTTTATCCATCCAGGTAGTTGTTTCGTCATAGAAGGCAATCAGGTTGGTCAAGCATGATTTACCTTTAGTGAATTAGCTGACTACTTCTGATCACCTTCTTGTCATCCATGTGGATAAGAGATGGCCTGCAGAATGTGGCACTCCATCACCTTTATCTGACTGCAGGCAGCTTCATATATTTCCTTCTCCTGATCAGGCTGCCTGATCTTCCAAAAATTCTCATATTTGTGTAACAAAAAATAGTTTAGAATTTTCTACATTAGAGCAGGTGTATCTGGGTTTCCCCTCTTGCTATTGTTACCAACAGGACTGCACTGGTTAACTTCTTTCCTAGGACTAGCATGCTGTAGTTGACTCAAATATGAGCTGTCCATGCACAACTGGAGCCCACCCATTTGAGAAGAACCCTCCTAGGCAAACAATGGCCAGGCACCATTAGGGGAGGTTTATGGACCAGGACTAATTCCAACAAGCAGCAGATGAGTTAAGTCAATTTCCAGGAAGAATTCAACTCCTTGAAGCCAGGCAGCAGAACCTGACCTTGATTAGTTCATTAATATATATCTAGCCAGGGAGATTTGCTTCTAACTTGCACAATTACTTGCTGTGTAAATCCATTACTCAGGCTGTGCTGTAATGAACAGACAGAAAATGCCAAGCAGGTATCTCAGCTTTGGCAGACTGTCATAAAAGGGTTCTGGGTTCTGCTAATGGACTTCTGCATTTTTCTGCTCACCTGGCAGAACTGATAAGAGCAAATAGCAATATTGAGTATTAGGAGCTATCTAGGAGGCTGATAAGTGATTAATGAGAGGTCACTGGGGACAAACGAAAGAAACAACAGGAATCAGAAAATGCAAACTGGGGAGGGAATTAAGGTCAAGGAATACGTTAGCAGAAAGATCACTGAGCACAGTTATAAACAAACCTGTTGCAGCCAGTTTTCTTCTAAGGGGTTATTAAGATGCCCAAAGGTGGATGGGTATCTGATAGCACTCGCCAAATAACCCAAGTTCCTTAAGTCAATGGGCACACAGCACTGCTGGTGCAATTTTCATTTGAAACAACAGTGCTTCAGAATATCTAATCTGCTGCAGGTGGTTGGGTTTTTGCCTATTTTTTTTTAAATACATATTTAATGTTTACTGTAGCTGTAACATAAGCATATGCCGCAATTATGCAAGTGATCTTCTCCTTTCCATTTTAGTTACTCGTTACTCCTGATCTTGCCTAATTTTCATGCTCACTTATCTGTATGTGGCTGCTTAGACACTTTCTATTTAGCCATAGACTCACTGTTACTTTTCTTATTCCAAACAATATTTTGGTCTTTTGGCATAGGAATTAGGTATTTAGATAAACATTGAAGCTGTGACACATTTCTTCTTTTTTCTTCATTTACAATGTTCTGTTGATTATTCAGGAATTGCTCCTGCCACCTACATCTTGGAAGATAGCACAGGAAATTGCTCTATGCTTGGGTTCCCCTTGATATTCTTTAGTTTCCTTACCCCTAGGCTTTTTCTAAAAAAATTCCAGACTTATCTTTTACTTTTGTTCTCTTCCCACATCCCAGTCTTCTACTGCAGCTCATTCATTTATGGAAAGATGGAGAGGGTATGTGGGTGTAATTCTCCAGGCAAAGCTTATTCAACTTGTCTTTCATCCAGGATAAGGATCAACAGCCAGTGTTAAATGTCATAGTCCATTAGTCAATGGGGACAGCTTACATAGACAAGAATCTGCTATCAATCAGTTCTTTTCACAGATAATCCATGTTTCACATATGGTTTTAAAGACCATATAATCTTTCCCCGTAGCTCAAATGGGAGCTATAACAATGAAGGGTATACTTATAATAGGTGATCAGTACACCAGGATTAATTCCCATATATTGTCCCCTTTATCACTGAATAAAATTTCTATTGTAAGATATTAATACAGAACTTTAAATCCATCCTCTTGCCTATTTATTGGGATGTAATGCTCATGACTGCATGGCCTGGGAAGCAGCACCATACAGTCAGTGGTTGCATCCACCCACATAAGGATGCCCCCTACATTCTGGGCTGTCCTGCTACTGCCATACTGTGCAATTCTTAAATGAACCAACTTTTCAGCAGTTTCAAATCTTTCATAACTGGTTTGAATTGCCTCCTTCATAACCTTGTAGTTGTTAACTAATTAGAACTATTCAACATTGATTTATTTTTTTTAAGCTTATCTTCACGTATAATCCTTCCTTCTTCCCATAGAGCTTTGATACGTTGCATGTAACAAATTCTCTCCCTTGTCACTTGCTGTAAAATGCAAATTGGTTTACTTGGTGCAAACTGCATTAATTTCAGATAAATGGGCACCTATTTTGTAAATAACACAAAATGATTTTCTCTGAAATTCTCTGTTGTCTCTAATTCATTTGCTGAAGATGATTCTGGGCTGAACTAAGGGAGAAAGAGAAAAATGGGCATCACTTGTACTGCCTTACACGTGACCTGTGTTGTTCAGAAGACTGGACTGCTATGAAATGTGTATAAGCCAGGTATATGGAGCACTTTAGCTCTATAATGGTGATTTATTATTTCCTTGTCCCCATCCTGACCACCCAGCACTGGCTGCAGAAACTATAAACTTCAGTGATCTTATTTCAATTTACGAAAAACAGTTTTTGATACAGCATCTCTTTTTGCCTTCCCCCCCCCAATCCTTGAGGATGTAGCAGAACTACGTAGCTGCTTTGCTTAACTAACCATTCTCTGTTTCTCTCTGAGAATTGGTTGATTCTCCAGGTTGTCAAATAATAGCCCCCTGGATCTTACATTATTATCCTTCACCTCTTGTAACTTATTATTTTAGCCTTAAGGATTGCCAGTTTATTGTGAAGAGTTGCTTATCTTAACATACTTTAAGTATACTTTGGTAGAACTTCTGATGTAATAGGTAACAATAAACAAAGACTGAACTATTAACTGCTGGCGTCAAGAAATATATTGCAGCTTCAGCAACTGCCTCCTGAAATACAGATGTGAAATCATGTTTCTGGCAGACCTCCCCAAGTTAGTTAATTACTAGAGTAGAGAACATTGGCTTTGGAGAGGAAAATGGAGTCAGCCGAACTGCTAACACTTAACTCTGACCCGTATGTACACAATCTAAACTCCTGGATTGCAACACAGGGGTTGCAATAACACCACCACCACCACTGACAAACTCCTGTGGGATTAATATTTCACCAGGGTCTTCAATTTTGCTACATGTGACATTTGTAGTAAAATACACCCTGCACGTGTAGCTAACTGCAAGCAAGATTTGTCACGTGCATGTCCAAATAGTTTTTTGTGACCATTTAGCTCTACTTGCCATTTGGTACCTAACACATGACTATGTTGTGACAATTGTCTACTTCTCTTCAAGGGCTACACTTGACTTTCTGCAATACTTCAGAGTTTACCATCTAAACCTGTCCCAGTTTTAATACAGATGCACACTGCTTTTTTTTTTATTAGGTGATAAAAGTTGAAAGAACTCTTGAAATATCCATAAATTTGTGTAAAGGAGTTTGATGTAATCAAATTTATCAAATTTTGCAACTCAAAACAGACTCAAAAATAATGGGAATCCATTTGAAGTGGATATCAAAAGCACAGCATCTAACCCCAGCAACTCAACAACAACTTAGGTTGTAAAAGTCAAGCTCCTTTGTAACACATCACAATACCTACCTATACATAAAAAGAACAAAAGAGGTATCTACAACTTTACTAAAAACAAAAAGTACTCTTTGCATAGTTCTTAATCAAATAATGAAAAACTCAGTACCATGGCCCATAATTTACTTTCTGAGCTGGAGGAAGGGGGGACCTTCGATATCTTAATTATTTTCCAATGACTTGTCAACAGAACTGCTGCCTCAAAGCATCAACTCTTCTCTCAACACTTTTGAATTTTCAGTTTTCAGCAAGTGAAACATGCCCTGATGATATGTGTGTGCAGACACTTTATATATATATATATATATATATATATATATGAATCTCTCTTGAAGGTCAGAGCTCTTTTTCCTTTTCAATCATTCTTTTTTTACTGAAACCTCCTGTGCCTTGCTTGAAAAACAAAACAAAAACTCTTCCAGGTCTGGTCTGTGAGAACACTGTATTCCTCAAAGAAAGCGTGGCTGATTGTCCCATTTGCAGCTAAGAAAACAGACACGTAAATAATGATCTGGAGAATTTGCAACTATTTCATTCGACCAGTGCTTTAAAAGAAATTCTTCCACATACAGGCTGAATTAGAAAAATATTTTTATTTACAAGAGTAAATAATGTAGTGCAAGGCGAGTGGATTTAACCCTCAATAATGCATAGATTGATGCAATTTATAGTCTGTGATCTACATCATTTTGCAGAGGTGATTGCACACCTGCTGTAAAGGTTAGACCTTTCCTATAGCCACTTTACAGACAGCTTTAAATCAGACAGAAGGTATTTGCACTCCATACATGTTATCCATCTATCCCATCCACCATTTATCAAATTAAATAGGTGCCTTTTAGAGTTACTGTAGAACACAAATCCTTGCCTGTGTTATCTATGGAAGAATCCAAAAAGAAAATATTTGTTCACTTTGTGTCACCTGATCACACTTAAATATTCTTTTATTTATTCTTTAGGGAAGCTACTTTCTCTAATCAGTTGCTCTTGGCAGGGAAGGAAATATTCTGTTGTGTCCACCAGGGAACTGCTGATGCTGGTAAAACTTTGACTAGGGCTTAGCCAGCAAAACTACTGCATTATGACCATATTGCAAATATTCCTGGTGTGCTTTCTTTCAAAATAAAACACTTTTTGCATAATAAAAATAGAATGCAATATAAAATGCAAAACCCCTAAATGTTACCATTGCATGTACTGAAGTCCTGGCTGGTGTGGCACAGAACTTGGAAAGTGTTGGTCACTGAGTTTCCCTTTTATGTAATTTCCATGATTCCAACCTGGAAAACTTTGGTAACTTCACCAAAAAATAAGCTCAAATGCAGTAAAGGCAATTTAATAAGAGATTAGATGTGTAAGTAAAACTTCTTCATCAACACCTGTGGGATGTTTGCTCATTCTTCAATTAGGCAAAGACTTTGCATTACTTCCTTCCAGGTCCTTCCATGACATCCAGTATGATCATGTGTTTGGTACAGTGAGATACTCTGCATTATCTGTTTGGAGTGTTAAATAAATTACAGGGATAGTTTTCGTCTCTAACGGAGAAATCAGATCAGTGAATTTCCCTACAAGTTCAGCTGTTGGACTGCATTATTAATGCCACGAACAGGGTTGGCTGTCAGTTCTTAGATTTGTAGTTGCTCATATCCCATCTTCCCAATGGATGTCAACCTTAAGAAAACTACACTTCAGCTTGTAACAAGAGGATTCTGAGGGTTTGACTCCTGCTGTGCTAAATCATTTGAAAAAGTAGTTTCATCTTGCTGTACAAGTCTGGTAGCATCTTCGTTGCTATTCCCCGAGGAAGAAGGGGCATCATCTGACAATGGTTCTGATCTTCTTCCGGGAGAATTACGGGCTTCAGAAACATGTCAAAAGAAATTATTAAAAAATACCTCACTGTGCCCAGGAAGTCTATTAACCAATATTTAAATATTATGTGGATATAAAGTTACATATAAAGGTAATACTAAAAGGCTAGGAAATATTAACAGAAGAATATCTAACTGTATACTTTATACATATGTTGCATTATTCCCAACCTACATAAATTATAGCTAGTAAGAAAAGAAAGCAGGATTTCAGAATTACTTCCATATTCAGCACATTATTCACAATTCAAATAATATTTTGATTTAATGGTGTCGGGTTTTTTAAAACTATTTCCTATAGGTTTAGGTTGTCAACGTGAAAGTAATTTTTGCTGTATTTTATTACAGAAATATGTCAGAAAAGAATGTTTTCTGTACTCATTATTCTGTACTCATTATTCTGTACTCATTATTCTGTACTCATATGTACTTATTCAGACTCAATTCTATGTCAAAAAAGAATGTTTTCTGACATAGAATTAAGCTGCCTACTGGGCTTAAAACACAATGTAAGAAAATTTATTTAGTGGAAGAAATTATTTTCATAACTGGCCATATTCACTTTACAATTTCCTGATTGAGATCAAGTCTTGTGATTTGAAATGAAACACTTGATTGAAGCTGGAAGTGCTTTTTAAATGATTCCTCATAATTTTTGCATGTGATGGTAGGTGTTTTCTCCCCATTCATCAGCCGTGTTATTATTTTGTCTCTGATATCTCTTTCAATGTGGTAAAAAAAGGGATGCGTTAACAGACTGAAGTCTGGTATTTGATTTTCTGTCCCTTAATATTCTCCATCTCACCAGAAAAGACAACATAGAGCAAAACTTTCTAGTTTAGGACAGAAGAAATCTGCAGCTCCTGACTAAACGCATTTACTGATTTTGTTACTGGTTAGAAAAGGCTGAACTGACTCTTCCTAAGTTATTTCAAAGTACCGGCTCTTGGTGGGTATTTTTTCCTCCCACCTTGTACCTGAATGGATCCAGTCATATGCAACAGACAACACAGCTGCACTGCATATTGCAGAGACAACGGAGGAAATCAAAGTCATATAATTACTCTAACAATACTGCACGCTGAGAGATGGGAAATAATCTCATGCAGTTTTTATAGATAAAAACTTAGTGTTTTTATTAACCACCTCCTCTATCAAGGGAAATTCTCCAGAAACCAACAGGCTTAAAGCTAAGCTTTGCTTCATCCACCCTTTTTCAACAATAAAAAAATTACTTGCATGTCAAAGAAGCTACTGTTTAGAGGTACCTCTCTCAAATCTAGAATTTCTACTTTTATTTTTGAAGTTTTTTCTTTGGTTTTACTGTGACACATACTTACCAGATAAAGACTGAAAAGACTGCACTGCAAATGCAACGAGAATCGATAAAAGGAAGGTTCCCATGAAGTATATCTGTGACAGTAATTTTAAAAAACATAATTAGAGCAGGGCAGAGCCAAGGTGGTGTTCCAAATGAACTGTACATTTATTAAAAGAGCAATACATACCAGAGTAGACTGTAAAATATTGTTCCAGACAACTCTCATGTAAAAATAAAGCAATGCTAATGAGCACGGACTAATTGATTCTTGGTTACTACTATTCCAACACCTACAAGAAGAAGATTAAAACAACTCATTAGTCCTTTCTACAATTTTGTGGTATCAGTCATCTGAGAATCTCAATGGGTGTTCAGAAAACCTCAATAACCCAGAAAAACAAATAAATATCATCATCACTACTTCACAGATGGTGAAGGAAAATTCAGAGAAATTCCAGATTAAACTTATTAAGCACAGAATACCTTACCCTAGGAGTGTATTTTTTATATTCTTATTAGTCAGCAATGGGTCTAAGCATCCAAGCTACGCTTGCCAAGCAGTCAGAGTACAAGTTCTACTAATGTGAGCCAACAGCAGTAGGACTTGGATTAGACATACAAATTTTAGTTGCCTAAGCAGGATGCTGGAGCCTAAACCTCCTTTAGAGACAATGGAGCATGACAGGATGCAGTTAGAGCTTGAAGAGTGCTTTAGGTGACTAGCACAAGGTACCTCCTGTGGGGTGAGCTGAGCAGCTCTCTCAGCTCTATCAATTAGGACTTCACTTACTAGGGGAGTTAAGAACGTTAAATCACAGGCACCTATTTTAAGCTTCAACTGACTCTTTTTTTTTCCCAGCTGAGGAAGCAGGGGTGGGGTGTCCATATACAGAAATATAAATTTACTATATACATTTTGTTATAAATATACATATAAATTAGTTAAAAAGTCATAAATTTTATATATATTATATATATATTATATATATATATAAAATATATAAAAGTACATGCCCTTCTGGACAAAAGTGTATGATGATGGAAAAACCCTTCAGCACTGTCAGCTCTGGAATTACTCACACAGCAAAGCAGGTGGATTCAGCCCAAGTGAAGGCAGAATTCAGACTCAAGCTTACAATCCCAGATGTTCCAGAACCCCTGTTTATCTAACCAGCAGTCTCAAATGGAGGGAAAGTAATTTAGGGTACAAGTTCAGGCTAACTGCAGTGCAGAACAATTTCAGCAGATTGTTAGTGAATAGACAAATGAGGTTTTAATGTCGTATCATCTCCACTTTTTGGGGTCACACAATACTCAGTAGCAAAACAGATGACAAACCACTCATTCTTGGTTCACACAGTCATGTATTAAACATCAGCTTCTCCTTCTTTAAGTATTTGAAAGGGAAATCCACCAAAGTATAAACTTCCCATTCCCACTGTGCTTTCCAACACACGTTGCTTTACCCAGGTAAAGGAAACCCAGTTCTACACCAGAACCAGAGCTCACAAACCAGCTGGTTTGTGCATGAATAGCGCTGGCACAGGTAGTTCAGGCAGCAGACGTGTAACCTTCTCAGAAATCTAATGCTCTGTGCCACAATATCTGTAACAGGCTGGAACAACTTTGCAGAATCATTAAGGAAGGACTGCTATTATACCAGTTACACACTATAAAGTTCTGTATTAAATTATGCTATATTTATCATTGAAATGTTGGTTTGAACTGCACACAAACCACCAGTGCCTAACTTAAAAACTTAAATATATTGAACTGGAAAAGACCTCCTGGACCATTAAATCCAGTCCTGCTATTCCAGGCAAGCACATATAATCAGGTCTCTTTAACAGGCATAAAGTGAAACATATTTAGGGAATTTAGGCATTTTGAGTATGTCGACCTCAACCTGCCTTAAATCATAGAAATGAACAAAGTTAATAATGACAGGAGTTGTTGTTCTCCAGAGTAAATGCTATTTATGTGGAAAATCAGAAGATGCTGATTAAGGGGAAAAAAGACTCACCTGTAATAAAGTTCCTGAAGAAGTGATGTATTACTAGAATGCAATGCTTGATCAATTTCCAAGTGATCCAGAATGTAGGAAGGTATGGAGTTGCCCTCTTCTACAACAAGGGCCAAATTAAAGAAACCCTAAGAGCCAAAAAAAATATGCATGCTTTTTAACCATCAAATTTTCATATGTATATCTAAACATCAAGAATCTAAATAATTACAACTGTCTTCTATAAATTCATGGAATACAATGTGATATTCACTGAATAATTATGAGACCTTTTTCTCCTAACTATGGTCATGCATGTAAACACTGAAAATGCAAAAAAAGCGTTTAGATGTTGTGATACTATTTTCTTAGAAAGCATCAGGAAAAAGACATGAACTTTATTATTTTTAGTTGCTCTTTAAACACAGTCACCATATCAAACTGTCATCTTTCATCTACTACGGAAATACAGACTGAAAGCAGAAATGGATATCTGTTCTGTGCAATTCCCCTCCAGCTAGCTTTACAGATAACAGCATCTGGATAGTAGTGAAAGTGAGTGCAGAAATTTCCTCCAGACAATTTAAGTCTTTAGTCTTACAGTTTTGCCTAGCTGGACAAGTCTTATGCATCCCTATGTCTCTTCAGAACCATAAAATGAACACACGAGACATATTACAGGATTCCCCATCAGTTTGGCTTTCATAAAGTAACTGTTCATGCATCTCTTCTCTCCTTTGGTAGTTTAGCAGTAATATCTTGTCCCAAAATCCTCAAAACAGAACCCAACTATGCTACCTCTAATAATTTCACATACCAGATACTGTCTGGAGACATTGGCATAGGGACAGGGAGAATAGAATGTTACAACCAGGACAGTTCAGGAGGGTCTGAGACAGGAAATTCAGTGCTGAAACGCTGCATGTCTTTGGTAATGTGACATGGTGAATCTTTTAATTATAAAGCATTTTAAGATGAAACCTTTGTGGTGAACAAATTCACCCTAGGATTTACTCAATATACCAAGGGAAATATGCCTCTTTTTTAAGGGAAAGTCCTCTTTTTTATAATCTAAAATGGCAGAGGATAGGGTTGGGATAGAACTCAGCAGTCTATTAATTCTTCCCCTTGTAATAGCAAAAACGCCAAGGTCACAACTGGGTCAATTGTGCTAAGATAGGTAGCACTGAATTAGGCCTTTCACCTTTAGCTGATAAAACAGCCTAATTCTAGAACCATCCCTCTATGCTAATTTTATCTATTATCATGAACCAGCAACTACTGACTCACAAGGTATTCTGAAATAATTGTAACTTATTCTAGCAGGTTTCTTCGGTGCAGATGTAGCCAAACAGAAGCATCAGTCTCAGTTGAATTCTCAGATTGTTCTAAACTCCAGTGTTTTATAACCACAACTGCAGACCCACCTGTGAATCCCCCTCCAGTGCAGCTTGTGCGTACATCCGCATTGAGAGCTCCAGGTCTTTAGACTGGTTCTGGTAACCGTAGTAGTAGAAATCGCCCATCTTCAAATAAGCTGTGCAAGAAACCCGCAGAAGATCATTTAGAACATTTGTAGGAATAGAATTAACCAACTATTAATGTGATGGAGAAGTTAATAGTAATTATATTTAAAGCACAATACTAAAAAACAAAATTACTTTCTCTCTAGTTGTCTCTGTGGATACTTTACATCAGCCTCCCACTGAAAATATATCCTGCATGAAATTTCTCATGGTCTAGAAGGAATCAATGTCCAGAAAATACTGGACAAACATCTTACTGTGATATTGCCCAATAATGAAATGCATCAAAAGAGAAGCCACTGACCCAGACAGGAGCAAGCATGACATTGCACTAAGCTATGCTAAGGAGTTTAAAAACTCACAGGTCTGTGTCTGACCTAAACTTTCCTCAAATGGGTTGAAATGTTTCTACACCTTGCATTGTGCATCTGTAGCAGCTGCCTAGAAATCCCCACCTGCTTTTTGCAGTGGACTACAGCAGAGCCCTTCCAGGAAGCAAGTTAGTTACCAACCCAACAGCAAGGGCAGAAAGGCTACATGGATGGGCTGGCACGGATGCAGAGTGAAAGGCCATGAATGCTGTAGATAATCATCAGGAAGAGGGATCCCCTCAACTATGCCAACGGCATCATTCCAGGACTGGCTTGGAGTGCACTCCGCAACAGGCTTGCAACTCTGTGCACTCTGCAACAGGCTGTGGACTTGAGATCACCCTGCATTGCACTGATAAGGTAGCCCTGGAAATCTCCACTGCCAGGATTAGACTCTTCATCCCAGGCCCTACACTGGGGATTTGATCCTACAGTACTGCAGAGAAGGGTCTGAGATAAAACTCCCCTTCTGCTACTGATGTGAGGAAAAGATAAAGTAATAAAATTCTACCCCTGTTGAACCCAGCAAGTCTTCTCTCCTTTACTTGAATGGAATCACAGTCCCACTCCACGAGTCTAACCTTTGGAAGTTTCTCTAATGTAAGATTGTACCAGTGGATCTACTGAAGAGTCAACCAAACTGCACCTTGCTAAGGTGTCTACAAGCTCCTCAGGAAAGCTAAGAGGGTTTGTCAGCTCCTGTGGCCTCAGGCTATATCAGTGTTCAGTTTCCACACATTTAAATTTTCCACACTGTGTATTTAAATAAATAGCTTGAATTATTTTTACACTCCACTTTCTCACGCGCTTATAACAAACCACTTAAATGCTCTTGTGAGACAATCAGATCAGTGTTTTTAAATGTTCAGTAATGCTTTCAAAGGCACCAAAATGGCTCAGTTACTAAAGCCATAGATGTAGTAAAGTTTAAGACCTGAGGAATGTAACTTATACGTAAATAGATCTTTTTTTTTTTTTTTTTTTAACAGAGAATCCTTTAGTTCCCTAAGGTAAGCTCTGCCAACATTGATAAACTCTGTACCCTAACAGAAAAGCTAGTAATAAATTAGATAAGGAATCCTTTAGCCTTTATTAGTTTCTCATGACTCAATTATGATACAGAAGTATATTTGCTTTTGGATTTTCCCTTCCATAAACTAAACAGCAGGAGCTCCTAAACTCTACTGCTTTTTTTTTTTTTCCCTTAAACTTTAAACTTCTTAAAATGAGTCAACTGCTCAAACTCCTAAATATCTAGCTCCTCCTCAGGACTTAGCTTTTTTATCTTATTTTATTCAAATTTTATACATTTAATGCCATAAGAAGGAAATTTTCAGAAAAGATGTGCTGAAACACAATACATAAGTTACCTTTTCTCCCTTGAAATTCCTATCAAAACATTAGAAAGGAAATGCATGACTATTAGGGATTAATCTTCCCTTAACTTGCTCACTCACAAAGAAGTTGTGACAAACACAGTTTTTGAAATTTAAAAAAAAGCAAAATTAAAATTCAGAAAGAATTCTTTATACATACCAAATGATGGAGCATTGACTTGAGAAACAGAGAAATTGTAGTATCTCCAAACACAATCAGTTGCTAGGTATTTCCTTGCCAGGTCCTTTAAAGAAAATAACTGATTCCTTAACATCACAGGTAAGAGATTAGGATCACATTACTATTAACAAGTGTTCCTTTTGGGACAATAAGTTGTGAATATATTTACTCACTGGTCTTTCTTCACAGATGTGTGCTAAATTTGACTGTGACACTTCAATCCCAGTTTCAGCTGCTAAAACGTAATGCAGCAGAGCTTCATGCCTAATGTAAGATAAAATAAATTAATGAAAATCTAGCAAAAATAACATGCATTTTAGTTACAGTAAAAAAAAAACAACCCTGAAACCACTAAATAAATTTATAAAATCACCTACGAGCAAACTTTTGGTAAATAGTTTAAGAGCAAGAGGCTGGGAAACCCATGCAACAGCGACATGTACTGGCAGTGCTCAGCATAACCAGCCGTGCTGGACCTCGGGAATTCGCAGCCTTTTCCCTCTTGCGTTGTAGCTACGACAGCTCGAGTGTGCATTTACTCCAAGTGCCAGGCTGATGATAAAAGAGAATTGTTATAAAGCCCAATTGTCTATCTAAATGTTTCAGATAAAACATTCTTAAAAGACTCTTTTCTATTAAGAAAAAATCCATAATTAACTTAGCTGTGTATGTATCTGTCTAACGTTCATCTGAATACTTCTTTGGTATGCTTTACTGCGTTATTTATATGACTTGTTTTGTTTTGTCTTTTTAGACTATGGGCTTTTTGAAACAGGATTTGTCTCTCAATGTATTTGAATGTGTTAATAAAACATATCTCAGTCTCTTTAAGGACTCTTGGCGCCTCACTGACTGTAAAACAACTAAAAAAAGCTAATATTGCATTTGCAGTATAGCAATTCAGTATTGTGATACTAGAGGGGAGCAGCTCTCATATTCTCTGTCACTCATCTATTCTATATCACGAGGATTACACATTTAAAATTAAGAGGAAGCCTTTAAAATAACGTGTGTACTTTCAAAATTACAAGATAAAAAACCCACTTGGTGTACTTTTTTCCTACTTAAGTTTACTATTAAACGGTCATGCTTACAATGATTTTCCCCACAACACAAAGTTATGGCAAGTTTCAGGTTTCGATGGCTTGTTATACCGGAAGTGAATATGGTCAAATACACATTTGTTCAAAAGTAGGTGCTTAAGCAAAAAAACTTTAAATGAAATTATGAAAGCAGTTTTCCTGCAGTTTACTCCTGCAGAATTAGCAGGTGTAACCTCCCGCTTCCCAACTGTTTCTGCAAGATTACAAATTACTCCTTGTACTTGCCCTATAAAAACATATAGGACTAGGGAGACCTGTGACTACAGAAAGAATTTGGGATTCCTAAGCTAAGAAATTGATTCATCTGATTCTTAGGTCTCAAAGGGCAATTCAGAAAAGAAATTACATTTAAAGCCTTTAAATCAGCCTGTGAAGATCAAACTGCCTGTACCATGTACTGACAGATGGGCAGAACACGTGTCTGCAAACACCAGTGACCGAGGAACACATATTACTTGGTCTGGTTGGCAGTGTTACAATTTATACCTATGCAAGGTACATGAAGAATTGTTCAGAAGCAAACATTTCAACATGACCATACTCCTAAACTCAGAGATGAGTAAGACCAGTATTTATAAGTAACTACCCAAACACTCCCAATCATTGGCATCTCTTAAATGGTGCTCCAGCAGATTTTTCCTCCTGGCTGTTGAGCCCAGACTCTCTAGAATCTTAATGCTTTACCTGTAATCTATCTGTGGACGTCGATGCTACCGCAAAGTGAGCTGGACAGAGTCACAGGTTTGTACAACACAACATACTACAAAATCAACAGAGTTTTTCAGAGCTGAAAACTGAGCTCAAGCCTCAGGAGAAATGTCTGTGATGAACTGAGTAAAAAGACACTTCTAGGAATGGGTTACTTCAGAACAGTCCACAGACAACTCCTTGTAGATCTCCTAAGCCTGAAGCATTAATTAAGTACTCGCAGGGGGACACTGCAGGACTAAATGAGCCATTTTAGTTGTGTTTTAATCACATATGACAGTCTGATGCTAGCACATGCAGTATCTGATGCTCATGCCTATAGCATTGCCTGGAGGCTATTTTAAAACCTCTTGAGTGGCTCATTGGATATTGTAGCCTCATATTTTGCTTACAGAAAAGATAATATTAACCATACAAGGAAAAATGAACAAATCTAATTCAGCAGACTGAGTTTTCATGACATGGAATTACACAGAAAAGAGAAAGCAAAATATGGGGTTTGGAACAAAGAGAACATTTAAAGTGAAAGGTGTTCCTCTGGTTAATCCAATGCACATCAGATGACACAATATTATGGACTGAAAACCACGATGAGCTGATTCAACTATTTCACTTTACAAATTCCTTATTTTTTCCCTTGATTCTGTCAGAACTGTTGAATTATGCTTTGGGTCAGCTCCTCCTTCCCTTTATGTCATTGGATGCTTTGCAGCTGATTTCACTGGTGCTACTATTTCTTTCTTTCTTTGAGGTGATCCCAAATATTAATTATTTCATCATGCTATAAGTAAATGAAAAATAGAAAATAAACTAAAAGGGAACAGGAGAAACATACCATGAAAGTTCCAGATAAGCATTGAGAGCTCTTCTGATTACATGACCTAAGTAGCCATTCTTCTCTGCAATGTGTTTTGCCCATCTGTGAAAATGATCAAAGAAAAATTAACAGTTATACTCCAGTACTGTTACCCCACCTCAAGCTGATTCAGCGAACACAAAAGGATATGGGATCAACTTCTGACTTCTTCAGTAAGCCAAACTGTGGGATTTAATTGTAATTGCTCCATCAGTCTTGTAACAACTGACTGAAATGAGAATATGATGTCCGTTCATCTCTATGAGCATATTAGTGACATCCTGTTTTTCTCTCGGCAATTTTTTTTGAGAAAACAAACGTAAGTTAAAAAGTGCTATCAGTAGTTATCTGCCTTTTTTTCCATGCAAAATACCAGTTCTACCACATCAGGAGCGTGATATTTCCTGAAAATCAAAAAAAACGCAAGGCTTTGTTAGATATAACCTTTCCAAGTAGTTTGATACAATCTCTACAAGTTGTTCTGGAAAACATAAAAAGTACAAGAAGTACTCAAATATCTCTCAAAATCTGCTGGTCATTTAAATAATACACACAGTCACGCAGATCAAACTACTGCAGAAGAACTTTTTGTCAAGGAGGTAAGCACCGTGAAGTACAAGGCTTTATTTACGCTATGGACTTAAAAATCACCAGTAACGAAAATATTCATATCAGAAATATATTGTCATTTAGTAAATGGTCTCATTCCTTACATTACAGCTTTTTCTGGATCTCTAGGGAAGTCTTCCATGTTTCCTGTGATGTAGTACAGAGAGCACCGTAAAGTCCCTTCTATATGTCCTCCTTGGGCAGCTTTATAGAAGTAGCGTGCAGCAACTGTCTGTGAAGAAGCAAGAGACAATCAGCAACTCTGCACTACTAATATTTATTGAGGTTTTTTTCCTCAGGACTTGTTTCATCAAATGAATTAAAACAGGCAATTGGCTAATGAAGGCAAGACAGTTCAGCTACTTTTAATGTACTTAGATGAAATTAATTCCTTTCTTCTAACTTTTTAATAGTTTAGGCCAGGAAAAGTTTTGAGAAACATATATTCTGGTAATATAGGGATCAACAAATAAAAAAGTGTCTAAATGTGTAACTAACACCTGGTAGCATAAAAGTCTTGTACGCACTGACAGAAGTAAAATTAGTTATTCACCACTAGGAAGATTAACAAGGGATCCTGGAGAACAGGACTTTTGCACTGGTGATGCCAAGTAACAGCTGTGGAGCAGCAGCAATGCTCAGGATGTCCAGCAGTGCACAACCACTGTGCTCAAATCTTTGAAACTGGTTTATAAAAGATAACATAGGTTGAGTAAGCAGGGCCAGAACTACAAAAGTGGGAGGGTCGTGTGGCTCTCCATGTTTTACCCTCAGAAACAGTAATTTATAAAGTAAACCAAAACAGCATACAGCCTGAAATAATTTATTTGAGGAAATTATTAACCATCAATATATGTTTTCTGTGACTGAGCATAGACTTCAGAGTATCCATCATAGCCGTAACTTCTCCTTGCCCTTGGCTTTCGTGATTAAAGAAACCTGGGCACTTTTAGGTGTATTCTCATAATCAGTCCACTCTGAAATGTGTTTTTTGTTCCCTGGGAAAGAAAAATGTGTTTGCCAGATGCACATGTTGTTGAGCTCCGCTGCTGTTGGCAGCAAAAATGCTTACTGTCTGGAGCATATCCAGATCTCAGAATTCACAAGCCACACTGGAAACATCTTTTAGCTCAAAGCATGCGGTCTGCCTGTGTTTATTACAGCCTACCTCCCTGTATTTGTGCTGTTGGTCATAAACTACCTAGTTAATTAAAAGAAATATAATTAAAGTAGACCCTATTGGGGGAAAAAATTATTTCGCACATATTCGCTTCTGAGGTTGGCAGAAGCTATGAGAATGTAGCATAGTTGTTCATGAGTTCAGGGACAAGGTTGTGCTGTTTTCAGTTAGTGTGGAATTCTTTCCCTATATACTTTCCAATCTAAAACTGAGAGAAGCCAAAAGATCATATGATGTGAGAGCACACACTATCTTTCCTGGCTGCTGCCACTAGAAGGAGGAAAGCAGAGGCAGTCACTGGAGCAAAACCTGAACCTGCTTTGTTTCTAAATTAAAGGAAGTACAAACACATGCACATAATTTTGACTATTTGACTAACATCTCTAAGCAATCTGACTGAATCCCCCAGTAAAACCTTTCTTTGTGATAAAAGCTATCAAATCCAATTCAGAGTGAACACAGTAACCTCAAGAATGAAGCAAAACTTCTAAACTGGGCCCTAATGTAAGAAATAGCACTGTTAAATATTTACTCACTTGATTTCTACCAGGTACTCCAGGGTAAATCCCATCTAAATATAGGACACCAAGGTTGTATGATGCATCTGGATTTCCCAATTCTTCAGCAATTAACCAGTGTTTGGCTGCTTTTCTGTAGTCTCTTTTAAAGTTGTGGTAATACCATCCCAATCCATTCACTGCCTGAGGCAAGCCCTGATGGTAGAAGAAGAGCAGCCTCAGGTCACACGTTTGATTCTGCTTTGGGTCACTTTTGAAACTAAAGGTTATAAAGGTTTGCTGACTTTTTTTCCCCACTACTCTTCCTCGTGGCCTCATATTTAGGGTGAGGAATAAGGCTACAGTGTTCTCTTATTTGTCTCAGCTGTGTCTGCATTCAGATTTTTCACTTGTTGACAAGAACAAATTGTGACAAATTTTTCACCTGTTTCCTCTGCAAGGACAAAACAGGACACTTATTCTTGTGAACTCCCAGAACCCAGTTGGTAGGATTAGCAATCAGAAAACCCAGTTCACTTAAACTAGAACATTTCCTTAAGAATAAACAGAAAGCAATGAATACCAACCTTTTTAGTGCTGCTTTCAAATCGCATTTGATCAAAATCATACAGATCTGCTTAAGATATTGCTACTTGCTATTACCAAATTGCATTTTTGCATCAATAATTATGGATCAAGAGGAGAAAATCTTTTTAAGACAGTTTTTATTTTTGTTGCAATGAGTCACCAGCTCCTTGCATAAACTGGTGGATCATATGGGGCTGGAAGTATTACAGCCTGTTATTAACTTACCCATTAGAAGGTAAAAGTAGTTAAACTTTTCAATAATTGTGGTGTTGTTTTTGAATAGAAAATGTGCTCTGGAGCATAAAAACTTAAGTATCTGAGTTCAAGGACAGTAAGGAAATTGCCGTTGCTAAAATTCTTCCTGGATATCTTCCTCAGATCCTGAGTCAAGGGAATTTTGATCACAGCATGAAAGCCACTCAGTTTATTCAAGCCTTTCCCAAACAGGTAGTAGAACAGCTAGTCTCTCCTGTTTCAAAAAAATCATAGAACAGGCACAGAGCTAGTCTCCCAGTTTGGGAGAATTTGGGTTTTGCTATTCATGGTGAAGACACTGAAGAAGCAACCAGTATTTACACAGAATTATGGTAACAGGCGTTTTATATAAATCAGTTTATTATTATTAGCACCTGGCACAGGACTTCTACAATAAAATATTTATTGCATATTACCTTGGCTGCTGCTTTCTTCATCAATTCCAGTGCAAGTTTCATATTCTTTTTCACACCTTGGCCCTAGGAAATGCATATGTGAAACAATCAAATGCAGGCTTATAAAAATTCACTTCTGAACATTCAAAATGACTTTTAACACCGATACTATTATTTACTGGGTGCCATTTGGCTTTAAACAGTTACAGCAAAACAAGCAGCTTTGTGTTCATCCCTCCTTCACAGCTTTATAAAATCTCAGTGATTCAGTCTAGGAACATTTACTTCACCAGTATATTCAAGTGATTTTTATGGGTAAATAATATCACAGATCCTTAATTTTTGGCACTTAAGCAAGAATGAATAGTATTCAAAGGGGCATAGGTTGCTCACGGTAAGAGCTCTCAGCTTTCCTGAAAAAGGATGTAATAGAGAGGAAAAACACAGATATCATGCTTATGATATAAATTAATTCCAAACACGGGTCAAACAGATTATGGGTGCTCAAAATTAACACAAGGAAAACTAAAGCAAGCATTTTGTAGAGAACAACCCCACACTGTCAAAGGAATGGGTAAAAGACTTAATAGTTCTTCACTGGTATCTCTAACCTTCAGTGCTCTGTAGTGTTTTATGGGTGACAGCGCTCAGCTGATATACCTTATCTGACTCAGGTGGGTTGGTTATGCTTCAGTTTAGCCTCTGCTGTCTACTGCTTCTAGCAGGGAAAAACTAACTGTGTGCAGAGACAGTTTAATTAAAAAAAAAAAAATCCCAGAGATCTAATAGAGAGCACTTTAGGAAAGGACCAAATTTTTACCTACATCTCTACACCAAGGCCTATGCCTACTAGCTGGTTGGATTTTTGAGATGACAAGACACTAGGAGAAATTAGGACTCACTAATTGGGTGGTATTTTGATCCTGAATCTGGCTCAGAACAAAGTGACTAAACTGCTTTTAACTAGCTCTTTTTAAAATTTTATGCCTTTCTGATAAAAATCAACATTAGCTTCACGTCCACTGACTGATTTTCAGAGTAAATCTAAAAGCACTTGTACACAGTCTTCACTGCAGACAACTTCAAAACATCATGTCATAGGCATGATTATTTTGAAGTGAAAACATGAAACTTGACTTACCTTAAATAACACAATGGCATAATCATATATCAACACTGGATCTTCTGTTTCTATTGCACCCTTTGCATACCACTCTACTGCAGCTTCAGGATTTTTTGCTACTCCTTGTTGGCCCCAAAACAGCATCTGAGCCAACCGTTGCTAAAAGAAAACAACATAAGCAGTAATGTTATAAATGCTGGTATTGAAATGGAATTGCAGGAGCAGACTTCTTCAGCTGAGATGCATTTCAATGTGTGAACAATATATAGTTATACGTCCTCAACAGTTCAAAAACAATCGGTTATCAGGAATATTCACAGCGCTTCCCAGTGGTGGAATGTACTGATATTAAATCTAGACCAGGGATATTTTTACAGCTGTCAGCAGCACAGAAGTCTGGATTGATTTAAGTGCAGAGATAAGCAATAAAGACAGATCTGATGCATCTAAATGGCTCGGTGTTACACATATTGCTGCTGGTCTCAGATCAGCAGCAGTAATTGCACTGTATCAAATACAAACGCAGGGAAAAGGATCAGCTGCCAAGACTTGACAACTCTTCCCTTTTGCCTTGCATCATTGTTTTAGCTTTTCATGGTTACTGGATATTATC
Organism: Pyrocephalus nanus; assembly: GCA_038380795.1. NCBI lineage: Eukaryota > Metazoa > Chordata > Aves > Passeriformes > Tyrannidae > Pyrocephalus > Pyrocephalus nanus. The sequence goes on along the minus strand of CM076264.1, from coordinate 55,363,858 downwards.
AGATAGAAACATGGGAAATAGTTCAAGCTCATAAAAAAGAAGCAAGTCTGGGTAAAAAGAGAAAACATCTGTCTGCTTCACTCTCCTCCACAACTTTTCTACTAATCCTATAGATGTACTTACCTGACGTGTCTCTAAAAAACTAAGAAAGAGGAATTTTATTACTTTATACCTGTGCAGCTGCATTTCCTCTTGTTGCTTCATGCTTTAACCACATAAAGACATCACCATTTTCTTTTGTTTGAGCTTTCAGCAGTTCATCATCCATTAGTCTTATAGTTTCAACGAATGCCTGAAGAGTAGGTGAACCGAAAAAAAATTATTACGCAGTGAATTTACGCATCTTCTACCAAAATGAAAATGTTTTCCATTTCCTGCTTATCCCTAAAAATTCACGGTCCATTCTGGGTTTTAAAATTCTCATCACTCCTCTGATGACCAGTCCCTTAACTATTCTTACATTCAGTGTAAAAAACATTTACTACTTTGTTATAGTACAAAACTGTAAGTCCACTCTACATTGGAAAGGTACACCAAGACACCCCCAATCCATGTTTTAGTTTTACATGCTGTTAACAATGACAAAGAAGTGCTTTTAAGCCTTTTAAGACTTTCCACTGGCTGGCAGAAAGCTTGATGAAGACCTGCCCCACAGAACTCTATGGTATGTCTGCTGACTTTTAGTTCTTCAGCAATCAAAATCTCTCTATTTTCTATACAATAGCCATTCTTTCTGATAAGCCAGGATTCTAGCACTAACCTACCTTGAGTATTCTTTACAGATCAAATTGTGTTACCTCTTCTTTAGCAACTCATTCTAAAATCATTTTATTGTAACTGTATCAGGTAACTATTTAACAATCAAGCAATTACACTTGATTATTGAAAATGTATAAGTATGGAGAGGATAATTCATCTCTTGCATCAACTTCATTATGTTTGACAGATAATTTGCTTAATAAACACATTCAATTATATTCATAATTAAAAATCTGAGTGAGGAATTAGGGCCCAAGAATAGCAACTGGACTTTAATGAAAGATAGGCATGTGGACAATCAAATTTTGATTTTGATTCCCCCTGGCTAAGAAACAAAGTAATGATACCTACATATAATTTGGGGGATTTTGTAAAAATTATCAAATCATAGAATGATTCGGGTTGGAAGGGACTTATAAAGATCATCTAGTCCAATACCTCAGATGAGCTAATATTTGTAAATCAAGACAAAAATGTTCTGGCCACACAATTAATATTAATATGTGAAAAATAATTTGCACAGAAGACAAATTCAGACACAATTATAACTCTTTTACCTGTTCCCCTTTTATATTGTGTTGATCCAGCGATGTCTTTATTGCAATATTACTGTAATAAGCATATGACAGCTCCAAATCAAGTGGATAGTTATTAATGCCTTGATAATGTTTATAGCCAAGATTCATCATAGCAAGTCTCTCATTCCCCTGAGCGCCAACCAAACTATAGAGCAGTCCCTGTATCAAAAATCAACAGACATAAACAAGAGTGAATTCACTGCATTCATTGCACATCTCACAAGTTTAGCACTTTTCAGGAGATTATAGGGAACCAGTTCATACTGGTAGCTGATATACTAGCTATACCATGTAAACATGATATACAGTTACAGAAAGAACAGCCCTAAAATAGTTAAAGTGTCTTATCTATGTATAGAAAGACTTGAAAGAAAAACTAGACTCCAAATATTTTTCAAGTATTGCAGTTATTCTGGCACCACTAAGTGTGCAGCAATTTTTTAATGTCATTTTATTACAGTATTGTTTATACTCTGACACTTTTTATACCCAGCAGTGACTTAACTAGTCCCACTGATGCCAAGTGGAGCTTTCACACTGAATTCAGCGCAAACATATGGAAGCTAATGAACAGCATCTGAGAATCTTACCCTAGGGATCTGACAGAAGTAGCACAGGACCTGTGGACTGATAGGATTTCAGCACAAATCTCCCTTGAGATACATGTTAATTGGTCTATGTACCACACATTTGCCCAAAACCATTTTCAGTACTACTATTATTTTTCACCTGCACAGACTTAAAAACAATAGTGTCCCATTTGTGCCGGATATTGAATTATTACCTACACTATGTGAAGCAGATCCAATGATGAAATGACTCAGCCTCCATAATTACCACTAGGTGTAATCCCTAACTAGAGTATAAAAAAGGTTTTTGTCTAAGGTTTCTTGTGTTGGAGGAATTGCAGGCGATTTTGGTCTCTGATTGGCCTCTCAGAGCTTCTTCCATTTTAGCATTCTGTAACCACAACAGCCAGATCTGCTATTTTTTATGAGTGTTTTATATCACATTATTATATATATCACATTATATATACATATATAACATTATTATGAGTGTATTATATCACAGTGAAATATCTGTTGGCAATTTTAGTGTTGCCCTCTTCCCCTGACATATAAAAACACCTTCCCTTTATTTGACCTTGAAATTGAATCACATGGAAACATATCAGTTATTTGCAACCTGCCTAAAAGGTCAGAAGTTCACATACTCTGCAGCTGCTCAGCTGAAGCACAGTCACTTTTTTCCGAAAGAAAACTGTTCTGCTTTGGTTACCTTTAATCATTTGACCATAATATACTTAGTGCCACATTTTTGCACGCTGCAAAAATGGACTTCTTTCCTGATTGTACTATGCAACATTTTCACTTTATGAAATTTGCCTGATGTAAGACTTTTTTCTTACCCATCTACTATGGGTGTCTCAAGGGCTATTACCTCATCCTTGCTCCACAGTGACTTGGAAAAGCTGTGCATTCTATGCTTTATGGTTCACTTTACTACCATTTTTAGGTCTTACTAAATCATTGCTTTTCTTGTTCTGGATGAGCAGGATAAAGATTCCAACCATCAAGACCTCATAAAGATATCACTACCATCAAGTTATTTACAAGTAGCTTTACTGGGAAATCCCTTCAACCACTGACTGGATACAGGGGAGCCATTTCAATTCTTTTAATTCAACTGATCATAAATTCATCCCATTTCTAAATTGCCCTTAAAGGTAATTAGTTTCACAGACATAACCGCACGTATTAAATATACTACCTTTATAGGATCCACAGACACACCGAGCCCTGTTTCAAATATAACTGCAAGGAAATAGGAAGCCTTATGATATCCACAACAACTGGAATCCATCAGGAGAGGGACAGAGGAGCCCATATTGCTGAGGCCATTGGCACTGGAGAGACCTTTCACAACCTTCTCAAATATCCTCCGGCCAACTTCTACAACTGTATCACTGCCATCTTCTAACACTAAAAATAAAATATAAGAGGCATAGTTATTGCAAGCGTTAAAATTAGGAATGGATTTCCCCTCCTTAAGTTAATGGGACTGAGACAATTCTGTTATTTTTCATGCTGAATGGTATTCTCAATGCAGACAACCAAAATTCAACCAAAATACAACATATATTAAATAGGAAGGGTGAATAAAAATCCAAAAGACCGCCTCAAAGTAACTAATCACTAAAAACATAGAGATATTTCTATGATTCCTTCTACTTAAAAAGCCATCCTTTCATCTGCAGCATATTGCAACACATAAGCTACATGACACTCCTTTACTAAGTTAGCTGATGTGAAAAAACAATGCATAACACATGAACTGAGTCAAACTAACTTACATGACATACATTGTGGAGTTATTTAAGAACAATAAAAAAACCCCCATGATTACCATCTGGACTACTGAAGTCTATTTCTTGTAACAGTTTGAACAATGTGTGGTACTTTTCCCTGAGTTCTTTTCCCCACATGAAGGCATCGCATTTGGATATTTCTCCATATTTCTGAATCATCTCCAAATAATAGTTTTCATAGTAACCTGGAGAAAACAACATATTTAAGACAAGAAAGCTGACTTTGCTGGCCTTGAAAACAAATGTCTGGGAGGAAAATAGATGCTTCTAGGGTAAACTAAAAAGTCACGGACAAGATGAGCACATTCTTGACACACAGCAGTACTAAAATCACCTACAGCTAGCACAAGCCACTTAAAAATACATTAAGATTTCTTCTTCCATATTCTGGTCACAATGCATGCAATCGACTGCTAATTAGAAACATAAGCTCGTTTTCAGCACACATTTGAGCTTCATTAACCTGTTAATTACTGACTGTTAGGCAACTGTGGCAGAAACATTCCTGCAAAACTCAAGTACTTTTTGGAAAGGGCTTAAAATACATTTGCCTTTAGGGTCATTTTGAAAAAGAAAGGCAATTGTATAGACTACATGTAAGCTTGAAAGTATTTCTTTGTCTCTTTATGCACCTGTCTTATTAAAGACATGTCAAGATGATTAAAGTTTGTATTCCATGGTACTAAAGCATTTGCAGGGAAAAAAACACAGTTTTAGCTACCAGTAACAAAGCTAAACTCTTCAAATTGCATTTTTTTCTTGTCATGGCTGAATTAAGATTACTTTTGATGACTGATCTCCAGATTCTTTTAAAAGGAAAGAAAACAGGTCTCCAAGGATGACATTTTAAAACTCCTGTCATAGATCAACACTTACAACTTCTGTGAGCTTTTTCTCCTTGCCTTACAATATATCTGTACTCATGAACTATTTCTTGAATGTCCATACATCTCTCGAAGTAGAGTTCAATTTGTTCCACTGTGTCTTTGTCATGAAGAGGATTAGAAATCTGTAAAAAGGCAAATGATGGATAAATGTCATCCCCAGTATCTGTTGTTGTCTATGCTCAGCTAGAAAGAAGCATTGTGAGTAAATAACAAAAGGAAACAGATTATTCATTACAATCAGTATATCTGGCACATCATGTGTCAGACAACCTGATGCTGGCCACAATAGACTATGACTTTAAATAGTCATCATAATCCAAAAATCATGGATGAACTTCCAAAACTGACCAATCCCATGTGACTTTTGCCACCAATTTTAACAAAACCATAGATTATCAAATGTGTCCAATACTGTATCATCAGAAACTGGCAACAAAACAATACTGAAAATAAGACCTTATTAAACATAGATTTATGAACATTGCTTTACACACTCATGGCCCAAAGTATTATCTTTTAGCGTTTGAAGTGGCAACTAATATTGCTAATAAAGCTAATGTGCTCCCAGATACTATTATGCTTCATAGCTAGTTTATCACTTGGTAAGAAGTCCAGTTAAAAAAAATAAAATATGGCCATAGTTGGCTGCTAATATTTAAACATTTCCAAACAGTGCTTTCACTTACCTGTTCTGTGTCCAACACATTGAGACGATAGTATTTCACAGGTCCAAAGAATGCTTCAATACCACTTACATATCCACTGCCTCCAAGAACAAAGTATCCAGCAGTGTCATCATAATAGAAATCTTCCCTAAAACTTGAGAACATAAAAGAGAAATAAGCTATCTAGAGGCATTATGAAAGAAAAAAAAAAGAACTTATTATCTCAGAATTTCTGTAACTGACACTCTTAAACTCATTGCCAGGATCTTTTTTTTTTTTGCTTATTTGTTTATTCTCAAAATCTACTCTATCATTTAGTGTGATAAATTTTGGGAGTAAATTTAACAAATCCTTTGTCTACAAATATATCAAACCAGCAGGGTGTTTTATTTTTCTGATCTGTATCTTCTAATTTTTTATGCATCATTACCCAACCTCAAAGATTTCGGTTCCACTTCTCCCTTCAACTTTTCTAAAATTGGCACATGAAAATTTAAGTAATGTCCTACAGTTATTATTTACAAATTTTCAATTTCTGGTTTGTAAAGCAGAGCAGAGAAGGAACAACACTGAAGTCTGCCATACCGTTTACTGTTATGTAGTTTCCTTACTAACAGTGGGGTTTTTAATTATTTACACAAGAAAGAGTCAATCTTAAATTATAGTGAAGGGAAACCATTAAAGATTCATTTAAAAAAAATATTTGGTTGCTTTGAATAGAGCAAGAATACTTTTGGTAGCAGTTTTGCTCTCTAACTAAGCAAAGTAGGTAACAATTTCACTGGTGAAATCCTGGCTCTCTCACAGCAACAGCAAAACTTCACTTCAGTAAGGCCAAAACTTCATTCGAAGACTGATCCTAATGACACCAACCTGGCAATCAGTTTTTAATGAGGGTTTTCAGACTCTAGTACTACACCATGCACTGAGTTAACTTCAACCAGCTCACGGCATTAAGAAAAACATTCAGCTCATGCCCAATGCAACCACAGTAATGCAAACTAGTTTTGAAAGCATAGTGTGGAAAAAGACCACAGACATTTTGAAAATTGATTGGAATCTCAGTTACAAACTTGTGCTCTCCTTCTCCCATTGTCTGTATCTGAACACATATACACGTGTTCCTCCACAAAGGGGAAAATGCTGCTTACGTAAAAGATTGATGATGATGTCTTTTCAAATTCTTCCCAACACTGCTTACTTCTATCTAAAAGAACACAGAATATTAATTATAATAAAATAAATGTTACAGGGTACATTTATTACAGTCTCAAGTTGCTCCAGAGGAGGTTTAGATTGGATATAAGGAAAAATTTCCTCACTGAAATGGTTGTCAAGCACTGGAACAGGCTGCCCCTGGAAATGACGGAGTTCCCAACCCTGGAAGTGTTCAAGAAATGACTGCGTGCGGCACTTAGCGCTATGGTTTGGTTGACAAGGTGGTGTTTGGTCAAAGGTTGGACTCGATGATCCTGGAGGTCTTTTCCAACCTTAATGATTCTATAATTCTTGTCACTCAACAGACATAAGTCCTTCACCTCAGGGCTGTTCTCAGTCCACTCTCTGCCCAGCCCGTATTTGTGCTTGGGACTCCCCTGACCCAGGTGCAGCACCTTGCACTTGTTGAATATCATGAGGTTCCCATGGGCCCACCTCTCAAGCCTGTCCGGGTCCCTTTGGATGGCATCCCTTTCCTCCAGTGTGTCAACCCCACCACACAGCTTGGTGTCATCAGAATACTTGCTGAGAGTGCACTCAATCCAACTCAGTCAATCAAAGTTGATTTCCCAAAGCTGGACGTCTGAACATCCCCTGACAGCTTCTGGTTTTAGATTTTTCATTCTTTTAGTATGTGAGCATGTACAATTTACAGTATTTCTCTCAGTCTCAGTTATTAATGAGCTTGTCAGAAGCATAATGACATAAGACATATCTCAGCCTTGATCCTGTAATTCTGTAGCAAGCTTACCTGCCCACCCTTGAAAGAGAGATCCAGTCGAAACCATTGCTTCAGAGGAAGGCTGAAGCTAGTTTTCACTGCAAGGTCATCACCCCTCACGAGATGCATCTGAATATGCACATAACCTGACAGAAACAAAGGAAGAAAAAGGAAATAAACACCACAGAAACATTAAGAATGGGCTTCCTAATGTATTATTCACAGTGAGTCTGTCCTCTTCATCCCCAACAGAAATCTGGGCAAGCCATACACAGAATCCTGCAGACACACACTCCACATTTCAGTTACACATCTGGGTGCTAACACTCAGCCTCCCACACGAAACCACGAAATGAAAGCTAACTTTGTCTGTTTGTCCGAGGGATAAACAGACTAAACATAAGGCAAACAGGGAGGCTCAAACATCAGAAAGCAGATGTGACTTGCAGTAAAAGGCAGAAAGGAACAGTAGACAATGGTATGCACTCAACACTAACTGGGGGCATGTGAGTGCAATGATCCAGTACAACATGACTCTGCCCTCCCCTACTCAGACCTGCAGAAGCTAGACTCGTGGTCTGAGCTCTTAAGACCAGAACAGGCTATTATGATAGTCTAGTCTAACACTGAGAATAAAACTGGCTGCAAAACTTCTCCAAGCAAATCTCATAATAAATCTGGTAACTTCCATTTTTGTTTGTTTTCAAAGAAAAGCATCCAGTTTCTAATGGATAAACTAATTATCTAGATTGATTACAAGACAGAGAAAATGAAAATAGCAAAAATAACAGAGGAAAAGATCAGTTGTGAAACTTGCAAAGAAGGGAGGAAAAACATATTACAAGAAAGCCAGGTCTACGCTTTTAAAACTCTGCATGCTTATTTCCTCTGTGAGCCTGCCAGCCAGCTCCCAGCTGTCTTCTGGCAGGAATATTGCAAGCTTGAGAGACTAAGATGGTCCTACTACCTCTTAACTTTTTTCTTGGTCAGGGCAACAGACTGGGATTCTTGAATACTGAAATACAAGGAAGACCTTGAATCATTTTGTCTATTTCAAATTATATAAAAAACTTCATGTAGTATGTATATAGGAATTAAGAACAATTTAAAACAACACTTCGATAATAAGAACAAAGTTTGTTCATTGAGGTAAGACTGTTTAATCCCAGTGTGTGTTCCTAGCCTGTAAGATTTAGTCTGTTCTCTGGACAAGGCAGATATTTCCTGAAGTCAGCCACGAATAGATGCTGTGCAACTATTTCTCAGTTTTCCCCTATTAATTTAGTAGCTACTCTCCTATTGAGACACTATAGTCAAAAAGAAGCATTTTTCAAGGAATCTGTTTTACAAAATAGGTCTGATAGTATATTTTTATAAATGTTATTCCTAGGCACTGATTTATAAAGACTGTATTAGACCCCTTCTGAAAGCCGTTAATAATATCCCTTACCTTCCTCATTTAGAAATACGGCAGGAGTCCCATACATTTCTTTCGAATCAATAAAATAGATTATACCACACAGATCCTTTTCACAGTGATGGAGTAGATATAGCCAGATTGAAACGGTGAACCTGCATGAGCAAAAGCAAACAAAAAAATCCACTCCTGATGAAAACCCTCTATAGTTTGAAAAGCATGCATTTCACTTTAATTTAGCAAAACTTTCTCACACATGTAATCTTCAGAACAGAACACATCCTCTGCAGAACAACCACACTTAAGACTCTTGGACCTCTGATCTCCTATTAACTGCAGACTTTTGTGGTAATGACAGAAGAGAGTAAGGAAGCATTATCTAAACCAGTTCTAGAATACTGGGTCAGAGCTACTTCCAGATCACATTTCAACAAGGAACTAAAAACACAACAGAGAGAACTTGGAGCCAACCTCCCCCATGCAGGCTACTGTACAAAATCTCCAGATGCATGGTCTTGTCATCTTGATTGTAGAAGCCAGTAAAAACTTCTGTGTCTTCTACACTAAAAGCAAACTGTGAAAGTGTGTTTGGAGTAGTAGTTAAAAATGAATCCAATCTGTGGATAGTACAGATAGCTATGAATAACTGTCACAGAGCTATCACAGGATAAATAAAGGTGGAGCCTCTGCAAACTACAGAGCAGCCCAAAATAAAAAAACAAAGACTTATAAATGTACAAAGCTGGTTAAGGCACTAAAAGCTGAACTTATACCACAATATTTAATTTTAAGGAGTTCCTCTGTGCCAGACTAAATCTGCTTCCATGCTTTCAACAGAAATTTGATCACTTTTTTCTGTAACATTGCCATAGCAGTTAGGCCAATGCCGAATGCCTTTGAAAACTGAACCTCCAATGTACAACTCGCAAAGCACTACAATTATTATCACATCTAATAAAACAGTTCACTTTTCTTAGTGACTTTCAGAAGGAGATATTCAGCTTTTGCATTTCTTAATTAGTTAATAAAGGTCAATATAATACTTTAGCATTGGGTGAGCTTCTCTCTTAAGAAATTGCTTAAAATAAGTACTTTTTATGATTTCCTAAACTAAACCAATGTTGATCTGAAAGTCTAGCCTGTTCTCTTGCTTTAAACAAATGCAAGGGTGATTAAGTTTTCCCTAACAGAAAGTACACTCTAAATAGCTAATATCACCATTTCCACCAGAGATGGTACATGGGTGAGGTAGAAAGGTTTGTAAATCACAGCCACTTGTATATTGATTGTTATGACCTACAGGCAAACACTGTGCTTCCAGAAATACTGCTCATGCTCATGTATCACTCTTTTTACCTTCCATCTCTGCCAATATAGCAAACTCAAATGCTGCAGTCTCCATTTAATCCTTGATTGCCAGGCTGAGACCATATCTGTTCTGGACACATTTCCTGGGACAGAGTTTGGAACAACGCTGACTCATTTCACATCCCCCATTGCTGCAGAATGACGAACAGCATGAGTAGTCCCTTACAGGCCCAGCCTATCTTGCTGCAGGCTGTCCACTGGTAGTCACCTCAAATGACAGTTGTCTATCTCCAGCTCTCTTTCTCTACAAATCCCTGACTGAACCCAAACAAGTAACTTCAGTTAGATCCATCTGCTTCCACTGACCTTTTGGTGCAGTGGGGAACCACTGCTCAAATACAGAGAACTGAAGAAAAACTCTCTTCTTCTTCCTTAACAGAGCTATGCCAGGCTGTCACACAACCACAACACGTACTGGAGACATTACTTGAAGGAAAAAACTGTGTGGATCAGGTAAAGAGCTTCATAAATTCATGCCATATATTCTCAGCCAGAGCTTGAGCGCCTCAGTGCCAGAAGCTGAATGCAACTGTGTTGGTGAAAAAAGGGCAGCAGGTTGTCACCCATCCTGAAGAAACCAGGAGCTACAAATTGCTCTGTAGTTATAGCTTCAGAGCTGTAGTTTGAGGGTTTGTAATTTGCATGCAACCTGTGCTCTCTGGCAAATCATCTTCAGCACTCTTCCTGTGCTCACAGGTCAAATGCAAACCAGCAGGCAAGTTCCAGTTCCCGCAATCATTTCCTACTTCTGTAATAATGTTGCCAGGGTAAGAGCATCTGGTGGAAGGGAGGTATATTTATGTATTTCTTTTCCTCTAAAGTTGCAAAATATGACTGCAGAGTTGTGACAGTTTTGGGAAGGGGAAGAAGAGCAGAGCAAGATGATCTTTTAAGAGCGATTCCTCTCTAACTGAATAGCGTGCAGGGGCTAAGGACTTTTACTCCTGTCTAAGTAGGAGAGTTTACACAACGATGGTGGAAGGAAATAGAGTAAGCTCAAGCTGGAAGACTTATTTAGGCAGAGGATTCTGTCGCTAAGGGCTTGTCAGCTCCAAAATAAACTAGAGTGTGAATTCATAGGGATAAAGCTGCTCCATGCTGCTTGCCCTTGCAAGAAGCCTTACTCTGCACTTGGTCTGCAAACAATGTTATAAACGCAGATCTCTTTGAAGTGCAGAAAACCCCAGGCTAGCTAGTCCTAAGAAAGTAGTCTGATCATGACAGCTAACTCACCCTCCTAACTGTACCTAGCCCACTCAGTTATACCCACTACTGGCTTCTCTTGCATAGCACCACACAGACATGTACTCTAAGTAACTTTCTGAGGATCAGCTTAATCCAATCCAAAACTCAGATCACAAGTAATTAACTAGATTAGTTTTGCACCTTTTCTCAAATTAGTAGGCATTATTCCTTTAACTTGTGGTGTAGCCCAAGATTTTAAGTAGATTCTATAGTCTTCAATAATCAAGTACAGCCCAGTTCAATTATCTGCCTATACTTACATGGGATAATCAATCTGATGTTGTCTGGCTGTCTCAAGTTCTCTGTTTTCAAATTGTTCAAATTTCTTCACAATTCCTGTTTTTTCCCCACTGGAAGCATATATAAATTCAAGAATCTGGACCCCATCTGCAAAATACAATCTTTCTTAATCTGCCAGACAAAAAGCATTGATAACCAATTAATTAGCTCACACTCCTACCGTCAAACATTTAAATCACAGACTTAAGGAATGACATCCACTGACATCAGTGGGTTTTGACTGAAGTTGCTTGAATTCACTTAGAAAATAGAAGACTATGCTGCTACAAATCTCCAGGCTTGCTGTGATGAAACAAGCTGAAGGGCTCGATGGCTTCAGTCACTTGCAAGGGTAACCTCACAGTTATGAAGTTTACATGTTCAACAATGTTTCCCAAGTAAACCATGCTAGGTAACATTTATTACTTACTACCAGTAGTCACTTTTTAACAGCTTATTTGTGTTCTTTGTGTCCCACTAATTTCCTTGGGAAAAAAAAGTGACATTACACCTACCACTTTCATGAGGGCACTGAGGTATCCTGTTTGCTCGGAGCATCCACAAATAGTCAGCGCCCCACTGAAGACAAACTTTGTGGTCCTTATATGGCCGTTCAAAAGGTGGAACTGCCTCTAAAAATGTGTAATTCTTGGCAACTGCAGCCTGGTAGTCTTCATTCTGTCCATCATCATAGTTGCTAGCTGATTTGTGACTAATCCATGCATACAATATCACACTATGCACTATTATTGAGTTTCTGATGATATAATCATCTCTGTAAACCATGATGCTCGGAAATTTCAAGTGTACTTGTCGCGTTCTGCTTGCATAAAGGTTCTTCTCAACCTTCCATCTCCTTCTGTACACTGGTACACCAGTCCTGAACTCGGAGGAAGCTACTGCTTCCAAATTGACAATACAAGGCTTAGAACATAAATACTGAACTGACACCTCAGAATTGTTAAGAACTTTCTTTTCTAAAATGTTTAAATGGATAAAGTCCACATAATCCATGTTTTTCTCAAACTGTGGATTAACTGCTGTTGTCTGTAATGTCTCCTTTCCAAAGGACGGCACAAAATTCTGGAAAAAAAACACAAGCATGTTAGCCAGAGAATCATGTTATCCAGAGTATCTAAGTTTACATGATTACTCATATACTCACAGCAGTAACAGAACATAGCACAAGCAGAAGGTTTATATACCATACTTCAACTCCAAAATATGAGGTTTCTTTCACGCAGCAAGTAGATATGGATTACTGGAGAGCTACCATCAAGATTTTAAGGGAGACAACTTCCCTACATCAAGTTCTCAAAGTTACACATGCCTCTACAAACAAACTGTATTTACAGGGTGTATCCTTCAGCCCTTACGCAAGTGGAATCCGGTCTAAGATAGCGGCTTACACGTCATGTTATTTACACATGCTCCTAGGATCAGGCCTAAAGAGTGTACTCTAAAACATACCGGCATATATTCATCACATTATTGTTCACTAGTATTGCCACTGCTTCATGTTTCAGTATCTTCTTAAAGAGTTAGCTCATTTTGTTACCTGTCATGCAGGTACCTGAAGGGCAGAATAACAACCAAGGCAGCTCGCAATGGTTTCCTGAGAATGAATTAATATTCATGAAATGTTTAAGGGCTTATTTTTGAAATGTTCCTATCCCAAAGACGGACTTGGAAATCTGAGCAGCAAGAACAGCAGGCTGCATTTGCTCAGCTTTTGCTTTCCACAGCTATGTACACTCTAATACACTTTGAGAGGTAGTGCTTGGACACACACCAGGATTATCCTCCATGCTGAAGTTCTTGTCTCTAAGACTTCAAACAGCTCTTTTTCTTTCTGCCCTGCAGTCGGCATCCGGCTTGATGCACTGCCAAGGATATCGGGGATTACTCAGCTCAGAGGGCCAGCCACCAGCATGGCACTTCTGCCAGGTCTCTTGGTCTGTCTAAAATCAGAATTGCCACTTAGAATTACCAAGGAAGCTGGTTGTCAAGATTGCTCAACATGAGATCTGTCATGGGTAACTTTTAACTTTGCTAAGCTCAAACAAATCAAATTGAAATCTACATATCTTGGATTGATAGTTTTTTCACTGTGATTTTCAAAGTATTTAAAAGCTTAGGACTAGTAATTAGTACATTTCTAATCACAGAAATTCTGTGCTGAGCACTTGAAAGACAAGACTTTGCCCGTGATCCAATATGGGGAACAGTAAAGGTCCCCTAATTATAAACTATTTTGTTTTTTATTTCCTAAGAACATGTTGACAGTCCTTGAGAGCTACACTGAAAAAAACATCAAGTCAGTAAGACCTGGAAAGGTGTAAATACTAGGAAAAGTCAGGACTAGGTTTGACTATACTACTTCTGTGTTCCTATAGATTAAGATTTTGGATTTAACCATGTGATCAAAAGCTGTTTTCCCCCCAGTTCCCTGTCTTTTAAAGGCATAAAACAGCTCCAGGATTGTGAGTGGAACACAACTGTGCATAGAGGCGAGTATTTACTTCAAGACCTTGACTTTTTTTAGGGCAGACACTGGAAGACAGAATGGGGGAACTTTAGGATGAGAAAGCTAGATATCATTGCTGGTAGATGGGTGATCTAGATCATTAAATTTATTTAGTGATCCGAGATATTTCTGAATTTGTCACTTAAACCATTTTCCATAAGTGTAACCAAATGCTCTTTATCTCCTTGCGTCTGACAAGACACCTGAAGTGAGATGGGCAGTGATGCTGAACACCGTTGAACAAATGTAAGCACTAAGATATACACTTTGAACAAATAAAATGCTATAAAAATGTAAAACACTCCACAATGTCAGTATTTAGACTTTCTTCAATAGGTACTCTTGTCAGTGACAGCTTTCCTGTGCCTCATTTCCCACTCTGCAGAATGGATATTGTAAAAACGATGTGTACAGAACAGGCTAAAAAAGGAATAGCAATAGGAGGTGGGTGTCCATTGAAACACATATGGAATAACACATATGCACAAATACTGAGATGAAAGTTGACGAGAGAACCTTGATTTTAATACTAATTTGAGTATCTTTCAGAGCTTGACTTGACAAAGATACTGTTCTTTTACATTGCCTACACAATTTTTCTTTGGTTATAGATATCTTTAAAAGCACTAAAAGCACATAGCAGCAACACATTATCCTAAACATCTTGTAGTTGATGGTTATAATTCACATTTCTTGATCTTAGAGTAAAGAGTATTTGTAAACAGCTTAATCCTTGTGATATGGGGGCTGTGTCATGAGGAAGATGGTAATATATTATGAAAGCAATGCCATGTGGTTATCAGAAAATGTAAAAGTCTACCAGGTAGACACTACAAAGCATTGTGGTACCACTGTGTGCTTACCACACACACACATTTACTGTCAAAATACACAGAGCCAGCTCTTAATTAAATACACAGAGCCAGGTCAGGTTTATCCAATACAGACACATGGGAACTGGCCACCAGCAATGGTGGACAGCTTGGGTCTGGCACAGTGCACTAACAAAGATGAAGCAATGCACAAATGTGTCCATCTGATTTCTAGTGAATGACAGAAATTTTGTGGTGGGGATCCCAAGGCAGGAAGCTCTGCAATCCAAAGCCAGTTCCTTGTAGAA
Organism: Pyrocephalus nanus; assembly: GCA_038380795.1. Lineage (NCBI taxonomy): Eukaryota > Metazoa > Chordata > Aves > Passeriformes > Tyrannidae > Pyrocephalus > Pyrocephalus nanus. The sequence continues at coordinate 55,348,703 of CM076264.1, read as the reverse complement.
CAATTTCTATGATGTTCCTGGAGTGCTTAAGCACAATGCACCGTGACCGCTGATACATAAGGTTAGCTTCAGCCCTGCTGGTCTTAATGCTCTTCCCTTAGTGCCTCTTCCGACAAATGACACCCAAATGACACTCAAGAGACTTTACTTTGTATTCTTTGGTCCCTGGGTATTATTTGAGGCATAAGCTGCCGAAAGGTATGAAGCATACTTGGGTCTGCTCTTACACCCCTCTAACAGGAGGCTCATCCAGTAAAGAGCATGGAGCAAAGGACCCTGAGCAACTCCACACCACTGGAGCTGTGGCAGAGACTGTAGACCATGAACTCCTAGACCATGGGTGAGTCTCTGTTACTGCCTGGTCGCCTCTACGCACTGCTCCCTGGTGCAACGCACAGTGTGCTCATTGCCTAAATGTTCCTCCTGGGTCAGGAACCCTAGCGTGTCCCAGCTGTATCAACACAAGGCAGAGTTAATTATGCATCACCTCTGACTACATCAAGCAAGGATGTAAAATTACATTAAACACTGAGCATGATCAGGAGACCTAAATATAAAAGTTTCCCAGTACAGTAAAGAGTCCAGCTACGCTGATTCAAAATTTTACCATAAACTAGGCAGAGTTCAACAAGACAGGCGTAAACCCTTTGTTGTGTGGGGTAACTTATCCACAAAAGCTGTAAAGGTTTTTTTCTTTACTTAAATCCCGCTAAATCTGAACGAATTAGCCCAAGTCATGTCACCAGATCTTGGGATAAAAGTCACTGTGGGAGGCAATCACAACAAGTGTTAGGAAATTGAACATCTTCCGATAGAGAAACGACAGAGAAACCATTCTTTCACTCTCTGGAGTCGGATCTCAGCAGGACCCTCCACGAGTTCACCCCAACAGAGATTCCACATAACCCTATGAAACTGCACGTTTGCACAAGACTGAAGATAATCACAGTCCTTCACCTGTGAACGCCTGACACGTCATGCTACATTTTAAGATGTGTGAAAAGAAGACAAGACAAAAAGGGGTGTTGATCTCTTGCTCTCAGTCAGCACCAGTATGGTACAGGAACACAAAGACTTAAACCAGAGCTTGTGTTTAGCAGCATAAAATACAAAAAAGTAGCTCAGTAGATGCCCCTAAAATGCGGCTGTTTCCGTAAGCCATGCAGCCTTCCGTGCAGCACTATGCTCAGCCGTTCACCTGTAAGCAGACGTCAAACATGTCCTCCTTCTTTCCACACCAGAAATTTAACGTCACCCAGGACAGAAAGCTTTTTAACACCTGGATGTGATGACCCGGCACTCCCCAGCTGGATAAGGCAGGGGGCCCTGGGGGCCAGGCCGGGCGGTGGCGGGGTGGGCTCGGAGGGGCGGCCCGGCTCTCTCTGCGCCCCGCGCCCCCCGGACAGCGGCCCCGGCTCCTCCTGCGCGAACAACCCGCGGCCCCGCACGGCCCGACCCGCCGCGACCCCGCGCTGGGCCGGGCGCGGGGCAGGTGCGGGGCCGGCGGCACTCACCGTGAGGAGAAGGAGCAGCAGCGAAGGGGGGCGGCGGGGCTGGGCTGGGGTCCGCATGCTGCTGCTGCTGCTGCCGCTGCCGCCGCGGTGCCCAGCGCGTCCGGGAGTGCGGAGCCGACCCGGCGACAAGGATGCGGCAGATCCGGCTTCCTAGAGGAGGGGCCGCCGCCCGGGCAGGGCAGTGCGGGGCCCCGCGCCGCAGGTGCGGAGGGGCGGGCCGGGCCCAGCCCCAGCGGTGCTGCGCGGCTCCCCCGTGCCCCCGCGCAGCCCCGTCCGGCAGGCGCCGGGCGGTGTCCCGGGAGCGCCGCGGCCGCCCGCCCTCCCGGCGGCTCCGCGGCGGTCCCCGCGCTCCTCCCCGCCCTGGCCCCTCGGTGTTGCGCTGCCAGCGCGGCCGCGGCCCGGGGCGGCTCGGCGGTCCCGCCGGCGGGCGGGGCAGCCTTAGGGCGGGGCGGCGGGGCCGGGGCTCATCGCTCCGGGCGGCCCGGGCCGCGGGGACAGCGGCACCGCCACCCTGCCCGCACTGCGCCCCTCCAGCCGCGCGGGGGCGCTGCCCCGGCCCGGCCCCGCTCCGCCCCGCGTGTCCCGGAAAGGCTGCGCGCCGTGACCGCCATGGCGGGGCTGTCCCGCACCCTCGGCATCTTCGGCGCCTTCGCCGCCGTGGTGGCAGCCGCCTTCTACCCCATTTACTTCCGGCCGCTGCTGCTGCCGGAGGAGTACAGTGAGTCCTGCGCGGGGGGAGCGGGCCGGGCCCGGCCGCGGGCTGGGGGAGTGCTGGGGCTGCCGCTCGGGGAGTGGCTCCCGAGGGCTTTCTGCTCGCCTAGGATGTACCTAACAACTAAATAATAACCCTCGCAGTACTCTCGTTTCAAGTTACTGGCCTACGCGTGATTAAGAACAGCCTTCAGCTGTTGTAGAGGATTGAGATGCAGCTAAAGAAGCTGAATCTGAGGGCTGGACCACTTCTACGAGGAAGGGCTGAGAGAGTTGGGGTTGTTCAGCCTGGAAAAATGAAGGCTACGGGGAGACCTTATAGATGCATTTCAACACTTGAAGAGGGCTTATAAGAAAGATGGGGGCAGAGTTTTGAGTAGGTCCTGTTGCAGTAGGACAAGGGATGATGGTTTTAAACTAAAAGAGAGGAAATTCAGAGCAGATAAAGGGAAGATGTTTCTTATTGTGAAGGTGGTGAAGCACTCGAATAGGTTGCCCAAAGAGCTGGTAAATGCCCCATCCCTAGAGACATTCAAGGTCAGGTTGGACAGGGCTCTGAGCAACCTGATCTCATTGAAGATGCCCCGATCATTGCAGACAAAAGAGATTGGATTTGGGAAAAATAATATGAACATTTATTACTAGCAAAATCAAAATAAAAGCTACTGAAGAACTACATCTACAATAATTCTACTTAAGTAAAAGTACTATGTATTCACAGATATACTCCTCCCCACTTTTATCAGTCCAAGGAGAAGAAGCAGTCCTTTTCTCCATTCTTGGAGTTCCAGCTCGCTCTCTCTCCAGTAACTCTGCAGCACTCTGGTCACAGCTGGAACTCTTTTTCCTTCTCTGTGTTGGCCTCCAGGGCTGGGCCTACCCCCCTCCTGGGCTAAGACCAGAGGCTAGGGGGTTACCCAGGTCCTGAAGGTTTTTTCCTTCCATAGGCTTGCAAGGGGACACTTGCTTACTGTGGATCTTCTTCCACGGAGTTACAGGGGATAATGGTTTATGAGTCCACCCCTGTTTCCCTGTGGAGGTCTCTCCCCATGGGAGAATAGTCCTTGATAGATTTCTCCAGCATGGGTCTAGCATGGATCCCACACTCGGATCCCAACATCCCATCTAACCCATTCTTGTTCCAGCGTGAGGTTCTCTCAGGGTCACCAGCAGCATGGATCTCTCACTGAGATCCCAACATCCCACCTGAGCTGTCTCGCTCCAGCGTGGGTTTCCCTCAGGGTTGCAAAGTCTTCAACAGGACTCTGCCTCACCTCAGGTCTCTCATGAAGTCTTGGCTTCTTCATGCTTCAATTTACTCCAGTGTAGGCTCTTCCACAAGCAGCATGGGGGTCTCCTCACCCCAACAAACTTTCATAGGTGGCAGGGATTTATTTTTCAGTCTTTACTCTGCTAAAGGGAGAGAGCAAAAAAGGGGGAGAAACAAAAAAAGGGGGTTGACCAGGTGATTTTTACAGGTCCCTTCCAACTCAAACTATTCAATGATTCTGTAAGCTGTTCGAGTTTTGTTCTCCAGCTGCAATTGAAAATCTAAATGAACAGGTTTTTTACTGGTTGTGATGATTTGCTGGAGCTGATCTCGGTCTACAGAGCCTCTAAAACTGATTCCCGAGGAAAACCCCACTCTCCTGCCAGAAACGCAGAACACTTGACAAAGACCACAGCTGACTCTATCCAGGGAGCAGGAGGAGGGGCACCTGTTATTCCTCAATTCATGTGAAATACCACCCAAGGAAACAGGAAAGTTCTGGTAGAACCAGCCTTGCCTCCTTGCTTTAAGTTTTATGAAACTAAGCAAAATATTGGTGATAACTTGAAGATGCGCGTGGTTAATCTGCCAAGACAACAGAGAAAGAAAAAAAAAAAAGGGAAAAGGCTAACAAATTTATTGATCTTATGGGAGGGGCTTTGGCCTTGCACCAAAACTGAAATAAGATTTTACTTGCAGAAAGTTTTTATTTAAGGAAGCTATGCCTTTAAAAAACCTTATTATTGGTTCATGTTTGCTTATGCTGTACTTTCCAAAAATATTATACGTATGTCTCAGCATTAAGGAAAGAACAGAACTAATAGACCACTTCCTCCTTTGCGTTTGTGAATTACATGAACAGATGTTCCTTAGTAGGTTAGGGATTTTTAAATCTCTATTTAGGAAATAAAATGAGTGATGCACAGTTAGCAAGTGTGTAAACTTGCAATTTGATACCTGATGCTGAACTTTATTTCTTGCATGCTGCTCAAACTCTCCTCTGATCTCACCTTTATTCCTTTCCTATGTGTTTCTCTTCATGGTCATTGCTGCAGTATGAGAGAGGCACATGCATTCATTGTCATAATGCTTTAGGCAAGAACGTGGAATTTCACTGTTGTGGTACTTGAGTGGAAGTATTTAGTCTTTGGGGTACAAAGGATTTTTCAGAGACAGTCTGGTAAGCTGTATGACGACTTCTATAGAAGCTCCCACCCTCTATTGGCTTGATCTGTGGGTGAATACTCAATATTTCTGTGTTTCGGCATGCTGGGTCCCAAAAGTTGGACGTTTTCATTAGCATCACACGGTTATCCTGCAAAAGGCAAGAATGGATTTTAGTTATCTGGAGTGACATTCAACTATGTAAACATGAAATGCTATCTTTCTTTCTTCAATCTTGTTTTTCTTGTGTATCTCCCAAATTCTGCACAAAGGAGGTACATTGATGTTCAGGAAGAAGACTTTTCTGCACAGCTCTCACACATCTTCGGAGGAGTTCCTAGCCATTTAACAAATCAAACAGAAAGTACTTGGAAAACTGAATGTAATCAAATCGTTAATATGAACCTTAAATTGTGCACAGAGGAGTTTGACCTAATTTAATACAGAAATGTTATAATTTTGTAGGTTTTTAGCACCTCATTTTGTGGCCTTGATGTTTCTAATATTTTCCTGTCTGTAGCTAGGTTTAAGAAACTGTTTCCTCATATGAAACATGTAGTTTAGTGGCAGTGATGAAACTTCGAGGACTTGGGCACAGACTTTTTCCTCGTGAATTGAGACATTTGACAGCTGCTGCTTGGGGCATTTTCACAGGTTTTGTGATTATCTGAATTGTGAGACTTGTCCCTTTCCCTACCCTGTGAGGTGCCTGTCCCTCTCATCAAGACTGGGTCTTCCTCATCATCCTTTTTCTGGATTACCTGTTTTCCAAGTTGTTTACAGGCCCCACACCAGTCTCCCTGTTGACTGTTTAACATCTTATGTGTGTATTTCCCCTCTGTTACTTCTCTGCACTGATTTCCTTGCCTGACCAGTTGACAACTCTTTCTGTTCAACCCAAGTGTGTTCCTGGACCTCTCAAATTGATTCCTGTTTTGGTCCCTGCCTCTCTTCTAATCTTAGCTTCCACTTAAAATTAAATATCTTTCTCCTCCATGTCCTACAGTAAGTCTCAGTCCTTGTCCATATCTGTTCTGTTCTTCCTGTCTGGGTATTGTACCTTTTCCTTTGAAATGAGTTTCTTGAGATTTTGTCTGCTAAAACTGAATGGAATTACCATGCTCAGTAAACAGAGTTGGAGAAGCTGGATATGCCTCTAGTGCCTGATCCCTTGCAAGGAGAATCAACTACTCCGATATTCCTGCTAGTCCCTAGTAGTATTAGCCTTGTACCTAGACAGCCTGATAACATGTAGTGCCAGTGTGTTCCCAGTGGGAAGGATGCTGAAAAATTTCAGTTTTAAGGTGAGCTTAGTTCTGAACTTCCTCTGAGAATGCGCACCCTACAATTTTGTAAGGGCTTCAGAAGTTCAGTGGTGTGGGCAAAAGGCTAATCCAGCTGAGCTTTGATTTACTGCTTCAGATTACCACAGTGGTGAAGAGCTTAACTGGAAGTGAAAGAAAAGAAGGGACATTTAAAAAGAGAAAATAGTATAGTTTTCTCCATTTCTCTTCTTGGAAATGGTTTAATCTTCCGAAGCAAAAAGAAAAGCCTGAGACAGCCCCCATGTATAGAAAAATATCCCTCTGATACTGAAATTCACAAAGTTTACAAGCAGTAATTTCATAGGTGCTATCATGAAATCTGCTTGCAAGATCTTTCAGGACCTGAAAGATGTCATTCTGGAAAGGAAAAAAATATTTTGAATAGTTTCATGTTGAGCATATGAATGATAGCTTCTAAAATAATAGTAATTCCTGAAGTGTTGGGATTGTGGCAGCTTTTTTGGCATTTTTTATTTAACAGTAGTCATTGTTTTAAGATGATTATCTTCTTGTTTGTAGTCTTTCAAAATAGACTAGCTGTTAGTTTCTCAGTAAAGTAAGAATACTACATTTGCATTGTGTAGGTGGATACTTGGCAGAATTTTACTGTGTAGCATCTGGAATTAATAATATTTTCAAGATCATTTGAATGGGTGCAATCAAGGTATCTGGTATTTTCTTTTTTTTTAGCAATGTCCTTTCTGTTCTCTTTTCCAGAGAAAGAACAATTAATAAACCGAGCTGGTATTGTTCAAGAGGATATTCAGCCTGCAGGTATACTTGATTCATGTGTTTACATTGATTGTTTGAAAGATCTTCTTGAAGTGAGGCCTGAATATTTATGTGGATTTAAGCAATACAGTGAAGACTACCTTCAAAGAAAACCTATATAATAAACTTGCCATGAAATTATTTTTTCAGACTAATTCTTCACTGGAAAATTATGGTTTTAATGAAACTTGTTTTAAATTGTCATAACTGGCCAAATAAGTTGCAGAATTTCTGTTATCTTCACACTTTGTTAAATAGATGCCAGTTTCCACTTCTGATCCAGCTCAGAGCAAATCAGAACCATGGGTGGACTGAGCTGCAGCTCAGAACATTATTGCACCCTAGTTTTGTGGAATACTGCTTTACAGCTCAGCTGAAACACAGTTTATGAGCACTTTGGCAGTGCCTTCCAGCCTCATGGGTGGAAGGGCCGTGCAGAAATCCACTACACATAATGGAAAATTTGGAATGCCGTGCTAATAGCTTTTTGATCTCTACTGTTGCCGGTGGAAGGCAGATAAAATTCAAGTAGGCAGACTACCCTTGATAGTTCATTGTTTCATAATGGTAAATGGAAGGGCTGTTCATTATGGAAGGTTGGCACTTCTTGATTAAAGACACGAGAGTGCTTGTCGTGATGAAACAGAGGATGTTGAAGGATTATTTATTCCTATTCTTGAAAAAGCCTAACACCATCAGCAGGACAAAATCAAGTAGGATTAAAGCCATGTCCTTATTACTCATATCAGTTAAATCATGAGTGCAGGACTTACTTTCCAGGGAAGTGGTGAAATGCTGAAGAGTAGTAGGAAGCACGAGTCTGGTAAACCTGTCTGTTTTACCAACCATTCCAGTGGACTGGACTGGCTCATTTATCCAAGATGGAGACACTTGATGAGGAGTTCTCCTCAGTGTGACTGTTTCATCTAAATTTAGCTGCTGACGAGAAGATACGAGATCCATTAGTGGAAAATTGAATCTAGAAAAATTTAAGTGCAAGGTGCAATTCTAGATGATCGATCCAACACTATTATTAGAACACTTTATCTATGAGTGTGATAGATTTTTCCATTATCTGAAGCTTAAGATGAGGTTGTCTTTTATGTATTTTTGCAAGTTTAAACAGAGTTGCAAGTTAAGTGCAGAAATTGTTGGATTCTTTTATTGTTTAATATACAAGGGTGGATTTTTTTTTTCTCCAACAGTCTAATTATGAACTGCTGATTGATTTGTAGGGTTAAAAGTGTGGTCTGATCCATTTGGAAGAAAGTAATGTTGGCGGCTGTGCATATTACAAAACTGAAGATGGACATCTTCAGCTGTTTCTTCTTTCGCTGAAGTGTGTCTTTGGGTGTCGCTGGAGAAGAATTCTGAGTATGCTCTGAGGGCACGTGAGGAGCAACAAAGGCTACTGGTTGGAATCCCAAGAGAAAAACATGCTAGTTTTGGCAGAGGATGCTGCTGCGTAGCTCACAGACTGTTAGAGCTGAATGATTATTGAGTGTAGAAATGAAATACTTATTTCCTCGAGAAAAGGGAAAATGATTTTTTTAAAATCTGTAGACACCTATAGAATAAATTATGAATAGAGTAAATCATGCTGCAGTTTCCTCCCTAGTTTGAGATTTACTTTCTGTGGTTTTATTTTGAAAGTGTGGTAGAAGGGTATAATGGGAGAGATCAGTGCAGAAAATGCAACATGGTACATGTAAATTTGTACATTAAAATTTTTAAACCAATGAGTACTTTTTTTCATTTGTTTTGCAAGTGGATGTGGGAGGTACCTTGGCCACCTGGCAGGTGTCTCTCTGGCCATTCTTCTTACCCCTACTTCTCAAAAGGGCAGGGGGAGTAAACAGGATGACAAAAGTCATGAGTCCAGAAAAACACAAGGACATTGCTTACCAGTTACTTTTGCAGACAAAACAGTCTCAACTTGGCGAAAATTACTGTAGTTTATTGTCAATTAAAATAGATTTGGATAGTGAGAAACAAAAATTAAACCAACATCTTCCCACTGCCTCCCTTTTTCCAGGCTCAACTTCACTTCTGATTCCTTTTTCCTCTCCTGAGTCTCTGGAGTGGTGGATGGGGGAGTTGCAGTCAGTTCTTAACAGTTCTTCTGCTCCTTACTCCTCCCCTTTTTCTCCAGTGCCTGTGCAGACTTTTCATGAGCTGAAATTCCTCCAGGAAATACCCAGCTGCTGTGGTGTGGATATCTCCTCCAACATGATCTTCCCCTTGGGCTGCAAGGGTCTAATTTCTCCGGTGCCTAGAGCACCTCCTCCTCTGCATTCTTTTCTGATTCTGGTTCTTTTCTGGTTCTTTTCTGAACCTGCTGTTCCTCACTTATTTCCCCTCATTCCTCTCCTTGTCAGATGTTTTGTCAGATGCTGTGGCCAGCAGGGGGCAACTTCTATAGCCCACCTTCTGTGCTGCTGAAATCTGGACCGATACACCTGATACAGGAGATCAACACCAAGTGTTGGGGTTGAAAAGCAGATGCTTTAAAGAATATTTTTTAAAAAGCACTTTTTCATGGTGAGTATAATGATCATTAGAAGAAGTAAGTAAAGGATTGCCTCTGTTGAAAATCTTCACCCAAATTGAGTGTCTTTCTAATAATAGGTTCTGAATAAACTATGTGTTTTCAGATTTCAGAAAAAAATAGTCTTTGACCTATATAACCTATATATGGGCACTGGAACAGGCTCCCCAGGGAAGTGGGCACAACACCAAACCTGACAGAGTTCAGGAAATGTTTGGACAATACTCTCGGGTACATGGTGTGACTCTTGGGGTGTCCTGTGCTGGACTAGGAGTTGGACTCAGTGATCCTTTTGGGTCCCTCCCAACTCAGGATATTCTATGATTCTATAGTTACAGAATAACATAGCATATTGTTCTTGAGTACAGGTCAGGTAGCATGTATGTTTAGCCATTTTTAGCTATTTTTTTCTGAATTAATTTTAGCACTGCATAAATGATACACAGCATTTTAAAGACCATTGCAGGATCCTATATGTTTTGAAGAATGTATGCACAGTGAGTGTTATTTCTAAAGTAAGAAGATGTTAGTAATTTTTTTTTGGACACCACACTTTTATTGGGACAACAGATGAGTGACTCAATGTTTACAGGGTCCATTTCCAAATTGCCATTCTGTTACTTGCTATTCCATTTCTACATGTCATTGTCTTTACTCTCCCACTCAGACAACCCTTTCTTCCTCTGAGTTTATGTTTTTATTTAGTTTTCTATTGTCACTAGGTGTTAAAATATTTTGAGTTTGCTTGCTGGGAGAATGTGGCCATATTTGATTCCTTTGAGTTCCCGGGTGATTTTTCATGATGATTGGAGCCAGAGTGAGTGCACACATTCACTGAAGGGACCATAGATTGGTTTGGGTTGGAAGGCACCTGAAAGATCACCTAGTTCCAACCCCCTGCTATGAGCTGGGACACCTTCTACTAGACCAGGTTGCTCGAAGCCCCATCCAACTTGGCCTTTAACTCTCAGACAGTTGCAGCACAGTTGTTTAATCCAAAATATCTCCTAATTAAAATAAAGCATTTCTTAAACCTACTCCATCTATAACATGAGCTGCAAAACAAAGAGTTTTAGGAGACGGTGGGAATTGTTCAATAATGTTGCATGTCTCTTGGTAACACAAATACTTAAAAAACATCATATTAGTGTGGAACAATTACTAAATCACTTGGGATTAATGATGTAACAAAGAATGTGAAATTACTTATTTTGGAGTTACAAGATAAGACAGTCTCTGCTGCTTGTTTACTTTGTGAGTCTGAGTCTTGCCTAGGAAAATGATAGATGTTTTCAGAACAGTGACTGTTGGTGGCAGGTGCTCGGCCTTTTGTCTTCATATTACTTAAATGTTGCAAAACATTTGAGTACCTGGACTCCTTTATCTAGCGTTTATAGAACTATACATGTCTGTTGGTCATGATCTCTAGTTCATTCTGGTCCAGAAAAGCTTGGTAAGTTTTGTAATTGCCTGTACAGAATTTACAGCAGTTCATATCTGTTGAGTACTACTGAAGTGAATCTAAACTCCGAAAATGGTGTACATTGCTTTTAATGATCATCACCTCCCACTCGCTGTGTTCCACCTAATAAAGCAGGCTGATTGGCCATGGCTTTAAAGTGTTAGGGTAGTGAATATCCTTTTCAAAGCTTTGATGTTTTATCTGGATAAAGCTGTTAAGTCAACAAGGAATGTACCGCAATAATTATCCAGAATTTACACTGAAATTTTCTGAGTGTTCTGGCATTTGCCAGGCTTTAGACCCAATTCTCATGTGGTAAGTCCTAGTCCTGCAGCTGGCTTTGAGACAATGCTTTGTTCTGCTCGTGGATGCTGGGCATAAGCCTCTCCTTGTCCTAGCTACCCAGTGCCAGGTGAAGTTCAGAACAGCAAATTGTGCTCTCTTACTCTGGAAGAAAGAGTTTTTGCCACTTTTGTAGCCTTCAACAACTATTATTTTTCAACACAATCACACAAAGATGTTTTTATAATTAAACATAATTTTATGTAATTCTTAGTAATTGGGAGGGCCTGAGCCTGCCTTTTGCAGAGGAACTAGGTTTGGTAATTTTGATCAACCTGTTCTGATTGTTCTGATAGAAAGGTTGGGACAAAACATTTGATAAAAATGCCTTCTTAGAATATTTTTAAAGCAGTTATATGTATTCCATAATATAAATGCATTTTGCTTATTTATTCTTGCTGGATCATGAACAACAAATATAAGTTCAGCCTTTGCAAGACTGAAGAAAAGTTTTAAACAGTGCTTTGACATCTGGACAGAAACTGGTTTACTAAATTTAGGCCTGCAGTTGTATGCTGGTGTTTTGAAATTATTAAAACTTGTTCCATAAAGAGAAAATCTGCCGTTTTGGTCTCAACATAGCTTAGTTGTGAAGCCCTATAGACGTAATGATGAAATAAAACCCTCAAGTACAAACACTGCATAAGGAGTAAATACAGCAAAAGATACTGACAAATTGTCAGATTATACATGAGCAAGAAGGAATAATCTCAATAATAAATAATATTCAGCAAGAAAAATCTCATGGGATTTTGACAAATCCCATGGGATTGTGAGAAATCAAATGGGGTTTTTCTTGCTGAATACTGTACTTATTTATTGAGATTATTCCAAATGATGAGAGGAGACTTTTTATCAGTAATACTGAAAGCACATCAAATAGCCTCCAGTTATCATCATAAATTTTACTCTATGTATGCTGTTCTACAAAAAACAGTCCAGAAAAAGAAGCAGTTCTTGTGATTTGCTGTTTGATAAACCAAAATAAAGCATGTATTTTCCCTTCTTTTAGCCTAGCAATAATTAACTATCATTTTCTCAGTACTGTGTACCCTCCTACTGACCTTCATGTTAACATGCAGACACAGCAGTAAATGAAAAGCTGTATTGGCTTTTTCAACATAAAAAGTATGTTTGCTAGTGGAAGGAAATTATTTTCCAGCTTCTGAGAAAGTCCTGCAGAATATACACTGTTTCTATGTGCACAATGTATAACAGGAGAGAGCAAAAAACAAAGTTCAGGTCAAAGCATAGGACCCTATGATCCGAGGTCTGTGCACAGTGCAGACTGTGGGCCTTGCAAGAAAAATGGTGCAGTGTTTAAGACACTTGTCTTGGAAATTAGGACTGTTGTAGTCAGTTCCATACTCCACCACGCTGTTGTATGGCAGCAGGTAAGTAATTTAGCCTTTGAGCTTCAGTTCCATCTGTAAAATAGCCATAGTACTCCCCTTCTTTGAAACTGAAGGTAAATACAGGAGTGTGGGTTTCTTTGATCCTCTAGAAAACATTTTTGGTTCTTGTCTGGGGAGTTTTATTCATGGTTAGGAAAAACTGGTCTGGATTTGTGTGAGAATCATGTATTTTGGTTCCAAGAACTTAAAAGGTTTTGAAGAATTTTTTCCAAAAGAAAACAACTGAAATTTCCCAGCAGTTTATTATGTTCTGGGTATGGAAATTTTTTATTCTGCAAGTCAAACAGAAAACTCATCCGCTTTTCACAATACTAATATTTTTTTAGAAGATCTCCAAATTTGAGTATAAACTTCTAGTGTAAGTTGATAGTCAACACAACATGAATGTTACTACAGCTGTACAAAAAAGCAGAAAATTGATCAGCTTTTGTTGCTGGACCAGGTGCCTCAGCAACTTCCATTATTTATACTTACTATTTCCCTTTTCTTCTGACCTTGGCATAACAAAAACACACAAAAAGCACAACAACAACTGAAGCCTTTTTTTGAGAGCTACAGGTACTGAGCGTGAGAGGCTGGGGGGTAAGGAAGAACTGGAGATACTGCAGGGAAGAATGTTCTTCCTCTAGTGCTGGAAAAACACTTGGAAGTAGAGTTCTGGATATGAAGAGGAGATGGGCATTTTGATCAGTTAAATGGGAGCATGAGAGACACAGGACATAATTCCATTGGATTACAGCCTTCATAGGCTCTGCTGCTTACACAGCAAATTAAGATGCCTCTTTCCCTCTTTTCTGTTGTCTCTCCAGCAGTTTGGAGGTTACCCTTTCTAAAGAAAGTTCCTAGGCAAGACAAAGGTTATCATGAGCAGAGAGCATTTAAGGAGGAATTATGTACCTGTCCTTTTCTCTAGCCTACCTTGAGAGGCCAGATATCATAGAATGACTTGTATTGGAAGGGACCTCATGCTGAAAAGTAACTGTCAGGCTCCAGGTCACAGACAAAGGTGTCTCTTTTGCTATCAGCTTCTTCCCATGATTCAGAAAGGTGAGTGTCAGCAATACCAGTCAGGGTAGGGGAGGAAGGAGTTCCTGTTGCTTCAGCAGAAATTCCTGTAGGAGGAGTTCTCAGCAACCCATTCACTCCCACAACTGCATGGCTCAGGCAGAGTTTAGGAATGTAGTCCACTGTGAATTAAGAGAAACCACTGTGGATATTAACCAGAAGTATTTTGCTCCCCTGTCTATTATATATGACTTTTGGGGTGCCAGCAATTGTAGCAGGCCAGCATTGGATCTGTAACTCCTCCCATCTACAGATATGAGGAAGGTTCAGAGAAGAACCGGAACTTGTGCCATTTATTTCTGGCTGAACAGCACCATTAGGAGTCCTCCGAAGCCTGGAAAGCAGGTAATCTTAGTAAAAGAATTTTTGCTCTCTGCCCGTAGCTTTTGCTGAAATCTCTCTTCCCCTGGTTCTTCCTGTGGTCATCCTGTGAGTGGCTAACATGGGCTTGCTGAATGTTCCATATAACAAAGAATTTCTCATAGTTCAGTCCAAAATCCCATGTCCCTCATAAGAACCTTTGGGTATTTCTTCTCCCTGCATTTTCTTTATGTTTTTAACATCACTTGTGTGATTTTGTAGCCTCTGCTACTGGCCTGTCCCTCTCTGCCTCTGGATCAGAGCAACAATGTCAGCAGCACCCCTAAAGGAAGCAGCCTGTGAGGAACTGTGAGGATATGAGGGAGACATTCCCATACATGAAGTCTGGCAATTAATCCTATAATATGTCTCAGAATTTCTCCTGAAGCTGACAAGCTTTTGGTTCATTGCAAAAACTCTTTTATTTTCCTTATTGCATTTAGCAGTTAAATGTTGTCCCATAGCTACCATTCCAGCTATTCTTTTGCTCTGACATTGCCTCCCAAGTTGTTTAATCAGAACATTTCATTAGTATACTGCAATTTCTGTGCCAATTGTGTTAAATTTGTCCTGGGACAGTTCTTTGAGGAATGCCACCAGTAAAATCCCTCCAGGGCAATGACGTCCCATTTGTCATTTCCGCTTTAGCTACTTCTGTGCTTGGCTTACAGTTCTTGCAGCTACTGATTGTTTCCCATGTGACATCATTCCAAATGCTTTGCTAAAGTCCAGAGAGAATATATCTCTTGAAGTTTTGTCATGTTGACAAACTGATTACCTGATTAGGTAGAATGATTAATACAATGGGAATTAATACTTTGGGAATTTTCATTTCTGCCCCCACTTTTCATTATGTCACAGTTTGCCATGATTCTTGTGTGCTTTTCTGGAAAGAAGAACAAATAGGTAGATGTTTTCCAAAGAAGTGCCTGGACATTCTCATACTCCTTCTGTCTGAATGCATCATGATGCATATAAAATTAAAGACTGTCTATTAAAAGTACCTAAATGTTGCAAGAGTGACCTGCCTCTCCAGCCCAGGCAGGAAGGAGAGGTGTTTGCTGCTATCAGTTTCTTTCAAAAGCTCAGAAGTTCATATTCATCCTGTCTTTTGTCATTGATTATTGACTCACAAGAACTAGTCTTGGCTAATAGAAAATTGCCATAAACAGTACAAAAACACAAAGCTGGTTTTATTTAGTCAGAAAAAAAACATTACTCATCAAACTTGGAGAAGAGGAAAAGCAGTGAGCAAGCCCAATTGACAAAATGTGGTTAAATGAATTGTCACATATGCAGTCACTAGCAAAATTATTTAAGGGGGTGAAAAGAATTTACACCTGGTTCTGGTTTCCACAGATCGTTGGTTGCCTATTGCTTAGAAAGGCTCCTGACAAGGCAGGCATGACAGCCAGATAATGACTGCTTTGAAGAACATAAGGAGTTTCCCTTTGCCTCAATCCTTAAGAATCATAGAAGAGATACAGGTAATGGTAAAAATACAGTATTTCATTGTGCCAATCGTTTTAGTTGAATAATATTGATGGCTCGTTGTGATTCATTTGTGAACTGCTGCATCCTTTGGGAATTCCTTGGATTATGATCTGTATGCTCTGTTGGATCCTAGAAATTTTAAAGCTGTCTTATTTCATCCCATTTAATTCCTTATTTACAGTCAGTCACTTTGCCCCACCCTTTTCCAGTAATCTTCCCATGATGCTGTGGTCTAGCTAAGGTTCTGATCACCTCTAAGTCTCAGAAGAGCAAAAGATACTTTGTTCCTGGTACTTTCTGTCTTCCAAGATAAAGTAAGTCACAAGTGTGTGTGTCCCTCTGTTGAAGCTATCATGAATCTTCACAACCAGTTCCTAATTCTAGCCCTAAATCTATGGAAGATTTCTCATCTAGATCATTTTTTGCTATTACATTTGCAGGCAGACAGCTCCAGTACCAGAATTGTCCATGTTAAGTGTTCTGCTGGTAGAACAGAAGTGAAAAACACAAATTCAGTTTCCATACGAAGAGACATTTAAGACTGCCTTGTTTAGGAACATGGCTCTTGGGGCAAATATCTACAAAAAACATGAGGCTCTTACCACTTAATTCTGTGAGAATTCAGCAATTATGTCTCCTCTTCGGGTTTTGAGATAAATCCAAGGAAATATTGTAGTTCCTACTTACAGTATAGCAGTCTTCTTTATTCATGGTCTATCTGTCCTGAAATAGATTCCAAGCAGGGTTTTCTTATCCCAACTATCTGAAAATAACTTCTGACATTTTCAAGACTGCATTCTGGGTGAATAGCCACCTTTGTGTATGAAACAGGTTCTGAAAATATCTCTGCTATATACAAGAGGAATTATAATATTCTTGTCTGCTTTGCTAATGTTACCTGGATGGGAATAGATGTTGTACCCTCTGTTCTCTAGTGCTAGTTAATGTGTTAACTATTTTGTTACCATTAAACTTCTCTTGAAACAAGGCAGGGGACAGCTCTTGAAATTATCTGCGTATTCTAAGGGTGTATTCTTTACAGTCAGCTTCATATATTTCTGTGTTGAATGCTAGCTGTTATGTTGAAAGTCTTTCTCATAATTCTACAATCTTGTATCATTGTACAAAACATCACAGTGATACTTTATATAAAATAAGGAAGGGCCCTATCCACATTTATTTGCAGATACTGGGCATCTGAGGAATTATTATGTTTAGTACAACATTGTTCTGTGTCTTTGCTGTTGTAGAAAGTGATAGGGAAATTTTGAGAGGAATTATGCATAGGAAAGAATATCCTTGCCTCAAAGAAAGTGAAAGTGTAATGCCACAAGTCTGCCCTGAGTGTTAAACATCTGTCCAGTGTTTTTCCACTGTGCTTGCATTTCATTAATCACAAGGGTCATCAAGAATCTTTGCCGGGATTATGTTAATTCTACCTGAACCCCTAATCCCAAATCTGAAGTAGAAGCAGTATTTCCATCGTTCCTTCAACTATGTGCTGTGTCAAAAGCAGTGGTATCACAAAATCACATATTAAATACTGGAAACGACACTTGGAGGTCATTTAGTGCAGTTCTCTGCTGGAAGCAGGGCTAACGCCAGAGTCAGATCAAGGTGCTAAGGATTATGTGGTGTGAAGGTGTTTCAGGAATATGGGCTGTCTTGTAGCTAGTCCCTCAAGCTTAGATGAATTAGTACAGAAGATCATCACCTCTGGGAGAACTGCAGAATCAGTACCTACTTGTCTGAAGTGTAGGTGGAAATATCATGTGTTTTGGTGCAAAGCTCATTAGACTGTACCATGGACTGTGGTATTGATAATCTCTGGACTTAACACTGGAGAAAAAACATCCTTACAGTGATTACAGGGTTCACCTTTGTCCCTTTGCTGTGTGTTAGATGACATCATCAAAGAATGCTGGAATAAAGCTTCTTTTCTCTCTTGAGGGCATCATCTACATGTGAGTGACTGAATTCATCTGTCTTGCCAGGAGGCTCTATTCGGCCTGTAGTATTTTTAAGGAAGTAGAAGGTCACGGTGAAGTGACCTCAGTCTTTACCTGGGCCCGCCCTGGTCAAAGAACACTCCTAGAGAGCTTGATTTACTTTTCTTATCACAGATGAGGGGGTGGTCTCCTAACAAGAGTATGGATGGAACAGGCTTTCGAAGAGGTGTTTGCAGAGGGGAGGTGAGGAGGTATTTCTGGGTGAATTGGTCGGCCATACTCCCTTTTGAAGCCTCATTGGCAGGACGGCTTTGGCAGCTGGAAGGCAGCCATGCAGTGGGGCATGAGTGGTAGCCACACCTCTCTCCGTCCAGCAAAGCAAGAGCCTGTGGCTCTTGCTTTGTACAAGCTCACTAGCAAAGGAATGGGGGCTGCTCAGCCCAGCCCAGTCCAGGACAAGAAGAGAACCATTCCTCTAATACACCTTAAACAGTCCATACCATGTATTGGTCTTCAGCCTAGGCACTATTTCTATTTCTCTAAGGGAGGGCTACTACCATTTGAAACGTCTCTACACAAGGTCTTTCCAAACAGTCCTCTCCCATTTCCCTTGGGCCAGAAATCATTTCAGATGTGCCAGCTGGGACTCGGCCCCTGGGCTGATTCCAGCACCTCTGCCTGGTTTTATGTCAAAGCGAGCTGGCTGATCCCGTGGGACGTTACAGTGTGCCCTGATGCAGGTGGCGCTTGGAAAGGTGCTGCCGGACTTCTGCAAGGAGGTGGAAAGCGACAGTGGCAAAGCTGAGTGGTGGCCAAGCAGTGATTTCCAGTTCCTGATGTTTATTTCCTGGTGAGTGAGTGGCATGTTTAAGAATATTTTTAAATCTCATGGCGGTAGCAAGAAGTGATATATTAGCTGCTTTGCCTATTTCTTTGTGTTGAATTTTAGAATATCTGTGACTAAGGGTATAGTTACTCCTGCACCTCAGAAGAGCCCTCAAAACAGAGACTAATCAGATGGATAATTTTCTACTCCTAAGTGTCTGAATGTAGGAAAAAACTTCTCTTTTGGTATTTCCTGTGCTGCTTATTTTCCAGTGAAAAAAATTTCCTTTTGATATGAAATACTTGATTCAGTCTCTAGGGAACCCTGTCTTTGTATTCTTCTTGAGCATTATTATTAAACAAAAAACAAACAAACAAAAAACCCCAAACCAACCGGTAGCCTGAGCAATTGCAACTGAAGAATGCAGACTTTGTTCCCAGGGAGAAGGTAAAAGAGAAGACAAATTGTGTTTAGTTCTGTAACCAAAAAAATTCTTCCAGAGAACAGTGCTAAATTTTCCCCTTCGAAGATATTGTACGTAACTAATATAATTAATTATAGAATTATTCACATCCGGGAACAAGGATGTTTGATTCACCTTCTTTTACAAAAGGGAAAAAAAGGACTCTCAGTCTGTCAAATGCAATGTAAAGAACATTTAAAGATAGTTTCTGAACACTGATAATGGAAGAGAGAGTGGGGAGTTATGGAATTAGGAGGATTGTCTCATGCGCAGTGATGGCAACAAGTAAAAGACTGAATGGCTTATTTGCAGTTGTGGTCGTAGCTTTCTGTTAAAATCTCATCTGTATTCAAAACTCTTGCCAAACATTTGCTTTTGCCAGTTTCTGGATTATTTATCAGTTTGAATTGACATAATAAGCTTTGGACCTATGATGTAAGTCAGATGTCTAAATCTGGCGTTGCGTAGAGTGGGTTTTCCCAGCCTAGTAAGCCAAAACTCAGCCTGTCAAAGGTGTCTGCCATGGGGGACTAGAATGAAGTCTGACTCTTATCTGTGGAGCCTGCTTTTGAGAGTAGTACTACTCTGTGGCTGTTAAAATGGGCTGGCATACTTTTGGTGTCTTTCTTCAGCAGGGTTGCCTCTTTCTCAACTATCTGTTATGGCTCCTTTTCTAGCAGCTTCCTAGTGACCAGCCTCTCTTGTTGCTGTCCTCTCAGCACAACAGGGTTGAAGCTTTGCTGTGGCGGTGGCTGCTTGGGGAGCTAAATGCTGTGCATTCTCACAGGAGAGAGGAATCCTGAGCTATGGGAGTTACGTTTCTTTGGGTGGGTCTTCATGCATGGAGGGTTGTGCATGAATTCACAAGCCCAGGCAGAGGTGACACCTGTTTTCTCAAGTGTAAATTCTGGCCCCTCTTCCATTACTCAGTATTTTATAAACTGAAGAACTAAAGTAGTCTTAAGTTGTGCTACTTGTCCCATGCAGCTCAATTGCTGAGGAACTCAGGTGTGCTTAGCTACAGGAATCCCAAAACACCTGCCCTTGAGGAAACTGCCAGCTCTTCTGGGCACTGCCTGTAGTCCACATCTCTGTGCACTGTCACAGGGGACAACTTTTGTGATTATTTTCGGAGTAGTGCATGTGCTTTATGAAATTTTGTGTATGGCTGGGTGTAAGACTGTAAGATCTGGTGAGTCAGCTTGCAGGTGTATTGGGTTACCTGGTGGGCAGCTTGCTGCCAGGATATTTGATGGCCTCTCTCTTGGCTGCAGCTTTTCTCTTGACACATCTGATTGAACTTGCAACCATCATTGGAGGTTGTGGAGCAGAGGGATGTTACAGTACTAGCGCAGGTGCTGCCCTCAAAGAACATGATGAGAGTGAGGCATGTGCTGAAAGCAAGAAATCCAACAAGTCTTCCTACCTGGGGTAGAGTAAAAGGTCTCTTCGAGTCAGCCCAAACTTTACATTTTCACTCCAGACATTAGCCTGTTCCCTGAAGGAATAGACCCACTTTGTAAGGATGGATGCACTCCTTGCAGTGAAGAAAAGTATAATGTCAACAGGCCTTTAGGATATCTGACTTGCTATTTAGTAGACAAATACTTATTTTAAAAAGCCCTAAGATGGCATGGTAACCTTCTGATGACCTTGCTGAGCTGTAATACATATGGCTGCTTTGTGACAAGGGTTCTGCAGGCTGCTATTTTATAGCATTAATTTGCCTCAGCTCACTTCAGAACAAAAGAAGGCATATTTATTTAATCTTTCATGGTTAACAAGCCAATGTTACTGAACAGGCTGCCCTAGTATTTCCTTTGAAAATAATGCATTTTTCTCTTTGGTCATAAACAAGTCATAACCCTATTTTTGCCATGCTAATAATCAGTTTCAGGCTCCAGTTTGGCAGAGTACTTATAGGCGTACTGAAATGCTACTGTCAGTAGCACTTATGCATCTGTTTAAAGCTGGAAATGAGAACCTGAGAATTCCACTGGATCGGGGCCCCAGTGGTAATGGTTTTAATTGCATTGTAAATCCAAATCTTCCCATTGACCAGCAGATGGGGCAAGTAGGCCTCCTCACAGTTATGGTCAAGATTTTTTTTTTTTTTTTGAATGCAGAGTTAAAATGTAGCTGTCGTTGGCTCTTAGTTCAACAATCTAGTTCGAAGGCTCTTTACCTTTGTACTGTAAGGGTAAATTATATGCTTTGACGTAACTGGACTATTTTCTTTACAAACATGTGTCGTAAACAATCGTCCTGTTCCTTGAAATTCTGAGATTTAAAATTATGTTCTTTTCTTTACACAGGAATGAAAACAAATCTTTTGAAGGTTTTGTTGTGCAAAGATATGGAAATGCGTGTTCCCTCCCCAAAACTAGCCAATAGTTAGATGTTTACAACACTCACGGGGATGCAAGGGATCCAAGTTTTAATCCCTGGTAATCTTCCATGTGCCTGTAGAGTGCACCAACGACAAGATCACCCTACTTGCTTTTGGGTTATTTTCTTCAACTCCCTCCTGCAAAAGCTGTTGTCACTTTCATATGTTTATTGATGCACCAGACTTGTACAGATTACATGAGTGGCCACATTTGCTTTCTGCCCATGCTTCTTGCTTGCTGTTAACACTTAATATGATGTACTTATCAAAAGAGAAGGTAATCCTCAAAATAAGTCAGTCACTGAATACTGTCCTTGCTAAGGAGTAAAAGCTTATTCTTGAACACATAGGAACATAGAGCCCTCAGGTTCCCTTTAGCCACAATCACACTTCTCTATGTTATCACATCAGCTTCTTAAATATGATCTGCTTTGTCCTCACTCCTTGGAGCTCAGCTTGGTAGTGTGAATCCTGGAGCTGGCTGTGTTCTTACAGGCAATGTGGTGCAGATGCAAGACCCATTTTTTGCCTTACACTGAGGCAAACAACTCCTCAGGTGCAAAGCCCAGTGATGATGGGGAGCTTCTGCTTTTCATATAGACCAGACATAATGGCTTGTCTATTTGGGTGTATCTTACCCTTGTGGAAGCATCTTCCATTGTTCAGCCTTGAACAAAAAGTAACAATTCATCTATCTTGTTTTAGAGTGGGGCAAGCTTCCTGAGATAGCTGGGTGGAGGGGTGAAGAAACCTGTATCTATATCAAACTGTCCATGCAAATACAACAGGTTAACATAAAAGAAACCAGCCTGGCTAAAGATAAAAAAAAACCCCAAACCCCCAAAACCAACAAACCCCCCCTCTTTCTCCTCAAATTTTCAAAAACTGAGATGGGGGAATAGATGTGAGCCTACCTTCTCAGATATGTAGAGAGTGCCTCAGCTGCTGGACTTTAGTTTAACACAGGGGTCTGTGTGTGTCACCATCTGTCATTATCTGTTTGTGATATTCAAAACTTCTCTGGGTGAGAGGGAGCACAGAGGAATTCCTGACTGGATTAGCATGATTTTGTGCTCTTTTTAAAATCTGTTACATGGTTAAAACTAAGGGGGGTAATACTGAGTGCAGCGGGGGTTACTAGATTTAAGATGGTGTAAACTGAGAGCAGCTCCTTTGCAGACAATAAAAGTAACCAGACTTTGTAGGTGTCTAACCTGGTAAGTCTTGCTTACCTTCTCTAAAAGTACATTATACAGAATGTAGGCATTACCTTAACCTATTCCATATTTTGGAGGAGCAATGTGTGTTATCTATCACAAAGGTTGCTCCAGGTTCTCTCTCTTTTGCAGCTTTGTGACGCCCTCAGACCTCATCTCTAACACTGCCTCCTACATGGTGAGCAGCATCATTCAGACTGTACTTCTTGCACCCAGATTCCTACAGCCTGCCTAAGTCCTGCTTTTTTTTTACTTTCCATTCAGTCTGCTGACAGTCCTACAGCAAAAATTCCTTTGGCTCCTGCCATATCTACTTTTGCCTTTAATGTTTTTATTGGCTCACTGTGTTTTGAGTGAAACATAAATTTCTCAGTGCATTTGCAGCCAGTGTTTGCATTTTGTTCATTTGGTGTGTCTTGACTGTCCAGCATCCTCTGACTTCACGCCTATCCTCGTGGTCTTCCTCTATTTATATTTTCTTCATATCCTTCCCTGTTCCCAAAGAGATGTTCTTGTCACAAGCTGAGCAATGTTACGAGCTCTTAAAGCCCCTATTTTCACTTTACTCCTGACCTTCTATGAAGAGCTGGCCATTTTTCTCTCAATTTTCTGCTTTGTGTATGGAAAGAGCTGCTTTATAAGAAACATACTGCTCCTTGGGTAGGTATAAAACATGGCTGAGACTGCACAAGCTTCTCAGAAACATGGGTTCTGACACAAATGCCTCATGAGGCAGCTGGAAACACCTACAGCATGCGGTGGTTTGGAGTAAGCCAACTGTTCAGTGACATGCTGGCCTCTGAGGAAAGCTATGCATGCTCTTCGCCAGAGGTATCTCAGGAGGACTGGGAGCCTGTCTGCTATTTGGCTCCTCACAGACAGCAGATGTTCCATGAGAAGGTGAAACATGCAATAAATGACTGCATTTACTTGAAGCAAATCAGAGCTAAAGCAAAGGCAGTGGTCCAGCCAAGAGTGTTTACTGCTGTGAAAATGCCTTTGTGCTGATGCAGCATCTTTCGCCCAAAATCCCTGAACATTTTGAAAGTGTTAACAAAAGTAGGCTAATGTCAGTGTTTACAGATCTATTTGAGCCAGGTTTTTACTGCCTCTTTTGGATGCTGCCATCCATATAGCAAACACTGAGTTTGGTACTGCTGTGGCTTCTTGGCTGTGCATTTCCTTAGCTGCATAGATGGTTTCTGCAGCTGGTGTTGAGTTGGTGCTGATGCAGCTACGTTGGTAAAGGGACCGGAGCAGGGTAGCTCAGGTAGATACACATGAGCTGTGGTCACTTTAGTGGAAAAATAAATTTGTCCTATTTTTAAGAGGGAAAAAAAAAATCTATGACCCGGAGTGAAGACAAAAGACAAGTCCCAGAGATACATTTCTCTTTTGTACTGCTGCTTCTGAGGAGGGAGAAATGGGAAAAGTGAAATACTGAGTAGATTATCGCTGGTGAAAATAGGTTCAGGCTAGCTTGTTCCATGTCTACCTGCTGAGGGAATGTTCAGATGATGTCTGAATGTTCAGATAATCTCTAATGCAGGGAAATGTCCAGTGACACAGAAGAGAGAGAAGTAGTCTCTTCACGTGCATGTGTACTTTCCTCGTGGACCAGCAGATACATCTTTGGATGCTTATTTTGAGATCCAGAGGTCACTTGTTAGTCTGCAGTGGCATACAGAAAAGGACTGTATTTTTAGCCAATAGGAGGGTGTTAATGCAAGGATTTCATGTTCTTTTTCTAGTAGAGAACATGCTGCCAAATAAATATCACCTGGTTCAGAGTATGTGCCAGGGGTTTGGCGATGAGTTAAGAGCTCACAGAACTGCAAAGCCCTGAACACTTTCTAGCAGCGCCCTGGAGACTGATAGCTCCAGGATGATTGGAGGATGGTTCTTCCCCACCAAACTATCCCCTGGCAATTGTGGTGGGCGGTTCCTCCCCAAAGGTCTGGTGGCCCTCTCAACATATGAAAGGGGGCAATCTCTGAAAATTCTTGGAATGGATAACCAGTTCATGTCCTTCTAACTTACCCACATTTTACTGAGAAACTCTTGCTGTCCCCTTGTCCTTTGCTCAGCTCACTCTTGGTGGTTTTCTGTGGACATTTCCCTGAAATGACCTTGCTAGAACCAAAGTGAAACAGAAGGCATTACCTCTGCTCTGCTCCGAGTCCCTTAAC
Source organism: Pyrocephalus nanus (assembly GCA_038380795.1). Lineage (NCBI taxonomy): Eukaryota > Metazoa > Chordata > Aves > Passeriformes > Tyrannidae > Pyrocephalus > Pyrocephalus nanus. The sequence goes on along the minus strand of CM076264.1, from coordinate 55,324,229 downwards.
TAGAAAATGTTTTCAGTCTGTAGAGAGGGTTTTTTCCTCTCTCTTTGGTTCTCTCTGCTCCTTGGCTGCCCACAGTGACAGCCATAACTGCTTGATTTGAGGGAAGCTTTGCATGTGCAATGAGTGGCTCCTTCTGCTAACAATTTGTTCTCTGGAGCTCGTTGCCACACAGTAAAAATAAATTTCACTGTTTAGTACTTTCCTGTTTTGTTCTTCCCCTGCTGCTGGCAGTGAGTTGACCTACCCTGTTTTGGTTTTCAAATTTATCTTTCTTTGCCCTTCTTATATGAGACAAAATCACAAGATTAAATTAACTAGGATGCATTATTGATGTGTACTTTTTTTGGTTGTCCTGTGTTGCACTAGAAGTTCTGCATAAAATGGGAAAAAAATGCAGATTACATTCTGGAACAATATTCAGTTTGGTTTTAGGATGAGGAAGAAGACAATCTCACTTGAAAAAGTCTAATGGTGTGTGCTGAGTAGATACAGTCTCCATATAAAAAGCCTTTTTCAGCCATCCTGCAATGTAAACTCAGTCTTTTTATAAACAGTCTTCATTTGGCCCATTCCACGCATGTATGCTGCTAGAGTGACCAGGATGTTTAGCACATCAGACCTAGCTTCACAGGGGTGAATGTAGGTACTGGAAGTTCTCCAGTTGTTGCCCCTGCAACCTCTAGCTCAGAGTAGGGTAAATATTTAGAGTGGCTGAGCCCAATCTGGGCTCTGTGCTGTTTTAACTAGATTGTTCCTGCCTACTTTAAAGCCAGCTTAGGCATTTATCCACTACACTAGAATCTCTGGGGAGTACGTGTACCCCTAATTGGGTATGATGAAGGCCACAGTCATGTTTTCCATGGTTCCAAGCCTGATGCTTTGAACACTTGAGGTTGTTTTTACTGTGTGAATGTGACTGCATGTGGATTTTAATACACAGAAAAACATACTGTGACCAACTAATGAAGTCAGTAGAGTGGTTACATTTGTCTGCTTTCTCGGAAATTGTCATCATTCCTGTCTTCCTTGGGAAGAATAAAAGAAATCTATCAATCTAGACAATATTATTTCTGTATATTTTTTGTATCTTTTTATAGCATAAATAGGTTTTGAATAATATAAATCAAGTAGTTTTTACTTTCTTCACTGACTTCTTCTAAGCAAAGGAGGACATCTCCGTGCACAGGGTAAAAGAGGCAAAGAGAAACTAAACCTTTGCCATTTGCATTTTACAAACCAGATCTTGAAAAAAAATTACTTGAAGGAGGGGAAATTTGCCACCTTAACATTGCAAATGATGTGAAACCAGTATGTCCTCCCACCACAGCATATGTTTGTGGTGGGTAGGCGGGGAGATGCAGGGAAGAGGTGATGGTATAAAAATACCTTGTAAAAACAAATGTTTGGCTAGGGGAGAGAGTTTGTCACTTCAGCTAGACTAGAGGGGGAAACCAGACAGACAGGGGGCGGATGGGAGGGTGGGGGGAGGAACTTATGTCACTTCAGCAAGGTAAATAACTTGACAGTGTCTCAGAAATAGCAGTCAAATAATTAGCTCGAGAAGATCAGATATTAGACAAGTAGGTGGCCCAGAAAGTTAAGAGTAAGGAGTAAAAGTTATTTAAACTAACAGTGAAGACCTTAAAAGAGTTAAGCGTGTGGCAAATACCAAGCAGAAGGGTGACAGGTAGAAATCCCAAGATAAAGTGCAGTCTTGCTAGTAGCCACTCTTCTGCATTTTCATGAACTAAGAAGTATGATTTTTCTCATTTATCCTTCTAATATCCTTATTCTAAGATAAATACATACCAAGGGCTGTATACTGTAACATAAATGCAGCTTTGTAATGTCCTGCTAGCATGGCTTTCTCCTTCCATGTGCCATATGGAACACTTTGTACACTCCACAGCATCCAGTACTGTGCAAATGCGAGCAGACACCAACATGACCAGCCACAAGCCAGGGGAGGGAGGGCCAGGAGAGATAACACTTGATGTCCCTCGGTGCAGTTCCGGCTGGCGGTAGCAGCTGTCAGTGCTGGGAGGGCAGCCTCCTTCCTATGTGTGACATTTATAGTTTTTATTTGGTTTTAATTGACTTGCCTCAGTGCTCAAGAAGGTGCCCAGCCCAAGGAAGAGTGGGCGAGTGCTTGAGAAAAAGAGAGAGAGAAAGAGGAGGGGAGAGAGCAGACTGGTGAGGTGCCCTTCACATCCATTAATTTGTTATCCACATGTATATTTCCCTGTTTTACAGACATTTTCAGATGCTGCTTTCCTTCTACTTCTCATCATTCCATGTTACTTTAATCTGTGGAAATCTGAAAGTGGATTGAATGGAGATCTCCATGAAGAGAAGGTGTTTTGCTAAATCAGACAAAACCTGCCCACCTGCATCCTCTCTTATTTCGCTAGGAAGTATGTAATTCTTCTGCCTTGGTGGTGACTTTTTGTCACAGGTCATGCTCCCTTCCCCATGGTGTGGGACATGTGGGTATTCTAAAATACCCTCAGGGTATTTCAACTGAGCAAGCACTGCTGTGTACAGTGGGTCTGTCCCCCTTGTGAGGACTTATGGCAACCCAGCTCTGTGCTGACAGACTGGCTGGTGGGGCTTCCGAGTGAGAAGGATGGGACTGTTTTAAGTGCAGGCCAGGTTTCAAGGGTGGCATATACTGTAGAAGCTCCTTGGTTCTCAATTTGCAGTCAAGGATAGAAGAAGATTTAACTCTCTTCTCCTGTGACCTAAAGCATTTTGCTGAGGTCTGTTGCACAGGGCTAAACTTTCCGCTAGTAGTTGTTCACACAAATTTGGCTATTTCTGGCTATCTGCATATGTTGGTGAGCAGTCATTTCATACTTGCATTCCACTGAAAAACAACGGGTATTTTCCCCCTTCAACAAATTTCAAAGAAAATACGCCAACAAAACTTTGTTAGAGAAATTTTGCATGCTCCAGTCAGCAAACTGAAACCTAGAATACCTTCTGAGCCCATCTGTGCAGCTGCATTGTCGCTTTGTCCTCCAGGGCTGACTTAGGGTAGCTGTGGGGATTAGTAGTTTGAGTTCCCTGACTTACATGCATGTAATATTAATGAAATATTTTGGTGGAAATCTAGCTTTTACATTTCAGATTTGTTTCGTTGCACCAGTTGGTGGATTGAAACTGCCATCACAGCAGCTGCCTGAATATCATGTAACGCAACATGCCTTGATGCCTTGTCATATTTCAGTGTTTGCTCACAGCGCGAACAGTCCCAAGCATTGTGTTGGGTTTTTATGAAGGACCAGAGTCAGGGAAATAGAGAGGATCTTTTTTCCTCCACTTTCTCACAACTCCCCAAGTTCTCATGCCTTTCTACTATCCCTTCCACCAATTTAGTGATTCACCCTTTACTGTGCAAGTGCTTAGGGTCACTTGCACTCTGATAAGCAATGCAATACAGAAAGCCTTTGTAGATGCTTCTGCACGTGTCTTACTGAATATACTGAGGTCTTCCTGGATACAGTGAGCATGTAACACTGTAATAACTGAAGAGTGGATGTTATATAGAGCTGAGAGATTTACAATTAGACAAGAACTTTTCTTTTGCTGGGGATGTTAAAACTAAAATCTAAAGCTTTTCATGGAAATTCAGGACTTGTGATGAAGCTCTTAGGGGAGTTTCTTATGTGTAAAATGCAATTTCTGATAAAAAAAGAGAGAAAGAGAAGTTTGTTGTAGGCTGTTCAATAACCTGGTCATTGGGTGATCTCTGAAATGTACCAGACCAAGTTCCAAGTTCTAGGGATAAATTAGAAGAAAGAGAAATATGAACTAATCTCCCCAGTACTGTAGATAACTGTCTTAACTGTTGGGCTTTTGAGAAGGATGCACGAGTCTGATTTCTGTGGCTTCTTTGAGTGAAAACTCTGAGAGTCTTCATCCAGTTCTGAAATTCTTCTTTTCCTTTTTTTGCTGTGATTAAAAGTTTGTATTTTTGCAAAATGGAAACCTTGATATCCAGCTAGTTAGAATAATAAAAGTTTAGGTATCTTGTGAATGTGAGGCAAAGAAGAAGAAAATGTGTTAGTTTATTGGCTCTGTGTGAGAGGAAGGTCTGGGCTTAATTTAAAAGTCAAATGTAAATATATTTTTTCTAACTTTGACTTGTGACAGATCAAGATTTGACATATTCTCATTTTTCCTTGCAAGCTGCTAAGGATTCAGATGAACTTGATGGAAATCTACCTTTGACAGATGACAGCAGAATTTCATGAGTGATTTCTATCTCAAGGCAACTGCCCCTTCTCCACAGTCAGCAAGTAGCAATAGCATTTTAAAAGAAGGATGTCAGAGAGCAGCTTGGTTTTCTCAGTTGTCATCGTTATTTGTTTCTCTCCTGGCCAAACCACCAGAAGCAGGTTAAGGATGACACAAACTAGCAACAAATCACGGGGTGGAGGACAGAACATGTGACAATGCCCTGGCTATGGTGCAAACATTTGAGCTACGTTTCGAAAGCCCGAGTTTGTGTTCGGCAGAGTTCATGAGTGAAAAGTAAAAGTCTTTGACGATAACAATCGACAACCTCAATCTCCTTAGTGTCTACCATTCAGAGAAGAGGCTGGAGTGGATCCCATCAAGCTGTGATTTGCTTCAGTACACTAGGGAAGGTTCCTAGAAGCATTCCCCCAGTTTCTTCACACTGTGCACTGAGGGGAAAAAAAACAACATTTGGCAATTTGTTGTCAATATTTGTATAACTCCTGATGCCACTAAAACTGCATATGCAGGCTTTAAACTAACAAAAACAAAGCCATGGCCAAGCTGGAGAGCTGGATTTGTTTCCATGCACAATTAGGTTTATTTGTTTAGGTCTCATTTTATTTGCTTTCAGATGACTCAGATAGGAGTATTGCAATCCTTTCAAAGTGAAGTAGTGTTCTGTGTATTTTGGGCATTGGGCTTAGCCAAATGTGGAAAGAATTGGCTGCTCAATAGTATTTTCCTATCCAGAGGTTTTTTCAAACTTTTGAGAGGAACTGAAGGAATGTCCCTTCCATGCCAGGCTTTCCCCCTCTTCCCCTTCGCAGCGTCTCTCCACATTATTGTTAAAGAGCACAGGAATTTTAAAACACTCCTCTGTTGTGCAATTGTTAGCAACTGCTCTTATTAATTGCTTTACCATTATGCTGCATATTTAAATTCTCGCTGGTGTCATCCATAACATGCTGCTGTGACTGCCTTTTAACCCATTCCAATAAGTATATTTGGATGGTGCCCTGCTCAGAATCTCCCATCCTGCTAGACCAGCTCTGGGTTTGCTGAAAATGATTTCCTGCATACACGAAGGGATATGTACACTTTGGCAAGTAGCCAAGTTTTCTGCTCGAAGTTAGTCACTAAGGGCAGATTATTTTCCAGTGGACATGCTTGCACGCTATCCGTGTTAAGAGAATTGTCTGAACTCTCAATACCATAGTGTTCCTTATATTCTCCACCCCCAACCCCCCCCAAAAAATACAAAAGAAAACAAAAGTTCAATGGTTTCTTGTTTCTGTCTTATGTGAGCAGAAGGCAATGGCTTTTAATTGGGGCTTTTGATACCATTGTATTTTTGGGGGATTTTTTTTTTCCTTAGTCTTCTTCTGATAATTTTGCTTATGGAAATATTTCAGAAAATGTAGACCAAGTGAATAGATCTGCATTTAATCTTATTTCTATGAAACATAAAGGTTAGAGGATTTCCTGCACTCACCAGAAGTATGCATTTGATTTATAGCCTTCCTTAATGCTCTTCCCACTCATACTCATAAAAGAAATATAGTAACAAAGGCTACTAGACAACTTATTTTAGAGTTTGCTCTGATAAAACCAAACTGGAACTTTATTCAGTCTTAAATGTCAATTCTAAAATTTGGAATGTTTTTCTAATCAAGAACAATAAACGTGGAAAGTGCCTTGGTGGAGCGGAGCCGTGGCTCAGCACGCTTCTGGCCTGGTGCTGTGCACACTCCAGGGGCAGACGGAGTCTGCACATCACGTAGTCCTCCCCATGCAATAGCTTGCTCTGCGAGACTGCTTGACCTTGTGAGGGATTGAACAATGCTTAGGATATGTGATTTGTTGTTTTATTTTGCCTTTTAGAGGGTAGGAACCCAAAATATATCTGTGACAAATGACCAAGTTGAGGAGGAATATAAATCTTCAAATACAATAAAGAAGAAAGGAATAATACAAATTTCCAAGCCTGTGTTAAAGCCAACCAACCAACCAACCAACCAACCAGAACCTAAAAAACCCACACAAATGACAAAAAGAAACCCCAGAAAAGATAAAAAGGTGTGCAAATTGGATGGTGCCTGGAGACCTGTTCCGTATGACACTTTATTTCCCTCCCTCTAACTGTGGAAACTGAGACTGTCAGAAGAGATCAAACCAATTTAGTGGCCTTACTTAACACAGTATCGCTTTATAACACCTCCAGGGCATTTTGACATTGTGCCTGGAAAGCTTTCAGCTATTCTCACAACAGGGGCTGGTGTGCTGGCTGCAGCTCTCCTGCCCTTTCACTACACACACCATTTTGTTGTGCAAAGTTCTTCAACTCTAATGCGAGATGGAATGAGACTGTGGACTTCACTGGGAGCTCAGAGAGAAGGCTGGCTCAGGACCTGTCAGAGCTTATATTCTATGGGCTACTGTTAAATATGTAATTCGACTATCAAAGTATGTTGTTGATGAAGGACACTGAATTAACTTCTGTAAATAAAATGAGTTTTAATACACTGAAATAATGAGTTTTTGTACAGTGAAAATGTATAATCATCCCAGATGCATATGCTTCCAAGTACATAGGAAAATACAAAGACATTTCACTGTATTATAGTTCCCTCATCACGTAAGAGACTTCCTATATTAAACTGATTTTTACCATAGTTAGGTTCCTTTAGTTGCCATGTGCAACTAAGTGGTAAGACAGAGACCTTTTTTGGCAAGTTATATGTACCTTTTGCCTTTTTACTTATAACACACTGTGAGCTACAGCTGGGCAGGGTGTGATTTCAGTCCAGGATGGTTTTACCCCTTCCTTCCTGCAGATGTATAGTTGTGTAGGCAGATACTTGCTGATGCCTGGCTAGTTCAAGTATTGAGACATGTGGGCTTACCACCACTTCCTGATGTACTTTACAGGTAAGCCTGCAAGAGGAAAGAGACTCTGGGGAGGAAAATTAGGAAAAAAGAACTTAAAGCTTCAAAAGCATCAGTCTTGAAGCTACAAAGCAGAGTCAGGAAATGGAAGGAATCACAGAAGGCTGACTGCACTTCCTTTTCCAGGTGATGAGGGACCTGAACAGTTTAGGACTAGTTAAAACTTATAGCAATGCCAAGCACAAGAAAGATTACACACGTTTTAGTCTTCTGTTATTCTATCTCTTTCTTATTTTCCCTAAGACAGAACTAAGTAAGTCTGTATCTAAATGTATGCTCCTCTTTGACTTCAGAGCAAAGTAAAATACCTTACCCTGAAACATCTCCAGGGGGTGTAAGTAAATCACAGTCCGGACAAGACATACATGCTTTTCATCTGTTGTAAAGAATTACATCTTAGCTGAGGGTGGGGAGGAGATGGCTGTCAGCCATGAAGGAGCAATTTAAGTCACCTGAACATTAAACATATCTTAATCACTAATGACAGCACCAAATGCTGGGAAGCATGAGGGGGAAGAATGGTGGAGGAAGATGAGCCACCAATGAAGCTTTGAAATCTGAGCATGGCAGTAACCAAGAAGACTCTGAGGGCTCAGAGAATACTTTGCATGGTACCCTCTGAAAATGGATTTTTTTTCTTCATATCTGAGGCTTGGTACACATAGTCTGATTCAGTCTCATAAAAGAGAGGATAAACTGCAGACTGCTTTGATCTACAAGTGCTACTTGTTAAAAAATGGTTTTCTCCCCCACTAATGCAGATCAAGCCATCATACAAAAATCAATTATTTTGATAACCCATATGATTGCATTTTGGTGATGTTTTACTTTCCACTAATAATCTTTATTACCTTGTCTAGTTAATTTTAAACAGGACCTTCAATCCAGGTATCATTAATAACCTTATTATAGTGATACATTTTTACTTCCTCGTTGCTGGAGTTCATAAAGTTGCATTTCCCATCTTTGAACTTTATACTCTTCATCAAAGTGAAATATACTAGGCACATTCATTCCAGCAAATTTTTGTATGTTGCTTTTCCTACTGTTACTCATTTCCTTATTCCTATACCTGTGTGGTCACTCACCAGCAGATATAAGCTCCCTCTAGGAGTGCTCTGAGTGGTGACTAATTAGCAGGTAAAGCCCAACTCATAAACTTGCAGCTGTGGCTTAACACTTCTCTAAAATGGCTACATAGCTTCCAGTCGGCCCTGAGTGCTGAAACATCTGTCTGCAATGGACTTTGGAATAAACCCTGTGAGTCAGTGCAGTGGCTTCGTAGACAGAGAAGTACTAGTTTCCAGCTAAGTAGCACATGGAAGTAGCCTATTTATGCCAAGATGGCACAGGTTTGAGTTAGAACACAAGTAGAGCTAAGCATCATGTATGAAGGTCAAGTGTACAAGACAGTACATGCAGTAGTGAACAATAAGGCACAAGTGAAAGTAAAACTGCAGGTTGTGAGATCATAGGATTGCAGCTTGAGACAAACCTACAGATAAAGATGAGGCGAAGATGGCACTGTGTAGGAAGGGAAATCCTTTTCTAACTCTTCCAAACTTGCATACAAAGCAGTATTGCTGGAGAAGGCTCTTATTCATGTTATTTGCCCTTTCTTCTCTCCATGTCTCTCTATTATCACTCAGAAAAGTAGAGGTAGGGGACTAAAACACAATGAAAGTACCCATGGTATTATGTTATCTGTCAACCGCGTGGAGAAAAGCCAGTGTGCCAGAGAGCAACAGAGGTCTGTGGTACAAAACATGCTTCTATTAGTGGGTGAATCTGGGGGATATGAAACTCTATGACAATATCTGACCATGCATGCTTCACAGGAAAGGGGGAAATCTCTGTGTTTGTACGTCAAGTCAAAATGCATTTTTTCCCAAGCTTATTTAATTTACTTCTTGCTAAGCTTTATGGCTTAAGAGTCCGTTGTGTCTCGTAGTTCCTTTGTTTCATACTTCGTTTCTTCTTCCCAAGCGCTCCACTGAGGAACCACGTGGAGTCTGCACACTGCTGCCAGAAGCTGCAGTGCTCGTTGGGAGTGGGTGCTGTGTCTCTTGCCTACTTGCTCTATGCACAGCCATCTGTAAATATCATCTAAGCTCAGTCTTGCACCTGTTTAAATCTCTACATTCTTGCTAAGGGCCCCACTTTCCAGAGGACCATGTATGACAGCTTTGTGTTGCTCCTGGGAGTCAGACATTCTCTCACTACATGTCAAGGGGACAGTCATCCCAAGAAGTGTTATTCCCAAACTGACCCTTTACTGCAGGATGTCCACTGAGATGACACCTGCTGATTTCATACAGGGTTGCTGGCCCAGGCAGCACGGACCAAAACCAGTTCACCAGCCAGCCGCTTTGAAATCACCCTTACCATCCCATAAATTTCCAGCTAAAAGCAAAAACTGAGCTGTCTGCAATGAAATGTACCCCTTGCATAGTAATTGCACGATGTAAGGACATTCACAGAAATAAATGAAAGCCATGCTGGTAGCTGTCAGCGCTTTACAGCAGCTCCAAGAGCTCTTTCTGTTTTCCTCAGCTAAAATGGTGCCAGGACGCTTTTGTTGCCTGATGGGCTGCTGGCAAGGGCCTCCCTTTTGGATATTGCCGGTTGTGGCAGTGCTCACTGCTGCCGAGCCTGGCAGCTGGGCTCTGTCCCATTTCCCCAGCCAGGAGCAGGCAGCCAGGGGGCACCAGGGCAGCCCCAGCCCTGAGTGTCACACACCCTGCTGGGGACAGGCTGAGGCTGGACCAGGACGTGGTGCCTGTGGCCGGGCAGGGCAGAGCTGTGGGGAGCTGGAGACTGGCCCCACTGCAGTGTCACTGGGGCAGGAACCGATGGCCCCAGGGGATAATGAAATGGGGTCCTGGATAGGATGAAAAGGGGTAACAATGCCCCAGGGCCACCTTGGCTCTCCAGTACCAGCTCCAAACTGTGCAGAGGCCTGACCGGCAGCTGCTGTCCGGCCGTGGGCTGGGGACAGATGCACCTGCCTGCTCCACACCGAGGCCTCCCCAAGGGCTTTCTCTGGGTCATAAAGCTGGAATTTAATCGAATATCAGATTTTAATGCTTCTGCTAGAAGAGGGTGGCTGCTGGAGTTTGGCTGTGTTCCTGGATAGCTAGAGATGCTTCAGGAACACTGATGTGTCCTGGGTGTAGCCAGACAAAATTATCATCCGGCCAGGCAGTAAACAGAGCCATTTGTTAAAGGTGAGTGTGAACCCTCAGCACCAGCCCGGCCTTCTGGCTATCATCAAAGTGCTTGTGCTCGTTTGAATTAAAGTCTCCCTGCAAACTGGAGTGAGACTGGTGCTCAGCAGAGCACATTTAAATGGAAAACCATGGAGAATGTCCAGCACTCAGCATCTGAAAAGTCACCTTACAGAGAGCTAAACATCTGAAGACAGGTAAAAGGATCCCAATGCCAAGGTTAGATAAGTAGGAACTGAAAATAACCTGCTGCTTAACAACTGCTGAGAAAAAGATGGCACGATAGGAGAGACTTTCATCTATTTTAAAGGCCTGACTTTTACCTCTATGCTCATTGCAATCTTATTCATTTGTGCCATATTTTTCCCCCAAGAAACAATTCTGTTAAAGAAAAAATGATACCTCTGATGAACTACTTGGTGTTAGCCTTCCAGTCAGAAAAGTGAAAGGGCAATGCATTTTTCACACTGAAATGATGTCACTTTGGGAAGGGAATAATGTTTTTGTACGACGAGATAATTAATATCTCCTACCCCGAGGGTTTGATTAAACTATCAAGTACCAAGTGACATCTTTGCCACATGACACTTCCTTGGAAACCACGAGCACCAAACCAGCATTTCAGTGTATATTTTGGCTAACGTGGAGCCATTGCTCCTCCCCAGGGCTGAATTTGTCATGACTCCTGGGCAGTGAGGAATCTGTGGTCTCTTGGAATAGGTTATTTCCTTTTTTGGAGAGAAATAAGAAGACAAAATCAAGGGATTAATACATTTTTAGGTAGAATTCCTGCAGCAAGGAATTGTGATGGATATGAAAAAGCGGTAGTACTGAGACCTTAGGCTGTGTTGCCTGAGAGGAATACTTTGCATTTCACAACAGGCACAAAGGGAGAAACTATTAATTTATTTTTTTCTGTAGATGTTTTAAACATAGTTAACTAATGCTGGCACCAGTAAAATTACTTGTATTGAAGGGAGTACACTGATAAAGTGTGAGGAATGCCAATCTGAGGCCAAAGAGGTGGGCAAAGATAAGCAGGAAAAGGGAGAAGGGCATAGAGGTGACAGAAGAAAAAAATTACACAAATACGGAGAAATGCAGACAAAGCACTTGTTAGGAAATTAATCTAGGAATTACTCCAACACACCAGGAATCTGTGAGCCCTGGTCTGGTAAATTATATGGTCTTAGCTGATACCACTTCACTTTTAAAAGGTAAAATCTGTCCTGATCCACAAATGTCTTCAGCCACTGTGTCCAAATTCTTGCATGTACTGTGCAAGAAAAACTTGTGCACACCAGGTCTGACAGAGAAGTGAACACAGAAGGTGAAAAATTCGAAAGCTAATCAAAACTAAATGTTAGAATCCTGTTACAGTTCCATCATGGGACATAACATGAAACAAATTTCCATATAAAAATAAGGGGCAAACATTTGCCTTTGTATTGTTATTTCTTTCCTCCTTTTAAAAAAAGATACCATAAAATTTTGTAATGTCTAGCTATCATCACATACAAAGAGCTTATTTCCTGCTCTGTAACTTCATGACTATTAAGGGCACCACAGTCATGATGCTTTGTTGCTCCCTAGGTTTCCCAATTGGAAGGAAGTTTATTGAGTAAGTTAAACAATAGATATGAAAATAGTAAAGGAAGGAACGTCCCCATAGCTCTAATAAATTTCTTACATTCCAGAGCAGGGTAAAATGTACAAAAACCCAAATGAAATTAAATTTGAAATCCTTTGTTGGATTTTGTTTTAAAACTTTCTGTGAAAGTTTCAGAAACTGGAGATCAGGGTATATTTCCTTCTTTTTCACATGTTGCAGAAGAAATTTTTTCCAGTTTAGGTGATCTTGAATAAAAATAATTTTGCTGGCACAATGTGGAAAGCAGAGAAATTGTGAAATAAAAGGTGTTGAGTCAAAAAGGTATAGTTAACTGACAAAGTTATTACAAACCTGTCCCTAATACTCTCAACTTTATTTAAAGTATTTTATTAAATAATTATGTAACTTGATGCCTCTTATTTTATTTGTTCTAAGGATTTGTGTGTTTCTTATCATGTGAGGGCATGAGACTGGAAAATCCCATGAAATCTCTCGTGGCTTCAAGAAAGAAAGTAATTTTTTCTGGGGTAAAGTTCCATGCTTGATAGAGAATATTTATATATTCTCTCTTTCGGTGAACTTATTTGTGTTGAAAAAGAAACCTATTAACTGTTGTGGCTTTGACTACAGATGTGAACTCATACTATTAGTACAAGGAACAATAGCCATTTTTATTCAGCTGTCCCTGTACCAGTCACTTTGCCACTGTATTGCATTATTCTCTATAAGCTTGTTCAGAGTTCTTAGAAAAAACAGCTCCCTGAAACTGCAATTAATGGTAGGTCCTGGAAAATTTCAGGAAATAGAACTAAGTTTAAAGTCCCACCATTTTCTGGAGGTAAGCAGAGTGTAATAATATTTCCAGATTTTTTTCCACTAAACAAAGGCTAAATATCAAGTTCAGTGTTGACAGAAGAAGTTCCTGCTGAATTTCTTGCAGGATAGCTGTGATTGAAGCAAGCTTTCTTGCAGTACCTGTAGAGACTCAGCAATACATAGGAGAAAGTGATGACACTTCTTTGGTGGCACTGATGTACTACATCATTCAGAGAACAAGAAGGCCCTTGTGGCACCGGTGGAATGAAAATTAAAGCTCACCTGAGGAACAGCTTTTGACTTTCTCTTATGATTGCCATCAGATAGGGATGATTTGTTTTGAGGATTTGAAAGAGTAACTTGGATATAAGACATCAAAAAGAATGAGGAGGTGTTTATATATCTGCGTGGCAAGCTAGTCTTGTTATTGCTGTGAATGAATTATCTGACCTTTCAAGAAGAAAAGAGAGTGACAATTTGAATATTTTTTGGGACTGATTTCTTTTTCACTGTTAAGGAGGTAATAGGTGGCAGTTTTCACCTCTGGATATCTTAGCACCTGAGCAAAGAATGTGATGATATGCAAAATTTTGTAGGAGTCTCTGTGATTATCTCTAGGCAGCTTGTTAGAGATCAATGAAATATTTTGAATTATTTGAATTATTCAAGTATGAAGGAATTATTTGAAGTAGTGATATTTCACTTTTGCACTTTGTAGGCTTACCTTAGTAAAGCAGAAGTGAAACACACATTGCCAGAATTTTTAAGAGCTCTGAACTTTTCAGAATGAACCAGGTATTATTTGTTCTACACATATGGTAGATCTGAGGTTTGTCTGTGTGTCTGATTTTGCACTATTGAAAACATTCCCAGACTTCACAGAAGCAATCATCTGGTCTGTAATATTCTCAGCAGAGGGCAGACAGTAGGATCTGATGCTGCACAGTCTAGTTGCTATGATCTGTTACTGCTGGCAACTGTGTATGTGGGATTTATAGGTGAAAGTCCTACCCAAGCTTTGGAAATTAATTATTCTCATGTTATTTTTAAATAAATTGTTTTACTTATGCTTAAAAAAATTATAGCAGTGTGTATTCTTATTGTTGGTGTATTGAAGAGGTCTCAGATTTCTGAAAAGAACCCACTTATTTTATTAAGTGATAAAGAAGAAAGTGTATGGAGAGCTGAGGTGGAAAGTGAGACTAAAATTATACCACACCTGATTTTTTTTTTCTATGAGGCTTCTTGTGCACTTTACTGAAACATTTCCTGCCATACACCTGAATGAAAGTGTTCTGGCCTAAATGGACTTCATGTCTAAGTGGGTCTGGTAATTCCTGTGTTCAATATTAAACAATTTCTAGAATATACAAAGAAGCAGACATTATAAAATGCTACTTGTATCCATTTCTTTTTGTAATTCTCTAAAGGTGTGCAAATGAGGATATAGGTATTCACAGAGTTCATAGTTTATTTATCAGAATCACAGAATATGCCGAGTTGGAAAGGAGCCAGAAGGATTGTCAAGTCCAACTCTTAAATGAATGGCCCATACAGGGATTGAGCCCACAACCTTGGCATTACTAGAACCATTAGCCAACTAAGCTAATCTCATTCTGATTTTTATTATATTGGAAAGATAAGTTACTGAATTACTGTTCTAAAAGTTTTTTCCTTAGCTACTGATAATTCCTTGATCATGTTGGTTTTGGAAGTTTTTATTCTTTACCTTATTCTCACAATCTGGGAATGTTTCTCATGGTCCAGACTTTGATCCTAGGCCATCTTGTCTCCGTAAAGTGCTACCTTGCTCTGGGGTTGTTTAGTCTGGAGAAGAGAAGGCTTAGAGGTGGCCTCATCACTCTCTTCAACTACCTGAGAGGAGGTTATAGCCAGGCGGAGGTCGGTCTCTTCTCCTAGGCAACCAACAATAGGACAAGGGGACATGGGCTCAAGCTCTGCCAGAGGAGGTTTAGGTTAGATGTTAGGAAGAAATTCTTTACAGAGAGGGTAATCAGGCATTGGAACGGCCTGCCCAGAGAGGTGGTGGATTCACCATCCCTGGAGGTTTTTAAACAGATGTTGGACGTGGCCCTTAGTGCCATGATATAGTAATTGGAGTTGGATCAGGGGTTGGACTCGATGATCTTGGAGGTCTTTTCCAACCCAATCTATTCTATGATTCTATGATTCTATGATTTGTTCCTTGGAATGATAGGTTATGTTGAAGTTCTCCTTGCATGGCATCTCACCACTGCCCTGGTGTATCAGTATTCTTGGACCACCACACTGGAATATAAGAAATGGTAGAACCATAACTGAAGCACTTATGTGTTGCTAATTGATACACTAAATAATAAGTTGAAGAAAGAATTTTGACTCCTTTTTTAAAGATCTGGGATTCTAGCCAGCCATGCCCCCTGGGACTGGAATTAGGTAGGATCATAAGATATCATAAGAATATATTTTTCATTTGACTGGATATGGCTCATGTTGGGACATCATTTCTTAATTGTTTGCTTGAGTCTGTTTTGCTTTATTAGTGATGTCGCAACAAAGTATACTAAATGTTCACCACAGAGCAACTAGAGACCTGGACAGAGGGTCAGGAAGAACAGATGTGACTTTGTAGATGCAGGTTAGAAGTTCATGGGAGGGAAAAGAGCTATGTGTCTCAATAGGATGCAGAAAAACAGGAAAGGGGCAGCAAGTCATACAGGTCTTCAGAATGCCTTGCATCTATAGGATGGAGCTTTTTCTGAAGGGTGGCTTTTTGCTATTCTGAATTTCCAAAAGGCACAGAAAGCATTAATCTGAAACATGAAACCAGGCCCAAGGTCCTAAACCACACTAAAATAGCAATGTTGTTTCTTTTTCCAGATGAGTAACTGCTCCTCAGAGCCAGGGCGAAGGAGGAGCTTGGAATATTACTTGAAATTACTTCCCCCCCACACACCTCCACATTTTTTTAAAGACTTTCCATGCAATGGAGTCAGTGCTTAATTCTGAGGAGCACACAAATGGTGATTAGTATACAGTATGCAGAAGGAATACCTCTTGAAAACTGCTGGGGGACTGTTTAAAAGAAAATAGAAGGAAAAGGGGGAAAACAATTTAGATTCCAGATTGTCGAATCACAGAGACATTTTGAAGGTCCATTCCAGCTGTTCTGTATCACCGCAATGGCACAAAAATGTCCCATTCACTCCAGCCCAGATACACAGGCTGTTGCACTTGTATTTTTATTCTTAGGAGGGTTGATGTTAAAAGTGATAGGGTACTATCCAAGTTCCCTAGTGGAAACATTAAATTTCATTATATCCACCATAAAACTGGGCAGTATTTAGGCCACTCAACTAAGAAACACATCTTCTTAAGCTTGTGCTTCTGCCTTTCTGTTCTTAACCGCCTTCTCTCCAGAAGAGTAAAAAAAGATTTCTTTTCCTTCAGCTTCTCCCATGTTTATCCTGCTATTCTAGTTACCATCACTCTTTTGCCTGACTGCCTATATTCCTGTTTTTATTCCTCCGCAATATTGAGCTTGGGTATTTATAGGATCAGTATCACTGTCTATCACCACAATGTGCAAATGCTATCTTAATAGCCAAGTACCCAGTAGATTTCATGTTGTTTCTGGTACACTGCCATATTAATTAAAAAAAAAAAAAAAAAAAAAAAAAAAAAAAAAAAAAAAAGTGCTAAGGGTAGAGTTCTTTGCAGGGCAGGAAAGTTGTTTGGGTTTTATTTGAGAAAAGGTCAATGATGTGGTGGAAGGTTTTGATGCATTGATTGCATTGTCCCAGAGGATAAAGCAGCTGCAGAGGCTTGTTGATAGAATTCATTTTACTTTCTGGAGTTTAGTCCATCGACTGCTTTAGAAATTAGGAGCAAGTTTTCAAACCAACTTCCAGTTTTCAAACCAGCTTCCAAAGCTTTTGGGAGGGCATCTTGACAGTGGGGTCTGAATCCATGAGAAAGAGGACAGCAGAAGTGTGTTAGTATTTAAAAGGTGTAGTTGTTTAGCTACAGCAAATGGAGCTGCCTGAATTTGGAACTGACTGAGGCATGGGTTGATCTTCACTAAGGAGTAAGGAACAAAGGAGGGAAGAGGTGCTTTCTAGCCATCCACACCTGTCAGGGCATCGGTCAGTACCGTGTCTTACCACATGACTGTGATAACTCTTAAGGTTTCAGGAGTATTTTCAGACAGTTAAAGCATTTTCCCCAGTCTGACCAACAGTGACTTAGTCTTGTCTGAGTTCAGCTTGAGCCAGCCAGCCATGCTTTATCAGTGAGGTGAATTCCTGTCGGTGTTTTGTCTTCAATAATAATAGCTGTAACTGTTGAGAATAAGTGTCCTTGCAGTGTTATCAGTTACGCCTCTACCACCTTGGAGTATCCACCCGTGCCTCCTAATCCAGCATTTCATGGCTTATTGCACACTTGCATATGTCTCTATATGGAAATATCAGGGTTTTCTCTGTAGTAGTGGTGGCAATATTAGTCTCCATTCTGTGTCCTGATGTGAACCCTCACTGTGAGGCCTCCAGAAAGCTGGTATTTGTATGCTTTTGGCACTTTCTGATTACTTTGTTTTTAATAGTTTTGCCCAGAAATGAGATGGCAATTGCAGACATCTTCAGGGGATAATGTTTCCTTCCTGAGGAGTGGAAAAACTACTTACTTTTCAAGGAGCTTGATAGGTGGATCTCTCTGACTGAGGCACTGACTATTTCCATCTTTGGCAGGCAAACTTCTTCTGCAGTGTTACCAATACAGAAAGCCACAAAACTGTTTCACATTTTATGCCTCTAATTTTTTACCGCTTTTCTTAAGCTTTGCCATATGGATATGGGACAGGATGAAACAGGTAATGATATCTGTTGAAAGATGGAGCATTTTTTCCTACGTGGGTTTATGTGATCTTACGTATCTTGGTGATTCTTTGCAGATTCCAGGGCTTCATTCTAACGCTGTAATTAAAGTTCCTGGCTTGATGACCTGTTTTGTGAAGTGAACTAACTATTCAGTGCTGCACTTTAAAAGGTTGATTTGTGTCTGTCTGATTCCTTGGTCTTGAGCCATCTCTGAACTATGATGAACATCTCATCAGTGTCCACAGGTTAGAATTTACTTGTTGATGAAAATTAACATCAGGTAGTTGGGTTAAGGCATTATGAATATTTGTATTCTTCTGAGGTGAGTGAGCTTTCCAGAAAGGAGGTTCTTTTTAGAAGCACACCATTTGGTGAGAAAGCTCCAAAACACTGAGACAGCAGTGGTGAAACTTGGGCTTGACAGTGTCCTGATCAAACCATAAAAGTGGTATGTTGGTTTCACTCCTGTCAGCCACTCCCAAGTGTTCAATCCTATGCATTAGATCTGTAGGGCACATACCTTGTTGAGCCTGTGTGCTTTCTCTGTTTGACCACTTTCAGTGAAAGCCTTACAGATATTACTTCCCTATTGGTCTCCTGTCTGGTAGAAGATTCTGGTCTAAAATGGCTATTTTCTATTTGTTCATTCTGTGAATTGTTAGAGACAAAGACTTGTGTAGGCTCAAAAAACATCAGAAATTGTGTCCTGGACAAGGCTGGCTAGTTCTTACCCAATACTCAACCTTCCAACATATCCAAGACAACTGTTAGTATAATAATAAGGAATTAGTTCTTGTACTTCATATGCTACAATTTAGCTTTAGGGTTGGGGGAATGGTGTTGAGTCAGTTTTTTTGTTTTGTTTTGTTTTAAATGAGAACTCTGTTTCTGGAATGTCTGAAACTCATTTCTGTTTGTCGTCATTCGTAATCAATTCCAGATCTATCAAGTATTTTATAAAATGGTAGCTGCTGCTTTTTTCCTACATCAACCACTGCAACTAAAAAATAAATGCACATAATAGGGCCAGAATCTCAAGACACGCGTGACACTTTGTTAAGCCTGTGAATATCCAATTTACAGCTTCTGAAAGTTCTTGTTCTTTTCTCTGAGTGTATTCTCAACTGTTCCATTTGAGTGCAGCCAAAGCCATGTCGTTCTTGTTCTAGTTTCTATTAACAAAGCACATAGCTTTTAGTTTTCATTCTTGGCTCCACTAATGATGATAATGCAAAATTACAAACAAATATAAACAGCAAAGAACCTCTAGGTGATTGTCAAGTTCCACTGGAGGATACATACTTTGGGAGACACGTGTATGCAGCTTATCTTACAACCAACCAGTTCTTTCATGACTCATTTCAAACTGCTGGAAAAGGTAACATTGAGAAGCATTTCCCAAATCATGTGAGAAAAATAATGTTTCACCTACCAAAAATCTCCAAACACTTGTTACTCAGTACCCACAAGCAGGGAAATGTGGCTGTGCATCTGCCTCTAAAATATGTGCGCCTCAGAAATGAGTCCAGTGGTATTCTGGGCCAGCAAAGGCTTCTTAGGACTCTATAGGTGCACTTTTTTGACCCTTCCAGAAGAAGTTCAAGACACACTAGTTCTGAAGCCTGCAGACGTTTTTTCCTCTTCCTTCTTTCATCATCTTATTGTGCATACAAACACAAAATGCTGTTAAGTACTGCTTCCAGAGACTGCCCTTAAGTAGTGAAGGAATGCCTGGTACAAACTAGTTTGTTTACCTCCAGTGTGAGCTTGTAGGTGTGGGAAAAAGATATGAATGGAAAATGCCATCCTGACTATTATGCTCTGTTTTTATAATATTTTGGAATATTTACATATGAGCCTTTAAACATAATTATTGTGAGCAATGGAGCCAGAGAGCTGTTTCTCCTTATGACATTAATTCTCATTGTCACTACTGTACATATTATCTTCTAAAACTGGACTTAATCTGTGGTTTGGATTTGTGGGAGCTGCTTTTTTTGGCTTTGTTATGTAACCACACGTACAGCTGTGCCAAATAGCCTGCTTGTTTCAATAGGATGATAACTTGTTAAAGCAGGAGGGAGGAGAGAGAGGGATTGAAGTGCCACGTCTGCTTGGCTTTGCAAATATGGCACCTTATACCTGCAAAGCATTTGCAAATGTATAGCTAGAAGTGTAGGTGGAAGCCGTGTAGCATACTTTAGGAATTACTTCTTTTCAAAGTCTTGGAAATCTTTTGGGCTAAAAATATTCATCAGCAGACTGATGTTTAATAAGTTGCCATCTGTCAGCTGAGATGTGGTAAATCCAGTGTGAATGCTTTTAGCCCATGGAAAATGTAAGGCAATTGGATGTAGCTTTGCTTATAGGGAAAGATGGCTAAACTAAGCCCTACTACCCTGTGTTTTGCCAAATTAAAACTGTGCAGTCAAGTATTTCCTGGGACTCAGCTGATTTACAATAACTTGACCCATGATTGTGAGTCCTTCTGCACCCTCATCTGGAGCTAGATCTGGAGGCATGGCTAAATTTAGCCATTTTTTAATTTAATTCAACTGCTTTGGCACCAGAAAGCCTTTCAGAATTCGCTCTGGACAGGATGCATGGAAAGTACGTGTCTCTAAAAATGTAACACTGATTATTTAATGTATTTCTACACTTAGATATAGCAAGCATACAGGAGCTACTTCCCCCCTCCAGCCCTCAATCTTTCCAATGATCTTGACTGCCAGATTCTTAAGGCTGGAAGGGACATTATAATCTCCCAGGCCTGTCCTTCCATGTGACATAGCTTGCAAAAACTGCATTTACAATTCCCAATTGAACCAAGCCTGGAACCCAAGAGGGCTCAACACAGCAAGTTTGTAAAAGTCCATTTTTAAGAAGAGTCAGCTGGAAACCTCAGAGTGCAACACACTCTATGTTTAGAGGGAAGTGAATTTGATTTAGATATGAACTTTGTGCCTTGGCCTTGACTCAGTTTTTTCCTAAGTAAAATTAGTATCTGGCAAAAATACTCCAAACCTCTTGCTTATTGGGTAATATAGTTCACCGTCCATTTAAAGAAGTGTAAAAAGATATACTTGGGAGACTGCATTCCTTTGGAAGGATGCAGAGTACCTCAAATGCACAATAGCTCCTGCTACACTATGAAGTGCAGCAAAAAAGCAACTGATTACAAAATATCCTGATCAAAACCAAGATACAAATAGTCCTCATCTATTCAATTTTCACTGAAGCAATGACCCATTTGGAAAAAAAAAAAAGTTTGGATTTCACTTCTATTTTTTATTTAATGACTAAGTGTAGACACTAAAGAAGGGAATTGCCTGTTTTTACTAGCTGATTCCCTTTCCTTCCTCCTTGGCTCGTGTGTCTCTCTGGTGAGTAATGGGGAGGTTGCTTCTCTGGAACACAAGGGGAAAGTTTCAGTAAATTGCAAAAGCATGTTTGTTACTTGGAAGTCTTTTGGCACATTTTTGAGCAAAGTTCATGGAAACCATAAAACTATTCTGAAAAAAGACTTAAAGACTACACTATCAAAAAATGTACCTACGCACAGGGACCTGCTTGTGAAGAGTTCATTGCAAGATCAAGAATCTGAGCTGTTGTGCAGTCAAACAGGTGTGCATAAAATACACGGCTGCATCTGCAGATGAGGCAGTTTCCCTATCATGGAAATATACAACTCTCAAATTTGCATGGATGTCTCTATGTTTTATAAGGGTGAATTAAGTGCCCAATTTCATTTGAAAATGGAACTCTTTCCTTATCTCTTTCCTTGACCATTCTGTTTTCCACATGCAGAATATAAAAGTTTCCCTCTACAGAGCAATCTTAATGTTTAAAAAAATTGCTGCCCTCAGAGAAAACACCAAATGAAGTAAGATTAGTAATAAGTTCATATTGGGGAGGGGAGGGGACGGGAGGGGAGGGGAGGCTTTGAGGGCTAGAAGAATAAGCTTACACTAGTCTTTTGGCTGCCTGGATTACATCTGCAGCTGTTCATGTGCTCTCTTTTTTATGTCTGCTTGCTGGCTTTAGTAGTCATATTCAACAAATAAACAGTAGATTTTTCTTTCTTTAAAATGACCATTTAGAAATGGATATTGCAGTCATTAAAGTTGTCAGCTAGGCATGCTGGGAGACATACACAGGACAGGAATATTATCTTTCTAGCTCTACTCAGAGCAAACAACTCTAATAGGAAAAGGAGGCTTAATATTCCATAGTCCTTTAGGTCTTGGCTTCCTCAACAAGGAAGTCATGTTAACATCTTCTCTGATGATGACTTACGTGATGCAATATATAGGCCTTTGCTGAGAACAGAACTAAAACTACATCTTTGTTCATACAACTCATAAAAACAGATATAGGGCATCATTGGCAAGGTTTTAGTTGGAGGTCTGATAGCAAAACTAGTTCACGTGGCAGCATCATTTTCCTGAGCTCCCCACAGTTCTTTGAACTTGCACTTTTTTTACCAGCCCTATACGCATCCTGGAGCTGGTATGGCTGTTGGCAGCAGTTTGCTCTACTTTCCTTTGTCCTTTTCTTGTCTGTTCACATAACCAGAAACATCCTGGGAGGTTTTCTCCTTCATTTGTGATTTTCCTAAAATTCTTTCCTTTGGTTTTTACAAGTCATGTCAGATGTAGCAGCATAGAGTCTCCTCTGCAATACATTCTCTTAAAAGGCACACATGCACACAGACAGACAGACAGACAGACAGGGAGGCTGTTGAAAGTAAATAGATGTGACTTAAATGTCCTATACTGGGAGTGTCTAAGAACATAAGGCACAATTCATCATCCGAAATAAATTATCTTAGCAAATGAGAGCCATGGGGAGAGCTGACATAAGCAATCTGCCTAATGTACAAAGCGTTAATTTTCTAGAAATGCCCCGTACGTGCTGACTATAACTACCTAACCCTAAAAACATTCATAGACAAGATTTTAAACAACTATTCATAAGAGTAACAACTCTGACACTGGGTGTTGCCTGAGAATTAATGAGTGCCCACAATTAATGGCCCTCGACTGCGTTTGAGCCATCAGCTCCTCCCAGGTAGTCATTAGTCCCTACACCCAGTTCTCAAACTCCTGTTGTCCATTTGGTATTGGACAACATGAAAATACATTGTCTTCAAACACGAGAAAAGCTTGCAGCCATGTAAACTTTCAGTAACTCGACTTCTTGGTTGAAGTTTGTGCTAGGGAAATTTCTATGTTGAGTTTGGTCCTAAATTATGTCTTTTACATACCTTTTGATTCCCACAGTTAATCCCTGCAGAGCACCATAGGGAAAGAGGACTTCCATATGCTGCAGTAATGAGAAGCCTCCAAGAAATGTGACTAATAGAGGAAATGTGCAGCTTAAGATGTGTATTAATAATTTATGTGAATTGCAAACAAGAGTTTGCATATGGTGAGAGTATGATTACAGATGAAGCTGTTCATGCAAATGAAAGGAGCTGCAAATAGTTGCACAACTCAGGACCCAACTCTCTTCAAGACCAGGTTGTAATAACTCTTATGACTTGGAAAATGCAGGGCTTGGTCACACACAATATATATTAAACCTGGGACTGTGACACTGGCTTTAGAGTGAGATTCTGATCTGAAGAGAGACACTTCCAAAAAAATGGCATGCTCATTTTATGAAATCTGCCTAGTCCTGTACTCAGAATCATACTTGCTAACTTCAGGAACATAAATACTGAGTTGAAAAACAACAGTAAGTAGTACCAAGAATTGGCATTGGAGCTGTGAGTGAGATGGAAGGAGTCATCCACACAGTTCCTTGCTTTGGGACAGGAATGAGTTAAAAGTTAGGATTTTCCTGTCATGGAAAATACTGTCACTTTGCAAATTGCTCTCCTTCAGAATGAAAACAGCCTGAAACTTCCTGTGGAATGGAAATTCTGTTGAAATATTCTGTAAAAAATGTGTCACAGTACAAACAGAAGACTTCCCAGTTCATTAAAATAAAGAGTTTCTGCCTTGACTTAGACACAGCTGTCCATATATAAAATAAAATATGAGAATCACCTCATAGAATATTGTCAACATTGTACAACATTACATGTCCTGTGAGACAGCATTGCTACACTACTGCATGAGACGTCAATAACATGTTTAACCTCCCCCCCCAAAAAAAAAAATAATCACTTTTCATAACAGATTTAATTTTCAAATGTTTGTAGGTTGTCTGGATTTGGTTTCAGGTCAACTTGAAGTCTCGTTAAAATCAAGTTATTTTGGCTTCAGATTAAAAAAAAATTCTTTTTTAATCTCCTAAAGGCCAGTGCTTAGAAAAGATAAAGCCATGTCAATCCAGTAAGGAGTTGCAGCACTAGTCCCTCACGCAAACCAGTGCACCCACGTTACCAAACAAAGGCCATGTATCTGTTTTGAATTGGCTCCTGTCGGGGCGTCCATCACAATGGTGTCTGTAAGTCTGAGAATGTAAAGCTCTTGGTTTGTGGCCAACCCCTAAATACTAATAAGGGTTAGAGAGAAAGTTTCCTTGGAGGCCGTTCATCCCCTAATTGCTTGCACAGATTTTCTAAAGCCCTTCTCAGATGAAGCTGGCATTAAGTCCTGTCAGACCCAAAGGTTTAGACCACAAGAACAGCAGCAGCTCCTGTACTCCTAGAGTACAGGAGCCACCAGTGCTCCAGGGCCCCTGCAGTGCTCCAGAGCTGAAAAGCACTGGGGACAGACAGCACTGTTTGCAGAGGGCTTCAGTCGAGGCCAGCTGCCAGCACAGGCAAAGCAGAGTGTTTTCAAGGGTGGCAGATGTCTAGTGGCAGCGAAAAGGCTCTGCAGCTTTCTCAGTCTGTTGGAGGTCCTGCTCCTTGGCTTGTCACTGTGGTCTTTGGCAGGGATGAGCAAGAGGGCAGGAGCTGTTGAGCTTAGGGCCTCTTCCAGTGTCAGGATGAGTAATGAGGGCTCTACCCTCAGTCTTTGTCATACCTCTGCCTTTCGCCCTCCCCTCCAAGGACAAAGAATCTGACCTCTCATCCAAAGGGAGGCAAAATGCATTTTTGTCTTCTTTGTTGAGAATCCGTGAGTCCCCTCTGATGCAGTGACCTACAGTTCCTTTTCCTAAAGAACAAGGGCTGTGGGGAAGTGAGTTTGTGAACAGAGGAAAATAGGGACCTAGTATTTGTGAGATGTGAAATTATTACAGTGAGTGGTTTTCAATAACCATACCTGTCTGGAGATGGGGAATATACTGAACATATGAGCAGTGGCTGATTCACTTGGTCTGTTCAGCCTGGAGAAGAGGAGACTGAGGGGAGACCTCATTGCAGTTATAACTTCCTCATGAGAGGGAGTGTAGGGGAATGCACTATTCTCTTTTCTCTGGTGATCAGTGATAGGACCCGAGGGAATGGCCTGAAGTTGTGTCAGGGGAGGTTTAGGTTAGATATTAGGAAAAGGTTCTTCACCCAGAGGGTGGTTGGGTGCTGGAACAGGCTCCCCAGGGAAGTGGTCACAGTACCAAGCCTGACAGAGTTCAGGAAGTGTTTGAATAATGCTCTTAGGCAGATGGTGTGACTCTGTGCAGGTCCAGGAGTTGGACTTGATGATCCTTGTGGGTTCCTTCCAGCTCAGAATATTCTATGATTCTGTGATTCTGTGAATATGTCCAGGTGTATTTGTGCTGGTGTACAACACCCTGGCCCATGCTAGCACAGAGTATCCCAGCTTGGACGTAGTTGCCTGGCTTGCAGACCACAGCTGCCCACAGCTGGCCAGGTTGGAGTATGAGCAGGACAGGCTCAGGTTTCTCTGAGCCCACCGGCCCTGCATAGGAGTCTATCAAGTCTCTAAGACAGCTAAACATAATAGCTGGTGGTAAATACCAGCTGGCAAGCCTGTTGTAGACATCTTTTGTTTCTCATCCTTTATCATGCCTACAAGTCTGCGTTTTTCCTTTCCTTGTTGCCAGATCAGTCCTTGAATTTGGGCCTTCTGGTCATATAGATCCTAGGTAAGACACAGTCAGACAGGTTTTTACTTCGGGTTTTGCTAGCATACTTCAAACCCAGTATTTCAAAGCTTTTCACAAATATTATGATGGTCTACAAAGGTGTTATTGTTTCCATTTCACAAATGGTGAAACTGCAGATGTTTAAAGACTGGCCCAATACAGCAGAGTGAGCATGAGTGTGAGAATACAGATGTAATTGCGCCAGGGTTTGGGTCCTAACCAGGGGATCATAGGGAAATGCTGTAACCCTTTTAGGCTGTGATATTAATTTATTTATATTTGCATATCAGAAATGCTACTATCATAATGTAAATGTGGCTGTAACTGTAATATTGCAGTTAATTAATGAAAAAGGCAGTATTCTAGAGATGTGAATGGCAGTCTTGGTACACATTGTGGGTGACAGTGTTTAACAATTGTCAGTGTCAGACCAAGAAAGTTTTAAAAGCTGAATGCCTGAACTGGCAGTAAAAGTACATAAGATAAACAAGAAGAAATCGTTTTACAGTGAGGGAACATAATGATTCCCATAAGATCTTTTTTTAATACTCCCACTGTGAGCACAATTAAATGAAGTAACTGGAAGCAACATTCAGCATAAAGTCATTCACTGTTTATTAACAGCAATTCTAATTAATCTAAAGTCAAATCAATCCAAACAAAGAAAATTATTTGCAATCAGTCTTCAAAGTATTCTGGAGCATCTGGTGGACTCTCCTTTCTCCAATATTCGTATCTGATTAGGAGGCCAGAATTAGTTGTGAGCTCCTCAGCATGAACCGTGTTTTCTGTAATGACACATCAATGTGCATAGAAACTTACAAGGTGACATGAAAAGATTGCAAAGTAGTATGAAATATTTCCTTCCTGAACTTTGATATGTGATCAATAAATCAAGGCAGATGTGAAACAGGTGCAAGAGTAGTGAGATGGTCTCTGCAAGGTGATTCTCTGTATAAGGAGAGTGTAGGCTCAAGCAACATCAGCAAGGTGGTGTTGGAGGGTTGGGATTGCTGAGATTGTGTGAGCCTGGGGGCATGTGATGTGTTGCCCATGTGGAACAAGTCCGAAGTAACTAGAAGCACTAGGGCTGGAAGAGGTTTTATTCAGATTCAACTGGCCTATGCATGGCTATGCAACAAAGGAAGCTGTGGCTGGAGTATTTCAACATAAGAACTAATTCCCAGTGGAGAAAGGAAGCTCTTAGCTAGGTATTGTAGAAATGGCAGGGTGGAGAAAACTTGAACCTGAAACTGGCCTGCACTGATCCAGGATCAGGTATCCATACATGTTCCTGACAGGTCATCTTTAACTTGTCATTCTAAACCTAATGTGAAGGAGATTTTACATTTTTTCCAGGATCTTACTGCAATCTTTCACATCTTCAATTGAAACCTGTGCCTAACAGCTTCAACACCCAAAAAATGTGCAAATGCAGCAGAATTGTTTTGGGGGTCCAAAGTAGCAACTGATCCAACCTGGTCCCATTAGCTCTACCCTCTCCTGGACCACGCTGCACTGTTCCCTATGGTGTTAAAGGGATGTGGCCCAGGGCAGGCAGAGGAAGAGGCTGGACCTGACCTGCTGCCTTTTCCCCAACGGTGAAAGGGCGTGGATATCAGACACCAGAGCAGCTCTCAAACAACTGCAAACTTAGGGTGCCTGTGAATGCTGGGCAGTGAGCTGCAGAAATGCAGGGGCTTTTGCAGGAGGTGGGAAGGGCAGGGTGGGAAGGTGCCTCTCCGTGAGTGTGCCCTGGCGTGGTGCAGCAGGCACACAGCACTAACCAACCCTGCACAGGAGGGCAAAACTGGGAGCTGCTCCTCCTACTGTGCAGGGTACCAGTGCCTCAGATGAAAGCAAGGTCAGACGGCCAAATTAAGTTTTTCAAAGTACTTGAAAGTTCAGAAAAGCTTATTTGATTACTATGAAGTTCATTCAGCTCTGAAATTACCTCAGTTTTCCTCTATGACAGATCCCAAATAGTGCAAATCTGGAAGGCAGGAGACTGAGATGAATCACTCTGAGGATCTCTTTTATTTTCATTCTGTCGTTCTAATGTCCCCTGAAGCATTTTGTCAAAAGCAAATGGTAGCTGTGATTGTGATAGTTCCATGTCTATCTCTTCTCTCTTTAAGTAACTGGTTAGAAAGAGACTTTTAGAGAAGTTACTACTTTTAGTTGCATGGGTTTTTTTCTTATTTATCATTGAAAAAATCTCCTGCACAACTTAAATGAAATATTTTCTTAAGTAGAAACTTATTTTACCAGAATACTATGTTCTTCCTACTTGTGACCTATCTATACCCATGATGCATAAGCCTGCATTTCTTTTTATTATAAGTAAGTATTTTGCCAGTTTTCTGTTCTTTCATTTTCTATGGAATCAATAAAAAATATTTTCTGTCACTGCATGGCTAAAGAGGATACTTCAGCTAGACAATAACTACATGGAGTCTTGCCTTTGGGAGCTCCTTCTTACCTAGAACTGAGAGGAGTGGGGAAATGAAGGACATGCTTTATGCCACTAATGGTTCCTATTCGTCCTTGTGTATGCGTGCTTGTTTTAAAGAAGTTGTGTAGGAAGCTCACTGCACTCAAAACCAACAAAGATGGGCCAGAGTGTATTTTTTCAATGCTATTTTAAACATGTGGTTATGGATCTGAGAGACAGGGTTTCACCAGCCACACCCTTCTCCATTTCCCAGCTTCCTCAAACAGCTCCTCAGTGCTAGAGCAGATTCACTCCACGTGGAGCAATTGTGCAATCTTACATCATCCCTCACTCTTTGCCTCCCCATTTCCCTCACCCTCCATAAAAACACAGAACCAGAGCATTTTTTTAATGGAAGGTCCTAAAGAAGGCATTGCTATAATCCATTTACATATTTTTAGCCTATCAAATGACCTACAGTTTCATCTCTAACATATCTGAATTCCACATTGGACAAATTTTCAACAATACTTTTATCACTGGCAAAGATTGTTGAAAGATACAAAGTTTTGTGGGATTATTTCCTGATATGATACTTCATTTCTTATGTAAATACTCTTCCATGATCTCTACTTTGATCTAATTTTTCACATATTTTATCCACAATGTGTTGAAAGAAATAGTAAAACCATTATTCTGATATAATATTATGTAGATAAACACAGTATTTTTGCAATGTTCTCTAGGGAACTGGAGCAGAAAATGAAAAAGTTTACCAGTGAGGTATTAGCCATTTCACATAGTTTGTGTTGCCATTGTACCTGTTCATTAATACATGTGTTTTAATACACATTCCTGTGGTACAAGGAAATAACTCTGTTTCATGGGTGAGGAACTGAGAAGCAGAGATTAAGAGATTTATACAAAGTCACACAGGAAATATGTGGCTCTCCCTACGTCTCTTGAATGCCAGTCTGGTGGTGAAACTACAGCAGCAGACCCCAAAAAAAGTCAGTAGTCAGTACAAGTTGTGCTAAAGCCTTACATTCAAGATTGTATAAGATCAAGATGATTATTAGCTTTTAATGTATTATTAATGATGAAATGCATAGCCCTTTATCTAGTAGCTATGAATCCTGATTTACTTATATTCTGCCAGTTATGTTACCATAACTTGCTGCTGCACAGAACAGAGGATTTTAGAGCAAGGTCTACAAATATTGACAGATAATTATGGCAAGAAATGAATGAATTATACTTGTTCTACTCATATGATTAAGATTATTTCACTCCTACCATTGTAAAATGCAATGTAGATAATTGTTTAACTCTAACTCAACTGTAGTCACCAACTACGCTTAATGTGTGTTTTTTGACTGCCCACTGATGCACAGACTCCAGATTTTCTCTACCCACAATACCTCATGTTTCTGTAACACCCTTGAATATGTTTCAAAAATACTCTGATAGAACATAGGCAGTGATTGCTATTAAAAGATAATTTTCCACAGATTTAGACAGATTGTGTTCCTAAATTCAGTCAAGAAAATATAGTTGCTCATACAGCTTTTTTAGATTTAGCATGCATCTTTGATATTACATGGAAGTGCTTGTATGATAAGGATATGGGCTACTTTGCAATTTATGTGGGTCCCTTGAAGTGTCTTTTCTGTGGCAGCTGGACGACCACAATGCACAAGCATATTCAGTTTTGCCAAGTGGAAGTCCCTCCTAAGGCCCCTTCAAAACTTCTTAATCAGGTTTTGCTTTCAGTTTTCCCTTTTTATTTATGTGCCTCATCCCAAGATCCATCAGTAGGATACCTTGTCATCCATTTCATCTGTTGTAGTTTAGCTGCTCTGTCACAGCCTCAGGAGGGGATGTCTGATGGGGATGTCATGGACCTGAGCCTATTTTCATCCTTTAGTCTGTCATGTCTCTGGGCAGAGCTCTGTTGCACAGCATTCACCAGCTCTTGGTGGGTTTCAGCGACCCTTGGAAGGAAACTCTGTTGTCTCCTTCCATCTTCAAATAGTGGTTTCTTTCATTTTTTTTCCTATGATCATGAAGTCTCTCCCTTTCTTTCATTTGTTGCCACCCATTATTTTTTGTTTTCTCCCTAGTTTTTCTTTTGCTCACATATTTTGGTGGGAGGTTGTGGGCAGAGGATGTTCAGATTTGTTAGGGAGTGGCAAAGACCCATTACTTTTGGAGGAAAATCCACTAGGATCAAATTCAGGCACTTAGGGAAGAGTACAGGAACAGGACTGGCAACTGGCAACCAGTGGTGTTTCCCAGATTACTTTCATGCACACCCAATGATCTGGAGCTTCCTGAGGTGGGTGAAGTTCTTGTCATCCTTTGAATACGATGAATTTTCTTAATACTGCTTTCAGGTAAAGGTCATTCTAGAGGTATTAAGGGGGATGTAGATTCAGTTATGGGTATTACTGTAAGCATGATTCTGGAAAAAAACCATCAGAAGATCTTCTGAATGGAACCTTCCTAATAGAAAACACACACAACTTTTTGCTTCAGAAGTTCTGTCTGTGTTAATAAATGCTCACCTGGTATTCTCAACAGTGCTTGCAGAAGCATCCTCTATTAGCTTTCATTCCCAGTATGAATACTCATACTGATTTTTAAAACCAAATAATTTCATGTCGAGGAAAAAAAGCTGAGGAACTCACAGTAAGGCATCCAATCTGAGTGATGTTAAGTGGACGATTTCTTCCTCTTTGATCCAATAGTTACCTCCTTGCACATTTCTTACCATGGGCACTTGAATACATAGGAATAGGGGACTAGTGAAAAAAGGAAAAGCTACTAGAAGCTTGAGAAGCTTAAGAAGTGAGGCTGTCAGCAAAGAGACATTGCAAGAGGTACAGGGAACAAATACCAAATAAGCAATAATGGTCAGTGTTTAAAGGGTTAACAACATGACTGTCCATTGGACATCCTGTATAGTTAAGCAAGATTGGAAAAAGAATTTGGATCTTGGATCAACTTTTTCATGCTGTTGTTGCTCAGACACGGTGCTGGGGGAGTCCCTGTTCCTCCCAAGCTCTGCTACAGAGCTGACTAATTGTGTTTGCTACACAGGCACAAGGGAAATGAAACTAGAACTTGCAAACTATTGGACTTGCATTGGAAACTTCTGTAATAATAATAATTTTAATAAATTGAACAGTATTTCCCAGCTTTAACCTGTATTCTTTAGGAGGTTCTAGAAAAACATGTTGGTAAGAAATGATTCAACACTGGATTCCTAATCTGCCAGAGTGTTCCCATCAGCTGTTGATAGTTAACATCAGAAAGACGTTGTTACCAGCTAGCACAAATCCTGTCTTCTCATTCTCCTCTTTTGGGAGATTTGACTAACCTTGGTAAATAATGCAAGGTAGAATTGTAGTGTTCGATTTCATGACAAGAGGGGAGAAGCTGTGGTTAGAGTTAGTCAGTCCGAAGTGAAAACATACTACAGCTGAAACAATTTTCAGATGAGGTAAGTAAACAAAGACTGATTAAGCTCCTTGTTTGAAACACAGGTCTCTTGTCTCTGATCAGTCCACCTCTGCTAGTCTTGTACAGCAATAACCATCAATTCTTTTGTTATTTTGATGGGCCTGGACTTGTTTTGAGCATTTCCATGATTTTTTTTTTGCTTGTTGATCACTTCTTGCCTTCAAGAGTTTAGTTAAACATGTAATTTCTTGTGTTGCTTAGGCACGTCCTCTATTTCTTAGACACCTCTGCTTACTTAAAGAGAGGTTCCAGCTTTCATATGAGTAACTCAGATGAGTAAGGACCTGACTCTGGAGTAAAATACTTCCCCTGAATTCTGTTAGTGGCTTCTAGATGTATACAGAAAGGCATATACAGATGCTGAAATCAGAGTAAATTTCTGCTCACTTCACTGGGTGGGTGTTCAGAGCTTCTTCTCTAATGTAGGTTGTATTAATGGCAGGGCACTGAAACCTGGCCACTGGCTATCGAAAATTCTGCTCATGATCACCTAAGGCATAAATTAAAAGACTAGATCCATTGCTGACGAGGGATGAAATTGTGTTTTCAGCTGTTTGTCAGGTATAGAAACTTGTGAATTTAGCTTTTTCTTAATTTTCATCTTTAAAAATGAATATGTGCTAGAAAGCAGAAATGGAACTGATGTTGTTCTATGGCTTCTTGTGATAGGCAGTCATGTCTGATTGCACATGTGGATTTCTAAGAACAGGAGGCATGGCTGTGTCTTGGAGAGCTGGGACAGAGGAGATTATTTAGACTGGCATAATGAGGAAAGCAGGAACACTTAGATGTAGGAGATAGGGCAGTGGAAATATAAAGATTTATGTCCTTCACAGGGCTACCTGGAAGATTAGAAAACTTTTCTGGAAATAATTCCCTTAAGAAAATGGGGGGTGTGTTGAGTGTGTGTGTGTGTGTTTGTGGTATTTCTTGGGGGGGGGGGTGGTGGTGTCAGTCTTATAGTTGTTTTGATATTTTCAAGATGAGAAAATGCATTTTATAACATTCCAGCTTTTGTTTGTTTGTTTGTTTGAACAATAGATTTCTGGGTTTTCCCTTTATTTTTTAGCACTTGACAACTGTTTAAAGCCATGTAATACTAGAACCCTTTATTTTTTTCAAAGTAAAAAAGAAAAATGAGAAAATCTACACTTGTATTCTAAATGGAAAAAGTGGGAGAATGGAAAAGACATAATTGGACATTAATTTTTGTTATCTTTTTGCTAAGTTTTTTAAATTTACAGACAGAAGAACCTAAAGACTAGGGAACTCCTGACTAAGAAGAGAGAGACCAAAGTCTAGTCCCTGACTACAGTCCTTTGGATATTGGAATAATTTGAATTTTTCATTACCTGTACTGGGCTGAGGTAAACTGTCTGAGGCTTAAACTGGCACAAAGGGGCAGGAATCACAGAATCACTGGATCACAGTATATTCTGAGTGATAAGCTAACCTGGCCTTGATTTGTACTTTTGTTTAATAAAATGCTAAATAGGCATCAGAAACATGCATCAGATCCAGGACTTGCTGAAGAAAAACTTGTGAGGCTAATCAGACTTGTTGTGAGAAGAAATTCCTCAGTTTACTAAAACCTCAGGAAATTTGGGTAAATTTACTTGTTCCTTGCCTCTACAAGACCATATAAAGCTCTAGCATGTTGTCAAGTCCTTAAAATCTGTCTTTTCCACTGAAAACGGAAATTAGCCCTAAGCACAAGCCTAGTGATTAGTCGAGGACTCAAAATATGTCTTCTCAGATTGGCTGGGTCAAGCAGGTTCTCTGTCATCACAGGGGTAGGACACAAAAAAAGTTTGCTCTCGAGGTACTGCAAGCAAGACTGAATAACAGTAGTAAGTGAACATATGACATGATAAGTGAAACTAAGCTGTATTTACATTTTCCATTCTAAAAAATGGAGGAGAAAAAAAAGGATGGTGTTGAGGGAAAGCAGTTCAGTATTTATAGAATTCATCCATGTGAATAAAATATGTAGCTAATGTAGCTAGTATTTCAGCTGATGCTACAATAATTGATGTCTTTAAGTGAGGGTACATTATTATATACCTCATTTCCAAATTACCTAGTTTATTCAAACAATTTTTTTGTCAGATTTGTCAATTTTTGTCAAATGTGTCAATTAGATTAGCTCAGTGCATCAATCAGCAGCATTCAAAACTGTGCTGACTTCAGTTTTTGTGGTGTCTTCTTTGCAGTATTGTTGCTCTTATAAAAATTGTTTCTGTGGTCCTTCCAGATTTCCAAAGTTGGCTGCATCCAAATTCTTCTAGCACTGGACATTTTGGGTAGTGAGGGATAACTATTTCCAAAACCACATTTAATTTATTTATTACCTCATCCCAGAACTTATTTTACTCTAGGGCACAACCAAAACATGTGTAACTAATTATCCTGAAAATGTCCACAGCTCCAGTAAGTATGATTTTTATTTTTTTTTAAATCCCGCAATTTTTCATTCCTTCTGGTGTCCGTTAAGTCCTACAGAGACGTTTCTGCTGGATAAATTCAGCTTTGAGTTCATGGGCAAATTAATTTATGGTTCAGAATATTCTGTTTCATCTTTTGCAGTTCAAGTAGCAATCTAAATATTGGGCCACAAACTCTTAAGTCTCTTTCAAATATTTCAGGGATATCAAAAAAGAAGGTCACAAAATGAAGGCACCAAGGCCCAGATTTATTCAGTTTAAATTCCTCCAACATCCCCATGCCTGGTGATTCCTCTTGGCTACACACAGTTGAAGATGCAGGGCCAGCCAGAAGGAAACATTAGGCAAGAGGAATAAACTAGCCAACACAAATCAGATCTCATATATCTGACTTTGATTAAAAAAACAAACCTCTAAATTCTTCAGGATAGAACGCTGTCTTATGAGCCTGAAGTTTGTTTAAATGCACATATTTTCACTGTCTTCCTTCCAAAAGAGGAAAAGAATAAATGCAAAATAATTATTGAACTGTAGTGGAATCATAGGAGGAATAAATTCAGGCCATTCTAATTAGGACTGTGATAAGAAGTGTTTAAAAAATAAAGAACAAACCCAAAAAACCCAAATCCAAAATAAACCGCCACAGCAAAAATCCACAATAGAGTTTGGGAAAACTTTTGGGCAGATGGCTGAAACTCTCTCTCAGATATACAGATTTTCTGTTTTTCATTGCCACAGAACAGACTCTTCCAGCGTGCTCATGGGAGTTAGGAGAGTTGCACGTTAAAAGTATTCTGGCCCCAGTTCACTGCAGCGTAAAGAAACAAACCTGTTCAGTCTAAATATTAGAAGCAGCTTAATTCTCACAGAGAGAGGAGTTCCACCTATGCTTATGTATCTTACGAGGAAGCCTGGTAAACTGGCCTGAAGCAGCCATCACCAGACTGTCTAAAAGTCAGGTGTGCATAACGTAGAGAAGGCACTAAGTTCTTTCAGGTCTCGTTTTCCTGGCTGAAGATGCGAGAACTCAACTCATTTCAAATTCAGGCCCTTGACCAAAGGTAAAATTCCAGCATCATAAAGGCAACAGCAAAGCTCCCCTGAGTTCAGTGAGGTAAGATTAGCCTGATATGGCTAATAAAGGACAGGTACTTCTTCAACACAACAGAGTTTCACTGGAATACTCGGTGTACCTGACAACAGAAAGTGACTCTACAGCTGAAACACACATAGCTCCTGGTAGCACTGCCGTGTGGGAGTGAGTTCTCATTGGAACCAGTTGTTTTTAATCCTGCAAGCAAGGGGATTTAATATCTGCTGCTTTACATTTATAAACTCCCCTCATAATTTTTTCCATAACTATAAAAAGGAAGTTATGTAGATGCCTGCTTTTTTTTAATTAATCAAATGGCAACAGTATGCCTGGTTCCATAAGAGACTCACAAGTCAGTGTGCCCCCAAAAATATTAATCTCCCAGAAAAACATAGCAAAAGCAGGTTTAACAGAAAACATACCAAAAAAATAGCTGCTCCACATTTCTTAACTAATTTTGATGCTAAGTTTTCATTTATCATGTTTGCTGGAAGTTTGGGCAAGTTGTCTTTGGGAACGCAACCCACATTTGAGAGATTTTATACAGAAACATATCCTGCATGGTCTTACTCTGTCTGTGCGTGTGTCATTTGTTTTTCTTGTTGCCCATTGAAGCTAATGAGCCTATCCACAAGAGTAAACATAAGATGATAAAAATTTCCCCTTCAGACCCTAACTCACATGTCAAGATGTGTGACCAAATGTTGGACATTCCACTCAGAAGTCTAGATGAGCTCATCTCAGATAACTCACTGTGTTTCCATCTGGTTCAAATTTGAAGAAAACTATTTAGTTGGAAGAAGAAAAATACATTTTGTATCATTTTAATGCTGAACAGATTTAGTGACATACTTGCTTATTTAATCTACAGCTTTGGAGAGTCTAATGAACTGAGTAAGATACATATCTTGGCTCCAGTTCTGTTCTAAGATACACCAGAGAAGCCCCAATTGACTTAAATGGAATAGCATCTTTGTTAATGAGTGCAAAACGAATTCCTATGAAAAAAGTCTACAAGCATGATACGAATATAAGTATTTCAAACTATCGCAAATTACTTAACTGTTCATCTGCGTTTATGTCTTGTGTGTGTTTTTTAGGGGAACAATATTGTTTAGTCAATAAAATACTCTGGTTTTTTATGCTGAGGAATTTAAGCATGTAACTCCCACTCCCAATAGCTGACGAAACAATAGGTACATGGATCTTCCAAATTCTGATGGGAGGGTGAAATCCAGTGTTAAGCTGCACATCACACACTGCACTGTGTGTGCCAGACAGGTTACCTTTGATATAACACAGCTCAGGCCTGGAGGGTGCCAAGCACCCATTAAAGAGTTCATGGCCATCTGCTACGATTCAGGAAAATGGCCATTTTCAGGATGGTCCAAATATGCTTCCTTTCTGTTGTACTGAAAACATGGAGGGACAATTGACATAAAAACAGGTCTCCCCAAAACCTAACTTTTATAGGGAAATTCATGGCTTTCTGGTGACTTTATCTGGAGAAACTACCAGGTAGCAGCATATTCTGTAGTCCTGCTTACACTGGCATCACTGTTGCAATAAAAAATATTATTCTGTCCATCTCCAGCTGCTCACTCATTCCCAGTTCTGCTCCATCCTTTTATCCTGTCACACATGCTTGGGAAGCCTCACGGTGAACAAGATGAAGAGAGGACAGCTAAAGCTATCCTGTTCTTTCTGTGGGAAGAGACTATACAGAAAGGAGAAGAAAATGGGAAAGAGAAGTACAAACTCTATGTAGAGTGAGATCCATGTTTTTAATGACAGTTCCATTTTATGCTGATTAAAACATGTCACAGTACACTTGAAGGTATGTTTTCAGCTCTCAGAGGTGAATGAGCCCTACTGCCCATTTATCCACAATATCAACTCATTTTACTGTCTCTGACCCAAACTTCACCTATAGCTCAGTTGTTCGCAATATTTTTTCTATTTTCCATGCTAAGTTATGCGTATGAAACCCTGCAAGTAATACTGCAGAAAAATACAAGGATGCAGTAAAAAGTGAGTCTAATTTTTGTTTATGAGTTGGGTTTGTTGTACAGTTCAGTTTTCTTAAATGTTGTGACAACAATTTATTTTTCTACTTTTGTGTTGTCATCAAATTTGTAGCATAAAAGACTTGATTTTTAAGTGTCAAGACTGAAGTGCTATTTTCAGTGCAATTGATGAGAGAAAAGTTTAGAGGGCTGCCTCTTTTCACAAGAGATTATACGGTAACGAATTACACAGAAAATGTTTTTTGGGCACTCAACTATAAAACCTTAGGAGTCTTTTGACAGTTCTTTTTTTGTCAGAAAATGTCATATTGTTGCAGCAGTCAAACACTGAAATGTCAGTTCACCAAAATTTGGCAAAATATCTTCTCCAGATGATCTATGGAGGGAAGGAGAGACAAGCTAAGAGAAAGGCCTTGGCTTTCTCCCAGGTATGGAAAACCAAGTTTCCAATTCCAGTCTGGTTAGTGAAAGCTCTCCAGAGGCCTCTCGTCCTTTCCTGGGGAGTGCAGCCACTGAGAACCTTCTCTGAGAGCTTTGTCACAGACTTGTGATTTGTTTTCAGTGGAAAGGTCGCAGATTGCATTTGCATGCATACAGAGACAAATTTTGAAACTAGATGCAGTTTAATGAAACAGAATTCCAATTTTCCAGCCTTCCTTGCTAAGCTTTGTCATCAGCTGAACTCAATGAAAAAGGAAGTAAGAAGTTTGCTAAAAAGAAACAGACTCAAGGGAACATATTTTAACAGGTGTAAATGCCAAATTTCCATTGCCATAAAATTATTAAGTAGAAGAACTTAGTGGCTGAGAAGTTCCATCCCCTTCATCATGGACAATCTGAAGGTGGGAAATTTTCTTATGAAGATGCCAGAGCATTTAACTGCCTTTTTAAATATCATACTGGGGCAGAGCGTGCATTCTGCCACATGCACTGATTGCAGCAATAACAGGCAGCCAGTAAAGAAGGCAGAAGCAGAGGGGGCACATTTGCCCTGAGTTCTCTTCAATGGAGTAATTGGGCATAGAGATTCACAGGTGTTAACATGATCTTCTCTTTTATGACACACTGACAAACAGTCTATTCTCTGTCCTCTAATATTTGCTTGGACATTTTTGGAGACCTGAGTGAAAAAGGAAAGGGAGTTAACCCTCCTTTTTTCCTTTCCATTTAGCTGCACCGAGTTCTTCTGAAGATACCGACTCCCT
Source organism: Pyrocephalus nanus (assembly GCA_038380795.1). Lineage (NCBI taxonomy): Eukaryota > Metazoa > Chordata > Aves > Passeriformes > Tyrannidae > Pyrocephalus > Pyrocephalus nanus. The sequence continues at coordinate 55,285,774 of CM076264.1, read as the reverse complement.
TGTCCTGAATCTTTTATGGTGTTAACTGTCCCTTTGGTAGAACAGAAAAGAGGTGAATTTTTTACTCTTGAAACTGACTCCTAGTTTCTTGAGGACAAAACAAGACAAGAGGAGGAATATGACAGCAAAACAGCAACAGAGTACTTTTCTTATCCTATTTCCTCCAAGCTTGCTGGTAGACAAAGAAAAAATGTAGCAGAAAACCTTATCAGCCACTCTGTGAATTGGCAAATTTACACTAGTGTTGAGCTGACAAAGGCAACACTCTCGGTTGCCTTGCTGGTTGCAGCAGTGTTGCAAAAGAAACAGTTTAGGACAGACTAACTTAACAGATGGCACTGAACTGAAGAAGGAAAAGGAGATAGCAGTGAGAGGGTGGGAACAGTAACCTGAGCCTGATGTGCTGGATATCATTCAGAATTGAACAGAAACTAGTAGAAATGCAGTTATCTTCTGGATCCTCCCCACTGACCCTTTGTGCCCACATCATCTCTTAGCATTAGGAGAATAACGACATAAAAAACCCTCAAGTCCCAGCACAAGGTGGGCATTTTGTGGCACAAAGGTAAATCTCACTCCCTTCAGCCCTCTTAGCATCAAATTACAGGCACAAAACTTCAATAAGCAAAATAGGATTATTGTTTTGTTGTTTGTCAGGTAAGCCAAATTTCCTGCTCATCAGTTTTGAACCATTCCTCTCATGTTTTTAAATGTAATCTCATCCAGCATTTCATTCAGCAAGCATTGTTCTCTGAACTTAAGTCCTTTTGTCTATAATCTTTCCTGACTCTTAAAGTTTTTTATGTAACAGGCAAGGGAGACTTTTGTTATTTGGACACTGATGTGCCCATGAAGTATATCTTGTTAGTTTTGGATTAGTAGTTTCAGTCCAGTGACTTAGTCAGTTAGTTTCCCTTAAAAAAAATAAACCATAATTTTGCAAGGAGTTCTTCATTGTTTTTTAAAACATCTAATGTTGTCTATTATCAGAAAGGGCCATTGAATGCTGATATGCAGCATTTCTATGGCTTATGGGATAGTGGGCTGCCAGTTTCTAAAGGTGTTTTCCTCTCTCAAACATGCCTTGCAAAATATCTTGAGACCTTCTGATGGAAATCACTGTGAAAGTGTCACTGTGCTATTTGCCTGTCTCCTTAAAGATTTGTGATAAGTAGAAATAACTTCAGGATACATTCAGACAGTAGTGTCAGCAGAATCAGTTATTAGATGCTACCTATGCCCTTGGCAGTGTATTCAGTACTCACAAAAATAAATGTGCAGTATAACAGGGTACAGTTGGGAACTACCTGGGTTCCCAGATGCAACCTTTGCAGTTGGGTCCTCAGTCCCACGTTAGCCTTGCTCTCTGCAGGAAGTGTAGCATGGGCATACCAAGTCTTGCAGCAACCAGTTCTTCCTGCTGTCACGTAAAAAGGGAGTAAGAATTGAGAACATTATGCAAAGAACACTGCAGGGAACACTAAGCAAAAATTGTTCTACAGTTGGAAAAATGTCATCAGCAGATTTCCTCTTTTTGCTTCTGTAAATTGCAGCAGTAGGAGAAGAAGGGGAGGGAGAAGGAGGGAAGCAGGCTTCTGGCCAAAATTTTATTGGCCATTTAAACAGTAGTCCAAACATAGACTGGGAAGTCTTCTGTTAAGAAATTATTTTTTTCAAAGTTCTTAGAAGTTTAGTGCTGGTTTTATTACACTGTTTGCCTCAGTAACACAAATCTGAAATGAAAATAGTTACCCTCTAGTGCATATTACTCCTTCATGGTGCAAAGGACTAGCCTGTTGCAAAAATCATTTCATTCTAAGAGGCAGAAACTAGTATTTTTTGCAAGCCATGGGTGTTTTAGTTCATCTGGTATTCCTTGTAGCTGACGGAGAAGCTACCACAGAAAAGGCCAAAAGACAAACAAAATATGGAGACAGAAGGAAAAGCTGGCAGTCCTTTCATGTTTAGTTTTGCGTGCTAGAACTTCAAGCATTCACTATCCCATGACTGAGTCATGCCTGAATTCTCCAAGATGTGTTGGTGTCCCTTCCAGCTTCACTTCTCTGCATCATTCTCCAATTCAGTTACTCATTTTAAATCAAATTTCAAATACCTTCTTTCTTCCTCTACTGAGCCCTGCCTTGTTTACCACCAAAAACCCAATCAGTATGACTGCGATGCCATGAGGTGGGTCTTGTGACTGGAACGTGAGTGTCTGTGGCAGCAGCAAGGTCTGGGCAGGTGGAGTGGGATGAGGAGGTGCTTCACAGGTCTGCTGGTGCCAAACAGGTCTGGTGAGCACTGAGCCTCACCTACACACCCGGCTCATAGCTGCAAAATTTGGAAAGAGGAACCAGAGATTACCTTTTACAGACTACCTGGTCTGCAACTGCCTGGGACATCTATTTGGCAGTATTAAGAAGAAGAAAAAAAAAAATCTTGTGTGACTTCAGTTTAGATTTGCTAGGTACCTAATGCTGGACTCTAAAAGAGAATCTAAAAGTAAGCACCAACTTTTAAAAACAAAAAGCCTTGCACCCAGGAGGGGTGACTTAAAACAGGAGATCTATTTTTGGTCTAAGAGAGGAAGAGAAGTGTTCTATGGCTTTGTTACCTTATGCAATCAGAATTCCGCATGAAGTGATTAAAGGAAAAGAGTAAGCCAGTTCTCTAAAGCCTAAAGCAGTTCTAGACATAGTTACATAGGAACAGAAACTTAACATAAGAACTGTTAATGAAATTGGGAACTGTTCGAGGACCTACTGCTGCTTTGTGCATGCATAGCACAAAGGAGAGATAAATGGAAACAAGACTAAGTTACAATTCAACATATACAGGTGACAAATGCAATTCAAAAGAATAAACAGACTGTTTATAGATAAATCTGTCTTGTGTTTTCAATGGAGCAGGAACGCACGTTCTCTCAGCTGGACTGCAAATAGTGTCACACTGTACCATTAGCTGTGTGAATGCCTCCAGCACAGCATGTCACTCACTGGAACTGAAGCACGAGTCTGATTTGTGCTGGGTTTATGGGAGGGAATCTTTGAAAACTAAATGTCAGTTCAACAGGCCTGATTACCTTACCTATTTACTGTCCTGTTAGTGCAAGATACCTACCCATGCATCTAACTAGCTAGATTACTTGCCACCTTCCTGCTCTCTTCTCTTGCATCAGTAAAGGTGAAATGAAAGGAGAGGAAGGGAAAAAAACACAAACCAAAAAAAATCCCATAAAAACCACAACCCTGAGAATCCAAAAGCTGTTGCAGAAGGGGGATTATTTTGAAATGTTTTCTATGAAAATATTAACACTTCTCCCTGGCTTTAGTGAGTGCATGAAACAGACCTGCTGTGTTCTGGTGCTTCCTACTCCATTCAGGTTGCAGCCAAGGACAAGTATGGGTGGCTTTTTTTGCTTGTGGATTTTTTTTTAACAGGATTGTTCACTCTTCATCTTTTTATTCCCATTATAACTTCACACAGAGCAAACCTTAACATTTTCAAGCATCTCTAGTAACTGACACTCAAACCAAAAACCTCAACATTGAACTCATTGCTTGCTCTCTGTCCTCCCAAACTTCCAATGATATAGAGGATTCTAAGAAAAGGAAGTAGGATATGCTAGGCATGGTCCAAGAGAGGGATCAGCTCCTTGAAGACCTGAATCTAGAAAAGAGGCTGAACAAATGAAGGTCCACCAGAGGAGCTGTGTCCTAGCTGCTGCTGTATCCATGCCGTTGTGAACACCACTTTGTCCCTCGCTGCAACAAAGCTCTAATAACAGTACTATCTAACTTCCAGTTTTTGTGTTTTCTTTGGAGAAAAAAACTGCCAAAAGGAAATTCTTTTGCCTATGGCCAAGTAATGTTATTCAAAAAATCCTCTGTTAGATGGGGGTTGCTAAAATCCCTTTGGAATCTCCCTTGTGCAGTGTTTCTGTACAAACACAGCACTGCACTATGTTAAATCACCACGGTTGAATGATCTCTGAAATCCATGACAGAAGGAAAATAGATTGATTATATGTATTGAATCACAATAGATATGAAAGAATAATGCAGAATATATCTCCTTTAATTAGGAAATCTTTCTGTCTCAGGTACTCAAAAAGTGAAGTTAATTCATATAAACATTTTACATCTGGGCAGACTTAAAAATGTATCAGCACAGAATATTTTAAAGTTGCAGCTTCCTAGGGGAAATTCAATAATTTTTTAGGGCCAAACATTGCAGCCAATAGGATTTTCCTCTGTAGAATCAGAATCAAAAAAAACAGCCCCCATCTCTCCCCTTGACTATTGATGACAGGCACCAGAGCTCTGGAAAGGAAAATAGAAAGCGAGCACTAATGAATTTTGAAGTGAACTTGCCAAGTTGCAATACTGTCTTCATTTAAGTCTCTTCTAAGAATTTTTCCAAGGTGTTAACAGGAAATAAATAGCTTATGAAAACAGTAGTATAATTTCAGTGGAGCCATTGACATACCCAGGAGCCCAAGTCAAAGCTTTTTCATGTGAGTGAGAGTCTCCATTGGCAGAGCAGCACACGTTTCATTGGTTTGGGGGTTAGTTTGGCAAACAGATGTGGCTACAGTTGCTTTCTCTGCCCTGACTTCCTCTAGAAGTCTTCAGTACTTTTTGGATGATCCGTCCAGTTCCTTTGGGTACCTTTCCATGCAGACATGACCAAGCCAGCTCTAGACCTTTTCATACCAAGACAATTTCTAAATCCAAATGTCAAATACTGAAGGATAGTCCCTGAATGAGAAATGCTGGTTTCTGGGAGCAGGATAATCTCATTAGCAAAGCACAGGTTGCTTTCCAGCAGGGCTGACTAGCTAAGCGAGCAAGGCTGTTGTTTGCCCAATGCCTGTTTTGCTGCTACATGGTTGAGCTTGGTAGATTTATGTGTCTCTGCACCAGGCTGCATTAGTCTCAGTTCTTCATGTGTAAAATGAAAGCAGTAATAGCTTCCTCCCACCATGCACACACGTAAAGGAGAAAATGTTAGAAGATAGAAGAGCATGTGGGTGTTTCTTGTAAAGGTTACTAGACCTGTCTAGTACCTCAGATCTTTCTTTCTGACAACTTTGTGATTTTTAAACTTGGCCAATGCCAACTGGCCATGTGATTTCATAATTTTATTCCCATTCCTGCTTTTATCCTGTTTCCCTCCTATAAGTCACATCCTTGTTTGGAAAGCACATCAGTCCAGAGGGATGGTGAGAAATGGGAGAGATCACAGAGCTGATGCTGGGGCTCTGTGAGTTACAGAAGGCCTCAAGTGCAGCTGAGAGCTGTTTGGGTCAGAAGCTTTCCAGTCACTTCCTTTTTCTGCTGCTGCCCCAGAAGGATGGGAGGTGGGAGGCAGCCTGTGTTAAGAACTATCCTGAAACTCAGATGAACTTGACAACTTCATATATTTCTATTGGTAGATTGTACTGGCAATGCCACTCAAAGTGGTCATACTTAGACAGGAGGATGTTGTTGAGTTGCCTGCTCGGTTAGGAGATTGGTTACACATGATTAGTTTTGTGTATGAACAAAGAAATGTGCCATCCTGCAAGGCTAGGGGAAATAAGCTTTTGAAGATTGTTGTAAGTGCAGGCAAAACTCCTCTCTGTATCTCCTCTCCCCTTGTGTGGGTAAGATGTCTCACACATAATATATGTTCCATATGCTATTGACTCATTTTCGTTCTCTTACTAAGATCACTTATAAAGCAAAATTTCAGTCTTCAAAAGCAAGTCCCTGCCCTTTTATATTTAGCAAAAGTAAATGACTTCTCTAAAATCGGTCTGAATTTCTCTGCAGTGGGTTTTTGGAGGTTATATGACAGACCTGACAGTCATAGCGAAAGAGGAATATGACCTGCTCCATACATGAACCAGGAAGTCTGCTCTTTAGGTAGTTAGTGAATTTCAGATGAAAGATCTGAATAAGTTCCCTTTTCCACTTCAAGCTAAAAATAACAGTGTTCAGCCCAAAAGCCAGAAGGATACAGAAGAATGGGGATAAAGTAGGAGACTGTCAATTCTGTGCCTCAGGAGGTCAAAGCACTGCAAGATCATCACATGCTGATACTGTAAACCAGATGTGACAAAAGTCTTGCAAGTGCTTATCATACTATTTAAACATAACCTTAAACCTTTTTGCACTTACTCTGCTTCTGACCCACTTAATAGCCCTTTTAGCAAAATATTTTCTAGAGAGGTGGACTTTATTTAAGAATTGCCAATTTAACAACCTGTGCCTGGTGCTATAAAGAAGCAGAACTATGAAATTTTATATTTTACCAGCCCTTCAGACCTAGTTTTGGGAAACCTTATATCAGAAGGTGAAGAGACTGTGGATTCAATCTGTATTTCTAGCTATTTTCTCTCAGTGAGACATTTGGCTACGGTTTTGGGGCTCTAAAGAGTCTGAGTGTCTCTCTGGATATGTTTTCATTGTACAGGAGGTACATGCTGTGAAGCACCTCAGTGGCTGTTGTCTAGTTCTTCACTTCAAGCATGAGGCTAAAGTGTGTGTTGGCTCCCACCTGCGTACAAGTGCCCTCCAAGGAGCTGTGGGGAGACTGAACATCCGAATCTCTCTGCGCTGTGACTTGACGTGGGTGTGTGGGTTGACATGCCTTTTGCACAGCTGGGGAACCAATTTCTCATATTTGTGGGCCTTTAATGAGGATCTTGAGGATGACTGATAATTTCATTGATTATTTCAGCCTCTTAGTAGGAGGGTGGAGTTAAGTGGTGGAATTCAGTTTGTAAAACACCAACCTGAGAAGACAAGCAATTGAGTTGGCTGAGAGTTTCTGTAGCTGGCATTGCTTCAACAGCTTCTACAACAGTGCAGTTCTTGTTTTTACCTTTCAAATGTGATCTAAAGAAAATTGGAGAGAACTCAAAGAGGATCCAAAGCAACGGTTGGAGGATGTGCAAAGAGGAGCTAAAGGAGCACAAAGGAGCTCAGCCTATGTATTAGATGGGGAACAAAGTAAGGGGAGAGTCTGCAAGTTACGCTCATTGAGGAAGAAACAGTTTGATGATAAAGGGCTTTCTGATCCAATAAACACAAGTACAAGACCTAGAAGATGTGATCTGAGGCCTCCCCTGAAAGTCCAACAAAAAAAAAAGTTTTTTCCAAACAGCTCCACTTTGGTCCAACTGAGATGGTTGTGGACTGTTGCTTCTGCTGAATCCCGTGCAGGCACTGCCTCCAGCAAGACCAGCTCTGGACAGGGGGCTGGTGTGGCTTCAGTGGCAATGACACTATTGCATCAAATGCACTGTGTATTAGAGAAGAAGCCAGGCTACATAGCTGGCATGTCACCTGCAAATTTCTGAGGGATTCTTTAAAATTCTAGATTGATTTTAGTATCGTGGACTGGGCATAGTAAGTCAGGTTTTTTTAACACGCATTAAGATTGAGTAAACAGGGGCAAAAGAAGTAAGTTCTAAAAAAGTAAACAAATTTCATTTTTGTCCTTGGAGAAGGAATTTTTTTCCCCCACTTTTGTGTGCTCTAAACATTGACTTTGGCAACTTGAGGTCAGAGGCAGAGACACAGAAATCCCATGGTACAGCTTGCTCCTACAGGCATCTGACAAATTCTGGAGCAATAAGGAAATTATTTCTGCTCTCATCATCATTTAAAAGCACCATTTCAGGTAAAGAGGGTTGGAAAACTTCATCTCTCTAGCCAAATCTAGAATAAAATTCTAAAGAATCTTCTATCACATACCACTTCAAACTGATAACAAATCCTGCCATCAAAACTGGCACTGATCAAAACTCAAACAGCAGACTGAATGACTGCAAGTGCTGGACTTATAAAACTGGCAGAAATTTTTCTTGTAAAGTAAAAAAAAATGGGCCAACTTACTTGTAGAATATTTTCTCTCCTTTTCTTGAAATTATTAGATTTGGAAGTGCATAACTTACACTTAACTGAGTGTACACTGGAAAGGATTTCTGAAATAATGAAAGAACTTACAGGACAATTCTATCACAAAATCTTTAAAGAAATACCATAGCAGCAGCTCTGGTGTCTTGGACTCCTCTCTCAGGACAGACTAAATCACTCTCTGAAAGTCCCTAAAGACAAAGGAGATTAATTCCATCCTCTGGGGCAAAGAACATGAATTTCTGTTGTAAAGTGGCATTCCTTACCAGGGCACAGCAAGAATAAAACCACAAATGAAAGGGCTAGTCAGCCACAGGATGCAGTCAGAGGAACAAAGTGACCTGAATGTAAAAAGGGACAAGTAATCTCAGAATGAGTCATGTGAGGGAAGTTCTTTTTTAAAATGAGAAAATATTAATGCTATTTGTCAAGAATATTGATAAGATGTTATCTGGAAAATTTGTTCACTCGTGTTTAAGAACTTAACCTTGTGCATAGGTAGAGCAGGCTCCTGGATGAAATGAAGAAAATTGTTCTGGTAGAACAGGCATGAAGGAGCTTGTCTTGTTTATCATAGCAAAAAAAAAAAAAGGTAGGATGTGATATGATTGCTTTCTGGAAATACATCAGAGGGCTGAGCACTAAGAGAGGAGAAAGATATGTGAACTAACAGCATATACAGGAAATGGAAGATCAGTAGGTAGATGGATAGATGTATAAATAGATAGTCACTTTCAATGTGACTCTTTCCTGTAGCAGTTCTATCAGGGGCTCAAAGAGTTGGAAGGTGAAACAAGAAAAACTGAAATCAAAAGAAGATGAAAATTTTAGTTGTGATGTAGCAATTTATCAGCTTGCAGTAGATTCTGTCTCAGTGGAAACTTTGTAATGAAAATGGCACATTTTCTCTAATAGATACATTTTAATTCATTCATGGTGCTGCTCTTGAATCAGGAACTGATTCATGTAAATCCTATGGCTCCTATTTTGCTGTGTGTCAATTAGGTAATTCCCATAATGCCTAAAATCTTGTTGCTATCACTCTATTTATTTACTTTACAGCTCCTTTTAAATTGAAAGAACAGTGTAAATCAGACTCAGTGGAAATAAAAATTTGGTCCTATGCTTTAGCACTTCTGTGAAACAGAAATCCATTGTTTTATATGTCTTTAATCTGCCTTCTTGAATGGTTTTATTTCGTACATGCTGATAGCTCAGCAGAAGGTTGTTGTTAGCTCACAATAATAGATAGCCCCTAGGTTAACTTCTGGAAGTAACTTTGGAAACTAATTTTCAGGCAACGCTCCAAGGAAAAGAGGCACATGTTGAGGAACTGACATAACTTTTTAACACCACAACCAGCATATTTCTTCATGCAAACCCAGCCAAAACAAGTTGCCAAAATCAATATTGATCTAGTTCTTCATCCGATCAACAAATGCCATTGTTTATAAGATATAACTTTTCTTGGTTAAAGTTCAAAGCTAAACGCCAAGGATTTTCAAAACTATTAAAATTAGAGGATTTAGGTTTCCAGAAACTCTGGCTTGCTTTCAGTCTCAGTGGGTATTCTGAGCCATCAGAAATTATCTGAAGAACCTCTGGAGCTTTTATATAGAACCTAATGGTGAAGTGATAGCAAAGAGAGTGTGAGTGCATGCACATGTGCATATGTGTGTTATAAATGCACACTAAAAGGTACTTGACAAATCTTATATAAAAAATTGGCACTTCAGATTTTTCTTGATTACTGAAATTTAACTTGAGACTAAGAAAAGAGAATTATGCAGTATGATTAAAAGAAATTTGCAGAATCTCTTGTTTGTTGATAAAATGTCTGGTCTTCCAGTCCATCATAATAAAAACTGTGTTGGGTTCAGAATTTCATGAATGTGGGTTCTATAATCATAAATCCATTGAATCATAGCAAAGGCGTGAGATTTACTTAACCTTTTCCTTAAGGTGTTTCTTTAACAGAACTTGTTGAATATTCCTGAATTTTCCATTGTAAAAATATATCCAGAAATACACAAACCCAGAAGAGGAAATGCAAATGTTTATCTCCCTTGGGAAGAGATTTTCACAATTCCAGTCAAGGGTTATATTCCAGAATCTGGGCTTCATTTTGTAAGACACCCTATAGGAACTTTAGATAACGTGTAGAAAGGCAAGCCATATGGCAGAAACCCAAGTTTTAAACTAATCTTCAGCAACCTCAGTAAGTGGAACCTGCATATTTCAAAGTTTCGAGTAACAGTCTCTGTTCTAAATAGTACTCTCAAGGTGTTCTTTAAATATTACTGCATAGTGCTATCAGCTTTGGCTGGCCACTAGGTAATGGTGAAGCCTCTTGCTTAGATATTGAATAGTAAAATTTGGTTTATTTTTACAGTCTTTAAATTTCTGGACCCGTTGTGTAGGCTGATTTTTAACAGGCTTACATGATACGCTGATGCTGCTGCTTTGTTTTTTCCTTTAGGATTTTTGGTTTCCTGACTTGAGGGTGAAGTGGTTGGAGCTGATTATAATTTCCAGTGTTAACTCCTAAAAAACACCACATGTGCCTATTTGCTAAGAATTCTGGTTATTCATTGCACTGGGTGGAGCTAGTGCTGCCATTTCCCCACTTTTACCATTTCAGTGGCCCAAGACAGTTCTGTAAAGCTCTGAAGCAGTTCCTCTTTGTGCCTCCACATACTTAATCTATTTTGTTGCACAACAGAGAGCAGTGGCTTAAATCCCCTTTACTGGGTGTATTACGTGGTAATCCTGGATGTGACAAGGGATCGTCCCATTTGCTTACCATCTTCTTAAAACTCAGAGGTATGTTTTTGTAAGCAGAAATGCCTCTGATCATCACAAAACAAAGGCAAGTTTCATTTAGCTTTTCTTGAAGTAGTGTTATTAAAAAAGAATATGGTGGATATAGTCCAGTATCTGGTAATCAGGCTGTAAGATGAAAAACTGAGCATATTACAAAGTGGGAATTTGGTACAAAAATACAAAAAAGGCTATTGTCTTTTTTAGACATTCTGAGAGTCCTTCAGGTCTTCTTCTATGCAGAAAAAATATGAATTTATACAATTTACTGATTTAGACTCAAATGAAGCTGGGTCTAGTTCTTCCAGACACTGATTTATTGTGGTCTTAAGTTATGCCATGCTTTTCAATTTCATCAGAGTTCTAGTATGGATTCTGTGGTAGGATATATGTTTCATGCAGCTAGTGTCACAATTAACAAAAAAAAAAAACAACAAAGAAACCCAAAACATTATCTCAAAGAAACTCTTTTGGTCAATCTAATTTCTTTTGTGTAGCTCCAAAACAAGCATTCCACTCAGACCTTGGCAGGCCAACAAATACCTGCTTACCCCTGGTCTTTAGCTGTGGGTCAGTCACGTTTTCTTTGTAAGGAGTAACTCGTTTTGGGTTTAGAGCATGCAAGGATAAGGACCTCATACTTCATCCTGCCAGCAGAGTCAGACCTTTGTCCAACAACGTAGGAGCTTTCTATCAACCTCAACCCAGAACTCTGCCTGATCCTAAAAAACGAGGAGCAGGGTGTAGTACCATGAAGAGCTCCTGGCAGCATCTTGGATACAGCACCACCACCAAGCATTCCATGGGGAAGGGACAGAGTGGAGTGCAAGGTCCCTCTCTGAACTGGTCAGAAGGGGCATTCCACAGCAGCAGAGGCTCTTACGGCCACGTGGCCTGGTAGGGGACAATCCAGTCCTTTACTGTGGCTACATAAGCTGCCTTGCAGACTGAGTGGTTTGCACTGTGGTGGCCTCATCTGAAAGTTTCACATGCTTCAAGGAGATGAGGAGTTGCTGCTGGCATTTTCCAGCCATTACAGTTTCAGGGTGGTATAAGCCAGTTGGACTTGTGGGACCTGGGAAGCAGTGGTGGAATGGGTACATACCAGAGTGTCACCACACTTACCAGAGGAGGAGTTCCACATTTATCTGCTAATAAACTATTATGAGTTTGTCTACCTGTTTTTATTTGATTCATGGTTTTTAAAGGGCTCCTACAAATCTGCTTCACTGTGATGATTTTCACTGTGGTTTATAAGACCACATTGCATTCATTTTTTTCAGCATTGTGGGATCAATTGTGTCTGTACAGGAAAAACAGAAAAGCCCACCCTCCTCAGCCTTTGGTTTTTTGAAAATCTTTCTGTATCTTGCATAAAAGTAGGTGTACTGTTCAAGTGTTTTCTTCTTTCAGATACAGAAGGCCATTCTGGACATCCAGTGATACATTTTGTTTTCAGGGAGATGTTTAAAAATATTTGAAATCTTTTGCCAGTAAATATTCATAATACTCCCTGCAGAAAAGCTTGTTCCCAGAAGTTGCCATAGGTGACATGGAAGTTCAGGAATGATAAATGTTTCTTTTTGCTGATGATTTCACATTTTCTTCTTGCTGCTGACATTTAGACAAACTTTTCTGCTGACATTAGAAAAAAAATTATTTTCCCTGTCCAGACGTTCCTGGCCAAAACATCGCTTTTGTGCTTGCTTTTACATTCTTAATTTCCCAGTTGTCCTAAACAAATTCTTTTTTATTGATCTAATGATTACTAGGTTCAAATTCTCCCTGATTATTCTTTCACTTTATGCCTTATATCTGTAGCTGTAATAGAAAAGCTGAATTGCTTCATTTTAATACTTTTAGTAATCCTGCTTTCTGTCTATCTAGCCACACAATAACTTTCATTTGACTTTAGGTTGGTTAGTGACAGGTGGTTGCACAAATTCATATGGGTTTTTTTCCACCTCTTCTGCAACCCGAATTAGTGATACTTTCTTTACATGCAATTCTCAAAAGTTCATCTACCCCATCCATTTGGTGCCTTTGTTTATATGTTGTTTTATAGCAATATGGTTACAGTTTCCTCACCACTCTGACATTATCAGGCTCTATTTCCCTGATCACATCTAGCATTGTCTATCCTCTTGAGTTCTGGGCTTGGCTTCTCTCTTAACATCACACATAATGTACCCTAGTTCTCTACAAAATCAGTTCAGGCCAAAACTTCAGGTTGCAACGGCCACAAATGAATGTATTTTGAAATGGCCTTACTTGCTAGAACAAACATTCAGTACAAGCCTTATTAGTTCCAGATTTGCACAGATTTTTAAACACTGCTAATTCAAAACTTTTGAATTTACTTTTATAACACTCAGACAATTAAAAGCAGGCTGGATATCAATGAACAAATCTGGGACTTGTTATGACACCATTGTTGTTAAAACAGTTCTGGCTGTTTGTATTTTGAAGTGAGAAAATTGAAAGTTATTCTGAACAAAACCAATGCTTGTGACTAAACTTTTAAACTCATTTCACTGCCTTTGTTTTTTCTGCCATGGAAAAAACACTCCTCAAAAAATACATGGCAAAAAAAATCTTGAGTGTCATTATCTGGCTGCCAATCAATAAATAAGCAAGAAGGGCACAAGTCTGCAATAACACAGGAAAAGGAAAACAAAACATGCAGGCCAAATCCTAGCAGATATAAAAAATTAAACCACTCTTACCTCAAAAGCCAAAACAGTTGGGATGAGGCAGTGAAAATGTTCTGCAGAGAAACCTACTGCACCTCTGTAAGTAGGAAAGGTTTGTTCCATCTATTGCTGCCAAGGAAGGGGAGAAAGGACACAGTTTTGCAGGAAACACATGCTTGTGCAGGACTTTTGATACTCTTCTTCTTGTTTATCGCTTAAAATGAAAAGAACCTGTACAGAGCTGTTCCTGATGAGCAAGTCTCTTATGGTGGTAATACAGACCAAGAAAAATATCTTGGTTTGGGTTCATACCTTCACCCCCTAAAGAAAAGCCACAGAAGAGACACTTGCTGGTTGCTGTTTTCTGGGGTCGTGGATTCCTTGGGTCCACACCAGTAAAATAACAGTTTACCTCTGGAGCCAGATTGCCCCTTCTCATGCTTGTACCTTTGCAAATTCAATTGCAGTTGGTACAAGTAGATTTGCAGTAAGATTTGCAGTAAGAAGTCCTACACCACACTTTCTGTCCTGCTTCTCCAAACACTCTTAATAGCCTTTATCCCACTGAGGATACAAGGATGGACACACTTGCCAAGAAAATTAAAATATTAAAGAGGAAGAAAAAACAACATAGTCTCCTAATTTTTAGCCCCAATGTGTTGCAGTGCCAAATACTATTCTGCCTTACCACATTGTTCTTTTCTAGCTTAACCCTCAAAAGAAATAATATTCTCCCATGTCTTGTTTACAGCCTTGAAGCTTCAAATATCTGCAGAGTTAAAGGCCCTATTCCCGAAGACTTGGCTGGAGGCAAAATAGATAGCTGAAAGTACATGCAGTGTGATTAAGGTATATTATATAAGAGACTCTCCCCACCTCTTGCCCTCCAAAATTCATTTTAATATAAGAAAAAAAGAATTTCTAGCAGAAAACAATCACCAAAAACCTTCCTCATTTTGCTTTTCTGGTCATGCCCCTCCTAGTACCCATGAGAATGAAGCAATGGAAATGAGAATTGGTCCAACTTCATGGAGATATAACACTTGACACACTACACTTCAGTTAAAACTTCACACCTTGTGTTAGGGGACAGAGAGGACTCTATAAATAACAGGAAGTTTCCTGCTAAAGCAGGAAGCTATTCTTAATTTTTTTCAGAAGCCTTGCAGAGAGCTATGGTAGCAGTGATGCTGTGCTCTACTTTTCCTGCTCATCAGCACAATGGCTGCAGGGGCTTCCCAGTTTGGTAAGCAAAGCACCCCAGAATCATCTAAACCTATTTATACACTGTTAATGGCAGAAGGCAGATAAAACCAGTACTGAAACTAAGGCAACACTAGATGTTCAAGCAAATGTCAGCTTTGGAGCCTTCTAAAACTGGATTGAAGTGTAATCCCAAAGCCAGATGGACTGGGAGCCTGGAAACCCTGGGATCCTTGGCCCAGGTCAACCTGAATTAGCAATGACTGTCTACAGCTTCCTCTGTGGTAGGGTGTCTCGCAGGCAGGTAAATTTTGGCTTGAGCTGGGGTTGCAAACTAACTGCTACAAAGATGGAGGACAAAATAGAGCTAAAAGCCAGAGCTTTCAAGGCTTAAGGAAGCTCTTGGCTCAAGCAGGATGCCAAATCTTCTCTGTCCCCAGGACAGCCTGGGCACTGGGCTGCTGTGGAACTGTGGGTTCTAGGACCATGGACTCCTAGACAGAAACCTCACAGCAATGCCACTGCAGCCCACCAAGGAGAGAGCACTTCAGCTTTGAGAAATTTCATAGAATCACAGAATGGTTTGGGTTGGAAGGAATCCAACCCAATCATTAATTAGTGAGTGCTAACTCACTGCTCTCAAGGTATGGAAATTCTTCCTAATACCTAATCTAAACCTACCTCTTTCAGTATAAAGTCCTATCACTGCATGTCCTTGTAGAGAATCCATCTCCAGATTTCTTGTAAGCTCCCTTTAGGTACTGGAAGGTGCTATTAGGTCTCCCTAGAGCCTTCTCTTCTCCAGACTGAACAGCTCGAACTCTCTCAGCCTGCCTTCATAGGAGAGGTGCTCCAGCCCTTTGATGACCTTTATGGCATCTTCTGGACTTGCTCCAACAGGTCCATGTCCTTCTTGTGTCAGGGCCCCAGAACTGGACACAGTATTCCAGGTGGGGTTTCGCAAGAGCAGAGTAGAAAAATGCATAGAAAAATTCTCTAACTTTTTAAAATAAAAATGACTAGCTGACCTCTGAACCAATTCTTCCATCCTGGCCACAGGGATGAGATACGTTAAGAGGAAAATACAAATGCCTCAGACTGTATCACAATTTCACAGAGTTAGTAAATGTGTCTCTAAAGTGCCAGGAAAGTAATTTGCTGTGATGCCATCAATCCTATGATTGTAACCCTACAAAATAGGATAAAACCCCTTCATACTCATCTTAATTATCTTGCTGTAGCCAAGACTGGGATTTTCTTTCTAATAACTGGGTCATAACACATTAACAACTGTTTATACATCATGTGTCAGCTGGAAGTGAACTACTAGAAGAACAACAGTGTAAGAACTTACCTGAACCAGAAACCACAATGGGTCATTTTGCCTTTAACTCTACTATGACTATATTGAATTTTTTTTCAATGTCATTCTTCAAAGGACCCAAATAAAGCAGGTCTGCACTTCACTGTGGGAACTGTATACAAGCTGAGAGCATTTGTACTCCTGAATCTAAACTGTGAAGCTGAAGCACAACATGTTTAGTTTTTTAAGACAATACAGTTGTATCCTTACACTGAGACAATGAAATCTATATATCAAACACATTACAAAGCATTACACCGAAATACAGATTACCATAAAGAGAAAACGGATCTTACAACTGCATTCTTGTAGATCTTGGTTGAAGGCCAAGTTAATACCCTTATCTCTGAAGGTAGCCAATATCAGTTTCTCTGAAGCTATAATACTCTGCTTCTTCTAATTTCCTACTCCTGTAAACAGGAGAAATTCTGCCCTCACCAAACTAGTGACCAGCCTGTGAAGCAGGACTGATGCTTCTAGAGTGCCTCCCCAGCTGATAGTGTAGCAGTGGAAGCAGATGCAGACATTACAAAATGTAACATCCATCAGTTTATTGACTCATCTTTAATTCTTCAATGCAGTACATGAACAACTATGCAAACACTGCCCTGACTAACAGAACAAACAATCAGTAGGCAGGAGGAAGAGCTGAAGTTCACATGCAACCATAGTTCTTTATTTTTCTCTTTCCACAAGACACATTATTCACATGCAGCATGAACCCCACACTGTAGTCTCTCTCCCCCTTTCCCTACATGCCTATAAAGCACAAAAGTGGTGGGAAAATACTGTGACTGCTTATTACTGATTACAGTACATTTTTGTGATAAAATGGTTTGTGGGACTATCAGGATGAACTCCAGCTGACTGCTTTCAGTTCAGCAATATTCCATATAGTCAGGAACTAACCCTTGAAGCATTTCCTTCTTTCCTTGAGCTTGGCAGTGAGAAACACTGGCTAGTTATCTGTGCAACTTGAGTGCTTCTCTGTATTTCTTTAAAGCAAGACAAAGAGGCATTCAATAGGAATTTGCCTTTATTATATAGCTTCTACTTCTGTTTTTGCCATTACCACGTATCAGCTCTGTTTTGGTTCCCCAGCCAAGTTCTTTTCATATTTTCCAGATCATTTAAGTGCCTGCATCCAGTGCCTCAACAAGGTTTAATGAGTAAGCCAGTATTACTTTTTAAGCAAGCAATTAGTTTTGATTCATCTTTTCTCAGATCTGTAAGGGAAACAGTGAATTAAAGAAACTATGGGAAGGAGTTCTTGCTACCATTACCATGTGCTGGTGCTGAGCCACAACCTGTCTGATATTTGCACGAGTCATGAGTGTGAAATCAAGGTAGATGATGGATTTCTGTAAAATTATTTACAGTGCCGATCCACTTCCACTCTTCTCCTGGAAAGAAGTCAGACAGTTCTTGCAGAGGAGCTAAGTTCAAAAATATTTCAAGTCAGCCTGCACCGGGGAACCATGATAACCTCAGCCAGAATTAGCTCATCCAACTTTTCCTTTTACTCCTAAACCTGTAAAAAGTTCACAGACAGGGGTATGTTTGGGACTCTGGCACCAATGACTGTTGCTGTCTGAAGCAGCTCAGACCAGGATTAGATCTTTTGGATGAAGATTTGGGCACAGAAGTCCATTTATTTCAAGGTTGTTTTCTTTTCCACTTCTGTTGGTCTGGAATACCTCCAGATATGAAATTTCTGTACGCCAATGTCCTACCATTGTCAGCTTTTAGCAGAAAACATCTTTGTCCTTCTCGCAAGAAAAACACAGCAGAAGCTGATAGCTTCCACCAAGTTCTGACTGCGTAGAATAATTTTTTTAATTTCCTTTTCAGCTGTGGTTTTCCTTGACATCTCAGCCTACAAGCATTATTTTGTTTTTCCCGTATCATTGACAACTTTTTATGCCTTGCATCAGTGCATAGGAGCATGTGACTTAACAGCCAGAATCTCTGACACGACCCTATGTCGTGTGACTTCCAAGTGTCCATAGAGGGCAGAGGGAAGGAGCTTATGCTGTAACCTATAGGCTACTTCAGCATCTCGTAGGTGCTATTTGGTCTTCCCTTCTCTAGGAATGCCACAGTAAAACTGGGATGCTGACTTTAGTCTCCTCAATGTCTCATTTAGATGTCAAAAGCAGATAGCTTTTGTCACTTTTCTACATGAGTACAGAAAATAATCCTTCTGTTTTGGAATCTGATGCTGGATGTGAAGTGCATTTATCACTGCCCTACTTCCTCTGTAGCATTGCCTCTGCCATCCTTGTGCTTCTGTTGATTACGATGTCAGAAGAAACACTGATGCCAATAACACTGCATCTTCTTACACAGAATTTGTGCTAGACCTCTTTATTGCTGTGTTGCTTGCATTTGAACTTCTTTTTTTTCTCTCTGGATCATGCTAGTATGAATGTCTAATATTTACGCTGATATTGAAGTTTACATTTTATTTTTGTTTATGTTGTATCTTTTCAGGCAGAGATAATATTAAGGCTGTTATTTCAAAATGAGTCAGCATTTTCAAAAACTGCACGTTTGAGTCACCAAATGTTTAACCCTATAAGAACAGCTTTTAATTAATAGTAAAGGACTCCCAAGGCTTGGGCCTAGACTAGCTGGGATTGTAGTACTTGAGATGGTAATGTAAGTTTGCAACTTTTATTTCACCCTGACAAAGTTTCCAGTATCACCTGGGCATGTGGATGGGCACAGAATAGTTGATACAAGATAGATCTAAACACACTTAGACACTAATTATACTTCTATTCCCTCTAGCATTTTGTTTCAGAGAAACCATTAGCTCTTCTGACTTAGCTGTCCAAGGAACCATTCTGCCACAGGTGATTCTTAGATAAGGGAGCTGGAGTACCACCTTCCAGTGCTCGTACTTTTTAGCCCCATCACAGAGCTTGACTTGAAGGTGAAAAATATGACAAGGTCCCAAACTTTATCTTCTGCTTTTGGCATAGATTTCTATTTGCGTCACAGGTCCCTGACTTCATTATCATTAAAAGGCCTTTAATCACACAGAACCATGATCACAGCTCCAAACAGCATTGCATATTTTGAACTTGTGTAAAACATGGTATCTTACCACACCTTGCATTTTTTGTCTGAAAGCATCTCCTGATGTTGCCTGCTTTGGTTGTAAGGGCAGGAGCCGTTGCAAATCTTCCTCTGGACTAATTGTAACAGAGTAAAAAGAATAGTGCAGCAACTTTCTAGGAAGGATTTTTTTTTTTTTTTAATGAAAACAAAGTCTATTGACTGGAAATGATCTACATGTGATTCTAGCCACTGCCAGGTCTCTTGGCAGTGTAAGCTGCCAGCTTTCCTTTCCTGTTTTTTTTCCCTCTGATAACATATGTAAACAATCAGTAGTACACATCAGAAGGTTTTTCTTAGGCTTACGTAGGACCTGCAGCATAAAGCACACACACAATACGGGATGGCGAAATCTTCTCCATCAGACATAGGACTCGCTCTGTCATAGGGCAAATTTGCATTTGCAGGACATAAAACAGCATGGAACTATTTGCAATTCGGGGAAACAGATGCTGAGGACAGGGTCAGATGACTGCAAGCTGCTGCCCGAGGCACAGCATGACATGGAAATTGCATGGTCCTGGCTTCTCACACCCATCCCATGGTTCATTCCCATTTGCCCCTCATAGGCTGACAGAGGCAAAGAGATCATTATTGCAAAAGCCAGGGTTTTGGAGGGTATAATAAAGTCTTCATGTTTTTCTCGTCCTGGTACATGAGGTCATTTAATAAAGTTGTCAGGGAGCTCTGAAGCTACTGACCACTTTTGAACTTTATGATGCACATTAGCATTTCTCACAGCTATTGTTTGAGATTGCACACACATGGCACCAGTATGGGCACCAGTATTTCTTCAGAGGGACTTATTTTTCAATGAAAACTGAGGCTGTGATACAGTCAAATGAATCTCAGGGGGTTTGGGCTCTAAACTACTAAAAAAAAATTTATGTATACTGCCAAGTAGGCCTCTCCCACCTTCTCTTCTCAAGTCCTCCATCAGTTCTACACATGCTCTTAATTTGGCTGAAGACTTTTAAATGTCTTCTTGCTTGCCAGACTATCTATTTGGAATAGGGACAGATATAAAAAGGCAGAAGAGACTAGAAATTACTGGTGAAAAGCAGAAATTAAAAACTTATAAAAATATAGGCAAAAGGACACCCCCAGTCTTTTTCCTCTGAAATGAAATCTCAGGAATTGGGGCACAGTGAAACTTCAGCTGAGTAACTAAGCCTTCTGCCTTGTAAACTCTGGCCTAGGAGGCTCCAGGGTAGTCCTGACACTTACCAGGTTTGATCACTGAAAGATTTCACTGGTATCGGAGAGTTGTAGTTCTAGCCACTTGCTTTTTTTGTTTTCTCCACCAGTGTAAGCAACATAGAGTTATGTCTATCAGAGTGTCTTTAGAGACACTGATTTCATGAATATCCTTGATTTTAAAGGAAATGTGAATGATGATGGTAAATGAACCTGTGGCTCAAATAGCCAATCCTTCATTATCTTGAGCATTATTTAAGCAGAAATGGACAACACCATTTTGACACCATAGGAAGTTAATTAGTATTCCAGATAATTCTAAATGACTGAACTACTAAGCAGGAAAACATGTTGTATTATTAAATGTAATTTGCCAGAATATTTGAAACTGTGATGTTGGACAGAGAGTGAGATAAGTAGATGGCCAAGTGATATGCCAAAGTGATAAGTCATGGATAAAATGTACTGTCCCTGTACCAAGAAAATAATTATAAGTCATCCACTGCTTCATCCTCACAGCACCTCTGTATTGTAGACTAGAAAGCAGAGGTATAAAGAAGAGGCTTGAGCATCCAAAAGGACATGCAGTGTGTGTTCTTCTCACTACAGAGAGCTTTGAAAATATTTCACTCACTAGTTGTAGAGCACATTACTTTGTAGTTGACTGCAGGCAGCAGTACATATGATGTCCCCAAGGCCATGCTGCCCCATGTTCAAGACCACTTTTCCTGGTCACTATATCTTGTCACAAATCGTAAAGCCAAGCCTTCCACAAGTACAACTTCGTTCCTATTTTAAAACCTGTCAGGCAGTCAGATTTCTCCTGCTTGTTCTTGATGGCCTGCTCTGCTCCAGAAGGTAAGAGCAAGGAAAAGTCACTAAAAGCTGGGCTGGTTTTATTTAATTTCTTTAGACTGACTCATAGTCTCGAATTTCTTGTCCTTAGGGAAGATATAAGGAAATGATGTAATTCTTTTTTTGGCTTCTTTTCATGGTTTGGACTTTTTCTTTTGGCATAATTTGTATTGGGCCTGTTTTTTAATTAATCTGTATGGATTGTGCTAAAGTAAAAGCCTAAGCTGCCTGTCTCTGTATACTCACTTGTAGTAGGGATGTAATGCTTGAGGATAAGAAGTATTTATCTCCATGATTTTACCAGGTGACCCATTAATAATTACTCAGGAGTCCTGCAAGCTTTCTTTAGAGATCAAACTTTTAAAAGCTGACCAAATTAAAATTTAAAAAGTCTGCTAAAATGTTAAAAATTTGTCTGTTTGAGAGATGCAATTGTAATAATTCCTGCAGAGTTCAGATTAAAAACTAAATCTAAAGCAATCTGCAGTGTCTGATTATTGGGAAACTTCTGTTTCTGCAAAACTGAGGTGGAAAATGTTACAAAAGTATCTTCTTACCAGGAAACAAATGCACTTGTGATGTTTTAGAACCAGAGCTAGAAAGGTAGATAAGGTGCCCAGAAGCAGAGGATGTCTAGGAAGTGGAGAATGTAGATTTGCATCCTCTCAGACTCAGAAAGAAGCTGAACATGACTGTGTCTGAAAGTTTCCTGAACTAAAATAACATTTCAAGGCACAAGTGAGAAACATTCTCGAAGCTGTTTTTAATTAGGGTGTGACATACCAGGAGTTTGGAGCCACAGCTGACTGACAGCTCTACGGGAAGCAGCATCTCCCAGCTCCCTGTGCAAACTTAGTCTCTCATCTGGGGATAGGAAAAGTACAGCTTGGGACACCATCCTCAAAATATTATTGGCAGGAATCTGGACCAAACTGGATATTGCACAGAAGTGGATGGAAGCCTTTTACAAAGAGAAATCTTTCCTGCTTCTGCCGTGCACACCAAATACAGTCCTCAGGAGAGCCCCAGTGTTGTTGCACCAGAGCTGGTGTATCAGTCAGGTCTCGACAGCAGTAACCTGCAAACTGACAGACACAGCTCTGAATATGTACAAATGCACAACCACAGGTGCCAGGGGATCCTCCAGGTCAGAATAAGGAGGCTTTCGGTGAGCTCGGGCATGTCTGTGGCAGCAGAGTGCATTTGCTTGAATTTCCTGCAGTGCCCAGGGTTTCTGTGCCACCACTCCTTTCCAGGCAGCAAAACAGCCTGAAAGGCAGGTTGTGAGTATAATCTGTGATGTAAATATGGTGTTCTCTATTAAACTCACATAGAAGCTGAGATGAAGTTCTAACAGCACATACTAAGAGACATAATTGCTATTTTAAGTAACCAAATCCCTTTATAGATCAGACTCCAGTGGAAGAAATTCAAGAGTATTAGCACAAAGCTACTGGAATACACTACTGAAGGAATTCTCTTTTTTAGCAGTCACATGCTTTTTACCATTCACTTTACATTCCCTTCTATTGGCTTACTGGAAACATGCATTTACTCAAAATGTGCCTGATCATTTGTTAAGAACAAATGCAAAAAACATATAGATAAGAATTAACTGAAATTAGATTTTGTACTCATACCAGCAGCTGCACAAGAAACTTGCCTGAGCTCTGGCAATCCAGCTAAACAACTGAAATTACACAAATGAACGTGACTAATCAAAATTAAAACATTCAGTGCAAAAAGTTAGCCAGCAGTAGTAGAAAAAATTCAGAGCAGTACTTTAAGAGCAAAATAATGATTCACTGAAACAAATAAACTATAAATCTGAAAGGCAAAGTGTTAGGTGTTGAACTCTTTCTTCTGCTCCTCAAAGCATTAATAATCCTTTGCTCAGGAGGGAAGCTTCTCATAGTAATGACTTGAAAAAAGCTGAAATGACGGACAAAATCAAAATTAGCATGCAGAACTTCTGACTTCTGATCTCATCATCAATACATCAATGTACTAATGGATATCTGCATTTCTAGTGTTATTTGTAATTGTCTCTGGTAGAGGGGAGTGAGAAAAAATAAAAGTTTACTTCTTTTTTCCAGGTTTGTATTGAATGCCTTTGGTTAGCTATTTACTTGATAAATGTGGAAGGAGAACACAGAGGTGTCTTTTCATGGAGCTTTAGAATGTATTAACTTGCTTTTCAAGATAAACTATCAAAATAAGCGAGTTGAAAAGAAAATGCTCTTTTTTGTTCAGATGCTGAAGTACATTTATGGCTAAACTAATTGCTTAAAACTTAAGGGAAAAGAGAAGTCTAAGTGCAAGCTGAGATATAAAAGAGAAAGGCTGAGTCTAGCAGCAAAACCAAACCTTTAATACGGGTGAAGTTTTAAATATCAGTTGCTTAAAGATCCCAAGTATCCGCATTTCATGTTAGCACATCTGTGTCCTTTTTTCTGCAGACTGCTCAAAGTTTGTCAGCTAGGGGAAGTGATCAGTATTGTGGGGTTTTTCAGCTGAGAAGAAAGAACTTATTAATTTATTTTAATATGCAACATTTAAATGAATGAATTTTCAAGCCCATTGCTTTAAATGAAGCCTACACAATTCCAGCTCTTTTTTCCTTCACTCTTTATGTGTTCTCATGAAATCCTATGTAGAGCAAGGCCTTCACAGACAATTAATCTCTTTTCCTGATTTGGCAAACCCATCACTTTCTCTTTTTTGAGAATTGAAGTAAAACTTCCTCAATTTACTATTTCATCTATTTCATCAGGCAGCTAGAAAACAGTTTTTCATATTGTTTTTGTGAGGACCAGAATTGGTATCACTTGATAAAATCTGCTCTTCTGAGTTACACGTAAAGTACACGTCAGGATTTCTCTGCTTACCTAATGATTCAGTCTAGCTTGTTTTGGTCTTTGCATCATTAAACACTCAGAACTTACCAGGGGTTGCTGGATTTGCACACTAGAGAAAAATACTCTGTCTTCCCAAAGCCACAAGAATATATATGGTTGCCTACATATTAGCATTTTGGTTCAGAGCACCAATGCAGTTTTGCCACAAATCCCACCCCTTGACCATTTCCATTTACTGCACATTGGCTCAGTTCACAGAGCAGTTTCGGTGCAAAAAGCATTCCCTCTGCAGGGAACTAACCCAGAAGCTCTGCTCAGTGCACATGAAATGCACTCCACCAGGGACACAGGAGTCCAAAACAACCAGTGGGCCCTTGGTTTTGGGCAGCCTGCATGGTGAGAAGAGGCAATCCAAGGGACTGAGTTAAAGGTAGCCTGAAGTTGAAATCCTTGAAATGTTTATAACAAACAAGCTGATTCTGAGCACTAACTACTTCAATATGGTGGTCTGTTTCTGTTATGATGAATTACTCATTAATGTAGCCAGCTCACGAGACAAACACAAAAAAGAAAAAACAAAACCATAAAAAGTATCAGACAGGGTTTTGCACAATATTTTGAGAGGTATCTCTACATGTTTGTTTATCATGACAGTAGTTCCTCTACATCCCTTGCTATCACCTCCTCCTATGACATAAAATGCAAAGATAAGATTTTACAGATGAAGCGAGATACCTTTGCTTTAAATTTATAGTCAGATGAAAACATTCTGAAATGGTAAATTTGAAAATACAGTACCAATTTAGATCCTCCATGTGTGAACTGAACAGATGAAATAATAAAGGAAACAATATCTCATTCTTAAACTAGTACACAATGGGGGATTTCTTATCAGACATGATGGTGGTCTCGTTTTACAGCTGCTAAAGCCTCTGTAGGTTCTTTCAAAATTATAACACATGGGAACTCACTAATAAAAATATCACAAGAAACTGAGTTCCATTCTATATTGCCTGCTGTTCCTACAGAGAAATATAAATTGATCACTGATCTAAAAACTGGGGATTGTGTAGATTCCATGGATCATGCTCAAATTAAGTTTGCTTTGGAGAAACAGATTATTTTTTTGATCTAAGCAGGAATAATTTCTCAAGACTGAAAGTAACTGTCAAGTTAACAGAGCAAATGGAAGCATTTTATTTTAAACCTGAATGATAAATAAGAATTTTTAAAGAAGGCTTTATTAACTGCAAAACTTCTGTCATCAAGACAGGGGCCTTCCTTTGCTTAAAAAGAAAAACTCATTTAAGATGATGACAGCGGGGTGCTCAAAGGCAAATGCACATAAATTGAGCTTACCCGTTTCCAACTTGGGCACACACAATTTACCCCCTTCTCATTTCCTGGCTGATATTGCCTCTTGAAACTAACAGCAGCATTTCTATTCTTCTATCTCAATTTTTATGGTGCACTTCTCTGACCTTTCAGAATGTACCAAGATTTCTCAGAAAATCTGTAGATGCCAATGCTCTCTCCTGAGCAATATTCACTTTTGCGTGTTACTTTGCTGAGTTATTCCAAGTAAGAGCAGGTATCTGGAGTGAAACAGTTGGTGCTGAAGATCCTACTATGTTCACCCCATGTGTGTTTCAGGGGATTTTAATCTGAAGGAGCTCAAGATGGACCTATGGACTAAAAGTCCATGAGCCATGTCGAGAACATTTGGGGAGCCCCTTTCAGTTTAGTTGTTTCGCAATTAAATCCGGTTCTCACATCCCCAGATCTCCCTTCATCCTGAACAAGCACCACAAGCGAGGACAGCTGGGAGATTAACATACCACAGGCACGTCCCCTGAGCTCTTGGTGCCCCTCTTGGACATCCTACCACATGACCAGGCAGACTGTGGTAAAGGAATAAAACCTAGCCATGCTGCTTTGCTCTGAGCCATCAGTGACACCCTGGTTTCCATTCTGTTATGCCTTCTCATAGTCGATGCAATGAAATACAAGGGAAAGGAGAAAATGAGCCACTCCACGGCTTTGTTTCATTTGTGTTCTCTCCTGGTTGTTCTGAGCAGCAATAAGACACACCAGCCTCCTGCCTTCCAGGGCTCTTTAACTCTTTCTGCAGAGGATGGGGATGTGAACTGTCTCTTCACAGCACCACATGGTCCTCAGTGAGGGACCTGGCATCTTCCAGTCACTCTGTACTTCATCACAGTATTTGGGAAAGCAGGGGACTGATGTCAGCGTGTCTGTATCTGAGATAGGCAGTGAGAGCAAACATTAGTAAAGTCTTACCTTGTTTTCTCTAGTCTTGCTATCACAAATATATTAATTAATAAAGCAGTGCAGACGTGTCAAATATGACAAGGATGATTTATTTTTATCGTTCCCTTTGCAGTGATTAACATATTTTTCTTTTGATTTTTGTCTTTCTGCATTCAGTTGCTCCCTCATTCCCATTTAACTCTCCTCCCTTCCTCTTTCTCCCCCCTTCTTGTTTTGTCTCCCTCAGGTTCTTTCATTGTCACATTGTGCTCCTTCAAATGCCGCACACATTTTGTCAATGGAGCCTCTGTAGTGGCTGGAAACTGAGAAGACCCTGTACTGCTGCTTGCCAGGCAGCGGGGGACCAGGGTTTTCTCAGTTTCCAGCTGCTTTTGAAGCAGCACTGATTGGTTTCTCTCGCTGCTGCAGAAAAGGCTGGCACACAGGAGCAACAAATTCAGCATGTCCTTCTGGCCTGTTTTCAATAGATCCGCAAGTGCCAGAACAGAGTTGGGGAGCAATTCGATCTGTCTGCTCAGCCATCCCTCTTTCTATTTACCAAAGCAACAGCCTCTCCCTTTGCCTTTCTACCAGTTTTTCCTTAACTTCTGTGATTTCTCTCTCTGTCATGTCTCTTTCCAATCCACTACCCCATCTTAGCCAGAGCTTCCGTAGGACCTTAAAGAAGACATTTTCCTCTTGTGCTACTTTTGCATCAGTATTTAAGCTGAGCAAGCGGAGTTCTGTTGTTCAGTGAGATTCTACTCAGTCACTAATCCAGTGCAATGGCTTAAAATGTGCAAATAAAACAGACTAATATGAGCAAATAAGGGACAAAAGTTTCCTGAGTTTATTAGGGCAAGACAACGCTTCCAATAATCCTTTCAGAGGATTTCTATAACAACAAAAAGTAACACTGTAAACAATGGGAACATATTTAAATATTAAAAGCTTTTTCTCCCTCGTGAAGTTATAAGCATCTCCAATGTGTTTGGCGAAGCTCCAGTATCATGTTTAGGAAATACCACTGCAAAGACTTCTCTGATCAGGCAAATTCAAGGGGCTAAAATACAATGCGTAAATGGATAGAGCAAGCAGTCAGAAGGGATGGAGAACAAAAGCAACACAAGTCCACAGTAATCGTATGTATGCCCTAGGCCAGCTGCAAATCACTAAAACATTGCTTTCGTAAAAATACATAATTGTATTTTATGAATCCTTTATTTCCTAATGGTCATTTATTTGGCCATTAGGCATTAGAAACTGGCAGATGTTACTGCAAATCCAATTCAGAGAATAAATTTGGAACAAGACGGTTAGTAGATTTGAAAATGAGTTTAAGGCAGATATGTTAAGAAACGGTATGTAAGTGGTCTAGGGGTAAAAATCAGGCCAAGGCTCCACCAGGCAGTAAATCCAAAGTTACAGCAGTTAATCCCGGATCAAAAACGTCACTGTCTCTTGATGCAATGTGCTCAACTGGTACAGCTTAAGGTTAAGGTAAAAGATTAAATTTTTTCAAAAAGGCTAAACCTTCCCTCTGTGCACTTTGAGTTTGATCAAATAAAACTTTTTCTCCCATAGTTGTCATTGATGCAACACAGAGAATAAAGCTGGCATAAACAGCCATTATGTGTATGCATTATGTGTGCTGTGTGATTCAACATACACTTCACTGTGCCTGATCTGGACTGAATTTTTTTGCCCAGAGATCAGGTAACTTGCAGAACTGGTCTTTATAAAAATATATCTACAGCCTCAGACATAAAGGGTGAGTTGATGAAACAAAAGAGGCAATATAAAAAGTAAAACTGTTGTTCTGGGCTAGATTTTCCCAACAGCTCATCTCCCACTGAAGTACTTAAATGAAAAAGCTTCCATTGCAGCCCCTGAATGCTGTAGGGTTTCAAAGTTAGACTCCTAAGCCGTATGCATAACTAGATACCCACTGGGCTGGACACTGTATATATTCGCTTCATCTAGGCAATTAGGAAAAATACACTGGACTCTTTTGTTCACACAATGACAGAATGAAAAATGGAAGATAATAATATGGTTTATCCAGGGCAGAATTTAAATGTGCGACAATATGATTGAAGAGGATGGAGTATTCCACCAACAAGAGCATGGTTCAGAGGGAGCATGCCACAGAATGAGAATACCAACACAGTTGTTCAGTTGCTTATTAAAACCTTTATTTTTATCAGAAAAGTTATTTTATTAGGCAGAATGTATCTATCCTTGCATTTACATTTATTAGTTAACACAAGACCTGTAAAATATCTCCTGAACACTGAGGAACTTTTTGTTTCAAACTCATTCCACATGACCAGACTGTAAAAAAAAATTCCTTCTTTTAGTTCTGACCTGATGCTCAAAGGCTGTCTAGTTGCAGTACAAACCTGTGTAGTTCAGCTCCATAATGAATGGCTCAGGGTAAGTGTCCTCCAAGTACCAATATGTGACTGAGCCTGGTGAGGTTTTCCAAGCAAACAGGCAAAGGCTGCTCTGCATGTCCCCGCAGGCTCCAGAACCAGCTCTGCGGCTCCAGCAGCTGGGGTGTCCTGGTGCCAGTGAGGCCAGGGAGGTGGAGTCTGGAAGACATGTGAGTGCAACTACCTAGGAGGTCTCCTCTTCCATATCATGTTTCAGGCAAATCATCTGAGAAAACTGTCAAACTTTACATGGACTGGAGAGGTTTTATGCAAAAATGAGTAGTGCTTAGTAAAAAGCAACCGAGGATAGGACCTAACAAGAATGTGTTTACTTGTGCCAAAACCACGAATCATCAGATGAAATGTCAAAGATTATGTATGTGGTAGTGCTGTGACAGACACTGTAGCTATGTGAGGCAGGGACTACAGCAGTCCTTCATGTGTTTTTGCTAGTACAGTACAGTTTCCAGCTATTTGGCAATGAGCCTCACTTAAGAAATGTTCTGGGTCCAGCTCCACCTGCCCTTTTCATAGCTTTCCAGGGCTGCTGCCTATTTCTCTCACCCCATGCTGGCACTGCTGCCTGTTTTAACAATGCTGATGCTGAGACCAAACTAATAAACTCAGCTGAATACTGCTGAGTTTGTCCCAAGCAATGCAGATGCCTCTGGACTGAGCTCCATTGCTCCCCTGCTTCCATATTTATGTAGCACTGAAACACTGGACTCAGCCCTGCACCAAGCAAGCCAGCTCAGATCAAAAAGAAGGATTGTGCTTTACTTCTATGCCTTCATGTACTGGCAGGAAACCCACATCCAGTTCTAGGCACCAAGGACGTCGCCCCAGTGCACATATATTCAGCCAAGGGTGCAGGACAGCACTAAGTGAAAGGTTTGCAACATCCTGCAGTAGCACCCGGTGTTGAAGCAGCCGTTTTTAGCAGGAGAAATGAATTACTCACTAGTGGTTGTTCAGGGCAAAGAGATGCTAAAACTGCTCATTTGGTTTCAACATCACAGTGACACAGTTGTACTCATCCGGTTTCCAGGAACTGTTCAGTTTACGTCAGTCAGGGCTCTCCACACCTCGCTCCAGCACATGGCATAAGCCCCAGAAAAAGAGATCTGCATGGACAAGCCAGGGGAAGTGGCAGAGATCATCCTGCTGCTGTTACAGGATAGCACACCCAAGTTTTCAGGATTTATCATCAAAACTTTTCCCATTTAACTATCTTCTAGGGAGGACTTGGACAACAGGAAAAGAGGAAACACAGAGACCCAGGCACCCTTTCAGCGATGCTGCGTCAATTACAAATACAATGATCGCTAGGTCTGGACTTATGGGTGACAGTTTTTCTTCCCCTCAATTTGTGTTACAGCCTGAAATCACAAAGCTGTGATCCCCGAGAACCTCCTTTGTAATGCATATCAACTTTCGTTGTGCCCCTTTGTTCCCAATGTGACGGAGCATTGTGGTGCCTGTGTCCAGGGAGCAGGTTCGCTTTATTGTTCTTGTAAATATGTACTGCTGGGAGCAGCTCCGTGGAAGGCATTGAGTTTGTGCATGACTGACGCCGACCCGGACAACTGCTCTGACCCCCAGCAGATGGTGGTGCAGGGACTGCAATGATCTGGAAGTAATAGCATGTGCCATTTCTTTTTGTTTGGAACAGACAGCCAGACCCTGCGTTTCCCTCCCCTGCGCAGCAACAGCTGTATATACAGTACGGGCTGGCCAACCCCTAACTGTCACTCCAGTCTTCCTCCCCTGCCATTAATCAGGAAACCTTGGGCGCTGAGACTTCACTGAGATTAAACACTATATGAACACCACATGGCTCTTTCCAGTGTTAATAAATTTGCGGGCCTTGGGGCATAGATCAGTTTCTCTCCTAGAGAAATGCGAGTAAAAGTTAAAAATATCTACCACCCCTGATATTAGACTTAAGTAGTGGTGGATTTGCTGGTTTTTAACCTCTGCACAGAAAAAGCAAGGGTACAGAAGTCGGTATTAACTAAGAATTTTAACTTTTAGACTACAAATAATTGGTTTAATAAATTTTATTTGTCATTTGTATTTATCAGGGACCAAAATAAGTGTTTGTTTCAAAAGGAAGGTATAAAATGGGTAAAAATCCACAAGTGATGTTTTCTCCAAGGCCACGGGAGATTTATTGCTTCAGAATGACAGCGGAGCAGTTTGCATTCAATTTTGTACGTAAGGAGCCAGGTTTTTTTATAATTCATTGTATATGAGGTGTGTCATTAGAGGTCAAAAATGACAAATTATAGTGTATTGGAGTTAATAATCATCCACTGCGTGTCTGGCCTGTGTTACCAGTCGCCATAAAATTGTCCTGACGGTCCAGAAGGGAAGTTCCTTAGGATGGATGGAATAACTGCTCTGTGCCCCTCCCCTCCCAGCCCTGGATGAGATGGCTGTCAAAGAAAGGGGCTGAAAACCAGCTGCACTCTAAACATTGTATTTCTGCTACTATAATGCTTCTGCCAGGCTTTCAGCTGGCAGGTCAAAGAATGGCAGACTTGCAGTCCTCGAAATGAGGAACAAAGGTAGGGTAGGAGTAATGGCAAGGAAATGCTTTAGACTTTTTCCCCACTCTGTAACAGCATAAACACCTCTTGAGAATTTCACACACAAGACCCCCAACCTGAAAGTCCACGTCCGAGCTGTCAGACCGTTCCTTTGCGATAGTGGAACACCTTTATGTTGTTTAATTCAGAGCAATCTCTCTCCTTCTGTGCAGGGGAAACCTTTTCTGGGTTTGTCCCTCTAAAACTCCCCACAATGATGAAATTTTCCTGGGATGAACCGAAGTTTTCCAGGTCACAGCATCATGACATTGCTCTCAGGTTACAGTCAGCCTTCATTGCTGGGCTGATGGCTGAGGTGCATATGTCTCATTACCTTTCATTTAGAAATTTCATCCTAGACTTAAGAAATGACCTTGTAAAGTTTGCTGAGACCAGCTTCAGTTTTGGGAAGTCCCCATCTTCTGAAGAAAAAAGCAATGAAAGGAAATCCCTGTTCACCTCCAGTGCTAACTACCTTCTGTTCATCCCCCATCAGGGTTGGTCAACGGAAAAGTGTCTGAATTTTTCTTTCTATGATTTTTAATGAAAATTATTGTTCGGTCCGAATTCCTTCCAGACTTTCCTGATCTTGCTTCTGGCTGCACTACCTCAAACAACAAACACTTAAACAGAAGTAGCTTTACTTTCTTGACTAATCCCATTAGCTTTAATGAGTCTAATCGCACTAGTAAAATTATGCATGTGCTTAGCTCTTGGCAAGGTCAGTGCCAGTAATGAGCAGAAAAACAAACTGATAATGAAGCCATGAGTAATAAGAATGTCTGGATATCTGCATTTCTAGAAAAAGATAATAGCTGTCTGGAACACTAAAAATGAAATACTGCTTGTTAAGATTAAAGAAGAGAGAGTGAATTCTGAACCAAGACTGACAACAAACAAAATTATAGAGAAATTCTTTAATTAGTTATCACCCATGACATGTCTTCAGTTACCTCCATAACAGCTATAAGCTCATTACCTTTGTTATGATTTATCAGTTCTTCCATTCATTTATACGAAGCTCATCAATATGATATCCAAGAACTAATGAACTTTAGCATTAAAAGGTCACATGTAATCCCCTGGAAAGAAAAAATTCAAGAGGTATCAGCCACCCTGGATCTGAGCACTGACATATTCTCACGCAATTTTAATGGAATTTATTTTCAATAACTGCTGCCAGAAATATTCTGTCTTTTTTCAGGTTAAGGATTATGGAAAATGGTCTACAGAACAGCAGAGGTTCAAAATGAGAGTAGTATGAAAATTAGACTAAGTCCACAATAACTAGAATTTGTACAAATGTTCTTGACAAAAGAAATAACCCAAATACATATCAACATGGCAGTAGGACAAGATAATTATTTTTTAGGATTATGTGTTCCTTGACCATGTCTTTAGACTACGTTAAAGAATCTTCTGTTTCAGGAATGTATAACTTCCTCAATGTTTTAAGTAAAGAAACAGCCCCAAAACAAGTATTATCTTCATAGCCTGAGGCCATGGACAGTCTGAAGCCTCTAAACACACAATATTAGTTTAACTTCTTTGTGCAGGACCAGCACGAGGCTTAACCATCACTAAATTCTCCTAATCACATGTATGTTGTACCTAGCTTTATACTCCTTGTGAATCATTTAATTTCCTGACTCCTCTCTCTAGCTGAAGTGAGAATTCCTGTGTGCATGTATTTGTATTCAGAATTACAGGCTAAGGATTTCTGTCCACATTCTGTCCCATTTGACATGTGGTTGTGACTGGGCCAAAGACTTTTCTAGTACACAGTAAAATGGGATGGTTTATAATGGCAGACGGGTTTCTAGTGGTAGTTTTATCAACACGTTATGTGCAGTTTGTGGTTTTCTTTTAGAGTAGGCTGATGAGTTGGCTTTTTATACCTTACTATAGTTAGTCTGAAATTCCCTTAAGTACTGTTCTGTTACACTATTCCCTCAGGTAGGAAAAATGTGTATAATCAAGAGTGTGGGTTTCTCTCGTGTTTTGTTGAACCAAATGAGTTTTCATTCTTTGTGTTTTCCAAAAACACATTTTACTTACAGCTGAGGTGAAGCATGTCAGCATACATTTTCTCAAAGTGCCTCATAAATGGGAGAGCAGGCTAGTTGAAAAGATCAGCTCTAATTCAGTCACCAAATTATAGTCTTGGGTGTGAGTGTGCCTCTGGCAGCGTACATGGCAAACTAATATACATCAGGAAAACAACAAAATTGCAACAGCACCTTTGGTTAAAATGCTGTTCTCCACAAAGACATCTGTTTCCACATTGATTCAGAACTGTAGGTTGCAAATTCATTTTGTACTTATATATGAATAAAATCAATAAAACAACTGGAGCCATATCATAGTCTTTAAATCTTCCTTTTACTTTGTTAATTATTTGTGGTAATTCACAGTCTCATCAACTAGTTCAATCTTTCCTCTCTTCTTGATTTCCGCAGGATGCAACTAACTTCCTTTGGTGTCTTCTGCTCACAGTCAGTCCTACAGGGAGCAGACAGACTGAAAAGGCACTGTATCTTCTCCTCTATGTTCTGGAAGCATGGAGATTTTTAGAGCTTATCCTGCTGCACTCCTTGTAACTACTGACTCTGTAACCCTGCATAGTAAGGTTTAATCTTAGAACTGGTTTGGTGGGTGCACACAATAGCCATGGCAGAAGGTGAAGGCAGCATGGGAGTCAGGCTCCCAGCAGCACCAAGGAGGGCCTGGGGAACCCCCCTCTGCCAGTGCCTGGGGCTGTGAATGTCAGGGGCAGGAGCTTGGCGGTACTTGGTGTGTGGTTGGCAAGCTCTGCCAGCCCCCAGGACATTTTACCCGTGAGATCATTCAGTGAAGTCTGATGGTGCAGGGGCACCCTGAGAGTGTGGAGGCTGATGGCACCAGCCACCACTGCAGAAGGCTGTGTGTAGAGAGCTGGGCTAAGGGAAGAACACAGTGTTACGTGAGTGCCACTTTAGATGCCTGGTGAACAGGCACTATGTGCATGAGTGGAGGAGCACTGCTGCATAAGAGAGGTTCAGAGATGGGCTCTTTGAAGAGCCCAGTAAAACTAAGGAGCAATGCAGGATAGCTTACCTGCAGACAGACAAGAAATTTCACCCAATGGAAAATAAGTGAAGATACTTTTCTGGGGTAGGGTGAGGAGCAAAATCTAATACAATGCAAAATGTCTTGACAGGGTGTTCTATAAAAGTATTTTAAAATAAAACTTCTTCTGCAAAGCAGTCATCAAGCTGTTCACACTGTTAACCTACATAACCACATGATGTTATTACTGTTAACCTCATTTTCCCTCCCCCTCTTCCTTCCTATTGTTTGCTATACTCCTTGCATCGTCTTACACTATAAGAACACTCTCAGAAGGTACTGTACTTGCTTTCAAGGCAATACCACAGTGAGCCCCAAACCCAACTGTAGCCTTTGGGTACTCCCGCACTTGTACCTGAGCCTGCAATAAGACGCAGATTCAGATTTTTCTTTGCTCTACCATCCTCTCTGATATTATGACACATGAGCAAAAACTATTTAACAGCACTCCTGCTGTAGACTGCTAATGAGCCTATTCGTTCTCCCTGTCAGAGACCCTCAAGACAACACTGCAAATTCTCTGAGCAACGTCGAACATAATTTCAAACAGCAGAGGCACTTCTGACATCAAGCTGACTGATTAACAGCTTAAGCAATAACTTTAGTTGGCATATGCAGCCAAGTTCAGACCTAAGAGATGTTCTGTGGGCAACTGCCTGTTTATTTTCTTTCCCAGACACGCAGCTAAACCACACTGTACATCCTGTGCTTATGAAATTCCAGCATGGTTGTATCGCAGTACCCACCAGTAGAATGTGTGATTTATACCACCAGATACAAACATCTCAAGATAAACCTGCTGCTTATAATGAAGATCCAGACAACTGTGGTTCTACTCCCTACAATGCTTTTTAAGGTCATTAGATTTTAAAATAGCTGAGATTTTGTAAGACACACTGTGACCTTTTTTTTTTTAATAAGACAGGCCGATCTGAGAATGGGATTCTTGTAACCTTGGCTATCTCTTACATACTTTTGCTAAGCACATAAGAGACATGGGATTGCTTCTACATAAAAGGATGCAGGTCTGTTGTTTTCTCTTCTCCAAGCCAGTGTGGCAGGAGGCATTCGCCAAATGAGAAGAGTATTAGCTAATGCTGTGCCCAAAGGAGTGAGCTTAGGGTAAGCCTAGAGCCAAGGCTGAGCTGAAAAAAGTTTCATCTGGATTGGCCAAACAAGCTGCTGAAATCTTCAGCCCAGTCATCACAGCTTGCATCCAGTGCTCCCTGCTCCTGCTTGCCCTTCTCCAAAGCTGGGCTGCTTGAGCACTGCTGGTCAGCAGCTTCTGCAGTACCACTGATGGGACAAAACTCCAGGCCAAAAGACCTCCTCCCCATCCATATAGAGGGCCTGATCCCTAATGACTCTGTGGGTTCTTGCTAGGCTCTCTTTCCTCCTCTTTCAGCATGAAGCAAGATACTGAGAGGACTGGAGAACCATATGGATTCCCAAGTGAAGCTGCTGGCATCCACTTAGCATTGGCTAAGGGGCTCTGTCCACATCTGCATGCACTGGCGAATCCAAAGACATTGGAGGTTGTCCTGTCCTTCAACTGAGTAAAATGGATTTCCTGCTTTAAGAGCTTTACATTTTTGAAAGTGGCTCGTGATTCTGAGCACCTAGCTGGGGTCACCTGGCAGAGCTTCTGCTTGGAAGAAAAGTGAGGCATGGAAACCAAGCCCTTCAAAGGCATTTCCAAGCTGTGCTTCTCCAAACTGTCTGTGAAATGACAGGCCTGATTCAGAACACTTCCACCAGCCTTGGCTGGGCTTAAGTCAAAAAGTCAAACTACTGATTTGCACAGTAAACACAAAATTTTAACTGGTGCAAACCTTGTATTTAAATTTGTTCTTCTAACTCAGCTCTGGAAGTGCTTATACTCATCACAGGCCAGAAAGTGAGGTCTAGTTCCCTGAGGTACTAATGCTTTCAGTTTTCAATAAAGTCAATAGGAATTGCTCACACTCTATGTGAAATAAGAACTTTTAGCAGCAAGAAGAAAATTCAATGCATAGACAATATTAAAAAACCCTCTGTGGCTTATTACCTTTTCTTCCACCAGCTACTCACATTAAGTTCAGCCATTGTTTTGGATTTGAATAGTATTCCTGGCCTTTTGAAATGCAGATTGTCTATAATAATAAAAAAAAAATAAAATCAATGGTTGGTTGTTTCATAATGTACTGCTGTCAGTGATGGAAAGGATAGTTTCTATAATTATTAATTCTCTGAAATAATATACCTGCTCCAGTGCCCAGTTAAGCCAGTTATTAATCAAAGTGCCTTCTTTGTAAACTGTTAAGAGTCTAGACACTGAAGATTATTGTGTGCTGCATTTTTAGCTTTTGCAGTTTGATTCAAAACACACTAAAAGAGGGGCCCCATAAAATGACCATCTAGAGACAGTCCATGGCAAATATCCAGAAACTACTCTTAATGGAATGGAGTTAGCATGAGCTGAGATCATTCTTTAGCCTTGGGAGACAAAGAAAAAAAGAGAGATGTTTTTAGAAAGAGATTTCCAAAGGGATTATGAGTTGCTCTTTGCAAACAATACAGAGGATTTCCAGTATGCATTGTGCTTTTGCCGAGAACTGTGCCTGCAAGGAACGCAATCAAAGTTCTCTCGTACCTCACGGGGAGGGGGAAATCATGATGGGGAAAGTCCCTCAATGACAGGAGACAATAGCTGTTTGTGCAGGGAGTAGAGTTACAGCAAACTTTGTCACCAAGCAGTCTCTTAAAACATGATTTTATTCACCTGAGACATTATTCATTGAATTAGTATTAGCCATAGAAAGAGGGAGAGAAACTCAAAATGGTATTCACAGGATTAACGAAATATAATCCTTTTCCATAATTTGGGAGACAGCTGAGGTGCAGAGCTGAAGCAATAAAAGTGGTTACGGCCTTTGAAATCTCAGCCATCTTTATATCAATGTAGCATTTGTGCCTGAAGTTCGACTGACATGGTGTACTAAAGACATGGGAGGAGGTTGAGCGGACAAGATTCTTGACGTAAAAGGATTAATTTTCAAACACGGTCTCCTAACGGACAATTAGATCCCGTTCCCTCCCCCCGAAGCGGTAATGTTGAATTAATCCAAAATTAGGGTCTTCTTTTTGTGCCACGTCGAAATGCAGGTGCAGCCCGGCAGCCTCCCGTCCCCTCTGGCACCGCGGGCTCGCTGTGCTGGCCGGGCTTCTGGCACACGCCACTGCTCCTGTTTGCTGAGCAAACGCATTTTACGCACTTCGGCTGCAGATAAAAACAATATTATGAAACGGGGCTTTCAATGCAAACCTGACTCCTGAAACAAGCGATGTTGACATTCCTCCGTGAGAAACGTGACAGACCTTTCTAGCGGCTGTGCCTCCAAACCCCGGCCTCCCGCTGCTGAGTTCTATTTCACCATTTGGCAAAAACCGATGTCGTTTCGCGTTGCCCGGTTTCCCATCCCCGCGTGGCCGGGTCCCTGATCCCGATCCCTGATCCTGATCCCGATCCCTGACCCCGATCCCTTCACTCGTGTCCCCTGGCTGCGCACGTGCCGAGCCCGCAGGCAGCACGAGGCGGGCGCTCCCACGCCTGCGTCCCGCGCGGGTGCTGCGGGAGGGGAAGGCCGTGTCCCCGGGCCGCTACCCCAGCGCTGCAGCCGCCCCGCCCCCCCCCCCCCCCCGTGCCCCGAATGGTTTCTCCCCCCCCGCGGCCCCTCCCTCCAGCGCGGCCGGGGGAATCCCTCGGCTTTCCCCGTCGCGCGCTCCTCTCTCGCGAGACCTTCGGCCGCTGCGCGCCGTGCCCGGCGGGTCTCGCGAGAGCGGCGCGGTTCCCACGGCCGGGCTGTTGTGTCTGAGGGAGCGGCCCCGCCCATCGGTGCGCGGCGCTCACCGCCCCCCCTCCCGCCCCGCGCGTGTCTCGCGGGCCCGCGCACGCGCGGTGCACGGCGCGGGGAGGGGGGCGCTCTCGCGAGAGTAGGAGTTTTGGCGAGAGTTTGTGGAAGATGGCGCCTGTTGTGACAGGGTGAGTGCGGGGCGATCGCGGCGCCCGCCCGAGCCGGCGCCGCTGGGGCCAACGCGCCGCGCACACCGCCCGACCGGGCCCGCCCCGGCCCACCAGCCGCGGGCACGGCGCGCTGTCCCCCGCACGGCCCGCGGACCGGCCCCGCCGTCCCGCGGGGCTGGGGTCCCGCCGGGTGGGCGCACGGAGGAGGCGCCCCGGTCCGGGCCGTCGGCGGCCGCGCTCTCTGGCCGGCCCGCGGCGCGGGGGGCACGGCGCGGCCGGGCGCTCTCTCTGCTCCCCTGCTCCCCGGCGCGGACACGCCGGTCGGGACTCCGTGCAGGGTCAGTGCTCATCCCGGCTGCTCCGGAGCGGGTCCCGCTCCGGGGGCTCCCAGGGGAGCCGCGGAGCCCGGTGGGGAGGGGACGCGGGGTTGGCACGGGCTGCTCCCCCTTCTCGGTCGCCACGGCTCGTCCCGCCGCGGGAGGGGGGTCCCCCGGGCTCCCCCGGCCGCGCACCGGGAGCGCTCGCACAAAGGCTTTCGCTGCTGTAGGGGAAGTTGAGTGCGGTGTCCCCGCAGTGCCCCGGCGCCCCCCGCACACGGGCCGGGCCCGGCGCTGTCACCCCGCGGCAGAGCGCTCCTGGGCGCTCCCGAGCGCTCCCGGCCGCGCCGAGCGCGGGCGGGCTCTGCCCCTGCTAGCAGGACACCCCGTCCCTCGGGCTGGGAGACCGAGGTTTCCTTTCGCTGCTCCCTGCACACCATTCCTGGGGCTTTGTTGAGTTTTAGCTGCTTTCCTCCAAGTACTGCGGTGCAGGGAAGGGTGGCAGCGTCCCTACCCCACTAAGCTACACTGGATCATAATGAATGGTAGTCGCCGTCCCTTTCAGCCACAGTGGGTAATACTTAATCATGGCTAGCCAGCTGCAGCATGTGTTACTGTAATAAGTGACACCCTTTTAGCCACCTACAGCTGATGAATAATAACAGGTCCAGTGCTGGTATACGGTGTGCAATCACACTTGCGGCGTTGCATTGCACGTTGCCATCCTCGCCACATCTTGATTGCTGCTGCTTGTTGTAAGTGCCGTGTCCTTAATTTTGGACTACACTGAGCACGTGACCTCCCTCTATCTGTTGAGGGAAGGGACAGTCAGGAGAAGAACAAGCTGTTTCTATACTCAACCTGTTTGTTCCGAATGAAATTCTGACTGGTGAAAGTACTGCTGTGTCTTTCTGAAACGTGGACCTTATTTTAAGATTTCACAGTGTGTCTGTGACCTTCTGTCTTCCCTGTGGGATTACATTGTCTACAGCATTGACTCTGTGGTTAGAGAGCAACAGCCTGCTTGGGGGTGGGGTGGAGTTGGTGGTTGATGCTTTTGTTCTCATGTAGAAGGTAGCATTATGGTATTTTGTTGTTTTGTTTGGCTGCAGTAGTGTTTCCAATTCCTCACTCTTGTTTTTCAAAAAATAAATCACAGGTTTTGCTTGATTTCTCTCCTCATAGAGGCATCTTGCTGCTTGTATATGTTTTCCCAATTAAATGTTTTTTTTAGGGAAGCTTGTCTTGTTTGCTGTGATTCCTGGAGTGTACTATTTTAGAGGTTAGAGTTGAAAAAAGGGAACAAATGGTTTTAAAGTTTGCTATAACTATTAGCCTGCGCTCCAGTTAGCAATTAAGGTTTTCCACGTTTCTGTTAGTCTACTCATCTGAATATTTGGGCTCCATTTCCTTTTGTTAAGTAATTACTACAGGTTTGTCACTGTTGTCATGTTTGTGACATTATTTTTATCCTTCTCAGACATCTGTTAAAATGTTGACAGAAACAACTGCAGATTATTTATTTTTTAAAAGAAATCAATGATCAAATAATTTGAGCTGTAGGAAAAATAGCATTTTAACAGGAGTGAAAAAATTGTGTGCAGGTTAGGATTTTAATGCTAAATTTATTGTTCAAAACCTGTAACTTGAATAATTCTCTGGAGAAGTAATCTTGTTTTCTTATTGTTAAATACTTTAGCATTAGTAAAATGAAATCTGTTGACTTTGGTTAATGTCATAGATTGCATTCAGAAGTTTGATTTTTTTTTTTAATTACAAGACCTGTTTTTAGAGTACGTCTCCATTGCAGAGTTTTCTGTGTGTATTAGGATTAAAAATTGATGATACTCCCGCAGCTGATTTTTTTTTTTTTTTCCAAAATAGTCAGTACAGTCCAGTTTCTTTCTGGACTGTTCTTTACTTGCACAGGGGGGAAAAAAAGTGCTTGAAATTAAAAAGCAGTAACTGAAGAATGTAGTGTGCAAATCCTGCATTGTGTTTGAATGGGCAGCTAGGGGTTCCTAGGGGTGCTCAAACCTGAGGTAAAGCTTATATGGCTCTCCTGCAGTCACTATTAGCTGGACGTAAAAGCATTTTTTTTCTTGTGAACACTCTGTGACTGAGCTTAAATTATGGTATATCGGTTTATGCTGTGTTAGAATGGAAGTCATTTTGGGGGGCAGTCAGGGTATGTTACCACTTTTTTGTTTGCACACTCATGCTGCTGCATCTCAAATGTTTTGATCAAACTTGCTTGTATGTAGAGTGACTGAACCTACATTTCATAGTGTCAGAACTAGATATAATGAGAAAGTACGTGGAAATTCGAGGCATGTAACTGAAAATGAGTTACAATTTGAACTATTATTAAAAGAAGTGGGTAATTTATGACTGGAATTATAGGATAGTGTTTTTAAGTTTTGTGGAGTATTTTTGGTTTTGCTTGTGAACAATTT
The DNA here is from genome assembly GCA_038380795.1 of Pyrocephalus nanus. NCBI lineage: Eukaryota > Metazoa > Chordata > Aves > Passeriformes > Tyrannidae > Pyrocephalus > Pyrocephalus nanus. The sequence continues at coordinate 55,244,574 of CM076264.1, read as the reverse complement.
AGGGAAACATTATTTAAAGATGACAAAATCAATGAAAATGTTATATAATTAGAGAAGCACATTTTGAGTGCAAAACACTTGGTTTTAAATAATTACTGGTACTACAAATGTACCTCTAGGTGTCAGTTTGCAAATTGCTGTGCAAAGTCCAACACAGCCATATGACAGAAAAACTCCAATGCCATGAACCTAATTTTATGTCATTTTAAAATTACGTAAAGTATGGAATGGTGTCATCTCAGTAGCCTGGGACAACCTGATCTTTAAAATAGTACAAACAGTTCCAAAAAACAAAACAAAACCAACAAAACAATGAAAAAACCCGAAAAACCAAGCCCTTGCAAAGATGCCTACACCAGCAGCAAATGCACAAAATATAGGAAGGATAGATTGAAATGATGAATATAGGCATTGGCTTGAGTACTCATTTACCAGTGAAAACCTCTATAATAGCAGTATAAGATATAGTGTTTGGATTATTTTTCAAACAAGTTGAGAAGCCTTGAAAAAGACAAAAATAACTTGAGTGGGCTTATCGCTGGTATGATGTTTTCCATAGCTACTGTAAAGTAGAAATTGTTTTAATAACACTTTTATAAGTAACAGGCTATTCGAGTTCTATGCCTGAATTAGTCATTGTGGAGTTCGGTGGTTAAGAGGGGTTTCCTGACCCAGAATGCTTAATGATCTAAGAGCAAGAGAAGATACATCAGATCTGATGTATTTTCTCCTGTGATGACACAGGAGAATATTTGGCATCAGTGCAGTGGATGTGGTGTAGATGTACCAGCCATCTGGTAGTTTTGTTTGTTTTTAATGAGAACTATGAAAAATCTTGTAGGAGTTTTTTTGAGGGAAGATGCTGCTTTGTGAAGCTCTTCCAGCCACAAGGCCAAGTAAAGAGAAGTTCAGAGATGAAAATATAACAGTTTATTGAAACTTTAATCTCATCTACATACTGATTAGTAGTTTTGGGATGACCAGTGAGGGTCTTGAAGTAGAGAGTGAAGGGAGAATTTGTGTGATCTGATCTTGGGCTAAAAAAAACTATTGAGAGGGGAATGTTCATGAGGGTCAGTTCTGGATTTTGAAAGGTGAAAGATGCTTTACTAGTTCAGATGTGAACCGCTGTGGTCACTGGATAAAACTTAAGCTACTAAAGGGATATCTTGAAGATGTGATGGGCATCGCCAGGATCTCAACATCAGATTATTTCTAGGACCTATAGAGAACCATGGTTTGAATGAATGCTAATGCTTAGTTAAGATTCCTGAAAGTTCATGAGTTGCAGTAGTGGAAAGGAGACCAAAGCAGTGATGGAAGGGGTAAGACCTGTGTGTTGTCTGTGCTGAGGCTGAGCTAATAGTGAGGTATCAGTATGGGGAAAGGGAGATGCAAGCTGAGGTGTTGGCTTGGACAAACACAGGAGATAGGGAGTAGAAAGGATGTTTCTGATTAGTGGCAGGGAGCTCATAGTTGAATTTGAATCCTGGCCGTGGATAAAGAAGAGTGGAAAGGGATGCATGACAGAAACGTATTAAATGATTCATAAAATAGTACAGGTAAATGAGGAGGTTTCTTCAGGAGGATATACTGAAAGAACAATTAGAATGATAAGGGATGAATCATGAGAGCAACAATGCCAAGGGAATCAGGGAGAGTATTTCCGGAAAAGAAGCATTACTGGTAGTCTTGGGTGATTGACAAGTCTAGGAGGATAAGAATTACATATTGATTCTGAGCCTCATCATGGGTTAGGCTGCAGGAGATGTCAGTGAGAATGGTTTTAAGTGAAGCTTGAGTGGAAACAGGATGATGTAGACTGTAGGACTAGAATTCATGGATGGGATCTTCAGGCTACGTTTTTACTGTCACTGAAGGTTTAAACAGTGCTTATTAAGATTTGAGTAATAGCATAACTACAGCTATTGTATTGTGTATATGCACCTGATGAGTGTTAAAGGTTGGGAAAAACTCGTTTACAATCAAATGAGTAGATGTTTTGTGTGACTAACATTTAAATCATTATCAAGGAGCATGTCTTGTCTTAGTCTGACTATTGGGAAATCCTTGTGAGCACTATAATCTTCAAGGAGTCTTCTGAGATGCTGGCAAATAATCTTTTAACCTTTGGTAGTTTCGGTAGGAGCAGTTTTATGTAGTTAAGCTCTTAATTCTGATTTTATTTGCTTTCATTGTTTATTCATTGTATTAAGTAGCTCTTTGTTGTTTGACTTATTCTGGTTGATACAAAGCACAAAGAAACTTTGAAAATAATCTTTCTATAGCTTGATTTCTCCAGAAGTAATCTGTAGACTATTTTATTTGGCATAGTATGTGTGCGTTTGTTACAGCCAATCAAAAGACAATACCCCTTGCTGATACCTCTTTACAGAAGTAACTCTGTTTTAAGTATCCTGTTCCATGCTATGAATCGCATAATGATACTGGGTTTGCAAATGAGAGAGTTTCTTTAATGCATTTTAGTGTTTTTTTTCATTATTTTGAACTGCAACATTTCTATATTTAAAAATATTGTGAAAAGAAGGGTAAATAGCCTGTAGGTACATGCAAAGACTTCCTAAAAGACTTGTTCCTTCACAGGCAAAGACTTGGAAAAAAGGTTTTATACTTAGTAACTCATTTTTGGTGAAGCATACCGTTAAGGTGCAGTTCAAACCTGTTCTAAGCTGTTTATTGAGGAACTTGAAGAAATAAATTCTAATTTATGTTTGTAAAATACATATTTAATACAAACAAGTATTCAGTTTTATGCAGCACATTTGAATCTCTCTTGGGAATGAAGAATGTAGTTTATGCAAAATATTAGTTTCACATTTGGAGAGCAAATCATGTCATCAGAATTTTGAAGTTTCAGGACACCTCTTCTATGTTCGTAATACTTGTCACCATAGATTCTTTGGATGTTAATTGCAAGCACATTATTAACTGACCGATGTGTCACTGTAATGTGCTGGATCAGTGACTCCCAAGAGCGTTTCACAGGGAAGGTGTATTTCTAAGTGGATTTGTTATTTCAGTGTTTTTTAAAAATGAGCAATTGTAGTGTCCGCCTGCTTTTATAGAGTTGCTTACTTTTTCCTGTGTATTTAGGTGAAAAAGGGAAAAAGGTAAATGTCACTGTATTGTCAGACAAAATTTTGTCTGTTGACAAAACTGGATACTGGATATGCCTTTAAGGTCTATATTATTTCAAGGCAATTTTTTAATTATAGGTGTACAGTAATATTCTTGATCTTGGTGAACATTATTTTATGTGGAAATTCTTATAATGCTTATAATGAGGAAAAGTTATACTTGTCTGGAGCATAATTGCATTAATTAATAATTATGATTATGAGTGGCAGTGAAAAAATATAAAATATTATATTTGTATTATAAATATAGAAACATAAATATAGAATTATCATTATATCTTTCCAATATAAAAAAGAAACTGCCAATAAATTTATTTGAAGAGAAAATTAATAATAGAAAATAAGTTTCCATATCTGTATTCTTACCGAGTCTTGGAAAAGTGAGTGCTAAACTTAGTTTTACATTATCTCATTTCCTGGGGTTCTACTTATGCTGTGGTTCTTTTTACTCATACTTGAGTGTGTGTCTGTGTGTATTTTGTGGTTGCTACCTTTTTTAAAAGAAAGTTAAGTACCCTTTACAATCTGAAGAAACTCTCTTCCGTTGTCTCTGCTGTGTCACATAACAACCATTTTCAAAGCCTATTTGTACTGTTTATAATAATTTCATTTTCTGAAAAATGCTTCCTAATTTTCAAGTGAACTTCAGTTAGCGAGATGATGATATATGGCCATGTATCTTCTTGCTCTTTTGCTTGCAAATGCATGAACTATGTATTTGCAGTAGTAAACTTTTTTGCCAAGAAAGGAAAGAAGGTAGAGGTTTCAGTATGTACAGTATGAGAAATCTTTTGATTAGCATTGCAGTTTTGCATCCTTACAATAGATGGAGACAATTATATGTATATAAAATATATTTTAATATTATATATAGATCATATATATAAAATACAGAGACAATGATAAACACTAGTTTTCATTACGTTTAGAATTTTTATTTTTAAAAGCTTGTCTGATGTATAAAATTTTACTATAAAATATTATAATATTTTACAGTTTTGATTTATTGTTCCATGAATGACATGCTGCGGGGACGTGATTTTTTTCTTTCTAAAGCAGTGTGAACACTGCAGTCAACAGCGTGTGTCTTCAGGAAGTTTGTGAGGCTCTTTTTATGTAGATAACTCTTGAAAGCATGCTTGTTGAATTTAAGTACATATTTCCGTAGTTATTTAAATTAAGAGAGGCCCTGCGGAGAGATCTTGACTAGTTAGAGGGCTGGCCAGTCACCAGCCATGTGAAATTTAACAAAGGCAAGTGCCAGATTCTGCACCTGGGACAGGCCAGCCCTGGATGTTTGTGCAAACAGGGAACAAGAGACTGGGGAGCAGCACCCTGAAAAGAGATCTGGGAGTGCTGGTCGAGGGCAAATTGAATCTCAGTCAGCAGTGCCCTGGCAGCCGGGATGGCCAGCCGTGTCCTGGGGGCATCAGGCAAAGCATCACCAGCCGGTTGAGGGACGTGATTGTCCCGCTCTGCTCTGCACTGGGGGGACCTCATCTTGAATCTTGTGGCAGTTTTGGGCACCGCAATATAAGAAAGATAATAAGCTGTTAGAGTTTCCAAAGGAGGGCAACGAATGTGGTGAAGGGCCTTGAGCAGAAGCTGTATGAAGCCTCTACCTTGAGCAGAAGCTGTATGAAGAGCAGCTGAGGTCATTTGGTCTGTTCTGCCTGGAGGAGACTGAGGGAGAGACCTCATTGCAGTTACAACTTCCTTGTGAGGGAAAGAGGAGGGTCAGGCACTGATCTCTTTGTGGTGACCAGTGACAGGACCCAAGGGAATGGCCTGAAATTGTGTCAGGGGAGGTTTAGGCTTGGTATTAGAAAAAGATTCTTCACTGAGAGGGTGGTTGGGCACTGGAACAGGCTCCCCAGGGAAGTGGTCACAGCACCAAACCTGACAGAGTTCGAGAAGCATTTGGACAATGCTCTCAGGCACGAGATGTGATTCCTGGGAGTGTCCTGTGCAGGGCTAGGAGTTGAACTTAATGATCCTGTTGGGTCCCTTCCAGTTCAGGATATTCTGAGTCTATGATTCTAAAGTTGTTTACATTGCTTCACTTGGAAAACATGAAGACCTTACAGTGGTTGTGTATTGGTATAACTTTTCCTCATTTGCTTCTTATTCAGGAGCAACGGGTATCTGCACTTCATTGTAATTGCGTGACTAACTTGTATGCAGTGCCATGTAATCACTGTACTGAAAATCCAGAACACTTTCTCTAACAGGCAACAAGCTGTATTGGCAACTGGTCATTTTTAACTGCTCTGTGTGAGATTACACCCAGTTCTTCATTTAATTTTTCTACTTCTGGTAGGTTAGATTAACTGCTATATAGTCAGTCTTAGTCAGTCTTTCAGTTGTTATCTAATTTCTCATAGTTACTTGAGTAGCAGAATGAACACTTAAAATTTTCCATTTTTGAGTGCAGACTAATGTAGACATTTTTCTAAATGTGCCAGAAAAAAAAGCCTTTCTGCTTGTATTCTTGCTAAGATTGCTTGGTCTGTAGAACATTTCTTTTGCACTTTGTTGTTTTTTTAAAGCCATACTTGTGGCATATTTCCAGTGTGTGGTGCTTTGGGAGACTACCAGGAAACTTGGTATCAGAATGAAACTTGATCAGACTGCCATGAAATTTATAATTTTCCAAGCCTGAAAGAGGGAATTGAACTGTGCAAAGTACTGGTCCCTAATTTTTGCCGGACTATAGAAACTGCATGGAATAAAAGATACTCTTTAAACAATATCCTACTTTCCTTTTCCTGGCAGCTCTTATTTAAACTCCATAATTTAATTTTGTCTGGAAGCAGTGGCAAAGGATCTTGCTGGTAGTGTTTCTTTTGCAAGTTGTGGATTAGGAACTGCCAGTGTAGAAAATAAGGTTAAACTTGTTTGCTCAGCACAAGAATTTGTGAAACTAAGCTTTTATCTGTTATTGATACAGGGGAGAGTGTCTTGATAAGGGCTGTTATGGCTTTCACTGCTGATCTTACATAAAGGGAGCTTTAAAATTAAGGTCTAGAGAGTTGGAGGTTCTTGTGCTCACTCTGAATTTATGCCATTGTGGAAGAGTTCTAAGGCCTGGCGTAATAGAATAAATAATAATTAGAGTTACGCAGCTATTGTTGTTGTTCCAGCCCTCTGCATAAAAGCTCTTCATGTCCTGAACGTGAAAAAATAAGTACAAAAAACCAGTGACTTGCCAAGGTCAAACAGAAAGTCCATGGAGAGGTGGAAATACAATGTCTCCTGACTCTGTTCTCGTTGCTTGGTGTAGTTCCAGGCTGTTCCCTGGGTTTTGGCAGGTAACACCATGTCTTCTCTCCCAACTCCAGCCGTGCAAGGTGGTCAGAAGACACCAAACTCCTGTAGGGTTTTAATCTGCATTAGAGAAAGGTATGGTAAGGAAGACTCGAGTGACTGTGCTCATCATTAATGTGTTTTGGTTACAGTGAGGGATATTAGAATAGGCACTAGAGAGATGCTGCTCTTACGTAATTGAGACAAATACAATGGTTAGGGCATGACCAGTGGGTAAATGTGGGATGTAATAAAACGAGGTGGTGCTGCAGTGTGTTGTAGCCATGTCTTTATCCTGCAGAGGAAATTGTTCTGCATAGGTACTTATTTTCAAAATTGAAAAAATGTCACCACTTTCCAAATCTGCCAGCGAGCTCTGGCTTCAGTAGTGAGTGTAAGAATTCAGAAAAGAAAAAGCTTCATTGAAAGACTGCTGTTATTCTGCATGTGTGTGTTTCTTTTCACGCTCTCTTAGTTTTGCAGTAGATATACAGTGATGACTAGTAAAATCCTTAATAATGTAATATCTTCCAGAAGTTATGGGGATATAGCAAAACTATTTTGGACGTATCTTTTCTGTCCAAGTATTGCTCTGGCCAAATTCTTTTCTTCTGCTGTTCAGCACTTCGTTGCCAGCACTGAGTCTTGGGGTGTTGGGTTTTAATTTTTTATTTTTTCTCTTTATGCATTCCAATTTATTTTTTTTTAATCTAGCATTGCATGGTTGAAGTTGATTTTGGTTTGTTTTGTTTATGTGTGCATTACAAATCTTTCCTTAATTAAGTCATACAGAACAGTTAATAAAAGTAAGTATTTGGGATCAGGCTTCCTCTGTGAAAGAGGCTTGTAGTGCACTTGATGCATTAATGACAAAGTGTTTCAGTCAGCACAGATGATACTAACATGGAATTCTAATCATGATGTAAAAATTTGAGAGATCTTTGTATAGATACTGAATTTACAAGAGTGACTTCCTGTATTAATTGTTTTACTGCTGATTATAGGAGGTAAATATGCCTCTTAGTTTCCTGTCAAGAGAGACAGAAGAATATGTTATGTAGATATAGAAAACAGAGTTCTCTACAGCTGAAGTAATTTTTTTTTTGCTCTAAAAGTCATCTGAAACAGGGAAGGCATCAAAACTTATTTTGATATCTATTTTAATTAATAATATGGATGTTGGCCGTGTTTATGTTCAGTTTGATAATACAGTGAATAAGATTAGTGTTCGCAGTGCCTACGTTTAGATAGCAGCACTCTCAAAGTTCCAAGAACTCTGTTAAAACAAATGTGAGAACTGCACCAAAACAAACGTCAGAACTTTTTGCATTTTTATTTGCAATTGTGGAAATACCTGTGTTTCACAGCAGTTAGCAGGCAAAACAAAGGAGTTGTTATGAAACAATATTTTAAAAAGGTCTTATTGAGATGTTTTACTCACAAATAGCTTGTTGAAATGATAGATCTTACTTCAAATAGTAGCAATGGAAAAGTAGACTAGGCCTTTACAGTCGTTCACAATTGTTAAAGGCTACTAAAAAGTATAGGGCAACTGTTTTTATTAGATCCTTTGTGCTGTATGGATAATAATTGTTCTTTTTGACTAGCTGCATCTGCATGTGGCTTTTGAGATTGCAGTAAACAAAAGATGACCTCAGAAGATGTGCTGAAGGTACCGTTCAAGGCAGAGTTTTAAATTAGTCCTTATGCGAGTGCTTGTTGAATCTAGGCTGAATTTCCATATGGAAAAAAATATATATAAGAAACAAAACTCCTGATGTATGTCCCATGGCTTTCCAATGTTTCATTCAAGTAGGGTTTTTTGGACAAAATCCCAAAGTTTTTTAATTGTTAAATACTTAGGTCATTTGATTTTCTCTGATTATTTACTTACTGCCTTACTGTCTCACCATATTGCTGTATGGCACTTAGAGTTAGCAGTAGACTGGTTAGACTTGTCAGTTTGCACAGTCATGGAAGTTGTATTGCATCAGTTTGGATTTGAAAGTGAATCTTCTTCGGTTTGAACAGTTCTTATAAAAAGCAGCAGACTAATGTTCGCCAGAAGTTACTAGGCAGTGATGAGTATTATATCTGTAGAGATAAGAGACTTCTTCACTTACTGGAAGTGTTCCTCTGTGTAAATTGTGGATATGCTTGTGGGAAGTACTTTCTTAACAGATTTTACTGGTGGCACATCAGATATTTTCCCTGTGGTGTTCAGTATTCTTCTACCTAATGCCTCAAATGTAGATTTCCCTCAGTAATGATATTGCTTTTTTTAAAGATGAAAAATACTATTCTGCCATTGCCCAAATTTCATTCCTAGTTAATATTTTTGCTTTTTTGTTTTGATATTAGTTGAAAAATGTGTGTAGCCACTGCCTGACATTCCTTTCCTCTGATTCCAGTGTAGATCTGGTCAATTCTGCTTCCTTTTGTTACATATGAAGCTTATTGAAATAATGTACAATTTTGTGTTTTACTTAGTTGTTTTCAGTCTTGTTCTCTCTGAATTTTGTGAGCAGCCCTCAATTAGTAGTGCTTCTACATCTCTTTTCATTTTGTTTGTTTTCTTTAATTATTTTCATTGAGTAGTGCACTGGAATACTTTCCTTGTTTTTTTCCATTAAGGTTTTGTCTAAGCCCTATTCTCTTTGTTCCTGGACAGTCCATGTTCACTTACCTTGCTCCAGAGCAGTACTTTCAGACTACTTCACAACAGTGTTGCTCCTTTTTTCCCCTGAATTTTTGCTTTTACTAGCTCTATAAGGCTTATGGTGTGCTGAGAACGTCACCCCCACCGTTACCTATGGAACAGCAAAGTTGCTGTTGCTACTCAACCAATGAGATAATCTAACAACTGTATGTTTTAAATCAAGTCAAGCCTTACTCCTTACTTTTTGGAACTTGGAACTTGACTTTCTCAGTGTCTTTGATCATTCTAAAAAATTCAAGAACCTCAGATACGTCGTGTAACAAAAGACAAAACATTGACACAGAGAGAGGAGGAAAACCTAATTTAAATGGGAAAAACCAAAGGAAGATCCTAAGTGTTAATAGTGTGAAGGCAGGAAATGTATTTTGGGAGAGGAAAGAAGACATAGTGAAGGATCACTTTATTTTGGAGGAGTTTTGTTATTTCCTTTTACTGAAATGTTTCAATCCTCTTCATGTGTGGGAAGCTATTACTATTTTTTTATCCTTTTGCTACTCCAAAAAGGATGGATAAAATAGACCTTTGAATTCAGACTGCAGTCTGTTCCTAGTGGCTTTGTAGAGTGTATATTGAAAGCTGTGAAGAAGCAGGACACTTTGTTCTTACTAACATGGTGTATTTCTAAAGCAACAGAACTGGGAGAAAGGATTGTTTTTGAAATGATGAAAGCAAACAGAGTAAAGCTGAGACTGGGTTTTGAGAGCTGAATTCTGTAAATAAGCATTGCCCAAATAGTGGTGGTGGGTGTGTGTCTGTGTATACAGATACACTTTGGATTATTTGTTATAGTGCTTTGATAGACGACTTGGATTAATATTTACTATACAAAAGTATCTCCTAATGTAACATGGGTTAAAGAACCTGTGTGACTTTCTGCATAAAATTGTAGCTTTTCTTTTTGCCTGGTTTGGTGGTTGAATGTAAGTATTAGACTTGCTTTTCATAATACCTTTTCAGAACCTTAGAGAAAAAGTATTGTACCTGAGGTGCTTTAATATAGGTTAAAAATTACCAGTTTGATTGAAATAGTTCTCACCTACATTTTTTATTCTCATCATAAAGGCATCTGTGATATTAGTTTGTAGATTCTGTGATACATGTTGTGATCTTGTCTGCTCCTGTTGCTTCACAAAAAAATGTGTATTTGAAAAACTAATATTATTTGGGAGCTTTATGTGTAAGAGTAGTGCACTTTTTCTTTCAATAGTGAGCCTCGGTTTACTCTTGCTAATTAAACTGCACATGTAGCCCTTTGTCTAAAGCATCCTCTCCAAATCTTCATTTTGCAACAAAAATTAAAAAGTCAAATAGGCATGCCCTTTAGACATATCAGAGTTGAATAATGGTTCCAGCGTGTGAGGCTGATGTGTCCAACTTTTCTTCTTTGGTAAAAGGAACCTTTGAACTATCAGTCTTGCAAAACTGGACCATAGTTGGGAGAAACAGGAAGCAAACACTTAAGGATTGTCCTAGATCATCATTGCTCCTTCAGTCTGTGGCCTCTTCCTTTTTTTAAGCTGCTTTCTTAATTTCTTTCTTGGAAGCCAAAAGCAGCTTCATGCTGTTCTCTTAAGAGTTGAGTCATTTATCAGCTTCTCCTTTGCCAAATAATCTGTAATGGAATCCACTACATTTTCTTCTGCCTGAGGCTGTTTATTGCATTGTCCACTTGCTTTTGAGTTTGTCTCATTGCTTTTCATTCCTTATTCTGTCTGTTTTCTGCCGTGTCTGCAGCTAATTGTAGCTGTTAGAAACATCATCTTGAGGACTCTGGGTTCAAAGTGCCCTACCTAGGTCTTGGCGCAGTGTCATTCCTGTAAGTAACTTGTATTCACCTGTCGCTCATTCTGCTTGCACACTGCTGGGTGGAATGCAGGCCCAGGCAGCCCTTTTAACAGGGCTCTAGTATACCTGAAAGGTATAACAGAGCCTGAAAGGGCTCTGTTAGTTTTCATTACAAAACCAGTCAGGGTAACTGGAGCTCTGAGGACTGCTCTATGCTCCGTGTGTTTTGGGAAGAGTGGTGGGTTGATGTTGACTATACTTCAGGTTTGTCCCCAGGTGTGCTGGCGTGATCGACCAGGTCTTGTGACTATTGAAAGTGGCACAGTTGAAAAACTGTTGGATGTCTATCACAGCATTGTTTGTGTATTGAAGATTTATTTCCCAAAGGACATTGTGCTTTGTAGTTGCCAGTCTCGTGGGGAAAACTGGAAAATCCTTTTCTTGTTTAAAAAAAAAAAATAACTTCAACCAGAAATATTCCATAGCACTGCCCACTGTCTACTCCTCCCACCCCCTCCCACCCGCCTCCCCCCCAAAAGAAAGGCTAGTAGAGATTCACTGTGCTTTCCCTTAATGTTTGTGGTTAACTTATTAATAAGCGTTTGTGTTATGTCACACTTGACAGCTGGTTTCTGTGCATCCCCTCAGACAGCTGCGGTGTTCTGTCACAGAGCTCTGAGCCTTGTGATTTGCAGGCTTTTCCAGTGCTGCTCCAGTATGAAACTGGGTTTGTGGATGTGTCACAACTGAATTTTAGTTCTGGGGTTGGGTGACCTTTTGAGGCTGATCGTATTGATGATGGCAAGTTGCCTTGGGGTTTTCTTGCACATCTAGTGTTGTCCTGCTGTGTAACAGAGCTCTCCCTTGGTCTCTTTTCTGCCCCATTGGTGCCCAAAGCACTTAGTATGTGTCCTTTACTATCTACAGTGGGCCTGGACCATGTGAGGTCCAGTTATTAATAAAGTTGTGTTCATTCCTGATGTCAACATTGGGCTCAAAAGTCCCTTGAACTGAAAATAGTCACAGACAGGAGAATGTTGAGGGGAGGTACCGTTTAGGCTTATATGGCTCTTACTCTTCTTCAGCTGTTGGAGAAATGAATTGCTGGAGTCTTGGCCTGAATAACTCTTGCATCCAGTAGCAGTGGGAGTGGAAGGCCCTGCACCTTTGGGTGGACTGTCTTAACTCTCTCCTTCTTCCTTATCTTATCTTCACTTTGGAATAGCAAAAGGGAGTAGAGAGGGATGGATGGACAATAGTCTAGGGTTGGGGAGTAGAATGGACTCTCTGAATGTGAATGTACAGACAATCTCTGTATATGTGTCTGGAGGCAATCTTATTTTCTCTTGAATTTACTACTACTGCAAAGACATTGTCTGAAAGAAATTTTGGAGATGAGAAAACTACATTTTATTCTCTCAGTGTTGAAGTTTTTGTCTGATTCTTTACATTCTTATTTGTTGAGGTATGGAAACATTGAGTGGCTTTTCTGTTTTACACGTGTTCTTGTATTTAGCTGTAGGGAAGTTGTTCTTTCTTCCCCCAAGGGAGTTTCCTGTGTATATGGAAAAATACAAAACAGAAGTGAAAAATACCTCAGGCTTCCAAACCTGCTGCTCACATTTCACTTCTCCCACTACCCTTGTCATACAAATGGTCTAGCAGCTCTTCCTCTGCCCCGTAGCAATACTGTCTATTAAAAAAGCTAGACACCATCACTGCAAATAGGATAGGTAACTTGGCACACAAAATTATTACAACCTGTGAACCACTGAGGAAATAAAAAAAAAAATTACTACCCAGTGTTATACTTTTCTGGTGTTTAAATTGCAAGAATGTTTTATTATGCTTTCTTCAGGCTAGTAAATATAACATAACTTGATACCTGTTCCAAGGGAGTTATAGTCATAAATAAATTAAGTATGCAACTCATGGGCTTTTTTTTTGTTTAAAAATCCATCTAAGGCAGGGGCCCTAAAACTGTGTGCAACTCAACAGTTATGTTTCATTTCATAATATATTGTTGCCACTAGAAATTCTGGAGACCCTCTGCTTACAGTCTGACTATGGAGCAAACAGTCGGTTTCTCTGTTTCTTATGCCGGGGTGAGCAGCACGTAGATAACAAGTTCAAAACACTTGTAAGATGAAATGCTGGTATTATATTTGATATGAATGCTGTCTTGACAATATCTAATCTTTCCCATAACCATATAAAACAATTGAGGCAGTTTAAAATTGACATTTTGAACTTTCTTCATTTGTTTAGATGGCATTTTATACATGTTATTGTCATGTAACAGGGTTGGGGTTTTTTGGCCTCTTAAGTTCTTGAAACAGCAGGACCAAAGAACTTGTGTTTCCTGTGCATTTGTGCCTTGTATGGTGAGGAAAGTTTACAGGACAATAGCATGAACTCCTTCATCCCTAGTGGGCCAAGTGTAGCTGTAGTAGAACTAAGGCATGTGCTTGCTGTCTATCCAAATGACATATGCAAAGTGACCAGCTGTGAAACAGTATGTAATTTCCAAGTTCTGCTTGTCTTTTTCGGTTACATCGGTATTTTGGAAATGTTTATCCAGCTTCCAGTTTTCATAAAACTCACAGCAACCTAATTATCTTTAAAAGCTCTTTTCTTCTTTTTAAACTTAGAATTGATTTATGGGTTCCTAAGTTTTTTCAAGGATGGCTAATCAGTTTTGTAGTATAAGCTTCATTTTTTAGTGAATGGGAAAATTAAAGCAGTGAGGGAATATTAGCTGTTACAGCACTAAGCCACTCTGTGGACATATTAATGTGCCATATTTTTCAGAATGGACTAGTGCCTTGGAAGAAAAGATACCATCTCTCTAAAATGCTGAATTTTAACCAGTAACTTCTAATACAGGTCATCTCCTTCAGGATGAGACTTTTTTTGTTCATTTATCTTGGCTACGTGGCCCTCTGCATATGTTTATTTCATAGTTCAGGTTATCCATCTGATTGTTGAACCTTAATGATCTCATTTGTCAATAATTTTTCCCTGGTTGGTGTTTTTTTGTTTGTTTGTTTATTTGTTTTCGTGTTTTTTTTGTTTTGGTTTGGTTTTTTTTGAGAGCTCAGTCTGCCCTATTTGAAGCAGCAGTAGGCAGGAACTCAATGAAAGAAATCTCCCTACTGATCAGCGTGTTCCACACACCGCATGCTTGGTAGTCCTGTGTTGGCAATCATTTTTAAACCAGTAAAGATACACTTCAAATGGTGGTATCTGCTAACTGAAGTGACAAATTTGGTTGTTTAATACTTCACAACAGTTTTGAAAATTTGCTTTCCCTTCTGGCCTGAACGTTCTTGGAAGGATGAGGCAATGTTTTGAAAAGAGGTTGGGTTCAGAGCTCAGCAGTTGGGAGTCTTCGAAGCACTGTTTAGGCAGCTTATCGTGCTGCAAAATCCTTGCAAAAAATTCGTGCCAGCACAGGCGTTATTCTGGGAAACTGGAGTTGTAGCAGTCACAGGTTCAAGATCATGCAGAAGTTATGTGCTGTTGGGTAAAATTTTCTCTTAAAATACTTGTTCCTTGAACACTTAGAGCACCTAAGTCAAGTAAAATTGGTCTCAAAAACATTCTTGTTTTCAGGTTGGCTTCATAGTTTATAGTGTACCTCATTAAGATGCAGGGAGAAGTTTTACCAGTAATTTGCATCTGTGTGGAGTTCAGACTTGACAAACCTGAAAAGCAAGCCTACTTGAATTAAGTATGATTCACACAATTTCCATTTAAAAAAATGGACAATAATAACTGCTTTGCATTTGTGCTCTTCTGATTTTTTTCTTATGAAAAATGCTGCATAAAAGCTGTTAGGGCACAATAGGAGCATGTGTAACTATGTAAGAGAACTGTAATATCATAATACCAGAAGAAAGGATGATAAGGTGTTAGCCTGCTAACATTCCAGCCATGTAATCTAATCTTTTCATATGGTTATTGTAAATGTACTGTGATAAGGAGGAGTAAAAGTTTAATTTTGAAGTGTCCATTTAATTATCTTGTTCAGGGGTCATTGACCCACTTACCATAACAGTTATTGAAAGTATTATCATATTTGATGATAAGCATTGTGGAGATTATATTTCTCTAGCAAACTGTTTCTAAATGTTTAAGTTTTGGAATTGAAAAGAGCAATAATTAAAAGAAGCTGCTAGCTTATATTATTTAAACAGAAATATACTTACCCTATTTTTTTCTTTCTCCTTCAAGTATTTGTTAAATGGGAATCTGAATTTCTGTCTTTCCGATGTTGGAATGCTCTATTAATTATTGCAGGGGCTGTAGCTGCAGTATAAATTAATATCATAGAAACATAGAAAAAACTTAACTGTGAATTAATTCAACAGCAATGACAAAAAATCAACAGCTTTTAAATCTTTCAAAACAGTTGTTTTTATTGAAACACATATTTGTAAACTGCAGATGGAATAGCACCTAATTTAGCTGTCTAGTTATGTGACTTTATTAGTTTAAGAGTAATTTGCTTACATAAAATGCTTCCCAGTTAGAGACCTTCAGCACAACCACAGTGAAAAAGATTAACAGTGAAGAATGGCCTCCATCTGATTTAGTTGTCCTAGAAAGTTGAAAAAGAGCCTTCTAATTCTCCGTCTTTTCTGGGACGTGTTTATTGCTGCTGTTTTTATATTCATGGGATGATGTATTCATAAGCTTAATTACGAAACAATATACTTGAGATTGATTAATTCTAGGATACTGACAGCTCATTTTGCAACCATGCCCAGTTAATGTTGGTGTAACCACATAATTCCTGGGTGATGAAATAAGAAAACATCTCATATCTAGGAAACCCTATAATTTTGTAAAACAGGTTGATGCCAAATAGAGCTTTGTTAAAAAGTATATGTATGCACAGGTTCTGGGTCATCATTTTAACCTACTGAAGAGATTAATTTTATTTGCCAGTTTGGAAATTACTGTTTGCATGGAAACCTTCTTGGGAGCTGATACTCTGTTCTCTGCTTACCTACTGATACAATTTTTGAATTCTTTTACAAGTCTAGAATCAGTGGATGAGATCTAGTTCGTAGAAGTAAGCTTATAAAACTCTGGCAGTTTCCTTTTAGTGAATATAAGGAGCTGCTTCCATATTGCACTTTGAAGGCTCACAGTATAGAAACTGGAGGAAGAAGGAGAATGAAAGGAGAGGTACAGACTGTAATAATACTGTGTTAAAAAAAAAAAAAAAGAAATATATCCTGTAAAAAAAGTTGGCTGAAATAACTGAGTTGCTGGAGGAAGGAGATGATAGGGAATTGTCCTCATTTCTTAAAGGTGTTTTTGAGAAGTGTAAAAATACAGTAAAGACACTTAAAAATGGCTCCTGAAACTTTTGCTTTGGAGGGCTAAGCACTGCATGTACTGGTGTTGAGAATACAGATCTTACAGTTCCTAACTATAAGTTCCTTAAAACAAGACCAGTGAAAGGAATGTTGGCATTTATTTATTTATTTACATTATTTAAAATACAATTAAGTGGGTGTAAACTGAAGCTATGGGTGCACCTGATTTCTAATAATGCTCTGCTACCGAAGTGGGAGGTCACATTCTCATCTGAGTGTGCCTTTTGATTGCACTGTGGTGGTGCTGCCCCTCAGTGGGTTTGTGATTGGAATTTATCTGTAGATAAAGGGAGGGTCTGACAAGTGCTGGATTTTGGTGTGTGAGGGTAGGTCAGTGTTGCCGGGGGAAGCTGGCAGGCAAGACCTGTCTTGGTGGTGACAAATCAGCTCAGTTGCCTGTGAAGCCACAGTCCAACTTGCTTGCCTTGACCTAGCAAAGAGGTGGGAATGGCATTTGAGACAGTGGTGACTTAAACTGTCACGTTAAGACTTGTCTGAGTTGGTCTGCTTAAACCTTAGAGAAGTTAGTTTACTTCGCTGTCATTTTACATTAAGTTCTGACTGTGTTTGGAGTGACAGTTATAAGACTTCTAAGCTAAACTTTGACTAAGGATGTTAGTCTGCTGGTTCTCTTAATTATGCTTAAGGCTTGGTTTTTGCAAGTCATTTTCCTTACAGAATTCTTCTATATATTTTCTTACATTATAGTTATTTTCCAATGAGACTTACAGCTGCTCTTTCTGTGTAATCTGTTTTGGCTTCTATTAAAGCTGAATTTGCTGAGATGACCAAACAGCTTTCTGCAACCAAGATGACTGTTTCCCTGTCTCCTGCTTCCCAGTGTATTAGTGGTGTGACAGATTGATGGGCTGAGTTAGCTCCCTCTGAAGGTCTGAGCTCTGCAGGTGATGCAGGGGAAGCTGGTTGAGGAGCTTGCAGCAGGGACAGTAAGCCCCTTAGAGACAGATTAGTCTGTTCTCCTTGTTTTTCTGCTCAGAGAAAGCAGATACTGTATTAATGAACCTCCTTTGTTTATGAATGTACAGAGTAAGAGAAAGCACGTGGAAAAGTGATTATCCTATTACTTTAATAGAGCAGTGGTTAGAAATCTTGAAGCTGACCAAAGACCATCCCTGCCAAGAACCTGTTATCTCTTTAAGAGTTGTTCCAAAGAAATACGTATTTACCTGTACGGTAAAGTGAGGTTAGTCTGAGATGTTGGGAATCTTCCACCTTTGCAAGTTCGGTGTGGTTCTTCACCACTTCCTTGCAAAATCATTCACAATTTCTCCTTCTGTTATGTATTTTTGGTATTACAGTGAATGATGGCAATTCAAAGAAAACCATGAGCCTTAAGTTTTTGTGCTTTTTTTTTTAAATTGCCTTCTGCACAGAAGATGAATACTTACCTTCCAGTTAATTCAATATACAGAGGGGAAACTGCTCTTTGAACAGTGCAGACATTTAGTTATTGAAATGAAGGTTGAGCAAATCCTAAGATACTATAGTATAGTGCAGGACTCCTGTATCGGTAAGAAAGTGGTCAAAAAAGTCTCTTCTTTTATCTAATTTGTGACTTTTTTTCAAGTAATTGGGCAACAGGGATGATACTTGATACATTTAATAAAGTTGTTTCCTCATGCATCTAAAAAAAATATTTCTCCAAACTAAATCTTATTTGAAATTATGGGCAGATAGTAACTGTAAACAGCACTGCTTTAGTACTCAATATCTCTGTTCTTACCATGTTTAGAAATGTAATGTCTTAAAAGGCAGCTGCCTGTTTTTTAAGGGCTCGCTGATATTGAAATTATGGTTTAGTAGGGGATATGGAATTGCTTTCTTAGGAAATAAAAGTCACGTTTGCTTGTGAAATATGTATTCAGAGGTGATGTGCAAGATGAGATCCGGGGGAAAATTTGCTGTATTAGATGGACAAGAATCCCAGTAATCCTAAACTGAGCAAAGTAGTTGTCGGTGAAAGCTGTGACTGTGAGATGTTGTGAGTGCAAGCGTGCCGTGCTTGAGGCGGGTTTTACTTATCACCATTATTTTAGTGGTCAGTTTTGTGAACTGTGTGCAGGTGCTTTCCTTTTTCTGATTATCCACTCCTGGTTTTTTTTTGTTTTTGTTTGAGGGGATGAAGGTAAAAGTAGCGAGTGCATTCCCTATGTAGTTGCAATAGCTGAGCCAAATTATACTGTGTTTTAGGGACTGAGATTCTGTTGGTATGCTGACTTTTCTAGCTGAGAACTCTTTCAAGTTGCTAAGGCAAGTGTGTGCAAATCTGCAGTTTCCACTGAACATTGGAGCCATTGTTATTGGGCAGTTAATAAAAAAGAAATAATAGCATGTGAATATGAAGGAATATTAATAAATTGAGTAATTTTTTTGTTTTTTCGTTTCTCACATTCTACACCACTCCAACACTTTAATGATTATCCTTTGAATTGATAGTATCTAAGTTCTTTAGTATGCTTGAGACCTTTGGACTATTAGCTTCTTGCTGCAGGTGCCTAAAGCTGAAAGCAAAGGCAGGGAAAACACACCTCCAGATATATGTTTAGGCACTTCCTTATTAAATAAAGTGTTGTTACTGATTTTCTTGCCTCGGTGTGGCAGAGCTGTGTGAATTCTGTGTGGATTAAAATTATGTCCTGTTTGGACCAGACCTTTGACTTTTATACAGGCACAGCGATGACTGCATGAAATTTTTTTCCAAATGTAGGTAGACTGCTATAAAGAAGTGAATTTTTTATACTTTCTGTAAGTTTTTTGGAAGTGAGACTGTTTACTGATATGGAGCAAGCTGTATTTAAATTTCAGTTGGTTCTCTGATTTTATGGGGATTGGAAAAGAGAGAGGACAATAATGAAAACAACGTGGGAGGATGAAAGCGGATCAGAAAAGGGAGAGGGAGTTTCTAATTGAGCCAGTGACTTGCAATGAGAGGGCGTGACTAAATGAAGCAGAGCTTTTTCTGTTGTATTTTTGTCAGTATTTTTTGATATAGTGCCAAAATTGTATACAGTGCTGTAGAGCAGAAGACTTGTTTCAAGCACATAATATGTTCCCTGTGTTGGAGGACTTAAATTCTTTAGGTGTATTCGGGAGCAGTAAAGGATAATGCAGTACAAAGATATGATAGTGCATGGTTGCTGGCATTCACCCTGGAGCAGGTGGGTCTTTTTTGGTGTTTCTTTTTGTTGAAGAGGGGAAATGTTTTGTGTATTGATCAGAAACTTTCTGGTTTTGTGATTTCAGGGGCTGCTGTGCCCCCTACTTCCAAAGAGTCACGGTGCAGTTGGACCACCCATCATTTGCTCTTTACAGAGGAGAAAGGAACTTTAGGAGTAGGAGAAGTGCTAGCATTGTTCATGTCCCTTAGACATTCTTGTTTGGTGAGGTTTTAATTAATTTTATCTCCTTTTGTAGGATGGATAAGAAAGAGGGTACATTGAGTCAGTCTATTTCAAAGCAGATTGGTCGAGGTTGGTTTCTTAGTATGTGAATATGAAAACTGTATTTATTTTTAAAAATGCTTTTAGTTCAACTCCTGATCTTCAGGATGAAGTCTTTATGGTAATTTTATTACGATAAGCACCCTAATGAGAATCAGGGCCTAAGTGCTGCTGGCAGGTAAAAGTGAAAGTGATTTGGTGGCTGCACGTGACTCTGTTAGTGTGTGTGTTCATCCTGAGGGATGAACCAGCCTGTGGGTGATGGGTGAGCTGGAAACTGCCAGTCTGTTTGGTGACTTCATCAGCATCGGAAGGATCGCGCTTATGAACACAGTTGTGTCTGCAGGGAACAACAGGGGAGACAGGTGTCATTTCTTCAGCAGCTTCTGTGCCTCAGGTGTGTGATACTGTAGAAAGAACAAGACCATAGAATGTTTAGCATATGAGTAGTCTAGGGATTTAAAAACTGCTTACTCTATGATGCTACACAGATAAAGCCACAGTAATTAGGGACAGAGGGTAGACTGGGTCGTTATGTATGGCATTAAGTTACAACAACCTACAAAAATCAGTGGAGGGCAAAAAACCCCAAAATCTTGTGGGACATGGAAGGAGGGGTAGCCTGAGAAAAGTAAGTGTGCTCAGAACTTTGTGAAGAATGAAGATTGTGTGGAATTGTAGGCTGTGGAGTATAAAGTGGCTGAGAGAAGAACTACTTCATCACTTGTCCTTTCTTTTGAAAATATAAGCTTGTTTATTGTAGTTCTTTTGGTTTGTGTTTCCAGTGTGGTGTTTGTTTAGCACTGAAGGAAACTTTACTGGCAGGAAAACTGCTTCTGTTTCCCATAACGATCAGACTTGTCGATATTGAACCCATTTTTGTTTTGGAGAAGATAAAATTTTCCTTCTGAAGGCTTTGTTTTAGTCATTTGTATGGTTCATTTATTTAAAATCTTCATCCCTGGAAAAGATAAATGTGAAATGTTCTGTTTGAGGATAAGTAATCGCTTGTGTTTACTTCCACGTTGACTGAATTCATATATGCAATTGTA
The DNA here is from genome assembly GCA_038380795.1 of Pyrocephalus nanus. NCBI lineage: Eukaryota > Metazoa > Chordata > Aves > Passeriformes > Tyrannidae > Pyrocephalus > Pyrocephalus nanus. The sequence goes on along the minus strand of CM076264.1, from coordinate 55,223,703 downwards.
TGTCTTTTGCATTAATCTCCTAGAAATTGTGTTCTTTAGGTGCTTTGATTTGTTTATTTTTTTTAATCATGTGTTAAATCTGTAGGACATCACTTTAAGCTGTGCATTTTTGCCATTGACAGTTCATAGCAGTGCACTGTTTTCAGCTTCATTTAAAAAATAAAGGATATCGCTGCGGAATAAGGTACACTTACAGAAATCAAATGCATCAGTTATCCCCAACAGCAAACATATTAAAAGTGATGTAAATCAAAATCACTGTGTGAAATTTTGTGGTGGTCTTATATGCCAACTCATGCTGAATCATAAATGGTCAGTTTTTTGAATACATAGGAATTCTTTTTGGGTCTGTGAAACCTCCACATGGGATAATGTTTCCTACTGACAGATGATCTTCTCCCTTGGGAGTTTTGCTCTAAAATGTTTGTAATAGACTATGGTTGTAGGTGAACGCACAGAAATATTTTCAGTATATGCATCTTGTCTTTGACAAAATCTGTGCACCAGAAAATATACCTTCATTAACAGAAAATCCTATGTTTTAAAATGTACATCTGCTGCTTTCTTTTTGCTGGTGTAACATGTTATCCTAAATGTAGAAATCTGCAAAACTAAAACAAGTCTGATGCGGGGTAGCTGAGTCTTAATGTAGGTTGCAGTGTGCTGTTTAATCTGAATGAAGCATTTCTAACAAATGGCAAATTAAGGGATTGCTTCTGAGAACAATTCAGTGTGTCTTGTACATGGGCACTGTTGCATATCTTGGCTTGGATAATTTTAAGCATATTTAATGTCCATGAGTATGAGCTTTCCTCAGTGCTTCTTCAGTTCTTCACTAATTTGTCTGGGGTAAGCAAACTGAAGCTGGAAATGGACAGAGGATAGAGAATTAAAAGAAAAAGAGAAAATAGAGTCCCAGAGTGCTACTCGAATCCGTCTCTTTCAGCTTGTCTCAGATGATGTCTCTGTTAGCAACTGAAAAGGAATACTTTTATATCAATCCTCAAACTTTAAATGAAAACCTTGGTATTTCATTTTCCTGGATCTTCGATAACTTCAGTAGCCCAAGTAAACCTTGAGATCTCATGCTGGTGACTTGTAGCTTAGTAGGTTTCTGGTAACTGATCACAAAGCAACTCAAAATTAATTCTTTGAAAAGTATTTTTGTTTCTTATGGTAGAAAGTAATAGGCCCGGTTACAATGAGGGTTGGAACTTAACTAGAGCCTCTCACCAAACTTCATTGTCACTTTGTATCGCTGGAGAGCAGAGGTCAGATTTTCTTAGGTTCTTTCTTTGTGAATTGCATAGTGTATTCTGAAATGTCTCTAGGGACTATGTAAAAGTCTGAAATTCTTTTCATTAAACTCCTGTTTGAAGCATTGTTTCCCTCTGATCTCCTCTGGGGAAGTAAAAATTTCCCTTAGTCACTCTATTCTGTATTTAATTTAGTATTCCTAAATGTCTCAAGCCCCTGGCAAGCCTGTGCACAACACTCTGTATTTGACTCAAAACCTGTTTATTCAACAGCTTTATTTAAGGCAAGTGGGACTTAGTACTCCATGAGTCTCTGGATCTTATACTGCCCTGGTTTAGTGATTGCCATATCTTATTTGTGACAGTGTTGAGACATTTGTGCTACAGGAGATGGAACTGAAACGTTTGAACTGAGCAGTAACTTCCTTCCAGGGAAGTTTCCTTGTGACACTTGTCTGGAGATTGTTTCCAAAATCCGTACTGAGGTATTACAGTCATCTCTTGTAGCTTATTAAAGAGTTCTTCTAATATGTTCTGCAGCAAATACTGACAGGCTATGATATAACAGGACTGATATATCATTTGCTGTTTGGGAATAATGTTAGGCCTTTGCTAGATAGTAAAAAGCACCAGCAAGTGTGTATGTCTAGTTGGAAATGGTCTGGCAGTCAGACGTTTGGGGGTGAAACTTTTCCAATGAACAGGAAACTTGTTGCCTGTGCAGAAAGCATCCTTTTTTTTTTTTCTCATTTTGCTAGATCTGGCTGGGATGGAGTTAATTTTCTTCATAGCAGCTGTTATGATGCTGTGTTCTTTGTGACCAGAACAGTGTTGATAATACACTGATATTTTAGCTCTTGCTGAACGTGTTTGCACAGCGTCAAGGCCTTCTCTGTTTCTCGCTCTGCCTGGTGTCCTTCCCCCCACAGTGATTGAGGGGTGTACAAGATACTGGGACACAACCAGGCAGATGACCCATAATAACCAAGAGATACTCCTTGCCTTATAATGTCATGCTCAGCAATAAACTGGGGAGGAGGGAGGTTTAACAGAGGTTACCCAGCTTTTGTTTAGGAACTGGCTGGATATCGATCTGTTCGTGGGAGGTGGTGAGTGTTTGACTCATTGTTTCTCTCTTCTTCCACTTCTTTGTTTGTTAAACGATTTTATTATCTCAGCCTACAAGTTTTCTTGCTCTTTACTCATGCTTTTCTCTTCAATCGTGTGGAAGCAGGGGGAAATAAGCATCTGAGTGGTGTTTAGTTGCCTACTGGGCAGTTAAGCACCGCCTGATCACTTTTGTAAGTCAAATAGAAAATAGATCTCAATACATGGATATCTGCTATAACTGTAAAATAGAATCATAGCATAGTGTGTTTTGAATGGAAGCTTCTAAGGTCATCTAATCCAAATCTCCTGCAGTGAGCAAGGACATCTTCAGTTACATGAGGTTGCTCAGAGCCCTGTCAAACTGGACCTTGAACGTTTCCAGGGATGGGGCATTTACCAGCTCTCCGAGCAGCCTGTTTTTGTATAATATATTTTTGCATTCTTTAGGGTAAGGCAAGTATTTGCTTTTATTTTCAATGTTAAGATACTAGGAAAACTTCTGTCACGAAAAAGTCGACACAGAAAACAGTAATTGTAGTGTATTTTTACCAGTCTTTGTATATTCCGATGTTAAAGCTGAATGTTTTGTCCTGCCACAGGCTTTTCTGGTACCCCATTGCCCACAGTGTTCTCAGGTCCATTTTTTTCACTTAGCAACTCTTATGTCTTCCCATTCTTAATCCACACTGTTTCTGCTACTCCCCCCATGTTGGCCTCTCCAATACACTCACTGTCAGTTCTGCTGTTGTTCCTGCTGTAGTCAAATTTGACAACTCCCTTTTGCCTTTTGCTTCTCTGGAGAGCATTATTTACAAAAAGATCCATGCTATTCCTACTGGATGCCAAAATGTGTCAGTCTGCAAGCCAAGTGAAGATAGAATTTCTAATTGCTGAAGTTTGTCTCTATTTGAATGTTATGGAAATATTTTTTCAAGGCTTCTGTGCTCAGTAAGTAAAGGTAAATGGACTTTCTCAGGGACTGTAAAAAGGATGTTGTTGGCTGAAGACCAATACCGGAAAAATTTAAAGTTCATATTCCAGGCAGGAGGATGCTAGAGCTTTTCAGTGACCACAGATCTGCAGTCAGGGTTGAGGATGGGATAGCATGTGATTTCTATAGAGATTTTTTTTTTCATAATTTTTTTTCTTGCAGATGACAAAACTGTTGTGCTTACTTTTCATTTATTAATTTTTCCATTCAGAATTGACTTGACACATAGAACTGTTGAACAAAATTCAGCCAAAACAGTTATCTCCAGAAAATAAGTAGATACTTGTAGTAGAGGCATATAACTGCTGATAGATTTCTTTGTGCTCCTTTGTGTAGATGATGGAAACAGTGAAAATTCATTCCCCTGCAGCCATAGAACATTATAGTATAATACATGTTGTATCTGAGCTAGGAATTCCAAGGATTTGACATTCTGGTATTGTCCATAAACATTTGAAATTTACGTTTTGCCATGTGTTTACTTAACCTGAAAATATTAAAAGTTTGAGTAAAACTAGCTACTGTACTTAGAAGATTAATGTTAGTGCACTTGTTCATTTCCATAGTTACTTGAAAGGGCAAAAGAGGTAAAAAGAAAAAGAATATGTTCACTTCCATTTTGTGAATGGGGAAAAGAGGTTTAAATGTCGAACTGGGATTTGCTAAATGAAAAGTATGGACTTGAAAAGAGGAATAATTTGGGATGTGATGTGGGAGAAAAACTATGCCTACAGTGTAAAAATGTGGGAGTGAAATGAATTGATGCAAAGCATAAGAAGCCAAAATACATGAAATAATAGAAGACTAACTAGTGGTTGGAGAAAATATGGGTCTGGGAAAAGAATTACTAGGACAAGTGTAACTTGCTCCAACAGCAAATGTTTATGGTGTGACTGATGCTCTCACTCATATTTGCAGTGCAGGGTCTTAGGGAATACTAATAGAATACAGGTTGAACTGATGTGAATGAAACAGCAAGTTGACTGTATGTCCAGAATCCCCATAGAGGACACCTGAAATAGCAGTTGTCTTGGATAGTAAAAACAAACAAACAAACAAACAAACACACCCCCCCCAAAAAAAACAAAAACAAAAAAAAAAAAAAAAAAAAAAAAAACAAAAAAAAAAAAAAAACCCACCAGGAAAGAAACTTGATGAGCATTCAGGTATAATGATACATAACTTGTAATTAGGATTTCAAATTATATTTATCTTGTCTAATAACCACTGTAGGAATAGACCTATGATATATTTTTAGTTTACTCCCGTGCACATTTTTGTTATCTGTCAATCTTTTGAGGATGTAAAGAAAGGAGAAATAGAAATACTCAGCATAGAAAGAAATTCCATAACAGTAAAAGCCACTGAAAACCTACGCAAGAAAAGTGTTGCAATCTGTGTCATCTCTGACAGGTAACCTTGGAATGACTGAACTGGCTCTTTTTTCAACATGCCAGTCAAATATGAAAGTTTGAAATAGCAACACTCACAGCTTGTGCAATGCCTGTTATTTAGTACAAAGCCAAACATGTAATGTGTTTCTTACACTTTCATATGTCTTAACACCAGACAAATTAAAAAGCCTCTTAGTCTTTTCTTCTGTATAGTAGTTGAGAATAGTTTCTGTCCTTCAGGTTGTGTACACATCTCTGCATCAGTTCATGAACATATGGAAAGAGTGAACCAGATGAACCATTAAATGAAATGCATGTGATACTTTTTTTTTTTCTAATTTTTGTGTCTAGTTTGTATATCTGAGTTTTGTGGTGTGACTGAAAATCTGACATCCTGGATGCAGTTCCTGCTTTGGTTCATAGGAGTATACATACTATACTGTGCCTGCTAGTCATCAGTAATGGATGAATAAGGAAAGAGTATGAAAGACAGGGTAAATATAGGCTGGTTTGGGTTTTTTTCCTTGTGATATATTTTTGCTGCTGGTAGAACATGGTTTAGGTTTTCCTGAGAACAAGGTTGTAAAATAGGTCATTATAGTTAATGGAGTTCTGTAGCAGACTTCTGTTCAATACACTTCTGCTTTCAACCTCCATGATACACTCTAGCAATATGTTTCACAACTTAGTTTTAACAATACTTGTAGAGCAAGGACAAAAAAATAAAATCTGAAATTAAATTTTCAGATATTAGAAATATTTTCCATTTCCTGTGTTTGTGAGACAGAGAGAATAACCATCTCCTTTTCACATTTTGTGTACTTTTTGTTAGGCTGTTATGTCACTGTGTCAGTTGGACACTTTTCTCTCATGCTCTGACTCTCACTGAAGGGTGGGGTTTTAGCCAATTGCATATGAAAACTATTGATTATCCATACTGACTTTTGTGGTATCTTTTTTATCTTGAGATAACTTTTTTCCACTGCTTAAAGTTTTTTGAATTGTGGGGGTGTGGCAGAATAATGCCATGACATGGTGATTGACATTTCCTATTCTGTTCATAATAATTTTTAAATTCTAACTTTTTTGACTGTTGATGTTTAACTAGGGAGGTGAATATTTATGGGATCTCTGAAATTATTTTGAGATGGTAGAGGAAAGTGCCGTTCATTGACACCAGAGCTGGGGTACATAAACATCAGTTATCTGTCGTGATAACATTATTGAGGAAAAATAGCTGAATTTAATTTAGAAACATTAAAAATGGGAGTTTAAGTAAATATCAAGATGCAGTGTCCTCGTATTCTACCTCTCCCTCTAATGTATGTTGAAAGAACAGTGAAAGATCTACCCAATTTACTTTACATCATCTCTTTGGAAGGTTCATGTTGCTAAGGGTAGCATTTATATGTGTTCACAAGTTGATTGCAGTGACGTTATTAACTTTATTTTGGATGGAGGAGGCTAGGGAAAGCTGGTGTGTGATTTAGAAGGGTACTGCACTGAGCGTCAGAGCAGAGTTTTCCCTGTGCATCTCCAGAGCTTTAGCTCTGTCTGTGAAGAATGGGGATTTTGGTGCTTCTCTCCTGTGCTGTATATTCAGAATTTGACTAAGGCGGAGATTAAGTTTATTTCTCTAAGTAAGTGCAACTGTGTTGTGTAGATGCTTTGTTAATAAAACTCTTTTAACAATAAGAACATGTGCAAGGGGAATGTATCTCCTGCGCTCAAGAGTTCTACAAAGGTACGTGTTGCCTTAGGGCCATCTAAGATTTTTGTCTTTGAGGGGTTTTTTGGTATTCTGATGTACTGGGGTCCACATCTTGGGTTGGATCCGTTGGCCACAGTACAAGGAAGTGTGTGCATTGTGCCTTCTTTGCTCCAAAATAAGTAACTCTTAATGTTTCCTCGTGGTGAATCGAGGTGCACAGAGGGATTGAAACAAAGACTGTAGTTCTGCTCAAAAGCGGGGAACTAATCCATAGGGATGTTGTTTGTCTGTAGAGTATTGCTTAAAGGTAATCTGTTGTCTAGTCGGTGAGTCACAGACAGTGGAACCTCTGCCAGACAGAATGATCCTGGGTCTTCAGGGGAGAGCTGCAACTACACAGATGGTACTGGGGAGGTGGGATACACACACCTACTCACACTGTTATCCAGGGAAAATCTGAGGCACAGGGTGTGCTCAGAAGATGAAGCTAGGCATATCCTGAAAAGATAAGTGTTAGAAGCAGCATGTAACAACTTTGGATGTAACTTCCTCGCTGCCAAACTGCAAAGCTGTTTGGGGTTTCTAGTTACCTTTCTGCATTACAAATACAACAGTGCAGTGATACATACCACAGAGAAAAATATAAATGAAGTTTGCATCCAGTACACCTCAGAATTTAAAATACATAAAAACAAAATCTTGCAGCAAGAGTTTTGGTGTCATTGTTTCCTTTAAAGTTAAAATAAAGTCAGAAGTGAACAGTATACTGACAACAAGAAAGTAAAACATGAAAGGAACTTCTGTCTGGTTGGAAAAATAAATTTTTATGTCATTGTTTAAGCTGAAAAATAATAATTTGGTTGTTTATGCAATTCCTCTGTGTAGAGTGGACTGCCAGTACTTTAGAAGACTAATTTCTCAAGTCTTGAAAAATAAATTTAAAATTTTCTGAATGTTACCACTGTCTTTTCAGGAGAGTGCTATTTTGCTCAGCTATAGAAATGGTAATAGTTATGTAATTATACATTTGTATATTTCTAGAATTACTGAAATTTAATTGGAATGTATGAAATCATTCCACCACCAGTTGCTGTAGAGTCCAGGACAAATCCACTGCATGGACTGGGGAATTTCTGTTCACATTACTTAATGATCAAGTTCTTGTTCTCCTGCAGAGCCTCCAACACTGTTGTAGGGAAGTAGTAGGAGACAGTTCTTTTCCCTATCCAGGGAGCATAAAGGGAAAGATATACCTGCTTAAAAAACAGTTTGGCAAATCACAGAGATATTTGTGAACACTGGCACCAAAAGCACAGCCTTTTAGGTGTCAGTTTATTTTTAAATAGAAAGGTGTTAAAATAAGCCTGCCTTTTTGTTTTATTTTGTTTTTGCTTTGTGGGATTTTGTATTCTCTTCTTCCTGTCTTGGTCATCATTTTAGCTTGTGGTTATACTTCCTTACCAGGTTGAGCAGATGTATGTTGCTGGGTACAGTCTTCCTTTTTTGAGATCCTTCACCTAACCATTTTGTCTTAATCTGAGGATGTTTTTGATAATAAAAATGTTTCTCCCATGTGTATATTTGGTGTCTTATGTAAATAAAGACTTTCGTGTAAAGGCTTAACTTGTTATTTCTCTCTTAAGAACAGTGTTAAAGCACTGAAGGAAGTACAGCTGTCTCAAAACACTTTATGGCTAAAAACCGTTGAGTGTATAGCAGGCTATTTATGGATCAAGCTTAGCTGCATTCCATAGGAATGGATTCCACAGGAAATAGATTTTTCCTATAATTCTGTACTGGTGTTTATGAAATACATTGTCATCCTTTTTGTAAGAAGTCATGAAGGAAAAACAGATTTTTGTGAAATTGTCCTGACAGGAAGCATTCAGTGTGATTTGTCAGCTCAGAGATATGTCTGTTAGTTTCTGTATGTTGATAATAGCTGCTTGTTGTTGGCACTTCTGGTCAATTCTGTGGCAAAGATCTCCTGGTTTTTTACATTCCTTTGGTATATGAACTTTTCAAAAGCAATTCTGAGAGAAACTGTGAATTAACAAAGAAAATTATGTACTGTTCCAAATAAAACCCTCTGCTGTTGTAGGAAAAGCTGTTGTGAGGAGGTGGTTGTTATTTTGATAGTGATCTATCTAGGAAATTACAAAGAAAACACAACAAATTCCAGTACAATTTCAAAAATTGTAAAATTGGGATTGTATCTCACTGTAAAATTATTACTAAATCTTTTTTGTTTACAGTAGTAATTTCTTCTTTTTTCAGGAAATTTGGAGAGCGACCTCAACCGAAACGGCTCACCAGGTAAGCGTTAAAGAAACTCTGTATTTAACAATTTGCTGAAGTTATCCTTTTCATTCTCAGAAGAATTTGTAAGTTAAAAATTTGTGGCTTACTAATCCTAGAATTGTAAATATCAAAGCTTTTCTGTTATATATGCAATCATTAACTTGAAATACAATTTCAAACAGAGTGGCTTGTTTTTAATATGAAATTCAGAAGACATTTTTAGAAATGGTGTCGGCTATACATCAGTTATTGTAGATTATTCAGTAAGATGTGAATCTGCTTACTTTTAAATCACCAGGAATGAGCTGATTTTGTTTCTTGGTTAAAAGTGCCTTCTGAAGTCGTGTAAAGTAACACTTTTTGCTTCCAAAATTGAGCACAGTGCTGTCAAGGAGTGATCTTGACCAATTTTTGGTGAAACCCAAACAGTCAGAGTATCAAATAGTACTATCCTGTCAGTCCATTCTGAAAACTGATTGGAATGACTGGAGCACAGTGCCTGATTTGCTACTGGTCTGCCTTGGAAGTATTTACACCAGAAGCTGTTAAGTAGTCACCTTTTTTTTCAAACTTCTGTAACACAGTATATGCAAATATTTATTATTCCATGCCACAAACTGAGGCCATTATAAATAGCTGCAGGCTTTAAAATCCATGGTTTGCTTGAAAGCAAAAAAGATTTGCCATTTATTTTGTAGTTTTTTGTAGTAATAGAGGAAGCCTCTTGTCACTCTGACTTAACCTCTGTTTTGAATGAAATGATGCCTCATGTTAGCACTTGGGGCAGGGAGCATTTACATTTTGTTTTACGAATATCTGTCTCATTGCATTTCTGGATAAGTTTCAGGTTAGCTTGTGTCATCATTAAACTTCATTTTAATGAAAAATTGATCTGTACTGACTTAAAGTTTGAAGGAACATGGCTGTTTCCTGTTGGCCTGCCAGTCTTCAGGGATATTTGGAGATACTATGTTTTAAGGAATGAGCTGCTTTCCATCTTTAGTAGTAACACTTGTTAATATCACCCTGAAGTTGCTCATAGGTTTTATCTTCTGTGATTTAAAAAAGGCAACAAAAATAATGACTATTGAGTGAAAGGTCTTTTAACTTTTTACCATGGTTTTTTACTGTAAATTCCATGTGCAAGATTTTAGGTACTAGGTGTGCTAAGTACTCTTTCCTGTGAGTGCAGGGTAGGCATCTGGGAAGTACTCATCATCCTTCAAAGCAGCAGCTTGTAGAGCCTTTCCGTGCTGATAGAGGCTGGAAACACGTAACCTAACTTTTTTCCTGATGAAGTGAAACAAACTGTCCCACAAATTTTTAAGACTGATTTATGTAATGCTGTAAAACGTTTCTCTAAACCCTTAAAAGCATTTAGTTCAATTATTGGAAAATTACTGTGGGTTTTTCTGTGTAAAGACAGTCTGGTTTGGCTAATAATCTATTCACTGTCGTGCAAGCTCCAGCAGAGTAGCACTTTGTTCATACTGCGCTAGTTGGTTTTAGATGTGAGCTATAAAAGTACTACCTTCATGAAGAGTTTTAAGATTTAATAATGAAAAATAATGTGTAAGAATTGTAATGATTATGTGTTCTCTTTATCAGTGTGAGGGGTTGGAGGGGAACACCCCTAGTTTTCTCAGGAGCTTGGATTGTTCAAGTCCACTGTAGCAACAGACTAGTAGAAAAGACAAAATTTCATCCTCATAAAATGCTAAATAAAGGTTAGATAGCACCTAGTGGTTTTCTGCATGGGTTGCTGGGTTTGAGTGTTGTTTTTTGGTTTTTTTTGTTTTGTTTTGTTTTTTTTTTTTTTTTTTTGTTTTTGTTTTTTTGGTTTTTTTTGTAGTAATCAAGTCAAAAGCTCTGAGTATGACAGATGTTCTTAATTTAGTATGACAGTACTCTTGATAGGGTATTTCAAATTGTCAGATTAGAAGTTTTTGAACAAATGCAGCTAATATATATCATAATGAAGTGTGTAATAATAATTTCACAGTGAATTATGTTTTGTGTTTTAAAATATATTCTTAAACAATAGTTGTAAATAGGTAAGTCTGTGTGCTTTGAGACAGTTCTTCCAGCTGTGCTTTTGTGGATAAACATCAGTTTTAGCAATGTCAAATATGAGTAGATCAAGTTAGTGTTCAAATTTAAAACAGTAATTGAAGTCTTTTGTCTGCTCTTACATCCTGCTGTTTAGACAGAAAATCTGCACACTAACCACTAGACGTTAATCATGTCTCATGCAGCCATGACAAACACAAGATTTGCAAAACAACCTTAGCAAAGCTGGATTGTTTTTGTCCCACCCGACCCCCGCTCAATGTACTTGCTTTGCTCTATGAAACTGTGTGAGGAGATTTCTTTTGGAAAAGGTCTTGTCAATAAAATATTGCCTTTTATCTTCCATCATTTTTTTCCACTAGAAATATTTGCTTTTCTAGATCTGTCCAAAGGGAATTCAACAGTTGGTGCCACTCACAAAAAAAACCCCAAAACAAACAAAAAAATTCAACCAACCAAGCGAAAAATTCCCTATGTTTAGGGTTTAATCTCTTCATATAACTTCCTGATAAATTCATAATTTGTTTCTCTAGTTGATGACTTTGAGTGCGTTGGTGGGCATTCAACCCGCAGAAACTCCTTCAGGAGCTTAAAAGTGTTCCTGCCAGCACTCCGGCACAGCTAATCCCTAGGGTGTTGAATTTGGCATGCTGCTTAATGAACAGTTAGAATATTATGCAGAAGAATGATAGGGTGTATTGTTCTCTCAGTTCTCTTGAGGAACTGCTGTTGGTGTGTTTGGGGTAATTATAGCATTTATATGATGTCTGTCTTTACAGGGATGATGAACAATAGAAAAGTTTTAAAAATTCATTTTTTTTAACCTCGTATGCAGGAAGTAGAGGTTTTCTCTAGAAAACAAGATGAAACAATAAGCTGAAGAATTTAACTTTTCCTTAGTATCTTCACAACTAAAAAAAAAGCTTGTATATAAACATTGCACTAATTTAGGTAAAAGACTTAATTTGTCAATATCATGAGATATTAAATTGTTCATGAAGAAAATATTGAATTAATAAAGTATGTTCTAATCGAATATTTGTGGCATCATACTTTATGTAGTAGGACTCTGAACATGGTGTAGTGATTGGCATTGGTATGATTTGACATAAGCATCTTTTGTTTCTGGAAAACATAGTAATTGAAAATTATCATGGACCCCTGTTGCTAGTTTCATGCAAGATAGTTGCTTCTTTTTCCTGTGTAATTGTCTTAAACAGTAAGCAAATACATCTTGACTCTGTTAATGATTGCCTTCTTGTTTTTTCAGGTGTTTGGGTTTGGGGTTTTTCTCCTAAAACTGTCTTTCAGTGCTTCTAATTATAAACAAAACCAGAAGAACTTTCAAGGCTTATATTGTCTTTTAATTTTTAGGGAAGCAATGCGAAACTACCTGAAGGAGCGAGGTGACCAAACAGTGCTAATACTCCATGCAAAAGTTGCGCAGAAATCATATGGAAATGAAAAAAGGTAAGTCTTTATGCTTTCCTGAATTGCCTCTACAGCTGCCAGCCAGGGAAACTATGGCGTGAAGTCTGGTGCATGATTTGCAGAATTCCTCAGAATGCAGTGTGGTCTGAAGAAACACAAAACAAAACACTTTCTCATAAATCATTTAATTATATAACAAGTGCTGCAAACCTGTGGCATTCAATTCGGTGATGCCGGTTTCTACCAACAGGTTCCCTATATGAGGATGAAGCTTTTCTTCCATTGAAGTAAAATGGCTTTAATTTTAAACTTTGCATTTTAAGTCTGGAGTAAATGAGGTGATCCACAGTGACTATTTGTAGAGGAGTGTTTTCCTGAAAAATTTCGGAGGTGCTTTTTGTGCAGTCTTCTCTTGTAGTCTGTGTGATATTTTTATTGCATGAGTAGTACAAATAGCATGGTCCTTCATATGCAAGTTTATAGTCCTCTTTTGATGAAATAGAATGTTATTTAATTGTGAGTGATACTTTTCTACATTTTACATTTCACTGAAATAGTGCAGTATTTGGTTATTTTTCAGATACTTTGTATTTTTTGTTCACCACACAAAAGACCACATATTCAACACATTAATGGTTTTGAAGTTTTAACCTTTCTTTTGCTACTGTTGTGTAAGTCCTGTTACATCATTATGTTTTTACAGCTTTCTGACATTAGAGGTTTAAGGTATTTATATGTGACAGTGTTAGAAAAACAGGAATGTTAGAATTAAATCTGCAAATTTCTCAGTGTATTGCTACTTATCTAAGTCACACTTTCTGAATCACAGAAACACAGGCTGTATTTTCAACTGTTCTTCAGTATTCTGTACCTGAGTATTTGTCATTCAATATGTGCTGCCTTTTCTGTTAGCCAGTGTCTCAAGTCCTTTCTTTCAAGCAGTGTCCAGCTCCATGGAATTGTTTGCTCAAAGTGCTTTTTGGATTTGTGAAATGCTTGATGTGACTCAAATAGGAAGTCAGTAAAAAGGAGGAAGCTCACAAAAGCCAACAAGTGTGCCGTGTACCTGCTGTATAACTGCACAGCCTTCTTGCTCTCTACCAGGTTTAAATGCAAAGGGGTTGCAGTGCTGGGCTGTACTATCAGTAAATGATAACTTTGACCCTTAACAGCAAACTCAACAGCCAGAAAGATTTATCCTGACAATATAGGGACCTGTGGTTATCTCCTCAGATTGTATTGTCATTCAAGAGTTGCATAGTTAACTTATCACCTCAGACGAGCTGAGCATATTACTCCTCAAAAATGAGGGGTGTGCCTGCAGATAAGAAAGTGATTTTCTAAACAGTGTATCTGTAACTTTGTTCTCTTGAGGCCACAGCAGCTCATAAGGGTAGGAACATTTTTCAAAGCTGTCCTATGTGTCATAATTCTGGAGAACAAATTGCATCAAAAGTGGGATGAAAATAAAAAGATAAAGTATTTAATTTTGATTGTTAAAAGTTTCATTACTGTTTGGAAAACTTACATAACTGTTCTAAAGTATCCAGGGCAAAGATTCAAATTGTTATTCGGTAACAGTTTGTGAAAGTGCCTGTGAGCATTTCACAGTATTGCCTTAGATTCCTGTTGCCTTGAATATACGTGTATACTTCACTTGGTGCTGTAAAGTCACTGTGGCACATACATTAGCTAAGTACTAATTATGTTTGGCAAACTGGTCACTGTTTTCTCACTGCTTGAAACAACTGCTAACTGAAACTAGGCATTCTTTCACCATTTTTTTTTGAGGTGCAGTTCAGTGTCCTGTCTCAGCACAGCTGCATTTGTTCAAGGAAGGTATCTCAGATTCACTTCTTTAAAAATGGAAGCATGTCAAACGATAATTTTGGAGCTTGGCAAAAGATGACCAGAATGCTTGGATTATCAAATAGTACAGTGGTGAAATGATGGCTGTTCTGGTATGGGTATGAAATGAAAATGTGAAATCAGAGTCACACAGTGGGTCAGGTTGGAAGGGACCACAGTGGGTCATTTGGTCCAACCTCCCTTCTCAAACAGAGTCATCCCAGAGCACATGGCAGATGATTGTGTCTAGATAGTTCTTTAATATCTCCAGTGAGGGAGACTCCACAACCTCTCTGGGCAGTCTGTTCCAGTGCATGGTCACCTGCACAGTAAAGAAGTTCTTCCTCATGTTCAGGTGGAACTTCCTGTGCATCACATTCTGCCCTTTGCCTCTTGCCATAAGTACTAGGGTTTCATTTCTTCAGTTTAAGTATTTTAGTTTTTCTTAAGTTTAAGTGTACCACGTATGCAGTCTCTGGTACTGTTCTGCTGGTTCCCAGACTGTCAGGATCAGTCATGATGTCCTGTTGTTATCGGCATAAAGAAAAGTGCCTGTTATTAAATCCTTGGATCTATGTGTGCCCTGAGGTACTTAGTGAAACTTAATGATGAATTAGATTATTCCTTTTTCTTCTTTTGAGGTGTTTGGTTTTTTTTAAATTGCTTCTGTTTTATTTATAGCAGAATGTGCCTTTTATTTCTTCATATTTCTGGACTGAGGAAGATTAGTAAAGGTTTAACATTGCTTTATGTAACTGGCCAGTGAAGTTTTTACCATTTTTACATTCAGTACCATTTCTGAAGTGAGTTGTTTTTGATCTTTAAGGAGTAAGTTAGTTTGTACTATTTTTGTATTCAAGAATTCATGTTACAAAAGGAATTATTTCTTAAATTTGACATCTATTTCAAATAAATATAGAGCCTAAAAAAAAACCCTAAACAAACTGGAACAAGAGGTGGAAGTCTTTAAATCTTATTTGTTGCAAGGTCATGGAAAATACTTACCATTAATGAACTTTGCATGCCATAATAATTACCTTTCAGTGTTTTGATGAGGCTTAGTAGATGATGAAATACTCTGTTGAAAACACTGTGCTGCAGACGGTGCAGATCTCACGTAGTGCGGCCTGGTTGAAATAGGAATCATAGAAACAGTTCCAGGTTGTTGTCATGTGGATGGAGACTTTCTAAGTCAGTTTGAGAATTCTTTGTACTTGTCTGTAAGTAACAGTAATGGAAGGAGACTTTTTTTCCTCTTTGAGTTGACTCTTCATATTAGCCTTGCACTTCCCAAAGTTAATGTTTTTTGGTTAAAGAAGCAGGTGGTAAGAAGCTCAGGGATGGGCTTTAGCTGAATTTAAGACTTTATGCCTCATGATTCCTGTTGGATGACTGTCATCTTACAGAGACATTCAGCTGATAAAGACTCGGGTGATATTGACCCCTGATGAGTGTGGGTATTTGGTCTGAGCCCTGAACTGAGTGTGCCTGCTCTCTGGATAATACTGTTGGTTTTGAGAGCATAACCTTTTTCAGGGCTTGCTCCATGGTTTTCGCTGCTTCATCTTTTGCACCCTAGCATCTAATGATTTTTCATTTGTTTGTTGTTATATTGAATTCCTTAGTGGATGTTGTTAGCTCTTTAGCTCCTAAAAAAAGGGAGTCTCGGAACAATGTGGGTAATTGACAAACACACCTCCTGCTTGACCGGTTTGGAATTGACAGGCACAAAGGATAAACTTCCCTTCTAATGTCACTCTGAATATAAAAAAACCCTAGCTGGTAGAAACCTCTGAATTCTCCTGAAGGCAGATACTTCTATAAGATGAACACAGATGACTTGGAGGATTTGAAAAAGCAAACCTTTGTGAACAGAAGCCTGTGGTTTGAGGAGAGCATTGAGTGCATCAGAACTAGGTAGCAATAACATGAGCTGATAGAATTTCTTTTACTTTCTATCCCTTGCTTCCTGGCAAATTAGGGTAGCTTCTCTACTTGAAATACCATATTTTCTCTGTATTGATTGGCCTGAAGGAGTATTGTGTTCTCCTTTGGTGATTGTCTGATTTAACACAGTATTCCAGGCACTGCCAAGTTCAAACCTGGTTCTCTTCGTGTTATTGCAGTCAAGACTCAGAAACCACTAGAAATTATTCTGTTCTTCCCTTAACCTCGCTTGGAATAAAGGGGAGCATCCTTAGACAAATCTCAGCTTGTTGGTTTTTTTTTGCCATGGAAAAATAGTTGGTTTCCAGTTGGTCTGATGGAACAGATCTGTCAGAACAGATGAGTAACAGCTTGTTTCTGTTTGCTGTACTGAGTTACTAAACCTGAAGTCTAACAGGAGGTTGGTCTTTCCTCACTTGAACGACCCATGAAATTATAGTGTAAGAAGATACTATGGGGGTGCCCTTTACTTTTTGGAGGTTGATCCTCTGACCTTTTCTAGATAGTATCAGTTTCAGTGTTAGCTTCATTTAAAACTGCCCATGGTTTTAATTACACTGATCACAAATACTTAAAGATGCATCGAAGGAGCATCACAGAGAGCCTCTTCTGAGGAGCCAGGAGTCGGTAACAGAATGTTGTAGGGATATGGTAAATACATGAAGCATTTGCAGAGACCTGGTATCCCGAACTGTTACCCTGGTTCAGTCACTCTGGTTTATATCAGCAAGTAGGAAACACTGAACCTGCATCTCATCAAGCAGCTCTAACAAATATGGAATAGGTTTTGTTCAGGAATGACATACCAGGTTGTTATACTTCCAGTAATTAAAAAGCTCACAGAAGGAATCCCTAACAGATATCACGTGGTTTTTAGATCAAGTTTACCTCACAGAGGAACACTTTGTATTGTTTTACTGTACATTCAGCAAGAAAATGCCAGCCTGCTCGTGGCACAGAGAAGAGATGTTCAGAAATTATGCTACAAATGCAGTGAAGAAATTATATCCTATATGATTTTCTACTATTACTTCTTGTACTGAAAATTCTAAACAAGTTCAGAAGAACCAGACACAGCTACCTATCTCTCTGCAACAGAATTTTTTTTTGCTATTTTTTACTCAGATTAATACTTCAGAAGAATTTTTGCCCCCCACTCAGTGTCACTTTTGTGGTTAAAGAGAGGTAGGGTTTGTAAATCAAAGTTCGAAGGAAGAGTATTTTCATTTGTTCCACCAAACATCATCCTACCCTATTTCCATCAGTAGTACTGGAATTTATATAAATTACCTTACTTATTTTGGGTAGGTGACTTTTCTTTTTTCTTCTTTATAGTTATCTGAAAGCCAGCCTCTCACATGAACATTTACATTCCTATTTACATTGGAAATATTTATGAGAGAACCTGTTTCCGGCAGTTATTTTATACATTTCAAAGAGACTTTCTCTAATTCTCTGTGAAAATTAAAAATATAAAGCAAGTGATAGTTTACTCTCACTATATTGGATAGAAAATTTATAGTTAATCTCTCCTATGTGTGAGTTCTGGAACTGTAAATATGAAGTAAAAATCCCCAAGACTATACTTGTCAATGCCTGAAGGGTGAGTAAGAGCCTGTTACATAAGAGAATCCCTTCAAACTGTGAATGTTCACACTCTTCTTTTTCATACTTTTAACTCAACTTAAAATTTTCTCAGCTCCAAAAGTTTGTTTCTTTGTTCAGTAAGTCATAGTTTTTGAGGTTTTTTCTCTGTGTTCGAATTTTAAAAGAGTGCTTTAATTATTGTGGCTTGTTTCCTCTTCTTCAGTGGGTTACAACTTGTTTCTTAAAGGTCTTCATTGCCATCTAGTGGCTGTAGATTTTCAAAGGACTTGGTTTAGAATAAAGCTGAAATGAGAAAGGATATGAAAAAAGTTTAGGGTTTTATTTTTCTTGTGTTCTAGCCTGTAAGATTAATATGAAAAAGTACATGAGGAAGAAAGGTTTATATGTCACATATGCTTTATGGTGTTATAATACTTGGAATACAAGGGGTTTTGTTTTTACAAAACATTGCTCTGTGAATAAAGGTTGGTACTAATTTTTAGTTTGTGTATAACTTCTTCATCAGAAATAGGTTGTCAGAAGAAAATTAGTGGGATATGTCTGTTAACACTGAAAAGGTCTTGTATTGTCATTTTGGTTTGAAAATTCAGAAGCTCTGTGGTGTGTTACTTGAAAGCTTCTTCCCCTCAAAATTGCATTTTGTAAGCTTGGACTTAGTTCATAACCTGCATTTGAAAAATATTGTTCTTAGAGGACCATGGTCACATTTCCCTAATCTGGAATGGCAGAGTAGTTTAGGCCTCTGCTTTGCTCTCTACAGTACTTGGGCATGGTCATTGCCCTCACTTGACCCTTTGCTCTAATGAGAATGTGACTCCTGCTTATCCTCTTGCTTCCTCACACCTCCCCTGATATTTTTTTTTTAATGTTACCACAGTTGTCTAAGTAGAAATTTTCTCAGAAGCTAAAACTTTTTTCTTTCTTTGGTTTCGTGTTTCCCTAAAATATACTGAAAGTTGCAGCAACCAGTTGTACTTTTAATACGACCTTTATCATATTGACCATTGTAATTGCACTGTCTGCCTCACAAACATAAGTCCTGTTAAGGTAATTTTTTCTTTCAGGTAGAGAAGCATTTGAGGGAAATTAGGTCGTCTGTTGTGTTTGAAATAAATGCAGTTGAAAAGTAGGAAATGCATTTCTGGTTTTCAAATCAAAAATTTGTAGTAGTAAGGGGAAGATTTAATCAGCATGTGACAAAAACTCACTGTGTACTTAAATATACCCCTACTGCATTGTTCAACATCTCCATGAGAGAAGCTGCAACAGACGTCAGATAGCAGAAGATGAGAAGCAAAAGGCATAATTGCAATCTAAAAGGGATAAACAGTGTGTTCTGTTTAATATTTATTGCTGCTCATTCTATTCATGCTCATTTTCAAATTTCAGAATCTCTATTCTTAGAGCAATAAAATTACCATAGCCCATTCTAATGTCAGATAACTACAACTTTTAGCTTTATGCGTCGTGGCTGGGCTAGTGGAAGTATTCTCATGTGCTGCTACTGTGAAAGTGTTATTTTTGTGTTGATTTATTTTGTAGTTTCTGGACAGGTCATCAGGAAACATCTGCTTTGCAAATTGGCAAGTTCCTACCTGTCACCTTGATTTTCCATGTCCTGCATTTTCAGTTGGAAGAAAAAGATTCCAGAGCCTTCATATGAGCCTTACCCCAAAGAATGAAATACAAATTGTAAAAACTGATGCAATACACACATGAAAAAATGTTAATTGTTAAACTTTGAATAGATTGGTTCTACAGGTGGCTTTCTCTTAGTTCATAATTCTCTACTTATCGAAATTTCTATGCTTAAGAACAGTGTGAAGGCAGGAAAAGGAGCAAATAATTAAGTCTTTGCTGAAATGGATTATCAGCATGGACGAAATATAACATTCATTTCTATTTGTTTAGAATTAAGTTTAAAAGAGATCTGGGGAGCAGTTTCATGAATTAATTTGGACACCTCAAAAATGCAGAAATTGTGATGTCACCTAGTGAGCTGTTTTCCACAGAGACTCTTTTGTAAGTGGTCTTTTTTTCAGACCACAATACTTTTGAAAGACGTTCATTGATACTTCAGCTGAATGGATATTGGTACAGCACTCATTTTGCTGTGTTTTATATAGAATCCTCTTAAGGATTCTGTTACTTAGAAAGAAATTTTATATCTGTTAAATAAAGGGATTTCTGCTGAATAGGTGGGATAAAGAAGTGTTTTAGACTGGATTTTTATCCTAAAGCTGACTTGCAGTAATGAAGGTCTATATGGTGTTTAGTAGAAATAACAGAATTTTACAAACATTTAGGATTGGAAAAGGCCTTTAAGATTGTTGAGTCCAAGCCAGTAACCCGGCACTGTCCCCTCCCACCCAGGACTCCCACAGACACTTTAGAAACTGAATAATTTTATCCTCTGATCATTTTCCTGTGACTCAGAGCCTGCAGTTCAATTCACCCATGCCCTGATGGCTCCTGCCTGCTGCTGTGGCTGCCTGTGGTGCACAACTGGCTGCTGCCCCTGCACGGGGCCTGTTCCCTCCACCCCGGAATTCAGTTGTCCCAAGCCAAAATAAAAAAAAAAAAAAAAATTCCTACCCACCTGTGCAAGGTAGGAGTCGATGCTGGATTTCAGAAGTGCCAAGTTAGCACTACTCTCCAATTTGAAGCACATAGAATAATTAAAAACTTTTTCAGGTCCCTCTCTCTTCATGCCTCCTTATCTACTTCACAAGTGGATGTCCTCATTCTGCTTTTTTATCTTTCATCCTGATGATAAAAGCTGTTCACTAACTAAACCCAAACATTTTCACAATTTGGGCTTTAACAATATACAGAAACCTGAAGACCAATGCATTGTATTATAATGCTGAATTTAATTTTGAACGTGTTGCTATGAGTAGACTAGACAGATTACAGTCAGTGTTGCAGACTGTATCCTTTGTAGTTACTGATGAAGATTTTAAAAAATCATTTATTCCATTTAAAAATTGAAGAGAGGTTTATGCTTGGATGGAATAGACTCCCTGCTTCCTAATGACAAACCACTAAATGTTTAGAAATTGTAGTCAGCAGTTATCCATTAAATCAGTGTGTGGAACTGTTCTGCGTGTGTTAATCACCTGCATCATGTTAAGCACCTACAAAAGCAAAATACTATAATAACTTCTGAGGCCTTTTTACTTACTTTCAGAATCTCTTTGTAAGCGTTTTTATAGAGGTGCAGACTGTCATATATTGAACTGGAAAGATACTCAGTGACAGTGCATATACTGCTGAATTTTCATTGCTTTTTTTTTTTTTTTTTAATTTGCATTTTAGAAAATCTTCAGGGCAAATGAAGGGGATGCCTGCACAAACTCAAAGTGTGAATGGGCTTTCACACTCGAAGTGTGAAAGCTTTGGGTACACATCAGTTTGTTTTTCTTGAAAGCTGTGTGTAATTCTATCACTTGTTCCTCATTTTCAGGTTCTTTTGTCCTCCTCCATGTGTGTATCTTATGGGCAGTGGATGGAAGAAAAAAAAAGAGCAAATGGAACGGGATGGTTGCACTGAACAAGAATCACAACCTTGCGCCTTTATTGGGATAGGAAACAGCGACCAAGAAATGCAGCAGCTGAACTTGGAAGGAAAGGTAGAAGAATTGTAATAAACCACTCAAATTACTGCAAAGGATATTATAGCTACATGGTGCATATTTCAAGGAATGCCCTTGCTTATTTTTGGTAACTTCTTTTACACTGTAGCAGATACTACATAAGTGGTTTAAAAGAAAAAATCCCTCTAAAATATGTAGGACTGTTGAATAGGTGGATTTAGTTCATAGGATCATGACAAGGTACTGACTTTAATTTTCTAAGTTCTTGATGCAGAGTCAGTAAACTGTTAGGTTGTTTGGTAGGCATCAGTGGCTAACTGAAATCTGGTTTCTGGCCCAAACTCTGTCCCTTTCCTTGCCTTGCATGAATGGAATTGTCTGAGCATCTGCTGCTAGAAGTGATCTTTAAGTCCCTTTGCGGAAAAATACTATTAAAATAACATCTTAAAAATTTAGTAGATTGTTTTTTACAGTGGTTTAAATTGCTTACAAGATTTTTTTCTAAAGGTATTTGTGATGAATTAAACAGTTGGAACTAGCAGCACAAGTGTTCACTTTAGCTGGTTGTTTTATTAAGCAGTATTTTATAGCCACCTAGTATTTCCAACACTGTCTACCAGAAATGCTTCATATATTGCTGAATAGGAAAGAATAATAAAAGTTCTTTTTGATATTTTTTGAGCTTTTGTTATCCCCTGGCGTAAACACTTAGCCAGAAGTAACTTCCTCATGTTTCAAAACTCAGTCATTTCCCATCCCTTCAATAAAAGTTTGTCTCAACACATTTTCTGCACAGGTAGCCTCTTGTGCATGTCCAGTGTACTGTCTGTATGGCTCTACTCAATTATAACTTTCAGCAGTGCTCTTAACGCCTCAGAGATGGCTTTGACCCAGTTATGGTCTCCAATTATATTTTCCAGTCCTGGAAAGACTGTAAAGTAAGGAGGTTGGGTGCTAAACTTCACGAAGCTAAAAAGTAGTCATTAAAGAAATCCATAGGGAAGAGACGGAAAAAGCAGTTTCTGATCTGTTTTAGAAACTATTGCATCAGATTTGTTCATAATTAAATATGTATAGTTTCTGGAGTTGAGTTGACTTGAAAGAAGAAACAACAGTGTGTTTTCACCTACAGAATTATTGCACTGCCAAAACATTATACATATCAGACTCAGACAAGAGAAAGCACTTCATGTTATCAGTAAAAATGTTCTATGGCAATAGTGATGACATCGGTGTGTTCCTCAGTAAACGGATCAAAGTCATCTCCAAACCATCTAAAAAGAAACAGTCACTGAAAAACGCAGACTGTAAGTATTTTACAGGTTTTTTTTCTATATATAGCAATTAATTTTGGCTCCTCCTAATTTTTTATGTGTTCTGATGTCTGATTACAAACTAAATACAATGACATTTTCAACTTGTGGTTTTTTGTTGTGTTTCAGAATTGTACACATCAGTATATTTTAATATATTCCAATATAGATAGGTTACACTGTTGAGTTCTATCAGTCACAGCTAATTATTTAGTAAATATAAAAGGTCCACCCAAAAAACCTTCATTCTGAGAAATGAATCCTTGTAGACAAGTGTATAAAAACTGTTCTACCTCGCTTTCTAAGCTTTTGGATCTGTTAAGCTGCTGTGATCTGGTGCTTAGGATGTTTTGATCAGTATCAAAGAAATAGTGATAAATGAGCAGCATAATGTTACCCAAACTGCACTTCGTCACACCACAGGCACCTTCTTACTCCCTCATGCCGTTTTCATGTTGTTTTTATTTTGGTTTTGCATGGTTCCTTTTAAGTAGTTGGTTAAGAAATCTGTATGGTGATATTTCACCCAGATGCCTTCTTACCGTGTTTTTCAACAAACGATATCTCTGGTGCTAATGTATGGTCTGGAACGTTTTTGCTTTTCCTCCAGCGTTTTTTGCCTGCATACCACTGGAGCACCTCAAGAGATACCTTTTTTTTTTGTTGTTTGTTTTTCTCTCTCTCTTCACTAGTGCTTTAAAAGGCTCTTCCATCTGTGTTGGGCTGGAACCCATTCACCTATGGAATGTGGATCCCGGGGCCGCTAGCTTGGCACATGACTAAAGGCAATCTGTTGCTGTGCAGTTCACGCCCGTGGGCTCAGAGTATGCACTGTTGAATTTGTATTCAGACAGATAGTTTTGATGGACAGTGAATACGAACCAAATAGAACAACAAGCCCATTTTGATGGCAAAATGTTAGTTGCTGATTTTTTTTTTAGGGGTGCAAACTTTGCATTTCTCTCTCTTGAATGATCAGTAAGTTCAGATCCAAGAACATTTCAAGTTGCATGGTTATAATTTGACGTAGTTAACATCCACGTTCCTTTCAATTGCTTGTGATTTGTAAGAATAATTTTTCTTTATACTTCAAATGTACTTCAAATGATTGTTGAAAGTTGTCTAAGAACTTCACAAGGGCAAGCTAAAGCTTCTGCTCAAATAATCAGTTGTTGGAAAAGGAGTTTTCAGCTGGCAAGCACTGGCCTATTTGGCTAAGGGGCAAAATTCTATGAGCTAGCATGCCTTTGGAGAACAGACACTATGTTTGTTATCCCACTTGTAATTGTTTTACTATTTTTGGTCAGTCACAAATACAAATATTTTCTAAATTACCAATATTTGATAATTATTTCTTGATTTCAAGTATTCTTCAGTTTATTTTACAGTGTTTGTGACTTTTTGTTACTTTTCTATGTAAAAACGAAGTAATTTTATAATCTTAAGTCTGTATGTGTTCCTTGCAGTATGTATTGCATCAGGGACAAAAGTGGCACTATTTAATAGACTTCGATCCCAAACAGTTAGCACCAGATATTTGCACGTAGAAGGTGGTAATTTCCATGCCAGTTCACAACAGTGGGGAGCGTTTTACATTCACCTCTGTAAGTAAAAACAAAACAATACATCTTTTCACTTCCCTCCCTCCATCCTCACAAAAAAATCCTGCATTTTTTCCTCCATTTAATTGCCCATATGCAGATTTGTTTTGTTACTGAGTATATATTTGATGTAATAGTGTGTTAATTGTTGTTCTTATCAAAACAAGTAATTCTGAAAATTCCTGTTTCATGCAGTGGATGATGATGAATCAGAAGGAGAAGAATTCACAGTGAGAGATGGCTACATTCATTATGGGCAGACTGTCAAACTTGTATGCTCAGTTACTGGCATGGCACTCCCAAGACTGGTACAGTTTAATTTCTCCAATGCTGTAATTAGTTTATAGATGGCTACTTAATGTAATTCCATAGTTGGCTTCACATTGTTTACAATTTTTGGCTTTTTATGTTTCCCTGTGTTAATACATGTTTTATATGGAAAATGGCATTCCCTTTAATGAAAGCATATTTTTATATCTGCAGATTAATTCTGTAAACAAAGAACAACTTGTAAAATAAGCATAAGATATTTTTCATAATTCAAGGCTGCCAAAGTAGGTTAATCTGTCTATTTTAAAAACAGTATGTCCTCTGTACCAGAGTACTTTAAATATTGATATTGAATGGATGAGTAAAATATTTGCAGCCAGTAGGACTATTCCATGTGTTGAGTTCAGCCCAGCTTTAAAAATGCTCTACTGATTTGAATCTAAAAGCAGTTCTATCTACTCCTGAGGATACATTATACCAATATCAGCTTGCAAAAACATTTTTTTTTACATTTATTAATACTGTCTGTTTTAATATGAAACATGGAAAGTACCTTTGGGATGACCTCTTAAGGTTTGTGAACCAAAAAAAAAAAAATTACTTCTGGATATACAGTAATGGTTTTTATAAATAAAGTTCAATGTAATTACACTTTTTTTTCCTCGTTTTTTATTTGCTTAATGCCAACCTTAGTGGAATTTTATGTGACTGATAATAAATAATGTTTCTTATGAGATCTTCTGTGAAATTGTGTGTCAATTCCATTTTTACCTAGAAACAGTCTTTGGAATGCTCCAATGTAAAACCAGCCTTCCCTACATTTTACTAGGACTGTAATGAGAAATTCTCTCCCAATATCAAACTTAGCCATAACAGAAGATAATAGCCTGCTCAATGTAAATGGGACAAAATGATAATTTCAATAGATTTTTTTTTCTTACATCACATTGTTTGACAGTGAAATCCAGGCCTGGTTACTACTGATCTGGTGCAAGCAAATGAAATTCAGTAACATAATGTCACTTTATTTATGAGCTTCCTGTTAATATTTTCTTATTGCTAAAAGGAGATGCCATAATTCATTATTCCAGAAGCCTTATTTGCAGGTAGAAATAGATTAAAACAAATTAGGCTAACTGTTCCTGTTTGTTTGCCATTGGGAACATTTGTTATGCTGCCTTACAGGACCGATAAAAAGGTAACTTGAAGATGTTTTAGAGACTAATGCAAAGAACTTAAAAGGAAAAAGTTAACCTTGAAACATTATTATTATTGTCATCATTGATATAATACCTTCTACTGTCATTAGAAATCTTAGAGCACATAGCTAGCTTTTTGATTGTCAACTTAAAAATCTTCAAACACATGGCTGCCACTGCTACTGATATTGCATAAAATTAAGTATTAAACTTTTTTCTGGAAGTTGAGTTAAAATTACAACTATAAGGAAGTAACTTTTTTAATTTCTAAAAATAAATTAGTAAACCAGATCTGAATTAAGTCAGCACTTTTTTTTTACTGAACTGCTAGATGTAAAGAACAATTATTTCTTGCAGTTGTCTTTTAGTAATAAAATACACTATGATTGTTGTGTTTCCAAAACTCTAAAGGTATTAAGATGTGCTTAAGTTAATCCATATTTTTAACTATTCTCTGTTGGCAACTGGTTTGCCACAGAATGTTGTTGATCCTATCAGTGTTGGAAGCTTCTGTAGAAGTGTATTAATTATTAAAAATAGTAATTAATTATAAAAATATTAAGATAATTAATAATTGCTCTTCTGCACTGGCAAATGGAACAAAAGTAGATTTTGCTGAAGCTTCAACTTTTTTCCCCACTCCTATAACACAGATAAAATATATATGCATGCAGCACATTGAAGTAGTACTGAGTGTTACTTCAGTGTTGTGTTCTTGTTTCAAAAGCATTGAGAATTATGAATCTATTATTGATATTGAAACAGAAGGCATGTAAATGTAAAAAAAAAATTACCTTTCACTTCCTTTATTGTCAGTACATCTGTAATTAAGTACAGAAATTGTCCTAAATATATATGTATTATTTTCCTTCACAGATAATTCGAAAAGTAGATAAACAAACGGCATTATTGGATGCAGATGATCCGGTATCACAGCTCCATAAATGTGCATTTTACCTTAAAGACACTGAGAGAATGTATTTGTGCCTTTCCCAGGAGAGAATAATCCAATTTCAAGTAAGTTGTTTAAAACTCTTTCAATAGATGAGAAGCATGGTTGCAAAGTTTTCCCAGTTATTCCCAAAATATCTATGAATGCCATTTTTCCAGTAGGTTTTAAATGCAAGTCTGATAATTTGTATTGAAAAGAGAGGATGGAAAACTACAAATTTTTCTATCCCTTTCCAAATCTGTTTTTCTTTCCTCAAAACCTTCTTCCATGTCTGTCTAGACAATGAATTCTGGTTTCTCCAATGGAAAAAAATGGAAACACACTAGGAATTTGTGCATGCACTCATGATACTGTGGCTTAACATGTTGACATATGCCAGTGGAGTTGCACCACTTACTTGTGTGTCCATTTCTAGGTTACAGCAAAAAGGAAATGATACAGTCAGTAATAGTCTTGTTTCATTATGAACTCAGCAGTTGCCATGTCTTGCTCTTGGATGACAGTGTAAACATAAACAGCTGTGGCAGTTGACAACAGTAACATATAAAGCCACAGAAACCTGGTTTGTCTGTAATGAATATAACTGTCTCAGAAGTACTTTTTTTTCTCTAGCAGGTGGAGAAAAGTACTGGGTTTTAGTCTGGTGTATGTTAGCATGCTTTTAGCAGACTTTCAGCATGGTAATTCCTGCCAGACTAATAAGACATTTGTCCAAATTCAGGACTAACTATTGCAATTTTCTTTAAATATGTCAGGGCAGCTCAAATAGGAAAGGGTGTTGAGAGATAATGCTGTGCTTCAGGAAGATGGGAAAGACACAGGACTTCCTCAGAGCAGCTGTAGCTTCTTGGGTAAGAAAAGTAGAGGTAGGAAAGTGGAAGGCTTGGTAAAGGTTCACTTGACTTCTGTCCTGAATTGGGACAACGGAACTAGAATATGAAAAGCTTTGTTCTTATTTCAGTAAACATATTCGTGTCCTGTGGTTCAGAATGTGGTTTGATCTATTGTTTCTACCCACAGCACACAACAGAGATATAGTTCTTAATATATTATATGATAGTATATAGTATGATATAGGAGAATGGACCATCATCAAGAACGAAACTATGAAATGGAAATTACAGTAACTCAGGAGATCAGCATTACTATTTGATCTTTCTGAGAGTAATTTATGGGAAGCACTGAATGAAGAAGCAACTCCTGCTTCTCTGACAGCTGCCTTAGTTTAGCATCCTGAAATTGCCTGTGGGACTGTTGGTACATCCTACCACTCTTCAGTTTCTGCAGCATTCATGGAGCCCAGTCTGATAAGAGCTCTGAACTCCTACCCACAGGGGTAGGAGGTAGATAAAAGGACAGCCCCCTATTCTGAATTCTTTTAATGGAGTTGGTACCTGCTTCTTCTGCTTGCTGGCTAAAATCTCTTATCTTGCACACTGGGCTGTTACTGTGCTTTGGTAAGTGAAATTACTATGAACAATAAACTCTTTTTATCAGTGTCAGGAGAGAAATCCTATTTTGTCTGTTTTTTATTTGGATCAGAAGACAAAGACCAGGGAAACAGCATGTGTAGTCTTTCACCTGCCTGCTCTTAAGCATTTGCTTTTGAGTACTGTTCCTCTGGTAGGAATCTAGGCAAACTATGGTCACTGTAAAAAACAAAAACAAAGCAACAACAACAACAAAAACCACAACCAAAAAAACCACAAAACCACAACAACAAACACACACACATGCAAAAAAAAAAATCAAAACCTACAAAACAAAAGAACCATACAAACCCCCTGAACTTTTCTTTAGGATGACAAGTCTCCCTTGGATGAATGGAAATAGCCCTATATAGAGACCTTAGAGGCTGTAAAGAGTCAACAAGTGAGCATGAACCTTGAAATTCAGTTACTGAAGTACCAGCCAGATCTCTCTTTTAAGACATCTATATGTTCTGGAGCATAGAGAAAGAATATAAATAATGCCTTACAGGGTTAGAGCACATTCCATGTCTCTGTCTAACAGCAGCAGTAGGAGTTGGCTCACAGGAGGCAGGTGGATGTGGTTGTGTTATGCAGTCCAGTGCAGTTGTACTCTTCCAGCATCCACACTGTTTGTACTAAGTGGTGTTAGAGGCTGCCTCCCTGCCTCTGTGCTTTAGTATCGTTTTGTAGATGTGTTCATCAGTTTGATTATTTTGGATGTGCTGATGTTCTTTTTCTGAAGTGAGCTGTGGCAGCAAGTTCAAGATGTTTCCTGTCCTTTGTGTAGTAAGCTTTTGCTGTATTTGTTTTGAATGATGTAACATTTTCTGTGAGTGATTCCTACTTCTAGTGTTGCAGGATTTAGTGAGCAACACTTCTGCATTCACCTTAGCCATCAACACCTTAATTTCTTCTCTCCTAGTTGTAGTTAGTCTTCTCAATTTCTTCTTATAAGGTCAGCACTTCTTGGTGATTTTAGTTGCCCTTTCTGTCCCTTTTCTTTTTTTTTCTCCATGGCTTTCTTAGACAGGGAGACTGTAACTGCACACAGTATTCCAGAGTTAGGTGAACAAAACACTGGCAAGCACCAATCTTGACCAGATGTACATCATAACTAATGGAAAGTATTCCACTTCAGTCTGTAGCTGTTTTAGTCACTTTGCAGTAGTAGAACCAATTTTAAAGCATCTGCTTCTCATTGCCATAGTTTTTTGGATAATGGCTATTGAATAACATTAAAACTTAAAAAGTTGAACTAAAATAAAACTCAAACATAAGGAGAGGTGACAGTGTCGTAGATGATAGTTGTGATTTCTCACAAATATTATTTTTCTATTATTTTTTCTGAAATGTATGTAACTGTTTCTGTCGGTCAATTTGTTAGAGGAAAACATTAAGAAACGTTTTTGCAATAATGGGCAGTATTACTGGCTGAGTTGGTTTTTAGGTCTATGATTTGACAGACGTGTCTACAGATCAGATTTAAAACTTTCCTTTCTTTCTAAGGCCACTCCATGCCCAAAAGAACCAAATAAAGAAATGATTAATGATGGAGCTTCTTGGACAATCATTAGCACAGACAAAGCTGAATATACGTTTTATGAGGGGATGGGACCGGTCCATGCTCCAGTGACGCCTGTGCCTGTTGTAGAAAGTCTTCAAGTAAGTCTGTTGTTAGTTTTAATAAACTCTTTAATGTTAGATCACTTTTGTCATACTGTTTTAACCATCATGGTATGGAATACTGTAGGAAAACAGTCTAAATGGCTTTATAAGTAGTAAAATTACTTTATGTTGTAATAATTTTTCTTACCTACGTTTCAGAATACATGAGCCTGTCCATCACAGGAATAATATTAATATTGCTGTATACCATAAGACTTTTACTTCTTAAAATACTGTGATAGTGATATCCTTAGGACTTCCACTTGTGTTTTGATTAGTTAGAAATTGGTTTTGGCTCTTAGACAATAACAGATCAAAGAGAGCTTTATTTTAAAAAGTCAGCATTTATCCAAGGAAAAACTTGAAACTCTCCTAACACATTCTCTGGAAGATTTTGTTCTGTTTTCAAAGCATTGTTGAGATCTATTTCTTAAGTGACCACTATCAAAACTTGGAAATTCCCTCGTGGTACCAAGTTAATTGGCAGTACCTTTTCGATGTGCTGCTTCTTTACAGTTCAGTTGTGTAGGTTGTGTGTGTTTCGGTTTTGTCCAACTGAACAGAAATAGCACTGATTACAGTTCTTGTTTGCATGTGAATATTTTAGGATTTCTTTGTTGTTTTGGGGGGGCGTGTGTATTTGTTTTGTTTGGGGTCTTTGTTCTTTTTTGGTGAGTGGTTGTTTTTTTGCATTTTGGTGTTTTTTTGTGTT
Organism: Pyrocephalus nanus; assembly: GCA_038380795.1. Taxonomy (NCBI): domain Eukaryota; kingdom Metazoa; phylum Chordata; class Aves; order Passeriformes; family Tyrannidae; genus Pyrocephalus; species Pyrocephalus nanus. The sequence continues at coordinate 55,193,256 of CM076264.1, read as the reverse complement.
TTTGTTTGTTTGTTTTGGTGGGTTGTGGAGTTTTTGTTTGTTTTGGTTTTTCCTGTTGGAGAGTGTTTATTTTTATTAATACATACTTGGGGGGTGATTTTCTTCCTCTTTTTTTTTTTCCAGTTGAATGGTGGTGGGGATGTAGCAATGTTGGAACTTACAGGACAGAACTTCACTCCAAATTTACGTGTCTGGTTTGGGGATGTGGAAGCTGAAACCATGTACAGGTACAGTATTTTCTCTTACTTTCATGGTGATTATGTTCTCCTGGGTGCTGTGAAGAGTGTATACTCACGTGTACACACAAGTGTATGCTTTTCTGTCCTGCAGAAAGATCTGGTTGCCAGCAGGCTCAGTATGAGTTATCATTGTGCCCTGGCAGAAGGGAGGGAGGGCAAACCACATCTAACTGGTCAAAAGAGGTGATTGTCCTGCTGTATCCAGCATTGGACAGCCTCACCATGAGCACTGTGTGCAGTTGTGGGCCCGACGGTTTAAGGATGTCCAGATACCGGAATGTGTCCAGAGAAGGGCAGCAAAGCTGGTGAAGTGCTGGAGGCATGTCCTGTGCATTATGGGTGAGGACTTCGGGCTTGTCCAGTTTGGAAAAAAGGAGGCTGAGGGGGACCGCACTGCTTTCTGCAGCTTCCTGAGGAGGGGAGGGAGAGAGGGAGGTGCTGTGCTCTACTTCCTGCTGTCATGTGCCAGGATGCATGGGAATGGCTCAAAGCTGCACCAAGGAAGATTTAAATGGGACATTAGGCAACATTTCTTTACCAAGAACGTGGTCAGACACTTGGAACAGGCTTCCTAGAGAGGTGGTCAATGCACCAGGCCCCATGCTTTAATTTTTGGTCAGCCCTGCAGTGGTCAGAGCGTGGACTAGATGAATGTTGAACTACTCTGTTCTGTTCTTTAAACTTAAGTTTATTCTGCTCAGTGGACTCTCCTGTTTTCCAGATGCGCAGAGAGCATGCTGTGTGTTGTTCCAGACATTTCTGCATTTCGAGAGGGTTGGAGATGGGTCCGACAGCCAGTGCAGGTTCCAGTAACTTTGGTCCGTAACGATGGCATAATTTACTCCACCAGCCTTACCTTTACATACACACCGGAACCAGGGCCACGGCCACACTGCAGCGCTGCTGGAGCGATCCTCCGAGCCAACTCGAGCCTCATGGCTTCCAGTGAAACAAACACAAACAGCGAGGGAAGTTACACAAGTGTCAGCACAAACCCAACCAATGTCACATCATCTACAGCAACTGTAGTTTCCTAACTACTGTTGTTTGTCTGGACTTTAACTGACTGTCGTGTGCTACATTCAAGAGAACTGAACAATTTTTGTGGTTTCATGGGAAAACACCTTTCCATTTTAGGTGATATGAATTGAACTTTGTTACCTGCAAGTGAGATCTTAAAAACAGAAGCCACGATAAAAAAAAAAAAAAAAATCAAACCAACAGCCGAAACATAAGAACTTTATCGAAAATCTATTTTTCAGCTGTTTTTTTTAGTGGGCAAGAAACAAAAATGTGGCTGGGATACATGTTGAGCAAACTAGAAAACATGAACACATCATAGTTTTTATGGACCAAGGAACTTGTATAAGCTTTAGTATAAAAGGTACATTTTCACCATACCTTTTTTGTATCACAACATATAGTACACTTTTGTTACCAAATAGTTTATATTTTTTTTTCTCTGAGCTTTTGCTCTGAAGTATATTCAGGTTCCAAAGCCTGACCATGCTTGTATAATCTAATTACCATACTCTTCCAGTTTTAAAAAAAAATATATATTTTTGGTCTGTGGCTGGAACTGTTCCTTTTTTTAAACTGAAGTCTTGTGACTTTTTATGGACTGAAATTGTTTTTATTTCAGCAAGTAGAACCTTGTAAAGGCCAGCATATTTTTTTTAAGATTATATGAAGTCTGTGCAAAAGCTTTAAAAAATGCCTCTGCCTTGCCTGCAATACATGCAATGTATGTTAACTTTAGTGCTCTGTTTTCAGTCATTGTTAATAGTTATTTCTGTTTTTCTTTTTTTTAAATACGTATTTATAGTGATAATTCATGAGGTTCTAACATTACATGAGTTTTTTTCCTAAAGTGGCATCTCAAGCAGTCATATTAATGATTGTTCATGTCACAGGCATATGTTGGTGTTTTTGAAGGGTTGTTACTGGGTTACTCCCCCTCTTCCTTGCTCAGTCATACTACATCTGAAAATGTTTCAGGATCTGTTCAGGTTTTTCTAATCTTGTATATAATTTGTATTAAATGTAAGTTAAATGTTTTATTTCAAAAGTGGAATGTTCCCAATAACTTCATTTGGCAGCATGTCTTCTGTCTTGTTGGCATGTAACTAAAGTACCATGAGAAGTATGTGCTACAAATGGGATTGGTAGGTGATGCCCTCCATCACTTGAGAATCACAACAAGCATGTTTTTCTTCATACTGTTCAGTAAATTAGGCCAGACTTTCACGTAACACTTGTGTTGAGAACGTGCTTTCATTGTGAAGTGATCATACCATAATAACTAGAAGTAAATTTTATTACTTAGAAATGGGCAAATAGAAAATCATAAAAGCACTATGAAGATGTCAACTCCTCCCATCTTTGTTTCCTGTGGGTTTCCCTTTCCCCGCCAACAGCTTGTGCAACATTCAAGTCTTCTCTCCATCATAAATTCAAGGCTCATTTGCACTTTGACTTTGTTGGTTGTTGCATTTTTTTTCTTTTTGACTTTGCCATGTTTTTTCCCTCCTTGTAGACCTGCCTGCTTCATTTGTATTTGAAAGTATACCCCTGTAGTTCATTTGTAGTCACAGAGCTAGGCATAGGCCTGTAGGACAAGTTGTGATAGTGTGATCTTCTCTTTAAAAGCCAAAATATGAATTTCATTACATGTTCAGCCTCTTCTGTACTCTGAAGCAAAAGTCACAACTGCTGTGTAAATGTGAACCTGTGGCTTCCTACAGCAGTGCATTGCTTACCACCTTACCTGTTGACCATTTTCATAGGGTTTTTATTTCTGACCACTTATTCCAGTTTCAACACCCACCACCGTTTTAAGGCATCGACTCTGCACCATATTTACATACTCTGACGCTCCATTCTCCTTGCTTGCTTTAGTGCTCCGTTGTGTGTGTGAGAAGGATGTGTTCAAAGGAAGAGATCGGTTATAAAGCATATTTAGCAAATAGTAAAATCAGTGCCACTGTCCTCCTGAAACGTGCTTGTATTCTACCACAGGCCTTCATGTTTGCTATTCTGTGTTACAAACTTGTTCCCGTGACAGTCGCGATGCTGGTTCCGAGCACTAGTGAATGCTGCCTCACCTCATCTCCGTTCCAGTGACCAAGGGCAGAATTCATTGTGGCCTTATCTCTGTTTTAAACTGTTTACTGGCATTTACTTGCAAATCTGTTTACCTTTGTACGTGCTATAAAATTTTGTTTTATTGTGTTGTGGCAGGAATCATTTCACAGTGTTTTTATTGGAAGGACATAAGTATCTTACAGTACGGCTTAGTTCAAAAGCCACAGATTTTCATCACTAATTAGACCAAGAATAAAACAAGATACATATATTGAAGACACGGTGATATACACACAGCAGGCAAACCATAACAAGCCTTTTAACCTTCAAAGACTATTTAAAATATCTTTTCAGAACTTGACACATGCTTTTATACTCATTATTTTAAATTTTTTACATATAAATGCAATACTTTTTATATTCAGTTTCCTTATGTGCAGTAATTTTTGCCCAATAGATATAATATTCCTTGACTTGTAAAGATTTAGCCTAATTTTTGCTGTTCTACACACTACCGCCAAGTGGGTCAAAAGAAGAGCCTATTAAGTTCTGCTTACAAGACCATTTTAAACCCCATTTTTCTGTTGGGCTTGTGGCTCTGTTGTTGCCAGTAGTTATCCTGTAGTACAAAAATGGTCTTCCAGGTCCTTACTGTTGTTAATACGTCCAGTTGTTCAGATACATTATCTTCCTGAACTTTTTTCTGTGGGGTGATATTGTTACATATATTGGCCTTGTGAGCTGTTAATCAATTTTCATTATATTAACGATATCTCAAGATTTTGATAAAACTACTTATAGAATGTTTCAGTATGAAACTCTTATAACTGTTCAAGTCTAGCTGTTAAGTCTGCTGTTAATTCTGTATACATAGAAATTGAGTCTGTGTTCAGAATGTTGTTATAGTTCCAACTTTAGGGAGACAAAGCAAAGTGAGTGCTCTAATTTAGCTATGCCTTTTCTTGTTTTCTGTTGTTTGGAACTGCATTTCAGAAATCAACACTAGCATAGTCTTTAATAATCTGCTGCTGATGTTTTTTCTAATTATTTGCCGTGAGGGCATCCCACGAGTGTGTTAATAATGGTATTTTGTAATTCTTTTCATTGCACAGACTTAAAAGATCAGAATGGTTACCTGAAAAGACATGAACTCAAGACATAAATTAGTGTATTCCCCATATAAAAAATAATAATGCCAAGTGAAACAAAGTACCTATTGGAAGTAAGCTACCCACTTGTAGTTTAAATGACTCCATAGAGGTGTCCATCTTGAAACTAAGATGCTCTTCAATTATTAACCATATTATTTACTTTCTTTCAAAAGCAGCTGTGTTTATGAGTACTGAACAAATGTGTATACTTTCCTGTGCCAGACTTTTGACTTTGTTTTCAAGCACTGTACTGTGGGATTGAGTGGCAGCTTTGTTAGAAAAAGAAGTATATTAGGGTTTCTACTTAACCCTTTTAGGACTGAACAATTTCTTCCCTTTAGAAGCTGTAAAATAAATGAGCAGTTCTAACTTCGTGAACATTCTCTGTGTGTTCAGCACTGCATTTGCCCCCTCTGGAGGTGCTATGCTAATGTCATTTTTTTTAAATCCTGTAGCATGTGTATACATTCAGTCTTAAAAGGGTTATTTTTACAAACTGTGCACCTGTAAAGTTTCTTAGCAATAAAGGTAGAAAAATGAGCAAGTTTTTACCATAATTTTGTAGAATTAATTGCTCAGTTCCATATTTCATCAAGAAAAACCCTGCAATATGGGCAGTTTTGAGGATTAAATAAAAGTGAAATGTAAACCACGTAAAAGTGTTCTTGTCAAGTGTACTCTGTGTGTGCATGTGCATATGCTATTGGGTGTTTTTGGCTAAAGATAAAATGCCATGTTACTGTTGATGTGACAACCATAACTGAACATCTGTATGATGATACAAAAGTACTTACGATTTGAGCAGGTGTTGAAACTTGCCACATTTTTGTGGATTTTTTTTCAATGTTAACCAAGGAGTATGGGTTTTGGTTTTGTTTGTTTGGTTTGAGGTGTTTTTTCCCCAAATGAACAGTGAGGTCATCTATGGAACCAGAACAACACAAAAGAAGACCAACCCTGGGAATGAAACATCACCAGTAGTTGTGAGGCTGTGCGCACTGGACTCCACTTAAACGGGATATGGAATGTCCACCCAAAAATTTAAATCGATTTCAATATTGCTTGTATTATTGCTGAAGTTAGATAAGAAACTGTTTTTTAATAATGTGTAAAAAAAAAAGTTTCACTTTTTTATATAATTTATTAAATAAGAAAAAATGAACTGTGTTTAGTTGTTTAACTTTAGCAACTTTATTATTGCATCTAGTATACCTGACTTCTTTTTATCCTATTCCTAATAGCAGACTGTCTGACATTTCTTTCAGTTGGTTGATAACTAGAGCCAGAAGTTTAGCAAATAAGTTTATTTCTTGTTTTGACAGAATAGTAGGGCTGTAAGCAACAGCTAGAACTTATGTACTCTCAGTTTCCAAGCACAAGTGGCACAGTCACTTGAAAAAAGTTTCTGAGGTGGGAAGCCAACATGGCAGAGAGAGAATATAGAATAGTAGAAACCTACCAGTACTGGCTTTGTATTAAACTAATACATGAACTTCTGGTTTATCCATAGGACTGTGAAGGGTCCAAAAGGGATTGTTAAGAAGGAGTGGCAAGAGAAAAATCATTTGACTTTAAGGAAGAATTACAAATTTTTATATTCTTTTTAAAATCTGCAAAGGTGATTGCCGTTGTTACTAAAGCACTTAAAATAGTCAGAAGCTCAACAGTTGTGGTGCTTCCGCTGTCTGAAACAGGAACAGTATGAACAGATTACATCTGAAAATTATTTTAAAGACTCACAGTTGTCTTCTGGAATGATAAGTTTATTCTTCTGGAATAGAATAGAAATTAGATCTGAGGTTTTGGCAAAGAGAAGGGTCACGTGCTGAACTTCAGCATTGGTATCACTGGAATAAACATGGGATGGCCCTTGTCTTAGACAAAGAACTGCAGATATTAAAAAAATCGCTTCATCTAAACCTTGGCAATTAGCTACATAGATAGTCTCAATAATAATTCTTATTAAGTTCCAAAGCAGAAGATTAAAAGGAGAATGGTGTGAAATAACTGGGCTAGAGGAAAGGATTCATTTGGTGTTTACATTTAATACATACCATTTCAGAACATTTGGAACTCCAGAACGGGGTGAAGTAGTTTACCTTTCACAGTGCCTTGTTTAGATTGGAATTGCTTCTGAGCAGGATAGAAAAAACTTCATGTGCTCAATTCATGTTTCTGTTAAGGATATATATTTCTGATATCCAGTAGCACAAGCTTAGTGTAAGGTCACAAACATGAGGAGTTTTAGTCCATATTGCTTGTTTTAAAATACTTTTGTATTGAATATCAACATTAATTGTGTATGCTAAAGAGAAGTTCAGGCAATCTTGATTCTCTGTAGAAGCAAACTTGCTAACTGCTGTCTGAGAAAGATCTGATAAAATCTTTTGAATTTGACATCTTTCAGGTTCTGCATCTCCTTCAAGTATGGAAAGGGATGGTTAGAAGTTTTATGTTGTCCTTTCTGTGTGCTATTCCCTTTGTGTGCTATTTCTGTGTGCTATTGCCTTAGTCTCAGTTCCCTTACTTTTCATGTGTACTTTTCGAGATCCTAATTAGTTTGCGGTTTTTCTCAGAATGTGTAAATTTTGCTACATAATTTAGGAGAGGAGTCAGTGTTAAGTAAGGTGAATTATAACTTTGGAGACTGTGCTGCCATTGGTGCTGTTGTGCTGTGGAGTGGGGAGAAAGCAATGTTAGTTGATTGTTTTTAAGTTGCTTGTAGGTCCATGGAATGGAAGGTTCTACAGACCTGGCCTTAATGATCTACAGGTCTGTCTTTGAGGATGACACATGTAATTTAGAAAAATGTAAAGTTTCCTGTGAATCTTTGAATTTAGAAATTCTTTGCTTATTATTTATCTTTGATTAAATTTTCTGTTGTGTTGCCCCCTCATCTACGTTCATTGAAACCGTCAGTCTTTTTTGTTCTATTTGCTGATTTGTTCACTGGGAAATTTGTCCGTTTCCACTCTCTGAATCCCTATAGGTGTGTTCACAGGCAGGATGGGGCCTTCCTTCTTCATGCTCTCCCTCGGTCTCCTCTTGCTACTTTAACTTCTCCTGAGAGACTTGACTTTGAGGCCTTTGACATACAAATAACCAGTAGCAACTGCATTAATTTGGTCATTGCTATGCCACACCCTATGACATTTAAATAAATTGCTCTCCACTGGCCACCTTTAACAGAAGGAAGAATTTTGTCACAGAAGCTGCAGCCTTGCAGGGCATATCATCAGAATCTAAGAGCTTCCTAGTTCTGTTTGAAGAATAACTTCAACGATTATATAACAGAAGCACAATGTTTTCTCTCTTGAAGTTGTCTATAGTCAACTGGTCACAAAAGTAGAATTAGTTCTTAAAATCTCCAAGTGAGTTTAACTCTGGTTTGAGACCAGTGCCTTTTTTTGGTTTTGTTTTTGGTTTTTTTGTTTTGTTTTGTGGGGGTTTTTTGAGACAGTTTGTTCTATTGTTCCATCTTGATTTTGATAATCCTAATAGAATTGTACATGGTTTGTTTAGAGCTAATCCAGCCAAGGTATCTGTGCTGTTAAATGGGATATGATCCTGAGATTGACGTTGGTGTGTTAATTGCACATGACAAACGTGACAGCAGTGCCTTCAAACTTGGTCTATGTCTGTGACAACTGTGCATGATACTTCTGTGTATGCGATGTAGTTGCAGGGTTTAGTTTGGTGCTAACTATAAATACTTCTTTACCTGCATGAGCATGTCTTGTGCAGCACGGCCTAGATATCCACACATACAAAACAAAACCAAAGAACACAAATGGTTGGTTTGTATTTTGTTAGCTTCTATTGTTCCCTTTTTTCCCTACTAATCTATTACTAAGATGTCTTAAATTATGTTCTTTTCCTTTTCTTGTACTTTTTTCTGCTTGTTATCCTCTGTTGGTTATGCCTCAAATTCTATTTTAGTTCTCTCACTGCTATCAATTCTACTTCCTGGAAATTGGGGAAGGGCAGCAGAGGATTCATCATTATTGAATTTACTGCCTTAAAAATATAATTGGAAATTCCCCCACAATATGAGACATTCAGCAACGCTTTTAGATTTTAACATGGAAGAAATCATTAGGTTAGGAAATGGTATATCTGATTTTTAATGTACTTGTATCTTGATCTTAATGGTGTTTCTATACTTGGCCTTTGAGAGCAAGAATTTCAAATTCGTCAAGTTGTTTAACGTAATTCTGTGGAATTCCATGTTTGCAAAATTGAGAAAACAAGCGCCTCAGCATCCAGACAAGGCAACTGCAGATTTGAGTCTTGATGATGGTTACTTCTTCTGAGGAAAGAAAGAGAGTGGTCCCATTGTTCCTTGATCCTGCTCAGCTTTTGTAGGAGTTGCAGCCTGATTTCTTTAAGTCATTTCAAACACTGTGATTAGGTATCCTTGCTAAGGTGGCACAGTCTGGCAGTCTGCAGGAATAGAAAGCAGAATGCCATACAAAACCATAAAAAATAAAAAGGTTTTATTGACCAAGTAGACAACTAACACGACATCCTTGATAAAGGAGGAGTTTGGTTTAGTTTTGTTCCAAATTAAAATGTCTTGTGACAGTGCTGTGCATGTTAGTGATCAGTTACTACAAATTTCAGAAGAGAGTTCCAAGCAAATTAAATTATTTCTGAAGGGCCTGATGTGGATTAATCTTTGTGTGGGCTTTTGTCTCTGTTTTGGAAATCCTTGTGCTGCCCCATACTGCTTTTTGCAGCATGCCAGGGCTTAAGGAGTCATCTGGGTTTTAGGCTATGTGTGATGTGGTGACCTGAGGTGTGAGAGTGATGTTTATGTCACCTTCCCAGTCTCACACGTTCAGAAAGCTTTGGACTCCTAAATCAATTTTTGGTAAACAGTTTTCCCTTGGAGATTTAATGGGCATGCAAATCAAATGACGGTCTGATAAAATGGTTTATTCTTCATTTAACTTAGAAATAGTGTTGATAAGGAAAATTCCCTATTTTGGGAGGATAAATGCAATTGTTGAGTGTTCCGACTTTTAAATACAACTGCAGTTTTGACCAAGTGGTTGGTTTTTCAAGTTAATGACAATTTTGTTATTATTCAAAGAAAAAATATGTGATTTTTATTGCTGTTTTGTATTTCTACCTTCAGATACCTTGGCTCTTGTCCTGTTTTGAGCCAAATGTGTTTCATCCTGAAACTTACAATCTTATTGTCTTTATATCCTGGACATCTTGAAAATCCAGAGCTAGAAGTAATACATTTTTACAAAATGCTCCTTTTGCACAACTTTCTACTGTCAGCTTACAGGTAAATTTGTAGAAAATAGATATTGGCTACCAATATAAATGTGTTAAATTACAACACAAAAAAAATCCATCTCCTCTCACTGGATGTTAGGACCGTGAAACACTAAACTAGGCTTACTACCTACAGGGAATTGTCTTCACAGCAATGACAAAATTTAATTATGTTATGCAATCATAGCTTTTAAAAATTATACATAGATCTCAGTAGCCTGTTATTTCAGCAACCTTGAGGGATACAGTTATGAAATACAGTAGAGTTTTGCCATTCATCTGCTGGGATCTGAAAAGCCTTTATTAACCAGTTGCACATTATATTACAATCTAACTTCTTTCTCTCACCTGTACTTTCATGCTGTTTAACAAGTACACTCTCTGCAGCTGGTCATATTAGAGTGAATACTAACAATGTTGATAATTATCCTGCTTTTCAATTAATTCAGTATTTATGAGCCTATGAAAACTTTCCAACCATGTAGTCATACGCACTCATATATATATATATATATATATATATATAGTCAGGTGAGATAAGAGGATATGCTGTTTGTGAAAAAAATCACACAAGAAACCTCTCTGTTGAATACGAAATGTCTCTTTGATGGCCAGAATTTATGAATCGTTTCATTCTAAAACCTAGTGATGTAAAATGGGAAAAATTAAACAACAGATGAATGACAATTACAATTCAATAAGCTGCTGGACTCCACGAGAACTGAGTTTAAAACTCTTGTTGTGTGATTTTTTTTATTTACCAATTTTTATTTATCAGTTGTCATTGGTAAATAGTCAAGAACTCAGATAAAAAAATCCCAAATCATATACAAGATTTCTACCAAAAAAGCTCAGGCATGTGTGCTATCCAAGTTGAGGTCATCTTGAATTTACCTAATTTTGACCAGTTTGATGTACTTTGCCAGGGTCACAAAGATCAAGTTCAAAAAAAAAGAGAAAAGGATAAAGAAAAAAGTCTCGTCAAGATAACTTGGGTGCAAAGTTGGGATGTGAGTAGCTCTCTTGCATCTCACTGAAATAATCATTTCTCTAGAGATTTATAATATGTTTTTCTTGGTTTTCAAATAAAGAGTAGTGCACAGACATTGATAAACCCCAGACCAGAGAGGCTCTAAGGTCTGTCTTACACATAACCATTTAGTGAGTCCATCTTGCCTGGAGCAAATGGAGCAAACTGCAGTTTAAATCCCTTTTCTGAAGCAGGAAGAACTAAAACCTAATTCTCTCACCTTAAATAAGAATTACTCTCTTGGATAATAGGGGCTTTCTCCTTGCCAAAAAGAAAAATATTATGTCTGACTGGCTTATCTCCCTCAAAATTTTTTCTGTTATATAGTTTAATAGGAAAGCTCCTGACAAACTCTCACTTCACCTAACTTCCCAGCTAAAGTTGAACTGTAACATTCTTCAAGGAGTGAATTATATTCCTGAGATGGAGAAATGTGAATTCACTTGTGCACATCAAATCAAAGTCATGTTAACTGAGGATGCTGAAAAACCATCACCTTCAGTACTTTAAGGTCCTCGATAAGTAGCTGAACATGGCAGATCTTAAGCAAAAACACAAGGCATAAGAGTGGATTTGTTTATAAAGGAAACTGGGGGCTACTGGACTTGAAGCTGCTGCCCAGAAAACCCCTGCTCTGGCAGTTGTTTGAGGAATATGCCAATAATATGCTGGGTTCCTACTTGCTAAGCCACCTAAATAAGTCAGCCTGGTAATTGGCTGAGCTTTTGAATGAAGAGATGCAGGAATCTCAGAGGCAGAGCTAAAATTTCAGTTCATTAGGAAGGTGAAAGAAGAACTGTTTTCTTGTAAATGATAGAAACCCTCCAGCACCTTAGTACAGCACTAAAACTGTTCTGCCTGCTCTAAATAATATGAAAAATAATACATGAAGCTTGCACTTTGACTGGTCCAATGGGCTCTCTGCTTCTGTGGCCTCCAAAGCCCCAGCCTCATGCCACCCTCCTTATATGGGTGTTTGGAATTAAAAGTCCCAATGGACCCACCCAGAGTAGGATTTTGGGCAGAGGTATTGGGGACCAGTGTGGACAAACACTTGAAAACAAACATATGGTTTCCTCTTGGATACCCAGAGGAAATTGAGGCTGTGTTTTATTAATGGAGTAATTTACACCTGCAACAGAAACTGCAAATGTGAACCCAAAGCTGTTTGCAGCAGCTACTGTTTGGGAACAAACAAGGTTAGATGGGACTGACCCAGGCTGAGTTTGAAGCAGAACTAGCTAATAAGGTACAGGAGGTTGCCAGGTCATCATTGCAGCACCTCAGATATTCTGCATCTTTATATACAGCATGTCTTCCAAGATCTGTCTGTTCCTTTCTATTTCCGTTGCAGGTGTAAACTACCTCATCCATTCACCCATGCCAAAAGACTTTAAATGTCTACATTTTAAATACTTTCTAATACAGACACAATATATCTACTCACTCAGTAGCCTGAAAATGCTCTCCTGCTTCACCAGGTGCCAAAAACTTTAATCTACTCTTGCCTTGCTGCCCAAACCTTTGCCCTTCTTAACAAGGCATGTGCATGTGCTGTCACTCCTTAAAATGTATTGCAGAGAATGAAATATAGAAAATACATCTGTGTCTCCCCTTATTTTCAGACCGCTGGTGGGCCACTCCATAATAGGTAATTAGTCGCCACATCTCGCTTCACCCCGTGGAAAGAGCTTAAGGGCCCAAATGCAAGAAACCAAAATGCACAAGATGATCCAACAATTTTGAAGGGTAATTTGTCAGCGCAACCATGAAAATCCAGGAATATTAATAAAATTAACTTTTTTAATTGGATGAAGCCAAACGCAATTCATCAGGAGAAGCAATCAAAAATTGCTTTAGTTTCCTGGATACTAAAAAAACAGTTGTTTTGTTGGTGACCTGTGTGTGAGATACTCCCCACGGAAAAGGGCAATTGGCAGAATTAGACATCAGTCACAGGAGGTGAAAGAGGAAGATTCATATTAAAGCTATGAAATGAAGTAGAGGGAACTGAAGCCAGATGTGAAATTTTTCAGTATAAATAATAAAAATAAATAAATAAATAAATAAAAGTCGATGTAAAGGTTACTTGATTGTGTAACTAAAAAGCAGGTGTTTCCAAGTGTCCCTCTTTCAAAAGCCTTCCTGCTTGCTATCTGTGATAACTGATCACACAGGTGGAGAGAGTCTCACAGACACAACAAAGTACTCAAAAGCACTTGCACAAATATGTTCCTCTAGAGACGACCAAGGACAAATGTAAGTAAATAACAATTCTTGGCACAAAAGCAGAGCCTGAAGTTGCACAGATGGCTACTTTTGAGCCCACAGGCACACAGAAATAATATCAAAGTTCTTCAGTTTGTTTCATGCAGTAGTAGATTAGAAAACATTATTCAAACTGAATTTGGAGGAAGTGCAGACACAATATGAATCGAGTATAAAATTACATTTTGGTAAGTTTATGTTAATTTAGAAATGTGTTGTTCTTGGTAGTGGTAGGAGAATTATTGAACCCACAAGGCACCGTAGCCTTAGCAGACACATAGGTTTGAAAATTATTATCTAGTGCAGCCAACTAGTAGCACCAAGATGCAGAGCAGGCTGCTGCTGTCAGTTGTCAGAGTGAGAACACAGGAGCTCTGTGGTGAAAAACAGCTTTAGAAAAGTGAGCTGGAGGTGGGGCATGAGAGGCAATACCTGTTTCCTCATAGCAGAGATTACTTTTTAACTTCATTTATTGGGTGCTAGTGCAGAGTAGTTGTTTCAGTTACTGGTAACTATTAAATGCAAACACCAGTTTGGGAAGGGGGTTGGTAGTGAGGGGTTTTCAGTTGCTCTTTTAAATAATCCCTTGCTTCATTAGGTACTTGTTTTTCTACTTACCTGACTGCAACTGGGTTTTATGGTTTCTGAAACCTTTGTCACTTCTAGCTCTGTCTGGTCCCTTTAGGCTGCCTCCCACTATGCCAGTGGTACCAGAGGTAAGGTTTGTGTGGGCTGGTGAACAAGATGTAGGGGTGCAATGTTCTGGGTATTAGGCTTTGGGACAGAGGAACACAGGTTAAACTGTCTTAGCCTGTCAGCTACACCAGAACATAATGTTCCTGTGGCAGTGTGGTTTGAACTCTGCACATGAGAAATGCTCAACTCATACAGGTGTAATGCAGCACCTCTGCTGCCAGCAGTGCTGTGCACGCTGCAGCTTCTCCATAGCCCTGAGATCTCATCTTCCTCTGGCTTCTCTGCATGGGGCACACTGCAGAGAGACCCTGGTCTGTCCTGCTGCAAAAATCCCTTCAGCAATAAAACCCTACGCAAAGCCCGTAGAAAAGAAATTCATTCCAGAATAGTTGTCTTCTCTGCAAATCTTCACTTTCTTCCATTCCTAAAAAGAGTACTTTTCTACCCAAACCAAAGTTTGATTTTGCCTTTTATCTTGCTGCCTGAAGAAACTTTTCTCTACCCCCTCCCCACTATGTGCCTCTTTCCCATACATAGCACATCTGCCTTTTCTTTTACTCCTGAGAGGATCAAGAGCCCAATCCAATGTTAAGAAGCATTTGCAGTGGTTTTCTCTCTCCACAGACCAAGATCACATTTGTCCCTTCCTCCTCACTATAACTTCCCCTGCCCTGCCCCGCTCTACAAGGCCAAAGTGTTCACCTTCCTTTCCATTCCTACCACAGCCCTATGTTTGGGCTCTGCAGAACCATGTTTCCAGCTGCAAGTGCATCAGAGTCAGCTTTGTCTTCAATCGCCGTCTTCCTAGATATTCTCTCTTCTGCCAGTTATCAATCTCTCACAGATCCCACAGAAGCAGAATTGGACAAAGCTGTTCCCCTGCAGCTCGCTCTGTCTTCCTTTCCATTTCTACCCAGTCTATGTCATTGGAGCCTTCTCAGTCTCGGTTGCACTGTAGCAAACAAAGTCTATCTGGCTTTAATAAATATTGGACAAAAAGCAGTACAGGAGTCGTGTTGGATGTTAACAAACATTTGATGTCTTGCAAAAAACCCTGCCTTTCAATAAACATTCTTTGAATTTCCATCAGCTTTTAATTTCCCTGCTTGAAAAGGAAGGAAACAAATGCAAAAGTTAAAAAAAAAAAAATGCTTGAAAAATACCAGGGAACACAGAGCTGTGCCTGACAGGCTCTCCTGGACTGCATTGTTTTGCTTCAGTCAGTTGACAGTATTTAAACAGCTTTCCTATTTAAGAAACACAAGGGCCCTGAGATATGTTTTCTGGATCCTTCTCCTAGACCTGCAATCTCAGTGAAGTAAGGGTTTTGATATTAGGAAAACTTTCTTCATGTAAAAAATGCACTGTGAGAACCTGTCTTACAGCTTTAGTCACTGCTTTAGTCATTGCTGATTTTCTTGTAACTGATGAGCACTGACCACATCAGGACAGCAAATATAAAGCTCTTTGTCTTCAAGATGCAGCAGACTCCTTATCCTAAAATAACCTCTGTCCTTACCCATCAGCCATAGCATCCTGGGAAGCTAGAAGGGACATGATGCTGGGTTTTCCAAAGAAGCAAGAGCTGTGCCTTCTCTGATATGATGAATTAATTTCGGTGCCATATCTGTACTGGTTTTTTTACTACTTGCATATGGACCGTGGCAGGAACATCTTTTGGGATGCCAACAGAAAAAACAACTCCAAAGACCGAGTGTCTTGGATGGCACTACTATCTTTACATTCCTTTACAATAATAGCGAGCCAGTCACAGCAACACTGCCAGATGTCCCCATGGGAATGTGAAGCACTTTTGGAGCAAGGAGCAGCTCTGGTTGGTCCACATCTACCTGCAGTTTAGGTATGAAATCCTGAAGACCTCAAGTGATAGAAAACCTATAACAGGTTTGTAGGGGTCAATGCAGAGTTCCCAGCTGGCTGGGCAGTTCTCTCTTGGGTATTGTCATCTGTTTGGTGGTTTCACCTTTATGGTCGTTCTTCACTTGGTCATGAGCGAGGCCTCTTAGGAGTTGCTAAATATTCTCAGAGCAAGGCCCTGAGCCAATGTCCATTTAATAGTAATAATAAAAAAATTGTCTCTGACAGCAAGCAAAGAGCATGAGCAGCCCTTCATCTTCCTTATGGATTTAGGTTCAGTATGTGTGACTTTTCTTCTTCATGCCTGTTTTTTAACACTGGTATTTGTACGACATTCACGGGAGCTAAGCAGTGATTTGCCCATTTTTTTAAATCAAACTTGGTATATAAATTGTATTTCTTCATTCTATCAGGAAATATTTTTTAAAATTTTAATAACTGTCAAAACAGCAGGACATCAGTTAACTGGTGTTTACCCCATTGGGAATTATTCCTGTTTGATGTTTACTAACAGCTGATGCTAATGAATATGTTTTGTTCCCATCTCACCATACAGTGGGACAACTGACATTTCACTATCTCAGAGTTAGTGCTTTTTGGACACAACTGGGAGTGGAAGCCAAGAAAACTCTTCATGGCATAGTTATCTGTGGAGATGCAGACAAATAGCTCCTAGCAGGGATGATTTGCCATTAGGCAAGCAAAGCAGGAGCTTTTCAACTCATGAACGTTTCCTTTGCATTTTTTTTCCTTTGGGAGGTGCCCAAGGCAGCCTCACAAGCATTGCAGAAGGAAAAAAATAAAAAGGTAATGCTAGAAATGAGTCTTTTTATACACCATTTAGAAAATCTGGCATGTTAAAAGCATACATTACTATGCTGGGTGTAGCCCATGAGAGAAGAGCCAGAGATGGATTGTGAATAAAAAGCTGAAGCTATTTAACTGAAAATTAATAATTCATATAGAAAAATGAATGGGAAAACTGGTCAGAGGGCAAGCAAACTGCTGACCTGCATGCACACCTAAGTGAAGTGTGATCCATGTTATATTTGAAGTGAAAGAGCAAGACACTTCATTCAAAAAAAAACCCAAACCAAACCAAACAAACAAAAAAAACCCACAAAAAAACAACCAAACAAAAACTAAACAAAATGCAACCAAACAAAAAACCAAATAAAACAAAAAAATCTCATCTTTCATTTCATACTCTACCATTCTGTCTCTGATTCTGTAATAAAAAGACTACAGCTTCTGTTTTCACATAATCCTTACTCAAAATCAAAACCATTAAGTTTTATCTTTCTTCACTTTCCTTTTGAGAACAGGCATCTTTTGCCACCAGAAACTTTCAGTTTAGCTCAATATCCATTCAATTTAGACTGAGCAAAAAAAAGAGGCATGTTTACTAAAGTCCTGACAAACAGAAGTGTAGTTCTTGCATCTGAAACTGTTTTATGTTTGTGTGTTTTGATTTGTATAAAAAAGCACCAATTGTCAAAAAATGAGTATCTGAAAAACTAAAGATGAGTAACTGTTCAAATCCTCTTAACACCTAACTGAATACTTCCAAGATTACTGCTTCATGAGGAAAAGAACATTTTATAAATTGCATTCACTACAGCAACTGTTTGCAAGATGGTTCGACTGCAGTCAGTAAATGCATCCCACATTCTGGTCTGCACATAGTGTGGGTCTGTCTGACCATAGATTAGCTTTGATTCAGAAACACAATCAAGGTTATACCATGATATATACCATGACTGTTCCTTCAGATTTTCCTGGCACCCTCTATCCATGAGGTCCCACAAAAGGCAGCTATCTCCAGATCTGCCTTCTGCCCTGTGGCTGTGCATGTGCTCTGAGCAAGTGCCTGCTTTTAAGGGAAATCCTGCTAAATGCTGTTAGAAAAAGGGTGTGTGGAGGGTGTTTATTTGCTATGGTTTGGCCGCAATATTTCTGTATTGTATTGTGTTGTATTATTTCAGTATTGGCTGATCCTAGAATCATCTATTCCAGGCCAGGAAAGTGTCCTGATGTGTGCAAGGGGGTTGCACCATCCCTGGGCTCAGAGGCAGGAGAAGAAGGAGGGGATGGAGGAGCAGGTGGGGCCCTGGACAGCCTCACCCCCTTGCCAAGAAGGTCTTGGCAGCATCAGAAAAGAGGCCATGGATCATGTCAGAAGGTGCAAACCTTTAGTGACTCTAGTTCCAAGTCCACATGCAGCTTTTCTTCAAGAGCTGCATTTCAAGGTATTTTGCCTTGGCAACAGGGAAATATCTTTACTTTGACCCATCACTGAGTCTTGTATTTAGCAGTATTTTAAGGCATCAGTCTTAAAGCATGCCCTAAAAAATAGAGGTTGTAAGTAATAGTGACAGAAGCAGCAAAGGAGGATTTGGGTGCTATTTAATGCTATATTTTTGTTTTCTGAACTAGTGCATATGTCCTGCCCAAGCGTGCCAGGAGCTGGTGTTCAAAAGGGATGACGTGTGAACTCAGACATAGGGTTGTAAGGAGCAATTGCAGAACTGTTGTGTTGTGGGCAGGATATATTGCTTGGAGCAATGTGTTTCAGGAGTCTGTCATCCAGGGACGATAGGGGGAAATGAAGATGAGCGTGCTTTCTGGGAAAGTAAATCTGCGAAGGAAAATAAACCTGTCAAAGAGGAAAAAGTCATCTAGCAATTGTTGGTGGGGGGAAAGGAACCTAGAGACTGGGAAGCATACAGGAGAAAAAACAGATGGCGTCATGCAGCTGAAAGAGATAAGAGAAAGACAAAGGGAGGAAAAAAAAGTAGTAGTCAGGAGAAAGGGAAAGAAGATAAAAGCTTCAGAGATTTATGTGCATTGCATACCTGATATTTATTGGTTTCCCATTTGTCTGCTACATCTGGGAAACAGTTTGCTTTTAGGGACTGCTCATTGTCGAAGTAAACTTTCAGGATAGGATTTTCCCCCACACCCCCTGTAAACTACTTTTAAAATAAGGAGATTTCATGGTCTCATTTTATTTTGATATGTTTATTCCACCCATATTTGTTGCTGAAGATGCATTTTCACTGACATCAGCATCTTCATTAAAGGTGCTGGGAGGATGCCATGACTCTTTAGCAATGAAAGGGCAACATTTGGACCCAGACATGACTTCTGTAAAGCATGGATTAGGGAAAATGGCAATAAGATGCAGAAAGACTGAAATTTCCTATGGTAGGAGACCAGGGTAGAAGACGACAAAATGAATGGATTGCAATATTGCTTTTTAAAATCTTAATTCCCACTTCTTGCTGGACTTTGGCCTAAGGCTTATGGCTTTGGGAGCTTGATCAGAAGAGTTATTGTGTTGGTTTAAAAAGAAAATAGGTACACAGGGGACAATGGAGGGGAAAAGTGACTCACACACACACAGGCCTTGGACAGAAGGAAACATGTCTGCTCTGGCACATTTCATCACTTCCCTAATCGTCTCCCAGCCACCACTCCATCAGGATCTTCTCCTGCCTTCCTCGTTTCATCACCTCTAAATTGTGCTCCCTGATAGTTACGAGTGGGGAATCAATCAGAAACTCTGCTCCTTTCAGCCACAGGTACTGGAGGCCACGGGGGGCTGAGATCTGATTAAGGCATTGTTGAAAATAGCTATTGCCTTTCATCTGAAACCACTATCCCTGTGTTAAATCAGTGGGAGCAGGTGAACGATTCACATCCTGTTACATCACTCTAAAGGTACCAAAGAAACTACATCTACAAAAAGGAATTTGCTTTTGAAAGTGCACACAGAGCTGTGAAGGGGCTTGTCTTGCTGTACAGCACATAGCCAGTAATAGTCACATCCAGTATATTATTGAAATGTGAGGGTTTTTTTACTTAAACAACAATTTTTAAACTATGACCCATAACAGATCCAATTATTTGGATCTTTCAAATGGTATAAGATACTTCACAAATATGTTTTCCGCTGTTACTGTTCCACATAAATCCCAAAGCAGCAAAGTTTGTCCCTTCAGTTTCAACACAGGGCAGGTTTGTAGAGGGGCTCAACTTGCATCCTAAAGTGAAGTAAAATTTTCATTTAATTGTTATGAATTAAATCCCATAATTTAATTCATTGGGTACTTGCAGAAGGTCACATCGATGTCAGTTGTCTCACTGCTGTTCCAGGAACAGTTGTACTTTATTAACATGGCAGGCAAAACATTGTTTCTATGGATTGTGCATAAATAGTGTTGAGAATTTTTTTTTTTAATTTCCTGTCTGTGGACAAGCTGAATGCAAAAAAATAATAGCTAAAGTTCTGTGCTAAGTTGTAAGGGTAAACCATTTCAGGCAATAACTCAGTGCAGAGCATGGATCTGGACGCCTGGAACTCACAGTATATTTCTAATTTAAAATCATTCTGTAAAGAGCACAGATTTTCCTGATTAAAAACCTTGAGAGTGGCTATATTTAATATCCACATCTACATTCCACGCTGTGCTCAAATCTAATCTCTGTCTAATAACAAGGTTTTTTAATGATACTGATTCAGCTAGAAGATAGAAACATCTCCAGCAGGATATTTTCACAAAACAAAATAAGTGATATAACTTCTCCATCTGTGTTCCACGGAGCAAAGGACATGACCTGAGCACCCACACTCACCTGTGTGCTGCATAGGAAAGAAACTGGATTCCTTGCTCAATAAAGCACTAATAATAACAGCATTCAAAGCTAGTTTGTTTTTTTTTTTCCTACGTTGAGTCTGCATACAAGTATGTGTAGCTGCAGAAAATAGTTGCTTTACAGTTTAGAAAAACTGTTTTCTGACAAAGTCTTTCAGCCTTTGCTCATTATATCTGCTCTTTCTGCCATTCTGCACCTAATGGCCTCTAAATTCATGTGGACAGCGCTGCCTCTGGAGTGACTGTGAATGTATTTGTGAAATGTGTGAAGGCTGCAGGCACCAACCTGCATCTGCAGTCCTGCATCTTTTGTAAAACACCTCCTTGCTTTATCCCAAGCATTTATTCCTGTGCTACCCACTGTGACAATTTCCACATGAGACTTTGGGGCTCATCTTAGACCCTGCCACTTGCATGTATGGGTGCTTACAGCTGCACAGAAGAAAGCCACTTCTTTGTGCTTGTTCTACAGTGTTTATTTAAATGAAAAATACTTTAAATTATGTTAATTTATGTTAATGCCTGATGGAAGAATGCATTACATCCACAAAGTCACCAATATTTATTTTAACTTTAGTTTCATTTTATTAAAAAAAAAAAGAAAAGAAAGAATTTTACATAAAAGCATTATTTTCACATGGACAAGCCCATTCTCCCCACCCCAGAATTCCTGTAAGTGAGTGTGACACCGACATTATCTCAACATGTATTAGCTCAGCTAAAATAATGTGAAAATATACTACAAATATAACAGAAAGGTTTCTGATTATGATGCATAGCTAGTGAAGTGAAGACTGCAATACAAGTATTTGAGGAGAATCTATTAGCATCTTGGAAATTTTAAGAGATACTCAGAACTGTAGCCAAAAACTGAGCAAAATTGTTGATGTAAAGGACACCAATTTTTACAAAGAAATTTATGGCAAACAGAGCATCTTCTAAGGCTTTTTATAAAGTCCTTTATCTTCACAGCCCTCTTCCTCCTTTATACTTTTGAAGGGAAAGTGATCTAAAACTCAGTGATAGCATCCATTTCCCTTAAAATTCTCACTGTGTTTACTGTCACCGAAGTGTTTCATTAACTCAGAACTAAATCATGTTCAGCTGATGCCACAGTCACTCCAGCACCAGATGATAGGCCGCTCGTTGCCTCCTCTGACACAGCTCAGGGTGGTGCAGACGCAGTCATGTGCGTGTAAGAACATTTGGAGAGTGAAGCCCCTGTCGTCTTCCCCTCCTCTTCATCAGCAGCCTCTCCCCGGATGGCAGGGGGGCTTTGCTTTGCACAGCAGGTGAAAGTGGCCAGAAAGCCCATGCGGAAGCGCTTGTTCATGAAGCAGTATATGATGGGGTTCACACAAGCAGAAGTGTAGGACAACAAGTGTATGAAGGAGATGGGAGCCCCTGAGAGACGCTGGTCTGCCGAAGCGGTGTCGAACGCGCGCCAGGCATTGACGCTGAAGATGGGAGTCCAGCAAATGAAAAACAAAACCACTATCACCATCAACATACGGATCACAAGTTTCTTGGCCATTAAATTGGCAGAAGAGCTATTGCTTCTCACCCTCTCTATTTTGTTGTGGCTCATAGCAGAGAGCTGATGCAAAGACATTTTCCTTTTTCTTTTGCTTTTGTTGAGGTAACATCCATCTCCATCCTCGTATTTGGCACTGCAGGTACTTATTTTTCTTTCTGTACATATAAATTAGTGTTTAAACAGTTGGTAAAATCTCTCTGAATGATGATTTAAAATAAAAAATGAAGAGCGCAGTCTAAGTCTAAATAAATATCATAATTCATAGCTGGACAACAAAAGAAAGCACTGGCCTATTCTGAGTCAGTCATGTTATCAGCTGCTCTGCATCCACTGTCTCCCAATATTCTCACATGTTATCTCTATACAAACTGATGCAAAATGTGTAAGAACACTGTTGAAGTCCAGTGTTGATGGAAGATAGTTTTTGAGATGATATGCTTCCATTTTAATTTGAATATTGTGGCATTTATTGACAGAAATGGTCCCCATCCATGACCAGAAAAAAAAAATCTTCATATTTCTATAACAAACAAATTAGAAATTTAATGTACCCTCTCCCTAGTCTTTGCAAACAAGCCACAGGAGAGGTTTATTTGCTAATGAGTAACAGAATAACTTCAATCAACAAATGCAGCTGGCAAATTCATGGCATAACTGACCATAATGATAATTTTTGCAAATAGAAAGTTTTCCTTTTACTAGCCTTGAGATGACTGCTCATATTTTCAACTGTTGCTTAAAAAAACACCCCAAACCTAAGTGTACTATTACCTCGTGAAGATTTTCTCTGGTTGGCATCAAATTTTATTCCTCTGTAGAGTTCCAAAGAAATTAGGCCATACGCAACCATCATTATAATCCCGGGAATAAGAAAGAGTGTGAGCAGCAGGAAAGTGTACCTGAAGAATAAAAAGACAAACTGAGACTGGGGAACAGCATAAACCCAGAAAAACTCCTTTTTATCCAGCTAAGAACGGGGGGAGGCCAGTCAGTGTTCAGTCACTGTGCAAGGACATCATGTCTAAGTACTACTGCTGCTTGATAGTGCTGCTGTTTACCTACTCTGCCCAGATGTGTAGGACTCAGAGCACCTCTCTGACCCTGTTCTCCATAAGTGATCAAAAGGATTCAGTTCTCAAGTAAGACATTTCAACTTCATCTACTTCCCTGCTTCAGAGGAGCTTCAAACAAATTAACAGGCAAGGCAGCACAGAGGGGCGCTTGTACGTGTCTGCAGTTCTCAAAGATTGATCGAGGATTTCTCTGAAAATGTTGAAGTTTATGTATAAATGAGTGAAAGCCCTATTCCTAACTAACATGACAGATGCTTTCTTTACAGTGACAGTCGGGGCTTAGCAGACCATAGCGTGAGAATCTTTGCCATGTTGGGTATCTTTCCTGTGACAAGGGAGAAGTCTTGCAAGTGTCAAAATATAAGCAGCTTAAAAATATGGGTTTGGGGTTTTTTTTTTTACTTCTTAAATAAGCATGATAGAGTGTCAAGCCTTGCTGAAGGTTAAAACTTGATTTTCCATAGGCTTAATGCTACCATGAAATCCTATTTTCCACCAGATAATTATGCATTTGCTAACAGCCAGTTATGTCTTACCAAGATTGCTGAATGACATCACTGGGCCAAATGAGCCGACACATATTTGCTGTGGTGTTGTTATACTTGGTGAAAGGTACTAGTTTGCTGTAGATTGGGTATGGTGACATGATAGTGAAGGAGACACACCAGGTAGCAGCAATCACTCTCAAGGCATGAGATTTTGTCTGCCAGACCCTGGACTGCAGCGGTTTGCAAATGGCACTGTATCTCTCCAAAGATATGGCAACCAGGTTGAACGTCGATACACTTACAGAGACACCTATATATAAAACAAAGAAGAAGGTTACTCTCATTTTAAATGTTCATGTTATTTTCAAATGGTCTTGATAACTTTCTGTATGCATACAGAAATTTAAAAATATAGCAAACTACTTATAAGCTAAAATGTTTGTAAATATCAAATGGTTTAAGTCAGTGAAGACAAAGGGGCAAAGGGTCTGGGTCTCCAGACTGCTCCAGACTGAAATTCTCGCTCTCCCTTTCTTTAACTTCAAAAGTCTAAGTGAAAAGATACACTACATCAAACCATAAAATTCCAGTAAGAGGAGAAAAAGACACTTTTTGTCCTAATTATTTTCTTTGCTGTTGTGGTTTATTGACTCCACTAATTGCACTGAAATTCAAACAAGCATTTGAAATCAATGTGATTATGTGATTAATTACTCTTTTAATGCAGATGTTCACAGTCCCTTTTCTATTGTTTTAAGTTTTTTGAATGTTCTGCTTAACTAGTGATGTGATTTTCTCATTCAAGAGAATTAAATATGTTACAACTTTTTTAATTAGATGCTAATGGACTTAAAAAGAGGGAGAAATTAAGTTACATAGAAGCAGAGACTTTGTCCTTCAAGTGTCCCTAATTTTTCCTGTTCATATATTATAAAATATAATGCAATGGTCTGTGTCATTGAGGTGCCCAAGTTCACCACTGCAAGACTATAAATATTTCTTAACTTTGTCACAGATCTTCCTTTCAGTGAATGAGCTTTCATTTAAGTCTTTGTGAATGTTCTAATGTGGGTCAAACTATAAAATGCCAATATCTTTACTGTTTGTTTTACACAAATCATCTGAATTTAAAATATGTCTTTCTACATCTTAAAATGAAAAATTGAACATAGTTGATGCAATGGTTGTCAGTGTCTGCTTGTCAGTTGAAACCAGTGTTACCTGAACCACTAATGGGAAATATCCTCATTCCAGCTCTTAAAATAAAACAGCTTCATAATGAGTAAGTTCACGTTTTATCCATTTCACTGGATTTTTTTTTTTAATAAAGTAATTTACACAGTGAATAAGAGAAAGATGACAATGCTTCAGTAATGTTTTATGGTATTTATGGCAGCAATTCATTATAATTGTTTAAACATGGCCTTTAGTTTTATTGGTTTTATCTACAAAAAGATGTTGATTTCCCATTCGCACACTCTAGGTGTGTACTTTCGCATTACATCAAAGTTCTCAAGGGCACAGGTTGAAAGAGGACGTGAGGTTTTTGTAATTAACTGAGAGTCTCCCAAAAGTGGCAAAAACTTTGCATGATGTTCTTCTTTCTTTTTTTATTATTTTTCTTTCTTTTTTTTCTTTTTTTTTTTTTTTTTTTTTTTTTTTTTAAGAAACCAGCAAATGCACGAGAAGCATTGGAAGTGAGACAAAATATGGTTACACACACAGACATAACCCAGGCATTTTGAAACTCCTGGCTCCTAGCTCCACAGCAAAAAAAGGCTTACAGCAAGGCATATAAAAGTGATGCTTTTTAGAGTCAGCCTCTAAAACCTTTATGTGTGTTTTACGGTCTCCTAGTGAGCTCTGATATCACCTGACCTGTCCTGAAAAAGTGCTTGCTCTAAATTCCAGCTCTGCAAATTACCCCTACTTTGGCCTATTTTATTTTTTCATGTGTCACTGATACCAAAAATCAGTGGGTAAAATCTGCCCTTAGCTAGTACGTACAACCCCCCCACTTCTGGTGGGTGATATGAACACTGCTAAAAACTTTGTCAGGTAGGGGTAAGCACATGCGTGTGCTGGGTTCCTCATTAAAGCTGGATCATGCAACACACTTCTCACTTAACCTGATCCTGCAAAACATTTCTGTATGTAATGAAAGTTAGGTAGGTGTCTCTGTGTTTTGCTGGATCAGACTGAGGAAACCAGAATCACAACAATTTGCACTACAAAGATGTTTCTTTGTGATATTGATAACTTCAACGGTGGGTGGAAACAATCAGCTTTTTACAGGTCCTTAAAGACCTTCTCACCTGTCTCATTAGTCAGACTTCAAAATAAGGTGTAAACTTCCCAGACTTACCCATGAAATAAGTGGCAGTTTTGCAAACAGCACTACCAAAAATGAAATCTTTCAGCAGGTTGGGAATGAGGGTGAAAGGCATGCAGAAAAGGCAGAGCATCAGGTCGCTGACTGCTAGTGACAGCAGAAACGTGTTGGTGACTGTTCTCATCCGCTTGTTTCTTATCAGCACTGTAATTACCAGAATGTTCCCCAAAATGCTGAGCACGAATATCAAGCAATACAGCAGAATTCGAATTATCTGATGTAAATCTGAAAATTGTCACAAGAAAAGATCAGTTACGTAGTATTCGACTCAGACTAGTATTCTATATTTCATCCTCTAATAAAAAAGTAAAAGCCTTTCTGTATTCAGTTTTAGTAAGGTTTATGTCTTTACAGCGAGGAAAAATCAGTTAAAGAGCTGAAATTCTTAAACTTACTCTGATGTGCCTGAATTTCCTAGCATTAAACTACAATACATGAAATACAATTTACATTTGAAGAGTCAAATACAACTTCTTAAAGCATGTTCTGCTCACACCACTTAGGGCGCAGCACTCACCATGAGAGTTCCTCCTTTATGCAGAAGTTAGAAATTACATAGCAAACAAAAATATTTAAATACATGGTGGCTTTTTTTTCAGCCTCAAAGTGCAATGATTTCATATTTAATCACTTTCATACACAGTATGAGATCTGATCACTCCACTGTTATTGAATTGAGTAAAAATCATGTTTCTCCAAATCCTTAGCAGAGCTGTTTACATTTTGTGCCCAGTAATGCTGTTTTAATTTTTCATTATATCCAAAATTTTTTCTAGTTGAATATTTAACTTGAAAAACCAGAACATGCTAAATTCTTTGCTGCCTGTTTCTCATCCTAACTTATCAGCAAGCAGTTGATTTTGCACTTCTCAGAGAAAAAGCCTTGCATAGCTCTTTCTTTCCATAGTATCTCTACATCCAGCTAGAACTAAAACCGTGTGAAAAAAAATCTATTTTTCTATACATACCTTTAGAAGAATAAGGTGGATCATCCACACAGTAAAAAGTGTCATTTTCGAAGATGATATTGCACAGGAAAGCAGTAATGTTGGTACCATTCCCAAGGAAGCTTGCATCAACTATTTCCATTCTTCAGTATCCACAGGTTAGCTCTGATGAAGAAGAGGGTGGGTTTGTAACTATCTGCCCACTCTTTCAGAAAATAAATACATTTCTAAATGGAGTCCTCAGGAGAAATACAAGAGAGACAGTTCTGGAAGGAAGCTCTTCTGACTCTGACAGGAGCACTCAGCACACAGAGCCCTGTTCAGGCTGAACAAGATTTATTCCAGGGGCTCCCAAGGCAGTTCAGAAAAGCAAAGCATGTGTGCACATACACACTCACATGTATGCACATACATACACACACACACACACATCCCCTCTGGTACTTTTTAGATCCACCCTCTTCTGTTACTGGACTAGTGTTGGGATTTGAACAGCCTAGAAAAAGATTACAGCATTAACCCCTTGCAAGATTGCTTCTGCTCTCATCTCTGCAATATTTCTCGGAGGCAGACTGTTATGCCACAGCCCATGAATGAGAACCAGTGAGTGATGAGAGTGATAAATGTCTCTCAAACACCAACATTTAAAATGGTAAGAGTAGCTGAATAAAAGGGCAGAGAGGAGGAAAACATAGTGAAGCTTTTTCATTCCTTACATGGAAATGATTCTTATCTTCATATTTTTCAGAGCAAACTGAAGATAGGAAAGGCTTAGAAAAATAAGAGCTGTTACATTTAGCTCATTTGGTGAAGTTCTAACTTCACATAAAGGTGCAGTACGTGCCTGATCCAAACCCCAGCAAGGCAATAGAAAAACTAACTAATTTCACTGTTCTTGGATCAAACCTTATAAAGGTATATTAGAGTTGTTAGTTAATATAAGCAGAAGCCTACACATTTCCTCTGTGCAAGGACTTGTATATGACTTGAATACAAACTTGACTGATAAACTGGGGCACGTTAGTTACACAACGGTGTAAAACTCAGTGATCTTGATTGTTTGAAAGTTCTGCTTTTTTATTACATAAACATCATCTTCACTGGTGTTTTCACAAAAAGTCATGGGCTTTTAACTTCCAGTATACAGCTTGCTTATAGTCAGAAATGTAAATTAATATGTGAAATTAATCTGTTATAACTTAATGGAAAAATATTTCACATTTAAAAACTCTTCTACCTAAACAGGCAGAGCAATAACACATTCCTCATAACAAGTCCTGACCCCTTAAAGTTGATATACACAGACTGGAATGCCAGGGTTCCTTTTCCAGTCCTGCCAGCTTTGCTTTACAGTGTGAATGTGGGAATAGGTGTGTAGGGGAGTAGATTGAAAAGTTACATTTAAAATTCTAATTTCTCAAATATCCTTTTTACCTCTGGGAGTCCTGGATGCAGCTGGTCATCAGTGGTCCACACCACTGCACGGTCTCACTTACTGCCAGCAGGGTGAGGGGCTGGCCAGGGCTGTAGGGCAGAGCAACAAACACTGTAAAGCCACTGCACGTCTCTCTCACTGCTCTCAAAGACATGTGGGACAATGTGAAGGACCAGCTTCCCCAGGACAGTGGGAGCCCCTCACTGAGCCCCATCCCAAGGGATGAGCCCACTGCAGTGTCAAGACATGTTTCCCAAGGACACAGAAGATGGATGAAGCCGATGAGGCCAGCAGCCATGGCTGGAGGCTTCATGGAGTCAGCAAAGAGGCAAACTGAGCCGGGCTGTGTGCAGCTTGCCCTGTGAAGCCTTTCAGCACAGCAAATGAGCAGAGAGCACAGTGGTGGGAGGCAGCATGTGCGGCACAGACTTGAAGAGCTGAGGGATAAGTACTGAGCTATGATTGACTCCAGAGGGTACTAATTTCAACCACAGGCAAGTGCTGAATGAGTGAGGGAATGAAATCCCAGCAACTGTGTAGTTACTGTCAAAACTGGATCATCCTGTTCACATGCTCAGGACTCTAAATCCTTGGTAAATTTGTGCAGACCATGTGCCCAGAGATTTTTATCTGTTATTACAGTCCTCACCAGTTTTCCTTTTGTGAGTGCCAGGCTTTACTGGCAGACTGGCTCGTGGTTCCAAGGGTTTAGTTCCCCTGGAGTCCTTTTCAAACACTGTCATCACATTTACGCTATTTTTTTCCCCCTGGCAACAGTGTAGTTCTAAACAATAGATCGCACATCATGTATAATAATTTTACTATTTCCTTTAGAAGTTCTGGATGAATACCATCTGGTCCTGGGCTGAGCTGGATTCATCATCTGATGGTTAAATTGCCAGAGTAAATGAGTAAGAATTTGCTATGAACTCTTGACTCCCCTCTTGGAGTCAATTTCTGCATGAAACATATCAAGATCAAAGAGTTTTGTTTTTATAGGCATTTATTTTTTGCACAGATTTACTTAAATGTACAGCCAATATTCCTCATCTTTGGACAGTTCTGAGTTGCCTTTATAATATCATTTCTCTCCACTACTTTTAGCTAATTTCATGACAGATCATTCTCCATACAGATCACTATCATCTCACTGTCTCCCTGCAAGCTTTTGGAGAGGCAAAATAGAGGAGATGGTTTTAATGAAATGTTTGCTAATCACAGATGTAATTTTATTATTTAGGAGAATAGAAAATTATTTTTGTCATTTTTGATGATCAGATGGCTGTCACACTTGAGCGTAATCATGCATTATTTGGGATGTTGGAAGTTTTAGGAAAGAACTTCCTTGGATCTGGATGCTTTATTAACAACAATAATTCATTAATCTAATTGGCTTTGTAATTAAGAAATAATTTAGATACCTTAATGTGCAAGTGTAGATAATTTAGACAAAAGTATAACAAATTTTTTTCCCTATATTCGAAGGAGTCTTGCTAATCCCTGACAACAAAAAGAATCTTTTTATTTTTCTTTTAATTTTAGCCTTAATAATTTTTCCCCCTGTAAAGTCAAATACTGAACACACTTTGGCTTTGTAGCCAAAACAGTTGTTATGCTCGTTCATTTCCTGCTATTTGTATACATTTTTTTCTTATCCAAAACCAAGCCACATCAATTTACAGTTGCCTCATTTATTGTTTTTCCTGCAGAATAAACTGTTCTGTTTTTTCATTCATTTGACAAAGATCTTTACTTAAATTTAAATAGAAATTCCACTTGTAAAGTTATGAATTTGGAAAAACTTATCTTTATCTTGTGTCCAACTTTGGGTTTGTTGCCATGTCTTTTTTTTTTTTCCTGACAAATAAAATATAATAAACTAACTAGAAAAAACATCTATGAAAAGTCATGGTCGAATTCTGTTCTCACTTGCCAGGTTTATGCTGGCATTAGGCCACTGATTCAGTGGCATTATTCACACAGGCAGAACCTACAGGGAGATCAGGATTAAGCCCACACTTTTGGAGAACACACAGAATTCTCAGGAACCCATTTATTGTAAGCTTTTTCAAAGTGATCTGATCTTGAGTCCTATCGGTGTCTCACAGTAGCTGAAATTAAACAGTTCATATCACACCCATTGGAACTCAATAACACAATGATGAAATTTACTTCAGAGCACCTTGTTGTACCTTCAGTGATTTCCAAAATACCATTCACCAACTGTAGATGGGATCAAACAAGGCGCTCCTGTTGCCTCTGCAGTGTTTCTCCGGATGTCACACATTGTATGTCATGTTGCTTAATAAACGCCTGGAAGACTGCACAGATCTTCAATGATTATATTCCTTGTGGACACATCTCAAGGTATCTTTTAGATCATTTGGGGGTTGACCACTTTTCTTTCTTTTGAAGTGCCAACTCATAGTGTTTGACTTTTTGGATGTTTGCAGTACCAGCTATCTGACCTACCTGTGGGATGCAATACAGTTGGCCCTGATGCCTTCATGGGCATCCAGTCAGCCCTTCACACCACCTTCCTCAGAAGGAAGGGAATGGGGCTTCCTAGGTGATGGTTGTGACTTATGTACAGTGTTTAGGGCTCTCTGATGAATGGGATGAGTAAAGCCAACGAGATGAGGTTCAACAAGGCCAAGTGTCAGGTCCTGCACTTTGGCCACAACAACCCCATGTAGATCTACAGGCTGGGCACAGAGTGGCTGGAGAGCAGCCAGGCAGAAAGGGATCTGGGGGTGCTGATTTACAGGAAGCTGAACATGAGCCAGCAGTGTGCCCAGGTGGCCAAGAAGGCCAATGGCATCCTGGCCTGGATCAGGAACAGTGTGGCCAGCATGACCTTCTTCTCCTTCACGATTCTTCTCCTGTACTCAGAACTGGTGAGGCTACACCTCAAATGCTGTGTCCAGTTCTGGGCCCCTCAGTTCAGGAAGGATTTTGAGGGCTGGAGCAGGACCAGAGAAGAGCAACAAGGCTGGTGAAGGGTCTGGAGCACAAGTCCTGGCGAGTCACAGAGGTAGCTGTGGTTGTTTAGCCTGGAGAAGAGGAGGCTCCAGGGGAGACCTCATCACTCTCTACAACTACCTGAAAAGAGGTTTTGGCCAGGTGGGGGGCGGTCTCCTCTCCCTGACAAGAGGACATAGTCTTAAGCTGCACCAGGGGAGGTTAAGTTGGACATGAGGAAGTTCTTCACAAGAAGAGTGGTTGGGCTTTGGAATGGGCTGGCCAGGGAGATGATGGAGTCATTGTTCCTGGAGGTGTTTAAGAAAAGACTGGATGTGGCACTTAGTACCATGGTCTAGTTGACAAGATGGTATTAGGTGTTAGATCATGGGTTGGACTGATGTTCTTGGAGGTCTTTTCCAACCTAGTTGATTGTGTGATTCTGTGATACTGTTTTAGCATATCTTCAGTTTCAATTTCATAATCATGTTAAAGTTTCTGTGAGCTTTCAGGATGAAAGAACAGCCAGAAACTCACTTTTGCTCCAGCTATTGCTAGGCAAGTGTTGTATAAAGTTTAGGGAAACTGTTTCAAAGAAATATGTGTAAACGATTTGTCCAGTGAAACATAAGATCACATAGAAATCCTTCTAACACTCTGTGACAGTCAGTAAAATACCATTACTGAGGTCAGGGATGAGTCATTATCCACTCGTTCCTCCTACACGGTTTACCGTGCATGTTGCTACTCATGTTGGCACTCCCCAGCCTATCACTGGGCTCAGCTCTATACACCTGGCCCTCTAACTAACTATTAAAAATGGAGGACAGAAGTTACATCAATGCTTGCTGAACAATTGAAGCTGACCCTTCTTTTCAAGGGTTATCATAACTGATCTGTAAGTACTATGAGGAAGG
Source organism: Pyrocephalus nanus (assembly GCA_038380795.1). NCBI lineage: Eukaryota > Metazoa > Chordata > Aves > Passeriformes > Tyrannidae > Pyrocephalus > Pyrocephalus nanus. The sequence continues at coordinate 55,161,213 of CM076264.1, read as the reverse complement.
AATACACCCCCCTGGAAGAGGAATACAGGTATTTTTAAAAGGTTCCTATTTATTTTGCATGTTATACATGGGCTTGTACAACTGTCTTTTTTTTTCCTGTGAATATTAGTTTGCCAGGAAAAAAAACATTTCAGGATTCAAGCTAGATATGCAAGGAAATAGCCCTGCATACCCTTATACTGTGGAAGCTAGAACCTCATCACAACTAACCTGAATCAACCCATGTCCCAGTAGGTCTCTTTTTTGGGTTATAACAACACCATTAGGTGTTGGTACCACTATTGGGCTCCTCTGAGCATAGCTCTGCCTACTAGATCAGCATCAGTCAAAGTCAAAATCCATCATATGTTAAGGTGCCAGTTGTCTGAGACTTCTCTGAGATACAGTCTTGACATGGTTTGTAAAAAACAGATAAAATATCAGGGGTTCTCACCAGAAACAGCCCCCATAGGTTATAATGTCAGCAACAAAACGGTATAACTGTTCTTGACAGTACTCAACTCCTTAACAAAGCTCAAAACTGCAACAAGCTGCTAAATAAACCCTCACTTGTAACAATTGAGAACAATAAGCTTTTATTTTAAGATTCCAGTTAGGCACATAACAGACAGTCACCACTCTTTTACCACAAGAGATTTTCATTAGTAGATGTCACAGAGGTATATTAAAGAAGTTAGCTATGCTAACTGCAGCCGCGATGAGTTTCAATTTAAAGATGAAACAAATGAAGCTAAATATTTGGCACAGGCCACTCAATGGGACAGTGGAAGAGTTGGGAAAAGAAAGGCAGCCTTTTCTGACTGCTGCTGTCAGACACATTGCTCTCAAAAGAAGCCATGCTACCATCATAACATTAAGATCAAATAGATTTCCACTTTTCTGCAGAATTAGATAAAGAGATGTTAGTTTCACAACACCAGTCATTAACAACTAAGTCATTTACAGACTGGCTGTGCAGTTGGCAGGGAGGAAATAGAGAAAATCAGGTGATGGGTGAATTTGTACCAGCATGTTTGAAGCCAGGGCTTTAATTTAAGATTCCAAAGTTTGTGTGTCTTACTATGTACAGAGAGAAATTACTTGGTGTTTCATGACATTTCACCTAACATCTACATTTTTAGAGGAGTACCAGTTTCTATTTATCATCTCTTCGTGATAAATATCTTTAAGGTAATACTACCAAAATTTATCCACTGACATCTGAGATCCCAAGATTCAGGTAATAATTGTCTTAAGGGAACCCAAGCTATGGGAAGCAAGAAAAGCATTGTCTCTATTAGACAAATACTGAAAATTACACTTACATAAGAATTAATTTAATCAGCAACAGTAGTTCTTGAAAGCTTCAGTTTCTTATAGGAAACATTAACTTTCTATGAGCAGTCTAGAATGGCATAAATCTGCACAAGAAATGAAACATACAATTTTATTATTTTTTGATAAATTCTCTGTTATTCAGTAGCTGAAGAGGGGCCATACCTTCACTTTTTACACGGTAATTCATGGCCTAAATCTCTTCTCAACAACTGAATTATAAATATGAATTTTAGTTATTTGAGACAATTCAAATCAGGAAGTGGGGGTAAAGAGCAAAAACTTTAGAAGGTATTACAAACTGTTTCTCCTTTAAAAGACCTTTCTCCCATTACTACTGGTACAACACAGACATCTACTGTCCTCTACAAACCCTTACCAGCGAACCCCATAGGAAACAACACTCCCTCCCTTAAAGTGCTTAACCAAAATAGCATTTTGATCTAATAAAAAGAAAAGCAAAGAGTGTGTGATGGCTAGAGTTTTGTTGGTTTCCCATTGTCTTGATTTTGCATGGAAGGGTACTCAGCGAGATGACAGGTTGCCCCCTTCAAGCTGTGGGGCCCATATAATGAAAGTCAGATTTTAAATTAGGCTCATGACACACATTTTATTGTACACAATTAAGTATTTTATTGTTTGACTCTTGTTCTTTTACTGTGACAATCTCCAGGCCAGTTATTTTGTATAAATGGACCTCTGCTAGCTGACAGGTTGGACGAACTGTTGAACCCAATAAGATGAGGTACACAGAGACCTTCAGGAGTGAAGACAATTTACCCCAGTTGAAGTTCTGTTCTAGGATTTAATTTCTGGAATATTCGTCTTTATTTGTAAATTAGCTAAATTCTCTTTGCACTTTGGACTTCTTTGGTGGGTATAATGCTATCCAATAACTGGATGTAGAAAGCTGTCAGTTACAATTTTTTGAGAAATAGAGGTAAGTCAAGTCCATAGTGATAACAAATACTCTGATTTATTTTAATTGTGCTAAGCTGTCCTGGAAGTATTTGATAGTGATTTCAAAACATTATGCAAATACTGAAACACTGAAAATAATAATTTCCAGAGTTTCAGCACAGATGGGCAGTTAAATGATACTATTGTTGGCCTTACGTGCCACGCTTTTGTCTATATAATTCTTAAGAAAACATATTCTGAGGAACAATTGCCATAGTTAGTTTGGACTATTTACCCATGTTTATATAACATTACATTGTGCAGGGAGTTAATGTGACTGAAAGTATGTAAGTTTTAAATTCATTTTCATTGTTTAGTCTTTGCTTACATTACAAAACTATTTTAAATCTGCCAAGAAGACTGAACTCTCAAAAGATAGGAGAAACAAAAACCAAAGGACAAATTCTGCTCTGAGTTCTCTACACTCATTTTTTGATAGAGCCAGACTCAGGCTGGTATGGTGTCCTCAGATATCCAGGGCTTATAAATCAAACATATCAGAAGTTGGATATTTGGCATGTAAGCCTTGTATGTAGAAAAATTACATCATACACTCTTGATTTTGCTTAAACAAACATTTGACAATTTGCAGCTAATCTGGATGATCTCTTAATTATATTTGTGTGTGTGTGTGTGCCTGAAGCCATGATCTCCCATTTGCAATTTCATGCATACTGGTTTGGCCCTTTCTGTAATCAACTGTGCTGGTGCCAAGTGTGCTTTGTATAGACCAAGCAGTGCAAAACCGTCACAGATCATACACAAATTGTGGCTACTTCTTGGATTTGTGCCCCTTCTTGGATATCTTACTTCTTCCCAATGTTCTCCTTTTAGTCTAATGCATTCATTTTGCAATCCTGCAATGTGAGAAAAATTAATAAATTGAAGTAGGAATAGTATTTCACATGATATAATGATAAAAGATCGGTAAAAATTTGTATTTTGCTTACTGAAGTTGCTGGAGCAAGTAACGGGTTTTTAAAATATTTTAAGCAATATGCCATTGAAATGCTCCCAGATCCTACTTTACTCACTCTGGTTTTAAACTCAGTGGTACTTGACGTATAATCTTGCTCAAACCATAATCGAACAATGATCTTATCTCTTTAATTTTAATTTACATTTCATTTAGAAAGACAGAAGTGTCAGCTGCAATTTTATACTTTGTAAAGACAGACCTCCCCAAAGTCTTCACTTAATTCTCAATGACTGCTCATGAAAGTTGTTATTAGAAGTCAAATGGGAATGCTCTAGCAAAATAAAAAGTAACACACTATTTATTTCATTAGCTGTTAAACTGAATCATTCCATAATGGAATATCTCTTTCACAAGACCTTACATAGAGAAGGCTGGAAATTTAAAATTGGATTCTGTGGAAAATTTTCAAATAAATTCTAAAAAATCAGATCATGATATAAATTGCTAATTAAATCTTCATTTTCTTTTTCAAGAGGAGTAGATGGCAGGCCATACACAATATTATTCAATCTAAAATGATAGGAAACTTTTGTTCTTCTGGTCTTACGTGTGTTACTACGTATTCAAGGCCTTACAGATTTAATACTGTTTGAGAAGAAACTGGGAGTACAAATTGATCTTTTTTTATGAAATCCAGCTTACTTATCAAGAAGGCAGTAAATTTAATTTCCCTTAATAGAACAGGGGAACAAGAAAAAAACCAGCATTTTTCCGTTCTGACGATTTTCCTGTCATCCTGACATGGTGGCTCATTTAGTTAGTGACATGATAACAACTTCTTTCCTTCTGTTTCTTCTTCTATGCATGCTCATAATTGCTTCTTTACCTATTGCCATGCTATTTGTGTGTAGTTTTCTCCTCCTTTAAGCCAACTCAACCAAAACTGTGAATTTCCAAATGGCACCCCAAGTCCAGAGTGTTTACCCCTTAGGCCATGAAACTGAGCTGGGATCAGTACCTTCAACAGTGGTGTTATATCCAGTTTAAAGGAGGAAATAAATGGTTAAGGCTCAAAGATTTGTGCCTCTTGGATAAAGTTATGAAAGCTAGTAGTATCATACTGCACAAGCATATTATTTTAAAAAATATTATTTAAAATTTAAAAAACAGGATATTAACTCTGATCACAATTAAATTTCACTGAAAATTAAAACCATTGCATAGCTATGGACATTTGGGGATTTTGGGGTACTAAATCACCACATAATGATGCCTAAATAGAGTGTTTTTTTAAGTGAATACTTGATTATAAAATCAATATCCATAAATGCATTTTCTCCTCCAAATTCCTTTAGCTATTCCTATATTCCTATAGCTATTTTAAGTCTTTATCACATTCCTATTCTTATTACAAATCTTCACAGTTATATTTCAGAAAGAAAAAAAATTAGCTACATTTTAAAAGCAGCTTCTTTCAAAGATTCAGTGTCATGAAGCTGAGTCAGGGGAGGTTTAGGTCAAATATCAGAAAAAGGTTCTTCACCCAGAGGGTGGTTGGGCACTGGAACAGGCTCCCCAGGGAAGTGGTCACAGCACCAAGCCTGACAGAGTTCAGGAAAGCATTTGGACAATACCCTCATGCACGTGGCGTAACTTTTGGGATGTCCTGCAAAGGGTCAGGAGCTGGACTCAGTGATCCTGATGGGTCCCTTCCAACTCAGGATATTTTATGATTCTGTGATGATCTTCCACTAATATTTCCCTGTATGTCAATATATTTGTGGAGGGTACGGGCTTATGTGTCACATCTTTGATCTAAACCTTTATTATGATGCTTTTATTATTAGCCTAATTTTGCCAAAATGAAAAGCCCTTCCAATGTTGAACAGCTCCAATGAGGTATTTTAATTCTGTATTTTGGGCTGACACTGTACACTACCCAGCAGAAATTTACCCTGCTCTAGTCTCTATGAGTGCAAGCCTCAATGTAGTTTCAGACAAAGACCAGGAAATTTTTATCCACACTAACTACCAGAGTATATCCATATATTTATTTAAACTGGGACCATCCCTTATTCCATCTGCTCTGGGAAATATGTCCTTTGGTAAACAGTGGGTAGGAATGTTGGCCACAGGGGTCCTTCCTATGAAGAACAAAAATGTTCAGTGATAAATTACATTGCTATGTTACTGCTTACTCATATTAATGACTCATAGCTTCAGCTAGGCTGTACATTTTTTGTTTTATCAGCTTCGTAATTTGTCTCTTCACTTTCTTTTTTGCAATGAATACAAATTATTCCAACCCCTCCTGAGCCCTTTAGCACTACGGCCTTTGTGGATGTTTTCTAATTTTCTTTCTGGGAACATGTTGCAACATAGATTGTAAGATTCAACCCTGTATCCTGTTAATTAACAAAGTAATACAATTTTTAATGTACTACCACTGTCCTTTTTTTGATTTAGCAAATTTTTTGTGCTTTTCAAAGATTTCTTTACAGAGCTCTAAATGGTGATGCAAAACAGAAAACCTAACTGCATTTGTATATTTTAATTTTTTTGCTTTCACTGTGCAGAGCTTCATCTGAAATCAAATCACCTGGGTTTCTCTGTGCTCCCTAGAGCTGTGCATAGCATTTTCATGTCATTTTTCCTTTAAGCAGATGTGTACATTAATTTGTATGTTTTGTTTAGGGAAAGCAGGGTAGCCTGCTGCTCAGTGGCTCTGAATCCAGCCTTCAGAGCTGTGCTTTACAGTGTTTCTGTCTCACTGTTCCACTCTTTCTCAGGTGAATTCTTGAGCATGCTGTTATGATGAAATTATTCCCACAGCAAAATCTTTATCATTTAGTTGTGTTTTGTATAAGCACAACAATCCTTGTAACAGGCAGTATTAGTAGTCAATGCTTCAGATAATTTCTGCAATATTATCTATCAATAAGATCTATCAGAGAATATTCCATAGTTGGTGATAATAAATGATAATTATTGAGTTTCAAACAAGGAAACCTAGTAATCCTTCACATAAAAAAACCAAACCAAACCAAAATACCAAAAAACATCACACAAAACAAAACAAAATAAAACAAAAACAAACAAAAGGAGAAAGGATTAATCCACTTTAATTGTCAGCAAATCTTAATCAGAAGAATAAAAGGTACCCAAGAAGAGATCCTTGTTCTGCCACTGAATTTTATAGTTCTACTTCTTAACGATTATGGAGAAGGCAGCACTAAACAGTTTATCCAAGGTGGCCTGCTGGTTGTTGAAGACTTGCAATATACACTGACATGAATCTGCAATAAATTGTATATAATCCAGGCAGTGAACAAAAGTATAACAGACTACCTTAAAACATTTATTACATTTCCTACAGAAGACAAATTCCTGTACTGCAATAAGTAGGATATAGCATCTAGAAGCTATTTCAGTGGAGTAATGCTCAACACTGTATAACACATAAATACAAAATCAGAGGTTTTGATATTTTTAAACAGTAGTAATAAAACAACACCACGCATAGTTTTTTAGATATTTTCATAGAATCGTAGAAAGGCTTGGGTTGGAAGGGACCTTAAGGATAATCTAGTTCCAACCTCTGCTCCAAGGGCAGGGATGCCACCCACTGGATCAGACTGTTCCTATTTTTAAAAAGGGAATACAAGTGACAGAGAAAACCCAAGTTTTTCTTGGTATTTAGATCACATAGACTGGAGTCAATAGGTTTGAAAAGAACACAGAATCCCACCCTAGCATATCCACATACTGATAAACTCTGACCTGGAGATGTTAACTAAGACAGCTCTCTACTGAAACAGCTCTTTTTAGTGCATTTCTTGCTTACAGGCCAATTGGTTAAAGTTTGTAAAAACCTTAAAAGAAGTAGCTGAAGTAAGCTATAAAATACATGCCATGCATGAATATAAACTGCATTTGCAATTCAGCGTGTGTTTCTGTTCAATGTATATCTAGATCGAAAGACCCCATTTCTGTTTTAAGTCCAAGAAATCCTACATCTCTATATCTTAACACATGGTAAGAGTACACAGGGGATTTTACAATCTAGAAGATACAGACTGTTACTGCTAAAACCCCTGCCCAATAATAAAACACATGAAAAATGGACCAAATCTAATAACACTAGAAAAACTTGTGCATGCTAGTTTTGTTACATATCTGATAACTCACAGATCCTGCTATGACTCAGCAATGCTATTAAATAGTACCAGCAATAGATACTATGACCTGAGTTACATGATCCTCTCTAGGGAGGCTTATACCTATCTAAAGCTCAAGTCTGTTAGGAAATTACCTAAAATCAAGAACCTGAAGCAACGTGAAACTCCTAAAACTAGACTGATAATCCTGGATGTCATAGGTAGTCAGAATGTAGCTCTCAAATTCAGCCATGTATTAGATAAAATACACTACTTCTCATAAACAACTGTTTGCAATAAAGGATATTTTCTGCCTTGATAACTAAGCTTCCTACATTCTTCAGATTCCATCAGTGCTATGGGGGGGGGGGGGGGGGAATTCTCATTACTCCACAGGAATGGATTATTTTAAATAAAGTATTGAAACTTTTTAAAATATACACCATCACTTCTTGGGCAGCAGTTTGAATAAAGCTTGAAAGTGATGAGAGTGAGTCATTGACAGAGCTTTCTATTTTGTCACACCTCTTTGTCATCAGCTCCAAACAATATATTGTGGTTCTGACTGCACAGGGAAAACAGTGGATGTTATGAAGGGGAACTTGCAGGGTTGGCCCATAACTGAGACTAAAATTTAATATATGTTTCTCTAATATAAAAAGTGAACACATGGAATAAAAGACTGTTCTTTGTGATGTTCTCTATGATGTTCTCTGAAAGAACCTGCTTGGATGAGAAATTCAGGGAGCAGCTGTTGGAACCTGACACTTCAGTTCACAGGTGAAGTTCTGGTAATGGCTTGAGATGGACGATTAGGGTTATGGATATTAAACCCTCATGAATTAAAATGGTTCCAAGTGGAGAAAGAAGAAATGAAAGTTTGGACAGGAATAGTGCTTTAGATTAAAAAAACCCACAAACTGACAACATAAAAATCCAGTTTACTTGAGAGGGGATAAAAATGCCCTGCCTGAAGAAAGGCAGATTTGGAGGGGCTTGGGGGTAGGGAGGATGGGTGTAGTTTTTGAGTTTGCTGTTTTTTCCTCTAATGTCTTATATGTTTGTTTCAGCAGAAAATAGGAAGCTGTTAGGCTGGAAGCATTTTTGTTTTGTTTTATTTTGGTTTGGTTTGTTTTTAAACATGGGTTTCTATAGTACTTGGCTAATCTGGAACACAGCCATCCTTACACTTGACACAGACAGCCATTAGGGATTGCACATGCTGTCATCCTCTTGGGAGTGTCTCATGCAGCACAAAAAAAGAGGGAATAACTTGGAAATCTACACAGTATTTGTCATAGAGTATCAGGGTGATGCAATGTGCAGTTCCCCATGGATAGCATTAACCCCCTTGGCAGTCAGGGTTCCCAGGAAAGGTAAGCAGCTCACCTATAGTAATAAGTTCCCAAAACTGCATGCTGAGTCCAATTCTGCACCATATCTCATTCCCTTACCCTGCACTGAGTGCATGAAGACACCCACCTTCAGCACAGGTAAAGGGACAGTCTCCTCCCTCCAGTCCCTCCCCACCCCTGCTACCCTAGCAGAGAAACAGCCCTAAGAGGAGACTTCATGACTGGGCTTTTCTAGCAGCAAAAAGATGAAAGGTGAAGCTGGGATCAGGGCAGTGTGAGTGCTGTGAATTGCTTAGGGGTTGAGTGTTACGTGAGTAGTTGACTGGAAGTGCTAGGATTTTGTTGACTGCTGGGATTTTGTGATTGGGACTGCTGGGATTTTTGTTGACTTCCCTCAACCATTATTCTGTCTTCTGAAGCCACTGCCTCCTTTGCTGATAGCTGCAGACAGCCCTCTTTCTTATTAGTTCAACTGACATATTGCATGGAAAAAGCCAAGCCAACTGACTACGTAATTTTTACTTTCCATTACCAAATTCTTGATGCTTTCCAGACCTGCAGTGGCAGATTAATAAAAGACACTTGGAATACCAGTATCAGGTACAGCTAAGTGCTGTAACTTGACATAAAACACACTAAACAAAGATATAACACTGTAGAGCCCTGCATCTGCCAATGGAGGAGGAATACAATGTGGAAGAGAATTGGTGTTCAAGGGTGTAAGACTGAGACATTGAGAGGGAAGGACCAACAACCCAAAACAGAAAAGCAATGACACCGACACCAGGCCTCTTGATAAAACCAACAAGCTACCCCTAGTATGTGGTAATGGACATCATAAAACCACTCTATGCTGACTGTACTGCAGTTGCTTATTTGCAATTTAAATCACAACAATGAAGCAGTAATTGTCAAAAACTTATCACACGAACCAAGTTAAACCAGTCATGTGATACCAGGAGGACGGGCTAAAGAGTTGGTTGGGATTTCTGCCAATGCCTGTTATTTAGGTGATACTTTTTAACAATGACCCTGTATTTCTTGAACTGCCACACAATAGGTTCCTTGTAAGGAAACAAAAAAGATGCACGCACTTAAGTATGCAGTCTTAACTGGATATAGTAAGGATACACAACAAGCTGTTAACAGCCCTTAGTGAGATTCTGCAAAGATTATCTCTTTATATTGCCTTATTTTTTGGCTTTGATAAAATAAGTTTTCCTATCTGTATTGCAGATGTAACTAACCAAAGAGAAACCCAACGTTTTCTGGAAGGAAATCAGACTGGAAATAGCCTAGAAAAACAAAGAATGAAGAGTGACAGATGTGCACATGCAGAGGGTAACAAAAGCAGACTTGGAGCAGAGGTAGTTGCCTGCAGCTGACATTAGCCTGTTCTCCTGTTTTCCTGACCTATAGAGATAAGGATGGCTTTTGCAGACCTGTAAGGTCTTTTTCATTGCACAGGAAATTCACTGGGTGTATCATCCCCCCCATATTTCCCAGAAGTAGGGGAATTCACACTCCAAATCAGCAAGGTGTTATGGCTTTGTCCCACTCCACAATATCCCATCTGGCCAAATGTAGTGCCTGCAGACCACAGCATGGAGAACAGCCAGATGCTGTGGTGTGCTACCAGCAGGAATGTACCAGACCTCTGAGTCCTCACATATCAAGCAGTCCTGATAAATAACATGCTTGCTAAATGCCATGTAAGATTGCCACCTCTGTAGCAGTTCACAGGTTTTCACAAAAACTGGAAAGGAAAATGCTGCTGAGAACTATGCCATACAAGGAGGGAGGGCTTCCTTTTACACTTGCAGCTGCAATGTAAAAAACCTGGACTTCAGGCATTGACCTGCAGAGCTTATTGTCATGCCTTGTTTCTCTGCTTGTATTTGTCTTAGTAGGTAAAGTTCCCACACAAACAAATGATCTGCCTCTTTTTTTTAAAAAACAAACAAACAAACAAAAATATGAGCAGGGGTACTGTCTCCACAAGAACATTTTTCAGAATTTTATTATGAATTAGAACTGAAATCTATTACACTTTGTATGCTTGTTCAGTTGGGAATGTAGACAAAAATTTCATTAACTTTCAATATACGGAGAAAAAAAATGTGCTTGCTGTGTCCCCTAACTTCATACATGCATGTAAGAGCAAAACTGACAGAAAACTTGATGTAAATCAGAATAGATATTCAAGGCATTGGTAGACAATTGGGCTCTTGATTTCTCCACTCTCTCCATGAATTGTGAAGCAAGCTCTCCTCAATATTTTGATTAGCATAAGTGACATTTTCAAGTTTCAGTTCATTGAAGAACTTTTTACCTCTGTTCTTCTATTACTATTCTTTTTAAACATCATTTTATCCAGAAATGCTGACAGGTAAGTCAGAACAGTTTGTAAACAGATGAGTTCAGGTGCATTTTTATATCTAGTTATATGTAGTTGATTTTTTTTCTATCAATGTAGGTGATGATAACTATAATTTCCTCATCTCTATCACTCAGAATAGTGAAGAAGTTGCACCTGATGTTTCTGAACCTTGGAACATTTGTTTTACAGAGACCACCCTCAGAGCTGAAATTGGAGGACAGTGATCAAGCTTTTCCATGTTACCTCCTCTCTTATCTAATTTATCAATTGTTCTGGGACTTTAAAAATTAGTATTTTGACTTAAAAAATCAGTTTATTAGGTATGAATTTGATTACATGGTTCTGTTGCTGATGCACATAGAAATAGATTTTCCCAGAAGGACTAAGCAGATGAAAATTCCTTGCATTTACATTATACAGTGAGGTGTACATAGTGACACAGCTGCTCTGCTTAAATGAGGGCTGTGTCGGCTCCTGCTACTGAGCCTGAAGTAATGCCTCACCATGCTGGGCAGACAAAGGTAAAATATTTAAGAGTGCAACAAAACTTCACCTGGGAAACTTTGGGGCTGAATTTGCTGTTCATGCCATCTGGATGTGATACTTCAGGGCCTGAAAAGCAGCTTTTTAAATTGTCTCTCAATTACATGAATCCTGTTACCTCACACTAGTGCAAAGCCACTTAAATCACAGCTAAAGACGTTTTTAAGCAACTCTTTCTGACTGCACTGAAGTGGATTTGAAGCTCATGCACTGTCAACTCCAGCTGAGAAGCAATTTGAGAAGATGCTGCCTTGCAGCTTTTAATTGCAGCAGCTCAGCTGAGGGGCAACAGCTGACTGTAAAGGAAAGTTTAGTCCTTTCCATGGCAAGGCAGACAGGTTAATAGGGCCATAAGTAATGATGATTATTTCACTTGTTGTGGAGACAGACCTGGAAAGCTCCTAACTGGTTACATGATGCTGGAGCAGGCTTGGAGGGGGCGAGGATGAGGACACTTTTCTCTGCAGGCTCTGCTGGGGGAAGAGCAGGGCCAGCAGCCCAGATGTGTTTGGATGTTTCCAGCAGCGTGGCCAAAGTGCCAGACCCACACATAGGCTTTCCTCACGCTCATTTCTAGTGATGATACATTATAAATGTTTACTTTGGAAAAGGAAGCAACGTGAGATTGTCAGGAGAGCTTGAGGCAAGCCTTATCCAACCCAATGGGTGCACAGCTCGTGGGCTGGAGAAAGCCTGCCAGGTGCTGGGGGAAAGGTGGTGTAGAATCACAGAAGATAAGGGGCTAACATGTATGTCTTGAACACTGATAGTTGATGGCTGTGGAGCCAAACCAAGCACTGTCAGGACTGACAGATGAGGATTGTTGGCCCCGACGTGCCTTGAAAAAGAAGAGGTTGTTACTGGAGCAGAATAGGGCAGGATTTTTCTGGGACAAACGTCCTTGTTGTAGTTCCTGGGGATAAGCACAACAAAGTACAGCATGAGTGAAGGAATGAGGCCGAGAAGTGGGCATGGACTATGGGGGGGTGGGGGGGGGAGAATCAAGGCCACCAAAGACCCCAAAAGCACACCAATCATTTCCAGAAAGGCCTGAAAGAATGGATGATAACTAATTCATATAGAAAGCAAGAAACCTGTCTTCAGGGTATCGAAACCTGTCCATAAAAAGGTATCCCCCAAGCCTGGGTGGCACCCCAAGGACATCCCAGCAGCTGGATCGAGACCCTGGAACGAGGACTGATGATCTTTCTTTTCCTTCCATCCTTCCCTTTTCTCCCTGTTACTCTCTTTCTTTCTCTCTTCCTCTCCTCCTCTTTAATTCATCTCTTCTTTTCTTTCTTCCCTCTCACCTTACCCCTTTATCCAAAACCCACTGCCGTGTGCTTATATAGCAGGTCAGAGACCAACACATCAATTCTCAGTAATTTACTAATAAAGCTTTCTGATTCTTTGCGGACCCTCTGACTTCTGCCTTTCCTTTCGACCCACGAGCATTTACAAATCTTGGGGTTTTTCCTTCCCCTGAACGGTGGGACGGAGGCGGCGGGGAACCTTCCAGCGCGGCGCCGCTTCCCGCCCGGACGCTGCCGCGAGGGCGCGCCCGCGGCATCCGTTGCCGGGTAACGGGCGGTGCGGCGGCGAAGGCGGCCCGGCCGGGCCGGGCGGGGCGGGGGTCGCGATGCTGGATCCGGACCGCGGGCTGTCCCTCACCATCGCCAGGGTCGTGCAGCGCCTGCAGGGCTCCAGCCTCCACTCACAGCTGGAGCGACAGGCCCGGGTGAGCCCCGACCTGCCACTGGGCCCCCGCGTTCGCCTCCCTTTCCCTTGCGCTTTGTTCCCGGCTATCGCCCCCGGCCCGGCCCGTGTAGCCTCCTCCGGGGGGCCCGGGGGCTCCCGGTGCCTCTCCCCTTCTCCTCTCCCTCCCTCTCTCCCACCCCGGCGGGGCCGAGCGGTGTGTTTGGCTTCTGGAGCCGTGTTACGGTGTCTCCCTTTGGGATCGAGGGATTTCGCAGGGAATATGAAGACTATCCCTCTGAAATCTCACTGCTTCAAATATAGGTCCTGAAACGAATTGCTTTTTTAGCCTTCCATTTGGAAAGCTTTAAATGCTGCCCCCCGCTCCCCTAGTGCCCCTGAGGAAATGAGGATTAGGTGAAAGGAACTGAAAAAAAACACGCATGAAAGTACATTTTATTAGCCGGGAAGACAGTTGCCTTTTTAGCTTATCTGCACTTGAAACCAGATTTTCATATTTCAGCTAAATTTAATTTAGGATGTTTCAGATTAAAATTGCATCAGTTTTTACGATCTTAATAACACAGTTGTGGTGCTATAGTAATTATTGTACATTATTGAAATATTTTGGATTGGGTTCTGTAAAATCTTGTGGATTACTTTTTTTTTTTTTTTTTTTTTTTGGTAAACGTTGCTTAAAATTGTACCCTTTTTAAAATCTGCCTTAGTTTTGTTTTGTTTTTAAATGAAACATGATTTTCCTCTTTGAATGTTCTTAAAGCTTTCCAGAGCAAGTGACCTCACTGCGTGCCTTTTGTGTCTTTAGTGTTTAAATTTGCTGATTTGGTCCCTAAATGCTTTCATAAATGTGTCTCTGCTCCTGTTGGCTGTGCTCTCTAAGTATGTGAGTGAGCAAATGTGTGTGACCTGAGGGGGTCTGGAATTACAGAGGAGTTTAGAGGTTGGGTTCTGCTGAGTGTTGGGGAATTCAGTATCCCAAGTAGCCTTACAAGAGTGGAGAGGAGTGGAGAGGCAAGTTCAAGACCTTGTCCTCAGTACAGGCAGTGAACAGGGCTCTCTTTTAACGACTCTGCTACTGCTTAAATAAAATCTGTTTGAACTGAATGCTGCACACATTCTTTTATCCCTGACCTGGCTTCACTGTCATTTGGTCCTTGGAAAGTTTGTTTTGAGACTGGGAGAAGCTTGGTGTAGTCAGGACTTGGTGGGGTGTGTAAGTGCTGCTTGTGGGTGACTGTTTTATAAAGCCATTTTGGACACTGGGGACCTGGGCAGTGCCTTTCCATGGTGGTGGGTGGTGTTTGAAAGGGCAGTGAAGTGCCTAAATCCCTCCCAGACCCAATAGCATATCAATTTACTCAATACAAGCAGAACCTCTGCATAATCAAAGCATGAAGGTAACCTATAAAATAAATAAAACACAGTGTAATGGCCACAGTAAACCTATCACGGTAGCTTTGCAGAGCACTGTTTTACAAATGCCTTGTAAAGAAGAAGAAAAAGTATTTTTATAGGTCAGAAGATCATTCCAGTCACATGAGGAAAGAAAACAAATAAATAAGGGGACAGGAAATAAACAAATATTCAAGTTGATTCTGATGAGTAGGTGTTATTTGTTTGAATAGTTTGTTATAGAAGCTTAAATCAGAACTATAGTTCAGTGTATTGATCTGAAAGATTGGAAAGTTTATGTATACATTAACTAGGAGATTTCTTAAATTTCCTTTTGGAGCTTGTACTTTAAATTAGGAGGGCCAAAAGTACACCGTGTTTGTCAGGAATCTGTATGTTCTCCCTGATACAGACTTTTATAATAATGACCTTGCATGCATTTATGTTTGTTCATGCATAGATTTGTTTTATTTATAGTGCTTTGGTGGTCGCACTATTGCTGTGCTATGCAGGTGCAAAGGCCACATCAGCGGGTCCCTTCTCTCTTGTCCATCCCTTTGCAGCTGCACAGAATTAGAAAGGTTTCTGAATTTTTCTGAATTTTGCTTCTCTCTGTATGAAATCAATGCTTGATTTCCCTCCCATTACAGAGGGTATTTCTCAAGTTGCATTGTTAGACATGAAACCTTTGCTACTGCTGTGCATCACACCTGAACTCTGTTTTATTGATAGGATGTGATGGGGTTTTTTGTCTGCTGGTTAACAGTGCTTGGTCTGCACCAGCTGCAGGTTTGATCTACAGGTGATCCCTTTCTAGGCAATTTTAAGGTGTTTTGGGAGACACATACTGTATTTTGAGAAGTCTTTTGAAGCACTGCATCAGAATGAAACTTACTTCTTTTGGATCTTTATACTGCAGTTATATTTTACAAATATTTCTCTTCATCTGTTAGTGTAGAAAATGACTTTGCTGGTATTTGTTCCTCAAAAATATTTACCATCTTTGGAAACATGTCAGAATGGATAATAAGGTCCATTATAATATTGCCTGAAATTTTGAGAGGTCATGTAGTCTAACAAGTAGTATTTTAACTATTAACAAAAATGTTTTGTATGTTTTGTAAATTCATCTCTTCTTCTGTTGTCTAGGAAGGAGAGCTTGAAATGAACAGTTTCATTCACAAGTTAATAGAATTTTTTGGGAAAACACAATATCTCCCACATCATTTGTGAGAGGTGATAGAGTAGCCCTGTGGTTATGAACTGATCACACCAGTGCTATGCTTGACTGTCACTGGGAGCCTGAGCTTGTGTCATGGGCTATGATACACAATCTCTTGGAAATAACTTGGGCCTGGGCACCAAATGATTTGCTGTCACGGCTTTACCTCGGGGGATACCAAGATAATCACATTTTTGTCCCAGGGACTGAAGTAGAGTCATATGCTTGCGAGTGATGATTTGTTAAAAAATGTTAGGTTGATTTTAGTAGGTTGAGTTTTGGGATATTGATAATATTCCTGCAGTTAATGTAGAGAGATTAATCAGAAAAGAATGTTAATGTGCCTGTTGTTTGCTTTGGAATTTCTTCTGAGCATGTTCATTAGTGTGTTTGAAAGGAAAGAACCAAGAGCCAAAATATTAGATAGTAAATTTTAAACAGCTAGAATTGTGGCTGGGGTTAGTGGGGTAAGGGCGGAGAAATCTCATCCCGGTTTCTCAGGCACAATGTCACTGTGCAAGTTTGTAACCAAATTAGCTTTTGTCTTCATTTTTCTCCTCCCTCTCTGAATTGTAAATGTTTTTAGGGTAAGAATTAAAGGTGGTTAGAAAAACTGAGACATGGACATCATCAATGACAAAATGCAGTTTTAAAACAAATTATTTTGTATAATCTTGCTAGAATTTTGTTTTAGGGAGAATCTGTATCAGTGAACTGACAGTAAAAGTGGAACAGCTCAGAGACATGAAAGAAGTGCTACATTTTTAGTACTTTTTCGTGTACAGACAGTTCAGGAACATTATCTTTCATCATGTTTGAAGGAAGCTGGGCTTTATTAATCAATTAATTCATTTTTGTCCCATGAAAACCTCTAATAAAAAATCAGTCTGACT
Organism: Pyrocephalus nanus; assembly: GCA_038380795.1. Lineage (NCBI taxonomy): Eukaryota > Metazoa > Chordata > Aves > Passeriformes > Tyrannidae > Pyrocephalus > Pyrocephalus nanus. Next base: position 55,144,362 of record CM076264.1, on the reverse strand, counting down.
CAGAGTTGCCCAGAACATCTAGTGGCCAGGGGCAAATAATAAATTAAAAAAGACCTCAACAAAAGCAACCAACAAACAAAAGCCTCAGAAGTTTATTCCTAAAGAACTTTTCTAAAACAGGAGGTGACAATAAAATGAAAGATAAAGGTTCTATATTATGTTTAAATTCAAGGTAAAAGACTCACAATGCAAGGAGTCCTTCTGGGCATCATCTGTGTCGATGTTCTCAGTTCTCTTTTGTGTAGCTGTGTCTGTAGTGGGACAACTTGATGGAGAACTTGTAGAACAGCTCAATAAGGGCTGTCAAAGTGGGCTAAAGTGGCAGTGTAAGCATAAGAATGAGCCCTGGCACCCCATCCCACCCTACTGTAGCAATTAAGTTTGGGAGTGAGAGTAGATTTTAGGAGGTACCTGAAGGTACGAAGAGGGTTTGGAGAGGAGATGTCGTGATCAGAATCGTTGTCCTGAGGAAAGAACTCTGCCATCGTTCTTTGAGCAGACCTGTGATAGAACCAGAGGGGTTTAAAGACGTATTAATCTAAGTAAGAGCTAAGGGTCTTCACAAGAGTTCAGATGGGGCAGAAGAGAAGAGGAGCTTGCTTTGGAAGCACAATGAGCATTGCAGCTGGAGCATTGCCCACTGTGTGCCTCTAAAGGGAGTACAGGTAAACAGATTAATTTATGTGGAGTGAATGGTTTGCAAGGTATCTGATAATACGATTTTCATTACATTTTTTTTCCAACAGTTAAAAAAGAGATTTATACCAATACCAGTTTAAATAAAAGATCAGATTAAGGAGGAGAATGTTTCTGTGCAACGTAGCATTTATTTAATAAAAATTAGCGAAGAAATGTGTAGCCTCATGAGTCATCATATGTAATTAATGGTTCATTTTCATGAACTGTATTTAGCAAAGGACTTATTACCGTCTCCTGACGGAGCTTGTACTTTGTTTTAAATGGTTCAGCAGTAACATTTGCAGTACAGTGAATGTTGTTGACTGTATGTTGAACAGGAGTTCAGAAGCAATGCAAGCTTGATTGGCAGAGTATTACTTTTTTAGTAATATGGATTCTATTTTTTACCTTGTATGTGTATTTTCTTTTCAGTAATAATTTTATATTCAAATAAACCCTAGAAAATTTAAATAAACATCAAAATTACATTGTTAAAATATACCCTACATATCTTGTAGCACAGTGTAACATTTGAAGCTGTTTATGCCTCTATGAGGCTGTTTCAACTGCCAAGTCATTTTTACTTGTATAAGAAAGTTAACGACACTTCTTCCCTTAGTGTAAGTACTGTAGAAATTTTGAAGGATTCGAAAACTGTCAGTGTAAATCTGGGTTTTACACTTATTGAAATTTGTTTAGTTAGGCTCAGAATGATTATTCTTTCTGTTACAGAAATGTATAAATGAAAACCAAAATCCCTCCCTTGAAGTTACAGATTTTAAATTTTTAGGGAGTGTTTATGTTAAAATTGTTATGGTTGTACTTGAAGTGGTTTTTACCAAGTCAGCTTGATCCTGATAAAGTTCAGTTATGGCAGAATGGAGTACATAAGGAAAGGTGAATATTTATTGGCTTTCGTTGAATTTACTTCTGCTAAAGTTAGGCTATATTTGGGGATTATGCTTTATTGTAATTTGGGAAATAATAGCAATAAAAGCAAAAAAACATTGTGCCCTTTTGCAAATTCATAATGAACAGTAATAAATGCTTTGAGAGGGTACATGCTTATCTAAACCAAAAAGGCTTTGAAGAGAAATTGTCGTGGATAGCCTGTAAAAATATTTAGATTGTGTAAAGTTATTTGCAGAACTGTTTGCAGCAGGATAAAATTATGTGTTCACCTGATGCAGTTCCACATTTCAGTCTAGTTGGATCACTTCTCTGCAGTGTTTATTCTTGTTGAGAAAAGAAATAGTTTAACCCAGGAGTTATGCTGGAACACTTTGTTCTGTCAAGCCTCCTCTTTGTATTATGTTGCTGATCCTCTAGCTATTTTCTTTTATTTCTTTGCATGCTGTGGTTGATGGATCTGACTCTTGCATGATCAGTGCTGCTCCAGCCATGATGCCATTTCCAAATTTAGATGCTAATTTGCAGATAGGTTGATCTCTGTGTTCAGTTGCTCTATGAATCAATTTACTTTGCCCACCAACTTTTTTATCCTGGTGCTGCGCTATCCTTTTGCTTGTTTTCAGCCACATCAGTGTTGAGTGTCTGGATTTTTTTCCATCTTGACATCCAGGCACAGAGAGTTTACGTTTAGAGTATCACTTGGGATGTGATGTGATCACAGGATACATCACAGCAGGATACTTTGCCAAAATCGAAGGCAAAGATGTACACACAAGATTGCTAGTGGCACTTTAAGCACCAGAAAGTATGGCAAAATTTTGAAAGTCCCAAAACTATCCTGCTCTTCTGTACAGCTGAAGAACGGAGGGTGCCAGGAAATGCTGTAATGAGAGCTTGTTTTATGAAGGAAGGTCTGACAGCTAGTTGCTTCTTCATTTGCAAGAACATGGACACCCAACACCTGGACTCCAGATTATGCACAATGGTAGTTTTATGGGGAAAGAAACTATTAGGCATTAACATTTATTAAAAATAACTTGTTATTTCTTTCTGAAATGTGCTACATTTGTCCCTGTTTCCTTTCAGGGCTCTGTGTTGGCCTGATTCAGCCTCTGAATATTGTGACTTTTTTCCCTGGTCTGGCTGCCACCCTTTGCCTTCATGGATTATTCCCCTGTGTTGCTCACTGCCTGTTACCCGGCTTGTGATGGTCTCCTTATAGTACCAGATATTATTTTTCTTCTAGAAGTAAGATTCTCTTTCATCAAGATGTGTGTATTGAAATTGGAGTCTGTAGTTCTACTGGGTGTGTGCTGCATTTTGATCATGCAGGAAATGAATTCAGTTCATCAGTACAAATCTCATCGAGGTGGGTTTTTTTCCCCAATAAACCCTAGCCAGGCATTTTTATCTTGTAAAGTTGTAGTAATGCTTTTTATATAAATAAAGTTTTGTCAACATATTTTTCGTTCCACCAAAAACTCAGAGGATGAAAATGCAAACGAGACTTAGGCAGTATGTTGTACCAAGCAGTTTAAAACAAACCAACCCTACCTAAAATATAAACACCTAAATGTGTTTTGCAACATGGTACATCGTCTTATAAGTTAGATCAGTTACTCCAAAGGAAAAATAAAATCATGTGGGAGACCTGGTCTAGTAATTTTGGAACATTAGCTCTGCTAAGTCTCCTTTATTCCTCAGTTTAGTTCCCATAAACACACATATAAATTTCAAAGGGGCACCATGCTGTTAAGTTATAGCAAAGCAGTTCTGAAAGATTACCTTTCACTTAGCAAAATGGGTATTTTCCCTGGTTATGCCATATAGAGGCAGGGTATGTTGTGTGTGAGAGCTGGCTGCAGCCATTAGCTGGACTGTCTGCTGGATCCTCACCTTTCAGCCATCTGATTTATCATTTGAAAACTGATCAAGAGGGCAGTGAGTCCTTAAGAGTTTCTGTGGCTCTCTTGCTCTGCTTAGCACTTAGGAATATATCGATCCTAATGCAGTAGTGAACTAAAGGGAAAGAGTAAATTGGAGGAGGCTTTGGCAATTGAATCCTGAATTGGCAAGAGTAGAGACAGAAGTGCCTCTATAATTTGGTGTGGAATTTTCACATTTCTTATATGAAAATTTGTCTTGATTAGGGCATTTTTCTGCCAAGAGAAGGAAATTACACCGGAAAGAGGCTAAAGATAGAAGTTTTGGTAAATTAAAGATTAGTCTAGGAATATTTGCTGCAGCTGCAGAAGGGCTAGGAATGAATGAATGAAATAGAACTTGACTGAATAAATGGGCAGCAAGGGGTGAAGATAACTGGTGGAGGTTGATACACTAATGTAATCCTTGGAAAAAGTTTTCCCCAAAGTGCTGTCCTGCTTCCTTTTTGACTGCCATCCTGCTGCATGCAAGGGAGTCACTGGTTTTTCGTTCTGCATCTGGGAAACAGGCTCTGTTGGTAACAGAAGTTTACAGGAAAGACTTCTGTTCTTGTGGCCTTACAGGGAAAATTGGAAGTAGTCTGTAGACTACAGAAAACCCACTGAGAGTTGTCAATTGGACTGTCAGACCTTCCTTAATAAAACAAGATCTCTCAGATGTGTGAACAGCAGAGAATTAAAATACTATTTTGATTGCTCTTCTGTCATGTCTCGCACTGTTTACAGTGTCAAGACAATTAACTCACCTTTTAGTGGATTGTACAGAAGCTTTTTTGTGTGTGATTCATCACCTGTCACTGAGTTGTATTTGTGAGGGGCCTTTTGTGTATCTAAAAAGCATGTGTACCAGGCCTGACAGGTAAATACCCCGTGGACCTTGAGATTAAAGTTAGCCATATTTAACCCAGAAGACAAAGTTGAATATTTACAGAAGGGTGCACAAAAACTTCCAAGAAGCAGTACTGCAGATTTGGCCCAGCTTGATGCATGTTATTTTATTTAAAATTCCTACAGAAAAGGTACAAACCCACTGCCTTGCAGCAGGAGGATTCCTTTATGAAATACTCCTTGAGGCTGTTGCTTAAAGGGGTATTTTTTGAGCTGTCCAAGAACTCCAGTGAAAATCTTAGTTTCCCTGACATTAGCAGTGATCCTTTGCCAGCTTTTACCATTGTGCTGAATGGAGTATGTGTTTGTCATTGGACATGAGAGTTATGTAACTCACCACACCTTATGGTCTGTGCTTAGGATGACCTTTTTTTCTCAAAAAGCATGCTTACAGTCCTTTTGCTGTTGCAGTCAATAAACCAAACATAAAGGCCTTCCTTACCTGTAATGGCAAGGGAACTTGAAGTAATACTGGAAGTGCTGGTGCTGTCAGTTTTGGAATTATTGGCCACTCCTCTTTTCAACTAGGGAAAATTCATGTAGACCAGCTTTTCCAGCAAGCTGTGCAGCACAGAAACACCCTTTTCCGTGTATAAATTGTAAGGCAAATTATAGGATTGTGGAGTTTTAGTTGTGTGTGGTGGACCTAAAGCATGCTGTGCAGTCAGCAGTGCTGTTAGGGCTGACAAACTGTACAAGCTGGTGAAAGATTATTTTTAATAGCAGCATAAATTACTGCAATAGAATCAGTAGCTGATAGGCCTACAGGATATTGGTAAATAGCTTTTGGTAAGAGGTGTCTCACATTTCTACTTGGATGATGTCGCCATATGCTTCTAACATATGCCTTGAGCTGTCATGGCAGTGGAGTAAGTTGCACACAGATTTCCTGGTGTTATTTTCAGGTTGGCAGCCAGTATTGCTATTTTTTTTTTCTAAACCTCCTGCTTTATTATCTGGCATTAATCAGCTATTGCTACATTCCATGCTCAGAAAAATATGTATTTGTAGTCACTTCGCAGAAACTTCTGAGTTTTTGCCTGTTGTCCTTTTGCATCCATGTGGTGTATTTGTTTTCTCTTCTTGGTCTAGCTGTAGAAAAGGGAGATGCTATAGCAGCTGGTCCTGCGGTTGCTGGAAAATCTGCAGCGCCATGTGTGTGGTAGTGTCATGGTATGATTATAAAGCTGGTTGGTGCCTAATTGTCTGTGTGGAGTGCATTTCAGTACAAGAGGTCGTATGTACCCAGCAATCACAGCTGCAGTGGGGAATGTTTGGTACACACTTGGCTTTTTTGGTCTGAAAATGACATTTCTTATCTGAAAGAGATGAACTGTGGGAGGTTAAGTGAGAAATTATAGAATGTTTTCAGTTTGATTCTTTCAGGTAAAATACAGAGAGTGGCTGGTATTTGACACGTGTATGTGTGTATTTATGACCATTTGTGCTAAGTGTGTGGGGTATTTGCTCAGAATGTTAAGCATATATGTCACTGCATACTCCTGCTCCCTTCTTCTCTCCTTCCCCACGTACAGCTTTTAGCACTGATGTAAAAGACAAAGACATTGAGTGAGAAAAAAGCTGACTGATTTTTTTTTTTTTGCTGCAATTACCATTGCTCAAGGAAGCAGTTTGTTTTGTGTGTAATCTGAAGCATGTGTATGTCTTACTTCATAACTTAAATAATTCAATTTACTTTCTTTAGTCCTTGATGCTTATTTATTTATTCATTTTTCACATTAGGTTAGCCTACACAAACCAGAAATTAAGCTGGAATCACTAAAAGAAGATATTAAGGATTTTCTGAAGACATCAGGTTTGTAATACTTCATTGATTCATTTGTGAATAGTATAGATCTATGTAAGCACATATATGTCAAAAGAGATGAATATAGTACTTAGTGCAGCTGGGTGTCTTGTCACTGACAGGAGCCAGAAGCAGACATTCAGTGATTCCAGATTATTAAAATAGAGACAGAAAGTTAAAAGGGAAAATGTTCTTGGATTCCATCAGCATTTTGAAAAACATACTATGCAAAGAAATGCTTTTATAATTTTATAAGATACTGGAAATTTTTTTAAAAATTCTGAGTGATATGACAGTTCAGTCACTTCTGAAAATGGAAATTAACTTTCATGGAGTTACTCTTGAAAATTCTACCTTAATTAAATTATCTTTGAAAAAATAGTATGTAATTTTTTAATGAAAACTATGTTGTAATTATTTTAACAGCAGATGGAAATAAAGGATGTTCAGTCTTTACACCGGTTTCAACTTGTAGTTTTCCTGTCTGAATTGGATTAAGGTTTCTTCATCTCTTCCTGTTTGTCTGTTAGGTAGACAGGAACTGAGCACAGACAGAAAACTCCAGTGACTGCAAAGCAACCTCTGATTCATATTCTGTTAGTATTAATTCCTGAAGTTGTCTTCTGGTTATTTTTTTATTTTAACAGGTTGGGAAAAGAAGCTTCAGAATGCTGTTTATAGTGAACTCAACGTGTGAGTTTATTTAGTATTTTTATTTAATGACCTCTAATCCCATCCTTTACTTTTGATTCATTTGTATATGTAGGTGTATAATGTGTTACTATAATCTGCAAGATCTGGCATACCAACAGTACCTGCTTCATCTCTGTTTTTAAAGTGTCATTATTTCTTTTTCATCCTAGTGAAAATATTGGACTCAAGTACTATTTAAAGAATGAGTGAAACAAATATCACCAAATCACCAAATTTTTTAGTTACTTTAGTTTTTTCTTGCTTTATTTCCAAAGGTACAAACACTTATAATATAATTCTTGTGTAGATGAGGTAGTTGCTGCAAATGAGTTTTAATTATTTTCAGATGTTTATTACAGCATTGCACATAGTTGTTGTATTATTATTTTTAAAATTCTTTAAGATATTGGATCTCTAGGCTTTCTAGTGTGTACAGTGTTCATCATGCTTGGGATGTGGTTATAAACACACTAGAATTGGTCAAGTTTCTTTTTTATTTCTGTTCAGCAAACTTTGGATTAGACTTTTGGGAAGCATAAGTTGACTTTACATTCTGGCACCTTGGAAAGCTGAATTTCATAACAGATATAGCCTTAAATGCAACTATAAAATAGGAAATGTGTATAGAAATCTATTTGTGCTAACTTAAATAAGCTTTTTAGGGTTACCAGTTTGGCACATTGTGTCTTATAGTATCCGGGACTTGATTCAGCCAAATGCTTCTGTCTGTCAATAAGGATTCATCTTCATCATCTTTCCAGGGAAAAATATTTACCTGTCTCTAGGGCTAATGCTGATACTTTGAGTTCATGGAAATAAGCAGCAAAATAACAAAATTAGCCCTGGAAAATTGAAATTAACTAATACCTGTGCACTGTGGAAAAAGATAAGAAACAGTATTGCTGAAATCTGTTTGTATTGATTCCATTTTACACGTAGGGACACAGTAGTCCAGAACTTATTCGCAGCAAGTAAATGTTTTTATCAGTTAAACTGATAAAAAAATTTTTATCAGTTAAAAATGGGAAGAAATTTAGGGAAGGTTTCCTAAAAACATGTAACAGGAACTGATTGAATACATGCAAATAAATGAAAATTCAGAAAATTAGAGAATCTATATGTAAATTTTGTTTCCTGAAAGACATTTCAGACATTATAATTAAGCTGGATAAAATGTTTGGCAGTAAAACATTGGAAATAATCTGCACTACTGGAAGATAAATTAGTGTTTTGCTTTGGTTTTTATTTTTTGTTCCAGATTTAATATTTTGGCATAATGCAATTTACGAGTGAAATATTGAGTTTTGCTTAGTCAGCACCTCAAAGTTCTAATTGCTCTAATTGGTGTACATGCTCACTGTTGATTTTTAAAGGATATCCTCCAAAAAATACATTGTCTCTTGAAAAAATGTAATGCCCTGGAGAGTGAGAGTTCCAGGGAATCATAAAGATGATATGATGTGAAGAGAAAACACTTTTAAAATACCTGATTAGTAAATGTAATGATTTGATTTTATTTTTAAAATATGTGAAATTATAAGAGATTATTTTTAATATAAGAAAGACTCATGGTTGAAATGTTATTAGTTCTTACATATTGTTATATTATTTGTATCCATAGAATGGATGAGGAAAAAATACTTCTAAAAATAATTCATAGTTTTGCTCAACATACCCTGTGTTTTTACTAGTGCTCTCATGAAAGAAGTTTATGTTTAGGTTTATAAGTACAGGATTAATTAAGCAAAATACTAAATCGTAACTTTTAAGGTATACTATATTTTCTTTAAGGTTTCCTTTGCCCTGTCATCCTGCAGCACCGCCTGAGCATATTAAAGAACCTTTAGCCTACATGAGGAAAGCACAGGTTGGTGGTTCAGTTTTATCATTCATATCAGATCTTTAATTAGTTTATATGAGATTTACTCTGTAGAATGTGTTTGTTCAATTTCCAAGGTTCAATACCTTAGGAAAAGGACAGATTTGTAATTGTATCAAAGTTAATGGTAATATTATATATGTGACATTTTACATACAAAAAAACCTGCTCAAGTAATTCTCCAGCTGTGAAAGAAGTATGATATAGCCGCAGGTGGGTGAAAAATCTAGAATAGACTCAATGTGACTATGTCAACGAGAAGAATTTGGTTTTATTGAGAAGAAGAAGAAGGGTAGCTATAGGTCGTTTCACCTGGGGCTACAAAAACATTTTTTTGAAGAGACACAGGCGGTTTTGCAGTGAAAGATAACAGGCTGCAGAGACAGCGAGATCTTCAGAAAGAAGAGATATATTTAGGACTTAAAAATGTGAAAGGAAGATGAAAAATATAGAGCTAAGCAGCTTATAGCATACTGAAGGAGAATAACAGAAACTGAACTATAAAGATTAAATGAGGATTTTAGGTGTCAAAAAAAATTGCTTCATTGGTTTTATTTTTTGCCAATATATGCCATTTGAAAAAAATTTTAAAAATCCATATAAAAATGTAAAACAAAAAAAGCTTCAAGATTATGATCTAACCAAAACACCTGAGATAGTATAAAAGTGTATTTAACTCAGCCGTGCCTAGAAATACATTGCAGTATTGTTTTACAAGGTATTTAACAAATTGTGTTACTTTTGCAATCATACTGTTGTTTTTTCCAAGAAGTCTTACCTTGCTATCCTAGGTTTCAGTCTTTGGTATTTGGGGACAAAGATTGCATTAACCAATTTTTCTTGTTCTTGTGTGGTGTGAAATGTAATGCTACAATTTGCAGCCTGATTAGTGCAAAACCCACAGAGCTGTATCTATGTCTGTGTTTGTCTAAAGCAGTTTCTCTGGTTATTGTTGTACAGCAGTGTATGCAATACTTGCAGTAGCCAGTATTTTTAGCTTTATGTAGAAAGGCCTGTTATTTCAGTAGTTTAAAAATGAGGAGAACTCCTGTCTTTGCTAGTTCTAAAACGTGATAGCTCTATTTCCAAGAGTATTAATCATCCATGTCCTCTGGGGTGGGTTAACCCTGGAAGGCAGCTCAGCCGCTCCCTCACCTCCCCCAGCGAAATGGGAGAGAACTGGAAGGGCAAAAGTGAGAAATCTTGTTATAAAGACAGTTTATTTGGCAAAGTAAAAGCTACACATGCCAACAAAGCAAAATAAGAATACACTGACTACTTTCCATCGGCAGACAACTTCCAGCTTTTTTATTCAGAGCATAATGTCATAGGTCTGGAATATCCCTGTGCTCACTTGGGGTCATCTGTCCTAGCTCTGTCCCCTCCCAATTTCTTGTGCACCCTCAGCCTCCTTGCTACTGAGGAAGCATTAGGACAGAAAAGGCCTTGAAGCTATGTATGCACTTTGCAGCAACAGCTAAAACATTGGTGTGTTATCAACACCCCTTTGGTCCCAACTCCAAAACACAGCACTGTACCAACTACTATGGAGAAAATTAGCTCTATACCAGCCAAAACCAGTAGATGCTCTTTCAAACTTTTTCTTAAAATACAACTCTTTGAGAAAGACTTGTGAATCCTTTCCACTGAGAGTTATTGGTAAATTAGGATAGTTGCAAAATAGTAATAAATACACCGTTAGGGAACTAACATTATATTTTCTAAAACCACTGAGATGTGCAAGTGCTTGATTTTCAAGATGACATACTTTTATTACTGTAGATGATGGGTCTGTGAGACCCATTATCTAGGTTTGGGTTTGTTACCTTTTCTTTAAAGAGAAGTAAACAATGTAAAAATCTTACAAAGTGTTTGATGATTCTTTTTTCTGAAAATATTTGGAAATGGCTAAAATGCTAATATACAGGTTGCTAACACTTTTTGGGAGAGAAAGAAAAGTGGAAACTTATCAATTTACTTACATAGGTATTGAAAATGTAATTAATGGTTTGAAAGTAGAAGACTGTTTTTGTTTTATTGGTAGATTTTTTTTCACTTTATATTCTTTTAGCATCATAGCGGCTGGAAAATAATATTTTGGTGCTATCATCAAAATTTGTCCTGGTAGAAAAATGTTGTCCATATAAGTCATACTCTGTTTTTATTAGGCACAGTCACCGTTTATGATGCTGTTTCCATTGTTATGAGTTTGTTGACAATTTTTTTATCCTTTTCAATCTTAATTAATTTTGCTCTCCTTCAGAATTCTGGAAAGAAGGGTAATACTCCCTGAAAACCATCTATGATATCAGTTATCAGAATGACTTTGAATCAGTAATTAAAAATGTGTTACTATTTTTCTAGAGTAGATATTAAAAAGTTCACAATTAACCCTTCTTCTCAAATTGGTTCTTTTTTCTCATAGGTAGCAGACTGTAGTTTTTGTATTGTTTTCACTACCTCAAAAGAAAAACAGATTTCTAGTGAAGGAAAAAGCATTAATGGCAGTGAGCAGTAATGCTGTAAGTCATAGACCTATAAAATGGTTTGGGTTGGAAGGGACCTTAAAGATCATGTAATTCTCCAGTTCCAATCCCCTGCCATGGGCAGGGACACCTTCTGCTAGATCAGGCTGCTCAAAGCCCCATCCAACCTGGCCTTGAACACTTTCAGGGATGGAGCAGCCACAGCTTACTTCTCTGGGCACCTGTTCCAGTGTCTCACCACCCTCACAGTAAAGAATTTCTTCCTTATATCTCATCTAAACCTACCCTTTCAGTTTAAACCCATTCCCCCTTGTCCTATCACTTGATATCCTCCTGAAAAGTCCCTCTCAAGCTTTCCTATAAGCCCCTTTTGGGTACTGGAAACCATTCAATGATTCTATGAAGCCATTTTCAAATTGCACTGCTGCCTTTCTCAGTTTCTACTATTTTACTGAATGTTATAATTGTAACCATAGCAATCCTGGTGGTGTGCTTTCTTAGTGTTAATTTTCTTCATGGAACTTGTAAATAATCTTGTAAAATGTATTGTTCCCATCAATAAAATTACTTTATGAGTTCTACCTCTGCCTTTTATTTCAGTCAAGGACAGTGTTTTGTTTCAGCTCACTGCAGGTAACTCCGCTGTCCTGGAGAAGGAAGGATATCTTGCTTGGAGAGGCTGTATAACCCTCACACTTTTTTTTTTTTTTTCTCTTTTACATATTTTTGAACACCTTTTACTGGGCAGAGTCTTGAAGGCTGATCTATGGCACAGTTTAGGACTACCCTCAAGAGTTTTATTACTAACATGTTGCATCCCCAATGCAATAAGCATATTAATGTCTGGTCTGGCAGTTGTCAGTCACACCAAGAGTATTGACCTTCATTGCTGCTTGGAATGAGCTGCTTCTCAGTCTTTTAAAGCTGCCATCTGACTCTCCTGTCCTTCTTTTGTAGTTTTCATATCTTGAAGTATATCTGTGCTATTTCCCCCACACCCCCACCAATCTGATGACATCATGTGTACCCTGATGAAGTTTGCTATGGTACCAAACTGGGTAGGGAAGTTGCCACTTCAGAAGGGAAAGTCACCATGCAAAAGGCTTGGATATGCTGGAAAAGTGGGCTAATGAGCTTTATGAAATACAAGGACAAATGTAAGGTTTTACATGAGGGAAAACAACCTAGGAGTGCAGCACAGGCTGGGGAGCAACTCTGTGGAAACGAAAGAAGAGGACCTGGTGGAGAACAAGCTCCATATGTGTGAACAGTGTGCTGCTAGGGCAAGGAAAGGCAGCAGGATGCTGGGTTGCATAAACAGGGTCAGCAGAGATAAAGATGTCATTATCCCACTCTCCTTAGTGCTTGTCAGGTTACATTTGGAATACTGTGCTCAGTTTTGGTTCCCACTCTGCAAAATAGATGTGGATGGCTGGAGAGGGTTGAGAGAAGGGCCGCAAAGATAATCAAGGGACTGGGAGGCCTGCAATGTGAGGAAAGGCTGAGAGAGTTGAGATTGTTCAGCCTTGAGAAATTAGGGCTTAGGGAAGACCTTATCCATGTTTCAGTAATTAAAGGATGGCTACAGAGAAGAAGATGACTCCCTTTTTACAAGGAGTCACATGAAAAAGATGAGAGGTAATGGGGACATTCTGATTGGACACAAGAGGAAAATGTTTTACATTGAGAGCAATCAGCCATTAAAATAATCTCCCCATGGAAGTGGTGGATTCTCCAACACTGGACACTTTAAAATTCAGCTGGACAGAGTGCTGGCCCATCTTGCCTAGACTCTGCTTTGCCAAGAAATGTTGGACCAGGTGATCCTTGAGGTCCCCATTCATCCTGGTGTTTTGGGATTCTGTGATCTCAGTAATTTCACTTTGGTTTTTTAATTTTCTATTAAAACCTGTTTATTTTGTTTCTACTTTCTTATCCTATGTGGCTTAGTAGTCTTCATGCTCTCTTATTTCTTAGTTCTCTAGCAGCGAAATCTCACTTCTCAGCAAAATAGTAAATGCTCTGTATGACTCCTCTTTGAGAGGTTAACCAGTTTGTGGCATAGTGTTGACTAACAGCAACATTTGTAAGAAATTTAAATATAAAAATACAGTTAAATAGAAATATTATACAGAATATGAGAAAAAATACTGCAATTTGGAAAACGTTCCTTTTAGTCAAAACTCAGTTCTATTTTGTTAATGCAAGGGAAAGTGAAGGGATGACTTGACTGAGAGAAAAAAAGGTCTGGTGAAAGTGAGCTATTGTGTTTAATAGAAAAAGGTATGAGAGTGTCTTGTGAATGGAACCTAAAATGAAAAAAATTATAGACAAGAGACATATTTTATTTTTTAACAGAAAGTTTGAACATCTGCACTTTCCTTCATTTGCTTCCTGTTAATAAGCTGCATCCTCTTTTGGACAGAACTTTGAGGAGCGTGGTTAGACAGTAACTAACTGTAGTAGAATTTGTGTCTAGAGCAAATTACAAGTAATAAATAGAGCTAAATGACATTAAAAGGAGTTTTTGCATTCATTTGATAGAGGCTTGACTCATCCAGAGAAAACAGAATTAAATATAAAACCCACCTGTGGAGCTGTAATCAGGGAAGGAAAATCCTAAGTCAGTTGACAAAGAAGTCAATATTAGTTGTCATTAACTTAAGAGGAATTAGCCATGGGACAGGCACTATTGCAGTCTAATGCAGTAGTCAGAAGAGTCTGATTGCTCTCGCCAATTTCTACTGAGGTATTGTCTACTTATGGTTGTCTCACATTAGAGAACTATTTCCTGGCCTTATGTTAGAAGAGCTGGTTTTTTTGAGCATTGCAGAATACCAGATTTCTAATGTTTTTAAACTTCTGACAACATCTAAGATATGTTTTATGGAGAAAGACTCTCACTCTCTTAAAGTCACAAAGTGGAGAAGGCACTTGCTACGCACAGTTGATTGAATTGCTTATAATTATTGGAAAAATTTGGTATATGTTGTCCTATAAGGAAAGTTGATCATTAGGCATATATGAAAATCAGTAATTGTAAGAAATACATGCTTTCTTTGACATCTGAAATCTGAACAACTAATGTGTTGTGAATGATGAAATCTGTTTGATCTGTTGTTTTCATGAAAAGAAGCATGTAAATATTCCCTTAATATTTTTCAGATGTCAGCTAGTGACTCTTGCTATCCTTTCTTATACATGACTTCAGAGAGCTGCATTTTATTACATGGTAAATGCAATTTTCAGGAAAAATAAATTTATTTTTTGTGTGTGTGTTAGGGAAGCTGGGAGAAGCGAATTCTAAAAAGTCTGAACAGCATGTGCACAGAACTCAGTATCCCACTAGCTCAGAAGGTAATGTAATTTTCTGTTGTCAAACTGACTTTGTTTTTTAAATTAGGCCTTGTCTTGCACACTTGTAATATAATGTTCATTTTACAAATGGTTATCAAGAGCTGCATGTTCGATATCCAAATAATTTCAGTCCAAAATAATAATATATAAGTATGTCTTGTAATATTTTCTTAAAAGTAGTTATTTAAAAGATGTTTGGATAGATAGATATGGAGGTTTTATATATATGTATATATATTTATATATATAGGTAGAGTGGAAATGAATGCATCAGGTCAACTTAGGAGAAAATGAAGGCCATAGGTAGATTTTCCTCTTTGCTGTTGCACTAATTATCCTCTTGAGGGATATTGCAGCATGTTGGAAAGCTAATTATTGTGTTCATTGCTCTTAAATAGAGCATTTTGTGTGCAAACTCAGCAGTGTAAGTTCTAGCTGTGCAGCTTGTATGTGATACAGATGTACTGTGTGTGCCAGAGAAGGCAGTAGTTGAACTGTTACATTAGGGGAGAGAAAGATACTGGCACATTGCTGATTTTGTTTGTCATTCATTCTGGTCTGTTTTCTTTTGGGTTTTTTAATTAATTTAGAGGTTTAAATTTTAAAGATCATGGAATTAGGGAGCAATGTTAGAATTTTTTGTTCATTCTCCCAATATACCTCTGTGATAGATTGGCAGAACCTCAGTGGTTCATCATGAGATAAAGGATGCAGCTGTGCTTGTTTTTCATGACTGCCAGGGAAGGAATAAATCCAACAGCTCTATGGAATGGGCAGTAAATCTTCAATAACGTGAAACTAAGTACTAAATAGCATAAAATTAATTAATAAATACCTGAAACTATTTAATGGGCTCCTTTTTTTTTTTCCTGGAAGTGGAACCTGGGCTTCCTTCAGTAGAATGTACCTTCAGGCTGGGGAAAATTTTTAAGCAAATAAGTTTGTGTTACAATTTTTAAAGTGTTACATTAACATATACATATTTGAAATGGGCATGGTTTTATTCATACTGTTAAAAAAAGAAGAGTTACTTTTTGTTCCTTTCAGAGGCCTGTAAATGAACAGAAAGAACTGCTTAGTAAATGGAATGAAATGGGGACTGATGAGCCAGGTAAGATCAAATAATCGTACATGCATTACTTTTTTGTACATAGAAAAGTGGAATGCACATCTTCCTTATAAGTCAAAGATTAATCTCTTCAAGGCAAACTGATTTCAGTCTTTTTTCTCATTGATAATTTGTCATTATGCATAAATAAGTATTTCATTGTTATTTTGTTCCAAGTTATAGTATACTAGTATTGAATCATCACTGAGAGGTTATGGTAGAATACTCCATAGTCCAGTGCTTTATAAATTTATACAATTAGGACACAGCTCCTCTTAGTGTGTAAACTCAGGCTGATAGAAAGAAAACGTTCAGAACTGTGGATAATTAAGCTCAGACTTTTTCTTGATAAAAATAACTGTTGCACAGAATAGTCAGTGATACACTTTTGGAGAGCAAAACTAATTGCATTGCTAGTCCATATCCAAATTCCTTAAAATAAAGGATTTTTCAAAGGTGGTAGTTTCTGTCACAGTACCACCTGTGTGTCTGATGGCAGATACTTTTCATGGATTGTTTATGACTACTCCCTAGTTTTTGTTTGACAGCAGTATGTGCAATTCAGCAGTCTCATCATCATGGCTAGGCTTCGCGAACGAAGATTTGAGAAGGGCTCTACCCACACTTGCTACAATTCAATTGTGCAGTTCAACAGTCTAAGCTGTTAAAAAAATACTCTGCTTTTGAATATCCTATCTCATGTCTAGGAATGGTTCAGTCGCAAGACTTAATCTCATAAGTAAAAGCGTCCTGTGACTACTGTTCACTTCATAGAATCATAGAATGTTTTGGGTTGGAAGGCACCTTAAAAAACAGCCCTCCCTCCATTTACTTGGGGTTTACAAAACCAAGGCACTATCAGTAGCATAATCGTGAGAGAATATGTGGTGGTTGTAGGTGTGATATCTGTGATAGTGTTATTTTGATCTTTGCTCTAATATGTTATTCAGATTGCTAGATTGTGTTATAGATATGGTGTATGTTTTTTTCATATTTTGGTTTTAACATAGTTCATTGAAATCTCATTTCAGATCTAAGTCTCTTCCGGCCTGTTTATGCACCTAAAGATTTCCTTGAGGTAAGCATTTATGAAACAATACTCAGCCACTGACTTGTATCCGTTATAGTCTTTTATGTTAAGTGGAAAAAATAATTGGTAAGTGTATTTCATACAAGTTGTCGTTTATAGCAAGTGAAATTTGGCATATTTTTTATAACAGTCCATGTTTGGACAAAATGCTGTTGCCCCTTTTCTTTAATTGTGGTTTTAAATTGTACCTGTGATAAACTCTCTTTCTCCAAAGAACAGTCTGGGCCTAACTTTTTCCTCTGAGAGCAATTCTCCAACTGATTTTGTAAATCATTTTACATTTTAGATTCCAGTACATTAAGCTGATAAATCACAATATGTGAAGCTCACACACTTGGTGGTGGTGGATTGCAGGCCTGTATGCAGTTGAAATTGTAGGTCATCTATGAAGACTGTAAAAAATCAGATATGAAACAGGACTGTGTGGAATTTGGAGGCTTTTTCTGTAATCAAACTGAACCATTAAAAGAATGGTGACTGTGGATTTAAACTCAGAAATTACAGTAATATTCATAATTTTGTATGGCTCAAGCACAGAACATCTTAGTAAAACAGAACTTGCTTTACCATGTTTAGAATAAGCATGGAATAATGGAGAGTAAATGACAACAGTGAACTTAATGGTGACACAGTT
The DNA here is from genome assembly GCA_038380795.1 of Pyrocephalus nanus. NCBI lineage: Eukaryota > Metazoa > Chordata > Aves > Passeriformes > Tyrannidae > Pyrocephalus > Pyrocephalus nanus. The sequence goes on along the minus strand of CM076264.1, from coordinate 55,126,887 downwards.
GGAGATTTTTTGATTAAAATGTGATTGGAAATAAAATTTTTAAAATTGTTATCTGTTTGAGTTATACAGGAAACAAATCATCTAGAGCATGACAACAGTGTAGAATTCTGGAGTTAAAGTGGCCTCCATATTTAGAGTAAAACTTAGAAGTTTTACTGAATTATTGGTCAGAATTAATGTATTCACATTTCAATGTGTTTCAGTGCAAATTTAATGGAATGTGCTTTGTAGTAGTAGAGGAGATTATAGTGTTTCTGACTTAAGTGTTAATTGTTTCATGGTTATGAATTGCGAATGCATTTCTGAATCCAACAATAAACTCTCTATCCTTTTTATGACATTTCTAAAGAGCTCCTTTTGTTCACTTGTCATAAGAATCTTAAAAATGTTTCATTTATTCTGTTTTCCATCACTACACTAACAACCAACTTGTGTTCCTAATCTTGGATCTGTAAACAAATTAATCTTTTTAGCCTTATCCAGTGACCCTCACGATCACTCTCTTTTTCCTTTATACTGTTTCCTTTCCAGAGTTTGCAGTTTCTTTAAATTTACAAGTCTGACAGGTTATATGGTATTAGAATACTTAAAAGATTGAGAATTGTAGAGGTAGGATGTTATTAAAGAGTTTCATAGCAGTTGGAAACTTGAGTTTGAAAGAATACTTGCAGTTCAACATCATATCAAAATCTATACCATGGAATAACAGTATGGAAGAGACTTTAAATTCCTTTATAGATCACAGTTATTTATCTTGACATGATTCTGTGTCCTTTAAATTTTATACTTGCTTTAAGTTTTCAATTCTGTAATTACTTTTGTTCTTAAATGAAAGAAGAGATTTAGATATATTGCTATTTAGTAAGAAATTATTTTAGTAATAAGTTATGTAGCACTTTGATTGGAAGCTCCATAAAATGCCAGTGGATAAAATTCTTTCAGAGAAAAGCAATATTGAAGAATATCCTGGATATTGTAGCCATCAGAAATATTCTGTTGAGATTTGAGTAGCTTTGATGAGGAAGTAGATTTTAGTTAAGACATCACTATTTAGTCAGCACTTAATCCCATAAATAAAAAAATATTTCTGCCTTTTTATTTCATATTTTGAGCCTACTTTTCAAAGTATAATGTGTTTGCTTCCTTAAACGTTTGAATCCTTTTTGATTTTGAAAATATTGAGATATAATTTAATAATTTGGGTCTATATATATAAATTGGGGCAAAGGGTTTTATGCTGAATTTACTGTTTCTAATACTGGTGATGTTAAGAATTGATTTCTGAATGTAAGCAAGGAATGACAGAGCTACCATTTTTAAGGTACTGATGAATCTTCGAAACCCAAATTATGAAAATGGAGAACAGCCTAGTTTCAGAAATCATCTGGGGCTAATTCAGGTTCCTTTAAAAGTTAAAGATATTTCAGAATTGGTAAGTATATTTTTTTTTTATAAGAGGTTTCTGTAAGGAGTGTTTTGCCTTCCTAATGAAAAAGATTCTAAGGAATAAGAGTATTAGTATCTTCATAAGTTTCTTCATTTGAAAGTGAAAAACAATCTAAAAATGTAGTTAAAATACAGAGCATAAAAAAGTTTTATGAAAAGACATTTTCAATGAAAAATAAAACATACACAGTAAATTATCTGCCACTAGGGAAGTTTTGATTTTATGCCACACAGGTTTAATTTGTGCCAAAAATACACTTCTGTATATGTTACTCACTCATTTTTTTTCCTGTACAAGAAACTTGAATTATGTACCTTAATTCAAAGTTTTATTTGATCCTGTACAAGATCAGTAATCTGACAATGAATTAGCTTCTGATTTTCTTTTTAAAGTAATTTTAAATCCCTTTATTGCCAGGTTGTAAATGAAAGAAAATGTCTGAGTACTAGTGTATTATAATTAGAAAAAAAGGAGAATTCTTCTTAATGCTTTGCTGATGAGACTCTTGGGGATTTTATCCTAGCTGAAAAACTTTCACCTGGGTTGGAAAAGAGCTGGGTATTATAGATCCTTAACCTGATCTTTCATTCAACACTTTACTGCATCCAGGTGTAAGTCACAGTTGACATGCAAACTGAGGCTCATAACTAGAACTAGAGTAGGAATTGAAATATGTGAGATTCTTCTCTTTTAAAACCTGACTCCATATTTCATATGCGTTTCATATGCATTAAAAAAATTAATTTTGTTTAGAAAAGATTTGCATTAAGCCTTTAAGAAGAAATCTCTAGTGATTTAGAGAATTAAACATTGTTAATTACTTTTTTGTGATTTTATTTCTTTTCAGAAAGAAGACTTCAGTGAACTAGGCTTAAATATAGGACAGCTGGGTATTGATGATTCAGCACAAGTGCCTCCTGGTAAGCTAATGTTGTGCTTCAGTCATTTAAATAGAACACTAATCAGTAGAATACTTTGCAATTATCAAGTAATTTGTATGCTTTTCTTATAATAAACCATAAATATTTGTTCTGTAACTGTGGTTGTAGTGATTTTCTTAGTAAAATACAGTTAATAATAGAAAACATTGCATATATGAAGAGTCAGATTTGTCTAAGATTAAAAATCATTACCAGAAATTGAAACACCTCAGGATCTAGAGAACCACACTGTCTGTTTCCAAAAATACAGAAAATATCAGTAAATGTTAAGCCAACCAACAGATAGGCATATATATATGTATAAAAATATATTTTATTTATATATACATACACAAGTATATTTATATTTATAAATGTATATTTAATATATACATACAGAAAAAATTTATTTTAAATTACTACTTTTAAGAAAATATTACAGGGCATATCCATATATTAATATTCAGTAGCTTAAATAGTGCATAATTTCTATTAGTTTACCATGGATACATCTATGCCTATATAAGAGGTTTTAAAATGGTCTTTCCATATAAAAATGGAAATCACTATAGATTAATTATTGTTATCAGTATTCTTTTTAAATGGAAACTTACTTAATTGAAAATCTAAGTTCATGTAGTATAGGGCTACTTTGATATTTGTGTCCTCCAGACAAGAAATAATCCTGTAGTATTATTTCCTCTTAGATTTTGAAAGAGAACTTTAATGTGATGCAGGTTAATTTTTAGTGATGTTAGCAGTACATATCAGCTGAATTTAATGGTATAAAATACATCACCAGCTGGAGTATCTTTTATTTTTATTTTATTTTTTGCCATTCTTCTCTGTGTCTTTGTTTTCTAGAGTTCTTTGAAAATGAACATGTACGTGTTGGACAGAAGGGTATGGATCTGTTTTTATCTGTAATAAACTGAGTAGTTAGGAATGTGTTTAGTCAATTTGTATCTTTATTTCCATGTACCTTTTAGAATTTTAAGAATTTAGACAGGCTAACACAAAGCATTGTCAGTAATACCATTGTAGTTTAGATAAGACAGTCACTAATGCTGTTGTCATTTAGACAGAGACAGAAAAGCAAACATTTGCAGTCTACCAGTAGCTACCAGATAAATAACTCTGCAGATATTTCATTAAAAATGAATTGGGAGGCACAGAGACATAGCTTTTTGGTGATAACTTAACTTATGCTGCTACTGAATTTCATTTAAAAATGAAAATACTGTGGACTCCCATCTCTGCACACAAAGTTCTCATCAGCGTAATGGGATTTATGCCTGTGCGTCAGAACAGAGTATTTTAATGACTGTTTGCAATTGCAGAATATTGCAATACTTTGCCACTCTGGAAAATTCACTCATTTGTCTCTGCATACTGCTTTTTCTGAAAAGGTTCCAGGGTTGTTTTAGTAGGTTAAGAAATAACCTACCCCCCCAGAAAAAAAAAAAAAAAAAGAAAAAGATAAAAGAAATAATAATTTAATAGCTTAGGTTTGCTTATAGAAGAAACATACAAGGAATACTTGGAATCCCTCAATATTTACTTCTCACTGTCTCTTGTGATTCCTGCTAAACATTAGCATTACCAAAGGAAAAAGAGAAAGGATATCATCTCAGAAGTACTCCCTTCCCTCTTTTATGTGTTTCACTAACAAAAGAGTGACCTTCCTGATGTCTTCTTTTGTGGTCATCTTTTATCCTTCATTTTAAGTTTTCTGATCCAAGAGCAACTCATTAGGTACCAGCCACCTCTCTGTTCTTTTCCCATTCTTCCAAAGAAATTACCTCGCTGGACTCCCCGAACCATCCATTCAACCCCATATTGTAGTTCTTATTTTTATGTCTTGTCTGTATAGAGCAACCTCTATTACAGAGAATGCCTTAGTTTTTCTGTATGCAAGGACTCAGAATTTTGTAAAAACGTAAGTTAAAAGTCTTGACCATAAACTGAAATCCCAGTTCATTCAGTGGGAGTCCTGCTGCATGCTCTAATGGGTGTTAGTTATGAGTTTATTTGCCACTGATGTAATGATTTTGCTTTTATATTAGATGTATTACCAAGTCTGAGGATTTTTCTTTGTTATACTGAGCAAAACTACTTTTTAATATTTTGTCTCAGAAAAAAAAATAGGACAAACACTCATGGACACCAAGATGAATCACATCCAAAGTCTTCCTAAAGTCTGGTGGAGAATGTAGGAATGTTTTTAATTTTTGCTCTTCATTTAGAAACAAAGTATAACAAAACATCTGTGTTAGTGCTCCACAGGTTAAACAGAAAACTGGCAAACTGGTCTATTCAATATTAAAGAGAAGACAAGAATCAATTAGATAGATTTTTAATTCCAGACCTCTTCCTTCTAAGTCACATCGGGACAGGTATTGTGAATATTGAATTTACTGAGATTTAGAAAACCAAGTTATTTCATAGAGACTTCAGAAAAATCAGAGGATATGGATTTGGAAACTTTTGAGTACCAGGACAACACCTACCTGATGTCTAGATAACATCACAGAAATTTCTCCCAGCTCTATTGTAAAAGACATTTTGGGTATGAGGGTACAGTTAATCACATAACCTTGGAGGGAAACACTTTTGCCAGATTACAATAGCTAAAGATATGTCTCTCAAGTGTATAGATTTGAGTGAGGACTGAGACGGTCTGTCCTACAGTACGTACAGTCCTGTATTCAGTATGAGACCCTTGTGACAGAGCAGCCTGAAGCTTCACCAACAATGACGCATCTAAGCACACCTGTCAACAGCAGAGTATTTGTTTTATGTCAGTATAATGGAAAACCAAAATCTTTTGAGGAAGAAGGTCTTTATCCTCCAGAGTACGCATACCAGTAACAAGAAGACATGGCAGTTCACTCTGAAGTGGAAAGTTGTTGCCCCACAGTTACTTGTGAAGATAATCGTATAGTTGACGTGAAAACAAGGGAGACACAGAAAAGCCAGAATGAGTGCCAATCTCTTATTTGAGCTGACATACCACTCATAATTAAACAGGAGTATTTTGTGACTGTGTATGACTGCTTGTTCTGCGTGATGCCTACTAGCTGCAACTAGCCTTGATATAATCATGGATACATATTAAGTGCTGTTTTATGACAGAAGGTAGTACAGCCTTGCTTATTAATACCAATGGCCTTGTTTCCCAAGGAACTACTTAATCGCATTGTGATAACCAGAACTTTTCGGTGTTTTCCTGTTAGCTAATGCTTCCAGCACGGTAAACCAGTTTTTAAAGTTAAAAATTAAGGTATTTGAAAGAAGTCTTACACTATCTCAATTCTTTACCTGTTTTGTTTCTTCCAGTTTTAGCAGAGGAAGATAGTGCTGCAGCTCAACAATATGTTCGACAGGGCTGTCCAACAGCGCTCAGAGCTGATCTGTGGGCCCTCATTCTTAATATTTCTAATCAGCCAGAGGTAAGGAACAAAGTGAGAGTAAAAAATGAAGACTAGGTGAGAACACAAAAGTGCAAGTGCATATCTTCTAGTCATCTTCTTCCAGAGTAGAAATGCTCTACTGAGTTGTCACAGAAACTGATAAATATTATGATGTAAAAAAACTCTGTGCTGTGGTGATGTCTTGTAGGCTCTTCCCTAATTTTTTAATAGATATATGAGCAAAATACTGTAGAACAAATTACTCAGTTGAGGTGACTAGCTGCTGAGGTTTTCTTATATGATGCTGACTTTTTCAGAAGGAGGCAAGAAAAAAATCCTGGAAAGAAGACCTCTCTTGTTTTTGCCAACTTTTATAAAAAGAAGATGTGTTATAAGTTTTTCCTGGTTGTTTGAACCTTTCATCATATGCATGCACATATTTTATTAATTGCTTCATATATTATTGCATATAGTGCATGTGTACAATCAAAAACACTTAGAGAGGAGCTAGAAGATGTGAGCTGTTTTCATACTCCCTTGTACAGCAGCAGTTTTTCATAGTGCCTTATAGTTGATGCAAGTCCTCAACAATGAATTCTTTTGCAGTATCTGAAGCCATGCTGTAGTCAGTATATCTAATATACCTTAAAAAGTTAAATCCCTATTTAAAATATTTGGAGAACTGGGAAAACTGATGCAATGCTTTTATTGCATCAATAAAAAATAACATGCAGACATACAAATTTTCTGATAAATGTGAGAATTTTGCAGTGTCTCATGTCCTTTGAGGGTGGAGCCATTTTCTTGTGATACTGGGGGTTTTTATTGGTAACTACATAGTACACTCATAAGATCTTGCCCTTAGAAACAAATGTAAATCTTACTCATTAACATCTTACCTAAGGACTTCAAGTTATTTGAACTGGTATTAGAATGACTAAGTTTATTTGGTTTTGAAAAAATAAAATGGGCTTTTGTTTCTAGTAAATAACATACTAATTTTTTTTGTAAAAGATGTTGAAATAATAATAAAATACTATACATCTTACTTAAGATGCTCAAGACTAGATTTAAGCTGTGATAGTTTGAATTTTATAAGCCTTTATCTTTTTGAGAGCAAAAACATTACAGATGTGAAATTACTGTTGTTGGTTACATAGCATCTGCTTATATTCAGTTAAATGCTTCATGTTTTAAAAGCATGTTTATCTTAACATGAAAAATGAAATAATTGAATAAAAAACAGATATACTGTTTTGATTACTGAAAGTCAAGATAATAATCAGAAAAATGATAAATTTTTCATCTTATATTCAGTTTAAAGCATGACTTGTTATGGGAAAATACATTTCCTGAAATACACATGGACAATTTTCTATGACTGTCTTTTCTAAAGAGAAACAAGTTATGCCTTACTGTTAATGTATTTGTCAGCCAAACTGTTACGTCCTTTTAAAATTCAACTCTATTTTATGGTTGGTTTTACTATGTGCTTCATATGTGCATGATCTGCTGAATTTCATATCAAACACTTCTTTCCTCTACCTCTTGTGAATAGTTTCTCTGCTGGAGTTGAATTGTGTGGTTGCAGTCATTTCTTGCCTGTTAGATTTCTGATTTGCAGTTTAGGCTACATTACATTTATAGCTGTATGAATTTCTAACTCACGCAAACTGTGAATTTCCTTTCTTTAATGTAAAACATTATTAGGGTTTGGTATGCTAGCATCCAATATTGTTTGGAAAATTTTATTCAGTAAAGCTCAGCCTCTGTATAAAGCCAATATACAGCCAGGCAAGGGATGATAGACAATTCAGCATCATAATCGCAAAACTGATAAACTGTGAGCTCTCTATGCAGGATTATTTAGAAATGCGGAAACACATTGCCTGACAATGAGTTGTTTATTAGTTTTCATTTGTAATGGTACATTTTAGAGGAACTGTGTTAAAAGAGCATTTGTAAGGTTGCAAAGACAAACGTTGGAAAGGTGAGCAGTGTCACAGTTAATATTGTCTGTGCAAACAATCCAATTTGCTGCATATATATTTTTATCGTATGATCTTGAATCACACAGTCACAATGATTTCCTGTGGGATGTCTGCATCATTGCGTAAAATGGATGGCACATACTGAGAATCTGTTTAATTTTTTTTTTGTCCTTCTGTTTGGAGTATTTCACGATTATTTGTTCATTGCATGCTATTGAAACAGTGTTTAGAAAAGAATTTGTTCATTATCTGATGGGCTTTTTCTTTTCCCTTGTATTTTTTTTTTTTGAGTTAATAGGTTGCAAATCTTAATTCTGAAAATTCCAGTATGCAAAAATTAGTAATGCTTTCCTTTACTTTACAGCTTTTATTGAATATAGTTTCTGAGGTTTAAAAACTTAATAAATAGGTGAGGGAGCATTATGTATATCTGTGCCTTATCAGAAGAGTTTCTTAGAATAGATTTTAGTACCCAAAAGTCCCCATCCAAAAAGCAGAGAATCCAGCAGCATTAATGCACTGTCATCATCTTTGAATGGAGAAGGAGGTACTTTACAAGTACATTTCACAGATCTCTGGTAAAAGGAGAAAAAGTTTTGGACCCTTCTCAAGGATTTACCAGGATGGACTTCCTTTAACTCTTTTATCTGTTTTCTCTTTGTGTAATCTGATTAGGTTTTTTATTTTGTACTTTTTTCTGGTGCTGCTGTTTCAAAATCTAGAGCTCACCTGATTAATGCTGGTTGCCATTCTTTAGGTTTCATCCCATTCCTGTAAATCTTAGTGTCTCCTTTCTGGTCTCCCCAGTGTCAATCTTTCTTCATATTCCTATTTCTGTGCTTCACCCACTCATTTCTTGTGTTAGATTTGAGAGGCAAGTGTAGACAGTGCAATCACATGGCAAGGGGAACTAAAAATGATCCATGAGCTGCCTACAGATCAGCAGTGAGAGTGCAGCTCTAGTGTGAGGGATTTCATGACACGACACAGGTGGATTGTGCCTGCACAGAGGCTGCTAAGTAATCCAAACCTTCGTTTTGAAGAAGGTGAATCACCAGATTCTGCTTAAAGTAGCTTTGCTGGGTTCTGCTGAAAGGTGATGTTCTCTCTTGCTTGTGAGCTACTTTGAGCTCCCCCTTAAGCTCTCAAGTGGGTACAGTATGAGTATTGGGGTGAAATTTTGGGATGTGGTTTTGTAAGGTCAAGAGGGCTGGTCACTGCAAGCCTGAAGTGTACTTTATTTCAATTTGGAAAGATTTGGAGGTGTAGTAAAACAAAATATATAATTTTGAGAAAAACTACAGTCTATTTAAAAATGTAATGCATCTTTAAAACGGAAAAAGTTTACAAATCAAAGTTATATGAAGATTTGGCAGACAAAGAAATGATGAAATGGATGAAGATGATAAGATTTTGGATTTGTAAGTGAAAACATTTTAAATAACAGAAGAAATGTAACAACATGGTTTTGGACGCTCCTGAAACCTGCTAGTAGTGAGTTAGTTTTCTCATCTGGAGAAACAAATGCAGCCAATAAACAGTAAAAGGAGATGTGAATCTTTTTTGAAGCCTGAGTGAGGCTCTTAAAATATTCTTCCATGTGTGAGTGAGAGACTGATCACCGGAGAGTCTTATGTCTTGAAAGTAATTCTGTGACCAATCACATATATGATTCAGATCTAAGGAATAAATTTATTAATACATCATCAGTCACAAGCCTCTGGTCTTATTAAGACACATGGGCAAGATCCTCTTGTAGCCACATTATGGCTGAAAACCTGGCATGATTCGCAAGCCCACTTCATTTTGCATCACAACAATCACAATTTAAAAGGAACTGAATGACAAGTGATCAGCTAAAAGCTTTATTCTTAGAATGGTTATGATTGTGTTTGCTTTGCAAGTCCCATTTCAGTAATTTCTGTGTTTTTCAAACATTTTTGGTTGAGTTCTAGTTCAGGTGGACAGCTTGCCTTTCTGTTCATCTTAGAATCATAGAATAGTTTGGGTTGGAAGGGACTTTAAAGGTCATCTAGTTCCAACCCCTTGGGCACGGGTTTTGGTTTGGTTTTGGGTTTTTTTAGTTGGTGTTTGTTTTCGGTTTTTTTAATTAGCTTCTTGTGTTTTAATATAGACAGTCATTTGAGATGGCAAAAAAGCCTTTAGACATTATTAATTTGGTAGTTTTACATTTGATTAAACCACAGTATCGATGCTTTAAAGTTGCAACTCTAATATTGCAGTAATTCTCTGTAGCTTTGAAGAACAGAATGTTATGTTCATACTGCAAATAATTTACATTTAGTAAATATTTATTTATGATCCTTTGTGAAGTAATAGTACAATATTTATACCTTCCCTTTTTATTACTCAAAAAAAATTTTCCCTGTGGTAGTCATACTTAATAAATACTTAATATTTATAGTACCTAATAAATACTGGTTTTGTCCTCATTTCAACTCAACAGTTTAATAATATATTAATTCTAATAGTTTCTAACTGCTTAGAAACACTTAGATACACTGCTTATTGGTTTTGGATTAATACAAAAATCAGTTAAAATGTTCATCAGACTTCATTTTTTTTCCATTCTCTCCCTCTCAAAATTTCATCTTACTTCCCATGTGTTCTTTAAATCCTTACTTCATACTTGTCCATTTGTCAAGGAAATCAGCAGTAAACATGTAGAGTTTGGAATGTACAAGTATTTGTGTAGTGTCCATATAGATAGATACCTTGAACTCCAAATAGTTTTGAGAAGTGGGAAGGAGCCTCAGGACAGCTGATTTATCTGTTAGTTCAAATCCATCAGAAACTGTTATTCAATTGTAGGCATAATGGCAGTGAGGTATTTAGGGATTTGGGAGTTAAATGACGACAGTGCAATATTTAATTCTCCTTTTTTTTCCTTTGCAAGCTCATTCTAAGGAGAAAGGGATAGAATAAGTAAAAGCAGAAAAGTGTTCTGATTCTTCCCCATCAATTCATCCTTGTTTATGTTCTATAGATATTCAGAAAGTAATTGGAGTTTAAAAAAGATATGAGTTCTTTGTACTCTTCACAAGATTTTTTAAAATATTCATCATTTCATGTTTGCACAAATTTAGGTTATTCAGAGGTTAGTATTAGTTTAATGTCAAATATTTGCAGCAACTCCCTGATGCTCGAAGACAGACCCTATTGTGGAGAGGTGCATGAAAATAGAGGGTTACAAAGAAATAAAACCTAATGATTTTGAGCATTGGAAAGGTTTTAGGTGGAGAGAGAACCAAAGGTTGGAAAATATGGATCCTTGGTTTCAATTAGTCCCTTCATTCTTATTTTATTAATTAACTAAAGGGGAGCTTATTTTACAGTGTCTCAGGACCCTGAGATTAGCTCAGCAGATTAGAGCCTGGTGCTAATAACACAAGGTTGTGAATTCAATCCCCATATGGGCCATTCACTTTTCAGTTGGACTTGATGACACTTGTGGGTCCCTTCCAAATAAGAATATTCTGTGAATTTCAATAAAGTCTTAATTCTTAGGGCTTAAACTAGAATAAAACGTGATAGAATGCTTCATAAATATGAAGTGATTTTTTTCAGCTTTTTTATTTTTCAGTTGCTAAAAATTGAATTTGTTAGTTTAAATATAAAGTTGTATCTCAGACTGATGATGATAATATTTTTAATTTTAGGATATCTTGTATTATGAACAGCTTAAGTCAAATGTGATTCAGCACAACCTTTTAGTGGACAACCTGATTTACAAAGTAAGTAGTTCACTAAACAGTGATTGAATGATTTATATACTCATCACTCTGGTATCTTGTTGAGTTTTTTTAACAAGGAAAATATTAGATAGTTTGGTTTTAAGGAATGTAAGAAGAACTAGTATGAACTTATTGTGAGCTCAGTCCTTTTGCATGATTTGTCTCTTGTGGAAGACATTTAATTTGAACTTCTAAGTTGTAAAGAAATGGTGCCTTGATTTGTTTTGTGAGAAACAAAGAACAGGGTTATGACAGCTTCCATTTCAAGTTTTTACTTTGAATACTTCCTCACGTTAATATAGTGTTTTTTAATTTTAAAATATGGAGTATAAACTTAACTACAGTTGTTTCATGATTCAGTGGTGAAACTGTCTTCTTCCACTGTGTTATTTAGCCTCCATGGGAGTCTGAAATGAGGTCTTCTGGCTTCAAACTGCTGTATTTTTTTAATTACAGGATGTAAAGCTGACAGCAAGCAATGATGACTACTATTTTGTATTTGAAGACTATTTATATCAGGTATGTAACTATTTTTTGGTTAGAAAAGCAGGAAATACACTTCTGTGGCATTGTACCTTCTTCGGAGTGAGGACTGCCTTTGTGTAGGCAGAGTACAGTGGGACACATGCACCTGTTTGCTGTATTACACATACTTTCCCTTCTGAATAACAAACTTGTACTCTTAAATAGATTAAGCAGGACAGGCTTCTAAAACTCCTACAGTGAAGGACCCTACAAAATGTCTTTCCAGTGCAGTAAGAAAATACGAAGTCAGCTATATTGTTCCCCTTTCCAGCTTTGCAATAAGAAAAAAAAAACACAAAAAAACCCAAAAGAATGAAAGCTGTGGCACACAGAGAAATTAATACTTGAGAAGTATATTCAGGGTTCCACATTAAAAAAAAAATTGCTTTAAAGTGACCTATTGCAATAAGTATAAAAGATCTTGTATTGCCATATTTTTAATTTAAAGACCTTGGTTCTGAATAATTGATTCTGAATAAGGTGGTGATATGTATGGTTACTTCTAGGATTACTCCCATTCTAAAGCTGCTTCTAGTAATGGGGTACCAAGCTAATTTATAAAGAATTATCTTTGTTGTTGCCTGTTAGATGCCCTTAAATAGAAGGAGATTACATCTATGAATTTCCTAATGTGTAGTTGATTGCAGTGTCAACATAAATGTCATGCAGCAAACTTAAATTTCCACAGTGCTTTTGATTTCATTAGTCCCATCTGTTAAGTTAGACTTGCTTATTTTTTTGGTTTAGAGCTATGTGAAACTAAATAATTTCTTCTTTGATGGGAATATGTAAAACTGCAAGTAATTTAACTAGTCAGGAGACTGTCCTTAATACTTCTTAGTCCATACAGATATAAAAAACATACAGTACTGTTTAAGCATACTATTCTATCATGTCTACATATAATTTAGCATATAAGCATTTTAACATTAATACCTAAAACTACAACTTTGTGAAATTAGACCTTTTTAACTGAAAATAGTTACAATATTAAGGTCTGTATTCAAATCTGTTTCTGAATTAAAATTTGAAAACTGCATAATGACAACTCAGATATTGAGTTCACTTGAATATTTATGTGTAGGAGTTTTTCTTGATTTAAGGGTCAAAGATAATCTTCATTATTGTAACACTGTGTCTTCATCATGGGATGTGAAAATCTCATTCCTAGTTCATTTATTACGTAGACTTTTAAGGCATATTAATTAGTCATTAACTGACAGTTCCACTGGACACAGAATTATAAATTATGAAGGAACATGAACAGGTATACCATATAAACTTTTGTTTTAAGACCATCAGAAGTAGATTTTGTTTATCATTCTCAGTATATAGCACATTTTAATGTTTTAATTTTTTATATAACTGCTAAATAAAAGAATGACTACGGAATGAAAATCATAAAAGAGACTAAACTGTCTTTACCAATTTGAAGGAGAGTCACCAAAAATTATGTGACTAGTTTTACTGCAAGGCTTTCAGGCAAAGAATATCTCAAACTTTTAATTATTTGTTGCTTTAGGTTTTTTTGCTACTTCATGGTATTCTTGAGATTCTTCTCTAGTAGAAAGCTGTCCATTTTCCTTGATAATTTCCTCTTACAACCTAATTTGCAAATGCTTTGCTGCCAAATTATTTTGTTCGATATCCCCTGGAAAAATTCTGCAGTGTGAGTCATTCTGATATGGGATATTATTTATTAATTTAATATGATTACTGGAATTAAATATTGACTAAATAAAATAGGTAATGAAAATTTTAGTTTAAACCAGATACATTTTGCACTGGTTTTGTGGATTTTTTTCCATGACTAAATTTTCCAAGTCAGTGAGCATAGTGGGCTGTGTGTTGCTTAGCAGATGAAACATCCATCAAAACAAGAAAATTTATGCTAAAAATAATGATGAGGGTATTTCATTGGATTATTGGTACCTCTTTAGCAGCATGCAGTCCTTTTCAGGAAGAACACTGAAATTAGGTAATTTATTTCCTTTAATAATTTTGCTTTCTTTACCCTGAGGTTTACATGGTTTTATTACTGAAATAAAATACAGTTACTTTTAATAAAGTAATTTCTTTTTGATAAGAGCTTTGGCTTTGTTTTTGTTTCTTTCTGTTAGTGATTTGAATAATTTGTTTTCTGTTCATTTTTGATTATAAATATCCAATAGTTTGCTAAACATTTCTGTACTTGAAACAGGGTTTGTGTCATTGTTTTGTTTAGCACTATCAATTTTTTAATGCCAAAAATAACACCTGGATTAATATGTTTGTAAATTCATTATTTCAGGCCAGAGGTTCAATTTGAATACATTAGTCTTACATCCTGCATAATGAATACATAATAACGTCAAGAACCTCACCCAGCAGTTTTTAGATACAGTCATAACTTCTGTTTGAGCTAGAGTCTACCTCTTATAAAGATGCATAGTCTTAATTTAAAGACTTCCAGATACTGGTACTAGACACTGTATTCCAAAAAGGGGGCCTCAAATTAAGGTTACATTCTTTCCCCTGTGAGAGAATATAATTTATGTCCTTTTCAGATTAGTTTCTTTTTTTTTTCACCTCAGTTAACATACACAGAGAATTACATTTGCCTGTGTATTGTTATTGTCAGCGATATTTTGGCAGCCATGAAAATGATTGTGTATTGCACAAAATAATATTTAGCTTAAACTGTTTGAGATAAAGAAACTATTTATTTTTTGTAAGATGTTTGTATCTGAGAAATATTTTTAAGGTTCAAAACCAGAAAAAGTCTCCAAATAGAACCAGCTTTTCATTAAAAAATTAAAAAAGCAATAATGTTCAGTTGTTTAATTTTGCATGTTTCCTTTTGACAAATGCTGATATCTGGAAGATTTTTGCAGTAATTACTGGGAAGGAAAAATCCATTCATTTTTATTCTCAATAAAATAAGTAGTGAAACACCATCTAAAACCTTTCCACCGTTTACACCTCGACTGCAGTTGAAACAAACTCTTAAAACCTGCCGGAGCAGAGGGATTCAGGTGTGCAAAAGTCAGCAGCAGGTTGAAGTCTGCCTTACGTCTGCCCTCTTGTGTACGTTTTTGATAGTGCACCTTTTGGTTGCATGAAAACATGGAAGATTTTAAAATACAATGCTAATTATCACATTTTTTACAACTCCAGATAGGATGAGATTCGGTTTTTTTTTTCTATGAATGCTTTTACTATTCAATTTTATACTCAGTTGCTGTGAATACTGGATTTTTCATTTGTGTAAATAATAAAACACACAAATATACTTTACAGAATACAATGTGCATTTCAGACCTTTGGGATACAAGGTGAACATTACTATCTGTACTTTTTGAAAGAGCTGAATTTCTTGCAAGCATTCTGTAAAGATCCTGGGAATGAAAGCAAATGATCAGCCTTCTGGAAATGCACACGTGCGAGAATGGAAATAGTTCATTTACTTATTCACTTACTGGGACTTCCCCAGGTCATAGTAACTGAATAAAAAAACAGTCTATCAGACATCAAAGCAGCCAGTTACACACACAGTATCACCAGTGTTGTGAGGGAAGGGGATACACATTTGCTGAGAGGGGAAGAAGAGGAGGGTTGGAGAATATTTAACTGACAACAAATGAATGTGAAGGTAAAATCATAGCAAGTTTAAAGTGAGCCTGGAAGTTTGAACAGGAAAATAAACCAAGTTAATCAAGAACTTTCAACCTAATTGGCTCTCTTCAACAGCATCTAATAGGTGCCAGTTAGGGCAGGTCCTTAAATTTGTTTGACATTGCTTTGTTGATTCAGTAAGTCAGCTGACTTTCATATTCTGTCTTTTTTACAGGTATTACTCTGTTTTTCCCGAGATACATCTGTCTTGGAACACTTTACTTACAGTAGTGCCACTCCACCCAAATCATACATACAAGGTAAAAGGAGTTGTTTTAAGAGAGATCATGTAGATTTTTGTTGGCTGCTGCAGTTATACAAATGTGAATTTGCTTCGTGTTCAGTACAACTCGTAGACTCCATATAAAAGAACATTAATAAAACTTCAGTGTATCCAGTTGACTTCTGCACAGATTCTATTATGACAGTTCAGAAGCTGATCAGATAAAGGCCAGATTGCAATACTGCAGTTTTCTGTGTATAATTCTGCAGTGTTTTACCAAAGAAATGAAACACACAACTGTGGTAAAATCTTGACTACATCAGTCTTCATTAGAGCCAGAAATTTAAATATACAGTGTTGTACTGTGCAACTTCAGTAAATCTAGCAGCTGGAAGTGGTTTTAGAATGTTGTCTTCCCAAAGCAGTGAGTTTTGCAGATATTTGTAGACAGGAGCAGAACATGTTGCTGGAGAACTGTGGGCTCTGTTCAAAGACGTGGGAGAGTAGAGCTTTTACCAAGCATACTTAAAACTGATTTTTTTAAAAAGCATGAAATCTTCAGAGTGCTAGCTGATTTTTATATGTTCTTTGGCTTAGGTTTTTATTTTTCTTAACAATCTTAAATTTATTGGTTTAGTCCACTTGTGTTCTCTGCCATCTTCTAATGCCATACCTTTGGACTTGTTTCCATGCTTCTTAGAGCCTCACCTGCCTTGACTTTACCCAGAGGTTCCTAATTTTTCGTTCATTTCTGAGTCATGTAGTAATCCAGTAATTTTTTTTTTCCATGTACCTTTACCTTCTACATTCCCATTTTTTTCTTGGTCCCTGGTGCCTTTGTATTGAGCCAAATGTGATTTCCAAGTACTTATTTTGAGCAGGACCTCTGCTGACAGTTTTCCTCTTATTAAGTCACTAGAGGTAATGTTTGTTTTCTAATCTTTTAATTCCTTCTTTATTGCTTTTGGGTGTTTTCTCTCTCTTTAACTGAATTAGGGAGTTTTCTTTACCTACTTTTGGAAATGAGCAAATGGCTCACCTGAGTGCAGAACGGCAGGGGGTCCCACATCTCACTTCAGACATGGAGCCATGGCAGCCCAGAAACACAGCTATGGGGAACATCCTGCTTATTCCTGGACAAATCTGGGGAACAAAGTTGCTGATATTTAAATCTGTGCAGTGTAAATCCAAAAGGCTTATAGGTCCTATTTTTGGCTAATTTTCCAAGGGATGTGCTTGCTAAAAATACTCTCCCTCCAGATTACAACTCCTGACTGCTCAGCAAGCAAACTATTGAAAGGAAAAGGAGAAAATATTTTTAATTTTAATGAAAAAACTCATTTCTGTAATTGGGAAGTACTGGTTTTATTTACATAAAGAGTTTTGCAGGTTAATTTTGATTTTAATTTAGTCAATTCATGCTGCAGGTAAATAACAAAGTCCAGATTCCATTGAACCTGAAAAAAGTTCCCTATGCTAAATTCTTCTGTATAGAGTGAACAGAATATACAGAAATCTAAAGGATCTCTGATTATTCCATAAATTTTCACGTAACATTACATTTTCTAGATTAATTTTCTCATTTTAAAACTAAAATTATTACATGTTTTAATTATAAAAATTATGCATAATAACACCTTTATATTTATAAATAAATTATTTTTAATAATGTATTTTTGATTATTAGGTTCTATACTTAAAATATGGTTTAATAATACAATGTGTTCGTTTTTCAGGGAAGGTAAGAAGTTATATGGTCAGTCTATCTGATCTGTGATTTTCTTGACTTAATTAGTCTTTTGTATCCAACAGATTACTTAAATATTTTCTTAGTTCTATCAGAACTGTGCCATTCATCTTCCTTTCTGTTGCAAGCTTAATGAAGCCTTGAATATTTTTTATCTGTGTTTGTATCTGTTTAAATGCTTTTCCTGTCCCTAGGTCACTCTGCCCTTAACCTTATGCCCTCACAGAGTTTTGCCATCTTCAAGGTCTGCAGCAAACATCTTTAGAGCTCCTAAAACACACTCAAATAAAATCTCTGTGGAACAGCATTGCTGAAATTTTCCTCCTCTATTTTGTTGTTTTTGTTGTTTTGTCATCCTTCTTTATTGGTGCTGCATTTCAGTTGTATATCTGACACTATACCTGCCTATTGCATTGCTTGCTTGTTTTATACGATATCAGATGATCCATTATGTAATTAGTTATTTTTTGTGTAATTGTAACTTAGAATCTACTTTTAAAATTTAAATCTTTACACTTTTTAACTGCTTAATCACATTTTCTTTGTGGTTTGATGGTTCACAGGAAAACTTGGAATGGAAGAGTATGCTGTTTTCTATCCTCCAAATGGTATGAATTATACTATTGCCTCCTCTAGTGGTAGATTGTAAAGATACAAAGTTTTTTCTCAAATACGTGATAACTTTTCTCTCTTTCACATGTTATGTTTTACTTTTACTCTGTGAAATTCATTAATTTAAAGGAGTAAGCTGGACTGAAGCTGCTCCAAATCCACATTCAGCCCGGTGTTAGTAGTCAGAGTTTGTCTGTGTGGGGGCAGGAGAAGGAAAACAAGTCATGGTGCAGCAGCTTGTATTCCAGTCTTGTATCACCTCTTAAGAGGATCTGAATGATACATGCTGACATTGGTTGACCTCCTAGCTTTTCAGTACTCAACAAACCACACCCTAAAGCCTTGTCCTTTTGAAATATGTGTTCATATTAAAAATTCAGATATAACTAATCTATTTAATTTTAAGTTAGTATCATTGCTGTTGTTGTAACTTCAGTTATTAAAATTGTTTTTTCCAGCTCTTTGACCGTTTCAATCCCTGTCTATTGAATCCTTTCCCTGATCTTGCACTGCATTTGTATTTCCAGTTCAAGGTCTTTGCTCTTGCTTTCAAGGCCTTGTGTCACCAATCTTAAATCTGTGTCTCTGCTTTGTCTTACCTTTTGTCAAAGCAGCTTCCTCTTACTAGTCCTATATAAAAACTAGTGAATGGGAGCTAAAAGCAGCTGGAAAGGAGGAGAGAGCTGTTGTGCTGCAGCTGCCAAGTGCTGTAAATGTTTTATCTGAGTGCTACATGAATTACTGGAGGTCTTGGCCTCCTTTTTTTTCCTGCTCTGCTCTGGTCATTGAATGGCATTTACAGGTTGTCATTTATCTGAAATTGGGTTCTGATATTGGCAAAGCTTTTCTGTAACAACTACATGGAAACTGAGCTTTCTAGGAACTATAGCTTGTGTTTGTAACTGGCTGTACTGAAGTAAGTGATACTGTACTAGAATATTTACAAGAGTGTGATCTATGCAGGTGCCATAAAAAGAAAATATTTTATTCCTCTGGTGGGAAGAATGGAATTTAATAACTTGGAGGGGGGGATTCTTTTTGTATTCATAAAAAGGACTATAAAAGAACAAAAAAATAAGTATTTTTGTTTTGTAGGTGTAATTCCTTTTCATGGCTTTTCTATGTATGGTAAGTGTGACTCTCATAAACTAAAACCTCAGGATTGCTCTTTATCATATTGCAGTTTAAAGCTGTAAGTACTTTTCTGCAACTTTTAAACTTGTGTGTATGATTTCATGTTTCTTTTTATATAGACAGTTGATAGTTTGTGAAAACATGAATTATGTGAAAGGCCTGTTGCTGTATCTATTTGCCTACAAAAGGCATTAAAACAGCATTGTGTAATGGAATGGTTGCTTCTTTACTGCACAGGGGAAAGCACAAATATCAACAAGATTTTTAGGAAAAAAGCAGAAAAATGTCTATGGTTTCAGATATTACAAGGCAGCTACTGAGATGCATTCCAACAATGTGAGACTAGTTGTCTTTGGTTTTCATTTTTTTCTTTTGATTTATTAAAGGTGTTTGTGGCATCACAAGGCAAGCAGATTTAAAGATTATACTTAAAATGCTGTATATTAAAATGCTATATTTTGCTACTAATAAGTTTAATGATCACACAATCATTAAAATCACACCATTTAAATATGAAATGCAAATTTGAACCTGATTAGGGAATCTAAAGTCTTTGAAGTAATGAACACTCTAGTTACAAACTCCTCCTTAGGGACTAAATAGGAAGCTTTCACTTATTCTGTGTGAGCCACTTTTCAAAATGTTTGGATTTGACTCTGCCCTTGAGAACATCTTCCAAATTTTCCTCTCTCCCTCCTGTTCTTGCTCTTTGCAAGGGCTCAGAACATGCTGGTTGTGAGAAGGAGGGAGGCTGAAAAGCAAGGCAGCAGGAACACAGTAACTCCAGGCTGTGGGTACAGTGGCTGGGACCAAGCATAGCATCCTCTGTATTCCACGTTGTGCTGCTCTATGAGGAAGTATCTGGGTCCTTATGTAAATCCTATACATTTTTTCCTGTTTGCATGCATACATTTGTGGGGTGCCAACTGTCAGAGGCTGTTCTGTTACCCTCCTGACCTTTGTGTACATATGCACACTGCCAAGTCTTCCACCTCCATCTTCAATCATTAGAAACATAAACACTGATAACACCCTCTGCTTTTCTTACCCTATCTAAATACACATTTCTGTGAACATCTCACCCTTCCTTAGCACCCCACCTCTCATACACAGACACCATTTTTTTCATTAAGCCACCTTCTCTGATACATAGGTATGAAAATAAATTCACACATGCATATATCCATATATATATATATGTATAAATGTACATATATCTATGTGCATATGTATACATACATCTGCAGACAAATGTATCCATATCCCCAGCCTCTGTAAATAAAACTGGAAGGGAAGGTGAATGTAGAGATAGAGACTATGAGTGTGTTAAAATGTAAGCTGTCATCCAAAATGAATGCACCTGTAAAATGAAGCAGTCAGCATGGTGAGTGAACAGATAAAAAGGCTGTTCACAAAAATATGTAAGGACAACTGTCTCTGAAAATGCATTGAGTGAATGGAGTATCATCTGATGGAACTGGCTGTGTTTGTGCAGCATGTACATATAACATATTTATCTATATGCTGGACTTTTACAAAACAACAAAAGGCTGAGAGCTGCTACTTTACTAAAAGAGTTCTAAACAGTAAACCACCAAATGTCCATGCTTTACAGATCTTGTAAGAAGTAAACAGGTCCTATCAGTTTGTCATACTTACATGATGTTATTGTGGCAACCAGAAGCTTTTTGGTTTCATTTTCACAACATCTTTCTTCAAGCAGTCTTACAAGTGAAGTAAGGAAGTGGTCACTAACCCCTGGGCACATTGGAAATTATAGACAGTTGAATCAAAAATTTGCACTGTTTAAAGTCCTATTGCCCTGCACCCCAGAGAAACCAGCACTGTAGTAAGCAGTTCTTATTAGTTTAGATTCTTGAAAAATATATATAACCTAGAATGTATCACTCTCCCTTTCTTTACTTTTTACATTAAATGATAGAACTATTCTATAACAGTCTTCCTCAGTAACTGGTTTAGTATTGTTTTTGTAAATTGTGCTACTGTAAATTACTTGGTTTTTCCTCATACTTCATGCACTTAATCATTGAACTCTTTTAGCAGTTTACAGTGTTGAGTCAATTATAATTCTTTTATCCTTTCAGTTGCTCCACTTTGTTTTCTGTACCATGAACCTTCCAAATTGTATCAGATATTCCGTGAGATGTATGTGCGTTTTTTCTTCAGACTCCATTCCATCTCTTCTCATCCTTCTGTAAGTTCATTAGGAATTAAACCACTCACTTGATATTCTGTTTACTACAGAACAATAATATACAGTAGCATGGTTTTCTATGCGATTGAAATGTTTTCTTTTAAATATAATAAAATATTTCAGGTGTGTTTGGGGGAATTATTAGGTAATTCCAGTTTGGATATTGTTGTTTTCTGTGTCCATGTTACTCTTTGCAATAGAATATCATGTACCTTATTAAAATATTAATTTCTCATTTTATGAGCATGTGGGGTCTTTTATAAGAGTCAAGTGTTTTAATGTAATAGGTTTCTCAGTTCAAGGAGTCACAAAATGCATACTCAGTTTCATTAATGACATGTAAGTGCACAATGAAGTATTGTCTAGGGGAGAGGGACTAAAATATATGTATACGGATATTGTTTCAGTGATATCAAGTTAATGTGTGTTTGTTTAGCAAAGTATCATGTTGTGATGGCACATCTTTTTTAGCACTAGTAGATGAATTTAGATAATTTGGTTATGTTTATGATCAGGTCCTGTTGTCTTGAATGTAAGACAATTGTAGAAATTGGCTTATCTTCAATTTCTGAAGAATAAAACCTAGCAAATATTTGTTTCCTTCAAAAAGTGCAGAAGAGTATATTGCTTTTTGAAAACATTTCCTGTTAAAAGAAAATCCTTTCCTTGCTATATCATTTCAAGGCTGTGTACTCTGCTTTCCATCATTAATAGCAAGGAAACAGTTCAAATAGGATCTGTTCATTTACATGGTAATTTTAAAAAGAAATTTTAAAATGTGTTTAAATTATAACTTTTTTGTAGTTATCCCCATTGCTGTTTTATTGTAGTCATCAGAGATACTTTTTCTCACACCCTCTGTTTTATAGTGCAACTGAGGTCTGTTTCATCAAAGTGGAAATATTTCAAGTCAGTGATATTTTAATAACCCACTAAGTACTTACATCCTGACATACAAAATGATAAGTAACTTGGAGCTGAAAGGGACTATCAGAACATCTGATGTTGCTGATAGAATTGTAGGAGCAAAGCTTTAGTGGCTGAAGGTATTTGAGCTGCTTGGGCCTTTCTTACCTGAGCTGAATGTTATATCATTAATAGTGTTCTGTTGTTTGAATTAAAAATTCATGTGTACCTACCTGCTGATCATGTTTTCTTGGATTTGACAGGATGAGTGTCAGTATTGTTTCTTTATGCTTGTTTCTTTAGGGCATTGTATCACTGTGTTTGCTTTTTGAGACTCTTCTACAAACCCATCTGCCCCAGCTCTTTTATCACCTCCGAGAAATTGGGGCTCAGCCGTAAGTACTTCTTCCTGACTTGTGACAAATGTTGCAGATTCACTGTTCTGAAAATGCTGTTCTGTAGTATTTAATTTAAGATCTATGGGAAATTATTCAAAGGTGTGAACATCAGCTTGCCATTTTTCCTTGCAAGTCAGCTGGAGTCCTTTGTGTATCTGTGCTTTGTGCATTTGAAAAAGAGAGGAGAACTGCTCTAAGACAAATGCTGCATTATTCAGCTAAGTTTCAGTAATTCATGCCAGACCTGATGGAACTAAGTGACTTATTTCCTAGGGGACAGAAGACACAGAGGTGTGTTAGTTACAGGAGAAGGTACCAGAGAGCAAGAGCATTCATGGCACCAAGTGCAATAGAACCTGAAAACCTCTTTGTCATAATTTGTATCCATTTTAATAGCATAATAGCAGAAAGGATGAAACATTGAGGGTGATAATAGCTGAGGATCACTCTAATGTGATTGTTTGATCAGAATGATAATGGGAAAGATAGTAGTACTTGATCAACTGAGGTGCTAAATAGCTTTATGATGGCTGTTGCAAATTAAAATATTGATTATTAATGCAAGAAAAAATGGCTGTTCTTCCTGGAAGAGAAATGCAAGAGGATAATGAAATGTTTTCGATTTATAGAGGATCTGTCTGATCATATGAGAGACAGAAATATAATAACCTTTGTTTATCCCTTGTCTGCAGGCTACGAATTTCATTTAAATGGATGGTACGGGCATTTTCTGGTTATTTAGCTACAGATCAGCTCTTGCTTCTGTGGGACAGAATCCTGGGATACAATTCTCTAGAAATTCTTGCTGGTAATGGAATTATTTTTACAAAACATTTTAAATCTGGGTGAATGGGAGGGGGATACATGTTAGCTTCAATGAAGAAAAAAGCTCTTTGAATGCTGAAAGCGGATGATATACATGTCAAAGAACATACTTCTAGAAAACCAGAATTGCATAAATACTGCATCTCAAAAATATGTGAGTTAGTTTTTTTTTTTTTTTTTAATAATAACACTTAAAAAATGCTAATTGGTCTCTGAGCAGAACATAGGATGTTCTTCAGGGGTTTTGGTAAATGAGTTCATCACCTTTCACAAAATACAAGATTCATGTTACTCGTTTATGACAACTACTACTTCAGTACTTTAAGTGACTGAGAGTCCCTCTGATTTTGCTGGATGATTTCTTCCTTTGAAGTGGTATCTTTTAAGAGACTTTGAAAGTTTTGTGCTTAAATAATGCCCTCATAAATATGAAGGTTTAAGATGGTCATTTTAAAGAAGACATGTATCTTCAGTGGGGTCAGTTTTTAAATATGAAATAGTTGAATAGAAAAGAAAAGGGTTTGGTTCCATTTGTATGTATAACACAGCTTGTCCTTTTAAGCAAAAGTTAGTAATCTTAAATTCAGGCATTTTCACTCAGAGTTTTCTGAAGGAATGTTGTGTTTTTTTCTGTCTAAGAGTGGCCAAAGAAGCTCAGACACAGCCACTTTTTGCACACTATTCTTCAGAATCAAAATGATTAATATAAGGGAGTGAAAATTGATATTTTACATCAAGATTAATTCTAACCACTAACAGGTCAGGAACTTAAATATTGGGCATTTTCTTTCAGTCCTGGCAGCTGCTGTGTTTGCTTTCCGAGCAGTCAACCTGATGGAGGTGACGTCACTGGCTGCAGCTGAAGTAAGGATAAGTTTCAGTTAGGGGAGATTGAAATAGTTTCTGATGCTTTGCCAATAGGAGTAACTTAAGCTTCACGTGGCACATGGTACATAGTGCAAATCTTTCTGTCTAAATTCTTACCTTAGATACAAAGTAAGGAAATTGTGAACATGCTGCTTTTCTGGAGTAAAAGGAAATAAAGGATATTTCCTACAAAAATGCAGTGTTATATAATTATTTTGTACAATTAGATTTTTTTTCTGGTTTAATATATAATCTGTGTTTATTGGGATATACTGTTTTTGAAATATTGTAGAGGTTTGTATCTTTTCCTCAGCACATTTTAATGGAGTTGCTTCTGTGCTACAAATTACAAAGATTTCACAAGATTACTTTGTCAGTATGAATCTGAAATTTCACTATGCATAAGGTCATGGGAAATTAAGGAAATTAAGTCATTAAGGTGAAGATTATTATTGTTTAGTAATTTGTTGGTTTGGGGTTGTTTTGGTTTTGTTTGTTTGTTTGTTTTTTCCTCAAAAATATAATGATTAATTCTTTCCAAACCTTGAGAGTTTGTGGTCGCTTTCTTTGGGTTTTTTAAAACATGATTCATGAGAAGACATTAACTATTTGAGGTATTACATTGGGCTTACTTCACAAGTACTAGCCAAGCCACAGGATAACGATTCTTAATTCCCAATTATTTTTAGAAGCAAGTTGAAATGTTAGACCCCTTGTTCACCCATGATGCCATGTATATTTGAAGTAAGGCTAAAGGGTAAAATAAAGTTACTTGGGTTATACGCATAAACATATGCTTTTTCTTTGAAATGTTAGAATGAAAAATAATGCAATAAAGTGCAAACATAAACCAATATAATTTGTTTCTAGCCAGGTCCAAATCAAATTATTGACATTATTTAAGTCAGTATTTGAATCTTTTTCTGACTTCTTAACTTGCTTTAAGGAAATTTGATTCAAATGTCAACTTTAACAAGCCTTTTTGGTTTTCCTCCTAGGCTGTACTTGCTGATCTTTCAACCCTGAAAGTTATGCCTCTTCTTCAAATCTTCTTGTTTGCTACTGTCACTTGATCTGCTTCAGCAATACTGCTACCACATTTCAGTCTTTCAGGAGAATATAAGCATCAACTATGCAATGTCTTCATAAAACCAAAATTAAACTCTATAATATCAATTTAGAAATCATTATCTTAAAATTTTCTAACTGAAAACAGTAACTTTGCACACAGTTGTGTGCAGTGCATGCTAATGAGTTTCACTGTAACAGCAATTACTTGTACATTGAGAGTACTGCAAATAAACAATATGAATCACTGTCTAAAATGCATGTAATAATAAAGGAAATGTAATTCATGATCTGAGTTTTGTGATGTTAATTTCAGAGTTGTAAAATCTCTCTTTTAATATGAAATTACTTTTTCAAGCTCACAGCTTGGAGCATATCCACCCAAATACCGTCACTTGAGAAAATAAAGAAATTTAAACTTGCAAGGTCTTTTTTTTCTCATTTTCTAAGGAAAAGATAGGATCATACACAAGTTCTGCTATCTCTACCTTGTTTATTCTCTTCACAGAAATTTTGTCCTTGTTCTTTCTCTTGTTAATTGCTGCTGTTTATTCTTTTCGTACGCAGAGATGTAGTCACGCGCTCCCCGTGCTCCTTTGGTTGGGCACACAGCCCTCTCAGGCGTCTGATAAACTCCTACCCACAGTCCCATCAAAGGCCCCGTGTCATAATAAAATATGTTCCCCTGCTGAGAAGGCCTGAGCAAAGCTTCCTTCAGAACTTGTTGGAGCCAGTCCTTGCATGAGACAAAATATTCCCCTGAGAATGATGCCAAGAGTCCTTTTGCTGTGCTCCACGCCCTCTTTGGGAGAGCAGTGCTACGCCTTTGACAGTTTTCCAGTCTCTCTGATTCAACAGCTCGGGCTTCAGTGCAAGATCCAAACACATATCCATGTGTGACAGATTGTCACTGTCGAGCTGGCATCATCTGTTAGCTATCAGACCTTTTGTGAGGTCTTTCAGATCTTTTCCACTGATATATTTAATACCAAAGTTGGAATCAATCATCTGATTTAAGTGCATCTTAACACCCAAAAAGGCTCAAAGTCAAATAAGTCTGTGATTCTTGTTGTCTGTGTTGTCTTGTGGTCTCTGTCAGAATAATGTTGTAAAAACACACTGAACTTTCACAGATCGGTAGGAAATTTATAAGGCCAATTTTAAAAAAGGTAGTGTTGTGGACTTGGTATGATTACTTCTTAAAGAAAGAACCAAACTGCTTTAACAGTTGCGATATATCCAGTGAGAATACTTGGGGGAAATTTCCTTCTGGATAACAGAGAAAAGTGATCTTTTCCTTAGTATTTGAAAGAAATGGTTTTAACTGTTTAAGTAGAGGGTTTTCTATGCCTGTTTTTAGAAAGGCATGTGACAGATTTTATCCTTTACAGCAAGTATTGCCCTGTTTTATGTATGGGGAATGGAGGCATAGAAAGATTAAGTGATTTGCTAAAGATTACAGTGTAAATTCCTAAAAGAGGTAAGCAGTCTCTCCTCTCTTGAATTCCTGTTTACAATTCTGGATACTCAGTTTGTGTATTACCTAGAAGACCTTATTTCATCTTCAGAACAGATAATGTACATCTACCTGTAGAAATATAGCATTTTGCATCTTTTAAAATCTGTAAGACTGAGTAGCAATTTAGAAATGATAATGGTACAAAGCACTCACAAGGATCGTGGCTCAATAAGGTCATTACAAGGTTACCATGGCTTTTTAGAGAATTAAAAGTATTTACTGAATAGCAAGGGAGATTCCCTACAGGCCTGCTGAGCCTCTAATTCCCATCGCTCTGTGCAAGTCCATGGTGCAGAATGCAAACATTACCCTAACCCACTGTCTGTTCAGCCTGGAGGAGACTGAGGGGAGATCTCATTGCAGTTACAACTTCATCTTGAGGGGAAGAGGAGGGGCAGGCACTGATCTCTTCTCTGTGGTAACCAGTGACAGGACTCAAGGGAATGGCCTGAAGTTGTGTCAGTGGAGGTTCAGCATGAATATTAGGAAAAGGTTCTTTCCCCAGAGAGTGTTTGGGCACTGGAACAGGCTCTCAAGAAAAGTGATCACAGCACTAAGCCTGACAGAGTTCAAGAAGCGTTTGGACAATACTCTTGGGCACATGGTGTGACTCTTGGGGATTGTCCTGTGCAGGGCTAAGGGTTGGACTTGATCCTTGTGGGTCCGATCCAACTGATCAGATTCTGTGATTTTTTTTTCATTTGACCTTCCCAACTGGGGTACCTAACTCCTGTTTCTGACCTCCACCAGTGTTTCTCCCGATGGCTGCACAGGGACCCTCATGTTCTGCAGCTCATGTGGGTCACCACACTCTCATCCTGGCCACTGGTGTGGCTGCCCAGGCGGCTCCTCCGTGTACCTGGAGTGATGCTGTTCCTCTCACCTCTAGGGTGGCCAAAGGCCGAAGGCAGCACTTCAGCCAGGACCTGCTGTAGCAGCAAATCTCTTGGAAACCTCTGCTGCCTTTTGTCAGGTGTTTAAGTTGCCGTTCTAGAGACACGGAAAGGTGCCTACAGACAGAGAGACGTACACAGGAATATTGAGTATAATTGCTTTAAAATGAGATTGAGATTAAAAAATGAACTAGTTCCTCACCTTAGGCTTCACCTCTACTGTTAGATTTTTATATCTTTTTAAAAATCTGTTTTACAAAGTTGCTTTTACTGAAATGTTACTGTTTTCATGTTCCACTCAGTTACTCATTTAGTTCTGACAAAATATTGTGTTTCACTTTCTGGCCTATGCTTGTGTATTTAATCTTCCTTGCTTAAATAACGCTCTTTCTTTTAAATAGTTTATTCTTCAAATATTAAAATGACTGGTTCCTATCTTGCACTGAAATACTTCTCTTGTATACACAGGTAGTATCAGTTATTTAAGTTTCAATTCTTTAGAGATCACTTCAAAGTTGCTGATGTCTGTGGTCTGTCTTTTGACTTCCAAATTCCTAAAACTCCTTTTTCGTTTTTGCAGTTTAAAGTAATGGTCAGATATTATAGCAGAATCATATGTAAATTGATAATTACATTGGTTTAAACAGGCTCAGCTGAATGTTCAGAGCGTCAATTTAATCCAATTGTTTTTCTTGGTCTGTTCCACCCTCTCATCTGAAATCAATATAAAGAGACATTGCAGCACAAGAACCAACTGTCTTCATATTTATAGATAACGATCAATTTTTTTTGCTGCTTACCTTAGGACTCTGGGTATGATCTGTCAAGGGTTTTTGTAATGTCAAATAGACTTGTAAAAATGCAAAAGTAAATAGGCCTGTCTAAAAACGTACCCAACTTATCTTTGTTCAGTACTTCCAAAAATACATTGAAGCTAAAATCTTGATGGCTGGGTAATGGAACAGTTGAATAACTAGAACAGTTTATAATTTTTAGTGGAATTTTTTTGTCATAGTAACAAATTTTATTATGAGAAATGAAGAGAGTATGAAGACTGTAAAACAGATATCCCAGTAAAGAGAAAAGGCTGGAAAGAGTCTCCAGTTAAAGACACGTTTTTACTTGTTGCCAGAAACCAGCAAATAAAATAAAATAAAATTAAAAAAAATGCTGAAGCTTGTGCCTCTTTTACAGCCTTCTGATGAATTTTATAAAATTCTCCCAACAAGACTGAAGGGATTTCTTGATACAGAATTGCTGTATAAAGTTTGGGGAAAGCAATACAGCAAGCTGCTTATTAACACTAAATAAGCATTTTATAAAAAAGGCTGTAATACGTTACAAAACTGAAGGGCTGTATCTTCAGTGAGGAAGGGGAAGAGCCTTTCAACATATTTTCACAAATCAGTAAAATATTCTGTCCAGTATTTTTTGTGAGGAAACGGGAGGGAGGGGACGGATGCAGCCAGGGTGGGGGGAGCTGCTGGGTGCTTCCTTTTCCCTCCTTTCCTCCAGGCCGTTCCCGTCCATGCCTGGCTGTTTGCGGGTGCCGCACCAGCGGCTTCCATCCCCGCAGCCCACACAGGAAAGGCAATTAGCTGAAGCACATATTTGAGATCAGCAGGCTTCCTCCAGCCCCGGGAAGCTCTCTGGCTGGGCAGGGGGTACAGCAGGACGGGGCCAGGGCCAAGGTGAGGGCCCCTGGGAACGACCGGCGGAGGGGCATCAGCCAGCCTTCCTGCCGGAGCCGGCGGCACCAGCTGCAGAAACAACCCTTGGGAACGATTCCCCCTACAGTAGCCACAGGAACGACACTGAGTTTCAGAAGTGCTGAAGG
The DNA here is from genome assembly GCA_038380795.1 of Pyrocephalus nanus. Classification (NCBI taxonomy): domain Eukaryota; kingdom Metazoa; phylum Chordata; class Aves; order Passeriformes; family Tyrannidae; genus Pyrocephalus; species Pyrocephalus nanus. The sequence continues at coordinate 55,096,938 of CM076264.1, read as the reverse complement.
GCAACCGTGGTGGGGTTGGGATTTTTTTTACAGGTTTAAGACTGAGTATAGGAGGGAAAAAATATCCCTTCTGAAGGCTTTTAGCACAAGGCCACGCTTGTTGTGAGACTGCATCTCTGTGAGCAGTGCTGCAAGAACCATTTATTGTAGCAAATAAACACAGAATAACCTGTAATCTCTAAAGTCCAGAATAAGATGTGCTGCTATTTGAGATCACAGAAAGGTGTTTTTTCCTGCACACTTCATGCTCAGCTTTTTCAGTGCCTTAACAAAATTGTTAATGCAGGGAAGATCATTTTGATCCAGTAGTGTGACAGTTGTGCTCTGCTTTAAAACAGTGTTAAAACGTCTCAGCTCAGTATTTTTTAAGTAGGCAGTTAGTAGTATGCCTACCAAATGATGGCATTGCTGGACACTTATGCTTTGGAGAACCGTCTCGGGATACTTGTCTCTTCTGTGGATGACACAGTGCAGCACAAGTCAGCAGATGTTACTGGGGGCAGAGTGAGCCTATGGTTAGGACAGGATGTTTATCTTGGGTTCACCATGCTTGGTAAGACTGCAGCACATAATCGGTGGTAATGCAATCTGACTGTGCTGAGTACTGACAGGGGATCAGCCTTAAAATGAATACAAAGGGAGAAAAACTGCTTTTTGGCAATTTTCTCTTTTTTTGAGGCTTTGTTTAAGCCCAGGGACGTTTGCCTGCTTCTGTGTCTTGTCAGACATTGCTGGTTATAGGAGGTGAACTTGAGGGTCTCTGAAGAAGGATGCAGTGGGGCCTCTGTGCACCCACATTTCAAAATCAGCATGTTGTTGTAGATGTTGGACTACTGATATGTGTTATCTCTAGAGAAAAGGCTTTATGGAGGACCATGGTGCTTTGCCAAATAACATTGTATTTGGCTGAACAATTTGAAAAAATTGTTTCTTTTGGGATTATGACCAAAATAAATGGAATACTTATCAAAAGAGTTAAAGATCTCAGTTTGTGCAAGACAAAGTTTCTGTGCTTTGTTTTAAAAAAAAACTCCGTATCATGTTGCTAAGAGACAAGTTTGAATTTGATAGTCAAGGACAAAATATTATGTTATAGCCACCTAATATGTTTTAGCAGGTATCTGATAGTTCATTTATTCAAGAGTCATGTGTCCCATGAATGGTACATTCTATGATTTTTTTTTCTGAAAAGCTCTACGTAGGATAGTTACAGCCTGAATACATCCAATTATAAACAGTATATCAGCACAAATGTATGTTGTAAAGATCAATAATATTTAATTTTCTGTCTCTTCAGTACTATTTATTATCTAAGTTTGTTTGATTATAAGTCTAGTGTCACAACATTTTCCCTTTTGTCCCATTTTTTTCCAAGTGCCTCTGGGTTACAAAAACATAAGCATTGCTTTGAAACACAATCATGGCTCATTAATGTTAAGATCAAGTTCTAACTATGGAAAACTGGCATAGCTACAACTTGTGAAGGGAAGTTCTAGTTGCTTGCAGCATTCACATTAGTGGTGAAGAAATTCTCTCCATAATTTCTGACAATAAGACATAATTAGATATTTAGTTTGTGATACGTTTGAGATAGTCTAACCATAAGCAGTTTCAGAAGGTGTTACAGTTAACAGACATGGGAAAGTGGTCTTAATGAGTATTGATACCTCTCACCACTAATAGACAGGCAGGAGAGCCTTTCTCCTAGCTCTGCCTCATGCTCGTGGAATGCGCTTCCAGTATGGGGAAAGCTACTCTTGAAAGAAAGGGTGCGTAGAGAAAGGTGCTCAAACTCTGTAGACTACGACGTCTGTAACACAGAAAGGGATCATTTGCTATTTGTATGTTTAACAAAGGGCACTTTGTTCTACTGACTTTATATTGCATCTTTATTCATATTTTATCTAGTCCATTAAAACATGTGTGTCAAAGGGTAAAAAGGTGTTTCTGACTTCTTAATTTTTTTTTAAAAGCTCAAATAAGTTTTGTTGATCATACAAAAGATAAATTGACTTTTTGATACGTGCATAATAATTTTGAAATTCAAACTTGTACCACTGTTTCTGTTCCAGAGCTTTATCTTCTCCTCGCTTCTCTTTTTCCAATATTCAACAAACATCCTTACATAGTTTTGCCTTATCTGGTTTTTCTGTCTTTGTGAATTACAGTTTACAGCTTACAAAAAATATAATCCTTTATGATTAGGGCTCTTATCTTTCCCTGAGAAATATTATGTTTCTATTCTGCTGTGAAGGAATTCTGGAAGAACTTTAAAGTTTTGGTATTAGTCCATTTCTGCATTAGGTGATAATAGGGATAAGGGGTAAGTGCTATAGTGGAGAATCAGGTGTTATTTATTTAGGTGGGTAATCAATATTCAGACCTGAAAACACACAATTAAAGAATGGAAGTAGTAGATGCTTGGGCTTGCATCATTCTAGGTTAATAAAGACTAAACAGAGGTTTGAAATCTTAGAAAGCCAAATCCATTAAAGACCTTCCTGTCAGTGCAGTGCTCCCAAAACAGTAGGGACTGATGCCTGGGATGTTTTCTTGAACGTCCTATGCCACCATTCTATGGTGTTTGTCTATGCAAACACTGGAGAGGCTTTGTGGAGAAGGAGTGTGCTGCATGTCTGCCAGGCTTTCAGCTAGAAGGGGATAAAGGAGAGAGAAGCATGGAATTTGCAGACACCATAATAAGTGCAAATTTTCTCAGGCTAGATGTTAAACTATATGCTGCCTCAAAGGTGGAAAAAACCTGTCTAAGACGTTAGTGATCACCTTTGCTTTGAAAGAAATCACACACAGCACTGTTATGTACTAACTTTCAAGCAGGTAATGGAATATATTCCCAGAAAACTCATCCCCGCTACTGGACTTTGCTTGAGGGAAGGGCCAAGATGGTGGATTGCACAAATAAACTTCCTTGTTTTGTATACACTAGATCTTTACACGGTATTCTAGAACATAAAGCTAGGACAAAATAAAAGTATTGGTTTCAGAGAAAAAAACAGAATAGTGAAATCTGGGCAAAGGAAAAAACAAGCATCATCTTACATGGTATGTACAATAGGAAGCTGTGATGTTAGAGTCTTTACACTTTTTTCTAGTTTGTCAAACTTTTCCTTGTCTCTGCAAAATGGTGAAATTGTCCCCTGGGGTTTTACAAAATATTTTTTTTTTGGTAAGTAAAATGTGGGCATTTTTTTAACATGAAGAGCAAGAGTCTCTCTGACACGTAAGGCCCATCTTTGCCTATTCAGATGTGATTTTTTGTTTTCATTGAATTACAAACTTTGTATATTGTTATATGTATTTGTATTGTCTTTAGTTTAAAAGCATTAACTGTAATCTCACAGTTATTCTGTGTTTTCAGCTCAAGGCTGCTATTCTTCTAGCTAAACAATTCTGAATGATATTACAAAATCTCAGTTCAGTCTGTTTTGTTTTATAAAGGAAAATGTCACCTTTTTTTTCAGCAGCTCAAACACATATGCAATGTAAAATGTTATAGAAGAAATAACCCCTCATAGACACAGATTTTTTGTTCACAAGTTCCAAAGAGTTTAATGAAAAATATTCTGAGTTACACTGGGTTTTGTAGTCCGGTTTTTGTAGAATTTACTCTAGATCTCTCAGAAAACTGGACACAACCCAACCAAAATGAGCATGTTCTCCACATAACTGTAAGCCACCTTTACAGCTTTCTCTAGACTGAAATGTTGCCCCTTTTTAGAAGGCACCATGGTGAGATTATTAAATGACAAGTGCAGGATAAATTACTCTTTCCTGACTTCAGGCCAGACATTTAAACACAGAGATGGTTACTGATACTGCTCAGGAAATTGTTCCAATGCAAACAGGTCAACTGTGCTTTTGGTGGGACTGGGCCATTCAAAGGCAGGGCTGTTATGGGACAGAAACATTCTTTCCAGACTCCATGCTGTATTAAAATTTTAGTGAGGATTAATGCAAGCATTTAAGATTTTTATTTCTCCATAATGGATTATATTTTAAATTTTCACTAGCCCCCCTTATTCATTGGGAATTTTCAGGCTATCAGATAGATCTAAAAAGGGAAGTTGATAGAATTTAAGAAGTACGTCACGTGTTCTTTACAGCTTAAAACACTAAGGGCAAAGCAACTGCTCCACTTTAAGGAACAATACCCACTACCTTACTTTATAGTTTACTGCACTGTCTCTCAGTAACTCTGGAGAGGTGTCACATCTGCCTTAAGCCTTTACAGATCAGAAGCCTTTAGCAACCTCCTAGATGACCTTTAAGGTCCCTTCCAACCCAACCCATTCTATCATTCTATGAACCTAATTTTTTGGTTCTTGTAGCTGTTTCTCAAGCTTGCCTGTTTTTACAGATTACCAGAATATAAAGACTGAGTAGAAGGGACTAGCCCTGGAGTGATATTGAAACTTCCAGTATTGGATGATCACACTGATTCTCGGTGAAGGACAACACTGCTGGTGTTAGCACAGCTAATCCCACTGGAAATACATCTTTGGAGCCAAATAGTTTGCTGAGTCTCTCTCTAGTCCTTCAAGATTGGTTCTGAAATTAATGCAGCGTATATATGAAGGCAGTTAATAAACAATTAGGGATTATAATTACCTATTGCTACTGGATATGCATTCAAACTCCTTCATGCTGTGAATATTTACCTTTATGGTTGTTTTCTAGTTATATCACCCCAGTAAGGCCCCTCCCCTTCCCTTTTCTTCCCTCCCCTCCTGTTTGAATGCTTATTTTAGTAAGAAATGAACAACCTGAAGTCCCCATTACTCTCTATTGATTCTAAAGGGATTAGGAGTTGACTGACTTCGATTTAGACTTCTAGTTGAGCCCTTCTCCGTGTTTTTAATTAACTACCATGAACAATGTAAAAAGAGCTGCTAAAATCCCTTACCTAAAGCAATCCCTCAGCCTTGGCCATATTGATCACCACCATTGGTCTACCCTGGCCTCTAATCGGGATGCCTGGAGACACACCATCTATAACGCTGCTGCTGCTTTTGAGAACACACGCAGGGTCACTCTCGAGGAGAAAAGACAACACAGAAAGAATCGCGTCTTGTTGATATCACCTGGGGAGTCTTTCTGCTGTGCCTTCTGCAACCGGACTTGTCTATCTCATATTGGCCTTTTTAGCCATCAGCGCGCTTGTAGCAAGTGTGGGTAGAGCCCCTCTCAAATCTTTGTTCGCGAAGCCTAGCCATGATGATATAGTAGATAAATAATAAAAAATACTACCTGTCCTATACAGATCATATTAGAGAAAGCTAACAAACTTCATTGAATGCAGAACTTTTTTGTCCCACCTCTACCCAAAACTCTCCGAATTTCATCATGAAGGCAGATAAAGGAAAAAAAAAAAAAAGTCCAGATCCGAGGAAGATCATGAAAGCTTGTTCAACTCCAGTGCTCAAGGATTGCATACAAACTTCCAAGTACCACAGCCTACAAAGCAGGAACAAAAATGAACAGAGTGTACTGTTTCTGAAAATGTAAGCAACGGATGAAATTTTACTCTTGCTTTTTTTTTTCCCCCTGAGAAATAGAGCTGTTTGTAGTAAGTCATAATGCCAAATGCCCAAGGTTGTGTTCCGACAGTAGCAAAATGGTCTGTATCCAATGACCTTGTAACTAAGCATATGGTCTCTTATGCTTTGTCTCCATTACCCAAACCAAAACATACAAAAATTGAGGCAAGGACAAAATACCTGTTACCTGATTTTCTCAGCAGTGGTTTCTATATCTCCTTCAACTTTCTGGGTGATTTGAAACTAGCTGTCTCTGCCTCTGCAGAATGATCTTATTTATTATGTGCTGTGTCACTCACAGTACCTGGCAGTGCATGCCATGAATCTAGAGAGCTCCTGTTTACAGGATGTACAACTTGCCTGCAGAAATTCCAGGAAATAGTCTGCTTGCTGTGACCTTAGAGCAGCCATTTCAATTTACCACAAACCATCTGACAACAGAATTGTATTTACATGATACACATGTTCACTAGGCTTTTTATTACTCTCTGTTAGTCACAGATCATGAGAATATAATCTCCCACTCACTGAAGCTCTGGCCTCTGATTGAGTGATTGCTCATTCCACTTTTCAATCAACAGCTGCTAAAACTACCAAAACTACACTTGAAGTAAAAATTCTGGTCACTTTCTTCTTGCTTCTTCATAAGGTCATAAATAGTCTTTGTTCTTATCCCAAATTGTCTTAAAGGGGAAAATGATTTCCACTGTAAGGCAGACTCCATCCTGACAATTCCTGTTACAAGCAAATAGGAACTTTTTTTTCTCTGAGTGGAAACATACCCAAACACATCTCAGGAGGCAGCCTTCAATACGTGCTAAAATCATGAGCATGTGCTAAATTATTATGTCCAAATGATATTTTTTAAAAATTGTGATTTTAATTCTATCTTTTTTTCACACAGTTGGTCAGTATGCTTATTATAAGATAAAAGCTACTCATGTGCAGCAGTGACTTTCATCACCTCCTGATTGTGCTTTTCCTTGTTTCCTGTCTACCAGGAAGGGAGGGAATAAGAAGACACAAAGCACTGACTGTCTCTGCTTAGGTAATGGTTGATTTAGAGATTTATTGAGATTCAGGGAAGGTGAAAGAAAGATTATGTACATACTGGGATCTTTTTTTTCTTTCTTTCTTTTGGCAGTGAAATGATCTGTACTCCCTTTACTCTGATAGCCTTTTTCAGTGAGTCACCTCTATAGCTACCACTTCTGTGTTGACATGGCTTGAAATCTCACATTGCTTGAAAACTGAAAAAGAGAGCCAGCAAATTGTTTTTAATATGTGGATTTGCTGTGTTAATATTGCTGTTCATTAAACATCAGGAAAGATTATACTGATCATTTAAAAACAGTACGAACTACCAATGAACCGATTATGACTTTACTGTGGATGCAAGATTGCCACAATCAAAACCTTCTTAAAATTTAATAAGATGCCCATAAAATTTAATAAGATGCAATCAATTTTGGCAAAACCAACTATAGTGAGGTATGTTCTGAGTAGAGCAGATGAGGGGAGGAACTCTGTTACATCGTGACCTCCAAGATTTTACCTTGGCAGTTTTTAACGTACTTCTGATCACCTAAATCTGTATTGTATTCATTTCCACAACCACTTTTGTGTTACTCCAAATGTCCTTTAGCTGTCAAAACATCATTTTGTTGTAACCCAGCTGACATGCCAAATAATACTCAGTCAGATGCCAAGATCTCTGCTCCTGCATCACCAGTAAGATTGTGTCCTGGCAAGCTGCTCGACTCCTACTACAGATTCCAGAAATCAAAGTGCTGCCTGAAATATTTTATCCACTCATTCTGCCATTGTTTTCCTTCAGACTCCGTATCTCCGGATGTGCCTCCAGATCTTGTATAAGCAGATTGACTCTTTGTTTATTTTTGAAATAAACAGAATCCAACCACAGTCTGCCTAGCCAACATCTTCTAGCTGGAATGGCATCTTTGTTCCCATAAAGAATTCAACAAATTGAAAAAAGGATAAGCAAAGCTTCCATGAAAATAGGAGACTCAGCTGCAATGAACATTTTTCCGAACATTGTATTCTCCAAGACTTCTTTTACATTTGTCTTTATTCCATAAATGTTATAGAAAAAAAAATCTGCAATACTAGTGACAGTGCTGATTGAAAAAAAAATTCTAAAATTAGGAGACTTAATCAAAAAGTTCTTTGCAGATCTGCAGACTTAATGACTGCTCTTTCTTGCTGATTGAAAGACATTTTGTCATTTTTTTTCCAGCATTTTAGCCTATTACCAGGCAATTTGCTCATTTGAGAGATACCCAGCCTCTTGGCCATTGATAAGAAGATCATAAGGGCTAATACTCTCATCAGATAATGAAGATGTTTCATTCACTTCCATTCTCTCTGTTCCAATTTCGTTACTGGACTGCAATAGCATCTATGACCCATAGTTTTTTAGTCCATTAAGAGCTGGGAATACAGGACTACTTAAAATACTTGGTAAAGTTTCCTCTTGAACTAATGACTTTCCCTCCTCAAAAAATAAATTTCAGTAACCCAGAAACAATTCAGAAGTGGTTTCTAAACAAATCCTCTCATCCTGACAAATACAAAGCCTATAAAATTTCACCTTCATCACAGGTGGAGGATCAGAGCCTGAAATCCAAGAACTAGAAAGTTTTATAATTTGAGTGCAGATATGAGTAACTTCTCTAATTAAGAAAAGACCTTTGAATTTTACTCTCAAGCCTGTTCAAAATTAATGTTTCTTTTCACATCATTTGTAGATTTAAATGTTTATTGAACAATTTACCAGTAATCTGGTGGTCACTGCTTATCTGAATTTGAACTTTGTCAGTTTGTATTTGCATTGTTTTTCAGTAAATAAATATCATTGTCTAAATCTTCCTTTCTGTAATGTGACCTTACATAATTTTTTTCAGCTTGTGCTTTATTTCTGTTTTGCCAACAAGACTTCTTTCTCCTCTTATTATTATCAGCCTGGTTTATATTTTGCTTATGAGTCCTCACATCTACCCAGAGCATTCACAGCTTGTGCTTTAGAGAGACTGTAAATAGCACCAAACAGCAGCGAAAACATTTTTTTCCCTTTATTCAACCATTCAAACCTGCTTCAGGGTTATTTTAGGAATGGCTGAATGTATATATTGTAAAGCACTTTGGGCATTAAATAACTCTTAAGATTGTTTCTCTTTTTCTGTTCAGATAAATCAGTGTGGTGATTAAGGCTAGGTGAATGATAAAATTGCTGACAGAAATGGCAACTCAAAGCAGTAAAATACACACTAATGAAAAGAAAAAAAGCTTTCTGCTCCAAAGGTCAATGGAGGGATGGAGGACAGGGCTCAAAAAAAGTCTTTCAGGTTATCCATACAGCAAAGTACACTCAGAAAATTTGACCAAGAGTCCACTAGGACTCCATATAGGAGTCCATTAATACTGAGCAGGATTCATGACAGAAAATAACATAAATGGCTGAATTCTTAGGCCTTGAGACCAGTTTTCTTGCTGCAAAAGATAAACATACCCCCTTGTGGGAAATACTGTTGCAACACTCTATCAACAATGTAGCACAGGCCAGTGACAGACCTTCTGTGGGGAAGGTGGGTGTATTTACAGCAGACCAGGACATGAGCTGCCATGAGCCTGTACAGCCATGGGGCACCATGGCAGTGGTGACCAGGCTGCACATCTGCCACATCCATGCCTGCATCCAGATATTGTTAGGTCCAGCATCCATTGTAATTACATGGGAGGGAAGTGACACTAGCTATGAAGATCTCCTCACATCTTCTGGATTCTCCTTAGGCTGGCAACCATGCACAGATCTTGAATATGCCTCTTGGTAGCCTTTAGCAGCTGATACTGATCCTGTCCCAACTCTGTGAGTCATCAGGGTTTCTTCATTGCTCTTTTTCTCCAGAAATGGGTGTCCTGTGAAACTGCCTGGAGATGTACTGGGTGATGACCTGCTAATCTGGATCCCAGTAGCACAGTCCATGCTGAGAGCCCTCTCCCTGTTGTGTACTCCATCCAGTGCCCCCACACCCAGGTATTACCATTCACACTCCATTCACACCAATGCCAGTATTTCTGTCACAGCTGTGTACACCCAGAGGCAGAGAAAACCATCAAACCAGTCTCACAGCAAGCAAGCAACCCTAAGAACCACAGGCTCTGCTGATGGGCAGGTGACCTAGAATGAAAGACTGTGAAAAGGCTGACATACTCGAAGTCCTCTTTCCCTTGTTCCTTACTAGCCAGGTCAGCCCTCAGGCCTCACAGAGCTCTACTTGGCAAAGTTTGGAGTAGGAGACTGCTACTAACTGTAGAGGAATGTTGAACTGGGGACACTCTAGCAAATTAGATGTTTGCAAGTCCTTAGAACTGGACAGAAGGTGCTTGTAAAGGTGCTGAGGGAGCTGAGTAATATCATTAGGTGCTTCCTATCACCTTTGAAAGGCTGTGGCAATCAGATGGGTTTTCCAGTTACTGGGAAAAAAAACAAATGTCACCTCTATCATCAAAGCAAAGTGCAGGAAACTGCAGATCAGTCATCCTTTCCTAGCATCTCTCCCAGAGGAGATAATGGAGCAAATCTTTCTGTAAGCCATTTCTGGGATGATGAAGGACAAGTCAATGCAGAAAAACCAGCATAGTTCCACCAACACGATTGCCTTCTGTCAAGAGATAACTGGTTTTATGGTTGAGGTGATAAGAATGGCACACACTAATTATAGCAAGGTTTTTGCCACAGTATTCAGAGCATCTTTGTGGTCCTGTAGAGACTGGGTAAGTGGATGAGGAGGGTGGAAAGTAGTCTGAACCACTCTACTTAAAAAGTAGCTGTCAACAGTTCAAAATGAAACTGGCATCTGGTTATGAGTGGTGCTCCTCAGGCCTGAGTAGGGGGCTGATATCAGATGAACACAAAAGGTCATATATTTTTCTCTGATTCTATGATCAAGCCTTATAGGGCACTTAGCAGAATTTGTGTCCTCATATTGAAACCAGAAGTTGATTAGGTTACTGTGGATTAACGGGTTAGGCTGTAGCCCTTCCTTGATTCTCATGCAGCTGATTTGGCACGATATGAAGTGGCAGTGCATCAGGAGGTGTTTCCAGTTAATGTGCTTCTCCCTGTGAGATCTGCTAGGGTGACCTCCCCCCAGCTCCAGAGCACAGGCATTGCTTGAAAACAATCCGTTTAATGCTTCCTGGTTTGGGTTGTAGTTGAAAGCAAGAGGTGAAAATGAACTGATATTGAAAGAGGATTTTTAACAAGGATAATTTTCTATTTCAGGCTCAGGGCATTTTCATTGAAGTGCTCTCCATATGTGCCCCATCTCACAGCTATTCTAATGCATGGCTTTTCTCCATAGGACTCATGAAGTCCATATTCTTTGACTGTACTTGCTCTCAGCTAAAATAGTTCACACTCGAGGAAACTTGCCTCTTCATGTACTCTTTATGCATACCTCTCTCTTTGTATTTTAAAATTAACTAATTAATTAAATTAACAGCTGGTTTCTTTGTTACCAGCTGGGAAATTTACTCTGCTCCAGCTCCCCTCCCTAAAGTTAAACAACTCTGAACAAGCTTTCTTAAGATACAGGCATTACATTGTTCTCTTTGCACAAGATCTGGTCAGATACTGTTGGTCTTTAAAGGCTGTTGTACTAACCAACAGAAATGATAAGGCTATGCATGGACTTCTCAGTTCAAACACAACTCATTAGGTTTAGACACATTTTCCAAATCTTCATATGATATATGACTACTTTAAAGTTTTGGTATTTTTTTTCCCCAGAAAAATATGGTTCAGCTGGGACGGATTATGCACGCCAACTGTGTTGGTAGAGAAATTGTTTCCTGCTGCATTTAATACTATTATAGCGATTTCACAGTTAGCTTCACAGATTTTGCTGACTTGCAGAAATACCTTGTACCACTCCACTTGATGCTCCTGTCTCCTTAGGGTCTATGAAGCAGCCAAAGGCTTTTCTCAAGACCCTTTCAACCCCCTTGTTATTTCTTAGGTAATTGCGACAGTTAATAGGAAATGTGATGTTTATATAGCTTTTGGCATCCGTGCTGCATTATTCTCATGTATTGTGTACCTAAGATATTAGATTGAATTTGATCTTTAAAGGCTATGTTATTCTCATCAAATGGCTCTAAACAGAATGGTGGAAAATCCCACAGATTTCAACAGGAGAAACAGATTTTACTCCTATTCAGTGGCTTGATGGAAACACTTTAAGCAAAATCCTTTTTTTTTTTTTTTTTTCAATCAAGGTTTTAATCACAATGAAATCGTGGCTTAATCTCTGTGAACACTTAGTTTTCCTGATTTCAGCTTGCCGGATCAGATTTGAAGCACCTCTTTTTTTCGCTCTGTTGCTGTTTTGAGCGTGCTGCGGCACACACAGAACCGAAACTCCTTTCGTGCTTCCCGTTCCGAACGCTCCCCTCAGGTGCCCTCACGGGCAGCGTAACAAGGGCAATTCTAACAAAGTCCAAGGTCTCCGTTTTGCCCTGTAGCCCAAAATGCCCTGTTTTCCCGCTGTGGCTTTCCCGAATGCACCCGCTCCGCTCTGAGGGGTTCTGCGGGGTCCGGGGCGGGCTGGCCAGGGCCGCTTCTCCCGCAGCCGGACACAACTTTCCCGCGGCCCGAAGGCACGGCCGCGTCTTGCCACACTCCGTTCCGCCCGGAGCTGGGGATCGGGGTCGAGACCGGGACGGGAGCCGGGACTGGGAGCAGGACCGGGACGGGACAGGAGCCGGCACTGGAACCGGACCCGCGCGACGCCCGCCACCCCCTGGCGGTGACGTCACGGCGCGGTGACGTGTGGCCCGGCGGCGCGGGGGCCGCCGGAAGCGCCGGGAGGCGGCGGGGCCGGCGCGGAGCGGGTTTGGAGCCGCCGGGGCGGCAGCGGCGCGGCCGGAGCTCCTGCCCCTTCCTTCCTTCCCTCTGTGCTCCTGTTCCTGCCTTCGCTCCGCTGCAGCGCCGCACAGATGACCGCGCTCCGAGCGCCCGGTGTGCGGCCGGTGCCGACCTGGCCGCTGCTGCCGGCGCTGCTCCTGCTGGCGCTGCTCCTGCCGGGGCCACTCCTGCCCGGCACCGCCGCGGGCGCGGGCTGCGACCTGGAGGCTGCGGACGGCGGCAGCGGCCGGCGGGGAGGACGGGGAGGTGCCGTCGCCTCTGCGGCGGAGCCGGCGACAGGTAACGGCCCGCGGGTCCCGCCGGGCTGCCGGCCAGGGGAGGGAGCCTTTCCCGCCGGGTCCGCGGCGCTCCCGGGCGCCTCCGAGCCGCCCCCCTTGGGCGCGGGGCAGCCGCGGTGCGGCTCTGCAGAGGGCGCCGGGCCGGGCTGCGGGGGGTCCGGCTGCGGCGGCGGCGGCACTGCGGTACTGCCCGGCGCGGCCCTTCCCGGGAAGGAGCCGCCGCAGGATGTGTGCGAGGTCCTGTTGAATAGCGATATTGTTGGGAGCCGGAGCCTCCGCTTCCGCGTCCGCTCCCGCGGTGCCGCCCGTGCGGGCTCCGTGTGCGAGCCCCGAGCGCGGCTGCGGGGCCGGAGCCGGCGCGGGGGACCCGCCCCAGCACCCCGCGGGTCCCGCTGTGTCGGAGCGCAGCCCCCGCGGCACGGGCGGAGGTTCCATCCCTGCCTTCGGGGGCGTTCGGTTCTCCAGGACAGCGTGGAAAGCATTCCAGCCTTCACTTAATTCTATTAAGAAAAGCGAATATACTAAATACTAAAGCACTTTAGGGCAAATGGTAATGCCTGCAGTTAAAACCAGCAGTTGGGCTGAAAACGTTTAAAATAATCTAATTTCAGCAGGCTTTGATGGCTTTGAATTGCTTATACGCATTCTGAATCTGTCTTGTAATGAGCAGTAGGAAGCTTTACAGTTTTTCAGGCAGTTCACTTAGGAAAATGGGATTTGCATGCAGGGAAGTGCTATAAAACATTTAAGAGTTTGTCATATCTCATTATGTGCTTTTTAAAAAGCTCCATAATTGGAAGGAGAAGCATGGCAGGTGGAAAAAAAAAAGAAAAACCCCTTCAGAATCTCTTATCAGAGAAAAACTTCTGATGTTGTTTGGAGTAGTATTGACTCCCTGAGCTAAAATTACTGAACTTCGGTGGATGGGACATGTATGGCTTTTTGCCCAGCCTAACACCTTAACAACATGAATTTTAATTATAACTAATGAAACTTCAGCGGTATTCGCAAAATAACTCTGAGATGGAGACGCAAGGCTACGTGATCTAGCGGTCTTGTTTGAGGACATGACACTTCTGAAATCTGAATTGTCCAATCTGTTGGCTTGCTGTATAAACTAAGGAAGTTGGAACATCCGCAGTCTGTGAAGCAGCAGTTGTACTTCCCAAGGGTGCTGTGAAAATGCTGTATTGGAACAGCTCGCTCTCTCTGTTTTTTGGTGTTTTGTTTTTTTTTTTTTTTAATCGTAATTAATCTGGTTGTGGGTGGTATTAAATGGTTCTTGCTATGTATAGTGCTGACGCTTTCTACATTTCGTGCTTAATCAATTTTGATATGTCAGTCTGTATGGAAAAAAGTAATTTGTTTTTATATTTTATGGACTGAAATACTGAAATGCCTATCAGCCATGCCTTCTCCCTCTCAGCAGTGTTGAAAATCCCTCTTGTCTGGTGAAGAAATACAATTATTTGAGAAATCTAACATGTTATAAGTGGGCTTATTGTGTTACATAACAGTTTGGTCTGGAAAATAAATATAGTGAAAAGCCATCTTAGAATCAGTTTTAAACTTTAGGAAGTTTAAACGTAGTTCCATGTTCATCTGGTTGATAAATATGGTATTTCAGTTGGTCATATAAGTTTGCCTGTCAAGTAACTAATCCCCAAATAGTTTTAAATTACTTTTTTCAAAGCTGGAAGATCTCTTGAAGGTTGGGAGACAACCAGATGACTTGTTCTGGGGGTGATTTTAGTTATATTATCTATCATTTTCTTGAAAATTAAAACTTGCAGATGCGCCATTGAGTTCAGAGGGAATGCCAACACTTGTTTGGAGAAGAATAGAACAAACGTTTAATTCAGTCATTTTAACAGGTTTAGGAAGTACAACCCAGAAGTTAAAAAGCTGCTATGTATAAAATGCCACACTATGTAGAATGCTCAAATAGAGATGTTTGGGAAGCAGAGATGTAGGAAATGATTCAGGACTCCTAGTCACAAATTGGTCTGAATGAACAACATGTGGATGGCAAAAGTGGATGTTATCCTTGGATATGTGAAATCAGTTTAAGGCTTTTGTTTTTTCTTTTTGATTGCACTTTTGTGTTTAGTCATGAGTATTAAACAACCCAAAAAGTACAGAGGAAAGTAGCAATGTGGATTGAGAGGCTCTGAACCCATGAGTAATTGTTTTTTTTTTTTCATCAAAGTGTTGTATTATTTTGGTGTGGTGGAAAAGGCTTTGGGATAGGTGTGTATGTAAGAAATAGTTCACAGAAGCACAGGGTTTTTTTTTAAAACTTTTTTCTCTTTGTTTTTTTTTTTTTTTTTCCCCTCTCTGTTGTTCAGATGTAGTTTAAGAGGAAGTAAATTTTAGTGGGTGAGATTGAGATTAAATATAGCCTGGAAAGTTTTTACCTCTAACAGTCAAATTATATAGATTTTTAAACAGGTTCCCACTAAAGGTTTATTAGTGGGTTAGAGCAGAAGCTGGCAAAGATAATCTAAACACTTGACAGAAAAGGGATGCAAGATGAATTTTAGGACTAGGGAAGAGCCTAAGATTCTGTTTTTGCCATATTTACTCAGGTATTTATGTAGGTTATTACTGTTGTTTTGCCTGTGTATGTGAGCCTTTTTAACAATATTTTTAAATGACAGCTAAATATGTAACATCTGACACTTCTTGAAGGTATTTAGTTGTGGTTATGAAAATCCAATCAACAAAACTGTCTCCACTGGATGGAACACCATGAGGCTGCTTCCCTACTCACGCTGGCTCTGCTTGTTCTTAGTTAATTTGGTAGAAAGTTTTAAGGAACCTTCTGTTCTGGGCCTGAAGATGACACTGGGTTTTTTCATGCTGTTTATTCATTGACTTTTAAGGTGCTTTGTAATTCTGCAAAATTTTTGAATAATTCTGGGTTCTTTTCTTGTTTATATTAGATCCATGATCGTGGATTAATTTGCTGCCTTTGAGGTGAGACAGAGAACCTGGACCTGTATTTGGCTAATAAATTTCTCTCAAATTATGTCTTATAATATTGAGCTAGATCAGTTTGAACTACAGCACTGCATTGTACTTACTGAAGAAACAATGGACAGCATAACATAACCTTTTCCTTAAAGTAATTGAAAAGATTTTTCTTTTAATTGAGTTTCTATTCTGGAATTAGCCATCATCTTAACATTCTGAGCTCTTCAAGTTAATCAGACTTCAGTATTTGAGAAGCAAAGGCTTCTGGAAAACATGTTTTTAGCTGCAATGTTACAATTGGCTTGAGCTGTTCTCCTGTGGGTGGCTGTTGAAGTGTGGCTTTTTTCCCTGGAGTTGACCCCAGCTGGCAATATTGTTAGCACAAGAGAGCTAGTAGGAGTAGGCATGCTTATCCCACTACTCGAAACCCACAAGGAGGGAAGGAGTTCATGCTACCTTTCTGCTTTGTACCTGGCTTGCCCCTAGAGCTGATGACCACTGTCTGTTGCTTTAACTTGCTTGGGTGTGAAAAGAAACACAGGCAACAGGAAAAATGATGAATTTCTCATCAGACTCTTTCCTGACTTGTTTTAAGCAGTAGCACTAGTGCAAAGAAGAGGGAGGACTGTGTGGGTGGGGGTCAACAGAGGTGAACAAGGATGGTCTGCTTCCTGTGATGGCACCAAGTGATGGCCTGAACAGAGCTGCTCATAGCATTGTATCACTAAGGTGACTGTGAAACTATGACCTTTTGGGTCTTGAATAATGCATTTGGAATTTGGTGGTTGTGTGTGAGACTTCATGTGTGGTGGACTAATACAAAGAGAATGATGAATTTGGTCACGTAGCAAAATGCTTTTGCATGATTATTTTGGCTTTTGCTGGTCCTAAAGTTTGTGAGCTGTGAGACTTCTGCCACTTCCTTAGTAGACTGCTTTTTAAGGCTAGTAGCTTTTGCTAGTGATGAAAACTTAACACTACAGGTTTGGGGTTTCTTTTTCTGTTCCATTACTTCTATTTGTTTGTCTCTAGTTAAACTTATCATGATCTGGTCTTACCATTTCTGTTGGGAGGACAGAAATTTCAAGTCCTATCTCCTCCAAAGGATGATGACTTCAAACTGTCATTTACTTTCTGATAGCATCTCAATGCAGTCATCTGTCTTGGAAATCTAATTAGTTTCTCAGTTTAATTAAGTTTTTAATGTCATATAATATTCTTTATTTTTAGTGATAAAGAATAGGAGAAATTCAGGAGACATCTGTGTTTGGATAGCTCAGTCAGCAGTTGACTTGTCATAACTATGACATATAGCTAAAAAAGCTGTGGATGGCTGGATTTGTAGAGGGTTTTGAAGCAAATATTAAAAAACAATTAACCAGGAAAAATCTAGGCCTTTAAGTAGCTGAGTGGCATTGGACTCCCACACAGAGATAAGATATCAAGCACTTGTAACTTCCTTTGCCCATAGTTGAGTATTTCTGCCTTCCAGCCTTCCGGTATTTTGACTGTAACTCCTCTGTTGGTTACTAACTTCTACTAGTTACTAACTTCTGTTAGTAACTTCTGCTAGTGCATTCTGCACCTTCTGGTGTCCTGTGAGCTTTTTTCCTTGACCATCAGCTTCACCTCTTCTGAAGATTTCATCTTACTTTTGTGATTTAGCCAGGTTATTTAGCTGGTATTTTGTTCTTGTCTTACAGTAGTCTGTAGCAGAGTCTTTCTTAAAACCCCTCTCTCCCTGAAATGTTTGGACTCTGTCTCATCCCTCCCTCAGCTGGTTTTTGTGTTGCCCTTTCAGCTATAAGCTTTCTGAAGACAGCTCTGCTTTTCTGAGGACCTCCTACCTGATTCTGGCTAGCTGGTCCTACGCAACTTGGGCATGACTCATTTTCTTCTACCTAACTCCAGGGATGCTGATCTGTTATGACTTGGTTGAGCTGCCATATATTTGTCAAAAGAGGACTGTACCCAGTGACAGGAGCAGTTCATCTTGATAAGAATTCTTATGATGATACTATCACTATGAAAAACACCTAAAAATACAGGGTTTTTTTAATGTTTGTGTGAAGTAAGTTTGATATCCTTTAATTGATTTTTAGCTTGCCCGCTCTAACCTGTATGTTTTTTTTTGTATTTAGGATCTGTTCTCAGTCAGCATTGAGGAACATATAGCAAAGAGCTGTGATGTGGGAAAGCTACGAAAATTAGTAGTGCTCTTTTTTTTTTTTTTTTTATTTTTTTTTAAGGCATTGTCAAAGAATGCTCAGAAGTCAAGAATATATTATTTTACATAAGTGTTGAGTAATTTACTGTGGAAATCCTGAAGTCTGGAAAGACTTCATTGGGATTAGTCTGTTACATCCTATCTGTGAAACTGACTTTTTAAAATACAGGTGTTTGAGATGTTTATTTTGACCATAATAGGGTGTGTGTAAAGAATAAATAACCACTGTGTTTGTTGTCCTAAAATAAGCACATATACATTTTAGAAACCAAGGTGAATTTCAAGTTATTACATAAGTTAGTGCTATTCTGCCTTTGGTTACTACTAAGTCTCTCCTGTTACTATGGAAACTGTCGTTGCATATCTGAAAGGGGAGGGGTGAATAAAATGATAATGCATTGTTAAAATTTAGGATCAGCATAAACAGAATGTGATGATTGTCTGGATACTAGAAAATTTGCATTTGTTTACTTGATTCCTCTGAGCACTTCAAACTTAAGGGAGTTTTATTTGTGATAGCTTTATTCCCGCTGCCCTTTTCTTCTGGATCTTGCTCATTTTCTTTCAAATTCAAAAACCATGGCATTTTTAGAGACTTGGTACAAACATCTTGAAATCTGTGTAATGAGAAGTACTCTGGAGTTTTAACTAAAAACTGTCTTGGAAATTGAAGGTAATGCGCTTGTCAGAACAGTTAAGAATTTTAGCTCACAGCACTCAGAACTGTTGACTCACTTGATTCAACAGAATTCGAATTAACAGGTAAGAACCTGACCTTTTAAATCTCATTCCTGTTGTCCCTTGCAAAGATCTTGAAGTATATCTGGAGAAAATTTCCTCTCTGTGCAGACAGTGTTAGGCTACTGTAGATGAATCTTGCTTCTCCAGTGATTCCTGGATGCTGAGGTGGGAACCCATCACTGACTTAAGGCAGCTCGTATCGCAAACCACAAGCTGCACCACAGAACCTTGTGTTCACTGGAATGGTTGTTGAGGCTACTTGGATTGTGTGAAGCTTCAACTTTTGCAGTAGCTCAGAATTTATAGGAGTGCAAAGATAGATTTGATCTTTTTCCTTTAGGCAACGCTTTCTGTTTTCTGCCTTTTCTTCTGCATCATGAAGCTTTTAAAAGCTGTCAGCAGCCCAGCCCTCTGGTACAGTCTCCAGATTTTTTTTGTGTGTACCATATTTCTGTGGTTATTTTTCATTTGTAAGAAAGTGGTGTGTTCTCAGCTTCTAAAGCTGAGATGAGCAATAAACAGTAGTTTATCTGAACCTATTTAAAGCTGTGTTTAAAAGCAAACAAACCTTGTGGTAGAGTATTAATTTAAGCAAGGTTTTGTTGGATAAAAAACTGGTGAAGACATTTTGGTTTTTTAGGTTCTGTACTCCTTCAAAAGGGAAACCTTCCATACCTGAAGGAGTTATATGAATGTTCTTTCTTGCTTTGTGGTTTAGAATAAAGTAAGGAGTTTACTGTATGTAATTATTAAGCATGTGTAGTAATGTGACACAGATAAAGGAACAGTTTTTCTCAGTTCCATCTAGTGACTCTGTGCACTGAATTACTTAAAATTCAGAGTTTTCTGCAAGTTAAATAAGTTGTTTAGAAACAAAATTTTCACACAAATGCTATTTTATTCCTAATAGTAAATAATTCCTCTTGGCTTCTCTGGAGCTTGGTCAACATTAATTCCTGAATGTTTCTTGTTTGTGTGTTGTTTTTTTTTTTTTCCCCATGTGTAGCATTTGATGAATGAGTGAATGGCTCAATAAATGATTTTTTTTTTATTTATTCTGTTTACATGGAGAAATATGTTCAGTCAGCTTTGCTAGGAAGTTATCAAGTTTGACTAATAACTTTTGTCAGTCTGCTGAATTTTTTTTTTCCAACCAGAGATTTTTACTTGAAATGCATTCCTACCCCTTGCCCTCACTAGATAAAGTAAGAAGGTGAATCTTTTGTTTGTATGCCCAGATCTAAAGCAAATAAAAAGAATGTCTTATGTTGTTTCTCTAGTAGTCTTAAAATGACAAGCTTGATTAGTTTTTCCTCATTTTGAAATGCTACTAAATGTTTTTATTTGAGTAACAACAAACAAGAAATATTATACTGTTAAAAACCACACCCAAATCATGTGTTCTGGGTTGATTTTGAAATAAATATGAAAGGTAGTTATTCTGAGTAGGAGACTTCCTTCTACTGTAGTTTTAATTCTAGATTGCTATATGTAGAAGGTTGGAAGGTAACTTGCTTTAACATTGTAAACCTCTGTGAAAAATACCTTTGGCTTAGTTATTTTCATTGCCTGAAGTATTAAAAGTTATTTTGAAGTTAAAATTAAAAGACATTTTTAGTGCCAAGTATTATTTATTGCTTTGCTAAATATGAAAATTAGACTATATAGTATCATATAGTTCCAAAATTCATATTGTCATGTATCAGGAAGTGAAAATATATTTATATCCTTTCCTACTTGGGGTTTTTAATTGCACATGAAATGCATGAAGACAGCTCTGTCTTTCTCAGCATATATTTTAATTTTTATTTCAAAAACCTAACTTTGTCAGTATATTTTTTGAACGGGGCTGCCTCAGTCTCTTGTTCATACCTGGTTCGTGTTCCCTAAATATATTTACTGAAACTATCAGCGCCATAGAGGGTATTGTAGTTACTTTGGAAACAACACAGCGATATGTCAGTCTAAAGTACAGATAAGAGCCCATGAAATGGATTCTATTGACTTCAGTGTACAAACCTCTATTGTGTATTTATTCACTGGCATTTCATTCTACGGCTGCATTTTAACTAAAGTGGCTTTTTGGTTTTGGTCTTATGAAATTCCACTTCCGATAATTGGCCTTACTGCGTTAGTGTTGCAGGCAGCAGTGCCAGATCTGTAGCTCTGCAGCCTTTAAAGGATGTTACTTCCTTACTGGTTTAACCTGACCTTGGAGTCGGGTGTTTCTCAGAAAGGGGTGCTCCTCCTTTCTTCTTGTCTCCTTTTTTCCCTCCTGGCCTATTCTGTGTGTTCCAGTTGCTCACTTGTCACATCTGGAGCTGGGCTAGTTTGGGGGAATGATCAAGATGAAAGTTGTGACTGATTTTTTTTTCAATCAGTATCAGGTGTTTGCTTCAGTTCAGTGCACAGCTGCACAACAGCATCTGACAGAAGGTAACAGGGCTGGAGGAAGGTATTATTAACCATTTGAGAAGAAAGCCTACTCATGGCAAGTAAATAGGGACTGAGAAAGGTGGGTAAGGGAGACTTAGGTACTCGCCAAAAGCAGTATTTTACACAGGTATTACCAACTGTGAATCTGAAAAATTACATTCAAAATTGATAAGGAAATACTGAACTATCCATAGTACTTGTAGAGAGAGACTTTTAAATTAGCAGTAGAACCATGATTTTAGTAGGGCTTCTTAAAGAGATTAGTTATTCTAGATGATAGTAACTGATGTTAAATGATAGTAGGTAGTAAGCTTAAATAAAAATCCATGCTTTGGAATGAAACCTTTGTTTCAGGAATTAATTTGGTTTTTGCTGGTTGATTTATTGTAATAGAGGTCATTCTTAAAACTAAAATTGTATGTATGGCATAACTTTATTTCTATAAAGTAAAACTGATGAAATATGATTTTATTAATACAGGATAATAAAAACATGTCCCATTCTGATTCAGTTGTAGATGTTTGAAAGAAAAAACTCCACCTATCTGAACTCTAAATGCATCCAATTGACTATTTTTAAACACTTATAAAAGAATCCAAGTAAAACTGGTTTGTTTCCTCTATGAAGTAAACATCCTAAGAAACTATGCATCTGTGGTGTGTTTCTCTTTTGTCTCAGAAGCACTGGGTAACTTGTTTTATGTTGCCTCATGTCTGTTTATAGTATCCTGTGAACAGTAGACAAGGCTCTAATTTCTCTTGATGTTGGCGAGTGGTATGACTTCCTTATTCCAACAGAATGGAACCTCTGTGTGCAACCTGGCCTGTGATCAGGGTCACAGAAATCACAATTTCTTTACAAAAGAGTGATGAGTGATCACAGGTACAGTGTTATCTTAATGAAAAGAAAAAGGATGCATCTTCACACAAATAGATGGTTACAAATGGAGCATTAGAAGGGAGTGGAAGTTTGGTGTGTAGCAGGATGCTGAAGTGGGACTCAAGGTAAACTGCTGTTGCTTGCAGAGTTCTCTGGTGTTTCACAGCGTGTGTGACTGTGACGGTGATGAGATGGTAGTATTGAAGTGCAAAAAAGTGGTGCAGGGAGAGAAGTGAGGAAGGAGCTTACTTGTATCAGTACTGTCAAACCATTAAGTGTATACTTGGACTGGATTTAACTGATTCATTGGATTGCTGATTAGCTGTATACTTGAGATTTTTTGGGAGTAATAATAGTGGATTGTTCTTTGGAAAAAGCCTGGTTGTTGCTCAGGAAGAAATACTACGAATATGAAGACGGGGAAACAAAATACTAATCATTGTCACTTGAAAGGATATGCAAAACCAGAAGATGTTTGAATAAAGCTTGCCAGTCACTGCTTTTATATATATGTTTTTGTTAAGAAATTATATAGGACTTCCTGATGTTAAAAGACCTGCCCTGTGGCTGTAGTTCTTCAAAACCTAAAGACATTATGTGTTGGCAGCTGTGGTTTAGGCCTTCAGCATGTCATTTTCCTCATGCTGAGCTATTTCAGTTTAGTTGTTGGGTTCATTTTTTTCTGTAATAATATACTGAAATTAGCTAAACAAAGGATGAATTAACAGTGGACTGGAAGTAAGGAAGGCCAAGGAGGTGGAGGGGAGAGATGAAAAAGTACTGTGGCAGCCAAGATGGGTTTTGGGTCTTAGGGGGTGATAGCGAAGACATGGTAGACCTCTTTGAAATCTTAAGTATTGTAAAGGAGGCAGCTATAGGAAGACTGGTACTTATTTTCATGCTATGAGGCCTGGAAGCATTAATTGAAAATAGGGAAAATATTTAAAAATATCCCACCCCACTTCCCAGTTTCCAGGGCAAAGGGGCAGAACATGCCTGCATGAACAGGTAGAATTGAGATAGAAAACTCATTACAGCAGACTGTTTTGCAAAATAAAAATGTATTGTTTTGGGGAAAGATTGTACTTCCATCACCCTTTGTACTGCACCATTTGCTGCTAACTCGTCCTCTGCAAGGCTGAACTAGACGGACACCTTTGAGTCAGTGTGGCCAATTCCTACATTTGTGCTAGTCTTATGTGAGACTGTAAGGTATGGTTGTGTTGTTTGAGACAAGACACTTTGACAAGTTAGTTGCTCTTTCCATTAGTGCTTCAGTTTTGTTTTTGTGCAAATGTTTAAATTGACTGCTAAAGTGGAAAGAGTAAGGATAAAATGCTTTAAGGAGAATGTCATAATGTTGTAGTAAGCTGCATCATAATTTATGTTGTTAGTTTTTGGGAGGTGTAACTACGTGGGTGTTTTCAATTTGAGGACTGGCAAAATTTTTGCTGGCACTGACTCACTTTTTAAATTGATTTTATTGAACTGTGCTGCTTCTGCTGATTTGTATTGGTTTGCTGTCTCCTAAGACTGAAATTTCTTTCCTGCCAGGAGTTACCAAAATTGCAATGACTTTTTTGGTTTTGAATTTTTTATCGCACATAGTTTTCTGTGCTCAAAAGGTGGTCAGCAGCAGATTAACATTCTTACAGAATCTAAAGAACAAGACAGCCATTGTCTTGTTACCCAAACTATTGCTTTTATTCTTTAAATATCAATATAATAGTGATTATTCATTGGAATTGATTTTTTTGATGCTTTAGTACAAATGTTTTAATAAATGCTTCTTTAATTCTAGTAATATGTTGGTTTGATACTGTATTTTTGGGATCTGTGAAGTGTTTGAGAAGGCTTTAAGCAGAGGACTAAACATACCAACTGAATATACTGAGTTTTCAGAATACTGTAACAATACTGTAATTTTCAGAATACCTGCTTAAAGACTAGATATTGTGCCTTGCTGTCTGTGAGTGGAGAACCCATCTCTGGTCTTTCACCTTCTGATCTGACTGTGGGTGAAGTGAAGGTTTTAGATAGTAGTGTGACAATTTTAGCGGTTGATCAACCCAGTTTTGAAGACCATTCATCCAATTTGCTTTGGAAAATGAGCATTCACTCTGTAGTTCCTACCAAGCCACTCTTATTTGCAGGTAGTTGAGGAAAATCACTAACTTTTCAGACTTTGTGATCTCTTGTATCTTTTATTCCCCCCACCAAAAAAAAACCCACAACAAAACAAACAAAACAAACAAACAAAAAAAAACCCACCAAAACCCCAAACAAAACAGGTTTAAAAGGTTCTTGGAGCAAAAGTAGTTGTTTTAGTTGTTTCACTGCTTCTTGTATGATTGTCAATACTTGAAGTGAAACTCTCTGATCTTGCCTTGGGTTCTGCTCTGAAAACCGACTGCAGAAATGTTTCATGAATGTCTAAGTTTAGTTTGCCTTTTTCAGGTTTTTTTTTTTTGTACACAATTAAAACGAAAGTGGAAGTGAAACACTATGCTGGTAACAAGGACATGCTGCACATGAAAATTAAGAAAAGTATGGTGTTCGAAGGAGTGCAAATTGAGTTTGTTTTTTTATGTCAGTGCTGTATTTTTAATGATTGTAAAGGGCAAGCTTAATTCTAGTAAGAGACTGGTTAGTGGCTGGAAAGGAGCATATATTTCATGATCAAGACATAGCTATAATTATATTTTCCTTGGCAAGTTTTGCATTCAGAATTTTGAAGAAGAACTGACTTACATATAAAATTCTTTAGTGCTTTCTGCACACAGATGAAAACAACAGTTTATGTCCTGGGATCAGCACAAAGGCTGCCATTTATGCAACTGCTTGAAAATTTCGAAGAGCTCCTTTTGGTTGGCTAGATAGTGAATTTAACATCAGCACATGACTACAGAGCATTCTATATTTTGTGGAGCTAAGGCATATGTGGCATTTCTTAAAGTATTTTACATAGCTCCAGGGTTGTTGGACACCTGGTGGAGAGCATAATTCCTAAGTATTTTCTTAGTGTTGGTATGTTAAGGAAGTGTAAGTTAGAGATGTTGTAAAGGGTGAATTATGACGTTCATACTGGTCTCAAGTAGAGCTGCCAACACCAATAATGAAGTTCTTAAAGTACTGCAGTTGTGAGTGCTGGGGCAGGGTAAGTGCTGTACTTGCCCTGTGCATCTTGTCCAAGAGCTGTAAGTAGCCTGTAATAGTTGCATGAATCCTGAGCCATTGGCTCTGACATGTTCACATGTTTTATGAAATAGCCTCACCTGATGGTCTTGGATTTCTCACTTACGAATGTTTTGAAACTTGCTACTTCTTTGGCCTATCTTGAACTGTTGTTAAATAAACAATACGTCAAAGTACAAGTTTGAGTTAGTTGGTTTGTTAAATATGAGAAATCCCTTGATTTTACTGATTGTAATTTTTTGTTTAGCAATTAAAATGGATATGAAGTTTAATTGTAATGAAAGCAACTTCAATTATTTAATACTTAACCTGAATGATTTTAAAGACAGTGGATATACCTAGATATCTGAATATTTGTTAAATATTTCTATGAGAAATTATATTTTATTTTTGTTAAGGTGTCATCATCCAAAGGATGGCTTTCATGCCTCTTCCAGCTCTTGCCCAGTTGTTCCTTTCAGAGGAAACAGGGAAATAATAGTGTGCATTTGGCAGGATAGGCAGAGAGTTTTGCTGTTGGCCTCAGTGCTGTGTGAAGCATTTGTGGTGGTTACTGGTGAGGTACAGGACCCAGGGTGGAGGAAAGCAGCCAGCCCAGCAGCAGCTGTTACTGCCCACATTGGATATATCCAGCAGCGAGCCTGCTTCCTTCTCTTTGGCTTTTCTGAGTGGCTGTTGCTCATGCCAAGGCTATTGTTGTTATACTAGACTTTGAGAAAGCAGCCTCATCTGGGAGCTGGTGTTTCAGACCATGGAAACTTCAAGATATGGTCAGAAAAAACATACTTGGGTAGCCATTATTATGCACAGTTTCTGCTTCACCAGTTCACATTACTTTAATTTGGTGTTTAACGTTGTTGAGTTTGTAGGGCCCAGAGGTGTTGAAGCCCATACCCATGGTGTGACTTGATCAGAAGCTTTAAGGATGGGATTCATTTCACATCTCTTGAAGTGTCACCATCTGGGCTCCTTCTCCAACAGAGTAAATTTGTTTTTTCATGAGGTAGAAAGCCCTGTTTGGACATATGGATCTAGTCAGTAAGTCTGCTCACTGTTAGATTTCTGTTGAGTGTGAAGAGGATACTCAGTTCAGTTACAGCTTTATATGAGAACTGTTCTAGAAGCAGCGCCTTATTCTGCTATAAGAAGCTTTATATGTAAACTTAAACCCTGTTTAGTCAGGTATTTTTGTCATATTTCTTTCATGTCTTTTTAAAGTTTTTTGAACGCTACAGAATGAATAATTACTGCTCAGGTTGGATATAAATTTGGTATTTATGTTTGCAGTGCTTCCTAAGTGCACTTAAACTGTGTTTTCTATGTGATTTAGCTTTAAAATGCTGCAGGATAAGGTTTCAGCCAATCAGTAATACTACCTAGGAAGCTATAATTAATATGTTACTCAGGGAAAGGGAGGTGGTGTTAACTCCTTCTCCCCGTCTTTGATAGCCTTGCTCGAAAAAATTTATCCCTTTCAGAAGGTTTGAGACTTCTTAGTAAATGACTTATTCACTAGAGAAGATGATCTATGTTTGCATTCACTTCACCTTTTGAACTGTTTTACTGACTTCATCTGAACATTTGGGTTGCAGCGTAAGGAAATTTTTCAGGATGTAATGTTTCATAATATATTTGGTAAAATTTTTAAAAAATGTTTTGTCTGTTGCCTTTACCTTGCCTCCTTCCCCAAAAAAATCCTGTGCATGTTTTGAATGTTCTGATTGTGCACCCCAACCCTCCTTAACAGGCCTTCTCAATTCATTTGATTTACCCCTTATTTTTTGCTCGAAGTTAGGAATAGAAAAGGAATATTGATAAGCTAAATACAGCATTTCTCTATTGCTAAACTTTTGCTTCAGGAGTTGCATGGGTCTTGTAAGATGCTGGATGCGGTAATACAAAATGGAAAATGCTGTGTAGGTTCCAGAAAGAATTTCCCTGCTTTGCTAATTTTTTTTTTTTTTTGTGGATGTAAGATGCACAGATCGTTTTAGATCTTTCTGCCTATGGTCATAAGGAATATCACAAGAGTAGCCATCAGCTAATGTGATTCTGAAAACTCTTAACAGAAATATTTTAGATCTGTAGATAAGACTGAAGCACAGCTATGGAAAAAGGAAAGAACAATTCCACCTCTGCATTAATTGCATCAGGGAACTTCAAGTAACGCTTTGTACTTCATAGCAGAATGTTGTGCTAAATTAGAAGTAGTGATATCCTCGCCCACAATTGTTCAGTATCGTGCAACTGTGATTGGTTTAGTCACAATCAGAATGCTGGGCTGCCTACTCTGCTTTGGAAGCTACCATAGCCCTGGAGTTGCTCTTAGTGGTTCATTATTGTTCACAGTGTTTGCAGTTGGAAGGCTGAGAGTTGTGGGCATTGTCTTTTTTTTTTCTGATGGCATAGGCTTGTCTTTAAAGGATGTCAGAGAGACAGAGAAAACCCAGAATCTTCAAGAGTGTTCGGTGACATGTAATCTGCAGTTTGTTAGGAGGCTACAGTTGTTCTGCATTTGAGGATCTTTTAGAAATTGTTGGGAATATCTTAAAAGATTCTTTTGAGTGTCTTCATTTTTTTGGACTAGCACTGGAATCTGCAGAGAAGTCTTATCTTTTATCTCTGATTAATGCAAGTTGTAATAAATGAACACTTATGCTTAAGTTCTGTACTGTAATTTTGAGACAGCTGAATGTGTTTCATATAGTTAAGACTTCTAGAAATCTGCAGGATAACTCTTTATATGCA
This sequence comes from Pyrocephalus nanus, assembly GCA_038380795.1. Classification (NCBI taxonomy): domain Eukaryota; kingdom Metazoa; phylum Chordata; class Aves; order Passeriformes; family Tyrannidae; genus Pyrocephalus; species Pyrocephalus nanus. The sequence goes on along the minus strand of CM076264.1, from coordinate 55,068,951 downwards.
AATATTTTAATAACTAATATATTTAGAAGTACTGATTTTTCTAGTATAGAATGACTTATTTTGTCATATAATTTTTTAACTTAATGTCTTTTTTTTTTTTTTTCCTTGAGCAAAACTCTGTCTTTGGATGCCTGTCCAACTTGACCTTCACTTTTGGTCACACCTGTTATTTACTTCCTCAGTTCAATGTCCAATGGAACTTGCTAAGTGAGGTATTCAAAAAATATTCCAGGAGTAAATTTCTATGCAGCTTTTGCTTTTCTGTTGTTTATGAGGTGGTTCACCTCAGATAGGGGGTAAATGATGTGAGGGTGAGTACTTGAGAAATCCGGAGCTTGTTCTTAATAAATATGATGCAAAGCAATTTAGATTGGTTAAGGCCTCGTTACTGTCTGAATCTATTTTAGCTTGTTGTGATTTCTGCCTTATTAATGAATGCCTGTGTTATTGCAGTCAGAGTTGATGATTGACCCAGCATTTAATGTTGAAAATGATTTTTGTGTTCAGTCTAACACTATATATGCAAAAGGACCTTTATATGTTGTGTGGCAGTATTAATATCTCCTCTGAACTGGGACCTTTCTTAGGTAAGGTCTACCTACATAGGTACTTACATAGTAATGCTTGTAAGTAACTGAATATTTAATGAATATTAAATATTCTCGAATTATAAGTAGCATAGTCAACTTTCAGCAAAAAACATGTCAAAGTTAACTCTTCCATTCTGTCCATGCACCTGCTTGGTCCAATATATGATGTCCCAAGCAGCTGTAGAAAGAAGTCTTTCTACAATCTGTCCCAGATTGTAGAAAGAAGAGAGTAACTAAGGAGAAGTTGCCAGTCTGGCCTTGTGAATGTTCAACAGAAGATGGATACTGACTGAGCAAGGATAGAGAAACTAAGTAAAAGTTGTCAGTGGAATAAGGGATGGGTGGGGAAAAGCTCTGTAAAGGGAGGGTACCAAAGATTGTCCATGATGCACAATCCATTGTATAAAGGCTGCATTTGCTTAGAAAAAACCCTCTCTTGGCATTAACAGTATGCTATCCTAGAGATATACAGGTCTTTGGGATAGCAGTGGTGACAGATTTGTTTGTGTAGGGTTTAAAGGGTTGCATACACAGTTCCCAGCAGTAAACAAGTCAGGAAGCTGTTCAGTGTTGCTCAGGATTACTCTTTGTCTCTCATTCTTTTGGTGTGTTTGCTTGTGTAATTAAATAATATTTTTTTAGCTGTATAAAGTTTATAACTGTATAAGAAACAATTATAAAGCAAGACAGATATGCTAAATTAAGAACCATCTTTAATTTTATGGTTTATTTTTATATGAGAAATGTGGTGATTCTGAAACTTTCCATTCTGAGGGCGCCTGGCAAGTTACATTGTGAATTCTTTATTCCACTCATGGCATAGTCTTGCATACTTTTGTTACGTGACTGAAAGTTCTTAGCTAATTCATTGACAAAGCACCTTTGTTTTTAGGGTAGGTGTACTTTTTTTAAAAAAACTTCATTTAGCAGAATTTGTTTTAGTGTATGCACAAGAATGGACTGTCCAAAAATTACTAGTAGTGAAAATACACTGCAAGAAAGCCTAAATGCTTTTTTCACTTTTCTGTACATAATTTAGCTTTACTTATGACTATTTATTTAGTTCCAAAGACTTGGATAACAGACAAGGAAGATGCATGTATCACATTATTCTTTTACCTCGTTTTTTAAAAAGTATTAATGGAGTCAAATTTTGGATGTGATTGTAGATCTTCACAGACTGTCAAAATATTGTGTTCAGAACTAAGTGGTCTTGGACAATATTTTTACTGCATTCATAAAAGAGCAAACTTACTTGCATTTCTAGAGAGCATCTATTACTGTCTGTTATTCACAACCATATTGTTAAAATTTCACTTCCTGATAGGAGAGAGGATTCAATTTCTATGGGATCAACTTTAACTAAAACACTGGTGTCTGCTTATTTAAGCTAAAAGTCATGTATATTATCCATGATGGTGTAATGTAGAAATCCATGGAGACTCCTTAGGGAGTTGTACTTTTTTCCAAAGACTGCTCTTGCAGACAATAATTGATGCTATTCACAAATAGGCTTTTAGGCATATTATTGTGTGCTTCTCCCCCCTTGCTGGTCCAGAAGTAATTGGTTAAAACCTTGTTTAAGAACCTAATAATTACCTTACAAATTCAGAAAAATAAATAGCTTATCTAATATCTTGAAATAACCTCTCCCTGGAGCTTGAGAAAGAATATTGCAGGAAGTCTAGCACATAGTTGCAGCACAGCAATTTAATATAACTCTTCCTAATAAAAAACATTTACTAGTTGCCTTGTGTCCTGAAGTGTGAAGAGTTGTTCCAGACTGCTTGATGTTTATCTTAGCTAAAATAAACATGGCTTTATGTTCCAGTATGTAGATCTCACTTGGAAAAAAGGTTGATGTCTGGACATGATGATCAATAGAACTTATTGTCATAATGGTGTATTACACCATGTAAAGACAGTTTGTCTTGTTTTTTTTTTTTTTTTTTTTTTTTTTTTTTTTTTTTTTAACTAGTAGCTTTTGAAAATACTATCAATTGGAAAAAAAACCCACTATTTGGTTTACTTCCCTTTATTTTCTATTGTATGTTTTTTGCTTATGAAAATCTCCCCTTTCTTCCTTTGAAATTCTGCTCATTCTGTTTAGAGATGAGCAGAACAGCACACAGTACTCAAGCAAGGAAGGTGTAATTACCTCTGATTTTCTCTGTTTAGCAACTTTTCATAGCTGCTTATTAAGCAAATAACTTAATGTAGTTAAGACCAATTAGCAGTCTTTCTGGTAAGAAGTTCTCTAAAACATTCCAATATGTTTAATTACCTTGGGTGACTTAGTGTGGAGATCAGCAGTGGTCAGCTGTTCTGTCCCTTCACCTCCACGTCTCCCTCTCTGCAGCTCAGGCTTGGATTTCTCTGCAAATTGTCATAGATGGCATTTTCTGTTAACATGCTTTCCTTTGTCAACAGCAAAATTCAGAAGGAAGGAAGAAGATCATTATGCTTGGTGTCATTTCTGCAATTGTACTTGTAGCTTTCCAGCACTGACAGGGAAAAAGATCTCAGTGTTTGTTTCAGGTATAAACTGCATGGTTCTAAGCCTCTCAGTCCATAAGATGTGTTCCATATGTTGTGTTCAATATTTCTCTTCTGCATTTATATCCTGTCTCTGAAAATTGTATTTTGTTTTGTTTTATATGTTGTACTCTCTCTTCTGTGGAGTACAACAGCTTTTGAAAAGGATTTTGTATGATTTACTGGCTGTTAAATTTGTCTTCAGGTAAAATACTATCTCACCTTGAAGAAACAGTCAAAGCTTTTCAGGCAGAATTGAATTTAGCTGTTTTTCTCCTAGAATATATTTATGCAATGTTTATCGTATTGATGAGGAAAGAGAAAAACTCAAGGCACTCTCGTAGGCTGAGCAAAAAAAGTCATTAAAGGGAGAGGTAATTTTCCCATATTTAATGAATGTGTTCAATAGCAGGCAAATGAAGGACATTGTATCAGGAATCTGTGGCTCTGTGTGTCCAGGAATTCCTGTGGATTCAAACTGAAACAAGACAAAATTTTCTTGATTTCTCCTAATAAAACATTTTACATACCAAATAAGGAATGGTATGATTTTTTTTATTTACTATTAAGAAACAACATTTTGTTTACATATTATGCACATTTTTACACAAAACTTCTTTGGTAATATTGCTTAGATTCTAGTGAGTTACAGTATCTCCAATTGAGTATGTAATTATGGGAATATTTTTGCTTTAGTTTCAACATATTTCTTGTCTCTCTTGTCCCCTAACAGAAGAGAAAGTATTTTCCTAGCTGTGAATTGAGCACTGTGCAAAACCACAGGGTGGTGGTTCTAGTTGTAGACTGCTCAGCGATGTGCTAAAAGTGATTATGTTCACTTCCTAAGTCCTGCCTGAGGCGTGTGCAAGCTGAGTTAAATATTTGCACCCATACAGAAAATCTCAAGACTGACTTATGAAATCATCTTTCTGCTATCTTCCTGATTAGTTACTGACGCACCAGAGGCTGCAGCTTCAGCTTGCACTGGGCTTGTGCTGCAGTTTGTTCTCCTGTTTGGTGCTCGTGCCAGGGACCTTGGTAGTGTCTTGGCAGCGGGGCTTTGGCCGGAGTAGGGAAGATGCTAATGAGAAGAGAGAGGTTTTTGAGTTAGTTTGCAGTCTCAGAGGTGACAGGAAGACAAGATGCAGCAGACATAGCTCTATGTTTGGCCTGATTTCCTTGTTTCTGCTTGAAGCCTCTGTGAGGTGTGGCTTCTATCAGCCACATCTTCATGTGGGTGGGTAACTCGCTACACTGCAGAAAACAGATTAAACTAATGTAGAGTGTGCAGGCAGAGCTGGGGTGGCACTTTTAGGTTTGGATCAAGATCGTGGGGATGACTGAATGGATTCTAACTGGCATTTTTTGAAGGAAAAATATAAAATGAAACTGTTGCCCAGATTTGTTCTTTCTAGGTTGCCATTTGGCCTAATTTCAATAAGGTAGAAAACCATTCTCCCTTTTGTGTTTTATTAGGCTACTGCAGGTGTTGTTCATATGTAGGTCAATGGGCCTGTGCTCAGTTATTGTTATATGAACTTGGCATGTACTGATGTAGTTTGTTACGTAGCAATACCTACAGAAATAAAAATAAAACATTTTGACAAAGTGAAAGTCTTCAGACCTCATTTGTATCAAGATGTCCCTTTAAAAAACTGGAACTAAAAGCCTGTCTTCATTTTAATTTTATACAGTTGCTTGTGTTCTGTTACTTCAGATATCTTATATTTAGCAATTGTCTATACTCTTATTGTCTTGATGAATATACTGGGTTTTTTTGTGCATACATAGAATTATATTCTTCTGACAAATGCTGATCTAATTTGAAAAGTGCAAGTGGGTGTTTAAGCATATAAAAGCTTATCTCCTTTTATGACAGCCCTCACCCTCATGCTGTCTCTTTTTTGGAGTAATTTCAAATAGCCCTGCAGGTAGAAAGCCCTTTCAGATAAGAAAAGCGTGTTCTTGTGTTCATTTAAAGAATTGCTTTTTTTTAAAGTGAATATATGATGTTGCATATGATGGAGTGTGGGCAGGAATTACTTGTTACTTGTTTTTAGAATAAATGGAATACTTGCTTTTAAAAATAAAAGGATGTAAAAATCCATGTTCTGGAGCTGGTTATTTCATTTGTCACCTCACTGGTCTGCATTTATGGAATTTCCTGTATTTGTTTGGCCTGTTCTGGAAAAGTACATGTAAATGATGGCAGAAGGAATGCTTTCTTTCAAAGCAGTGCTTTGGTAGCAATGCAGGATTGTATTTTTAGTTAAGTCGATTTTTTTTATTATCTCTGCAGGTATTTGCAGAATTTTGTTATAATTTGAAAAGTTGTAGTTGGCTGTCAACTTTCCTGTTAATAAAGTTAGGGTGGGGTGTGTTTTGTTTTTTGTTTTTTTGTTTTTTTTTTTTTTTTTTACTTATTTGACAGTTTCTGTAAGGTTTTGGAGTCTGTACTTGGGGTAGTAGATACTTAATTTTTGCCACAATGTGGTATTCTTGCAGTCCTGTCTATGGCTTTAAGTAGTGGTATAATATTTATTTGAATTGTGAAGCCCAAGGAATTCTAATAATCAGGTTTTACTACAACAGATAATCCCTTTTAAGGGATCAGTAAATCAATAACCATGTGATCTTGTATGAAACAAGGGAATTTGAAGAAGCCAAGTGTTTAAGTTTGTTTGTTAAAACTTCTGTTGAAATAATTACACTTCTTGGGAAAAAAAAACAAACAAAAAACAAACAAACCAAAAAACGAACAAAGAAACCCTTAGTGCAGAGATTAAATTTTAGTGTGAGTAATTTACATTACCTACTGACTTCTGTATTCTCCAGACCTTTAGATTTCAAAGCCCAGTGCAACTTGCAATTGTTTACACTGTTACATTTAGTAAACTTAAGCAATGTTTGCTGCATTGATTTCTCCATGTTAGTTTGCTACTTGAGACTGATTAAATATTGTTACTTAAAAATGTTAATAGCTTTAGTCTGCTTACTAGGTAAGCTATTCCTGGCAAGTGTTAGAGAAAAGGTTTTAATTGATTGCATTAAAGCCTACCCGTAAGTAATGCCCAAATTCAGTGTGCAGTTACGTGGAGCAGCTGATGCTGTTCAGAAAAGGTTGGAATGAATTCTTGTTTGTGTTCTGTTTAAGCCCCGAATGTGTTTCAGAGTTTTCACCTTCTCTAGGATGCTGCTGTGGGTAGTTATACACTACTGAGCTCAGTATTTTTCATGTTGAGGTAGAACTTGTTTCAGCATAAGAAATGATCTAGTGGAATAGATTTGAATACCTTTTCAGGGTGTTGGTTCCATTAATTCTGCCTATCTCCTTAATTTTACTTCAATTTATCTGATTTTGATTGTTTTTATTAGGGCAATAATAAATGCAATATTTTCTACAGCTTTCCAGTCAAAATATGACTAAAATCTGTTATCTAAAATTGCAAATAATTATTTTTTGTAAATATATTAAATGTTTTTTTTGTGATGTGGTTTTTTTACACTGCTCTAAGTCGATCAGTAAAAGTGATGATTTACTATCTTACCTCTTTTTCGACCATTTCCACACCCTTCTCTTTCCTTTCCCACTGCTCTTAACTGCAACTTTGCTAACAGCATCTTGAATCTTATTTTTGATCAAGATTGCAGTTGTAGTGCAGTAACTTATGTAACACTTTCTCATTAATTGATTTTACAGCTTATAAAACCAGCAAAAGCATTTTGAAACAACCCCGTGTTTTCTTCCCTACTTCTGCATATGAAAATTGCTAATCGTTCTCAAAATATTTATCTTTAAACTTTATAAATGGCATAGAGCCATTAAAACTTTTTAATGTATTAGTCCCTAGGGAATCTCAGATGCCTCAATTTTTAAATCACTGAAAGAAAAGGTGAGGCTTCTTACCAAAACAACATAGAATCTTACCAGAGCTTTAGAAAACTAACCGTGTCAGGATCTTTGCTCTAGCCATGGCACAGATGTGTTGACTTTTGCAGACTTAAAAGTGTGGGTTGTCATTCATTTGTGGCTAGACATAGCTATGTAAAGTACATTCTAGCTTTTTGCCTTTATAAGATTGTGTATACAAAATATCTCTTAGCATGAAAAGTATTTCTTATGGAACTACAAGATGCAAAGCGATTTTATACAACATAGTGTAGCTTTAAAAAAACCCCTCATTCTTGGAATGAATGTACCTGTTCTTTTTGAGATAAATTCTTTCTTCTGAATGGTTCCTGCCCTATTTTTAAGCTCTGGGCTTCTGTGGGCATAAGAATTCTTGACACCCTGTTCTCCTAGCATGATTTAAGTTCAGCTGAAACTCATCTCTCTTCCTCATGTGCAGTGTATTGGTTATAGCTGATACATACAGATTTTATGAAGGCATTACTTAGGAGAAGTTCATTTGTATGCATGAACACTTACTACTGACATAAGGAATACATATTGAAAGGAAATAAAACCTGTGCACAGATGATCCTGTTTGGGATTTAATCAGGATTTTCCAAGGGCTTCTTCAGTCTTGCCTTGTTCTTTCTTCCGTTTGTTATCATTAGGTATTTACTTCATACTTTGGGATGTAAATGTGCTGGGTCAGCACTTGCATGAAGAGAACTTCAGCAAATGTTTTAAATGTCAGAAGAGTTTTTTTTTAAATGTTTCTCTCTTTTCATGGTAACTGGAAACTTTTACAAGTGATACCTTTTAGGTGTTAATTTAAACATTAGTAAAGAAAGTAATGAAATTGAGTGAAAGGGGGAAAATATTTCCTTTGTGTTTTAATAGAACAAATAGAGAATGTAGCATTTTGTTTTGAAGAGTAAGGCATAAATATGCTACCCATTTTCTTGTATCAACTGTACGTCTATTGTGCTTGATATTCCTCAAAGTACAGAATAGAGAAACACTGTCCCCCTGCCCCCAGCTGATGACTTGCTATAAAAATTGCTTTAGAATGTTACAGACAAGAAAAAATTTAAAGCAAAGTTTTATAACAAATCACTGTGTTATTATAGAAAATAATTCAACATTTTTGATGGTTGATAGATATGACTGACATTGAATACTTGATTTTTGGATGTCAACTTTGTCAGGTATTGCATTTAGGACATGAGAGTAGGCCTTGGAGATAAAGCCTGGAGTATATATGTTCCTTATATTTGATTAAACCAAAGTAAAATTACAAGGCAGAATAGTATTACAAAACATGCCTCTCTGAGATGTGAATGAAGAACTTCAGATGCACTTTATTGTCTATGAAAGCCATAAATCAGCAACAGGACACCGAACAAAACCAGACAGAAACCCCAACACATGTGAAAACAGTCCTGATTTAGTAAAAGTGTTTTTTCTGTATGGTCTATTTGTAATGTGTTTCAGTGGGAAGCAGAAAGTGTTGTGTGAAATTAACTTCCTGGGGTTTTTGAAAATGAAATCTAATTGAACGTATTGAAGTAGAATTAATCTTTCATGGTTTTAGTTTGTTTTTATTTATGTTTAATGACGGGCAAATGGCTTTTTTTATTTTGGGAAGTCACTTGCTTTTTGATATTGAAAATGATGGACTGCCTATATGTGTTGATATTTGATATATTAAGACAAGGTAATGTAGTGGAAACACTTGTCTGTTGCAGTTTGACTCTGTGCCTGTTTTCCTACTGCTGTCTGTTACGGAGAGCAAATAGCAACAGAAGCATTGCTAATGCTGTGCATGAGACACACAGCTCAGCTCTGTTCACAGTATGTGTCCAGCAGAGTTAAAAAAAAAAAAATTACGTTATAAATTATCATGCTTTATTTTTTCAAATATGATAGATACAAATCAATTAGTGTTTAAATTCTTGTGTAAGAGTCTAAAATATAGACTGACATTTTATATTTAAATAAATTTATATGTATATATGTCATAAAGTACTTGTAATGACTCTAGGAAGTAAAAGTATTCATCATCTGGGAAAAGCATACTACCCTTCATTTCATCTTGACTTTTCCCAGTGTATGTCAGGAACATAAGACATAAGACCTAAGAGTAGATTATATATCACTAAGTGTTATTTGCTACGTTTAAAGATATCGTATACCAGTATTATTTCGCAGTTGGTTGTAACCTCAGTTATCACGGTCTTAAATTATAAAAGATCTTTATACTTCCTTGTTCTTCCCTTTGAGCTTTCCCTAAGTATACTTCTGGCTGTTTCTTATCTTGAGAAAGCTGTCATCTCATGCTGCCAGTAATAAAAATTAAAAAAGCTTCTGAAGAAAGCAAAAAAGTCCCCCAACATAAACTCATTTGGCTTTGTGTAGCCAAGTGTCACAGTTTGTCAACTTTGGGATGGATTCTACTATGCTGGTTTTTTTATAGTCCTGTGTATTTAATTCTTAATGCGTGCTCTGGCGCCAAGGTTTTGGAAAATGGATCTTGAATGAAGGCACAACATAAATTGCAGCAGTATTTGGGGCAGACATGCACTTAGCAGACACCTTGGGCTTGCTTGTATATGTTTGTAAAGATGTGGTGTCTCTCAAGACTTACTGTTTATGATGTGGGACTGACTGCCGCCAAAGCCGGCTATGCCTGGAGCTTGTGACTTCCCCAGGCTCTTGGGGAGAGCCGTGGAGAAAGGACAAATTCTGATTTTGCTGGCAGTGGTGGCAGAAGCTTTTTTGTCAAATGTTGTGGAGTTTTATTTGTATTTGCTATTACCTCATCTCCTATAGTATTACACTAGTCTGTTTTAGGTTGTATAAGGCCCCAAGATCCTTGAAAAAAACTTGGAAAAACACTTGATAGTGTTAGTTGCAACAAGTTGTCTGGAACACAGCCTTGTCCTATGCCTCCTAGTAGCAAAAACCAGGATCTAAACAATGAGGTGGAGTTTTTCACTCAAGTAGTGTAGATGTTGTTCCACTACATTAATTCAATTTTTTTCCAACCTAGCATGTTGCTGGTTAGATTCAGTTGTGACGTGGGGCATGTCAGGATCAGGGTTAAGCAGCAGCACTGGCTGCATTTCTCTGCGTCTGCATGGATTTCCTCCTCCTCGCCTGCACCATTGATGTCACAAGTGTTTGTGCAGGAGCATAGAGAACAAATTCAGACAGAATCAATTTTGTGATCCTTCCTGCTCATGATTGCAAAAATGTGCTTGCATTGGTACAAGAAAGGAGACAGTACAGGGACAGGAAAGAATGGTGGGGGCATGAACAATTAGGAATCCTTTTAGCATTAGTCTTTGGCTTATTCTGCCTTAGAACATATGTGAAATTATTGCCTTGGCTTTTCCTTGCATCCTGAATATGCTTGTGCTGTTGGGGAGCAGCTGACAGTGTTTGAAGCTGTACAAGTAGTATTTGGTGATGTGTGTTCAAGCAAATGCAGAGGTTTTGGGGACCTTACTGTTTCCTTCTGTATGCAGCCGCTTGAGGTTTGTCTAAAGGTGGAATACTACTGCTTTAAACTTGTATCCAGATTGTATCTAACTCATATAGATGGGAAGAGCCATGTGTGAACTTGTATGAACTTTTTTTTAAAAACAATCAGTCTGAGCTAAATCTCTTAACATGATAGGACTTATTCTAGGTTTTGGAGTTCTTGTTTAAATTGAATTGAGTTTCCCTTTTTCTACTCTGAGTGATTCCAGTGCATGACTTTATGCACAGAGTATGTGCTCAGTGTGTGCTCATTGTGTAAGAATTGCCTTCTGTTTTATTCACCACTTTAACAGCTACAAAACACGTGTTGGAAAACAACCACATTTCCTACTGATTTTATGGCCCAGAAATACATCTGTTGGAATGGTATCAACCAAGATGTACCACTATGGCTTATTCTAACATTCTGATAATTGTAAATCTTACTACCTGTGCTAAGTTTGAGCCTGAGCGTAATGATTATGTGTTATCTCCAGAGATGTGGGAGTATCTAATTCTTAAATTTTTTTTACTTCTTTAAAAGATTGCTTTTTTTAAGAGGCTCTTTAAATCTAATTTGCATCAAATAAGCCAAGGTGAACTGAGACACCATAAGTAGATTTGTCAGCCTGGTTTATCACTTGGTGAAATTCATCATGAGAAAAATATTTAGCAGCATATTAGTAGGAGCAAAACTGCCAGTTATGCAATCTGGAGTTGGAGTGCTAACAGCAGAGCAGTTCACGTAAGCTTCTGGAAGTAGGATAGTCCTTAACTAGCCAGCAATCTGTACCAGTAAATTTTCACATAAGCTAATAGGGCTATTTAAAGAAACTGATATTTATATGTACTTACAATTACTGATATATTGAATGATGCTAAAAGGAAGTGTTTCATTATGCTGTTATTGATTAAATAAAATGAATCTATGCGCTCAGTGTCTCTGTATTTCTGAAAGTATAAACATAGGCCGGTAATTTAATACTCAAATGCTAGAATCCTAACAGATTGTGCCTTTATAAAAAAGGGCCCCAATGCTTTATTTCAATCTTCCTTTATTGTGAGAACTATGTTACATCTTTTTAATATAGGTTTCAGTTGTATAATTCTGATATGATCTCTTAAAGTATAAATACATCCTGACAACATGTTGTTACAGGAACTTTGAGGGAACTGATGATGCTACAGATGGTGCTCACAGAGGATTAAATTTGATTCCTTGGTTGGAACAGTTAATAATATGCGTACTAGATCAGATGGTGTAGAAGAGTGAAGTAATTCAGTAATGCCAGCAATGTCATGCTTACATGCCTGATTCATGGATATAGGATATGATTATGAATCACATGTGAAAACAAATATATCAGAGGAAACACTGAAGTGACTAAAACTTTAAACCCAAAGTTTTATATATATATATATAACATTTTATATGAAAATAATTTCACTTTTACATTCCTCTAATTTTAGCAAAATTCAGTTTGTCTGAAAGTAATATGGGTTTTAAATTTTAAAACCACATCTGTAAAATTTGATAAAATCCTTTTCCACTGCTTCTCCCCTTCCTCTTTTTCAGTCTTAGAAGTTGTGAGCTACCTTTTCAGTATGAATAAAAAAAAAAGCCGTAAATTTTTAGTCACCAGTTATACTATCATGGTTGCTGTATACTGCAGATCACTGTCTTTCAGAAAGGAATTTAATGCCTCGAGCTCTTTTCAGCTCTTGAGCCATATCTGAATAGAAATTAGTACATTGAATATTGACCATAGGCTTTCACAAGGAGGCTGAAGGTCCGGCTTTCAGATTAATATGTTAACAAGGATGAAATTCTAAGCAAGAAAATGAGGTTTTAGTTAGAAAATGATTACTTGCAAGTTTGCTTTGGAAATCACATGGACATATTATCAGTCATTTGGAGATCACCTGCATATCAGTCTTCTGATTTCCTGGCCAAATTAAGAAAGTGGCTGCTGTTTCTTAAGAGCTGACAAGTTCTTGGGCAGATTAAAGTGTACCATCGGGGATATACTGCATCTTTTTCCAGCTTCCTGCTGTTAGTAAAGGGAGGAATTTGTTAGAACACCAGTAAAAAATCAGTCAGACCTAAATTATATAAAAACTTAGATATGTGTTGTTATATGTGCTTAGATACACGTTATACATTGTCACTGGATATATATGAATACACATCTGTAACTTATTTCATCAGTGTAATGAATGTTTTATTGACAAATGAACTCAAAATTCACATTTGTATTTCTCAAATAGCTGTAACTTCTGAACACGTATGGAAGATAAGGCAGAAATACTTGACTGTCCTTTTTAATTTTGTCTGAGTTAAAGACGTGTGTTTATTCCAGGTGAAGTTAGGAATTTAGGTCAAATTCAAACCCCTGCAAATTTTTTTTTTTCTTGGAGCTATTATAATTTTAGCTGTTGATAATTGCTATAATGTGCAAAGAGTACATCATACATTTTTAATGATGAATTAGGTAGTCTTCACTACCAGACTATGAAAACTTAGATTTAAACTACTTTAAATACTTCCCCTCTTGGTCTTGTACTAATAAATATAAGTAAAGTGAATCAGACATTACTCTTGCTGGGAATAAGAATGAGACATCTGGAACTTTTTTTTTGCACTGAGTATTCATATGTGTCTGCAGCTTTGTATAGTAAATATCATAGAAGTACAGGTAAGGTTGGAAGGAGGAAAAAATAGAATTTTAGAGGGCTTGCATTAGATGCATCTCCCAGTTTCCTCACATACTGCTTTGTTATGGTTGGCAGGAGTTCCTTTTCTAAATCAGTCTACTTTGACCATTGTATACAATAATTGTCCAACTTCCTCTTCCCTTCAAACTGTGTCATTGCTCAGGGAGGGTGTGGGAAGGAGATGGAAAAGCCATGAATCCATCTTCTCAACTTTTAATTAATCAGAACAGTGTTGTAATTTCATAATTAATTTCCTATCAGTCTAAATGAAGTGTTTATACTGATATTTTTGTCTTGTCAGAATAATCCTTGGCATGATTAACATATTCAAAACCCTTTTTGCAATTTCCTTTTAAAACAAGCATTGCTGATTTGGAATAGCTGCTTTTAATGCAGTTAAATTAAAAGGAAAATTAGATTTGCCATCAAATAGAATTCTCTGGAGAATTCCTGTTGCACCTTTTCCGTTGAGTAAAAGTTCTTAAATAGTTATCTAAGATAGTGTAAGATGTTTTGAATGTCTTAACAGGTGATCAGAAAGTTAAGTGTCTGCTGTTCTGCAATTTGTTTTGAGGCTTTTTATCTAGGAAAGATTAGAAAAGCTTTAATCTAAACCTGTCCTAACACTTGATTCTGCTAATGACATTATTTGACTGAATTTCTGCTTTAAATAAATGATCTCACTGATTTCCCCTCCCTCCCCCCTCCCCATGTATAGAAAATGAAGTTGAAGTTCAGAATTAGACAGATTTTTTGTGGGTGTGGAGAAAGCAGAGATGAGCTAGTGGTGAAGAAAAAAATCAAAGCCTTGCTTGCCTCATCAAGTTTCCATGCGGGGGAAAGAATATAATTGATCTGTATATATTAAAAGATACTGAAGTAGCAGAATAAATGGACGCTTTTCAGTAGCAACAAAACCAGGTTTGGCTCCCTCCTGCAAAGATCACTTGTATACCTAGTGAAGTTGTAATTATTTATTTTAAGATTGTTTGAAATACCATTTTTTTAAAATGAAGAATGTTTAGTGCATTTTAAAAGAATCATGTCAGCTTTCATGGAGCGTGACTGTAAATAGGTGGGATTTTTTGGTGGGGTGTGTGTGTATAAATATATAGTTGTTTGGTTGTTGCCTTTTTTTTTTTTTTTTGGTTAAACTGCAGTATTACCATTCAATAAGCATTATATCTGTATTCAGAAATAAGTGCTTCATATACCAGGCTTTGCAGTCAGGAGTTTAATTTAGGAGTCTAATCTGCTGTTATTGAACAAGTTTAAAAACAGTTTTAGGAGTTAGTTGAATTTCTAATACAGAGCAGAAGAAAAACCGAATGTGAAACTTAACACTTTCAAATTTTTTTGGAGACAACATTGTTCTGAATCTCCTTTCCTGTTGTACCCCTTCCCCTTGCCCTGCTGTCATCAGTGTTACTGCATTTTCCTCTTCAGGAAGCTCAGTTAAGTAACATCAGTATTGTGATTAGAAGACAAGGCACTCTATGCTTTTTGTCAAAATTTTGTCTGTTATTTAAAATGTTAGATGTGGAAAGATGTGTTGCAGTGATGAACTTTTATTGAAGTGATTGGAGTGAAAAATAATGCCACAAATTACTTTGTCAAGTTAACTGTTAGATCCTGCTCAGCCTACTTGCCATATGGAGGAGTTTAATTATTAAGAGTAGGAGTGATTTGCTTTGGGAGCTTCTAATTGAAAGATTAAATGAAGCTCACTGTGAGGCTGTGTCTCAAGCATTTGAAGATTTTTATTGACAACTTATGTAAGGGTTTAAGATAAAAACATGTTTATTGCCTTTACTGTGAATAGCTGTTTGAACATCAGGAAAAATTCTTGAAAACACTAGCTTTTTTCAGTAATTTCATTAAACCCTCTTGTATCTGACACTCGGATTTGTACTCAGATCTTCAAAAATTTATGTTCTCTAACAGGTTTTATGCATTGAAAGGAGTCATATTTTGAATTGGTGAGGAAACTGTAATGTACTGAAATACATGTAAAACTAAAGCACAACAGAAATATAAGGAAACAGTAATCCTGGTTAGGTGAAGATGCATTTGGTAGGGGGTTGGGGGTATTGCGGATACCTGCTTTGTCTCTGGAAAATGCAAAGAAATCCACTTCTGTCATCGTGGCATGCTGGAACAGGGTTATTTTAAGCTGAGAGTATGTACTTAAAAAACTGACACTGTATAGTGCTTGCCTTTTCTGTGAGGCTTCCCTTTATTCCAGATGGCTTTTTAGGAATGAGGAATCATAAACCTAGCACAACAGTGCTGAATTCGCCAGTTAAAGGCAGTCAAGGAAGCACTGCGGGTTTCTCTAGGACGGCCATATGTTAGCATAAAAAAAGTGCTCTCCCTTCTCAGTGAATGCTGAACATCCTCACAGAACAAAAGGGATGTGTAGCAGTTAGTCTCTTCAAATAACTTCCACCTGCTAAGTTGCTCTGAGTGAACTAATGGAAAAATTAAAAGG
Source organism: Pyrocephalus nanus (assembly GCA_038380795.1). Taxonomy (NCBI): domain Eukaryota; kingdom Metazoa; phylum Chordata; class Aves; order Passeriformes; family Tyrannidae; genus Pyrocephalus; species Pyrocephalus nanus. The sequence goes on along the minus strand of CM076264.1, from coordinate 55,053,206 downwards.
CATTTAAATCTTAAATTTGGAGGTGTGTACCTGATTCCAGGTACCCCTGAAAAATCATGAAGGTTTTGTGTGTCCATTCATTCTTACAAAGGCTCTTTTAGGCACTGAAAGCAAATAAAGGCTCTGGCACTTTGGGGCTGGATTGGAACTGCAAACACCTGGTTGGGGTCACTGTCACAGGCTTTGGCACAGCCATAGCTTTTGTGCTCCAGGGTCCACATGCAAAGGAAGTGTGTGAGAAAGAGCTGCTGTTCGTTGGTCTGTCAGTCCTTCTCGTTCCAAAGTCTGTTACACTCACAGCAGTTTAGGAAAAAGTAAATGCAGGACAGATGAAAGACTGTAAGCTGCATATACCCTTCTGCTTTGGAACCATTTCTAATGGTGTATTCCTAAATAAATATCAAGGGCTGTGCTGACATGAGCTCTTGAACATATCAGTGTAATTAATTTTCCTTAAGGACTCGTGTTGACAGTGTCACTTTCTAAGTTTAACTTCTGTTGTATTCAGGGAGTGGAATAAAGGGCTGTGAATCTAAAGCTGAGGGGAATTTCAATCTGAAGTTTTTCCCGGAGTCTCACCTTATTTTAACCTCATTGAAAAAGAGAGAAGGGGGATGGGGAAAGGAGGGGTGGGGGTAAGGGTGTGAAGTGTTATTTTCCCCTTGCCTGTAAATACAGAGTTTCCTGTATCTTGGGTTGGATAACTGTGCTTTGTTCATTATCAGACTGTTTGTCATGAGAGACTCCTGTGGACTGGTGAAGACTGTCCCCTTGCCTTAGAGCTGAGAGGCAATTACTGCCTCAAGGCAGGAGAGGGGTTTGTTTCAAAATCCTCTGCCAAGTTTGTTGGGCCATGAGTTTGGCATTTAGTTTTTAGTAACAAATTGCCTCCTTATTATGACCAGTAGTTCTGAAACTTCCTCACTTCTGACCAGCATGAAAAACTGGACTGCAAAATAACTGGTGCCTGGAGTGACATATGCTGTGCTTTTATGCCTCTTGTCCATCTTCTCTCTTTGTTTGCTTTGCTGATTCTTCTGTGCTTTCTGTTAAAGGAAGGCACAAATTCCAAGCTATCATTCCATGGGTGAATTTATCATCTCTGCTTTTTCTTGTGATGATCATTTTGGTCTAAGTGTATTTATGACAACACACTAGACACACTAGGAAAGAGAAATGGGTCCAAACATGAAGTTAGGTTTGTCCTTAAAGTACAGTAGAAAGTTTGGAATCCCAGAACACCTTCAATAGAGTGGATTCAAAGTGAAAAACAAATTATCAACTAGTCTTATGACTTGCTGTGGGGCCTCAGGGCTGTATCTATGGTGTTTGCTGTATCTTAAGACTTTTCCTCTTGGCTTTTATCCAATATATCCAGTATATATCCTATATATATATACACATATCCAATATATCAATATCCAATTAACTAACCATACTTCATCTAGCAGTAATTTGAATTGTTTTTACCATGCAATTGAAGCAAGATACCGCATGATAGAATATTCTGCAGAGCTGCAGATGATTAAATTTCTGTCAGCTGTTTTTTGGATTTGGTAGGGCTCCATAGGTGTGCTTGTGAAATGCTTTTCACTTGTTCTTTAGGCTGGAGTAGCTTTGTAATTTTTTTTTTTGTTTTGAGATTGTTCTCTGAAGAAGGGGATGATGATCCGTTTTGTCAGTCTGGGAATGTTTAATTTTTACCAGCTTTGTAATAGTAAGCAGCTTCAAAGTAAATCTGGATTCTGTTTAGAGTGGGTTAATTTTTATTACAGTCAACATGTGGTCCTACTTTGTTTCTCAGTCCCAAAAAGAGCAATTGGCACTCTATCGTTTCTTAAGAGAGAGATCAAGTGTTCTTGGAGCCAGTGCATGGGACATTTGAAGCACTAGCAGCCTGTTTACTTCTCTCAAGAAGAACCATAGCTCCTTAAAGTGCCTTCATGCTTAAATATCCTAAAAAGGCATATTTAAGATAAGTACTCTGATTAAAGAACTGATCACCATGAACTGTGTGAAAATGTACTTTAAGAAAACCTTTTTGATTTGAAAAGCTGGGCTTTCATCTGAACAAAATGAAAGAACATTTGAGTGGGTGCTTGCAACTTGTGAACGCTATCTGATGTTTTCTTCTATGTAGGAATAGAACTAAGTATAAATTAAGCAAGTTGGGTGTGTTTGGGGGACCTGTTTATCAGTTTTTGATGTTTATGCTTTCTTCTAACTTAAAATACAGTATAGATCTAAACATGTAATACGAAGATGGTTCTTCTGATAGGTGGTTGTATTTAAGTAAATTCATACACCTTGTTCATGGCCACTGGAATTTAATTACTAGCAGAGGTGATTTATTACTGTTTCAAGGGAAGCCTTTTTACAGCATTTCTACATAGTCCTGTATTGCAGGGCTGAGTCCTTTAATGCCCCCCATCGTATTAATTTTTTAATTGCAGGGCAAAAATCTAAAGGTTGAGTGTTGTGAAATTAAACCTTTTGTTATAAAACAAAGATGGAAAAATAAAATAGATTCTTTTAAATGTAAAAAAAAAAAGTTACTTGGTTTCTCTTAATAAAATATTAGTTGCATTCAAAAGTTGAAAATTAGAGTTTGTGATTGGCCTGGATTAATATCTAGTAATTAATTTAGTAATTAAATATATAGTAATATTTAATACTTAGTGATTTAGTGAAGAAGAGACTTAGAAATTTGTCTTTCTGAATTACATGAAGTATTTCTAAAAGCAGCATCTCTCTATTCTGGGACAGTGTCAGTGAGGTGTTAAAGTTGTTGTGGTGTTTTGTTTTTTGTTTTTTGTTTTGTTACTGAACAGAGATGACAGATTTCTCTTAATTTCTGTATAATAAAACTTGACCGTAAAGTAAGAATGCGTTGACTTGCATCTAGTCTTGGGAATCAGTGATGTTAATTATGCATCTGAGATTACAACTATGTTGTGGTTATCTTCGTTCTTCTACTTTGTAGCCTTATGCATTCAATTATTTTTGATTTTTGATTGTTTTATAATTTATAATAGAAAAACAGAATCATGTTATTCCAACTAGTATGAAATAATAAAACAATAAATTTACTCTTCTGTGTAAACTCTTGATTCTATTTCTGTATGTGCTTCCTTTATATTACTTGTATAAATGAGCCTTTTAATAAATGCTGTAGCAATATGAAAGCTTAATCCTCTGATAGACTAGAAGAAGCAAAAATTATTCATATGTTGCCTCAATTTGCATTTGCATTGATTAAAGTGCAGTGTACCAGTTTATGGGACTAGTCACTGCATTTTTATAATACCTGTTACAGTGGGAATTCACTATCTTATTAAAGCTGAACTTTCAAAAAAAGGTTTCTGTATCCTTCTCCACATCCTGTTCTTTGATGTTGTTGGATATATCAGTGAAATAGTTAGCTATTAGTTAATGCCTCGGACTGTGAAAGACCAGTGTAATGATGGTTGATCATTATGCATTGTAGAATTTTGGAGCATTTGGCATATGCCTTATAGAAGGGAAAGAACAGAGATTTAACAGGCTGATGTGGTACAAGCTGAGCCATAAGATGTGCACAAATCATGAGCCTTCAGTAATGAATGCAAATGAAAACATACTATTTTTGACTTGGAAACCTGCTCCACAGCAACTGCCGTGTGTAATCAGAGGGTATGGGAGTGATATATCATGTACTGCATAGTCATATAAATATATCAGCTGAAATTTTCTTGCAGTGCACTTTCTTCTCTTGCAGTCCTCCTTGAATATTTTGTGTTCAGTAGTACTACTGACTTAGATTTTTATCTGCAATGTGATTACCATCCTTTTGTTATCTGTTTATGAAGCTATGATTGTATGACATGACAGTTCTTTTCCTTCTCCTCCACCGCTCTCTGTGTAGCCCAGAGAGCAGAAAGGAGTTTGGGAAATGCAGTGACTCTATTTGCTGTTTTAGTGACATATTACTGAGGGTAGATGATAGAAGAAAAAGTGGAAATAGTAAGTTACTGTGGTGGAAAAAACAAAGTGTCAAAACCATTTCAGCTTATTTTTGGGGATTCCTTCCTGGATAAAAAAAAAAAAAAAAAAGTTGATTTACACACACACAGCCCTTTCACATTTTTTGTAATAATTATTATTTTACAGTTTTATTTGACATCTATTACCTGGTGATTATGGCAATGAAGTACAGGTACACAACACAGAAATGTAAGCCCTTTCTTTTGCTTGGGAGCTTTATATTCTGGAGTGACACTAACTAAAGTTTCTGGTTTGTGTTTGGTTTTTTTCTTCACTTTAGATCCCTGCAGTTCACTCAGCCCACCATGCTTTACTGAGGAGGACCGATTCAGCCTAGAAGCTCTCCGCATGATCCATAAGCAAATGGATGATGACAAAGATGGTGGTATTGAAGTAGATGAAAGTGATGAGGTAGGAGTAAAAAGAACTTCACTTGTGCATGCATCAGGTCTTTTTTCCCCCCTCATTGTTTTGTATAGCTGTTCTTTATCTTCCAGCACTTGGGTAGTTGTTGCTGTTTTTCTTAATTCAGTCCTTCCCTCAGCCAAATATGGAAGGAAAGTCTAATTCCTATAATTATCTGAAATGGGATATTACTGTCCATTGTTCTAGCCTAAAGGAAAGTTTTGTAGGACTATGTATAAAAGCTGTTATTTTTGTGATGGGTGTAACAAGTAGGCAAATGGTGTTGGCTTAGCTTGTGGTGAGGTTTATATGATCCATCACCTGGTATTACAGTTTCTTTGCTCAAAGTTTTCTTGCTTAAGGCATCACTGGCGTTCCTATTTGCCTTTGATCTGTTGCAAGTACTTCATGGTGCAAAGCAATACCTTTTACAGACAGCAGTTTGGAAAGATTTCTGGTTTTGCTTACATTTTACAGGCTAGTGGTAATCACCTCCTGCTGTAGGGTTAATGGTAGATTAAGACCAATGAACTAAGGAAGGTTATACAGACCTGCCTAAAGTTTTTTGTGTCTGTGTTCAAATGAGTTTGGTAGGCAGGCTCCTGGTGGTCCTGGCAAAGGACATGCCTTTGCACTTACTCAACTTTACCATCAGGATTCTCAAAAGTATTAGTAGGAATGGAAATACCTGTGTAGTTTCATTGTGTTTAGTTTGCATTCTGGCAGTTGTTAGGAACAGGCTTGAGAAAGGAAGGGGAGTGAAGATGTCCCCTAAAAGTGAGGGTATTGTTGTGTGGCTCTGATACCAATTTTCACTGTAGATGAATGAGATAAGACTCTTGCCCTGCTTTGTCATCCTTTTATATAACATCTAGAAGAAGATTGCTCTCCCTGAATGAGTTAGGTTATGAATTATCACTTGTCAAGTTTAATATGATGCTACTTTACTGTGTGCCTGTGTGCAAACAGCATCAACAGGCCACATCTAACCTGACCTTGAGTTCTTCTGGGATGGGACATCCACAACTTCTCTGAACAACCTGTTCTGGTGCCTCACTGTCTTCTGGGTAAAAAATTTATTCCTAACAGGTAATCTAAATCTCTCCTATTTCAGTTTAAAACCTTTCTCCCTTGTCCTAATACTACTTGCCTGTGTAAAAAGTTGTTCTCCCTCTTTTTTATACCCTTCCTTTGAGTACTGAAGGTCAAAATAAGATCTCCCTGCAGCCTTCTCCAGGTTGAACAATCACAGCTCTGTCTGTCTTCATAGGAGAGGTGCTCCAGGCCTCTAAGCATCTTTGTGGCTTCCTCTGGACTTGCTCCAACAGGTCAATGTGTTTGTTGTGCTGAGGACCCCAGAACCAGATGCAGTACTCCAGGTGGGGTCTCACAAGAGCGTAATAGAAGGGAAAAATCAACTCCCTTGACCTGCTGGCCACTTCTCTTTTGATGCTGCCCAGGATACAGTTGGCTTTCTGGCTGTGAGTGCAAACTGTTTGCTCATGTCCAGCTTTTTATCCATGAGAACCTCCAAGTCCTTCTCTGCAGGGCTGCTCTCAGTGAGTTCTCCCAGTCTGTGCTCATGTCTGGCATTGGCCCAACCCATGTGCAGCACCTTGCACTTGGACCTCGTAAGGTTCTCATGGGCCTACTTCTCAGGGTTGCCCAGGTCCCTCTGGATGACATCCCTTTTTTCTGTTGTGCCAGCTGCACTGTCCAGCTTTGGGTCATCTGTAAACTTGCTGAGGGTGCATCCAATCTCACTGTCACTGAGTGCCTGCCCTGACAGAAGTCCCTGATGGGCACCACTCATCACTGGCCTCCACCTGGACATGGAGCCATTGACCTCAACTCTCTGGCTGTGTCCCTTCAACCAGTTCCGTATCCACCAAATGGTCCACTCTTTTAATTCATCTCTCTCCAGTTTGGAGAAAAGGATGTTAAGTGGGATCATGTCAGAAGCCTTTCAGAAGTCTGGGTAGACGACATGGGTTCATGTTCCCTTTCTGACCACTGCAGTCATCCTGTCACAGGGGGCCACCAAGTGGGTTAGACACTCTTTGCCCTTAGTGAAGCAGTGCTGGCTGTCTCGAATCACATCATTGTGTATGCCTTTAACAACTGCTTCCTTGAGGATCTGCTCCAGGCACAGAACTGAGGCTCACTGTTCTTTAGTTCCTCAGTCTTCCTTTCTTCTCATTTTAAGTAAAAGTGATGGTTCCCTTTTCCCAGTCACCAGGGACTTTGCTTGACTACCATGGCTTTTATAATATAATGCAGATAATCTAGCTCTGTTACTGCAAAATGTTGGGTGGTTGTCATTAATGTTTGGGATAGGCACAGTCCAGTATGAAAACTGAAACATCACTGATGGAGTGTGAGCTTCCTAATGAACTTCCCAGCACTTTGATTCTCTTGACTTGTACTACATTTGTTATACATGGAAGCTGAGAAAGTTAGAAGAAAATACAGAAATATTTATACATTGGAAACTTTTTATTAGTATTCAGAAGATCTGTCCTGGTATTCAGGACCATCTTTATCTGACCTTAAGTTTCTTCCTGTTCCAGAGGAAGCAACAGAAGCTACTCTTAAGACCTGTTTAAGTGGCTGAAATTAGAACAGTTGATGAGGGATGCTGTTTCAGCTGGGGTACTGACAGATGAGTGAAACTGTATATTCAAACTGCTTATTGTGCATAAAATAAGATGATTGAAATGTAGCCCTTGTTTCTGGTAGTTCATTTTAAATTATTGAAGAAATATTTAATAACCCCCTCCCTGCAAATTAGCTCTACATATATTTTCCATGCAAATCAGTGATGAATATGTATTTGCATAGGGTGTTTTCTTCTAAGACATTATCTGAAATTAATGAGAAATGCAGTTTAATTGCAAGTTCAGCCAGTAATTTCTATGTTCTTCTTTTACTTAGTAGTGCTTTTACTGGATCTTTACAATAATTGTAAAAGATCTCCATTTCAACAACATAGTTACATAGTTGCCTGATTACAGGTCTGAATATATGCTAAATATATCCCAATATACACTATTTCAGAACCAGATTTTTTTTGTTTCTGTCACAGTGGGTAGTGCTGCTTGCCTTGATTAAAAACGAGGACTGATAATTAAAAAATCTTTATTAGAAGTAAAGCTTACATGAAATACAAGGATTTTACTTAACAGTAGGGAATGGATTTTCTGTTTTATGCTTCATGATTTTTACTTGCAAGACTCCTGGAAGAGCGGCATATTGAGGATGTTGATGAGATATTCATCAGCTTTTTATTTGGCAGGAAGAATGTCACAAAGTAGAATAACTTTCTGCTGTTTTACCAGCACTACAACACTGTTACAAGTGTATATTTACACCAAGGAAGGAAGTTCTTGTAAATAAGTTATTTTGAGAGGGGAAGGTAAAAAAGAGCTAAAGGTGAACTATTTATTTTAATTATTTTAATTTGCTAATCCAGTTAACTCCCAACAGTGATTTCCGACATTTCATCTGCACCCAGTTTATTTTTCCTAATGTTTCCATGCCCTGTTTTATGTTGTAGTTTGTTTTTCCTCTGTATAATAAAGGCTCACATAAAATCATTCTATAGAGAAGTTTTTTTTTAGGATATAAGAAAATTTGAACTTGTTGTAAGAAATTTCTTATTTTCTCAAAAATGGTATGATACTGGGAGCCAGTTGGACCTACTTTATATGGGCTGGAAAGAAGCTTGTATTTGACCTTGATGACATTAATGTGGGGAAACCTGATCTAAATTTTTAGCACGGGATTTAATAGTTATGGAAACACATGAGGGATTTGTTGAAGTCTTCTAAGGAAGTTAGAAGGGCTCTAGTCTGAGCATAGACTAGTTAGTTTTTTTTTTTCTTATTTTTTGGAATGGTACAGCAGAGAAAAGGAAAAAGGAAGGATATGAAAAAACACCCAAACCTATGCTTATTGTTAGGGCAGTCTAATATGAATTTTTCTATCAGGTCTAGGTCCTGCTATTATTACTTTATTAATATATACAAGATTGAAGTTGTTTAAACTTGTTTCAAGAGATAGGCTGTAAATGGGTAACTGAAAGGGAGACTGTAGTATTACTAACTGAGGTTGTAGTTGTGTTGTGGGAGGTTATCTGCCTCAGGAAGCATCTGTGAACATGACTTTTAATGATAAGGAGTCACTAGAAGAAAGCCAGACATATATTCACTATTTACATGGATTCTTCCTGTTTCCAAAGAACCTCCATATGTAGGTCCTACATGAAGTAATTTTCTCAAGGAATCTCTCAATAGTACTATAATAAATTTATGTTTTTGAAATATTAGTATCTTACTGTGTGTCTAATGTCGCACCAAGCTAATGGCACAAATTTACAGCTTTGCATGGGATATTTGGATAGGCCACTTAATGTATTGATATTTTTTTAAGCTTTTTTAATGAGGGAATTTGCATTATTACTTAACAACCCCCCCCTTCCCCAAACCAAACAAACCTGAGAGAAAACAATCAAACAAATGAAAGACAAAGTACAGTACGGAGAGGAAAAGACTGCAGCATTGGAAGCATTGAATGGATTTTAAGGATGGTCAAAGTTCAAACTGCAGAGACAATATGCAGAAATGCCTGAGTTAAAAATGTTTCTGGAGACAAGAATCAAAAAGAATCTATCTTTAGTGACCTAAACTATGGAAGATGATTGTCTTCTATACAGTGATTAAAGCAGGAAAATTAGCTAGAATGATTTGATCTGGAATAGTAACAGTAACATAGCACTTTGGCTATAGTAATTTTGACAGGGGCAGAATGTTTGGTCACCCAAGATCTTCCTTTTGAAGTGACCCTTTCTGAATGGATGGGCTCTGTGAAGATTTGCGTTCATATTTGCATCCATGATGCAAACAATCTGAGAGGTTCAATAAACATGATGTCTTGAGAGAGAGTATGCTGTGTTTTTTGAGAGAAGGAAAAAGGTCAAAGGAAGAATCCCGAACGAAAGAGAAATGGATAAAATATGGAGGTCAAGTGCAAACAACTCAGTTAAAAATTAATAATTTATAGAACTGGGGTGAGGTCAGAAGCATATGCTTCAGTATATCCTGCCTTTAGTGCTCATTTGTGATGCAATGTTTTAATATAGAGTCCATGCTCCTAGTACTTATTTTTATTACGTAATGAATTTGCTAGTTATAGTTTTGGTTGTTTATGCATCCTTTCTTTTAGCAGTTAAAATGGTACATGCACTGGTACATCACAATCTATTTTATAAGCTTACTAAATTAAATTATTTTGCACTAGCAATACTAGTTTAGGACAACCTGGAGAAATAAAATTTAACATCTGACTTTGCAATGTGAAATTATTTTCTGAATTACTACTGAAATAGATCTACCAATTCAATTTGTATGATGATGAATTGGTGAAAGAAGTCTGTAGTTATCTTTGTTCTTTATATAGTTCCTTAAGAGATATAAAAAAGGAATGAGACTTGAATTAGTACTTCAGACCAGAGACCTATTCATTTGAATACTCTGTTCTGGGCAGTAATGAGCACTAAACACTTAAGGCAAAATTGCAAGAAATTCCATGACAAGAAATCTTAAAGAACTAGCTGCTGAGATAGTGTGGTGCTCCCATTTTGAGTATGTATATTTTGGATATTAGGAGCATAAAGTGTGAGGTGAAAAAACATTCTGAGAATTTAACATTAAACTTGGAATGATGCTAATTGAATAACCCTTCTGTCTTATTGAACAAAAGCAAAGTCTTGTGCAAAATTTCTTTCTTTTCATCTTGAGGGGGAGTAAAGATTTAGCAGAAGATTCTGAAGAGGGAGAAGTACTGCTGTGTATGGAACAGATGTTAAAAAGTAACAGATGATATAGCTCAGAAGCTTGATCTCCATTTCTTTAGTGCATCTTGGGCCCTGGTTAAACTTCAGGAGCCTACAGCAGGTGTTATCTCAGCTGGGAGAAGTTCTGCTATAGACCAAGCTCTTAGTTCATTTTGTTCTCTGCAAATATGCTCTCATCAAGATGTTAAATGTCCTTTAAAATACCCTTAGTGTTCTGGTTTTGTCCTTGTCATTTATATAATGATCCTTAAACTGATGTTCATATCTCTGTAAACTACTTTGTATTTCAGTGTCACCTGGTTAGGCAAAATTCTGCATGTGGAAAAATACCTGCTGCAGTGGTTCAGAAACTGAAAACATGACAACTGTTTTTTTCATGATTCTGGGATGGCTTTTGAGCATGTTTTACATCTCACCGTGCAAGAACATTCTGTTACGAACACTGATCATTCAAACAAGTATTTTGAACTTCCTGACCCGTGTCACAAACCTTTTCCCCAAAAGCTTTTTGGTTACTTTGATTCCCTTGATTTATTGTAGCTCTCTTAATAGAGGCCTTTTGTGCATTAATTTTTTTTTCATTCAACTGTTAATGTATTTGTTCCCAGGCAGAGTGTCTTTTAGTCTCCTGAAGTTTTGTGAGCAATTCTGAATGTGTTTGTTTTTTCAGAGCAGGATAAGGAGCCAGGACTTGTCTGAAAACATTATGAGTGTGTTAGTTGATGGCTAAATTGTGCAAAGTCCTATAGGGAAGCAGTGTGTGTTATCATGGGTACAGTTGCATGGAAACCTGTTCCAACGTGATTTGGATCAGACCTACCTCATGCCTTGCCTCCTTGGAGGTACTGAAGCTAATAATATGTAGCTGTCTGCACCTGTTTATGTAGCATTGCAGGCATGTAGTCCTGCTACAGTGGAATGCCCCCTTGGAAATTCTTTGGCTTTGAAGGGTTGCAAAGTTTGTTAGAGTAGAATAGCTGCAGTTTTGTTTTGAACCGCAATAATCTTTTTTCGGTAGAATGTGTAGATTACTTAAGTTATACTTGGTAACACTTTCCTTATTATGTCCTATGTTTTTCTAGTAATGTTTTTCTTATGCTTAAATACATTTTCTTATTTTACTGTGTAACATCTTTAGAAGCCATTTCTGTAGGGTAGGCAGTTGCAAAAGCTATCATACCTGAATTATAATATGTTGCCTTTTTAAAGCACATTTGCCATTATAATTTATTCAGTACATATGACATTGCAATAGCTGCAGTAAGTCTGGTAGCAATAGATGGGAAGGCTGTCTAGCAATGACTTGGGTGTATCTGAAGGTTTATAGGAAATCTGAAGGGTTATAGTAAAAATTAAATTCTAAGTTTTGCAAGTCTCCCTTTGAAGGAATGAACCTGAAGGAAATAACACTGCTTGAGGAAGAAAGTAATACTTAGCCAGGAAATGTTATTAATTGCTCTTAAAGTAAACTTGTCAGTTAGAGGGTCTATTTTAAGTTGATGAAACTGAAAATCATAAACTTGAGCCTTCACCCAGAACAAAATATAAACAGCATATGAATGCTTCCTGCTGCAGTTAGTGAGTGTGGTAATTTTATTTTTCCGCTGGCATTTGCAAAAATATGCAGTTTCTCATTTGCTTTTCAAGGAGCAAGTGTCTCTTGCACTGTCTCTGATGCCAGTCAAACTTGTATTGGATTTTAGGGTGTCTTTTTACCTCTTTTACAATGGTCAGATTAATTTTTTTTTGATGGTTCTTGATTCAAGTTGGTTTTTGTTTGAGTTGACTGGATTTTGGTGATACTTACAGTACTAAAGGCTTTCTGAAGAGGAAGGAAGGTGTTGTGTACCTGACCCTGGAACTTTTTCAGGGCTCCATATGTCCTGTCCCCTCCAGGCAGGAAAAAGTTTCCTCTCTAGCTATTACACTGCCACACCTTGGACTTTGGGATGTTGATCTTTGTAGAGGTACAGTTGTTACGGAGTTTTGGGATCAAGACTCCATTTCAAGTCTTAGGTGTGGTGATTTTTTTTACTGTCTACTTGTTTTTGAAGTAACTATATTGACAAATGATTTTTTTTGTTTGTTTCACGCAGAGTTTTTAGGTAATTTATCTGTTGCTTTCTTGGTTTCAACTTTGTAGTCTTAAAAGGACTTCTCCTTCCTGAGTAATTACGTTGGCTAAGATAATCCCTAGATGTGTTTTTATTAGAGTTTATTCTTTTAACCTCCCTATTTAGAGTTATTTTTCTAACCTTTTTTTTTTGTTTATATAATGACCAGGGCAACAGAAGAGAGATAAGCTGCCATGACAAGGAACAGAAAAATCTTCTTTTTACTAGAGTTGTTCTGTTTTTGTCTTTCTTCAGTTTAGGACACGGTTCTTTTTCGTGAAGATGCACTTCCATATTAGGCCAGTTTCGAAACGAAGATCCTTTAAACGGAAGATATTTGATGTTGTTACATACCTCTTCTTTAGTAAATGCATTCATTCTTGGAAACACGATGGCCTCTTCCTTGCTATGTGTACTCTTAACTTTAGTGCTGGGACCATGTGGTGGTAGAGAACCTCGTTAAGAAAGCCATCGTGATTATTTTCACAGGATCTGGAAGCAGTGTGGGTAGGATAGAACAGAAGATGGGCTTTTCACTTAGAAGTTCTCATGGGTGTAGAACCTCTCCCCTGGGCAGTAACTGTACTTGCTACTGACTGCAAGCTGCTCACAAGTTTAAGTGTTGACAGTCCTTGTTCAATAAAGGACGTTAGTCAAATACTCTAATCCGTCTCTCGGTGTAAATGAGGTCCTGTATCACCTTCTCCTCCCGGGAAATCCCGTGCTGCGGACTTGGATCCGCGCTTCCCGGGCTGCTGCGCCCTCTGCAGGTGCCGGCGCCGAACGACAGGAGCGGCTCCTCCGGGTTTTAAATCGCAGTGCTCTCTTAGGGTTCCTTGTAGTGCTCAGTTTGGGGTGAGATGTAACACCTTGAAGCTTTTCTGTTTGTCATTTGGCATCTTCCTTCTCTCATTCTGACCACATACTGTTAATAGCTGTATTGTTAACGGCAAATCAGATTTTTCCTTGACCTCTAACTGCACAAGTGTTCTCATCCTTCACTATTTTACAGCCTTTGCTGACAACTAGCAGTAAAGATAGGAGCAAGTTTTTATAAACAAAACTGATCTGAGTTTTAGCTGAGAAGATGCAAAATGGGCTTAAGCCTTTATATACAACATATGTACATGTATACATTCTGATCCTCTTCAGACACTTCATCATCCTCCAACAACAACTGGTTTTTAAAGCAAATGTCCATACCTGACATTTGGAGTCACCAAGGGCAGTCTTATCATCAGGTACTAGAAAGCTGAAGAGTGTTAGCATTTACCTTAGCCCCCATATGAATAGAGACAATTTTTACAGGGAGGAACATATAGTATAGTATATTTTTTGCTGAATTTTTAGTATATTTTTTTCTAAGTTCACAAAAGATATGCTGAGGATGTCAGCTGGTAGTAGGCACTTGCAGTCTGGAGGGAAAAGGTGAGTTGGGCAAACACCAGTTCTTTCCTGCTGTTCCAGCTGTGAGACTGCTTTAATCTGGAAAGGCTTAGAGACACAAGTGGATAAGAATATTATCCTTGTTTTCTTATTGTTTAGTTCCTGCTTTTCAGTTTACCCTTTAATAAACATGGTATGGGAATGAATAAGATAATGCATCTTTGGTTGCACATTGAATGATAGTTGTAGAATTTTCCAGCTTCATAGGAGTATTGCCAATGTGGGAAGGATTTGTAGTTCCTACTTGGACTATGGAATATGCAGCCGATATTTTTACATTTGTATACATTTACAGCATACAGTTCTCTGTTTATTAAACATTTTTACTGCTACTGATCCATAATGTTTCAGAAGTTCTGTAATAGCCCTTGCTCCAACAAGCTGCTTTTTTCAGTTCTCATATATTTCATAAATTTATCTGTATTTCTCATGTATATGTGTGTGTGCACATATATGCTGTTCTCATTCACATGGGGAAGAGGAGTTAAAAATGCTTGTGCAGTTTGTATGGGCTAAATGGAGCTATTTTAGAAATCAAAAGGCTTTAGAAAGCTAATGTCTGACGATCAAAAAAAGTTTTGAAGTAATAGATAAATGAGAGAGGATTTGCATCCAATCTATATTTGCATACTATGGCTCTATAGTTGGCTTAGAGAAAGTAACTAGTATTGTATCCCAAGTTGGAGGAGAAACTTGAATCCTTTCATATAGTTTTAGATTTCCTTACATCCTAGTAAGGGAAAACTGATAAGTGTTAGCTTTTTCTTGCATATTTCTGCTATCATACTCTGTTTCTTGTTATAAAGAGTTAGTATTATGGTTTAGCTACTTTTCAGTCTCTCCTTCAGTTTCTTGGGTGATTTGTTAGAAATGGGGCCTATGCAGGAAGCTCTGCATAAGTTATTACTTGGACTAAATTTAAAGATTTGGGCTCTTCTGCAGTTATTCACTAGCTTGACCTTTTTCCTCACCTCTGCTTGAAGTGGTGATGACAAATGACCAGCCACATAAAAAAGCTGGGTTTTACTTAGCTGTTATGACTGTCTGTAGCTGGTTTTGTTTGAGCAACTTCATCCTTCAGGAACTGAAGAAAGCAAGCTCTCTACTGTGGAAGATTACTTAGTTTTCTGGTACCGTTTGTATAAAATTTTAGTTTTCTGATACAAATACTAAGGTCTTCACCAAGAGAGATTGCTCATACTGTGATTTTTAGGGACTGATACCTGTGGAAGGTTTCCATTATTAGTGGGAGGTTGTTTGCCAACCACTATTCCAACTTTTCTAGCCCTGTATGAAAGAAAAATAGAATGGATTTTGTGGTTCCATGGGGGTGTTTTGTGCATGTATTTGGAGGATCTGTTTGTAGTGACTTGTGAAATACTAGTACAACACTGCTGTCATAAAATCATAGAACGGTTTGGATTAGAAGGGACCTTAAAGATCATTTAGTCTCAATTCCCATGTTGTAGGCTGGAATACTTTCCACTAGATCAGATTGTTCAAAGCACCATCCAACCTGGCCTCAAACACTTCCAGGGATGAGGCATTCACAATTCCACTAGGCAACCTGTTCCAGTGCCTCACCACCCATTATGTTTGACATGATTGCATGAACTTCTTTTATCATGTTTACTAAAAGGTTTCCTGTTAATTAATGAGAATGAAGCAGCTTTATGTAATGCTTCTGTGCTTGGAGTGTAACCACTAAGGAAAGATTAGTGAGAAGTAAATTGGCCCTCAGATGACTTTTGTTGTTTAATTTGATGAAATAAAGTCAAATTGTTGTTGTCTAATCAAAAGACTTTAGTAATACTTAGTCAACAGCTTACTCTCATCCTCAGGCAGTTGCATTTAACTGGTGGAGCAAGATTCAAGTATTACTCATCCATAAAGAACTGGCGCACTTTCAAATTTTACATGGTCTTATTTTGAAGTAGATGAAGTCAGTTAAATGTCTTCAGAGTACAAAAGTATGCAGTGTGACTTGTGTGGTGAATTCTTGTAAGCACTGTAAATCTAAGGCATACTAATAATGCTGTTAAATCTAGAATACTAGCAACTGAAGCTTCAGTTTTTCTAGGATATAATCATGGTGAAAAACAAATCTTGTAAGAGTATTTAACGTGCTTTCTGAGTCTTTTTAGAGAACTTAGATGAATTTTGCGTTGCTTGCATGGGGAAGAGATAGCAAAGAACTCTTGTCTACCTGATATCCTTGTGGTTTCTGTTCAGAAATTGTTATTTTGGTATTTTGAGTTTTTCCTTTTTCTTCAGTTTCTAAGGGAAGATATGCAGTACAAGGATGCCTCTAATAAACATAGTCACCTGCACAGAGAAGACAAACATATCACCATTGAGGATCTGTGGAAACGCTGGAAAACATCTGAAGGTAGGTAAAGAAGTATAGCTAAAAATGATGGTGGTTATTGACACAGACATAATTCAAGAATTCTTCCACCAGGTATAGAGAAGTAAATGAATGACTTGAAGCATCTTCATGAATCCATTTTGATGCTGTTATTTATAGGCATATGTAAACCTAAGAACTTATTTAGTACAGCTCTTGTAATTTCCAATGCTTGGTGCATTGTAAGTAAACTAAGATAGCTTATACACTCATCTGTATAAGGTTCTAATTTATCAAGGTGACTGGTGCAAGTGCTGATTTCCAGATTAGCATATTTTTAATTTAATAAACCCTAAGGATTGCTCTCAAGCTATTTTTAAATATTTATTGCATGTTGTATGGAGTTGAAAATTCAATGTACTTCCCCTTCAATGTAAATTTTATTTGGGTTATGAAGAGTTGGAATTCTTAGGTCAAACATTTTTGAAAATCTTGTTAAACTTGGGACACAGTAAAATGGACTGACAACACCACCAGCCCTCCCTCGTGCCGTTTTAAATGAAATAAGTTGAGCCAAATATTCCAAGTATCAAAAGACAATATTTAATGTACAGTACAGTGTTCATTGCCAAATATGTTCCAGGATATAGTGATTTGAAAAAAAATTCCAGATATCTGGAACGTTAGAGTTGTTAGGAGAGAAATAATTAACTTTTTTTTTCCCCTCACTCCATTCTGAAGGTGTTGTGCTGCCCTGGTTCTGGCCAGGACAGGATTAATTTTTTGCAGAAGCTGGGAGGGTTTGTGGCTAAGGCCTTTGTTATTCTATACCCCCTAACATCATTGCTGGGGTCTCTCTTCTGGGGAGAAGGGGTTCCTTCCATGAGAAATGAAGGCAATGGACCCTTATTTGTTTATTGTGGAGGGGGCTTTCTGTGTAAATAGTTTCTTTTTCTTATACCTTTTGTTATTAATATTGTTGCTGTTACTGTTAGTTTTCTTATCTCATTGCCTCTTAGAGTAAATTGTTCTTATCTCAACCTCCGACTTTGCCTTTTGTGCCTCCAATTGGAGCGGGAGGGGAAACCAAGTACTATATTTAAGAATACCGTTCCTAAACTAGGACGTGTGCTAATGGTGCTCACAGAGAGATCTAAAAGTTGGTATTGGTCAAACAACTAGAAATAGGAACAAGAGACGAATGAAACTAGGAACAATACATTGCCCATTCTGCTAATGTAGGAAGTCATTTAAGTGTGGTCTGAAGTAAGAGGTGTTTGCTGTGTAGTAAATATCTGTTTTAACTAGTGATCTTTAGCCTCATCTCTTCAAATATTCTGTAAAGACTTATTTTCTGAAAATCTTATTCTATGAAAGTATTACAACTGAATTATCAGAAAAAATCATCTCGCCATAATTATTAATTTAACTCATGAGTAACTTTTCAAAAATTTAGGCTACCCAAAGTATCTGTCTATTTGTATATCTTTATTTCATGTTTCTTGAATATAGTGTGCAGTGTGACTAAGACTCAAAAGACTGAGAGGAATGTCATGTCTCGCAGTGTCTGCATGTAGTGGCTTTACTGGCCATGCTTTTGAGAGAACTTAAGTTGCACCACAGGAGACCCTTTAGAATGAGAGTGCTGAGCAGTGTTACCAGTGATGTGCTGACTGTTAGAAAGCAGGAAGCCCCTCAGAAAATGAACTGCCTTCGTTTGATTTTAGGTGACATGGAAAAATACTGTTTTTCCTTTCTAAATGTTTTAGGAATTTTGATTGATTTGTTTTCTTATGTGCTGCTAGTTTATAGTGCTAGCTTAACGCAATTTGACAACATTAAACAAGAGGATGGAAGGTAGTGTAAATGACAGTCTCAGTAATTTGAAACTTTTAAGTACTCTACGGAGACTGTGTGAGAATTACAAGCTCTAAATAGTGCTCTTGACAGTGTATACAGAAATATCTTATGGATCTATTGCTGCCTACTTTATGCTGAGTAGAATTGCACATTCCTTGCCATAAAGCTTACTTTATGTGAATGTTTGCCTTAAGTATTTGTCAAATAGCTTAAAGGTGCTTTCTGTTTAAGATATTGGTGATGCAAGATAGATAAGATTTGAGGGAAGAAAATGAAAATATGCCATTGCTGTTTGGTGTCTCTTTTTAGCATTAAGGAAAACAGGTTGCTTTTAAGTAATTGCTTCAGAAAGATCTTACACAGTGAGTAGAACCCTGAGGATTGGTTTAATTCAAAGTTTTAAAAATTGCCTAATAAAAGAAGAAGCTTCAGAATATTGCTTTTTAATATTCCTGACACTGGGCAGGCTTTTGGGGACCCTGCCTGGTGCAGAATCTTCAAGGCATAGTCTATGCTGGTGCAAATTAGGGGAATTTCAAGGCTGCTGTAGGCTTTACCTGCATGGAAGGAATCATCATAGCTCGAATCGGCATCCAGCATTTTGTTGCAGTGTTGCCACACAGTTTAAATGAGTCCTTGAGTACAAAACAAGACTTAAATTTAATTTAGTGTTGTTATAATATGCTTTTTGTGACCTTTGAAATTTTTTAATCTCATAGTCTGATTCTACAGAGTGCTCTATTTAGAGGAGTGACTATGAACTAGCATACCTGTTTCAAACAGAAAACACTGCTCTCTGAGTCTGACTTATGGTGTGTTACTGCTCTTTAAATGTAAATGTCAGTATATGCTTGTTGTATTCTTTGAGTGCCTTGTCTTTTAACTAAGCAGTATTTATATATGCACTACAGAGCCTTTCAGCTATTCAAAAGTAATAAACTGAGTAGCTACTGGTAGGTTAAAATCAAAGGAGCATCTTCAGTGTTTTTTCTACAAGAGCCTTGAAGAGGTAGAGGTTTTGAGTGCAGAAAAGAGGACAGATGAGTGTTTGTTTTGATGTCTTAGTACCAGTCTTTGTACAATTATCTTTGAAAGTTATCTCACTCAAAGGTGCTGCCTTCTCTTTTTGCCCCTGTAATGAGCTATGATCATATGAATTTTCTGTCTGCGGAGAGGTGGGTAGGTATTTAGTCTCAGTAGCAAGAGAGACTGTAAAATCATTGCAGGGCCTTCTGCTGGGTAGTTCTCTGACATGTCTCCGTGAGTAGGGTATAGTGCTGCGTTCTTGGTGTTGAAGCATTGTCCCTTGGGACTTGATTTTGTAATGAAGTGAAACTGTCATGATCAAACCTGGAGTTCATGAATGGCCAGCTGTTGTCAGACTAATTCGAATCCTAGCTAACCTGCTTGTTACAAACTGCCATAGAAAAAAGTAATTTTTTTTTACCATTATGGCATATTTGACCTTTAATGTATAGTATATCCTGCAGACTGCCCTGTAATACAAAAAAAGCTTCTCCCTTGCCTTGTATGTGTACCTTTTTGTTTTCCTTCTCTGTGGAAAAATAGATGGTGAATTAAAGTCTGGTACCTTATTTATTAGGTAAAAAGATAAAAAAAAATGGTTTTATGTTTGTATGTGGGATCACCTGTTGTATTATGATGTACTGTTGCACAAGTGTTGCAGCAACTGGGACTAAACTGCATTACTGCCTTACACTTTAATCATTTGGAGTCTCAGGCTTTAAATATCTGAAGGTTAGAAATGTATGCAAGCAGGGGTTAGCTAAGGATAGGTTACATAATGCTGTGTGCTGCTGATGTTACTGCAAAAAGTCCTATAAACTAAGTTTTGAATGCTTTTGTATGCTTGATACAGAATAATCTTTTGTGCCTGGTCAGCCTGTTCTCAACTTTAAGCCTAATATATTGCTGTCATTCGCTGCTTGCCATGAAATATTCCTATAAAATGTAATTTGATTTCTGAAAGGAGTAGGAGGCCCATAACAGTACTGAGGCTGACACTGCAGTGTTATTTTACTTCAAGCCTCCCTACCTGGAAGCACTGTGCTATGTGATGAATTTAATATTAAAAAATGATCTTCTAATCGGCCATTAATGTGGGTTAGCAAGGACCAACTTCTGTACAGGGCCAGTTCAAAGCTACTTTTGCTGTCTTCACCTTCAGCATGTTGATAGGGCAGTTAAAAAAAAGTAGGAAAAAAACCAACCCAATAACTTGTGATCTGAAATAGAGCAGCTGATGCAAGTCTAGAGACCAAGTGCTGCTCTGAGGTGTAAATACTGTAGCTTCTACACCTGCCTTCCCAAGGCATGTTGTTGACATCCTCTCTCTCAAGATATCTGTTTGTGAAAAGAGGTGTGAGAGGGAAGGATAATTACTCTGTAATGGTATATGCATTTAACTCAGAGTAATTGTGACTTGCTACTCCACTGTCTGAAGCACTATATTCTTTTTTGGTGACTAAATTAAGAAAAGTAATTAGTAGGAGTTGACACATTCTAACTGGGTGGTACCGATTAGGATGAGTTTCAGCTGGCCTGCTTGCCCTTCAGTACACCTGGTGTATATCACACTTGCCTTGTGTCATGTTTCAGTGGCTGGAACAGCTTCTGTTGAAGAAAGGCCAGTGTGCTTTTCAGTACTGTATGGTGCTGCAGAATAAACAAGTACACCTTTCATAAGGTCTTATTCGAGATAAGTGAAGCAATACTTCTTACCAACATACAGCGTATAGAAGATATCAACAAAAAGAAACTGAATGTTTTCTCTGACAGAGAAGGAAAGGGAGAACAGTGTAGTTTAGTCTGAGTCAACCTGGAAGATTTGGGGATTTGCAGACACCTACACTGAACTTCTGTGAATGAAGTATTAGTTTACATAATAAATCTAAATTTCTTGTAAAATATGTGCATGAACAGAGACTCAGACTGTGAAATCTCAGAATAAGAAATGACTATGTACTGATGGCCTAAATAGTGAGTGGTCATTCAAAAAGACACAACATAATCGAAAAAAGTAATTGGTATTAATTTTTAGGTAAACAGGTAACAGTATAAGAAGAGTACAGGAAGTACAAGTTCTATTTTGGGATAGACTTTAGTTGCTTCATTTTGCAGTTTCTGTACTAATGGGGTTGATCTATCTACTGATACAGTGATAGATAATAAGCAGTAAAGTTTTCCTGAACATAACTGACTTGTTTGGGAAAATTTCCTTTATATTCTATGAAGATAATATCACACCAGTCTAGGCAGTACAAAAGATATGATTGGCTCTATGTAAACCACTTAAATATGTACCTAATTTCTTACAAAATATTATGTTTGAAATTACTATTGACTTATAAAAACCCTACGAATTTCTGTAAAATTTGATGAAGTGTCTACAAAATACTTTCAGCAACAGAAGTGAAACGTCTCAATGGTATTTTTTTTCCCTTTCCCCAAGATTTATAAACTCAGTGAATTGGCTTCTGAAATGGTGTGTTCTGTACTGTGTAGTGGCTATTTTAGGTAGTTTTTTTTCACGTGTCACATCAAAGCAAATGCTTTTGCTTTGAATCAGTCTATGAACATATTTCTGGAATGCAGCTAAGGTGATGTTTTTCTGGATTATTTTACCACTCTTTTGAGACTTGTAATGACCAGTCTTGAATGACATGTAAGTCTGATTGCTTATTATTCACAAAAGAGTTAAGAATCCTTGCAGTAGAAACACGATCTGTTTACAAACAGCCCAGACACTTTGCATAAAATCTTAGAGTAATATGATAAAACTGTTTCAAATCAATACCTGATTGTGGCTCAAAAGGGGAGAAGAAAATGGGACAGCACACTGGGAAGATTGTGTTGGCATTCATATGGATAGGAAACAAGTGGTTTATACTGCAAGTTTGTTTCTTAAAGCTATAAGTGGGTCTGTGAAATGTGTTCTGTCTCTGGTTATCTGGAGTGATGAAAATCTGAAATGTTTGAGCTTATTTTTCAGCTATGCTAGTGTAGACAAGAGACCTAGAAGTCCTTATTTCAGTTTCAGTGTGAAGTGAAATATGAATTTGAACTCACAAAAACTTCCATTGCCTTCAGCTTTACTTATCAAGCTTTTAGCAGCTCTTTTGAAAGGGTCATTGTCAAAATTCACGACTGAGAATGTGTCTTTATGATAAGGTTTCTACAGAAATCTCTGCCTAGCATTGTCACATGCAAACAGTTCTAGGCAGAGAAATATTAAAATTTTTTCATGTGAGTTGTCTGTTCAAAAGGAGGCTGTCACTGTTTTTTTCATATGTAGACAAACTTTTGCAGAGTCATAAATGGAGCGAACAATTTCCCTTCCATTTTGTCAGTGTGAATCTTTAAGCTGTAGCAGGTGACCTGTAAGGCCCACAAATGTGATTTTTTTTTTCCTTCCCCCCCTTTTAAAAATCTGTGGGTAGGATTTTCTTAGACCATTTGTAGGTTAGAAAATCTGTGTAGATTGTTGCTGTTACAAAGGCAAATTTTTGATTATTCTCTACATACTTAAATAATTATTCTTAGCGGGAGTATTTTTGCATTTAGTTCAGCTTTTTGGGGCACGTTTGAGAGAGATTTAAAGTCTTTCCTGTTAAATTGTTACTGTCTTTTGGTGTTTTCTTTCAATCTGCTCTCTTCATCTCTCATCAGCTCCCATTTTGTGGTTGGTAGGCATGAGCCAGTAAGAAAATTCTTGTCAAAACAAGTTCTTAAGCCACCATCCAGGGAAAGGTCTTGGTATGTTGCCTCAAATGACTACAGCACCAGCTGATGTGTGTTTAGTTCTGCAAGGGTAGCAAGGACAAAGGGAT
Organism: Pyrocephalus nanus; assembly: GCA_038380795.1. Classification (NCBI taxonomy): domain Eukaryota; kingdom Metazoa; phylum Chordata; class Aves; order Passeriformes; family Tyrannidae; genus Pyrocephalus; species Pyrocephalus nanus. The sequence goes on along the minus strand of CM076264.1, from coordinate 55,030,307 downwards.
TGAGGCTGAGATCAGTTTAAGTAGATCAAAGTCACGAGAGATCACAAAATGCTGTCCTGATTTAAACTAAAGCAAAAGACTAAATTATTCTGTGGAATTTTTAATAAAGAAATGTTTCTATTGGTTCCATGCTTGTTTTTTTTATAGTTTGCCTAAGCTTTCACTGAGAAGCATATAATGAAAAAGGCAAAATGCCAGAAACACCTTGGTGAATGTTAATGTTAATTTTTTTGCAATTATATTTGACTAAACTCTCTTGGTCATTGTAGCCTGCTTTTCTTATGCTTGTCTTCTATGTCTTACTGTTGATTTTTACAAAAATGGAAGGTAATTAAACAGAATTTTTCTTCCAGTTCATAACTGGACTCAAGAGGACACTCTTCAATGGCTGTCAGAATTTGTTGAACTGCCCCAATATGAAAAGAATTTCAGAGACAGCAATGTCAATGGAACAACACTTCCCAGGTGAATGTTTCTTCAGGATTCATTTCAAATAATTCCTTGTAGGTTTCTGCTTTAGTCTCTGTGTGGGAACAACGATGTGAACCTAAAGTCTAACAAGATATAGTCAAATGCAGAAGAATGCAGTTTTGAAGAGGTGGCCGTATTTTTTTGTGTGTGTGCCAAAATATTTTAAAATATGACTTTCATAAAAATTTGGTTTCTTGCTGTGGAAGCTTTTAGCCAAGGCCACATAATTCTGTGTAGTAGCAAACTTTCTTTTGAACATCTTCCAGTCTATTGTATGGGTATATGTAATAAACTACCTGTAGAACCCCTGTCCTGGAGTGTGACTACCAGATCTGAGTACATTGCACGTATTACAGAGTTGGTGTCACAAGTCTGCAAATGTATCTTTACCTTTAACTTTGCTAAATGGATTTATTTCATGATTTTTCCAGAAAGAAAAGAATAGGTAAATGATTTTATGTTCCTTTTTGCTACGCTCTGATATGCTTTTTTTTCTAGCCCCACTGTCATATTATATTTCTCACTCTTAGTTCTACAGATTACAGATAAGCAATTGTGAGAAATGTCATTAATATCTTTTTTTTTCATAGATTGATTTTGAATATAATTTATGGTATAGGTAATGTTTTGCCTTATCATTTACAGGATAGCAGTAAATGAACATGCTTTCATGATCTCCCACTTGAAAATAATTGACCGGAGCCATAGACAGAAGCTTCAGCTTAAAGCCTTGGATGTGGTTTTATTTGGACCTCTTACCCGTTAGTAACTTTTTGGAGTTTTTTCTTATCTCTTAATTGTAAGAATTCAGCAGAGCATATTTTCAGTGACAATTGGTACTGTAGATAGGACAGCTTATCTATGTTGTGGATGTACTGATGGATTGCTTGGCATGTGTTGTGGAAGTCTACAGTGAATTAAAAAAGGTCATTGAGGTGCTGTGACCAGACTAGAGTTCACTTCTGTGTGTAAAATCATGTAAAAATTTTAGTATAACCCCACTTTAAGATGTAAGTTGGCTTTTGTGTCACAAGAAGCGTCCTCTAAATGTTTTTGACTGTTTAAATTACACTTATAGCTAATGTTACATTCACTTCCCAATTAACTTGGACAGTGCAGCTGGGATGTTGAAATGAGAGGGGGTGACCTTCCCCAAGAATAAAAAAGGAGATGGTTCAAATCCAATAACTGCATCTTTTGTGCCGAGTTGAGTTTAGGTGCAGTTAAACTTGATGCAGCAGTTCCACATCTGACCCATTTTGCCATATGCAGACATGTCCATACCACATCACCAACGATCTGTGTTCTTGCTTGTACAAAGTTACAGATTTGTTGTGGTGCTGTGCATGTCCGGTGTTCCTGAATCAATCCTGCCAGATCTGAGCTGGGGATTTTCAGGAGGGGAAAAAGCACTTTATATCTGTGTTATACCTTTAATGCTAGCAGAAACTGTCTTACAGAGGTGCAAATGACTATAAAAATTGTACTAACAAAGACGTGTGTGTGTGAATCTTGGATATGATAACTTGAAAATCGAAGTTTTGCTTTTAAGAAGGGGTGCTGTTAGCCACTCACCCTTTTAAAAGGTACTTTATTTTTTCCAAGTGCATTTTTAACCCACCATAGGGTATTCCAGAGGGTGCAAACTGGGGAGAATTTGCTTAAATATAATTAAAGGTCTTACTGGCCTGATAAAGTGTAATTGGGGAAATCTATTTAAATGAGTAAAAATAAAGATACAGAGTATGTACTGTAAAGGTTTGATAAGGTTTTCTCAATCTAATTAATGTTTTAGTGTAGATTAAGTAAATTGTATTAGAGCAGAGCTGCTTATGTTGTATGGAAAATGCTCTGGAATACATTTGAAAGGTAGTTGTTGGGGATGGTTTGAGGTAATTCTGTTTAGCATCAGGTCCTGTCACCTTTTAGGCTGGGGGAAAAGGGAGAAGGCCTTGTTCTGTTGTCTGTATCAGTGAACTAGTTAATGACTGTTATTCTCTGCACAGGTCCCCCTCACAACTGGATGAAGGATTTTATATTAACGGTTTCTATAGTTATTGGCTTTGGAGGCTGCTGGTTTGCATATACACAGAACAGAACCTCAAGAGAACATATCACAAAAATGATGAAGGACTTAGAAAGTCTTCAAACAGCAGAGCAAAGTCTTCTTGACTTGCAGGAAAGGTATAAAACCTAAAAATAAACAAAAGTTCATGTCTAGTTGTCCTTTTGTTTTGAGGTTAAATACAAACACAGATCCTTTACAGTCATAAATTATTTGCATTAGGCTGCCTTTGGATTTTGTTCATCTTCCTTTTGCATGGAAATTGTGATTTCATTGATGCTGGTTTTATGGGTAGAAATTACACTTGGATATTTTAGCAGGCAGCATGAACTTGAAGATAAAGGTAAAGAATAGAGGTTGTCTTTTTTACCTACAGATTTACAAGTATGTATTGTTATTTCATATAATTACAGTTTACTTTGGAATATTTACATACAGGAGAATGAGAACATTTCTCCTGTTTTTAAGCTCTTAAGATTGAAACAGAGCAGGACTGATTACTTTCTATTGCTTATCTAGCAGTGTGAGAGTTGAAAGTCTTCTCTGGTGCACGTGTAACTCAACTGTATAGAGAGTTTTGTATTTTGATATTATAGCTTTAGTGATGGTTCACTTAAAAGCTTGTGTATTTTGCCTGATGGGGATATCACATTGTGTGATGCAATTGCTGCTGATTCATGAAGCTTGCAGAGTCTTTATTATACAGAGTGGTTGAGGTTGGAAGAGACTTCTGGAATTCATCTTGTCCGGCCCTTCCTGCTCAAGCAGGATCATCTGGAGCAGGTTGCCTAGGACCATGTCCAGGTGGCTTCTGAATATGTCCAAGGATGGAGACTCTACCACTGCTCTGGGCAACCTGTGGCAGTGCTCAGTCACTCTCATGGTGAAAGTGTTTCCTGATGTTCAGACGGAACCTCATGCTTTGGTTTGTGCCCATTGCCGCTTGCCCTGTTGCTGGATGTATTTTCTTCTTCTGAGGACTGCAACTTTTAACAAATGTGCTGTGTATTTTCTTATATTTTTTGTTCAATTGTGAAGGCTTGAGAAGGCACAAGAAGAGAACAGAAATGTTGCTGTGGAAAAGCAAAATCTGGAGCGCAAAATGATGGATGAGATCAATGATGCAAAACGGGAAGCTCATCGCCTAAGGGAATTGAGGGAGGGAGCTGAATGTGAGCTCAGCAGGCTCAAATATGCAGAGGAAGAATTAGTACAGGTATCTACAAACTGTTTATAACTTTGCTGTTGACTTTGAATTGGTGGTAGTTTTATTAGGTCCTTAGGAGTGTTTAAAGCAGCATTCCTCAAATGCTAGATTTTAATGGAAAAATTCTAAGTGTCTTTCAATCATACTAGATAAAAGTATGATTTTTATCTAGTAAAATAATCCTGAAACTATAAAAAGCTGTAAACTTTTTATATTAGCCTATTGTAATGTTTTTTGATTCACTGAAGAAAAATACATCTGAAAGCTTTTTTTATCTTGTTATCAGGACAGAGATAGTAGCTTTGTCTCTTCTGAAAAGCAATAAATTTGGGGTTATTGTACTAAAAAATGCTGTCTTACAAAAAAAAATTTAAGCTTCAAATTAGGAACCATATATCACAAGAAAAAAAAAAATCTGAGTGTAGTACAGGATATGGAAGGTCCTATGCCAGATTTCAGAAATGCCAGATCTGTCTTCCTGGTATAAAGATGCTTATACTTAACTTTCTTCTACTGTCAGTTCTAATGACACTCTTGGTGAAACTCTTTTTTTCTTATTGATTGCTAGGTTCGCATGGCTTTAAAAAAGGCTGAGAAGGAGTTTGAGTTGAGAAGTAATTGGTCTGTTCCTGAAGCTTTGCAGAAGTGGCTTCAGTTAACACATGAAGTTGAAGTACAATATTACAACATCAAAAGACAGCATGCAGAAATGCAATTAGCAATTGCCAAAGATGAGGTAATAACTTATTCTTCAGCTACTTAAAGACTTTTCTGATCTGTTGCTAGATATGTGAACTAGTAAATGCAAAGCCGATAAGCATTTGAGTGTTTTTTTCTTCTCTGAGTTGTTTGCTACCTGTCAATATTGCTCATGTTTTGTCATCTGTTAAGTATATTACTTCTGGTTTTATGCGTTTCATTTTGTCTTGCCTTTTAGGCAGAAAAGATAAAAAAGAAGAGAAGCACTGTGTTCGGAACATTACATGTTGCACACAGCTCCTCCCTGGATGAAGTGGACCATAAAATTCTTGAAGCAAAGTAAGAGGGTTACCAGGACAGGTTGCATAGTCTTTTCTGCTTACTTATTCCTGAAACAAGGGCATTTTTGAGAGTTAGGGAATTGAGCGTCATAGTGTGTTTGCATTTTAAGAAAAGCAGTTTAAAATACATGAAAATGTGAATATTTGAACAGTCCTGTCTTCTGGTATGCTGGAATGAATGCACTTGTGTTGCTTTGCTCTATCATTAAGAGCAGTGTGTGTAATTTTAATGTGTGCTTTTCTTCAGGAAAGCGCTCTCTGAGTTGACGACATGTTTGCGAGAGCGTCTTTATCGATGGCAGCAGATTGAGAAGATTTGCGGGTTTCAAATCGCACACAATTCTGGGCTACCAAGCTTGACCTCCTCTCTCTACTCTGATCACAGCTGGGTAGTTATGCCTCGAGTCTCCATTCCTCCCTACCCAATCGCAGGAGGAGTTGATGACTTAGATGAAGATACTCCTCCAATAGTCTCACAGTTTCATGGTAAGTGTTGAGCTCAGTAAAAAGAAGGGGAGAAGTTGTGGGGACATGGGAGTTTCCAGTTGGGTAGGAGGAGAGTGCTGAAATCAAACAGGATTAGATCAAAGTCAAAAGGACCAAACTCTATCTAGCATTTCAGATGCTAGGTCATGTGAGATTTAATGAATTGAAAACTGAGTTTTGTAATAAACTTAACATGAAGAAAAAACGTTTATTCTGTTTCAGTGGGGGAGTGGGGCAAATCCAGTTAAGGTTTTAAAAGCGCTTGTCAAGCTTGGATTGCTACTTACAAAAACTTGTAATGAATAATGCTGAATTTCTATTTGCACATTTATTCTTTCAGATGGAAGGGATGGTGTTAATTTAGAGTCCTTTGAACTACTAGGAAGATCACACCCTTTGAGAGGCCACATGCTACATAGATTTGCAAACATTCTTTAGTGGTTGGAGCAAAATCCTGTTGTCCAGGGAGAGCTTTCAGGCAGAATGTTTGTGTTTGGATACAGTGGGTTGTTTGAGTGCAAGAAAAAGAAGCCAAGTGCTGGAGGGAGGGCAATTCAGCTTTGGTTAAACTATGATCAGAAGATATACACTGGGGACTCAGACCACCCTGGTATCGTGAGTCATTGCGTCAGTACAAGAGCCTGTTTTGTGGAAGCTTTGAGTAACTGGACTCTAGAGGCAAATCAAAAAGATGAGCTCCCATGTAGCTATTCAAACAAGCAATATTAAGCTGAGGAATAAGTAGGGAAAAAAACTATCATATGTATACACTTTTCTTCCAGGGCTGGGATTCTCAGAAGAAGTTCAAACTGTATTTTAAAATAGCCTTAAGGTCACCACTTTGCTGGCTTCATTTAATGTGCCTTGGACACATGTTTTTCTTCTAATGTACCAACCTGTTTTCTACAGACCACATTGAAAAGCTCACTGATCCCCTGGCAGCTCTGCATACTGCAAGTTCTGATCACTTTTAAGACATGCCGTTTCTCTAGTTATCTTCACTGTGAAGGCTTTGATTTAAAGCCCAGCAACAAATTTATTGGGTGGCCCAATACAGTATGGATGCCTGGAGTTAGACTTCTAATTCCATACAGAGAAACCTCTGGTCTGATTTCAAAATTAAGAGATCCATTTATTAGCATGACTTTCCAGATGGTATAAAATGTCAACACTTGGGTATGTATATAAGACATCAGACTTGTGGGTTTTTTTGGTCACTTTTCTTATTCAGCTCTTGCTTGGAAGTGAAGCCAGAGAAGAGAGTGCAGCTGGGTCAGAGCAACTACAATTAGAAAAGGACTGTAGTTTGTAAGAGCATATTTAGCTGAAACTTTACTGTATGCTTTTTCTGTTATGGATAATTACTTTTGTTAAAGGTCAGTTCATTTGGCAGTATTTCTGTCTCAGTGATGAAAGTTATCTGAATCTTAATAACACTACAAAAACTTTAATTTTAGTAAGGCCCAAGAGCCTGATGTTGTTAAAGTGGTCACATAATGGAAGTATTTTATCCTTAATTTACTAGCTTTTAAAATTTCTTCTCAGTTAAAAAAAACCTGTAAACACTTGGGAGTGGGGAAGGAGAGGGAAAATATGCTAAGTTTTTTGTTGTTGAAACTAGTTCTGGAGTCAAATTATCGTAGGTTAGTTTGGTAACTGCTGAGTTACTCCCATCCTTTAGAGAAAAATATCAAATGCACGCAAGGAAGGACAGAAGCAAAATGGCTTGTCGTGCTCATGAGGCTTCAGGCAAAATGCAGCATGCAGAAGGTCAGTTGAGAGTGAGACTATTACTGTCTCTGGATCTAAAATGAACCGGGCTGTTTACTTGCCCCCTGCCCTTTGATCTCATAAGATTGACAAAATTTGAAGTCTGTTGGACAGGCCTCTTTGTGCCAGGGCTACTGGGTTCATAGGCTGAAATGGTGTCGAGTAATAGAGTGGTTTGATCAATCTCAGGCTGGAGAACAAAAGGCGATAAGAAATAGATGTAGGACACTGGAACAAAGTCCTTGCAGGAGGGTGATAGTGGAACTTCTACTTTTCCATAGACTGATTAGGATTCAGGTGGCTCCTGGATTTAGTCAGTTTCATATGCCCTAGAAAATTCTAGATGTTGAATTGTCATAGCTGAACCCTTTATATTCCTGGGTATATACACCTACAAAGAATCAAAATGCTTGTAACTTCTCTCAAAATTCACTGATGGTGCAATCTTGGGGTTTTTTTATATCAGTGAGTAGGATGGCATCTGATTTACCTGGACAAATTTACTGAAGGGATTCTTATTCTTAGCTCACACTTGCTCTTTTAGGAGTACTTTTATAATGACACAAGATGATTTCTGAGCTCCTAACACCTGCTTTTAAGGTCAGTAGGGAGTTCATCAAAAGTAAAATGAAAAGTTTGAGTTACATGACAACTCTCATGTTGGAGCTTATAAACCTTTCTTTTCTGCTCAGGAATGGAAATAAATTTATGTGTTGGCAAAGGTGCAGTTACTTGCTGTTTTCTAAAAGTGGTGATTTCCTGTACTAAAATGGAGTGACAACCTTTTCTGAAATTCTAGGAAGTGAATCTAGAGCTTGGGTGATGCTAACCTGGTATTGCAAAAAATAAAATATATTTTGTCAGGCTAGACAGAAATAGTTGATTTTTTTTTTATGGTGTAGTGTGGCTTTATTTCCATGCCAGTATTGCTGCCTAATAACCTTTTGAAGGAGGAATTGGATTAGGAACATTTGATTTTGTCACTTCCTGTTGGGACTTTCCTGGTCAAGTCTTGTGTTGCTGTTTCCCCCATTCCTAGTATTTTTGTTTCCGGAAATTCATAGTTAGCCTGGCAAAAGAAAGTGTTATCTAAAAGGAAATTCTTGAGCTTAACATGAGGTTGAATTATATATTTTCTATCCTGTTACATAAATGAAATTGGTCTTCCATGTCTAACCTACTTTTAAACTAATATGGTATATTTCCATTGGCTGTTTGGTTAGGCATGCCTACGTTGCAAAACTTTTACATTTGTTTTTTTTTTTTAAATTCCAAATCACCAAACAAGTAAAATACAGGACATCGTGCAACATACTAATTTCAGCACTGTTATTTTTAGTGTATAAGAGGTTGTGAGTTTCAGTAAAATCTTCCTCTTTTTTTTTTTTTTCCTTGGGAGAGGATAATGAGCCAGAGCTTTGGTGTATGTATTTATTGTAGTATTTGGCTGGCACAAAATCTCTGCAGCTGCACCTTGATTAGCTGCTGCATTTAACTGCAGAATGTATAAGGTGTTCAGTCTTTCTTGCTCTGAAAGAGTCAAACACTGTCAAAGTCATTTAAAAATCACTGCTACTGAAGCAGATACCTGCTATTTATTCTTCAGAATAGATGATGTTAGCATCAGTGTAACTTGGAGGGTTTTGGGTTGCTTTTTCTCTGCCTCAGGGTCCATTGTGAAACCTCCCAGCAGCACACTGGCAAGAAGCAGTAGCTTGTGTCGATCAAGACGCAATGTTGTGCCATCATCTCCGCAGTCTCAGCACGCTTTGCACTCCCCTGACCCTGACATCCTTTCTGTGTCGAGCTGCCCAGCTCTTTATCGAACTGAAGAGGAGGAGGAAGCCATTTACTTCTCTGCTGATAAACAATGGTACGGAGATTAGCAAACAGCACTCAGAACTCTGATGATAGGATTATTGAGACTAACAGTTAAGAATTAAAGGTTAAACCAAGCCAAAAGTTAAAACTAATCTATAGGATAATATAAACTAATATAGTCTGCGTGGAACAAAGCGTTCTTGTCTGGTATGTGTATGTAAATAGCTAGCTTGTCATATACAGTTAAGTAATGTTACAATCCAGGGTGCACTGAACTAACCCTGATTCTCCATTACAATATGTTACTGGCTTTTACATCTGAAACTAGGATCAAAAGCAATGTCAGCTACTGGGCGAAGAGAAGATGGATGGTAACACAATTCTTACAGCATGTTGAGCGTGTACCTACTCTTGTTACATGGCCTCATAGGAAAAGGTTAAATTCCTTTTGGAAGGAGCAAATGAGCTTGTTGAAAGGTAGGGACACTTGTCCTGAAGAAACTTTTTATATATGATAGGCTTAAATCTCCTTCTTTCATTTCATAACTTTTCTGACTTCATGTGCCAGAAAGATAGTTTCGTTCTTTGAAGTGAGATACAAATGACTGATTTTGGGCAGATGCTGCTGCCCACAAAAGCAAGATTGCACATATTAATTGCCTTAAGTTTAGATAATGAAATGAAGTAATGCAAGTTTTAACTTAATGTTTAACTTCATTTTTTTCTTTATTAACTACTAAGGAAAAGTGTGGGTGGTGCTTTTAGACTAATGATATTGATTCTAAATTAATTTCCTTTTTAACTGTATGAAGGAAATGGTTCCATTATGTTTTCTCTTCTCTTTGCTCTGACTCAGGGAAGTACAGGAAACCGGTTCGGAATGTGACTCCTTAAATTCATCCATTGGAAGGAAGCAGTCTCCTCCAGCAAGTCTTGAGGTGTACCAGACAATTTCTCCTCAGAAAGTATCCCCAGAAGAATTCTCACTGGAGGAATCATCTACGGGAGACTCCTCTTCTTTAACTGCAGATATTTCTAGGGGCTCTCCTGACTGTGTAGGCATGGCAGAAACTAAGAGCATGATCTTTAGCCCTGCAAGCAAAGTTTATAATGGAATCCTGGAGAAGTCCTGCAGCATGAACCAGCTTTCAACTGGGATCCCAGTCCCAAAGCCTCGGCACACCTCGTGTTCTTCAACCGGCAGCGATAGTAAACCCAGCCATGAAGCTGCTTCTGTCCCCAGGATAAGTAGCATCCCACAGGACCTCTACCAAAATGGTGAAAAAAACAAAAAGCCATCAAAAATAAAAAACCTCTTTAAGAAGAAGTGTAAGTGAGATGGACAGAAGAAAACCTATAGTAATGTTATGAGAACTCTATTTTTTACACCTTTAGGAATGTAATTCCATTTGAGCATTCCAGACTGGATGCCCTAATGGAATGCTCTGTAGGTCACCTATATTTAACTGACTGTAACGGTCGTGCCAGCTGTCAATGAGAAATCATTAAAAAGTTCAGACAGTTTACATTCATTTCTGGCTATTTATTTCCTTTTTTTTTTTTTTTTTTTTAGATTGTCTTTTTCAATGGTGGTTTTTTTTTTTTAAAGTTTATTCATAAACCATTTTTAAGCCACTTTGGACTCCTAAGCTTTAATGGACTAGTAAGCCTTCCTGGGCTTGCCAAAGTTTCTTGTTTACTGGAGCATCTTCCTATCTTTCCGTAGAACTAGGACATTTATCTACCGGACTTAAACAAAAATAAAAGAAGTAGAACTAAATGAATTGCACTACTGTTTTACAGACTGGAACAGTCTCTGCAAGTGAAACTGAAAGACTTGTATTTGATTGAGAAGATGAATCTTTTCACTTTTAGATCTTTTGGGGTTTTTAAGTAGAATTTAGCATTTCTAATTGACTTGATTTCTGGAAATGGAAATGTCATGCTTTTATTATGGGAAGCTTTGTTAGATGCATTTATTATTAGAATGGTTCAAGTCCTGCTGTAAAGATCATTTTTTTCCCAGGACTTTCACTGTGATTTTACTTCACTGCAGGCTGTATGACAAAAAAAAAAAAAAGACAAAAAAAAAAAGTAATTTATCAAGAGAAAAGGCTCTTGATTCCTTATGCAAGTGATGGTTGTGAAACTTGACTGAAGACTGAAAATATTCACTCTCTTAAAATGAGGAGAGGAAATAGTAGCTTTTGTTTACAGACTGAGAGACAACGGACATTTTGGTTGTGAAAGTTTGTACTGTGGTAAAGATAATAAATTGGACACATTATTGTGCTTGGGAATGTTCCAATTTTAGGTGATGCTTGTTTCAGACATGTTTCAGAGGTCCTGTTAATTGAAAGCTGTTGTAGGCTACATTGCTTATGCTTACTGCTATGTATAAGTTATTATATTTTTTGAATTAGCTATTACTGTCTTAATGTCCTCCTTTTGTAAGATTTCATACACTTTATTTTTGTATAGTTTGAAGATCTAGCTGTTCAGACACATCTGAAGTAAATGGTATAATTTTATAATGCATACTGTCATACTAACTCATAATTTCAGATATAAAGATAGATATAAAGGTGAGACTTGACATGCTTCAGATAAAAGCAATTTTTGTTAAGCTTTTATAGGGAGAGATGAAATGACTGTGAGGTAACAAAGAAGCCTTCTTAGGGTAGTAGTTGTTCAAAACCATCTTTTTATTTTTTTTTAAACAGTTGGAGACAAGAAATATACTGCTTAAGAAACAGTGCCTTTTTTTCAGTTTGAAAATATTAATACTGAGCAGGAATTTCTTTTGAGGCACATTCCAAAGAAATATTCCCTGCTCTAGTCAACACAAGCAATTTACCTAGTGATGACTAAACAGTTTCAGCTCTTCCATAGGGATGTTAAAAGTTGCCTCAGTAGAAGGTGCCATTGCCAGGGGACCTGTGATTAGGGCCTCACTTCTTGCCAATATGTACGTGATGTACTGTATGAAAGAATTAATTCACTGAATGCCTAAATTTTTTCTAGTATGGAGCCTTCAAAACTTGTAACTAATCTAAATCAAGTGATATGTGTATTTTCTACTATTCTCTGTTTGGGTTCCACTGTACATAACCAGTGTGTTAGTTCTGTCCTTGAAGTGGTGGTGATTTTAACAGAAGCATTTGCTGTGGTTAGTGAAATGGTTAGAAGAGGACAGTTATAAAATAGAATGGACCTTACATGTGCAAGTACCTTAAAAGTCCTGGTACACTGATTAATTCCTTAAGAGAACACGATGAATCCAGAATTGTGCTGTCTAACAAAGTATGATTGTATGCCATCTATATGGAAAAGCATAGGAGGAATCAACTGTTTGGCAAGAGTTTGGAGAAGAAAAAATTGGGGGACTAGAAAATAATGAGAGCATAATATTGTTCCATTATTCTCTGAATCATCGGATTGAACAGCCGTAGTTTCAAAAAAAAGTCATCACAAGGTAACAATGGTCCCTTTGAACAACGATTGTACACCTTGTACGTGGCAGAGAAAAAAAGCAGCAATGCAGAAAGACTTGTGCCAGAGAACCACTCCAATGCTAAGCCTTCAGAGTTCTAGTTAAAAGCCTGATGAAGTACTTGAACATCTACAAAGGGAAAAATTACTTTTTTATAAAAGTAGGGAACTTATTGTGCCTCCCACACAACATGGAGAAGGCTACTACCAGAAAAATTTTGATGCAATTGAGATGGCTATAGCAATAATTGAGTTTAAAGTAAGATATGGGGCTGAGTAGTAGATCTTGGTGTAAGGTTTGAGGAGCTCTGTCTCTATCATTACCAAAAAGATGAAGTGGCATTTAGATTCTGGAGAGTAAATATTTACACATGAAAAAAAAAAAAAATGTGGTACCAAGGAGCAGGAGGTCAGCTCTTCTTAATTCAGATATCAAAGTCAGGCAAACTCAAATACTGAGAAGCCTAAACAAAAATTCAGTTTTCTCTAGTAAGTATAACTAAAAAATGAAATGGAGGAGGTGTTGAACTCATCACTGGCTGTGAGTTTAAGTATTAAGTATCTTTTTAAAATAAATAATTTAACTATCTTCAAGAAAAAAATATGGTGTTGTACAAACAAATCAGATGAGAATATCATAGTGATAGATCTTGGCTTCAAAATGGCAAACCTTTGGAGAACAGACTGCTCTCAACACTCAGTTTATTACCAGCTGTCTTCTAATTTTATATCTGCTTCATAATAAGTATTAGATATCTAAAAGCTCAAATGAATACAATCAGAAGTGGTGAGTATTGTATGTTGGAGCACAAACTAATTTTAATTGAGTGGGGTTCATTTTTTATTATTTTAATAGACCACTTTCATTTCTTGCTGCCTGAATTTGTCTGCAATGTAAGTGGCTTCCATTGCTCCTACTGTGGCTAATGCAGAAATTCCTGTCTTGAACCAGTTAGTGTCCTTTTAGTACGGGGATGTTGAAAGCACTGATTCTAAGGTAGATCCTCACTAGCAAACGTCAAATCCAGTCCTGATATTGAAGTACCTGGCTTGTATCAACACATCAGAAGTGAGACAATGTACTTCAAAGATCCTCTGTTCTGACTCCATTTGCTAATCAGTGTAACTTGAACTCGCTGGCAGTCAGTGAGTCTGAGTTCAACCACTAGGATTTCGTAAGACCCATCAGTCATTCTAGACAATCATCTAGTGTCATTAGAGACTTTTTGTTTTGTTTTGGGTGAGATTTTTTTGTGTTTGTTTGTTTAGCTTTTATATCTAAAATCCATGCTTTATTTTAAACTCTCCAGTATTTCAAAAGGTGAGGATCTTTGCTTTCTTCAATATTTTCTTAGGGTACTTTGTCAAGACAGAGCCCCTTGTGGAAATTGCCTAAAAGGCTTCTCCCTGAAGAGGTTACCTTTTAAGTCTTTTACCTGTAAAATGAAGAAGTGTCGAGAGTGTGGTTCTATACAAAGAAGGAGAAGAAAAAAACTTCGCACGGTTCTTACTAAAGCTGTATGACAATTGTTTACTAAAAGCGTAAATATTTTTAGGAAAGGCATTTGTAGTTGCCATGGGAAATACTTTTGACCAGTTTACAGTGGACTTAAAGATACAGTTGATTGATTGTTTTGTTTGTTTTTGTTTGTTTGTTTTTTTCCACTGCTCAGTGAATGAATTTAAAATAGATCATTGACAGTCAACTTTTCTTTCCCCACTGGTACCTACCTAGCAGATTACTCTCTACTTCCTGATGGACAGTTTGCTGAAAGAGGGAAGGTTCTCCGTCATAGTCTAAGTAGTGCTGTTGTAGTAAGAATACAGTTCCTCTTTTGAAAGCCTTGAAGATGCTGAAGCCAAGAATGTGTGACTTCAGTTTTCTTATGATTTTTATAGATGCCAACTGGAGTTAGGCATTAATTTATGACTGATTGTCTAAAAAGATAAAATTAATTAGAAATTAAAGCTTTCAAGATTTTGCCCTTTTGCCTCCCAATATATAGGAACATGGCATGCACAGGAGAGAAATGAGCTAATTAGCATTTCCCATACCACCAACTTCTAGAGCTTCAGGATAATTTCATTCCATTTCCAAGATACATTGCTGGAGAGGGATTACTACCTTACATAATGTATACAAAGAAATATTTGTTTTTCAATTACTTAAAAGCATATTTACAAGCAGTGTTGAATGTAATAAAATACATTTTTTTAAAAATCAAATAGAGGAATTACTAGTTCTTGGACCTCTTGTCTATTTGCTTATCTCCTTGTACAATATGTTAAGTAGGGTGAACACACTTTTCTAATCTGTTCCAGATGCTCTCACTAAAGGGGTGTGTGGGTGCCTTGCTATCATGTTTGGAACACTGCTCTAAACTGCTTGTAGGCATTTTAATCCTGGATGTTGCATCTTCATTGATTATTGGTTAAGCCCACCATGGATATTTCATTCTAGTGCTGCTAAAATTTTCTATCAGTGGCAGAGATGTTGGGATAACTAATAACCAAAAAAGGCTTTTGTCTGTAGGGTTTGACTGACAGTGTGCAAATGTTTAGGTAACCATTCTTAGAGGCTTCAGTAGCTGTTCAAAGGTGTCATACATATGTTTGGTTTGCAGCCCAGTGCAGATGGTGTTTATCTGACACTCCACTTAGTCCTCTATTGCATAAACAGAATGCACCAGTGGTAACAATGGTAACAGTATTAACCTTTAAACTATTATTCCTAGGTGCTCTTGCATTGACATTGCTTAAGCAAGATGGCAGTACTTAGAAGTCCACTTCAGGTGTTCAGAAACACAGTAGATTTCTATGACCTTTTAATTTTCTCTGCAACTTTGAATCTCAAGTTTACCAAATTTTATGTGTGTGTGTATTTAATGCTCCACTGAAATGAAAGTGGGAAGGTTGTTCTCAGATTAGATGTTAGGGAAAGCACATTTGAGCAAGGTAAAAAGAAATTCCTCTTGCTCATTGCAAAGGATGAAAAAGAGATTTCATCTGCCATTAAGAGAGAAGACTTAGGAACACTCACAACTTAGATTGCTGGAGGTAAAAGGTACACTCAATCTCAACCTTTCAGATCAGTAACTCTTTATTTAAGAAAAAAACCCACTTTCTTCTTTAGGTGTACTCTTCAGGGCATTATCTTTTGTATTTCTAATTTCTGTTCTATTTTTGACGTAGCATTAAGTTGGGTAGTTACAGCACTAACTTAGGTGATTGCCAGACCTCAGAGCAGTTTCAGATAAATTTCAGTAGCATGTCTTAATGTCAGTTTTGTTTTAACATGTGCTAAAGACATCTAAATTAGAACTTTTTCCTTCACATTCCTTTTATTTTAATTCAACTCAGTTCTTTATGATCTCTCTAGTGTTAAAAAAATAAAGAGGTACTGATAGTTGTTTGGAGTACTATAATTTTTTTTTCAGTTGGGAATTACTAATAGATAAATGCTAAATGGTTTCCTTTTAAAGACTCAGTCATGGTTGGATATTATGAAAACACTGCTGTACTTTAGTTGAACTAGGTAGAGCATTGACTGGTGCAATTTGTGAATGAATGGTAAATTTATCTTTCTTAAATTATCCTTTGATTGTTTATATGTGTCTAAAGTTAATGCTGCACAATTATTTTCAGACTTGAATTAATTTAAAATTAAGGTCAGTATGTCCAGCCCTACAAAAGTCAGTCTTCAGTTGTCAGTCATCCCTCCATTCTTAAAGAAATTAGATACAATCTTGAATATTTGTACTAGCTTCTTAGTGGTAGAATGGATTCCTGTAAGTCTTTAGGTAGAAGGCAGAAAACTTCTGAAGTGAACAAGGTAACCTGTGTTCTTTATCAGCTTTCAAATCCGTCTCCCACTAAGATGGAGTCTCCCCAGGGGAATGTAGATGTATTTACTGCTTGGAACTTTGTAGTTAATTATATTTGGCTCTCTAATTCTAATAACTTGCATGTGTGCTATGCTTGCTTGCTTATCAATAGCTGACAAAAGCTATAGGAGATCTTGGGGGTTTGTTTTAAAGAATTGCTGTGGGAAAAAAAAAAAAAAAAAGACTGGCAAGAGAAATCTGTCAGGCTGTGAACTGAATAGAACCTAGAACCAAGCAAAAATCCCAGCTGTTTGTCAAACAGTACTATTTAAGTAATCCTTAATGAAGTGAATTGGGTAGCACGTGTATTTTCACATTGCTCTCCTCCAAGCAACAAACGTAATTAAAATACCATAGTCTTCAGCAAGGCTATTTGGGAGATGTCTTGCCCTGTTTTTATTTTTAATTTAAATAACATTGAGTTGTAGTGAGTGTTCAGCATATTAATGCCTGACTTAAAAGATTAACAGAACTTGAATGACTTGCATTGTTTTGTTTAACTACTGCTTTATAAAAATGTAGATACTTGCATAAAGCCCGTCATTGGATCTGGATGTGTTTCAATGACATAGCAAGAAGAGGACCAAGACAAGTAAATATATGCACAATTTGAATCCTAAGATGCTCTACTGTTGGGGAAGAGATGTTCTCCATGCAGGTTCTGCTCTTCCTCTGCTTGCTCTTGGCTTCTGTTTGTTTTCATTAGTTGAACTAAAATAAGAAACAAAACCCTCAGACTGACTAGTTTCTGTCTCTAATATATACATTGTACTTGCTTTTAACCTCATTTACTGCATGTTGTTAATGCTGTACACAAATGCATTTGGAGTATTTCTTTGGTGTTGTACAGCATGATGCATTTCATTCCTTTTTCTAGTTTACCTCCCATTAGCTATATATTGCTTTACAACTGGAAAAAACTGAGTTTTTGGGAATTGAGTCTGTTTGCATATAAAAATATTTTTTTTCTTTTCTGTGAGTCGTATGAGAAATGTCCTGCTTGGAGAGTCTCAGACAGTATTTTCCTGTGTTTATTCATGTTACTTTGCTTTATTTTATAAGTGGAAATTGATTTTATTGATTTCTGATGTGTTGTTACACTTAATGTTGAATAAATCTGACTTCCATTTTGAAAAGTGAAACTGTGTTAGTGAAAGTGTTATGTAGTGTTAATCTTAGACTGTTCCCTAAGTATAAAAACTTCGATTTTATTTTTTTAATTTTTTTTTATTTATCTTGAGATAAATTTTCTTTGTTCTGCTTAAGATTCTGGCCAATATTTCTTTGCTTCATGCTATTATTAAAGCTTGACAGCAATATTACTGGGAAGGGAAAGGTGGAGACAGTTGTTTGGCAAGCAGGGTGCTGCAGTTAGGCTTAGAAATCCTGAGTCTTACTGCTTCTGCTGGAAAGAGCCTTTCTGAGTAAATCGCTTAACATTTTGAAGATTTGGGATTTTGGTTTTGTGGGTTGCTTTTTTTTTCTTCCCCCTGAACAAGCTGAAAAGCCTTTTGAAGTGACTGCTGGAATAATGTGTAGCCTTGTGATTTTGAGCACGAGGATTAGTTTGAGAGCCTGTGGCTCTCTACCAAAAAACCCAAACGTCTTTGTTGTTGTTTAATATTCCTTTTAAACTGTAGTGGCTCTGAGAAGGAAGAAGCTCAAGAGGAGCTTTTTAAAAGTGGCTTCTCTTGTAAACCAAAAATCCCACCTATGTGGAGGTGACAAGATTGTAGTGAGGTAAATGAGTGAGTGACAATGCAGGTGCGGACCATGGGATCAATGTGAGTCATGTTTAGAGAACCTAGAATGCAAAATAAATTATTTTTTCCTGGATAAAAAGAACAGATATTGATAATTGAATCTGTATATAAATTATTTTCAGCTGTAGTTGTCTAATCCAGCCCACTTCAGAAGCAATAACTTGATGTGTGTGAGTTGGTCACTACTTTCACTTCAATTTGTCCTTAGTGTTCTTGATTAAACAGTATTAACTGTTTATCAGAGGGAGAATCATATAGGCTGGCAAAGCCTAAATCAGCTCGGCATCATCAGAGAGCTAAATGCCTTTATGTTGGGGACCCGCTTTTAATTTTTTCTGCAAAGTTTGATTGAGCTATTATGGCATAGCTTATATTGAATGTCTTATTTTACTGCAAGACTTGGCACCCAAGCAAGTGGAACACAGAGCATTATAATCCCATAGGACGTTACTGAGCTTTGGTTAATTAACAGCTTTAGTAAGCTGGTATGCAGTCACTGAAGTCAGGGTTTGATTTGTTGTTGTTGTTGTTTGTTTTTTTTTTTTTTTCCCCTAGATGAACTGCTTTTGATTACTATTGAATCAAAGTCTTGCCTTACCCTGCCAAAACTAGGCTTTTAAATGATAGTTTTCCCAACTTTACTGGGCGATGGCATCACTTGTGAAATTCTATAGCACCCTGCTTGCCCTCAGTGAGGTGGAGAATGTGGAATGGGGTTGAAATGGGAGAGGTAATCTCCTCTAAGGTCCTTTGGGCATTTAGCTGTTCCTAGGCACAGAGTGCTCCCGATTAAGTCAGTTCTGGAGCAGTTTCAGAAAGGTCTCCCAATACCTCCTGTTATTTTGAATGCCTTATAAGGATGTGCTAAGTATCCACAAACATAGCTATACAATGGAAAATATTTCTTTATTCAATGAAGGTACCTTTATTTGAAGAGATGTTTAGATGAATTTTCTGTCAGCTTAATGCTGCAGTACTTGTCTACTTCAATCCTTTCTCTTCTACTTCTGTATTTAAAATTACCACCTATTCCCCTGTGTTTGGAAGAGGAAGTTAAATAGTTGAGTTCTGAAAGCCACATTTTGTCTGGATTCTAAGAGGCCATATCTTTCAGCTAGCGGATGGTCATAATCTGGAAGTGATTCTGAACCTAGTGCTGGATTTCCTGTTTGTTCTGTATACTACTCAGCTACCCACGCTCCAGTTTTTCTCACTGGTTTTATACAGAGGACTCTTAGCAATAGAGAAATATTTCAGAAATTGTATGTGACAGTTAGGGGTGAAGGCATGTGAATATGTGTTTGGGTGAAGAAAGAGACTGGGGACAGGAGAAACAGGATGCCATTTGTTGTTTGTACTCTGAAATGCAGGAGTCTGGAAGAATGATTGAAGGGATAAGGTTTGTATCAGGGAAGTTTGAACACAAACTATGTAATTGCAGCTCTTGTTTCATTTTTCTCTCCCTTATTCCTGCTTTCTTGAAATACACCCATTTTTAAGGTGTAGATACAAATCCTAATAAGGATTGTGAATGGAAATACTGCTTTTTTGGGGAAAAAAAAAAGTCCATTCTGCTTTCTGCTCAGCCTATATTTTGTATAAAGGTTTTGTAGCAATTTTAGATAAAATGTTTTGAGAAAGATAAATAAAACATCAGAAATAACATCTGATATACCACTGGAAACGTTATCTACCAGGAACACTCCAAGACAGATAACTACCCTAAATATCTAAAAACCCCCAACAAAACAAAAAGTCCAAACAAAAAAGCAACAACAAAAAACACACACCAAACCCAAACAAAACTCAAACAAACAAACAAAAACCCGAAAACAATACACAAACTAAAAAATCCCCAAACCCTGTGGTGTTTAAAGTGTCTCTTTTTTATGTTGCTGTTGCCTGGTTAGAGCATATAACAGCCTGGATAATTGCAGGTGACATTGCCAGAGACTTTGATTAATTTCTGTTCTGGGTGGAAGAAGCAGCAGAGACATAAGAAACACACACTGAGATTTGATGAAAGTTGATGAAGTTAATGTATCATCAGTAACTAACAAGCAAAGGGCTTCTGAATGTGGACTTTTTCTAAGAAGATTCCTGTCACTTTAAAAAGTCCTTGCATTCATGCATCTAGGCATTGCTGAATTGTTCAGCCGCAGGGGTGCTTACACTGTGTAGTTTCTGCTTTGATGTATGACTTCTGATTTGTAAACAGTAAAGCCTCTAAAATTAATATGTAGATGTAAAAAAAAAAAAAACAAACCCAAAAAAACCTCAATTTAGAAACTTTGAATAGAAAAGAATACATCCTCTTAAGTTTTCGGATGTAGACTAACTAAATAAGACAAGTAGCTGTGGATCAGTGATCTTGATTTCTTTCAGTAAGTGGCTCATCCCTCTGTCCCACCATTTCCCTCAGCATGAAGTTATGTTTTGTAGTGAATCTGACTTTTGTATAATAAGAGTTTCTGCAGTGCAGTCTAGGCCTTCTAGTTATGTCTCCATTCCCCAGTGTCTAAATCAGGTCTGGGACACCTCTTGCTTTGCTGTTGGCAGTATATCTCCTCATCTTACAAGCAAACCCAAGTTTTCTGGAAAGTTCAGAATTTCTTTATTGGAATACTGTTTTGTTGAGCCTGGAATACTTCAGTTAGGGAGGTCTGGCCAGAGCTCCTGGGCATTGCTACTGATCTCGTATCTGAGCCAACTG
This sequence comes from Pyrocephalus nanus, assembly GCA_038380795.1. NCBI lineage: Eukaryota > Metazoa > Chordata > Aves > Passeriformes > Tyrannidae > Pyrocephalus > Pyrocephalus nanus. The sequence continues at coordinate 55,009,595 of CM076264.1, read as the reverse complement.
CTGTAGTGCAACTACTTGGTGCCATTGCTAATATTAGCCATAGGCAAGTATATTAGTTGAGGCTCTGCAGGCAGTGGAGAAAATTCTCTAATTTCAAATCATGCCAATATAAATTAAGGAAAAGCCTTGAAGGAGTTCTAGTTATTGCAGTCTTGAATTAGGTTATTTTCTTGAAAAGAAAAAAATAGTACCATTGTTCTTCATCATCCTAAAGTAGTGTGAGTAAAAGGAAACATATTAGTTCTTCTGAGGGGTCTCTAAGCTGTTTGTGACAGTGTTCATAGCAGCCAGGAATTAAGAAACTAAAAGGAGTAATATACTTGCATAGCTGATAGGAACAGTGAAGGCACTTTGGTAGATTTACCAGTCTTTAATTTCATTAAAGATAGGAAAGATGGAATTTGCATAAAAAGTGTAGAAGAGCAATTAGATGATCAGTTTTGATGATGTCAACTACTTTATTCCCTAGAATGCTCTCGATGTCATTTAGATCTGAGGAAAGAGACTTGGCAGCCTCATGTAGGATTTGGTGATGGGCTGCTAATCAACTTGAATTTGCCCAATGTTGGGATTGGAATTAGGTGTGTAGAAAGTGTGATAATGACACTGATAGTGTGGCCAGTTGTGCAAGGCAATGATTAACTGCTGTGATACTAATTTCTCTTGTAAGAGTTAACTTTGCTCATTTTGAATCAGTCATATTGAGAGATGTAATGTATTCTTCAGCATTTAAGCAAGCTAAAACAAAAAACAAATGGGGCTCCTCCACATTTCTGAGAAGACTCCTGCTGTTCAGAGCCTCATTAGTAACACTGAATGGTAATAATTTAAGAATTATCTGGAGATTCTGTAATTAAAAAATAAAGGTCCTGCAGGAGTCCTGTGAGGGAGAGCTGAACCAAAGCAGAAACTCCAGCTGGCATTTTCACAGCCTAAAGACTGTATACTTTTCAATGCCTTGTTCTTGGGTGTGTAGCAGAAATAACAGTTCTGCTGCTCATGCTTCCCTTTTTATCGAGAGCTATTGAAATCAAGTGTAAGGTCCCCAATAACACATACGCATCCAGTCCTTTATCCAGATTCTCTTAGACATGTCCTTTGACAAAATCGGGAAGAATGTTTGCCCTGTGCTGCCTACTTGACATACACATCTGTAGATTATGGTGGTGTCTCTTGGTTCAGATGATTATCTGCTGTCTTTTTTGGCTTCTGCCAAATCTTTCAGTATTCCTGTGGAACCAAACTGTTCTGAGATTTATATGGAAATAATTCAGCCTTCCTAGCTACTAATTTGCTGCAACTGCAAAAGCTATTTTGGATTTGTATCTACTGTAGTTAAGTATTCTCAAGTGTCCTAATTTCCAGGGGAACTCAGGCAAACCTATCATCAAAGAGCTATGATTGATTTTTTTTGTTGCATTACAACCAAACATTAATTTTCTTCTTTTGTTCCGGAGGGAGAAGGGGGCGTATGTTTTCCATGTCTTTAAAGATGCTCTCCATCTCCAAGCACTGTGTAAGCCAGCATATGTTAGATTTCGAACATCAGTGGAGAAAGCAGCTCTGTAATTCACACATTTTGATTTGACAGTTAGGTCGCAAATATGCTAATGTTCAACTTGTTGGTTATTATTGCTGCTCCTTTTCACTAGGGAAAATTAGTATGCACGTTGGAGGATGACTTCTTTGCAAAGAATTACATAAACTAGGCAGGCGGCTCCATTTCTTAGCTGTTTGTGAAAAAAGCCTTTTACTTTTTACTGTATTCCCTGCCTGGGAGAAGTGAAACATTCATTTGAACAGAAAGGCTTGGAAATTAAACAAATAGTTCCCTCACTTTAAATGCAGCCTGAACCCTGCTAAAACATTAGCTATTTCCTCTTGTTTTCTTCAGGGCCTTGCGCTGGGGAATGACTGTTTTAGTTCTGTGCTCATGATATAGCACATTTCATAATTTGCCTGTGGAAGACTTAGGGAAATCTCTGTGTCCTGCCTATAGATGCTTTTCAAGATAAGAAAAGAGGACTGTAGCAGTAAGAGACACTGATTTGATTAGTACTCTCCTGTAGAGTGTAATTGGAGCAATGAAGAATTTGGGGGAGAGAGAATAATAGAAATGGCAGGAATTCAAAGGTCACTTTGATATTACTTTTCAGGAAAATACTGTTGGATTGTGAAACTATAGTTGGAAGTATCCTTGAATTTTTGTAGTTTACTGGTATAGACACCAGAAAAATTTACCAATGCCTGTCATTTTTAAGTTGGTTTAAAATATTATCCTATAAATTGGAAACACTTGAATAGTGCTCCATCAACTTGCTGACTTGAAATTATAGCTTTTGTAATTTAGCTTGGGAGTTTCTTCCAAATAAAGTGTTTTCCAGTAAGATTATTACTAATGTTTCTATTCACTTCTACCCCCCCATATGGTCAGCTGAAATCAACAAATTCTTGCTAAGTCCTGCTGGAACTGCAACTTAAACCTTAATTACTGAATCTTTATTTACCCTTTCTTTCTGCAACACTGTAGAACTGGATTGTAGAAATACACAGGAAACATCTCTTGTGTATGAAGACACAAAGTGCAATCTCTCAGTGTAAGATAAGAGTATACTTTACTATTACATATATTCTGCACTATTACAAGTCATTCCCCTGTCTTTAAGTGAAAATGAGGTAGAGTGGTGTTTATTTCTGTTTTTTTTTTTTTTCAGTGATAACACATAGCAGTAAGGCCTTGCTCACAACTGGGAAGAAGTTTGCTTCATGAACCTTTCTTTACACAGCTCCCTTCATCTTACGTGGTGTTGGCTGCTCTGGACATACTTGACAAAAATACAGGTCTTTCAAAGCTGCTTTTAATGAACTGGCAGGACCTTGTTCTTTTCTGTTTCAGGAGCCAGATAAAGCAGTCCCAGCTGAGGTTTCCCAGTGCATTCCAGCTTACCATTTGATCACTGCCTAGGCTGCTGCTGGCTGTGCTTTGTATGGTTTGTGAGCTGTACCTGATAGGAGTCAGCCCTGAGCAGATCAATCAGGTTTAATCTAGATGAAATAGCTACTGCCTAACATGGCAATCTTCATAGTAACATGACAGGAAAAAAAAGAAACCAAATTCCAAAAGCTTCCTTAAAAAAAATTGACATTGTCTACTTCAAACTCCATCTAATGTGTGTGTATGTATTTTATATATATATACACATACATATATGTGTATAAAATAAATATATGGCTAAGTATCCCTATAAATTCCCACTAATACCTTAGAGCAATGAATCTTTCAAGTGAAAAATTCTGTTGTTTTGTCTATTGTCACATTGAAGTGAAAGATTTCTTTTGTCTTCTGGCCCTTCAAAGGTGAGTATCGGCAAAGGTAGTGCCTTTAGATCTTTGCTCTAATGAATATAAATAGATAACATAACACATTTAGTTAAACTTCAGAAGCTGAAATCTAGTTCTTATTGTCACTTATTTGTTTTATGACTTTTAATTTGACAGTTCAATTGTTCTGTAACATAAATGCAATAGTGACTGGCTTATTGCAAGGGGTTGAATGAATGTTAAGCTTCTGTTAATTAAAGTACTGTTCTGAATTCACCAGATTAAGGGATAAAACTGTTCTGAGAGCTAAGCATTTTCCTTTGCAAAAAGAAACGTTGATTTTCAAAGCTACATTAAACTCTCTTCTGTCTTTCAGAGTGCTCTAACCTATTCATATTTGGGGAGGGAGTAGGGGGAAGTGAACGGAAAGTAAAATGAAAAGCCAGAAAGGAGTATAATATAAAAAGCAGGTTTCACCTTCCTTCATCTTAAACAGGGACTTTCGTAGTGACTTGATGGGGGAATGAAAAGACACAAAAGTACTAAGGATGTAAAGCATAAGTGGTACAAAACCATCAAAAAGACTTTCAATAGTGCTCTCTGTGTATTTCACATCTGTGTTGGTAGTTAGTCTAAAAACCTCTATATATTAATGAAGTACACACAAATAGGAGAGAGGAATGCTCAAGCTTCCCTGTCATTTCTGTCCATTAGCTGATGACATTAACATAAGGACTTTGCTAAAGCATAGTCTCTGTTTCTCTAGTTCGTATTTCCAGTTTTCAAAGTCTTGAAGCTTGACTTAATTGGAATTCAACGTGCCCAGTGAGCCCACCTAGTGTTTCAAAAGTGTTCTGACCTTTTGTGGGTAAGATGTCTGATGGCTTAACCTGCTGGTGGATTGCAGTTACCGTATGAGAATGTCTAACAATCTCTGATCTCTTGCTGTATGTTGAATTTGAAACACGCTGAGGAACAGTCACTTTCCTTTTTTAAAAAACATTTTATTTTCATCTTATTTGGTTACCAGAACATGGATCACAGAAGCACAGAACCTTTAGGATCAGAATGAACCACTGGAGACTGTCTAATCTAACACCCCTGCTGAACACAGGCTTACCTACAGCAGGTTGTTCAGTTTGGTTTTGTATGTCTCCACAGATGGAGACTCCACAATGCCTCTGCCCTGGATTTGCTCCAGTTTGTCCATCTCTCCTTTGTACTGTGGAGTGCAGGGTTGGTGACAGCATCTACAATGTATATCAACAGTGGAAGTATCTCTAGGTGCTGGCATGTCTAGTGCACCATGAATGTTTTAAGGGTACAGTGGTGACTCAAGTTCAATTTCTCGTCCACCAGGATCCCCTGCCCTTCTCTGCAGAGCTGCTTTCCTTCCAGTTGCCCCTCCAAACCTGTGCTGGTATATGGGGTTATTTTTTTCCCAAATATCTGACTTGAGATTTGACTTCTCTGTACTGCACAAGGTTTCTGTTGTCTCATTTCTCTAGGCTGTTGAGGTAGGTCCCTTGGAATGGCAACATAGCCACCTGGTGTATCAGTCACTCCTCCCCGATATTTATTATCTGCAAGCTTGCTGTTGGCATGCTCTGTTCCACCTTTCAGTTCTTTAATGAAAATGGTAAACAGTACTGGCCCCTAGTATGCACCTCAGAGATATAACATTAGTGACTGGCCTTCAGCTGGGCACTGTGCTGCTGATCGCAACAACCAGTTGCCTGGAAGTTCAGCCAGCTTTTAATCCACTTTATTATCCATTTATCTAGTCTGTGTTTTGTTCTGCAACCGGACTTGTCTATCTTGCATTGGCCTTTTTAAACATCAACGCGCTTGTAGCAAGCGTGGGTAGAGCCCTTCTCAAATCTTCGTTCGCGAAGCCTAGCCATGATGATGATGATGTAAGAAAGTTACGTGAGACTGTCAAAAGCCTTACAAAAGTAAAGATAAACCACATCCACTACTCTCTTCTCACCTGCTGAGCTTATCACTTTGTTGTGAAAGGCTATTAGGCTGTTCACGTGTGCTGACTCATCACCTCCCTGTCCTTTATGTGCTTGGAAATATCTTCCAGGACTATTTGGTGCATCACCTTGCCAGGGTTTGAGGTGAGATCAATTGACCTGTAGTTTCTAAGATCTTTCTCCTTGCTCTTCTGGAAGATGATGCTGTTTTCCAGTCCTCAGAAACCTTCAATCACTATGACCTTTCAAAGACCATTGTTTGTGGTCTCACAATGACATTGGCCAGCCTTCTCAGCATTTGTGGGTACATCCCTTCTCTACTGACACTGTCTTCCGTGCTCTAGACTTTTCTGATGATTTCAAGAAGCTGAGATTTCTGAAAGGCAGATTTTGGTAGTAAGGACCAAAGTGTAGAAGGCATTGAGTACCTCAGCCTTATCTATGTTGACTGCCCCCATAGACTGTGTTCCACATTCAGCAAGTCTTCACTGGCCCATGTCTTCCTTAAGTTGCTGATGTGCCTGTAGAAGCCTTTTTTTATTGCCTTTTGTTTCCCTCACTGGGTTCATCTTCAGATGGGCTTTGATGTACCTAACTCCATCACTACACACTTGGACAGTGTCTCTGTATTCATTTTGGGTCACTTGTCCCTGCTGTCATCCCTTGTTTTGTTTCCTTTTTGATAGATGAGCTTTTGCACATTGAGATAGACAATTATTGAGCTTGGAGAGATGATCCTTGAACAAAAATTAAACAGTTGCTATGAACCTCTCTTTTCTTCAGAACTGTACTCCATGTGGCTCCTCCAAACAGGCCCCTAAGGGAACCAAGAGTAATCTTTCCTGGAGTACAGGGTCTTGCTATTTGCCTTGTTTCCTCCTTTCTGGATCTTGAACTCCACACCTCAGGATTGCTTCCAGCCTTCATACCCCCTGTACTGGGTTTGGCGGGGATGTAGCTAATTGTTTTATATGGCAGACTATGGGGTGGTGTGTTTTGGGTTGGTGTCCGAGGTGATGCTGATTACATGCCAATATTTTCACTGTTGCCGAACAGTGCTAAAACAGTATCAAGGCCTTCTCAATTTCTCACTCTCCTGCTGCAGTGAGGGGGCTGGAGATGGACAAGAGGCTGGGACAGCACACAGATGGGACAGCTGACCCCAACTGACCAGAGAGATATTCCATAGCATATGACATTGTTCTCACCAGTAAAACTGGGAAGGAGTTTTTCAGGGAGTTTCTGTTGCTGACGGACTTAGTAAACAATTGCTTTTACTAATTTTTATCTCAACCCTGTTTTTATCTCAACCTACAATTTTTCTTACGTTTGCTGCTCTTCTAATTCTCTCCCTCATCCCTCCGCAGGGGTAGTGAATGAGAGGCTGTATGGGGCTGAGATGCCTGGTCGTGGTTAAATCACAACACCCCTGATTATTTTTTTTTCTTTGTAAGTATGAAGTCCAGCAGAGCATTTCCCCTTGTTGTCTGCTTGATGAGCAGTATCAAAAAATCATCATTAATGTACTCCTGAAACATCCTCAGTCTCTTGAGTCCTGCACCTCCACCGCATATTGGGGTGATCAAAGTCTGCATGAGCACCAGGGCCTGTGCATTACAAAGGCTTCTGTAGTTGTCTGGAGAACTCCACAAATATCTAATACTTTGAATCAGGTGGTTGATAGCAAACAATCACTGCAGCACTGCCAGTTTTGGTCTGCCCAGTGATTCTGACCTGTAATCTGCCAGCTGGTTTATCATTCATCCCCAGGCAGAGCTCTTATCCAACCCCTGCATTGCTCTCACATCAGGGGCAACTCCACCTCCTAACCATCATGCCCTTACCATCATCCACTCATTTCATCAGCTGAGCTGTGTGAGCCACCCCACCATATCTCCACAGTCCCAGTGAGATCGTAGCCCTGCCAGCTTCGTGCAGACCTCTGTCCTCATGTCTGCACACTCTGAGTGTTGGTGTACAGGCAATCCAGAGAGGCTCTCAGTTATCCTGGCTTCTTGTTGATAACATGACTGATGCTATAAAGACCTATCACAACACAGAACACACCAGCTATTGAACAACTCAAGACACATTCTTCAGTATGTTTCAGCTGTAATGGAGATGAGAAGAAAGGGAGTGGGAATGGACAATGAATGCTTACTGCCTTTTGCTCCCAAGATCCACTATATCTATTTACTCCCTGTTCCTGGCAATAGGAAATGATTTGCTCCCCAGGGAGTCAGGAATGATCAGTGCAGTATTGAAAAATGTGGTAAAGGTTGAGAAAGGAAAAATGTTCTCTGACTTCTGGAGGGAAATGTCAAGTGAAAGAATTTGAGGTATAGGGTGTTAGGAGGAAATGTGATACTCAAAGGTCAAATGATTGGAAGGTCAGGACTAGCAGATTTGAAAAAAAACGTGAATGTATTCAAGGTTAGGAAGATAACAGAATATACAGAAATAATAGTAGGGCTGGGAAATGCTAATAATATATAATCCTGCAAGTGACAAGAAAAGAAAGAAAGGTCAGAAGAAACCAGTACTTTTTAAAAGTATATATGCTTCATAAATCACATAAAAATCAACTGCTCTGTTCTGAGTAATCCTTGACTTTACTTTCTTTGTCTTGTAGGTTGATGTGAACTGTAATGGAGTCATTGTGCTTTCAAGGGCTTGCTTCCCTATACTTTGCTTCAATGGCTTTCTTTCCTGCATCCCTTGGGTGTGATAATGGCATTCTGTGAATCATGTTAGCAGTGCAGAGCTTAATTAATGTTTGCAAAACACTTAGATCCTCAGATGAAGTGTGCTATGTGCATTTGGTGAAACATATTATTGCCAATAAGCACAGGCTTTTTTTAATTCTAGCAACAACTCACTTTTGGTGCTTTTTTATCACAAAAGCAACCACGTGAGGATGGCTAGGAAGGGTCGTGCCAAGGTTCACCTATCTCACTATCTCAGCTTCAGGAGTAGCAGGTATTTTAAGGAAGAGAACTGCAAAAAAACCCCAGATGCTTTATCTAGCAAACTCTCCTGGCTTCTAGCAACAAATTTTTAAAGACTTTGTGATCTGAAGATTACATCCAATACCTGCCTCTGAAGGGAATTATTGTCCATGCTTTTCAACCAATGTGTGGTGAGCTATGGGATTACCCCGCATATCCTCTATAGGGTGTTCTCCCCTCTCTGAGACAGAGAACCTGGAGGAAGAAAATAATATTTTTTAGCCTATTTAGTTGCAAGCAAATCTCCATCTACCATGATGACAAATGCATTTAAGTCACTAGTGGAAAAATTATGTGCTGTTTGGTACTTTGACATAACTGCTCATGGAAGAGCTCAGCAAATGTCCTTTCAACCCTCAGAATAGGATGATTTATTGCTTTAAATTTATCAGAATCTTTAAAACCACAGATTTATATCCAAGGATACATAAGTTCTTCATCCCTGTGAGCTAGAAAACTGGGTGTAGATGCATTAATTCATACTAATAAGATGTTAAAATCCTAGCTTTTTTATAAATAAAACTGAAGATCATCAGCTCTTTGTAAGGAATTGCTTTGCCTTGTCATTGCCTCACTTTTCCCCTCCCAGCTAACAGATAGTGTTTTACATATCAAATGGTAGCAGTTTTTGGCCTCTGAAATAGGAATCTTTAGAAATATAACATATATATATATATATATATATATGAATGAACTGGAGCCATTTTTCTGTGCAGTTGGGTTATAATTTTCTGATTTGCTGAGGTAGGCTAATTCCTAATTTAAAACCTTGTTAAGGGAATTCTATCCCATATATATGGAGATATGGATAACTACTTTGTGAAATTGTGGAAATATTTGGAGATGTATGTAAAGAAAAGGCTAATAAAAATGTAAATTATCTCAACTGTATTTATTATATTTTTCACCTGGTTCTCTGGCAATGCTGCTGATTTTGATAGCAAGCTGCTGACTAAATATTTGTAGCTTGATTTAAAAAAAAAGGTGAATAAACCCATAATATTTGCATTTAATTATCTGCCACAGAAGGTACCTCTTCCATTTCAAATTAGTCAAGCAGATAGTGCATGTTCACCAAAATCTTTTTATCTTGGACCTGGATTTTACTCTAGGTGGCAGAATTGCTCTACCTACAGCACATGAAGAACAGATTAAGAAACAAAAAATGGTTAATAATATATATCTCCCCAGTGTGAATAATTCTTGTTTCCTAAATCAGCTGCCTTATTTTTCCAATAGTGTCAAATGTATCAGTAAGCAGGTAGAATTCATAAACTGTGTTTTTTAAGAGGGGAAAAAAAAAATAATAAAGCGCTTTTCTTCGTAAAACCTGCCTGGCTCAATTGGAAGCTGCAGAATTTTTTGTAAAGTATAATTGCTATGAAACGCTGATACTTGAAGCCACTTTGAGGTAATGTGTATGAACTGCCACGTATATATACCTTCCTAGGAGACGTTGAGGTGGGGGGAAGAGTTAATCTTTCTAACAGTGTTGTGTCAAATTCTTTGCATATGAAGGAATTAAATTCTAACACAAAATGCATGCTAAACAGGGAGATGGGGCACTTTAGACACTGTAAGGAAACTGTTCTTTCAGCCTAAAATACATGGGCATAAACTGAGTGAGTATGGGCTCTGTTTGTTCTGTGCATTGTAAGAGCCTAATGGTTACCTAGATTAACACTTTGACAAAAACTCCACACTGAATCCTCAAATTCCAAGAATTTTGTTTTGAAATATTGGATACAATTTCTTTAGCCAGTGTAAGATATTTTAAGCCTAATCTCGTGTGCTCCTGACAGTGTTTCTGAACTATAGGTTACAGAGAAAATAAAATAAATTAAAAAAAATGGCAATAAAAGCTTTCAGGAGAAGGGAGGATTAAATTAGACTCTTTAGGAGATCTGACATTTGAAGTCTGGAAACTCTTTCTGGAACTGTGGAGTGGGGTAGAGAATTCCAAAGATGTCATATTCTTTCTTCCCCCGCTTTAATGATGCTACTTTTGTTTGCTATGTGTTTTTCCTCACCACATTGTTAGACTCCCTTTCCAGCCTTGCTGAGTATGTTATTGCTACTCCTAAATGAAACTATTTAGAAAAAAAATCTTCTCAGTGTGCTTACCATTTGTTCTGGATTTTGTAGCAGAGTTGCTGTTGTGGGAGTTGCAAGCACTGTTGGGTAGTGCTACTCCTGAAACTGATACTGCCCTTCTTTGCAAGGTGAGGAGAGTGAGCTGGGCACTGATTGAACAGAGTTACCTGGGCAAGTACTGGAACATGGGGGAAAGAAACAATACACTTTCTTTCAAAATTATGCTATGTTTTCTCAAAAGCTTTCTACATTTTTAGGGTTTTAAAAAAGGAGTGAAGCAGTTATAGCATTGGCTTGCTTGTTGGAGAAAGTGTAATAGTTTTTTTCCCTCCTTCTCATAGAAAATAGAATTTTTTGACTACGTGCTTGTCTTTGGTTTGTGGACTACATAGGCTTTTTTTCCCCTCTGAATGGCTGTTGCTGTATAATCTGTATAATCTGCCTTGTATTTTGAGTTTAAAGCACCCTTTACTCATGCTGGGTGTTACTTTCCTTCCTGAAGGATCCATTGGAATATAATGGAGCTGCTTTGAAAATGCAGGGAGTATAAATTCTGTACACGGGTGTGAATGCAGTCCTTGCCTGAGCAAACCAGAAGCAAGAATAGAAAGTGGAAGACTCCCATGACGATTTATCCATGGATACTTTTGAAGTATATTTCTTTCTTGATTTCACTTCAATCAGCAGTTTGTAAGGCTATGTGGGAGTATGTAGGGCTATGTCAAACTAACTGATAAAGAGTGTGGGGAACATAGGAATACTTATTTCTATAAGATTATCTGGTCAAGGGCCTTCTGAAATGTGATGTAAAGGAGAAGGGGGAAACAATAACTGAAATAGAGAGACAGACCTGGTGGACAAATGTAATGGTACAAAGACAAGAAACAAAAATTAATGAGCTATTTTTAAGCAAGCTGGTACATTGCAACTGATAAAGTTGTAAAACCTGAGGGTCCAGGGTGTTGCAGGGGGTTGGTGGTACTGCCCAAAGTGGTGGGGGAATGTGCAGAGGAAGAGGGTCAGGGAGGAACAACGTGGGTGTAGACAGAAAGGTGTGTGAAAGGATCCGTCACTTGTAAAACAGAGCTGGTCAGTATGTTTGCCTGACTAGGCCCTGCACCTGATCACTGCAGTCTGTCCAGTTGGCTGATTAAATCCTGTTTTCAAGGTCTCTCTCTGTAATCTCTTTGTGTGTGAGTGCTGCAAGGAACATCTGCCAGCTGCTGAGGTCCTGTGTGAATGGATTTGGGGCAGCTGGTGTCAGACTGGGGAAGTGGGCACCCCTGGCCTGTGATGCCATCCACTGGAGCCATTGACATCTTTGTGCCACCCACTGGAGCAGGCGGGGAGGTCTTGTCTCCCACCACGTGGCTGGGAGCAGTGTGAGTGAGGTGAGTTAGGGGCTCGGTGCCTGCAGCCGGAGTGGGAGCGTGGGTCAGAGCCTGTGTGCCTGGTGCCTGCTGCTGCTGGTGGGGTGAGTGGATGTCTCCCAGACCAGGTGTGAGTGCATGTTCATGGGCAAATCTCATGCAGGACCAGCTGGCCAGAGCCCACCTGTGGGGTGGGCAGCAGGGCACAGGACCTGGGTAGGGGAGCTGGACAGAGAAGCTGTGTCAGAACTTCAGGGATTCACAAAGGAGCGTGTTTGTGTGCTTTCACCAGTGATCTTCTGTCTCTGCCAGCTGGAGAGGAGGAGCGGACCTGGCTGTCTGGCTTGTGTTTTATGAGCCCTGTATGTAGGTGCTGTTGAAGGCAGCACCTTGTCTGTGGCAGCCTGTGTGACTGGCCATGTCAGTGTCCTCTGTGTGTGTGGGCATGTGTGTCTGAGACACACGTGTAGCTTCACTATTGGTTGAACCTGCAACTGGGAAAGCAGCAGCCATGTCCTCTGGCTGGGCAGAGCCATGGGTACAGGCACTGGGCTGGGCTCCAACAAACAGGACAGAGGGTGCTGGGCTGGAGATGCTGGAGGTATCTGCAGCTCTCAACTACTCTTAACAAAGCTCTTTTTAAAAGAAGAAATTAGAACCATACTAATGAGTTTTTGTTTGTTTGTTTTTTTAACAATGAACAGCGAAAGGAAGTATAAATAACAAAAAATTTTAATGTAAAAGTTTCAGGAAAATAGGACTACTTGAATTTATGAAAAATCCATCGTTCAACTTGGCTCAAAGACTCTTACATATTTTTAAACAGGAGTGAAAGAATGGCATGCCTATTTCTGAGCTTCATCTTTATTTATGTATAAATCCTCAAAGCTTATAAGTTTAGCATTTCTATAGACTATAAAAGCAGCATTTTATTGACTAAAACTTGTATGAATTTGTACTCTAACTGCTTCTAAAAAAAATAAATCGGCCCGATTACTAAATAAAATTGAGGACTGCCTTCAATTGCTCAGTTTGTTTGTACGAAATCTGTTGTGTTTACTTTCCAAAACTTTCCAAAATCAGTGATATATATTTGTGGGAATATTTTGTCTCTCAAGGGATTTGGGCACTCTGCATGCTAACTAGTGCTACTGCAGTGCAACCATTTATCATTAGGGAGTCTTGAAGGTCTTCAGCATTAATGCTGCTATGCACTGCTTGATATGACAAGATTGGTGTTTCTATAGATTACTCATATCCTGTTGTCAATGGGAAAGGTCATACAAAACTGAATTCTTCCTAATGTAATCATATTTCTTAATTTGTAGTTTCTTAAATTTAAACAAAATACTTTCTCCTTGCTATAGGAGAATTGAACTAATCCTCCTTAGCTAGTCACTGCAATTCTTATGCTGTTCTATTTTGGGAGAGTAGGTTTATATTATCAGTTCTGTATAAAACTATTCAGAGGTCACCTTTTGCAACATCATTTTTCTTCTATCTTGCTCTAGTCACTATGAGAAGATTCTGTTCTCTGTGAAGCAGGAAGCTCTATGCTAATATTGTTTAATGTGTTTTCCACAGGGGTTTGCTATCAAGCAACGTAAAGTGATATTCAGGAGGTGAGGGTTACTACCTTTGTAGCTGTTCTCTGTACAAGAAGAATGTCATACTTTTACATCTTTTTAATGTTAATGAAGCTATCTCTTACAAAAGGCTTTTGACTGTGTTTTAAGAAGCTATCCTACAAAAGGTTTTTGACTTTGCTTTCCCTGGGAGAAAATACTTCAGCAAAACCTTAACACCCACCATTTTACCAGCTATTGCACACAATGTTATTTATATGAGCTGCAAACAGTATTGGTTGTGTATTCCACCCTTATTAACATAGCATTAAATAAAATTGTCTCAGCTTCTCCCTGAGATGTCAGTTTATGAGCTTTGACCTTGCTCTGTATCAATGTTCCCCTCATTCTCCTTCAGCAATATTGTTTCGGTGTTTTAGTACTCAAACACAGTGATTGAAACGATTTGCCTGGCCTCTTGAAACCAATGTGCTGTGCTGGTGACTGCCCACCTGGCTGACCCTCTGTGCTTCTGCAGAGCCCATCAGGGAAAAATCCGTTGAAGTTTGTTTCCAGAACCTAAAGCTGGTGTCTGGTGTGGCTGCTGTAATTTCACTGAGAAAACCTGAAGACAACTTAATAATAAATATTTGCTCAAATATTTTTCCTTTTAATCAAAAGAGAGAAGTTGGTTTTGAGAGATGGTTTTTTGTTTGTTTGTTTGTTCGTTTGGTTTGTTTTTTTTTTTTTTTTTTTTTTTTAATTCTCAATTTGAGGCTTTCTCTATGGAAAACCCATTTTTAACAGAAACATAGGCCATTTTATGTAGTGGTTGGTTGTGGGATGACCAGCAGAGGAAAGAGAGGTGTGAGAAATCTGTGATTGCATAACAATGCAATATAACAAATTGTAGGTCTGATGCTTTTAGACCTAAAAAGAGCCCAGAGAGGCAAAAAAAATTATTTAAAGTTGAGTAATTTTCAAAATATTATCTGAAGGAAGTGTAGTCTGTGCTGCATCTCAAATCCAGTTATTAAAAGGGAGCATTACAACACAGTAAATTCAGAAAATTAAGTAAATGCTGAACTCCTCCATGCATTAATGGGGATTGATCAAAGCAAAGATAAACATTTTGGAATTAAAATATGTTTCAATGGAGTTGGATGCATGCCGGAATACTGCTTAGTTATTAATTGACACATTTAATCATTGTTAGCGCATCCAAAACGGGCCCCTAGCTAAAGTTTACCTTATAGCCTTCTGTTTATGGGATAGTAACTCTGCTTACATTTTGAAGGGGAGGGTCTGGTCTTCTTCCTGCAGCCACTGGGAATTGCCTGCCCTTCTCCCATACAACGGAGATATCACAGAATATTCTAATCATTGACTCCAACTTGTAAGTGATCAAATAGTGATCAAAATCATAACCTTAGTGTTATTAGCCCTGTGCTCTAAGCAACTGAGCTAATCTCAGCGTTGTATGTCTGCTTTGCCTGAGTATTTTTGACCTGAATTGTTTTTCCTCTGTCTGGAAGAAAAGAGAGCAGGTGTCTGTGTTGTTACTTTCATTTTAAAGGACAGTTCTGCTTTAAAGGGAAGTGAAACTAGGATTTCTCATACTGGTCATATTGCAGGGAAATAGTTTATCAATTTACAACTCTTTTAAGGAAAGTAAAACTGAGAAAATCAGCTTCCAGGGATAAATAATGAACAGAGTCTTAGGGTATAGCCGATATATTCTTATCCTCATAAGGAGGAGAGGAGCCAAGGGATTTGCTTTAAAAGTGCTAACTGTGATTCCTTGACTGATGAAAGAAGTAATTTAACTCAGCCTAGGCCCAGTAAGGTAACATTTTTGGGAGAGGGGGATCGCCTTGCAGCTAATAAAGATACAACCTTCTGCTTCAAAATCCATGCAGATGCATCTTTCATCTATTGTTGAAGAATGATTAGTATTAGAACATTATTAATGATTAAAAATGGCAAAGTTGAGATTGCTTAGGTGGTACATGCTGGAAGCTGAAGGATCATGAAGGATTATTGTGTCAACAGGGGATTGGAGATTCTTGAAAAAAATGGATCCATTTACAGGCTGGATTTGCAGGAGTTTTGGAAATTTTTTTTAAGGGTTTTTTTGTTTGTGTTTTAAAAAAAGAAAATGCAATCCAAGCAAAGATGCTACCTGAAAACTAAATAACTTTAAAATTTTATTTCTCACAACATATTTTTCCTGAGAGAGGCATTTGTGCTTGCAGTCTTACTTAACAATATTGTAATGATGAGTATTTAAAATTCAATTCAAGGGAAAACTACTTCTGAAAAATGAACTTCTAGAATAGAGATAGAATGAGGAGAAACAGAAAATTATGTATGAAAAAAAGACTACTCCATTTTAAATCATGCTTAGTCTCATAAAACTCTTATCGGAGCAGACTCTGGCTGCAGGGTGTAGTTTGTGTTTTTTCTGCAAACCATACAAAAATGGGATTTTTAAAGTTTGTGCAATATGCTGAAACTCTCTCCATCTCATGTTGAAATGGGTTTTTAAGCTGCTGTTGATGTAGCTCAATACCAATTTGCTTGTATTTTGGTAGTTTATCTTTTTAATGGTTGCTAAGTAATACATGTGAATACTTGATGTTTTATTAGAAAAGGCCTGTGTTAGTTCTTTAATCAATGTGGAAAAAAACCCTCAAACATTTCAAGATATAATTGCAAAAATAATTTTTTATGCACTTCATCTGCACAGATTCTTAAAATACAATATTTATTCATAGTATTTGAAGTAGGTGGATTTTAGATAGCAAAGAAACCTATCCTTCCTAATATTGAGGATGCCTGAACTTGTCTCAGGCTCTTTCATTTCTGTCAGTGGGGCTCTGCTTGCTTTCCTGCAGATCTAGATTTGCTATTTTGTTAATTTTTCTTTTGTAGGCTTCAGGGATTTTGTCATTTTATAGTCTTCCTCTTTTTTGATGGTTGCTCGATTGGGGAAGGTAAACGCAGCCTGGTGTAAGCCCCGAAAGTAGCTTACCTGGCATATTCACCTCTGGTTTCAGTGGATCTGTGTGTCTTCAGTGAAGCTCCTGAAGCATCACAGATGGTTGGTCGCACAGAGCAGTGGTGTCTGTACAGACTGTGGGACAGCTTATGCCCACAGGGAGATGAGTGTCTCTGGAGAGACTATACATGTCACATACACAGAAAAGAGAATATAATAATACAATATCTAGTGCAGCTACTGTGGTTGTAGCTTGGTATTGTATTTTTATTGTCACATTATTTTTTTCAGAATTTTTTTCGTTCTTTTTGAAGGTCAAATCCTATTACTTCATGAAGTCCTGTGGTGTTATAGGTGTCACCTGCACCCTCTTGTGTGCATATGTCTCTATATGAGAATATACTTACACAAGTTCTCATCATTTCTAGGTACTGTTTTTGAAAATTTTGGTAACTAGGAATTTGTATTCATTGCCTTAATCCCAATATATGCAATGTTACTTCTGTAATTGGGAACAGTGTTTAACTTTTTATCAACTATGACAACCGAAGAACAGCAACAGGGAGAACAAAATATGTGGGTGGGAAAAGATTCTAACATGTTCTTTAAGCTCCTGCAAAAGTCAAGCAATCATCTGTAAAGATCCACTTCTCCTGTTGAGCAGTAATTTGGACACCAACACTTGTGTACCCTAATCATATCTATTCAGTACTGAAATATATTTTAAAGCAGTTATATCCTACTTATTAAGGTACTACTCTGTCATGCTGTGTGAAGAATATAAATACTCTGGTGGGAACAGGAAGGGAACAAAAAACCTATTTACTCTTCTACACACTGAAAACTTCCCAAACTTTGTTGTTGTGGTGTTCTGTTTTTTTTTTTTTCTTTTCTTTTGCTTACTATTGGACATAAAATTTTAATGTAATTAAACTATACTTTCTAAATTGAAAATCCTAATTTATTTTAAATTATTTGTGAGCAGAAAGGGAATCTAACTCATCTACAAAGAGAACTCCAATGCTGTATCCAACCAGACTCTCGTGTACTCTGTTCATCCATGTGTCATCTCAAAATTAGCTTGCTGAAAAACAGAATCAATAACTTTTGATTTTGACTTAATCTAAGTTGTGTTTAGTCATGTGACTCTGAATAGAGAACAATTTGCCTGAAGATCTTCAGTACGTCCCTTCTGAGGGGTGTGTGAGCCTGTGGATAGAGCAGGATTCTGCAGCCAGTGTTATTTTCCAATTATGCCAGAGTTACCTTATTTCACTCTGTTAGAAAAGCTCAGAGATTGTCACTAGAATTACTTTTTATTTGGAAAGACTCTTTGGAGTTCTAGAGACTGTGCTCCATTATTGTTAATTAAAAAAAAAAATTCTCACCCATATAGCCAATTAAAAAGACCTCACTTATGCTAAGAATACTAAAGATGGCATTAAACACTGCCTGTAGCAATGTTCCCCAACACTGCTGGCCTGGGGGTAATGATATTGAATGAGTCATGTGCTGCAGGCGTATTGTACTTTGTTCTTCCCTTCAGCTAAAATTCTCCTTTATAATTTCCTCTGCCTGTGAGGGGTGTTGGAGGGTACTGTGGGCAAACAGCGCTCATGAGCTGTAGGGATGGAGGGCTGGCCTACGGTGCATCTCCCTTTGCTGCCTCTGATCTGTCACATTTGTGCTACTCATTATGGACTTATTCCCAGAGTTAACTAAATTCCATGAAAAGTTTCATAAACTGAAAACTGAGCTGACAGAGAAGTGTGTGGCATGTGCAAGGTCTGTCATATGATAGTGTTACTAATGTGCACAAGAGGGCACAGTTATGCTTTCCGGTGCAATTTTAATGTCTTAATAACATCTCAGGAAATTAAGCAAACATAGTCCGTTTCTCTGAAAATACTGCGGTATTTAGTACAGTAATATGTCAGGCTGTTCAAAGTCTAAGTTGGCTTTTTTAAGATGCTAAACGCCGTGTTTAAACTCCATCTCTCTCAACAAATGCTAAATCCAAAAATAGATTTTGGATCTTATACGAGTAAAGCCTGTCTCATATAGGTACATTACACATTAACACTGCACACTAACTATGAATTACATGATCAGTTCTAAATTGTTGGTTTTCATCCACATTAAATAATTACAGATGATTTTCATGGCCTGGCTTTCCTTCCTCATGGGTTGTTGAGGCAGGTTAATGTAATAATCTATATCATCTTAAATGTCTCATCATCATTTTGTGTAGTTTAATATTTACATAGATCAGAATATCCACTTTTTCTCGGGTTCTTTGATTTTTGAAAACCCGATACTAACCCAGCACAATTCATAGTCTGATGGAGAGTTGTTGATACTACTAGGAATGACGTTGGCACACTGATTCATGAACACTGTTTCTATCATGAACTCATTGGAAAGCTTATGTCACATTAATGTATGCTATCGTTTATATGAAGTATTGGGTAAACCTGGAGCTACTAACACTTATTTTCCAGGCAAAAATCTGCTCTGCTAGAAAAACCCTATGGCTTTGGTTGTGTCTGATACTTGAGGCCAGATCAGATGTAGCATCTAGTTTAGAGTCAATGATGTTACATCTTGCAAATGTTAAGCTAATTCAACCTCAAGTAGTGGAAAAGAAATTCCATTCAAGTCAAAATTCAAGGATGCCTATTTCATGAGCTTTATTTAATTATTTTCTCTCTTCACTAGAGAGTTGGTTCAGATATAAACATATTTAGGCATGAAAATTTTATCCTAGATCCTGAAGTTTTAGACAGTGACTTAAATATATATATATGTGTGTGTGTATCTATCTATGTCTATCTCTAAATTTGTTAATTCTTATTGTCCTCAGTGCTATATCTTGTTTTCTAAATGACAGTAAATGAGATTTTTTTTTTTTACATGCACTGAAGAAAAGTAGTTGTGCCTGAATTGCCTCTGTGGCAATTTATACAAGTATGCAATTATTATTTTAAAAACTTGTAAGTAGGGCTCAATCATGTTGGAGTGCAAACACAAAGCAATAATTAGTCCTCATTTCAGAGATGCTCTATGCTAAAAAGACCTGATGGAGGTACAAGGAGAGTAAGTAACACAGTAGTGGCAAGTGTTCATGTTAATGTCATGGTTATTTATGTGATAGGATTTATCGAAGTTTTGCTGAATCAAAAGTCAAGAAAAGGCAGGAGGTATGTGGGGTCCTGCTCTTCTGTAGTCATCCAGGAGAATTCTAAATATGTTTTGGTCATGAAGACAAACCTTTTGATAAAACATTGAAGTGTAGAAATGGGATGAGGGAGGAACGAGTGTCCCTTTGTGCTGGGCTGTCTGTTTGCAGGAGTTACGTGTTCATACAAGAGTGCACTGTTGTTTTAGAGAGCTGCTTCTCCACCTAAAGGGAAGGGCCTGGACACACCTGGGGAGTCCGAACCTACCAGAGTGTGGCCAGAACACTTGCACTGTAAAAGCAATTGGACCACTGAAACCAGTAGGAAAGGTATCTTGAGCTAGGACTTACAGATGGTGTTGAAACAACAGTACCTTATCACTCTATGATTTTTGGAGGCTGTCACGAACACATCTTGGGACATAGATCCTGTCCAGCTATGTAGTTTCACATAGCAGACATCATTTTATTGAAGGCCAGCAGTAACCATTTCCCCTACCCTTGGTATTTCACTGCTTTGCTTGGGAAAATAGATTTGTATTTCACTTGGAAATGTACTGAACACCTTTCTGTGAACCTGCTACAGAAAGGGCTCTTTCTGCCTATATTTGGAAACGGCAACGTGCAGTAGAAAGTATTGTTGCCCTGGAAAGGTTAAGACTTCAGTTTAAAAGCAAAATGCTTTTGTCAATAAAGCTGGTGTAAAACAAGCTTGAATTTTTAGATGTTTGCAAATCTAGGGCCTGCTGGCTGCCAGTGCTTCATGGATACAGTGTTGTGGTGTTGCCTTAGCTTAAAAGTGCTGCTACATGGTTTGGCACAGGCTTAAGCTTTTACTGTGCGTGAGGTCTAACTGGAAACCATTATTGTTGTAGGAGAGAATTATTTATATTACATATTAATTTATATGTAATGAATATTATGTAAGACAAAATAATTTTATGCATATAAATAATTTTCAATATGTATATGCATTAATATGCTTGTCAGTGCAATGGTATTAATTATAGGCCAACTGTGGCTGTCTGATCCTACAACCTTATAGTATTGTCAGGTGTAACACTTTCTGGGTTCTACTGATGTGGATTTCTGCAGTAATGTCTGTATTTCTTTCAGACATAATGCCTCAGAGCTCTATAAGAAAGTCTACAGATTCTGAACTTGTACTAGCCTACTGCAAAAGACCACCATTAATTTCTAGGGAACAACTGAAATAAAGTTTGCAAAAATCTAGGCATACCCATGTTATTATGACCGTACACATGCAAAAAACCCCTTCATAAAATCAACTGGTATGATTCTGAGCAGTAGATAGACATTTATAATTCCTTTGAATGCAGTGAGTTTTGAAAATAGGCTGCAACACAGTAGATTTAGAGGCTTAATTTTCAGGACTGTTGAAGCTTCTCTTTTGTTGTCAAACAAGAAACTCCTAGACAAAGATGCTAGCAGTTTCAGGACAAGGATCATTGTGAGGGGAAAATGGTTAACCAATTTTCATCTGTAATCAATATGAAGCTGATGCGAAATATTTGCTATAGCAGTTCCCATGGAGGTGATGAGCTGCTAGATGAAGGGTTTATACTGGTGTTATTTTTGCTCCTTCACTTGTGTATGTGATATAAAAGGGACTTGAAGGTATGTGTATGTGATATACAAGGGACTTGAATGCTTTCTTTGTTTCTTTTCTTCTGCCTAGAGGAGCTTGCAAGCTTAATTCTTGGTGCATGCCAGAGAGTCTCCGACTCTGATGACTCTTTATTCACAAGAATCTGAGTGATGTGTCCCCAAGACTGGATGTAAGTTGATATTGTTGCCTGAACAACACCAACTGAAGATTTTTTTGTTGTTCCTGAAAGGAATGCCTATCTTTTTGCCTATGCTTTTTGTTGATTCTGAAATGATATTTATGTATCATGATTGAATAACCACATTAACAGCTTGGGGAGTATGCAGAGGCAAATTACTGTAAACAGTAGTCAGATAAAGAAAAAAGACATACCCAGATAGGCTGTGATTGCTAACACTACAGTCAAGCACAATGAACATGCAGATCAAAAATAAGCATGGCTTGTAGCTGTTTATGGAAATAAAGCTAGGAAGAAGCTGTGAGGAGCAAAGTTTAGAGATAAAAATGTGTAGGAATCCAACTTGCGGTTGAGGGCACAGAAATATCTTGGGGACAATAGGTATTCCTTGCTTCCAAAAAGGCTTTTTTTCTAGTCAAATACTTTAGGAGAAAAATACCTCCCCTTGGAGCAGTAATATGTTGTAATGTTCCGTAGTGCAATGACAATCTAGGAAGGGTTAAGGCAACTTCTCTAGATGAAGTTGAGGGAAGCTGTTGTGTCTGATCAAGAAATGATCAAAGGGAAATGATTTCTGGAGATGTGAGCTTTCCTTTTCTCTACTACTAAGCCAAGGAATGCCTAAATTGTCTAGTTTCTGAGAAATATAAGTCTGGATGTGTTGTTAAAACAGATTTTGCTAGTGTTCACTGATCTTAGTGATCTTTTTAGATACCGTACATAGTAATGGTAGAAACATCCTTCAGCAAAAGCTAGAAGAGACCATCAGAAATGATGGAGGGAGAAGTTAAACCTGGTGACTCTTGCACTTAAAGAAAAAAACTTCCCTTTTACTGAAGTCGTGTTCTGTCTACATGACTGCTGGCTTTAATAACTGAGTATGTTAGCGTTTAATCAGTTTTCTTCATGGAATCTGTGAATAGCCATTTATAGATTTGTGGGAGAGGGGAAACAAGTTGCTCAGTATATCCGAGAATCTCACTCAGGGTCTTTGCTCAGGATAATAGCAATTTGATTCTCTGTTTAGGCAGAGATCTCCCTGGCTTCATAAAATTCTCGATGTACATAGAATCATAGAATTAACTGGGTTAGAAGAGACCTCCAAGATCATCAAGTTCAACCCTTGATCCAGCCCCACTGTGATTACTAGACCATGGCACTCAGTGCCACATCCAGCCTTGTCTTAAAAACCTCCAGGGACGGTGAATCCACCACCTCTCTGGGCAGGCCATTCCAATGCCTGATCACTCTCTCTATAAAGAACTTCTTTCTAATATCCAACCTAAATCTCCCCTAACAGAGCTTAAGCCTGTGCCCTCTTGTCCTATTGCTGATTGCCTGGGAGAAGAGACTGACCCCCACTTGGCTACAACCTCCTCTCAGGTAGTTGTAGAGAGTGATGAGGTCACCCCTGAGCCTCCTCTTCTCCAGATTAAACAATCCCAGCTCCCTCAGCCTCTCCCCACAGGACTTGTGCTTAAGTCCCTTCACCAGCCTCGTTGCTCTTCTCTGGACCTCCTGCAGCACCTCAATGTCTTTCCTGAACTGAGGGGACCAGAACTGGACACAATACTCAAGGTGTGGCCTCACCAGCACTGAGTACAGGGGAAGGATCACTTCCCTGCTCCTGCTACATGAATGGAAGTGTTAGAATTAATATTTTTTTGTGTCCCAACCAGAACAGCTCTCATAAAGCCAAAAAATTGGAGTGAGTGCCTTATGTGGGTGTTTTTCTGTGAATGTGAAAATGTTAGTTTTCAGAAGTTTGTTGTGGTGCATCTGGCAAATACTTAGGAAACACTTCATTTAACGACAAGATTGTCTGCAGCTATGAGCTAGGACTTGGGACGTTAGCTCTGTCCTCGAATTGCAATCTTATCTTGCCATCTATTTATTCTTTTTGTTACTCTATACTTCTACCTTTAAAGTGGCTTTACTATCTCTCCTACTGGATGTTTTGAAGGTTGGCACAAGTATACTGCCTTGAGCCTTTCAGATCGAAAGCAAAATGGAATTGCAAAGGTTACTAGCTTTACTATTTGCTGGCAATCTGGAAAGAGCTTGTATTCCTAAGGGTTAATACAAAAATAACTTTAGCTTAGCACAGTTGTCAGCCAATTTAAGGTGAAGATTTCAGAGATTAGTTCTGACAATCCTGTGGAACACACCATATGTCATCTTTTTAAAACTGAAGAGAGTATTTCTTCTGGTCTTTGTTGCGAACTTAATGAGGTTAGAGATATGTCCTTTGTCTTTTACAAGACACAAGGGTAGAAGGCCTTGATTTGAAGAATACTGATCAATAATGTATCTTTAGTGAGAAAACCAATTGAATTATGCAGCTGGGCTTGTTCTATGGTGGCTCTCAATAACAGTTTCATCACAAAATTATTTAATTGTAATTGCTCATAAACCCCACAATTTGTTACAAGCCAAAGTGGAATCCAGTAGGGATGACTGATTATTAGTTTTGAGTTTGCGTACTGCGTTTTAGGATATCTAAGCCTGATGGGACAGACTAATAGCTATAACAAAGGTGTAGGAACTTGCAGCTGCAGAGCTGTTTCTGACTGGGAATCACTGCAGGAATGAGCCACAATCTTCCTCTGACTGAAAGAACTGACATGTCAGCATCCCTCAAGCCAATTACAGTATGATGATGTTTTTATTGTTTCACTGCTCCAAATATAATGAATGTTGCTGCTACGACAGTCTTTATTAGGAGAAAAGAGACTGGAAATAAATTGTGCATCCAGCTGCCTTGCTGGCTGTATTTTTTTTTCTACCTGGGTCTCTTAAATGACAACTCAAAAGCTACCTAGTTGCTGTACTACCTGCTCTGATCATTTTGGATATATGTATCTCCTTCACCTACCACCTAGTTAGCCAAAAATGCTTCTAAGTAAAGTTTTAAATATTAGAAGATCCTGAGAAATGAATCCTTAGGATTTGACTGTTGTTCTTATGTAATTAATATTATGTACACCAAATTGAGCTAAAATGTATCTATCTCCAGCAAGTTATTGTTGAGAAACACTTGTAGATATTTTCCTTCCCTTTTTTTTAAATAAAAATTTCCTCATTTTAAACAAAAAATATCCTGCTATCCACTTAATCTCTTATTTTTTTAATAAAACTTAAATTTTGAAATATAGGATGCAGGGATGATGCTAGGTTCTTCTTTTTAATTTAAAACTCAACCAGGAAAATAAAGGACAGCTTGTCACTTATTTTTAATTTCATGTTGAAAGTATTTCAAACAACTGAAATGAGAAATATGTCATAAATGAAACCAAGGTGATGTTAAAAATAAAGCAATTTTTGAGACTGTTGGATTTAGATCAAGAGATTGGAAGTTTTCCCAACTTTGCTATTGATTTCCTAGGTGGTGGTGTTTAACTTCTCTGTATATTTCAGCAGCTACTCTTATCTCATAAGATTTTCTTATACTTTGCATCCTTATTTTTTTTATTAACTGAAATGTGGAGGGAGGGGAAAAGTAAATAAGGTGCAGTAGGAGACACTGATTCCTTACTTATCCAAATGCTATCAAACTATGAGAAAACATACTTTCTGAAAAGAGTAATAAGCTGCAGAATACAACACTGATAAATCAAATGGATTGAAGTCTGTGTATATTTAAGATGAATGATCAAAAGAGCCAAGTGGCACAAAGCAGAAATGGGATGAGAAACAACAGTAATAATGATGGCAATTAGTTTACTTTCTCTGAGAGAACAAGATGCTTGCTGCCAAGTGAATATCAAATTGCCTGGCAGCTGGGGACGGCACATGAGGGGGCAGGAGCGGAGTGGTGAGTTGGCAGCAGTCATCCTTTTCTCTGTTTCCCAGGGAGGTTCTGGGCCTGGAGCAGATGGGAGAAGGACACTCCTTCCTGCACATGCAGGGCTGACCTGCCTTCCAGGACAGAGGGGTCTTGCGCTGGTGAGCTGAAACGTCCCGCAGGTGGCACTTCTCTTCTGGAAGTGCCTGCAGCCCAGATCCTGGGGATGAATTAGTACTTTCCTAAAAGCCAGAACATCAGGATGCCTTTAAGTCTGATGAGATGAGTTCTTGACAAGGTGAATGAGGTGGGGAGGGTTCGATGAGTAGAAATGGATGTCTTCCAGAACATGAGATTTGGATGTCTGATTTCTACATTGAAAATGTAGCTCAGGGTGATGGCTCAGCCTGCCTGTGACGTGAAACACAACGTAAGAAAACAGCTATGTGCCTGCTGAACTGAGGAAAGGTGGTAGGCTAGAAATGGTGCCTTGGGGCTGCTGGCTTGTAGGAATGGATTATTAGTAGTTAACTATCAATGGAATTTAAATTCTCTGATGAAACTGTCCTTGGACAACTTTGTAGGAAATATATTTGGGTCTTAAAAGGCAGCTAAACCTAAATAATCCTCTCATATTCCAGAAGCTAACCTGTGATGAAAACTCATTTCATTGAGCAAAGCTAGCATGAACAGCTTTATTTTTTTGCTGAGAGTAAAGAATGTGTGCAAGATATGGTTTTTTTGTTTGTTTGTTTTGTTTTTGTTTTGTTTGTTTGGGTTTTTGTTTGTTTGTTTGGTTGGGTTTTTTTTTGGTAACAAAAATTATTTACCATGTCTTTATGGTGCAGTCACTCAAAAATGGCAAAGTTCAGGGCCTTCCTAGCCTGGTTTTAAGTGGATGAAGTGCATAAGACCTAGGTCTGCTTAACAGAAACCCTTTCTCATGTGGAATTATTATCTAAGTTAAAAGTACTTCTATGTACATTTTGTACAGAAAAGGCAGGAACAGAGAGATGAGCCTTTGCTTTCACAGCATGCATATGATTTTTCATGCGTTGCATTCTTTCCCTGGGGAAAGGTAGGTCAGCTGAAGCATGCAGTGGGGGATGTAAGGTGTTTTTATGGGATTGCTTTTTGGTTTTTTCCTCATTTCTGTTACCTTCAAGAGATGCTTTGTACACTCACATCAAGATAGCTTTTGTTAAGACTGCTTTAGAATTAGCACTATTAAAAGCAAACTATTGGATTTAAAATTTCTATGTTGCTAGGATGAGTTTTCTGTTGTGGTAAAAAATTTTAAATTATTTTCACAGAAAAGACAAATGCATGAAAATACTTGTTACTGTGAGAGACGACAGTTCTATGGTATTATCTTTCGAAAAGCTGCCAAAAAAATACTGTATGAATAACTAGCAATGCTCTGAAATGTCTAGTGCTGTGCCTGCAAATTGCTCCTTGGCATGAAATGTGTTTTGCAGCTGTTATAAAGGTACATCAAAGCCTGGGCTGGGGGAAAATTTGAACTGGCAAACAAAGAAAAAAGTCCTGGGTGCAAATAGTTGATCTGCCCAGAGTGAGATGAAGCCAAATATTGTTTGTTCTGCATTGTCTGACAGAAGCATTGAGCAAAAACTACATGCAGGCCAAATTCACTGCTTGCATAAACAAGCTGAATGTCATTGGAGTCAGCTGTTTGCACCAATAGTGAATTTGCCTTCCAGGTTTTAAATGATTCTTACATCTTTTAATGTCAGAACATAAAACAACACTCATTAGAGGGTTTAAATTAACTAATTATGCATGTTTCCTGTTTCTCACTGCAAAGGTGGGAGGAAGGCTCCTTGTTCTACTGAGAAGCCTCCTGCCCTTGTTTGTATCCCTTGGATCTGGCACAGGGAGGTTCTCTGTGGAGCTGCTCAGGGGGAAATGGATAGTAAGGGTGGAGATTGTTGCCCGAATGCAAAGACAAACCCCTGGCAAGGCCCATGGGGTGTGGAGTGGGGGTCAAACTGGAGAATGCAAATGAACTGTGAGGCTGCAGTAGGGGAGGTGAGGAAATACTTTGATTCTCTCTTGACTGGGTCAGACGTAGGGCCCTTGGGTGCTGCTTCTTCCCACTTTTGCATATGCCACAGCCCTTAGCTCTGAACTGTCAATTCAGATTAGTCCTGGGGATATTTTGAATGGACTGCCCTAATTTTGCTTGTCTTTAGCCCTATTGGGTGGGTGGGTGGTGTTGGGAGCCTAAATGGAGACTCAGTGAGGGACCAGAACTAGGCAGAATTAGTGTTGCTGCCACCCACGTCAGCCTCCCCTCTCTCCCCTGCTCTTGTCCTGTTACCCTGCAAGATGTGGAGGTAGATGGAGAATAACTTCTAAGTAGCTAATACTTTGCAGGATGCATCCTGACATAAGGGACTTGATCCTCAGCACATACAGAAATATGATGGTAATTGAAATCTGGCTTATTTTTCAAATCCCTAAGTATTAATACTAACACATTAACTTAATATACAAGCAAAGAGAATAGTTTTGCCTGATAACAATGGCGTAATATACCATCCACATCTGTTAGTAAGGTCCTCTGGGATCTTCTCTCTATTTAACTCACTGTGTAATCATCTTGCTTTCACTGTTGTTGGGTTTCATTTAATTACCCATCTTCCAGCAAGGGCAGAAATTAGTGGGTTTTTTTAAATTTTATTTTATTTTAATTGTTCTTCTTTAAGTGACTTGATGTTTTTGAAGGACTGATTGTTTAAAATTAAACAATATCAAAACCCCCTCCCTCCCTAAAACAACTAAATTCTTTAGGAGGAACAAATTGCATCAAAAGCTTAGGTTTTTTATTTTCTGTCTGGCCATCTGCAGAATAAAAATGTAATTCTTGTTACTTTTTGAACATGATTAGTTTTCTACACAGTTTTTAATAAATAAAATGTTGTGTTTTGCACAGGCACAAGAAACATTTTGCTTTAGAAAAATAATTCACAGTTGAAATGTTTTGGGATGATTTCTACTTAATCTTGTTCTTATCAGCTTCCAGATGGGAACTAGACGGAACTCACTAGCTGGATTGCCTTGCTTTGTTCTGTCTACCATAGTATCACGTTCTGCAGGAGGGAAAACCAATAAAAAGAAATAGGAAATCCCTATGACACTGGGAAAAACTCTTTTTCTGATTAAATTGTTTCTGCTTCTTAACCTTTTATTACATCTTTTATTGATTATTGGTGTACGCTGTGCTTTATAAACAAATGACAAAGACTGATGTGTGTGGCTCCTGTAAAATACCTGACTGAAAAACCAGGATGAATGAAGCTTGGTGAAAGATCATGGACTTAGTCCCCCACAATCACGTGTTTCAGCAAGGTGAGTTTTTAGGAAATATTTGAATAAGAGGTAATAGTTTGATAGCTGTAGAGAGCTAATAATGAGAGGAACAGCAGTTTTTTATTTTCCTGGCAACAAAAATTTAAGCTCCCAAGTGAAAACTTGGCATTGGGGCAGAAATTGTGATTTATTTGAAACTGATTCTGTATATAGTTAATATGTTTGTTCTAAGGATTTAGCTTCAGTAACAGGCATAAATTATTTGGCAGATGAGGAACGTTTGCAACATTAAATAATGAAGGTTAATGTGCCAAAGCTGATTCCCATGTCAGTGCTACCCTAGAAAAAACAAATTCTACTTATGGAACCTGGAATAGCACTCTGAGAAACAGGCAATTACCCTCTGATTTAGGATGAATCCCCATCCAGAGCCACTGTGGAACACACTGGTGCCACTGATCTGAACTACTGATGTTTCCTTGAAGCAAGCTGTAGCTTTTTATCTGGGAATGGTACAGAGACAAACATCTCAGTAGTGCCTGGGTAAGTAGGAGATTTAAGAGCTGGGGATGAAAAAGCTGGTTATATGAACTTTGTGTTTCAGCTTAGTAGCTTCCTTTACTCTGACGGATTTTCTGTTTGTGAGCATATTCAAGGCCTCAAATTTCTGTATATAAATGAAGTTTAATTCTATACATCACATGCAGGTACTATGAGGAAAACTACCTGAGTGACTGAAGTAGTCCATTTATCAGTTAGTGTTGTGCACTAGAAATGACTCATGGTGAACACAACCACTCAGGAAAAAAACTAAACAAGCCCTCCATTTACTAGTCTGTTTCTGCATGATTTTGCTTTTGCACACAAATCACGTGGAGGCAGTCCTACTATTGGTTTCTAAATGGCACTTTTTATTTCATGTGTATAGACTTCCAGGCTTAGTGATCTGATGCAAAGCTCACTAATAACATACTGAGTTTAAACTGCTTTGGATCAGGCCCTTAATGTGATATACTCTAATGGAAGTAGATCTAAATCTATGGGGAACAATGATATTTTGAAAACCCTCTTGTCTGTCAGTAGGTCCCTTTTGAGCTATATATCTTGATTTTCAGACCACTACAGTCAATACATATATTTTTCTACAGGCTACCATTAAATCAGCTGTATTTCCCAGTTGTATTTTACTGCAAAGTGATATAAGAAAGAGCTTTTTTTTTTTTTTTTTTTTTTTTTTATTGGAGACAAAGGCAAACTGCTGGGAAGAGGACAGAGAGGCAATCATCAGAATTTCACATAGAACATATGAAATAAATTTGATAAATAGGGGAAAACTCTGTGACTTTGGTCACTATATTTTCTGAATAGAATCCCTTTGGAGCTTCTTCATTTTACTTGGCTTTATTTCAAAAGTAATACTGTAAATTTTGGGAGAAATTGGAGATATAGCCTCCAGATTAATGGCACTTTGTAAGGAAGTTGCATTCTATTTAATATGTGTAGCTGGATATTTCTAAAGCAATTCAAAATACCATGTAGATCTAGGTCTTACAGTTTCATTTCCATCTGCATTGACTACTTTAGTAGGTCTTTGGATAAATGTCTGAAGAGCTTGGAAAGCAGAATAAGTATTTGATCCACTGAAATCTTCAGCTTTCTCCCAGAAAAAGATCAAGCTATGAGCAAATACTACTTTTACTGCTGCTTTCACACGTATGAATGCTACTGAAAAGACATTTATAATAATGTTCAAGGAGAATGGATGTTGCATCTATTATGCAAGTAATATAGTGTTTCTAAACCAGATAAAAATAATGTACTCAATAGACACTAGAAAATGAACTCCAATCTAATTGCTCTCAACACTATATTATATCACTCCCATTTGCACCTCGCTAATGATTTCAGATGTTCAAACAAGTAATTTTTAAACTGATCAAAGTCTATTGCTGTTTTAACACTGATTCATTTCACCATCTAATCAGGTCTCCGACAAATTTTTGAGTACTCATTTCCTTGGAAGCAGTTTTCAAACAGTGATACTCAGGGTATTGTGAATTAGTGCAACATTCAGCTGCTTGTTAAGAGATACAGTGAAAAATCTGTGTTTAGAAGAGCATAAAGGATAGGCTCACTTGGTCAAACTCATTTGTCATGTTTTGACAATAGAGCAGGCTTTGCATGTATACTTGGATGTGGCTTTGCATCTGTTTCTCCATGTGTTTTGTAGGCGCACAGCTGTCCCAGCATCTCAGGATATCAATGTCTTTAGCATTCTGGCTCTTTGAAACAGTTGACCACACTGAAGCTTGTTCAGAGGAGGGTTGAGACGAGGCAGCATTTCTCTAGCACCCTCCTGTACACACCTATGACAGATGCATGAAAAAGAGGTATGAAAGTCTAGCTTTACTGGATAGGAAGCAGTTTCTGTGTTTGTGCATTCCAGACCTTCTATCGCTAACCAAAATTCTCTTGGGCTTCCACCATGCCTTGTGTCAGAACCTCACGATCCCATTTATTTTTCCTAATACTGCATTTGCGCTAAATTCCTGGGGAGTTCATTCTCACCTTGCCTACAAGTTGTGTTCAGACTGTGTTTTACAAATTGGTGTCTTGCACAACAGCTTTGGGTTTTGCAAAGGAGTTGCAAACCTCCTGTTCTTAAAGGAGTATTTGTTTCCTCATCTAAATGGGTTGGCCATAGATAAGACTTCTTTTTAAGAGAAACATGGCATTAGTTTGTGTACAGTAAAAACCTCCTAACTTGACCACGGAGTTTGCTGTAATTGTAAGGGTTCTGGTAACCTTCAGTTTGTACTGTTATTTCATTAGCTCTTTGTCCTTCACATTGAATTTCCCTCCACAGAAGACTGTTCAGTTTTGAATATTGAGGAATTTGCAGTATTAAGTTGAATAAAGCAATGATTTGCCAAGACTTTGATAGTGCTCTTTTTCCAAGGAAGATTTCAGTACAGTTTTATTTAAAGTTGGAAATTATTGCTTTTCATATCTATTTTTCTGGTTATATTGGCAATGCAATTTCCAGCATTTTAATGGGTCCAAAAGTGAGTTTGTAGTAGGGAATCTACTGATGTCAGAGCTGAGCTGACATCACCGAAGTAGTGCTTGCTAGCCTGCCAGTTCTGCTCAGCAAGTGCTGATCAATCAGACTAGAACCACTTAGGATGCCTACATGCAAAAATTCTGGCTGTTCTTCATCACTCATTAATTAAAGAGACAAAATTCTATCCACAGTTAAGGTTAGATATTGTGTTAACTAATGACTTGTATGCATTGACTGAAATACTGCAGATTTTTTTCTCTTAGTGATCTTTTTAAAATACTTAAAATTGAGAAGAGATTGCCAACTAGATAATAATGGTATCTGCACATCAAATTAAATCCAAATATGCCACGCTGTTTACTTTGATTTAGAAATGATTTAAAGTTCAAGCTTCATAAAATATCACACATCAAATCTGAAGAACCCAAAGAACTTTGCAGATACAAATGATTTAGATAGAATTAAACGTCAGTGGGGGAGGATTTAAAATAGGAAATGCCTTTAAAAAAGAAACAAAGAAATTACAAACCCCAGAAAATGGACTCTAATTTTGCTGGAACAATTGACAAGGTAGTTAAAAAGTCTAATGAAGAACACAGACAATTACATGTAAAACCAGTGCAATTGTGGGGATTTTTCATCTTTAAGTCAGGGTCACTTCACAACTTCATCCTGGTTCCCACACATACACGCATTTTGAGAGAGTTCCTTCTCATGGGGAAATAGGTACCATCCAGGGCAGAAACTTTCATACAGATCTTGTGGAATTTATCTTGTAGAATTAGAGACAGCACTACTCCTTTACTACTTTGAGATGGGCCTGAAAATACAGCCACAAATCCACACGTATTGAAACCACTGTATTTCCTGTAATAAGCACAATGGCACAATGAAATACTGGAGCACATGAACAGCTATGTTGGTTTGTGGGGTTTTTTATTTATTAATTTTTTTTTAATGATAAATGCAGAGCTACTTTGAGAGATAGGTGGTGTGATTGCTAACTTTCATATAGTCTGGCTTTTCTTGCCATAAAATCTCAAATATTGTGAAGTATATTTACACTTAAAATGAAATAAATTTTATTTTTGGCAACAGAGGGGTTGCATGGATGTGTAATAGTGTACTAGCTGTACCTCCAGTCACAAAATGGTTTTGTGGACAAGCTACACTAAACCTATTATGAGAAGGGCTACAGCAAGTTGTTATGGTAACTGGATCTGTACAGTAACAGGGTAGGATTAAATACTTGACTTTTTCCCCCCCCCATGTGGACTTCTGTGAAGCATTGTTTTCCACATACAAGGAAGAAAAAGCATTTCAGAAGAAAATTAATGAGAAAATAGGCCAGTTAAATGTTTGGGTAAATTGGCTGTTGTACTTTCATGAAAGGCCTTGCCCTTCATAAATGATAGGTCTTGCCTCTTTTCAGGCAGAGATGAATATATTTACTCCACTAAAAGTCAACGTTTGTTTCAATTGTATGTTTTTAGTACACTGTGGCTTTCTGCTATTCCAGTTTTATTATTTCTGCTATAGTGATTCATTTACTGTTTCCATAGTTTGCTTAGAGGGTGTATGCATCATGAAATTTTGTGTCTCTGGGAAATCATGCTTATGTTGCCAAACCCTGCAACAGGGGCCTGGAAGTCAGAAGGACTTAGAAAAATGGTGGGCAAGACAATGGCTGCTCCCTCTGTCCTTCTTCCAAAGCCTGTGGCAACCATGTGGCACTTTGGTTATTTTGAATTCCCTTTGATAAGGATATCCTTCTTTCATAACTGAAAACTTGCTTGAACCACGTTTAGCAGTGACATAAACAGAAATTTCTATGTCCGTTTTCAGTACAAGTGTTTAAGATTATTTATTGTCACTATTGTATCTGTTGGCTCTCCTTCATGTGTATTCATACATTATTTTTGAGGTAGATGTAATTTTTTAAGGCAGTATATCACAATGTTCAATGTGTTCATAGTATGTTCTTTGTCTTTTGAGAAGTCTGGTCACTTTTGTTTTATGAATTATCTTTTTAAATTCCTTTTGCAGATTAAACATGTTGACAAACCATACAGCACTTTTATCTGAGTTCTGACCCTGGTGATCTGAGGCTCTTTTACATTTAAAATGATTACTAATATGTTGCTACAAATGCTGAACTTTTTAGGGTTTAGGTTGCTAAACAGACTCCACAAATTGCCTTTAACCCACTGGTTACCAGCTCAGTTGGATTTGAACTGATCAATTTTGTCATGAGTGTTTTTTCTGAAGCGCTTCACTCTTCACATTTGCAGTCCACTTGAATTACAGCACTGCTCAGAAATAAGAGTTAAATTTTACTGACCATCAGAGCTGTCCTCTGGTACCCTGTTAGTGTCTTTCCTCTTTGCATTTAAAAGCTGCAGCTATATAAAACACTATACAGCTATACAAATCAAAGGTTGAGTCAAAGTCTTGTAAAAACAAAGGGGGTCTCCATTATGTTGGTATTTCTTGTAATGAGTTCCTGTCTTCAGATGCATAAATTTAAGCATGTGCCACTTAAAAATTTAGGCTTACAGATTAGGAAACATAAAGCAGACAGCATATCTAAAATATGCCAAGAAATAGAAAAAGAATAATAATGTAGATTTCAAGATATCATCCTGGTAGAGAATGATAAAATATGCATGGTTCAGATGACAATAACACAAATAAAATGCAACATTTTACAGAAGTGAACCACAGCCCCTGACATAGCTCTGGCACTAGCATGAGACTGGTGATTATTCCAGTGTCTCCATGATTAATTCAGTTTGTATTGATGCAAATAATCCTAGAGGAGACCTGTGAGAGCTAATGCATTTTGGTTCTGTGGCTTTCCATTGATAGCACAAAACAGCAAAGAGGAAAGTAATTTTCATGATATTAATAATGCGATTGCAGAATCAGGTCATTTAAAAGAATGGTGCTGACTCAGCTGTAGTAGTGCAGGGTTGAACGTGGAGATTAATTCTTGAGCATGCTACATAAAAATCCGCTGCTGGATATCTCATTGCACTAAAGCATATTTCCTCCTTTGTAGGAAATATTTAAAATGACAGCAGTTGATTTGATGCCTTCTTCCCTGCTGTTAGGAATTCTTTTATAACATCAGAGCTCTTTCTGTTGAAGTATTTACCTTTACACCATGAGAGGGAGCTTGCCTTTCTCCCTCCTCCTTTTCAGGAATTGAAATTGGTTCCTTCTCTTCTAATTCCCTGAAGGTCAGTGAAAGTCTGAGGGGATCATAACTGCTGTGCATGAATAGCTGTCTCAGCCAATGAATCTTATTAAAATCAGTGATGAGAGGGAGCAAACATTTCCTTTTTTTGAAAGGACATCTTCATAGATGTCACTGCAGGCAGACTCCTGGCTGGCTCTTGCTACCTTAGGTAATTCTAGCATTAGACATCTGTACTTTTATTTTACTTTTTCTTTTTTGAGCAGGCCAATAAGCTTAACAGATATGCTGAAAGATGATTTTTGTACAAGTTCCTTGGAGAGAGAGAGAAAAGAAAAACATGTTGCCAGTCACAAATGCAGCACATAAAAATTTTGTTCCCTATGTTTAAAAGTGCAGCTTTGAAAAAGAGATGTTTAAGTAAAAAATACTAAAATACTTAAAACAAGCCTCTTCTTGAGGTGTGGTTTTTTTTTTTTTTTTTTTTTTTTTTGTTTTGTTTTGTTTTGTTTTGTTTTTAATGTGGAGTTCTCGGGGGCAGGCTAAAAGAAATAGGGAAATAATTTCTACACATTTCCTATGTACTGTTTCCACATTAGTGATATTTTCCCTTGCTTTGATGTAAAGAGCAGGAAAAGCCTATTTTTCTTTTGTGGAACTACAAAATTATAAATTAGTTGAAAGTTAAATGCACATTTGTCCCTTTATTATTTGTTTCTAACATTGCATTTTTCTGTTGTTAACTAATTTATGTTTAAATAATATATTACTTCTAATGTAAATAAGAAAATAATGTAACACAATGTAGAAAAACTCCCCATTCCTGTATTAAATGGGGTTGGCTCATAATACTTGCAGTTCAAGATTGCTGGTGATCAGGGGAAAAAATGAGAAGAGAGTATTAGTGAAGGATATTAGGAACATCATCTAGTAATTAGAGACATGAATATTTCTGAGATTCTATAGCAACACTGGAAGCTGAGAGACTTATTTTCCTCCTTAACATCTTGGGTGGTAAATAATTGAACTACTTTGGCCTCCCTGCACTTGCAAGTAAAGCTCATATTTTCTTGCTGAGAGTTATTTCCACATTTTGTGGTTTAAAATAGGTCAGATGCATGCCATTGCCTTTGGCTCTGCATTGAGTCATATCACATAGCTGCAAACTCACCATCTTTTCTGAGAAAGTTGAAGTCTGCTGTCTGGGAATACAGGCTTTGGATGGGAGGATTGATTCTTCCGGGAGCGCAGCATGATGGTTCCACTCCCACAAGGATTTCTTCCACAAGTATCATCTTAAGTTCCCTTCCCGAATGCCAAGATACTTTTTGGGTAGGATTTGGATAGGGGATTGTGATAAAGCCTTTGATGTTGATTCAAATCATCTGACTCTTTCATTACTCTTGCCAGGCTGGATTTGTTTCTTGGTGCATTGCCAAGCATGGCCCCAGCTGCCCTGCTGATGTCCAGCCCTCAACAACCCCAAATGCTCTCTGTTCAGCTTCACTGGCCTCCCTGACCCCTTGACATTCCTCCTCTGAGAACAGGTCTCACCTGTTCCTCTAGCAGTGTTGGAGGGGGTTAACACTGTTGTGTGCCTCGCTGACTGGCTCCTGCAGTCCAAAAAGAGTGAAATGCAAGCCTTTTTTGAAAGGCTTCTGCTCTCTATTGTTAATGTTCAGACCATAACCATGGCCTTGTTGCCCTGAGGGCTGTCACAGGTCCATGTGCAGCCAAGGGGGAAGTGAAGGCAAGAGCCTTGAGAACCTGCGCTTCTTTGTCTTGCTCAGATTTTTGAAATGAGATTTACTCATGAACGGATCAGGATTTTATGAAAAACATAGTTGAATGCCAAAATACTACTTTGTCAGCCTGTACTAAGTTTTTGCTGAACAAAATTGGGGTTCTGTACTATTGAATACTGACGTGTGAAATTTGACTGAGTCCAGGACAGTTGTTACCATATTTGTCTGTGCTGAAGGACTGGAAACTGGTATATTGTGTCAAAGTTTGCACAGGTGGGAGAATGATGTGGAAGAGTGAGCCATATCAATCTGAAATAGGAAACAAGGCTAAAAAGGATTGTTTTAGTATTTGTTTTTCTCGTTGGTGTGACTCCATTTTTAACTACTTTAGTATCCTCTGTAGTTATTTTTTTGCAAAGACATTTGCCAAGGATTAGTTTTTGTTTGGTTGCAAATACTGTATGGCAGCTGGAAGCCTTTTTGTGCAGCTTTCAAAAGCTGAGAAACTGGTTGTCAATGTGTGAAAAGTTCTTTCCTGGTATTGTAAACTGCCTTTCATTAGGATGTTGTATATTTAATGATTGCTAGCCCAATGGGGCATGTAAAATTTCCTGCTGTGGTCTTCTGTAAAAATTTATTGGAAAAAGACATTGGAAAATGTTGCTGATGTGCAATGATGCATGGAAAACATTCACATTTGTGTAAAAGTGATGGAAATCCTCAGGAACAGTTGCTAGACTAAAACTAAGCCAAAACCTTTGTGAGTCTAGATGAGTTATCTGCACACAGATATTGGCAGGTAGGGTAGATTTAGGTTTTTATCACTGCCTTTAGGCAGCCAGAAAACTTTCAAATCCAGGATTAAACTGTTTTCCTTTTGGGAGAGAAAATTAAAGTGTTGTTTTCTCACTTGTTTACATGCATGTGCAAAATTACAGAAGAGCCTATATAAATTGGACCATACAACCTATGAATAGAAGTCCATCTTTCAGGGCTTAAAATGAAATTTTGAGATGTGGTGTCTATCATAAATCTTATTGCAGCTTTTCTCTGTTTTTCAAAATTTATTTGTCAGAGTCTGTGATTTTGTTTGTTTGTTTGTTGCCATATTGGAATAGCATGGCTCTCTGAATGCAGATGTCAAAACAACCAGTGAACTGGATGTATTGGATCAAATAGGTCTGACTGAGGAAAATATGATATAGCTCAGGCTAGAGTGGAGGTGACACAGTTCTGAACTAAAGCTACTTAAGTGGTTTTCTGAAGTCAAAATTTTCAGGGGTAAAAAGGCAATTTTTAGACCAGTGACTGGAAAGGAAGTGACTGACACAAGAGCCACCAGAAGGAGATCTTATGTAAGCCTAAGCATTAGATGGTATTCAAGGAGTGCTTTCCAGGCCAGACACTGCTGCTCTTGCTTTGAGCTAAACAGTAGACTGTATATTGAAAATACATCCCACATTCTAATTCCTAGCCTTTCAGTTTGATAATGAAACTGTGACTGTGGTTATTCTGCTAATGAGTTCACTTCAGATTTTAGTTGTAAAAATACTGAACTTGTATACACTTGGTCCAAGACAAACAATAGTATCAAGAGCAGTGTGCTTCTGTGAACTGATCTTTCACGTGGCTCAATCCTCTCAAGAGGGTCAAGCCTCTTCCAGACCTGCTGAAGGTTTACCTGGAGTTATCACGAAGATCCATTAGAATGACGTAGTTGACCATGACATTATGTAACCTCAGAATATCTAGAAAAAGTTGAGCTAAGATATGATCAATTTAATTAATGCACGGCATATGGCATTGTTCAGTTGTGTAAGGTGATGTGACTCCCATCAAAGTGATGCAGGGGTAGGTGCAAAGCACAGCTATATGGCGTGTTAACAAGATGCATGCAAGGATTTCAGTTTAGACCTAAACTGTACTTAGAGGTAATATCAACCACAGTACAGTATCCTCTGTGGGGAGGATGAATTTCTTTGTGTAAGTTCTTGCATATTAGCATTAGAAAAAACCTCTAAAAAAATTTCTCTGTACTGTCCTGCCCAGCAGGTGATGCCTTAGCTGCAGCTTAGGAGTCTACAGCATTACAGTACGTTTAAACATGACTCTCAGTGACTTAGGAAGTTTTAACTCAGATCACAGCCATGTTTCAATTAAGTAAATACATAATTTATTCAGTGAGAATCTGTTAGTGGGCCATCAAGATGGAGTATAAGGCATGTGCCCTTTGAGGGAGCTGGGCTTGCATACAGTCACATGGAGTCTAATGAGTGATCTAGTAGATGTCTACAACTATTTTAAGGGGGGGACTTATGAAAATGAGAGAACCAAATATTCCTCAGAAGGTGCAGCTATGTCAGGGGTAATGGCCACAATTTCTGCATGGGGAGGGTCAAGTTAGCCATCCTTTCTTCCCAAGAGTGCAGTGCGGCACCCAGCTAGGTGACCACCTTTTGAGGAGTTTCTATTGATGACTTTATTCAGTTCTGCTGATAATTCTGCTTGGAGGGTGAGAGTGGACTGAAGAGCTTCAGTGGTCTCTTACAAACCACACTTTAGTGATTCTGTTCTCAGTCTTCTTTACCAAATTTGAACCCCTTGAGAACTTAAAGGTGTTTAAAAGCTGAGTCCATGCAGCACTTCACCAAGCACAAGTTGAAGAAGAAAGCATTCAGGCACAGACACTTTGACTCTTCTGGCAACTAAGGTCTATTTCAGCAGAGGTTTTTAAATGATCTCCTGTAGGAAACTCAATGGGAGCTGCTGCTTCAAATTGAACCTACACTTTTTTGACCTTGACTTCCCTAATACAAGCACACAGCAGCATGTATATATTTATGCAGAGAAAAACAATCCTACCAGATCCTACTTTGCATATGTAATTTGGTTACAGGGAAGAGAATGAGAGAACAAGCTGCTTGTGGCAAATATAAATAAATTAATTCATTACTGCATAGCACTCCTTGCTGTGACATTATAGGGTGTTTTCAAACTCTGTAGTAAAAAGTCTTATTGTCTTGACCAGATGGACTAACAATCTTTTGGGTCCTATTATCTGTGGCCTGATGACACTGGATTCTGCACTAGACTAATTTTAAATATACCACTAAAAGACACATATAAAACTGCTGCTGGTAATTTTCTTGGCATTTTTTTGGGTGTGATTAATGCTATATGAATGTAAAAAGGTGATTGCTGATAAGTCTTTGTGAAGGTTGTACTGACACAGAAACTCAAATCCAGAGACAAAACCACTTGCCATGGACCACACAGCAAGTCAGGTACTTCTTTCTCTTCATTAATTCTGATGATAAAAAGGATGTGAAATCAATTCTTACACTGATCTGGAACAGCTGTTGAAGATATTTTAACAGAACCCAAGTAGGAATAATGTCAAGCCAAAAGAGCTCTATGAGTAATTAGGCACAAATTAATAAAACCACAAAAGGTGAAGTCATAGTATGAACTCTGATTTAATCCAAAAGAGAAGAGAAAAGTTAGAGGAGTTAAAATATTCTTGATGTATATGTGCAGTGGCTTTTCTCTGGGAATTTATATTCTTCTCATCAGTGTAAATGCTAAATATCTAAACAGGCAAGATCGAAGTGATTACTATGAGGGAGGGATGGGGAAAGCAGATGCTGCTGCCCTAATTATAAGGACATCTTTTCACTGAGATTTGCCAGCTGGATGTATTTATTGATCCTCAACTGGTTTTGGGTTTATATGTGAGAGTGATGTCCGAGGGGCTCTCTTTTATTTTTTTTATTGTGCAGCTGAAGATGTTGTAACAGTTTATTTCCATTTGACTTCCATACTGCAGTATAATTTATTTCCAGGAAAGCTCTGCAGAAGAAATTAGCTTATCACAGTGTATCATAAAAGATAGGTGGATTCCTATACATCAGGAGTAATATTTAAGCATTTGAGAAACAAGCTCTTTCATACTACTGCAGTGTTAAGTGAATTCATCAGTGAATGAAAAGCAGAGATCATTTTGAGTGTACTCTGTTATGTAAGGGAGGGAGAAGTCTCTGATTAAAGCAAAAGTCAGGTAGCTAAAAGCACAGGGAGTTTCAGATTTTTTCATGTAATTCTTGACAGGATTTTAAGCCACATCTCTTTATTTTTGTGATTAAAAAAGGGATAATCCCTCTTTGTTTTCCTTTACTGTGTCACAGAGCACTAGTGATTTGTTCACTCCTGAGGAAAACACGAGCAGTTAGGATGATGTGAAATGCTATGTTTGCATGCGGTTAAATAACTGCAGCTTTTAGCAGTACCTACTGCTGTAGCTGCTTACTTTGATGAAGCCAGCTGTGACTCTGTGGATGCTATCAGGCCCTGTCACTCTGTTCCAAAGCCTCAGAAGAGTTCAATCCATTCCATAAGTTTTGTTTTCCTAAATCCAAACAGAACCATAGGGTCTTATCCTTTCTTGCTGAGTAGGGGAGAGAAGGTCTGGATATTCTCTGGGGTGCTGATGGCCCGTGGGCAGGGTCCAGCCTGCAGTGTTGGGTCACTGCAAGCATCCTGGTGGGTGGGACCCAATGCCAAGAGATGGTCCCAGGGTGCTCCAGCCTTCCTGACAAGCTCTCCCTCCTCTGTCACAGCTGTGCAGGTTAAAAAGGACGAGCACCTCTTCTTACTTTACATCAATCCAAGGCCTTATTGGATTAACTTCTACTAATACTCATTCCCAGAGATGCAAAATCGACTTCAACCACTAAAATTTGATGAAATTGACTGGAGGGAGATAAAGAGATGTTTTTACATGACATAAAATCTGCCAGAAT
Source organism: Pyrocephalus nanus (assembly GCA_038380795.1). Classification (NCBI taxonomy): domain Eukaryota; kingdom Metazoa; phylum Chordata; class Aves; order Passeriformes; family Tyrannidae; genus Pyrocephalus; species Pyrocephalus nanus. The sequence continues at coordinate 54,968,347 of CM076264.1, read as the reverse complement.
AGCCTGTATGCTCGGCCCCGGCATTGCTGTGTTAGGCTGGGATATTGCCTTAAATATGCACTAGGCGGCACTTTAAGACTGGCTAAGAGAAGCAGAAAACTTTGCAACACTAATTCCACATCATCATGAACAGAGTAAACAGTCTGGTGCAAAACAAAATATAAAAAACCCATAAGCAATTAAATATGTATTTAGCAGCAAGTGTGATTCGATTTCTGTTTTTCCCGCAGCAACTGCACTTGCTGAAAGTGGACATGCAACTGAAAATTACATTCTTGTTCTAAACAGATTGTATCTTTGTCGTCTTGTTCTTCTAAATAAATGGACTTTCCTTTGCAGCATCTAGCCAAATGCAGGATCAGATGCTATATTTTTTTCGTTAATCAGCCCGTGTCTCTACAGCTATCTGTGATGGTAGGTTTGCAATTTTTTCATTTCTTCGTAGGAACTGATGAAGTTTCTGTTCTCCAACATTCTAGTTTATTTTATTTCCTTCAACTGGTTTTATCTGATTTAAGCCCATCCAGAACTGAAGTTCTGTTCCAGGACAGCCCTCTAGGGTGTCTCCTGAATATAAGAAATTGGTTTTGCTGCCATGTTAATGTCCATTCCCTTGCAACAGATATATGTTGCAAAAGTGTTTGAATTCCGTAATGGTTTGTTTTGTTAAGCACATTAGAATGACATAATAACCATAACTCCTAATTCTAACAGAATTTTTTCCTTCTGAATAGTTTAGGAAAGCTTAGAATTAATCAGATTATTTTGATAGATGCAGATTAAGAAGCATGGTTTTGTGATAGATTACTTTCCACAAAATGACAGACCATCCTTTTGTTAAAATTTGATTTTTTAGTATCAATAAGCTATATAAACTGTGAAAAGGTAGATAATAATAACCCATTTGGACCACAGCAACAAGAAAATGTACAGCAGTAGCTGTGGTGACTCAACATCTTGCACCAACAGTAGGTTTACACTGGTTAACAGAAAAAATAGCCAAGCAATAAATGCAAACCTTTTTTTGAGTTTAATTTGTGGGCTACATTGTCACTTTTTGCCTTTTTTCCTATGCATTTGACTGCAGTTCATTGTTTCTGATACTGATGTTTTTGCTTATTTTAAGAAACTGGTAGAACTGTTCAGCATTACTGGATGAACCATTTTTTTGTCAGATAATACTATTTTGTAGAAGTTGAAACATTTTGTGGAGACAATGATTTTAAAACTTTGTCAGGAAGGTGTCCTAGCATTAGGAATACTGAGATATTGCTAAAAATATATTCACCCAAGAACAGCTGACAGGCAGTCACTGAGGGTAGCTTTGAGTTTGGTACTTGTACGGTGCAGAGGCATCTATACAACCCCTACATAAGGTGTTATGTAGCTATAGCTACCCCAAGTGCCATCCCAACCTGTTATGTAGAATTATTCTAAGAAAAGTCTGAAAAAGTCAGAAAAGTAATGCGAACAGAGAGCTCTGCAGGCACGACCCGAGGGCTGCTTTCTGCTGTAGTATCTGCATAGTCAGGTGTTTGCTCTGAGCCAACTTCAGCCTGAAGCTTTCAGACCTGTCAGTGTGCAGCTATGCCTGCTATAAAATGCCCTGCTCCTCATGTGGACTTCTGGGCATAGGCACAGGCAGAGCTGTGTGCTCATGGGGATGCCGGGGCTGAGCCGGAGCGGGCTCACAGCCAGCTGTCCTGGGGCTCATGTGGGGTCACAGTTAATGCTTCCTCTGATCAGGGAGGAGACATGTCTTTATAGTAAACAAGAAGAGTGGAAATCGAGAGGTTGAACTTAGCAGATGAGAAATGAGGTCTAATTGGTGATTAAACAACACGGTGGTTGAAACAATTAGATGTCGATCCATTTACCTCTCTTCTTTCTAGAGGAAAGCTAGTTTGAAGAGCTTGAATTTCATAGCTCCTGCCACATCCTGGGATCCTTAAAAATATTCTGGGCTTTGGGTATGCTGGACTTAGGAAAGAGACAGAGACTAATCAGACAGCTGGAGTAAGAAAGGATCCCAGAGGATGTCTGGTTAACGGGCCTTGGTTGATTGAAATTAATATCTTGCTCTTATAGGCTCCCCATACCTCACTGTGACTGCTTCTTAGCCAGGTGAGACTGAATCTTCTGAAATATTGTGATGTGAACCTTTGAACAAAGATGCAGATAGATGTTTCTTAGATGATAGTAAAAGCTGTATAAATGTACAAGGTCGCTGCCTCTTTGGCAGCTCTTTAATCTGCTCCTTCTCTTTGTCCATGGATGATTTACATGTTAGAGAATATTTTTCAGTGGTATTGAATAAGTATGCCTTGTGACAATATACAAGGTTAGTTTTACACATTCTGTTTCAAACACAGTTGTTATTATTATTGCTTTGAAAGTGGAGGTCTTGGTAGGGATTACCAAAGGGTCTTGAGTAAATTTCTCAAGTAGGTCTCCCAGTCTGCACTGAGATGCTGTGATTATGATGGCAATCACCTAGTTAGCTTAAAGCTAGCTTTGGTGTGTCTATGCAAACAGGAGTGATACTGCATGTCACTGTGCATATGTGTGGGTAAGTGTCTATGTATCAAATAGCTGTAATATGTGGTGGTATAAGATTCACAAGCTGCTATTATATGAGGAATCATATGTTCTACCTTTCTGATGCCGTAGGTGCTTCTGATTTTTATCTTGCTGGCTTTTGCTCTTAAAATTAACCTAGTTCATCCCACAGAATGCTTTGTTATCCAAAGAAAGAACTTCTGTTAACATTGTAATCATTCTGTGCAATGTCCTTGGTGGTAGAAAAAAATACTTTCCAAAAAACAAACCCTCATCTAGAAATACATCCCTTTAGACTTCAACTTATTTTTGCTTATTTTTCTATGTTCCATAAAATGTTAAAAAATTAAAATGCTAAGCAGAAGCTTTAGCTAAGAAGCTAAAGTGTGCAAATTGTAGAACTGATTTATTTTAGTGCTTCATATTGTAAAGGCATAGTAAAGTCATATTAGCCCCACAGACTTTTCCTTTACCTAACATATTCCACTAAATTAACCCATAAGGCATTAACTGAGATTCTGAAGACCAAACTTCAAGTCCCTACTTTGTTTAATTCAGAGCAGTAGAGCAGACTTCCATCTCTACTTTCCTTTGCAGGTACCAGAGTCAATAAGATAGTCTGAAGTTGGATTTTTTTTTTCCTTCCCTCCCAATGATTTCTGGTTCAAAGCAGTGAAAATAAAAAAAAAAATCTGAAAAATAGAAATATTTTGCAAACTAGACAGGTTATTTTTGTTCATAGCTGGTTCCAGTGAATGTGTTTTCAATCTTCCTAATTCTTTTGTTAGCGAACACAGTCTTGTATGTAATCAGAGTAAGAAAAGGATGCAAAAATATTTCAAAAATATTCCAACACAGAAAACTTTCCTCATCTCTGCTGTTATATTAAGAATTCATAAGAATTTTTTGGGTGAAGTTTGAAATCCTCTGTGGAAAATTACTGTAAATCAGAGTAATTCTTCCTGGGAGTTCTACTAGCAGCAAATATAGCTTTGAATCCATAGCTAATTATAACATCTCTGCTTAGGCTTTTTAACTAGAAGAATCTACTCCATCAGCAGTTCCCAATGTTTCCGGTGCAGTGCGGCATACACATGTTCCTACAGCACTCCAGGGCTTATAGGTCATGATCCTCTTCTGTTATGGATATGAATGCATTCTTGTAATGTAGTTAAACAGCGAATTGTTCCCATCAGGTCCCATCATGTACACATGACACAATGAAAGGTCCCTGCATTTTGGTCATGTGTTTGGAAAGGCAGTCAAACTGATCACGGAACCACAGACCCACTGAGGTGGAAAGGGACGTCTGGAGACCACTCAGTCCCATTTCTCCAAGAAAAGGTCAGCTAGAACAGGTTTCTCAGGGCTGTGTTAAATCTGATTTTAAATAACTCCAAGGGCCAAGACTCCACAACCTCTCTGGGAAACCTGTTCCAATGCTTAATCCTCTCCATGCTAAAAATGTGGGGTTTTTTCCCATTTTTTGTTTGTTTGTTTGTTTTTGTTTTTTTTTTTTTTTTTTTTTTTTTTTTTTTATTTTGTCCCATGATTAAACAGAATTTCATGTATTTAAATTTATGGTTGGTATCATAAATCTGTCTCCATCTTCTTTACTGACAGGGTCAGGTGTGAGCCTTCTTTTTCTAGAGTCCCAGCTCTCAGCTTTTCCTCATAGGAGAGATACTTGTCTCTTAATTGTCCTCAAGACCCATAAAGGGAGTTGCTTCACTATGTCCATGCCTCTCTTGTATTGGGGATTCCAGGAATGCATTCAGTGGCTTCACTAGTGGTGAGAGAAAGATCATCTCTCTCAGCTTTCTGGCAACACTCTTCTTAACACAGACCATGAAACTGCTGGTTGCATTTGCCACAAAAGTACGTTGCTGGTTCATGATCAACTTGTTCAGTCCCTCCTTTGCAGAGTCTCTGCAGAGCTGCTTTCAAGCTAGTTGACTGGCCCCCCAGCCTGTGCTGGTGGATGGCATTATTCCTTCCCAGATGTAAGACTTCTGCCTTTCCCTCTTCATGACCTCCCCTGTTGGCTCAGTTTTCAGGCAGTTGAGGTGGCTCCAAAATGACAACACAACCACCTAGTGTACCGGCCATTCTTCCCATTCATGTGCATGCAGGCTCATGTTACAGATCATTAATGAACATGTTAACCAACACTGGCCCCAGAATCCACCCCAGGGGTACACTCCTAAGGATTGGTCTCCACCAGACCTCGTGCTGCAGATCACAGCCCTCTGAGGCTGGCAGTTTTCAATCCACCTTACTATCCACTCATCTACTCTGTATTTTACCAATATAGGAGAAAGTTACAGGAGAAAGTGTCAAAATCCTTGCTAAAGTCAAGAAAAAATGTCATCATAAAAGGCTCTTGGGTATTGGCTTCATAAATGCATATTGACTACTCTCTCTTTTTCATTCATATTTTTAGAAATTGCTTCCAAGGTTATTTGCTCCATGACCCTCCCAGGGACTGAGGTGAGGCTGACTGCCCTGTAGATTCTCTGCCAAATCCATCTCCAGTTGGGTTTTGGTATCTAACACTATCACTCCACACTTGTATATTATCTGTGTATTTCCCCTGGTCAACTATCCTTGCTGCCATCTCTTCTTCTTTTTTTTATAGTTGAGATTTTCTGGAGTTCCCTGCCACCTATGCTTGACCTTCTGCACATCAGGATAGACCATTCTTGAACGTGGAGTAAGTGATCCTTGAAAAATCAAACAGTTCTTCTGGTCTCTTTAGTGTCATAGCCCATGTGATTGTTCTAAGCAGGTCCCTGAGCAAGCCCATACTCTGCTCTCCTGAGTTCCAGGGCTGTGATCTCGCTATTTGTCTTCTTCCTCCTTCATGAATCCTGAGCTCCACATCTCATGGTCACTGTAGCCAAGGCTGTCCGCAACCTTCACACCCTTGATCAACTCTTCCTTATTTGTAAGTATAAGGTCCAACAGATCATCTTTGTTGGCTACCTGACCACAGGTGTCAGAAAGTCAGCATTAAGGCACTCCTGAAGCATCATGAATCACTTGTGCTCTGCTGCATTGTCCCTTCAGCAGATATTGGAGTGGTCAAAGTCTGCATGAGGACCACGGCCTGTGCAAGTGAGGGTTGTTACAACTGAATGAAGGCGGCCACAAAATCCAGAATTTCCTCTTGATCAGGTGGTTGGTAGCAGACATTCACCTCAACATTACCGATTTTGGTCTGCCCAATAATTTCAACCTGTAAGTGTCAGATGGCTCATCACCCATCTGCTGTTCTCACATCAAGGGCAACTTTACCTCCTCACCATCCTCAGCTTCCAAATGATGGATCCATCTTGATCCATGATTCCTAATAAGGCTTCCTAATAATGTGTCCACCCATTGCAGCACCTGAGTGTACTTCCCCACATCTCCAGCTGAATGAGGTTGCAGCCCTGCAACTGCATACAGATATCTAATTACTCCTGTTGTTGTTCCCTATGCTGCTAACTCTGGTGTATAGGCATTTCAGAGAGATATCAGTTTACTGATTTCAGAGAAAACATATGCAGTCTTCTGTCTTTTTGGCATTTCATTTTTTTGCATATACTTGGGGCAGCCTCTTCAGCTGAGACTGAGGTGTTTTCTGTCTACATCACATTGCACACTTCACTTGCCAACTCCATCCACCACTTCCTTTATGTATTGGGTCCTGCCATCTCTCTTATTCCCCTTGTTCCTGGTTTAAAGCTCTCCTCACCAGGCTATCCAGCCTACTGGCAAAGATGCTTTTGCTCCACTTGATTGAGTGGATCCTGTTTCTTCCAAGCAGTCCTCAGTCCTTAAAGAGGATGCCAGGACTAGTTGCTTCAGTCACTGATGGGAATTATGCCTTGTGTCATGTCACTACTGCTGGCTAGGCACACACAAAAAAATTTTTGGCCCCCTTATGTGGAAACTAATGCACTTTAGGTCTCTCTATAGTACCTGCTGAAAGGGTGCTTGACCCTTCCTAGTATCCTGACTAGGTCTTGATCGCCCTTTGATCAAGAGCAGCTATGAGATCTTCTTATAGGCTGCTAGAGCTTGCTGGAGACTTCAGTCTCTGTAGCTATCCTTTTCTGGCAGCAGCAGGATCCTTGGTGACCCTCAGAGTACCTAGGAATTCTCCAGCAATCCCATGTGTTCAGTTCAGAAGCAGAGTCCAGAAACTGCTGTGCAAACCGCTGTGTCTGAATGCAACCCTGAGGAGGTCAGCTAGAAGCAGGTTGTAATTGCCTGTTTGAGACATTCATTTCCCTTCCTGCCTGTGCCTGAGGTGCCCTGACTGCAAAACAGCAAGTAGAGAGGTAGATGAATAGTACTTGTGTACTATCTCTGATCCAAGGCTGTAAGTTGACTGCTTCTTTTGTATTTATTATACACAAAAGGATAGAATGTGGAATGAAAGACTACCCTTGAATTTTGTCCTCAGTTGACTAGGTCTTTTAGTAATTTTCTGCATGTTTCAAGTTGCTCAGAAGCAGCCTACTCAGGATTTAAGAAAACCAGCAATATACCTAATATTGTAGATGGCAGGAGACTCTGCCTACTGCTGACACTTTGTACTGTTTTGTCATCATAAGTACAATGGAGAAGCACTCTTGTTGTTAAAAGTTTTCTTTCCATCTGCTCATTCTGACTTCAAGCATAAGCCTGCTTAACACAAAGGGAAGGCATCCCATCTAACAAGGAGAGGTTCAGGAGGGTTCACTGTAAACAAAATGATGGGATGAATGTAAACAGAAGCAATGTATTCTACTACAGATGGCTACCCCTCCCTCTTGCCTTATAATTTCCAAGTTCATAATGAAATATTTTTGTTCCTTAGAATCCTATAATAAAATGTGAGTTAGCAAGGAATGGAATTTTGAATATAGGGTTGGATTCTTCATCTGCCACCAGTGATAATAGATGATTGAAGAATTAAGCCCCTGACTTCATAGCTGACCTTGCTTTTGGAAGGAAGTTGAACTAGATTGTCTCCTTCTAACTGGAATTTTTTTGTGATTTTATGAATTATCTCTTACATAAGATGCTATAGCAATATTTTTCAGTATAGCAGTTTGGTATTTGACTGCACCAGTGTAGATCTTAGCACCACTACTAAAAAGTGTATCTTACCTAATTAACCTTTTTACTGTGTTTCTTCCTCAAGTTGTTACTGGATGAATGAAGGAATTTGTGATCTGTTCAATTTCTATCTACAAGCTAATTTTCAACTACTTTGAAGATGGTGAGGGGGCTGTAGCACTTGTCCTGTGAGTAGAGACTGGGTTTGTTCAACCTGGAGAAGAGATGGCTTTGAGGACACCTAACAGCAGCTTGCAGGAGGAGGAGGAGGTCATCAGGAAGACGGAGTCAAGTTCCAGCAGTCTGTCTTCTGAGCTGGCTCTGCTTTGAGCAGAAGGTTAAACTAGAGACATGCTGAGATCCCTTCTAAACTGAATTACCCTATGATCATCACATAACCTGCTCTACATATGTTCAGAATATAATCATAATTCCTGTTATGAAATATTAAATCTTAGCATCCACCTGGACAATTATATATATATATATATATATGGATCAGGACTCAGGATTTTTTGTTTATTTTTCAAACCTGGAAATAATATGACTTTAATTAGGCTTGAATCTTTGTCTGTCATATTTCTTGCCCCCCCAGTTGCGAGAGAAACCATTGTAATCTATGTAGTGATGTCGTCAGAAGTTTGTGAAGAGAATTCAATGGAAGGAAGGATTGCTGTTGATGAATTCAAGGGAGCTGATGCTGGTTACCTCTTTTGGCCCTAAGCAGAACAGATCTCTCAACTTTTGATAGTATGGTTTCTCAGTTTATTTTCTAATTGGGTATTCTATGTCAGGCTGTCATGAGAGGAAGAGGGTGTAACTCACACTTTCAGGTTAGTGTTGCTCATGAAAGGAATAATTAGAATCATTGCTTTTTGTTTCTATCTTCCTTCATCTGTGAATTTCTTCCTTGCTTTTTGAAATTAATTCAAACTAAAGGATTCCTCTATAACTGTGATGGCTAGACCTGTGCTTTTTTTGCCTTCCCCTCCTCCCCCCACCCTGAAGGTGAAATTCCGTGGAATCAGAATAAAGATGCAAAAATGTGGAGGAATTATGCATGATCAAGGATTATGCATAATTTGCACTCTCTCTCTGCTTTCCTTACCTCCACTGCTCAATACTTATTCCCCTTGTTATATGTTAGCAAAACACTGAATTTTCATGCTGTTGTTGCTGATGTTGACTTGCACAGTCAACACTTCATGGGCTGAGAATCTTCTGGAATCACTTTGAATTACTGAGTAGCTGATCTTCAGCTTACGTTCTTGATTTTCAATCTATTTCTGGACTAAGTTGTTCAGAGAAACCAGAGCTGCTGTTTTGCAGAGAGGAAGGGTTAGCACAAAAGTACCAGTTCCACTCCCTCTCCTCTGCTGTGATGCATACATTTATTTTATTCAAACGGTACCTAGCATCTACCACTGTGCAGGGTCTAGGAGAAGCTGTTGCTTTTGTGGCTAAGAAAAATAGCTTGGGCTCCAGACTGTATTTCCTTGCTCCATGCAAGATGGTGAGATGACTGGCAGATCTGCAGTCCTGTCTGTTCCTATCAACAAAATGTAATATCTGCCTTGCTGTTTTCATTTCTGGGTGAAGCCTGGGCTATTGAATTTGGAGTGTGGAATCACACACATATATTTGGAGCCACAACTGAGACTTTATTGTTACTGTGGTCCTTTCTCATCTTTGTTAATGTAGTGATAAAGTGAAAAGGAATGAAGTTTTCTCTCGTCTGAGATTCTTCAAAGATGGGACATCAGTATGGATATTAGCAACTATGCTTCTTTTTGATTTAAAGGATTTAAATTTTATATTTATATAAAATATATTTATAAATATTTATAGGATTGCAATGAGAAGGTTTTGCAAACTGCAAGCAGAAAAAAAAAAGCATTTTTACCTGTAGAAATCTTTCTTGGAGTGCACAGTGTTTCTTCCATGTGAGTTCTAGGACATCTGTATGTTGTGTGCTTGTCTGAGAGGAGCCTTTCAGCTGCCCTGAATTTCCTAGAGACAAACTGGCTACACTGCTCTTTCAGTGTGCACTGACTTTGACTTCCAGTTACTAAAAACTTGTATGGAACAAAGGAATATTCTAAATCACATTTATTCTTAAACTTAAAAGTGTTGCAAGCTAAAGAGTTGTATTTTTTTTTCCACATTTATAATTTAAGAAACCTCTTTCAAGCGGTAGGACCTGATAAAGATTGAAATACACTTGATAAAAGGAAGAAAGGTTTTAAATGGATGAAATATATCAACATTGTGTTTCTGGATGAATGTTGCCATTTATTGTACTCTGAAGAGCTTTGCAGATATTTCTATAACTGTTTTATTTAGGCTTGGGTACATTTTGAAATGGTACCAAGAAGCTGACTGAATGGAGGCAAATCGAGGATTTAGTGAATAACCTATTGCAGTAGATATGCAATCTTCCTTCCTTTTGGCCCTCAAATATGTGTGTAAATATATGTATACCTCCCCTCATCTTTCCTCTGGCTTGTCCAAAATTCCTTGCATTCCAGCCTCCAACTTCTTTGTCTTTGATTGCAACAATTTTTTTTCCTCTCTCCCACATCCTCATGAACTTTTCAACACTGCCTCTGATAGAGCAAGCTCACTCCCTTGTCCTTGATTCCTATTACTTCAAAGTAATAGTAAACTTTTGGTGTGAAGGAGAAAATTTCAGGAGGAAGAGAGGTGGATACAACAGAGAGGGATAGGAGAGAAGATACAAAGGTTGAATGACGTTTTCCTGGAGAGTTTCCCAGAATAATAATCTTGAAAGCTATTCTCTGAAGGTATAACTGCAAAGTAAAATGTAGGTGTGATTATAGCACAGTAAGAATAAAATGAATGTATTTGTATCTCTCTTTCTACATATGCAATAACACAGGGACTATTAACTAGAATTCAAGCTGGGTGTTGAAGTACATGGCTGCCAGTCTGTGACTGCATCTCCACTGCTATATGAGTGTGCACATTGAAGCCAGCACAAAGACACCCACGTACTCTCTGATGGAAAGTATCCTATGAAACTGGAGACCTTGTCTTAACTTTTCCTTACTGTCAGATTAATGATAGAGGATTTGATATTCAAGTGGTTCAAGGTTCTGCCCATTCTGTCCTGTAAATAGGAATTTGCCCTTATGGAGACTGTAATCCTAGGTAATTTGATAGGAAGGAATCTTGGTCTGACAGACTTTACCATACTTTTTTTTGGGAAATGCTCAACATGTGATTTGTCCCTTGGCTCTTTAAAACCAGTTGCTGTACACACAGAGGTGAATTTTGCATGATGCACAACAGCACATTCGTAATCACATGACATATTTGGAAACCCTCTTATTTTACAAATTACAGTTCAATCATACTTACTTTTGGAGATGTGGTGGTATGCTCTGCTTCTCTTGTGTGGGAGCCATTAACTACAAGAGTGGATTGTAAGTTACCCTGGACTCCTCCTTTGAGAAGAAAAGTTTGCAACCACTTCGGAACCTCTTCTTTAGTATCTTGAGAATTTTTGAACAGCATTTGAATTTGTTGCTCTGACTTAAGATATTTTTGAGGCTCTTTTGATAGTGAATAACTCAGAATTGCTGAATGTCAATTAGAAGTAAACATTACAATTAAAGCTAATTAGACAGAAATTGGCTAAAAGACCAAAACCAATACTTATCTTACCAAATTAAATTGTAGAAAATTATATCTGGGAAGATAAGTTAGATTGCTTTATTTTTTGAACAACAGACTGTTTCTACAAAATACTTCTCTTGTAGTTTACAGTTCCTAATTTTAATTTTTCCCCAAGAGGCTGGGTTGAAGTTTATTGTACTATGTTTTCTAGTATACTCATAATTTTGAATCTATTTAATGTCTTCCTCTTATCCTTTTTTGTTTTAGTATTTCCACAAAGATTTATTCAGGTTAGAAAACTTAATTTGTTTTGGCCTTTTTTTTTCTTTTTTTCTCTACTGTCTCAAATGACTCTTCATATTCTTTCACTTCTTTGTTAATTGTATTTTATTTTCACCTGTTTAAGGCTATTTCCCTGAGGAGTCTGGAGATTAAGCTTTTGTTTAATAACAAAGAATTAATTTCTCAGATTATAACTAGACAAGTGTGCGTATGTATAACAACCTTGAGACTGCTCAGATCCCCTGTTCTGTTTTATCTTTCAAGGGAGAATAACTTGAGCTTGTATTTCCACAAGGTGTCTGAATCTAACATGTTTATTTGGGGTCACATTTACTTTAAATATTAACAATTTATAATTCTGTGTGAATTCCATGTTTTAAAATTTTTACTGATAGCTGTAATCTTTAGTTTAAAACAATCCCCTTCTTAATGTCTTTTTCAGCTGAAATTGAAATGTCTCCTAAACATGATTGGAAATATTTTCCATTGCACTGGCAAATCATGATGCTCCTACCTGGGCACAAATGCAGGAACAGCAGCAATATCGCTAAATAACCCTTCGCAAAATCATCTGAATGTTAGAGCAAGTATATTCCGTCTGTGTGCTAAATTCATATTGTTTTTAAGTGCTACATATCATATAAAATTCCAGATAAATTATTAAATATTTTTTAAAGATGCCTAAGAAACAATATGCTGTGCTTTACTCTCTATACCATGGATGTAAAATGGTTATGGTAGAGCACATCACAGTATTTCAAAGTATATTTTTGTTTTATTAGAATAGAAAGACATGCCATTTATAAAACATTATGATTAGCGTAATGTAAAAAATTTTTTTAGGTTCCTGTTGTGCAATTGGTTTCTGTAGGTCATAAGTGAGTTTTCTTAGCAAGCTACAACACTTACTGCTTATATCCTATGAGCTTAAGCCAATCAAATGATAAGTTAGCCTCCAATTTTGGACCTAACACCGAAATATTGTTGTATTCCTTTTAGTAACTACAATATGGCTTTAATATACTCTGTACAGTTCCTCTGATCTATCAAACATGGATGATGCATTTCTGACAATCCTCTTTGGACCCATGCTGTGATCATAAGTGCTAGTAGATTGCAGGACACTTTTGTGGCTATATTCTGCAAAACAGGACTGCTTTTTACAAATGCATTAAACATTAATACAGACAAATGTGAAGATTTTTAGTGCAGAAGCTTTATTTGCTTGGACATGTATTTATTTTTTATTAATAATTTTTACCATACTGCACATTTTTCCTTAGAATTTGAACTCTGAGAAAGATTCCTTGGACTTAGTAAATGTTGCTTCGTTTAAGACCAAGGGAACAAATGAAAATTGCTCAGATTTACATTTCAGTGAAGTCTCATAAGTAACGCATGAACTGTGTTTCAGAACTGACTTGTACAGGGCCTTAAGCACCGTGTAACACTCATCACCTTCCATAAGGAAACCGCAGAGAAGAGAAATTCTTCCCCCTTTTATGGTGATGGTGGCAATCATTGGTCAAAAAAAGTCAAAATGTTTATTTTCAATTGTCAGGGAATGTCCTGATTTATGGAACATCACAGAAAACACTTATGTTCTTTATGATATGCAAAAGTCACTGTCACTGTATGTGCTTAATATGAATGGATAGATCCATTACCAAGAAACCTGCTGATGGAAACCACCACACCAGCTCAAAGCCCTTACGAAAGCTTCTTTCTAAAGCTCCTCAGATATTTTTCTTTGCTTTGTGAGGATCTGAGATCCCGACTCCAGTTTTAAATTGATTGTTTCATCTGACATGAAAATGGTTTTTCCTATAAGCCTACAATAATCCGCTTCCACTGTCTGTCTATTGGTATCCTAAACTTATTCCTAAAGCATGACCTGCTTTTATAATAAATAAACCCTTCATATTGTCTACTACTACTACTACACATCCTTTAGCATGTTAATGTAATAGTATGTATCACAGCTGACCTTTATTATGCTATATAATCCTGCTGAATAGGATACTAACTTCAATACTTTTCATTCAAACATAACATTCAAACATTCTCTTGTGTTGCATGTCCTAGGTTGCCAGTTTAAGTTCTTGTGTGCATAAATCTGCTGCAAGGTTATAAAAACCTAGAAGAAATGCCAAATCATAATCAATGAAAAATGTGTGCACATAGATGCAATATGAAGAGGAGAGAAATTAAAGATTTCAATGACAGCTCTAAGCAGCTACTGTTGACATTAGAAATGCAAGGATTAAAATGATATCTGCATTGAAATGCTAACAAGTATGATGATTTAGACAATGTGCCCTGTTTCTAATTATTATGCATAGCTTGCATATAACATAAGTAGTTGTAACCTTTGTGTGAAGAGCAAAGTCAGGAAATGTTAATCCATGGGGAAACCATCACTTCTCCCCAACTGCCATACAGAAACTTTTGCTGAAATGATTGCTCTTGTTCTCCAGTTCAGGGGAAAAACATCCTCTTCGTGGTTAAACACCCTCTTTTATGCTGTGTGTGTATTAGTCAAATTGATTTTCATGAGAGTTCTCCAGGCTGACTTGCACTGAACTATCATTCAGTGCATCTTCAAAGGGGGAGATGGAGGGAAGAGGAAAAAATGAGAACTATTGAAAAAATATTCTCTGGAAACCTGGAAGCAGCAATTTTTATCAAAGCTGGCAAGACTTGAGACTGGAGATCCAATATCCATGTTGTCTGGAAAATAAGTGCCTGGTGGGAAGGTCAGAATTTGAATTTATACTTCACTTGAAGCTCTGGTCTTCCTTCTCTCCTACAGATGGGCTAATCACCTGGCTAAGGCTAGTTGTTGGGCTCAGTGTCATCTCGTGGGCAGGAAGGGACTGCTGGAGAAGGGTCTTAAGACCACTCATGGCAAAGATCTGTCTATAATGCTTATGCCTGTGTCCTGCCTTTTTAAGGTCTGTTCTGGCTACCTTTTGAATGCCTCTAGGGCAACCACTCCTTGACACTTCTATAACTGACTTATGGGCAGTGGTTTCAGTTACAGAAAAATGAATATGGTCATGGCTTTTGAGTGCTAGAACTAGAAATTATTATAGAGGGAAATTAGATGTGCCTGGTTGCAAAGTACAAATAAATTTTTTAAGCGAGCAGACATCACTATTTGATAGTCTGATCATGATCTTCAAAGCTGTTGTGCTTTTGTTGCTCCCAGCTACATTGTTACTTGAGCATCTGCTTTTTGCTTGAAAGGATTTAGCCAGCTTCAAGTAAATAACTATTTTCTTGCCCTGATTTTTATATTTCTGGTCAAGAACTTGCGATTTGTTTTCCTGCACATCATTGCATACTGTTGCCATGACAATTGATTTTTGCAGTTGAATTTTTTCTCACTTGGATCCATCCTGAAGACTCTTAAGTGTTGCACTGCTTTGGTCTCTTTCTCTAGTGTAAACAGAGAATGCTAAAGAATTCAATACTTCATTAAGAAATTTTTGTGTTCTTCAGTATTCTCTTGTGTATCTCATGTATTTTACATGTACACTCTTCAGTGCATGGGCTATCTGCCATTGTACAATGCAGAAGTGTTATCATAGAATAGTTTGAGTTGGAAGGGAACGTAAAGAACATCCAGCTCCAACCCTCCTGCCATGGGCAGGGAATCTTACACTAGACCAGGTTACTCAAAGCCCCATCCAGCCTGGCCTCGAACACCACCAGGGATGGGGCATCCACATCTTCTCCGGGCAATCTGTTCCAGTGCCTCACCACCCTCACAGCGAAGAATTTCTTCCTAAAATCTAAACTAAGCCTATCCTCCTTCAGCTTAAGGCCATTCCCCCTTGTCCTATCCCTATATGCCCTAGTGAAAAGTCCCTCTCTAGCCTTCTTGTAAGCCTCTGTTAGGTACTGGAGCCTCCCTTTAGGTACTTGTCAATGAGAAACAGCTAACAGTGTCCTTACACTTAAAGTCTCTAATACTCCCCAAACAACAAAGCTTTTATTAATGAGCCATTTCTGGTGTTTATCTTTGAAATTCTACTACAAATCCCATTTTACCACCAATTGTAGTACAAATACTTTTAGCTGATGAGAGAATACCAACACTCCCTTTAAATTTTTATGCACCCCTCCCCCCCCCCCCAAAAAAAAAAAGCTACACAGAGCTAACTCGATTTCTAAAAAAACCTGTAAGGTGGTTCTGAAATTCAAGTTTCAAAATTTGCTTGTGTTCACTCACCCCAACCCTATTTCTCATTTTTGATCCAGGCTACAGAACTCTCCATGGTTATTTTGAGGAAAAATGCATATTGAGTTTGGACTCAGATAATTTCCAGAGTCCTACAGAATAAAGAATAGTGTTTTTCTTTTTTTTTAGAACAGTTTATGGCAATAACAGAGAAAAATCAATGGAAACATACATGAGTATCAAAGCTTCACAAGACAGGTGCAGACATAGAAAGAACTGTGTCTACCTTAGTCATATTAGGTATGATCTGAGAAAACAAAAGGTCTCTTGAGAACTAACCTCAAAAAGAATAGGTGTAAGAAGAAGGAAGTGAAAGCTTTGATTCCTACACAGCTGCTTGGGATTTGAGCTGGACATGGTGGCTACCAGAGTGAGCTAAATCTGTGGTATGGAAATGCTGAGCTCTGGGGAGAAAGTATGCTTGAGGAGAAAAAACTCTTTTATACCTCAGCTTGCTTTAGAGGGCATCCTGTATTTTAAAAGCATATCAATAACTTGAGAAGTGAATCTGTAGCTGTAGTAACAAAATCAATGCTTTGTCCTCAAACAGAACAGGATGAAAATTGTCTTTAAAAGGCAGAAAGATAAACACACATTAAAGAAATTCAGGATTGTGGCATTTTTCATCAGGTTTTATTACTAACAGTTACTTTGACACTTTGATACCATCAGATTAGGCTGTTGTTATGATTTTTTTTCTTAAAACTATTTTATTAGTGGCTCTTTTTCCATTTAATTGAGCACTAAAAAGTATGTTCAACATTTATATATACATTCTCAATTTCAAAATATGCAGATGGCCATCTCCTTAAAAAAAAAAAATTGCTCCTGGGATGGACTTAATATGTTAAATTTCAACCTGTAGTAAATTTTACAGCTGAGTTATAAACCTCTGGGAAATGGTAGAGTGGGTTATCACAGAAATGCTAATACAACCCTAACTCCAGCAGTGATGTTGTAATATATACATCATTAAGTTTCCATTCTCATGGAACACTTGGTGTACAGAATATTTACATTTATAGTACTATAGTGTATCTTACAGTGTCCCTCCAGGTAACAGCAAAATGATGGTTTCATGAGGAAAATTATGTGACATTATTCTAATATACCCATGCTGATTTAAGCTCAGAAAAGCTCAGGAGCAGGATTGTCATAATGCTTCCCTATATTAGCCTAGAAAGCATTCAGCCCCTTTTAACTGTTAGTTTAGTAGTTGCTCAGAAAATGATGATAATTCAGAGGACTTTTTTATCCCTCTGGCTTCTACAGTAATTTTATCATACTGCGTAGGTGTTTTTTCTTTCTTTTTTTTTTCTTTTTTTTCTTTTTTTTGGTAAAATCAATCTAGTATTCCGACTTCCTTTGTGTGAGGTTTAAATATGAAATACTTTATTCCAATGTGTTTTTGCTACCTGTTAGTATATTTACCAATTTATCTATTTAGGTTTTATACTAGATGTAATTTACTCTCAAATGCCAGTGGATAATTGCTTTGCATTCTGACTGTAGCAGGAAAAGTTGTAAAGGGGAAATCATTACATTGTTTGGAAGGAGATAATTAGAGCTACACCCTCTCTTGGACTTATTTTAAGAATGGCAAGGAACAAGGAAAAAAAAAAAGCCTTTGAAAGTGACTGTGATCTTTTGTCACTGAGGATGGACACTGAGGAGAGATCCACTGATGAGGGCAAAGAAAGACTCAGATTTACCAAAGTCAGTAAGGTGCAATGAAAATTTGTGTGAAGTCACTTGCAGCATTTGAGCCTGGTGAACTCTAGTGCTTTATGTTCATCCTGACCAGCAAGGCCACATTATTTCTGCTTTGCTTTATTGTCTGTAGATGAAGACACATTTATGTTTTTGAAAATACAAGGGGATTTGCCTTAACAGAGTAAAAACCAAGTTTTATATAAGTTACTGAATGGCTTTCAGATATTTTGAATGTAGAGATTAATTTTGGGTTGATTTTCGAGGTTTCATGCCAGGACTGAACCTGCAAGATTGCACACCAGGATGTGATGCATATGCTGTTTATGTGATGCAAGTTAACTAAACAGACAAGCAGGAGTTACTCAGAATGACTCCACATGTGTAGAAGCCTAGAAGATAAGGGGCCTAATGTGTATGTCTCAAATACTGGTAGCTGGGGAGCCAACCAAGGATTGTCAGTAAGGACACAATATGAGAAAGAACAGGATGTGGCTGGAGAAGGGAGACACACAAAGATAGGGCAGCGCTTGTCTGAGACAAACACACTTGATCTGGCTCCTGCAGATGAGCACAATGCAGTACAGTGCAAACACAGGAATAACAGTGAGAAGTGGACATGGACTGTAGAGGGGGGATCAAGACTCACTGACCCATTTCCAGGAAGATCTAGAAGAACAGACCACACATGATATCTGTATAGAAAGCAAGAAACTTATCTCCAGGGTGGGGAAAACTTACTTATCTATAAAAAGGTACCCTGACTACTGTGGCCCAGGATCCTGGACACTCTACCATCTGGATTGATGCTGGAGACAGGACTGGTGATCTCCCTTTCTTTCTCTCTTCCTCTCTTTAATCCATCTCTGTCTTTCTCTCTCTCTTCCCTCTACCCCTTTATCCAAAACACACTGCTGTGGGCTTATACTAGGAGATAAAGAACTACCATACCAATTTCCATGCCAAGTATATAATTTAATAATAAATTCTTTGTTTCTTTTATCGACCCTCTGAATTCTGTCTTTCCATTTGACCATAAGCATCTGCGAATCTCGAGTGCTCCCTTCCCCTTAAGGGTGGCACATGATACCAGGTTACTAAACAAGTTATATAGCTGAACCTCAGGTATACCAGGTTACTAAAGAAGTTATACAGCTGAACCTGAGGTATAAATGTTCTGGAATAAAGTATTTCCCCAAGTAAGGATCCCATGTCTACTGAAAGGTAACATCTTTTGTTCTCAAAGTGCATGTAGATAGGCAATAACAGATTGCTTCTAACGGTGAAGAAAGGGCTATGATGAATGTTTTTCTCTGAAAATGCTTTTGGGTTAAGACTCTTCCCACAATATATCTGAAAAGCTACTTTGTAGCATTCCACTGCAATTAGTAATTTACAGGAGTTATGACTGTATCCCTGCAGAGCTTTGTTTGATCCAAAACACACAGCAGCTACCAAGTACTCTTCTGTAGAGTGCATGCAGCTATAAGAGAATGACATTTGAGTTAATGAATCTGTGGAAATACTGTTAGAGAGAAAGAGACTAATGTTGATGACTTGTCAGATTCTTCTTGCTTTCTGAGAATACTTTTGTGACAAAAGATTCCAGCAACAGGCATCAGTACCAGCAAATCACCTTGTTAATCTGTTCCATTTTGTTTCTCTGCAATCAAAGAACAACCAGATATTTTCGGATGGAATTACTCTCATTTTAAATTAAGGACAACAAAATAAGAACAAAAATAAAACTCCATCAGAGAAAAAGGATGCATTTGTTTTTAATTCGCAGACTTCACTAAAATTGCTGCTGGTCTCTGTAGACTGCTCCAGCTTTTTGAAAGCTTAGCTCGTGGCAACTGCCACAGCACATATAGGTGTCTGATTGCTATTATGTTTATGGTTATGGATATAAGTTTTCCCCTTTAATGAGATTTTCTCCAAGTACTGTCATCCATGACTTCATCTGCTTGAGGCACTAAACCTTGAGTTTGTTTCTGTAACTTTGCCCTATCCTGGTGAAGGCACTGTCCTTCACAGAGAGGATGCAAGACATGAAAAGCATGACCAGCATTTTACTTTACAGGATGTAGGCTGTTACTGCTCTAGGAGGGCAGCTACTCATGAGTGTATGGGAAGTCATGGGAAGTTTGGTGGGTCTGGGAGATTATAATCATTAAAATAATCTCAAAGGTCAGATCTTGCTTTTAGAGGTGGAGGCTGCCAGTCAGTCAAAAATTACTGAATTAAGTATCAAAACAAAAATAGCTGAAGTGAGAAATTACTTTAATCGTATTGCTCAGTCACTTATTTTACTGTACTTAAGCTTTGTCATTTAGAAATACAGAATAAAATGCTGTGTTTTTCCACTGATATACACATTTAGGATGCATGATCCTCTGTGACTAGTAGCTTGCACCGTGAATTTCATACAGTCTGTAACTCAACCAGAAACACTATGCTGGCAAACTCTGGAAATTTTAACAATTTTTGAGAAAAGTTTGATTTATTTAATCTCAAGGGCAGATAAGTATCTGATTCTTAATTAGAAGAAAAGTGTTAAAATGTGCAAATAAGTGGAACTTCAAGAAATTATCTATGATAGAGGGACTTGACGAATAAATTGAGAAAGTGGGTGTGAGAGTACCTTTAGATATAGTTGTTGTCATCTATTTTAACCTGTTTTTATGCTGCTGAATATGTATGATTACAATGTGTCCTGGGAATACAGAGAGGCTGTCTTTTGACCTTACATTGGAAGAAAAGAAGTGGTCTTGGGAAGAGAAGAAGTGTGACACACCCCAGTAGGCTCCCCTATTTGGCCAAGGAGTTCCCTAAATGTGGATTTTTCTTGAAGCACCTGCCCCTGCCCCATGATAAAATCAGTCATTAAAAAGAACAAGACAAAGGCCTCCAAAGCAAGAGCAGTTTGCATTCAGAAAATATTAGGCATTGGATGGTTAAGAGGTAATGAGAGAATCCAGATTCTGAGTACTGACCTTATGATCCCCACAAATGGGACCTGTGAGAATGCTGTATGTAACATTTTGGGAAGTAAGCTTGTCAGCAGTAAGGGGTAATTCTGAATGGCAGCATTACATATTCAGGATCA
The DNA here is from genome assembly GCA_038380795.1 of Pyrocephalus nanus. Lineage (NCBI taxonomy): Eukaryota > Metazoa > Chordata > Aves > Passeriformes > Tyrannidae > Pyrocephalus > Pyrocephalus nanus. The sequence goes on along the minus strand of CM076264.1, from coordinate 54,947,711 downwards.
ATGAGCCTTGACTGAATCTTTTTTCTCTCTCTGTGTAAGTAAAGATTACACAGTTATCATGTAGGTTGATTTTATATTTTGCATCCTTGCATTTGCATAGAAAGAGATGGTTTTTTGCAGTGGAGTAAAAGGATGCACTGAATCTATGATGGGCTATCAGGTTGCTAGGGCATTGCAAGCAAAGGTAATTAACTATTTTACAAGTTGTAACTGGTCAGAAGTGCATGTCTGCTGCTTTCATAGTGTTTTGTCATTTCACATCAAGTAAGTTGCTTCTTTTTTTCCTCATAACTAACAGAAAACAAATCAAACAAAAACTTTCTATTTGAAATGTAATTTCCTTCCTTTCCTCACTGCTTTCTAAGTAGTCACTGACTTTTCTGTCTTTTCAGGTAGTGCCCACAGTGATACAATTCACATTTTTTTCTTGTTTCTCTTACTTTTCACCAGCCTTAACCAAATATATTGTGCAAGAAGAGTTTTTGAAAAAAGATTAATTGCTAACCCAGAATTGTTTCTCAGGCCTCTCTATGTTTGTTCCTCTTGCTAGAGAAATTTCTTAAGGTGAAGAAGAAGATAAGAATATGTTGTCTCAGTACGCAGTGTCCAGTAAGGGAAAAATGAGACAACTACTTTACTTAATTCTTCATATAAAGTTTATCAAACAGAGTGATTTTTTCAAATTCATTAAGTTGTATCATGTGAAAGCCCATTAACATTCCAGCTTGCGGGGTTTAGTCTGTGTTTTTTTATTTTGTTGTGGTTTTTTGTTACAAAAATACATCATAGAGAGTGGGGAATAATTAAAAAATAGAAAGAAATCTGAGCTGAAAAAACCCAACTATCTTGAATATTTTGGTGTCAGAATTTTCTTTTTCCAAAGGCACTTAAGATCTAAAAAAACAAAGTAAATGTCTGGCTGTGGTGAACTCATGCTCAGAAGTAATGGCTTAAAATTACACTGTTGAATATCATAGAATCATAGAATCAGATGGGTTGGAAAGGACCTCTGAGATCAAGTCCAACCTTTGATCCACTACGAACACAGTTACTAGACTGTGGCACTAAGTGCCGCATCCAGTCTCTTCTTAAACATCTCCAGGGACAGAGAATCCACCACCTCTCTGGGCAGCCCATTCCAATGCCTGATTACCCTCTCTGTAAAAAATTTCTTCCTAATATCCAACCTAAACCTCCCCTGGCAGAGCTTGAGACCATGCCCTCTTGTCTTACTGAGAGCTGCCTGGGAACAGAGACCAACCCCCACCTGGCTACAACCTCCTCTCAGGGAGTTGTAGAGAGTGATGAGGTCACCCCTGAGCCTCCTCTTCTCCAGGCTAAACAACCCCAGCTCCCTCAGCCTCTCCTCATAGGGCTTGTGTTTGAGTTCCTTCACTAGCCTAGTTGCTCTTCTGTGGACCTGCTCCAACATCTCAATATCCTGATCAGCAGAACTTTGTACTACACTATACAGGTAAGAATGAATTGTTGTCACTGTCTCAGCACTTTGCAAGTTTAACATTTAATGGGATAGCATCTTGCATTTTATTTCCTATTATTGGTGGATTTGGCAAGATGTTAATCCTAAAACCAAAACATATCTCTCCAGAAGGAGGGAATAGAACTCCATAGGAAATGGATCCCACTTCATCTGTTGTGCCCTTTCTGTTTATATATTACTTTGTCTTTCACAACAAAGTTGATACTTTTTACAAGTTTAGGAAGGTTATTTGCTATTCTGGAGACAATCTGAAATCTTTGGAATGACTTTTTAAGAGGCATAGTATTTGAGTATGAAAATTAAATGTGTACCTTACTTCTTAAACAAATTCTTCTAAACTGCTTATTATGTCTCTGTCAACAAAATGCTTACATGTGAGTTCAGCGCTGTGATTCAAAGCATAGCCAGTATTATATGCAGGCATTCTAAATGGAAGAGACAGCGAATAGAGTTGTAAGTTTTGTCAAAAATATCACCAGGAAATTATCTCAGGTTTGAAATGGAGTGAGAAGGATCAGGAGAAAGAAGCATTTGTCACAGGATATCTATCAGCCTAGTGAAAAGGTCACTGACCTTTAAGATTGAGGATCCTGCTTCAAATTCTAGCCTTAGAGCAGGTTTGCGAGCTAAACTTTGAAACCAAGTCATCTTTTTATTTTTCTGCCATAGACTTTCTTGTGTTTCTTAAAATATGACTGTAAAACTGTTAGAAGGATGAACTGCCAAATGTAGACCTTTCTTTGCATATCACCTCAATCAATTGCACAAGTACTGCAATGGGTGAAAGGCTCTGCCCTCAAACAAAGAGCGTGGCAGCTGTTGTTGTAAAATGTGCAGAAGCATTTTCTTTGTGTATTACAGAGACATCTGGGATCTTCCTGCCTATTATTATCAAAATGCTGTAGATACCATCTGGGTAGAATACCATGTTTTTACCTCTTCCATTTTACCTATGTATCTATGAGAAACCTCTCTGGGATGTTTCATAAGATCCTCAACACTGCTATTCCTGTTTCTTCCATTTCCAGCTGTCACTTCATCACAAATGGCTTTCAATATACTGTGTTTTGCGCACTGTGAAGGCTAATATCAGAGAAGACCATGGATTTTATACCCAGCAGCAGTATTCTCAGCTGCTGTGGTGGTAGAGGCATATACAACACATTTCTAAGTACTTCAGAGACTAAAGCTGACCCCTTCTGGGATAACTTGCTGAAAGGTCTCTCTAGTGTCAGTTTGTCAGCATAGTTTTCTTTCTGAAACCTGTAATTGAGAATGGAGGGAGACAAAAGAGCGTTTTGCAGGAACTCCTATAGAAATGTAAGTACCAAACTGAAGGTAGCAGTGAACAAGGTTGCAATTGCTAGTGGAAGATGACTTGAGAATAAATCGATTTTAAAACCTGCAGTTTTATAGCTCCCTTCCTCAAGATAATAAAGACCTGGTGCAGGTTACAAAAATTCTATCACAGCAATAAAAGCTTTATAAAAATATTTGAAAACATCTTATTTTTATAGAGATATAGCTGTGTAAAATCTAGTGCCAAGGAAAACATCTAGTGCTGGTTTAAATGTAACATCCAACTAACATTGCTGTCAGTGCAATGCACATACCCAAACAGGTTCATATTTTGGATCTGTATCTAGTTTTAATTAGGTCTATCTCCAAATTTTACAGGCTGATGAGTAAATAGGTATTGTTTTGAGCCTGCAGACATTTCTGTGTATGTCTGGAAAATAGAGAATTGTTATCTGCCATTAGTCCTGGATTAGAAATTATTTATTCATGTGTTCTCTTTTTTTCTCAGTTGATCAAGTGTGTTTGACATGATTTTAATGCATAAAGAAATATATGTACAATGGAATCCCCTGTTATTCATGCTTGGAGTTTAGTGGGGATATAAGAAATTTGACCATGCAGCAGCAGCCCAAATCTCCATGTCTCACATCATAAGCAGTGATTCTAACCCTAAATCTAACCTAGCGTCTTTGGGATGGAAGATTATTTGTGTTTCCGTGGTTATGAACCAAAATATTATTCCAGATTTGAAAAAATATTTGTTTTTTTTTTTTTTCATGCTCATCTTTGGAGGGGCAGTAGAGGAGAATGTTCTCTGTGAATAAAAGCAAACTGTTCTGCATCTGCAGTCAAGACTGGGTTCTTCTAAAATTCAGAAGTTGGTCAATATGCTAGTAATATTGAAATTCTTGTTTGTCCATGTGCTTTTATTAACTTCATCCATAACTTCAATGTAGCAAAGTGTCAGCTGTGTTCTGTATATTTCTCAACACCCAGCAAACCTGAGCCTACTTCATCATTCTCTGTTACACAATATATTTTTACAAGCATTTTACATCCTTCCTGCCCAAAGGAGAGTCTAAAATTAGACTCCTAAATTGCTAGGTAGGTAGGTAGGGATTTTCAAAACCTTGAAGTGACTCATAATCAATTCTTATTAAATTAATTCAGACTTCTACATTTTTAATACAGGTGAGAACACTTTCAAACACTGGGCTATAAGCCAATAAATAGCACTACTGCTTATGGACACTTTTTTGATAGAAGAAAGACTACTAAGAACACAATACATTATTAAGTTATAAAAAGTGGGGAAAAAAATCTGTTAGTGAAAGATAAGGCAAAATGCCCTCTCCTACAGACCATTATGTTCAGTGCAAATAGACTACATAAGCAAATAGCTCTTAGATATTAAAATAAAATGGATTTTCATGGAAAAGTGAGTACCACAGTTTAACATGCACTTTTGGAAAAATTCTCCAGCATGGTTTTAATATAGTATCTAAAACCTCTTCTTTGGAATAAACTGAAAGTAAACTATATCAGTTCAGTAGTCAGTCTTCTGACATTCTGACAGCCACAGACCAGGGAGATCTTTGTTTGCTGGCCTTTTTTTTTTTTTTTTTTTTTTTTTTTTTTTTTTTAATGCTTTCATGAAAGAGTTATGAAAATATCACATTTAATTTAGAAAAATAGCATGTTCCTCTGAATCTTACCATTTCATGCTGAGGTTAGTTACTTATAAAGCAGAAACAGGCTACTAAGTTGCTTTGCTTTAGTGTTACTATTTTGGTTTTCTTTACTCAAGGTGTTTTTCATGTCTCTGATAATAAATGGAGCTTTTCCCTGCTTTCTCAAGGGAATGGATGCTTTCTGTTCTTTGCTGATGTTGTGGAAATGTAGATGGAAGTTAGTCACTTAGTAGGATTTGCCCATCATAAGTTTGGCATACTGTTGAGTGAAGCAGTGACACTCTAAGCATTAGGAGTTGTGTACTTTGAAATCACCCCTCTGTGTACTGCTTGTCTGTTTTTTTCCCCAAAAGTCATCTTTTGTACCTGATAGATGTTTTTATAGTAGAATAGCCACTTAAGCAGAAAACTAGCAACTACTACGTGAAAATTATTTAACTATAATTAATTCAATATTACAGAAACTTTCCAAAAAAGGTGCTTTTTTTGTATTCTTTGATCATTAAATTTTAAAAGATATGTATTTTCACCTCCAATTTTGCTTAAGTGCCTTATATTGTATAAGTGAAGCCATTCTCTGTACTTTCTATTGTATTTGGCTTATCTTTTCAGAATGCCATGATGGTCATGTTTCCAGTTCAGTAAGCAGACACTTTCTGGAGGTGACTGGGTATTTCTGAGCACGGATAATGAATTGAGGGAACTTTAATCCATGGGCTGTTGCTCGAATTCTATATCAAGTGCATAGCTGCTGAAGCTGTGTCTTTCATGCACAGTGAACCACGCTGAAGGACCCTTTGACTAAGTTAACTTGTGTACAAGTGAATGCTTACAGTATAGTTACTTAGCAGAAGACCAAGAAGACTTGCTTTCATGTTTAATTGCACTGAGAAATGGCAGGATTTCTTCAGTCAATTACATCAATTGTCTTTTAGGGGAAAATGGGGGAGATGCATATAAATACTAGGTTAATTTTGCCTTCAGTAAGATGAAAAATGGGCAGGTACTGCAGAACTCACCCTTAAATACTGAACAAACCTGTGTCAAAATTTTTGTATAAAAGTCACATAGGAAAAATATCAGGTAGGGGCCAGGTTAACCTTGGAATGAAATTAGACTCCAAAATTATCTATTCTCAAATAGCTGCTTGAATTCCATCAACAGCTTTGCTGTGATGGGCATCAGCAGCACAAAAGGCATTGCCAGACCTGATTGTACTTTTCCCTTGTTAAGTCTCAATAAAAAAAGACTTAATAATAATCCTGGGCTTTAGGATTAGGTATCTTTTCTTTCCAAAGGTGGTCATCTCAGTAGATGCTGAAGTGCAATAATTTGTTGATTATGTGTGTGCTATCTGATGTGAAGAGCAGAGTGCCTCAGGCTGCAGCTTCACAAAATGGTAAGTTGGGCTTTTGAGTGGAGAGCAACAAATAAAAAATTGCTCAAATGCAAAGCACAGAAACAGTATAGCCTCACTCTGCTGTCTCAGCAGTTCTTGTTCAGTCATTTAGTGCCTGTCCTCCCACAGCAGGCGTAGATTTGGCACATTGTATTGTTTGCTGTGTGGGTGGCTGGAGACATATGTAATTGTGTGCTCGTACTTGATCCAGATCACATTTGTTCTGCCAGTGGTCAGACAATACATGTATTAAGTACCAATGAATGTTGAACTGTGACTTCAAATGTGCAAGACTCTTTCACCGAAGTACTCAATTTGAAGTTTAGTAGGCTTTGTTTATTTAAAAAAAAAAAAAAAAAATAGCAGAAGCTATTTTGAACTCAGTAGCTGACTTCTCTTGCTACGTATTTCCTGTAGAGAAGACTGATGTAGTTGCAATTAAAAATTTTAGGAAAAAAATGGAATTTCAACTGTTTCAATTTTTAGAATTTTTTCAGAATCTTTATTTTTCACACCTTTCTGATTCCAAGGGTAATTTATTTTTGCCCCACATAAAAGGGGCAGTGTAAAGATTGAAATTAATTTTTCAGGATTTTGAAATTTCATTCTTTTGGAGAATAGAATGAAGAAATCCGAGGAAAGGAATTAAAATTTAAAGACTCTTCTTTCACTCTGCTTTGCACAAAATGGGCAAAACATTGAGAAGATCTTACTTAGGATGACATTTATTCAACACTGTTTTCTGCAAAAATAACTACCCTTTAAGAAAGTTTTTGTGAAACACTTTTATTTATAAGCTCCAAGTCTTGTATCTTCTGATATATTTTAATCAGGTGTAATTCTTTTGTTAATGCATGCTTATTTAGGACCAAAATGTCCTGAGCTCAAATCCACTGCCCTGGATATGGCCTATTTATGACCATTGGTGAAGGAGTATAGGAATATCACAGCACAGTTTAGGATGCAGTCCAGTGGTACCAGTTCAGTCAAATATTGCATGAAATCCTACTGGGAGACTACTCTGGAACTATTTAGACATTTTTTTTGAGAATCCAGGCCAATAGCCCCTATCTCAAGGAAAATATTTTAGTGTATACAATGCTCCTTGAACAAGGACTGCTTTTTGCTACATAGACAATGAGCTATTCTTGATTCTTCAGTCCATAGGCACCTCTGGGATATGACTATCTCTGCTGTGCTCTTTAGTAGTTTAAAGACTAGCCTTTGTTCCTAGGAGATGATAAATAAAAACAAACCAAAATGACAAATCAAACTCTATATTTACACCATGGATGTACTATATTTGCATTGTTGGATTTTGTTTTTAGCATTTCTTGGGATGGTAGATATTGAAACCTGCTGGTGGTGCTGGAGTTTTCATTTCTGACCCTTAGTCCGATCTCCTTTTTTCAAAGTGACTCAGCATCATCAAAAATGGGGTTACAAAATTCCTCAATATTGGGACAGATATGATAAATATATACCACAGCAAAAGGCTGCTAGGATACTACTATGTATCTTACCTTATTAAGTATAATAATCACATGGAAAAGTTATTGCTCTTCCATTTGGATTTTAAAAGTGAAAAGTATCTTGGGATATTTAAGAAACATGGTGCAATGCAGCATACAATATGAAGAATAAAGTTATTCAAGTTTTACACACAATACCAGCCTTATTCCAGACTGTGTTGATGTAACAGGCCAATTAATTTTATAAAATGGTGCATCATTTGTAAAGTGAGATACTTAGGGTGAGGCAATTGTGCCAATGGAAAAATTGCAATTTCAAGGAGCCATGCCCAAGTGCTGTTTCAGCACATCACTAATTAGCATGCTACCTCAGACTCTCCCAGATTAATCTCTTCTGCTGTGTGTACTGTATATAGCTGGTAATCATGACTGATTACTGAACAGAGTTGTTGCGAATGACTGAAACCATTTGATAAACTTGCTGGAATAGAATGGGGAATTTTGCTGTACATGTTCTGTTAGCAGTATGGTATTGAAAAGTGTGGTCTGGAGTAAGGGCAGACTTTAGTGGCTAACAGATCTTGATTAGAAGCTGTATAATTTTCTTTGATTGTTTTGTTTTCCTTTTAATGTTAAGATGTGACCTTTCAAGCTTACACATGAAGAAGCAGTGATAACCACATTTGTACAGAGCAATAGGAAATGCTTGAGACATTAGGGCATTTACTGCAAATGATGCTACATGAATTTGTCTCAATTCATTCTAATTACAGACTTCAACTTCAGGCACTCATCCGAGTGCCTTTACTGCCATGCACTGTTTCCAGGGATACATTTCCCTTGTTGGGGCTGTTCCATTTTGAATAACTAATCAAACTGCCATTGAACAAGTACTCTAACATCAATTTCTTACATCTGAAAGTGCTCTAATCACTGTCATACAAACTCAGGCTGCCTCTTGATGTGGTTAAATGAATTTTTAATTTTATAAAGTAGAACAGATCCAAGAAAGAGTTTGAGACATCTACCCCAAAGAAGCTAATGGCCTGTTTGGCAAAGGCACTAACCTCATGTGGGGAACCGTGGCTGAAATATCTGGTCTAAAGAAGATATATATGTGACTTGCAGCCAGGCAAGAATGGCCAAGTCTTTTAGCCACTGACTGTTTTAGAGCTGGACTTCCCAAGAAGCAATTCCTTCTGGGAAAGAAGCAGCATTGCAGATCAACAATGTCATTCAATGTTTTAAAACCAATTGTGAAACTTAGTAACTCCAAAACATTTTTACTTTGCTCTCCCATTCAAAACCAAATGAAAATATTTTCACAGGAATCTTCCTCCACAATCCTAATTATTATTTCAGGGTTTTTTTTATAGCTCTCTGCTAATTTTACAAAGCAATAATATCAGTAAAAAACCCACGTACAACAAAAATGCAGCCATGACCTCTTTTAATATATTAGTGTATATTAATAACTGCTCATATGCTAAATTTTGCTGTGAGCTCTGAGATACTGAGCAAAAATATGCCAAAGAATATAGGTATTTCTTGTAACTCCTACTGTGTGCTCCCACAGAGGGCAAACAGAACTTGCCCCTAATTGCTTGCCTATGTGTAATTGCGATAGATTTTAGTTACTCTTTTGTCCTTCTCTGCAGTACCTACGTGGTAATACGACCCAGGAAACATGCATAAATTAGCTTGTACATTATGGTATCCTAATGTATGAAACAGTTGAAACTTACCATTTTTACTCTCTTTGTTATTCTGAAGTGGAAAACATCAGTGTTCTTCTCACATATGTCTGGTTGGTTATTTTGTGCTTTATATAACAATCAGGCTGGTTTCTTTAGTGCCTTGCTGAGGTGAGTGAATAGACTGGGACATGACAGAATAATGAGTAAGTCACAGGTTATGAGATTTGTGGGTTGATTCCAGCATCACCCACCCTCGTCCCTCTGCCTTAGTGAGAGAGCATGTTTTCTTCCCTTGTGAAACAAAATCTGTTACTTTGGCTTGTCCATCCTGAAGAATTGGAAATGTACTACAATATATTCAGTAATTAACCTCCAATGACAAAGCTTCAATTTCAGGTAGAATCTACTTAATATAAATAGTTTTTAGTGAGAGCATAAAATTACTGTAATCAGACGTAAGGTCAGATCAGCAAGGAAAGCCGAAAAAAGGCAAGAGCAAATTGAAGATACTATGCAAATTGTTTTTGTGGGGATTCCACCATGAATGGTATACTCCGTATTTGCCTCTGACTTCTGGTTTGGCCATGGAGCATTGCTTCAGTGGAGGCTCTAAGGGATGGAATATTACCATTCACCCATTGACACTGAGGACTCTTTGTTCCTGCATTGTTTTCCCTCTCCGAAAATACTTCAAGAGCTTTAGTGGAACCAGTCCAAGAAGCAGACATCTAAATGTGGACACAGTTGAACTGTGAGATGCAGATGGTAGGCCAACACCTCTTCTGTCGTGAAATTAGGCTGGGACATCTGCATCCTTGGAAAAACATTCTGTGGAGCCTCATGACCATCAGTCGGTTGCAGGAAATGACAGAAGAATGGAGTATGCAGGCTTAAGAAAAACTCAAAAAAGTATCAAGCAGTCATGGAGATTTGAAGGAAAGGCAAAAACTTTCACAGCACATTGTAAACCAGTTTACAGCAAAGCTCCAATCTGTCTAGTGCTAAGACAGCTAGGAAAAAAATCCTTGTGCCAAACATACTTAACTGCAACACATAAGGCAATGTGGCATTGTGATGGGGTATCATGAGAGAACTTGTCCACATATAGCAGGATAGAAGGATGCTTCGACAGCTGCATAAATTTCATCTTCTTCATTATATGTCTTCTTTTTTTTTTTAATTTTTTTTTTTAATTTAATTCCCCCACATTCACCACTTCTGCAACTGTTTCTTCCCTGATATTGATAAGTAATGTTGGAAACACATTATACATGCAAAGGAATACCACTGACATTCAACTTTCAACAAGAAAAACAGTTCCACTTCAATATTCTAAACCATATTATGTAGCTGACCAGCTACTTCAGCTTCATGGAAAAAAACTGTGTAGTAGTTATTCCTTCTAGACAACAGGGATACCAAATGCCAGTAATTAGATATGGCCTTTTTATTTCTTATTTCATCAAATATAGAAATATGTAGCAATTTTGCAATAAACTAAGAACAATTCTCTTTGGAACGTGCGAACTAATCCTCCCTCTTAGGTGGATCTTCTTCTTGAAAACTATATGACACCTTAAGTAATTTCCATACTTTCAGGCAGCAGGATTAAGAGTTTTTATTTTCTAAGTGTAAAAATTGCACAAAAGAATTGGAAAATAAAGACCTCATAAGGCAACAATTGTCAGGAAATATCCCCAGACACTTGAGTGAGAGGATGATGGATAGAGAGGGCCAAAGTCCTAGTGTATGAATGACACAATGCCTTGAATGAGTAATACATGTACCAGATAGCAGCCTCAGCTATGAAGTTAGTAACTCAGTTGTGAAGGGGAAATAAAATTAGGAAATCCGTCATGGGCCTGCAGAAGGTGTGGCAGTGCTCCAGTAATTTGCTGACTTCTAAGGGGGATGCATGTGAGTCTTCGTGGCAGGAAGATTTCATCCTAGGATCAGTAATCTTTCATTTATCAGTCAAAGCGTTGTCTGGTCCTGCTGTACTTGCTTATTTAGAACAGATCTGGGAAAAGTTTTACTTCAAAAAAACACAAAAAAAGCTTCCCACACCCCAGCCTCCTTATCCAAAAAAGCCCATGGACTGTACAATAGTCAGAATGGACATAGGACAGATAGTTCAGTTATGGAGTTAGCCAAGGAAAAATCACAGCTCAGCAATGTGACAAGCAAATGACAGAATAACTAATTGCCAGGGAAGAGTTTGGCAGAAGTAGAAACCAATGTGCAGGTAGCTATAATTCTGATGGCTTCACTACCTCTTGCTCATTTAAGAATATTCTATGGCCATAAAGCCATAGCATATGTTGTAAACCATTTTTTAATAAGTTTGGTATATTTAAAAGCAGTTTGTGGGAAATGCACACACCCAATAATTATGTAGAGCAGATGTAAAATGAGTGCTTATTTTATCCAAAGTGAGCAAAGCTGATATTTCACTGAGTATCTCTAGTTAACAGATAATGTCAATAGAATAGGATGTTATCACAGGATAATGGTCTCCTGCTGCTTGATAAGTGCTGAGTCGAAACCACAATGTTTATTTTCAAGGCAGGGGGCATTGATCCTCTGACAACTTTCTATTTCAATGACATTCTTGCTATTACATTAGATTGATGCACTTATGACCATTTTGTTTAATGGACGTTAGTTTAGTAAAGCAATGGTTGCTTATTGTGTAACTATTCAGTACAGTAGCTACTGTCTGATTGGCTTCAAGAAAAGAACTTGTCTGATAAGCATAAATGGTACAGATTTTTATTTTAAAAAGGGGACTCCGCTCCTATGAATGAGATCCTTGATTTTTTTGCTCTTAATCTCTGTTATAGAAAAGATTGCTTACTTTGCAGGATTACCTTTTGATGTAATTCTGAGCAACAAGATTTTCTTCTTGAAAAAAAAAAGATAAAGTAAGAATAAGCATTGCTTTGCAAAACTTGATCCACTCAATACTTGAGCCTTTTAGCTGGGAGCTTTTCCCAAGTGAAAACTGGTAATTTGTTCTTTGGAGAAAAAACAAATAACAAAAATGCTTTCAGTCCTGGAATTACTATTTTGCTACTCTGTAGTAGACTATGTAACACATTAAAACCAGAGAGTAGATGAATTCCCAAGAGTAGAACAACCTTTTACTGTAAAACACTTTCAGTGCAAGCCATGGAGTAAAGTTCTAGTGTGTGCTCTCTCTCCTTTTTACATTCCTGAATATTTTAGTGTCATTACCAAAGCTGAACTTGTAATTTTTTGTACTTTGTTTCACCTTGTAAGAGAAGGCAAAAGGAGATTTTTTCACTACACTGAATTTTAGGCCTTAGAAGATGTTTCATGCAAACTCGGCTGTTTTGCATGGCTGAAAGACCAAGTCTAGTGAACAAACATCATTTAACTTTCAGAAAAAAGCCCCAAACCAACCTTATTTGAGTAGCAGCTAAGGAAAGCTCTACCTAATTTTTGAAAATTGTCATTGCTTTAATGTGACTACCAGTGAAAACAAGAGTAGGAAGAGGAGAATAAAATAATCTGATCCATATTCTCACTGGGGAAAAATGCTTTTCTGCAAATGTAATATCAACTCTGTCCAGTAGTAGTTCTATTGATTTTAGTGGGTCAAAGTAATTTATTGCACTGAAAGTCCAAAGAATGTGACCTGGATGATGTGGTGATAAAGCAGAGGACTTAATTACTTCTATTTTCTTGTCAGTGCAGTAATTTTACACTGCACATTTATGAAAATGTGGGAGGCACAGTGCATGCATTTGTACATGTGTGGGAGAACACTATGGAAATTAGTTGGAACCTCCTCACACACAGTTGGGAAGCACAACATCATGGTACATTTTATGAAATTAAATTGTTTAGAAAACCATTCTGAAAATTTTAAGAGAGTGCAAGGTAGAGGGGCACTGTAATAAGCAAATTTCAAATTACAGATGTAGTATGGATATATGCTAACTACAGTGTTTAATGGAAATAAAAAAAACTTTTGATTCAAAACGTGGAATAATGTGCTTGGTGATTTTTCCTTCAATCCAGATCAAATATTGCTAAAAGTTATTCTCATTCCAGCATTTCTGCTTGCTTTTCTCCTTGAAATCTATAAAACAATGCAGAAAACGCTTTGAAATCTCCAAAAATATTGAGTTTGGTGTAACAGAGAGATGAAGGCTTGCTTAGGTAATGTTCATACATAAATCATAAGCCAAATTTTCTACTGATAAAAGAAATTTTTTATTTATAGCAACTGATAATCTCACTGTATAATTTTTTTCTTTTACATGATCCCTTTTTTTGGGTGTCAGTTGTGTTTCATAGCTGTAGAAAGTCCACCATTTCCTCTCAATGAGGAAGAGTTTTCAAGGACTGGACAAAGGTTATCAAGAGCTATTTTATAACACATCAGAAGGACTAAAATTCTGCTTGGTTTGGCTTGAGCTGATGAAGATAATAAGATGTGAGGACTTTAATGTGAACAACTAGTTTCAGAAAACAATAGACTTCTGAAATTTTTAAAAAAGAACGTGACCTTTATTTAGATACTTATAGGCAGCCAGAGGATTATTTGAACTCTCCAATATTGCCACTTATGCAGTAAGAATCATGTTAAGATCATCTCAGGTGACAGGTGGGTGTGTCGAGGCCTGATGAAACTACAGCTATGGGACAACAGTATTGCAAAATTGGATTTTTAACTGGTAAGGTAAGACTTTATGGTGAAATGAGAAAATATTCTTAGCCTGCTGATGATACCAGTGTACATGGAAATCCTACAGAAAAGAAGAGGGATATAAAAACAAAGTCTTGCTCTTGCTTATTAAATCACTTACATTTCTTGATACTGTTAAGATCTCATCAGTTTGCCTTTATGCCTCCTGTATGCAGGAGGACACAGCTTGACCAGATCATACTGATCAAGTATCCCTTTTCCTAGGAGTAAATGTAGGGCAGAAGTGTTTCACTGCCTGGATCTGTTTTGAAGTTTTTAGAGGGGTTCTAGGAGAGAGGGAGAAGGCCTTTTCTAGACTCTCTTCAGGAAATAATTTCCATAAAATTTCTCATGAAGTAAATAGGCCTTGCCTGTGTTTTGTGGAATAAAGAAACCAAATGACAGTAAGAAAATCTGTAACTGCCCAGCATTGATTCCTGCTGTGACAAGCCACAAGACACAGAAACTATTTCAGCTGTGAAATGGAGAACAAAGTTTACATATAGGTAAAACACAGTGTCACCTGATGGTGGTGGTTAGGAACTGGAGCTCTTTCCATCCATTTCACATCCTTGGAATGAAAATGTCAGTGGAAAGCAAAGCCAAGTCATTAGTGCCTTGGACCATTCTGATTCCAGCTGAGTTGCACTACTCTTGGAACAAATTGTGAAGGATGTTGTAGTATGCAGAAGCTCTGAGGTGTCCAGTAAAACCCACAACTTGTATGAAAATGTGAGAAAGAAATCACAGCAAACCAGAGCCTTACTCTCACCAAGGAAAACCAAAGAATGGGGTAAGGAAGACTTTTAGCAACCATAAATATATATGTGTGAGGTGGTTGAACCTAAGCAGAACTGTGAAATGTTAGACAATGAAATATTGTATAAAGAACTGCCCATCTAAGAAACAGGCTGCTTATCAAAGAGATGAATTAATTTACTACTGATAAAAATGACATTCAATCTAACAAGATACCTGTCAGAACTCTCTCTCTGTTCACTTCCTTATCTAGAATATGTGCCATAACCCTATAGACTGCAAAGAAAGACTTAAGAGAATAGTTGGAAATTAGCCTGATTTGTAACCACATGCTTTCATTTGCGTCCACTGCTATCAAGTGATTGACAGCATAACATAAATCAAAATTTTTTTTACTTATTAAAATAATATGAACTGCAAAAAGATTAAAGTCTCATTTACATAACCTGAGATGAAAGGAGGTGAAATATTATAATTATCTTTTCAAGCTAAATTTGCACTGCCATTTAAAATTAACCTATGCAAATGACAGGTTAAACCCCAGGAAGGCTCCAACTCTGCTTGAAAAAAGTACAATCAATTTCCAATCATGAGTGTGTTTTTATACTAGCCCTTCAATTAATCACTTGAATCCATAAATATGAGCCAAAATAATGAAAATTATTTTTATTATTGTTTTGTTCTTGGCTTTTACTCCCCACAAAAGATACTGGTTGAGAAGTCTTTAACCTTATTTGAATGCAGTAGCACTCTAAATATTACATAACTATCTATACAGTAATGTGCTGTGTTGCTTAGGCCAAATGAAGACAGTGAAGCACAATTATGTTCAAAAGTAAGCTGAGTATCTATATTTTTTGTAGTTCACAGGTGTAAGGGATGACTTTGGTAAGATTGGCATGAGCAACAAGAGTTTTTTAAAGGATTCTACTCCTGTTGGGAATCGGAGAAGGAAGGAAATTCCCAGCAGAATTATAAGCTCAAGAACATATCAGTGAGGGACCTGCATTACACGTTGGTTTATACATAGTCTGAAAATATTTTCAGAAAAGAGAGTTTATATTTCCATATAATTCCTCCCTTGCACATGAGGAATTGGAATACAGATACAGACACAGACAACTGATCAAGGGTTGGACTTGATGACCTCAGAGGTCCTTTCCAACCCATCTGATTCTATGATTCTATGCATTTTCCTTAGTAAGCTGACATGTCTGTTCAGGTGGATCCAAGAAAATTAAATATGTTACATGAGCTATTCACTTGGCCTTAGTCATGTGCTCTTTAAGCAGATATTTTACACTTGGCAGTTGGAGGTCTCCTTAACAATGGCCAGCCTCAATTTTTTATTAAAGGCAAATAAAGAGATGAAAACTTTAGTGAATGCAGGCCAGTGCCTAAATCAGTGTGGTAGGTTTTCATGGGAAGGAGGACTGACTGGGTCAGGAAGTTTCTTAGTATGTATGAAGTACTATGCCTGAGACTTGTGGGACAGCAAATGATTTTGACTGCTCCTACAGGGGTTCTTATCTGTCTTACTGGTAGCATCCACAGAACTTGTCAGAGTCAGAGACAGTTTCTCAGTTGGTAAGTGTTCATTTTTCAACATTTGAGGTGGCTGGAATTTGAAAGTTGTGTAAACAGTCAATTCTGTTTTGGCAGCCAGCCTACAGGCAAAGTAGCAATGGAGGCCTGGTTTATGGTGGGTTTATGTGTTATGTCTCATACAACACCCTCCCATTCCACTGCAAGAACAACAAACTCAGCACTGAGATGTCTCTGGATCTCTTCTGTGTTCCAGAAGACTATTCTCACACTGTTGCCAGTTTCTGTCATTCTCAACAAGCTTTCTGGTTTACTCACTGGGTGAGAAACAGTGTACAGCCTGTGGCCACTCTAGAGCACAACACATCCAAATTGATCAAATAATGAATATGTACCGAGCAGCCCAGCAGTGGCTGTCAAATACTAAGTTCTTGCTGCCTTTTTTTCAGTGGAGAACTAATATGGTCTCTACCATCTTGTGAGACACCAACTTTCACAAAATTTATGTAGTAGCTTTAAATTCTGACTGACAAATGTGATAGAAATTAGTCAATGAGAGAGACATCCTGTGCACTTGTGTCAGATATTGCCTTGCCAAATCAGACTATAAAATTAAGAGGTGGGGAAGGGAAAGGGAGAGACTTATTCAGACAGTAATGAATGGAATATTTCTTGCTGAAATTAAAGACTGAAACATTTAATTTAGCTTGACACAAAAGGTTCCATTCACTGAGAAATCAAGTATTTTGTTCCAAGGTGTTTGTGAGAAAATAAAGAAAATGAAAGACTGGAGTCAAAAGCTGATAGAGGAAAAGCCTTACTTTTGCAAAACAGGTTACCAGAACTATCTCTACACAGCATTACAGATCTGAATTGTACTACATCTATACTTGGAAGGGGGATTATTTCTCATTTTCCACCTTATTTTGGCTCTGCTCAACTATCCACACCTTTAAGGTATCTGAAATGCCTCTTCTTTTAGTTCCACTTTAATAAGATGCTTTCACAGTCACAAGGGGTACATATGGATATGCACATCAGAGAGAAAGGGAGAAGGTTTATAAACAAGCTAAAACAGTGTCTGCAAATACAGGAGGAAATGAGAATATTTCTACCCACCAGAAATATTGTTTCTGATACCCACACTCTTCAGGAATGAATACACAGGGAGAGAACTTTATTTGGCTTGGTGTGATGTTTAAGGTATTATTTACCATCTGAGAATTTGAATCAGGTGCTGAGCATTTATAGACAAGCATTTCTCATTTAGGACTACAAACAACATAGCTGATTATTTTTGACACTCTGTTATCAAAAGTTTATTCGCACTTTTGATCTTAAAACTTAGAAACAATCACCTGAGGCGTTATACTACTGAGGTGTCATACTGATGTGTTGGTACTTTTATATAAAGCATCTCAGGCCAGAGGTTACTGAGTTGCTGGTGGCTAGGTTTGAAGAGGTGGGAGGAATGCCCTTTGAATTTCTGCTTTAGCAGCCCTGAATGCTGAAATGATGCACTCTGACTTCGGGTCTTGGGAGGATCAGGTGAAACTAGCTTTCCTTAAGAAGCTGAAGATAAGGATGAAAAGATTTAGTGGCTTGTATCCATTTGCCCATGGGAGGGGGCAAAGAAAGGGCAACTGCAGGTGTTAGCCTGAAACTCCCAGCTGCCCACCAGAGAGAATAAGGGAATAATTGCTTCTCTGTACCATTACCCAGCAAGAAGGAAAGTCTCCTTAGAAGTTTTTGCTAAAGAGAGTCTTTGGCACATCACATTAAAGAATATCCTGTTGAAAGTGGAGTTTGTGAAAAAAGCTGTCAATAACAGCTTTACTGTCATTTACTTAAGAACTTCTGTGATGTGTGCACACTTTTACTGTTTTCTTCTAGAAGGACAAATGACTCAGCACAAAAAATATGTTTCTGAATATTTCTTATCCTAGGAGTTGTTCTCTTCTGAACTCAACCTATTTTCTCTGTCTTTACATGTTTTCTAATGAGTAAAACGATCTACTCTCCAACAACAAACACAGTGCAGCTGATGTCTAAGTGCTATTGTTGCAGACTCCTTACAAACTTTGAGGTATTGGCATCATTTACACATGAGGCTGAGATTTGTGAAGGAAGCAAGTCTCTAGTTATACAGAGGAGCAGATTTCTAACTCTAAAGAAATTAGAAAGTCTGGAGAAGACTGGAGTACTTATTTCTGTCCTCCTCGACTCTTACTAACCCTTTCGTAAGTGCTTTCCTTAAAGAGTAATGTCAGTAGACTCCTTTAAGCATTTACAATCTATTTGTAAAGGACTAACCTTGAGCAAATAATCAGAGTAAGGAAAAAAAAATTCTTAGCAAGGGATGCTGCAGTAAATGTAACATTAACAAGTGCAAAAATTTTCCCCTAAAGTGGGAGAGCTTGCCTGACAGCATTCTGTGAGCTCTGTGCATTGCAAAATTTTGTTTATGCCAGAGTTAGTAGTAAAGGGTAATAGTGAAACCACTGAAAACTACTGAGTGGCATGATGGTTTAATCACAATTTTTCTTCATAATGGTTTGAAACACAGACTTTTAATTTTGTATTAAAAAAAAGACGTATACTCCTTATGAGTACTCTAGCACCAAATTTACTTACTGAAATCCTAGAATTTTCATTCTGTAGTAACTTTTTTGCCTTGGATTAATTTTTAAAGGTCTGCATTTTATTTTGTCTGTAGTCTGAAAAATTTAAATTCTGAATGTATGTACAAGAATGATCATAAATCATCAGCAGCAAAGGAGGAATACATTCTCTGGGTTATCACTTCAGCACTGTGTACACAATATGTCAGAGTCTGAAACTTTCAGATTAATTACTAGTCCTGGCAATGCTGCATGTGTTTTGTTGCCCTTCAAGCTTGCAATTAATATTCAGACAGTTTTGAAGGGAGGATAATTTGGTGATTTTCAGTTTATTCTTCCAGGGAATAAACAAGAGAAGAGAATACATATTTCTCTTTTACTGCAGTTCAGAATCAGTTGATTAACTTGTGTCTGCAACTGTACACAATCAATGTCAGTTAGAGTACAACTTTATTAAAGTTTTCTTGAATTTACATAACTTTCAGCGCCATTACATGCATAATTTATCATGACGATGCAGTATCGTTGTAGGGTATTTATAAGCTTTGTGCAGTGGGGCAGAATTTCAAACTTGGTCCTTCATTAAATTTTAATTCAATAACTTAGCTAAACTAGGTGAGCACTGATAGCAAGAACACCAAGAGCTTTACCAGTCTTTAAATGAAAATGTTCTCTGTGTTCAGCGCCTCTGCAACCCTACGGGACAAAGTTTAATGTGCTTATGAAAGTGTGTTTACCTTCAGCATGTTCACTAAGTTTTTCTCCCAAACATTTTTACCAGTCTATGGTATGATGTTACAGCCAAACAGCTGCAGATTTTAATTAAAAAAAAAAAAAAAAAAAAAAAAAAAAAAGGAAAAATTAAAAATTCCTTTGCTTGGAAAGGGAAGTGATGAGGAAAACCCAAGGTTTCTCTGCATTTCTCATTTTTTCACTTGAGGCCATTTCCTCTGGCCCTGTCATTGTTACCTGGGAGAGAGACTGACCTCCTTTTAGGTAGCTGTAGAGTTGTAGGTGGCCTCTTTGAGGCTGGGTATTCAACTCTTACTTTCTTTAGCTGTTTGAAAATTGGTGCCTACTTCCACAAATGCTCTGAATCCTAGAGCTATGCTTTCTGTACTGTTTGAGATGCCTTAGGAGGGTGCTTTTTGTTTTCTGTGTAGAAAGGATGATGGGTTTCCAATAATGCCTCAACATCAGTGAGGATAAGGGGTTCATTATTGACATACATGTCATTGGAAAGTGTTGAGAATAGGAGATAAATAACTGATTTTACAACTTTGAAATAATAATTTTAAAAAAGTCAATTTCTATTGATTTTTATGTGTTCTAGACAAAGCCTCAAGTGAATGAAAGATCTATTCCATTCTGTTACAGTTATAATTGCCATTTGTCCCTGGAAGTACTTGTTCTGGATTCAGTAGACTTCTTGATCTCACAGAAATATGAATATTCTGTAGCCTGTGACTCTGTTCTCATTTACTAATATGCATAATTTCTGATGTAAAACACTTCAACATTATGTAGAATGTTAAATACAAATAATGATATTCTGAGAGTGAAAGAAAATTGGGAAAAAAAGAAAGAATCTCTCCTCCCTCCACCCTCAAACCTCCCTCTTCTATGCCAGAAATAGAAACTGTGATGAGAAACGACACTGTGGCTTTGAGCCTTTCTTTGGGCTGCAGACAAAAAAGAACAAAGTTAACCTTGTTATATTTTTCCTTCCATAGTCTGAAGAAGGCCACATGGTTAACATTTCACTTCTCTTTTCTATTTCTAGGGTATATTTTTTCATTGTCCTTATAAAAGAATGGATTTTATAGCTACATGTTGATCCAGCAGCTGGTTTGTTTTTTAAATTAAAATGTTATCTGTTTATTATTCAGATACATTTTTTAAGCAGTTTTACTCAGCATATTTGAATTCAAAATCCTATTAAAGATGCAATATTCCTCCACTACTTTGTCCCCCACTGCGCTGACATTCAGTTTCTCCATTTTAAATAGAAATATAATATTGTATATCTGTTCAGGCTGATGTAATTTCCAGCACTGAATTACCAGTCATTGGACTGCCCATTCACCTTCCTATCACGGAAATTTTGTATTCGCACTCATTTTCCTCCACATTTACAAAATGCATTATTGGTCTGGCTATCTTGCAATTGCTTTACAGCAGCACTTTCTTTTTAAATCTAGAAAACTTATCCCTTTGCTTCTTACCATCTGATGGAAAGAGTAAGAATTGCTGAGTTAAGATAAACACCCTCATTTTTGTGGTAGAGAGGAATGGAGATGAGAAGCAAAATGTTAATTTGTTTTAAAGTTAAAAGTACTGACCCATGCACTGAAGATAAGCATATCTAATTTTAAATCTTCCATATCTATTGTAATGTCTAATTGCATAGTTAAATGAGCTGTAAAAGCAGAAATGCCGCTGTAACCTCTAAACAATTTTACACAGTTCTAGAACATTTGAGATAACAGAAGGAAGCTTAAAGAAGCTTTTCTCCTCTAGTAATGCTAGTACTTCAGAGGACAGAGTTTATTGAACAGGAGAGGCTTTCTGCCTGAGAAGCACTTTCCGGTTACTCTGGACACACGTTAGATTTAAGGAGGCAATTGAATGCATCATGTGGGCTATGAACACTCTAAAAAGGTCCAAAACCATTAGTAGATGTGTCACTCAGTACTCAGTTCTCATCTTGGATTGATGTAATGCTGGAATAACTTGATTGAATTCAGTAACTTTATTCTAAATTAACATAATTGCTATCATAATTATTTAGCCTACAGAAGCATCTGGAGCCCCTAAGTAGGTCAGGGCACAATTTTGCTGGGCTCTCTGCATTACACATGCACATAAACAGATTAATATGTCAGAGAACTTTATATATAGATTGTTTTTATCTGAATACTTTGCTTTGGGCAAAATAAAACAACAGGGAGGTGAATTCTCTAGTCTGAGTGCTAGCCTCTGCGACTGACTTCACTGAAAGTTCCACAGACTTTCTGTGCCTCTGTTCTCTTTCTAGAAAATGCTGACGATAGTGTTTCTCTTGTTTTATGAGAATAATTGCATCTAAAATTGTGAAGTGCTCAGGCACCATGGTAATGGGGAGATGCATAAGTGTTGTGGATAGACAAGGTAATCTGCATCCAATTGTTCATGCTTTATAGCCCTTAATGACAGATACTTCAGGGGAGTTGCTTGTAGCCTGAGGATGAGACACACAAGAATATAAGATTTTTGACTACTGAGGGGTAAAAAGGAAAATACCAAGTAGTTGTAAAATAATACCATTTCTATGGACTGTACAATAGTGCAAGTTTACTGCTAGTAATAATTGTTTCTAAGGTTAAATGAAATCACAATACTGTCTTTACAAGGTGGGAATTACATATGCATCATACAGCACAGCTTGTGTTTCTGGTAAATGTAAGGTGCGACTTTTTGTTTCTACTCAGAAGTTCAAGTCTGATGATGCTGTAGGCAATAAAAAAACTTCTTGAAAAGAACATTATGTTTTGTTCCTTATCCCTGCCCTGTCTGAATCGTCATTAGTTTGTTCTGCCTAGCAAACAGAAAGTACTAGGACAGGAGCTGAGTGGCTGTTGCATCAAATTAATTTGGGATTCTGAAGCATCTTAAGGTTCTGACCAGCTTCAGTGAAGCCAAGACATTTGAAGGTGACCTCATTAAACCTTCTTTTTATTTCCCAAATTATCAAGAATGACAGACATTGTCAGAGAGCACTTCCCAGGTTTCATGCTTCCAGGAACTGACAATTTTTACCAGAAAGAAAAATGAGTTATGTAGAGAGAATTCATTTACCCCTTTTTTCAGCAAGAAAAGAGCGAAGAGTTTAGACTGGCTCTTCTGATAACACATCTTAGTACTCTGCAAGTTAGTGACACTTATGAGACCAGTCACCAGAGCAACCAACTACACTGTGATCCTTCTTCTGATAGCTGTGTGAAGTACAAAAGTCTTTATTTGCTTTTTAGTGATACAGAATCCAGACTTAGAAAAAGTTCCTAACTAAGTTTCTGTAGCTGTGCTGTCCCATAAGTGATCTGGGCCCCAGACAGCCAGAAACCTTCTGGTAACTCAGAGAGTGGAATTTGTGTTCTTCCAAGTTTTCCACTAGTGCCTCTTCACTGAGTGTTTTTCTTTGTCTGCAGGCTGTTCAAACAGTTTAAGTTAAACTTGGAATGGTCCAGTACTGTACTAGAAATGATGGAATTGCAGGAACATGATCATACAGCGAAAGGACTGACCAAAGTATTATGTATTTAGATACCTGAGCCTACATACTCTTTTTAAAGAACAGCCTTAATATTCCTATGAGTGCATAACTTTTTTTATTATTATTATTTTAAATTATTTTTTAATTTCTGGTTTGTCCTGAATTCAGTGGAAAAACCTGAGGGTGTACTGGTAAGGGCAGGATAGCAAAGTCTTCTGGATGCTTGATTTTGGTTTCCCTTTCACTTCCTATGAAAGACCTACTTTTATGTCTTTATCAGTATCTGATCAGTCTGTATTTTAAATGCTTCAATACTTTCTCAGTATCACCTTAGAAAGTGTGGTTTGATGAGATAACTCTTAGGATTTTCCAGCCAGGACAGACTTGCATGTTGCTGCAAGTGGTTGTTTTTTTCTTAAGTTTTGTATCATGACCTAGATGTCTGCAACTAGGATTTCATAGAAAAATATGTGACTAATACTGTGCCTCACTATTATATAATCAAAAGTAATGCCTTCTTGAAATACTTGTGTCTTTGAGCATATCCCCTTCTGAGAAAACAAAATGCTTCAGCTGTGAATTTCCAAGTATCATGAGTTTCAAGGGAAAAATTGTAATTCATTTTAGCAAGCCATATGGTAAAAGATTAATGGATTATTTGCTTCGAGAACAGTGGAAAGAAATGTAGGACTCTGCTTTTAAATTTATCAGAAACCTAACTATATAATTGAGTTCAAGTGTGAAAATGTCTTAACTGGGATTGTTTGACACTTGATTTCTCAAATGAGGGAGACTTTTTCAGCTGATCTACAGAAGATGAAAGCATTGGCTTACTGTGCCATATAAAGTGAGCATAAATGTTTTTGCATTGTGTCAAGTTGTTTGTGTCACAGGTTTTATTTATGCCACTCTTAATAATGTACAGTTATTGTAGTTAGCCAGTGTTGGAAAGGATAAAATTAATGCTATTAATTCAGCTACAAGGTTTGTGCATCTGTGAGCAATTGAGCAGCATAACTAGGGGTCACTACCTGGATTAATGATGCTTCATGTCTTGGATTGATCATATCTAAATGTTAATCAATTCCAAGCAAATGCCTGATGCTGGTTCTTCAATTTTTTTCAATTTGTAATTTGTCAGTAGTATGAAATCAAACAAAGATATTAAGCTCCCATGTCAATTAAAATGCTGTTGCTATGATAATTAGCATCTGCTTTTTCTGATGACAATTTTAATTAGAAGTATCTCTAATAGTTTTTATACTAATATGGCAATGTCTTCCTGATCAATTAAAGTAACTCTGCATTTCTTGTGTATTTTTACTAACAGATAGCATCCCAAGGCTTCACTTATCATCTTATATGACTGGCAAGGAAACTAGGATGAGTGACATAGAGGAGAAGGTGATTTACCTACTGATATAGAAGAATTTCAAGACTGAACAAGAGGATGGCAATGTCAACTAATGGTGCCATTCAGGTCAATAGAAAGTCAAAGTTTTACATAAATTCCAACTGAAAATGCTTTCTTTGCACTTACTAAAACAACTTCTTTCTTGATATGGAATAAGAATTGTTACAGACCAAGTACTGTTTTTGTGTGTGATACTTATTGGACAAGGAAGACTGATTTGCCTTTCTCAATGACTTTACATTAAAAGGATTTTTTTTCTCTAATCTCTTTTCTGGCACTAAAATTTTGCCTGGTCTTGATCAAAGCATTTGACTTCTACATGCCTTGATCATAGGTTTTCAATCATTCTTGAAGACAGAAAATTTTTATCTGAAATATGAGAGTTTACAGGGTGACCATATGCCCCTTCATTGTATATGAATTTTATAAGTGACTTTCATACTATTGATTATCTTCCAGCTGGTGTCAATGACACACAGCATGCTCATAAAATTTATATGTAAGGGCAACACCAAAGGATATAGCAAAAGGGTCAAATCACACATTTACAGGAAAGCAATGCTTTTCCCTTTTCTTTGAGTGACTACAACAGCATCTCTTTCCATTCTCTGGTCTTCACTGTTTATTCCTATACATAATGGTGTGAGCAGAGATGAGCAACACTGTAGAATAAAGATTTTATACCTGAGTCACAGAATTCAGAGACAGAGAAGACCTATTTCATGCTGTAGTTTTTCTTCTCTTTCTGCATAATTTCTACCTAGATATATTTTTCTTTCACTGCTTTCAGAGCATGTCCATCAAAATTGTATACAGACACATGAACTGTAGTATGATAGAGACTTAACATTTTATCATAGAAAGCTCTTATCACAGTAGTGTGAGAAGCTCATTAATGAGGACTGTGAGTGCTTTACTGGTAGGTTTGCACTGATGCTTCTTGCATAAAGCAAGATTTTTCTTCTGGTTGTTTGGATGAAGCTGCTTACTTTTATTACCGGTTTGTTTCTGAGATTTGACTCTCCTGAGAAGGATAGATTTTTTTGTATATGAGAGATTGCTGAAAGGAAAGACAATCTATCACTACATTACTTTTCTGCACTTTTCTTTAGCTTCTGTGGTTCTAATAAGCTTGGGTTTGCTTCCATTATGGCATATCTGGTTTCAGTTATCCAAAGCTGCTAGTGAAGGCAATGTGCTTCTGATCAAGAATAGATTTTTGTCAGTAGACTCAGTACCAAAAATGACAAGTTTGGCTTAGTACTTATTACAACTCCACAGATTTCTTGTCCTCTAACTTCAGTGTATTGTAACTACAATTTCCACAACCTAATTGCAGGAAGAAATTGTACAGAGGAGGTCCCAGACAAGAGAGTGGTTTCTGAAATGTAGAAAGTTTAGTGAAATAGGCACACAAATTGTCACGAGGTGGGGGGTTTTTTGTTTGTTTGTTTTTGTTTTTTTTTTTTTGTTTGTTTGTTTTGTTTTGATTTGTTTTTTGTTTTTTTAAAGGGGAAGGGGTAGGGGAGGCTGGAATTTTTATTTTCATGGTTAATTCGATCTCCACTTATTTTATCTTTTGACTTCAGCTTCTTCGTCATACATTAAAAGATTTTACCCTGCCATTTGAATACCACTCTAGGGTCTTCCCCTGCTCTGTGCCCCTCTTCCCTCCCACCCCCTAAAAAAATGGCACTGTAAAAAGACTATCTTTGAATTTGGACATATGCTATTTTTCCCCTCACAATGATTTTAGAAACTTTATTAAAATAATTTGTAAAAGGCAAACGATAGAATTCTTCTGACTCTAAGAGTGGATTTTGCGCTTATTATTTTATCATTTCAACTTCTAAGGCATACTTCTAATTATCATACTAGGGCATGTTACAGAGTTCAGTGACCAGAAGCATCAAGAAGTAATTAAAAAAAAATCTCAAATGATATCTAATTAAAAACTGTTCCAGGCAGAATGAATTAAACTTAGGCTTAAAGTTGCTTACTGCATCCATCTTGCTAATGTCTGAAGGAGTTGAGTTGCAAAGGTGAATCATATAATGGTAAAAAGCCCTTGCAGTAGGTAACTTCAGTAATGGAGGAATCAACAATCAACTGGAATCACAGAATAATCAGGAGTGGTAAATTAGATCATTAAATATCTTGAGTTAGCAAGAAACATTTAAAAAAAACCCCTTTTATTGGGGGCTACCAAATCCACTGCTATAAGAGCCCTAGCAATTTTTGTGGAGGATGATGGTGGTGTAATGACATTAATCAGATCCTTGGGTGGAAGCCAGTATAAGGTATTAAGAGGAGGGCTAATGTACTGGTGTACTAGTTTAGAACGATAGTCTGGTCAAGCTGTTTTATCATATGGCATCCTGATATGACTTCCAGTTTTTCTGCTGGAAAATGTGTTGACCTCTCTTCTCTTCATCCCATCCCACCCCATGTCCCTATTCTTTTTGGCTGCTTCCCCCACTCTAAGTCTCAAGGTACATGTGTGTTAAATAGAGACACATCACAAAAGGCTATCAATCCAAATTCTCATCCATTCCTGCAGCAATACTTTAAGTCTGTAAAACTACTGAAAAGTATGAGTGGAAATACTGTTCAGAGTCACAAAGCTTAAATCTCCAATGTAGAATTTAGTGACAATGACAAACAAACCCCAAAGCTAGCTGGCTTGGCCAAATTAATGCCCACTAAGTTAGCTGTTTAAAGAAGCAGTAGCTCTGCTGTCTGCAGTGTTTGGTAAGCAGTAGTTCATAATACTGCTAGTGTTTATATCTGCATAAATTAAGTATGTGCAAGGAGAGTATCTGGAACTTATAATTTTCTCTTTTTCACAAAAGAATTCTTAATTATTTAAAAGTATTTACACATAACAGTTACTGAACGTAATCCAGGTCCCTTTCTAAACAGCATTAATTTGATAATTATTGTATAGATACAGTGAATAAGAATTGATTAAGCTCTGAATAGATAGAAGATAATAATAAAGTATATTTTATTCAACAAATGACTCACTACCAAGAAATACTTCTACTGATATGTCCAAGAATGGTCACCTATGACTTCATATGCTGCAGAATATGAATTGTATTATCATTTAAAAAAATTATTTTATCATTCTTTAATGAATACTTTTAGGATGCTGCTGCTTAATTAATTGCTGTAGCAAATACCCTGTTACTTAAGCACTATGGCCAAGAGCATTATGCAGACTTCAGGAGCCTGTAGACAAAAAAATAAGTCTAACAGCAAAGCCCACTGCACTGAAGACATATAAATTAAAAAGATTAGAACTGACTGCTCTGGGCAGTGTAGAGTAATGATTTTTAGGCCAACACAAGATTCCAGATGCTCCAGGAAAATCCCATGATGAGCAATGTCAACTGATGTCAAATGCTACTGAAAGATCTAAAATAATAAATTGCAGCAATGCAGTTGGTGTTGAAAGCAGGTGGTTAGCCATGTTCTACAGGGCAATCTCTATGCTGTGAAAATACTAAAATCCGAAGGAAATATGTTTTTAGGAAACCCAAACCCACTGCCAAAATATTATTTTTCTCTAAGTGCCTCTGAAAGGAATGTTTCTAGTATTGAAGGAAAAAGGAATGTCCTTGTAATAGAAATCTATATATTAAACTTAGCACTGTATAAATACATATTAAATTATAAACCAGCGTTTAAAATGTGGACAGGTTTTCATGATATAAAAAACTGTCTTTCCAATAATAATCATTATATGCACTAGTGTGTGTATCAGGTTTGCTGTTTTTTCAAAGGACAAATTATCATTAAGAAGGTGTTATGGAATATGTGACTAAGGAGAACTCGTTATAAAATAGGTGAAGACAAAAGCAGTTAAGAACATGGAAATTTAAATAAGAATTTTAAGTTATGTTGTATCCATTATATGAAGTGAATGAAGCATGTTTGGAGGAGCTTGAGTACATTCAACACAACATTCAAACTGCAGTTTATTTTGATTAACAAAAAAAAAGGAAATGCAGACTAGATGTTAGCCCTCCTTAGTAACATTTTCATAGTGGAAACCATGCAGATAAAAATGACTCCAAGAAACTGTGCTTATCATGTATCACCAAACTGCAAACAAAAAATATCCAAGCAATAATCAACCAAAGCATAAACTGTGGTATAAAGTACATGTAAAGTATAACAAGCCAATGCAATGGATAGGGGAAAAAACCCAGGGAGAATCTAACAGTTTTGCCTTCTGTTTAATGGGCTGATATGATTTGTTTTGCTCTTGAGGAGAACATATCACAATCTTATTACAGTCTGTTTTTGTGTGTGTGTGTTTTTGGTTTTGTTTTTTTTTTTTTTTCCTTTTCTTTTAATTGACAGGAGATTTGTTACTGAAGCTTTTAGGATATGTGCTATGGTATAACTATACACTAAGGAGTGGAGAAAAATTTTTTTTTCTTATTCAGTTTAAGTGACTTACTATATATAGGACATCTGAACTGTAGGCATGGTGTGCAGGAATGACTGGTGCAGGCATAATAAAACTTGTTAGGATATGATCAGATCTCCTGGGGGGCATCAGGCAAAGCATCACTGACTGGTTGAGGGACGTGATTGTCGCGCTCTGCTCTGCACCTGGGGGGCCTGACCTTGAATATTGTGTGCAGGTTTGGGCACCTTAACATAAGAAAGATATTAAGCCATTAGAGAGCATCCAAAGGAGGACAATGAAGGTGGTGAAGGGCCTTGAGGAGAAGCCGTATGAAGAGCGACTGAGGTCACTTGGTCTGTTCAGCCTGGAGGAGACTGAGGGGAGACCTCATTGCAGTTACAACTTCCTTGTGAGGGGAAGAGGAGGGGCAGGCACTGATCTCTTCTCTGTGGTGACCAGTGACAGGACCCAAGGGAATGGCCTGAAGTTGTGTTAGAGGAGGTTTAGGTTGGATATTAGGAAAAGGTTCTTTCCCCAGAGGGTGGTTGGGCACTGGAACAGGCTCCCCAGAGAAGTGGTCAGAGCACCAAGTCTGACAAAGTTCAAGAAGCATTTGAATGATACTCTTGG
The DNA here is from genome assembly GCA_038380795.1 of Pyrocephalus nanus. NCBI lineage: Eukaryota > Metazoa > Chordata > Aves > Passeriformes > Tyrannidae > Pyrocephalus > Pyrocephalus nanus. The sequence goes on along the minus strand of CM076264.1, from coordinate 54,918,291 downwards.
GCACATGTGACTCTTGGGGATGGTCCTGTGCAGGTCCTTGTGTGTTCCTTCCAACTCAGCATGTTCTGTGATTCTGTGATCTAGAAGACTGATGGTGCAGCTAACCAGTTAAACCATTGTATTTAACCTTTTTCCAGTGGTCCAGACATTTTATTCATAACACACTGCTTGATGGTTAACTAACTGTCAATAAAAATCTGTGGAAAAGTTTATTACTCTTATTCATTGGCCCTGGGTTTTACCTAATGAGCATGAAAAACAGTTTCTCCTACATCCTCTAATATTTTTCCTACATAATTCTAAAAATTCTTTTTGTATATAGAGCAACCAGCTAATCAGAATACACTTTTTAAAAACCAGAGTATTTTCAGTGGATATATAAAAAAATAAATCTTGTCTCAGCCAGAATCTGAATCAAGCTGTGAGTCAGTTTGCTTACCCTACCCAGGATCTGGCTCTTTAAGGAGGTTCTGTAAACTAATCTGCTACATTTTTAGATTGGTCCTTTGTGTTATATTTTGGTTATCTCTCAAATACCACTTTTTATTAGACAGTTTTGCTAATTGCTTTTCTGTAATCGGGAACTGCTGGCTAAGAAAAAAAGAATTGTCATATCTTGAGATATGGTATCCAGGGAGGTCCATATCATTCTTATAGGATTATATTAAGAGTGGATTAATTGAATGAGTCTCTATTCTTATTACAATCTCTCCTTATTAGAATGGATTAATTTATCACATTTTCTCTCCTCTTCACAGTCTTTGACATGAGAATGAATTATCACACTTTTTCATTGGTGTTTTTCCAACTGGCTGATGGTTTTCTTGCTTTTCAGCCTGTTCAGAAAAGAAATAAATATTAGTTACTTGTTGTAATGAACTTGTATGTGTTGGAAGATGGAGGGATATGGGGACTTTTGTTTTACAAGGGACTACAGTGAGAACTCTATTTCAGATAATGCTGAGTACCTGGCAGGTTTCTGTTAGTGGGATTCAAGGAAAGGTATAGAGGGGAGTATAATTGAATGCAGCCTCCTTATAGTTCCATTTTTACTGTGGTGGACTTCTTTACAGTCATATTCTTAATTTTGTCTCACGGGAAACAGCTGAGACATGAGCATCTGATGGTTGTCTACTGACTGTTTCTTTCAATATCTTTGTACTTACAGCAGTATGTTTCATAGGAGCATGGCTTTCAAGTCCATGCACTCTATGGCAAGTGTGCTATATAGAGGTCATGCAGTCATTTTTTTAAATTGTGAAATCTAATTTTCTTTCTGAAATGAAGATGCCATGGTGGAAAAGCACCATGCACATAAAGTATATCTATTCAGTATTTTGAAGTGTGGGTCAAGTATTGCCTTACTAGAGCCAGTTCTGATGGATTTTTAGGGAAAACCACTGAGATTTGTGATGGAATTACAGCATCATTAGAGTTGGAAAAGACCCCTAAGTCCAACCATTAACTAACATTGCCAGGTCTACCATTAAGCCATGTTCCTAAGCACCATATCTACATGGTTTTTTTTTAAGATTTCCAGGGATGGTGATTCCACCACTTGCTTGGGCAGCCTGTTCTAATGATTGAAAACCCTTTCCAAACATCTAATCTAAACCTCCCCTGGCACAGGTTGAAGTTGTTTCTTCTAATCCTGTTGCTAATTGCCAGGGAGAAGAGGCTGACCCCCACCTTGACCCTGACTCCTTTCAGGTAGTTGTAGAGAGTGATAAGGTCTCCCTGAGTCTCTTTTCTCCAGGTTAAACAGCCCCAACTCCCTTAGCTGCTCCTCATACAACTTACTCTCTATACCCTTCACTAGCTTTGTTGCCCTTCTCTGGACTTGCTCCTGCCCTGGAATGTCTGTCTTGAAGTGAGGGGACAAGAACTGGACACAGTGCTGGAGGTGTGGCCTCACCAGCGCTGAGTACAGAGGGACAATAATTTCCCTAGTCCTGCTGGCCACACTATTTCTGATAAAAGCCAGGATGTCTTGGCCTTCTTAGCCACCACCTGAGAACACTGCTGGCTCATGTACAGCCATCTGTTGACCAGCACCCTCAGGTCCTTTTCCACCTGGCAGCCTTCCAGCCACTCTTCCTCCCAGTGACCCAAGAGTAGGGCAGGGCACTTCTCCGTATTGAACCTCATACCACTGGCCTTAGCCCATCAATCCGGCTTGTCCAGATCTCTCTGTAGAGCCCTTTTATCCTGCAACAGACCAACACTCCCACCAGCTTGGTGTCATCTGCTTGCTGAGGGTGCGCCCAATCTCCTTATTCAGATTGCTGATAATTACCCATCAGATCATCTGATTATCCATCAGATAAAGATGTTATGCAGGACAGGTCACAACACTGAACCCTGGGAACACCACTAGTGACTGGCTGCCAACTGGATGTAAGTCCATTCACCACCACTCTCTGGGTCCGTCCATCCATCCATCCATCCATCCATCCATCCATCCATCCATCCATCCATCCATCCATCCATCCATTTTTTTTAACCCAGTGAACAGCACACCCACCCAAGCCATGAGCAGCCAGTTTCTCCAGCAGAACAATGCAGGAGAAAGTGTCAAAGGCTTTACTAAGGCCTAGGTAGATAACATACACAGCCTTTTCCTCATCCACTAAGCAGTGTCATAGAAGGTGATCAGGTTGGTCAAACAGGACCTGCCTTTCACAAACCCATGCTGGCTGGGTTGTCCTGCACATGCCGTGTGCTAGCACTCAGGATGGTCTGTTCCTTGACCTTCCCTGGCACTGAGGTCAGGCTGACAGAGCTGTAGATCCCTGGAGGTGTTGTAGTACAGTGCCTGTAGGCATTGCCATAGCTTCAATGCAACCAGTAAAGACAAAGACACAGCTACATCTGACCACTTTCTTTAGTACAAAGGCTGATATGCAATGTAATTTGACACTGAAGAATCAAGGCAAGCAGATTCTTTCCAAGAAGGGCTAAGTGTTAACACCTCAAAGTGTTATATAAGCAACTTCAGACTTTGTTCTGTGACCCCATAGAGACCCTGTTGACAGATTTGCTTTTAGGCCTGCAGTCTGAAAAGCAGTGTAGTTACAACCATTAAGGTAAATTGAACAAGCTAGAACCATGAAGAAAATGTTAATACCATCCTGATATAAAAATAGTATTTGATCCTATGTGTTTTTTTACCCAAGCAGAACTAGTATGGAGATCATACTTTTCTTGAATGGTTCAATGGCTGCAAGTCCAGCAGAATGAGTGTAGTCCAGGCACTGCCAAGGCACTAAAGACTCTCTAATTCTGTATTCCACTTTAGATATGCAAAGATTTCTACTCCAAAATAAGCTGCATGGAAAATTTTCTCTGCTCTTTCCTCTTACGTTAGTCTATATATTTTATGTGCTTCAGAGGTGGCAAATCACATGTCATGCACAGCCATGCACAATCCTATATATTATTTTTGTTTTGTATACAAAGCCGTAGAGGAAGAATAATTTCCTTCTTATTTCAGCTAGTTATTAGTTTGTACTATAAACGTGAGGCATGGTGACCTTTGTAATTTATTTAATCTTACCAAGATATTTCTTTAGTAATATCATATAGGACTGAGGAAACTATGGTAATTATATGGTGCCTAAAATCTATTCTCTATACATAAAATTTACTCAGTTTTAATTTCATAGAGTGTCTCCCCATGTTTGTATTACAAAGCCATATGAATAGAAATAGTCTTCAGAATACGATTATATGCATACTGTAGATGATGTCTAAGTTAAGTGCCTACCACACAAACAAAAAAACGGTAATTTTTTAAATGACTGTTAAGGAGACCTTCCAAACTTTTTTTCTTTCCTTTTTTGTCCTATAAAAATTATCCTTCTTTTGTTTTATTTTCTAACTCAATTTTAACTCTTTTTCATTGAGATGGCCAGTCGAAGGAGGTGAGGCTGGTCAAAAGGAGTTTGTCCCACTCTACTCTGCACTGGTGCAGCCTCACCCTGAATATTGTGTAGTTTTGGTGACTGCAATCTAAAAAGGACATTAAATTATTAGAAAACATCCAGAGGATGGCCATTAGGATGGTGAAGGTTCTGGAGGTGAAGCCTTATGAGGAACGACTGGGGTCACTTGGTCTGTTCAGCCTGGAGAAGAGGAGAATGAGGGGAGACCTCCTTGCAGTTACAACTTCCCTGTGAGGGGAAGAGGAGGGACAGGCACTGATCTCTTCTCTGTGGTGACCAGTGACAGAACTCGAGGAAACAAGGCAGGGGAGGTTTAAATGAGATATTAGGAAAAGGTTTTTCACTCAGAGGGTGGTTGAGAACTGGAACAGGCTTTCCATGGAAGTGGTCACAGCACCAAGTCTGTTTGGGTTCAAGAAGCATTTGGACAATACTCTTGGGTACATGATGTGGTCCTTGGAGTGTTTTGCACTTGGAGGCCTAGGAGTTGGACCTGATGATGCTGATGGGTTCCTTCTAACTCAGGATACCCTGGGATTCTGTGATTTTATGAATTAGCTTTGCATAATATCATCCTTCTGAAAACACACTCCTGGATACTTGACTGAGGTTATCCTGGTGTCTAGGAACTCGCTAGGCCCTATGATGCCTAAATTCCTTAATGATTTCTTCAACTCCTTTTTGCAATGTTTATAGTGGGAGAGGAAAGCTTAGAAACCATACACTACACCCAAGTATATTGACTGCTTAATTATGTTCACATATTAAATGGCTGATATGAATTATGGTTACGGTGCCATAAAAATGCTCATTATTTCCTGTTAAGGGCTTTCAAGTGGTATAATTTCCGGATCTTGGCCCAGAAGTTTGGAGCTGTAGATGCAACGGCTGTGCCTCCAATGACAATTCACTAATTGTTTTGGCATGTAACATTAATTACAATCTGTTCGGGAATTCTCTTCTCCTGACTGAAGTACACTTGGTGTGTGTGGTGTGAGTATGTTGTCACACGCCCTATTTGGCAAAACAATAGGGGCTCTTTATTGGGTGCCCTTTTTAACTTGAATAGTTACTCTGAGATGAAGGGAGTTGTAGTTTATTTTAATTGAGGACCTGCAGAATCATATTGAGTTGTATTTTTTATTGTTTAGTTTTTCTTTAGGAGACACTCTGGTGGTACAGAGATACAATCAGGTGGAAACAAGAATGGTTAATTTCCATTCTTTCTCTTTATATGGCCTTTTAGAAATAAAGGCCATAAAACCTCAAGACTTTCTGAATCAAACCTTTTTGAATCACTGTTCTAGTTGTCTCGACTTGTCTAATCAAATCAGGCAATCAGGCATAAAATCTGATTTTGTCCTTGTTATTAAAGACAATGGATAATTTACATCAGAAAAAATCCAAAAGGGTCATATATTTTAAAGTCTTTATTAAACCTTCAGTTTAATACACAGGTAATTTCTTTCTCACAGTTTGCTTTTTAAAGTCCATAAGGATATCTTTTTCCATATGCATCTCTTGCCAATTTTACTGACACGTTTTGGAAGGAAATTTGTTGCTATAGAGATATTTTCATGGGAATCATTACTGCGGTGAGGAACAAAAGTGAAAAGGTAGCTTTGTAAGTCCCTTGAAAAACACTTACTTGATATACTGACTGATTCCAGAAAAAGATTCAGTATTTGTTTCTCTTCACTAGAAACTGTTCCATCAGTTTTGACAGTGTCACTTGGAAGCCTATCTTTCAGCAAGATCCTGGGATCTGTCAATAGTATCTGTATATAAATGGTAAATCATTTCAGTTTGCCAGCTGTTGAGAAATTGTCTGACCAAGCAGAAAAAAATTAAGCCAACTCCTGTTATAGACTAATGTTTAGCTGAGGTTATGGACCCTCAGGAAGATGAGGAATGAGTCTCCCCTCTGATTTGAACTCTGTGCTTTTTATTATTATTTAATGATTTTGATCTTTTTAGTTGAAACAAATAACACTGTGCAGTTTGGGTCTGTTGACCCTAATCTAGAAATCAAGCTACTGTGAGCAGACATCTGTATGATGATGTACCAATTAAAATTAGGAGAGTAAATTCCAGACTGCATACAAACAAAAATTTTCATAGCTCTTCAAAGAGAGGAACTCAGATGTTTTAGGAACTCAGTGCCATTAATCCTTGAGGCAACTGGGAAAGGATCAGAAAGGGTTGAAAGGCAATAGCAGCTTTAATTTCATTTCTCTGTAGTAAATGTGGATTGATGCTGCAACTTTAGGTATATACCAGAAACCTGTGATTTCTCTGAAGTTAGCTGACTACTGACATGATTATTTTGCTTCCAGCTATTTTGTTCAGAAATGTATGTGATGATTATGGCAATCGGAAAGCAGACAAAGATGAGAAATAAAACAAATATTTGCAACTACTGAATGATAGAATGATTAAAATAGTAGTTTACCAAAGTAAAGAAAAACAACCAAAAAAATCCCTGTTAATATTGACTCCAGCTCACACAGAAGGGAAGGGAAATGAACATGAGGGAAAAAGTGAAGTAAAAAAGTCGGCCTTAAAGAATCTAGAATAGCAGCACCTTGTGCCAACAGGTTCTTATCTGGCAGAGTATTGAAGCCATTCTCCAAGCAAGGGCTGAGAAACATTTTGTGCACTCTGGCAGCCAGTAGACCTATATATGGTACTTGTTACCACAGTTATTTATTCTACACCGCCAACAGGATCTTTGAAAATTGTCATCAGCTTCCTGGGATCCTCTGAGTTCAGGGATGCCTCCCTGCCTGTGACTTTCACAGGTTATATATTCTTTAAACATATATATTCTTTAAACATATGTTCTTTACACAGGCTTTAAATTTTCAGCCTTACTCCTGCAACAGCAACAGCAGTACAAATATATGGGGGATGATCTGTTGTGCATATACACATTTTATTGTGCAGTGTCTCAAACCACTGAACTGGACTGTAGGACAATTCTTAAGTAGGTCACATTTATTTTTAAGTTACAAATTCTCCACCTTTTTGAACTTCAAGTTTTTGGACTTTTAACATGTATGGAGGGTGTAAATCATTGAACTCCATCCCACCACCATCTAGGTGCTGCTACAGTGCAGAATCTGTTATTTGCTGGGTTTGGTGTGATTTTTCTTTCTTCTTTTTTTCACATTTTGTTATATCAGAGTCAAATTCATTACTAGGGGATGGAATTCAACACTTAATAGGGATTATGTTTTTACCACAAAAATTTTCAAATAGTTCTCAAGTGAAATCTAAATTGTTTGTTACTATCTGTGAATATCCAGTGCAACGGACATATTTTCCTTGTAGTAAAACTGGCCTGGTACATTGATGACAATGACCTGCTAATAATTTGGAGTCTACAGAAAAATAGTGTAGCTGTGATCTTATTTCAGACCTGCAAGTCCCGAACTTGAAATATTTTTCTAGAGGAAGGAGACCCTGGAGCTATTTGCCTTTCTTTGTTTCTCTTTACCTCAGTTCTCTCATCTGTGAAATAGTAATAATACTTGCTGTGTGATTGGAAAGTCTGTCTCATTAATGTCAATGACTGCCAAATATTAGACTGGAAAAAAATGGTGCATGAATGTTGCAGTTTACTATGTTAGAGATTACATGTAGCTATCTAAATAGAATGCCATAGCTTCATATTCTGAAATAATTTTCTCTAAATAACCATAAGAACATAATTTTCAACAGGAGATGCATATGGTTTGGACAGTTAGAAATATTAGCATCTGAAACAAATGGAAGAATCATCTACAGACAAGTTTTTTTATTAGTAGTAATGAATAAATATATTTAAAAGACATTTCATGCATAATTGCTCCACAGACTCATTTCCTGGGCTTCACTTTTAACACAATACCTGGCAAGATACCAGTTCAATGTCTTATGCTTGAGTGCAGTTAATGCATTCATTCTACACACACAAAAAAAAAAAAAATTAAAAAGAGCAAAAACAAAAGCAAAGAAACAGATCTAATATTGAAAGTGCAATATGTATTGCCATATGTCTTTAAATGTTGCATGAAACCTCTATAATTCAGTGGAATAAGGAGATTCTAGAGATACTACAGGAAATTACACAATCCAGTGCAACACTGGAAAGAACATCAAGGTGCAGGGACAGTTTTTGATACTCTATAACTTTTCCTTTTCACATCACCAGGCTGCAGGTTGGGCCTCTTGAGAGACTTCCAGAGAAGACTGACAGACTGCTTGTTTGTAAGGTGTTCAGGATAGGGACTACTTTTTTCCCCCATATAAATCCTACCACAATGATGCTCGGAAGAAATCCAGTATAATTACATATCAATAGTAATAATTAGAGGCTAAAATTAGTTGATCAGACTAAGAAAACTTGTTTTACTGAATTTTGAACTCTTTTGAGCATTCTTAATATCTACAGATGTATACATATGTATGTATGCACACATGCTAAGCTGAGTACATTAAAAAATGTTTCTTTGGAATCTTAAAATTTCAGCTTAATTATGCAAAATCAGGAAACCAAATAAGAGTAAAATGACCCTTGCTGGACGCAGGAGACATGAGAAAGGGACAAAATCTGATGACAGCAAAATAGAGAGATATGTAATATATGAAGTGAGCAGAGACGTGGATTTTTTTCACTTTAGTATGGTACCATTGATGATGAAGGAAGGTAATTGAAGTAATACGACACTTGGTAAAATAAAAACAGAATATAACCTTAATACCCAAGTTTATATGAAATTCTGCAAATGGCTGCATGGATGTTACCAAATATAGTGACTCCATATACAGGGCAGCACTGAATAACAGGGTGTATAACAGGGTGTTGGAGGGACAGCAAGAGGGAATAGGACATTTTGACGATTTTGCTTTTTAATGGATTGTTTGTTCATTTTCCTCATCATGGTAATCACAATTCATCAGTGACTGTATGATCTCTCTTGTGTAACATTTTGGGCATTAGATATATGCTAGTGTGTTTTGTAGTTAGGTTAATCAGTTATATTTACTGGAATATAAAATTGTGACTTTGTACTTAGTAAAAAACCCATCAGAAGTGCTTGTACAGTATTTTCTTTCAATTTGCTATAACCAGATTTAGCATGTAATGCAAAATGTTGTAGTTTTAACTTTTAGCACATAATCGTAACGACAGTAAACTGAGTTTGATATATTCAGTATTTTTCATCACCAATTATTTCCTTCAACATATTTAGTGAGAATACTTTTATAACAGTTTGACCTGTGTATTTCTGGATGATCCAGGGAAAACAATGAAGCTGTTAAAAATGTTATTGAAATGTACAACAATAATGATGAGCAGGACACATTTAATTATAATTGCAAAATCAGACTGACTGTAATTTAGACATGATGGATGCTTTCACAATGATACAAATCATGCTTAGGTGTTCAGTTTTGTTATTTTGACCTAGTACAATCTTCTCTACCTTGTTCAAAAAACATAAGTGTATTTAGAATAAGAATTTTTCACTTATTTATGGCTTTTTATATCAATCCTCAGGGTTGGTTCTTTGTCCCTCTTCCTTTTCTACATAATTTTTGCCTGATTGTAATCAGAAAATAGTCTAAATGGTCTTTTGTTTTCTGGAATAACTCAGCTAAACCCATTATTTTTTTTGTCTTCTTTGTATATTTCTATTTTTTTAAGAGTTCAAGTTCAAATATTTCTGATTGTTTGAAATATAAAAGCATTCAGATGTTGTTTGAACATTCTACATTTGCTGAAAAATTACTGTCCCCTAAAGTAGCTATTAAGGAAGGTGAAATTACTGTTGTGAAGTTCCTTACATCTGTTATCAGCCCTCCTAGGTCCTATGGAAGTGAGCAGCCAATGTCTTACAGGTTAGCTACTAACTAACTCCATTATATTTTTTTTTATTTCAAAGCTAAAATGACAAAAAACCCCTGAAAATTTTGTAATGAGGTTAGCAGTTCTGAAAATAACTTTTGTTGACTTGTCATATAAGAATGGCTCTTTGTTCATCTCAGTGGAATGTAAGTAGTAAAAATTCTACTGGAGGTTGTTTTAATGTAGATAATTTATAATTTTGATTAAAGTATAATAAGTATTTTAGATTTTATAGTTAGTTTATAGTAATTTTTTTTGGTCTAGGTAATAAATGATTTCTCATTGTGAACTGAGTCTAAACCAAAATCTTTCTATTTTACATTATAATTTCATTTGCTATGGAGAAAAGGGGAAAGACTATTTTTTGTAGCTTAGTGGACAGAAAGTCACCTGGGGTCTGGGCAGCCAGAGTTTGTGAGGAATAAATTCTTTGTGCAGAGTGGAATCATGCCAGCAACAGAAAGTGAATCACCTCAGACAGAGAGAGATAGGAAACAGCTCTAACATCTCTGGCCTGAAACAGGGGAGATATCTCTCCCTCACGTCAGAAAATCTAATCTGGACCCAATAACTTCCACCATTCAAGCATGGTGTATAAGTTCTCTGCCATTTTATTCCAATTTTCTTTCAGTTTTCAAGTTGTAGTAAAAATTGTTTTTCAGAAAATCCCTATTTAATCAGATTACTTGTGTTATCTTGATGCTGGATACTTCAAATTGCAGCTGTCTACAACAGAGTGCAAATATGACATTATAGCCCACAAATTAAGAATAAATGACATTATAGCCCACAAATCTAGTTAACATGTGTTACAAAAAATACTCCAGAGCAGAGGATTAAAAGAAGTCTTTTAGATTGTGACTAATGATTCCAGACCAAAGAAACCAATTCCTGTATAAGAACCTTCTGATAGTTTCTCTTATTCTAGGGACTGACAATAAAAGGAATGGAAATAATCTATAAAACACACATCCTTCTAAAAATACTGACTTCGTTGTTTACATTACAGCTCTAAAATGTTGTCAACATTTTAAAGCACTTGGGCAGTCTGTCCTCCTACATTATCTGCTGTTGTTTTTAGCTATAGCATGCTCAGAAAATATTTCAAAAGTTTTACTCTATTTCTGGCTCAGCAAAATGGTAAAATCTTCCTATGATTGTAAATGATAGAGTCATTGCAAAAATTATTGCTGATACTTTGTGGTCCAAGCAGGAACACACTGTCCTACAAAGATTAACCAGTAATGATTCCTTCATTTATTCAATGGCAGTAGTCCCAGGTTTAAATACGTATCACACTGTTGATCCTAGCAATTATCGTTCGAGCTAAATCTACACACAAAATCTCATTTATTCAGAGCTACATTAATGAGTCAATAAAGCTCTGATGAATCTGGCTCTGTGTTCCTATATATATTATCCTGAAATTTGAGCTGCAACCAATAATGCAAAGAAGGTTGTTTTTTAGGTTGCTTTGTTTACAGTCTTTCATATGTTTCAAAGATTTCCAGTGCAGAAATGTAAGATTCCTTAGACTAGGGATTTAATAATACAGAGTTTTATCATATTCAGTGAACTTCAGATGAAACATATCTTGCTTATGTTTATGTTAGTGTATGAGGCCCCACTGAGTGTCAAGGGTAAACAGATTATGTCCAGTCCTAATTTGTCCAGAAGAGGATTTATCCAATTTGTATGAGCATACAGCAGAAGCATGCACTCATATTGGGCATCCCATTATTATTATTTTGGTGGTACTATAAACCTGTGGGCATCTTCACCTCCCCCAGCTCTATGGGGTGTCTTTCTTTACATGAGTTCTTCTTTTTTATGGTTTTAAATATAGCGAGCATTTCTGCATTTCTGATGTCACAAAAGAAAAATTCCCTGCTTCAGTATTACTGATGTCACACATTTAGTAACCACCTATATGGCATGAATATCTCGAGACTTTATTTTAGCATAATACATGTTTGAGTCTATTTAATAATATTACAATTTTTGGTGTGTTAAAGGATAATTTTCCCCTATAGCTGTTCTACTTAGCCATGAACAGTATTTTATTTTCAAGAAAAGATGAGATTATTATTGATTCCATCAGCTTTGGGGATTTAAAGAAAAGGTAAAAATTGTGCAATAAAATTTTACGAAAGGCTGACAAATATTTGTGAAGAAGCCATGTCAGTTAGCAGAGCTGAACTCCATAGGCTTACTTTTTATGAACACTATACTGCCACCACCATGCTTTTTTTCTCTTTATGAATTTTTCTAAAGAGAGACATACACAGTTGTGCATGGAACACGATGGTTAGTTGAATGTGAATTAGTTACAGTTCTACAAAGTGGAGTTTAGCTGGAGCAATGTAGTTTTATTCCTACAGTTTTACATAATTATTTTTTTGCATAATTATTTTTATAGGGAATAAGAAAATCTTTCCAATGTTAATTTTCCTCATCTTCATCTTCTTTGTAGCATGTACAGTTCTTGGAGCTCCTCCAAAGTTCTGGGCTTGAAGGTTGTTGTGTCTGTGTGATATCTTCTGGTCCAGGCTTTTCTACAATTCTATCTTGAAAAGAAGACTAAACATGCTAACAGAAATTAGAGGATTTGATATGGAATGGGATAATAGGGTTGGGTATATGTAAACATTATGCTGAGGGTAGGGGATATAACATACTTACATTAAAATCTACAGTTATTACGCAACTACTTCTAAAGTTAAAAGTTAAAAAAATCCAAAAAGCACTGAGGCATCATCTAGAATGACTGCATTCCCCATGTATTCTTGGCAATCCCGTGTTCTTAAAGCACCTGCTCTTCCCAGTGTAACATTATCCATTATCTCCCTAACAATGCCTCAGCTTTCAATGCCTAGTTTGTATAAGATAATAAGCTTTTGAGTTCAAAGACTGCATGGAAACTTTGTGATTTGTCAGCTGAGACGTATGCATGGAATAGCATGAGCACCTTCAGAGCTGCTGTACAGTACTTTATTGTAGAATAAATAGTGGTGAAGAATATGAATTGCTTTTTTTTCTCCTCTGAATTTGACATACTGCAAGGCAAAAAAGACTTTTTCCTGTTTATCAAGTTCTTGTGAAGGATACAACAAATCATTTTCATTTATAATAAAAATTAAAACTTTTCTTCTGATGTGCTGAGAATGCATCAATTGGAAGAAAAGCATAATGGGATGAAATCAAAAGGGCTTTCAAAAACTGAAATTAAAAAAATTAAATCAGTGTACATTTTCAGAGTTTTTAAATGAAAATCAACACTTGTTTTTCTGGTATACCTGGCTTTCAGATTAGCTCATAGGAATCCAAATTTATTGATGGGGAAAAAAGGCTTAGGAAAAGTAATAAAAAAGTAAAATTTTTTTTTTATTGTAATGCTGCTCATTAACAGCTCTCAGAGGGAGGAGGATGCACTTTGCCTTAATTTTCATGTTTATTTTTTTCTCCGAAAAAAATTTTCTGTTCCCTTGTTCACCTGCTAGATGGTAGAGCCATAACTGTATCTGCAACTTTTGGAGTGTTTTTTTGGCATCCGTTGTAAATATTAACAGAAAAACTGTCCTGCAGGTTCATTGTTTTGTCATCTTAGGTTCATGCGAGCTATTCCTGAATCCCATATTAAGGCAGAGCTGAAAGAATGATGCATAACAAGTTTCTTTAATATAAGACTGAGAGGTGTATATTACTTAAAAAATGAAACCTCAGACGTATAAATCAAAAGCAGAGCAGTAACTTCACACAATTAATTAAAGCAATGACAGAATACAACTTGGTATTGTAATAAAATCAAAAGTGTGATTATCTTTCTGTGTTACATGCACTTTACTCAGCATAATCCTCATGTATGCAAGTACAACTTCACAGGATGTGTTCCCCATAAAAATACATGATTAGTTTGACCTTGGCCAGCTGCTATGTACCCACCCAGCCACTCTCTTCTCCTTGTAAACAGAACATGGGGAGAAAATAGGATGAAAAAGCTCATGTGTTGAGATAAGGACAGGGAAATCATCAAATGCCATCAGAGGCAAGACTGACTGAGGAAAAAATACTATAATTTATTGCTAGTTAAAATAGAGTTGGATAGTGAGAAACACAGACAGAAACTAAACTACCTTCCCCAGAAGCCTCCACCCTTTTTTCCCAGGCTCAGCTTTACTCCTTCCTTCTTGACTTGCTCATCTCCCCCGCTCACCAAGCTGTGCAGGGAGATGGGGAATGGTGGCAGGAGTCAGTCCATAGCACTTCTCTTCCGTTCCTTCCTCCTCACACTTTCACTTTTCCCTTGCTCCACTGTGGGCCCTTCCCATGGGCTGCCACTCCCATCAGGAGAACCTGCTCCAGCATAAGCTGTCCAGAGGCAGCCGTTCCTTTAGGCAATATCCAGCTACTCTTTTGTGGGGTCTCCTGGGCCGCAGTGGGGACACCTGGACATCTGCTCTGGCATGCTCTTCTCCACTGGCTCCTGGGAAACACTTGCTCTGCTGTGGTCTCTTCCATGGGCTGCAGGAGAATCTCTGATTCCAGCACTGGGAGCGGCTCCTCCCCCTTCTCCTCCGACCTGGGTGTGTACAGAGCTGTTTCTCGCACTTACTAGTTTTTAACGTGCCCCTCTTTCCTGGACAGAGTTTTTCCCCTTCTTAAATCCATTTTCCCAGAGGTACCACACCTATGGCTGCAGGGACCTGTCCTACATCAGGGCCAGTGTCCGGAATGGCTGGAATCGGCTGTGCCTGGCATGGGGCAGCCCCAGCGGCTTCTCACAGCAGCCACCTCTGCATCCCCCACGGCCAGTGCTGGGGCACCTCACTCATACAACCTCCCTTCCATAAGGGCAGCATCCTGCTTTTTCTGGGCCTCGATGTTTCAAAGCTCCCTCAAGCAGGGTACAGTCTGTGCTACCTGATTTGTACCTCGAGCAGGTACAGTCTATGCTACCTGATTTGCACCAACTATATTATTTTAATGTGAATTTCATCTGGAAGAACACACTGAAATTAACATTTGATGTCTTATTCTTTGATATCTGGCATTTTTCACAGGCAGACTATAATAAAGAAGTCAGTTATTGCTATTAGATATATTTTAGAAGAATTCTTTTTTTGATGCATATCTCCACTCAGATTATTAAATTTAAATCACTACTGCTATCAGTTTGAATACTAATGATACATTCTGCCAGATGGAAGCCTTTAATAAATTTCACTTTTCTCTAACAGTCAGCTGTAAATCTTAAATAAGAGAATTTTTAGGTTATGCCATCTTTAATGCCGTCTGTCCACACTGATTTCAATGTCATCAGTACCTGGGAGGCTGGTACTCTTTAATTAAATGTCATCCTTACCCGTTTATTGAGATACAAGGCAATATCACAGTCAAGGTTTTTCTTTCGTGGTTTCTGAACTGCCAGCCACTTTTCTGCTATACTTGTGTTGTGTACCTGAGACTGTCCTTCAATATATTCCTTATGTTCAGACTTTTGAGCTCTTTTCTATTGCTCTGTGTGAAGCACTAAGTATTGGGGTTTGTGATAGAGGAGGGGGAAAGGGGCAGGGAGCTGCCCACTTCCTGAGTAGAAAGATTTCCTCCAGAAATAGTAAAAATATTTCTTGCTGATCTCAGGTGATTAGTGCACTTGGGAGGGCATTGGCACCCTTCACAGCATGGGGCAGCTGTTACAACCCAGGACCTCAGGTGCAGGATGAATGAAACTTAATAAACAAGTAGGTCTCTTTTATCAGCGCGTTTGATGGCCTCTTTTCATCACCTAGGGATATTTTCCTACAGAGTCATTTGCTATATTCACTTTTAGACTTCTGAATTTCTACATGGGGTCTATACAGTAGCTAAATCTATGCTGTTGTGGGGAAATGCTTAACCTTTTCTCTGCTGCATTCTACCTAGCTTGGAATGGCTTCTTCAGGGGAAAAAAAGTATGTCTGTCACTCTGTAAACAGTATGGGAAAAGGTAAGCTGGAACTCCTGGCTGTGGTGGGGAGGGGATAATAAACACTACCTAACAGAAGAGAAAATGAAATCACAGCATTCAAACTTTCTGTACCTTTGGGGAAAGAGAGAACTAAAATACTTACTGGAGTCAATAGCTATTCCCAGTAGAATCCTTGGAAAATCCTACAGGTAGAGAAATTTTTTCAGTTATTGAGTTATTTTCTTACCAGTCTGTTTCACTTATTGATTAGTTTTGTCATTAAACCTTAGAGCCACACAGTTAAATCTGTTTCATCCATGCACCAGACTCTCAAAATAATTCCATTATCTAAATGATTATCTGAAGTGCCAATTACAAGAAGTAATTAATAATATCGTAATGTAGAGAACAGGTTTTATTGCGCTTTGTGGTGGTGCTTAGTTCCTTGGTTTTCTGTTTTGTTCTCTTTCTGCTTCAAAGTGGGTAAAAAATGCCCATTGAAACATCTCCATCATGGAACAAAAGATGTCAATTATAGAAAAGTACGTGCACCAACAAAACATTTCAAATCGTTTTAAGAAATTTTCTGACATAGTAATGGTAATTAGTATATTTCAGTTTCAACAACTGTAATTAAACCTGACCTTTAAGTTAATTATGTCTTGACATTTATGATTTTAAACTAGCTTTCCCTGTGGTGATGATGTGTTATATACAGATGCTAATAAGTAGTTTCTGTTGTGTGAGCAAGCAGATTTCAGATGTGCCTACACTGCAGTTCAGAAAACAGCATCATGCACATACCTTCAATGCATTTGTACTTTTTTATTTAATGCTGTTCCTAGATTTTGCAATGGTACCCTGACATTGCTTCTTATACAACAAAAATCACTGACACAATTTCGAAAGGAGCTTAATGAGCAGTAATACATGCTGTTATTGTTTCCATTTGCTATTTACGCAAAACCATTAAGTCACCATGGAGATTAGAGGAAAATAAGTCCATCTCTTATAAAGGCTGCAGCGTAGCAAAGACACAGCTAGTCAACCATGGGAGTTGGAAACCAAGCATGTATGACAGAATAAAAGTTGAGAACTGTTCTTGCTCACATGGAACATTAAGTCTAGCTAGGTTCAAGGTTAAACTAAAAGGTGAGATTAGGTAATGCTAGAAGAAACAGTGATAGGACATGTGAGGAGAGCATTAAATGACGTAAGGACAGGCATTTCTGAACATAAGAGGATTTTGCAAAAAGGCGTAGCCAAGGTGTTTTTATGAAGATAGTAACAGTGACACTGAAAAGCTATATTTATGACAATAAAACCCACGCGGGTCTATCACAGAGAGATCTGTCTTGAGTAAAAAAAAAAGATCAGTAGACTTCAGGAAAGATCTTGGCCTTTTTGAAAGTTCAAGGAGACCTTGTTGTTTATTTGGAAGGGGTGGGAACTTTGTCTCCAAAGATGAGTTTCATGTGTGATCAATACTAGATTTCACAGACCTTGGGCTAATACCGGGTCTGCAGAGTTGAACTCTCAGCTTGATAAAAAAAAACCCAGCTGCCCCCCATTAAGTTTAAAAGCACAGTAATTTATGTAGTTTCCTTCCTGATCCATACATTCATCTGCTTTTTATATGTCATATATTGAGAAATCTCTACTGCCTGCTTTCAGGCTGTATAACCTCAAATCCGTATGGAAGTATTCGTATATTATAATTACATAAATATGTGTTTCAAGTGGAATCAAGAAAAAATTCAAAATGACTTGTGTTTATACGGAAAGATAAGTAGGCTAAATAATACACCCCTACCATTTTCCAATTTTGGTGGTTCTAAGCTTTCAAAATATATCTTTTTATGAGTCTGATTACTACAGGCTACCCAAAAACATTTCCCCAAATTCAACAACCAGTACAGTGCACGTATTTATTACCCATTTATTTTCTTTCCTATGCGGACAATTTCTCAAAAAAGTTTTCTTACACTGTTTGCTTATTTGGGTAAGTCATAGTTTATTTTCTGTTTTGTTTCTTCACAAAATTTTGACATGTTTCTGTGGTGGGTCACTTATGATGAGGAAAGGGTCAACAGAAAGTTTTACAAACTGAAAGGCCTAGTCTTGCTTAGGATATCTGGACCCTGGCTGCCTGACCTGTTCATTGACTGTGCTTTCTAATTGGGCTGTCATTGCTATCCACCCAGCAGTGTAATGTTGCTAACTGCTAGTTTAGTCAGAACATGAAAATCAATCTGCCAGTAAAGGGCATAGCAAGCACCATGCCTGTAGAGTATTGTGTGTTTGGCCTTGGCATTCAAAAGAAGCTTTTTTATTTCTGCTACTCTGATGGAATACTGTAGATTTATTTCCAAAATCAGTGACTCACAGATTCTGATAGTCTTTTAAATGTCTTTTTACATTGCATTAAAAAGTGTTTTTTGATGTAAGACAAACTGCAGAACACATATGTTTAAGAGTATGTGACAAAAGAATGCCATATTCCTTGAGGTGCAAAGTTGTGCTGTGCATCCTGATGTCTTTCGCTGTAATTACGGCAGTTTTTCCCTTCTGGAATAAAGCTTTAGAGAATGTGGAATCTACTAGAACTAATAGAATACATGAAAAAAGCAAGTGACATCGTGCAAAAAAGTAGAGAAGCAACAGCTCATTTTTTCCTGCATAAGTTTCCTCCTAGCTATGCTGTTTTTGGCATTTTAGAAAAATAAAACAATTGATCTGATCTGAAAACTGCATGAAAAGCAAGAATGCTTTCATCAAAGTGAAAATGAAAAAAAAAAAAGCCCTTGACTCTCCTATACTTAGGTTTGTCAGATCCAAAGGAAATGAGGCAAACATGTACTTGGATTGGAACTTGATTATAGAAATGACTTGGAACTTAGCCTGGAAATGGTGCTAAGCCACCCCTCCGTATTGTTCTGTTTATCTTACTGCTTTCTTTTGTTTTGCATCGTAAGCCCTATGAAAAGGTGAAAGGTGTTTAGTCTTTTTTTTTTTTTTTTCCCTCTTTCTGTTCTTCAGGTAGTAAATAACAGAAGCTTGTTTTAATTAGTTAACAATAATTTTATTGCAATGTTTGTCCCATTATCTCTAATATACTGATATCAGTTCAAGAAGTAAAAAATACAGAAATATTTCTATTTTTTTTCACCAGGAATATAATGTAGAATATTAAAAATATCTCAAGAGGTAGCATTTGGGTTTTGGCACAGAGGGTACTCAATCATATGCTTAGTGTACTGTGTACTGTATACCTCTTTTGAAAATGATCCAAAGGCCACTAAGTCAGTGAAGCTCCAATGGCTTTTTAATTGGTTTTAAATCTTTCCCCTAAACAGCTGGGAAAGAAGTAACTGAGAGAGAATATGACCAAGGTCATTAGACTGGAAGGTTATAAATTGTGGATAACCAAGGAAGAGCTTTAAAAAAAAAATAAACTCCAGGGAGTATCATGTAAGACTAATAGGTGGCAGTACAAGGCAAGGAAAAGGAGACATTTCTTTGTGAAGCATCTAGGTAAGATGTGGAACTCCATTGCAATGGGAAATAAGAGGTGACAGATGTTTACAGAAGTGCCAAAAGCGATTGAACATATCCTTGTAAGGGGGCTGAGCCCACTGTTAACCACAGCCAGTAACAGGTTGCCTGACAAGGTAGACCTTTGGCATGACTCACTAGATCTTCTTGTAAGTTCTTAAGTAGCTATATGAGCATCACAAATGGTGAGTCTGTTTTTCTATAGGTGTTTGACACACAATTCAATTTTGGCAAATGAAAGATATGAGCTCTAACTTATGTTCTTCCCTGAGATTTGAACTGTAAATAGTGTGCTTATCTGTTGTTTTATAATATCTCAAAAGTATTGAGCATGTTCTGCAGCTTTTCTTCTCAGGAAAGTAATATCTTCAACACATCTATTTTCATGAATCATGGTAGGTATTTATTATCTCTGAGCTTACTCCCATTTTGGGGAAATGTAAATATAGTAAAACTTGGACAGAGGAATCTGAAATTTTTTGAGTAAAAACATACATAGAGAAATACATAGCCTTGATCATATAAGCCTTGTTTAGTTTAGAAAGGAAGCAGAAAACAAGATGTCTAACTGTTTCTCTGTAACAAGTACAATAAAACATAGGACAAGATGCAGTTTAATATTATTGTAAGCACTGTACACTCACACTATTAAAAACCAAACAATTAGGCAAGGTCCACACCCTACAAATGTCACCATCTAATTAGGATGGTTTCAGTATAAACAATTACAAGCCTGACAGTGGGAGCAAGAAGGGTCACTGGAGTTTTATAAATTTGAAAAAAAAATAGCTGGTATGAAGTATGCTAAAATGACAAATGATGTGAAATTTCCTTCCAGCAGTGCACTGTGAGGAGGATTATCTGCTGATAAGAACTAGGCAGCTGGGATTTTCATTATTCTTAGGGCTTCTTTATGATGAGATATTGCTCTGAATACTGTGCCCTAGATTCTGGGGTTCATCTGTCTTTCATAGGAAAATTCCTGTGAAATCTTGGGTTCAGTCAGTTGTACAAAGAGGGCATCTTTTCCTTCATGTGTATCAGGCTTACCAGGCATTTGCACACAGTTGTAGGGTGACACATGGTCCTCCAGACAGGGAGGAAATGCACAGCTGCCATTAAGAGTGTGGATCCATACCGAGGAGGAGGGGGAACTTTTTCCGAGAACACTGATGCAATGTAAGAGGAGAACATGTGGAACCTATACTTTCAGAAATAGTAGAGTAGATTTCAAAGATACATATAATGTGTGCTCTGTAGTTTGACACATTAACAGTGGTTTGACATCACTAAAATTCTTGCGAGTGACCAAAAGCAATAAAGAATTGCACCACAAATACTTAGGCATAGTAAAGACATTTATCTGAACTCAAGTTTTATAGAAAGTTTCCTTCCGAGGGAGAAAAAAAAGGATATTAATACTTCAGCTAAGTTTGTATTAGACTAATACCAATTTGTCATTTTATCTTTATTTGATGATTTATTTATGAGAATGATTTCGTTTCAAGACCTATACTATTTTCTGAGGGCTTACCATTTTAAATACCTCTATACCTCATGCTGTTAAGCCTTTGAACATACACACAATATACTTCTCTTACATCTAGATTTCTTACGTTATAGTAGAAAGCAAACATTTTTAATTTATCAAAGAATGTCTTTCATTTCTTGCCTGCATTTTGTTTCCTTTATAAATAATTTTTATGTACAGTTTTAGAAATATAAACAAATCCTCCATGACATTCTTTCTGATCATTAGTGTTACTGTCTCTCAGATCAAAAGTTTTGCTGAGTTTCTTTGTGAACATGAAAAGTCCTAATCCACACACTCAAGAAACTTGATTAGAAATCTTTTCCTTCTGTTGTTTCTGGTCTCGATAAATCTGAAAGGTAAGTATGATGAGTAATACAGGTCTCTTTAGATATCCCTTAAATTTAGTGGACATCATTCCATTTAAAAGAGGTTGAACCACACTATATATGACTGGAAACAAAAGTCAATAGATTTTTCCTAAAATTCTTAAAAATCAAATGTTTATTTGGATATTAAAAATATTGCTCATGCCATGTAAAATTATTTTTTCTGCCAAATGCAATACAATATTGTATTGATTATTGATAACAAAATAAGTGCTGTTCTTCAGGGAACTGACTCATTATTCTCACATTTCCAAGATTAAAAACAGAACAAAACTTATTGCAATGAAAGCAAATGGCTGCAAAAATCTACCATTAATAGGTAGATAATGAATAAATATGATTTTATGGAAAGTGTGGGGAGAATGAGAATGCCTGTTCTTTCTTTTCCTCCTACATTTTGTGCCTTTAGAATGAACTGTCCCCCAACTTCACAGCTTAGGGAGCATTGTGAAATTACTGTCATGTCCTTATTATCTCTGCAATTTTCTTAAAGCCAGTTCAAAAATTCCCTTCATTTCCTCCTGCTTGTATTCCCACTGTCCCTGGCCTGTCATATCTCAAAATTTCATGCTCCTCCCATCTATCAGTATTGCAGAGAATTCACTGTATAAGTCTTTCACCCTGTGAACTCTGACATTTGCTCAGTGATTCAGTGAGTATGTCACAATTTTGGGGGAATTCATTCCCAAGGATGTAGAAAAAAATTGATTCCTAGAACCTACCTTTAGGTTGATTCTTCTTGCGCTAATGTGACAGTCATCACAATCATACGGGTTAAAACATGAACTTAATTCATGTTTGGGGCAGGGCAAAAGCTCAATGAAAGACTTTTTGTAGTCAGCAGTACGGAGTATCTCCATTCTGTTCCTATACTGCAGGTGTGAATTATGTGTCTAGCATTTATAAGTGTCTTCCAGAGGCCAATTTATACCAAGCCTGAGAAAGGTATTTCTAGAGGGTGCTTTATCCTTTATGGTAGATTTTATGATGGGTGTCTATCTTCCACTGTTGATGGTGGAGAGATCTTTGATTGGACATCTGTACTATTGAATCATATGAATTCTGCTTGAAATTTATAGAGTATATTGCAGATGAGGCTGAGTCCCTTTAGCCTTTGGAGTCCGGTGATTCCTCAAACCGTTAAACACAGAGGGATAATTTTTCAAAGACATTTAGATGCTTAGAGGTACCTAATAAGATTTTCATGATCAGACTAAAGCAGACTGGACATCTAACTTCAGTAGATTTACCTGAGGTAGGTGATTATTTCTGTTTGCTTATATGTGTGAGTTTTTTTTTTTTCTTTTTCATAATCTCTCTCAGCACTTTTTATAATCTTGACCACAAGTGTTATTTAATTTCCAAGGAATGTGCCCTATTTGTATCTATTTTACTAGACTTATAGTCAGGTAAAATGTGTTAAATCTCCATCTTTAAATTATGAGCAAAAGACTTTTCATTAAGCTCTTGTACAAGGTCATCAATTTTGCAGTGTAGTCTGGTGGGCTGTCATGTGGAGTCATCACTTTTCCAGAGAACTACTGGTACTTTTACACTTCATCTACTATACTGTGATTTTTTTTCAGTTGAGTCAACTGAAAATATATGTATGAAAAATGCCATGCTCTTTGAATCGGGAAAATAATTTTCCATGTAGTGTAGCATAGTGCTTTAAATATGGTGGACTTCAACATACTATTCCTTATAGGACTGGTGGTATGAAGGAATACCATTTATTCTTTGTTGTTATTCCTATGAAAATAAGAATCCATTCAGGAACACTTTCTGAATGAAACTTCTGCAGGTGCTAATAATGACCATACAGACAGGACACATCTAGTCTAACTCCTCATTTACCTTAAATAGTTTTTTTTTACCATATCAGCAGTTGTTTAAAATAATGACTACTTGATTTATTCCCGTGTTCCAGTTTTCACTTTGCTCTCATTCTGCCAGTCTGGAGTGAGAAGAATTTTCTACTTGTCTTAACTTTCTTTGGACAATAGATTTTATTTTTATAAAATGCTATTTTTAAATGGGTATGTTTTTAAAGGACTGTCTGTGAATAAAACACATATACTTGATAGAATTTGAAACAATTTCTGTCAAATCCTAGGTAGACATACCTGTGCTCTGCAAGTTACTACACATTTAAAATCTCAGTTCCTTTTTTGTGTCATTTTATCTACCTTATTGTTTCCAACTTGTAAGCAATAAGTGAATCATAGTCAATTAAGTAATGGCCACATATATCAAAAAATAAAAACTGCTTAGATTGATTTCTGCTGAAAGTCACTGTAAGTGCAGTGTGCTATTCCTTAGCACAGCCTTCAGAACCTGCCTCCCTTCATTCTGCTGCTGTAACACAGATCGAATGGTAACTTGTCCCTGCACTCTGGGCTTCTCACACCCACGTCAGTCAGAGGTTTTGCAGCAGTGAGAGTTACAGCCTGTGGAACTGCCTGGCAAAATGGTTGAATGCCAGGGCAAGATGCAAGCTGATGAAAAAAATTCCATGAAGATATGATGATCCTGTAATTGCACACTCAGTTTGCTGCTAGGAAATTATCTGCTCTGGTAGGATCACCCAGGAACTGTGTACATTGAATACACACTATTAAAGCCTGTGTCTAACTCCATTACCACATGACAGAGAGACCTAAATCAGTTCTAAAGACATTTTCAAGCAGCTGCTGCCACAAAAAATATAATTTTGGCACAGCTTTTCAGTTGTGTAAAGAATATGCAGCATTATTTTAAACTTCCATCTTCCAATTGCACTTTATAGACAAAATGCTGACTTGAGTAATTTTTAAAGCTAATTATGTAACAGGGATTCATAAAATAGCTCTGAAATACTTAAAATGGATCTTAAAAAATTGGAAATCCTGACATGACAGCTGAAGTAATAATACCTATGGTTAAGTTTTGCTAGACTTTCCTCTGTCATATAAGCTCAAAAACACCTGTCTTATTTTTTAAATATCTTCTTTTCATGATCTAGGAATAACATTTATTACATGCTCTTAACATTCAGTAGCTATGTACTAAAACCACGTGCCCTTGAGTACATATTTTGTATGTATGATATAATGGAATGATTTCCTACTGAGTTAAGCAGCATTTATTTTTCTTTATCTTACCTGATGGACCACAGGCTATCTGAATGCTGTTGTGGCAAATTAAGCCTGACCTTTTCTAATGGGAATTCAAAATCAGTAGGAAACTATGAAAAATAATCTGTACTGGTGCTTTTCCCATAGTTTTGTGCCCTTCAGCATATTTCTAAGGATATTTTCCACCACAGTATACCAGTGTGGCTAAGGAGGATTTGGGGACAGTCTAGGTTCTTTCACTGTTATGTTCTGTCTTAATGTCAGATACTGGCACCTTTCTGCAATTGATTGTCTCAATCTGAGGATCACTGTCACATAATGACCATACTCAGTTATAATGACTCTGGCTTTGGTTTTAATTGATAAAGTGAATTGTCAATCATTGGAGTAGTTGTGATAGGCACAATTCTTTTAATCAGTCTGAAAATGGACTTGGCTTTTTCTTTGTGGTGTGTCTGCATGTAGAATTTAATAACAATTCATCATTAATTTCGTAGCTTGAATTTGACAATGGACTTGCTTTGTTCTCATTGGAACACTTCAGAGACTTGGCTCAGTGCAAGTAGGAGCAAGTCCAAACTCTTCTGATGCAGAAATAGCAGTGCTACAGCTACTGCAGGCAGATTAAGATGAGAAGAGAAAAACGTGAAAAATCCAGTTAATTGATGTTTTCCAAACATGATCAGTGAAATCATGCACTCTGTTGAAGGCAAGAGTAGCTTAAGCATTAACTTCAGAGAAGAAAACAGTTTATTCAGTGTCCAAAACATCAGTTCATGTGGAAGGTAAAGAAAAAAAAAATTTTTACATGTTGTTTCTGAGAACAAATCATGTTTTTCCTTATGGTGGTATCTGGAAAGACCAGACAAGAATTTGGTCTAAAATTTTTTGTATATATAGAAAGTAAGGAGCAAACCTAGACTTAGGAAACTTTACCTTCCTGATAAGATCTATAAACAGATGTATTCCACTTGGGGACCTCAGTTACAGAAAGATTAAATTACTCAAAAGATGTCTGCCAGAGCCAGGAATGAACACAAATCTTCTGCATTTCAGTCCAGTGTTTCATCTGCAAGACAAGTTCTTCCCACTTTTCATCTCTGCCTCCTTTGTGGGTATAACTGTGATTTTCAGCATAATGAAGTATTTGTAACAGGTTTCAACAATACCAGGATGGTCGAGTCAGTTAGAGTTCATGATGGAACACAGATGTATATACCTGCAAGTAGAAAGAAAGCATGGGGGCACAAAAGCATTCTTGCTAATGTCTTATAAAGGAACTTAGCTCAAAGAAATTCTCGTGCTTCTGTATCAGGATCAAATTACCCTATTTACATGAACAAAAAGTATGATATGACTTCAGCTTGAAACAGGATTTGGACAAAATGATGTAGGTAAAGATTTACCTAGCTTCCCAAATTATTTTGAGGGAATGAATGTATTCTGGCATTTTCCTTGTGTTTCAACTTATTGCTCATGCTTATGATATAGCCCCTTTTTCTTTGTTGTGCATATTTGTGTTGCATCAGTAAACTAGAAAATACTGTAAATTATATAGTCCTTTGTCCAATCATTATTTGACTTATTTCTGTGGAAAACTGTTGAAAAAAATGGCACAATTAAAAAAAAAAAAGAATTTAAACTTAGAAGGTGACTTTTTTTTCAATGAAAGTGTACATTTTCTCCATGGAAAGGAAAATTAAGTTCCTGAAAGTGAAATTCTTTCTGTTTCTGCAGAAATTGTAAAACTATTATGTATTTCTGTGTTGCATTCTGAGAAACTTTGGGGCTTATTCATTCTAATGCATGATTTACTTCAATTTTGTGATTCAGAGTAATGTTCAATGATTATTTTCATGGAAACCAATTCAAAAGGGCCATTCAGAGACAGTGACATTTCTATCCTTGTAAAATTAAAGAATGGAGATAAACACTGTTTCTAGGGAAATATTATCTTTTCTATTGTATAATGTACTGTAATTAAAAAACTTAAATACTTGCAACTACATATTCGTCAATGAATGAATTAACTGTGAAACAAAGTCTAGGGGTTTTTTTTCACTGAAAAAACCCTTATCGACAAGCCTGAGCTGTAATTCTGCAAACTTTTCTCTGCTTGAGTAATCCAATGAAGCTCAATGGGGTTACACAAATGCATAATCACATAATTGAAAACAAAGTTTTAAGTATAGTTGAGCATTTAGTACACAAAGAAAACAGACTGTCAGATAAAATAAGAAAGTAAACCCCTTGTTTCAAATCCACAGTGGAGTCTTCAGAAAGGCAAAGTTGAGAATTTCTGTTGTTATCTCTATGCCTTTCACAAGATGTGTACCTTTCACTGTCCTCCAGACAGAAAATATAAGGGAAATCCACAAAATTATATGAGGATATAGGGCTGCATTTTTTTAGTCATGCTTTAGCCAACTTCAGTGTTTAAGATTTGGAAAACAGAGTCCACTTAACAGATTATGGTACTGTCAAGGCAAATAACTTCGTATACTTTTTGACAATGTAACTTGAATCTATTTTAGGTAGTAAGATTATTGTAACTGTAATGATTTGGGACTATAAGTGATGAAATATTTACAGGCAGAGATGGTATCTTTTTTAAAAAAAGAATCTCATATAATTGGAAAGATGCAAAAACTTTCTGACAAGATCATAGAATCAGATTTTGTAATTTAAACCTGAAGAAGAGTTAGTGTGTTCAGGGCTGCTTGAAAAGATTGGAAGACTAACCTTTTTGTGCAGCCTGTTTTAAGTTTGATCTGTGATATCTTCTCAGGATTCAGTAAGGAGTGACTCCTACCTATTCAACCCTTGATTTCTCTGTTTGCATCCATTACTAGCATGGATATTAACTACGTGGCAGTATTTCTTAGTTTTAGAGAGAGAACAGAAAGAGACTTCCAATTGATTTCACATTTGTAGGTGTGATTCCTCTGGATAAACAGCTTTCAGTAAATGCTGCCCTAGACTAGCTGGCAAAAATAGAAGTGAAGAGCTCTGTAAACCTAGAGGATTCCTTTAGTTTTAGTGCCCTTACTTTTATTGGTTTCTGAAATGGCTTTTCCTAGTTGTGTTGTAATTTCTCTTTTTGTATTATATATTATTATCATATATTATATATGTATTACTTAGTAGTAATATATACTACTAAGTACAAAATGAATGATTGAGACTTATTTTCTACGGAAGACAGTGTTGAGCTTTGTGGGTCTTACTATAGGAAGATTTTATTTTCCTTTCCATGAAATTTTAATAAATCAATGAGCAGATAAAAGTAATGGGATTTACTTATAACTTGAAGATTTCTGTCTGACAGTTCCATGCTTGAATAAATGTTAATGATTTTTATTTGATTAATTCTTGAAGAGGACTCCTAATTTGCATCAAGGAAGGATCTGATGGAGCCAGGTAAATGCTAATTGTTTGTCTGTGCTGTCCCTAGAAATTAATGTTTTTTAAAAAATTATTCTGATCATCCAAATAAATAATAAAAAAAATAAATTAAATTTGGGAAAACTAACATACTCACTGATAAGTTGTCAAGCAAGGTCTATCCAGTTTCTCCGAGGATCACTGTGAATTTAACAGTTAACTTCTCTTTGTTTTCACTATAGTTGGGGAGAAAAATAATTGATTAAAAAAGAAGAATCAAAAATTCTCATTAAAATGAAAATATTTCATAGAGAAAAAAGGCTATTTTGTATGTATTAGTTCTGTATGTAGTTCTGTTGTCCATGTGCTCTAATTCTTTAAGCTCATATTTTTACTGGCATTGTTTAAACCTGTGGTAAAGCAGTAACTCTGAGTGCTAAGAATATATAGCAGAAAATAATAATAAAGGGGCAGAGGCTATTCTAAGTTTATTGAATCAGTATTTATTCTAAATAGTCTCCCCTGAACTTTAAAGAAAAGTGTTTTAAGTGGTAGAGAACAGGCTAAGGTATATATTCTTTAAGGCTTTCTGGCAAGGTGTTGACAGCCTCCCATTACCTAAAGGGGTCCTACAAGAAAGCTGGAGAGGGACTTTTTACACGGACATAGGACATGTTTGGATTAGTTATAAAGAAAAGATTCTTCACTGTGAGAGCAGTGAGGCACTGGAACAGGCTGACCAGACAAGCTGTGGGTGCCCCGTCCCTTGAATTGTTCAAGGTCAGGTTGGATGAGGCTTTGAAAAACCTGGTCTAGTGGAAGGTGTTCCTGCTCATGGCAAGAGGGTTGTAACTACATAACCTATAAGATCCTGTTCAACCCAAACCATTCTATGATTCTTCACAGGTAAAAAATAACTGGGAAGAACAATTTTTTTTAATGTAAAGGATAATGACGTCAATACCCACTAAGACATTAAAGAGCTCACAAATTACTGATTCTAGATTATGAACTGCATTACTCTTGCAGCTGTATTAAATTCTTTAACGAAACCAGCCACTTTAACAGCAGAAAATATAAAATCAAGTAAATGATAACTGAAATGTCTGCTAGCTTTTTCTTTAAACTGTGATTTCAGTTTTAATTTTTTAAGACTTATTATATGGAAGATTAAAGCACATTTTTCAGTGTATCATTTAAATCAGTCATGAATAAGTTGATACCAGTGGGCAATGTGTTTGAATATTTCATCACAAAGTGATGGTGCTTGTTAGAGTGCTTTTACTCACCAGTCCATTCTGCTCTCTTATTTGATGTGACCTGAATAAAGAATGACCAAAAAGTTCAGCAAGGACAGAATAAAAAAGCCGTATCAATAGAGGAAAAAAAATTCGTCAAGTCCTGATGATATTATTGCCTTAATTCAGTCTGGGCTATGGAAATAATTTTCTGAGTTATTCAAAGCCATGTAATGATGTTTGACTTGCACAAATATAATTTAGTAAAGCAAAGTAAATATTTCTTCTTGTAAACAGAAACTAAATATAGTTAAAATTGATTTTTTTTTCTTATAAGTTATGGACCTGAATCTTCGACTAAAAATATTTTTGGGGGATTCTAGTCTCTTGTCAAATTAGGGAAGAAACTAAAAAGAAAGGGAAGAAACTAAAAGAAAGAGAAGTTGGTGTTTCTAGAAACACTTTCTTCATGATTCTCTTGAGATCAGAAACTGTTCAGAAAACCTTAAAGGCATTTAGAAATACAAGCTTTTTTCTCTAGTACTGTAAATAAGCTAGAGCATCATTTTGTCTGTAGGTCATTAGAATCAGTACAACAGTGTTACTCCCTGACTTACTACTATGCTGAAACATTTAGGCTGTTTCTCAGGACAGCCTCAGCAAGCTGTAATTATCTCTTGAGGGTGCATCCTCTACCTGATATGCTTTTCCCACTGTCAGTGTCCTTTTCCAGTGGACACTGTTTTCTTCACTTTGATACTTTTTCTTTGAGACTCCAAAGTCCAAGTCAGCTTAATATGACCATGCCTTTTAGCAGATCAATGAAAACTACGCAGGATTGAGATTTTTTTCTTTCAACTTTCAGATCAAGAAAACAAAAATCATGCAAAATTCTCAATAGTGTTTCAACATCTGCCAAGAGTCAGGACCTCTCTTGGTGTAGGAATAGCAACTGGGAATCAAAGGATCCCTAGCTGTGGCTGGCAGTACCTGCACTGTCTGCAGCTGTTACTGCTAAATCACAGTTTCTTTTGTTTGTCCCATGTATCTCAACAGGAGGTGATATTGTACATTCTATAAGATTGTCAGATTCTAAATCTAACAGAAAATCAATGCAATTGTTCAGTTGGGACTTTGTGACCTCTTTTTCAGATGTCAGTAGAGATGGCATCCAAAGTAACTTCCCTGTTGTCCTGAACAGAAGTCACTCTGTTGACTTACTTTGGTGGGCAAGGGGGAGTTATAGCCTGACACATTACCCTCAATAGCCATACATAAAAAGAGCAGATGCTGAAGTGTTTGACTGCCTTATGTTGTCACAGTCTGTCATCAGTGGATTTTGCTCTCTTGACTAGTGATGTTGTATTCATATAATGCCTAGAAGTCACAAAGCAAGAAAACAAAGTGAATATGTTGCCTGTCAGCCTGCAATTTGTCTATGTTGGCACTTCTCCATATATCTTTCATCAGATATATTTGTTTTGGGAAACTAATCTGTTTCTCTTTCTCTTTTTTTTACTCACTAAGTATGTAACAGTAAATAGTATGCCACAGTTTTAGGTTTATATTTCTGCTTACATTGTGAATGTCATAATAATTCTAGTAAGGAATATTCAACGTAAAGCAGCATTGGTGTGACACATTTTCCTGTAAAAGGAAAAAGTGGTTCAATGAGCAGTGGCAATAAGGAGATCTGACTCTTGTGAAGCCACATCTGGAGAGTGAGCGCCTCTGTGGAGGTGCTTTCACACTCAAACAGTACCAACAAATAGGTACGAGGCTAAACTTGTAGAATGATCAGAACTGTTAATTAATGTGAGTTCAAGTTTACTATTTTTCATAAGTTGGGAAATTAACGCAAACTGCCCTCTGTTCTGCTGCATATTTTCTTAGAAATAGAAATAGAAGAGAAAAATCTCATGCCTTTTCTCCCCAGTCACACTTGTTGTAGCTGGGCAATAGTTAAAGAACTGCCAAAGGAAACCAAACAGACTAGTGGACATGCACTGAAGAGCACTGCATAGGTATTAGGAAAGGGTTATGAGATAAACTACATATATAAAACTGAGATATTGCAGTGGTGTAGATGAAGGACTGTTTAAATAATTCAGAAAATAGTCAAAATGAATAATTTTCTGCAAACAGAACACTTCAGAATTCACCTGACTCTTCAAGAAGGCTTCAAAGTGATAATTAAGTTTGAGAGGAGCTGTAATACTTGGAGGATTATCTTGCACACAGAGAGGGTCCTATTTACTCTACATCAGTCAAATAGGCATAATTTTAAAATTTAAGGAGGTTACTTTAGAAAAGTGATGATTGCCAAAGCTCCTCAACATACCATCAAGAGAAATATTTGAGATCTCACTTAAGATCATTTAGTTTCAGTGGAAAGAAGAGTGAGATAGAGGAGTAGCATCTGCTGAAGCAGGTGAAGTTTGACCATTCAATGTAATGAAAATAACTGCCCAAAGTTAACAATGCTGTCAATTTTGGAAGTGTCCTTCCAGACTATGTTTGCATGGCATGACACAGAGCTGCAGAGAGATAGTACAGTTAGACTTGAGCATACCGTCACGAACTGTGAAAGCAATACAGCTGTGTAATGTGGCCCTATCTAGGTTAATAAGTGCTTCTCAGCCCACAATATAAGATTAAATGTTTTTGTGAACATATAAAAATAAAGCAATCAGTGTATTTTTAGCCTTTGCAACTAACATTTCAAGTTAATACAAGGAAATATATTCTAACTTCAATGGTTTTATGTGAAGTTCAATATATTATGTATTCTGTAAAAGTTCTGTCCCATTTTAAGTACAGCAGTATGAAAAGCTCCAGAACCCTATTCTAATGGCAGATTATTTTTTTCTTAGAATTTTAGAAGTCTTTTTGCATATAATCTTGATTTCTGAGTATCTTGATCTGTTTGTATATATGTGCAGATGTACAAAAAACCCCCAGAATGTCCAGAATTTTTAAACAGGATACAAATATGTCTGAATCTGCTGTTTGTGATGTTAACTGGCAATTTAAAGTACATGAGGAAAAAAGAGATGGCACTAAATGAAATAAAACCTGACTGTTTGATTGAAAAATGCTGTATTTTATCATCTTCCTGCTGTTCCTGTCTCAGGCAGCAGCTCAGATTTGACAGCCACAATTATGAAATTGGCATACCAAAGAGTTTTTTTTTTGTTTCAAAGAGTTAAATCCCAGTCAGTGTTAAAGCTACCTTATTGCACAGCTCTCCACAAAGAAACATTGCATTTCCCCAAGGACACACATTAGAAAAGAAACAATGCAAAAGTTAAGTTTAAAATATTTTCCAATCACAGTGATTTCTCATGACTTTTGTATGTTTTACCAATTTCTAAGAAGCACATGCAGATTGGCTTTTTGTAGCACTGATTTATAGCTTAGGAAAAGAGCTTTAAGATTAGCTGCACACCAATGAGAATTTGTACATTGCATCTGAATTTATCTTTGTAAAGTGAACAGATATGAAAATTTTCCAAAACAATAACTTGCACCAGATAACTTATAATATAAAAAATGTGTAGAGCAGAAATTAAGTAAGCTACACATATATTGTAGGATGGCTCTGACAAGATCTGTGGTTAACAACATGTAGTCAGTGGTAATAGAAATAAAAACATGTTTAGTCATCTTCATAGGCTAATTAGGGGATGAATACCTGAGAGAGAAGAAAAACATAGTCTGGAATGCAATTATATGGGAAATTTAATCTTATGTCTGACTACAAAGCTTTGTTTGTATGTTTGTATGGGTTGGTAGGATTAGAGTTGAAAGGGAAATATTCCTGTATTCTTTATCCCTGATTCATCCTTGTTAATATTTTTTCTTTTTCCCTTTTTTCTTTTCTTCTGCAGTTTCATGATAAATTGGTTCTTCAAAATGGACTTGGATTTAACCCTCTGTATCTTCCTCTTGCCTCCTGGATTTTGGAAGGTTTGAAAACGAGAGCCAGGTATGATTTTCATTTTGAAATTTTCCTTTTTTGTTCATACTGCCAATTTATTCATGTGACTCTTGTGCGTTAGTTTTCATTGGTATGCATATGAACTCATGTGACCAAATATAAATATTTGCCAGCAAAAGCTAGGTAGGTGAAATAGTTAAACTTTTCCTAGTATTTCTTTCACATAAAGAAGGAAGTTTGGGATATTAGCTGTATATCAGTAGATATACATCAGTTAGTATCAGGCTGTGTCAGGTGGCCTTTTACTGTACACAGAAATACACAGCGAAACTGTGTGTTGCATAGTATCACCTAAATCATGCAACTACAATCACAGGATTTTATTAGGCCATTGTCCTCAGAAACTGAAGTAGGACTAATGTAGATTTGTGCAGAATTTGGTTGAGTGGGAGTGCTCATGTCTTGCCAGAAGGATGGGTAACTTGATGGTTTATCATGTGTTCAAATCAGAAAGGCCTCAGGAGAATTTAAGGAGACCAGCAGTCAATTCCCTTTCTTTTCCCTCCTTGTTGCCTTTTTTTTTTTTTTTTTTTTTTTTTTTTTTTTTTTTTTCTTTTTTTTTTCCAATCAGTGAAACATAGTTTTAGCTATTAGCAGGTGGTGGAGTGCAATCAGAATCCTGCTGAATAAAAAATAAAATGTGAAATTGGAATAAGAAATCAAAAAACCTTAGGTAATGAAAAGTCAAAAAATATGAACATGAGAGATTTAATAAGCTATCATAATCACAGGGTTTAGGTCAATGTAGGCTCTAAATACCAATCTCAAAGGAAATCTTATGTCAGTTTAAAAATCTTTTTTTTTTTTTTTTTTTTTTTAATTGTCTTCAGTTATGCAGAATTATCATTCTGTGGCAGTACTAAGAAAAAAAAGTCAGAAAAAATTAAATCAAAACCTTCTACTTTTATGTTAAGAGTGGATTCTGATATCTATTATCTGGATTCTAAACCAGGCCATGCTGGGACTAAGTGTATTGAAGTAAATG
The DNA here is from genome assembly GCA_038380795.1 of Pyrocephalus nanus. Classification (NCBI taxonomy): domain Eukaryota; kingdom Metazoa; phylum Chordata; class Aves; order Passeriformes; family Tyrannidae; genus Pyrocephalus; species Pyrocephalus nanus. The sequence continues at coordinate 54,884,309 of CM076264.1, read as the reverse complement.
CCATAAGGTATTTTGAAACAGATGAATTTACATCAGAATAAGACTTGCTGTTCAAAATTCTCTTCGCTGTGCCTGTAAGATGCCTTAAACACTGGCGCTGGATTTGTGGTGTAAGATCATATAAATAATTTTAGACTCAATGATCAGCAAGTAGCAAGTAGATCATTCCAAAGAGTATTATATATGGTGGTGACTGAAACCACTTTAATCCTCTAACAAAGCAAAATGATTAGGTTATGCTTGTTCTGTATGTATGGGGATCCCCTGTAAGTCAGCTCGATCCCACAGAATCAAGCTGTGAGGCAATTAATACATTTGCATTCAGATTGACTAATGATATCACGCTAACCAAAGTAGAACTTCTGTAAAAGCATTATCATACCCATAGTCCTCTTGTTTCACTTACTTGGAGATGATCTCATAGCTTTTTCTCTAAAGCAAAACAGAAATGAAAACCCCTTGATGCTCACCCTGCTATTTAGAAAGAATAAACCACCCCTTCCCCTTCCTCTCTCCTACCCCTTCCCCCCAAAATCACCACTCTCTGTTCATAAAAAGATGAAAAGGTTAAACAAAATTAGTTAAGGACATTCCATGTTACACCCTCAGGCTGGTGGTAACAGTTTATGACTTCCCTATAACGTGTACGGCAGAGTACGGTGGCTTTTGATTTGAGTTACTAATACGTTGCATTCCTTGTAATGAAAGAGAGAGAAAATGTAAAGGCATTTAATCTTTGACTTACATTGGACCCTGGAACAGATTCATCTTTATTAACTGTACATTGCCTATGCTTACAAACTGTGAAAAATACAGTAGCAGACTAAAAGCACAACAAAAAATAGCTTGATGAAAACATTCTTTCAGTGCAGAATAGTACCAATGCCAACGTGGTTATTATGTATAGTTAGCAGTCCTGCCTTCCTTTTCCTTGTGGTCTTATTCTTTCTTCTTTCTGCTAAATAATTATCCATTTTGCAACTTTTTGATTTCCAAATTGGAGCTCTACATCTCTCTCATAGTTGCTTTTAAATATTTAGAAATTAACATGGTAAGTATTTCTATAAATTGGAAAAAAAGACAAATCCAAAAATCTTCCTACCAAAGCCCTGTGAATCTGATCTATGTGCTTGGGTAACTTTTGAAATGGATAAAGTCCTAAATCCCAAAAGTTTTCATCATACAATCCCCTTGGTTTCAGGTGAGAGCCTAAGTACTTTAACACATGTGAGCTCTGAAGATTTCAAAAAATATTAGCAGAACGTGACAAAAAGATTCAAGGAATCTGAATCTCTAATCCATCATCAAGTTTAATAAGAACAACAGCTTAGTTACTTTAGTAAGAATATTTATTTAACTAAAACTGGGCATGCTGGGGAAAGTTGTATTACAGATAGAGTTGCAATTTACATATGGAATCCATTATGGTGACATAATACTTATTTATTGTTTGAGGTCATCACATAATTCTAAAAAACAAAGCAATATAAATAAAATCTTTAGAGCTTAATGGGTAATGTAACATCTAATGTACTGACTGTTGTCACGTGGTGGTATTGTAAATCTTTACACTTTAATTTAGTAAGGACACAGAAGAAATCCATTTACAAGCACTTAAGCTGTGTGAGGATGTTGTTTGTACTTGCTTGGTGATTTCCTTAGGATTTACCACAATGACCTGAGTTATAGAAATACTATTTCAAGTTAAGGGAAAACTGACCTGAGTTCAAGCTGAAAACAAATGTTCTGACAACTCAAGTTTAACTCATCTGTCAGTATCTCAGAGCTTTTTGCAAGAAACAAAGGATTGTTTTTTACTACTATGTTGGTTCTTAATCTTCAGTAGATAAGTATATAGGAGAAAGAAGCTAGAGGAAGAACAGGGGGAAAAAAAACTAAATGAGAGAAAGAGTAGCAAAATGGAAACTGAACTTTAACTGTGTAATGGAAACAGGCAGCTTGCTGAATGGAAGTTTTATACTTCTGTCTACATGGAAATCAAAGTGCTGTTTACAATAGTGGCTTCATATTTTAAGAATGATAGGAGAGGTATAGTGACCAATTACTGCTATTTGGATTAGATGAGAAATAGCAAATTTACTTCAAGGAAATTGTCAAAAAGTCTGGTGTAGTTAGGAGCTGTTATCTAGTAAATAAAATAGAAGAAGGTGACAGGTGGTTTGCTATGGTTGAGAAACATTAAAAATATTTACCCTTTGCACTGCACATATGAATAGATTACAAAATGCAATTTAATTCAGAATAGTAACTAGGAGAGGGTGCCCAACCAGTCTTCATAGTTGAAAAAGACATTTGTATAAGTCATCATTCATTGTGATCTAACAGTGTTTTGTCACATTGCACAAGATGAGTACATCCTCATTTTCCAAAAGTGGGAAAACTTTCTGAGACTTTATGTTGCCTCCAAACTCAATCATGTATCCTCCCAACATTACCTGCTATCTTTGAGATACTGCATAAACATTAAATAATTAGTCCTTACCATAAATTTGCAAAATAGATAATTATTTTCAAAATTGCCAGTTTTTAAAGGCAAGAATGACATTTTTGCTCTTTCTGCTTGAATTATTATCTGTGGAATGGTTTGGTTTAAACACCAGTGGTAAGATACTCATTTCTCCTCTGTAGGAGATCTGCTAGGGATCTGCCAGGATAATCTGAGAATGTGAAGAACACCAAGACCTTATTTCCCACTCCCTGATGGCTCATGACATTATCAGACAGGTGATTATTATATAAAAGAGGGCATTGCTTGTGTCAGAGGCAGTGCTTTGTAACAAGCAGTCACAGCCAGCATGAAAGGTACATTTAATATCTTGGAAGTCATGTCCAGCTTTTGGAAATGAAGTCCATAAAACTCCTTGGGACATTGAGAGTTTGTTATTAAGCCTCTCAAGCTGCATCAACAATTCCACTGAGTGCTGTTGGAGCATGGTTCTCAGATTTTAAGCCTCAGCTTCTTGTTCTCTGCTACTACAAGTCTAGTGGGCAAAGCTAGTACATCTGACAAGCTTAAAATGAAAAGACCCTTTGAAAAAGACAAATGATGAATTTGTAATTGGAAATATGAGGACCAAAAACTGCAGTTGAAGATCTGTGTTAACTTACCCATAGATGAAATGCAAGAAGTTGACTGTGAAATGATGATATTCATGATTGTTCACTACCTGAATATTAAATGCTCTTGTTTGCTTGGGAGGATTTTAAGGGAATTTTTAATAGAAAAATACTTATGGAGGAATTAGAATTGTAGATAATCAAGAAAATAACAATTTTTTAAAACAATTCTTAAATAGTAAATTACCTTAATGCATTGAATGCTCTGTTCTGCATAGCTTATTTAGTTTACTTGTAAAGAGAAGAAAATATTTTAGTTGTGCTGGAGCTGTCAAACAGAAATGAAAGATGGAAAAGGCATATTAGGTCACCTTGAGGCCAAATTCACAGGTGCTAGAAGCTGGTATAATTCCACTGACGTCAATTCCCATTCTTTTCACTTAGAGCTGTGGATGTTCAGCACCCCTGAAATCCCTGATATGTGTATTCAGATTGTTCCTTTTATTTCAACACAGTTTTAAGAGCATAGTCCCTAAATTTTTGCTCATTAACATATATTGAGTAACATAAACATTCCTGTACTACTGTATGATTTCACCTCCAGCAAATTTAGCAGATTTAGTAGAAGGAAGTAGAATGATACTTGCACATTTTATACCAGAAAGACAGGCATCAAAACAGCAGAATCTGCTAATGCATTTACGAGCCTGTAAATTACCAACATGGCTTCAATTCTGGACTATTTTGACTGGGAGGGATTGAAGTGAAAATGTGACAGAAAATAGAAATGCTTTGCAGAAACCATAAATAAGTAATAAGTTTTTATAAAAAAATTCAGATTCTTTTGGATGCACTACCACCGAGATATAATTCAAAGAATGTCCTAAGCAGAACATTTAAGAATAAGTGTTGACATATTTCTATATATTATATATGGAAATTATAATTTAGTTATAATTTATAAAATATAAATTGATCTATTTACCACTTTTTTCACTTGTTTGAATTTTTTTCCTTTCTCTGAATTGTCATCTGTATTTATGAAAGGGTGAAAAGTCAGGGAAGCATAGGCTAGAATTAAGTATTCAAAAAAAGATATTTTAAAAAATGCTATATGTATTTTAAATAACTGCCAACTGGGAGAGTTTCTGGGTTAGAGTTAGTGCTTAGAATCATAGCACAACAGTAACTTAGACAGTGAGATGGAGAAATCTCTTCCACTTGTATCTACTCCGAGTTCCAAGGAAAAATGTGGTTACTATAGCAACTGCCACATTACACTCATGCAGTCTCTAGAATGGATTAAATTGCTGAAAAATTCAAGGTTTTGTTTGACTCTGTTCAGAACTGCAGCTAAATGTGCTGCAGTTACTTAATCAAAGGTATGATAGTGTGCATATTCTTATATATTACTGACTGAAATCTTGGCTTGCTTGTTAGTTTAGCTTGGTTTTACTGTAGCATATACTAATTTAAAATAACTTTGTCATATTCATTTACTGTTTAGGTGGAAGCCATTTGGCTATGTTTATGTGTAAGGTAGACACTGAATGGATTAAATATACTATAGAAAATTTCCTGCCTTCTGTTCTTATAAACATTAGATATAGCCAAGTGGTTTAGAAAATGATAGTATTTCCTTTCTCTAAGAAGTCGGTGTGGAGGCCATCCTAAGATTTTATAAAATAGTTAATCATTATATCACTATTTCAGCTGAAAGCAAGTCGTGTTTTGTTTTCTGCAACAATTCACTCTGTGGGCTCAATGCACCTGGTCAACAATTGCAGGTAAAGTCATCTAATATACATCCATCATTTGAACACAGTTTCATGTTTTATATTTTAAATGCTTAAATGCTGTGATTTTGAGGAGTGATGATTTATGCCTTCCTAATGGGTTTAAACACTTCAGAAGTTTAACTACCCAAGATGCAGGGGAATTTTAGTGCAGATATTTTTTGGATGGTGTTCATGCAGAAAAAAATACAACATAAACATAGCGTACAGCTGTAGAAAACGACCCTTCTCTTTGAACAGCTGAGATGCCATAGCATCTCAAGCTGTGCTACTTTTGAATTGTAGATCTTTTGGGCCTCCCCAGGCTGTGACTTCTGACAAAGTAGGCATTGTATTAGACATACCTAGAAGAACTTAAAACTGAAATCCTGGGATTATGTGCGTTTGTATGTTGTATTAGATGTTTTTGTTGTTGCCATTCTAGACCTTTTCCTCTATTCTAGGGAGTTAATTTTTTAGCACTGTGGTTACAGCTGGTTCTTCCCACTGCTTAATAAACACTTTTTGTTTGCTCCTGCTGTTCTGGGCTCACCCCGCTGGGACAGAGGGCAAAGCACTTTGCAGTGTCAGGGCTCTTAGTTGCTTTGGTGCTGGTTTTGTTCTAATGTGACATGAAAAACTCTGCCTGTTTTTGATGTTTCCTTATTTCTCCCTCTGAGTTAGATTTCCCAAAGTTTTCAGTATGTGGCAGCCCCTTCAGAAAGCAACTGAGTGAAGTCCTTCTAAAGGTCTGAGGTTTCACCTGACCTCATAAGTGCCATTAGCTTATCAGAACTGGTCACCTACTACCCTTCCCTTTTTGAATTTAACTCTTTCTTTATAGTTAAGTTTGCATTCTTACATGTTTCCCTGATGAATCCCGACAATCTCTGAGGCTGTACTTTGTTCAAATGTTCTATCTTTATTGAATCCTTTTTAGCCTGTGCTTCTCACTGATTTGATTTGTTTTATCTATTTGGTGATTATTTGATGACATGACAGTGTGGTACTCTATTTTCTGTTTATTACTCCAAGTTTTAGACTAAATTAGTGCCTTCTTCTGCCCCTTAAGGTAATTTCTATTTTTCTCTGAGAGGACACAGCAGTCTGGTACTGAAACATTAGCAAGTCTTTTGTAATGAGTGACAGATATTTCATTTGCTTTCCATACCTGATATAATAACTCTTACAGCTTATTTGAATCTGTCATTTGGTATTTTACATAGAAATGCTGCATCATTTTCTTTGTAACATCCTTACTTGTAGATTTAACAGCACCAGGTTATCTAGGATAGCAGTTATTGGCTCTATGTGTTTATGAAATACATTATCATAAATATTCATGATTTCTTGTCTGTATTTGATATCAGTTTGCAATGTAAATCCTGCCTCAGGACCAACTTCCATCATGACAAGTACAAGAAATGTATTCTTCTTGCCTACTTTGTGAGCTTCATAAATTAAAACCTTTGGAATACATACAATGTAATTTGCCTTGCTTTGTTCCCTATGGTATTTGCTTCAATACCTTCTCACTGAGATTTCATAGGAGCTACATTTTTTCCTCATCAGGTAACCTTGGTTCTGTCTTCTTTGTCTTAAACTGTCACTTTATTCTTTTCTTACCCACTTCATTTTGTCATCTTGAAAAACAGGTTACTGTGCTGCCACTTCCATGGCAAAACACATCCTTGTGCTGTTTTGGAGATGGTTAGACTCAGGCTCTGATTGTTTGAAGGTGGGACACTGTTCTTGTTTAGAGTGCTAGGGAAATTAAAAGAAGAGAAAATGGCTTCTAGACAGAAGGAGGTTATTTTCAATTTTTTTTTTTACTGTAGATCCAGCTGAAAGCAAAGCAGTGCACTGTGGGGAAAAATGTTACCGAAGCCATTTCACTGTTCTGTGTATGCTTCATTCAATTGGCTTTGTTTTTTGTAGTTGTTTTTCTTTTTCTCCCCCAAACTTTTCACTGCTAGTTAATATTTAAATCTGTTTCTGGCTATAGTAATAATGTTATACATTCTGTGAAAGTGTGTGACATCCAGCTTAGTTTTCTGAGGATGACTTTCTTAGTGGATACAGGTATACAGCAGAGAATTACAAACAATTAGCTGAACATTTCTGCTTCGTTTTCTTGACTACAGACATCAAATGTAGCTTTATCTGTATTTCCATTAATTCACTTTTTGCTTAGTTCTCATAACCAGATGGCTTTGAAATTAAGGACAATTTTTAATGTAGAACATACTTGCAGAAAAATGCCTACTTATTACTTTTATACTAATGATAAATTCTCAGTATCAAATAAGAACATTTTACCACTAAGTCCTTCTTATAATTCTGTATATCCCAGTTTTAATTCACTTTTAGCAAGAATCACACTTGTCAGGACCTGAAAACTATCTAACAATTTACTTTACTAGTTTTTTAGATGCAGTAAAAATTCAGCTCATTGTTTACCCTGCAAAACTCTCATTTTGCTTCCTCTTATTGCTAAAATTATCTCCAAGTTTTGTTTGCTACCATTTTTTCACTTCTAAGTACTTCCATGGAAGCAAAAGTTGAGAAAACAGTTACATGCTCCAAGTGACTTTTAGAAAGAATCTGGGGTATAAATAGGGCAAACTGTGGTTTGGTACATGGGGCGGAGATATGGGGGGGGATGAGGATTGAGGGTGCAGGGTTGTCCTCTGTGAGAACAGACTGTGGCTGTCCCTGTGTTGCGCAGAGTCAGTTTCAGCTGGTTCTAAAATGGACCCATTATTGGTCAAAGCTGATTCCAGCAGCCAAGCTCGAGGTGCCTCTGTAAAAACAGACTGAAAGAGTGAAGAAGATTGCACAACAGCTGTGAGAAAGAGGACTGATGCATGAGAAAAAGAGTGAAACAACCCTGCAGACACCAAGGTCAGTGAGGGAGAGGAGTGGATGTTACAGGTGCCAGAGCAGAGATTCCCCTGCATCCCAAGAAGCAGAGCATGGTAATGCAAATTAATCCCCTGCAGCTTGTGGAGGACACGTTTAGAGCAGATATGCACATTGCAGCCCATGGAGGATCCCAGGCTGGAGGAAGATGGTACCTCCTAAAGGAGGCTGCAGCTCTTGGAGAATCCATGCTGGAGCAGGTTTGCTGGTGGGTGCTGTGGCCCATAGAGAGGCCTGAAGGATGGTGCTCTGTGGAAAGAATTCACCCTGGAGCTCTTGGTAAACAACTTCAGTCCATAGGAAGGACTCACACTGAAGCAGCTTGTGAAGGGCTGTATCCTGTGGGATGGAACCCATGTTGGAGCTGGGGAACAGTGTGGGGAGGAAGGAGGAGCAGAGATGAAGTGTTATGGATTGACCACAGCCCCCCTTCCCTATCCCATTGAGAATGGAGGTTGAAGAGTAAGGAATGAAGGAGGAAAGTTGCAACTGGGAAGAAGAGTGTGAGGGTGTGAAGGCAAGGTTGAGTTTGGTCTCTCATCCTCCTATTTTTATTTGGCAATAAATTAAATTAATATTCTCCAACTAGAGTCTTTTTTTGCCTGTGGTGGTTTCCTGTCCTTATTAAGCCATGAACATTTACATCTCATTTTATCTCCTTGTGTTTTTGAGGAAGAGGAAGTGGAGAGTGATTTGGTGGGCATCTGGCAGCCAACCAAGATTAACCCACTGGAGTTTGCTTGCAGTGTTGTAAGAAGTTGAAACTATCTTTGATTGATGGATTCCTCTTGCGTAGAAACACAGTTGTGTTTTCCACAATTCCAGTGTCTATTGCTGTACCATTTACAATGGTCCTATGATATGATGACAGCAGAATCTCCTTGTAGATCTTCTCTAATCCAGTTTTCAATAAATCAGGGGACTGATTCTAAATGAAGTACATGTAAGTGATGTATTCAAAATGAACTTTGAAGGACACGAAAAGGGAGTACCTTTCTTCTTACACATTTTAGAAAAAAGTTTTAGGACAAAACACATAAGCAGAAAACTATAAATGCTTTTATAGGGATGTCCACTTAAATTCCTAGATGGTGATTTATTGTCTTCTCTGTTACTGATCTGATTATCAACAAATTACAATCTCTTCCTCCACTAATCTAGATATTGAAGTGTAACATTGCAAAATCACCAAGGGCAAGCAAAATGAGCAATGTGAGGCTTAGGAAAAAGAGAAAGGAAACAAAAATTAAATATGGTGAGGTAAAGAATAAAAAGAACAAAGATAAGTACTTTAACATGAAAAGGACAGGGGGAAAGAAGAAAGGAAAGAAAAATATTCTGAAGTAATAAACTGAGGTTATTCACTTAAGGAAACATTTAGATGTAACTCCGTGTGTGCATGAAGATTGTGTGTCTAGCGGACTCCCAAAGCACCTCTGAGCTTTAGACAGAACTGTAGCAATATTACTTCAGCCATCAACAAAGCTCCTACAGGATGCCACAAATGAATATTTTTTCTGAAGTTTATAGCTTCTTGGTTCCTCTGGTATATTAGATCTCACTTAAAAATTAGCTGTTAAAATTCCTGAATCTTTAAAGGAGCTGTTGAAGTAATTCAAAGTGTACAGAAAAAAATATTAAAATGGGCAGAGAAGTAGAGAGATTTGTGCTGGGGAAGGGATTATAGAAAGGCAAACATCTGTAGTGAACTTGACTCAGGAAAACCTTCATGCAGCACTGAGTGCCAAGAGCTGTGTGAAGGATCTCAGTGAAATTTAAAAAGCCATTCACTCAGAGTAAACGACTAGAGGGATATTAGCAAGCAATAGCAAAGTGCATATGGTACTTGGGAACAAGCCATCTTAAAAGTAATATGGAGACATTGTATGTTGCCTAGCTAAGGACTGCTCTTTGAAATTGCATTCCAACTTTTGGTTGTAGGACATAATCCATTGCTGTGGATAAGCTCCTACTGTTCTTTCCTGATTCACATGGTGATCTCTTGCAGCCCCATTATATCTTCCCATTGTTTTGTATTTTTAAACAAAGATGAACACCTGTTCTGCCAGTATGAGATGCTCAAGTCTCTGAGCTCATACCGTGTTTTAATCATCTCTGACTAGGAAAATCATTCAGGCTGAAGTTTTTCCTTCACATTTGTGCTTATTGGAAAGACTAAATACTTCATCTCAGGGAAGGAACTAGAAAATGCTGCACTGTCTTGCTGGCAGCACTGCTGTCCTAGAATCTTTTCACGTCTTTGTAAGTATCAATGTGAATATAGAGAAATAAGTTCAACTGACCATGCTTTTTGAATAGGAAGAAATCACAAACTTTCACATGCAGAAGTTCCAACCTACTCCAGTGTCAGTAGTGATTTTCCTTCTATCTTTCACTGAGCATATCTAGTAAAGAAAACTGTGAATTAAAGACTGATTGATCTGCCTGGCCTTCCATCACAGAGCTCCTGCATGATTGCTCCCTCTGAATTAAAAATGGCATTTTAAGAGCTTCTTTTCATCTGTTTTGAGTTTTTCAATGTATACAGATCAGACAATTGTTATTATTAAGATGTCCTAATTAATCACCCAGACAGAAAGAGGAGACTGGTTATTTACATAACCCAGATTCCTAAGCAGAGAGAAACCCCCTCCCCATGTTTTCATAACTCTGTAAATTCAGTCCCTCTCCCTTACATTCCTTGTCCCATTCCCATTTCATTCAACTTCAGAAACTTGTTGAGAAATGTTGCCCCCCTCAAAGTGAATGAGAAACTTTGAAAGTAGCCCATTTCCCTTACTGAAACCACTAAACTGATACACATTGGACCAAAAATCATTCCTCACATAATTCTACTGTCACTCACTGGGACATGTGTGCAAGTTGTTGTGGTTTATGTCTATCATGGGGTGTAAACAACAGGTTTGTACGATTCATAATGTGCAATGCTTTTAGCTTGAATTGCTTATATTTTGCTTCTGTATGGGTTTTATGATGGAAGGCACTTCAATAAAACCTTTATTACAACATATAAAAATATTACAACAGGTATTTGCAGCTAGATAATTTATGATATAAAATATAATAATGCATTTCAAAGTAGAAAAGAAAGGAAAAAAGTAGACTTTATTAAAAAAAGTTCGTTTTGTCAGGAGTAAATGTTTGCCTACTCAGTATTTCCCTTTCTGTGGATTGCTTTTAGGTTTTTTTCCCATAATTTTCGTAATTTTAAGAACTAAGCTACTTCTGTTGTATTAATACCACATTCCATGTTATTCTACAAGTATTTACTGGAAAAAGTGCTGTATGTGATGTCAGAAGGTAAGTACACATAAGATTGTAAAACCTCAAAAAATCAAAACAAATCTCACAAAAGACATAATTCACATAGAAAGTATTTATTTTGGTGAGAGTTTTAGGTCAGTGTTACAACTTGTTTTATTTCAGAGCTTTTCAACTAGGTGCTGCAAATATTACCCCTTCTTTTCCATAATGGTGACCAAACTGTTTTTACTCATGTTGGTTTTGCTTCTGTATTTGACCATTGTATAGAAGTCATGGACGTCCTGGTCTGATCGAGAGACATAGTTAATCACTGATTAGTTTTAGTGGAATAAAGATGAAGTATTAAGGTTTCTTACTATATTGAAACTTCTGAAAACTATGTGTAAACAAAAACAGAGTTTCGGATTGAATGACTCCAACAGCTTAATGTGATTTTCTCTTGCATCCATGAAAAGCAAGTCATAAAATTATAGAGTGAGTGATAGAAAGAAAAATAAGGAAAGTTATGTTTGAGAGTAAATGCAATTAGTTTGAGCATCGTAATTCTTGAAGAAACTAAGTGATGCCATAATTAGACCCAGCCAAAACATTTTCCAAGAATGTTTTTTAAAACCAAAAAACATAGGGATTTGTTATCTTAATGCAGTTGATAAGTAGCTTCAGAAAAGATAACAGCAAATGACATGATTCAAGAAAACAAACGTTTCATTTGCCCTCCCAAAATAAGAAACGTGATTTTTATCTTTACCCAAAATAAAATTTTGAGATTAAATTCCCCCAATAAAAAAATAACTAACCAATCAAATTAAAAAACCTCAAAACACCACAAACAAAGCATTCTAGTTTAACTGGCCAAAATGTTTTGGCTAAGCAAGTGCCATCGCAAAGAGAAAGACTAGAAAAATATGTGAATTAATTATAAGCAACTGGAGACATATCCAGAGGTGGAACGTGGTAATTTGTGACATTTATGCTTTTTCTTCCTAGTCATTGATGCCTCTGGGTTTACTCTGGAAATAATGCAAGAAGAGTCTATCAGTATGGGTGAGTGAAAAAAACCAAATTGTCTTAGGTCAGAATGCGTAGGGCAAATACTGGGATGATGTAGCTTTTTTAATTAAAATTATTTCAGGACATAGTGAGACCTATGCAGATCACAGTTTGTACATTGGGATTATACTAAAATGCATGCTCACCAAAATATATTTTTCCATAAACTTATTTTCATACAAATTTAAACTGTTATGAGAAATTTTAATTCTTTGTCTATATGAAAGCTTGTAGTTTATACAAATGGTTCTGAAAGTCATGATTACAAATTACTTGTATGTGGAGCACTGAAAATGTAGTAAGAAATGCTTTCTCTATCTAAAGCTATTTATTACTTTTAAAAGATGTATCATGGTTCTATAGATCTTAGAATTATAGGAACACAAATAAAGAAAGGAGTGGATGGCTAAAAGGTCTTTTTAGTTTGTTTGTTTGTTTACGAAAAAATAAAGACTAAAAATATCATTTGTTGCTGTACTCAAATTTATTACTGCTCTGATTCAGGTATTAAAAAACCCTCCTTATCCATAATTCAGGGTGATACAGAGATGCATTTATAATATTCTGTGCTACCATTATGCTACCAAGTTTGGAATACTAATAGAGTTATCTCTTGTTTGCTCAATACAATGTGTGAGTCCTTGTTAATACTGTGTATAGTTATGTTGCTCTATTTTCAAATGCCACTTGTTTATAACTCAAAAAGGATTTCCTTTTTATCTGCATTTCCTGGCAACTATTGTTTGGTGGGTTTTGGGGGGTTTGTTTTTGTTTGGGTTTTTGTTTGTTTTGTTTTGTTTGTTTACCTACTGAGAATTGAGAGATTTACTCAAAAGCTATTAGATAAGACCCTACCTTGACCAGTTTGACTGATTCAAGGAGATCTGGTTATTAAAATATCACTTTAATTCCTAAGGAGGGAAATTTGTTTGACCAAAGAAGACAGTAGAAAATTCAGAAACTTAAAAATGCTAAGTGAAAAACAAAAATCAAATGAAATTTGCATACTAAAGTAATGCATACTGAAATTAAAATTAAAACCCTGGTGCACTTCCCAGTATTCAAAGTCAATAGTATTGCTTTAAGGAAGGGAGAAAAATTATTATAAGCAGTTCAATTCATAGCTACAGTCAGGAAAGTTAGCATGATATAGGGAGACCTATGAAGTCGGATGAAGAATAATGAGAGATTATTATAATGCCTTTGTGAGTCAGTAATAGGGGTTCCTGTATAGTACTGTGTGCAGAGTTTTTCACCCCATTTCAGAGAGATAATAAAAACTATAAGGGGATTCAGAGAAGGACAATGTCTATTATGGAGAATCTGGAATAGCTCTCACACAGAAAATTGGGAGGGTTTTCCTTGGAAAGAAGATGAGTAAGTGGGAACACAATAAAAATATACAAAATACTGAATACTATAGAAAGATTAATACCAGTTTTACCTCCTCTTTTATAATAAAAGAACAAAAGAGGCATTAATGAGAACATGGTTTTATTTACTAATGTTTAGAATAATAGAGATGTCTATCCAAGACAGTAGGCTTCCTTACATAATTATACACTAAATATCTTTACATAAAATCTAAGCAGCATTAGGCTAACATAATCCACAAGGACTCAGACAGAGACCTACATGCTATACAGAAAACAGTCCGGGGACATGTGCAATAAAGACAGTAAATTGAAAGATGATATTTTTTCCCCCCACACATAAAGTAATTAAATGAGAGAACTATAGTGCAACAGAAAGCGATAGGACCAAATATTTAGCAGAAGTCAAAAGAGATTGCATGCTTATAATTTTAATCATGATATACAGAGTCATTACGATTAATTATAACAACTTTTTAAACCCTATTATGTCTCACATTTCAGAGCTTAAACTTATCTCTAATGATGTGAGACCAAGATGAAGCTTGGTGTAGATTGTAGATAATTTTCAGTCTGCAATGATGTTACACTTTCCCAATGCAAACAATTGCACTGGATGCTTTAAGAGATCATTTGACAGACTTTGTTGTGATCTCGTATTTTGATTCTTATGCTTCTGTATTAGTAAATATGCTGCATGTAGCTCTGGCAAAGCAGAATTGTTATGAAGCAAGATGTTGAGAAGCACAGAGAGTTAAGTTTGCATCATCACAGAGCCAAATTCCTTCAGAAAGGCACTCCTGATGGTAAAGGAATTTTAGCCAGATGCACATCTGACTCATCTATGGGGCTATAACTTGAGTTGCTTAGAGAGAGATTGAAGTCAGAGGTCTTAAGTGTGTTAGTCAACATATTTTGGCTAACTATAAATAATATTTTAGACAGAACCAATTTTTACTGAACATGCATTTCAGAAAAAGTAAAGTGAATTTTTGCTTTCTTCCCTATTTTGGTTGTTAGTTTTAAAGTACCTTGATGAGCATATGCAAAAATATGTAGGTTCAGACCCTGGCATTCTTTATAAACAATTTCCTGTCAAAGAAGTGGGATAAATTTATATGAGACACTTTAGAGCACCTTTAATACTATAGCAGGCAATACTGTGAATGAAAAACTCAGCTGCTTAAAATATGTTTGAGCTAGGTGGAAAGCTGTAAAGGTGTTTCTTAAGAAAGACAACATATAATTTTTTTCAGTTTTACCTTACATAACCTATGAAAATCTCACAATAAACATCAGCTTTGCTGAAAGTATGGATGTGGACAAATTAATGCTGGTAATGCCGGTGAACTTGGAATGCATTGAAGATTGTGCAGTAAGTGTCCATTTATCTGTCCTACAGATAGGTAGGGTACTTTGTTTTTATCAAGACTTGTCACAGATTCAGAAGATGTATATTCAAATATGTATCAGACAGATAATTCTACTGAAATTTTTTCAATAACTTTTTTGCATGTTCGTAGATTTAATTGGGGGTGCTGGGGATAGACAACAGCTCTTGAAAAACAACTGCAGAACATAGAACATCTATTTTGTTTTTTTCAACCTAGAGAGAGAATACTCTGGGCACAGTAAGACTACTCATGACATCAAAAATATTCCAATTGCTGTGGTGTACAGGCTAAAATGAACCCAAAAGAGAGATGCTGTTTTAAGGAAAACAGGATGCAGTTTCATCAATATTTCTGAGAACACTGGAACATGCAAAACTGTGAATAAGAAACTCTTAGCTTCCCAGTTGGCAACTTATTGATTATAAGAGCAGTTCCCTAATGAGCTAACTAGTAGAAACCAAAACCAAAAAAGCTTGCACATCCAAATATGCTGACATTATTTAACAATGAGCATGTTTGCACAGGAACACCTGAACTTTGCTGGTTGAGGGAAAATGGCTTTACCTTCTCTTGATTTATTTTTTTAGCCCACAGTAATATATTATTTAGCTTTATAAATAGGTTAGTATTTAGGCAGAGTCTTTAATCAGACCCAATTATACTGTCTCACCAGAACTCGGAGAACTAGCTGCATTTCAAATAATTTGTATGCTACATCTCCAGGTAGTTGACTCTATGTTTTCTAGGCAAGAGGAGTATAGCACACTGCATAATTTGTGAACAGTTAATTTTCATAGCAATATAGAGAAATTTGACTTGTGAGTACTGAGCCTGCTCATACAATCAATTTTGCTTTATACTGTCTTCGGTTAGCTAGAGTACTCTATCTCACCTTGACAGATGTTCTTCTCTCCATAGCCATGCCTTTGTTGAGTCTCACATGAACTATGAAACCTTGAATAGAAGGCTTTGGAAAGCCAGTGAGCTTACAGGGCTCTTTAAATCTGCCTGTCTTCTTAAATGACTGCTTTCTTCTTTCCATCTAGACTTCCCATTAAGCATTGACAAAAGGATACTTCAGGCTTGCACGTAGACAAATATATTTCAGAGTCTGTACTGTAGCTCTGTTTTCTTGATTGTCCAAATTGTGAAATAGGGACCAAGCAACTGGGCTGTTGTGTGCCTGGATGAGAGCAGAGTGTGTACCGGGACCAGGAGCTAAGAAATGCTACTGGGTGCTATAGTTCAAGCATAGACCATCCCAGTCAACTGAAGCTCCACAATAAACATGCTCTGGCACAATAAAAGTGTCCATGATAGTGTAAGGCTTATCTATTCAGAAACTTAAGCTTTTAACTATGGGATGTTTTTCTTATATGGATCATAAAATGATCCATCACCTCTGAGCTGGGATGCAGCTGGACAGCAATGATAGAGCTGTGTAGCTGTGCTGGCTCTCTGCTGACAAATGATACAAAGTGCATGCTGTACTCTTTAATTCATGTTTGCTTTGAGTGGACTATATATTTCTGTGGCCTTTCCTCCCTGAAATAAATAGATGGCAATATGCTTATATATATATATATATATATATATTAAAAGTACTTTAAGAATTGTATTAAATGAAGTGCTCAGGTTCTGTTGCTTCCTCTAACAAGAGGACTCATGCTAATCAGGTCACTTAATGCATTGAAGTAAAAAGCATGATAAAAAGTCAAAGCAGATTTTCCCTATGACTAACATAGAAGAGAGTAATGGGCATAGCACTTATGTCCAAGGATTTTAGGTAGCAAAGATAAAATGCTTGAAGAACTCCATTTTTATTTTCTGTGGAAGAAATATAGCATTTTCATTTCCTTCTCACACATCAGAATTACATTCTATGATAAATAATACAATGGAAAGATAATTATTCTAAGGGGATAGTTTTAAAGAGGCTTTTGAGGGTAGAGGGAGGAGGACTTTTTGTAGTCATTTATAGTAGATTTGACTTATGCAACAAAAAGCTATAAAAGCTTTGCTGTTGATTTCAGTGTGCTCATGAGCTGGGATTAATGTTCTTTGTGCTTGCTGATGTAGACAAACATGCAGTAGTTCTAAATTTATACCACATGTACTGGAATCAAGCTCGCCTTTTCATTTAAATGCCTTTATGAACAGGAGGCATTTTTTATATCTAATGACTTCTAAAATGGCACACACTGATGGGTGAGACTAGAAAAATAACAAGATAAATAGAGAAGATACTTAGCTACAGTCTGTCTATAACAATCGTAAACATCCATTCTGTTGAGATCAAGCAGAGTTAACTTTTGTGATTTAGATAAAGAGGATTTTTTTCAGTAGCTCTATATGTGTAGATGCAGACATATAGATTTGTTTTTGTGATATTGTGACCAGGCACTTTGACTATTTCTTTTGCTGAGAGTTTACAGAGTCTGCATTCAGAAAATTAAAAGTGACTGTTTGCAGGAAAATGTGCAAGCACTGACAGAAACTGATATGCCACAAAACTATGGTGATAATGCTGTTTTAAAATGTGCACTAGTGGGGACACAGAGCTCATTTCCATAACTACTGCAGCATCTGATGCCTCTAAGAAGAATGATTGTGGAATACAAAGTGGAGGATGCTTATTAAGTGCGTTAGTGACAAGAAGGCAATATTTTATACAACGTATGAAAAGGCAGCCTTTGGAAAGCTGCTTAAGGTACAGCACTTCCTTGTCATTTTTGTAATTTGGATGATGAAAAAACCCAATGACCAACTGAAAACCCAGCCTTTGGACACAAGAACTTTCTTTGAAAATGACATGAGAACATAGATAATCACATAAATTTATACAGAGTTTCTCAGATCATGGTAGTTCTTTGTCATTATGTAGAGGAAATTCTTTGGAGCAATTTGGGAAAAGTATTCAAAATGCCTGTTTCATTTATTAATGTAGAAGACAGAGATGTATCTGTGCTAAGTTCTTTTTTAGCCCTCAGAGTATAAAACAAGTTTACCTAAGTTTAAATCTGGAAGAAATGATACTTCTATTGAAGTGCTTATTAGATAAGTGGTCAGCCTATCATTCTTGCTACGCAAGAAAGAGGGTCTGTGAAATTGATGTAATGACAAACCTAGCCAGGCAAGGATATTTTAAATGCAAAAAGCAAAATGCAGAGGAAATAGGTACAGTGTAGCTACCTAATCTTTGTAGTTGACATTCAAAATCCTATTCTGAATCTTATTTGGAGTAAAGTATTACACATAATCAGTTGCTCATGTAACCAGTACCTATTCCTTTTGCTTCCTTTCTCAAAGGAAAAAATAATAGTTATAATGGCAATGGGTTATGAGAGCTCTAGGGCCATGTGACTTCTCTTGATGAGGAGAGGAGAGTCTGGAAGTCAAATCCTGGGTGACTGTCTTCACATGCTCATTTGGCTGCCTTTTAAAGCATCTGTTCGCATGGCAAGATGTGCTTCCTTCTTACTTTGTCAATGCAGGACTGGATGGCCTTTCACAGAGCTCTGAACAAGTTGGTGGTTTCCAGTGGGTGTCAGTGTGTTTATACTGCATGCATATCAACAGAAAGAACTACTGCCATGGGTGACAGATAAAATGCTTTAAAAATGTCAGAGGTATTTTCATATTGGCCTGAGTACACTATTTTGTACAACTTATGATTAGAAAAAAGAATTTGAAGAGATTAAATGGGAAGTGAATATAAAAAATGAAATATGCTTTCATTAAAATTGAAGTGTTTCAATTGCTGTAAACAGCATCCAGATATTAAAAAATATTGCATCCCACACATGCTGTGACCACTTCCCTGGGGAGCCTGTTGCAGTACCCAACCATTCTCTGGGTGAAGAACCTTTTTCCAGCATCAACCTTCACCATCCACCTTCCCTGACACTTCAGGCCATTCCTTTGGGTCCTGTCACTGATCACCACAGAGATCAGTACCTGCCTCTCCTCTTCCCCTCATGAGGAAGTTGTAACTGCAAGGAGAGCTCCCCTCAGTATCCTCTTCTCCAGGCTGAACAGACCAAGTGCCCTCAGCCACTCCTCATGCAGCTTCCTCTCAAGGCCCTTCACCACCTTCTTTGCCCTACTTTGGACACTCTATAATGGCTTTCTTTCTTATATTGTGGTGCCCAAAACTGCACACAATATTCAAGGTGAGGCTGCCCCAAAGCAGAGAGGGACAATCCCCTCCCTTGACCAGCCGGCGATGCTTTGCCTGATTCCCCCCAGGACATAGTTGGCCCTCCTGGCTGCCAGGGCACTGCTGACTTTTATTTAACTTGACATCGACCGGGACCCCCAGGTCCCTTTCTACAGCACTACTCTCCAGCCTCTCATTCCCCAGTCTCTACAAACATCCAGGGTTGTCCCATTCCAGGTGCAGAATCTGTTTGGGCACTGGAACAGGTTTCCCAGTGAAGTGGTTATGGCACCAAGCCTGACGGAGTTCAAGAAGCATTTGGATGATACTATCAGGCATGTGGTGTGACTCTTGGGGATGTCCTATGCAGGGCTAAGGGCTGGGCTCGATGATCCTCGTGGGTTCCTTCCAACTCAGCATATTCCATGATTCTGTGATTATGTGAATGGGTTAAAAGAATAGAATAATGGCTGAAATATTTTTTCTTTATAACAAAAGAAGCTGGAAATCCATTGAAGTTCAGTTACATTTGTATTAGGTCGAACATTCAAGAAAAAGTGATATGATCAGTGCTAAGAGCTAGTGTCCTTGCAGCAGGAAATTCAGAGGGATTACTTCAGGTTAACACTGATCTGGCCCAGTGGACTGAATGTCCATTTGTGTTTGGAGTGTGTGAGCTGAGTTGCCGGAGTACTTCTTCCAGTACCATCCATCACGTACAGATTGTATACTCCAAGATGCCTCTGTGATTTGAGCTAAAGTGCACTACTTAATCCTTTCAAAGCATGCTCCTAAATTAAAGTACTAATATAGATGCATCCTTCAAGTCCCTCTTGCCACCAGTAAATGCAGTAACTCTAACCAGCCTGAAATTAAAAAAATACTTATATGTGATCAGGGCTTGTTTAGGCACATATCAGTTAGCTTCAATTTCTTTTATTTGGAACCAAAGCAGAGAAACATGCTTACACAAGCACACCAGAATGCTTTGCACTTAAGGATTCTGAGTCTGATGAAGTTAGTATCACTATATCTTTACAGTTGGTACTAAGTCTCACAGTACCTGTATGAACTGCAATGAAACTTCTATGGATGTAGGATGTCATAATGAGAAACATTTGATTTAACCCTGTAAAATGAAAAATTACACACGTGTTCCTGGACCTTTGCAAATTAGTGACTAAAATCACAACTGGAGATGTTTTTTCTCTGACTGCATTGCTGGAATCAGCTGTAGAATAGAATTTATACCTTGCACCACATGAAATGAAAACTCCTAGGGGTCCTAAAAACTAGCTGTGAGATGAGCTCTCTAGGGAACAAATAATCACCTCATTGACAGTACTGAGCTGCATTAATATGCACCAAAAGTGATGCCAGCAGTTTCTAGCAGAAACAGGAGAGCAAATTATGGTATTTCTTTTACTCAAATCCTGCAGGAGTCTCTTCATTGACAAATAAAGTGGACCTTATTAAGCTGAGACATACCTCTTTGAACTAGACTAACTCTAGCATTGTGTGCACATATTTCAGTTTCTTCATGAGGAATATAAAAAAGTTGCTTTTTTTTTTTTTTTGTATGTTCTTTTTTCCTCTTGTGAATAAGACTAAAATGAGGTACTCCAGACAAATCTAAAAATTGATATTTATTCTAGCCTTTCTTTTTTCTAGGGGGACAGAAAAAGAAGGGATAGGCTTAGGTTTAACTAGTCAGTAGGTTTAAAAAAAATGGCTAATCATGAAGACATATATATATACATATACAAAAATAAATTTCACATTGTATGTATATTTGTTTTGGAAGGTTTTTTGTCACCTTTGCTTTTTTATAGGAGGAAGCATTCATCTTCATTGGGAAATCATACATTTTCCAGGTGTATGACTCAACAAAGTAGCTGCTATTTTTCAGTGCATATTTTAATGACAACTTCAAGGTAAAATGCACAGAAAACAAGCTGTGCTATAGTGGTGTGTTTTGATGCTCACATAGCCTGAGTTCTGATTTACTGCTACTTCCTTTCTGCCAAACACTTTTACATCACTGGTGTGGTATCCCTTAGTGTTTTGCCTTATTTCCACTGGCTCTTGATCTGACTTTATGCTGAGATGGAACCAAAAGGAAGATCAGAAGTGCATTGCTGTAGATGTTGCTGTGTGGAGTCAAAGCACAAAGGTGAGGCTACATAAAGAAAGAGAAGTATCTAAAAGGCTTAGGAAGCTCTATTTTGTTATCTTTTTGGGAGAGAACAGGCATAACTTAGAACAAAGCCATTTGTAGAAGGGAAAGTTGTAAATAAACCATTATGTGGCCTTCCTCAAGTGCCTGTACGCCAATGTGCAGAGCTTGGTTAAGCTCTATATTCTGTATATATTATATAGATAAGAATATATCTATTCACAATTTATGGAAGTCCATGGACTTCCATAGGACTGTAAAAAAAGATCAAAATCAAAAAGATCAGGTGCAGTACTATGCATAATTTAGACACTTCCATGAATGGTTACAGCCTATCTAGGAAAATAAGGAAAAGAATATTAACCCTGTGTTACAGACCTCTCCCACGAAAGTGGAATGTGTTTCTCAAGACCTTCTGATGACTGGTATTGGGGGTATTCTGCTGGGCATATGTGACCAAGAGAAGTTGAGGATAGCTAAAAAGTAACAGAAGTTGCTGCCTATACATCCTTACCTTTGTGTGGGATTTTAACCATCCAGACATTCTCTTGAATGGCAGCAATATGCAAGCAATTCAAGAAGCTACTGCACCACATATTGGCTGCTTCTCAGTGCAGATGCTGGAGGGATCAGACATTATAATGGTGTACATGACCTGCTGTTCACAGTTTTCTCAGGTCAGGGTCTGGAAAAAGCTGGAAAGATATACAGCAGAGTTGAGACTCCGGCTTTCAGGAAAGCAGATTTCAATCTGTTTTGGCAATTTCTTTGCCCAAGTTTCAAATTGTTAGGCAGAATTCCTACTGGAACCTGCCATGAGGGAAAAAAAGTTCATAAGCAAAATGGTAGTTTTTAAAAGAAAACTTTCTCAAAAATTAACTCTATTCTATTTGCACAGGAAGATGCAAAGTCTTGGCAGAAGAGTCACTTGGCTAGGTAGGGTGCTTCTGGATGAACTGAAACACAAGAACACATAAGAAGTGGAAACTAGGCAACAAAGGAAGAATACAAACAGAACTTCTTGAGCACTTGCAGCAAAATCAGAGGAACAGAAGAGGTAAACAGGAGAATGTGCTAGAATCAGTGGGATATTCAGAGAAAATGTGGGTCCATCGATGAGTGCAGGAAAAACAGATGGTACAGAAAAGGCTGAATGACTCTATGTCTTTTCTTGCCTCTGTCTTCACAAGCAAAATTGTCAGTACCAGCACAACTGGAGACTGGGGGGACAACATGGGATAGAGAAGCAACAGGTTAGGGACTGCTTAGATAAACTGAATGTCTTCAAAACCTTGGACCATATTATATTCACCTGAGGGCACTGAAAGGTTGACTGAGGTGATGCAATTAGATAAGATTATTGCTGAATTTAGTTCTGCTAATGATTTTCTGGCTGTAAAGCTGTTGCCAGGAATGCTTGGATTGACATTTACAGCCAAGGACAAGGCTGATAGTCCACACTAGAACAAATGGCCAACGACAAAATATTAGGCTAACCACATAGCTTCAGTGAGGGGTTTCCAGAGAAGAAATAAGTATATACTTCAGAATGCAAGAAATAAGTGCATTGTGAGAAACCTTATATAGTGCCAGAAAAAAAAAAAGTTTTGTTTGATTGTGCGTAGCCTATTAATTTTAAGGGATGTGCTTTGTGCTGAATATTCTCATGAGGCCAACAGCTGAATGCTTTCTCAGTAACTATGTCTCAGTGAATAAAGTGTTATGAATTTCTATCTTGGCCTTTCTGTAGACCAGAGAAAACACCTGCTGCCCCAACTAACTGCTCATGAGATTATTATTTTCTTAACAGGAAAGCATTTTTCTCCCTGAAATCACCAAAACTTGGCCTGGACAATTAGCCAGTCAAGACTAAAGTCCTAAAGTACTTTTGACTCCTGCGTTCATATTGGTGTCTTCCAACTATTTTTGGAAATTTAGACTATAGTGCTAATGCACCTTCAGGGTGCAGAGTCCATATCTTGCTTGCTTTCAGGATTATCAGATCCTGTCTGACATACAACTTGTCAGGAGGGCTGAAATGCCTACAATAGTGTATTCACAATTTTAACTGAAGGACCTGCCATCAGCTGTTTGGTTTGACCATGTCCCTATTACTCTTTCATAGCTATTGATCTAAGTTAGTGATAATGGATTTTGATTGTGTAAACCCCTGGGATTTTCTCAAATTGGACTAGAACAAGAGAATTTATGCATGAAATAAAATATCTGCTATCACTATTTATTGCATCAGTCAGAGAATATGAGTAAAAAAAAGTGAGGTAGTTGACCAGTTACATAGTGCAGATAGTGTGGAACTGAATTTTCTTGACTGGAGGAAAAAAAATAATTAAAATTATTTGAAACACAGTAAGAGTATTTGTCCAAAAGTCCATGTTTGCTGGCTTTGGCTGTTAGACCCTCTTTGCTAGATTTTGGTTGGAGAGGAATATTAATATATTGTCCTCTAAGTGCTATATTGTCCTCTAAGTGCTAGGCATGGTGCTATTTCCTTCTATGTCAATAGCAAAGAATATATAAATTTGCTTTTAGGACTACAGAGCATGTTCCATATCAGATAATAATTTCACTGTAGGTGAAATGTGAATGTCAAACTCCTGGAACAAGTTTTGGAAGCAAACCTCTCTATTTTTCTTATTTTTCAAAATATTTTTCTGAAAGTGAGACCGTGCTGGTCTTGAACATTGTAATGCCTGTAGTGATTTTGCTGTTTTGTAGTGGAGGGCATGAAGCGAGAGACAACAACAGGCTTATTAGAGAGTAGGCAGTAGAAGCAGAATAACAAAGAAGAGAGACCTCTGAAGGAAAGTGTCAGCGTCTAAAAATGCAAACCATCATTCAGGTGATAGGTACAATTTTCCTTTCTGCTCTTTTCTCTTTCTCACTTTCTCTTCTTCATGTTTCAATTTATCCTTCACATTCCCATCTGTTCTTGTGTCTGCTCTTTTGCTTCCTGCTCCGTGCCTTCACTTGCTGCATGGAGTGCACTGTATAAAGAGCAGTCTATATTCTAGTTTATGATATGTGCTAAAGGACTTAGCACTCATTTTCCACCTACATTCCCACAGGGCTCATCAATTAAATCAATGTCCTATAGGGGAAGATGTATCAATTCAAAAACATGGAGGAATTTACATCCATGTTACAACCTAATGGTAGTATTTCCCCTCTAGGATTGGGATACAGATCTGTGCTGCCTCTCTTTTAAGACAGTTCCATGACCATTAGGGAATCCCTACACTGCTTTCTCGTTGTTTTAATACTTCTGTTTTTGCAGCTGTTTAGTGAATTCAAGTAGGGAACAGACCCACCTAGCAAGCAGCCCAAAATTTGTATATTTAAAGCTTCCCTTTCTGTTTCAAATATAGCTGTACAGGTATATAGTCCAGTAAAGAAGAAAAGACAATATGGGAATGAAAACTTGGTGGCATGGAAAAGGGGATTCAAGCCTAATTTTAATGTCCAGCTATGATCTCAGCCCTTCTGGATCTAGTCTTTAATTGGTTGCTCCATTTTAGCTATATTATAAATGTGTCTACCAGCAGCACTCTGAAGGCAATACAGTATCGATTAAATATTTCTAATAAGGCTGTATCTAAAAAATTACTGCAACATTCCTAAAAAACCATGCGACTCATCCTAAACAGATTAATTGAATATCTTGAAGAACTGTTGGCACCAGTGAAGGTATTTTGTGCAGCTCACAGGACCTTTTATCTGTTTCATGAAATACATGTAGGTCATCCAGTGTGTTGCTTTTGAGGATAGTATTTCATTTGTGAAGTGATTGGCATCTTGATAGTACTTGTAGGTGAATTGTTCAGCATCTTGATATCTGTTATAGTTTCTTTTATTAAATTTATGAAAGTAAAATTATTGGTTCGCTAACTCTTGGCATAGAATATACATTATGCTTTTAGAATTTTTTCCTTTTTTGCCTTCCTAAGGGAACAATGTCATAGCTTCTTAGTGATACAAAACCCTTCCTGATCTTTACTCCTCATAAACCGAGCATTTGTTAGGTAATCTCTAATTAGGGTCAGCGTAAGAGATTTGTTAACTTACACATACCTGACTGAGAAAAATGACTGTAGTCATTTGATCACTCAGCTTATTATTTTGGGGCATTAATAGTACGTTTTAAATTCAAGTATCAAGGACAGCGTCAGCATGTTCAGTAGATTTTTTCTGTGTGTGTAACGTTTTTTCATTTGCTTTGCCATTTTTTTTTATAGTAAGACAACTTGCTTTTTTTTAGACAAAGCCTGAAATGAAGTCACAGCATCTTATTTGATTGGGATGTAACTAAATAGAAGAATCTGCCCAATCACGTGCGTATCCACACAATTATGATTTTATACAGATATCCCTCACTTTAGTGTCTAAGATTTTACAGCAAATGATGTAAGATAGATATTGTTATTCTTTGAAGTTGAAAAGGGGATACAATATTGAGAAGAGATATTGAAGAATCAAACACATTGCAAAAATTAGGAGGGAGTGAATGTGGGGAAAAAAAAAACTTGGCAAAAAATGAGAAAGAAGAAACAAAGAAAACCAACAGTTAAAGGAAAATCATGAATGTGGTTACTACTTCTGAGTTCAAAATTCAACAGGAAAAAAAAGTATTGCAATACTAGGAGAAAGATGGAAGAGAAAAGAGCTTAAAAAGAGAATAAGGGAGAATATTTTTTTGTTTCCTTCCCTTAGGTGGCCGGTGTTCCCTGGAATGTGTTATTATCCCTGTATTGGCCTGAATGATTTGGCCAATTTTGTTTTTTGTTTCCTCTTCCCTGGGTAATGACTCCTAAGTGATTGGAACCTGTCGAAATGCAGGTAATGAGCAACTGTGAGAGATGACAACTGCCATTTAGCCAGAGAGGCTAAACACTTCTGAAGGAGCCAGTCACTTGCCATTGGCATGCAGCTGTAAATCAAAGATCCAGCAAGGTTCAGTATATCTGGCCAGCAGCTGGTCCCAACCACAGGGTCAGTCTTGCTTCTCATTCAGTTCAGCAGTGACCATGATGGGTGGGGTCCCATGTTTGAGGGCTGTTGTCCTCAGTATAATACCAGCTCAGTGATGCCAGTTCTGGGTATTATGATGATGAAGCATGAAACAGAGAATCTGTGGGTGTTTTGAAGAACAGACACAGATGGGATGATGCAGAGAACTGGCACACAGGCTGGTGTAAAGAGTTAAACATGTATAGGACTGCCAGGCAACGAGAGACAAATTGAAATACTATGCTTCCTGTGAAGAAAAAGTCACATAAGCAGTGTTTAATTTAAGTGCTGCTGAACTCAGCAAATAGGTGTTCTACGTATCAGTTTCCATGCTTCCAAATCTTTAATTCACTGATGGTTTCTGTACTCTCTTGACCTGCTGTAATAATCACTGCTTCACCTATCCAGGTGGTTAACTTGCACCATGGGGAGAAAAGCCAAGGCACAGAAGTCCCAAGTTAGCTGCTTAATACAGGACTCTGAGCATTCAGAATGTTTTGGCTGCTGCAGCAAATTTGCACTTGTGTTTCTAATTGTTTTATTCCAGTGGGGATATGCAATGTGTCAAAGGATGAAAATATTAATAGAGACTATCATGTATCATTCGCTATAAGTAGTTCCTTTTTGCAAGGGACAAAGCTATGAACTGATAAACTGAAGGTTAGGATTAAATCAGCCATTTCTATGGAGATAGATAACTTCAGAGAAATATAACTTCTTCCTACTGCTGATCCTACTCTAACTTGTAATGAAAGGATTAGATGACAAGTGCCACCAGCATTATTTCTGATACGAAGAGATTCCTAATAATATGATAGAAGTCTGCTGTGAATATTGCATGAGGAAGGTTATCTATAGCATAGGTTGAACAGGGAACTTGCTTTTTAGTAACCTGACAGCATAATTAAAAATGCTTCTTGCTCCTTACAGTGTCAGCTTTTTGCTTCTGCTGTTAGTCTATGAGGTAGTGCAGTCTATGAGGTAGTGCAGTGTGCTACGCAAGTCTGTCCTGGTCCTTCTTGACCAAGAAAAGTCTGAGACAAGGTGATCCAAAGTAATTTAAAATCTAAGTCTTTTCTTCCTAAGGAATATTGCCAGACTTTGGGTACTCCTCCTCAAAAAAACACAAACAGTATTCTTTTTACCTCAGTTTAGCCAGTTCTTTTGACAAGTGCCCCATAGAGGAGCTGCTTAGCTAGTGCAATTGAAAATTAAATAGTTGGGAATATGGGGGCTATGTTTTGGATTCCTCCTGAAAACAGTGTTCATAACACAGGGATGTTTAAGCCATTGCTAAGCAGTGATGACACAGAGTCAAGACCTTTTCTGCTTCTCACTCCACTCAACCAACAAGGAGGGTGGGGATACACAAGGAGCTGGGAGGAGAGACAGTTGGAGCAGCAGCTCCTGACTGACCCAAGGGAAATTCCACATACTGTGGGGTAATGCTCAGAATATAAAGCTGGGGGAAGAAGAAGAAGGCAGCACATTCAGTGTGCTGGCTTTGTCTTTCCAAGTCACCATGACGTGTGATGGAGCCCTGCTTTGCTGTGGATGGCTGAATATCTGCCTGCCCGTGGGAAGTGGTAAATGAAATCCTCATTTTGCTTTATCTCAACCCATGAGTTTTTTTACTTTTACTCTTCTGATTACCTCTCCTATCCCTATGAAGGGGAGTGAGGGAGTGGCTGCATGGTACTTGGTTGCAGGCTGGGATTTAACCATGAGAACAAGAAGTCTTGCTAGCTTGCCATTTTGTTTAAAAATAAGTTTGGAGGGTTTTTTCCCTACTTTTATCATTCATTTAATTTGATCCATTCTAGTCTCTGCACTTGAGTTTCCTGCATGATTAATTCTATAATATTAAAAATGTGATGAAATGCAAACTTTATAAAATTGACGGATAATTATGTTTCTTATGTTAGTCAGCGAAACGAATGATGAAAAAACACTGTGGCCTGATCAAAACCATTAAATAATTTAAAATGAGGACTTCAGAATCAGGTTAGAAGAATTATATTGAAAATAATGGTTATCTTGCTTTATAAGCTTTCTGATGTGTCCTATCTTTTGCAGGGTTTTTCTCTTGAAGAATGTTAAGCACATATTTGTAGTTAATTTGCTGATACTATGTGCATGAGTTATTACTTTTTCTTAACTTCAAATTGTGCATTTCATTCTTTTCATTCCTAAAGGGATAAAGGCTGGGATTTTCCAAAGGAGCTTAGAGAATTTAGGGCTAAATTTTAAAAGGTGCCTGAAGATTCAGATAGATGCCAAAGGGGATTTTTCAGAGGGATTCAGCTTTGTATTAGAAGAAATAGAGGTGGATATTGAAATTCTTGAAAATCATACTGGGTTTGTATCAGTAGCCTTTAAGTTCCTACAGGTATTAAAACTGTCTTCTTTGGCTATCTTTATTTTAGTAAGTAGTGCAACACAGTAGGAGCAGATTTGTAGACCAAGATGATACTGAGAAGCTGACATTCACATTATTTAGTGCTGAGGTGTTTGTCTTCAGAAGAGCACTAGTCTTATTCAATAGACTGCATTCACATTAGCAGATGGAGCACATTAAATATGTCACAGAATCCTAGAAGAATTGTTTGGAAAGAATACCTGGAAGTCCTCTAGTTCAATATGCAGCTCAGTGAATCTGCTGACTACTGAGTGCTGCACTACTCTCCCAGTGAGGAGCGCTTTAGAAATCCAGCCTGAACCTTCCAAACTGCAGTTTCTGTTATCGCTGGCTGCATCTTCTGTTATTGTTTACTTTCATCAAGATAACTTTTGGTTTCTGTTGTGTTTCATGTCCAAGCACTGAGTACTGGTATGGAAGCACATGAAGCAGGATTGTGCCTTTGCATCCCTCTCCTATGCAGACCTTCATATACACTGCTTTCTAACTTACCTCTGGATGTAGACCCCTAGTTCAAAAATCTCGTTGTTAAATCACCATGTCTGTCTCCTAGTGCACTATGAAGAAAGAAAGCAAAACATTATTGGTGATTCAGGTATGCATCCAGCTGTTCCTGTGCCACGGTTATCTCTATCCTCTTGACCAGAAAGATAGAGTACTACTTTGACTTCTATCTGCATTTTCTTTGCACCATTATCCCTAGAGGCAGGTGCAGTAGTCTACCCTTGGTGAGCCTCCAGGAGATTTCCCGTTCATCAGGGATGCTCTGTGTTTGTGAGTTTCTGACATTAATATTGCCCCTGAAGCAATACAACTTAAGCCTGTTACAAATCATATTAACAGAAAGTTCTGGTTGGAAAATGTTAATTGAAAAAAACAAATGAACAAACTCAAAAATGGTGTTCTACATGAATGTTATTGAACTGAAATATGTTCTTGGGCATAGCTTTTGCCTTGATCCTCCTGTAGTCTGTAGAGAATTCAGTGGATGTGTCTAAATTGCCTGCACAATTCTGGTCCCTTGATTGTCCATCAAAATCATGCTCTGCTTTTATTCCCTGGCATCTTTCAAAAGCATTCCCTGTTCAGTCAATCTAGATTGACCCCATGAGGTCTCTTACAGTCTTCTATAGGAACACACTGATAGCTCCATGAGTTTCCAGCCTCACTCCTCATATTTTACTATTGGTATAGAGCTGTAAAGAAAAGTAAAAATACAGTTGTTTCTGGTAATCTGGAGACCCAGGTGCTATTTCCAAACTGATATTTATTTATTGTGACAGTAGACCAGATACATAACTCCCCTCTACCCCTATATTTTCCATATAGTGAAAATAAAACCATAATGTATAATTCATGGCTGCCCATATAGGGATGTTATAGCAGTTCTATACCATTATAGATACCTTAACTGTCAGTTTTGCCATGCAAAGTATAGCAAGTCAATTAGAATCGCCTTGAGTGCCTACTTTATTATGGTTATCACATACTGGGTACACAATCTGGGTATGGTGAAGTAAGATCTAATTTTCCAGGCTATCAGTTTACTGCTTGGGTACATTAGCTTATACTACTGTGAAGTAAAATTTGCCCTTTCTATGGATTAGTTGCTTTTTTCAAGTTCCTGAGTTTGGCCCACAAGATCTTGTTTGCTTGTTCATTGCCTCAAAGAAATATATCAGGGTAGGAAAAAGTGCTTTCCTCTTGTAGAAGCTTTGCTGTTTTTTTCCCCATCAAGCTTTACTTTTGTTTTTATATGGTTTTGTCCTTAATTAGGCTCTTAATTACTTTCTCTGAAACCACAGTGAATCTCATTGCTTTGTAATTCCCCTGATCTCCAGTGACTTCTTATTTTAAATATAGATGGTGTTTTATGTGAACAGATTGTTATCCTCAAAAATAATTGCTGTTGTAAAGCTTGTATTTTTCATCCTTTTCTATATCAACACTGCTGCAAACTGTATTTCACCCTAAGTTTTCTAGCTAGTTTAGGTTCTGCTCCCTGGAAAATCTCAAACATATTGACTGTTTTTCTAGTTTTGGGCTAATATTCTGTGTAGTTCTGTGTTCACTGAAAAATTAAAAAAGATGATTGTTCTTCCATTAGCACTATTCGCTGTATGGTCACTGCTGGTATAAAGGAAACAATAAGCTATGAAAACAGTTCCACAAAAAAGTGAGGAGAAATAGGCAGGTAGGTCAGCAACATCAGCCAGCATGGGGAAGGCAGAGCCTCTGGCGTGCCTTTTCACATGATGGAAGGGTGTGTGCAAGGCTGTGTGACAAGACAGTATCTGCTGCTTTAAGGGTATCTGGTCAAGGACCTTTTCAATGTCAGGGGACAAGGGATAATTGGAAAAGGAGGAAGCCATAAATAAGAACATAGAAGGATACAAACGTGATGGACAAATGATAAGGGAGGCAGTGATGGGAACCCAAGCTGATCAATCACTCTAACTAATAGGGACCTGTGTGAGTCAGAATGTTTATTCCAGTGAGGTGATCTGGAGACTTTGGGGCACCTTGTCAACTGGGAATTCAAGAGAAAAAGGAGGAAGCCAGAAACCAAAATATACCAAGACATAGACCTGATAAAGCAAACATGAAGACAGTGAGAAGACACAGACCTTATGACTCACAATAATTGTGAGATATACAAGAACCACAGATGTCACTTCCAAGAAGATCAGCCTAGACTTTGCAACTGATAAAACTGTAAACCAGAGGGACCCTGGACCAGGATGTGAACAAGAACAGACAGATCAGTACAAATCCAGAGAGAGCCTGGAGGGAAGGAGACTGGTCACCTGTAAAATAGGGCTGAGTCACTGTCTGACCAAGCTCTGCACCTGATCTCTGCAGTATGTCCTATCTTCTTATGTCTCATTAAAAATTTTCTTAACTGTCTCTCTGTGCATCCTCAGCCTCTGTCCCCTGTGTCTGTGTGTTGCAAGGAATAAGTGCCAGTCACTTGTGAGATCTGTATGTGTGTCAATGGGTTTTGGGTTAGCTAGTGGAATCAGGCCAGGGTGAGGGTGCCCGTGGTGTCATCTACTGGAGCCAGTGGGGCTTCTGTGCCACCTGCTGTAGTGAGTGGGGATCTTTGAGCCACTGGGACAGGAACTCTGTGTGTTCCCAGCTACTGAGGGGGAGGGTGGGGATGGGGAGGAGTGGGGGTTGGGGTATTAGGTGGTCTATGCTGGTACCTCCAGAGAGACTTTGAATGTGAAGTGAGTGAGGGATGAGTGTGTGAGGGTGTGTGTTTCCTAGTAAGCATCAAGCTAGAGGAGCTTGTGAATAGGGGATGCTGGATGGACAGAGGGACTGTGCAGGTTCTCAAGGGAAGTGTGAATATGTGTGTGCTTGTGAATCTAGAGACTGTCATGTGTGTGCCTGCATTAGTGACCTCCTGTCTCTACCAGCTGAAGAGGAGGAGGGGACTTGGCTGGCTGGCTTGTAAGTAGGTGCTGTTGAAGGCAGCACCTTGTCTGTGACAGCTTGTGTGACCAGCCATGCCAGTGTTCTCTGTGTCCATGTGTCCTTGTGCGTGTGTGCGTGTGTGCGTGTGTGTGTGTGTGTGTGTCTCTAGGACATACATGCAGCTCTGCTACTGGCTGAACCTGCAATTGGGAAGGCAGCAGCCGTGTTCTGTGGGCTGGGCAGAGACCACAGGTGCCTTGGGCTGACTACAGCAGGTGGGCAAGGGGGTCCTTGGCTGGAGCTGCTGGGGGAGGTGGGAGTGAATCTAACATCACTTAACAGAATTATACTTTCAGATACTGAATCACCCCTTATAAATCCCTTTTACGGTGTCTTGGGCTAATTACAAATAATAGAATGACTTCCCATAGGAATACACATCCAGAGCCTCCGCCTATGGTATAGGGTGGGTGACTGGAGGATGTAAAGGATAATGCATCTAGGTGACGCTGCAGTGAGAGGATAGAGGAGCTGGGAGCAATCAGCTGAATATGGAAGAACTTTCAGGATCAAAGGCTGAACACAGCCTAAAATAGCTCAAAATTAAAGGCATGTCAAAAACCATGTTATATGTGTTCTTAGAACACTTATTAGGTGCTTTTCAAATCCTATCCTTATGAACAAGTAGTTTTCAGCAAATAATTGTAAATGTTTAATATACATGTTTTCCAGATCGAATATCAAAATGTGAGGTCTGGAAATTCAAAAGTCCTGTCTTGCATCCTGATGTTTGGAAACTGATCCATGGAGACTACAAAAAGATGCAAGATCATGTGAGCGAGTATGTAGGTTCCAAACTTGTGTCAATTATTCACCATTTTCAATGACATTTCAGCAGCTGATAACTGTTGATGATCCAGAAGTATCTCTTTTTATGTGTTGGTAATGAACTAATGTACCATTTCTGTAGTCTGAGTGAAGGTAGGCTTGTAGTTCTCTGGTTTACATTGTCTGATTTTTTCTCTGCATTTCCCTTCTCAACGATTGCTTATTTAATGTATGAACTTGTTATGGTTGGTTTCTGTAAGGAGAAAGAATGGAAATGTGTTCAAAGAGCTTATAGACCACGCTAGCTATCAATACAATACAAAATTAATATTTCCTAACAATTTATTCAGTGATGCATTGGAAATTACTATGTAATGGCATCTGGTTCAGAAACCTTTAGATAAAAAATAGTCTGAATGAAGTTGAGTATTGAAGAAAGTGCCAGTAGCTCTCTTGTTTTATTTCAGTTTCCTATAATTTTATATAATAACATGTCTGATTTTTTTTAATAAATATCTGTTGTGCAAAAAAACCCCCTCATGTATTTCCTGGTAACTCAACTAAGACTAGAAATTTTTTTCTAAATCCTATTTCAGACCATGACACTGATTTTATTTGGGATATTTTTTAAGATTGCTTTTGTGAATTATTTGGCTATAAAGAGAAGCATACACTAATACATCTCCTACTTATGGATTCTACACAAATGACTTTATACATGGAACTTGTTCAAATATTCCTATTGTAGCAGGAAAAAATAATCCAAACCACTAGATATACATAGGAAATTTCCCTGGCACTCATTTCTTAGTGTTTGTTTGTTTTTTTTATTTTTTTTTTTTTATTTTTTACTTTTTTTATTTTTATTTTTTTATTTTATTTTATTTATTTTTATTTTATTTATTTTTATTTTATTTTATTTTATTTTTAAATCAGATGAGCAGCATTATAGTCCAGGTTTTAAATCCCCTAGATGGCACTACAGAATGCAGTATTTAAATGTTTCATACAATGCTGTTAAATAGATAATGTTAAAAAATTTTTCTCTTGAAAAATAAACATTAATGAATTGTTTAACAAACTGAAATAAAAGACAAAGCTTTTATTTAATATATTCTTGGTGTTTTGGCATGTCCTTATGTAAAAAAAATGAAATGGTATCCTACACATGTGCCAGATCACATATAACCCTTTCTGCTGGTGTGGTCCAGATGGTGGCTGTCAGTTTCAAATCCAGACTTGGGCCTCTAGGTCTGAATTGGAAAATGAGTGTGTTTGATCTAAAAAGATTAAAAATCAGGAAAGAGGACAAGAGTCGTTGTTTTGTATTAGAAAAATACTTGGCAATTGAAAGTACTATAAATGTCTATAGTAAGGAGTTGTTATTTGAGACTATGTAAGAGATTTTAACTTTTTAATTGGCATTTACATTTCATGCTTTAGTTGCAGGTCCTTCCCTGGTGGACCTCATGGGAATTCTGATAGCTTGTATTACCCCTGAGCTTTTCTTTTGCAGTTGGTATGTCATTGTCTGCAGATCATTGCAGTAAATACTTTACTGTACTGCTGAAAAGAGAGAAAAACATTGCCATCTGCAACTACAGCTTGCAAATTACAGCTTGCAATCGTCTGCTATTAAATAAAGACACTTTAACAATATTTTGGGTTTTAAATTAGCAATTTACATCACAAGATGCTGAAAATACTAGTCTTTTAATACTGCAATTTTCTTTCCTTTTAACCAAGCATCAACATGTGTTGAATAAGAAAAAAAGAAAGTAATACAAACCAATGTTTACTTAAACAATAGCCATTGACAGCAAGAGACACACAGATGGAAATCCAATAGCTTCTATCACAGTGGGAGGTTTCATTTGAAGACCTTGATGTGGATGTGATTGGACTGGAGCACTCTAATTTACATCATGGAGAATCTATCATGATGCCTTTTTTATGGCACTGCTGTTCCAAACTAGTTCTCCTATGAGAAGCTGGTCACAAGCAGGGAGAAGGAGAGACTTCAGTTTGAACAAGAGGAAAAAGCAGACTTTCAAGTACTACCAAATACAGACTATATTGCAATAATCTGCTCTCCTACAGACACAAGTAAAGGCAGAACCATGACTTTGGATCTTTTTTAAATGATTCTGGTAAAGAGAACAGCAGAGGAGCTATAGGGCATATTTGATGTGGTGTGTATTGCCCTATAGGTTAAGGAAGGAACAGAATTGCATAATGTTCTGCAAGTAAATGGCCCAAATGTCCTTTTTAAGTGTTAGCATTTCATTTATAATGATAGAATGAAAGCGTAGAGAGAAGTTGTCCATTATAATGAGTGCAGAACTAATTCTTTTGCTCAGGGAACCTTCATGTCAGCAAAATTTATGGAGAGGTCCTTGACAGAAAAAGCCCTAGATGTAATAGAAAGTGCCAGCAAAGTATTCTATGACGAAAGCATAATTTTCTGTTAAATTCTACCAGATGGTCCACAAGGCCTATAAAAGTTCTTTCCAGTTATAAATCTTACAGAATTTTTCCTCCCAGGGCTAATCTTGTAATCACTAATCAGCGAAAGCTGAAGTTCTTTCTTTGCCTGTGATTACACACAGAAGTGTTTTACTTCTAGTGTGCCTGGCCTTTTGAGGAAAGCAAATTATTTATTATTGATCAGGAAGTAAATCTATTGTGGGTGGGGGGTGGGGAGTAGCATAATCCTTGTGAAGTAAAGCCAAAGTCTGCTTGGGTGTTTGGTAACACACTGACTGTGGTAAGAGGTCCTTTCCTTCCACGTACTTCTGTGATGCTCCTAAATTGCATATTCATTTTCTTCTCAATCAACTTTCACAATATAAATCTGTACAGTGTTTTGTCCAGGAGCTAGGAATCCTTGTTTCCCCTCCAGAATGGTCCCTAACTTTTTTTTCTGATGTTGAACAAGTCACTGAGGTTACTTTTGAGCTGATCTGTGGGTGTGTGCTGTGGCTCTTGGCAGGGTCCTGATCTCTTGGTTGCCTTGATTTGCAGGCAATGGGCAGAGGTGGGACTGCCCAAGGTACATAAATATGTGTGAGAGTGCGAAAGGGGGCTTGTGGTGCATATGTAACATCTCCCAATTTGGTAGATGTTCCTCCTCTATTTCCTCTTTTTTTTCTTTTGTTTTCTCTCTGTATCTTAGTTATCT
This sequence comes from Pyrocephalus nanus, assembly GCA_038380795.1. Taxonomy (NCBI): domain Eukaryota; kingdom Metazoa; phylum Chordata; class Aves; order Passeriformes; family Tyrannidae; genus Pyrocephalus; species Pyrocephalus nanus. Next base: position 54,848,224 of record CM076264.1, on the reverse strand, counting down.
CATCCTAGCTATCCTACGATCCTAGAATCCATTTTAAGACTATGCTAGCCAGCACCATATTATTTGAACCCTCTGTAATACTCTCTACATGAGGTCAGCAGCAAAATATCTAATAGAAACTTGGTAGCTGCCACTTACAGACTTACTGTAGTCCCTGATACCTCTCACTTATTCTGTAAAATCTTTGGACTAGCTCTGTATCTCACCATTTTCTGATATAAAGTTTAGCATAATCTCAACCGGGGTACTCTAGAGACAGTTGCGATACAAATAATTTTCAAATTGTATCTTTTATTATTGGAAATGTAAATTATTATCATTATTTAGGTAATTTTTTTCTTAATCCTTTTTATTTTTTCTGTGATAAAAAGAACTGTCTCACAGCAGCAGGATATACAAATTTTCACAGTAAGGGGAAAAAAAAGGAGAAAAAAGTCTTTTAATAAAAATTTAATCTCGCTGAAGTGTAGGCAGTTACACTCAAAGCACATACCAGCCTCAGAATATTGTTATTTGTCAAAAGTTTTGTGAAGTTCAATTCCTTCATTGTATATCATTCTCTTGGTGCCTACTGAGTAGCTAAGAAATTTCAGTCATGCGTCTAGCAAAATAACTACTATGGTAAGACTGGCTTAGATTCTTGCAGTGATTTGCCAGAAAAAAGCACTAATGCAATTACTAACTTACTTTTTTAGACTGTTTAGTCTGATTAGTCATGTCTCTGATACCTATTATCACTCCACATTATTATTTCCCCTAAGAACCGATGCCATACCTTCTGCCTAAATATTAGATTGGTTTGCATTTAATCTTGTGAATCCTGTTCAGATGATTTCTGTATCTGACTCATCTGGTTTTGCTGCTTCAGAAACAGAGTTCTTGGCCTTTTATTAGGTGCTATTTATATTGCCTTTTGGTGATAAGGATCAGTGGATAATGAATGGATTTTCATTTCTGTGTTGATTATGGACACTTTTATTAAATTGTAAAATGTTTAAGAGTTTGGTTTTAGGTTTTTTGTTTGTTTGTTTGTTTTTTTTTTTTTTGTGGTTTTTTTTTTTTTTTTTTTTTTTTTTTTTTTTTTATTGCTCATACATCCTGTCAGTAAAGTGTATCACTGAGCTCATTCTAATTTCTTATAACAAAATGCACACATTTCCTGTATGTGTAGCTTTAAAAGACTGAGAAATGCCATTAATCCACTACTACTGTTTGGAACAAAAATAAAGCTGCTTACACCTGTGTTAATGAATGCTCAATCTGTTATGAACCACTGTTTCTGTATGAAAACTATGTATATGTTGCTTAAAATGTGGAACAGCTTTAATTTTTATATATGCTTGTTAGGAGGCTGTGTTTAATGCTGAAGATTTCATATAGTTCTCAGCTTGAATTAAATATATAATTTCTCCTTCAAGAAGAAAAAGCCATTTTTTCCTCTTTTATTAGTAATATGAAAATTATCTGTGAACTGCTGAGAAAAAGAGAATAAAATGTGAATGTTTACATTTGCACAGATATAATACTTATTATACAGTTTTTGATATGAATCCCTTGAGCTGGATGAAGGCCAGTTTGTTTCCTAACCTATCACAGAACAGCTGGAGGCCATGTGTAACTGCAGACTTGCCAAATCCAACATTTTTGGCTCATGGGAATTTGGATCAGAGAGAATGTGGCAGTCCAAGATTGCTTCATAGAGAAACATAATTTAGACATGGTTCCTGTAATCCTGTCAAAGACAGTCAGCAGAGAGTCTGAAAAAAAAAGGACACTTTTCAAGAGATTAAGAAGTTCAATAAAAAGACAGGCGTACTGCATTCTGGAGAAGGACAGATTTTCATTTGGAGATCTATGATGGAGCACGGATTTTGCTGATGCTAAACTTAAAACTAGTGGGCATAAAACTGAATGCTCTCATCCCTGGTGACTCAGAAGCAGAGAAAAATATGATTCTTCTTTAAAAGTTCTCATATTTTTAATTAATTTGAATGCCTCTGGACAAGCAGTATTAAGATGAAGTAATGCCTTTCTTCTCTTGATGTCTGCTTTGTTGAGTCTGTTCCATGCAAATTTTCAGAATGTGACCTTTTATAAGTGTGCTACAGTTTAGAATGTAATAGAAAAGGTAATTTTTTAAATAGTTTTTGAAAGGCATTGCTTTGGGAGTTCAGAGTCTCGGCAAACTTCAGTGCATAGATACCACTGTTATAGATGCTTCAGAAATATAATAATACATCTAGATTACACAGATATTGGCCCAAAGGGCTGAGTGTTATTGCCAAATTCCAAAGTGGGAAGAGGGCTGTACAGATTCCCCATGCAGCTTGCGTTTAATTTTACGGGAGACATTGTTTTAATTTTCCTAATGATTCCGAATATAGAAATTATATTCTAATCAGTGCAGGAGTCCAAGAAATTTTGCGTATATGCCAGCAAAAGGATCTTCTAAATATGACATAGTTTTACTTGGTAGCATAAATACCTACTGGAGCTTGATTAGAACATACTGTTGAGAGGTGTATGCTACATTTTTACTATAGTACTGATAACCTCGAAGAAACAGGCAGTAGTTCCAACAACCTGTTTTTGCTTGAAGATAATCTTCACGATGAAACTTCTTTTTTCACCTGTACTCTTCACAGACAGGCAGTTGGCTGCCTGGATAGTATTCACAGGCCTGCAGCACGCACCCAGGCTCCTATTTTTTCTGTTGCTACATGCTGAGAGCTAAAATCCATCTAAGGGCAGGAACATTTGTGAGTTTGGAGAACTCTCCAGGCTCATCCTATCCACAGCTGCAAGGCTGGCAACAACTCTGCAGCTCCAGAGGCTCCAACCCCTTCTTGAGCACAGGCAAGTCGCCCAGAGTGCCAAGAGCTTGGTTTATTCCTCCCTTGAAACAGTGCTGCTCTTTTATTGGTACACTAGCTTATGTGATGGACTACATGATCACCTAGGGAGCCGGTCCAGGTCCATGGACCACTTCACTGTTGGAAGACAAACCCCGTACTTCCTATTTTTCTCTGCGGACTACCTGGTACTAAGGAATTTATCCTGCTGAACCCAGGCTACTGTGTGTGAAAAAAGAGAGGTATCTCTATGTTAGGGAACACTGGCAGAAAAGAGCTTGAGTCTGTTGCCTAGAACTGAGAAAATCTGTCTGGATGAGATCGACTTGAGATACCGTCCCTGACTGCAGTTCTGTTTATGCCTTTCAAACTAAATCATTGTTGAATGAAAACCAGAAGCAGTTATTAGTCATCATCATCATAGTTTGAACATGTTACTTCCCTTCCCTTTGGCATATTTGCAAAATGACCTCGGAAGGGGAAATGCAGTCCTGAGCTCTCAGCCTTCCCCTATGGAGGAAATAAAGTATTTTGCCCCACTAGGTGTGAGGCTGTCTGAAGCTTCCTACCCATCTCAGTCTCTGTGGCCACAGTCAGCAGTCACTCCTTGTGTCTTCCACTGAGCTCCTCCTCTACTTTGCAGCATCCTGAAGATACCTCTGTGAGTCCAGATGGGAGGAAAAATGCACATACCTCTTAAATACAGCTATCAGACTGGTATGCAGCTCTCATCTAAGTGCCATGGGGTATTAACTGAAGATTTCCAGCTACTTCAGATACCAAAAGCAACAAAACTGTGATAATATTCAACATAGGATACTTAGGCTGGTTGCAAAGCTCTTTTAGAGCAGACTTGAAGTGCTTCTTCAAAGTATCACATAGGGTCTCATAGGTCCACTTTTAATGGGAAGTTATTAAAAAAAAAATCCACTCCTGGACATTTCATGTTTCGCAATTAGGTTTTCTTTGCTATTACCTGAACTGCTGCTAAGGCAGATGGCACTGTCTAGTTCCTTTCATCAGTTGATGAACTTCAGCTGTTTCTAAAAGATGCTATTTAAAGAGATCTTCTGCAGAAGAAGAAAATGTGACCCTGTGGTACCAGTGATAAAAATCAGTGTGTTGGCTAATTGTCAGACAGATGAATGATCATACAGTGATGATGGGCACCTGTGCATTACTGGAAGTCAGTTATTGAGTATAACTGTTTCTCTTCTCTCCCTAGAGAGAAAAAATTAATATGCTGGTATGTGTTTTTGTTCAGAGCTCAAATGGCCTAGTCTGCTATAGGGCCTTAATGTAATGGGATTTTGTTCCTTGTTCAGAGTTAGTCCCATGCTGGATTTTTGAATATTTTTTTTCTTTTCTTTCAGAAAATGTTTTTTTTTTTTTTCATCTTACTTTCAAATAATAAGACAATATAAAAAAATTATCCAGCTACATCTTTGAGACTGACAGAGCTGCGAGGCAGGAGAAGCAGAAAGTAAGGTCATGAATGCCTCCTTCTCTCGTTTTGGTGTTAGAATTTATTAGTCTAATGCACTGGAAAGAGACTTCTTGAAGGTGAATAGTTTGGATTTTCTGCCAGAAATAGAGTGAGAAGTGATTTACAAACTACAGAACATGCGTGGGGCTCTAGAGACTACCAATCTCCAAATGAGTACTTGATTTGTTTCTTTCAGTGAACAATCCTAATCCTAGATGTTAAGTCTTATTTTATAAAAGGCTCTTATTACCCAAAGAGAATCTTACATTTTTCAGACAGCTGCCTACACATCAGTATGCCAAATGAGAGAGAAATACTCCAAGATTGTCACTATCAGTGCTCAATAAAAGATAAGATCCCTTGGAACACTTTGTATCATGCAAAGAAATAATTTTTAAGCCATGTCATAAAAGTCTCTGCATTCTTCAGTAGGAAATAATTTGCAGACTTGAATAATGTTTCTCATCTGCATTATGATTGCTTGCAGTAGTTACATCCAGAGGTCTCAGTCCTAACGTACTAGGCATTGCAGGAGAAGTAATGAATAAACACTTTTTTTTTCTAAAGGACTTCTGATCTAAAGGGTAGGAAAATGTTAAATTTGTTCACTGTAAGTATTTTCATGTGACAGAATTTTTTTCCCCTACAGCTTAAAGGCTGCAAGAGTGGAGTCAAAGTTCTTCTCTATATACTTCCAGTACGTCAAAAAACAATTTTTGTCTTACAAGATGCAAGAGGTCTATATCTTGGCTAACATGTTCAGCTGCTAAACATTTAGTTAGCACCATTTATCAAAGCTCTATGATTTATTATTATATTTAGTATTCTTTGCCTTGAATAGCATAGATATCATTATAAAGTTTGTGTGAAACAAAAGTATATGATGTGAGACTGAATCGAATTTTTCCCTTTACCTAAAAAACCCTCATGTTTTACTGCCTTTCTATCATTTTATATTTTCATAGTGGCTTAGGCTTTATATGGGATGAGACCCACTGGATATGTCTCTATTGCTCATAAAGAGTTGCGCCCAAAGAGGTTTTGAATTCAGTGTGCTCTTCATCCTGCTTGACTGCCACCCACATGTCTGAAACATAGATTTGAGTGCAAGCAGTGTTCCTAGCAGCACACAAACTTGTCTGGCACACTTCCATGATTTGGAAGGCACAAACAGGCTGTGCTTACAGGTTTGCTTTCCATTTGGGCTGAATGTCTGGTTTTGAGGATAGTACTTAGGCAATTCCTGCCCCAAAGAAAAAGTTAGATCAGAGGCAACAGATGATTTCAGTTATTCAGGAGAACAAAAGTTTAAATTTTTTAAAAATTAATCGTAAAACTGAATGTGAAGGGAAAAATTTGTTCTTATTTTGTCTAAAGCCTTTGAAGAAAGATAGTTTTAATATTCAGAAGCAAATTTCCTTTTCCAAAAGAATAGATATGAATTCAAATGTGGAAGCAAAGCTCAAGGGGTGGCAGGTAAATTATCCTGAGGCTGCTGTGGGGTGTAGCTGCTTAGCAGACTGGGAGACTCATTCTGACTGGGAGATAAAGATATTTGGGAAGGCATTTCCAGAGCTGTGTCCACTAGATTCAAAAATTCTCAAGTAAAGTTCATCCAAATCAATATTATCTATTTAGATTTTAATTTACCTTTTAAATTCTCTAGGATTGAAGTTACAAGAAAAAAAAATGATCATTTCACAGGTTCTTGCCTGGGCTTCAGACCATGACCCCAGACTTCCAGACTGGCTAGTTTTCTATCAGCAGAGACAGAAAAAAATAGTTTCTTGGTCTGCAGATGGTTTATTTCAGAAAAAAAAGGAAATTTAGTAAATATGATTCCAGAGAGAACCACAACAATACCTTAAACCAGAATGAGGAAAATAGTGAGCTGCCTGTCAGTTTTCTTGTACTATGTTAAATATTTTGGATTATTGATTTTTATCTTTACTAGGACCCAGGTGATTTGCATGGATATCTTGTGTCTGATTTTTGGTGGGATCCTTGATAAAGAATTTATTTCCCATTTCTTCAGTTCTTCAATGGGAAAAATTATAGCTACTTTCAAGAATATTGTAAAGGTAAATGACATTAACCTTATGAGGTGGTGCTGAGAGGGGTTGTACAGTTGGTTGGACGATAAATTATGACTTTGGTTGGAAATGCTATTTATGACAGGCCAGTAGAGTAGAAAAAATGTTAAAGTTTTTTGCAGAAAGGTGCTAAGCTTAGAGAAATGTTTTCTATAAGCAGCTTTTCAAAGTTAATGAGAAATACCTATGTAAGGGGGATTTTAATAAGCATTCCCTTGCTGAGTTCTACATTTTTTATTAATTTAAAATAAGTCATCCAGGTTTAATGTATCAAAAGACAGCTACATTCCAGCTCTGCTGTTGGATTTTTGCATGGAATCATGATTTTTATTTAGGTAGGTGCATTTATATCTCAAGGTCATAATACTTCTATGTGAGAGCCCATTTACATTTTCTGTACTACTCTTTACAAAGGTTTGAGGCTTGATTGCATCACGTGGAAAAGGACTAGAAAAATGGCTCTAATTCTTTAACTAAAAGTCCCAATTAAAATTTATATTAACCAGCTTAAAATAAGATCAATATTTCTGTCAGTATTGATGTATAAAAATGTTTTGTCTTTCTTATGTTAAGCTTTGATAGACTGTAAAATCAAGATTTTTTTTCCAAACAGCTGATAAGGTATAATCTACTCTTTATGAGAAGAACACCTGTGTAATCATAAGTACCCAAGAGCCAGAGAAGCATGGATAAGTTAGCAGACTTTGAAGGCCTTATAGAATTATATCCTGTGCTATTCAATTTTAATTGGACAGACTACTTTACTTTCATCAGTATATTGTGTTGTTGACAGAATGTAAAGCATGTAAAGGACTTCTAACCTTTCAAAACTGGCTTCTTCACAAGCAGAATAATCTTGTGGATAAAACCACCGTTTAAGCTCCTGTTATGTTGCTATTTCACTCCCTTGGAGAAGATAGCATGGTGGGTTGAGTTATCTGGTGGAAAGTTGTCTGAATGACAGCTACTGTGTTGGCACTCAGTGATGAATTCTGGAAGGCTGATGGACATTTTAGAGTGAGAAAAAACATTTCTCAAAGTATAAACTAAAAAAAAGTTATAAATTTTTTTTAAAAAACAACCATCAGTATAAAGAAACCAGTGCTTAATTCTGTATTCCTTGAGCTAAGCGCCTGCTCTGGAATCATCCTATTTTCTTGATAACAGCTAATCATATTGGAGCAACTAAATTGCATGTGTCCCTTTACTTAACTTTGTAGAACACATAGGCAATTATGGGAACTAAATAAGGTTATATTGGCCATCAGTCATTCTAGTTTTATACTTTATTCACCCTGTGGTGCCTCGTAATTGTTTCTTAAATGACCTTATTATGTTTGTGCAACACAGAAAATAGCTTACTTCACCTGCTTAAAAATTATTCAGATTCCATGTGTTTCTATTAATTCATTTTTACATGCAGATGGCTTAAATTACTTATTATAAATTGTACTTCTTGGGGTGCCTGCAGTAATTGGTAAGCCAAATTACCTAACCAATTGTTTTTTGTGGCAGTGGTACCATAGAATTTATTTATACCTGTGCAGAGACTTTGCCACTAGTGGGCCTGCACACACCACAGTGCTTCAGGCATTTTGATGTGTCTTGGAGCCTTAGGAAAAAGAAAGCAGTGCATCTGACTTAAGTTTCTGCTTGCATATTCTTTATCACAGACTTTTTTCCATTTTGCTCCTGCTTGCTCCAGATAAAAGCTTATTTCATGTCCATTTCTGACAGGGCAAGCTGAATTCTGCTTAGTAAAAAAATCCTAAAATATGGTGACCATGGGACTTTTTGACTATAAAGTATATAGCCTATATTTCAACATTCTTTAGCTGAGTAGATGGCATCCAAGTAACATCACTATAATGTGCTTTAAACATTTTTCTGGTGTTACTTCAGTAGTCATGAGAAAGATTGATTCTGTGAAATGGCAGTGGATTCCATGTCAAAAACTGAGTCTGAAGTCTCCTAAGCAGGGTACTTTTTCTCCTCTGTGTTCTTCCCAGGCTTTCTGACATCACCAGCTAGTAGACAAAGTCTTTGGTTTGTGGGAAAGATAAGCTGAAAACTACTGATCACATTATGCAGTGTAACTGAAGGTAATTAATGAATGTACAACTAAGTACAATATCTTCAAGTCATATCTACCAGGAGTAAGGAATGCTCATCAGTTTTCTGAGTCAATTGATAGATTCAGGATGGGCTTTTTTTGAGAGGAAGGACTTATTTCCTGGAGGATAATTCCATATCTCTTTTGTGACTGAGAGTTTTGGGCTTCCTGCTGTCAATCTTCAAGTTAATCTTAACCTCTAGTAACAGAGTATGTTGCTTCTGGGATGCATGATCAGGAAAGCAGCCTTTGCATTGCCTCTCTCCCCAGGAATGTAAGGTTGTAACTTTCTTATTATAACAGTCTTACCACTCAGAACATTAACATACGTTGGTGCATATCACAGCTATTGGTAGTCTGTCACTGAAACTGTAAATCTGGAAATTGAAGCACAGACCCTTTATTGAAGCTGTCCTGCTATGCAGAACTGGATGCAGTGTTGAAGGTGCTGGAATCCATGGCCTAGCACTGTCAGTTCTCAGCTGGGAGGCATAAAACATGCATTTGGCTTATACATATTTTCCTTGGTGTCTTTACAATGCAGAATACATAGGCAGATGTGAAAGGAGGAACCAGAACCCAGAAATAGTTTGTAACAAATATCATTTAGGGTTTGCATTCTTAAAAAAGAGAGAGACAAGGGGGAGGGGGAGAAGAAAAGCATTAAAGGAAAGGAAAGGAGAAAGGGAAGGTTTGGGAAGGGAAGGTTTGGGAAGGGAAGGTTTGGGAAGGGAAGGTTTGGGAAGGGAAGGGAAGGTTTGGGAAGGGAAGGGAAGGGAAGGGAAGGGAAGGGAAGGGAAGGGAAGGGAAGGGAAGGGAAGGGAAGGGAAGGGAAGGGAAGGTTTGGGAAGGGAAGGGAAGGTTTGGGAAGGGAAGGTTTGGGAAGGGAAGGTTTGGGAAGGGAAGGTTTGGGGAGGTTTGGGAAGGTTTGGGAAGGTTTGGGAAGGGAAGGGAAGGGAAGGGAAGGGAAGGTTTGGGAAGGGAAGGTTTGGGAAGGGAAGGGAAGGGAAGGGAAGGGAAGGGAAGGGAAGAGAAGGGAAGAGAAGGGAAGGGAAGGTTTGGGAAGGGAAGGTTTGGGAAGGGAAGGGAAGGGAAGGGAAGGGAAGGGAAGGGAAGGGAAGGGAAGGGAAGGTTTGGGAAGGTTTGGGAAGGGAAGGGAAGGTTTGGGAAGGGAAGGTTTGGGAAGGGAAGGTTTGGGAAGGGAAGGGAAGGTTTGGGAAGGTTTGGGAAGGTTTGGGAAGGTTTGGGAATGTTTGGGAAGGTTTGGGAAGGGAAGGGAAGGGAAGGTTTGGGAAGGGAAGGTTTGGGAAGGGAAGGTTTGGGAAGGGAAGGTTTGGGAAGGTTTGGGAAGGTTTGGGAAGGTTTGGGAATGTTTGGGAAGGTTTGGGAAGGGAAGGGAAGGGAAGGGAAGGGAAGGGAAGGGAAGGGAAGGGAAGGGAAGGGAAGGGAAGGGAAGGTTTGGGAAGGGAAGGTTTGGGAAGGGAAGGTTTGGGAAGGGAAGGGAAGGGAAGGGAAGGAAAGGAAAGGAAAGGAAAGGAAAGGAAAGGAAAGGAAAGGAAAGGAAAAAGATTTACTAGATGCATGTAACCGCTGACACAGATGTTTATGAACAGTAGTGTCATAAACTACATATGACCACAGGCAAACTAGGATTTCACATGGAACTTTTTTTCTGCATTCCAGTATTTATTTATTTATTTATTTTTAACATAATGAGTTTGTGAATGAATGTCATTCTCACCCACTTTACTTTCTAAGGTACTATGATAATTGGGCTGGAACTCCAAATTTCACCTGCAGGACTGAGCATCTGAAAATCAAACACAGGGATGCTTGGCTCTTTCTGGACGATGTTCTTTTCTAAATGTGGATTGTTTTTGTTTTGAAGTTGAATTACTATGTAATTATCATATTATTAGAGTTATAAAGACATGATAATATAGAATGATATATAATAAGATATGTTTATTGTATAATAAGATATCAAATACTATATCAAAGATTTAATACTGTTACTAGAAATAAGACATATGTCTTACTGTTGAAGATAGGGGTCAGTAAACTGGTGTATAATATTTTAAATATTGCAATGTTTTTATTGCAGACTTTTTATTTCACATCACAAAATGTACTTTGAGTTAAACAAGAGCACAGAAAGCAGAGGCTTTTTCCATAAGAAAGAAAACTTCAAAAAAAAAGAGATGAGAAAACAGAAATTTACTTTCAAAAAGGCATAATATATTTTCTGAACAATATACAGTACCTTATCTTAATTGAATAGTTTTATCCTGCAACCATTCATGGAATAGCAGACTACAGAATGAGGTAAAAACTTCACACATATTCAATTTCTTGGTCTAATTTGCAATGCTTAGCAAATTAGATTCTGCAAGAAAAAGTCAACCTTTGCCCCTTGCAGACTATTTGTTATTTTCATTTTGAGATGAAACTACAGTAATTTCTTACTCTTTTCTTCATAGAAAAACTGTTGAACAGTGATCTGTTTAGCACAGAGCAAGAATAATACTGAAAAAAATAAGAAGAAAAGAAAAAGAAAAAGAAGTATATATTTTGTTTTCTCAGAAACCAGAAAATCGACTGAAGCTGTTGTACAAACAACGACTCAGAAGAAAATACAGGCCTGTTTAGTCTGTTGAGAATTTGGCAAACAGTGAGTGAATACTGAGAGGCAACAAAGAACATAGTTTCACAATCTTTTCTGTCCAAAAGAAAACCCCCAAAACCAAAAAAGCCCCACCAGGATTTGTCTGGTGTCACATAAGAAGACATGGCTTTGCTTACAACCCTGCCCACCAGGCATTGGACCAACAATGCTTATAAAAATTATAAGAATGCTTTTGTTCATCAATCTGAAAGATGATGGCTTTATCCACAGTAAGGACAGGTTTTTCCCCACAGCTTTGCTCTGGGGATTCTTCACAATGCAGTGTTGCTACCCCTACTCATACTCTTGCCCAGCCTTCACTGCCAATTGATCATGAATTATATTTATTATTCAGTATGGTATTAATATCCTGCCCTGACATTCCTTCCTGTCCCTCTCTTTTCCCCTTTCCCTCATTTTAATACTATGGCAAAACTAAAATTCTCCCTTGCAATCTAAAACAGGCAATAAAATATCCAAATTACTTACAATCAATGTTTTTGACTATTTATTCCCCTAGGATTCTGTTAAAGAAAAAAAATCAAATTCAATAGCTTGTAAGAAGCTGCTCACACATTCACAAAATATGCTGCAGAGGCTAAAACAATTTAAAAAAGCCTGGAAAAGCATCCAACTCTCTCCCAAACTCATTGTCTTTTTTATCCTGTGAATAATTTTTAATTTTCCCCTTTGTCTGGTTGCCAGTTCACTTTCCACGTGACAGAGTTTCTAATATTTCTCTTAGAGGAGTAACAAGGTGAATAATTCCCCAGTCAGAATGATTTCTCCCCCCCATATTTAGAAAAATAATCAAACCAACACCTTCCTTAATTTTATCTCATTATTCTTCCTGGAACTATAACCCTTTTTTTGTCACTTGGAAAAGTGCCTCTCCTTCTGTAATGCTTTTCCATGAAAAATCTGTGGATTATTATTGCTCTCCTTAGTTGTTGCTTAGCTAAGTGATATATGTTTGACAGACTGTAATTGCATGAGCCCCTGGGAAGTGAAACTGCCAAGTTGCACACAGCTCTATTTGGGATACGTATTACAAGGTGTGTCAACTGCAGCCAGATGTAGTGCATAAACAAGAGAAAAAAACCTCGAACTGTGACTAAAAAACAAGGACAGGAGGGTTTGTTTTGTTTTTTTTTTAGTTATAAAAATCTCAGTTATTTTCCGAAGTTTTCTAAAGGTCATTAGTGAAAGAAACGTATGCACCAGTCTGGATTCACGAGCACTTGTACATTCACTGGTCCCCCAAGTACTGGTATGGTACTTGTACTTGTCCAAGCAATGCCCCTGCCAGGATCCTGTGCCCTCCTACTCACTCATCAGGTCCCCTTCTCACAGGCTGGTCCTGTGTGAGGTTTGCTGGTGAATGCTCACACTCCACACAAGTGATTTGGGGGAGATACAGACACTTGCCCCTCCCCAGCAGCTGGCACTAGGCACTCAGGCCATGATCCATGGTCTTGTTCCAGATTCCAGTGTTGAGTCTCTTCACTCCTCACTCATGCCTGCCTCACTTGCCCGGGTAGCTGTTTTTTAGGAGACACACCATTCCTACTGAAGTAGCTGGGTCCAAGACTCCCACTCAATCCAATGGATGGCACAGAGACACCACTGGCTCCAGTGAGTGACACCACAGGCCAGGGTTGCCCACACCCTTGCCCAAATCCCCTCACTCTTGATCCCCCAGCAGCTGGCACCTTAGTCCTTGCTGGACTCACATAGACACAGAAATATCTTGAGTATCCATATTTCTTCCTTCTTGACAATTAAAATCACAGGCTTATGCTCTCTGTATTTGTGCCTGGAGTTTCCTAATGGTCTAGCAATTAGTAGCTGAAGACTTTTGATCTATGCCATTGTCTCTATTATCCATCCTTTGTCGACCTTGTTTGTCTTTCTCTGTTATCCCTTCCCGCTAAACTTATCTCCTTTTGCATTGCAAAGGTCCTTGATTAGATACCCTTGTATGTTCTTGCCTTCCATCTACCCAGAAGTCGATACAGTGAATCTGAGAAAATGAAAAAAGCCCTGGAAAGTGAGTGAACTGCGAGGTGAGCAAAATGAGAGAAAAGAAACATTTGAAAAGAAGAGGAAGTGTTATTTTTTAAAGCAGTATTAAATACCGGTTTAAGGTACTCAAAAGTAACAAAAGAACCTGGTCATCAAATAGATCAAAGAAATGAAAACTTGAAATTCTTGCAGCATATATGTTTTTTAAAAAAATATTTGGGGTTATTCTTATTTGTTGTATTCTTATTATAGTAATTACAAGGTCTTCCGTATTATACATTAAATTCTGATATTTTTTTTTTGCCACAAGTCCCAGAGATAAAAAAATTTTATCTGACCAACCATAATCATCTACAGTTCAGCTATTCATCCTGAGCTTTCCCTCTATCAGAGGGGAGAAATAGGCACTTCTTGGGTGCAGCATATCTCATCCTAAAATAGACTTCTAAAATAGATCAGAAGAACCATGCTTTAAAATTGCCTAGTTGTCTTCATTGACTATGAAGTCAGCCTAGGGGGTTACCTGAGATGTAGGTGTCTACATTCTACTCATATTAAATTAGGTGAGATGAATCCCACCGTTCATTTATTTTTCAAAGAATATGACTTGAGATTGTCACATAATGATATGTATATGAGAGATGGGGCTTCAGGAAAGCATTAAATATGACAAGAATGGTGATAAGATTGTGAGAACTCTTAATAACACTTATGCACAGTAGTGACCTGAAGTTGTCACGGTCATACACATATAACTGTGTGCTATTAAAAAACCCCACAAAACCTTAATAGAAGAGTGCAACAAAATGTTATACCAGGTCTAGAGAAATAAGTGCTTTCCTGTCTCTACTGATTTCTTCTCCATTGCTGCTTCAAAGTCCAGATGAAAAACCTATAGTGCAAAGAAGTAATTCAAAGAACTAGAAGGAAAAAAGAAATGAGAGAGTAGGAGAAGGGAACAAAGAGAGGACAGTGAAAGCAGAACAAGTGAAACAAGTGTCCGTCATTCACTGGGCAGCATTTTCTGTCTATATGTAAACCAGATTTCTGGTGAATAATAGACCATTCCTAGATAGCTGAAGTTGTCACTTGACCACTTTATTGTCCTTTATGTTTTGCTTTCTCCTGTCCTATATTTTTCTCTGTTCCATTTTCTTCCTGTCTATATTTTCTATGTGCTTTCCAACACCATAGTATTTAAAAGTCTCTGTCAGCCTGTCTACCTTTGCTGCCAATTGCAATTTTTTTTTTGTGCCACTTCAACTAAGCTCATTGAGTTGCTTTGGAACAAAATGGAGCAAGCTGCAGAGAGAGGTGTTCGCCAATAGCAAGGGAAGTCTGGGCCAATGGAAATGTACAAAAAGCTTCATCACTGAAATGAGGAAGGCTCAAGGCAGAGAATAAGCAAAGCAATTCTTTTGTGATCGGCACAGAAACCATAAGTTGTGTGCCAGTTATAACAATGAACTGGAAAAAAAGAGTACTGACTGGAGGTTAGCTCTGTTAATTATCAGAATTGTAAATGAGATGAACAGCCAAAAGTGTCTTATATACTTGCTCCTCTTAATCTACTTTCATTTGGAAACAAAAATGTTTTCAGCCCAATACATATGAACAAGTAGGAGCAGGAGACTGATTTGATGACAGAAACTAAATTTGGGTGCAATCATTCTCACACAGGCTGTCACACAAGTAGCTCTTTCCTTCAGATGCTGATTTTCTATGTCATGGTGATGCCCCATGGTGCCCATGCAGTTTGGCTCCCCATTGTAAAAGTCTTACATAAAGAAAGAAAAAGAAAGAGTCTCCATGCTGAAAGAGCTCTAAGCAAGTCTACTGAGGAAGATGATTTTTCCATAATGAGCATATGTGTCTTTGTGCTGCTCCAATTTGTGTTAGGTTACTAAATCATCCTCCCAGTCTCCTACTTTCTCTCTAGGTAACAGCATGGAGTTTGGAAAGGAGCTTTGCTCTTCATCAAAGTTATGCTACATCTGAAGTGTAGCCAGATCTCTCCCTTAAGTGTGGGATGCTTTAGGAATGAGTGTTTGTGCATTAAAGCAATAATGAGTTCCAGCTGAGAGACCAGAGTCAGAGGATAATGGTGGAAACCAAAAAGCTTCAATGCCATCCTGCATCATGGCAACAAGATGAAGTAATGGGGGACTGGGATGCAGATGAGCAGAACTGAAGAGGTACAAGCTAACACAGACTATTCAAATTTAATGAGACATATTTGGGTAGAAGATGTTCAGAGAAGAGAATGTGATGAAGGAAAATAATAAGTGGTACTACAAAGCAGGAATTAAACATAGAAATAGGGAAATATTGTTGGCAAGTGGAAATCCATTTAGAACAAGTTTATTAAGAAGAGACTGACTTGGAACTTTACTTATACTTTTATTTTTCCCTTGAGGTATACTTTTGGTACTCAGGAGGGATAGAGGAATATCTGCAGTTTCCTTTTTCATCTATGAGAGAATAATTCGATATCTAAGTTTATGTTTTTATGTCCTTTCTCAAATCAACACTAACTACTTGTGGCAACTAAAAAAAAAGAGTCTCAACAAATGTACGGAATTGAATTTTGGTTTTTTTGAGATCTGAGACTCCAAAAGATTCTTAGCATTTATATTCTGGGGTATACAGATATTTCCTAAGGCTACTGGAGCAAATTCCTGATCATATTTTGCTTCAAAATTCTCATTAAAAGCTTTTTCTTACTGTTGTCAAGAGGAAAATAAATACTATCTGAAGATAAGGTAAGCCTTATATCATTTGGAATCATCACATTAGCTAATTTATATAAAAACATGAAAATATGTATAATATAGGAAAATTAAAAAAAATTTGAAAGATATAAGGTTATATCTGGCCTCTGTTATAATGTATTTACTTAATACCTCCTGTGATTACTTTAAAACTTCTCTATGAGTCCTCTGTGACTCACTGTTTGAGTTAATTTTCAATGTACTCAAATACACATAAAAAAAGCAGTAAGACTTAAGTTCAGGAGAAAAAAAATCTTGTTGATAATTTTTTGGAAGCAATTGATTCTCTTCAGTATCTCCATATATAAGTTTTCATGCAGCTGTTTTGAATTAAAACCAATGCGAAAAGCAAGCAGGTGAGAGTTGCAAACTTATAGATAAATTGTAGACATTAGGAACATTTCCTTTATAAGGGGTAAAAAATACACGGATTCACTTTCTGTAATACAGGCTCAGTCTGACTCCCTTCATGCTGTTGTACTCAATCATATGCTGTAAATCACTTGCTGTAGAACAAATACTGTTGCTTTACTGCATGTATATTTCTTAGCAAGAACTATACTGATTTAATATAAAGGAAAAGAAAAAAAAAAGGGAACACTCAGTTTGTGGCTTTACTCTGCCACAAAGCTCTGGAAAAGTTCCCTGGATAATTTCTCAGTCCCTTATATGATATATTACTTATTCCTGAATAAAAGTGAATTGAAATTATCATGGATGATAAGACATCACTCCTGCCTCCTCTTTTCTCTGCCTTCCTTCTCCTTGCCCCATTTGCTGTCTTATATATAGAACTCTAATTCTAATCCAGGAATTAGAATTTTTTTTTGACTATGATGCCCAGAGTTCTTGCTTGTACCTCATACAAAACCAAACATTTCTATATTGTCTTTTGCAGTATCACAGCTCGTTCTGTTCAGAAGCAGACCCAAGCTCCCTGGATGTCAGTCAGAGGCTGGCTTTTATGTTCTGCAGTGCTTTTCAAGCTCGTTAAACACCTGAATCCAAAAAGGTAGCGATCTGTTGATTACTGCCTCATTCATAACATGGATGCAGTGGTCTTTTG
The DNA here is from genome assembly GCA_038380795.1 of Pyrocephalus nanus. Lineage (NCBI taxonomy): Eukaryota > Metazoa > Chordata > Aves > Passeriformes > Tyrannidae > Pyrocephalus > Pyrocephalus nanus. The sequence continues at coordinate 54,831,153 of CM076264.1, read as the reverse complement.
CTGACCCAGACACCTCTTTTTCAGTTTGTATTTGCAGGCACCATTCATGAGAGCCCCTGTCTCTTCCCATCATTGGAGGGCTATGTTTCTTTCAATAAACCACTGCACCTCTGCACTTTTTGATATTGGCAAGGTGGGAGGTATCCTTTTTATAACCCCTAGCAAATGCAGCATGTGTGGAGGTTTGTTGTATCTATCATAAAGGAGAGTGATTTGAAGGTTACCTCTGTCATATCTATCAAATCACTCACAATCTATTTCAATTATCACAGCAATGCACAGCTGAGAGTTACTTTATGTTGCAGTGAAGAAAATGGGTACAGAAGACCAATAGCAATGAATAAGCATAATTTTCATAAATGTAAAGCATAGAACAGAATAGAAAATTATAATTTCAGACTTACTTTATATTTAAACAGAAGAGATAATTTCTGAAGCAGTGCAGACAGATATTTTTCTACTGTTAACACCCACCATCCCAGTTATCAAGAAACAGATTAAACGTAATCCAGTAGCCACTAGTTTGTTTTCCTTCTTTGTATTTGAATACAAAATTACCTTTTTTTTTCCTTTTTTTTTCTTTTTTTTTTTTTTTTTTTTTTTAATCTGGGTGTGGACACACAGAGAAGAAAGATATCCTGTCTATATTCTTGCACTGTTCTTCATTCCCTCTATCTTAACTTAGAGAATTCAAGATCTGGATAACTGAAAGATACAGTGTAGAGCTGGGAGCAAGAGGCCATCTTAACTGTCTGGTGCAATTTCTGTTTTTGTAAAAATAAGCTCATAAAGCCATAGAAATCTTTGCCATGCCATATTGTAGATACTAAATGTTTACTTGGGAGTAAGGGAGACTGGGAAAATAATATAAAGATCGATGGTGGGGAGTAATAAATGCATTGTGAACACTATAGGGCAGGATGAGACACAAATTGTTGAAGATTGGGAATGGTATTTTTGAGAATTCTAATGCTGGCTCTGTTCTTGGAGTTTTCCCTAGCCATATATATTGCTCACTTGGAAAGGCAGGAGACTGAGCAAGGTGTAGGAGTAAAATTCTGATTTTTTTTTCCACAGCTTTTCTTATCCAAGAAATACAAATCCTTTATACCCATAGAGATGGTTCTCAGGAACTTACAGTTGCGAGTAGGGAAACTGCCCTGCTCAAAGGGAATTGGTTAAATTCTAGCAATGAAGGTAAAGTCTATTAACATAGTTCCCAGCACATGGGTACCTGAGTTGTTACTCTAAAAAGAGTTTGAGTGGCAAGGAGGCTTTGGTCTATATTGCTGTATATAACCATGTATCAAACTATGATGTAAAAAGTCTGTTTAGGTTCAAAGCCAGAGAGCTGGTTCCATCTTGGTCTCCAGTACCTTCATCTCTAAGGAACTCATGAGTCACCTGACACCTGATAAAATTCAGACTGGAGAGGAATGCTTATTTAACTCTCAGGCTGTCTATAAAGGGATCTGGTTGCTGTGTATCAGATCTAGGAACCTATATCATATAAAGGAGAGAGGAGCCCCTTCCAACTGTGTTTTCACTGCATTATGTACAGGAAGACAAAGCATTGAACATGAGCTTTCTGTACTTCAAGCAAATTCACTTCTGTGTAGAGCATGTCAGACTTGTCAGATTTAACCTTTCATTGACATTCACCCTAGGATTCTTTCTTTTCATCATAGTACCGTATGTGCAACTAACTGGATTACTTGTGTCCTCCTGGCACAAATAGATTATTCTGTTTCTATATGTGCATGATTCACATAACTCAGCACAGGAATGAAGGATCTGTGATTGCTGAAATGCAGAGGCATTCCAGTAAAAGGAATGAGAGAAGACAGTTCTGTGGAAAATACTGCACATCCTAAAATGGTAAATGGTCTTTCTGGCATTTTTGTTTCCAGGATACCCTTGGCTGGAATATGTGTAGAGTATAATCCAAGCGTGTGTCACTGATCCCAGGGGTTAGAGGTAGACTTATATGGCGGAACGAGGTATACACCTTGTTTTTTCTTTTCTATTCTTCAGAGTCATAGTTATCATACATTCAGGTTTTTGTCAGGATTAGAGGAATAGAGTCACTTTATTTTTAACCTCTACTATAATACAGAAAGACAAAAAAATACTGAAAGTAGTGGAATTTCTGGATACAGAAAGCTTTTTAAACTGATTGTACGTCTATTGTTGAAAAAAGAGAATTAAAATGAAAAGCTCAAAATACATGTGTTTTTTTTCCTAAATGCATGAGCTCTCAACAGGTGTCAGTCTGATTTTACCAATTTTCTATAATATAGTGGTAAAGCAATGAGACAAATCAAAGTTGGTTCCAAATAGCACCATTTTGAATCTCATTAATAAAAAGTAAGATTAGATTGTACTAGAGAAACCACGTCTTTTTAGAATATAGCTTTCTGTTAATTGTAAATGTATTCAAATTTTTTAAAATAGAGCTAGATATAGAGCCCAAAATCACATATTGACCTGAAGCTACTGTGAAAATAAAGAAATTATCCATTCTTTTAATCTTTAAAACTTCCTGTATTCAAGGCACCTGCACTTCCTATTCTCTTTTTTAGACCTCTGAATCATAATGTTTTTTCCCACTAATGCTAGATTACTATTTATTATCCTTTTCAGTCCTTTTTCTCACTGTTCTGTTTGATGTCTGGAAGCTTTTATGCGCAAGAAAGCAAATTAAATCACAAAAGACATTTAATTACTTTTTCTGAAATCAGAGAATCATTTCTGCAGCAAAATTCTAGGGAATATTATGTGAATATTTGCATTTCGACGACATGCAAAATTTGTTGCTCAGTTCACTCTACAGTCATAAACAATGAAGTGAGATTCTATACCAGTTAAGCTTGACAACAAATATAGACTATACAGTATATATATATAATATGACATATAACATAAAAAAATTGCTTGCTACTGATTGAGCAAAAGCTTTTCTTTCAGGAGTAAGATTTGTAGTATGTGTGTTCTGACATCCATCCCAGTTTACTGTGTGGTGCTGTGTGGTACAACTTCTTTGTGCCCTCAGGTTGTTGTTTTTCAGTAATAGAAGAATTGTTCCTGGTGTGTGCTGTATCGATGTTTCTCTGAGATGGAAGCTGCTATGCCAGTATAAAGTCCAGACGATTGATGTACAAGGAGACTTCAGATCTGGATTTACCAGAAGAATCTAACACTGAATCCTGTTTGATAAAGTCTCCATTAATCTTGTGCTAACAGAGATACATATGCCCTCCAGTGCCTTGATTCATTAACATGATTTCCATAATGACATACCTGGAATGAAAAAAGTTCACCTTTCTACTCAGTAAATGAGTTGGAACAAATGTAGAGAACATTGACCTTACAGAGAAGCTTCTGGGTGATTAAATTGTTGAAACCATGTCAGTAAATGCATTAGCCACTATAGAAACTTCCCTGTGGTGCTAATGAAGGAGAGAGGATAAAGATCTCTGTAAACCAATTGTCCATGTGTTTCCATCTGGCTAAGACAGAAAGAAAAAATTAAAAGGAGTTTATCTAATCACAAGTCCTTCCTTTTCTTCCCCCCCCCCCCCCAATACTCTGCTGTTGTGGAACAAAACTAGAAAAACAGTGCTGAGACTGTGAATCATGAGGCTTTTCAGTCTCACACAAACACTCAGATACACTTAATTCATCTTCTGCATTGATTTTTCAGAGACCTATCAGTGGAAATTCCAAGGTGTTACAGTGAAGGGACCTGTATAAAAGCTTGGCAGATAGATAGGACCAGTAGTTTTCAAGTCTTTGAAAAAACTTTACCTTTCAACACATCAGTACCAAATATCTTCCTGTAGATCTAGTAAAGGATAGAGGATTTTTAGAGGGAGTTAAAGAACATAGAAAGCAGAACAGCTTTTCATTGGCACTTTTAATACATTATCCTTTCTAAGCTTAGCTTCCTGTTTGCGGATCTACAGTTCTCTGCATAATTCAGTGCCCAGCAAGAAATTCTGCATGCCTGTGCACAGAATATTAAATTACAGTCTAATACAAAAGGGAATCTGTCCCAGTGTACATGAAGACTGGGGTGTTTTCTATGCTGTGCTGCTCTTTCTCAGCATATAAGCCTACAAAAATCATACAAAGACATGGCAATAGCAAATTCACAGGTTCAGTCTTTTAAAAGCTCACAATGGATATAACAAAATGTTCATGAAAGAGTGCTAACAGAGGTTTTCCAAAATCGATTTTTCTTATTCTCTCTGACCACATCTCAGTCAGAACGATACCCTTGTGACCTACAAAATGTCTGAGAGAATAAAAATGCAGCAGCAGCTGAGCAAAGAGCAGAACTTTCCAAGTCAGGAAAAAAGGCAAAAAAAGCAGGAGAAACAGGACAAAGCATCTGACTTAATAATATTTGACAATGTAACTTTGCTATGGGTGAAAAGTTTCAGTCTTCCTAATGTTAACATTTCTTTTCTGCCACAAAACTTGCACCATGCCAAATAATTAATCTTCTAGAAAATATACTCTTGTACGAGGCATACTTTCATGATGTTAATCATATGGTCCAAGACTATTGGCTACTCCATGAAAAGCAGAACTAATGAGCCTTTTTCTCTTATAATTTATATCTTTTGTCTCTAACCTTTTCCAGCTGAGTTCTCTTTCATGTCATCTATGACATCCCTTACCAGCAAGAGACAGCAATGCTATACCTAGACTGGAACTATCTGTGTGCTGATCAGCCAGCAACGGTGCACTTGCTGACTCGCTAGAAAGCTGCTGCCAAATGGAGTGTATACTGGCTGAAATCTGTTTGTCTTTCTCTCAGCAGGACAGCAATTTACGCCCTACCCTTCCCTCTAACTGCTGATTTTCACAATACTTGAAGGAACATAATTATCTTCGATCATTCTCTTTCATATATAGCTGAATACAAACAGTAGGGTTCAAACATTATGAAGCGCAGAGGAAGTACAGGCAGATATCTAGATGGAGTTAAATGTGATAGATCACATTTGTTATGTGCATAGTATACAATTTATCTCCTTCAAGAAAACCAGAAAAAAAAAGCCACAACACAAACCCACACTGTAACTATTGGCAGAGAATAATAGTCTACAGAGCAACATAGAAAATGCAAATGATAGATTTCTATTCTAATAAAAGTGTTTTTATCAGAGAAAAGAAAGAAATATTAGTATCGATCCATTTACTAAAATTGTTTCTATCTGCAGATCTGCTTCTTGTCTGTGAGCAGAATGACTTTCTTTAATTTCTCAAGGCTGCATTACAGACGGGACGATTAAGCTGTAGATCTTGGATACAGGTGTTTCAGGAGGATCTTAAAGACCTTCTGATTCCTACCCCTGCACTGCTTCAAAAATCACACAATTGGGTGCTTTAGGATTAGCCATTTTATTGGAACAGGAAAATGCTGGGTTATTTTGTCCCAGAGCAGTTGCTGATCCAATTTTACTACAGAACTCCAAAGCGGTTATTCCAGTACAAGTGGACCACATTTACTGAATACCTGGTGTGCCATGGGGCACTTGGAAGAAAATTGTGACTGTGACTGAGGTAAAGGACAACAAATCCTTAAATGTGCTTTCCTACTGACTTCGTTCTACACAGAGTTACCTCTGTAGGAGATGTTAGGGTGGTATTAATTTAAACTAATAATTTTAGCATTCTGCACAGGTGAAGCGAAAGGAAATTCACCTCTGTTTTTTGACTAATCCTGTTTTAATAGAGTTCACATTGCTGAGTAAATCCTGAAGTCTTTGCTTATGCTAAAAGACAATTAACTGTTGTTTGTTTAATCATATCTGCTGTCATTCACTAGTCATATGATCATCAAAACAATGCTTTGCAGAAGAAACCCCATGGTGGTTAATAAACTTGGTAAATAAAGCTCATGTGGCCTGAAGGAAAGTGAAATAAAAAAATAAAAGATCAACATCTTCTGCTTTGGCCTTATAATCACAGTGTCCCATCAAGCGAGAAATTAATCATTATGGCCAAACCAGTTCATTTAATGTTTCTTTCATTTACCATAGAAAACAGTAATATTTAGGAGTGTGCATCTTAGTATGACCATTCCTAGCTATAGGCTAAGAATTATCTTTTGCATAAAAACTCCACATGATTTCTGGTTCAGAGGGTAACATAGATGAAGCCCATAAAAATGCTGCTTCAAGCATAAGTGTCTTCTTTAGAAGTAAGCATCAGTTCAAATGAAAACTGCAAGTAGACAGCTGGGAATAACAGCACAAAAATCACATGCTGTGCAGTTGTCCTCCACACTGTGTCTCTGGTTGGGTCATGTCAGTTATGCTGTGCAACAGGCAAGAAATCATATATAGAAACAAAAAGAAGGCATTTTTATTGGCACCTAAACACTTACACAATTATGCACAAGTGAGGTAAAGCAATCAATTGCGTACCCTCCCAGTGCCTGTAGAACTACAGCAATATGTTTCACATGAAATAGTCAAGATAGAATCAATACAGCTTATGTTTTGTATGTAAATGGTTGTTGAAAATATATTGTTTACTTTAGTGGCACTTTTGGAAGGGGAAAATTTTATTCACGAAAAACAACTGGACCCACTGTGCCTCAGAACAGTATCTGCCTTAATCAGGTGCAGGGCTTTAGGAGGGAAGGAAGATCTGCTGAGAATGTGATAGCATGGGAGCTGTAGAGTTCTAAGATTCTGGGAAGCCTCTCCACAGTTTATGACAGTGCTCTCTGTCTGTCTACATTACATTAGGAATTATTCCTTCAAAATACTTAATATTGGAAAGATTTTAAAATATGTCTGTTTCTGCTCCAGGGCTGCCAGCTGTATGTTGAGTCTTTTTAAGATTCACCCAATGAGACTATGTAATTAAATGCCAGCAAACTTGCCTAAGGGCAATCAAATCCAGCCGTTGTCTTTTCAGTATTTTCAAGTGCGTTGTGTGATTGAAATGAACTATCTTTTCTTGCTTAGAGAGAGACTTGTGTGTTTATGAATTGTGTGAAATCTTGTCAGTCTGATAGTCATTACTAATAAATATGCATGTGTACAGATAAAGTATCTATGGAATTGGAGAGCTGAAACAATAGAGACTCCAACCAAAACGGTAGGACTTCCAGTACAAAGGCAGCTGCAGAGCGTTTCTTAGATGGGCACCCTGTGGTGATGCTGCTTGGTAAGAGGGAATGTGTCTGTCTCCAGTAGAAAAGGCAGAGAAGTGGACAGGAAAGCATTTGAGAACATAATGAGTGCAAACATTGAAAATGTTATCTTGTAAACAAACAGAATGACACCGAAGAAACATTTGACTATTATCATCTTCACCTCCTACCTGAAGGGACCCTTGGACTAACTACTAAGGTCAAAAAAAGGTCTTTTCTATACTGCTTAAAGTGTATTTGATTTTAGAAAGGCTTTCATCATTGATCTCTTTACAAGTGATATGCACTTCCTAGATACCTGAATTTCTTCCTGTGTGACACACGTATGTGTGCATTGGAATATGCATTTCTCAAAAGGGAGAAAGTTGCAGTGTTTGTGTTCTACGTCCAAGAGATCTGTGTTAAAAGGAATTGAGTACTGAGGAGTTACGCAACCAAGACATAAGAAATATAAGAATTGTGGTTGTCTGAACAGCTTTAGTTGCACTTAGTAAATAGCATCACCACCTCATCTACTCTACTAAGAATACACAAGGCAAAAATGAAATTTAATGACAAATATTGAATAGTTTAATCTACAGGGTATCTATAACTTGTAAAATTTGAAAGTTATTTTATAGAAGCATTGTTCTGAAGAGATTGCCTTTAAGAACTTGTTTCGTTTGGCTTCAGTGAACCTTATCTGTATCTTACTTTGCTTTACATTCTAACATCTTTGTATTGAACAGGTGTTTGTAATATATCTATTTATTAATTTTTAGTAATTTAGATAGAATTTTTCACACTGTAAAACTCTTCCCTTGCAAAATTTGACTGAAATTAAACAGCACAGGGATTTTTTAGAAAACTCAGACTTATATGGAAGGAATGTCTGAAAACCATAAGCTGTTCAGCAAGCTGCTAAACATTTCATCCTGATCAATGTCTGATCACCTATAATATGGTTAATATTTTAACAGTTGTCTTTTTTAACCTTAGATAGTACAACTTTATCATAGAACATGCAAGCCTGGCAAAATAGGGCTGAATATGCCACCAGGCTGTTGTTATTGATTTTGTTGCAATCAGCTTCTAAAGTAAACAGATACAGTTTAAATGGACAAGACTATCCCTCTCAAAGCAAGGAACAGAGAATGGGGAAAGGTTTGTTCTGCTTCATGTGCTTTCTCTGTACTTCTGTCCAGCCTTTTAAGAGCCTCTTGTCCTGTCCCCAAGTGACTACAGATTTTCATGGTCTTCAAAATCTTCCAGAACAAAGAGAAGCAGCATGAGGTTTCCTGGGCAATGCACCAAATGAAAGTACCATTAGTGGAGTTAGTAAAATGAATTTTTTATTTGACTGCTGCCTGGAATTGAAGCCACTAGAATTAAGCATTATTTTTCTAATATACTGACAATATTTCAACACTCTAACTGGCTAATGAGAGTATTTGGGGATGTGGCAGTGATGATGGAATGGAAATTGGCTTTTGGATATTTGCACTGGAATATAGATCAATGAACTATAGTCAAAGGTACTCTGTTCCTTGTGAATAGTTTTTTTCTGTGACTTCCCAAAACAAAGCCATCTTCCATTCTTTTCTCTGATGAAGTATTTTTTGTTTGTTTCATAAGGAGACACACGAAGTGGTTGTTAGAAAGAAAAAAGACAAAGTGAATAACAAAATGAACTTGGCCTCTTCAGCTAGAAGATCCAGGGTTCCATCCCAATGCACTTGCAGTCATGGAGCTATTCTTGCTCCCTTATAAATAAATGGAAAAAGTGGAGTATTTAAGTGAGAGTATGACAAGTTCTAATATAATACAATAAATATGATATAATAAGTATAATATAATAAATATAATATAATATAATATAATATAATATAACATAATATAATATAATACAATATAATATAATATAATATAATATAATATAATATAATATAATATAATTAATATAATATAATATAATATAATATAATGTAATAATATTTCTATTATGCATCAAAAACTTCCCTTAAATTTCTTCAGGCTTGAATTAAGGAATTAAATTGACCTTTTGCAGTTTTGAAATTCTTATTGTCATTTTTACTTTCAACTATAATGGCCATATAAACAGATGTTACAATCTGCTGCTGAGGGGGAAAAAGCCTACACCTCAAAACCCCAGACACTCTTAATATCCTACAAGATCCTATTTCCTTATTCCTTTAAAATCCAAATCAATGTTTACTGACATGAACTGGAATGTTCTTTGCTGATTTTAATACGTGTTGTATAAGGCTACTTAATAGTTTATTGCTGTGAACTTTTCCACCTCGGTCACTGGTCAGTGCTCACTCTGCGGACTTGATGAGAATGAGACAGCTGCAAGCATAGCAAGGTGCTCTTTTAGATGTGCTTGCATAGATTTGCAAGCAGAGCATCTCATAAAACCTGCTGTAACCTATGTTTAGGGACTTTTAGGCAGTGAAGAATATAACTTAATTCCCTTTGAGACTTCTTTAGGAGGAATTGACAGCCCATCTTGCTTTGTGAAGATATTTGGCTTGACAGTATATTGACATTATGGTCCTTCTTTCTCACTCACTTCCAGTGAGACATATTTACCACTGAATGCTCAACATAATGACAATCCTTAAGGTACTAGAATGAGGCTCCCAAAAAGATATTTTCATTTTGCTGTAAAATCAAATTTTTTCTTTAAAAACATTTCAGTGAACATAAGGCAATTAACCCTTTTATCTAAATGAAACATGTACATGGAATGAATTTGTAAAAGAGAAATACCAAAATCTTTCTAATTTTAACTTGACGATATGATAACACCATATACCACTGTACCTTGATAACATACAAGGCAATAATCTGAATAGGTCAGAAAAATGTGTGCAAAATTGCACCTATCATGCTGAAAACCTTTATGTATAAAATACGTGTTGCCTTAGAGTCATTGAAGAAAATCTTATTTAAATTGGCTTAAATTTCAGGACTCTGCCTTTTAGAATCAGGTTTAGTTAGCTTAAATGTACTCCATCTGAAAGACAGACTCAAAATGTGCAAAGTTCCTTTTTTTTTTCTGCATAGTATTGCTTTTAAAAACTAAGTTCAAAGGTAGATACCCAAAACTGCTGCTTAACTCTATATAGTCTTGTAGGTATTCAAATATTCACTAGGAATCCTTTTGGGACAGCAATATGTCTGCCTCTGACTTCATTAGAAGCGTTGAGCAAAAGAAAGAGTTGTGAGAGTCTTACTTTGTGTCAGTCATTCACATTAGAATCAGAGAATATCTCAGGTTGGAAGGGACCCATAAGGATCATTGATCCAACTCCCAGTTCCTCTCAGGTATACCTAAAAAAAACATATGATTGAGAGCGTCATCCAGATGCTCAAACCTACTGAGCCAGCCTTTGCTTTTCCTGGGTGAACTGCATGGCTCCATAGCTACAGAGTCATTTTGAGCAGGGTTTAACAGCTTGCAAAATACAGACTGAAAGATCATTCCTTTGCCTTGCTCTCCTGCTGCTACACAAAGCTATGGTGTTCTCCTGGAATTTATTGTTAATATCTCAGAAGCAACTCTTACTGTCCATCTCCCAACTCATGGAATGTTGTAACTCATGTGTGAGTCTTCCACATCTACTGGATCTAATAGTTTGTACATGCAAACAACCACGACCCATAGCAACTTATATAACTTGATTGTTTATACTTCATGAGATTTTTTTTTTTGCTTGTGTTTCTCTATTGCTATCTCATCTGACAGGTAAGAACTTTTAATAATTCTTATTCTGAGTTTATTCCTTGGCCACTCCTTTTTTGGGTTTTTTTGTGACTTTGCTCTTTAGTTTAAACAGCCTTTCTGTCTCTAGTGTTGAACTGTGCTGTGTTTACATGGAGCAAACATGTCTCCTCTTGGGCTTTCTTCTATTAGATTCACAAAGCCAAGTGTTCTTTTAGTCTTCCCAGTAAAACAGACTGTCCAAACATATGATCATACTAGTTGCTTCCACATCTACTTGCTCCAGAGAGAGAGTGATTGTTCTTGAACACGTGACAGAATTGTGAAGGATTAATTTTAAAAAAATTGTGATAGTATTTTGTGTACAAGTAATGAATACTTACTTACCAAAAGTATTTCACATCATACCTAAGATGAATTTCCCTTTCCAAGTGCGCACACTGTATTGTTGATTTTTGATCCTGTCAAATTCATCTCCCTTCTTTCATTTCCATTTCAGAGATTTTAATTCATAATGTAAATTCATTTAATGCAAGTTCCTACATGTATAACTTTGAATTTTCACATGACTTACTTTCGCCACAATTCCATTCCTAGAGTTCTCAGGGTGTGCCACTAAGATTCTTTTTTCTGACCTTTTCTGGGATCTACCTCAATCAAATTTCAGAAGTGCAAGGTGAAACTTTAAAATACGCTGGATCCAATGTGTCATTATGTTATTCCTGTTTTGAGTCACCTTAACTTCATGGAGTCCAGTTGAGTTAGGGATGTATGCATTTGGATTAGCACATGACGTAAACTGAAATAATGGAATTTTGCATTTTTCCAGAATTAAGCTCTGAGAGGATGTTATTTCAAGTTGATATAGTACAGTTAAAGGCTAATTTCTGTTGATGTAATCTAGAGTTGGTACAAAAGAAAAGTCCTATAAAAACTCTTTGTAACTTTATCAAAGATGTTTAATCAATTTGAAGTAATTTAATGAAACTTGGAAACCTGATTAGACTATTCTCTAAATTAAATACAATATATAGAGTGAATAGAAAGCTTGTGACATTATGAACATTCCCCTATTTGTGATGATGATTTTGAGAAAGATGGTTTGAGTAGGAGGTTATTAAAAGAAATGACTGACCCTGGTGTTTATGAAAGAACATGCAATCGGTTAATCAAAGAGCAATGTAAAAAACAAATTGCAACTAGAGTTCTCTGAAACTATACCACAGAAAAATAAAATATTTCAACAAAGTAACAGTGGTCTAAAGATAACACATATTTGAAATCCTTTTCTGTCATGGAATTTTAACACAACTCTCAGGAATTCAAAATGTCTGTCCATTCTAAAATACTTCTTAGATCCCAAAGTTGCTTAGAGTCCTAAGAATGCACCAACCACGATCAGATGGAGTTGAGGAAAAGCAGTTCCTTATTCTTCTCAGATACCAAGTTTTTTTTTTTTTTTTTTGTTTGTTTTTTTTTGTTTGTTTGTTTTTTTTTTGTTTTTTTTTTTTTTGTGAGAAGACTGTTGATGTTTGTGCAGCAATACAAACAGGTAACACAGGATAAATTTTCTGTCTGGTTTTTCTACTTTCTCTTGCTCTCAGAGCACAAGTTAATTCTTCTGCCAGTGTGTTTCTTATGGCATCCAGGCCGGCCAACTGTGTCCTGGGGGACATCATGCACAGCATCGCCAGCCAGCTGATGAAGACGATTGCCCTGCTCTGCTCTGTGCTGGCAGGGCCTCCCCTCAACTGCCACGTACAGTTTTGGGTGCCCCAAATATAATTTTGAACAAGATTCCCAAGCAGCAGAGGAGATGCCTCTGGAAATATGTTGCTGTTTGGATAACATACAAGGAGAGCTCTGACTCCAGCAGCTCTGAATAGCAGCACCTGCTGTGCCTCTGGCAGCAGGAAGCAATGAGGCCAGACTTTCAGTAACTTCATGGTAGGCAGACTTAGAGGAACTAGGGCTTCATGAGTCAAGGAAATACAGGTATTCTCTGTGGGGAAGGTCACAACAGAGTTAGAAGGATAACAAAGAGGAATAGAGACAATATAAATCACTGCAGAATGATTCCTCCAAAATATATAAATAAAATCAGTTCAAGAAAAGATGATTGTTTAGAGTAAGTTCCACAGAAATCTCCATGTCTAAATTTCTCAGAAAAAAAGAGTAGTATTATATAATCAACAAAAATCTACTTTTGGTTTTTTGAGTTAATATAATTTTACATTCCTGTACTTATATCCCCTAAAAGGAGTGAGTCTGTAAATATTAGAGTTCCATATTATTGACAGGAATTATCAAGGGTCTAAGAAAAGAGTTCAGCATTAAATATGTTATACCTTGGAGTTTTGATGTTTTGATTTTTTTTTAATTTTTGTAGATCTTAGAAGTAATTATGTAATAAATGTAGATTTTAGAGTAGCAGCATATTATCCCTTTACCCTTTAACACACCAGCTCAAACCCCTGTTACTCATTCCCATATCAATTCCCTAAATTCCACAGCCTGTTTAGTCTCTTTTTCAAGGTAGAATTGTAGAAGAACACCCTAACCCTACAGAAGAAGACACAGCCATACACTCAACAACCCTCAGGCCTAGAATTCTGGAAGGCCTCCAAGGACATTACGTGCTCTGAGGAAGATGAAGATGAAGAAGAGGGGGTCCCAAAATGCCCCCAGACCCAATTTCCAAGAGGCGTGGCGGGGGCAGAACCTGGGTGGTGGCTGGACGGGATTGGGTGAAAATCATTATAAAAACTGTGAACATCTGTATTTCGAGAGAGTGTGCTGGGGGTATTCCAAAAAGCCTGGGGGCTCATTAAAACCTTTCTATACTTATCTTATTTCCTAACTAATTTGGCTTGGAGTCTTTTTTTCCCCACAACCATTTAGGCAACATATGACTTGAAGATAAAAATTCAAACTGATTACATCTGAGATACCTCTCACATAGCAGAACACATAAGTAAACATTGCAAACTTAGTTATCATATCCTCTCTATCTGTCATAAGATTGTCTCTCCAAAAAGAAGAATTATTGCCTGGATATCAGAGGTGAAACCCTGATCCCACCAACACTGGTGACAAAATAATCCTTGGCTTCCAGGGAAAAAAGTATTCTATGTGTCATCCTGATCAACAAGATCATAGAATTAAACCCCTGAAAGACTGACTTTTCATTAAATAAATTTTATTCTATTATTACAAATGAAACACAAGAATTTTGCCTGACATGGACATCCTACAAACAGTGGCACTATTTACTCCATACAGCAGAGACATGGTTACTTCATAGTGCTCTGCACAAGTAAGGGGAACTCTGTGGAACTGATAACACTGGAGTACATTGAGCTTAAGTTTCTGAGGGTTATTCCTGAGTCATTAAAATAATCAGGGAGACTACCTAATCCTCTCTAAACATTGGACTGGAAAGGGTCGCTGGAAAGGGTGGTATTCTGTAATTAACAGACAAGTGAGGAAATATAAATCAAAATGTATCAAGTAATAGAACTTATAGTTTAAAAAAAATGCATATAAGCTGCTGGATGGCAGATACTGTGATTTAGACTTTTTTCTTCCTACTACAAAAAGTTTTTAGAATATCATAAATGAGATTATGTATTTTCAGGAGGAATGAAAAGTACCTTTTGTCTAGTACAAGTGCTTAGAACTCTTTAACATAGGCTGTGTGTAAGTCCTTCACATTACTTGGCACTAGAACAGGTTGCCTTGAGAAGTTGTGGACGTGCCATCCCTGGAGGTGTTCATGGCCACACTGGTTGGAGCTCTGAGCAACCTGGTCTAGTGAAGGGTGTCCCTGTCAGTGCCACGGGAGTTGGAACTAGATCATCTTTAATGTCCGTTCCAATGCAAACCATTCTAGGATTCTATGATTACCTCTGTGTATAAATCTCTTGAATATGTATAAAATAATTCTGAAATGCTTGTTATTCCAACACCTAAGGTTGTGTCGGCCTAAGATTCTCATAAGTTTCTCAGGTTACTCTTCTTTCTTCATATGCATCTCTAAAGTTAATAATGCAGTAGGGCAGATTATATGCCCTACGGAACTTTTTAAACCCCAGAATACAAGTTCTGCTGTACTGTGTCAAACTGAATATCCACCTAGACCAGGACTCTGATGGTGACAAATATTGGATACATAGGGAAAAAGTTTTAAAAATCTGAGGAAGACGAAAGCTTTCCCAGGTTTTCTCTCCCACCTTATGTCAAACAAATGGAGAGAATTTTTAAAGCCAGTATTGGACTAAAAGCACAATGTTTACTGGTCATTGATGGCTCTGTGAGTCCAACTCCTAGCCTAACTCCAACATCCCCAAGAGTCATACCATGTACCCGAGAGCATTGTCCAAACACTTCTTGAACTCTGTCAGGCTTGGTGCTGTAACTACATCCCTGGGGAGTCTGTTCCAGCACCCAGCCCTCTGCTAATATCCAAGCAAAACCTCCCCTGGTACAACTTTAAACCATTCCCTCAGGTCCTGTCTCTGGTTACCACAGAGAAGAGAGCAGTGTCTGCCCCTCTTCCCCTCACAAGGAACTAATTAGTATATATACATTGTTAATTGTTATTGCTAATTGTTATAATGAATATTTATCAACTGCCATTTTAATTTCCTATTCACTGTCTTTATATTATTCATGGTTCATTGATCAGAGTAATATATACTGTTGCAACTATTTATTCCTTACAAAACAGTTTTGCAAAACATCATAAATCATCCTTTCCTTATGGACTCTTTTCCAAGCTGAAAATCATAGTTTTTTTATTCTCTTCTCATACAGAAGTGTTGCAAACCCCTGATCATCCATGGTAGCCTTTTCCTACTTATGCTCTCTGCTATGGTAGGGCCAAGGTTGTATATATTGTTCAAGGAGTGGGCACACTTTGTATTTACATTCTGGAATTGTTCTTATTATTTTTTCTTTCTCAATAGAAATGAATCTTGGTTTGGGTTTTTTTTTTTGCTTTTTTTCTCTGCCACACCAAAGAAACTGTTTATCACTTAGTCCTAATATTAAAACCTGTCACTTTTTTTTTAAACAGGAATTTCTTGGCAGGGATTTCTAATCCTTATGTCACTCAGAAAGAACTGCTTAATCCATTCCACAGCTACATCTCCATCAGTGATACTGGAAGGAATATTTTATAAATATTTTATAATGAAGCTTCATATATTGGCAAAGTATTTGCTTTAGCATACTCCTTTTTCAAACTTTAAGCTGTAACTTGTCCAGAAATTGTCATGTTGATACATGCTTAGAGGAACGGAAGTCCTAAATTTTAGTAAGAATGTGACATGTTCCTTCCTGAAGCACTTCAGTGAAGGTATGAAACTGTTTTGTAGTCTTTAAGGATGTATTCACAAACCTTTTCAATAACCAGTGATCTGTTTTAGATAAGTTTGAAAAATCTGTGTCCGTATTCTTATTAATACTATTGTTGTTTTTGCTTTCTGCATGGAATAAACACAAAATTTGCTAATCTGTTTAAAAATCTATACCATACAGAGGGCAAATTGCTTCTATGGCTTATTTTATGGTGTTATGGCTCGCGCAGTATTGCAGTAAATGCAGAAACGTTAGCACTGTTTAAATCAAAAGTGAACATTATAAGTTGTTTATAGGCGGCAAGCTCAGCAAACAACAGTAGTATGTAAAATAAAAACACTGATAAAGTACTTTGTCATCTAATAATTTGCTGCAGTTTGTTTAAAATTAAATTTAGAGGTGTTGGCTAATAGGTGAACAATACTTTCTTACTCTGCATGATTTTAAATAGTGTATATTCTGCTTTTCTTGTATAAAAGCTGTTATCTATCAATACAGCTAGAGACAGTGATCTTGCCCAATGTTCATTAGAAATAATAATACCCATCTATTCATGACTGCTCCTTGTACTTATTGTGGTTTGCTAAATTGTTTTTTATTGTTTTGAGTCAGTGACTACAAAATGCTTTCCAGGCTTATTAAAAGTAATGGCTAGGAGAGTCTGGCTCTGCAAATGTGACATATTAATACCTAAATGTATTTATATTACATTCCTCCAACAAGTCATGTGGAATTTGATTAAATTGCAAGTAAAGGGTAGCCCATAGATTTAATGCTTCAGCAACATACAGGATTTAGTGAACACAGGCCCTCAGTGATTGCTACCGTGAGAGGGGTGGGAGGTAGTAAAGGAAGGTCACCTTTTTCTGTGTATTGGTTGCACCTCTCCTTATTCTATTGACTTACTCCTCCTCATGTGTGGATTCGGCAGCCCCTCAAGCTCTGCTTACTTTGGCCTGCTGAGATCTGACCAGAATAAAGATCGGACTGTCTGCTTTGCAGACATACGTCCTTTCTTCGAGGACATACGCTCTAGGCCTTGATTATCAAGGAGAAAATTCCATGTTCTCCTTAACTGGACTAACACCTTTCCTCTGTCTTTAATGCTGTTCAGCACAGACAATCCACAGTGGGTTCTTATCCCCCATTCCTCTGTCCAAAGTCCAGCTAGATCCACTCTGGCACAAGGCTGAAGACAGCTGTGTGTTGCAACGAGTCATGTTGCAGAGCAGAGCAGTTGTTTAGCTGAGTGTTAACCCAGAACATAATTTCATTTTAACCACACCTCAGGTGAAGTGAGGCCAGTGCTGGTCCTACCGTGCTTGTGGCTGACAGAACCACAAGGAGCAGATACGGCTGCAAGGGCTTCAGAGCTCCACTCAGAAATTTGGCTCAATTGGATCTGCATTACCTTGTGAACTGCACACATTGGCATAAAATTAGCCCTTCTGTAGAATTCACCAGAAGTACTTCTAGTGATCAGACTTTTACAGACCATGTTGTTTTTTGTGTTAAACATGGCTTCTAAAATGAAGTTTGGAGCATTAATAAAAAAAAATTAGGATTTAAAAAAGCATCATAATCGAGTTAAAGGTACAGCTATGACAGAAGCCTAGAGTTATCTTTAAAAAATAGTGATTATTTTAAATATTCTTTGATGCCCATTTGTTTTAAAATATCTAAATGAATAATGGAAATAATTTTCCTTCAACTATATTATTATCATGCCTCACTGTACTTTAGCAGATGCATGATCTTAGTATGGGACTAGTTCTGTTCACTCTAAAGAGACTAAGTTTGTGCTTAGCTTTAAGTACATTTAAAAATTATGTTATGCGGGGGGTGATATTTCAAGAAAAATTATCATCAGCTTCCCTGCGTAAAATAAACTTTAAGATATCATATAATGTATAATTTGCTCCAATAAATTAGTAAATAAAAAGATTCAGTAAGAAAAAAAAAGGTATATCTTTAGACTATGGGTTTCTTCCTGCAAGAAATTTTAAAAAATATGTTCAGTTATCTGGAGGTGCCATTTTTTATTCCCAGGCAAGATTTTGTCCAGGGGATTGTTGTGGACTGGACAAACTTCTTGCATTACAACTTAACTCAGAGATTTCTGCAATGGCATGGACAACTAGTAGTTGAGCAGAACACCTCTCAGTGTGTCTGAGGAAGTTCAGTTATTTCCATAAGAAATAGTTTCTTATTCTTCGTGTGGTTAATGTAGAATTAACATACTGTAATATTTAAATTTTGTGTATTGATCTTGTGGAAAAAATGATACAATCAATGGATGAAAAAGAAATGGACACCTCAGGAGACAGAGAATGATGCCAAGATCAAAGAATAGGAAGAAGTAGATTTTAAGAGAGCACTACTGTAACAGCATATGTTTTGTAGCCTTCCAGTGACAGCACTCAGCTTGAAGTAGGGCATAGCTGAATTAGATCTTAAAGATCAGTTAGGTTTAGTGAGCTGCCATGTTGAATACTTCATTAACTAATTGGTATTGGCATTTTGGAAAGTAATTAATGATGAATTTCATGTAGAATGGTTTAATTATTAGGATTTTATTCTTACAGATATGATGGTGTAGTTATAAAATGTTATCTCTGCTATTAATTCCTCTGATTTGGACATCAGAAAAAAAGATATGTTTTGTGCACTCCACATTCTATTCCTCATTCTTATTTAATTCAGTTAAGGACTTAAAAAAGGAACTGTCAGAGAAGTCACTGGACTGGGATGGTGGCTTGTTAAAGATAATCCTACTGCAGTGGTGTAAGTTATATTGCACTGAGCTGCTCCTGGTTGAAAAATAAGAAAAGCGAGAACCAATTTCTAGAAATGCTGAATAGTTTGAAGATGAGTGTGAATTGATAATTAAAGTATTTCCTATTTAGAATTGTAAGCCTAGCTCTTCAGTGCAATACTCCTGTGGCAAAAACACTTTTGACTGCACAAGCAAGAATATGAGAAAAGTGTTGGTATTAAATTATGAGAACTTAAAAGAGCAAAACAGTTATAGAAACACTTGTGTTTTCAAGGTCCTCATCCAGCAAAATTTGTATGTAAACAATAAACATTGAACAATTCCTTTATCTTCATCCAGTGCAGCCCCTCAGACTTTGAACAAGGCCATGATGTAGGTGAAATTTAGGTGTGCATTCAGAATAAATATTTATGAAGTTTTGAGTATTCAGTAATGTCAGCCTCAGATTATAAAACAGACTCTGGCAGTAAATACAATTTCTGCCACTCAATTTCCCGTCCCCCTTGAAAATGAGAGAAAAAAAGAAGTTCATTTTTGTTTCATTCACATTTACCCTTAGAGCCTTGAACATCCCCTTTGTTCACAGACCCTCTGAAGCTCTATTCCCATAAATGTTAGAATGGAAACACTGAAGTAGCTTGTAATATCAAAGAGATGTAGTCCTTCCTAAAGGGATATGAGAAGCAGGGGCAAAACACAGGCAAAAGTTGCTGACCTGATGGCTGGCTCCTTACATATTTTTAGATTGAGGCTGAGGTTGGTCCATACTCTGAGCAGATTCTGGAAAACCAATTATTTTGTATCAATCTATTCAGTAATTATAAAGGTTGCTAACTTTAGCAAGAAATAAAGTTTGTGGGTCATGTTTTTCTTTCCTGTTGGGGCATAAAAATAATTTATAACTTTGATAATCCTTTTCTTTGCAGCACTTGCTTTAGCATTTAATTGAACTGTGGACTTTTTAAACCTCGGGCACCTCCTTCCTGAATCTCCTAAACTGATGTTATTAGCCCAGGTACCTTTCCTTATTTCCTGCAAAACATTTGCCAAAAGAGCCTTATCTTGCTTGTATGTGATTATTTCAAAATCATCTAATGTGCCTTGAGTCAAAGACAGTGACAGATGTTCCTTCTGTGAAGCAAGTTGTTCAAGCTATTTGCACGACTGGCAGCCTCTCCATGAAACGAGGTCAGCAGTCCTTATTCCTGTATCTCTCCTACATTTCTTCATAAATTTGTCATATCATCATAGCTGCCATTTAAATCAGAAAAAGAGACAGGGGAGATAAGGAAGAGAGATTATTCTATGAAATTTGAGATATTCTGTTTGCTTCCTCCCCATGATACTGCACCTACAACTGTCCTGATGCCTCTTCTGTGTGCTGGGTCTGGTGGATAACAGCCTTCATTGAGACCCTTTCTGGAGCAGCTCCACTAACATGTGCCTGTTCTTTATTACTGGTAGATTTTAATCCCTGATTGACTGAATATGACATGATTTGGGAGTAAAGACATGAATTCTTCCCTTTCTGTGTCAGTATTTCAAATCTGGAATATCACAAGTTTAATTTCCCTTCAGTTAGACCTCAAGGTAACAACTCTAACCTGATGTTGAGAGGATGAATTTGTGGTATATGAAATGACTGCCGTAATGATAGAGACTTTGTTAAGCTGAGACAGACTGACTGGCCCATTAAAATCTCCAAGATTAAAAGTACATGTACTCTGTCATACTAAAAGTAACTAATTAAGTCCTCTGTGTCACGAGTTGATTTTTAGATTTGAAGAGGACTTCTAAAAAGAACTCCATTTTATGTAGGTTAGTACTGATGATGACAACCTTCTGAAAGAATTCTGAAATATAGCTGGAGTTTCTATCTTTTATCCTCTACTAACTATTCCATAAGAGATGCTGAGAAACTTACGTTTTCTTGTTTCAAAGTTCAGTTAGTTTTTTCCTTGGTCAGATTGTTTTTCTACTGTTTTGTCTGGTTTTCTTTTGGATTTTTTTTTTTCTCCACAGACGTGTAATAGGTGTTATTATATTTCAGTCCTCTAAGTTTATGTTTCATGCTGAGGGAAAATTCTTCTGAGTAAAAAGTATACTACATATACTATACTATTCAAAATAGCAGATTTCAGTCATCTGTAATTATGTTTTGTCAGGTGTATCTTTAGCTACAAACTGTTTAAAATTCACAAAATTCAGAATAAAAAGTTGTTTGACTGTTCTGGTATTCTCGTTTCTCTACTGAGTTCAACCTGTCTCATGGTTTATGCACGTTCTGTTTTCTGTCTGGAAAAGGCAGAGTTCATTCTTGTCTTTTATGCTACACGCTATTTTAATGTAGATAATAAATCATGTAAGAGCTTCAAGAATTTCTTTTATGAAAGGCAAAAAAGTTTTTCTGAAAAAACCCCCACACCAAAGTAAGAGCAGAAAGAAATAATTAAATTGTTTTTTATTACTTGTACATGTTTTAAACCCAATGTATTTCAAAATCTGCACGATGCTAAATAACAAGCTGTGCAACTACATGCCACATTAAGGATTTTGGGAGTTCATTAAAATGATTTAATCTTTTCTTGGGTAAAAGTCAAAAGAACTGGCGAAATATCAGAGCTGAGACTAACACTCAAACTAGTGCTGTGCCAGTTGCTGCACTTGCTACAACAGACTAAATGAGTTATTCTTAAGCCTTCAACATGAAAGTATATTTAGCATTTTAAAAATACTTTTCCTTGTTTTTGAGGGAGTTTTGCAAGAAGTGCTATGGAAATCTAAGGAACATAAAAATCTTTTAAATCATCAATGCTTGATCATAAGCAATGCAAGCAGGCTTTAAATTGTCTCACAAACAAATGGTACTTCCTGCTGAGCTGACCCATTCCATGACACCATTTAAGTGGGTTTTTTTTCCCTGTTTATGATCTCTTATTTGTTCTATTACACTTCAAAGCTGTGTTCTATAATTTCAGACAGCTCCATAAACTTTCATCTTCAGGACCTTGTATGCTTTACTTAATTAAGTGATGTACAGGTTTTAAGATCTGGAGGCTGGACATAAAGGATTACGTTAAATGATATAGAGCTGATCTGATCCAAGGTGCCGTATGATGTGGTTATTCTTATTTTGATCTCAGTTAAACAAGGATCTGCCTCTAACTACCAAATCAAGATGACTTTTTCCTAATTCTATTCACATACAGGGAATTATTTCTTGTTATCAAGCAGTGATTTTTACAGTAATCTATTTGAAATATATGTAGTCTGAATATATAAAAATGAACTTTGAATAAAGAATACATTATATATTCATATATATGAATACTTACTCTGAATATGTAAAAGAATATTACCACCATGGAGAAAGAAAAAAAAGTTTTTTCCACTTTCAAACAAAACCAGAAGCATGCTTGTTTGAAGAAAACCATCATAAAACCCCAGTGTACGTGGAAAGAATCATCTGCTTTATATATATTTCTAATCCATTTCAGATACCAAGATCATATAGATCCCCTTTTCAGGAGTTGCCTTCCCTGAAGGTGTATCTCTTTTTAAAGAGTAAACCTCATGGAAAGTTATATATAGGTAGAAGATAATGTGATGTAATATATTTAGTACTGAGTGACAAACAAAGACTGTATGATAAACCCCACCCCCTTGTAGAGATTTTTTATCTTTTTTTTTGACACACAGCAAATACTAACAGTGAAGAGAAGGAAAAGCTAAAATCTACCACAGTTTTTATGCAGAAAGTTGTGTAGACTCAATTTGTGTGTCACCACTGAAATAATTCCTCTGATATTTGACCCTAAAATGTTAAACATGAGGGTACTGTGTGTATGCTAGACAAGCTTATGAGCATACTCAAAAGACGGTTTTCCAAATTTCCCTTTGTGGTTCAGAACATAATTTTAAAGCAAGAGTGCTAATGCTACCAGAAAATAGAAATTCTTATCCAGTGTGGTATTAAAAACTGTTGACACTAATTTATTTGCTGAATTTGGTTGAAAGGAAAGGAAAATGATGAGTCCATAAAAATTACAATTAGGAAATGTTAAAATACAGCTATGCACTTAGTTGCAACATACAAATGAAGACTATTTATATTTTAGCATTAAGGAGATTTATTTTCCCTTGTCAAAAATCGTCAGAACAGCGTATTCAGCTAGCTTTGATGTGAAACTGAATCTCTCTATTGTCTTGTAGGAGCTGTGTATCAAGTGGCACACTGGGCTAGCCTCCTCAGCTGGATTGCCTTATCAGTCTTCACTGAGTAAAAATTGCTCATCCTTCTTATAAAATGCAGCACAAAGGTTTGACAGAAAATTTCTTTCCCTATATAAGACCTCACTTGTATTACCTGGGCAAAGAGATGCTTCCTTTCTGATTCTGATCATGCTTAGGTAGATATGGTAAAGTTAGTTAATTTCCCATGCTTATCAAGATCAGCAGAATTTTAGTATATTCAGACATACTTGGTACAGTGGTGCAGGCTCTAGGAGAAGTGGCTGGCTAGGCACTGGCAACTCTAACTATCCCATCATTACCAGAGGACTACTCTCTGATGGGTAGATCAGCTTAGATCAAGACATTGAAAGGGATTCAGTTTGTAACCAGGTTGTTGGAAAGTCAAGTTCAACAAGATTTCCTCTGTGCGTGTGCGTGCGCGCGCAAGTGTGTGTATAGAACAAGAAAGGAAAATTTTCTTTCAGTATATAGTGAAAGAAAAATGATTAATGATTTAGGATTCTTTTCACACTGCAGTAAAAATTAATTAAAGATGTGCTGCCTTTAGGCAATTCTATGCTTACAATGATAAATATGGAAATGTGCTGCATTTTGCAGAATAAAAGCCACTGTCTTTACAACACACAGAAATGAATTGTATCCCCATCCATTTTTATGTAAACACTGTGAAATTCAATTGTTAAGGGTTCAGCTGAATGTCTCTCTATGATTAAAGAAAAGCAATATTGGTGGTAGCATCTTCAATAGCAATTACATTTTCTCACTTAAGAAAGAATTGGAAAGAAAAGATTTCTGTCATCTGTGGATGTAAGGGGAAGTGAGGAGGAGAGGCAGGATCAACAAATGCTTTCAGTAGCTAAATATATTACAATTATGCTGAATGTGTGGAGAGATATTTTTGGTATTGTTTGTTAAACCTAATGTGTTAGATGTGAGCTCTGAATCTATTATCACAAATAGGCCTCCAATGTCTTACCCCTTCTATTCCTACAAAATGAAGCTACCAGAGTAATCTTCCTTTCTATTGACACAGATACGTAATTCCTGTTTTCAAATCCCAGTGGCTCTTTCTCTATTATTGTATTAAATAAAACCTCTTGTTCTCTGTTTCAAACTTCAACATAAGTTTGAACATAACTGCAGCTTTCTTTTCCTCTAGTCTGTTCTCTCTTTCCCTTCCTGTACTTGCCATTTTGAGGGTGTTGGGAGCCTTCCTGGTCTTTCCTGCTGTCTCCCTGCCTCCTGCACAAGGCTATCCTACAGCCTGTCTAGGATAGCCACATGCAGCTCTCATCTGCTCTGCCTCTGACTAGCCTCTCAGATCAACCTCTGCCATGCTGCCAGAAGTGACTTGCTTAGAAAGTGCCTTTCATCTGCTTTCTGCTTGTTCACCTGTCCTTCAGGCTCATAAAGCCTGCTGCAGCTTACAATGATGATAAAGTAAACCAAGGTTAAAAAAAAGTATATAGAAAATCCTCTTCATTAGGAATCTGTGTATGCTCCAGCTATTTATGTTGAAAAATGCTTTAACACTGCTACTGATTTAATGTTGAGTGAGTGTGTGTAGGTCTCTGTATGGCACATCCACTAGAGAATTTAATTGGCTAAATAAGAATAGAAATATTCTCAGGAACATTTCTTGTTCCCTTAGGAATCTTGAGGATAAAGGGAAGGAGAAGGAAATGAATGTAACTGAGAGCTAAGTGTGTAACTCCTTGCCAGAGAGGAAGTAAAATTTTTTGAGGAGCCTGAAGTATCAGCACTGGGTGGGGAGCTGCCTCTGTGCCCCCCTGCAACCCTGTCAGTGTTTTCTCTTTTGAGAGAATTATCCTTATGTCCTTACTGTGTTGACCAGTCTGTGAAAAGAGACTTGTACAACAGTGCCAAGGCATTGTAACTACACTGACAGCAGTGGAATTACTATCTGAAGGGGCATCCCAATCTGTCTGTTTAAGAACTAAGAAAATACATGGTTAAGGAGAGATGGATATATTAGGTTCATAAAAATTAAGCAGAACATAGATACATTTTTTGGCATGAAAAAAAATTATCCTGTAATATGGGTAAAAATTATATAGAACTTAAAATTCCAGAAAACCGACAAATGACTTTTTAGCACCTCTGAGGATGAATGTTTTGATGTAGGCGTAATGTGCTAATGAATTAGCCTTTCAAATTCAAATGGAGCAAATATGCCTCATTCTAGTCTTAGAGCATACAAAGTATTTTCTGAGACCTAAAAAGAGTCATATGCTTTAGGAAACTATGACATGAGTGGAAATTTCCAGTTGGTCAATAGCAAGAAAATTTTTTGGTACAGGCTTCAGAAGTGGCAGTATGTAAAATTCATGCAGTCTTACATAGTTTGGGTTCACATTTTACCCGTGTTTTTATCAGTGTTGTTGAGTCTTAGAGAGAAAAGTGAAATAAGCTAGGAAGAAATGAGTACACGAGTCAAACTTGCTTGTGAAGTAGGTTACAGGAGGCCTATGACCAAACCTACTTAGAAGATGTGTGCCCTTAGGATACACGTCTGCCCTCTTCTTGTGGAGTGGAGCCAAGCCTGTCCTTGAAAATCCTCTTACAAATCTTAGAAGCCAAGTAAAGTCTAATGGGTGAGAATATTGTATCAGCTTAATTCTGCAATCAGAAATCTTTAAATCAAAATAGGAAAGATTTTCTGGCCACAAGTGAAAAAAAAAAACCCACTGGAAGTGTACATAGGTTGTAACAAAGCCGTTTTCAGTGCGAAATATTTGGGGAACTTGCTCTAGCACCTGCCATCCTCTATTACTGCCTGTAGCCCCATGGGCCAGTGGGCTACATCTTAATAAGAGGCTTTTCTGTGCCTGCTCTGCAGTTTGCAGCCCATTCAGTTCTGTCTCTGGCTTTGCAAGCCTCTGATGTAAACCAGAATAATATAGGTTAAAAAAGAAACTCCTCTTAAAAAGGGAGAAATGAGAGGTATTATTGGATATAACTGTTTACACTGGCAAGGGAACTGTAAATTGTCTTAAATGGCCAGCAGCAGTTCAGCCTCTCCAAGGTAGGGGAGTGAGGGAGCGTTTGCACTTACAGGCAGTAATTACAGCTGCTGCTCATTCTCTACTCTAGAGAAATTAAGCTGCTCCTGATTTGAGCTGTAGTTTCATGGTACAAAGCGTTATGTCTCAGTGCCTGTTGACTTTTATTTTTCTTCCTTCCCTCCTGCAGCACCACCCCTTCTTTGTGCTGTGTCAGCACAAGTCTTTGTTCATGTTAGGTGAATTGAGAATTAGGGAACTAATCTGACTTTAAAAAAACACAACAAACCTGATTACTTCTATGCCCCAAATCCCTGTGATGTGAGAAATGAGGACTGAGTGTTCAGAATTAAATTACTGTAGCATCCCTTTTGGTGTTGGTAAAGTTGGGCTTATGTGTGCCTAACAGACAGCCTTATTCTGTGCTCACAGAGATAATGGAGTCACCAAACAAGCGGTGTAAAAAAGCACGACTACCCATCAATTCCATCATTTCTGCTTGGCACACTGTCACAAAACATTAATAAAATCTTATTGTTGCTCAGCTTCAAACCTTCAACGTCAGCAGTGCTATGCCATAACTAAGTACAAAACTTATTAGGAAAAAAGCATTACCTTTTGGATTTTTCCCCAAAGAAGAAATATTTCACTGTTGCATTCATTGCTAAACAGAAACACTATTATTTCAGTAAACAATTTATAAACATTAAAAGAAACTGAGTGAAGTTTATGGGATTTAAACCTACTTTTCATTATGTGTTAACAGGATTTAGCTCCTGCATGCTACTTCAAACATCCCTCTTGAATACACTTTTCTGCGGTTTTGTGTCTTGAAAGGAGACGGAAAAAAATCTTTCTTACCTGAGGTGGATTTTCTCAGAAAATCAGCCAGAAGACCTGATGTGAGTTACAGGATTAAGCAGCTGACAGCATCACAGAATATGGTAAAATGGATCTTCACTGAATACTTTCTAGTTAGACTATTATTTCTATAATGAATATTTCAGTTACAAAGTTTTTTTAAAAAATTTATTTTAATTAAGAGACATGCTAAGAGGAAAGTGGTTATAACTTAATTTACTTTTGACTGGCCTCATCATGCATTGCATTCAGCAACAAGTTATTTCTTTTCTGTGATGTTTGCTGATGTCATTTAGAGTCAATACACAGACAAATGCTTATGGGCTGAAAGGGTAATATATCATGTATTATGCCTTTGCAGTGACAAGCAAAATTTGCAACTCTGTTCTTTATATTCACAACAAAATATTTATCTTTTCCACAGACAGAAAAACCACAAATATTTATTGATTTTATTGATAGATTAACAACTCATTTTTAAAATGCATGATCCTTATATACCAACTTTTATTTTTCACTTAATCACACCACTTTAATACTTTTCTCTTGATGGAGATGGGGTAAGAGAAGTCAATTATATTTTGACTGAATAAATGTCATGCAAGAAGTTTCATAGAATAATAATCTTGCAAAAAATTGTGATGGCAGGGATTTAGCGTGTTGTGTCTTCTGAGAACTGTTGAGTAGTTACTTTAGAATGCACAGGATCATCTCTGTAGCAGGAAAGATGACAAATTCACTGACCTCAGTATAAATGCTCTAAAGTTGAAGGATTGAAAATCATGATAAAAATGAATGTTTGGTGGCAAAGAATAGGAAGGAATGGAAAGTTTCACTTATCTGAGAAGACGAAATTCAGTGGCTGATAAGATCTGAACATTATAGAGTCTGTAAAATCACTGGGAATATGGGAGAACAAAATATATGTTTAAGTAACTGCCAAAGCTGTGGTATTGCTAGACCAGTGTATAAACTTAATTGAAACAAAGCCACAGCAATGACTTGTCAAGATTTCACCATCAAGCAAAAATGTGGCAGCAAATGAGGCAAAAGTGAAGCAGATTAGAAGCTTTTGACAGGTTCTGAGTCAGCTGGTGGCAGTCACCAGCGTGGAGGTTTGCACAGCGTCTAGCCAGCCGTTCATATCAGCCATTGCTTTGTAGAGATTATTCTTACTTTTTTTGCTCATATTATAACTTCACAGAGCAGGCTGCACTTTCAGCCAATGAGCAAAGAAAGTATCAATAGAAAATTAATAGAGGACTGCTGCATGGTTCAGCAAGACGATTATAAACTGGATTTTTTTGTCTGTAATTTTTCAAGTGCTGAAAAAAATTATCTTGGTTAGAACGATTACAGTCAAGAGAAACCAATTAAACAGATTTGTGTCCCGTGGAATGTCTCAAGTGTATTAATCTCTATGTAAATTCTGTTTTCAAGCAGTCAGAAAAAGCCCCTTTAGAGCCATTCCTGCCTGAAAAATGGTAAATAAAAAGTGGAGGCTGTTGGTAGGTTCATGTGTTTGAGATATTTTTCAGCATTCAAACATAATAAAACACTTTAAGAAAAAGACGATAGTCTCTATGAAAATGTAAAATTAAGTGATAGCCCAACTTTTGACCCTGGTGATGAGCCATCTGTGTGATGTGTTTTCTCTGGTTGTAGTGTTCTTAAAACAAAACAAGGATATTATGCATTCAAAACCTGCTGTATTAAGGTTGTGAGGTCAAGAACTCAGAAGATAAGAAATTCCATTTTAGGATCTCATCTGCATCTTATTTTGACCCTATCTAGCTGTTTATGTTATTAGCTATTTTTTAATAACATGTAAAAATTCTATTTTTGTTACATTATTTTAGCATATTTAAACACCTCTTTTTTTTTTTTTTTTTTTTTTTTTTTCCTTTGACTATGCAGACAAACAGTTAAAAAGTCCTTATTTCTGTAAAAATATTCCTGATGCACCGGCAGGCTATTTGTAAAGCAGTAGCATATTGCGGAATCACATTCACAAATGTATCAGGTCTTCCTGTTCCTAAGCAAGCTTCCATCGCAGGTCTGTCTGCACTGACAGCATCCCCTCTAGGCTACCTGAGCTCCTTCATCTGTGTCCTACATATCACTCATGCTTGTTTTACCCATGTTTTATTATCCATATGCAGAGTGAAGCCTTTCTATAATGCAGGATCTTTTCAGGCTGCTGTGTACTTTATGCAGTGTGTGAAAGGGCTGGGGTTTCAGAGTTTTATGCGTGGTAGAAGTGGTGCTGACTGCCTTATACCCTGTGAAGCTGAGAGATGTTCCAGTGAAATGAGCAGGGTTAGTGTGAGAGAAGGATGTAAACGTTCCTGCAAGTGTGGCAGGATTGCAGGGCAGGGCAGGGCAGGGCAGGTCAGTCTGGATAACAGCAAGGACAGAGATAAAGACTTCAGGTTTTTTTGGGTCACCAAACTATGAGAGAGGTGGGGAGTGTGACAGCATACTTTGTTGTTACACTGACACACTACCAGCACATAACTTTGTTTTTTAGCATTCTTCTTATGCTGCAATCTGTTGGCAAAATATAGCTCTCCTCCACTTATATTTTCTCCTTAAGTAACATATATGGTTCCTGAACTTTTATGTTGTTGTAAAATGTAGAGCACACTTTTATAAATTCAAGAGAGATAATCAAACACTGAACAAAGATATACAGACAATTATGAAATTTAAACTGAGCTGTCAAGGTGAATAGACTATACCTACAGAGTCTTTCTTGCTCGGTATATTTCTGACCATTAACCTGAGAAATGTGGGTCCTTAATGCTGACTGACACAAAGGGAGCACAGGATAACTTTAATGTTGACTATCGTTATTGGTGTAAATGCAACATGTATGGTCAAAAAGGTGGATAATGTTCTCTGTGGGTCCTACGCAGTATGACACTGAACCTAGAAATCAAAATCTGAATTCACTCAAATTTCAATGAAGAGAATGGGCAAAAATGTGTCATGTCACTACAGAACTATTGGTTTGAGCTCAGTAACCTACAAGGCTTTCTGAAGTTTCTCAGAGAAAAGAACAACTGAAAATGGTTCAGGACAACAGAAAACAAGAACCACTTAGAAACCACTTAGAAAAACAATTAAAATGAAACACCCATTTCCCCAAAAGTGGACTAAGCCTGGTAAACCTGTTGTGTTTGTTTGAATAATTTTAGAGAAATATTTATACCATAGTATTATCCAGGCATTTAGTAGTTAAACTACTGAAGACAAAGAATGGTACAGGAATTATAAGAAAGTGAGGAAGCAGCTAAAGCAGAGAATGATAATGGATTTTGTTAAAGGGGAAATATTAATGAAATTCGTCCAAGCTCAGTCTTGCAACTGATGTAATGTAAAATTTCCATTAATAATCTCAGCACAAATTTGAACTTGAACACAGGGAAAATTGTCAAATGAATCTTCTTTAGGGCATGAGTGAGGGGATAGTCCTATGTGCCTAAACCAGTAGGTTAGTGAAGGAGTGGAGAAAAGTCACCTCCAGAGGCTGGCTCAAAGCACCTAGGTTAGCTTACTGCTCTGAATTGCTTTTTTTACTACAGAGAGGGAGTCAAGAGGCAGCAGGAGGCCTATCTTCTCGCTGTAGGGAGTAATGACATTGTTTATTATACACGGTTGAAAACCCTACATTCAGGCCTGTTCTAATTCTTGTTCACAATGTTAAAACAGGGCTTGAACATTGACTGAGAAACCTGCAAGCCTCCTCTAGAGACCCTACTTGAGTCCATAGATAATTTAAATGTACATGAAAGGACTTGCCTAAAGCCACTGTATTTCAAGTACTCTACTTCTAGGTCTTTAAATGATGCTTTTGCAGTAAGTTTTCTTTTGTTCCCACAAAATACATTATTAGGACAGTATCTAATATTCAGTCTCTCCAGTATTCACCTGCTCTATGAATAGAGTGCCATGTACATGCTTAAGCACTAATCATTTCCCTCGCAAATTAACAAAATTGAATTAGAGAAAGAGAGCTTGCTCTCATCTCCTCACTTACCTTCAAGTTTGATGCTCCTTTTTCAAAACTTGCCTTGTTTAAAACAAGCCAAACCCAACTGTTCTTCCTCCCAAATTTTAAAAATCTAGCTGAAAATCAGTAATAATTGCAGCAATAAAGAAGACATTGAGGAATAATAAAAGCGAGCTGCTATTCTTTTGTCTCCTTCTGTATTTGTTTATGACTGCTCCTCCGTCTCCTGGCTGCTTGTTGCTGTGCCTTGTGTCACAGCCCATACCTCCAGGGCTGAGCGTGCAGGGCAGGGGGCAGTGTGGGCTTGGTTTTGGTTTCTTTTTGCCTGGGTCATTTCTGTGGCTTGGTTTACGTTTTGGGGCCACATGTAACAGTATGATGGGGAAGGTAAAAATTTGCAACTCAGTTTAAGAAAGGAGGCAGAATACCCCAAATTTTCTATACTTTCTGAAGTTAACACATGAAGTAACAATTACACTAGTCTTTCTTTATTCCCGCTTCCCTCTGGCCAGATCTGACAACACAGTCAGATGGTCCTCATTTATATATACTATTGACCTTAGTGATCTGCTGCTGTAAAATACTCAAATTTCTTTCTCTTAAGGGAGTCAACTTCCGCTACTAGTGCAGGTTTGAAGACTAAATACTTGTTTGGCTGTTCTATAAAGCAAGCACCATTGTATATAGAGGCTGATCATGTGTTTTCTAAAAGCAAGTAGAAAAAGATATTAGAATCAATAGAAATAACTTTCATACAGTATGAGACTAAACTGGTTTCTTTCGACTATAGAGCAGGGGCTGGGAGCTAGTGAATGTTTCTTGTGAATAGTCCATTTTTTGCCATGAGGATGAACGATAGGAGATGTTTAGCTTTAAAAAAAAAAAGTTGTAGGGCTGAAGGAATATGCACAGGAAGACAATGAAGTGTGGAAGAGAATTCCAGAAAAAATAGGGGAGGTAAGAAATGTAACAAATTCTAATCTGAAGATTTATTGGTTTATGAGAAGTGTGATTTTGTGTCTGTTCTGATATACATGGTTTTGTTGTGTATGTTAGAAAATATTCTAACTCATTGACTCCAGTGTAAACATATTCTGTTTTTCTAAATTATTATTATTTATTCTGGACAAAAACATTTACTATGTTAGCTGATGTCACCCAGTTAAAGAAAGAACTTGCACCTTCATCTGACTACTTAATTTTGAACTTTAACCCAGATCCTGCAAGAATTTGTATGCACTTAAGCAAATGCAAGCATCTATAATTATTGCAGTAAGAACAAATGCAACATATTGTGAAGTACATATGGGTTACAAGGAAATGTGCTATCACCACCTATATTCAAATATCTCAGAAGACTGTGTGCTGTTAGCTGATAGAATACTATTCAGCTATTCAGTTTACAGAGTAACATTCCTAGCAGCTGTCACCGTATTAGAGTCTTGAGCTAGTCTCAGTCTGAGCAGAGTATAGCAATTTGGCAGGAATTGCAAATGAGCAGCAATCGTTGATTTGCTGTGTGGAATATGAATGGCAGAGTACTTTGCGGGTTAACCCTGAAATGCAGTAGATAATTTGAGAAAGATTTTTTAAAAAATATTTGAGCAGGAGCCTTCTTCAAAACAATAGATTCTGAAATAGGAAATGCATAGATAAATTATGCATTCAAGTCAAAAGATCTCACATCATATAGGAATGTCTCTTAGAAGAGTGTGCTGAAAGGGAGACGTCAGAAAATGGAGCAGTCAGAACAATCCATATTTTCCCATCCAGTTTAGTTTTGCTATAGTCCTGCCCTAATTATTTAAAACCAGATTAGAATGAGTGTCTGCCGGTCTCTCTATTTATGCCACCTTTAAGTTTTCTGTGGAGATGGTGAACAAAGTTGCCATGATGTTCTGTGAATTAGATTCTTCTTTTAGGATAGGTACATGATCACCAAATTTATTTTGATGTAAGATATTGTAAAGTCAGCCAAATAAAACCACTTCAGAAATCTGGAAAAGACTGATCCTTAAAGTAAAAAGGTCCAAAATCCATCATCATGTTGCTGGCAGTAAGCTGCTGTTAGCACATGCTTCAGCATATGCCTTTCTCAATTTGCAGATGTCACTGATGCTTCAGAGGTTTTGGGGAGTAGAATGCATAAGTAGCAGTTATCACTATGGTCATTAACTTCTGGGCTTGGAAAGTCTTTTGCATTATGGTCAAGAACTTTCTTCCAGATGACAGCCAGAGGCAGTAAAAGATGGATAGAATCTTTAGCAAGATAGCACTCATACATAATTGCATGAAAAATTACGATGACAAGGTTGGGCTTAGGATCTGTAATGGAATGTACTGAAATAAAATCCATTTCCATACAGTTCATGCAGGACTACTGCTGTTTGTAGTAACCATCTTTGCAAACCACAATATACTATCCCTGCATAGAGAGACACAATCTTTTTCTGCATGAGTGTTTCTTTTTAAATTTTTTTTCCGCATAACCTAATCTAGTTTTCAGATATAAACATAGTTTGCAGGAGGGATCCATATGAAATTAATAGATCCTTAATGGACTGTCCAATAAGAACTACATCAGATCCTTGGCATATTTGTGGTCAAGTGCTGAAACATACATAAAAATCTTTTAAAATATATTATTTTGCATAGTTATATTTTTGAGCCATAATTTTAATCTATAAAATAAAATCATTGCAATTCTGCCACAAATAGTTAAATGGGAAAAAGAATAACTCTTTTTGAGTGGCAAGTTCTTGTTATTCCAGAACAGGGAAAACACAGCTAGTGTTACAACCCATTTTGACTGCTATTGGTCACCAGCCTGGGTTGTTAATTGAGGAAGCAAGTAGCAGTCAACAACTAGACTTGCTGATTAAAGACACACTTCTGGTCCACCTCCTAGATGCAAGCTGAAGCAGCTGAGAGAAGGAATCATCGCAGAATCGTAAAGTAGTATCTCGGAAGAGACTTTAAAAACCATTTACTTCCAACCGCCCTGCCATGGGCAATGACATCAACAAGGTCAGGTTGCTGAAAATCCCACCCAACCCAGCCTTGAACACTTACAGGGACAGGGCATCCAACTTCTCTGGGCAACCTGTTCTGCTTCCTCACCACTCCCACAGTGAAGAATTTCTTCCCAATGTCTAGTCTAAATCTACCCTCTTTCAGTTTAAAGGCATCACCTCCTGTCTTATAACTATATGCCTTTGTCAAAAGTCCCTCTCAGGCTTTCTTGTGGGTTCCCTTTAGGGGCCTGAATCCTCACAATGAAAGTAAATTGCTAGTCTCTCTTACAGGGAGATGCTAAAGCAAAAATGCACCGTATAAGTCCTAGTACTACTTTATTGTGGAAGAGCAGAGGATGCATTAGATGTACTTATCACCTACTACTAGTAAGTAAAACTGCAGCTGAGCAACCATTGTCAGGTCTCACTAATTGCTGCAGAGGAGTCGGCATCCTTGTATTATCTCTTAAGACCTTAAGGGTATTTTTTGATGCTACTGTGTCTGTATTATCTCCTGTTT
The DNA here is from genome assembly GCA_038380795.1 of Pyrocephalus nanus. NCBI lineage: Eukaryota > Metazoa > Chordata > Aves > Passeriformes > Tyrannidae > Pyrocephalus > Pyrocephalus nanus. Next base: position 54,796,425 of record CM076264.1, on the reverse strand, counting down.
TCTCCTCCCCTCTCTTTGAGCCCTTTTGTTAAACTTGTATAGATCTCTGTTTCCTATTTCCTTTCCCTGTCAGGTGCTGGCAAGTCCACCACACAGTGCTCACCGTTATCTTTCAGATCTTGAAAGTCTTGTCTATCGCATCTCCTGCTTCTTTCTTTGTGACTGCATATACTTTTTAATTGTCTAACTTTAATCAATATGATGATTAGATTAGGTTGCCTCCAAATTACAAGTTCTCTGTTGCAGCACCAGTTTTTCTTTGTTATTTCTTCTCCAAATAGGTTATCTTTGCACCCACACTAGCTCTGAAATGAACTTTTACATAAATAATGCCTCAGCCTTCTGGAAATGTTTGAATCTCTTTCACAAATACAGATGTGATTGTGGCCTCATTCTTAGGACTTGCCATGGAAAAAAGGAGAATATTGACACTTTTCTTAAGGTAACAGAGGATATCTTTGTCTCTGATATGATGCAAGAGAAAGTACTTGCTTGGCAGATTTCATGTGGGCTGAAAAATCAAAATGTGTGTATCCTTGAAATACTACAACTTAACTAGGAAGGTCAAATAAGTGTCTGTTGATATAAATTACTTTCCTGATATTTTCTAATAAGCAAAATAAAATATGAGGTGTATCATAAATACAATGATACTTTACTAAGTGCCCAAGACTTGTAATAATCACAGTTAGTAAAAAGATGGCAGGGTGTGAGGTGATATGTTGTGAAGGCTTTCAATGCAAATCCGGAAAAAAATTGTCCTGATAGCTACTCTGTGGACTAATTACAGGGGACTGATAGATTGAAATCATAACCTATACTTACCCTTCCCAGAAACACTACTTCTGATATCATAAATGATGTTAGACCGTTTTCTTTCCAGAATGTAGAACTGGATTATACCTCTTTATTGCTTCCTGCTGTGTCTTTTCCTTTCCCAAACAATGCAAGACATAGTGTAGATCTTGTTAGTTTTACAATAAGAAGACAAGCTATTGTTCTATATTAAAATTTAGGGAAAAAAACAGGGAAAAATTACTTTATTATACCTGTACCATAATTAGAAACAATGCAGAAAGATTTAGATGGGAGGTCTACTGAAAAGTGTATGGTAATAAATCAAAAATGCAAATGAAAAATCAATGTATGCACAAAAAGGAAAGATGTCACAGAATTCTGACCAAGAAGAAAAAAGTTTGAGAGTTATTGTGTGAAAATTCTGTCAATTCCTTAGTACAGTGCAGTTATACTGCTGAAGAAAAACATGTTTCTCAGATTGTACTATTAGGAGGGAAAAAATCAATGATGGATATACTCTTTTCTATCTAAAATTGTGGCTGTACCTCACCTTAAATATAGTGTGAAGTACCGGGACAATGCAACTTTCCAGTGACTGACTTTCAGAGCTCAAAATAGTAAAAAAGAAAAAAAGAAAAAAACCTTCTCAGAGTGTAAGGATTTAAACAGGAGAAAAGTTTAAATTAGATTTTATTATAATTGCAAAATAAAAAGATTCACTGGAATTTACTGAGGTTTCATAGTTATGGCAGTAGTTAGTGAGTATAAAATTCAGTCTCATTGCTGAAATATAATTACGCAAAAAGTACCATAATAAATAATTTGCTAAACTAGTGGAAGCAAGCAAGAAGTAATAAAAATAGGTTCAGACATGTGATAGAAGGGATAATGTTATACTAAGGATAGCTGCTGAAAGAACCAAAAATAATGAGAATACAAGGGCACAGGCTTTGTAGTAAAGACAGCTTCAGATTGTGCTTCTGCATTATCCTTTACTTGGAATCAATGACCAGTTGAGATGCTCATCTGTAAAAAAAAAATGATGTGAGATAAAGATTTATTTTTTCTCAGAGCCTTTTTTCAGCGATCCAGTGGAGGAAAAAATTTGCAAACAGGGAAAGGCAATGAGAACTAATGAATAGGGCAGGTGAACAGTGTAGTAAAGCTGAGCTACAATTTTCAGAAAGAAGAAGGCAGGTTTCTGCACTGCAGAGAAAACTAAAACAAAAGGAAAAGATGGCAATGGTTGTCAGCATCAGAAAACATTTTATGCAGTATTTATTTGGCTATAAGAAGCAATTTTAAATTATTTCTCTGAGAACATTGATTTTATATGTCTCTTATCATAATAATAACAGCATCTTGAAAAAAAAAAATTTGCCTATCATCTTAATGGGACTTTGATTTGGGAATTTTGCCCACATGAGGGAGAAAAATATTGCTTACATTTGCAGAGGACGTTTGATTCAAAGCAGGAAACTGTAAACAGCCTCATTTTCTCAGCTCTGAGCAGGCTTTGCAGTTTGCTTATAGTTAATCCATCTCTAGAACAGATTTCTGTTCATATTTATTTGAGCTTTAAACTTCATATTCTTGAAAGCAGGTCTGAATATGGAAGTGGTGAAAATGCTCACAGAGACTGGGTTTATGCAAGTAGTATTTACAGTGTGTAACCAGGAAACTTAATAGACAGTGCCATGAAGCCAGGGACTTTTGACTCCAGACTCTATACAGGAAAAGAAGTTGTGTCAGGGATCATATAAAGGAATTCTTTACTCATTTGAGAGGAAAGAGAATGCTCCATGTGGAACACCTGAAAATCTGGACAGGTTTCGTGTATGTTTTCTAAGTTTCCTACTCATAAAACTCATAATCCTAAACTGACTAATGTTACAGACAAGCAGAAAACATAAAATATTGCTGTGCAGCATCTGAGGTGAAGATAGAACTGAAACTGTGTAACCTGGCCTGGTAGATGAAGGTTGGAGCCAAATTTCACATGAATCTGACCGGATAGGAGAAGACAGAAGAAGAAAGGTGCTGTAAATGCCCCTTTGTCTGTAAGTGAGATGATTTAGTTTCATGCAGATGGTTGTGAGTGAGCTGGTACTGTTTACGAATAAGACTTGTGAACATCAGGAAGCCAGACAGAGATTTCAATTGCTGTTATGGGCTGAGTTTTGCTAGTTTCACTTTCGTCTAATCAGCTCATTTTTGCATATAAAAAACTGCTCTTTCATAATCCTGCGCACTTGAGAGTAGGAGCAAAAACTAGAGAGGCAGTTTTCTAAAGGAAAAGGAAAGTTTACGCAAACGAAAGTGAAGAGGAAAATAACGTTGACTCTCTACTTACCAATAGTGAGAGATGTCTGGCCACCTTCTGGGAAGCAGAGCTTCAGCAATGTGGAGCAGTTGCCCAGAAGGCAAATGTAAATAACAAATGCACCCCCTCTTCTGCCTTTCCTTAGTTTTTATGGTAATAAATATGGTATGGGATATCCCTTTGGTTAGTTTGGGTCAGCTGGCCTGGTTGTGTCCCCTCCCAGTGCTTTGTCCTCCATGCGGTGGGGAGGAATGTTGAGAGACAGTGCTGATGTTGTGCCAGCGCTGCTCAGCAGGAGCCAAAACACTGGTTAGGCGTTACCAACACCTTTGTAGCTACCAAAGCACAACACTGTGAGGGCTGCTATGGTGAAATGAACTCCAGCTCAGCCAGACCCAATACACTCACAAAGAATTCTTGTTCAGTGGTGTTTCAAGTTTCTCATTTCCTTACTGCAAATTACATTATTTTCATTCAGAGACTGCAATCAACTATCCAACTGTAAAGGCGCAAATTCAGTCAGACAACTGTTCAGCTCTTCATTTTAACCATAATATATGGCTTCCTTTTTCTTATTCCAAATAATTTCCTTTCTCCTTGTTTCCTATATTCTTACTCTATGAAGTTGCAATACAGGTCAGAATATAAGAATTTTCAGTCTCTTACAGAATATATTTAGAGGCTTGTTGTACTCCCCAGAAATGCAATTGGTAGTTGAGGGTTTTTTTTCCCCCCTAATAGGCTGCAAGCTGAAAAGGACTCTCCATTTTACTTAAATCATCTATCTGACAAATTGCGCTCTTTACTTCTACTTAGGAAACTGTATTTTACATTAACTAAACATCACCCCTCCTTGGCCCTACTTGACATTTAAAGCTTAAGCAACTAGAGCCTGCTCCTAAAAAGTTTTCCTTTGATATAAATTAAAATGACGTGGCGTTGAAAAAAAATCATCCAGTATCAAATAGTGCGGTCCTTGGGGATTTTTAAATATTTTTCATGTATAAATAGAAGAATTAAATTAAAAAATAACCTAAGGCACTATGCAAACTTGCAATATTAGCAGAGTTCAATGTAACTTGTCAGAGATCTCACCTCATGTATTGTTGTATATACAAATACACAGGTACACGTACACATAGTCACACATATATATGCCCCTAAATATTCCTGAACAAAGAATGTCTTCTGCTCTCATGACTTGTGATGGTTTTATTTTAAATGGAATTATCTCTTGCTTTATTTGGCTCATTAGACTTACAACAATAAGCTTCCTCAACAACAGTATCCTGAAATTTTAAGTTCTGTAGGATGCAGTTACAGTAGCTTGCAAAGTAAATGGTATGAATTATACTCCTCAGGATTTTACACATCACCACAAACTCAGTTTTACCATCTACAAATCCTATAAGTGAATGAATGACTTCTGCAGATTGTCTGTAACTTGCCAAACTGCTTAAAGTTAAGTCTTATCTCATTTGAGTTTTGTCTTTAGTTCTCCACCTTTCAAAGGACAACAGGAATAATACAATTTCCTCACAACCATGTGAAGAAAAAATGGAACCATCTTCCAAAACAGGTTGGAACAAAATTATGATTAGACTCTTTGGGCTCACTTGAAACCATCTCTCTGCATCTTCAGAAGATAATGTATGATGATGACTTTTTTAATACACAACTGTGTATGAAGTTGAACTTACACCAGACACCTGTTGAGCTCTGCTTTTTGTTTTGTTTCACATTCACTGTGTATTTTTAAAATAGCTTGGTAATATCAATAAAAAACATAGTGTACTTATGTAACATACATCCAAAACTATTCTGTTGTGCATTGATTGTGTACTTGTGTGGCAGATGATCATTATCTATAGCGCTTGCAAATTCTCCCTCTTTCACTGTTAGTGGTTATCAGTTACTGTCTTAGGTGGAAAGAGTACAGTGTTAGTGAAATATCTTGTGACTGAAATACTGAAAAGTTAGATGTCAAATATATTTAATTCATATTGTCCATTCCAGGAATCATTTAGTATTGAGATTCTTAAAAGTGTTTTAAACAAAGGACTAACCAATATGCCTTCTAGGACCTGGTGTGCATTACATGCATAGGAACAAGTGAAAGTCCTGCAAGAGATTAAAATCTAAAATATTTTTGAGAGACCAGAAGCTAATCAGAGAATCACAGAATCATAGAATGGTTTGAGTTGCTTGGGACCTTAAAGATCATTTAGTTCCAACTGCCCTGCCATGGGTGGGGACCCCTTCCACTATATCATGTAGCTGAAAGCCCCATTCAACCAGGTCTTCAACACTTCAGGAATGGGCCATCCACAGCTTCCCTGGGAAACCTGTTTCAGTGCCTCACCACTCTAACAGAACAATAAAAATTACCCATTTCAAGTAAATTGATCCTAAAAAAACCTAAAAAAACCCTGCAGACCTGCACAAGAACATAAACTATTAAACTATTAGTTTAATTTAGATTTTTTTTTCTTTTTCTGCAGCAATACACTATTTGTAAAGATGCTGTCAAGTCCTAAAAGAGTATTAGAGAAACACGTAGGTCACTTACTGATATGGTATACATAGTTTGACTGTTATAGAACTAATTCAAGGAAGTACTTAAACACGTGCTTAACTTTAGACACTGCTTAAATCTCATCAACTTTAATGAAATTTAATTGCATATCCAAGCATCCTTAAAGAATAAGATCATTTCCTGTAATAAATTTTTTTAAAGAGACATTGCTATATGAGAAAAAGCTTTAACTCTAAGTTTCCAGCTATAGTAAAGTTTCTGCCTAGTACCTGAACTAGTTTTACTAGTTAATTTTACGCGATTTGCTTGGGGAATAGAAAAAGTAGTGAGTGTTTATCTATTTTATTCTCTCTTTAATACAGATGAATGGAAAGAAGTAAATATGAAGCATAGCTGGTTACTTTTACCCTTAGTGAAATTCTACTGGCTTCTGTGGAGTGCAGCTAGAGATGAATTTGGTCTGCTCTTGGCAGAATACTTGTTCTGACTGCACAATTTAATCAAAGCATAGTAATATACCATTTAGGCACCACACTTTTAACATTTTTGCGATCCATAGGAAAAACATTGAAGTACGTATGGTAAATTGCTCCCTGGAATTAATGGTCTAGTCTGATTGCTGTCTACAGGATTAAAAATAAAGTTTTTGAATCAGGAATTTCAGAGAAAAACTGTAAGAGTTGATAAGCACACTTGAAATACTATCTAGAGGGACCACTGGTTTCATCTGGCATGTCAGCTCTTATGTTCCTGCAAATAGCTTTTCAGTACACAAATACCAAAAGAATTTGGTTTCAAGCGGAGGATAGAACAAATTGATTTGATTTTAAAATATTTTGGTTTGTAAATGTCAAAAAATAGAATTATCAATTTTGGTAGAGTGCATGCATGTTAAATGCATAACGCCAATATATTTAAGAAAACACAAATGACTTCAGCTTCCTACCTTTCTGGTGTTGTGGGAATTCAGCTGCTTCCAGAGTCAGACCAAGAGTTCCTGATGCTTTTAAAAAAAAATGCAGACTCCAGGTATATTTGAAGCTGAGCTTATTTTATTTACTGTACTTCAGTGTCAAAGTGCATGAGTGTTCTGTTTTCAAAAGCAATCGCTTTTTGAGATCCAAGAGGCAACTACTGAACCAGTCAAGAATGTAATTTATGGACCTGACGCTTTTATTAAAGATCTATGAAATGCTCAGTTTTTAAAATTGGAAATGTACTGAATAATGAAACATCCTTATAGAGGGGGAAAGTACAAGGTGGTTGATCTTTTAAGAAGAAGAATACTTAAGGAATGCGAGAGATGTACTAGTTATGTATTTGCTTCTTACATGTGCATTTGTTTTAGATATTTTACAGAGTTTGTACAACTGAAACAATTTGACTTAAGTGTAAATTCAAGGTAGATCAAGCATTGCACCAAGGCTAATGTTATTGCATGGCAACATCTACAACAGGATCTAAAGATTGGTTAACAAAAGAACCAGATTTTCTTTGACATATAAAGGAAGTCAGACTACTGTACCTCTGTATCACTTGTTTGTTACACATCAGTTTAGCTTCTTTGAAAGTTAAGATGGAGAAACAGTATTTTTTTCTCAAGTTATTATCATTTTCTGAAAAAAAATTAGTCAGGGCAAAGTGTGGAAGATGATAGCTATCATAAACTTGTTCTAGGACATTAATACATAACAAAATCACAAAGTTTCAGACTTGCCCCCTTGAAGAGCTGTCATTTCTGTCACTGTCTGGAAGATACCTTACAAACTAATTGAGCTGCTTAGTTTTTTTAGGCCCTTCCCTTCCCTTCCCTTCCCTTCCCTTCCCTTCCCTTCCCTTCCCTTCCCTTCCCTTCCCTTCCCTTCCCTTCCCTTCCCTTCCCTTCCCTTCCCTTCCCTTCCCTTCCCTTCCCTTTTTTTTTTTTTTTTTGTTTTGTTTTGTTTTGTTTTTTTTTTTGTTTTGGTTTGGTTTTTTTCTTTTTACCTCATGGTAAATTCCAGCTATGCCCTTGACTGGCTGTGACCACCTGTTCTCCCACACCTGTTTCAATTTCTAAACCATATGTTGCAGTCACAGACTAGAACTGCTATAGATATAATGTGTTTTCTCGTAAATATTTCGTAGACTTTCTAGTCTCTGTGATTAAAAATAATTTGAAAGGACTGATTTTGCTGAAAATCAGGACTGAAAATACTTTCTCAGTATTATCTCTGCTCCTTAGACAAGGAGTTATAATAGTTGCTGAATCATAAAAAAATCCTTCTAAAACTATTAGCATATTGCTGTCAGATATTAGTGCTATCTTTTCAAAATGAACTCTACTGTGATCAGTGGTAAGGAAACAGAGGATACAATAACTCTTCCTGTAATACAAGTACATTTTCAAAAAATAATTTGCAGGATGACACTTCACAGACTGCTTAAGTGTTCAAAAAAGTTTTGCAATGACATATTCAAGCAGAAAATTTCTTAAAATTACTTTTTGTTAGGTAATTTGGATAGTTGGCTAAATCCTTTCCTGGTGTACACTAAAGCTTTTTAAATTCTTTTCAATGATGAGTAGCAATTTGTACCTTGAATGCACCAAAGTACATATGTGCTCCATCTATGGGTATGGGTAAGTTCATAAAGTTCATAAGTAAGTTCATAAACTTTTAGAAATATGATACACTTGGATATTAAGCCACAGTGTACCTTTCATTCTCTTGGCAATACAGTAAAACCTCATTCAAACTATATTCTGTCCCTTAAACTGTTCCCTGAACAGGAGAGCTTCTATACTCTGGAAAATAGATGGATGCTGCTGGTAGATAGTAAAAACATTTCTCATTAAATTAGTAGGCTGTGTATTAGATCCATTATTTGAACTTTCAATCACTTCCTACACCAAAGTGTGAATTCCATTGCCTCCCATAGGCATATATCTTCACCAGCTCGTGCTGAATTGATTTGGAGAGGAAAAGAAACTGTTTTGTATAGACATGCTTTCTGAAGCCATTTGCCTATGCTGGAGATGGAGATGGTCTTATGAAAGCCCTTTATGCTTCACTGACTTTGATCTACTGTAAAGGATTTGGATGAAGTGGAATTGCTTGCAAAATGATTTGTTATGGCATGGAATCTATGCTTCAGTTTTACCCTTCATAATGAACTAGGAATGTATATTTATTACACTATACAGGGCTAGTGAATCATCATGGGTGATGCAGAGCTGAATGTTTAATTAATTTCATGGATGAACCAGAGTAATATTATGCTCTTTGCCTATTATTGTTGAAAGAGCAGCAGCTGCCAACATAAAAAGTCAATTATGTTTCTAATAGCTTGTACTGGTGACAAGTCAAGGCTGCTGGAGGTAGTATGCATTCCTTCTTTGTCTCTGTACTTTCTTTACCCCTCTTGTGCTTGTCTTTTGCTTCCCCATTTTTCTTCACAATATATTCAGTTCACCGATAACTTATTCAGAAGGAAAGTTGTAGTGTTAGAAATAAACCACTGCTTACTTTCTTCCTCTTCTACCCCTTCGTTTTCTTTGGGTTTCTTAATCCGATTCATCTTCATAGTCTTTCTGTCTTGGTTTAAATGCCGTCAATAGAAATGGCAGTGTGAGGAAACGAGAAACTAGTGCTTCAGACTATGACTATGTAGTTTAAAAGCAATGTTCCTAACCACAAAGCTCAAGGAATCAAACCCTAAAAATTTTTAGTGTCTAAAAACTTAATTTTAGCTCTACTTGCTCATTGATCTATCAGAAGTTTGGCATATTATTTTTCCAATAATATTTATGAGAAATTCATAGCAAAAGTTAAAATTCCTTGTGTTTTGCAACATAGAGTATCCACGTAGTAAACAGAGAAATACTGATCCTTATTTAGGCCAAGAATTTAGTTTTTAAAAGGCTTGCTCTTCTTACTGATTTTAGCATTATTTTAGAGGGGGGGGGGAAAGAAAAGGCTTTGCAATATTTATCTGCTGGAACTTTCAGGATATGAGATGGAGTAACTTTTCCTCATTTTATTTTGGTATTATTTTCACTTTGCCATAAGTTGAAGTCCAGAATGCATGAATTCTCGTTTCCTGATGGTACCTCTGGTAGTTGGGATTTAATATTAACTGAAACCACCTCATTATCTTTACCTATCCTCTGAGAGAGTTTTGGATGTTTTGGTCACTTGTAGGCACAAGGGGAACTGGTTTTAGTCACTGGTGGCAGCACTGCACTGGTTGACTCAGAGATTGATTTCTGACTCTTTCTCCCTTTCCCTTTAAAAGACCTAATCTGAAAATGCCTATGTTTTTTGATTTAATAAGAACTTTGGGGTTCCTTGTCATTCCAGTTTAAAATTAGACATTTTGTGCTTAGAAACAAAGCGCTATGGCTCAGTTCTCAGAGTTGTAATTAGTGAGTTCAATGCAATGAGGATAAGCTAATTGAAACTGATGGAACTTGGGTTATCATCCATGGCTTTTCAATATGAATTTTTCATGTTTTACTTTATTGTGGTTTTGTCTTGATCTCTAACTCCACAGGCTTGTTCAGATATTTTCATACCAGCTTAGTCTTTCCATATTTCTTCCAAAATCATATTCTCTCTTGTGTTTTCATGCATATGTGTAACTAAAATAGCAAAATGCCTTTCTTGGGCTGCTTAGAGACATTTAGTAAAATGGAGAAAAATAGAGTAAGCCTATTAATTGGTAATTCTGTCTATGGAAACAAGCAATTAGTTTCTGACATGTGAGGTGTGACAGAGAAATATATCCAAAGATGTTGGGCTGGGACTAACTTATGGAATCTGATTATGGAATGTATAGAAAAAAGAGCTCAACATCACAATCTGGTCTTCTTGCCACAAAACACCAGGCTGAAGCCATCCTTTAAATGAAACAGGAAATTCAGCTCAAGTAGGAAATTAAAATGTTTGATGTAAAAGGGAATGTGTTGGAGCAGTGACTAAAATCCTTTACTGAGCACCAAGTCTGACTTTCTAAGAACTTACTACTCAGAAAATAAATGTGAAAATGTGTTTCTGTTTGTTCATTCTATGCTTCAGACAGGAAAACTTTATCTATTTGACTGAGCAATGCTACTAGGATTCAATCCATGCTTTGTTTTAACTCTGCCGTAGGAAAATGAAACCAGTAGGACTCATATTCGGCCACTGTAACTTTTCCTCTTAAGGACTTGACTGGCATGCTTCTGTCCTTACAGGACAATGGCTCTTTTGAAGGGGGCTAATGAGCATAATCTAGACAGGATGTCAAAGATAAACTAAATATCAAGGTGGAATGCTCCAATGTGACAAAAAAATATAAGCAAAGGAATCACATCTCAATATTTTACTCTTCAACAGTATTGAAAGAGCCTTAAACCAAGATCCTCTGAGATCTTGGGTATCTGAGACTTTTTTCCCATTCTCTTAAAAAAAAAAAAAAATTATTTACAATTTTTTGAGCAACCACACTCTGTCATGACAGAACTCAAATATTTAGTGATTTAAGAAAAAAATTAAATATGGTATTGGTAGCAAAGTGTGATTATAAGATTGCTGCTGTCAGGAGGGTCATGCAACTCTCCTTGCATTCAAGTGAAAGAAAATATACCTGTTTTTTCTTTATCTTTTATGGTTGGGATTTTTTTGTTTTGTTTTGTTTTATTTTTTGGTAGGGCTTTGGGAATGGAATGCTATATGCCCAAGGTTTAACAGGGATGTTTTTCCAATCAGAGAGAAACATACATTTATTTTGCTACTGGAATACAATTGCATTCCAGTAAACACTGAGGTGACAAAAGCCCAGGGTACTTTCCTACAGCCAAAGGGTTTATAGGTTAAACAGTGCCACATTAGGTTAAACTCAAAGCAGGTGCAAGTTATTCAGTGGGAAGGCTGAAGAAAGGCTCTCAAAGTTATAACCATTGATTCTGGTTAGTGATATAATGGTTAATTAGATGTCACTCAAATAGTGATGTGTCAATAACAGCTCGCTGCGCCACAGTAACAGGTATCATTAGGTAAAATTTAGTGTGAGCTGTAAACCCTCCTACTGTTACTACCTTTCTTAGTAAAGCTTAGAAGCCGTTAACAATAGCAGAGCTTCTTGGCTTTCACTGAAATTCAAACATATAACAAGATCATTCATTGTCACCAGTTCAAAGCCATCTAGAAGAAGCAGGAAAAAAAGAAAGACAGAAATGATGCAGCTAAGGTAATAAATGAGGCTGTCCTGGGAAGTTTGGGAGTAAGCTAGCCTGAGTGTTTCCTTGTGGATCTGACTGTAAGTGAAGGCCTGGAGAACTTCACCTGCTACAGCTCTGTCTTGCCTCTTTTATGCTCCATGTCCTAACAATGGAGGCAAGGTATTGTTGGGGCATAAAATTTTCCTTTAATTCTAGCCTGGAATGAATTTTACCTGCTTTCAAAATTCAGGAAGATTAGGGATGGACATGGAAAATTTTCTGTGATTTCCTGTAAGTACTCCAGGCACTTGTATATATACCTCTAGAAATTTGATTTTATTTACTGCTCCTTATTAAATATATATTCCTATCCAGCCAGAAGAAGGAAAGGACAATTCAACTGCAGCTGCTATGATTTCCTAATTTTTGTTTGATTTTGGGACTAACGTTGAGGAAACTTAGCCATTTTGATTTCAGTAAGGTCTAAACTCCTCATTGAACCTGTGAATTGGGGTCTTGGTGTGTTTTCACTTTAAATATCTCATGGAATGAATAAGTTTCACTCTGGGGTGAGGAGCAGGTTATCTCTTGGCAAAATAAGTTCTCAGTTTAGAAATCCCATAGAGATAGAGGTAGTTAACATGTAGACCATGTAAGTTCCTGGACTTGGAAACCTAAGTCTGCAAGACCCAAAATACCCTTTCTACTAAACAATCTGTCCTTATTTTACTGAGTTGTAATTATCAAAATTTGCTGAATGCTGAATATATTTTTCTCACTGGGAGGTCAGTTCGTTCTAGGGAGTTTAGTAATTCCTACTTTTTTTATTTTGAATAAGAAATCAATCAAATATTAAATTTGAATGAGAAAATTTACAAATTTAAACCTTTCTATTTAACAGTATCTTTAAAGGTAGACACAAAAATGACTACATGTAATTCTGCCTTTAAAAACATTTATCTGTCATTGCAAATTTATTCCAATAGTCATTAAATGAATTCTAGATCTCCATTTATTTCTGTCTTGTCACACATTGTTTTGAATCATAATTTGTCATGCTGTAATAGCTCAAGCAGGCGCATTTTCTTTTACTTGTTCTTTGGTGTAAAACCAGAAATATTACTCCAGGAGAAAGATTTTTGAGGAGCTAAAAGAACCAAGGGTATGATTAAAATTCAGCCTTAGTTGTTATCTATGGTATATGCTTACCTAGAGGCTGTCTCTCACTGGTGTAATACTTGGAGAAAATGATTTTCTGAATAAGCCTGAAACAAAATGGCTATTCAGGAAATATAATGAAGCACTGCGATAGCTAGTATTTTTTTTTTGTTATGACACTATGGTAGTTTCTGTTCTGTTTCCCAATGTTCTAGTAAAAGAATTTTAAAAAAACCCTCCAAAACAATGTATTTGTGAGATATCTTTATTTCTCTTCCCCATGAGATCCTGGACTACACTGACACTGGTGTTCTAAAGTAAAATGCCTGACATAGAGGGTAATAATACACTTTAGAAGGCATTACAAGTCAGATATACTCCTATTTTTTTCAGCGTTGGTCTATTTTTCTCTCATACAATATGTCCTCATACAATAATACTAGAAAATGTGTCAATATCTTCAGAAACAAAAATTGCAATATTTAAGATCGGTCTCTAGGAGTTAATAACGCTAAAAGCTAAACATTTGAGGTTGCAGCTAAACACACTGCACTACAGAATTAGGTTCCTAGGAACAATACGGAATAAAAATAAACAGGTGTTTTTCTTTTGTTTTTGATAAAAATTCTGATAAAAATAGGAAACCCTGCTGAATCTGAGATCCTTTATTCTTATAATTTAAAAATAGCAATCTTATGCCGATATTCAAATAAGCATATATGGCATTTGGATAATGGGTCTGACCTGCCTGAACTGTTTAGTTCAGACCAGGTTTGATTTCAATTGTAGTATGATATCCTCAAACAGTAAAAAACCTCCCACTAAAGTGGTAAAAAGGTCCTAAATGCTAACTGTTACAAGTGTCAGAGTGTGATAGGAAGAATATCCAGGAGCTTTCGTTTGGTTTTCTTTCTTCTTGCATCTTAAATTTTCCTTATTTTTTTCCTCCATATTGCTCCATTGTCTTGAGTAACTTTAAGTTGTTAAATTTCATAGAGGGAAAATATTGCATATTAAAGGCTCCTTCATCTGTCAGAAAGAAATGCTGCTTCCTCCACCTCTTGGTATTTCCAGATCAGTCCTGGATGTTTATTTCTGAAAGGTATGATTCAATCAAACCTATTTATTACTGATGTGACTACAGGAGTAACTGGGTATATTGTTTTGCTTGAGATACGTGCAAAGACAGACTAAATGCTTCAGTGATTCCTCTTGATCTTGAAGTATTTTATTAGACAAGTCTTTTCAAGTGGAATATAAATATTTAAGAGTTTAGGTTTTATAGAAAACCATTTTATTTTTATTTTTAAAGTGTTAGTTTCTCCCCTGAGGCAATAAACACATTGTACTGCACGTTGATAACTGTTTCCCTTTTAAATTGGTTTCTAGTAGCCCTGTGATAAAACAGGAAGTTTGATTAAATTCTATCCATCTATAATGGTCTTGCTCTATATGTTTATATTATATTTTTCATGATCTTTCCACATTTTGAATTGTGTGAATCTGAAACAGTTCTGAACCACAGGCCGGCAGGGAGAAATCCAATCTAGTATAAATTTCTGGGATCATTGCTTTAATGCAACTACAGAGGCACATGGTTTACAGCATAGGCGGAGAAAGCTTAAGTTTGTGTGCCCAGGCCATATAGACCATAGAACTTCTTGAGAAGTGCCTTTTGCCCCCTAAGAGTTTTGGCTAAATTTTTTAATTTACATTTCAACTGCATAATTTTAAAGGCAGTTTTGAAAGAGAGGCAGAATTTTGTCAGAGAGTCACAGGGTGGCTGAGGTTGGAAGGGATCCCTAAAGACCACCTGATTCAAACCCCTGCTCAAAAGCAGGGTCAGCTACAGCAGGTTGCTCAGGGCCATGTCTAGTCAAGTTTTGAATATCTCTGGAGAATCTTTGAATTCTCAACTCTCAACTTTCTAAGCTCAAAAGAGGATTTGGGGACTGTCTGAAAAACAGGAGAAGTAACATGGTTGTTTCCAGTCTTCCGAATTGTTCTGAAGGAATTTCTAGAGGCAGCCACACCTGGTGGACTGGGAGGCCTGGGGGACTCTCCTGTCCCAGCCATGCTTGTGAAGTAGCTGTGACTCCCTGTCCCCAGATGCATATTACTCCCAATATATGCACACAAGTCTAACACAACTGTGGCCACAGAGACCACCATGAAGAGTGGTACCTGTACTGGCACCTATAAAAGCACATACAGCCCTCACATGAGTTTCGCAGTCAGCCTGAACCTTTTCCTCCCCTCTGTGATCAGGATGGACAAACTTGCTGACTATCTGCTGACCTGTTCACATAAAACTGGTTTTGTCATGTTTCCTCTTTACTTTTCCATGTTTCTTCCTCGCCAGTTCACCTTGGCCACCCTCCTTCCTCATCTTCAGTCTTTCCCTTAAGCATGCCTTAAAAATTTTTGAATATTCTCACAATTTACTTAAAACATCTCATAATAATTTTTACACAATCCACAAATCCTCTTCCCTACTCCATTCCATGATAAATCCTGTACCCTTCTAGGCGGTAATCTCCTTTTAGTCTGAAGCCCTCTGAGAGGGAGAGAGTTTGTGCTGTTGACTCATCCCAGTGGGATTCACACCAGGGACAATAATTTTCTCTTGATAGTTGTAGAGGCAGCTGATTTAGTGTGCTCTAATTTTCACTGATTAGGTTTTCACTGATTGTGTTACTATGGCTCTTCCACTCATGACTGTTCCTCAGATCCTTGCTGTGACTTTCTGTTCAATTTATTTATCCTTTCATCAGAAAGTCTCCCAGGAAGCTTGCTTTTAAAGGAAGCAAATGTAGAACTTTTAAAAAACCCGAAAGAATATTGCAGGTTTTTCTTCCACCAGCCTGCTTTACCTATTTAAGGAAGGAGTTACCCAGTTTGGAAACTGAAATAATAATGCATTCCCAGCTTTTCATTCAAGTCATGGGAAGGATAGTGTGGAGAGTTCAGCTTCTTTCAGGTTTTTCTCTAATCTGTACCAGAGAAGCAACGTCTGCTGTTAAATTCATGTCTCTATGTTCAGTATTGCTGGATTTGTGCACTCAATTCCCTGATAGTCCCAAGTTGATCAGATATAACACAGTCGCGTTTCTGTTCACAGAGACCACACAATAGAGTTCTATGCAGGCATTCTGCAGCAGTGGAATGGGTGATGTGTGATCTGGAATAATATCTATATGGAAAAAAAAAAAGCTTTTTAAAAATTTTTGAATCCTTTTCAACTGACAAAGGGAATTTTCCAAAGCTTTGTCTTGTTCAACTGACTGATTTTACTTCCATTTTTGGTACCTTTATACTTAATATCAGATTGACTGATTCATGAAACCATAGTGTAAGCTGTAGCTCTGGAGAGAAAAAGTGGGTGAGTATAAGAAGTAGCTGCTTGTAGGGAGTGTGAGAAGCTATAGAACAGGAACATTAAAAGCAAGTAATTACTATTTGAGGAGTGAAGAAATGTACTTCACCCTCTTTCCATTAATTCTCAGAAAACATCATCCATGATCTATCACTCAATATTTAGTGCCATATAGTTTGCAGATAAATTAATTCTTCCACTTCAAAGTAATAGGATGTTAAGCAGGACTTAAAAAGGCAGCTCATGTTCCACTTTAACCATTGAATTACCACTTACTTTTTTGGTTAAACACATGCCTATAAATTTATTAAAATTGACTCATTGACTAATGTCATTAATCGTTAATTTGTAATGCTCTTCAGGACCACAGCTACTGAAATTGGATACATTTATTCATTATGGGTTGTGGTTTCTGAAATGCCCCCTATTTGACCTTTATATTTGACATTGGAAAAAAATTACACACGTTTGCTACTTATCCTAGACCTTCTACTGGGAAAATAAAGATAACTCGAGTTCTTAATTTTAGTTGCTATCTGTTAGTAATGAAAATGTTCATAAAAAAGTTTCAAGGAATAAATGGCTGAAGTTAGCCTAATTTTTAAAGTTAAAAGATGCTGATTAAGGGATTACCAGGTGACTTCCATTACTTGCTCTTTTGAAATTCATCTAATTTCACTGACTTCAGACCCTTTGTAATTGCTCATGGATAGTTTGATGTTTCATGAAGCTAGCAGTTAGATAGGGAACTCCATCTTCCAGAAGACTGTTGTTTCATCACTGTTGTGTTACACAGGCAGAAACACATTACTGTGATACTAATATATCTTGCTCACAAGTTTAACAGAGTTTAAGGTATTGAAAAATGACTTAATTTCACTTCCATTATATTATTATAAACTGTATACTATGCTTCAAATATGCTGAAGTTTAAAGGCTCCCTTTAGTGCTTCAAATAATTCCCTTTGTTATAATAAGACAGACAATGGCAAGTGAGTACCTTACAGATACTCTACATAAAGTCATACTTGTTAAAAAGCTGGGCTGTGCTAGCATATATGCTGACACTTAAAAAAAAAAAAAAAAGAGTCCATGCAAGTTAAAAGAAAGTGGTTATGGTTTTAAAACATAGAAAATTTTGTTTACTTATTACCACTGTTAATAGTGTGCTAGCATTACTGTTTTCATGGGGGGGGGGCAGAGCTCTGTTTTCTGTAAAGCCTTTGCCAGGTCTGTTATATGTAGCAGGAGACTGTTAACATTAGAAAAAACTGCAGGAAAAAAAGAGGCCAGTATCCCAGTTATGCTTTTTGAAGTGCGTTCTATCTTTCCTTCTGCTTCAGAACTCCTATATGATCCTGTAAAAAGTGTCTTCAAAGACTTAGAACTTAGTCATGTATGAATGAGGTGCACTGGGGATTCAAAAGGCTCATCCATGAAATGAAGACTTTTGGTTACCTGTTATCAGCATCACCAGCACACTGATGCATTAGATGACAATATCACAGAATCACTGAATATTTTGATTTGGAAAGTATATATGTGGTTTCACTTTATCTACTGCATGCATCTTCTGTGATTTTGTTCTGCACCTAAAAGTTTTGCAATTTGAAGAAATCTTAATTTCATGCAACAGATTTTATAATTGTTACTGCTCTTGAATGGCACAGAACATCCTTAAAGGCAATTTACACAGCACTTTTACTGGGGACTTGTTGTAGCTGGGAAACTGAAGGTCATGTCTCCCCTCTATCTCAACCTTTTGTGACTCCTGGCAAATTAACATGTGGAGGAGAGTGCCATTTTACCTGGCTGATTCTTCCTTTTTTTGTGTTACCTTTGTCCTACTTAGAGACTTTTTTTGCTGGTAGTCAAAGATGGTCTGTTTACTGGGTGGTGCTTACGTTCATATCAAAATAGGAAATAGAATAAAGTATAAAACAAGAAAACTTTAGAACAGTCTTAAGAAAATTAGGAAAACTTGAAAGGGTCTTAAATTTTGAATTAAAAGGCCTACGAGCAGCCCAGTGTGGGAACATGCTGTTTAGCAGATCTGAATGTCTAGATGGACTACATTAAAACATAGCTCTGAAATGACTGACACTTGATTTGCATATATTTGCATATATTATGATGATGCCTCCTACTAGTACCTACTGGTAAAAACTAATTGAGTTTTTCCAAGACTTCCAATTCTCTGTTATTTCATAAAAGAGGCTGGGTTAAAAGCAACCCTACTTCTCCACTATTATATAGATCTACAAATAAAATAACTTCATATTAAAGGAAAGTATTTCTGTATTTAATTATACATATTAAAATGAAACAGAAGCATGCAATTCTTTTTGAACGCATTATATAGCTGTTAGTAACACATTATTTTTAAAGGATTATTACCTACCATTTCTGCAGTGTTCATTTCTCCAATGAAACTGTAACTGACAACTGGAATGTTAAATTAGTTGTATTGAGGGAAAAATAATTTTCAAACAAAGTTTAATGTTTTTCTATAGTAAGCATGAACACTTGTAACTGACTCTGTTACTAAAACATAACTATGTGAATTTCAAGTGTGTAGAACTGATAAATAGATTTTTCTTTTAAAATGTATCTCTACAGATACAATGGATTACCAAAGGAAAGTTTAACAGTTAAGCAACTAGTGTTTTTATAAAATGATTTATAATCATAATACCCTCAAACTTTCTTAAAAAACTGGTGCTTATTTACTTTTGTTTATTTTCAAAATTACCTTTACCATTTTTTAAAGGCACCTTCTTAAAAATGTTTATTACCATTTTAGCAAAGAAGCAGAGCTAAATTTTCCACATTCAAATGGCTAGCAACTAATTTCTCCACTGATACATAAATACCTATACGTTCTCTACTAAAATGAAATTTGAGCATGTAAATCCCAGAAATGAGTGACTGCAAATATTCAAGCTTACAACCTGGGACTGTGCTGTCCTCAAGGCCAGTACTGAAGGCTGTTTACTGGAGTCTTCCTCCAATAACTGGCCAATATATCTCATATCAGGCTATATGGTTAGGCTGTATTACTTTTTTATGATTGGTCTTTTTTCAATATGGACATTGCTAAAATTGCAGTTACAAGTTATTCTGGTAGGTTGATGGCCCCTCCTGCCCACCTTGGATACCAAAGGTATTCAGCAATCTGCTGTGTGGCATCTGCATCTATCAGGGGTGTACAGAGCAGTGCTATTGCATGCTAGCATACCAACAGAAGCAACACAGTAGTTAATAGTGCCTTCATGTATTGTCTGTAGCACTACAAAGCTTTCAGTGAGCTGTTTTCAGTTAGTGCAAAGGACAGCTACTGAAGTCTGGAAGGGATGTTATCATGTTGTCTGTGAATTGTATTTTTTTAGCTCCTCCTGCTATTTAGGAACAGCAGGGATTTTGGCTTGTAGCTATGGGTTCTTAGCTGGCTCCTCTTGGAGCAGGTATTTCACTAATGTACCTACCAGTTTTCTTCCTATCTAATTTTTTTATGTGTATATATATACATATATATAATATATATACACGCAAACAGAGTATATATAAATGTTCTCAGAGTTCTGCTGAGATTGTCTGGTCCCATTTCAGGCTTTCAAATGCTTTGCAACAGTGGTATCCTGAAACACAGAAGGATAATAAACATGTAGATATGTGAATCAGACTCCCTTTCTTAAATGATGGGTTATGACAAAAAGTACTGGAGGAACAGAGGTTGCCAGAGAAGTCTTGCTGATAAGATTAGTGGTAGTGCTGATACTGGCTATGTTAGCATGTCAGACCTTCACAAACTCTGTTATAATAACACTGCAATTCAGTTTTAGACAGAAGAGCATGAAAAGAAATAAAAATAGCTGATCAGTCTATTTCTGTATTTATGATCTTTACCACTTATATTTAACAGTAAGAATACAAGAAAATGTTCGTAACACACAAACTAGAGATTACAAAGCTCACCACTGCTGCAAGGCTGTGAAAAAGTTTCCACTGGGAATAAAGTATGTCCTATATTGATGGTGGCCATGTCAGGAGGATAGGTTTCAATCTCTATGTATGCCAAAAGCTTTCTCATTCTGCGACATTTGGTAGGCAGATATTTCACTCCAAGTGATATTGAGGTGACAGGCCAGTGAGGAGCCCCAGCCAAGGTGTTTATGGAGCATGCTGAAACCATGACAGTGAGGTTCACACAGAACATGATGTTGTGATAACTGCTTTTTGGTGTCAAATACTCTTTTCTAGGGATTAGGTTGGAAATAGAAATCTCCTATGTGCTCACTGATCTGCGGGTAAAAATGGATACTGAGTCCTTTAGGCTGTATGTTCAGAGTGGCCAGCTCTGTTGTTCTCACAGCTCCAAAAACTGCAGGAAATGCTGTCTTGCAGCTGCACACCTGTTCTCAGCGAAGCCTTTATCTTGACCTATATGTCCAACAAAATAATGTATGAGCTTCACACACAATTAACTTACGGTGTTGTCAAATCCATAATTTTTGAAGAAAGACTAGTCTCTTGGTTTCCAGCACCTTTCAGTAGAAATGACTTTGCATAAATAAGATTAAGCAAAAAACAAGCTTTCATTTTCTTAGTAGAAACAACCCAAAAATCCCCAAATTCTGGGTAACTTCTTTTGTTAAGAAATTAGCAATAACATTCATATTGACATTTTGAAAATTTCACTGCTTATCACTTTAAAATATCAACTTCACGTGAAACAGCTGGATTTGATGATAAGTCCATTTTATTGCAAATATCTGGTCACAACAGTTGACTTCAAAATGAATCAAACCCAACCCAAAGTTGTCTTACCAGACTCAAGATAGATAGTAAACCTGGAATCTTCAAACCTTATTAATAATACAATTTCACAAACACTGCATTCTGGGAAGGAAAGACCAGCTTTTGTATTTAGCTTTTCTTCATGTTGTCCTAATTCACATACCATACTATTTACTGTTTAGTGTTGCTTAATCTTAGGAAACTTCAGTCTGAAAAAAAAAATGTTAATATTGAAATCCTTTGTGTCTACAGACATGTTAATTGGTAGTTCCAGATGCTTTTTTTTTTTTTTTCTCGTTTCTTTTCTTTGATACAGTAGTGCTTAACTTGTCTTCCTTCTGGAATGAAAGTTAATCCTTTGTGTGAAATAACAATAGCAAATAGAAAGACAGGTAATTATTTCCGAAAACATGAACTGATTTGTTTGAAACTGAACATCTGTGGACTAAGCCATATCAAATTTAGAGAGTGCTTCTGAAAAGTGTGGGTGTATAGTAAATCACTAGCCTGAGGGCATGCAAAGCCTGAAAGACCAAAAACCATGTCCCATTTTACCCGTAACAATCTGCTATAAATGATTTTGTAAGTTGTAGCAGTATTTCGGATTGTTGGAAGAATAAGTAGTGCTTGGCATACCTTATGTGCAGTGCAGAACTCTTTATCAGTTGCTTTAATAGGAAAGAAGGTAATCCTTTGTGAAAAGACTCTCATTTGTAAAAGTGAAATGGTTAAAATGTTATAAAGTGGATGATTATTCTTAATTTTTAGATTACTCTAATTTGGCATATCTGTTATCTAGCAAATCCATATGCAAAAGACAACTGACTAGAATATTAAATGTAACCTCTAACTAGATAAGAGGAACCCTCAGCTCCACAGATGTTTTTTTACAACTACTAGAGCTAAAATAGATCTCAATTAGTGAACAAAAAGCTTTCTCAGGGTTTTTCTGATGCTGAATTGTAATAGAATGTGAATTCAGTGAGGATTAAGAGCAAGTTCTGCAAATGGCTTTAGGAGTAGGAACAACATATCCTAAAATCTTACTTTCTCATGGATTTAGCTGTCTCTGTGAAGTTGGAATTGACAGCTTCAAACTGGACTTAGGCACATTATCTTCTGGGTGCTAAGAAAGTCTTGTCATTTTTCCTCTAATGCACGGTGCAAAACTGCAGGCTGTGGTCTGTGCTAGGAACAGACCAGCTGGGGAGGGCAGAGAGCCGGAGTAGTGTGCACCCAGAGTTTCCTCAAGTGGAGGAGCCCATGCTCTATCTCCTGTCTCCTCACAAAGGGGTGAACTAGCAGGCATAAAGCTATGGTGATATCAGGTGGGGAACAAACTCCACCTTTGTGCACTAGATACAGTGGAGAAACAGGATCTGATGTAAAACTTGGAGGTCAGGTCCCCTGTATGTGATCTGAAGGTTTTCTTCTGTGTTTGCAGAAATCTGGAATCCTCTGCTGCATCATGACACAGCTTTAACACAAGGACTGCAAAAGGTATCTGCTGACTGGAGCCAGCAGGCAGTGGGCTGAATCATTTTTGGCTACAGAGAAGGGATTTAACTTGGACTCCATTAAGTGACTATGGTTGGAAGGCAGGAATTTGGGCTGAATGACTTTTGTAGTGATTTCTATTCTAAGCTTTAAAACTGGAGGAATGTTAAACAGTTATTATAAGAAGCAGAGAAAATGAATCTGTAGCTAGCGATTAAAGTTTCTGCTGACAGAAAAAGAACTATAAAAGTAAATAAATATGTTTTTTATAAAACGTTTGTCCTGTTTAATGACAGAAATCTACATTCAACTAGCATAGTGTGATTTATGCTTATAGTAACAAGAAAACTTGAGGCAGAAACTAATTTTCCGCATCCACTGAACTTGCATTCATGTGAAAAAATCTAATAATTGTAATAGAACTACCTGTGGGAGTGAAATCTACTGCAGAGTGTGAAATGTCCAAGAAGGTTTAACATATGCAATGCAATATCATACAGGTGTTACGCAATACAGGTTCATCCTATGAGGTGCTGTCTGCTCTCTTGATAGTTCCAATGAAGCTTACAAAGAATTCAAGTTTTGGTAGAGTTTTCAACCTCTGTGTGCTTAGTTCAGAAAAGAGCTGAAGGCTAAACTCTTTTCTTCTGTAGTTGTTAAAGTAATGTTAAGTACAGTCAGATATGCATTAGGGACATTTGAATACAGTTTAAAAAATATTTGCTTTACTTTTTCGTTAAAAAGAAGTCAGCTTGAATTCCTTCCCCCACCCCACCCTCCTCCCCCGACCCCTCCCCAGGATTCTAGCTCCAGCTATGTAGAGCTGTTATGCTTTGCATGAAGTTACTTAGTGCTTACCTGGTTGCTTCCAACAGTTCTTCTATGATGGCAGTAATCTCCAGGATGGAGGAGGTCTTTATTGCTGTTTTCCATGCATGTACGTCTTAAGGCAGCCGGTATATTGATTTCATCAGCCTTGAATATTAATGCTGACTGTAAGCCAAGTTCTTCCTGTCTGACATGCATACTGTTCTAGAGAATTTTATGGAAGTAACATGATTTGGCCCTTTCTGCTTTTAAAATCTTTGAGCTCTTCTGTGCTATACATATATTTATCTATCTCTGTTGTATTTCAAATATGGATGAAATTGATTCTGTTGACTATACCAGCTACAGTATCACTGTTGCACAAATTAAATGGAGATAAGTCTATCTATAAGTAGACTTCTCATTTGCAAGCCAGTTATTTTTGCCTTGGATATATATACGCTTCCCATATGATACATTGAAAATGTTACAGAATGGAATATGTAAATGGTATAATACCTATTGAATATTTTTGTATCAAATATTTTTATTTAACACTTGTTTTTATATTATTTATAAAAGGGGTTTGTATGCAGAAGGCATTTTTGTTGACCATATTTTCTGTCCACCTACTGAAGCCAGGTGGACTTAGTGTTGCTGAATCCAGTAGCCTGATAAAGGTGAGACTTCTGCAACTTCTCTTCCTGATGTTCAGCCAGTAACAGGCATACAGTCCTAATGGGCACACATATTCACAAATCATATATTTATATTTAGACATGTCCAGCTACACACATCAAAACAAAAAGAAACATTCAGCACTCACCCAAAAGAACCCAGCATGTATGGCCTTATCCTGTTACCCCCTGTGACTGATCAGGATGAAGATCAATTAATGGGAATATATATATGTACACATACACAAGTGGGTCCCTCCAGCAGCCACACTCAGACACTCAGTCTGTGCAGTAGCTTCCACTGGATTCCAGGCTTTCTGGCACCTGGCCATGCAACCTCCAAGGCTAGTAGAGATCTCCAAATCCTCTTTTACTCACACAGGCAGAGACATACATACACCTGCACTGTGGATCCCTTCAGTAACCAGTCTTACACAGTCTCCACAGATGCTTGTGCATCTGATCTCAGATTGTTGCATGCACACACACACACTCACACACTCTCTCTCTCTCATTTGATTTCTGGACCCTGTGGTCTCCAGCAGTCAGCCTTGACCTTTGGGTCCCTCCAGTAGCTGTCTCCCTCATGAAGGTGAACACTCAGATCCACCAAAAACTTGTGTCCTCTTCTGTACCTGGCTGCCAAGCCATGTATCCTAGTCCCTGACTGGTTCAGAAATTTGCTGATGATTAGATGGTGACATGTACTTGCAGTGTGCACACAGCCTGGTGTCTGCAATTACTGGCACCACAGATACACAGTCCCTCTAACTCGCCATCTAACTTCAGTTGTAAGCACTCAGATCCTGCCAAGTGCACACAAGCCCCTTACTAAGGTAAAGAGTTAGAAATGAGATTTAATAAGAAGAGGACAGACTGTGGTGATGGGCACAGGGAGGCATACGGACCAGCTGCAATATGGATATATTAATATGATTATTTACACATGACCATCCCCTTTTTTCACCTTATTCATCTATTTTCCCATGCTTGTTCCATCAAACACTTTGATTCTTCCCTTTCCCCTCTTTTGGCTCCTCCCTTAAACTTCTCATAATAAGTCTTATGCAATGTCAAGAAATTCCTCCTCTTTGTTTCATCACAAATCGTGTACCTCCCTCAGTCTGATGAATGTTGTCCCCCAGCCCAGTGGGGTGAAATTTCCCTGGGACAGCTCAGGATGAGGCAGGGAGCTGGTATGGGTGATAGGATTACTGAGATTCGTCTGCCTGACCCTGTGCCCCACATGTCTGTGTTCGTGCAGAGGAGCCTTTTTTCATATTACCTGACAGGTATGTGTAGAAGTGAACCTGCATCTTTCTCACATTGGTTTTGAATGTGACAACAGTTTATTTCAAATAGCAGAACAGCAAAGATAAAAATGAAAAATCCAGAGGAGACTCTGTATGCAAAATTTTCCAGTCAATGCATGTCAATGGTTGAGCTGTAACACCCTCACAACCCCACACCTCTTAGCAACAACAGCTCTCTTGGTGCAGCTGACAGACTTGTGACCCCAGCAGTGTTAATGGATACCACTGTAATTCACAGGTAGTGTTCATGGGATATAATCTGGTCTGACACTATACTATGTAGTGCATATTCCCTGTTCAGGAAAATG
Source organism: Pyrocephalus nanus (assembly GCA_038380795.1). NCBI lineage: Eukaryota > Metazoa > Chordata > Aves > Passeriformes > Tyrannidae > Pyrocephalus > Pyrocephalus nanus. Next base: position 54,770,657 of record CM076264.1, on the reverse strand, counting down.
TCAGTTCCATTCCCTTCTATATAATAATTTCAGCAGCTCTATTTCTTTGTGTAGGAAGCCGAAAGTCAGTTTTCAGCTCAAAGGTATGAATGCATTACTTAAAATAACAGATCTCTACAGTCACAGTCCTTGCTTAAAATCATCTGCAGTAAACTGAAGGAGATATTGGAGAAAAAAAAAAAAAGTGCACTGTGTATCTGCTCAGCCTTAGACCTAGAGCCCCTCAGAACCTACAAATAAACATTGTTATCTACATAATTTAAAAAAGTTCAAGATTACAAAATTATCAGCCAAAAGGATGAAAACACTGTATAGGTTGCATTTTTTATTCAGTCCCTTTGGAAAAGTTTTCAAATAGCTATTGGTATAAATCTCGTTAGAGGATTTATGAGAAAGAACAAACAGAAAACAGAAAAAGTCTAAACAAACAGGTTTAGACCTTTAAACTTGTTGATATTTTTCTGAAGTGTAGCAATAAAAGCATGTAACATATAAAAGGAATAAAAGGAAGCAGAATTACCCAGTGTTTTTAAGACTGTATCTTTTGGCTTCAAAGGACTATTTTGTATCAGGCAATGACAATGGTGATTCACAAGAACTAACTGTAGATTATTTTATGTTAATTCTGTATCTTCTGGTGTGTATGACCACAATCCTCTCACCAAACTTTTAGACCGTTTTGTATGTTTTAAAATAGTAGTAAACTTCTGAATTTTCAGGGTGCAATAGCTATTCATGATATTTTTATATTTTTACTATAAGTAGCTAACAAAAGGGCAATGGCTTAAACACTCACAAAACATCTTGTTTAAAGCTTCATGAAATGCTGCACCCAGGGCTGTTAGGATATTTACATGCTTTGTTGAGTGTAGAATACTCTGGCCTGCTGGTTTAATCAAGAGGTCTGATACAAGAGCATCTCATACAATTTTAAGGGTACAATCTAAGTCTTCTGAATTTCAGAGCTTGCTCCTTAAATGACAGCTGCTGAAATCAGGCTGAGAAATTCATATTTATTCATATGTATACATGCAGATTCTTCCTGAATGTGATGGCTTGAGAAGTGAAAGTATAAGAACTAAAAATTCAAATGTATATTGTGAAGTTATGGAATTTTCTCTTTCTGTGGTCTTTCAGTGACTTAGCAGGTAGTTTTAAAGACTAGAATAAGCATCACATTTTTTACCAGACGTTTTTCTTTATATAAGTGTTATATAAGTGTTACTCATGGAGTTGTGTCATATTTCAGTAAGTGGGATAATAAACATGGAAGTAGTTCCCTCTTTGTGACTATTTCTCTAATTCACATACTCACGTGTTTTAGAGGCACTTAGTTCTTGACCACTTATCTAAACAGCTGTTTCTCTATGGATGTACCCCCAACATTTTGACTTGAAGCAGTAGCCCAGTTCTGAAGCTAATCTTGCAGTCAGTTGCAGTTGTTACACATTATTTTGGTTCAAATGGAAGTTTTGTTACACACAAACCAGATGTTCATTGGAGGAAGTAAAATTGGGAGCTCTGCTCGAGCTGTGCACTTTGTCACTGTACAAATTCAAGCCAACGTCTGATCCTTCATAACATATATGGTGATGGTGTTTGGTCTGGGGCCCAGGTTAAAGCCAGTCTGCAGGGAAGTCACAGGCTGTGCAGGGTGTTGATAGTGGGTTGCATCACCATTTGTTTTGATCTACTTCCTCTATTGAGCTGAATTACTTACTAGTATAAGCTAGATTGATAAATACCAAGAGAGATTTAGAACAAAATATGCAGAAACATTTTATTCATCTTAAAAACAATGCTTGGTTTAGAATATTACTTTTAATTGTTATTTTTCTTCATTAAAAGCTGTGCTAAAAGCTGTTTTTCTCCCAGTGTATGAACATGGATGTGAAGGTACTGAAAGCAAAGCACTATGTCTTTGATCTTTGCTGACCTAATCTGTAGCTCCTTTGACAGGTATGGAGATAACAGACAATCTTTGATGAGTTTGTTCCTGTCTCACTGAGATAGAAAGTCAATCCAATTCTCCATTTCTCAACTCTATGTGATAACAATTAGGGCCAATGTCTTGTCATCACTGTTCTCATGCAGGCCTTTCATATGGCAATCAGTATATATTGAATGCAATACATATACCACAAGAAAGTAGATAACAACTGTGTCAATATTTTAGGATCAAGTGCATCAGGATTCAGTGTCAAACAAAGCCCAAAAGTGAATATTAAGTTATTTTTTTCCATTAAGAATACAGAAGTACTGCATTTTAATGTTATGTGAAGGTCATGCTGACCTCGCAACATTTTAAATGATCATCATAAAATTATTCCTGGATATTAAAATGTACAGTAAAGTACATATTTTGAAGTTATATTGCTGGATACATGTTAACCTAGTCAACGCTATTTATAAGCACTTTCACAAGGAAGATGCATACTACAGAGAGAAGCTCTAATTTGGCTGCAAAGGTATAATGAGATCCAGGGATCTTATTTCAAGGTAAAGCGAGATAAATTCAAGGTTGAAAAGGAAAGTACATATTTCTAAAAGTAAAAGTAATTAATCTTTATAAAATCTTATCTAGGGAAGCTGTGGATTTTCACTGCCTGAAAACTTTAAATAAATCCAGTGTTTTACAAAAAGAGATGTTCTAGCTAAAAAGAAAAAAAAAAAAAGAGAGATATGGGCTTATATGGATTATAATGGAGAAATTTCTATGGTGTGTGAATATCAGGGGCCAGACCAGATGATTGTCATGGTTCCTAGGACTCAAAGGCTATCAGCTTGTCTGCGAGTAACTCAGTCAAGGTTTGTCTTCTAAAAAAGGAGCAAAACTCAGAATTTATCACTTTGTGTCTGAGTAGACAAGGATTTAAAGCAATAGATGCTCAGTTTCAAGTTAGAGTGCTTTTGAAGGAAAATGTTCTGCATTGATAAAGTTAAGCAGTGAAAGGTTGCTATTGTATTTTGAATCTGACAAAGTGTCACCAAGTACTTGGTGGGTTTTTCTTATGTGCGTAGAAGTTTAAAGTTTCTATAATACTTGAGTTAACGAACAAACTATCACTTATTATTTTGTTTGTTCTTAAGAGGGGGTGAGTAACATCTTTAACAAATGTCAGAAGTCTTGATGTAATTCCAGGAGCTAATGAGTAATTTTGCAATAAATAATTACTATTATTATGTGCTTAAATTACAGTGTTATCATTTATTAATTCATTCTGCAGTACTACCCAAGTCAATCAGGTAAAAAAATGGGTTAATTAGATTAGGTTCTTCTCGGGATAAAAAGGCAAAACTAGTTCTGAGCTACTTATGTTACTGAATGTTTCTGATTTTAAAATCAGACAACCTACAGGGGAACAAAAACTGAATAAGAATGTGGAAGAGAAAATACAAGGAAGCACTTTCCCAATACAGTATCTATGCATGTATAATATAACATATGTATATAGGTCATATATGTGTAATATAGCATTTGGAAACTTTCTACTTAATTAAAAAAAAAAAAAAGCAAAGCAGCAAGAAGAGTCCTTATCATTCCATTGAAAAGTTTACAAACCCTTCAAAATAAATGAGAAGAACTGACAAAATTCCCTCCTAAAAATTCCCAGGAGATTTCTTAGGAAGGGACATTTTAAAGAATGGTCAACAGACTTGAAGACTTCAAAATATTGTGGAATAATTGAAAGACAGGAAGAGAAGAAGCATATAGACAGAAACTTTTACCTTAAATTTGTAAGAAAAGAAACAGAAAATATTCAGATTATATAAACTGTGAAAAACTTCTTTGAATTTTACTTATTTTCAGGTTTCTTAACAATAAAATCAAGACATTCTGTAACAAGTGCACAGGTATTTATCATTTGGCTAGAATAGTTTTGTTGCTAGTGCAGAGGCTAACGTTGACAAAAGTCAGACTTTAAACTGTGAATGTCTTTAACAGAGAAAACGTGTGATGTAGTAATATACAGTTTATAAGAACACCTATATTACATTCAGTAGAGCTCAATACAATACATTTGTACTAAGTATTGTATTGCGAGGATAGTTAAGCAATATAAAACATCAAATATAATTCTCATTGAGCTTTAGATCTTTCTACAGGATAATAATGCATAAATTATTCTGGAATTTATAATTGTTTCACAACTATTTGATTACTTCAAAAAGGTGTAATTGCTAGGCAAACTCAAAGTAAATTTTGACAATTGCTAAAGACAGGATCTCAGAGAGAATTTAAGTACTTGAAGTGGAAAAGTAGCATATTTTGAAGTCTTAGTCTAAACCTGTGAGGTCCAGAGCTCCCACGGAGCTCTTTCTTATATTTGACAGGTCTGTAATCTGTAAGCACTTCAGTTCTTGACCTTAAAGTTGTCCAGATGCTTAAATCGCTGTTACTGCAGTTGTCAGAAGTATCTCAATCCCTGGTAGTTCAGTAATTCAGCCCTAACTCAGGCATCCAGGAACCAGGCACCTACTGCCTTCCTTCTTTGAGGGGTATGATCTGCTAAGCTTTCTCAGACTTACAGGTGACTGAGCATGCAGTGATAGCTGCCGCTTCCTTTTAAAGCATAGCTAGAGGATAAACCTCTCTTTTCACTTAGAGATTTGGTTATTTTAATATGACAGTGTGAATCCAGGTTCATTTCCTTCTCTCCTGAAAAAAAAAAAAAAAAAGAAAAAATCTTAATGCTTCTTATCTCTTTTGGCTCACCAACTTGTTTTAAACTCTATGAACCTCAATGCGTATGTTTGTGAATCAAAATGCTTTCCATCACAAATACTAAACCTACGTCTCTATGATGGATTCCCTAACCAAAGGAGCTAGAGAAAAAAAAACAGAAAAGCAAGTTGAGATGTAATCCATACAGTTTTCCCTGATTGTATGTTTTATCAAATGCAGGTAAGTCACTAGGACCATATTGCATCCAGCCCTGAGTTTGAAGGCCTGAGAACTCAGACGGGAAACTGCTGACTTTCTGGTGAACTTGTGTAAACTATCTACTATCTACTACAAAGAGCCACACTGTCAGAAGACTACCAGGTTGCCAGCATAACTTTTATATAAAGAAAAGGACTTAAAAGGAAGTACTGGAAACTATGGGATGAGTCTGACTTCCATTCCTTGCAAAATAATGATCTACAAAAAAGAACAAAATGATGAAGCACAGATGTAATCTCCCTGTTTTAGGAGCCAGGCAAAATGGAATTCTATGAAAGAATAATTTAAAGTTTAGGTTTTTTTCTTTTTGTTTTTTTTTGTTTTTTTTTTTGTTTTGTTTTGTTTTGTTTTTTGTTTTTTTTTGTTTACAAACCTCTTCTCTTACAACTCATTAAATTTTTAAACATTACATTAAAACCATTCATATTTATATAAATATTTGTCTCTTTAAATTTCTTTCAACAGACTTCAAAATAAATGAATTGAAATTCACATTTTAGGCACTAAAAAGTACAACCAATAGGAAGAATGGAGTCCCTTTTTGACATAATAGTGTAAAACAAATCCATTTTTAGGTCAAAAAATCTAGTGTGTCTATGATTATTTTCTGCCCAACTGCAGTCTGTTTTCAAAATGTCTTCTTTTTATCTGCATACATTTAATGAAAGAGACAAAGTTTTGTGTGAAGTCAGCCATGCCATAAGAGCTGAAGAAGTATTTAGCATAGCACCTTTGTTTCAACAAATTTACTTCATCTCTGTGCCCACAGAATGAATTAGATTTAAAACAAGCAGCCTTGAGCTTTGTTTTGAGAAATCTAATACCTGTGTAGAATTAGAACTTTTTAAAAATACAAAAATGCTGTAAATGACTCCTGAAAAGGTAGCGTATTGGTTTTTTCCCTATAAGATACTGTGGCCATATTGGGAAAAAAATAGTAGGTTAAGGGTCAGACTAAACATCCCATAGGAGAAAAAATGAATCAGGAGAAACACCTAATGAGAAATAAAACACAAACACACACATTTTTTAAAGTAATATTAGCAGCAAAAGGAAGGCTAGGGTAAAGGTGTGTCTGCTGCTGAAAGGGGCAGGGTATCTGATGGCACAGAACCCAGGAAAGCTGCCTTCTCCTCAGTATTTACAAGCAGGACTGGAATTCATATGTCTAAGGGCCCAGAGACCAGGGGAAAAGTCTGGAGCAGGGATGATGTACTCATGGTGGAAGAAGATAATCTCAGGGATGCACACTGGACTGAGGTAAGTCCCTGAGCCCTGACAGGATGCAGCCATGAGTGCTGAGGGAGCTGGCTCATGTCATCATGATGCCAGTATCAATAATCTTTGCATAATCATGATAATTGGAAATGGTACCTGAGGACTACAGAAGAGCAAATATCACTCCTACCTTTAAGAAGGGCGAGAAGGAGGACACAGGGAACTATGATGAAATGAGTGACTTGGTAGATGAGGGGAGAGCAGTGAATGTAATTTACCTTAACTTCAGCAAGACTTCTGACATTGTCTCCCATAGTATCCTTGTAGAGAAGTTGATGAATTAGGATCTAGAAGAGCAGACAGTGAAGGAGGTGGATTGAACACTTGACTGAGATCAGATCTAGAGGGTGGTGATCAGGGTACGAAGTCCAGCTACAGGCCAGTAACTGGTTGTGTTCCCTGGGTGTCAATACTGGCTCTAATATTTTTCAACATCCTTACTAATGATCTGGATGATGGCATAGAGCAAGTTTGCTGATGGTAAAAAGCTGGAGGAGTGATTGATACACCAGAGGGTTGTGCTGCCATCCAGAGTGACCTTGACAGACTGGAGAAATGGAGGCTGGAAAGCTTCTTTGCAGGGAGGGACCTTGTGGTCCTGGTGAACAGCATGTTGGACATGAGTCAGCAGTGTGCCCTTGCAGCGAAGAAGGCTAATCATGTCCTGGGCTGCATTAGGCAAAGTATTGCCAGCAGGTTGAACAAGGTGATCCTGCCTTTTTATTTAGCACTGGTGAAGCCACACTTGTTTCCAGTTCTGAGTTCACCAGTACAAGAGACAGAGATAATACTGGAGAAAGTCCATTGAAGGGCCACCAAGATGGTTAAGGGGCTTACAAGGGGTTAACAAGCATCTGTTGTATGAGGAAAAGCTGAGAGAGGAGGGACTGTTAGGACCATTTAGCCTGGAGAAGAGATGAATCTTGTCAACACATATGAATATCTTAAGGAAGGGTATAAACAAGACAGAGCCAGGCTCTTTTTGGTGCTGTCTCATAAAGTTAGAAGAGGCAATGGTCACAAATGGAAATACACAAAATCCTGCCTAAACATGGAAGAAAAAAAATTTGCTGTGAGGGTGTGAGAACTCTTGAACAGGTTGTCCAGGGACATAGTGGAGTCACCCTCCTTGAAGATACTCAAAAGTTGTCTGGACATGGCCCTGGTCAACTTGTATTTGGGGCAGAGTATCCTGCGTTTGATTTTGGATAACTCTAATAACCGATTACCTCTACCTACATGATTTGTTTCCCAGGTCCTGCTAATGCAGTAGGGTTGGTAAAAAAGGATCTCAAATTATTATTAATGATAGCTCAGATATTCATAACCAGCCAGTTTGGGGATATATTGGAGAAAATATCCTGTCATTCATTTCACCTTGTGAGTTTTACAAAAATTCAAGTTCTGGATCTTCTTTCATTTAGTTTCACTCTATTTTCATCAGTTTTGCGTCACTATTGTGTACTACACTAGGATCAATAGACAATTTGGAAAGTCTTTTTTTATTTATTCTTTGAGTATTTAATGCATACTGAAGACATATTATATACAGGAAAAGAAAACCTGTATCAGTATTTTGCGACGATACTCAGCCTATTAAGAAATAAAAAAGATTTTGTGAAACAGGTTCACAGAAGAAATAAAATCCTGATTAAGCACAAATCCAAATATGCATGGTGTGAATTACTAGGGAAAAAAAGAGTTTTTTATATATATTAACACAATTCCAAAATGTATTTTATCTCTCTCCAGTTTAGGAAGAGATTTTTTATTTTGATCATTGATTAAAGATGTACAAAAGATTTACTTGTATCCCCAGAAAGTTTCCTTGTAGCCTCTATGGTTAGGCCCACTATCTAGGGAGTATTTTGTGCTTGAAAATGGAGGGACAATCAAAGAATTAAGAGTATCAATAGAATATCTAAGTTTAATTCTTGTTTCTATCAAAGATTTTTTTTGCAACGTAAAGAAATGCAATTGTTCTGTGCTACAATACCTCATCTCTAATCTTCAGAGCAAAGAATGTGCCTGCCTTGTCTATAAAGTCTTTGAAGTACAGACTGTGTCCTTGAATGCATTTTCCATCATAAAGTACAATGGAACATCTGATTTATGTGAGAGCCTTTCAGTGTTACTGTGATACGAATAAATAATAACCAGTAACAGATATTTTGTCTGCTTTCTTTATAAAGGAAAAGTCCATGAACGAAAGCAAATTTTTTTCCCTTTAAACTGAAGAGAACTTCAGAGGTCAAATTTTAGCTGTTACTCTAATGAAAAATTAGATGCTTCTAAAGCTGTGGATGAGTATAGTTTTGTAAACTTCTCCTATTTCCTTTAAGCTTACAGCTTCCCTGTAGCTGTACTATGAAGATGGCATCAAACCTTCCCCAGAGGCTCCAACCACCTTATTGTTTTAATAAGTAAAAAAAGAGAAAGATTTATGAAAAAAAATCAGTGATATGCTGTGAGAAGTATCAACTAGTATCTCTCAGGCATCACTGTTGTCATCAACAGTTTTTTGCAGAAAGTCGGTCAAATTAAGATACACTTCCTTTTTCTTTTGTGTTGACAATGATTTAGTAAATAAACCTCACTTATTTTAAGCAAGAAGGAAACTTAATTTAATTCATTCCAATAGTCTCATCATGACTAAAGAGTTCTTCCTGTCTGCAGATGGAATCAAGAGAAGAAAAAAACAAATCATTAGGATGATATTTTATTTACAGTTCAGTGACTGGAGAGAAGGAAACTGCTGTCTCCAGTGATATCACCTCTTGCCTTGTCAAGTTTTTATTTTCTCTTGAAATTCTCAGCTTACCAAAGAAATAAAAGGGAAAGGATTAAAATAAGTTTATGTTTTGATACTTTCTAAATTGCTTTTTATATATATTTTTCAGATTTAGAAATAAAATTTAATGCAATTAACAATGAAATAGGAATGAATCTCAAGAGAAGGATTTTAGAAGAATTTATAAAGTAATTCTCATGTTTGAAGTACACAGACAATGTTGAATTGAGTTAACATTATTCCCTGAATTTTTTCTGCAGTCCTGTGATATATCAGGATCCTTAAGGGAAGAAGCAATGCATTTGGCTATTTCCATGGATGCTAAAGGAAAGTCAAATTAGAAATAAAGATTAGAACCAACAACAGTTTGTTAGATGAAATGGCTCTCTTCCCTCCTATCCTTCCTATCATTAGTCTTATTATTTTGTCTTTTGTCACCTTGCTTTCAGCATTCCGACTGTTTCTCTGGATGCACTATGTTATCTGTTTTACAGCCTTTGGTATTTCTGCTAAATTAAGGAGTGTAGGATATCTCTACTTCACATCTTTCCACATGCACACACTTTCTCCAACACTCCTTTATGTTTTCCCACCATTCCCATTAATGGCAATTGCTAGTTCAGTTTCCTTTCCTTAAACCCGAATGCTTGCTGTGAGAAGCATGCTTTAAATGTCAGCACATTTCCTAATGCAAATTTCCATTTGTTGCATCTAATGCTCTAATGCTCTCTTAGCCAGATCCTCATCAAATGTAAATTTACTTAACATCATTGGAAGCATTGGAGCTGAAAAACTGTCTTTCTATGCTTCTTACCCTTCAGAGTGTAATAGCTGCATAAATACAGAATCAGAGAAATGCTGAGGTTAGTAGGGACCCCTGGGGATTTTCTTGTGCAACCCACCTACTCCAAGCAGAGTCAACTAAAGCTGTTTGATCAAGGCTGTGTCCAGACAGTTTTTTAATATCGCAAGGGATGGTGACTGCCTTTCTGGGCAACCTATTCTCATATTCAATCATCTTCAGAGTAAAAATATTTTTTCTTATGCTGAAATAGAATTTCCTGTGTTTCATTTTGTGGGCATTTACTCTGGACCATTCCTTGGATACCAAGGAGGAGAACCTGGCTCTTTCTTTACTTCCTACTGTCTGGTACTGGTAGATACTGATTAGATCCCCTGAGCCTTCTCTTCCCCAGGCTAAACAGTTGGAGTTCTCTATACATTTCCTCATAAAACAGACAGTCCAGTCCCTTAATCACCTTAGTAGCCTCTCACTCTACTCTCTCCAGGATTTCCATGTCTCCCTCATACTGGGGAGCCCAGCATTAGACACGGCACTCCAGGCATGTCCTCACCAGTGCTGAAGAGATGGGAAGGATCACGTCCTGTTGGCAACACTTCTCCTAATGCAGTGCAGGAAGCTATGAGACTGCTTTGCTCTATGGGCATGTGGATGGCTCAGCTTTCTGTCTGTCAGAGTCATCTTTCATATTCCATAAATTGTGCAACGTAATTTCTTTTGGGATAGAAGACCTATTTTAAAATTAGGGTTTATGAAATCATAACAACAGTTGAATTGGTTGTGGTTTTATTAAAAAAATTTATGAAGGCCTCCTTTCCCACTAGCTGATCTAACCCCACTTAAGAGTGTCCTCATGTTTTCTTCCATATTTTAAGGCTTCTTCCAGTTTCCTCTGAGCTGACAAAGTGACTGTAAGAAATCCTTTATGTTACTTTAGTTACATATTAAAACCATATTGAGCTGTAAAAAAATTCAAATTGCTTCAAAACCCTCCTTGTTTGTTATTTGTTCTCAAATGTCTTGGCACTAGCAGTAAAAACTGTCATGCCTCCTTAACACAGTTTCTGTCTTCACACAAAGGAGGCAGTGTAACATTCTGGTATTTTGATAAAGGTGTTTGTGGCTTCCTAAGATAATATGACAGATTTTGTACCTTTCCACTTGTGGACATGCTTAATTGATGACTCCATTTCTCTTTGTCCACAACCATGGATAATCAAGTTGTAACAATTCCCTAGCTATCCCTTTTCATTACTACACTTTTCTACCTGTAGCTGTATTTAGAATAAGTTCTGTGGTATCTGACGTCCTCTACTTTTAGGGCTCTCAGATTTCAGTTTTGGTTTCTACCAATCCTTTCATATGCTATTATCATCTCAAGAAAAAAAACAAACCTTTCCACTGTATTAGTCTATAATTCTCCTGTCTCTATACAATAAGGTTGGTATTTTCACAATAATCAAGTTAGATTGTTTTGCTCTTCTATCTAGATGATTTTTTTACCTTGCAGAATCATTCAATATTTTCTAGCAATGTTAAGTAAAACTTGATTTTGAAAAATTTCTTGATGAGGTGTGTTTCCTTCTCATGTTTTTCAGCCTTGCTAACATCACTTTTTACTGTTACTTCACTATTCTAATCTTTTCCATCAACAGAATTTAAAAACAAAAATGTGGCTTCAACTCAGGCCTAAGAAATAGCAGTGCTTATCTGCATATGGTGACAGTAGCACAATTAACTGGCTATATATTACTGCATTTAGTTAGTATTAATAATTTGGGTTTGTAGATTTTTAATTTGTTGTTAAGCAATTGCAAATACATGATGAAAAAATTGTTCTCATCCTAAGGACCTTTCTTCAGTTACACTGTACTAAGATTGCTATTTCATCGTTTCCCTAATGATTTATATGACCTTTCATAAGGAAATTTAGTATTTTTATTTTTGATGGAAGTCATACCTGAAGCTGACCTATTTCACATTGCTAGGCATTCTCTCCCATTTTTTGCCCAAGGTAGTAGGCACAAACCTAAAAAAAGTGTATTTAGTATTAGTCTGACATACTGACTCTGCCATAAAACTAAATAATGCAGTTTGAGTAGATTGTTATATTCACAAATCTGTTAGAGATACTGTATACATAACTTGGGGAAAGGGAAGGATACATTAAGTTGTGATGCATCTTTTATTGACTGACTATGAAATAGTGTTTTCCAGAATGACTACAGTAACATTTGCAAAGGTGAAGTAAAACATATCACTATGTCATTGATTTAGACATTTAAATTTTTACTTTTATTAGTAGGAAAGGAGTATATTTTTCAAGTTATAATGGAAAATGGCTCTGTACCATTTTGATTCTAGTTACAATTATTACCTTTCCAATGAACTTCTATTGCTCTACTCAAAATTTTAACTGTTATCTTCCATGAAAATAGATTTTTTGAAACCTCTGCCTTTGGTAAGAAGGCAAGATATTTTAAAGCCAGGCAATGTTTTATTTTTAATAAAACTTTATTTTTTTCAAGTAAGAGATTATTCCATCTTTTGCAATGGGAATCCAGTCAAATTTATACTGGCATTTTCATATTAGGATATTGCAAAGATTGTGCCAGATGATATTGGAGGCAAAGCAGGGTAAACTAAAGAGTGTCTCCTGGCTTTCTTTCTAGTCATATCTAAAAGTGAAGCTAAACTTTAGTTATCTTTACCCTCTAACCACACTGCAGCTGTTAGAATTCAGTGTGAAAATGCTCTCTGATGCGATTCTTATAACTGCCTTTTTAGAGCAGTGAAGAAAATGTAAAAAAAAAAAAAAAGAAAAAAGAGTGTTCCACGAAACCACATCTGGGTGCTGGACCGAGACCTGACAATCTAAGTTCTATTCCTGCCTCTGAATGTCTGACTGTGCTAAGTAACTAATATAAGCACTTTAATTATCGGTTATTATCTATTTTATTTACTTTTAGTGAAAAATAATTGGATCAGGGACTGTTTGGTAATGTGTTTGCTCAATGTCTTTAAACAGGATCGCAGTTCTAGTTGAGGCTTCTCTCCGGCACTCCGAAGAAATAATCATAAGAACTGTTCCTTTGGTGCAGTTTGTATTGTGTTTCACAGATGAAAACTAAAGCAATGTTCATATCAACTTTGATTATGTGCTAAAGCAATTATTATGTCATTCCAAATCCGGGGGGGAAGAATTTTAAATACTTTCCTATAGACTTTTTTTAATTTCTTCTCATGGTTATATAAAACATAACTGAAAGTTTGGTATTGACTGAGATACCTTAGTGACACTGGTGACAAAGAGCTTCAGCTAGCCCACAATTCCTTCTGGCTGTTTCTCATGAGAGATGAGTAGAGAAACCCAACTCAGTCTAGTGAGCAATAACAAATCTTTAATTTCTGAGGGAAAGAAAATAATATATATATTCCTCATTTCCTTATACATGCAGGGAAAATTCTGATTAGTACAATTTTTGGAGGTGTAGTTGTAGAATGGAAGTTTGTGCACTTTAGATGTTTCCTGTGTTGGCTGGTTATGCCACTTTTTTTTTGCTATTTGTATTTGCTGAGTTGGTTAAAAAAGAATGATCAGCAAACATAATGAACAAATTGCACTTCCCTCAGCTGAACTGTATGAAAGACCCCAGAGACAATCCAAACAAGCCTGGCATGGTCCCACAGGAACCTAGAATTTCAGTTGGCCTTTTTAAGACTGTCTTCTCTGGGGAACAAATCCCTGCAGCTGCTTTTAAAAGTTGAGGGTTAAAAGCATTTTTGTTGCTGAGAAAGCACACTGGAGCACATGTAATGCTTTAATGTGCATTTTAAAGTGAAAATACAATACCGCTTTTTGGAACCTTTGGAAAGAATCACAGACTTGCTTCTGAGGTTGACTGAATTCAGAAAGGTACTTTTAGGGAGAGCTGACTGACACTGAACATTCCTTATGGAAGAAATTTTGATATTTCAAGAAAGTTTCCATTTTGAATGGGAGTGAATTTAAGAACTTCCATTTTCCCTTCACTGGAAAAATAACTGTGGAAAAATGGAAATGCTTTGTTCTGGTTTTGAGGGTTTTGTTTTGTTTGGGGGTTTTTTAAAGGTTTTTTTTTCCAAGTTTTTTTTTCAATTTTTACACTTAAAAGACTATTCCTTGTGTCATTGCTGGTTATTAGAAGATGCCAAGGAATTCCCAGAATCCAAAGTAATCAATTATCATCCAGAAAATACTCTAAAAATGAAGAATTAGAAATGGATGATAAAGTTGGGATTTTGTATAGTGTTACAGTGGAAAGGAAAAAAAAATCATGTTATCAGCACATTTCATGATATTAAATATTTTCAAAAAAATGTCATGGAGTTATGGGAGACTATGGAGAGTAGGTAAGCTATCTCTTCAGTGATGCATTTTCTCACTCTACAACTGATCTTGCCTCAGTGAATACTTAAAGGAAACTTTTGATTGATTTCATTCCACAGGGAAGATTTCAGTAGAAACTGCTGCTGGAAGCCCTGGGACTTCTTTTTTTGCCACCCACTCTGAAACTCACATGCATGAATATCCTATACCAACCAACTTGTCTCCCCCAGCCACTCTTCCTTGGAGGCCACAGTTGCTCCAATGAAGCCACATGTATGCAAGCTCGTTTTACCTTTGATATTTTGCTGTAGATTGCAAGGAGATCTGCTGACTCAGGTGGCAGGGAAGGCAAAAGGGAACCTTTTTTCTGCCTCTTCCATAATACTCCTGCAACATAGCTCCAGAATGCTATAGGCCTGGAATGGAGGTGGGAAGAGTCTTGGGAGGTTTGGGCCGCTAGGATAGGAGGGAAGAGATAAAAGACTATAGTTGCAAATACAGTGATATCAGAATAGAATTAGTACTGAAGACTGTTAGTATCTGTTACCTGTAAAACTGTGATACTACATGGTGCTGACACATTGCCCATCACCATTTAGGATCAGGGAATATCTTTCCCATTCCTTCTTGTACCATGGCTTATCTTCAGCAAGAGAGTGACACTTGAGATGAACAGTGCTAAGGAGCAATTTGGTCCTGAAATGAGTCTTCTGTGAAATTGGAACTACGCTAATAAGATTCTAGACATCCTCTTTCTTGGCATGTGCTTTAATGAGTGAGAAATGGTGAAAAATAGAGGTTGTTTGTTCTCCTTGATATAAATAGTGCTAAAAGTATAGCTCAACATTGTGCCATGAGCCAAATGCCCATCCAGAGACTTTAACCTTATGTATCTTTTTTCTTTAGACAGCACCTCACTATTCATGAGCGTCTTGGTTTCAGCTCGGATAGAGTTGATTTTCTTCATAGTAGCTGGTACAATGCTCTGTGTTTTGGATTTAGTAGGAGAATAATGCCGATAACACACTGAAGTTTTAATTGTTGTTAAGTCATGTTTGCTGGAAGGCAAGGGTATTTCAGTTTCCCATGCTCTGCCAGCAAGCAGGTGCATAAGAAGATGGGGGGAGCATGGCCAGGCCAGCTGACCCAAACTTGACAAAGAGATATTCCTTACCACAGAACATCATGCTCAGTATATAAACTGCTGAGAGCCACTGATCACTGCTCAGGGACAGGGACAGACTGGGCATCAGTCTGGGTGGTGAGCAACTGTATTGTGCATAACTTGCCTTTTCTGGGTTTTATTTTTCACTCTCTCTTTGTTGTCTCTATTTTCATTACTATTTTATTATTTTAATTTTATTATTTAATTTAATTTAATTTAATTTTATTTCAACTATTAAACTGTGCTTATCCCAAACAATGGGTTTTACCTCTTTTTCTGATTCTACTCCCGATCCCATGGAGGTGTGGGGTGGGGTGTGAGGAAGTGGCTAAATGGTACTTTGTTGCCAACTAGGTGAAACCATGATAATAAACCTAAGAGGTACTTAAATTCCTTTTATGAGGTTACTGAAGAGACCTTACTTTAGGTTCTCTTATTTATCCCTCTTGACTAGTACCTGCCTTTGCACAGTGTAATTTTATCGTAGAGGTGCTTTAACACATTTTGCCTATTTTATATCTCTACCACAGCTGGGTCAACTGCCTGAAATACCCCGTTCAGTTCTGTAAAGTGGTGGTGAAAAACTTAAAATAATGTATTTTTTAACATGGAAGAGCTTTGAATTCTCTTTTAATAGAAAATGGGGAATATGACCATCAGAACTCTATTTTTGAGGCAGTAATCACAGTTAATGATGCAAATCATAACTCATTTTCACCAAAATGGTGGATGTTATACTAGCAGGTGTAATGTATCACTCCTTAGAGAGTAAAGCAATATTGAGTACAGTGATATATCCTTTTTAGCCATAGTCTCTGTGTTGTAGCCATATCAAATTTCAAATATGTTTCAGTGGGACTTTGATGGTTATTGTCCACAATAACCTGCTAAATTTAGCAGTAAAAAAACCCCAAACAAAGGCATCAGATCTAACCAATTTGTTATGCTACCTCCATAGTCAAGGGTTGTAGAAAGCCATCTACCCAACCTACAGACTCTTCCACTCAGCCTTTGGAGTTACTGTAGGGAGACTATACAATTACTGTAGGTACCTATCTGACTTACACATGTTAAATATTCAGTAAAACCACTTCAGCTCTATTCTGTGATGATACAAACTTGTGTCCTTTTCTATTTCATGTGTAGCTTATATACCAAAATCCCTGGGATTCAGAGTAGGACTTTCCTTCCATTTAGTAACAGAAACATTGGCCCTAAATTGTAATTTACTGTAACATTGCCCCAGTGTGGGCTTATCTGCTGGCCCTGAAGAAGCACCTGCACTGAAGTAGGACCTCTTTGTGCAGTCATCCCTTCAAGAGGTGTAGGGTCTCTGTCACGGGTCCTTCATGAGCTTCAGTCCCTTTGGGAGAGGGGTGAATGCGTTTGCTTCAGCATGGAGCATGTCCTTCTCCTTTGACCTTGGTGTTTCCTCTCTCATTTCTCTTTCTTTGTTCCCTTCTCTCTCTCATTTTCTGACCTGAAATATGTTTTCAGAGAGCTGCCATCAGCTTGGCTAATGGGCTTAGCTTTGGTCTGCGGTGGATTTGCTGTGAAACTGGCCTGACCTGACTATGCCTGGCACAGGACAGGCAGTGATCTCACAGAGGCCATCCACACAGCCTGCCTTGTACCAAAACCTTGCTGCTTACACCCCATACATTAACAAAGGGCATAAATCAGGTGTCTGAACAGCTTTGTCATCTGACATATCCTAGGGTACCCTGTATGTCCATATGGAGACACAACAGATGGCACAGAACCTACAGGAGACCCACTAAAGCAGCAGCTGAGGGTCAGGGCACTTGATGCCCATGTGTAGACAGCTGAATTAAACTCCTGAAGTCCTTGGCCAGATCAAGTAAATATCCTTTTACTAATTTTCAGAAATCATGTGTTCCAACATTTAATTCTGAATGTTTATAAATTTCTGATATTTCTAGCCTAGAAAGATGAAAAGTAATGCAAGTTTTTTACATTATATAAGACTTTGGCTAAAGAGAAGAAAAATACCTTATGCTGAAAAGCAAACTGTTGGGCTGTAAGTAGGTTACTAGTGAACTTCCTTAAAGCTTGATTCAGAATTGATGTCATGTAATATATTCATTTACGACCCTGGCACAAAAAGCAAAAATGTTTTAATGAAATTTGCTGATGGCATAAAGGTGAAGGGAACCATAAATACCAAGCAGCCCTTGAATATTGTGCAGAGTTAAGAGACCTTGAGGACCAGAGTAATAGAAATGTAATAAGATTTAATAGTACAAAATAAAAGGTCACAAAATTTGGCCTTTTAATCTTACCCATCATTACCTGTCTAAAACTTAGAGGCCTACTTTAAGTTGTTCACCTGGGCTCCTTTAAATAATCATAGAGAAATACCTCTACAAGGACACTTCTGAACTAAAGTAGTTATTTAAGACAGGTAGGTTGTACTGGCTTTTAGAGGTGCCTTTCTCACTGCCTTGCTTTTGAAAGAAAACTAGATGTCTGCTTAGAGTGAATCCCAGCTTCAGGCTTAATGTGAGTTCTTCCTATATGCTTGTAGTTCTTCAGTTGGAAGAGAAAAATCCACTGACAACAAACATATCACGAGAGCCATCAGTGTAATGCAGCTTCAGGGAATGCAGATATGGTTCTTGGATACATCAAGAGTAATATTTCTGTGAAACCAAAGGAAATGATTTAATATCCCTTTGCAAATTCCTTGTGGAATATCTTCTGGGACCTTCACTATTAAAGTTCAAGAAATAGAAATTACATGGAAAAGATACAAACAGTAATGAGAGAAAATAACTTTACAAGATGAACCAACATAAATATTTTTAATGCAAAAGATTGGAGATCAGAGATACATGAATTTTTGCTGATCTGAACTAACGTATGTACCAAACATGACTGTTCCTTGTGATACAACACTGATAACAAGTCGGGCTAAAAAAGCGTAACAGCTATATTAGTGCTAGGCTGTGCCTCACAACAAGGCTTGCTTGGTTTGGACAACACATACCACCAGATGAGGTGACTCTCTTGTTTTTAAGATAGGCATGGCAGTAGCCACTGGCAGCACGTAGACAGCAGCCAATAGTGGCAATTGTAGCCTCCATTGCACGGACTACATTGCTGGATCAAAATATGCTGGGTTAGTAGATTAGACTTGTGAAAAGAAGATTGAGCTACTGTCATTTAAAATGTTAGCAGACCTTTTTTCAAATATATTCAAAGCTTTTTTTCAAAAATCTTTGTTCACTGTCGTGCCTATTATTTATGTATGTATTCCAGCACTTGCAGTAGACCAAAGGTGCTAATATGACTATCAGTCCTTGAGTCATTCTGCTTAGAAGCAGAGCCAGCCCCACAACATGAAGTCAGCTGAGTGCTGTAGTGGTATGGCTGTAGGCACAAGTTACTGCTTTTTAAGAAGTTAAATGTTTTGAGTAGCTCAGCGTCTATGGGTGTTCTTTAAAACATTAAAATTTCCATAATTTTGAAAATTTCCATTTCCCTTCAAAAAATGTTATGCTTGCAGAATCTTCTAATTATTTCAAAACTTTTCAGATTCCTTCTGCCTAATTCACTAGAATGTTCCATTTTATGATTTCATTAGAATATTAAAAGTATTATAAGTGTTACTTTGAATATTAGTTTAAGACAAAAACAATAAAATATACAGACTGTGTAAGTCCCATGACAGCGCAAATCACTCCCTTAGCTGGGAATAAAACTAGCTAGGACTTGGAAGGTGTCCTATGATTTACACTCACCAGAGGTCTGACCCATATTTATTATCAAAACACTCAGCTGTAATCTGGAAAAATATATGAGAGACAACATTTGTCTGGTGGACAAAAGCAAGTTTCTCTAGAAAACCTGTTTAACTCATGAGTTTGGGTAGCTTTGTAGGTATCTAGTAACCCACAGATGACATCTGAAATTTAACTTTGGCCTGAAAGTTGAAGGAAAAGTGCTCTTAAAATAGTTTAGATTTAGATTTATTGCAGAGGAGGAAAGTGAACAGTGCTGCCAACTACGAGAAATATCTGATTGCCTCTGTTTTGTGTTAAGATGCTACCTTGAACTTGCAGATTGAGGAGAAATAATAATGTGTCTTGGAAATATACTATTTTGATGAATGCCATGTACTGGAAAAGAGCCAGCTTATTTGCTTTCTTTCTGTTTGTTGTCAACATCTCAACACTTGACATGAACTCTACCATGGCAAACTGCTGGAATAAGTTGTTTCTAGCCTGAAACGAATACTTCTATCACATGTTATTATTGAGAATAACAGGTCTCAAATGTGTATAGTATATATTTTTTCACCAAAGTACAGGTTTTTTTCACGTTAGAATGAGCATGAACACCTTTCTAGCACTGCTTTAACCATAAAGGACTGAAGATAAAATTGTCTATATAACAACTAGATAAATTCTGTCCATAAGTGTACATACAATTTACAAATTTGTGTTTTGAAAGAAGTGGTATGAAATTTTCCAATAAATAATAAAGATAAATTTTACAGGGATTTAATTATCTAAAAATTTAGTCAGGTAAAAAGAATAATCATCTGCATCCAAAAATTTAAAAGAAAAAGGTAACATTTAATGAAAATGTAAAAATGTAAAACTTGGATTTAATTAAGTATGCTTAATTGCCTGGAATAATAAAAAAAAAAAAAAAGAAAATGATCTAACATTTTCTATAAGTTTAGGAAAGTAGATTGTATGTGAATTTACATTTTGGGTTGACACAATTTATTTTTCATTTTCACCCAGTGTTCTGAACATTTCATTGCCACTGCTTTCCCCCTTTGACTTACTATGCCTCCTTCTCCTTTTTAAATGAGATTGATCTTTCCATATTTTTAAATTAAAAAAAAATTAAAAAAATGATGTTTGCCAGTTTGAACATTGTTGCTGTTATTTGCAACTGATTTAACACTAATTAAAACAAAGCAATTGTATTAGGTAACTAGTCTAGTTGATTGAACTTCCATAGTTTATACAGTGAGATGTAAATTCTACCTGGTACCTCTCTGGCAGGAGTTTCACAGTGGGGTGAATTTATTTCTGGAATTGGCTGTTTTTCTCTGTGGAGAGGTATGTTAGGACTGTTAGAGAATCTCCTCAGTTCTAGTGTTTTCTTGAACATAATTTTATCTGATTATGATGGAGTTGTGACATGAGCTCATGGCAACCTGAAAACCTCAGGCGAGCATCCCAGATCCCAGGCAGTATCTTTCCAGGCTAAACCTGCCTCTTAGACTTAGAGCTTCTGATTGGAAAAGGGCAAGCAGGTGCAGCACCAAACTGGATAATGTAGATGTAGACACCTTAGTGCCAATTTTTTTTTCTCTCCTGATCTTTCCCTGTAGCACTCAATTACTTGCTAAAGCAAGCGCAAACCAACATAATCATATTATTCCAAATATAAAGCTCCACAGTTTTGACTTGCTGTTTTTATAAAACTGTCATAACTGTTAAACAAACTAATCCCCAAATATGCTTGGTTTTAAATTTGTATTGATAATGAAAATAAAAGATATTTCAATCATTTGCTAAAAAATATGTTAGAAGCATTTAAATCAGGTGTATGCATGTTTCTCAAGGCTTCACAAAGAAATAGTTCTCAAAATAAAAAAATAAGTAATTGCGCTATGATAATTTTCAGTGTAATGTCATAAAAAAGCAGGGAGTAGAGAGCTCTATTTGACAGTGTACAATGTAGATCAGTTTTCCCAGCAATTTTAAAGTATTTTGCAATATCTTTTTAGTCCATGCTATGTTTCACACCTAAACATCCAACAGTATTCCTTGTTTAGTTTGCCTCATATGTGAAATTCATCCCAAAATATTAATTTTTCATGTTCAGATTCTAAAACCAAGGCAGGATTTCACAATAAAAATTCTAGAGACTGCTAAAGAACTTACTGAGTCATGAGAGCAGAGAAATAAAAATATTCACTAAGATTAATTACTATTCCTTCTCTCTAGTAGATGATTAGAGATCAGAGCAGGTAAGGAGTAATATCCAAAATCCCGTTTCTGACTAGAAATAATGACTAAAGACTGATTAACACAGTAGCATACCAACTTCTGAAACTGGAGCATCACAGCAGACTGTTGTCTTCAGTGAATCTGAAAATTACTTCAGCCTCTTGCTTGCAAAGTTAGGACATCATAAAATAAGTCCAGTTTGAGGAAGCTTGTCAATGGGAGAAAAGGTTTTGTCTCTCTCCAAAAATATGCCTGCAGATCTTTCAAGGTCTTGAGGGCTACTCTTTCTTCCTACAAATCTTCAGAAGTCAACAGTGAGTGGAGAGAGATCAGTATTTCTCATTTGCAGCTCCCCTGACAGATCTTTTGTTGCTATAGCATGTCATCCTTCTAAATTGCATTCTCTAACTCACTGTTGTTTGACTGTGACATGAGATCACAGAAAATAGAAGCACCCATGAGGGATTAAAAGGAACTATGAGGTGAAGAGTGAGAAGACTTAAAAAGGAATGCCTCCTCTGAACTTAAGTCCTTTGTTTTGTTTTATTCCTCTCCACTAGTGTCCTTTGTCTTCAAGAGAAATATGTACCATCTGATCTTTTTGAATCCCTACTATACTATGATAATTCCTTGATTTACTGCATGATTCTCAGTGTCCTTTCATTTTGGAGCATGCATAGAGCCTTTAGAAAGAGAGGATTTGGAGATCATCTAGAAGACTATATTACTATCTTTGGGACAGTTGTCTAAAACTATGAAAGAGACTAGTGTTAATGGCAGTTTTAGGAAGAATTTTTAGAGATTCACCTTGGAACAATAAATATACGTATTTCATAGAAAACTCTCCTACCACTCAAACATGTTATACGTGAGTTTATAGCATGTAAATTCTACATTTGATTGTTTTTCTCAAGTAGATGCAGTACTGAACTATGCAGTATAAATCTTAAAGTAGCAAGAAATCATTGACTGTGCTGCCTATTTTGTGAATTTACTTATCCATCTTAATGTCATTTTTCAGTCTTTTATTTTTCAATGTTGCGTGAATTTCAAACAACTAAATGCAAGCTACAGGCAACCTGACCTCAGTGGAGCTAAGGGAGCTAATTCACAGCAGATTTTGGTTATAATAATGGTTATATCCCAAATAAACGGTTTTGGAAACATACTATCTGTACTTCATATGCACTGCAGGTTATTTATTTGGCTTCAGGAATCTATCTTCTACTACAATTTGCAAGATATGCAGTTTCCTGAGTACAGGGGAAGCTTCAGGCAACTACTTGCTTAATTCCAAATGTGAACATTACATTGGGTATTTTCAGTCATTTTCTCTCCATCATGTGGCACTACTTCTACCTGCCAACATTTTATCAACATGTTTTCAATGGGAAATTCATTTCATACTTGCTGCTGGAGTTTATTCTAACAGCTGAATAGCCTGAACATGTTCAACATGATAGGTCAGAAGGTGCCGCCTTGTAGAGCTGAGATAAGGGAAAAAAGAAAACCTCCAAGAAACTAAGTTTTGACTTGTTTCTTCTGGTATGTAACAGCTAGCACTTTTTCCTATTACTGTTTCCCAAGTGTTATAATTGGAAATGTAACATTTAGCTTGATAAGGGTCTTCCTTATTTCAGTCAGAAATTCCTATTTCTGTTTAAGAGTACACTACTAATATATTTAATTGGAGAAATATGAATAGTTGGCATTCTGCAAAGTAGAGAACTTCAACAAAGAATTCTGTATTTAAAGCCTGTTAAGAACTGTGCCTATATAGAGGCCATACTTGCAAAACATATTCATATTGTTGGAATGGTAATCAAGGAGGAAATCTAGCAATGTTCTCTTAGTCAAGTCTTGTTGAAATCAGTAGAAATATTTTGTAAAATGTTGATGTTTTGTACAATTTCATATTAAAAAAAAGCAAAAAAAAACAAAACCAAAACCAAAACCAAAAACCGACTAACTACCCCAAAAGTAAAAAAAGCCACTAACCACTAAAGTATCAATAAAAACCTGAAATGTTTCTAAATGTAGAAGTATTTAGAATGTCTATATATGCCTGACATTACTTTGCCTCACATTACTCTCTGCTTAGTTTTTCACTAGTGCAATCAAAGTTATGCCTTCATACAAAAGCAAGCTGTACTATTACTCTTTGCAGAGCATTATATTCTTTAGAATAATTAAAGGAATCCCTTATGGTAATCAAAATTTTCTTTAGAACACAGAGTTTTGAATGGGATGAAATATTTGATTGATGATGTTACCAATTTCTTATATCACTTAGTAAATCTTCCTAGATCATCATTTATCATCTGTTACTGATCACTTCAGTATTTACTTTAGAGTTCATTTATCTAAAATCAAATTTAATTTAGCACTTGGAAGCAAGGGTATGTTCACTATGATAACTGCTTTTAACCTTCAGAATAAATCAAATAAATACAATACTAAGGTTTTATTATCATTGCAAAAGTGAGGAATTTTTCCATATTTGTTGAGTAAAAATGGGAACAGTCCTCTTAGTTCAGTAGAAGTCTTTTGAGTTATACTAAAAGCTTTCACTGAATCAACTGAAATTTTCCAGTTATTATTAACCTTAATTAAAATAGAAAAGGTTTGATAGCCAGCATAAAATAACTTTAAAAACAATAATAAAAGCTCCAAATTTTGAACATATTTTGCAATTTTGAGCTGTTCTTTGGAATTTACATTTTGGTGAAAAAAGTAATTTTATTATCATACAACATCATTTTATTTCCCTGCCTCCTTTGACTTCTGAATTCCATTTTCATGAAGAAAAAGGATGTCTTCTGGCTTCCTTTTAAATTTCTTGTCATTTGAAATAAATATTTTTTTAGTTTATTACTAGATATAATATAGAGAACAGTGTACAGATAGTTAGAAAGACATTTTAACTTTAATGACTATCTGAAGAACTCCAGAATTCTATATTTTCCTGAAAACGCTATTTTACAGTTTTTCTGAGAAGACGCCAGTTTGGAATTCCAGTTAGCAGATTATTTTTTCCCTTTTTGTATTGGTTGTTGCTGTTTTGTTTAGAATCTTATCTGAGGGAAATTTTGGCAAGAATTAGTTTTTTTGATGAACCAGAAACTGAAAGGGTTTTTTTCAGCTCACAGAGGAGTGAGGAAAGTTAGTTTCACTCTCACGCAGGAGAAAATTTAACCAGGATCTGCCACAGAGGAGTTTTTCAGCATCACTGCATTTTGTGCAGAACAGGTCTAGTAAATACAAGCAGATGAAGTTTCTTGCAGTGAAATCAAAGGGAAACATAGGTGGCACAGCTTCAGGATCTGGTAGGAAGTAGATGGCCAGTGACACAGCTATCTAAAGACAGAAATGTTATTGAATATGATTAGAGAGCTACAATGTCTCTCAAATGACAGAGAAAAAACAAGAAAGGATGATTAGTACTGGCATTCCTGGCATAATATAGAAGCCAGACTTTCTAAGCAAGCTTCTTTTGTTGACAGCCCATATTCCAATGTGAATACTGTTAAGTATTCAAGAAACAAGAAGCTTTTTTAAGGCTTTCAAAGGGCTTATTGCTGTGAGTCTCTCTCTGCTGAAAATCTGTAGCTAAGGGGCAGGTTTGCAAGAGGAGATTGTCTTCTGCAACTAGCTTAAAACCATAGGTAAGATGTCCCTAAGGCAAGGTGTTTTAGGAAGAAAGGCATCAGCTAATTAAACTTAATTGGGTTAGCCAGGGCAGTGTGATTAGCATAATTAATTTAGGCTTCTGAGTAGGCTTGAGGGGTGTGTGTTTTTGTGAGGAATCTTTTGAGGGAGGTGTTTGAGACTCTTAAGTGTGAAGACTAGTTAAATCTTTGGGTCAAGGGAGAGACACTGTGGCTGAGTGGGAAAGACAATGTGCAGAAATGCAGAGGATTTGGCATACCTGAAGGCTTTGTACTTTTTGAAGCTGGCAATAGCTAAGGAAAAAAACAAGGGGGTTAGTTAGAAGATTTTAATCCTCCTAGAAAGCATGGGGAAGCAGCCTAAGCCAATCTGATGTGCTTGTGCTTGATGGTGCTGTGACATAAATGAAAATATGGTGTCCAGGCAATAGTGGATAGGATTTAAACCAGACTGTATAGCAAAGAGGTACAATCTTCCAGTTTGGGAAAGCTGAAATTATTTGGGCTTAACTGTTGCAAAAAGTGAATGAATTACTGGTTCAAACTATTTTCTGAGATCTTTGTGTATTGTACCCTTAGCTCATGAAAAGAATCCTTAAGAATTAAAAGCACACAAACATCAAGAATTTTCTTAAATGACAGAGAAAAACTAAAATTGTGATCACTTAATAGCACTACTGGTTTTACAAAGTAAGTGGGCTTGCAAATATGAATACCCTATCTTTGTATGCAGCACTACTTCAATGGAATAGATTGTGTAGTTCTTTATTCCTGTATTAAATTATTATGTAATATGTAATAGTTTCATTGGGACTAAAGAGTGAGTTATCTGAACTGCCTTCACATTCCAAGGCTTAGCTTAAAAATTTTGTGAATGTATTTTGTTGTTCGCTTGGTTTTCTTTTGGGTTTGGGGTTTTGTTTGTTTGCTTGTTTTGTCTTGGGTTGGTTGGTTGGTTTTGGTGGGCTTTTTTTGTTAATTATTTTATTTTAAACATCACTGTGGATGATGTTGTGGTCAAAGGAGCCTTGTTGTCTTCTGTTCTAATCCTATGCATGTTGTCCTGAGTGGCAGGGAGATAACCTTCTCCTGCTGGGTTGAGAAAGTAAGGTACCCCTATTTTTAAACTTACCCTAAAGCTGGTTGATATGAAGTGTAGTTTCAAATCCCAAAGAATAAAAAGATTGTACTGTTGCACATTATACTTTCCCCGTGTACTCCTGGGGGTTCCCTTTATTATTCTATGATGTACAGAATCACAGAATACGCTGAGTTGGAAAGGACCCATCAGGATCATTGAGTCCAACTCCTGGCCCTGCACAGGACCATTCCCAAGAGTCACACTACGTCCCTGACAGTATTGTCTGAACGCTTTTTGAACTCTTTCAGGGTTGGTGCTGTGACCACTGCTCTGGGGAGCCTGTTCCAGTGCCCAACCACCCTCTGGGTGAAGAACCTTTATCTAATATCTAGCATAAACCTTCCCTGACAAAACTTTATGCAGTTCCCTAGGGTCTTGTCCTGACTCCTTGGGTCACCACAGAGAAGCAATACCATATACACATTTGTGACTATTGACTAATGTTAAGAAACAGATCTAAGGATACTTCATTATTTATTTGAATGACCACTAATATATGAGATATTTGGCATGTAATTTTGTGACTAAGTATTCTCCTGAGACCTTATAAATTTTGACTGAATATGATGAGATGTTGTCTGCAATAAGGAAATGTAGTGGTGAAATGTTGTAAAAGAAATATGTAACTTATCCAAATAAATTATGCAAATGGAACTATTGCTTTTTGTAACTAAAGTTTGAATTGCTTTTTGCTGAATTTAATTCAGAATTTTATAGCTGATTTTTCATAACTGTCCAAACCGTCAAACATTCGGGAGAGTGGAGTTTCATATAATAAATAAAGGTTGATGTTTTAGTTGATGATTCAGAGGAGAATCTCAAAATATGTAAATGCAACTGTAAATTAATATGGTTGTATTCTAAGATCATGTTATGTGATAGCCTTTGGGAAAAAACTTGGTTTCATTCTCGCTTGAAATAGTATGAAAACAATTTTTTTTTCTAGTGCTGGCTGGACCTAGATGACAGAAAAAAGCATGAAAATTAGAATCAAAGCAAAGCTGATGTACCAGAACCAAGACAAATAAATAAATCCCCAAGTTTTCCTTTTTTAATCTTTAAAAGGTTTATGTTTAGGTCAATTCTTGCCCAGTTCTGCTTCAGAGACATTCATATGAGATTTTACAAAAGGAAGAAAGGAGAAATGTTGCTAAATTGCTTTGAGAAAGGTTAGCCACTCAGCATGAATAAACTAGAGTTTGCTACACCACAAATATATACGACATGTTGGAAAATGTTTTAATGAAGTAGCAAAGGTCTGCTAGAAAGTGAGTTAAAAAGAAAAGTGTAGCAGTGTAGTACACTTTGAAAAGACAGATGAATTCTTTTCTTTTTTTTTTTTTAATAGAAGAATTGAAACCATAGTGTTTCATGTCTTTGTTTTAAGCTCTGTGGCAACTCTGTATTGTTCAAAACACATATTCCAAATTTCAGGTTTGGCACCTGCATTATTTGAGGTATAATTGCATTTAGTATGCAATTAGAATTTAAATTTGTGTTGCTGAAGCAGGATATTGTTGTGGGTTTTTTTTTCCCTGTAAGGTAGTGTTATGCAGTCTGTTTTGTGTTCCAGAAAATTTGCCATGACAGTGCTTCATAATAGAACCAATTATCAGGAATGCTGTTACACATAGCCTTCCAGACCCCAATTTAAACAGAAGTGAGTGACAATTCCTTCTGTGAAACAGTCTCCATAAAGCAGCCATATGTGGAGACCTTCATGCTTATTGAGGATAAAACAAGAAATATGAAATTCTTTTAAATAATTATGCATTTTAAGGTGTCCTGATTAACTTTCAAACTAAAGGGAAGCAGCACATACTAACAGCACCTTCCAAAACTGCTTTCCATGTAACTTTATTAAAACGATCCAAAACAATCCAGTTCATCCCAGATGCACTTGGGAACTTTTAGGTTTAATGCTTAGAACAGCTTGTTAGTTATGTAGAGTTTACCAAAAACATGCCCTTTAGCAATGAATTATCTGCCTCTGAACACAAACCCCCAAACACTGGCTTAGGTGGCAAATTTAGTATTACGTGCAGTGGTTGTGAGGGTTTCTAAAGTATAAAGTGATACACTGGAACACAGAAACTTCAGACTGTTTCATTATGCTTAGTCTTTTATTTTGGATGTGTTCCCTTAAACATGTGATTATGTAGGTGTTTTTATACCATATAATATATATAAATATAAAATTACATGCCACTTGAAGCTGTTCTCAAAAGGCAATCTAAACAATAAGCAATTAATAACAGCAAAATTAAAAAAAAATAGAAAATAATGTAGTAACTTGGGCAACTAAAAGCAAATCGAACAATTTCAGACACTATTTTACTGCATAATATTTCAAAATATACTAAAATTTTATTAAATAAAAAATTAAGTATTTAAAGTAGAAAACATACTGAGTATTTTGCTATGTTTTTAATTTGCCCTGACTGGTTTACCTACTAGAAATAGGTGGGACTAGAGTGTTTGAAAATATAGGAAAGTATCTTGTCTGAAAACTTTCTAAATTTTCTTGGCCAAAAACCTCAAGAACTGAAATTAATATTTTCCTAAAGAAAATATGAAATCTTAAATAAACTAGATTTACTAATAAATATTCCAAAATTTTTAATTTTTCTTTCACTCTGCCTTCGGTTTTATGTATGATCAGCAATAGGCCAAAGTTATATTGAAAGTTCTGTGAAAGAGTGGGGACATCTCAGCTTTCAGCTCTCTGCTTTCATTTCAGAGAATTCAATGAAAGAAATAAAGTCTTGGCTTTCTGACTCCCAATGTGTTTTCATCCAGGCAACCACACCTTGCTGCTGCAGCACTGACAAGGATCACACAATGCTCACCATGACTCAACATAATTCAAGATCATGCAAACACGCTTGGAAGGCTTTCCTGCAATAAGTTTGACAGCAAAGGAGCTATGAAATCAGCTGTGGATGAATGAGTGAAAAATAAGGAAAACTGACTGTTTTAACACTGTATTTTTTATTATTATGAGGCAGTTTTGCAGTGAAGAACTTTGTTCTGCTTGTGAATTCCTTTTCCCATTTAGTCAATAAACTAGCTGAGATTATCAGATTGGATCTTAGACAAAAAAGTCCCCCAGATTCTTTGATTTCTAAGAAGAAAAATAATTATAAAATTTCATTTTGTGTCTACCTTAAAGGGAAAAAATAGGATAATAAAACTTAAAAACTTTTTTGATCAAATCTTTCATTGACACACACACACATATATATATATACACATTTTTATTATTTTTTTAATTTTTTTTTTTTAGTATATGAGGAAATAAAGCACCATGAAAAATGAGATTTTTTGTACTTTCTAGGTTTAGTTGGATTTTAGTTCTTTTCCTTTTGTAAGATAATAACTTGCTGAACTATGTCTGTATCGGTTTCTTTTTGTCGTTCTACCTTTTCTGTATGTTGGTGATGAGGGTGTTAAGTTCACTCCAAATGTTTGCTGCAGATATAATGGTAGAAGCAGTATGCTTTAGTTTCCTTGGCACTGGCAAATTAAAGGCTTATTTTTTATGTGTTTTAAATCTGAAATGTGGAATACAAATTAACTAGGTCTAGTTTTCCAAAGCATTAAACATTGTGGTTGTTTAAAGCAGAGAAACTTGTCAGAAAACCCTGCATCTCCCTTGCACACT
This sequence comes from Pyrocephalus nanus, assembly GCA_038380795.1. Lineage (NCBI taxonomy): Eukaryota > Metazoa > Chordata > Aves > Passeriformes > Tyrannidae > Pyrocephalus > Pyrocephalus nanus. The sequence goes on along the minus strand of CM076264.1, from coordinate 54,740,838 downwards.
GCCTCTGAGAGTGTGCTGCTGCTTAGTTTAGAAGTCTCAGTTTGTGCAAATCTTTAGTTTTCCATCTCTATACTGAAACAATAATTTTAGATTTTTTGGTTGTTCACCTACTTGAAAGGAGGGATTGCTGCTGTCTGACACTGCTGCAGTGAAGAAATGTCTCAGTATTTTAAAATAGCACTTATAAAAAGTATGTCTTGGTATATAATTACCAGATCTAAACTCTCAAGATTCCTGGAAGCCCAGATTCACACATTGTTGATTCAATTGATTCTTTTTCTGAAGTAGACACTTCTATTTCCAATAAGCTCACTCTCTTTGTAGTTTTGTATTGACATTGTGAGAAATATTGAGAATGAAGGCGTTAGTCTCCATTTCTGTTTTTGTGCTGAGGACAGAATAAAAAAGAGAGAAGGAATAAAATTTGCAAGATATTTCAGTTATCAAGAAATAAATCTTCTTTTCCATGTATTTAGGCAACCTGCTGCTCTGTGCAGTCTTTCCACTTAGCTTTTACTCTATTTTATCTTGGATGTGCTTTCATTTTAGAAGTGCCTTAGGTATATAATAATTTTAAAAATATTTTATAATATTTGGATGGTAAAGTGCTCATGCAACAAAGGAGTCATCTGAAGCTCATTAAAATTAAAAGGAAACTTTCCATAGTCTACAATTTGGGCTTCTACTCAGATCCTATTTTTTTCTCTTTTTTCTCATTTATGCTATAATTATCAATTCAGAAATTATTCTGGAGATAATAAAAAATGATTAAAAATAATCAGAAGTTTCAGCATCTGGAATGTTACAGGTACGAGTTTTGCCTTTGAAATCATCACAAGTTCAAATGGATAGTGCCAGGCTTTCTTATTGTCTGTTAAATAAATAAAAAATGTGGTTTGCTTTCTTGCCAACCCCCCATGAGAGAAACCATGTCATTCTTCTTTCCCATACTTCTGACCTTTTTGTGTCCATTACTTTTAAATTAATCTTACTAACAGATCAAACATTGCATTTGAAGTTAGAAAACCATAGGAACATCATTTTATAATATATTATCACAATTTGGGAACTGGCAAAGCACTCAGAATTTGTTAGGATTCTTCAAAGACTCTAATTGAGCAGATGGTAATATGGTGATTTTTCTCTGGCAAATATTGGAAAGAATGTGCTTTTCTTCTCCAATACATGGTTCACACAGGTCACAAGAGGCATGTTGTGTGCTGAATTCCATCAATGCCTTGCCTTAGTGAGAGCATTTCTTTTCACAGTAGCTGCTGGGCTTTTTCCAGCTGTGTTACTAGTTCTCTTATCCATACCTGCTTTTGACATCTTTGCTGTCCTGCTTGGTCTCTGAATGGCCTCTTGACTACTCTCCATTTTTATTACTATTTGAACCATTGTTTCTCTTTTTATGCCTTCAAAATTTTATGCTAGGGACAAAAACTGTGCTCAGTGCAGGAGAAAGCCATTGCCCTTGCTGCCCTGAAGAGCAATAGATAACACCTAGGTATTTCACCTGTTAGCTGTTAAACCGAGGTCAAAAAGGAGTAGACAAAGGCACCTTAGCTGGATACTGGAGGGATATTTGGAATAAATGACTTTTATGCTTGCCCTGTTCTTAAGTTTCTGTTTGCTTCTACTCTGGCCACCATCGAACTTGATCACTGAGTCAGATAGCCCTTGGTATCACCCATGAAGCCATTTCGATGGGACATGAACTATCTTTAAACTTTATCATTAAACTGGACAGTGAATTTTACAGAAATGAGAGAGGCATGTAACATGAAACTACTTTCTCACAGTACTATCAGAATTCACTCAGTGGTGATTTCGGCCATATAGTCTTTTCTGGAGGAATTTTACGCTTTTTCTCACCCTGCTGCTGGCACTTCTCCAAAGAGATTGATTAGAGATTATGTCTGCAGTCAGTACCTAACAGAATGAAACATCCTTTGCAGGGCGTTTCTCATGTCCTCCCTTTATCATTCTGTATTGTGTGTAATTCTTTTATCAGGGGTACTTAAAACTGGCAAGTAGTTTGCCTGCAGTTTTGCAGGATTTTATTCTGCTATCTTATTATCACTTCTCAACTCTAATTATAATTTTAAGCCATCTGTATCTGAAGATAATAACGTATCAATCATATGCATTCATAAGGAGGATACTAACTGTTGATTAAATCTTTCTGTTATATTTTCATTTGTTTTTTGTTAGGCAAGTGGGTCTTGCATACAGGGATGCTGTCATCCAAAGCTTCTTTTGTCTGGTGAGGGAAAGAAGCATCTGATATCCTGAAAACTCGGTTTTCTTTTCCCCACAGGTTTTTTGCCTACGCAACAAAAGCAAATTCTGTAGCTGATGGGGCATTGTGCTGAGGAGACCATGACAACTTCTTTTAAATTTGCACCACCAAGTCTGATCAAATAAAAGCACCCGGAGTTATTAGACTTGTTTGAGCAGCCCCACATTGCATTTTCTAGGCCAGTTTCTGTCAAAAACTCATAAAAATAGAAATTCATAAGAGAAAGAACATTACACTAGTGATGCTGAATGGGAAGGAATCGCTTGGCCAGCAGTCCAAACACTGGAATGGGTATTTTTACAATATCTTATGTGAAACTCATCAATTTACATTGAGTGTGGCTGGAAAACTGCAACTACAGCAAAGACAAGAAAGTCAACACATTACAATAATGCATTTCAGAACTCACTGTCAGCTTCTCAGCTAGACTGCAGATCTTGTTGTATGGATTGCCCATTCAGAGATATTGGCCCTACTTAATAATTATATATGAAGTTAAATTTGGGAATAAATCTCCAAAAGATGTTTAGCAGTAGGTGTGATTTTTTTTCACATGCTAGCAAGTATACTAGATTTCAAACTAATATAGCAAATTATGGTCATTTATGTAACATCCTTCCTAGAAATAGAATATGAGATGTGAAGTAATTCAGAGTGCTAAATATCTAAATGTAGATAGTTTCTTAGAATATTAGAGGTATATGTGTGTTGTATTATACTACTGCAAAGGCATGATTATTTATGCTAAGTTTTTAGGAGCATGTCCCATTTTTCAAACGTGGGAAGCCCTCAAATTTTAACCCCTCAAAAACATTTCAGAAAGAATTTAACTTCATCATTTGTGTTATAATGACACATTTTCTTTGATCTAAAGATTAACAGAAATAATAAAAATAGTAGCCAATAAATTTAGAAGAACAGTATTATTCTACAGGATTTCTGAGACCACTAACAATGTATTGCATCATTTGGGGAAAAAAAAGTTGAGAAAGAAATTCAAGAATACTTTAAATTTCTGGAAATTTATTTTGAAGTTGGAACTTCTTTATGGTTCCAAGGCAGGGGAGGGAGCTATAGCAATGAATATTCATACCATTACATCATCTGAAGATGCCACTCCACCCACTCGGTGTGGGGAGTTGGAGAGAGGAATTTGCCAGAGGTGGGAGCTGGTCTGGGGTCTCGTCCGCTGTTGGTAACCATCCCTGCCTCGCCGGGACAGCAGCAAAGCTGGGAGCTGCTGCCCTGCCGTGCCATGTCAGGACCAAAGCAGCCCAGGGGTTTCCCCTGCTCCAGCCGCCACTACAGTCTCACCGCCTCTTGGAGCCTCTGGGGAGAGGGCGGAGAACCGCAGACACTAGTTTGGCATCTCCCTTGTTCTTCTGAGTTGCGTGGTCCAGACTGGGAGTCCTGCTATTTTGTTTCTTGTTTTGCCTTGGGGTTTGGAGGGATGGGGAGACTAGAAGTGTTTCTCTCTCTCTGTTGTTGATTTGAACCATTCTGCTGGTATTGTTATTTTTCTTTGCTATTTTTGCTTGGTAGTAAACTTATTTTTTTCACTTAAAAGGGAAGGGATTTCATTTTATTGGAGTTCCCCACCCAATATTTGTCCTTGAAAGAAAACAAAAATCAATACATTTAGCTTTGAAGTTGAGTGGCCAACCTGAAAATACTGTGTAAATGAACATATAAAGAGCTCTCTAATGGTAAAGATACGGTAAACAGACCAAAAATCTTACATGTAAGGAAAAAAAAAAACAAAACAAAACAGACCTCACAACATTTTAGATTATCTGTCCTTTAAATCAGAAAGGGGTGCTTTTTTGAAACATATGTTAACTGACTTTAACAGCTGGACTTAGCACAAGGGGAAACAGTTGGAGAATATGTGAGAACTAAATCCATCAGAACTTTAACTGCTCAAACACAATGATCTGGAATAGCTTAAAGCACTCAAAAATCTTTGCCAGAAGAAAATTTGAGTCTTCAAAGCATTCATGACACTATGAGGTAAATATCTACCTGAGCAGTACCAAGCATACTTTTGCAGATCCAACCCTCTGAATGGAGGGATCTACTAATGGAAATGCGTAACCCAATGAAGGACTTTTATGGACAGGGGGTTTGACGTTATGCACCCTTGCCAAGATAAAATATAGACACATTTAGAACTTGTCTGGCTACTGGAATCACCTATTGTGGTTTACAAGTATTTCATTAATTTGCTAAGTCAGGAACCAATTGAGAAATCATCTCTTAGATAGAAGGTTAGACTTCAAATCAAGAGATGTCTGTTCATTTCCTGTAACCACTCTCTAGTGGCTTTGTGTATTCTTGTTTTCTATGTGTTAAATGGAAACAAAAACTATTTCCAGAATGGGAAAGTTTCAGAGATGTTTCAAGACACACAGTTCTGGATAAGGAGAAAGAACACTGAAAGAACAGAAATGCGCTCAGAAAGACAATGAAAAGAGATATGATCTACTTGGGGAAAAAAGGAAAATAGGTGCAAAAAAATTAATTTCTTTATGCAAGTAACAAAATACTTTTTATTTTCCCCTGAAATATTTTTAGTGTGAGTCTTTCAGGAAATGCTGGAGGCCTTAAAAAAGTATGTCTGTATTTTAATTAGGAAGGGGAAAAAAAAAGAAAGGATTCATTATCAAAGTAAGAAGGATTTACATTTTATATTTTGATCTCAATATAGCTCCTACATTTAATGGAAACATTATAGGAATCAGAGTGGAAAACTAGGATTGTACCATGATGATGCATGTTAATGCACATGTATGCTACCACATGAAGTTACCTTGAGAACCAAATTTTCCAATTAATAACACTTACCTAGATTTTCTGTCCAATTTTTGCCACCAGAAGAAAGACCCTAATAAAATTAGTACCTATCAAGAAAGTGTACTGAATGGTTTTTGAGCATCTTATGAGAAGTAAGAAGCTGGATTTGATCTTACAGGGCTCAATGTACCTTTTCTGAGCTTCTGAGTATTCCTAATTCCATGAGCTAATTGAGATGCAGATTTGTAAGACATTTATGGAACAAGTAGCTCATGCTGTAAATTTAAGTGTTATAATGAAGCATTTAAAAGCATTGATTAATGAGAAACTAATAATTTCTCTATGGAAAAACATGAAATATTTAACACCATCAAGGGCTGAACATGGATCATAGTCATTGTATTTAATGTAAATGAAACAATCAAATTTTAAAAGTAAATAAAAAATTCTCTTAGGCACAGCTATAAAAGTAACTGAATAAATGCAGCAGAAGAAATAGAGAATTGATTTTTCAAATCATATTTTATAACATCGTAGACCCATATTCTCTTAAAGGAATCATAAATATTTTTCTAAGATACTACAGCACAGCAGTTATAAAATAAAGCATCTTTTTACCTTTTGATTTTATTCCACAAAGAGCTTCTGAAAAATAAAGAGATAGAAATCACTGAAATTCTCTTCTATGTATAACTTGATAGAAAATAATACTTTTCTTCAGTTGGAAATTCTGATAGTTATAGGTGTGCTTTTGTTCTGTACGCTAATGAAAAAAAGACTTCTTTTTTGTAAAATTCCAGAATACTTAAATGTCGAAATATCAAAATTAACTTTTAGAAAACACTAAAATACTTCTTTTTGTGAAAATAAAAGTTAAATTACAAAAGCTGTTTTTTTATGGTCTTGAACAAAGCTTTTCTGTATATCCTTTTTGACTTCATGGTTTTTGGGTTTTTGTTTTTTTTTTTTTTTTTTGATATGAATTTAATAAGGTATAGAACCAGGTGTTCCATTTCCATTTAAATGGGAAAAGATCAAACTTCAGGTTTTATAACAGAACATTTGCTTTTCCTGGACATTCCACAAATATGGGAAGAAATCTCTTCCAATCATTATGACATGAGATTGTGGTAGACATATTAATGATATCTACCAAAAAAATAGCTGTTTATATACATGGTTTGGCAGCTTCTATCAAGAAACTGGAGAAGATACATTATAGATTTTTGGGTCATGGATATGTTTTGTCAGCAAATCCTAAACTTTGTTTCAAAACTCATATATGTGGTTTTATAAAATGTGCACAAATACACAATATAAGCATTGAGCTTAAAAATACTGCAATACTACAAATACATTGTCATATCCCATTTAAGAATTTAAGTCTGATATTGAACATTATTAATGATTATGAAGATTAAAAAAAGAAAAAAATAATGGAAATATTTATTAAAAAGTTGTTTAAAAGAGAACTTTGTCAATCTCAAGCTGCTATTTGTAAGTAAATGCACACATCAGCATTCTGCAAAAGCTGAGAAGAGGAGGAATAAGAATAAATCAAAATTATGTTCTCTGTGGGTGAAAAGTAGCAACCAGATTGTGGGCTAACGCGAGAGACCTATATGAAAAGGCTTACATTTTCTGAATTTATCTCCAGCTATCATAAATTAGACTATGTCAGAGCTGTACCAAGAGAAAGAAAAATATGTTTTCTACACCCTGGCTTTCATTTTGAAGATTCTGCAATCTAACTGAGTCCCAGATAAGCCATGTAAGTATATTAAACCTCAATGCTCAGTCCTGAAGTTGTGCTCACTTTTTTTTTTTTTTTTCCAATATCTGAATTATAAACAGGGTGACCTGCTGTCATTGATGGAAGAAATGTGTAATAAAGTGTTGAACTGAGAGTAAGAAGGTGTTTGCATGAACAGCAGGAGAAAAGGAAAAAAGCTGCTGACAAGTAGCTGTTCCATACACATTTGAATTAGGCATAGTTGGTTCTATTTTGCCCACTGGTATATGGTATTAAAACAAGAAGCTGTAGAAGAGAGTGTTGGGCATAAATTGAAACAAACTGACATATCTGTATTATCCACATTGTCTGATAAGGAGTGGAAAAAGAAGATATGGCCATAAATCACCTCTGAGTCATAACAAAATGTATAATTTAAAATGTGCAGAAACTAAAAGTAGTGTACATTGACACCAGAACATGCCACAGTGCATGAAAGGAACAAATGTAGACTCCAGTCCTGTGAGTAAAAATTAATCATTTGGAAAGGAGATAAAAGAAATAAGATCTATAACTAATTACAACACGAGGAATGATTTTTCTACCTTAGTTATCTGAATGTGCAGGAATGTGCAACTGCTTATTGATGGGTGTGGACGAGTGTATTTATTGCAGTACCTTTGTTCATTACAGAGGCTTTTTGATTACTTGATATATATATGAAAACTCAGTATTAACCATAATGGCTTTTTGCATAATTTTAGAATGTATAAGCAGTCTTTAATTAATGTTATTGGACAAAGCAGATGGCCCAGGAAATGGCTGGTGTGATGAGATACTCCTAAAGATATAATTATTGCAGAGTTTTAAAGCTAGCTTAACATTGTCATTAAATTTATGAAAGGCAGTGCTTTTCTAACAAATTACAACTAAAACAATTGTATAGTAGTACCCTTTTAAACTTTTGAAAGTTTCCAGAAGGTGTGATCAAGGCTCTATACAAAAAAGCTTTTTCATTATAGTATTTAAAACAGGTAGTGGCACTTGCTTGGCAGTAGGTAAAAATAGTTATGTTTTCCTTCTTCTTGGCTGACAAGCAGTTGACTGAAGATGAACTCATTACCCTTGTATGGATGGATGCTACAGAATACTACCTCATTCCTATTACACCATTTCCCCCCTTGTATAAAAATTGCTGTTTAAAACACTAGAGAGAAAAATCTTGAGAACATAACATGAAGTTTGGCAAACGAGCCTGGTAGTCAAGATCAGTCTGTCTTGTGAAAAATACTGTTAGGAACTGACTTCTCATCCCAAACTCATACATAATATGCCTGCTAACATGCAAAATTCATCCACATTTGATGTCTGAACTGAAAAAGAGTAGCAACTTTTTAGTGCAGACTGTTGTTTGTTCTGGCTATGTAATTCAACTTTGCTGTGGTGGGGAACGGAAATAAAAAACACTCACACCTTGAGCCATGATCTCAGCTGGAAAGCAGGCACCAACACCTGCAAAACTGCTGTGAGATGTCCCCCTTGTCAGAGCAATGCCTGACTGAGAAAAACCTTCTTGAATTTATGTCAGTGCAGCATTGAAGCCTAAGCTTCCAACTGTTTGCTCTGAATGAAGTTGTGGAGAGTCTTATCTAAGCAGACTTCCTTGCTTAACTTTTAAATTGCCCCCTTCTGTAATAAAGATGCCTGAGAAGTGAGTGTTTTTTCCCAGCAAAAGCTTTGAAAGGGCTAAATGAAGCTATTCAGTTTTACACCAGAATGAAGTACAGAAGTTACTCTCCATTTTAGTACCAGTCTCAGCTTTAAGGTGCTGACCAACAGCTGAAAAGACCATGGCAACTGCCTAAAGCTCTCAGGAGAGTTGGGCACCTGTTCGCATGACCTCCTTAATTGCTCCATCCTAGTGAAAACCATTGTAATTTAATGCTTTTATTGGACATTTCATTGGTTTGGATTGTCAGAAAAGAAGAGTGGGAAATTAGACCATGAAAAGAATAATTGGTTATAAACTTAACTGCACAGTGCAATTATACAAATAGTCAATTAAGTTGTTGAGGTTTTTTGTAACCCAGAAGAGGTTCTAGTTTAGGCAAACCAATAAGAATTATTTTATAAAACACCAGGCAAAAGTAAAACTTAAATTTTTAATAGTTACTTCATTTCACTTTGACTGAAACAGTCAACATTTTAACATTGGTATGTTTTTCCAAAAAAGCTATGAGGAATTTTTAAGTGTGACTTGCAAGGCAAATATATTGATTGCTTTTCTGAAATTGCCAATTTTCCTTTGGAATATTCACAACTAAATTGTGTATGTAAGTGGGTGTGTTGGCATGCTTATGTATGTCCTTATTTTTTGAATTATGAAATAAGAGAAAATGAGAAAATCTTGATCTGAAAATGCAGAACACAGAAGTACAAAAAAAGAAAAGTAATCCATTGTCTACAAAAAAAACTTTGGACACTTTTGGTATTCTGAAGTGTAGTTACTGAGTCCAGTTGTACTCAAGATAGTTCTAGGATAATTCCACTGAGAGTGGTGTTCTTCTGTCTTTATAATAATGAGAATGAGACAAATTTTGACTCAGACTTTTTCTCTGAAGTTATTAATTTCTAGAACTAAAATTTTTTGAGATTTACTGCTCAGAAATTACTGAGAAGTGGCTACTGGGCATATTCATCATTATTCATTTGTGTTTGTCTCCTACATTTTCTTGCATTCAGCATGGTTTTTTTTGTTTTTATTTTCCTCACTACTTGTGAACATTTAATTGAATATATTATACAGTTTTCCACAATTTGTTAATCCCATGTCCTGTTGTTATAAGAAATGAGCAATCTATAATACCACCTTCTTACATATTCATTTAGGTCATATATGTAATTGAGGTCTGAATTTATACAAACAGCTACTGTCAGGAAGTAAATTTTGTAAATATTAATGAATGTGATTCAGTCTGAATGCTGATCCCCTGGAACAAAACCAAGTGGCTTCTCCTCTGTGCTTTCATTCTTTATTATCAGCTTGTTTTATGAAGGAATTGAAGTTGAAAAAAATTAGAGTGAATTAGCTTACTTTACAGTCAGAACATATGGTAAGCCATAGGATCATTAACAATAACACATTAGCCCTAATAATGTTTTCTGAAGGCTCACAGGGATTTCATCTGTTGTGGCATGTTAAAGATATGCATATTGTTTACTGTCACCTTACAGACCATACTGAGTCTACAAAAATCACACTTACTCAAGTTTTATTCATATGGAAACTTACATGGAACAGCTGCACACCATAAGCAGATAATTTCTGTCAAAATATTCTAGATTCATCCATTTAAAATATTGTCCCATCCATGAGGCAAAGGCTGTTCATTTGCTTTCAAATCAGAGAATCTGTGTTTAGATCTAGTTATAGGGTGTTTCCATAAAGAGATTTATTTATATAAATAGAAATCCATGAGTAATATTGAGTTATGAAACTTTTGTCATTCCAAAGAAAAATGTCAGGATTGACTGAGTGGTTTAACAGTATATGCTACTCTAACCATTAGATCAGGAAACAACTTTGCTGTTTGTCTGACTTAACTGGTATTGCCAATGAGCTAACTCAGCTCCCTGGCAGTTTGACAGCTAGATGAGCTCTGCAAAAGGTCCTGCAGGTTGTTAATGAAGAAGTCAAATATTTTTCTGCGACTTTGAATTCTGCAGTGCCCACACATTCTAAGTGTAACAGTTCAAAACCCGTAAAAATGGGTTGCTAAATCTAAGAAAAAAGATGGGAAGTAGTTAAACAAGAGTGGAATTTATATAAAGAATCATTGTGGGAAAGAGAGAAAGACTGAAGACTGGGATAAGATTAAAAAGGGACAGAGAGTGCCTGTTCCTGCTATAGGATACTCTTTCCTAGGACTGGCCCCTAAATTTCTTCCTGCATACTTGTTAGATGTCTAGACATCTTCATCAACAGCTAGGTAATATGTGTGTATACAAGCATGAGACATTCTCTATTTTGACTGTTTCTTCCTACTCACATCCCTCTCCCTCTCCTTCCTGTTCTTTTTTTTAAACCAGAATCATGGCTTTCGCTTGGTATACAATATTTTTTAAATATTTACACATAAACCCACTCACAAAGACACACATGTTCTTAAAAATTATATAGATAACATATAAAATGTAATTTTAATATACAAATAGAGCATATCTTTATATACATTCACTGTAGTAATAGGTAGCAATGCTTGGACAACTGGACTGGTGGCAAACTGTAACTGATGGGTGGGCTGATGGCATTACATCACAGGCTTCTTAAATCATCTTCACCACCAAGAAAAGGTGAATGGAAATGCAGTCATTCTGAGTATCTCACCATTAGCTGGTTCACAGGGCTAATTTAGTATCACAGACTTGGTAGCTGAGGTCAGGTGAAAAAAAGATAAGATGGAAAGAAGCTATTGTTTATAGCTAATAGAATTGTTAAATATCTGTCAGTATAACACACAGTAAAAATATAATTCTCTCAAGGCACTTATGAATTTAAAAGTGCAATGTTTGTTCAAATGCCACTAAATCTAGTACTTTCTTTGGTAGCTTGACTTTCTTCCAGAGGGACTTCCAACTGGTCTTTATGATCATAAGGTATGAACTAGAGTGTCATATGTGAGGTACAAACTTTTCTGGCTAATGAAGCATTTAAGATTGTTTCCATGCAATCTTCTCTTCATGAATTATTTATCAAAACCTGAGTTGATGCCTGGTATTTTGCCTGCTATCCCCTTTAAATAGTTTGAAAAAGCATTTGAAAAATGAAATCCTTTCGTGTAAGTTGAAAGTTACTATGCTGAAGTAATTAAAGTTACTGGTACTTAAATAACATAATGAAACATTTTTGAGCATGCAATTTAATTATGTTTTTCTTTCCATTTAGACTTAACTAGAAAAGCTGACATGAGTGTATATGCACTAGTATCAATTACATCTAAAAACCTACATAAATGGGTGTTGACTATGAAGATCAAAATACTTATTAGGCAGGACAGTACTCCTCAGTGATTCATTGCATGTCTGAAATCTGTACACAGCTTTTCATTAATTTTAATGAAGCCTGAACCAGGCCCTTGTAAAGCAATATAAACAGCCTAATATTCATAATTTCCTGACTCCTGAGAAACCTATTCTCACCAGCTATTTCACCGGTAAGTTAAATACATAGAGATGCTTTCCCACTGCTGGTGAATTAAGAATCACACCAACTTAGGGGATGGTTGTGATAATAAAATCAGGAAGGATTAATAGTGTAATGATATTTAAAAGTTTCAGTCAATCCACTGAAATATAGTTAGTAATGTTTGTACAAAACCACCTATATTTTGCAAAATATCCTTAATTAGGCTGCTAACCTAGGAAGTAGAATCTGGCTTCCTAATCACAGTTTCAGACTGAAACGTTTTCATTCATCATTCAATCAGACAGAGAGCCACAGTGTTTACACAAATATATGACAGGGAGAGTTTCATTCCTGATGCCAAAATGACTGAGCACTAACCATGTAATGCCTTCATTCAGCTTGAATCATGAAAATATTTATCTGATTTTCACATATGTTGTCTTTGCCATTATCTAGTCTTGAGAAGAGCAGAATGAGGGAAGACCTTACCGCTCTTTACAACTACCTGAAAGGATGTCGTAGCAAGGTGGGTGTCAGTCGCTTCTCCTAAGTAATAAGCAATAGGAAAAGAGGAAAGGGCCAAAATGTCAGAGTTGGTTTAGGCTGGATATTAAGAAAAATTTCTTCATGAAAAGAGTGGTCAAGAATTGGAACAGGGAAGTGGTGGAATCACCATCCCTGATGGTATCTAAAAGATGTGTAGGTGTGGCACTTAAGGACATGGTTCAAAGGTGGACTTGGCAATGCTGGGATAATGGTTGGACTCAAGGATCTAAAAGGTCTTTTTCCTCATAAATAATTCTATGATTCTATGATTTGTCTACCCAAACTAGAGGCTTACATCCTGTCAATGGACATAGAGGGACTTCTATACTGAACAATAAAAAAGGGGCACTGTCCTTAATACATTGTTTCCCTGAACAACTGTACGAGCAATTCCCAAGAAAAGTACCTACTAATTTGCATTATTCCCTGCTTCTTGCTTGACATATCACATGATATGTATTGTCTCTAGATAGTTGTTGCTTTTCTTCCTCTTAAATCTTACATCTACCATAGGCAGGCTGATTTGATGTTTTGGTGTTACACATCTGACCACTACACTAGGTGCTGTCATGACTAAAGTAAACATTTGTAGTGTCCCTTCAATTGGTTTTGAGGCACTTCTCATTTTAGTGACTAGCAAGTTTTACTGCTCCTGGAGGTTGATATAAATATTGAATTAACCTCTTTTAACATCTGTTTCTTATGCCAATACATCTGAATAAAAATACACAATCTGCCACAGGGATTTTTTTTGCCTTTTCATCTTCATTTTCACTATCAAATACTGTCTGTCACCATCTTAGTTTAGGCATGCTTGCAGCTATTTTGCATTTATGTAATGAAAAGTAAATATGTAGGCCATTGTGAACTGCTTTGTATTTCTCTCTTAAATCTAGATCTAATGAGCTAAACTTTAGTGTTTATATCAGTCACTTTAGTGTCACCCATTTTTTTCAGGCCCAGCCCCAATTTTAAAGTTTATAGAGTAAGAAGGAAATTACCATGGGGAAGTTTCTTCCATTTTGTGAGATACTAGTTGTTGTTAACTTGTTTTGAAATTATTTGGTCTCCTACTGCTTACTTGGTGAAAGTAGCTATAAAGTAACACTATTTTTTTTCAGTAACAATATTTTGAACTAATAATTTTCATGGGTTCAGGAGAAGATTGTGTCAAAGCTTTCATAACAATTAGTGCCACATACCAAGCCTGTGAATACACAAGTATGGGATTTTTGAATCGTTAATGGCTGCGTTTCATTCACGATAGTCATAATTAAAACGTAGAAACGAAATTTGTGAGACAATGAAATTTGAAACTAGAGCTAAATGAGTTCTAATAGGCCTAAGCAGAACATCATGAAAGAATTCTACAATATAATTAAGAATTACAATTGCTTGACTAGTTCTAGGTGTTTGTTTCTTCCCTCGGAAGAAGTGTGCAAACCTTTTGTATTTCTGAAGAAAATTTCACTTGAGACTTTACTTTTAATATCAGAATTTTTTCCCAAATATCCATTATAAATTAAAGTTATCCATAAGACTCACACTTGGTAAGAATTTGTTTCTTTTTTTCAACATATTGCCGAACCATTGAGCTACAGAAGTGTTTTGTATAAGATGAGAGGGTATAGAGCTTTCCTAGTAGTAAGATACAAAATAAGGCTTATCAAATGCTGTCTTGTAGTTCCTTAAAACCGAACTACCTTCTTTCATGGTATATGAAATGGACTTTATGACATTCATTTTATTTGTTTAAATAGATTTCTTTTTTTATGATACAAGCAATGTTCTCTGTCATTGCTTGAGTAGAATGATGGTGGAATATAGTATAAAATAAAAAAGATAATATGTAATATATTATATGTACTCAAATGTGTGCATCGCAGTGTTTTAGTCTTTTCAACTAATAAAATTTGATGTACACGATAAGTACATTAATCTCTGCAGCCCTTTATTTAATCTAAAAGACAGAGGAGTTTATTCTAAGTGCACAGTGAAAGCAATGGTCACTGAAGTTAATTTTTGTCATTACTGAATGGCCATGAACCTGGGAGAATTGCCACCTACGTGTGACTTCATTATGTGTACCAAGAAGTAAAAATATATGTATTGCAAATGTATAAGTAAATGTTTCATAGAAATGCAGCTAAGTTGGCTTCCACTGGAATTTTGTCATATCTGCAAGACCCCAATCTTCTTCTGGTTACACAGTACTTGCAATGGTCCATTTAATTACAGCTTCTAAAAGCTTGACATTTTTTGGTAAAGTGGAATACTATAGATCAGCTGAGTGTCAGTAGATCAGGCCTGCAGGAGGCATATATGCTCTGATTGCTTTCCTGCTGTGAAGGTTGTTAGGTCTGAAAGTTTCTGGAATTACTTTGTAATTTTACCAGCTTTTTCTTCGAAGCTTTTCACTACCCCTCACTGCCTATTGCTTGCAAAAATCTGCAGTCTAATGTGCAATGAGATTGTCAGATAAAGACTGGCTGACACTGTATTCCTTCCTGTTCCATAATTTAGTGATATACGTGCTTTATATTGTAAAAAACAACTATAACTTTGTTGTAGCACAGAGTATAACTTTGTTGTAGCACAGAGCATTTCCTAGAATCACAGAATTGTTTGGAAGGCACCTTAAAAATCACCTAGTTCCAACCTCCCTATCCAGAGGATATCACTGATGACTGGAAAGGGGCAAATGTCATACCCTCTTATAAGAAGAATATTGAGGAATCTACAGGCCCATTAGTTTTCTCAGTCCCTGGGAAAGTAATAGAATGAGTCCTCCTCGAAACTATTGCAAAACAAATTAAGCCAGTAATTGGGAAAAGCCAGGATGGATTAACCAAGGCCAAGTAATGCCAAACTAACTTGATCACCTGCTGCGACAAAATAAAATTATTCTGTCAAAATGGGGAGAGCTCTGGATGGTGTTTACCTGGGCTTCAGGAAAGCATTTGCCAGTGTTTCCCACAACCTTCTCCTGGCAAAACTGAGGTGATACTGGATAGTTAAACTGCAAAATAGGCAGGAAATTGACTATCAGGTTGCACTCAGAGTGTAGGTTTTACACGGGCTGGCAGCCTGTCACAAGTTGGGTCCTCCAATGTCTCATGTTGTTCAACCTCCTCATAAATGATCTGGATGAAGGGATGGAAAGCACCCTTACCAAGTTCGCCAGTAACACCAAACTGGGTGATGCAGTGGACAGATGGAAAGAGACAGCTATCCTAAAAAACCTGGACAGGCTGACAGAGTAGGCTAGCAACTCCAGAATGAAATTTAACAAAGACAAGTGCACAGTCCTGAACGTGGGGCAAATAGCCCAAATAATGTCTGAGATCTGTGTGGCTCTTTTCAGCTGCCTTGCTGAAATGGACCTGGGGGGTTCTGATGGACAATTAACTAGGCAGGAGTCAGCAGAGCGCTGCTGAAGCAATGCAGGCAAATTAGACCCTGTTGTATAACCACATGAATACTGTTAGCAGAGGTAGAGGGGTCATCATCCCACTCTTCTTGGTGCTTGTCAGACTGCACCTGGAGTACTGTGTGTAGTTCTGTTCCCCACAATTCAAGAAAGGCAGGGAGACACCAAAGAGAATCCAAAGGAAGGGCATGAAGATGATCAAAAATCTGGAGAATTTGTCCTGTGAGGAAAGACTGAAGAGTTCTTCCACCTAATGAAGAAATGTCTCAAGGGGGGACCTCATCCCAATATTCCAGTACTTAAATGATGTCTACAAAGAGGATGGAGGTTCTCTCTTTGAAAAAGCCACGTGGAGATGACAAGGGGCACAGATACAACTTGCACTGGAAGTGATTTCATCTTGACAAAATAAAAAATTTTTTTGCAGTGAGAACAACTATTCACTGGAACAAGCTTCCCATGGACATGGTAGAATGTGTGTCACAGAAGGTTTTCCTGATGTGATTGAACAGGGTGCTATATAATCTCATTTAGGCTTTCTTCCCCACAAAATGTTGAACCAGATGATCTTCTGAGGTCACTTCCAACCTAGGCTATTCTGGCATTGCTCAACTACATAAAGCCAATTTTTCACTCATTGGGTTGTGTTTTAATCAGTGACTCATTTAGGCTGTTATAGAGGGATTTGATAGCTTCGCATAATATAGGCTTCTGATCAGAGGATAGTTTTTTTCTGCCAGTGTGGATTTAGGCATCAGAAAAGGGCTTCAGATAGCTAGAAACATGATATACCAAGTGGTCCCAAACTGCTGATGAACTGATGGAGAACAGATCAAGATGAGTTCAGGGGGACTGAGATATATGCTTCATGCTGTGAAGCATGTCTGGCAATAATAATAAGGGGGAAGGAAAGGAGAAAGATTGTTAGGCTTATTGTTCATTTTACTTTCTGAAGTGAGAGTGCCCTATAGTAAAACTGGAAAGATTTTGGGATATGCCTTTGCTTTTACTTATGGACATCTCTGCAAGTTTGTGGCCATAGTCACAATCCCAGCACAGTGAATCTGGGAAAAGGCATATTTCAAATATAATTTACTTTAAATAGTTGTGGGAATATCAAAACAGGCGTATGTGTCAGCATCAGTGTATAGGTAAGGACTTATGCTACCAGAAGCCATTCTCTTTCACTAGATAAATTAAAAAAAAGTGATACCTGAAATCTTTACTAAGTTGACATTAAGCTCATCTGTTTTTAACTTGCTTCGTTTCCAAACACGAGGTTCAGCAATACTGACTTATGGTAATCAGTAAACAAAGTGTTAAGTGAGCTGTGGCTGCATGCCCACAATAAATTACTGAAAAGTTATCACTTTTCATTAATACTAAATCAATTTAATACTTTAGACTAAAGCACTTATTACAAGATAGGTAATGATTTGTGTATCATCTGACTAGGGTACAAGGGTTGGTGTTTGGCTGGGATTAATTCACATTTCTGCCTGCAGTGAAATCTTAAGTGAACTTGCTTGGACCTATAGGATTTATTGATGGAGGATAAAAGCTGGTAATAAAAGACAAAAAAAAAAAAAAAACAAAACCATTTTACACTGAGGTTTTTTTGTTTGTTTGTTTGTTGGTTGGTTTTTGTTTGTTTGTTTTTTACATATTACACTGAGTTTTGCAAACATTCATATTTTCAGCACAATTTCAAGTTTTTAACTTCTGATAGTTTTCTTTAATCCTTATCATTTACAAGAGTGTCTGTAAGAAGATTCCTGGAAAAGAGTACCTTCCTCCTATTTTTCAGTCTCCAGTTTGGAACACAGGGACTTTGAGATATTTATTAATTCTCAGTGGATTTTTTTTTCCTTGAATTTTTCATCTGGACCTCATATAGACTCCCAGCACCTATCAGAACCTTTGGCAACAATTTTCCCAGGCTTCTTGTTCATTAATTATTAGTTTCAGTTTTAATTGTTGTTTTAGTAATTGTTATTGTTGAATCTGCTACTTTCCTTTGATTCCCCATGGCTCTTTCATTGTAAAAGATGGGGAGGTACTACTACATATATCCAGTCAGCTCATGAAAGTCAGATACCATATACTATAATGTATACTGTCTTCACTCTGTACCATAATTAACCTCTTTTCCAGACTAAAGAGTCCTGGTCTGCTTAGTAATTTCTTGCACAGAAGCTGAATGATATCTTTGAGCTTTCTTGTCCGAACCTTTTACATATCTGCTGTCACTTTAAATGCCTTTGTCAATTGTATCTGAGATATTTTAATCCATGCACTAATGCTGACAAAACTTTTTTTTTTATTGCTCAGCCCTTGCTGACCTAGTGATTCTTTGAAATATTGAAGGACTCTTTCTTCATGAGATCACATGACATCATTTTTGGAATTTATTCTCTAAACTCATCACATGACATCATTTTTGGAATTTATTCTCTAAACTCATCACATTCCATCTGAATGAAAATGCAACCCTCTGTCAGTTTTTAGAAGGCAAATGCTTTCACTTACTCCAGATCCTGCCCACCTCCCCAACTGTAGTCTTGCTTAAAACATTATCCTATAGTGATTTAAATTAGACATGTTCCATTGAATTAAATGTATTGTAGTAGGCCAACTGATTTCAAACTAGACAGTGATCTGGGCTTTTTATTTGTAATGCACACTACAAATTCAGCATTTTAAAATTTACAGTATAAATGTTGTAGTATTAAGACATTTATGTATGGCATTTGTAGCTGTGTAAATCAGGCAGTGCTCAAGTAAGTACTGCACTATTGTGTTCTGAGTTTTTGTTGGTGAATGACCTTAATCTCAAGATTATTACTAGCTCATTTAACCTCCTGAGTCATAATGGTAATATGATGTCTGTGTTACACTGAAAATATCCAGTATGAATGAATTAATGAATATTAAAAATGTAATCAATTACTGAAAGAGGACAACTTTACCTTTAGAAGAGATTATGTTTTACAGAGCAAAATACAGCATGTGGAAAGGATAACTAAACATCGGAGTATAGGAGAAAAGTTTTATTAAAGCCATTAAAGTTCCTTCTCCTCTTACTGCAGTGAAAAGAATCAAAAACGCAAAAAAAAAAACAGAAAAAAAGACTGAGAAGCATGCTTGGATCTATGGAATAGAGAGTTGATGGACAGGTAAAAGAGGAGTTGGAAGCTAAAAGAAAAGAATATATTAAGTATCAAGAGACTGCAGGGGAGAGTGTGAAGGACACACTGAAAAGAAAATGTTCCTGCACCAATACTTTGTGGCTGTAACAAAAATAAATATCTGACTTTTAAGGATGAAGATGTCATATAAAAAATTAGTTTGTTTTGCTTATATGTTTGAAGGGTGCAATTGTGTTTTTTTATTTCCTGAGTTATCCTAGATGTGTTTGCCTGCCTGAGAAAGTAGCCATTCTATAATGCAGAATGGCACATAATGAGTCACATTGTGTTCGGAATTTGTCATCTCAAATCACTAAAAGAAAGCATGGAAAAGGTTTTAGAAATTACTATATGTCTGAATCAGAGGAAAAAGGCAGGAACATGCTCAATTTACCATTGTGGGATTTTTCACTCTGTTCCTCCTGAAAGGTTGCTGGTTTGTTGTATGAAGCATATCAAGGACCTCATTTCTTTCTATACCCTCAGTACTTAACATGTTTTATTTTAAAATATGTCTTACATATTGAGTATGCCAAACCAGTTTTAAATGATTTAATGTCTGCAAAATAAAGCATATGAAACTTAATACACCTATGAAGGCAAACATGTGTAGGCTTTTGTAAGTGGCACAAATAAGCTGATTGACAAGGTTGTCTGAGGGAGCAGTGTCACCAATGCTAGACTACTCATTCTGCAGTGAACTAAGGGGGAAATTTAAGATTTCTGTGATCCTTTTTCTCTCATAACTAATTTTTTTTTTTATTTCATCAAAGTGTCTATTTTTTCTTAGCATGAATTCGTAAATGCTATGCACTATGTAACCAAGAATGTGGCAGGTCCAGTTGAAAAACATCAGAAAGCTTGTTTCTTTTTCATTTGCCCAAGCATGATTCTGGAGTCAGAATAGTCACTGCAGCCATTGGTATTGTGCCAGAATGAATCTGAATAAACTGGTGAGATTTAGCTGAAGGTTTTCTAAGGCATTGAGTCCATTAGAGTGTAACAAAAATCTGCAAAGAGATTTGCAGTTTCATCTGTCTTTGAATTAAGGGAAGAAAGGAAGCAGACAAAAGAGAAAGTTATATAGCTAAAATTAGATATGATAACAGATAGCAAATCTCTAGCCTCTATCAAATGGTTTAAACCTCTTTCCTGGTGCTATTTAGGCTATAAAGAGAACTCTTTGCCTTATGAGCAAAATTATGAATGCACTGTGTGGGAGGATCATATTAAAAGTCTAGAATCTGCTTGACAACCTGTTGAAATTCTGCCAAATCTTTCTCTCATGTCAGACCAGACATGAGAGGGCTACAGTTCCATTTTCAGGAATGGATTTTAGGGACTTAGTTTATGCTATACTCTAAACTTTCTTTTTCCCTAACTTTTTTACTGTTCTTTTACTTCTTTATCACCACCCTGATAGGTAAAACCAAGAGAAACTGAAAATATGTTTTGACCTTAAGCTTTTTCAAAACTTCTGTAATTATTCAGTTCAACCTGTTGAAGTCTGCAAGACGATTTCTTCTGAAGAAGTCATATATCCAGAAAATTTTTCAGAAATGACAAATGAAGACCTATTTTTGATAGGCCACAGTGGAGCATTAAGTGGGAATAAAAAGAAAATTCCAAGAAAGGCAAATGTAAAGAAAAAACCCCTCAACTGAAACTTTTGCTTATCACACCAAAGACTGTTGTTATGCCAGGTCTCAGTAGATGGTGCTGACAGGCTGGAAGGCATAAATCCATTCTTATGGATCATACTCTGATGAAGCTGTTTTATAAAAACATACATAAATAAGCACTATTTGGTGTAAGTAACAATCAACTCCATTTACTATTCACATGTTATCATTACTACATTTGGTATTCATTGGATTTTAACTGATTTAGCTGGTATTAATGTGGATGTCCTACTACTCATCCTTCCCTAAGAGATAATTTTTTCATAGGGGAAGCTATCAGTGTGAAAATTATTGTTATTACCTAGAGTAACAAATGGAAACAGGGAAAGAACTTTTTATATATGGAAGGAACAGGCTGTAATTTGATGAGAAAACTGAAAAGCATATTGATAGTAGCATTAACTCTGCTGGTGCTTTGTGTGTGCTTACTGCCATTCTTTGGATTATGCAGCTGATTTGTTCTGACAGAAAGGGATCTCTCCCATGTTTGCTGTGCCATAAAAATGCTGAAAACATACTGCTGAGCTAGCCAGTTGGTAATAGCATTACTGGATATCTGCTATAGTCCCATTGCATTAATTGCATCTTTTATCCTCAGAAGATGATGAGGGAAAAAAACCTCCTTGAAATCAAGATTGTCTGGAAACTTATATTTACTGCTCAGTGAAACTATGTTCACTCTAAAGAACTACCTCTGGATACATGCAACAGAAGGAAAAAAAATAGTAACATATGCAGGAGTAGCTATGAATAAATATATGGAATTTATGCTGGTAGATACTAGATAATTCACTTTCCAGGTAAAATGTATGAATATAAGAAGTTACTGCACAAGTATGAAAGATATGACATGAGGTTTAAAAAAATATTAATAGTTGTCACAGATGTTATTCTTTTATGTCATGTTATTCCAGATAAGAAATTTAAAGAGCAGGCATTGATCAGCTGAGTGACTGAACAGACTTTGCTAGACTGAATATCCATGGTAGATCAAAATTTAAATATTTTGTTTTACTGGGACCCATTAAAAGTAACATATTAGAGCTAGATTTTATGAGTCACTTTTTCCTTATCTCCTATCTAGAACTGCCCAAGGGCAAAACCTTGACCAATTCATCAGAAGGATCTGAAGTCCTCTTAACTTCCAAAAAGGATTATTGTGGAGATAAAATGTACTCTAGCATAGGGCTTTCACCTGTGCAACTTTTTGCACTTTGGATTAGGTATTTATTCTACTGCTGTTCATGAAGGCTAACAAGTAATTGCCCATGAATTGAAATGTAAAAAAAACCCCTCTTTTTTGCGTTGTTAGTCAGATTGTGATAGAAATGTGAAGGTTTTATTTTATGACACTTAGTGAGCTGTTACTTCAGCTTGCTTCTTTTTTTTTCTTTTCTTTTCCTCTTGAAGGAAGCAATGTGTAAGCAGGAGCACTAGACTAGGACTCTGGAGACCTGTACCTCACCCTCTGTGAGACTTCTGCTGTCTAAGACTCTTAATCTCACTCCCAACCTTTCTGCATTTTGCCCTTGCTGGCTATTATGGTGTTAAGTCACTTGCTGTGTAAGGAATTTGAAATCTGTGACTGCAAAACAGTAAATAAATCTGTGATAATAGTCAAATGTAATACACTATTAGACCTGCTGCTATTGCTCTGGTAAGACAACTGTATGTCTGAAGTTCATGCATATTTGCAGCACAGTGCCCTAACTACTAAAGACAATAAAGCTGAAAGTGGGTTGTATATTATATGAGGCAATACTTCCTCTACACTTGCATTCTGAAAGTGATAAAAGCTATTAACTTTGTGCATGAATGTCACTTAAATTTTGTATTCCTTTTTTCTCTCCCCAGTGATCAACAGTAAATTAAACCTCTTCTCAGCTTGTTTTTACAGATGAAGAGAGAATTAAAAGTGGTGCATGAGGGAGCTTTTTATTTCTTAAGGGCTCACAAAAGCCGATTTCATTGGAATGAACCTTCTAAAATAACAGTAAAAGAACATTTAAAATGTATTTCTCTATAACTCTATTTGTAGTTTCTTAATGTATTTTTAGGAGGATGCTATTACATTTGTACATATATGAAAATAAATGGACTAAGAATACTTAGATTTTTTTAACACTAGCTCTCCTCAGTTAGTTGTATCATATTTAAATTAATTAAATACAGTTGCAGCCACTGAGCCTCTCTGTGATATTGTGTCTTCGTCAGCAGTTTACTTATGGCTTTCCTATTTAATTAAACGGGAAACAGTGAGTGGCTGACGCACTGCTATGCATGGTATGTAGGACAAACCACACCTGCCACTGTGTATAAAATCTGCTTAATGCACATGATGAAAGCACACATACATTGAGCATATGTACATGTGTATAGATATTATGGAGAGTTAATTCCTTGCCAAGATATTTGCAGCTCTTCTTTCTTTTTGAACACACTAGCCCTTTTCTTCAGTTTATTTACAGAATTTTTAGTCTGCTTGCTCTGGTTTAAGAATCTCCTGAACAAGCAGACTGAAAATTCAGTAAATAAGCAGAAAAAAACTTGAGAGATATCCAGAAGAAATAAGAGCTGTAGAGCTCGGAAGACAGAACTATACTTTCAAGGTAATGGATTTTACATAGTGCACAAAATATTATTCCTTATACTGTATACAAGTGCTACAACTCAGCTGTTATTTTCTTAACATGTATATTAAAAAACTAAAAATACTAAATGTAGGTATCCACACCACATGCTTTACATCTTCACTGTATATATCCTATTCTCTACCATTAAGCTTACCATTGCAAGCTACAACTTTTTTCTATTTTAGTTGCATCTCAGGGCCTGCATCTTGGTTTATTTTTGGCTTGAAAACAAAAAGTATTTTTGTTTCCTTTTTTTTCAACATTTTCCCATACTTCCACAAAAAAATGCTGAGGTAAATGGTAACTCCCACATCTCCTTTTCAAAAAATGCCGCTGAAATTAACAATGCTGAAAAACCTCCCTAGCTGCCATTAATGTATTCTGCAAATGCAAGCAATTAACAATGAAATGGTTTCTTCTGTATGCAACCTTCTATATACATCCTCAAGTCCAGCCTTGGCCAAGACCTGAAATGGCTTCTGAATAATGCATTTATCTCTCAGGGAACACCATTCTATTTTAGATCAGAAGAAGCCATGTGAACTTCTCACACTGCCCCTTCCTTCACATTCCTTTTGCTGCTTGACATGTCCCCAAGGCAGATTGTGTGAGACAGACCTGTCCTCTGTAAGATTCTGCCAATTTTGGCAGCCTTCTGACATACTGTCTCTTCATTGCCTGCACTTACTTTGGATCTCTGCTGAACCATTCTCAACTACCCATATTTCGCTGTTACCTTCCTCATCCTGCTATCACACAGCTCCGTAACTCTATCTTGTGTAACAAAATATTCTCAATTGTGAAAAAGAATGGTGTGAAAAAGAGTATAAACAGACTTTTTCTTAAATCTTTACATAACTCACTTGTGTAAGAGCCTGGAGGGAGGTAAGAGGTGTAAACACATGCCCTGTGGGCGATATTCCAGCCTCCAGGCTGGAATTATGACAAGGACATTTAGACAGACTGCTTGACAGACTAGTTTAGCAAGTATCTTTAAATGTTAAGTAAAGCTTTTGAATCATCCTACAAGATTTTGTCTTTCTCCAGAACACCCTTTATATTTAAATATTTATTGTTGATGTCTCTGTCCTCTATTCCTTTCCCAGGTCTTCTCTGAGCATCCTATCCTTTACCACTGAAAGTGAACAAATGCACAAGGCCTTTGTGTTGACCTCTTGGACAGTTCTTATACTCTAAATCAAAAAATGTCTTCATATTTAACAAATTGTGCACGTTTATATACAACTTCTATCTCTTGTCTTGAAACTGTAGAAGCCATTAGGCTGGGATATTGTGGATATCAAAAGGAAAACAGATCCCCCAAACTGCCAAAGTTCAAGAAAGGATTACACAGATTTAGGGAGGATGAGTACACATGTAGCCAGTAAACAAAATGGTAGAGCTACAGCTTCTGGTTTACAGAGTCCTCAAACTTCTGAGTTATTGCAAAAGTCAAGTTTTTTTTTCCAAGGGAAAATTAATTTTGAGATTTACACAGTTTCTTTTCTTTCCTTTTTTTTTCTTTTTTTAATAACTTAATACAACATTTTGCAATATTTTGCATGATGAAATGTTTACTTAAGCCTTGTACAAAGAAAGTATGAAACTTCATTTTTAAAGATATTTTAATGTGAGGTTTAGTAAGTTTAGGCCATACTTCAAGCATTTATTATAAAAAAGTGCCAGTGACACTTATTTTAAGTATAGAAACTTAGTTTAATGAAAATTAAAATGAAATTGTCTCAGTGTTCATAGGCACAGGTATGTATATTTGGGACTGTAAAGGCTACATAAATGTAGCCACATCAAGCATAAAAAATGAGACTTGTTTTCCCATTACTCATTATAAGGCATTGTTGTCTCATGAGAATAAACTAGGTTAGTAAACTGCTTCTTCAGCAATTTACCTTCATAGTTGATTCCAGCTGCAACAAAAGGATAAATAATAAACAAACATTTCCAAACAGCAAAATTAAAAGCAAGTTGGATTTTTCTCCTTTAAAATTGTATATCACATTTGTAAAATCTGCCTCAGTGTTCTGTTGTGTCTCTTTTTGGTACAAATTATTGCAATCTTAGCGCCTGGATAGCACAAATTACACATAGAGGACATTTCTCCTCTTGAAAATGAGGTAGAATTTTGACCTTGTTTTCTTTATCTAGGTCTTTTTATAACATGTTTTCAGTATGGTCACCTAATTAAACCCAGGGATCATGACCTATATGATTACTTGTATTTTCAAAACAGTAGCTGAAAAAGTCAGTCTGAACTTATTATCCATATAATGCTTATAAAAATGGAATACCAGGAAAACTTATTGGACATAAGATCTCATAAAAGTATTTTGAGGATAAATTTATAATTCAAGAAAATTTGCAAACAACAGACACTCCATAATATGGTGTTCTCATTCCTACTGAGGAAGTTCTATTAATTGTAGGCTTATAAATTTGTATATATACCTCTGAGACATGATGCTAGGGCATTTTTGAGACATAGACACTTACACAGTTTAAGGATAATTTATGTGAAAATTAGGTGACTATATGCATTAGCACTATGTCCATAACATCACTTTATCCCCTTAGACTCCTTCACCACCCTTAACACTTATATGGCTCAGGTTATTATAATTGGAATAAGTGCTGTCAAACTCGCTCTCCAAAACAGGTGCCATAATGCATACTGGGAAAATTCCCTACTAGGAACAATCCTCAGTCCATGCTATTTCCTGAGCCCTTCACTGGCATTTTTGGGAAGATTGTTATTTGTCCATACAATCAGTAGGGACAGCCAGCCCTATAGCCTGTGTCCAAGTCCTGATCAGTTTGCTAATACAGCCATAGTCTAAGAAAGCTCCAGAGACTCATCTTTTTGACATAAAATGTAGTTGTAAGATTAGAAACCTTCTAATCTGAGTGTTTGATACTCCTGGGGGACAAAGAATCCTAAGTTCTGGACCATCTATGAATTTTATTTACTGATTCTTAATGCAGAAAATAAATAAACCACCCCTAAAGTACATAACAGAGCCTTGTTCCCCCTTACTGTCTGAGAACAGCTTAACGCCTGGCAATATTCAGTTTTCTCTTGTACATCTGATGAGTCCTTAGCCTGTCACTTGTATATTCTTTCTACCTAGTGGTACAGTTTTAGCTCTCTGTCACATGAGTTGCTGCTGTTCAAACAGACCATAATTTTGCAAGACAGAACATCTTTCCTAAGATAATTGAGTTGATATTTTGAGACCCCTCTGAAACTGAGGAGGACCTAGAATGTACATTATTTATACCCTGTAGGAACACCTGAAGGTACAATGAATTAATTGTAAAAATAAAAAATAATCAAACCAAAAAGAGTTCTTGCCACCGTCAAGATGGGTTTTTAAGTAATGGAGCAATGTTGGACTTTGAATCTCAGTCTCATCTAGTTCTAAGCCCATACAAGGGCAAGAGATCAGCCATCCCCTTTTCTTCTAGATGTATTGAGGCCTGGCTTAGATATCCTCCAAACTCCTATATGATTGTTTAGATATGTCTATTTAAACACAGATAATTTTTCCCAATCAAGTGATTTAGCGATTTATGTGGCCATTTAGATCACCAAAATGATTCCTGAAGGCTAGTATATAGCATTAGCCATAGGAACATTTGGACCCTTTGCTAAGTATTAAAGCTATGTTCATATTTTAACGATTCAATTCTCTTTAAGACTGTGCAGAGCAACATAGTATCTACTCTTCTACTTAATTCCCTCAAGCCTGAGCTATTCCTATACAGGGAGCTACTGTACACGGGAAGCAGCCACTGTCAGCAAAAACAGCATATCTGAAACTCTACAAAGCTTCACAAGCCTTAACAGCTTAACAGACCACTACAGAAGAGAGGTGTGAAGTTTACTGAAGTTCAATTGATTAAAGTCACATGCCAGTCTTAGCTGGAAAGCAAAGCAAAGAAGTATTTACAAATATTTGGAAAAGTCTTTCAAACAGAGTTGGCAAGTACAGCTTCCTTGAAGATTTCTTTGTCTTTGTTGTATTAGGAGAGATCTGTAAGTAATTTAAGATAGCACAGATCCATCATTTTCAAAAGTACATCTGGGCTTACAGGAGCTGAGGCTCTCACCCTGTGAATTTTAGAGCACAGCACGGGCTTATTTCATATCCATAAAATACCCTGCTGTGAAGTAAAAATTATTGCCTAACAATCATGTTTGTTTTTATTTTTTGTGTGTGTTTTTTTATGGTTGTTGTTGTTTGTTTGGGTTTTTTACATGAGTGGTATCAAACATTTGCCTCAAGATAACAAATTTATGTGGAATACATTACAAAAACTGGCCAGTTGAGGAAGATAATTTTGATATAAGTAGAGCAATAGACCTTTCTGGAGATATGTAATAGCATAAGTCCAAGGTAAAATTAAGAGAAGCCAGGGACTAGGATACAGCACTGGGACAGCATTTTTCAAATCTCCCAGGTAACTAGGGAAATCCTCTGTTGAAATGCAAGGTTTTCTTTAATTTCAACCACTACTGAAACAGAAGTTGCCTTTATATATTTGCATTAAGAGTTACCATGGGTACCATTTCCTTTGTAGATGAAGTGGTAACAGGCCTTCAGAGAAGAACCTTTTACAGTGGTACCTGGTTCTTATCCAGCTCGAGATATCTGGCTGGGGGTAGGTGTGAGAGATGCAGCAGAAAGAACTAGCAAGTGAGACTTTGCTTTAAAATTATTAAAATAATATTACCTCACAGACAGGGAGATTTTAGATATGGGAATATAGGGCATAAAAACCCTAACAGATATTTTGCCGACTGATAAACTGCAAATGTAAGAGGAAAGCTTGTTTCTTATGAACCTTATAAAATCTTTCCTTAATAGACAAATTGCAAAGATTTTGCCTGAGGAAGGCCCTAGATGACATTTTCTTTTTTTTTTGAAAAGGTTTCAAAACATTATCTATGCAATACTGGATATTGAAATAGTGAATTTATATAGTATTGAATAATGTATTATTACTTTGATAACTGAAACAGGCAACATAGCAACTGATAACAGGCAACTGATAACAAGCAACATGGGGGAATGTTGATTGAAATCTTTTCATACAGATAATTCAAAATAAAGAAATAGGTTAAAAGTGAAAAGAAATCATCATTCTGATGAATTTAGCTCCTTACTCTAAAAGCTTGAATAGAATTAAAAAATTGTTAAACAAAAATAGAAATAGAAAATAGTGATTTAATTTGTTACACTGGCCTTTCTTTGTGAAGGTTGAAATAGGAATAAGAACAGTAAAAACACACAGTTAGTTCTTGCACAAAAAGAAAGAGATGGTCGCTGCTCTGAATTGAAAGGCTTTAAGAGATGACCTCAGAGGTTTCTGCTAATGCAAACATGATTCAGCTGCTTTTATTTCCTTTCCAAAAGTTCCTTGGTTTGTGTCTTTTTTATAAAATTTAAATGGTGTTGTAAATGCTATTGGTTAGTGTTAGACATCTGTGATTAATGCTGTTCAGGCTACAAAAACGTTTCTTTATCTGAGGGTGTGTCCTTAAATATTTGTGTCACTGCACAGGGCACACCGACAAGAATAGTGCAAGTCCTAGGAAGAAAAATAACAAAAACATAGATTTGAGTTTATTCTGTAAAGGCCTTTATTCTTCCTTCCATTAATGAACATGAATTTACTGTATTGTTTCATTTTGATTTTAAAGATGTAGTTGGGTACAGAACACACATAATTTTGGAAATAGAGGAAATGAGAAAATTATGATCAGATGAGTCCAAACACGACAGCTTTTTTTAATGGATGCAAGTGTTATACACAGATTTCATCTCAGGTTGTGAAGGGAATATGCTGCATTAAGGTACAGCATATAGAGCTAATCAGCCTGCTAGAATTTAATGACAAAGAAGTGTCCTAAATTCTAGATAATAGAGACAGAGATCCTTTCATTTTTGTTTTAGTACTGTCTCAGGTATTCTTATTTTCCTGGTGACATAATAATAATAATAATAATTTGGTGAGGCAGCAACTGGAATTAGGAGTTTCAGTTAAGTTCCCTCAGGCAGAAATAATAAATCTTACAGTTCCTCACAACCTGACCTTACTTTTACTTGTTATTCAAAGGATAACCACCTCACTCTTCTTCCATCAATATGATTTTTTAAAATAAAAGTAGTTAGGACTGCTGAGCTTTGCCCTGAAAAATGCTCTGTCTCTGTGAAGGTGGCGAAGTATTTAGTATTCATACCAGGCTGAACCTCCTGTAAAGGATGCAGCAGACAGGGATCTCCCTTGGCTGACAGAGGGTGATGCTGGGCGTAGGCTAAAGCTGATGTTTAGAGATCATGGGAAGTCACAGGCTGTGCTGAGCAGCACCTTGATAAGCTTCGGTGTCTCTGGGGTAAACAACACTATGGAACAGACTTTCTGGATCATTCCCTTGGACATCTACAATCTGTCAGATACCCACAGAGACAGAATGTGGGTGGTCTGGATCCTGCCACAGTATTGTTAGCAAAGAAATTATTCTGAAAGAATGAGTTACATAGAGTGAGAGCTAACTTGTTTGTCTAAAATTTAAAAATCTATGATTTGAACAAATTGTCATTTTATCTTCCAAAGAACACATTACCTCTGCTGTGTGAAATACCCATATGATCTGCACTGTCAGATTCTATTATTATTGTGACAGATACTGTAGCATATAAATTTTAAACTAATGAAAAAAATGTCATCTATCTTTTGGAACTAAGTGTTCAAAGTGCATCAGCTATTCAATTTGATAGATCATTCTTCAGAGGGTTTGAGAAGAACTGCATATTTAAAATACAGTGAATGGGAGAAACCCTCACTTTTATCCAGCTCCACATTTTATAAACTAATTCTGGAGAACTCATGAGAGGCCCTCTTCCAAAAATGTTTCTTTATGGAAAGTAGCTGTGTAAAAATGTAAATAAAATATTTTTCTATTAGGATAAATTTGATTTGAACAAAAAAATAAAAGAGTGTATTCAACCTTACTAATGCTGGCTTTCTGTTTATTATAGTCTCCTGGAAGCAGCTGAAAAGGGAAGGAGTAGCTGTGGTTTATTGCTTTCATATTGTTCTGTAGGTGAATGGTATCAACATTTATGATTCTCTAATAAAAGAATGTACACTTGGGTTTTATAGGATAAAGCAGTTGATAAAATCCATTAAATGTTTTAACGCAGACTTTTCTTATGGGAAAAAAAAAAGGTTTGTAGATTCCAGATAAAACAAAATTTTGGATTTTTTTCTTAAAATGAAGTTTTCTACTTGAATAGAAAAAGAAAACTTTGAAAGCTGAAACTTTTAGATAATTTCAGTTTGAAGACACATGAACATGAGGACAAACACAAATCCAAACATGACATTTTCCAGACTGTTTTATTAGTGTATGCATAAGCCATGACTTTTCCTTATGTTTCAAGACTTCATTTCACCAATTAAATCACTGCTTAAAATATCAACTGGTGCCCACTATTGATGAAGGCAAAAGTATCCCACTTCTTTCCCTGTATTTGTGTGACTTGTTACTCTTCTGTTACATACTTGTTAGCAAACCATAAAGGATATAAAATAGGACATAAATAGTTAATTATTAAAGATGGATGCTCAAATTGAAATTGTTCAAGGTATAATTTTAGCAAATAATCTTTATAGTAACCAATTTTCAGGGACTCAGGAATGTATTAGTTAATTATATATGTAGACCACCCCCTTCTTCACCTTCTGAAAGTAAAAATTCAAGGAATTCACCATTTCATTTGGCTTCCAGACATTTTCCATTGACATGACTACTTCTTGGGAAAAAGAGGGAAAGAGAAACACTGTCTCAGTAGAAAAACAATTCAGACTTAAAATAACCTGTAAGGCTCATCATGTCAGTGGAAGTTTGGTTATTTTTCCAAATGTGTTTAATTTCTATTTTCTCAGTAGATGCAATGACTTTTCTTCTCATCCTTAGCATGTACTTTTGATGCCTCGTGAGCCAATACACATAGAGGAAATTGGAACTTTTCAGGACTTATTCAGGCAAAGCAGTAAAACAGTAAAACAAAACAGTAAACCTGCTACATCGGTACTCAGCTTCCTTCTAAATAAAGCACTTATACCTCTTCGGCAGCTAGTACTGAAGAATATGTCAAGTTTATAGAAGATAAGCTGAATGAAGGAAAAACAATAGATTTTTCACTCTATAAAAGGAAGAAATACATTCTAATTGAAGAAACTTAGTCTGAAAAATCCAAGGCCTTTTTTAAAAGTCATCCCTGTAGTCTGATTAAATATTTAAATGATCTTTAGACAAAGTTAACATTTCACAGTTCTGAGCTTGTTAAATTTTTATTTATTTCAAGTAGATTCCAAATATTGCAGAGGATGTAACTAAATCACATGTGGTTTACCACTGATCTTTAACATAAATCAGAAGAATGATGAAAACTGAGGAAAAAGGTAAGTCAACTTTATTCCACTTCTCCTTCACTTATATCTTCTGTTATTCAAAATAAATTCTATTATTTCTATGCTACAATAACTTCTTGTTTTGGAGGGACAACAAATAATATCTGGGATGTTATTTACTTTGATTCCATAATAGAGTTTTGTTCAATTTCTGGTATGAAAAAGCCTCAGAGAAACACAGCAGGAACTCTAACACCAGATATTAAAACTGTTTTATTTTTTGGGGTAGCAATAACAGGAGTTATTTACTTGATTCCAGTTTCATTGCATAAATAAATAGTAGTTAACCCTTACATTATAATGGAAGAAAAAAATATGTAGTTTTTCTAGGACTAAATTTGCAATGTAATGTAAAAAGTGTAGTATTTTACTTTGTTTCCTCTGAAGAATTAATGGAGATATTTTAGAACAGGCTTAAATCCAGATACAGTGTATTTTCCAATAGAGAAATGAGAAAAAGGTGGAGCCTTCTCGCTTACTCAAGGCTACATCAAACTTTTGTACTTTCGTGACTTCATCCACCATTCATCAATTTATTTTTGTCCATCAAAAACCAATCGGGGAATATTTTTTTCTTTTTTTTTTTTTTTGAAACATAAGAAGTGCCCAATTCTTATGAATGCATTCAATTTAAAATCTTCAGTATAAAATGTTTGACTTCTCTGTAAATAATTTTACTGTATGAAACCAGAGCTGCTTATTATATTTGGTCTTATTCATTTTTATGTGCTCTGATTTTTCTGCTCTACGCTGTAGGTCATGCTATGGAATTAGTAATACAGTCATTCTGCTGCTGACTAGTAACTGACAGAAGCTGTTTTCATGACCTTTTTGAAGATTGCTACATCTATGTTTTTATTTCTGTTTCCAGCTTGTCTTGATTTTCAACATATTTGCAAGCTCCTATCAATAGAGTTTCAAAACTTCTGGTAAGGAATAAGTTCATTTTATAGCTGTCATGCTATCAGTTCAGGAAAATAACTTAAAAACATAAACAAAAGAGTTTCAATGTATTTTAATTGTAACCTTAACAAAAAAAGGAACATTATCTCAAATAATCAAGATTAATTATTCAGGACTTTAGAGATAACTATCAAAACTTTACTTCAAAGTCACGTTAGATGTACTAGATAAGTGTAACTGCTTCATGGACTTTGGAAGATCCTTGAGAGCAAGATGCTTTGGTAGGCCTGACCTGCCTGAAAAACATTTGTACATGTGTACCCTCCCTACTGTGTGCTTGTGTTTTGTGTACAGCAATAACACTCCAAATCTATTTTTTTCCCGTAAGTTAGAAAATTGGACTTCACATAGGAAAGTTTTCTTTATGCCTGAGCAAAAGAAATACACAAAAAAATTGTAGATGATCCTATCTTGATGTGCCTGAATAGCCTAAAGTCAGCATTATTATGCATGTACTCAAAAATGAGCCATCCTATTCATCTTTGCAGGATGGAGAGAGCAACATTGTGCCTGGGTTTAATGTGACTGCCAAAATGCCAGCTAAACAGATTATTAAGAGCTATAGAAGCAGCTTAAATTCTCTACTAGATAAGAAAACACAGTAGCAATGATATTTTCTGTGGCCTTAGAATAAACCAGTGTAGTAAGGAAAACAGCTCTTTCTGTACTCTTTCAGTTTCTAGTATGAAGGTTTGATCTAAAGTGTGAGTTAGAAGGGTTTTCATGGATTTTAAAATGTATTTTCTTTTAATATGTGAAAATTATATTTGATGTTATTTTAGGTGGTTTGGTAACTTTGTAATTTAAGACCGACTTTAGTTTCTTTTTTCCTAGTCCTGAACATTGCTATTTTAATTCAAAATTTACTACAGTATGACATGAATATAATATATTAACAGGTCTTGCACCTGAACAACTTCCTTTGCATACTCAGTGAGGGACTGATGAGTTTTAGGGAAAATTTTGATAGAGAGTGAGAGTTTTCTAATAATTTTCTTTTCCAACTTCAGTTGGAATACTTTGCCACTCATTTATATTTTCTCCTCCATCACTTTCTTTTTTGAAATGCTTTGTCCTAAATTGTCATATTAAATGATCTGTTATCAGTTGTAATACAAACCAGTATTAGTGATTTTACTCTATGTGCAATAGGTTACAAATAGTAAAACCCCTCCATGTTATAAATGTACTGAGAAAATGGATTATGTAGGAAAGAGGAGAAAGGATGTATGCAGTCCTCAAATCACATGGTTGCAACTTACCCAATGAAGATCCATTATTAATTATCTGCAGTGTGGGATGGAAGAGTCATGAAGCTCACAGATGCTGGCTCTTGTTTTTTGTTTGCCTTGGGATGTGTATGTCTCAGCAGGTAGCTATTCACACACATTCTGCCATGCAGTGGGGTATCAAGGGTCATGGCAGGAAAGATTCTAAGAGATTCATTAAAATTATATTCATATTAATCTAAAACTCATATATGTTAGCAAATAACAAATGAGCTCTGCCAGCAACTCCAAATGAATAATGGCAACATCTATGCAATAAATAATGCAGTTATGCGTGTCTTCTATTTTACAGAAAATTCTAAAGTGCTATGAGAAACATTTTTCTTAAAACAAGAACTCAACAAGAAACTTTTGAGGGTGAGGAAAATCTCTCTATCTGGCTGTAATAAGTTTCTTCTTAAGCACTGTGACGTGGAGAACTGCTTCCACTGTATCTTTCACAATAGTTGACTTGATCACACAATGAGAAGCAAAGGTGAGTACATAGGTGTGTTCCTGGGTCCTTTAACTCTTCTATTCTCAATAATACTTCTGCAGAACTAAGTTATATGCTTGTCATTAAACATGAAATCTAAGGTATACAAACAGACATGCCTCTTGTTAATTTTTAAAAGTGGGAGATAATTATGTCATAGCTATGAGCTAAATTCATCCTTTACATTCATGTCTTCAAGTTTCCAAGCAAAATAATAGCGTTAATGGAAGGTAGAGCATTTAATTTCAAATTTAGAGGCTTTTGTTGGTTTGTGTCATAACTATAATGTTATTTAAACCAGAGAGGTTATACTTAATTATAGATATGGCAGTATTTTTGACAGTTCAACCTCTTTAATGGATTATCTTTCCCCATTTAAATATAAGCAGTATGAATAATAATAACAAAATGAACCTACAAATTTAACAAGCTTCTTTTTATATGCTTAATAACTATCTTTGAAGAAGAATACACACCACGATGAGCTTTAAAATATTGACAATATTTATTAAGCCACAAAAGAGCTTATGTAGTGTTGTGATTATGGAAAGGAAAGAATATTAAAAAAGGCAAAGTTAGCAAAAGAAAAAAAAAGCTTTAAAGTAAGCAGAAATTACATGTCAGTCATAGACATTAAAGCTGGCTGTTTTTAAACTCCAACTGCTAAGCCCTGGGCATGAAACAAGAAAATGATGAGGTAGGCTGAATGAAATGCACACAAATGATAATGTTTAGAACCTTACCTAAAGTTAAAAATACAAATGCTTGCTTTAAGGAAAAGGTTTCAAATAAAATAAAAGAATCCATCATGTAAGTCTGTATGAATATAAATATGCTGAAATCCTCACATGCAGAATATTTTAAAGATAGATCTTCCCCTTCTGCTGAGAAACCTACTGTATGCTTTAAAGAAGACTGGAGTTTACTGTTAAAAGAATGCAGAAATAAGCTTTTTTATTGACTAAAATCATATGATCTTCTTGGGCAAGGGAGGAACCTGTAGTCTTCAAGTGGAGTAAGGTTATTTTCTTTGAATAGAATACAACCAGCATCAATTAACTTATTTACTGCTTTTTCTGAATGTTTGCTATGTTAAATTACAGCATTTACTGAACAATTCTGCATAAGAAGATGGACTTAGAATGTTTCTTAGAATAATTATCAGATGTTACATAATTAATTATTTCATTTAGGAAACCTCAACTTAATTTTTATTAGATATATTTACATGCACCTATTATAAGTGTGTGTTTGTGTGTCTACAGTATTGGACTGTACTAAGTCTGAAAAAATCTATTTTAAAAAGTCTTTTTATTTCTACTGTTTTCATCTGCAAGATAAAGCAACACTTGTAAAAATTAGAAAATAGATGTCTATTGTAAAAAAACCCCACAAGCCAAAACCCCCCTACGAAACATTTCAAGTTAAAACATTACTACTTCTCTTTCCTGGCCCAAATTCCTATTATGTACTTCCTTAGACTTCAAGAAAGAAGCATTGAGAAAGCAGCAGAGGGGCAGGGATTCTCAAAACAGCAGAGGGGCAGGGATTCCCAAAACTCACCATATATTCCTCATTGAAGATGGGAAAAAACATGGAGGATTCAGCTCACATATTTTCCCATGCATACATATTCCCCTCTCAGACTCCTCTGCCCTACAGACTTTTTCCCACCCTGATCTAGTCACCTGGTTGGGACAGCTGAATTGCAACCAGTGGGCTTGGTTTCACAACTTGAAGCAGCCCTGCTTTAAAGGGGAGGGCTGATGAAATTGCCAAACTCCACCAGTCTGAAATGGAAAATCTACAATGTCTTGGTGATCTCTCTTGTCTGCATTCATGTTTTGCCCTAAATGATTGCTAATTTATTTACCTAGAGTCAATAAGTATAATAGTCATTCATAATGACCCTGTTATGCCATTGCATATGCTATTGCCTGGTTTTGTTACTGCTACTGTATTATTTCTGTTCCCTCATGGTATTTCTGATTTATAACTAGATCTTTCTTTTCTTCCATGGACCTGGCTATGCATACTATAGTCAGGTTGAAGCACTGCATGGGATCTCTGCATCCTTCCTTCTCAAGCATGGTGATAAACACCGTGGTTTTTGCAATATGCAGTTCCATTTTCAATTTGCTACCATGTATGCTGAAATCAAACAAGTTCAAATTAAAATCGTCTTTTGACTCACAGTTAGGAGACCCTCCATATTGGAACAGTACATTATTCAAGACTGTTCTGAACATATTTGGTTTAGTTATGTGTGTGCATGCACCTGTGTGTGTGTGAGTGTGCATCTGTCTTTGGAAAGACAAATAAATTAGACTATGGAAAAAATCAAGGGTAGCATCCAATCCAGAATTCTCTCCCTACAATATCACAAGAAAAATGTTCTTAACAATAGCAGCTGGACACATGATGGACTCTTTATTCCACTATTTTAGTCAGGAAACTTGAATAAAGATAACTGAATTTGACCTAATAATACAAGAATAAACTATGTGAATATTGCAGATAAAGCCTTGTGGAACATAAAGCCTTGATGTAATGGCAACTGCTCAACTCATACCTTTGAAGTGAGTAAGAGCAGTGCTAGCTGTTTGACTGAAATGTTGCAGGCAAATGTAAACTACAAACAGCAGTTCCGAGAAAGTTGAAATAACAGAATAAGATTTGTTCTTCTATAACATGAAAAGAAATACCGTTATAAGGTAATCAATAATTTTTGATATGAGAAAGAGAAAAAAGAACAAATACAGCTCCTAATGTTGTTGTCTGTGTCAAAAAGAAGTACTTTTATCTTCATGAAAGAAATAGAAAAACAAAAGTGAACATTCAAAATTCCAGCATTCTTGTCTTTTCACGATCTGACATGAGCAATGTAATTCAAAGGCCATCAGAAGCAAAAGGTCTAGCACACTTCACCAGCACTTCTGCATCTAGAATTCACAGTCAGTCCTGGCAAGGTGATGTGTCCACTGTATTTTACAGTCTGTTCTCCTGCAACGCCACCATTTTTTGCCATTAACGTGTGAAACCAAGTGCATAGATATAGCTGCCATTAGAATAAAAAGCTAACCCTTTTTTTAGGAGTCACCATGGCCTAAAATAAAATCAAAAATTACTTCTAGACACTGCCACAAAGCAGCACATTAGGGATTTCAGATTTCTTAAAGAAGCACTTTAATTCATGAACTCAGATACCATACAGAAATTACAAATACATATTTTTAAAATAGCAAGTACAGTACCCAGGCACTTCACTGTTTTTTGTGCTCTGAAACCTTATTCCCATCAGCAAAAAAGCCATTGCAGAGGTACAGCATGTAATATGTTCAGGAAAGGTACACATATCACTGTACCTTCTTTGTGTCACTGGAAATGGTGTGGCTACACCAGTGGAACTATGTAAACTTCAATCTACACAGAAAGATTCACCCTCACAGGCCATTTTTCACAAGCTTTCTGAAGGTGACATTTCATCTCATGAATTTTCATCAGAAAATACATTTCACTCTATACAGAGTCTTAAATATATGCAGTGAATATTCTTATCTGAAATTTGTAAACATTTATCAAGTGAAGGAACAAAAATAAAGCCGTGTACTCTGTTGCATCAGTCACAATTAAAAGCTGCAACTCAGACATCAAACGTATCCCTCATGAAGGCTGCATACTTGTGGAACATGAAGTATGAAATTCAGAAAAAAAAAATTAAAGAAAAAAAAAAGGAAAAAAATACACCACAATGATCATATCTATCAGTATAGATGTAACAGAAAAAGTCGTTAGCTGGACACAAACAGGATGACTACTCCCACACTGCTGAACTAATTAGTGATATATTTTTTGGCCAGTGTCAAAGACCTTTTGCCATATCCTTATCATTAAGCTCTCTTAGACACGAAAGTCCTGTGCTTAGGTATCACACACTAGATTTTTCAGGTGAGCAGTAGGAGACAAGGATAAAGCTGTGCCCCAGACCTTTTTATCATTAGTGTAGATAATGGCTTTCCAGCGCTTGTTTTTATTCCTTAGCAGTATATAGTTTGTTGTTGTGGAAATTATGCAAAAAGCTAAATATGTAAATATGTTGGACATTAATTATTGCAAATATTGCTTAATGACAGTCAGTGGTATACTTCATTTTAATCTTCAGTTCAAGCTCATTTTATTTTAAGAAGCAGTCAATTCCTATTTTCAAAAATGACCCTAAGACACTGAAGAACTTAGGTCTTACTAACTTCAGGGTGCTACATATATTTTTATTCAGAAATGGGGTTCTCTTGAATTTTTTTACTTATTGTATTTGGAAACTCACTTACTAGGTGTCCCACTGTCCTAGGTACATGAAGCTTAATATAGAGATCACAGTCCCTCAATGGTAATTTACAATCCAAAAAAATAAATGGTATAACTGAAGGCTTAACAAACATAGACAGAGGAAAATAATAATAAGTTTAAAAAAATGGAAAAAACAGAACAAAAAACCTGGTCTGGACATTGCACAGCAGAAACAAGCTAAATAAGAACTATATCACTCAATCTGAACAAAGCACAGAGCTGAGAGATGAACTAGCAAGACATGTATTTAAAGAGAAAAAAAATTCACTGTTTTCTACAAAAAATGTCTCTTCCTAATTAATTCTTAGAAATGTACAGTTAGATGCTGGAATACATAGAATATGAAAAAAGAACCAGTATTTTCTGAAAGTGTTGAGAAATCCTCCTCTAACAAACTTCCTTGCTTTTCTCCTTACATCTTCTTTCCATAGGCATGTCCTCTCCAAAAAAAAAAAAAATTACATTCTTTCAGAATATATTCACTTGAGTGTCAGCAGCAAGACACAGTGAAAAAAATTATCTGTTTGTCTGCCTTTTTCTTCCATCTATCATGAAAAAGACAAAACCTTGTCAAAGAAGCAGGGGAAAGGAAGATATTTTGTCACCTTAATATGCCATAATACTCACTTCCTCTATGATAGTTGCTTATTTATGTAATTTTTAGATTCTCTTCCCCTTTAATAGCAAGACAGGTTATAATATGGAAGATGACCCCTTTTCAGATAAACCTATTCAGTCATCATTGTTAGTGTATTTTTTTTCCCCTTTCATAGCAATCTGCAATTTCTCTCTCCATTTCATTCACATTGGCTGGAAATTTCAAGTGCATAGCCTTTTCTTTTCAGTAATTCTTTCAAAAATTATTCCCTATTAGCAGAGCTAGTAATTTTCTCCTTCACCATGACTCACAAGTTTTTTTCCCAAATATAAGGAGTTTTGATTGCAAATTTGGTGAATGACATAATGAGATTACCTTTTAATACTGTTATATTTTTCTCTTCATTTTCCTTTAGGAAACAAGGAATGTTCTGCAGTTTAAGGCATAAATAAGTCTTACAGCTATTTAAAAAAAGCATGCTTTAGAGGTTTGACATGACTAGCATCATCACACAAAATTGAGCTACTGCAATACTGTCATGTGGAGTTGTCTGTAATGTAGGTGAGCAATTTTAACAGCTAAGGCAATGGATCTGAATATTTCTTCCAGAATGAACAATGACAAAAATTGTTTGGGTCAGACAGTCTCAAAGAATAATACAGATTCTTCCTAAAATCTACAAGGACTGAAGAGAGTGGATATGCAAAAGCTGCTTCTCAGTGTTTCCCAGTTTAATTTTGAATATATGTTTCCAAATAAGTCTACAGGTTTTGGTTTAAAAAGAATTCTTTTGTATTTGCTTACAATTTTTGCTTATAATATCATCTTAAACTAGGACCTATGCTGTCAGTATGAATGTGTGTATTTTTTTGCAACCAAAGACAATAGGTTTATCAAAATAATTAGGTGTATAGCACCAATGTATTGGATTTTAATAACATCTCAAGGGTTACTTGATTAATGTTTCAATCAAGCAAAGGTGAATTTTCAAAGACTTTGCAAACATATGATATGCTTTTCACAGTAACAATTCCTTCTCTCACTTCCTCAAATGGACAGTTTTGCTTAAGAAAACAAGAACTTTACGAGTCAGAAGTGCAACCGTGTTCTCTCAGTGGTAATGAAAATGAGCACACAGAGAATCAGTTCAGACTGTGAGTTAATGCAGCCTCTTCAGTCTGTCAGAAGAACTGTAAATCCTATACAGAAGATTTGCTCCCAAATGAAATAGATTTTGGCTATGCTGCTGCCCTAGATGGGTACTGTGAAAGTGTCCATGAACTTTCTATTATTCAACAGAAAATACACAGAAAGATGGAGACTCAGCACCCTGCCGACTCTGTGGCATTTTACTGCCCCACTTTTGCTGGAGAGAAAATAGTTATTTTGTACTGATTTTTGTCAAAGTGCAAGTAGCTTTTTAGTGGTAGTAATATACCTCCATTTCTGGTATTCTAGGTTTGACTGTGAAATACAAACAGTCGGAAAACATCCTACATATCTACATCTTTTGTTCATGAAATGATGATTTTGAGAGAGACATTGAGTGTGGTATTAAAAAATTCCAATTTGCTATGATATCAGAATAAGTAAATGCTAGTGGCTCATACTGGTAAGAATTTTTTTGAAAAGAAAACAACAAACAAACAAAACCTTTTATGGCTAAATTCTTTTTTCTAGGTACTGTTTTTTCCCCTTTCTTTAAATTTTGAGAAAATCACTACTTTAATTAGAGGAGTCTCGTTAATATCATACTCCTAGTCATAAATGCTTCCATTTAGGCTGAAATTAATTTAGCAAAACTCTTTTGGTCCATATGGAATTGGCTTAATTAAGACAGACTAATATTATGGACCAAAATAATTAATAGCTTAGGAGTGGATTCAGCTTTAAGATTTTTAGTAGTCTCTTAAAAATACTGACTCTCAGAGGGAGACAGGTGCTCGCTCATCATTGACATGCAAGACTAATACATTCAACTTGAAAATTAGTAGTTCCAGCTGAGCTTTGCCACTGCATGTACTGGTAATCTTCTTGTCACCCAAGTATTCCTAGTGCTTCTTCTTCCATCTAATTAGCTCTCAAATCCTAAAACGAAGTTACAGAACTGGTGTACGAACTGCTGACTGGATTCGTAGCAGAGTAGAAAGAGAA
This sequence comes from Pyrocephalus nanus, assembly GCA_038380795.1. Classification (NCBI taxonomy): domain Eukaryota; kingdom Metazoa; phylum Chordata; class Aves; order Passeriformes; family Tyrannidae; genus Pyrocephalus; species Pyrocephalus nanus. The sequence continues at coordinate 54,699,025 of CM076264.1, read as the reverse complement.
ACAAGGAGAAGAGAGGGCTGGAAGCACTGTCCTGCCATCTCCCATGGAACTGTACCACAGCCAATCATCTCCAGAGACTGAAGAGGTGAGGAGGATACTGCTTCCTTCTGGAGGGAGGGAAAGATGAAAGAGGTAGCAAACAATACAAATGGAACCTGCATTACTTTCCTTCTTTTACTACTCTTCAGGTTACAAAATCTCGTCGACTATTACTAATCATTGCTTCTCACATTTTCCTTCTGATTTATTGGTTCACTTTTCCTTTTATTATTGTATGTATAATCACAGGAACAGCAGATAATGTTTATTTTATACTTACGCACTTCCAAAGCACACCCAAGTCAGCTGAGGCACCTGGACAGGATATGGGTTTACAAAAGCTGTTGAATCTTGAATTTGCTTACCTGAGTTAAAGTCAGCCATGACACTGTACTATTTGAATTAGTTATTTAGTCCTCTAGCTTGTAACTTCTGAAATATTTTCTTTCAAACATGAGAAATGTGCCTGATCTTGCAGCTTCTTATTGTCTCAACACTGTGTTCCCTACTGGGAAAACTACCTTCTCTCTACCGGGAGCTGAAGACCAACTCCTTATTGGATCAAGTCCCCAGCAAGCAATTGTGATGGTATAAATTGCCTGTAATTATTGTTAAATATGTATTATTTTACATATGCATATTTTATATAAATTTTTATATTATGCATAATTATATCTTTTATATAATATTTATATATTTATATAAATATTGTATGGTTATATAATATATTAAATATTTAAATATAAAATATCTATAATATATTTTATATAAATATTTATATCTTGCCTATATAGACAGTGAATATTTAGAAACAAATAAATCTATCCTCAAAACTTGCTACAGCATACTGAATACTTCTGTAACAAATTATTTTGCTCTGAGTAACATATGAATGCTTCATTAGAGTAGCCATATCATACTGATGACTCTGCTGAGGTTTGTGAATTATGTTTTTTTCTACAAATAAACATACAATTCATTAATATGTTAACATTGTGGTTAATATAGAGAAGGGATTGCTAATACATACAGGTTTTAATTTATTGCTTCTTTCTGTAATTTTATTGTATATTTTATTTATATTTAGCAGCACAACAATTTGCTAATTATTTTTCTCATTGCAATATGCTTGTGGCAACATAGTTTAGTTTTAGTTTAGACTTCTTCATACAAGTAATGTTTCTGAAAACATTTTTATTATAAGTTAATAAAGAAGTTATTACCTTAATCATATGTAGTTTCTTCTGTGAAATTAAGATGAAAGAAAAATATTTGAGGAAGCAACAGCTTTTGTATTTTGTATATTTCCTCAGTCAGAGCTCCTTCTGCTGCTTAGCTCCAAATGTAAACTGCTTGAAAAATAGTGGTGTTGTTTTTTCTTTTCATTTGGAATTAATCATGCCTCTTCTTTCACATTTACTAAGATTAAAAGTACATCTGAATTAATGTCAACTTCAGATATCTATTGTAATGTCAGTAGCTTGCAATCGATTATATTAATGTCAAATATATCCAGTAAAGTAGGAATATGAATCTAGGAATAGGGATTTTTGGAGATCTGAACCTTTTTTCTTCATTACTGTAACTTCCTGCCTGACTATAAACAACGTTCTGCTGGTTCACATTCTCTGAAATATCTGAGTGCCAAATTCCTATTGAAATCAGTCATATATAGCTAAGCATATTTAAAAGATATCAGCCTCAGTCTTCTGTCTGTGAAACAGGTTATTCAGACAGGAGATGTCTTTAGATATCTTAACCTTTGTGTCCTTGCAGCACTGAAGGCCAACTGGGCTGCACAGGAAGAAGTGCTATCAGCTGGTCAAGGATGTCACCCCTCTTCTCTAAGCACTGCAGAGACACGTTTGAAGTGCTGTCTCCATTTCTGCACTCTCCTTTGTAAGAAAAAAAATGGACATCCTGGATCAAGTCCAGCGAAGAGCTACAAGTGCAATCAAGGAAGGGGAATCTCTTTTGCATGGAGAGAGGCTGAAAGAGCTGGGACTGTTCTGCCAGGAGAAGAGAATGTTTTGGTTGAGGAGGAAGGGAAGTAAAGAACAAGAAAATTCTCTAAGAGGATACCTCATCAGCAGAATTAATTTAAAATGTAAGATACACAATTCTCTAAATACGCAATTGAACTGATCAATATAGAATCTTAGAATATGGTGAGTTGGAAAGAACCCATCAGGACCACTGGATCCAACTCCTGGGCCTGAGGAGGTCAGCCCAAAAGTCACACCAGGTGCCTGAGGGCATTGTTGAAACACTTGAACTCAGACAAGGTTGGTGCTGTGACCACTTCCCTGGGGAGCCTGTCCCAGTGCTCAACCACTCCTAGGTGAAAAACCTTTCCTGACATCCAACCTAAACATCCCAAAACTCAGCTTCGTGTCATTCCCTTGGGTCCTGTCCCCGGTCAGGGGAGTGAAGAGATCAGTACCTGTCCCTCTGCTTCCCCTCGTGAGGATGTTGAAGACCCCAAAGAGGTTTCTGCTCAATCTCCTCTTCTCCAGGCTGAATAGACCAAGTGACTTCAGCTTGCTTCCCATAAGGCTTCTCCTCCAGATCCTTCACCATCCTTGTGGTCCTCCTTTGGATGTTCTCTCATAACTTAACGTCATTTTGTATTGCAGTGCCTGAAACTGTACACCATATTCAAGGTGAGGCCACTTCAGTGCAGAGCAGAGTGGGAAAATCCTCTCCCTTGACTGGCTGTCGATGCTTTGCCTCATGCCCCCCGGGACACGGTTGGCCCTCCTGGCTGCCAGGACACTGCTGACTCATATTCAATTTGCCATTGACCAGCATCCTCAAGTTGCTTTCTGCAGCACTGCTCTCCAGCCTCTTGTTCCCCATACCTGGAAAATCATGTGAGATCTTGACGGTTCCTCATGATTCTTTTTCATCAAAACATCTGGGGATATCTTTTTACTCATTCTAATTTCCTCCTGATCTCTCAAAATGTTGTCCTGCATTGTTCTGAAGAGGCTATACATATTGTATAAAGCTTTCTGTCAAATTAATAAATTGGACTTAGATGCAAAATAGAAACAGTAGAACACACAATCAGTCTAAGGCTCTATGAACAAGGAATTACATATGCTTCTCTGAGAAAATGCTAGTACTAGGGCTTTAAGATTTTCCTAAAATGTTAAATCACATCTGGATGATTACATCAGAATTTGCTAGACTTAGCAGATTAAAAATTACCTCCTTTGAAGTGAGAGAGGTTTGATGTTCATGCACAGGGAATATAATGATTGATTTAACTTCAGAAGAAATACTAGGCAGGACTACGTATCATTATCAGCTCCATTTGCCTATTTGGAGAAAAAGATTAAAAAAAAGATCATCTCTTGCACTGTATACCAATACAAGACTTATTTGCAGAAAATTAGAATACATGTATGCTCAAAAATAAAAAAAAATAAAATCAATCAGCACTTCATTTCTTATGAGGCAGACCAATTGCATAATTTCAGAAAGACAATGAAAAATTAGAAGGAGTAGAAGAGTAAGCAGTGAGTTTTTGGTGAGAGATAGCAGAAAGACTGGTGACACTAATGTCTATTGAAACAATAATATTATTATGTGAATATGAAGATGAGTAGAATGCACTGAACACCTAAAATAGGCAAATACTTGAAATAGAACTTAGGGAATCTGTGGAGGTCTGGAATTACAACTGTCACTTATGGGAAGCTCACATTTCAAAAAGAAAAGTTATTAGCATAAAGTGTGAAATGAAAGAGCAGCATATATTGGTCTTCAGCATCTTACTTTATGCTTTTGAGACATGAATGCCAAAAGAAAATAGGGCATTAAAAAGATTTTTGCTAAACTAAATTACTACAGATGATTCCTGTGAGTCGTTTATGCCTTTTTTATGACTAAAACCAATAGAAGAATCGAATGAAATGAGTGGTTTTGAATGAATGGTTTTACATTCTATACCACCAAGATGATCAGGTGAAGAAAATTCAGGTCTTGCAGCAAATATTAAGGCCAGTCTGGTTGTAAGGACATGGCAGCTACTGCAGGTTTGTGAACGTGGTTTCATAGTATAAATGAAGCATTCCATAGAATGTGCTAATTGGCTGAGACAAAAATCTGTGCCAGGCACCGTGCTAACAAATAGACAGCATTGCACAGTTTAATTTACTGACATAGATACAGGCATAAGTTCCAGCATATGTTCTGGTGATAACTGAAGATGTCCTGACTTTGAAGAATTCTGGCCTATGCTACACATGCATAGGTACAGTTAGCCCAGGGATACAGCTCTGGCTCTGCTAAGAAATATGTTACCTCTTTTTTCACTCTAGCATTATATAATCTCTTTTGTTTTATCCCACAAAGCCCTCATTCTCAAGAGTCTAAAATGTCCAATGTGCTGTTGCTTGTTATGCAGTACATTTATTGAATCCCTTCCTCTGAACTCTTAAGCTCTGTAAAAGAACTTAAACTGCATAAAATGTAGAGATGTCATCAGATATCTACATCTATCTCTACTGTCCCAGAGAATTGGTCTTTGTGAACACTTGCTTTTTATTCTTTGCTGCCTTCTGCTCCCTGTTCACTACAGAATGTAGCTAAAATGATCTTTTGTTTTAAAAATCTTATTTTTAGTGTACGTTGGAGCTTCTGTCTCATTCCCACAGTAAATTACACCATCATTGTCAAGGAGCTGTAGGAAATTGGGTGATCCAAGATGGGACTGGTGACCAACTACCATTCTCCTTCATCTACAGTCTGGGAAGATGGAGGTGTGGTCAAAATCAGCGTTCACAGACACTTTACCAGCTTGCTATTCATTGTCTTTCCCTTGTGTTTGTGCAAGATATTTTGCCTGCTTCTCTCATCTTCATACAAGACCTTTTCTAATTTGAATACTTCAACCTAGTGAGGGCTGGCTTGTAGTTTGTTTATTAAATATTTTTGTATGGCAGATTTTTTTTATTGATTTCCAGGCTTTTCAGATTAAAAAAAAAGCCAAGGAAATGAAGTAAACCTCCCAGGTCCACTCTGAGGATGTTAATTCTTCATATTTTTAGCACTGGAAATTTTAGGTTTAGCAATTAAAGAAGTCTGAAAGGCTATTTTGGGAGGGAGAAGGGAGGTAGGGGGAATTTTGTTTATTTTTTAAATTTAAAGAAATAGTTCTTTTTTTGTTTGTTTTAGTGTGATGGTTTTGTTTTTCCTTCCAGAGAAAAGAATATTGCTTAGCCTGCTATAAGCAACTCATATGTTTTTATTTAGAATTTGAAATGTTTCCACATTCTTGATTACCGGGACAAGATACAACCCAGCAGTTGGTAGTGTGCCTTGCAGTAACCCCATGAAACCCTTGATAAGCTAGACTGAACTATCAATGTAGGCATACAGCATCTTAATTTTGCACAGTAACCTGGACCAAGGATGCTAAAAGATGGGCACCAGCAGTCTCAAAGAGCTTCCTGCACTAAAATGCCACACTAAAGCTTCAATGAATCCTCCTGCCTCCAGAAGATGAAAATAATCAGTTTCTGAGATACACTGTCCCTTTAGTTGTATATCATGCAGAAACTGTTATACAGTCAGTAGTTCAGTTGTTTCAGCCAGAATTTCTTCACTTTTGAATGATTACATTTTTAATGTGCTCTGCATTTCTAACGCAGAAAGAGAAAAGCAACAAAAGTTCCAACTTTTTAATTTAAAAAATCCCCAAGAACAACCCTGTTTTTCTTAATCACCCACTATTTATGATGGGTGATATTTATAATTTATTACCGTTTGTTATGATTTATAATTAAGGCCCAAGTGAATTTTTTATGTAATCATAAGTTATATGCCAGGAAAGATTTGCCATGGACAAACTCATATGGGCTCAAAAATATAAAAAGAAGGATGTTCAGCTATGACAGGGTCATTCTCTTAATGAAGCAGTAGGCTATCCATGCTGACAAAGAGGAAAAATAAAATGTCAATTTCCTAATGTTGTTATGTCATAATTAGAAATAAAAAGATCTACTATTAATAGACTTCATCCATTAGAGCTCATAGTGCAAAGTATTCTTTCTGCTAGCATCGCATAAGGTACAGATTCTCACAGGTATTTGTGAGATCTCATTGTGAAATTTTGGAACGCTTTGTAACTTTTGATGCCTAAAGTATTTTTGCAAATCCAGTCTCTTTTACTTTGGCTTTTCCTACAGAACCATCACACGGGGCCTCAAACATCTCCTGTAAATAAGTACATGGGCAAATCAAGCTCTAGGCATGACTTTCAAGCTCACAGAGTTGATAGTTTAGCTGGGCTACTGGCACAGTGAGCAAAAGCTACAGCCTAGCAGAGGTTTTAATGGTATAACAAGAAGTATTTTGCACTCCTATTGCCTAGGAGTGGATAACCTTCTAGATTTTTTAACTGAAAGTGGTTTCCCTTTCCTTTGTTCGCTTCTTAGTTAGTCTGTTTCTTCTAGATTTTGTTTATATTAATAAATTGTACCTGACTCCTTTTTGCCCTACTTACGCATAGTTGGTAATGTTCCTTTGTTTTTAATGTTAGACATAGATTTTTCTTTTCTCATCTTATTACTTATCATTCATATTTAATGCTGCACACAGAATTATCTTTTAGACTCTTTTTACCTTTTGATTTCTTATATTTAATGACACACCCAATTGTTTGATATCCTTTTTTTCCCCAGGAACCTGTCACTGCTCTCTATTTAGCTGCTTTGAACTAGCTTTCATCTTTTAGTATTTAAATCATCGAAGTTCTCGTGTATCATACCGCATTGTTCCTCATTATTTACTCCTTTTGACTATAATGTCATTCTCTTTAAACTAGTGCTACTTTTTTCTTTGTTTCTTGCTCTTTTTTTTTAATTTTCCAAGTCAGATTTACGCTTATTACATGACTCCCACACCTTAGGTATTGTCATTAACCTCAGATGTGAGACTTTATCAAAAGGGTTTTCAGAAACTTGTCTGAAGTGTCTTATCTACAGTAGCTCATTTGTCATCTGCGACTGAGGAGAGTTATTGAATGGCAGAAGGCTCCTCTCCCTGGAAGCTAAGTGCCCAACCCTCCGACTCCTTTGTTTGAATGTAGGTCTCCAACATGGCAGTCTACAATAGAAGCCCTTGACAAAAGGATTGATTTTACATCCAGCACTGGAAGAATGCATATAATTTCCATGTATTACATGGTGTATATACTACATAATTTGAAACATTCTTTTTCTAGCTACATTCAATAGCCTGTTTGAAGCCTGTGCTGTCTGTAGTGAAGGTGATTTCTATTATAAAAAGTGGTATCAACTTCAGAGTTAAATTGTCAGCACTGTCAATCATTACCACAGAATTTTACCAGATACTACGAATTGTTTGCCTGCCAATCAAAATCCCAAACTGAAGTGCAATTCCAAATCTGAAAGTGTCCTTGCAAATTTATTAGTAGAATATTAGTAGAATGAGGAAAAAACTGAAACTTCTACATTAGAAAAGAGGTAAATAACACTTTATATAGTTAAAGCATAAATACTCAAGAAGTAAAAACCAGAAGAACAGAAACATTTGTTCTCCATGCCCTATGCTTCAGAAATAGGAGACATATCTTAAATTAAGAAGCAGTAAATATAACTTGGACTTCAAAACTCATTGTCATCATGTCTCAGTGGCCACAAAAATGCTGGGAAAAATTGAATACTTCAGTACTTAAGGTCATATTGAACAGCAGAGACCAAGTCAGGACTTTTTGGAAACACTTTTGTCTACAGCACCTTTCTCTAATCTGTTGCATGCTATCACCTGAGACTTCTTGTATCACTGATTAATTGAATGACACCTTCTGTTGGTGTTCACTGCAAATTGTGTTAATAGGAAATAAATTAAATCCATTAGATCTACTTTCTTCATAGCTGACTTTAATTCAAAGCGGCTTTGAATCAAGACATAATCAAACTTCTAGCCCTGAGGCTTCACAATCATGTTAGACTGATCAAAGGGGAAAGTTTGTGTAATGTTTAATCTAATCTAATTGAGGACTTCTACTAACACAGGTGATTTTGCTCTCCTTCCTGTTATTCTTCCTTGTATGATCCTGTCCTTCTTAATTCTTTGCATTTGTTTGTTTGACTCACCTGTCTGATCTAGCTCATTCTACAGTTACTTACGTGCTATATCTGGTAAGCAGGCACTAGAAAAACTGAGTGGAAGATCACAGCAGACCACTTTTGAACTGGATTACACTTAATGAAAGACACACTTAGCTCAATCTTTCTTTTCATACCTTGTTCCCTTCCCATTTTTTGACAACGTGCTGATTTTGGCTGGTAATGTTCTTCACAGTGGCTGGTATGAGGCTGTGTTTTGGATTCATGATGAACACAGAGTTGATAATATAGAGATGTTTTTTGTTATTGCTGAGCAGGGCTTACAGAGCCAAGGTCTTTTCTGCTTTTCATACTGTCACGATGGTGAGGAGGCTGGTGGTGCATGGGAAGTTGGGAGGAGATACAGCCAGGATAGGTGACCCAAACTGACCTGAGAGATATTCCAGACCATCATGCTCAGTATATAAAGGTGGGGGAAAGAAGGAAGGGACTTTTGGAATGATGATGTTTGTCTTCCCGAGTAACTGTTAAGTGTGATGGGGCCTGTCTCTCCTGGAGATGGCTGAACACCTGCCTGCAGTGAAGAGAGCAGTAAATTCATTTGTTGCTTGATTTTGCATGCATGGCTTTACACCCCCCCCCCCCCCCCCCCCCATTAAACTGTCTTTATCTTAACCCACAAGTTTTGTAGCTTTTACCCGTCCAGTTCCCTCCCCAATCCCACTGGTGGAGGAATGAGCAAGTTGTTGCATGGTGCTTGTTTGCTGGCTGAGGTTAAACTATGACTGGCAGCTAGAGTGGTCATATAGCCCAGCAGCTGTTTGGGGTTTTTGATATAAGTGATTCATACCATAGCTCAAAATAGTAAAACTAATGCAAGAGAGTAGCAAGCAAGCCCTGGTAAGGACAGAATTACCCTTTCTAATGGCTATCTGGTTTAGCTTGATTTAAGTTGACTGTGTAGATATCAAAAAAACCCAAATTCAGGTTCCTCTAATGAGTATATTTCACACAACCTTTCAAAACAAAGTGAAATAGGTCAAATAGAAATCATAGTCTTATATTGAAAAAGGATTTCTGTCCAAGAGAGTTCAATACTAGCTCTATTCCTGATCTGAGAGTCTTAGATGACTCGAGGCTGTATGCAGAATAAACAACAAAGTGAATTGTACCCAGAAATAAAGATGTAACTGCTTCAGGGCAAAGAGCAAGCATTAAATATAATCCTCACAATTACTCAGTTGACTCCAAAGATTAATTACTCCAGTTAGCACTAGATTAAGTTGCCCTTGCCAGGTTTTTGTCTAACGTAGTAGGATATCCTATTTCACTAGTGTTTGGGCTGCATGGGTGTGGGTCCCTGCTTTCAGCTTAACCTCAGAGAAGACTGCCCAAGCTATACAGGGAAATCAGACAGGGAGAATGAGAGAGAAAAGGCATATATGCCATTCTGAGAGCTAAATATGTTTTTTTAAACTCTGTGACAGTAAAGCTTATTGACAGAGGTCAGTTAAATTTACTCTGTAAAAAATAAATCATCAACAGAATTATGCAGACTATGTCTTTGATCATCAGCATCATCTCTGTTCTGTAGGGAAATCCATTAGCTGGAAATCCCATCCCTGCCTTGCTAGAGTGAAATGTCTCTATGTTTTCTACACTTTTATCCAAGGCACCAAAACTACTTTTAATACCGACAACACTACAAAATTAGATGTTGCTGTTTTCTTATTTCACTGTTAAAATCCAAACCAAAAAATAAGGAAACAAAAACAGGAAAGAAGGAGGAAAACTGCAAAATATTTTGCTAATGGAGCTCTTGAACAGGAAGAATAAAACGTGATACTTGGTCATTCTGTAAATTTAAAGGTGTAAATCTACAAGATCATCTTAACCAACTTCATACAGAAACTATCAAAGCTGAAAGAGGTTTTGGCAATATTTACTGATGAACCAAGTAAAGCATTTTTATGAACTTTGTTTTTATCCAATGCTATCAGAAAACTCCCAGATTGCATTGAAATGTATTGGTCTACTAAATAAAGATGTCTATAAATTTAAAGGGTACAAAGTTTCTCAATGGGCAAGGTAGGGTAGCTTTTGAACATGAATTTATGGGACTGTTAGTTTTGAAAGGTTTTCTGGTTTAGAAGTCTCACCATCACTTGTTTATAGGTGTTTAAAATCTGTATTTCTGTGAAACCACACCTATAAATAACAGAATTAGGCTCCTATCAACTGTGTATACTCCTCAACTATATAGGTGTAGCCAGAACCACCTAAAGGAGATATGTGATTGTCAACACAGATTCTTTGGAGTTCACTGCTGTTGCTCAGTGACTTCTTGAAAACAGATGCAGGAGCTAATTATTTTCTTCTCAGCAGTCCACCAGTATTCCTTACCACACTCATGAAAAATCTTCCCAACAGGACCTTTCATTCCTACTTAGCAGTTTGCTGAAGGGTTTGATACAATCTGATTTAACAATATCTGTCCACATTATGTGAATAAAATCATGGTCATATAAACAGTCATCTTTTTTGCCTCTCTTTTTTGTAAATATATATATGTGTGTGTGTGTATATGTGTGTGTATTACATGTGCCTATAAAAACACATACAAACCTATACATTCATGGGTTACATACAGTCATATTCACATAATACATATATTTAAATTGAAATTATTTACTTTCATGAGACAGACATAAAATAGATATGAACATAACACAGATTTATAATTGTAAATCACCAATGTACCTTCTAATTATTTATGAATTAAAGTTTACTAAAACCACCTTTCAATAGAGTTTTTAATCAAAAGGTTCTTTCCCAGATACTAGACAAATGAGTTACTTAATAATTCAGTGGACCCATAATAAATAGGTTCAAATCCCACACTGTGGTGAAGTTTCATTAATTTGTTTCTGCTTATATTGAGCTCAAGTACCTGAAGTTCTTGTAACATAATGGCACACTGACAGGGAAGGGACAGCGCAGGAAGAAAAGGAAATTACATGATTATTTTTAGGAAATTTCATCATTCCCACTGGAGCTGAAACACATTATAATTGCACTCAAATGCACATAACAATGAAATTAATTTTTCAGACCATTAATAACCTGAAAGTATCAATAAGTCCCATAGTAACAGGTTAAAATTCATTGCATATATTGTCAAATGAAAATTGGATCAACTTTCAGCAGATATACACTATTTCCTTGATGCTTCTTGCCTATTGCACTCATCATATTGTGCTACGTACAGTAACTTAACACAATGACTCTTCAAACTGTATATGGCTCAAATTTGAAATACTTACACAGGCAATAATACAGGGTGACTTGGATGGAATGAAGGATTTTGATTCTGTTTGATTTTGAACTCCTTTACATTTTTGGATATAACTCAAACCCTAAAGAGAAAACTGCATTCGCCTCATCACCACCGGCTTGAAAGTTTAAAGGAAATCTATACACACCTTAACTATTAATTTAATGTGAAGAAAAGGATTAATTGCATTTCTCATTTCTCAATTCAGTTGAAAATTGGTGCTATTAATGATGGTGAGAGACAAGGGCCAGGGACCTGAATCTATAAAGCATTTTCATACTGTAGGCATTCTCTTGGTGATTTTTTAGGAATCTTTTACAGGAGCTGACAAAGCATCAGATGTCTAAGATGTTGAAACACCATACTAAGAAGAGCCGTATAGTGCCCTGATAGACATTTTGAATTTTGAAGCTTTGTATCAATATCTGTTACTGCTACCTACTACCATCTTAATTCCACAACATCTACCTTCTTAATTCCACAACATTTTATGACACTGTTCCAAAACAGTGGAATCTGACTTTGATATTTGTATGTTGACAGCTGTGATCAAGTTGTTTTCTTGTAAGATCAAACTGACACACAGAAGAGAAGAAACACCTAGTATAATACCAATTTGGAAGTTAGATTTGAACTGAAGTATACAATCTCTCAGTCTTCCTATGTTACGTTATGTCAGATATTAACTACATTATAACTTCAGTTAAAATTGAAACCATATTACATTATTTTTGTTTTATTTCTCTATATATTTTTTCCTGTATATATTTATTTAATAAAATTTTTATAAAACTTTATTGCCTGAAAAACTTTAGAGGGATGATCAACAGACCTAGTGATTCCCTTTGGCTGGTTCTCAGAATGTAAGTGGAATTTTCTTAGTGCCTAAATATTAAACATTGATTTTTTTTTTTCTCTCTCTTGTTCTTTAGTTTCCAGTAAAATGAAGTTTAATGTATAGTCTCTGGAACTGGACTTCTATACTATGTGTTTCACAGTCTATAACTGTGCTTCAGGAAGATGGACTGTCACTAGCTGTAGGTTTGAGTTTAAAACTTTGGGTTTTGAATGTATTTAACATATTTCAATATTCTTCTTTTTTTTTTTTTTTTTTTTTTTTTGGAAGGAGGGTAAAAATTTTAGTGGTTGATCGTAAATTCACATCATACAAAAAAATTTGTAAAAAGTGAAACCATTGCAAAGAATACATCTTTTTAATGTTATATACACCAAGCCATCAACATGGCAAATTATATAAATAGACATAGCATCAGAATCAGAACTATCAACTTTCATCTTTGAGAATTCAGGGATTAGATTAGGTAATTCATAGAAGTTGTTTTTACAAGTCTCTTATGTGAGTATTATGTATGAGATCAGAGAAACACTTCAATAAATCCTTTAGCACCTTCAGGAAAATTGCAGGCAACAAGAGTTCACAGGCAAGAAATCATATTAACTTGTTATCACAGAAAATTCAACAATTTCCTACAGAAGGTAGCAGTGGACATAATAGACACTGTCCAATTCCTCTAATTTCAGTAAGGATCTAACCTATTAAATCAAGGATGAATTTGAAATATTTTTTGATTCCATGATTCCATGATCCTTTATAGCCTAGAAGAAATTGGGTGGGAAAGTCTTCAAAGAGTCTGAAAAACTTACTGCTATTCATATAACTATTTACAGTGAAAAGACTAGATAGTGATTAGTAATGAGTCTGGCTCATAAAATTTATTTCATATATATATTTACATATATATATTATTCCTACATATTTCACTACTTGTATCTGTAGTCTCTATAACCAGAAAGATGCATCCAAACTGGAAGCTGGGAGGTGTTTTAACATCATCTCTGATTGCCAGATTACAAAAAATTTTTGGAGATTAAAGCTCTATACCTCTGTTTCACCTACAAAAGCTTTGAAATTTTAAGATTGGAATGCTAAACTCTTTCCTATTCCAGTTTATTTTACTGAACAGTAGAAGTCAAGGGGTCAAACTTATGTCTCTATGTATCCAGTCATTCATCATTTTACCAGATGTCTTATGAGGAACAAGTTATACTTGTTATCTTGCAGGTATCCTTATCAGAGAACTTTATCAGAGATGAGCTGAAAATCTAAAATAGTAGTAACAGTATCACAAGGTCAGTCAACAACAATGTCAAAAAACAGTGCTTTTTCTTAGCTTCATAATTTCCATTGTTTTCAGATAACTCTATGTTCTTAACTTATACTCTCCTCCTAACAAAAAGGGACAGAATTTTCCTTCTGTAAAGAAATAAATTGCCTCAGAAATCTGTTCTAAGAATTTGTGCACCTACTTCTAGTGATGCAAAGTATGCCTGTATGGCACTTCACTGGAAAGTAGTGTGTTTGAAATTAAAGCAGTCAAGGACCATCAGCTACCAGGCTAATCTATGCAAATATTTCATTCTGTATTGAGAATACACTCACAGAAACATCATCCTGACTTAGTGCTTCATTACACGCAAGAAGTAATATCCCTGTCCATTGGTGCTAAGCTTTCAAAGCAACAAAGTACAACATCAGAAGGAAACTGATGTGAATAAGAACATTCTACTGATCAGAAGACTGAAGATGAGTTTCAGTGTCTCTGCTTCATCAGTGACACACTCATTAGCTCTATCTGGAGAGTCTGACACTTGCATACTGAACTGATCTTCAGCCATAAGCTCGCATGCTGCTGTCTCCTGACTAATCAGTCCTCAGTAGAGGTCATCGGCAGTTCTGCCAGGGTCATCAACTACTCAGATTCATTTCTGTAATTGTTAGCAATCATACTGTTAACACAGCTTAGCCTACACCCAAACAAGGGTAAATCATGCAATAGTTTGCACTGCTTTAGCAGATATAAGAGACCCAGCAAAATGTCAGTGTCACAGCAACAGTTCATACTGCTCCCTGAAGTGACTCATGGTGTCACTCATCGCACGTCCCCTTCCCTCTCTTGAAGTTAGGAATCTCATTCAAATTAGCTTGTCCCAGCATCCCCTTGAATCATCAGACAAAGAACTGCTTCTCAGAAATATTTCTACAACAATAGCGTAAGAGTCCATGAAAAAATGAGCTGCCCCTTGGGAGATGCTTCTCTCCATTGACTAAAGAGGAAGAAAGCCTGGATAACGTAGAGCTGAGGCTATTCACCAATCTGTTAGAAGCGTGTGTTACTTGAGATATTATTCTAAGGTAAGACCAACACCATCAATATAAAACTGAACTAATAAAATTGGTAGGCTCTCATCCTGTCTGCAGTGCTCCTCACTGGATCGCTGTCAGGTCTTATGTAATAATGTGACTATGCACATTTTACAGGTTAAACATCCCATCATTCTGGGACAATGCTATTCATCAGGTACACTTTGCAGTTTGTGTTGGAATTGCTACAAAGTTGTATGACAAGTTCTGTGCTGTTGGAATGACTGTGACACTGTTTGGCTTTATTTTCCTATCCCAAGTTAAATCAGTGTATCTATTAAGGCACTGCTGCTAACACATGTGAAGAGAATATAGAGATAGTAAAGAGTGATGGACCTATTACAGATCTATGTATGAATATTTTAATCATATCTCCTCATAATTGTGTCAAGTCATTGGGTCCAATTCATAATTGCTATTAAGCCAAACATTTGACTTTTCCTTTAATTGTTCAAATAAAAGGTTTAGGCTGCTGCACAGTGCTGTGCATAAGATCTTTGCATGTTGGTTAAGGTCCTGGAGGCTGTATAAGTAACAGCATGAGAACAGAAAACATTTACACTGCTGCTTAAGGTCTGTCTAACTGCTTAAGGAAGAAAGAAGGATACTGAGTTCCCTGAGTACAATGCCAATCTTTCAGGTTTCTTGCCCAGGGTGACATAATCCATTTGATTAAAGGAATTTCTGTTAGAAATGTTCTTGTTTTAATTAAGAAAAATGGAATAAAAGTGTAGATGAAGAAGTAAGAAGAATTACTAGAACAGAGGAAGACAGGCTTGATCTGACATCACGATGTATAAAGCATAAAAGGTGAGCATAACCCAGTACAGATACTGAAATTTAAAAAAAAATATTATAGTCCCACTTCTTAGGAAAGAACAGGTAATTCTTCAAAGTAGCTCCAGTAGTGAGTTCCTACAGAAAAGAGAGATTTGCATTTTCAGTATAACTGTAGAGTTGAAGAATTTGCTGTATCCAGCTACATAATTTTTCTTTCTATTCTAACCTTAGACTATAGGGAAGACTCTAATGTGCCCTACTATGATCAAGGTCTAAATACAACAAAAGTGACCTTTTAACATGTTAAATTTGAAGTGTGAAAGAGCCTAATGTGTAACATGGAGAAAGACTAACTTAGAAATTTCCATGGCTACAGGAAAAGATCAGGCTCAGAGCAAGCCATAAACTCTGCAGAAGAATACAGAGTGATATGCTGCAGAATGGCAAATACCATATTGAGCATGTACAGTATAATGAGAGAAATTAGGTCAGGAGAAGGGGGGCAGGTAATTAATTTTTTATCTCAGTGCAGAATTGGTGAGACTGTATTTGAGTGCTTTACACTGTTTTGGACTTCATAATACAAAAAAGATTTTGCTGAATTGGAAAGACTCCAAAAAGGATAACAAAAATGATAAAAAAGTTTATTAAGAAAAGAGAATTTGCAAAGCCTGAGGAAAGTAGGACTAAGGCACAACATGAAAGCTAATTCTAAATACCTGCAGGGGATTAACAAAAAAAGTGACTGAGGGTGGAGTAGGGAGAGAAAATGTATTTCAGAAATCAGTTCAGGTACAAGAAAAATAATTACCTCAAAATAACTTCAGGAAGGAGGAAAAAAAAAGGTGTCTGTGAGCAGCTTGCAGTCAGTCTCACATGAGTTGGTTCATTGACTTTCCAAATAGGGAAACATGAGGAACCAGTTATTTGTCAATGGAAAGGAAGTATTTGTCGGTGTAAGTAAGTGCATAGTTTTCTTCTGTTTCTGGAATTCTGACTATGGGCTGAAATTATTTTTCTTTCTTTCTTTCTTTCTTTCTTTCTTTCTTTCTTTCTTTCTTTCTTTCTTTCTTTCTTTCTTTCTTTCTTTCTTTCTTTCTTTCTTTTCTTTCTTTTTCTTTTCTTTCTTTCTTTCTTTCTTTCTTTCTTTCTTTCTTTCTTTCTTTCTTTCTTTCTTTCTTTCTTTCTTTCTTTCTTTCTTTCTTTCTTTCTTTCTTTCTTTCTTTCTTTCTTTCTTTCTTTCTTTCTTTCTTTCTTTCTTTCTTTCTTTCTTTCTTTCTTTCTTTCTTTCTTTCTTTCGTGTTCTTTGTAAGAAACATGCAACTGTTAAAACTGAAATGTCAATCAAACCTTTACTGAAAACCAGAATTTTTAAATTTATACTCAATATCTCAGCAGACAGAAAAAAAATAATAAAAAGTTATGAAACTATGTAACTAATTTGTTCCCACATATTTGACAAGGGAGACAAAGAGTTGGTTCTAAGTTATGTCCATCCCCAGTGTTGTTAAAGTTTCTGAACAGTATTTTAGAGTCAAACTTGACAAATTCAGGTGGAAACATCACAAGATCGGTACATTTAGGCTTAGTATACCTTCTAAATTATTATATACCAGGTATATTATATACATATGTCCAAAGAACCTGTCAGGGAAAGAAAAGTAGAAAACACTTATTGAAATTTTTTTAGGTGGGTCCTGAATATATACTGCATGTGCCAAATAAAAATATTGTGAGAAGAAATATTCTTTTTTTTTCCCCATACTTCTAATTTACCATTACATCCTCTGTATGACACTGCTCAACAACTGTCAAAGCAAGCGAAGTCTTCACAAAGCTCTAAGAATTCCTGAAATCCCACCTCTCTGTATTAACAGGAGTATAAAACAAGATGTGCTGAATTTGACTGGTATAGAGTTATTTTTCTTCATGTTAGCTGGAGGGGGGCTTTGTTTTGGATTTGTGCTGAAGACAGTGTTAACTAGGGATGTTTTAGCCATTGCAGAGCAATGCTGACACAGAGTCAAAGCTTTTCTGGTTCTCACCTCACCCCACCAGTGAGGAGGCTGGGAGTGCAAAAGGAATTGGGAGGGGAAAAAAGAAAAAAAAGAAAAAAAAAGAAAAAAAAAAGAAAAAAAAAAGAAAAAGAAAAAAAGAAAAAGAAAAGCTGGGGGGAAGAAGAAGGAGGGGGAGATGTTTGCAGTGATGGAGTTTGTCTTCCCAAGTCACTGTTATACATGATGAGCTCTGTTTTCTCAGACATGGCTGAACACCTGCCTGCCCATGGGAAGTGATGAATTAATTCCTTGTTTTACTTTGCTGTTGTGCAAGGCTTTTACTTTACCTATTAAAAAGTCTTTATCTCAGCCCTTGAGTTTCCTCAGTTTTCCTCTTCTGATTCTCTCCCACCAGGGGAGTGAGCGAGTGACTGCCTAGGGCTTAGTTGGCTGGTGTTAAACCACGACATTAGAAAACCATCTTATTAGATGTATTTGATATAATACATGTTAACAAAATACCACAAAAAAGAATGTTTACCTATATTATTCAGAAGGCAGGGTTTTTTACCCCAGAACTGTGGGCTTTTTAGTCGGGTTTTTGTCTGGTTTGCCTGTTGTTTGCCTGTTTTGCACTTTACATTTATTATAAAGTGGTTTTTTTTTCCTGTTTATCAGTAAAGAACTGTGATGAATCATCTCTTCAAGCCTGAACACATAAAATCACAATACATAATTTTTAGTTACTCAGAAAAAATATACAAAATGAAATGCAAAGATATATAATAGAAAGACATTGATCCATATGAAATCAGAAAGTGCAAATTACACTCCCAAGAGTAAAAATACTTTAGAAGCTGGCTCCTGGTTTCCTAAGCAGTGAAAGAATTTTAGCTGTGTGATTTCTCTGGAATATAATGGGAACTGTGTGACTTAATTCCCAGACACTACTACAAAATCCTGAGGGATAATTACCAGTTTCAGTCTGCGTCTGCTGCTTTACATGTTTAACTATATACAGTAACTATATGAATACATTACAGATCTGACAAATGATGAGAGCAATACATTTCATTTCTGGAAATACATGTACAATGTAGATAATACTTATAACAATAAAATGAAAAATACATTTCAGTTTTAATTTAGAAATGTTTTTTAAGGATGAAAGAATTAACATGAAATTTTATGAAAAGGATGAAAGGACTCCCTGCTCTGGAGTGTACTTTTAAATTTCACATCACAGCACCTCCAGCTAATTGTTAAACTGGGTCAGACAATTGTGATCCAATATGTTAACTCTTCGTTGAGAATTTGGTACCTTCCTGAGTCACATACTTATCCTCAGTTCAGCAATGAACACACCAATTAATTTGACTTGTTCTACTTAACTGCCAATAATTTTGCAGTAAATTTTTTTGTTATTGATATGGTCTTTTTCTGGACCTCTTATTTTCCCCTCTTACCTTAATGAAAGGGACAAAAAAAAAATCATCTTTCTAAAATCCATTTTTGAGGAAGAATAATCAAATGTAATTTCTTAGGTATCCTTGCAGTTACAGAAAATTGGCGATGAGAAATGACTCCAATGGCTTTAAGCCAACAAGTGTATCTGGATAAATCTTTTGTGTGGTAGTAGAAGACGGCCACAGCACAGATACAAATCTCTGTTCACCTAAAAAAGCCAATAGAAGTGCATGCTCTGTGCTGCAGTTGTTCTGTTGCTTTCATTTATCATTTCAAGCTGTGTTATTTTGATGGCTTTTCAGTTGCAGGAGTACCAGTGCTGATGCAGAGATAATGAAATACTGAAAGCATCAAACAACAGGGATGTCTGTAACCGGTAATGGGCATCCTTCCTCAGTTTATTAACTCCAGCTGTGCTGTTTGACAGTTTCTGTGAAGAGGTACAGCACAATGTGAGAATACTGAATGGAGAATGAAGAAGCTAGTGTCAGGAATTAAACTGCATCACACAAAATCTCTACAAGTAGAGTTGCAGAATGTAAAAAGTGTCATCATCTTTCAAAATTACAGTCTCCACCTTCAGCAGAACATAAAGTGACCAACAGAGAGACCTTCAGTTCGAGTCTCAGCATACAGAACTTTTATCACAGTGCAGTTATTGTCTGATCTGAAATGTGTTCCCAACACCTTGCATGTTTACAAAGAAGATAACATCTAGTCTTTTTTAATAATAAGATTAGGTAGGACTTAAAATTATATATATCAATGATAGCACTGCTTCTGAGAGACTCCACAAAGTATTTGGGATTCATCTTTATTAAAACTTTGTCCAGAATAACATGAGGGAATAGTTACATAAAACACCGGACACCAAGAACAGCTATTGAAGAGGAAATAAAAGAAACATAATGCATCTTATTGTATCTCATTGGTGGTTATCCTTGTTTTTTTTATGGTTTTTAAGTGCCTGGAGGTGAATATGCCAGGAAGCTGTGGAAAACATGTGAAAGCTTTTTAATAATGTACACTAAGTGGGATTATTGCACAGTGTGTTCTCAAAAGGGCTTGCTAATTTTGATATGCCACAAAGCCCTGTACTGTGCGAGTGATTGTGACTGAGTCCCACAAGTATCTACAGGTATGGATGCAGTAGTACTTATCAGAAAATAGCAGGACAATGAAAGTGGAAGCATTTGCCGGGAGCTGTTGCTTGAGTGTATCACTAGAATAGATAAGTTCTGGAGTCTAGTAGCTCTGCTGAATCTTCAGGAGCTGTTAAACTCAGGACATTAAGTGTCCATCCGAGGCCACTTGCACACACTAGCACCAAAAACAGGTTGTATAGCTCAGGACATATCTAATCCTACAGGATTATATATACAGCTATAGTAACGAAACTTCCAGTGACTCTATCACCACTACTAAGGAGTCATGTTTAGGATCTGTTTGGCAAGCTTTTGTTAGCAGGGGGATATAGGCTTTGTTTCTCTGAGAAGTTATCAGATGCTTCCACCATACCTGGCAAGCCAGTGCTAGCCAGCTCCAAGGCAGCTTCACCACTGGCCAAGGCTGAGCCTGTAGGTGATGTTGGTAGTGTCTCTGGGACGATGTATATAGGAAGGGGGAAAAAACTGCTGTAGAATCAAAGCCAGGAGAGAGAAATGAGAAAAAATGTGAGCGAAAGAGCTCTGCAGACACCAAGGTCAACAAAGAAGGAGAGGGAGGTGGTGTTCCATGCACTGGAGCAGATTCTTCTTCAGCCCATGATGAAGACCATGGTAAGGCAGGCTGTCGCCCTGCAGCCCATGGAAGTCCACAGGGGTGCAGAGATCCACCTGCCGTCTGTAGAGGATTCCATGCCAGAGCAGGGGGATGCCCAAACAAGGCTGTGGCCCTGTGGGAAGACCATGTTGGAGCCAGCTCTTGGCAGGATCTGTGGACCCGTGGAGAGCGAAGCCCACACCAGAGCAGGATTGCTGGAAGAATTTGTGACCCTCTGGTGGAACCATACTGGAGCAGCCTATTCCTGAAGGACTGCACCCTGTGGGAGGGACCCATGGTGGAGCAGTTCTGAAGAAATGTAGCCTGTGGGAAGGAATCATGTTGGAGAAGTTTATGGAGAAGTATTTCCTATGGGAGGGTCCACTCACTGAGGCTGGGGGGGAGTGTGAGGAGGAAGGATTGGCAGAGACAGCTTGTAATGAACTGACTGTAGCCCCCATTCCCCATCCCCTGTGCTGCTGGAAGGAGGAAGTAGAAAATATCAGGAGTGAAGGTGCTTTTAAGAATTAGTTTTTATTTCTCATTATTCTACTTTGATTTGATTAGTAATATATTAAATTAATATATGTTTTTACCATGCTGGTAATGGGTAAATGATCTCTCTCTCTCCTTATTGTTTTGTTATATTTTCTCTCTCTTGTCCTGCTGATGAGGAGTTCAATCCACCACACATTCATAAGTCAGTATGACTCTTCCCCTCTTGTTAAAGAGCTGGCCTTCCAGCTGTTACTGCAGCTGCATACCTATGAGTTTGTATGAGGAAATAATCAAGTGAACCATGACAATACTTCTCTGCTGTTAATAATAAAAGCTTAATTAATAAGCAATTAATTGTGCTGGGTTTGGCTGGGATAGAGTTAATTTTCTTTACAGTGTCTGGCTCAGGGCTGTGTTTTGGATTTGTGCTGAACACAGAGTTGATAATACAGCAATGTTTTTGTTGTTGAGCAGGTCTTACAAAGAGGCAAGGCTATTCTGCTTTTCGTACTGTCACACTGTTGAGGAGGCTGGGGGTGGATGGGAGGTTTGGAGGAGACACAGCAGGGACAGGTAACCCAAAGTGACCAAAGGGATATTCCAGACCATATGACATAATGCTCAGTACATAAAGTGGGGGAAAGAAGGAGGTAGGGGGATAATTTTGGAATGATGCCATTTGCCTTCCAAAGAAGTAACTGTTACATGTGATGGGGCCTTGCTCTCCTGAGGATTACTGAACAAGAAATGCCCATAGCAAGTGGTGAATTAATTGTTTTGCTCTGCTTGTGTGCGTGGCTTTTGCTTTCCCTGTTAAACTGATTTTATCTCAATCCACAAGTTTTCTGGCTCTTACCCTTCTGAGACTTTCTCCAATCCTCCTGGTAGGGGACTCATCAAGTGGCTGTGTGGGGCTTGGTTGCTGGCTGGGATGAAACCACGACACTAGTAAATGAGTGTTCTAATAAATTGGTTGTGATCTGTGTCTCTCCTGAGTCACTCTCCTACCACAAAGATTTATATAATTCAAGCCCTGCAGTATGCAGTCATTGCAGATGTTTGAAGCACCACCAGTTCCAGTGGGTGTAGCTAAAGCACACAGACCCCTTCAAGAAGTAGACTGGTATTCATATCTAGTGCAAAGGCTCAAATCAACTCATAACTATGTTCTGTTAACAAACTGTGCCATGTACCTACTGTCTTCATGGAAAATTGATGGTGGTGGTGAGAGCTACTTTGAATGGATGAAAAAATGAATGTTTCTTTTTTTTTTTAATTTTTTTAATTGATCATTTATGTAAACTCTTACAACACTGAAAGGGATAAGATTACAGTATTGCTGCTGTTAACTCTTTTACCTGAAGGTGCTTTGATTTTAGGGTCAATTAATAGGCTGAAATCTGCAGTTGTCACAGTGTAAGGCTGCTTTCACTCACACCCTGGGGTTTTCTGTCACCAGCTCTCCCTACCAGCAACTTTTTGGACTGAAATTTCATTTCAAGCCAGAGGCTTGAAATTTTGTGCTATTACTGCAGCTTGTCAAAAAAGCAAGGAGGTGCCAGGCACCTTGGTCATAAACCTAAGCAATGGGTACAAGTGAAGGTTACAAGAGAAGAAATCATGTTTAGAAAATCATTCAAAAAGAGTTGCCAAACCTGCTTGCAAGGTGTAAAGCAACATGCAGACTAATATAACATGTAGTTTGGTTGTGCCATAGCTGAAATGGAGGTCTGAAAATAAGGTTGGGGCAGTTTTTAGATAAATTTCAAGCACAGGATTATGAATGCCCCCATAAAATAGTAACCATTTGTATGTATATGTCTAATACTGGCATGTCTATATATCTAAATAAGAAAAATATGTAGGGGGTATTGGATATAGATAGAGAGGATGGCAGAAGCATCAGTGTATGCTGTTATCTCTCTGGAAAGGAGTGAGTGTGGCAGCATGCCAACTCAAGACCCCAGGACACAGCAGCCCTGCCTACTCTTGGATGGTTGCTGAGTTGTATGCACTAGCTGCCAGAATCATTCTAGCTCAACCCACAGACTGTGCTTTCTTGGAAATATACAGGGCCAGTATGTTAGCAAGTCATGTCTTTTATTCTTCTGGAAAGTTCATATTCTGCTGCTGAAGAAAAAAAAAAAGGGAAATGATTTTTTTTACATGACACCAAACAAGACCACAAATTAGAGTTGATTAGCCTTTTACATCTTCTTTATTTGGCTGGAAGGCTTGAGGGAGCCATGAATCAAAGTGCTGGTGAGCTGGACATGTGCCTAATGGCAGTTCTACTTTGTTAAAAGAATACTACTGGCTAATATCAATACTCCTTTCCAATACTGGGATTGACATTTGGGAAAGGTATTTTTTTTTTAAATAATCTATCTGCATGTGGCACTGATAACACCTGGAAGCAAACTTTTTGTAAATGCTCTAGCAAATGCTATAACTGTATGACAAGGAGAATCATATAAGGGAATATAATCTTTCTCTTGTGTTTCCTCCTCATAAATTGCCTTTATGAATTATCCTAGACTTAGTAAAAGTAGAACTAGCAAAAGGCTGGGCATTCAGCTTATGTCTTAAAGGAGCCCTACTACGAATGATAGGTGGGAAAGAAATGCTTGCAAAAGCACTCAGCAATAAAACATAATGTTGGGTATAATTTAGTTCAAGATTGGCATGTGTATAAACACACCATTTAAAGCAGAACAGGCTTGTATCAAAAAAGCCCAGTACCCAAATGTTGAGAATTTTTCAATTTCTTCATTTCTCCTCATGATCTGGGAAGATCCAATTTTCTGACTGTTTTACCTTGGTCTTCATAATGTCAGAAAATGTGATTTTATTTTCACTGATGTCACTGACACCATGACGAGTCTGGAGCCACAGGGCAGAAATGGCAGTATAGTCCCTGATGCACCACTCAGGAGATACATTTCAGGCTGGCCTGGATACTTCATGCCATGCATCCACCTGATGCATCAGGTAGCCCTGGGTGTTTCTCCTGAGGCTGGCAGCACAGAAATAAATTCAGCCTACAGTTTGTGAAAGACAGCCACTTGTGAAAGAAGTAACAGAGATGCTCCAGCTTATATCTGGATCTCAGTCAATTGGTCAATTAGTCACTTTGGTGGTTAAAAATCTGCTCAGTGCATTGAGTCTCTTTAGATTCCAGGAGGAAAAAAAAAAAAAAAAAAAGAAAAAAAGAAGTCTGTGGTGGGTTTTTCAAAATAACTTACAACTAGTCTGACACTGCTCTGATATGGAAGGTTTGATCTTGCCCTTGACCTAATGCCTGTTTCTCTTTTGCTCTGTTATTGCCTTTCTTAGTCATTTCTATAGGTTCTTTCCTTACATGTATATGTATGGGACATTTTTTTTTCTGTTTTTCTCCCATGTTTTACCTGATAAAAGTTTAATCTTTTTGATCCATATTATTACAATACTCCACAAAAGAAATAACAATACACTATTTTGAAGCTGCCCACTTTGAACATAGAAAAATTAAATGACTGCGTCTGATAGAAAAAGAGTTCTACAGAAATGAAATGAAAAACTTTTCTTAACTACCCACACAATGGCTTACTCAAACCAGTGATATCATGTTTCTTTCTTTCATCATGTCTAAATGCCTGCACAAAGGAGAAAAAAGGAAAGCTAAAAAATATATTACATACTCCTTGTCTTGATTCAAAGCCTGGCAAACCTGTTAAGGAATCTTTTGTTGTTTAAGACACTCATACATCATGTAACATATCACCTTATTCTTCAGCAATCACTTTCTCCACTCAAAGCTAGTATTCTGACTATGAAAAATGTATATGTTTCTCTTTGTCTGGATTCTTGCTTTCAAATGGTGCAGGATAAAGAGTGCCAAGTACTCTTTTACCAGTATAAATCCACCAACCCAAAATATATTGCAGTTGTCCTTGAGAAACCAATATATATAACTGGATTCACTATAGTAGTAATGATCCACCCCAATTTTCAGTGTTCTTCCTAGCCTTCTGTGATGAAGTGACTGTAACATTCAAAAATGTGTTTTAGTAAGGCCTTTGACATGGTTCCATATGACATCCTTATCTCCAAACTGGAATATTCAGTGGATAAGGAACTGGCTGTGTGGACACACTCAAGTTGTAGTCAACAGTTCGATGTCCAAGTGGAGACAAGTGACGAGTGGTATCTCTGAGGCTTTGTCTTGGGACCACTGCTCTTTAATATCTTTTTCAGTGACATAGACAGTGAGAGCAAGTGCACCCTCAGCAAGTTTTTGGGTGGCACAAAGCTGAGTGATGCTGTTGACATAAGAGATGGACTGTAGGCCATCTAGAGATGGCATCCACCTGCACAAACATAAGAAATGGGTCCAAGAGAACATCATGAAATTCATTAAGCCAAGGTGCAAGATGCTGCACCTGGGTTGTGGCAATGTCAGACATGAGCACAGACTGAGAAGAACTAATTGAGGAGACACATTTCAGGCTGGCCTGGATACTTCTCTGTGGAGAAGGACTTAGGGGTGCTGGTGAATGGGAGGCTGGACATAAGTTGGCAGTGTGCATCTGCAGTGCAGAAAAGCAACTATATAGTAGGCTGCATCAAAAGAAACAGAGCCAATAGATTGAGGGAGGTATTCTCCCTCTCTACTATGCTCTTGTGAGACCCACTGGAGTATTGCATCCAGCTCTGGGGTACCCAGCACAAGAAAGACGTGGACCTGTTGGACTGAGTCCAGAGGAGGGCAATGAAAATTATCAGATGGCTGGAGCACCTCTCTTATGAAGACAGTGAGAGAGTTGGGCTTGTTCAGCCCAGAGAAGACTCTGAGGAGATCTTAGAGCAGCCTCCCAGGACATAGAGAGAACTCTAAGTAAGCTAGAGAGGAACTTTTTAACAGGGCAGGAAAGGACAAGGAAGAATAAAAAAAAACCTCTCTTTAAAACTGAGAGTAGTTTTACATAACATATTAGGAAGAAATTCTTTACTGTAAGGGTAGTGAGGCCCTGGAACAGGTTTCCCAGAAAAATTACGGATGCCCCATCCCTGGAGTGTTCAAGGCCAGGCTGGATGGAGCCTTGGACAACCTGGTCTACTGGGTGGAAACCCTGCCCATGGCCTTTTAGTTCCCTCCCAACCCAAACCATTCTATTATTCTTTAATTCTTTAATGATTTATTATATAAATCTTAGCATTAGGTTTCTGTA
Organism: Pyrocephalus nanus; assembly: GCA_038380795.1. Taxonomy (NCBI): domain Eukaryota; kingdom Metazoa; phylum Chordata; class Aves; order Passeriformes; family Tyrannidae; genus Pyrocephalus; species Pyrocephalus nanus. The sequence goes on along the minus strand of CM076264.1, from coordinate 54,672,611 downwards.
GTGAGGCTTTGGTACCAGAGGTGCTACAGAGGTAGTTGTGAGAAGATGCCAAAGCTTCCCCCATGTCTGACAGACCTGCTGCTGGTCAAGGCCGAGCTCAGCAGTGACAGTTGTAACATCTCTGCAGTAAGGATAGATAAGGGAAAGAAGTTATTTCAGAGAAGCAAATAGCAGCCATAAAAGGGAGTAGTGGAAATACACGAGAGAAAGAAGTCTGTAGACACTCAGATCAGTGAAGAAGGAGTAGAAGAAGGTGCTCCAGGAGTCACAGAGATTCCCTTGCAGATCATGGTGCAGACCACGATGAGGCAGCCTGTCCCTCTGTAGCCCATGGAGATCCACTGTGGAGCAGAGACCTGCAACCCATAGAGGATTACACACTGGAGCAGGGAGATACCCAAAGGAGGCTGTGACCCTGTGGGAAGCGCACGCTGGAGCAGGGTCTTGGCAAGACCTGTGGAGAGAGAAGGCCATACTGGAGTAGGTTTTCTGGCAGGATTTGTGACCCCATGGAGATCTACATAGGAGAAGTTGGTTCCTGAAGGACCCTGCAGAAGAGACCCACGCTGCAGCATTTTGTGAAGAACTGTAGCCTGTGGGAAGGACTCACACCGGAGAAATTCATGGAGGACCATCTCTCCTGGAAAGAACCCCATGCTGGAGCAGAAGAGCATGAGAAGTCCTGCCTCTGAGGAGGACAATGTACAGTGAATTCACCGTAGCCTCATTCCCCATCCACCTGCAACATTTTGAGGAGGAGGCAGAGAATCAGGAATAAAGCTAAGCCTGGAAAGGACAGAAGTGTAGGGGAAAGGTATTTTTAACTTCTCATTATCCTACTCTGATGTAGTTTATAATAAAATCAATTAATTTCACAAAGTCAAGTGTGTTTTCCCTCTGACAGTAGTTAGTGAGTGATCTCTCCCTGTCCTTATCTCTACCCACAAGCCTTTTGGTGCATTTTCTCTCCACTGTCCAGCTGAGGAAGAGTGGCTTTGGTGGGCACCTGGCATCCAGCCAAGGTCAACCTACTGCAAGCTTACAGTGAAGTACTTTGACTTTCAGTACTGTGGAGACTTTAGGTATGTCAGGGAAACACTGCAAAACAACTTGCTTCAAATCAGAGCTAATCCTTAATAAGAACACAAGCAAATTTTTTCTTTGAAGGAGGAGATACTTTGAAAGGAATATTAGACTTTTTTTCCAGCATCTCTTTTCTGATTGTACATAAGTCCATCAGGACAGAAATGAAGAAATAATTCACAAATAAGACTATTTGAGTTAACAGTCCTGGAATTCAGAGAGCTAACCCAGTTTACAACAGCTATGTCCTCATCCTGTACATAGAGGATATAAATGCAAAATCCTTTAAGTGATGTAGGATTTTGGCATATATTTTTTCTCAAAGAAACAGGCTATGCAGCTGAGTAAAACATTTCTCATCATTCCTTCTATTTATGTTGACCCAGTTCTGAGTATTTAAGGTGTTCGGTCTGAGCTCTTCAATTCCAGCTTTGCAAAAAAGGAAAAATCAAGACTTTTATCCTGTATTAAGAGCTTAAATTTAGTTTCTCCATACTAGTTCCAACTAAGCAATTTTTGTTCTGATCAGCTGTTCTGTTTATCAGTGAATGTGCAAATTAAAAGGAGAATCTGATAAGCACTAGTCATGAAAATACAGCCAAAGGAAAATAAAATGTATGCTGTTTTCAGGGAAAATAGGTATTTGCATTTCTCTAAAAAGGAGTAACACATAAATTCTGTGTTACTAGCAATACTTTTAGTATTGTAGACAGTGGTCAGAACTGTTTTATATCCTTTTGCAATTAAAGGAAATTGGAACTGCTGTAAAAGACTGTATCTGTTGCCTAAAAATTATATCAATGGTTATTATCTAATTTAAACCTACCTTACTGACTGAACTGCCATTAGCAGATATACATGCCTGTGTGTGTGGAAAGATTATGAATAGTTTATATTTGGTTCAATTGTAGCTACATGCTTGCTGGATTAATTAGTTAATGTATTTATTTAAGGACCTGATAAACAATAGTTGAGTTTGACGTAAGCTTTCAGTTTCAAATCTGTAGCCACTTTACAAAGTATAAATATTTTCTGACTGTACCTTTCATGAAACTAACGACTCTTTGTGAATCACTGAAAGCTCTGCTGTCCCTGACTGACAAGATACTGACTTGCCTAGAAATTTATGACAACTTTAGGGAAAATTGCTCATACACTAAACTTTTGGAGAGACCTGTGAAATTCTTGATACAAAAGCAAATAGCATTTGGAGACTGTGAAAGAAACTTATCTACTCGAGTAACTGCAGTAATAAAAATATTCCTTATTCTTCTAACTGGAAAAAAAGACAGCTGGAATCAGAAAAATCTAAACAGGTAAGAAAATCTGTTGGAGGCATTCTCTGTCTCCTCCTACCTGATTCTAAAGGGCATACGCTAATTATCACTAATCATATTGAAAATATTTATCTGTCTTCTAATTATCTAGGTCTCTAGGTGGTATGTATATGCAAAGGATGGATGAAGAATTCTAAATACTCAGTTTCTTTCTGCAAAGGCTACTCACAATGATAAAGCCGAACACAATGTTAATTTTTTAAAGGGATGATGTCAATGAAGAGGAAAAGATGAGACAGGAAGAATAGAAAGAACAAAGAAATAAAAAGACAAATAATAAAAATGCCAACAAAACAAACCCTGAAAATTATTAACAGCCAGAAACAACACACCTCAGCCCACCAATTGCAAAAGGACAGCAAAAAGAAACAGCAAAACCAAAAATAATAAAATAAGAAAAATATGATATAAGCACACAAAGGCAGATGTGTTCCCAATGATGAAAGAATTCAGTGAAGAACTGTAAGTGACAAAGTAGTGTTGTCTTTTGCAGTTTTCCTTGAGAAAACTGTACAGGAAGAAAGTCTGTTTATAGTAAAATTGTTACCTTAGTTGAGACTTTTGGCAGCTCATGGGAACTCTGGATTACATAACTGTGTCTTCACCAGGTATGTCCTATGTTCTTGTGGAGCCCCTTGATTTCACACAGTCTCCATAACCCTGAAAGTATGAGACTCTCTCTGCTTACTGGAAACAATATGAAAGCAGTCTGCCCTTCTCTGATAGTCTTTCTAGAATGCTGAAGGGAGCATTACTAATTTAAATATTTCCTTTCAGTTATATTTCCTTATTTTAGTGCTGCTCAAATAATATTCACAACAAGTCTTTTCCTGCTTCCTTGGAAGCTTTCATTCAGACTAATAATCCAAGGCATACAGTAACACATACTCAGCTGCCAGCATATAAGTAATAGTCCTATGGTGTTATGGAAATCACCAGAGCTGACGAGCTGCATATATTTAATCAAAGTTGAATGTAGGGTATTTTCTCCCTATTTGAGTGACAGGAACTGGACCTGCAATTCATAACAAGTTAATTTTTTGTATATAGGGACTGTGAAACCAGACTTAAAAAACTGGTAAAAGGGGTCCGAGTCTTCCTAATAAAAATGCCTTATGGTTATTTTTATCTCTCAGAAGGCAAAGCAGCAGTATTCTCTGGTACAATGGTAATCTGCATTCAGCTCATGGGTTTGATTTAGAGCCTGTGTCCATGATGTGCACAAATCCACTATTAGAAATATGCTCTCTCACTGCTTGAAGCACTGAATTTATCTATCTTCATTTCAGTTTTCTAAGGCTTAGAGTGTTGATGGCATGTACATAGCCCCATGTGGGAGAGAATTATGTAAAAGTATACTCCCTTCTTGTAATTTCTTAAGCTTTTGGCCAATTTCAACCAAGTTTGTCAGAAGAATGTCTCCAGTAATGTCATACTTTACTAGGCACCTGAGAATCCTAACAAAAGGTATCACCTACAAAAATCACTGCAACTAGGCAGTGGGTATGAGTATGCCAGTATCCCTACTTATTTTTACTTGTGCAGAGGAGTAAAGGATATGATTCTAATTATAATTCTTTTACATGGTAGATAAGGTAATTCACAAATGAAGTCAGAGAAAGCATTATTGCTAATGCTCCAGTGAATAAGCTAACTAGTCATTGCCACAGGTTAGAAATAAAATTCTATTTTATTCTGTTGCTATGTCAAGTCATCTGAGGTGCTCAAAGCAATTTATTCCTTAGAGCTTAAATTCAAAAAGGTTAATATCAATACAATTTAGGCATCCAAATGGCTTTGGCAATGTGGGCATAAATATGAGATGCTTATTTTTGTCATCTGTTGGAGCATCTGACACTAGGCCACTATTAGAAATATGATAATGAAATGGGCCAGTGGTCTTGAATGTAAGGTTATTTCCTTTGTATCTTTCTTTCTGTCACTTTATCACAGTCTGAAAATCTGACAAGACTACCAGTGGGAAGAAATTAAATAACAGAATGCCAGGAACTTTCAAAACCATCTGTTTGTGTTGTAAAACTACTAATAGCAGAGAGGACCTTTGATTCTAAGCATTTATAAATTTGTGAAACATTATTTGAAAGTAAAGAACTGCTTAAAATTAGTCACCTTCTGAAAAAATTTAATACTTTCAAGTACATTGATTGGCATTCTTGCCCCTCTGAACTGCCTTTTTCGTCTCACAATACTGTTCTTAGTTATCTTTACATAGTATTTTGTTTCAGCTATATAAATTTCATCTATATACAGAATCACACAATATGCTGGGTTGGGAGGGACCCACAAGGATTGTCGAATTCAGCTCCTGGCCCTGCACAGGATTATCCCCAAGAGTCACCACGTGCCTGAGCGTATTGTCCAAATGCTTCACGAAGTCTGTCAGGGTTGGTGCTGTGACCACTTGCCTAGGGAGGCTGTCCCAGTGCTCAACCACCCTCTGGGTGAAGATCCTTTTTCTAATATCCAACCTAAACCTCCCCTAACAAAATTTCAGACTACTTCCTCAGGTCCTCTCTTGAGCTCCTCTGTCTCCTCTTCTCCAGGCTGAACAGACCAAGTCACCTCAGCCACTCCTCATACAGCTTCTCCCTCAAGGTCCTTTACCATCTTTGTTGCCCTCCTTTGGATGGTCTCTAATAGCTTAGTGTCTTTTCTTATATTGTGGAGACAAAACTGCACACAGTATTCAAGGTGAGGCTGCACCAAGAAGACAGAAGAGATAATGGTAGGACTCTTACTAATTACTAACAAGTAGGGTGTGCTAATCTGTGTACCAAAAAACATTTTACTGAGGTCAGGTGTAATTAAAAGTCTGTATTTTTCTGCTCTGAGATGTAAAAAGTACCATGAAAAAGACAGAATGTCTTACACTAAGAAAGCTACTGCTTATCTCAAAAGTAACAATCAAAATAACATTAACATATACAGAATATATGTGCATGTCCAGAACAATATTAGGCATCACGAATAAGAAGCAATGAGCTGAGTAACACTGGGGTTAAAGGTGTGTTAACCTATTTCCCCTGTCCTTTATCAGATGCTGACACCCAGTGTATTGTTAGTGATTCTCTCTACTTTTTTTTTTTTTTTTTAATCCCATATGAAAGATGCAAGGAACAGTAGAGAAATTATGGCACTTGAAACACATATCATTCTCTTTAGGTTTAAATTGGTGTCTAGTCCTCACATTAGCAGACATTTGGCCCCACATCCATTACATGATCAGAAGGACTGAACCACTTTACTGTCCTTCCCCAGTTACAGTATTTCATCTAGTCATACCCAAGCTATGTTTATATTTTCCAAGCTCTCTTGTATATACAGATCCAGCTAGGAAAGAAAATCTTGTGTGTGCAACATATGTATTTGGTTTCAAACTTGAATAAGGACCAACAAAGACTGGAACAATCTCATTCTATCAAGGCTCTAAAAATTTACATGCAATACTGTCAGAGTGTTTGAATGATAAACATGCTCTCAAAATTGTGTTTTTTTCACAAATAATCTGTGAATACAAAACAGCCAGTATAATAAAAAACCTTTATATTTACACAAAATTATTCCACTACACTAATAAACTTTTTCTGTAACTCCTATCTATTTTGAAAATTGTCTTTGAAAAGATTAAGTAAATATTCATGATTCAACCATTTGTTAAACTGTCTAATACTTTGTAAGAACAAATCCCAGCATGTTCACAGCAAATACTGCTTTTGCACATGTTTTTAGTTTCTGAAATCTTCTGTATGGGTCTTGTACACAGAGACTCTGTCGTTGCACTTTGCTTTGGTATTTAAAAGCCTCAGGTAAAAAACATTTGTAATCAAAAGTGGCAGAAAATGAATAAAGAGAGGAAGGGATTTTGTAAACACTTAACAAAGGAAAGGATGCTTGGAATACATATATAAATACTTGAATTAATTCCTGAAAGAAGAAAGCATAAATAACATCATATCAAAAAATGAGTGCCCCTTAATCTACTGACTGTATAAATTGGAGGGACAGACGAAAAGCAGAGAAAAGGGTGTTACTGTGAAGCAATAACCAGTTTTATGAAATTATTTTTCTTTTTTTATCCCAAGAAAATGATTAGCAATCTGCAAAGATTTTATGTAGTGTTTGGTCTTAAACTTAAAATGTTTTTATCTTATAGCCTTTTATATTCATATAATAAGAAGACATATAAGCATATCTGCTCCTCCGTTTATGAATTATCAGTGTCCATTCATTAATTCATTCTTGCAGCTCCTTCAAGGCCCTGCTTTGAGCAGTAAACTAAGGGGAATAAAAGATGGATTTAGCACCAATAAAAGAAAAAGTAGAAAATCTGATAGAAAACCACCACAACAGAGGAATATATGATGATGAAAATTTTCTTATGGCTTACCAAGCCATACACTTCAGATTCAAAATATAAAGGGCAACCAAAGGCAGCCCAGTATGTTCTCTTCTCTGACCTCAGCCAGATACAGCTGTCCAGTGATAGCAAAGACCTAAAGACGCAATGCCCAAGAACTTTCAATAGTGTTGTAAAGACCAGTGTGCCACAGCTCAGAGATGAGAGCAGAATAGGAATATAAATTCAGAGATGGAGAAGTCACTTTGGGAAGACCTGAAGGAGTCTAGCAGTGTCAGGATTTTTTCCATCTAAAGAAAGATTTATCCATGGGAGATTTATGTAGGTAGTCATTGGATAGCTTCAAGCAATAGAGCTGCATATGCAATACAAAGAGTTTGCAATACTTGTTAGAACAAATTTCTTTCATATTGTTGCATCTCATCTGTGCTGCTTACCACCCACTTCCTAATCCCTCCCAGATTTATAGGTGACTATTGGGCTATTTGTCTCATGACAGAAAATGTGGACAGTATGGTCTATAGAAAAATAAACAAAAAATTCTTTATGTGGGAATATCAGTGTGGAATAGTTATGCACTAACCAGCAGTGGAAAACACTACAAGATAGAGAAGCTGGCAGATCATAAGATTTTTAAGCACTAATAGTAAATATATACTTTATAATCACTGCATGTAAATGTGAAATTTGTCTCATATGTTGCTTTTTTGTGTGTGATGGCAGAGCACAGCTGTTAGTCACCTGTGCTATCGTAGTGGGTTGACCCTGGCCAGATATCAGGTACCCACTAAAGCTGCTCTCTCACTCTTCCTCTGCAACTGGACAGAAGAGAGAGAGGAAAAAAAAAAAAAAAAGAAACCACAAAACAGCTAAGGATTCATGAGTAGAGAAAAGATCTGGGAGAGGTCACTTACTAATTACCTTCAGGGGCAAAACAGACTCAAAGGGGAGATAGTACTTATATTTATTACTAACAGGATAAGAGCCAAAGAGTGAGAAAACAGTCTTAAAAAAAAAAACAAAAACAAAAACAAAAAACACCTTCCCTCCTTCCTTCCATTTTCTCCCTCCTCCCCCCCAGTGGTGCAGGCGGACTGGGAATGGGGTTGTGGTCAGTTGTTGTTTCTGCTGCTGCTCAGGGAGAGGAGTCCTTGCCCTGCTCCCGTGGGGTCCCTCCCACGGGAGACAGTCATTGATGGACCTCTCCAGCATGAATCCATCCCTCAGACAGAAGTTCTTCCCAAACTGCTGTCCTGTGGGTCACTCCTCCATGGGGTGCAGTCCTTCACGAATAAGCTGTACCGACGTGGGTCCCTCACAGGGGCCACAAGTCCTACTCCGGAAAAACCTGCTCCAGTGTGGATTTCCCTCTCCATGGGCCACAGGTCTCCAGCAGGACCCTGCTCTGTCATGGGCCTCTCATGGGGTAACAGCCTCCTTCCTGCATCCACCTGCTCCAGCATGGGCTCCTCCATGGGCTGCAGGGGGGGTCTCTGCACCCCAGTGGTCCTCCATGGGCTGCAGGGGGGTCTCTGCACCCCGATATCCCTCTATTGGCTGCAGGGGGGTCTCTGCACCCCAGTGGTCCTCCCTGGGCTGCAGGGGCACCTCTGCCCCACCATGGTCTGCACCACGGGCTGCAGAGCCTCAGCTCCAGCTCCTGGAGCACCTCCTGCCCCTCCTTCTGCACTGACCTTGGTGGCTACACTGTTGCTCACATGTTCTCACTCTGCTCTGCTGGAGTTTCTTCTGCGCAACACCCTTCTGTTCTTAGATACGTTATCACAGAGGTGTTACTATTAGTCCTGATTATCTTGGCCTTGGCTAGAGGCAGGAAGCCTGTCCTGGAGCCGGGTGGCATTGGTTCCATGGGACAGGGGAAGCTTCTAGCAGCTTCTAACAGAAGCCACCCCTGTAGCCCACCCTGCTACCAAAATCCAGCCACAGAAACCTATTACAGCTTTACGTTCTGAGGATTAAAATTTTCTCTGTGGGTTAGGTGATGTGTATGCAGAAGAAAGTAAACTGTGGGTAGAAACCCAAACGCACTAATAAAGAGAAGAAAATTAAGAGATTGGAGACAAATTTTGTCATACTGTGACTTTCAAGGTTTCATGTTTCAGATTCTTGATGAGAATAACTTATTTGTTAGAATAAGGAGTATTTAAGGTTCAATTACTTTATCAAAAATCCACATTACATAAAGGGTTATATTCTGTAGTGGATCTTTGTTCAGTTGAGATTAACAGCCTTATTTCTGTCATGAATGAATTTTGAGCTGAAAGTATTTGTTACACGTACAGATTTGTGTGAGATCCTGGATCCGAGTCTCACTGAGTTATTGATATGGGTCGGAACCAACTCATTTTGTGTGTGTGTGTGTGCATGTGGGGAAGGGCTGGGCCTGCACCTGCAGGTCCATGGTAAGGCTTGCACAAAAGGGCTGTGCTGAGGGCACAGGGCAGAGCTGAAAGCAAGGCTTGCTGGCCACACAGAGCACAGGGCAGAGCTGAAGGTCTGTAGCTGGGCTGTCAGTCAAGGCAGACCTGCCTGGTAGCCCACCCACACCATGCTCCTGCAGCCTGGGAGTGGCTACAGCACAACTCACTCTGGCATGGAAGGTGCTGACAGGATATCCTGCCTGGGAGGGAAAACTGAATTATATAAATACATAAGACTGCATATGGTCTCTTCTCCCTCTCCAGCAGGCACCATGTGAATCATCAAATCTTGTCAGAAACTATTCTTCTTTCTGTTCTCTCCTTCTCTCTTTTTACCCCTTTTAATCTGTTTTCTTCTGTTACTCTTTTCCTTCTCTTGTGGGTAACTTAAAACCAATGAATTGTGTTTTACTAAAGCTAATATACTGATTGGTTTTGGTCGGCGTTTTCTGTGGAATGGGTCTTTGTGCTGAATGGTTGAGTGAAATGCTTTTTTCTTGGTTGTATTTTACTCCTGTAAAAACCTTTTCCCAAAGTATCTTATTTTTCTCACTCAATAAAAAAGAATTTCTCTTAGAGAAAAGTGTGTGACTCTTTCTCTGGACACTAATTAGAGGTTATAATACACCAAAAGGCTTTTAAAAAGCCTTAAATAAAAATGTAACTGCTCTGGGCTGTTTATAGCTTAACCCAGAGCATAACAGTTTGCATATCAGTTCCCCATCTGCAACTTCTGAGCAGGGGAATGGCATCTTGAAGAAAAGGAAGCTGCATACTCCTTCTATATCATTACCAGCTCACCCAAACATAACTCCTAATACAAAATATACTGATTACATTCTAAAGAACTAGAGAATATTTTTAATATGACAGTTTGCCCCTAAGATTCAGCAGAGATGCTTTGGATCCACAGTGTTCCCGTAGTGCTGCCTCCAATACTTATTTAAATTCAATCAACCCTCCTGGTTTACCACAGTGTAATGAAGTCATTGCCACATACTAGTTAGACATCAGTAATAGATCTGTGCGTGCTCTGTCAAGCTGTTGCAATTAGGAGGTAAAATGCACTGACTTAAGCTTTTTTCATTAACTGTTTATGACATGGATCAGCTGAGGAAGTGTAACTCATTAAACCCCATTAACTCAGTGATGTCTTTGAGTCTTGAAAACAAAAATCCCTTTGAATCTGTTGATGTAGTTCACTATGTGATTAATTTGAAGAAGTCCTCAGATGATTTTGAGCTGAAATGAGATGCAGTTGTCACCTTAATGTTTATTGGCAGTAAAACCTCATCAGAACAGTATCTGATTCAATTTCCGTTTGTAAGAAGTAAAAAAAAAAAAAAAAAAAAAAAAAAAAAAAAATATTGCAGAATAGTAAAGGAATGCTGAGTCATTGCCAGAGCTGAAAATCACAGTTCCCCATGCTTAAGCATGAGTATAGGCTTGGCAAGTTTGCGATCAAATTCATCGTGATTAAATGAAAAAAATATGAGTCAAAAATTTTGCAAAGGATTTGTTAATTACCTAATCTAGAATTTTAATGTAGTTGATAGAGGAAATGTTCTCATCTGAACTCAGATTCTGTTCAAAGGAAACTTTGAAACCATCTAGTTACTCTGGTTTCCAGATTTTAGTGTGACCTCCTTGTAACCAAACTGTAGAACAGAGAAGGACTGACAACTTGATACAGAGCAGAGTCAAATGAAATTCAGATATTTACTGTTTGCAAGCCAAACATTAATGCAAATTAAATCATGCTGTTCCCAGGAAAAGACAAATAATAATAAAAAAGGTTCTAATTGCTGCAATTAAGTTAAATGCTATTAGAATAAACATAAAGCTTTTCCAATAAGAAGCAGGTAAATTTAAGCATTGGGCATTTTTGATCATATTATTGTTTGCACTGGCATATGACAAAAAATATCATTTTCCCCTTCTTCTTATCCCCAATTTAGAGGTCACATTTTCCAAAGGTGCTGGTGGTCAAAGGGCAGTGAAAACTGCTTGGTACCTTGCCAGTGCGTTCACCTCCTATACTTTTTCTTTTCCAGCTATCACTGCATTTGGCTAAGAGCCAATTTAGCTAGAAAAGCCAGTGTTCATGCCAGGGTTGATCTGTCAAAACAGGCATATAAGTGAGCTGATTTTGCAGGCCTTCTTGTGCCAGCTTTTCTCCCGAAGCCAGCTCTTCAGTGTCTCCCTTGGCGTGTTGAGTGAAACACTGATTGCATGACTATGAGGAGTTCACTTAGGGGGACTTCATATGCCATGCACAAATCTGACATGTGGGCCTGGGGGTCAGAGGACATGTTACAAGGATTTCTGCAAGGTGTACAAATTGTCAGATGAAACAGAACTTACTGTTTGCTAATGTCTAGCAAAGTACTTCCAGTAAACACAGGTAAAATAGCTTGGCCAGTATGAAAACTGTCTCTGCTGCTAAGAATGAACTTCTTGTTCCTTGTGTTTTGATATCTGTTAAAAAGAAAATAGTAAGAATTTCAGTTGTTTGACTAGCAGTCTTAAACCAACAATAAGGGAAAATATTCACCTCTCTTGAAATACCTCTCTTATTGGACTATACAAAGTCTCTAATTTAATTGTTTGGGGTGGAGAGGGGTATTTCACAATCTTAAATAGTCCTACAGATCTAATACCCAGCAGATTTTAGAAAGATGGGAAGAAAATAACCTTTTTTTTTTAAAAAAAAAAAAACAAACAACACTTATTTTATTCATATATTCTGACTGCAGATCTCAAAAATATCCCAGTTTTAATTGGTGGTGGGGAAGAATAATGCATGAATACTGAAAAAAAAAGATTTTCAACCTTTAGGTAAAACTCTTACTACATATCATGGCTGAGTGTTTTCCCACTTAATTTAGTCTTTCCCTCATGGCTATAAGTGAACAAGTAAGCTGATGACCAGATAACGTTAGACACTTTCTTACATTTAGTTGTCATGGTGTGCTAAAATTTTAGCACTCTGGCTGTCATTAGCAAAAGGGAGTAGGATCTCTGGACTATTGCATGTAGAAACCCGTTTCTTTAGAGTTGCCTTAAGTGAAGCTCTCTCCAGAACTCCAGCTAGGCTGCTTGCAGAAGTAACTCAGAAAAACCTCAGGGCTGACTGCTTGCCCCAGAGAAAATGGGATATAGGTATTCCATTAGGAAACCAGCCAAGGTTCCCAAAGAACTCAGAACTTCTTTTTGGTCCTTTTTTCTCCCCATGACTCAGCCCATTTTGACTCTGGAAGATGCCATCCTGCTTTGGATGTCTTTGAGCTTGTGAGATAGGTATTCATTACAATTCTGTACTGAGAAAGCAAATTGTGACTATTTGTCTGAAACTGAAGATTTAGCTCTATTTTATTCAGAACATGCTGACCAGCATGTCAATAAAATACAGTTAAAATCTGGATAACCTTTATTTTTTCTTTCAGTGCACTTTTTCCAAATGAAGAAGTAGTGGCATTTATTTCAGGGAGCAAGTGGAGTCTTCACAAGTGAAGGCAAGATGAGACCCAAGGGAGGCATCAAGGCAGGGGCACAGTCCCAACCATGAAGAGTAGAACAAGTCTGATGGCAGTACTCTGAGTCAGCCAAAAGTCAAGAATTACCAAATGAGTCAGTAGTGCTGAGTCAGGAAGTGAAATTATCAAGACAAAGTCGAGATTGGACACAGCGTTCATACATGAAGCTATGGGCCCAAAGGGAAGAGGATGTGGGGATGGAGGCCCCAAGTGAGACTGAGTAGGGTGATATACGGGTACATTCTCTTTCCCTCTGTAGTTCCTGCATCAGAGCGTCACCCTTATTCCTGTTCAATAGATAGAGTCAACAGCCAGCTTCCTCCTCTAGAATCTAGTTTGTCTCTTTTAGGCAAATCTCATTCACAAAGAAATTTGTAGAGACATTCTAGTTCTGCACAGTCACAGTCAGAATGTCTAACTAGATCTGACCTCATTTCTGGATTTAGTTTTAAACAGTACATTTCAGAGGAGTTTAAAACACATTGATCTCTTGGTTTTAGTATTTCAATTATTAAATGCAGTGTCTGGAAAGCTGGTAAGAACTGATATAGATCTATTTGAGTTCCTGCCAATTCATGTATGCAATTTTAGCATTTTGCAATGGATGCCGTTGAGCACTTTAACTTGTCTGACAGTTTGAGAACTGTTTTAGAGCAGCATAGTAAATGAGGCATGTGAAATATAATGCCTGGATAATCAATGGGACTGACTCTTCATATTGCAACTTTGTACTTCTTCTGTAGATCATTTGTCTTTTAGAGACGTTCATCTTTTAAATTACTGTGCATAAACCAGATTTTAAGAGAATTAGGACAAACTTACTCAAAATTTTGTCTCCTTTCTTGCACTGCTTATTTACTTCCGCATTCTCATCCTATTTCACTAGGACTGTATATTGTTTGTATCTTAATCTCACTTAACAATGTGATCATGATTGATTTGTTTAAAAACCATCATGTTGTCACCAGCGTATCAGAGGAATTATTTTTTTTTCTCCAGTATCTGTTTCTTTGTACTTTTCCATCCTTCATGGCAAGATTTTTGTCTCATTTCCTCTCAATACTAAGGAAGGTTTAATATATCCATCAGTACCTATGAGATTGACAGTACCTCTCTTAAAACATTTATGCATCGTTTCAGTCAAGTGGCTGTTGACTCCTCATAGACCATTAAGATAATGGCTCCAGTTGAAAAAGAAGATTTGATACATACATAGGTTGCCTTTTTTAAAAAAAACAACAGAAGCACAGTTGCTCAAGGCAGTGGGAGAAGGAAGTACCATATTACTTTTGAAATTCTGTTTATCTTTGCATTTGTTGGTATGAAACCTTCACTTTGGGCTATCTGTCCATACAAGGACAAAAAAGTATTCGAATCAAATGGTATCAAGCTAAAGGATAAATGTACCTGTTATGCCCTGTTACTTGTGGAAAAAAAGGAAGTAATAAGAAGTCTGGTTACTGCCTTACAATGGCTTAGATTAACATAATCTTCATAAATTGCAAAGTGTCCTTAAAGGTGGAATTCTTACACTAAATGCAATTTTCTTCCCCTGAGCTAGTAACTGTATTGTCAAGTGTATGTTTAGTCAAAAGGATGTCATCCTGTAAGATATATCCTGTAAGTAACTTGTTCACATTCAAAGTTAAGGAAAATGAATTCTCCCAAAATGATTATTATACCTGCCTGCATGTGATCAGAGGCCAGGGCAAACAACACAGCTTTTACTTCCTCCTTACTAATGGTAAATCCCTCGTCTGGGTGGTTACAGGGATTGACTGGAGAAGTATATATTTAAAGAAACAGAAAAATACAGATATAATAAAAAAATTGATTTTTTAAGTGTAATATTTATATAAAAAACAAGAGATCAAAATAAACAAGTTAATTTCAATATCCATAGAACTATTTGTATCTCCATCCCTCTCTGCTATATTGATATCCATAATATAGGTTCATAGTGTTTACTTGGGCCTTAAAATTGTGAACCTGACTATCTGATTTATCAAATGCATGTACAAATTCAATAGTTAAAAAATGTATCTACAGCTGAATTTTTCTGGCTAGTGTATTGTATATCAAAAGTTGTTTGCTAAAAATAACTGAGAACATAGTTTGAAAACTCTAATGCCTAAGCTTTGGAAGAAAAGAGGATCTGCCTTTCATCCAGCCTTCACTAGCATGTTTCTCATACGTATTATTGTCAAGATTATAAATGCAATTCTTGATTTCAAACCAATTTGCCAGCAGGAAGCCTCCTCAGAAACGACATTTAGCAACACCTGCTGAGCTCATTGGCCCAGTAAGGTAATAAACTAGTCAAAAAACTAAAGTAAAAAAAAAGAAATCAACTAAAACTATTCACTTTTTTTTTTCATCTCTTACTTTGAGGATCTCTGGTAGTGACTTTCCAACTGGAAGGAGTGGACTATGCTTAAAATTTTGAAATTATTTGAAGAAAAAACATACTTGTTTTTGCTGTTTCCACATTTTTACCTATAAGCTATAAACAAAATATTAAACAGAAAAAAAGATTAGGCTGAATATTCATGAATCCCAGGATCTGGATTTTTTTAGTTTCCCCGATGTCAGTATAAGCCCTGAAATAGACTCTGCTCAATGAAGTTTTCAATTTTGTCACATTTCTTCAAGGACTCCTAGAATTATATCTAGATTAGGATATAATTTTAGACAACTCAGGTATCGAATCATCTTCCATAAACAAAAAACTCTGAGCTATCCATTTTTAAAACTACTTCTTTCACAGTACACTGAAGAAAAACGATACCATTTTAGACTTCTGGATACAAGCAGTCATAGTATCATAGAATGGTTTGGGTTGGCAGGAACCAGTCTCTTGGACTAAATGCCAGTTTAACAAATAGTGTGTTTTGCAGAGGACATCATGAACTCTGTTAGCTTTAGCGTACTGAGAAAGCATTGATTTCTATTTATCTAGACAAAAATATGTGTAATCTAAAATGCAGGATACTCTGGAAAACATACATATAAAACTAAAGCTTCAATTTTCAGGTTTTTCTGTTTCCTATGCTAACCTTCAATGTTTATAGTAATTTGGTGTCTTCATGTTCCATTAAAAAAAAAGCCTACTTACTGATTGAATGTTCTCTGTAGCACAGTAGATCGTCTGGAAAGATGAGCTGTATAAACCAGAAATTCATGTTTTGATACCATATTCAAAGAAACTATATCGTTTCATCACCTTTATCTAGATTATCATTAACAAAGTATATTGCCATAATAAGCCTTGGAATATTTTGAATCATTGTAGAATGTTAAAAAGGCTTTCTTCTTAGAGCAAGTCCCTCCTTTATAAGCAGAAAACTGTAGTCAATGTGTTAAGGATATTTTGCTTTTATATTGACTCTTTCTCACCATCTTTAATATACCTGTTGGTTTCAGAGCTTTTTGTTTCTCTTTAAATGATTAGATAGGCACCTCTGAAGTAAGATTTTACACTGTACTGTGATTTTTCATGGATTCAAGGCCAGAAGGGTCTAGCCTCATCCCCTGTATACCACAGGTTATTGATCCACTCATTTCCTCCATAGCAAGACCAGTGACCTGTACTTCTCTGAAGCATGCTTTCCAGCAGGTATCCTTCTGTAACTTAAAGACTATCCATAGCTTCTCTTGATATTCTGTTCCAATGGCAAATTGCTTAAAGATCACTCAAACCACTACGTCTTATGTCTATGCTTTGTTTTTAATCACAGTTTATCAGACTCTAGTTTACAGCCATAGGTTATAGATAGGTCTTTTCTTAATGAGGAGAACAATAATTTAACTAATAAGTTCCTGGGTTTTTCCTTGTGAAATTATTTATCTCAAATAAATTCTCAGTTTCCTTTTGATAGATTCTTTTTCTTTCAGCCTCTCTATTATTTTTAGGACACTTCTCTGCTTTATTTTCTCTCTCTCCCCTATCCTTTAAATCTGTGCATAGTGGAAATGAATGTACGTGTCCAATATCAGTTTCTTTAACAGATATTGAAGAGATGGAAACTCTTAATAAGCACTATTTAATTTTTCCCATTTATGGTCCTTATTATTTCTTTTGCCATCACATTGTAGGAATGATTATGAGGCATTTCTTTATGCAAATAATCTTTGAAGTCCAGACTTCAACTTTGTGGCTGTGGGCTCTGTTCCATGGTCCTAAACTAATAATTTCGTATTATTTGCATTTAAATACATTTTATTATATTTCAGTTTAGTAATGTAGCTAGTCCTCATGAATTCCAACCATACCTTAAAGATTCACTTGACTGTACACAAATTTGTATTTGTAATTTAGGCATTGTAGAGCTGCCCTCAATATGAAAGTTTGTGGGAGGGGTGATGAAGATCTTATTTACCCTTCGAACAAGTGGATTACTTTGGGGAAACCATTTTCTTTCCTGTAAGGTAAAACCTATGCAGGTATTCTTCCCAAAAATGCCAAGACAGTGAAAGGATTAAAAAACCAATTTATTGCAGCTGCAAGGACAACTTCATAAGGATGCTGCACACAGTGGGTCCCCAGGGAAAAAAGGCAACGCCCCACCTTCTCCAAAGCTTTTTGTATCTTCTCTCTCTCCTCCCACACCCTCTCTGGTCTGAGGAGGCCTTGTAATGTCTGCAAACGTTCTCTCTCTGCATCCCAGGAAGAGAGATAGTTTGCTCTCAGCTTCTCCCTGCAACTTTCTCTGAAATGCAGAAGGCATTTTGCAGTCTTACTAAGCAAAACAAGTTCTGGCTTCCCTTTACCAATTCTTGCTCAATTGCACTTATCCTTACATTTCGAGATTACCTTGTTGCATCACAGCAGATTCTGATGACATGCTAGCCTAACATCTCCTGCTTGAGGCGGGAAAAGGGAAACAGTGTTTCCTGGCAGGTGTCTGCTCTGTGGTTTGCAAACTTTTTAATCTTGGGAGAAGTTCTCCAGTTTATTGGTTTCAGACTTGCAGAAAAAGAAGCAGTGTAGCTAATGCTGCCTCCAGCCTAACCAAGTCTGCTCAAATACTAGTCAACCTTTTAGACGCTGAGTGTATGTGAGAGAAACCTTATTTTCTCAAAAATTATTCCATCTCACTGTAAGAAAATCACTCTTCTCACAACACGCAAAATGACAAAAAAAAAAGAAAAAAGAAAAAAATGCTACTTTTACCACTCTAAAATGAAAAGGCATTTTAATTTAGTAATTTAGTTGTCTTGTATCACACTTCTTTTTCTTATAGCAGTACTTTGATGAAGAAATAAAATTATTTAAATCTGAATTTGTATTGGTTGAGATCCTCCACTTATAGTATAAATTTACATAAAATTTGCATATATAAATAAGATTGCAGCAGCCATATCTTTTATGACCACAACAGCAAACTAAACCGCACTTAATGTTGGAAAAGGAAACAGAAAATGATTGCTAAGAAAAAAAAAAAAAAAAACAACCCTTGAGTATTTAAATCCTGTGTCACACAGTTTACACATTAAGGTAAAATTGTTTGTCATTTTTTTGAGTTCAGAGCTATGCTTCTGACATTTAAATATGTGGTACAAAGCTATAAACCAATATCCTCATTCTAACAGTTTAAGAAAGCTTTCAGAGCTAATTGAAGTGTCTGTGTCATTTCTGTGTGTGTTTTTCAGTATCAAGGGCTATAACATGTCAAAGGAAATGTTTTTGTTGTACAGAGCAATTTTTTAAGTGCTTTTAATTAACATTCATTTCCAGGTTGAGTTTGAGTACTTAAAGACACTTTTGTTAAGCATTTCTGAGGATTCTTCAGTAACAGTCAAGTGGCAAGTGACTCTTAACAAATGTAAAAGAAGTCTTGGTGAAGGCAGACAAAAATATCCTTTTACTGCTGGCAAAATTCCTTATTTTGTCTGCTATTTGACATATCCATACTTTTCCTTCTCCTTCATGGTCATCATAAATAGCAGTTCTATAGTTTGCAGGAGGATAAAACATATCCTGGGACTTGGAAAACCAGCCTGATGAGGAGATTGTTGTGGTATTAATTATTAAGAAAAAAAAACAAGTGTACAAGCACATGTAGGTGTTGCCATATGCCTTCCTGTTCATGCATATATTGTGCATTTTGTAATTTCAGACTAAACTAATGTAAAGAGAATCAAAATTACTCTCCTGGGCCAGCCTGAAGATCATATGGGTTGCACTTAAACTGTTAAATGTATTCATGACTTAAAGTGATCCCTACCCTGCAATCTGAGTGGTTCACTGTGGTTTACCTCCACAGAGCTCAGGGGTGGAACAGTGGTGTTACTTTGCCAAAAGATGAGATCATCAATGCTAAATGGATCAAATTTGTACAGTGACTTTACTCACAGGAAAACAGTGAGCAATTACTGCCTATACACTCTATTCATGCCACCCACTTTACAAGCATCTATCACACACAGGCATCCACTTTGCAGGTTGAGAAGTCTTACCCAAACAGTTAAGCATTCCCTGTACGGAAGCCATCCCCATAGCACCTCTACTGCTTGTTTTTGAACCGTTTCAAGTCTACAGTATTAAAGATGAGCACATTCCATGGAAACTTTTTGTGGAAAAACACTGATTTCTATTCCTTTTCTCATAACTTTTAATGCCTGACTTCTTTTGACTGCACTGAACAAATGAACTATTATGGAAATATTACAGCTCTAAAAACAGGTAATGCCAACATGTTCTGTGAACATAATGTTTTTAAATCAGCTAAACCCAGTGGCAGAATTTCTAATGCAACCAGTTTGGGGGTATGTATGTGCCTTTCCACAAAAACAGTTCCTCTTCTTCCCTGCTCTTCAAATCTCATTGCAGAGCTCTAGCATGACTAAAATGAAGAACCTAACCTCATGCCCAGCCAGGAACAACAATCAGGATTTCAAATATACTCTTCCATAAGCAGAGGTCTAGAAAAGGGTAAGTAGAGAATCCACAAGCAACATGTGAAGTACAAACATGATATGAAATTGCACAGCTTTGCATTAAGAAAATTAAACCCAGAGCTAATAGTTTTGGATGCCTCTTTATCAGCAATATCTTACACAAGTAAGCTCAATATTTAGTATGTTTTAGCTTTTCAAGATTAAATTTATGAAAGCCCACTTCATCAACAGTGGAATCCCCCAGGATCACACCTGAAACTGAAGAGCAACCAGCCATCACAACATGTTTCTCAGTTGCTTCCTTGCTCTTAAGGTCTTGCACAGGTGTTTCTGAATGCAAACCATTCTTTTCCACTATTTTCTGTTTTATTGAATTTCACCCAAGAGAGAAGTGATTCACAGAAGTTATCCTGAGTGTGGCTTTAGGCTCATCTGTGATGTACAATGAAAGGAGAACAACACACAATGACAACAACAAAAATGTGTTATGAACCAAATTGCTTTTTCTAGGTCAAATCAAGCATCTCCTTATATGGAAAACAGCTATAAAGCAGTAGAACAACTCCCATGAAGAGCTGTTACTTTCTGAGAGAAAGGACACCATAGTTCAAATACTAGATTTATTAAGCATTGCCTTGCAGTTTTTGTTTGGTTTCTTTGGTTGTTTGGTTTTGGTTGGTTGGTTGGTTGGGTTTATGGGTGTGGGGGGTTTGTGTGTTTTGTTTGTTTGTTTGGGGTTTTTTTGGCCCAGGGGGAGGTGGAGTGCTTTGCTTTGCTTTGGTTAGGGTTAGGTTTTTTTCTTAACAAACTAAGTTTTTCTCTCTAGTGCTCGTCTCACCATTCTAAATACAAATAGCATATCTATGTCCTCAACTGCATTCTAAAGTACTTCTGGTCACCTCAGAAAACTTTAGTTTGTCAGTACTTTGATTTCTGCTTTCTGAACTTCACATATCATCTAACACTTTGATCGCCTTTATCGTATTTGTTTTCACTTTATTTTCTCTCACTGAGAGGAGCACAGAGTGACCTCATGGAGGTCTAGCATGAATTCATGTATTATTTAAGTCCAATTCCTCAAAAAATTTTTGTTGAAGTCATGTGAAGAGAATAACTCATCTGATCCTGCAACTCTTGCTAAAGTGTATTCTAAGAATATAAATACCTGTATTTACTAGTACAAACTTTACTTATTTTTATGTGACAGCCATGCTGTACTATATAGAACAGTGCTGTAATGCTTTTGATATTGTCTGACAAAATGGGCATACAAATCTTTGTGCAATACTTTGGAAGACCACTAAAAATGACAGAGAACAACTGAACATGCCTGATTTTGGAAACTAACCACAGATTTTGGCTGGGGTTTTAGAACTTCCTCAAATTTCGATCCATTGATTCCTCAGATCTTGGAGGGGAAAAAAAATCTTGTTTATTTGTTACTTCCTTTAATGCAGTTAATGAGAATAATGGGGGAAAACAACTGTTTTCTCACACAAAAGTGTCAGGAAGTCTCAGTGGCTGGACTTCTGACACTGCAGTTTTCTCCTTTCTTTTCCTTGGGATGGTTTCTGTGTTAGAACTGGAAGATTGGGGAGACCTTACTTTCTCTCATTCAGATTTGTTACCATTCTCCATTTCCATTTGCACTTTTTTTTCTCCCCCTGCATAAAAGTGATGCATAACATTATGGCTGAGAACACAAACACAATCTCCTCTAGAAAAAAAAGTCAGTAAAGCATATACCTAAAGTTCATACCTCTTCCTGTAGGTCTTCTTTTACTACATTCACTGTGGAAACCATGACTTTAGTTAATATTTAACATCGAATCAAAGCCCACAGAATTTAAAAGCCTAAACTACTGTGCAGCATCTACAGATATCCACCTTAAAAAAGTGGAATTCTAATAAAGCTGTAAATAATAGAAGAAATATTTTCCAAGACATAGCAATCCTAGGTATAAATTTAGAGACAAATAATCAAATATCATACGTCAGTATGAAAAACCAAATCAAGACAGCATCTTACAGGCATCTGCCAGTTTACTTTAAATATCTAATCATAACAAAGGTCAACACAATTGGCAGGATACAGTTATCCGCTACTGATCTTAAGTGCATGGAAATAATAAATACATTTTCATCCAACAGTCATTAGCTACTTTACTGTACTTCAGCCTCTCATAGTATGTGGTAGTTCAGTTTCCCAGAAGCTACATCCAAACCTTTTCCAAATCATGTGCAATTCCACAAGAAACTGAAATGCTGCTTCCAAAGAATTGATTTATTCATTAGGGTAGCACCAGAGGAATCACCCAGTAATACCTTTCATATAAGAAAGTAATGCAGACAACTTCTGTGTTTCATAGCTGACATAACTTTGGGGAGTAGTGCAGGTGTAACCACCCCCATTTAACGGAGGCAACCTTGATCCCACTGGATGTAAGCACTTTAAAACTAGTGAAAGAGAATCAAATGGATACACATTCCCTACTGCTGCTTCCAGGTTCACCCATAAATAGTCTCAAATATCCAAGACCTAAATCCAGTCCAGGAAGATCACTTGGAAACTTACGAAGCATGCTGGCACTGCTGGAGAGCAAAAACTTGTCTGTAACAGTACAAATGTGCATTTTCAATATTATATATACATGCTATTTTTGTTCTCTGCCAAAACAATCACTCTGATCAAAGACTGCTAGTCCTGTAAATTTATGACATCCAATGTCTCTATTTTCACATTTAATAAATGCCACTGTCAAAGCACTATCTGAGAGACTATTGTGGTATATCAGGAAAAAACAGAAAATCACATTTTGGAAGCATTCCAGCCTTACAAAACTAAGAGTGTGCTTATTACTGACGTTTTCATGTATGTACCTCCCCAAGCGCGTTATCTTTGCTCCAAGCTGCTAGTTAGCATCATGCTGTCAAGACAGAAGGAAGGAATAATTATTACAACAGACATTTGCAGGGAATTAGAGCTTTTCCCTGCACATGCCTGCACTGGTATATTCCAAATTCAGTTTCTTTGTTCTAAGAAGACACATCATCATCACCTTTCTGAGAGAGTACTTAGCAACTGTACACTGGAAGCTGTAATTCTTACCTACCTTCTACACTACAAACCCACTTGCTTTTAGAAACTGACAAACAAAACTTTCATCCACTTTGCAGCCAAGATTTTAAAAAAACCTTGTTTGACACAGCATTTCTCAAATGGATGTCCAACGTGACATGCGTAAGGAAGATGACTAGTGTACACAAGGATAGAGACAACTAGTCTACAGAAGGACGTACTTCTCATTAAAAAAGTCCTTTAAACATCCTATTTTGTGCTGCTTTCTTAAGTCTTGAGGCTGAAGAAAACTGCTACACAATATTATATCCAACAACTTGAATGTCTTTGCCAGCACTTAGATATTTCAGATAATGCAGACTTCTAAGATAACAAATATAGATGTGTAGCTAAAAATAAATAAGTGCTGGCCCACTCACATGTATCCCAGTGAAACCTTCTCTTATAGAAAATGCAGGCCCTTCTCTTTAAACAGGTCACACTCATACAAGGAAGAAAAATGTTTCCTCTAACCACTTATCACTTTACTGTGAAACCATCAAAGGGGCAAGAAACCAGTCCAAGACTGGCCAATAAGTCCTGCACAGAGCTTGCAGAGCAGCCGATCTGGAGACCATCAATCCCCTTGATAGCACACCAGCCTTTTGTGCTTCAGCTATCTTGTACACATGAAGAAGGTAGAATTCCTTGACAGTCCCAAGAACAACATTTTAATTTAATCCACAACAGAACAATGGAAAACAACAAAAGTTGTCTCTCTGGGGAAATGGACATTATTGATTAAAGGAGAGAGGGGAGAGAAAACAAGAAAGAACTTTAATAACACCTGTGACATACTAACTTCAGTCATCTAGAATCTCAAAACAGCTGCCCTAAAATTGAAGACAGAGAGCAACTGCTGCAATGCTACTATTCTATTTCATAAATGGAGTTTCAGTCTACCATAAACATTTTGGTTACTGAAAACACACCATCCCTTTCCATTGATATCCAGCATCACGACTTCAGTTTCTCTTCCAAAGAAGAGATTTGTTTAGCTATGAATCCTTGCAAATCAGAAAGATTTGTACATAGGTGTACTCAGGAAGAAAAAGAGGGTTTATCACCTCTGCCCTAAGGGGCAGGCAACTCAGGCAGTGTTTAAGGATGTCATTATGTCATGCAGAAAGGAAATTAGAAAGGTGAAAGCACAATTTGAACTTAATCTGGTTACTTCATAAAGGATAGTAAAAAATATTTTTATAACACGTGAATAGCAAAAAGAAAGGCAAAGAAAACCTCCATTCTTTATTGGATGCAGAGGGGAATATAGTCACCAAAGATGAGGAAAAGGCTGAGGTAGATAACACCTTCTTTGCTTCAGTTTTCAATAATAAGACTAGTCACCCTCAGGACAAGTGTCCTGAGCTGGTAGACAGGGACAGAGAGCCAAATAGCCCCCTGTAATCCAGGTGGAAGCAGTTAGTGACCTGATGACCCGACGACATGATGAATTAGATCCTCACAAGTCTATGGGACCAAATGGGATCCTTCCTAGGGTGATGGGAGAACTGGTGGAAGAGCTCGCCAAGCCACTCTCCTTCATTTATCATCAGTCCTGGCTAACAGGGGAGGTCCCAGATGATTGGAAGTTTGCCAGTGTGATGCTCATCCGTAAAAAGGGTTGGAAGGAGTATCCAGGAAACTGCAGACCTTGGTGCCCAGCAAGATTATGGTGCAGATCATCTTGCGTGCAATCACACAGCACCTTTAGGACAGCCAGGGGATCAGACTCAGCCAACATGGATTTAGTAGGAGCAGGTCCTGCCTGAACAACCTGATCTCCTTTTATGATCAGGTGACCTGCCTGGTGGATGAGGCGAAGGCTGTGAATGTAGTCTATCTAGACAAAAAGCCTTTGACTCATCTCCCATAACATACTCTTGGAAAAGCTGGCAGCCCATGGCTTGGACAGGTGCACTCTGTGCTGGGTTAAGAACTGGCTGGAGGGCCAGGTCCAGATAGTGGTGGTGAATGGTACCACATCCAGTTGTGGCCAGTCATATAGTGATATACCCCAGTAGTGATATACCCCAGGGCCCAGTCCTGTTTAGTTTCTTTATTGATGATCTGGATGAGGGAATTGAATCTACCACTAACAAATTTGCAGATGACACCAAGTTGGGGGGGAATTGTGGATCTGATGGAAGGTAGGAGGGCTTTGCAGAGGGACTTACCTAGACAGGCTGAATATATGGGCCATATCCAATGGGATGAGGTTCAACAAGACCAAGTACTGGGTCCTGCACTTTGGCCACAACAACCCCTGCAGCGCTACAGGCTGGGCACAGAGTGGCAGGAATGCAGCCAGGCAGAAAGGGACCTGGGAGTTTGGTTTGACAGGATGCTGAACATGATCCAGCAGTGTGCCCAGGTGGCCAAGAAGGCCAATGACATCCTGGCCTGGATCAGGTACAGTGTGACCAGCAGGACGAGGGTAGTGATTCTTCCCCTGTACTCAGCACTGAGGCCACACCCCAAGTTCTGTGTCCAGTTCTGGGCCTCTCAGTTCAGGAAGGATATTGAGGAGCTGGAGCAGGTCCAGAGAAGGAACGAGGCTGATGTAGGGACTCAAACACAAGTCCTATGAGGAGAGGCTGAGGGAGCTGGGGTTGTTTAGTCTGGAGAAGAGGAGGCTCAGGGGAGACCTCATCACTCTCTACAACTACCTGAGAGGAGGTTGTAGCCAGGTGGGGGTTGGTCTCTTCTCTCAGGCAACCAGCACAGGACAAGAGGGCACGGTCATAAGCTGCACCAGGGAAGGTTTAGATTAGATATTAGGAAGGAATTCTTCATAGAAAGAGTGAATAGACATTGTAATGGGCTGCCTGGGCAGGTGATGGATTCACTATCCCTGAAAGTGTTTAGGAAAGCACTTGGATGTGGCACTTAGTGGCATGGTCTAGTTGACAAGATGGTGTTAGGCCATAGATTAGACTTGATCTCAGAGATCTTTTCCAACCTAATTGAATCTGTAATTCTGTGATACTATGATGAACTGGCCCAGGGAATATAATATTGGGCTAAATATTTGAGAGGCTTCCAAGCTTTTTGCCTCCAATATGCAACATGACTATGGTTTGACAATTCAGCTCTGTTTCTTCTGCCTTCCCTCCCTCTCTTCCTCCCTCTCTCCCTTCCTGTGTCTCTGTCCTATCTACGAAATCACTCTCAATAGGCGCTCTGTCCAGGCTAAGAAACTGTTACAAAGTATGGTTTATAGAACCAAAAAGGCTGAAACTTTATATCTTAGAAATCACTACTTCTATCTCTTGATAGTTAAAAGGTCTCAAGTAGTAAAATATGAGTTGAGAAAAAATGGTCATCTTTAGAAAATTTCTCAGCAAAACCACAAGAAAACAATGTCTTTTCTGTTTTTTCCCACCTTTGGACTTATGAGCAACCTCCCCTGTGATTTTGATTACATAGTTCACTACCTTGTGATGTTACAACTATGATTTTGAAGTAAAGAATTTAAATCTCAGTATTCTTCTATTCAAGCATCAAAGAACTGAAACATTGATCTTACATTTGAAGAAACAGATCAAGGCTTCAGATACAGTCACAGTAACTCAAATTTCCCGTCTTTTTGTTTTCTGAAAATTTTAAAAAATGCCCTTAACCTCAGGTTTAATAGGCGGTGATAAACCAGTACAAGATAAGCATTATGTTTTTACTTGCTTCATTCTTCACAGTATTTTGCTGAAGTAGAAATATTTGTGATTCTCTTCAAAGTTTTTTGACATGAAAGTAGAGGAAGGACATGCCTATGCTTGATTTTCCCCTTTTGTCCCATTCAGAACAATATAGGATGAAAAATTCAAACCTGGTGTTTTTTTCATCTCTGGCAGTTGATAGAATAATTCAAGTCTGAAAGGACCTCAGAATTGAAGGTTTACACTAATCTCCCTACATCTGTATTTATGGTTTTTTTTTTGTTAATAAACAAAAATAATGTTATTTACAGGCATTGCTTTTCTGGGGGGGAAAAAGCCATTAAGTAATTTAGCACTGTAATATATGAACTGCTAGTCTTCTTTTCTTGCTAGTCTCATCTTCCCAATATTTCTGCCAAAACAATGAGCTCAAGACTGAAGAGAACAGGCCACGCTGGACTGATGTATGCTTTCCCTGGTGCACTCTACTGTGTCTATGCTGTTCAACTCCTATGGGTTGTTGCTTACAGAGGAAGCTCTCAGTACCCACTCACCCTTTTGTCCCTCAGATATTAGTAGAGTTGTTTTCCCTCTGAGATAACTGCTTATTATTTCCCGGTACCAGATGGGGAACACAGGTACAAAGAGCTCCTGCAACTTCCCAAAAACACAGAAGAAATCCAAAGAAGAGAAGATACTAAATTCAGATCTCTGAAGTTCAGAATTCATTGCTGGTGTATCCCTCCTCAGTGTATGCATACAGGGTTTATAGACTTCAGTGGTGTTCCATTTTAGAGAGTGCCTCATTCCTTACCCTCTTTCTGTACTGCCAGAAACATTCAGTAAGAAGAGGGATCAATGATAAAACCTCATGTTTTCTACAGAATCATTCTAGAGCAGCTATCAGACAGATGACAGTCTTCTATACCTGACCACATATGAAAAAAAATTTCACCACAGTACCATATCACTAGGTGAGGGTGGTACCCCTGGCCTGCCTGCCTCTTGTGCAGGGTGATAGTACAGCTTCCCAAAATGGGACATCAACCTGCTCAGAGGGCAGCACCTGCATCATTAGTATCAATTACTAAAGCCAAATCATAAAGCCTCAGAACAAAACCTTAGAGTGAAGTTCAAGACAAGATTCCAGACAATTCCAAACTTTTCAATTTCTATACACTATAAATACCTAGAAATGTTATTTTAGAAATAAATGCAATAAAGGATAATTTAAAAGTAGGAAACAGTGCATTTGGGATCTTACACTTTTTCTGCTTTTTCACTTTTTCATTTTAGGTTTAAAACTCCTTTTTCTCCAATGGTTTCTAGGAGCAATTAGGAGACTCAGATGTGGAAAAAGTACAGAAGGCATCATTCTTCCATTAAAAAATACTTCTGTCTTTTCATGAGATTAATATATTTTATTAAATATATACATGTGTATTTGTGCATATATATCACCAAAAGATGTTAGCTTGACTTTTGTTGAACAGAAGAAAGTGAAAAATTTCTCAAGAATTATTCTGATCCTGGAACATTTTTAAAGCACACATGTCCCCAAAGCACCTAACACAAACCTTTAAATCTTTCTTTCTTTTTTAAATGAAAGGAAAAATAGCAACTTTGAAACACGATCCAGTATGAATCTGAAGAGTCAGACCAAAGAACACAGCATAACATAATCTATGCTTGTAATATCAAAGATCAAAGAGGATGGAATTAGTTCCCCTTTATTCAGATAAAACATGGCCTAGTAGCAATTCACATGATGCTTTGACTAGAGTTTAGTTACCCTTGTTATAAAAAACGTGGGTTGTCCATTCACATATTCATTATTTAGGCAAAATTAAACTTCTCATTAAAATCATGGGAAAAAAAGTACTTAAACATTCCAGTCTATAAAAAGCTGGATCATCATTATTTAGGAAGTTGCCTGGGTTTACAGAGCTTTATGTCCATGATGTACTGCAATGAGCTTGCTGCTTTGCTTCTTAAAGGATGCAATCAGGCAATAACTAAGCAGAAGTGACCATTATGAGGCAACTCATCTCCTCAATACTGATTGCTTAAATCACACTAAATACCCTGTGTATTATTATGAAGCACTGATTTTATGGAAATTTAAAAGCTACCTCTCAGGGTCCTTTAAGGAGGATAAGTAAACATATTCCTTATTGAAAATATAACTGCTAGACATTTGTATTTGTTCTCTGAAGAAGCAGAGGAATAAATGTAAAAATAAATCTAATAATAGCCATCAATCCAGCACCATCCCTGTAAGCCCTAAATCACTAAGCCATATTACCCAGCACTGGACACCTCTTGAACACCTCCAGGATGGTGACTCCACCATCTGCTTAGGCAATCTATTCCAATGCCTGACCACACTAACAGTGAAAAATTCTCTTCTATCTAATCTGAATCTCTCCTGTCTCAGCTTAAGGCCATTTTCTCTGGTCCTCATGCTGTTTTCTGGACCATTGCTGAAAAACTATTTGATTCCAGGCCAAAAACCCTTTCAGTACTGGGATACTTTAGCTGGTTAGTGGGATTTGCCTAACTCTGGAAGGCTTTATACCAGTCATTTATTGTAAAATGCTCTTCAAATCAAAAAGTTTAAATATGAAATTGTAGCTTGAGCTATTCCACTTGTAGTCATCATGGCTAGGCTTCGTGAACAAAGATTTGAGAAGGGCTCCACCCATGCTTGCTACAAGCGCGTTGATGGCTAAAAAGTCCAATGTGAGATAGACAAGTCCGGTTGCAGAAGGCACAGCAGAAAGACTCCCCAGGTGATATCGACAAGACGTGATTCTTTCTGCGTTGTCTTTCCTCCTCGAGAGTAATCCTGTGTGTGTTCTTAAAAGCAGCAGCAGCTGCCTGGTGTGTCTCCAGGCCTTCTGATTGGAGGCCAGTGGTGGTGATCAATATGGCCAAGGCTGAGGGATTGTTTCAGGCAGTCCTTGTATCTCCTCTTCGGGGCTCCTCTCTTGCAGCAGCCAGTGGCAAGTTCCCCACAGAGCACGATCTTAGGGATGCGGTGGTCCTGCATCCTGGAGACGTGCCCTGCCCAGTGCAGCTGTGTTCTCAGCAGCATGGCCTCAATGCTCGTGAGTGCTGCCTGTTCAAGGACAGACATGTTGGTCACATTGTCAGTGGATGTTTGGGATTGTGCGGAGGCAGCGCTGATGGAAGCGTTCTAAGAGATGCAAATGGTGGCAGTAAACGACCCCTGATTCAGATCCATATAAAAGAGTAGACAGTACAATGGCTCTGTAAACACTGATCTTAGTACTTTTCTTCAGGTGTTTGTTTTGCCACACTCTTTTATGGAGTTTACCGAAAGCTCTGTATGCCTTTGCTAACCTGTTGTCTATTTCTGCATCAATCTTACCATCTGAGGAGATGATGCTTCCCAGGTAATTAAACTGCTGGACTGATTTTAGCTGTTTCACCAATGGTGATATGGGGATGATGGGAGACTTCCTGAGGTGCAGGCTGGTATAAAACTTCTGTCTTCTTCAAGCTGACTTCCAGTCCAAAAAGCTCAGCAGCCTCTGCAAAGCAGGATGTTAAACGCTGCAGAGCTACTTCTGTGTAGGCGACAAGGGCGGCATCATCAGCATAAAGCAGCTCACGGACAAGATGATTTAAGGTCTCAGTGTGGGCCTTCAGTTGCCTTAGGTTGAATAGGCTCCCACTGGTACAATATTGAATGTAGACACCATTTTCATCATTGAGGTCTGCTGTGGCCCTTTGGAGCATCATGCTGAAGAATATTGTGAATAAGGTTGGTGCGAGAACGCAGCCTTGCTTCACACCATTCAGCAATGCAGTACATTTCACAACAACCAGTGAAAACTGAACTGGATACTGCCTCCACCATGGGAGAAAATCTTAAAGCAATACAGCAGGTAAAAATTGGCAAGGCAGCTGAGGTTGATGGAATCCCACCTGAAATCTGGAAGCACGGTGGCCAAGCACTCCATGTTTCATGAATTTGTGGTGCACTGCTGGGAACGAGGTGCACTGCCTTCAGACCTTCGTGATGCTGTCATCACCACCTTGTACAAGAGGAAAGGAGATAAATCAGACTGCTCAAATTACCAAGGTATTACTCTGCTCTCTATTGCTGGTGAAATCCTTGCAAGAATTCTTTTGAACAGATAATACCCACCATAGCAGAAGATCTTCTACCTGAGAGCCAATGTGGTTTCCGAGCCAACAGAGGTACTACAGACATGGTATTTGTTCTCAGACAACTGCAAGGGAAGTGTCGGGAACAGAACAAAGGACTCTATGTTACCTTTCTTGATCTCACCAAGGCTTTCGATACTGTGAGCAGAAAAGGTCTGTGGCAGATTTTGGAACGTTTAGGATGTCCTCCCAAGTTCCTCAAAATGATCATCCATCTCGCTTTGTGAGGACCAGCGCGGTCAAGTCAGATATGGCGACGCACTTTCTGAGCTGTTTCCACTTGTAGTAATAACAGAAGAAAGATCTTGCCGAGTGAAATCATTAGTACTTTCAGCTTAGTTTACTGTTACTGACAGAGGAGACTCTGTCCACAGCTTTCATTTCCCTTGCGTTCTCTCAGTGTCTGTAACTCATTTATGAGGGATGCTGCAGAGTACCTTCAAAACTAATAACTGTTTATTTGTCTTATTCACCAATTTGTCTAATCCCTTGCTGAATCTGCAGGTTCTGTTTACAAAACTTTCTGTGGATATAATTTTGAGAAATTATATTAAACTTTGAAGCCTTGAGTACTGAAATGAGAAAGAGCTGAACGCAATCAGAAACCTATAATCAATATCTAAAATCTATATTCAAATCATTTTAACTACTATAAATCATCAAAGTGATTTAAAGCCCACACAGCAAGAGCAATAATACCGAGTTTTCCAGTGCTGAATCAATATTATTGAGTTTTGTATTTGAAAAGAAATATTGATAGGTAGTATCTGCTTCCTTGTATTTGACAGAGCTTGATAGACTTTTCACTAAATTGCTTAATCACATATTGAACCTCCTTACACTTTTGGTCTCCACAGCTCTTGATAATAATATGGTCCACAACTTGATTTTACTCTGTGTGGATATGTAGTTCCTTTGGCCTGATAATTTCCCTGGATGTTCCTATTTCCTGGACACTGAAAAAGACTTCATAATTGTTCCTTAATCAACCTTTTCATACCCTACACAAACAATGCTGTGCTCCTCTACCATGTCTATCTCCTGCTGTCTATTTTGCAGGCTGAAGAGCCCTAGTTTATTAAGTCTTTCTTCATATGAAAACTGTTCCATTTCTTTGATCATCCTTGTCATCTTTGTATTTTCACAGGCTGTATCTTTCTGAGAAGGAATGATTAGAACAGCATGAAGCACTCAAAATATTTATATACCATGGGTTTATACAACAATGTAATCAGATATCGTGGGTTTCCTAATTCTTTTGCTAATAATATTTTACGTTCTTCCTCTCATTTTCATTGCTTTTGACATTAATCTGATATTTTTACATAGCGTCTCATAATACTGTAAAATGTCTTTACTAAGTAGAACCAAATAATTTACCTCACAAGGTAGGTGTAGCAGTTATCTTTTTGCCTATGTGCATTATTTTTTCTGTTGAAACTACTCACTTGCTGCCTTACTGAGTAACCATTACTACCAAACAAATTTGTAAACTATTTTCAGCCAGTGTTTATTTTTTAATTTTGTTTTGACTTACTAGCAAAGTTTTGCATTTCACCATTTACTCTCATTCCAGTATGAATGTTTTCATGGCAAACTTCTAGGAACTATTAGAGATAATAATGTAGCTTCCTTGGCAACCTATGTTGAAAACTTCTTGACTCATTATTTTAGGAGAGACTTTATTTAAACATCTTTTATATAGCAATGAACAAAATAATGAAAAATGATGAATAAATATTTTAAATATTTATATGACATAATAAAATAATTAGTATGTCATAATGAAATTAAATTAAAGCTCAATAATAAAAGACTTAACACATGAGGAGAAAAGCAACCTAAAATATATGCAATGAGAGAAGTAATGTTTGCTGACAAGAATTATCTTAAATAGAAAAGAGTGATCGACCACTTATATACTCTGAGTTTGTTAAAAAGATTACATTTTGAATTGCACTGACAAGTGCATGAATTGTGGAGCAGAAAAGTTGCAGTATACATGTTTTCAAAAGGTTCCTTGAGAGATCACTAACTCAATTCCCTGCTCAAAGCAGCTTCGATTAAGATCAGCCCAGTTTTCCCATTGCTTTGTCTGTGCCTTTAAAATCTAAAAAAAAGATATGCCTCGATTGGCTGGTAATCAGATTCAATATTAAATTTCAGATTTTTTTTCCTTCTATCATAATCACTCCTAATTTAACTTACACATGTTGTCTCTTGTTCTCCTGTCATGCACTAATGTGAAAAGCCTATCTATATATTCTCAGCGACATCCCCATAGGCACTGTAAGGCTGCTCTTACATCCTTCCAAAGTTGACTCTTCTACATGCTGAAGAAACCTGTCTCCTTCAGCCTGTTCTCATGGGGCAAGTGGTCCAGCCCCTGGCTGGTTGGTGGCTCCCTGCGGGACTGGATCAAGTTTATCAAGCTGACAATTTTCTTCATCGTATCAAACTTTTAACAACTCATATATTTTAGTTTGTCTATCTCATAACTATTATCATGGATAAGATTTATACAGTAAAGTTCTATGTGTCTCATAGAAATGTTATTAAAGCATTTCAGAGATACTGTGATTATTAATAACAATTTCTAACAAAAGGAAGCAAATTTCTTGGAAACTCTTCCTTAAAAATAATGTAAGAACTGTCACAAGTCCTCTTAAATTAATTCTTTCTGCATTTTTTAATAAAGGTAATGAATTTCCACTGAATTTACTAACGTGAGTCTAGCACCTTTAAAGTATTTTCCCCATAACATGAGCAGCATTTGTTATGTGAGTATACACACACGTATATATTTATCTATATACATACTATGTCATTATTTGATATACAGACATGACAGGTTGAGTAGTTGCTTTGAATAAGAGTGTGAAATCACCCTCATTCACAAGGTGCAAATGGATATAAAAAGTAGAATATTTTCAATCTTTCACAGGATTCATAATTCAAAGGGTTAAATATTTCTTTTTTTTTTTTTTTCTTGCACAAAGAGTATTGCCAAGGATTTCTTGTTTACATAAAATAAGATGCCTCAAATTGAATTTGTGGTCAGAGGATAATTTTCATGAAGCATAAGTTCCTCCTTAATGTAATTTTCATGAAATGGTCCTTCAGGATATGTGCAGCCTTCAGGTCAGAAAGACAGAGATTTCAAAAGACCCTATTCTCTAAGGAAAAAAATGTCTGTATTCTTATTTGAAACCTTACACACAAGTAGTCATCAAATCTAATTTTCTTTAGATACACCACTAATTTATGTAGGCTTCGAAATTGCACTTTGGTCCTGATTTAAGTTTATGGTATTCAGCAAAGTGTTTATTCTGATCAGTTCTTTAATAGAAAAGTTTAGGACTGAAATCAGGTTGTCTGATTATTACTTTATCAAAGTGATGAAATAAATTGAAGTACACTCAGGGTATTTCAAATACTAAAATTAAAGTTCCAGTGATCGACCATAGGTAAAACTTCCAAGAAAACTGTTGAATTGGCAGTTTTTGAAAGCTCTCCTTTATGGTGGTACTTGCTTATTATTCTTGTTTCTGACTTTGAGTCATCACTGTTTCTTTTGTAGGTGGAAGTAATGACAACACTGAAACAGCTCTGAGAGACTATTCTCTGGTTCAGTGAACTGAAAATTACACAACCACTCTAGAGGTTCTGTTTAAATTTTTGAAGTTATTATACAAAGTCTTCAAAGATGTTTGCATTCAAATAAGTCAGAGTAGAAAATAAACTGGGAACGAATCTAGCTTACCTTCCCCATTTAGGTTGTCCTACAGATGTTAATGACACTACTTAACATGAAAAATAAATGAATACAAATTTTATTATATTAAATTTGTAGTCAGCAACACGTAACATACTTTCAGTCCATTAAAGAAATAATCTTTTAACAGGGCCATAATAAAATATATCTTTGTATAGTCATTTCTGTAATAGTCTTTCTGTGTGTCATTTTTATATTTCATAGTCCATGTTTAGAAGGTGACCTAGAATGTAAGTTTCCAAAGAGGTTTTCAGAGAGGAAAATGTGGGAGGGAATAAGAGCTTCCAAATGTTTATGACTATTTCCTCAGCACTTCTTCAATATTTTTTGTGCTTTTGATATTTTGGCTAATCTCTTAGTGGATGTGAAAATACAAATGTTAAGAATGAAAGGTAAATCCCTTGTTTCATCATGACTATTTGCCCTTGCAAAGAGATGGGAGAAAGTGAACCAAGAGCAGGCTTAATACTCTTTCCACATGAAATAAAAGGATTAGGAATGAACTTGCTTCACCATATACTTCCTTTCCTGGTTTCTACAGAGATAATGTGACATAGATTTTCTTAAGATGTCATTTCATTGGGTGAAAAATTAACTCCCAAGATTTTCAGGAGTTCTGGGAACTAAAATAAGAAATGTTTGGAGTTCTAGAAGCTTCTCAATAGCACCTATCTTGTCTTTCAATTCTAGGACTATCACTTCTTACAAAGATTCAGTCAAGAATTCATAAAAAGGGACATAGATTACTTCTCTATGTTAGGTTATGTTACTCTAAATATATATTTCTTAGTGCTTATGCCTTGTATTATTTTAACATAAAGCCAGTAAAACATGTTAAACCCTCCAATACAAGGAAGTTAATGGTGATCTTGTACACAGAGGAATAAAAATTTAATAGAACTGTGATTATTTTCTACAAATACACTATGATGAAACAGAGCATGTTAATCTAACCTGAAAATATGAATACTGATGCCTCTGGCTCTGAAAAAAAGTAATAAATATTTTAATTATATAACATTATTTTTATATTAAATTGAGTGTTGAATATACTACTCAGTATATTGCAGTATTTTTTGATTAGTATATAAAATTCATTTGGGGAAAATATTAATTTTTAATTTTTTTCTTACATGAATAGGCTCTTAAAGAATATATTTTAATCTTTATTTATATAGTCTTTTATGGAGTCTGAAAACCTTATTTATCAAAAACTAAAACCTTATGTATCAAAAAGTACTCACTATTTTTCAGAAACAATATGTCAGTAAACATGATATCTGAAATAACTGCAGTAGGTTGAGATTACCATTAGCATTATTTAAAATAAAAATATATAATCAAGTCACCACTGTGTCCTTCAGAGGCTCTGTGAATGGTTTCACTAATGATAAGTCTGAGGCCTTGGGAATTACTTCTATCTTCACTGGTTTCATACATAGCTCATGGAGGCATACTCATAAATCTCAATAATTATGAGAAAAAGAGAGATAAGAAATAGATTGTTTTCTACAGTCTCTCACACTTTCTACTGAAATGAACAAATACAATCTTCAATCTTACACTGATGTCATACCACAAATGGGGGAATTCTAAACAATGTTTTATAAATTTATTAGTAAAACTTTTGAGAAAAACAAAGTGACTGGATATAACGATTTATGAAGTAGGTAAATGCTGAAAATTCCAGGTTTCTGTTTTCTGTCTTAAATTTCCCCTTAGGCATATAATTTGTTAGGCAGTGGGCTAAGAATTCTTTGTACCTGTTTATGGGGTTGTAATTGTATTCTTTGCTAAGTAAACCCTGAAGCAAAATTCCAGGAGGTTTTTCAGCTTATAGTGTAATTATTATTGAGAAATAGAACATCAGCTCTCAAGTCATTAATGAACATTATTATATTTATTGTTACATTTTTATAGTTTCTTATCCTTCAGTCTGTTTGGCTGCTATAAATCTATTCAGATTAGCATTATCATTAAGGTTATTTTATGAAAATGTTGGTCAGAAGTTTTGTCTCTCTTCTCTCATGTGCCTTGATGAAAATTTTATCTCACCACAAGCAGGAACCACTATTATTAAATTATATTGCATATTTTAGGTGAAATATTTTGACATAATGCAGAGATGGCTTTGAAGACAACACGATTATATCTGTAGTGAGAATATGAACAGTAAATGCAGAGGCTAGTTTTTGAATTGGCCCTTCAAGGTAATGGTCAGCAAATCTAGGAAAGTGTTGATGATCAGCAGATTTTTTTTACCTGAAACATTAAAGCAATGACATGGGAAGATATATTTGTGGAAATCAAGATATTATTTTGATTAGTGAATTTTAATTTACATTAGTAAGTCTGAAAATAGTAAGTAGACATGACAATGAAATTTTAGTTTTGCATGTAATGGAATATAGACAAATACAACTAATTAAACTGACTGCTTAAAATGTAAGGAAAAATATGTACCAACATATCCCTATAAATATTTGCTATGTAGCCAAGTTGACATCAATGACCACATGTCATGGCTGAGCCACAGTCACATCTAATTTATTCCCACGTCTGCCTGGACAGTAACCTTATCTTCCCTTGCTCACCCTGTTTGTTCAGTTGTTGTGTTTTGCCAGTTGTTTAGAATATAAGCCATCTGGGACAGTCTCATTTCTTTTTTACTATGTTCAGTACAGTGGGATTCTGATCCTTGAGAGAGAATATTAAGCACTGTGCAATAAATATAATTTTTGCTCTGTTTTCACCTTATCCCATCTGATTTTTGTTGTTTTGTTTAGTTATCTAAAGTTTTGGGGGTTGGGCTGGTATTTATCTAATTACTTTCTTCACTGTGATGGGGAATTTTTTTAAGCTCTCTCCTGACTATATATCTATGTCTATATATATCTAAGTATGTGTGTGCCCATGGTGACTGGATCATTTTGTCTGACTTTTAAATTAAGATAGGCCTTTGAATATTACTGAGTTACACTGAATTGAGACTAATAAATTGTGTTGAACTTCAGGCAACATGATACACCAATACAGAGAAACTTCAAGTGACAGAAGATATAACACTTCTTTTTAATACAATTTTCCAGAGATAAAATACTCTCAATGTTAAAGAATTCTGCTAGGTTTCCTTTTTGAATGTTTCTGGCTTTTAGACTGAATGTATTGATCTCTTTGCTTAAGAGTATCTTATTAGCTATTTTTCCCATGTGGAAATATTTATGCACCATGACTTGTGTAAAGCTATACATCCTATCTAAATGAATTGTTTGGTGGAATGTCTACCTAATTCATTTGTGGCTCACCCCTGAAGACATTTTAGGTTTTTGAATATTTCTTTCAGTGTTTTATGTCTCTTAACTCAGGGCCATCTGACCTCAGAGAAAATGTCACAATAATTCCATTTATTTTGTGAATTGGAGCAT
Source organism: Pyrocephalus nanus (assembly GCA_038380795.1). Lineage (NCBI taxonomy): Eukaryota > Metazoa > Chordata > Aves > Passeriformes > Tyrannidae > Pyrocephalus > Pyrocephalus nanus. Next base: position 54,634,765 of record CM076264.1, on the reverse strand, counting down.
CTTTTTACAAAATGGTTTTACCATTTCGATTCTCTTTCTTACACCTGTTTTTGTAGACTGAGAATAGTATTGTTTGTTATTCTGAAAATACTAATATATCATTTGTTTCTGTTTGAATGTGCTACCTTCTTACCCTAGTGTAGTCAATTAAAATTGGCCAGATTTGATTTTGTCTCTGCTTTGTGCTGATTCCAGCCTCAGTCTTCTCTACATTCCCTTAAATACCTGCAGTATTTATTGCTCAAGGACTTTCTCTTTTTTCTGGACATATTCTAGTGGCAAAGAATATTATTTATACAGTATTTTAAACAGGGTAGTCAGTAAACAGGATATTTCAGTAATATTTTAAAAGCCCTTAAGTGGACTAAGCAAGAACAGAAGACAAAGAGGAAAAAATAGATGTCTTTGAAGTGAAGGGTCATGATGAAACAAGAGTCATGAGGCCTACTTATAATTTAGATCACAAGACTACACTATTTTCTCGTAGCAACATAATTTTTCTTAAAATTAATAATTTTATGGTTCCTGTATACTGACATGGTTATGAAACAAGGATTTAACCTAAATGAAAGCACAGACCTAAGGAAAATATTTTTAACTTCTCCTCAGTGAGAAAAATGACAAATATATAAAAGTAAGATCAAGATATTCTTTTAATTGCCTTTATTTTTACTTTGACACAAAAGTCAGAGTCAAATGCAATTCTTTAAAAATATGTATTTTGTATTCTTTGTAAATAAAAAAATATTAATAAGTGGATCGTGAAAAGGTTATTTAAAAAAATTGAAGACTTTATTTTAAATAAAGCAGAGATAAAATTTGAATAGCTAATATAAGAGCACATAATAATATTTTTAATTATTTAAAGACTTTGGAAATATACATTTTGTTGAAGTTCATCATGATCTTGAGATAAATCATTCAGTTGATATATGCGGTTTTGAGAAGACTACTTCTGAAAGAGGCAGTTTTCTGTAGAAAAACTATGAGAAATCAAAATAGCTGATGAGTCAAAATGCTGAGCCTCATTTTGGTATTTTTCACACAGTGAAGGTTATAGAGAGCTGACTCAGCTTTACTGTAGTCATCATCATCATCATCATAATGTAGTAGCACACAGAAAATGCCTCAGTGGAAACAGTCTAATTACATACTCTTCTTTGGAAGAAAAACATCCTTGAAGTTACTTTCAGTAAAGCAAATGACCCTGAATACCTGCCCTCAGCAGTTTCATTGTTGTGAAAAAAATTCTACAACTATTTTCATGTTTCTGAAAATTTGTTCTGAGAACTACATTCTGGCAAGCATTCACATTTTGAATGCTATCTAGAATTTCACCCAAATCAAAACATTATGAAATAAAAAGCAACTGAAAAATTCCAAGATGGATGATGCAGCTAGGTTTCTTTATTTTTATGTACTAGGATAGGGATGTTTGAAATAATACTTTATTCCCAGAATCATAACTTCTACAATCAGAGCTGAATATCTGGGTAAAGAAATATCAGTGATACCATTACACTTTTGCATGTTTATTTTCATTTTTTCCAACTAACTGTAATTAATTCATGGGAATCAAAATGAAAGGCAAACTCCTTTTGATATTTTAGAAATTAAGTAGGATATATTCTAAATTAGAAGTGAATTCAGCTGGAGGTAAATCATATTTTAATGGCAGCATTGAAACTTTTGAGAAAGATTTTCATTTAAGAAGGTCATAAAAATCAGATAAGTATTAGTCTTTTTAGAATAACTTCTTCATGAAACCTACACTGACAGTTTGCATACCTTGGATTCAAATATTTCTAAATTTATTTTAGAATCTAATTGTGAGTTTGAGGTTTCTCAGTCCATCTGAGTCTCATTCTCTTGGCCATGACATTTCTGTGAGAGAAAAAAAAAAAGGTGGTTTAAGTTAAGGTGCCCCAATTAAAATAAAAATAGATGAAACTTTTTTAATGATGGGTTTGTAAGTCATGGTCCCAGCCTGAGACTGACTGCTGTGGAAACAGTTGTTCTTTATGTATAGCTCTAGTTATAAATGTTTGAGATAGGAAATGGAAGACTTAATCAACTTTATTAAGTAGCTCTGGCAATTATAGGCACTACTTTGGTAGTAGAAAACCTTTAAGCAACCTTTGGTAGTGGAAAATATGCTAGAAAATGCATAAGACAACTTTCTGCAAATGTTAGTTTTCTGACCTTTTTCTGCCTTTAAAATATCTTTTTTTCTCTCATGGTAGAAGCATTATTTACATCCTATTACATTACATATTAATCTGCTTTCTGTGTGATAGACAAGATGTATTTTCTGCCCTGAAGAGCAGGTAAGAAGCAGGAAAGAAGTGACAAAGAGCAAATGACAAACAAATTCAGGGAAGAAACAGCCAAAGAGAGTTCCTGGTGATGACAGAAATCAAAAGGAAAGTCAAACACCTAATACAAAGAGCAAAAACACCCATGAAATGCTACTGTTGTTTTAGGTTTTACTAATTAAATCAAAAGGAACCAACAGATAAAATTGTTAATTACAGAGGTTGGAGTGAGCTAAGACTAATAGACTTTAAAAAATTTATATAGCCTTCACAACTGAATGGCTGGTTTAGAGTCGAATTCTCCAGATATTGAAGGGATAAAAAAAAAAAAATCATTAATCCCTCAATTTTCATTTAGCTTAGATAAGCACATTTAAATTTTCCATTGTGATTCCAGTTTCTGGTTAAAATCTTGTTTGAAACCAGATAACTCTCTTCCTAATTAGAAATATATCCAGACACTGAAATGACAGGGACTTTGTGCAGACACTCTTGTAACAACTACCATAGTGTACTCATTGTACTGTATTTCACATACAAACTTTTGTAAAATCATGCACTAGTTAAATAGTGCCGTAAAGTCAATTTTAGTTGGGTGACTTTTAACCAGCAAGATGAGATAAGGACAATTAACACAGGACAATCAACACAGGACAATCATACAACCCAGCACAGCCTTATACTTTCAATCCTTCCCAGGTGTTACCTCATGATTACTAAATAGCTTGCCTAGCTGTGATTTTTCTCCCCTAACAGTTCTGGTCTGAAAAAAAACGTATGTCAAACTGTTAGAAAAAGATGAGTTTAGCAGTTTGAAATACTGAACAGCAGTGCAGAACAGTGTGTTTCATACAAATTAATCCATTTTGTAGCGATAATCTAACAGCCAATCAGAATTCTCCCTTAATCCAAATAGTTTTATAATGCACTTTAAATCATCAAAGTTCAGGTACTTTACACTATTTAAATGAAAAGTAACAAGGAAATTTAATCTTAAGATTATGAAGTATTTATAGCAGTGGCTAAGGGGTATCACCTAGCAACAACATGGCCCACAGAGTAAATCTAATAAACTGCAGCTCATCCTTTCTGTCATCAGTGATCAAATAATCAAGACAGGAAAAGCACAAGTACTGATGACATTGAGAGGATCTAGTGATAAAGTACAGGAGCATTTCAGGAGACAAAGAGGGTTTTTAGATAATGGAATATAGTTTTCACAGTAATTAGAATAAGGCAAAGCTGGACTTCGGCCACAGGAAGCTGAATGGAAAAAAAAAAGACTGAAGTGAGGGGGAGGGGAAGGAAAACTGGAGGAAGAAGATAAACTATTAAACATGACAGAGATCGTGATTTGGGAGAAGTAAATAAAATAAGATGCTGTCAAGGCATCTTTACTCGGCCGACTTCTAAAGAAGAAGGGCAGCGAGATTAAAATTTTATCAGATAGTTTAGGAGATTATGGTAGTTGCACCTTAAAACATAAAAGCTACTTTTCTGGGCCTCATGCAATTCAGCAGGATGCAGTTGCTCAGAATTGATATCAGCAAGGCATTGACGATAAGTTTGAAGTTATCACACTGTAGAAAGAAGAAAAGTTCAGCCCAAGATTTACAATAAGTAAAAAAAATAAAACCCTTGCACCAGGGTTTTCAGCAGATAGAAAAATGCATTAGAAATGTATGTAATTACAGTTAAGCACTTGTCATCATTTTGGAAATGTGGTATTTACTCAGGCTTATACTATAAAGAGACATCTCTGGTTTTTCCTTCTGAGTCTGTGGGATGAATTCCATATGCAGGTTCACTGAATATATGGGACCTTTCTGTTTGAGGGTATTTCATATCCCGCACTAAAGATATCTACAGGATATCAGTTGATCAAATGATGGTAAAAGCACATATTCATAATCAAAAGAAATAGTATATTCTACATAGCCGTTCAAAGCACTGAATTTCCTCCTTTTTATATTCAGAATAAATCAGTCAAATAACAGTAACTCTGTCTAATTATAGCTTTGGTCCCTGACAAAATGCTTTTGAAACTCTCAAATGGTTAGGCTTATCTGAAAAATCTGCAATAGGTAGTATTCCATGTTAGTGTCAATGCTAGTGTTTGAGACAGCTGGACAAGAGTCTTTGGAGAGCCATATGGAGAACTCTTCTCTCCCTGTGGTAAAGAAAGAAGTGGATGTAAAAAAAAAAAACAAAATTAAAATGAAGGGAAAGAAAGTGAGAAAGGGAGTATTATCTTATTTTTAACCATACTTTCTGGTATATTACAAGCATATAATGTAATTATTTAAAACAAAGTCAATTTATTTCAACTAATTTATCAGTCAGAAACAGTATTCCCATATTCACCCAATATGAAGATATAATTTTAATAAGAATATAATGTATAATATAAAATATAAGAATATAATATGTCTTAAATTATACATGGAATAGTTTATTCGTGTTAGAAAAAATAACAGCTGTTCATCAAAAACTACATTCCTCCTTAAAGCAAAGACTTATTCTTAATTAGTTCTTTGGTATAACAGGATCTGTAACTGACTGTTTTGCATAGGATAAAAGAGCATTAAAATATTATTTAACACTTAAGACTTGAGTCAGTTGGTCATGCATAGATGTCTAATACCATTTGACAACATGAAACTCTCTAAAACCCAGATCCAACCTTAGAAGTGTATAAGTTTCCTACCAGCATTGTAGTATCTGTCACCCCATGCAGATACCTTGTTTACCCTAGAGTATCTTAAAAAATGTGTGGCTAAATGATTTAAGCCTCAGTTTCAGTAGTTTCAAAATTAATATTTAATCCCCAAAACAGATCCAAGAACTTTTTAGAGGGTAACTTACCATACAGAAATGGAACATATTATTACTTAGAGCCAGAAGTTATCTTTAATCATTAAAAATAAAGACTCGTATTGGTCTGCATAGTAACAGACTTGTTACTGTAGGAGGGGTCTTCAACAGAAAAATTAGGTAACTGAAAGAATTCTATATATCTACAGTGACAACTGAAATGATTCAGTATCCCACATAATTTTCTTAGCTGCTGCTTAGACACATTAGGAACTTTAGTCTTTCATTTTAAAGAGCTGTTGTTTTTTGCAGCATTTCTCATGTTGATAAAAATATAGATTGATATTTTTTTTTCTGCATAAGTAGCTTATTGGAAAAAAAACCATACCAACAGAATTTGGACCCACCACAAAATGCCTCCAAAGCTGCACACAGTTGGAGGGTCATATCATTTACTGAAGATACCTTTATGAGGTACAGATACCTCATAAAGTAAAAAAATAAATTCCCTTCTTATCTGGAGTAGGGTAAACTCACTAGTTCTGATTTCTGTGAGAATTTTGGTTAGACTCTGGAATGGCCAAGCAGAAGATGTATTTGTAATCTCTGAAGATGACACAGGATACAAGATTCTGTGCTTGTTTCACGGACTAAATTCTAGGTAAAAACAAAAGGAATAGTCAATCAGTTTGCAGAATAAATGTGGTCATCCTGATTGTGTAAAATGAGACCAGGCAGACAGTAATTAAGCTTACAGAACTGGCTAGGAGGGCATATTGCCATCTTCTATTATCTGTTGAACAGAAATCTGTCAGTACAAAATAGGATTTTGTTCAAATATGCAATGGTAGTAACCTTGTAAGTGTTGCATAAATGCTGTATGAATAGGGGATGTCAGACAGTTCAGACATAGCCTCAGTTTCTGAAATCTGATTTGAACCAATCTTACTAATTCAGTGTGCAATTTTCAGGTATTATACAGAGCAGTAAGAGAAACTTTGTCTCTTCTCTCCCCTCCTCCCTTCCCTGCTTTTAGTGCAGTGAAAATTTTGTAGTGAATATATGAAAATCAGTGAAGAAGAAGCAGCTAAAATTCTTTATCAAATACAAACCTTATTGCTGATACTAATCTGAAACAACTGTGTTGCTTCTTTTGTGTGAATGTCTGAACATCTAACAGCTATTTATAGGACCTAAAGCTAACAAAACAGAGGTCCAGTATATGAAATCTCTGCGTGTTGGGTATTTAAGGTTTCCTGAAAAAAAAAACCGAAAAATTGCCACGTGATTCATGAAACTCAAGAAGCTTATATGGAATAAAAAGGTAACGGTATAAATTATGCACATTTTGCATCAGTGGCCACTTTGTAGCAACCAAAAAGGAGTTTATGCTGCTTATTTTAGAATATCCAGTAAGCTGGGTTAAAAGTGTCTTCCATTTAAGTTTTGATTATTACAAAATTTCAATATCATACCTGATAAAAATAATCCAGGATAAGAAAAGCTATTAATTATTTTCTAAATTACAGTTTGTTTGTTTGGCTTTTTTTAACTGATTCTTGCATTTGGAGAAAAATCTCTTTCAGTCCCTCCAAGAAAATAATAATAATTAATTCAGTCAATTCTCAAGGTCACAAATGATTTTTACTAAAGATATATATTTTTCTTTGCTTTTGAACATCCATTCTGGTTTCCCTCATATTCTCATCTGTCTGAATGGCAGATATCAGTGTCACAGGATCTAGTACAAGACCTATCACTAGTGGTATCCCCAAGGTTCAATATTTGGTCCAGTATTCTTTAACTTATTCATCAATGACTTGGATGAAGGAATAGATGCCTCCTCAACTAGTTTGCTGAAAACACAAAGCAGGGAGGAGTGGTCCATACCCCAGAGGTCTGTGCAGTCCTTAAGAAGGGCGTTGAGAGGTTGGAGCAGTAGGCAGAGAAGAACTGTCTGAAATAAAGTCCAGTTCTGGGCTCTTCAGTACAAGAGAAACACGGAACTCTGGAGGTGGGACCAGTGGAGGGCAACGAAGATGATTAAGGGACTGAAGCATCTCTCCTACAAGGAAAGGCTGAGCGAGCTGGACCTGTTCAGTTTGAAGAAGAGACAACTGAGAGAGGACCTCATCAATGTCTATAAGTATCTGAAGGGAAGGTGTCAAGAGGATGGAGCCAGGCTCTTCTCATCGGCACCGAGCAATAGGACAGGAGGCAAAAGGCAGAAATTGATGCACAGCAAGTTCCACCTGAATATGAGGAAGAACTTCTCTACTGTGCAGGTGACTCTGCACTGGAACAGACTGCCCAGGGACTCTGGGGAGTCTCCTTCACTAGAAATATTCAAGAACCCTCTGGATACAAACCTATGCAATGAGCTCTGGGATGACCCTGCTTGAACAGGAAAGTTGGAACAGATGACCACCCAATGTGCTCCCTTCCAACCTGACCCATTCTAAGGTTCCCTGTCACTCTTTATCTTCCATTATTTGTAAAGGGACAGTATAATTGCATTTTTTTAAATTTATTGTACTGCATTCCCTGTATTATAAATTATTAAAATGTTTATCAAGGTTCTCAGGTAGTAAGAAACCCTAGAAACATTGATGATTACAATATTTAGAATGGAAACAAACTCTGCTTCAACTCTAACATTCATTCAAACCTTTTTGATTATTCCCAAAAGATTATTGTCAAAAGTCTTGTGTACTTTAATGGCTCCTAAGATCATAGTGCTTCAAACTGGCTAATCAACATCCAGATTCAGCACTCACCCAGGTTGATCACATTTGTAGAAATTAGGTGCTTAAAACTCTTGATAAAATTAATAGGGATACACTAAAAAAGTACACCTCTTCAGGATTTGAATCCTGTATGTTTTCTGAAAAGACTGAACCTGCATCTCCCAAAAGAATAAGCTATAAATCTGAGTCATGCTTATTCTTGAATTTATTTCTTCTTAGGATTTAAAGTTGGGCATACTGAATAACTGGACATATTTTTTTGAAACTTTCAAACACAGAGACAGAAATGACATTGTTTAGGTTCTGTGGAACTCTTCTGAAGCTAAAATACTGAGTAGAAATTGTTTAAATAAGGTGTTATATTTTTAAAGAAGATGCTCTATTTTTAGAAGCCCTAAGTTGAAATATTCTCAGAGCATTTTTTATTAGATCAGGATATGTTAATAGAAGACAGGGAGAAAAATGTCTTTTTTATGACGGTCTTTTTTTCTGATGGTCTTCAGGGCAAATTGGATTCTAAACACCAGAAAGTATATACAGGAGGGAATTTTAGGGTCCTAAGAAAGTTCTGTGTCAGAAGCCAGGGCCACTGCAGTCTTCAGGTATTTCCAAGGTCAGCTGGCACATATGAGTCAATTCTGCATTCAGATATCTAATCCTTCTAAGGTAGCAACAGACATGAGTAAGCTATCAGAGGGATCTGGACTAGTCAGCAAAAAAGAATCAGTACCCCACACATGTGCAGCTGCTATACAGTCTTCTAAAAGCCAACTACAATTTTTCATTCCTTGAAAGGAAAAAAAAAAGTTTATCCATACTTTAGGGTTTCTGCTTATGACAAATGTGAGCTTTATGTATGCAAGGGCAGCAAAAAGCATAGAGGAATACCTAATTTACCTTCCTATGAAGTCCTGACAATAAGACTCTGCTAGATATAGTGTACAGAAAGGAGACAGATGTATAAATCATAATAAAATATGCCAGTGTAACCTGTTAGTGTACTGTAACAGTGTTAGTATACACACAGTAAAGTGATCTCCAGATTTGGAGTTAAAAAGAGGGATTTTTCCTCTTGTCATGCTGATAGGAGTTTATATTTTATTGATACCCCAAATGGCACATCCAGACGCTTCTTGAACGCTTTCACAGACAGTGACTCCACCACCTCCTTGAGTAACTTTTTCCAATACCTAACCACTTTTTCAGTGACAATGCTTTTTCTAATATCTAATCTGAACCTCCCCTGGCACCACTTAAGACCAATCCTACCTCACTACAACCTCCTTTCAGATAGTTGTCGAGAGGAATGAGGTCACCTCCAGAGCCTCCACTTCTCCAGACTAAACAACCCCAGTTCCCTCAGCTGCTTCTTAGAACATGTATTTTCTTCACCAGCTTTGTTGCCCTTTTTTGGACACACCCTTCTCCAGCACTCCAGTGTCCCTTTTGAAGTCAGTGGCCCAGAACTGAACACAGTACTCAAGGTGTGGCTTCACCAGCACCAAGTGACAATCACTTGAGAGACTATCTAGCCTAGCTGTGCTGGCCACATTAGTCTTGATACAAGCCATAATGTCGTTGGCCTTCTTGGCCACTTAGGCACACTACTGGCTCATATCCGGCTGGCTGTCAAACAGAACCCCAAGTCCCTTTCTACTGAGCAGTTCTCAAAGCCACTCTTACCCAAATCTGTAGCAACCCAAGTGTAGGACCTGGCCTTTTGCCTTATTAAACCTCATGGAGTTCTCTTCTGCACATTGATCCAGCCTGTCCAGATCCCTCTGCAGAGTCCTCCAGCAGATCAACACTTCTGCCCAAATCAGTGTCATCTGTAAATTGACTGGAGGTGCACTCCATCCTCTAGTCCAAATCATCAATAAAGATGTTAAATAAATCTTGATTGAATGGACTGTGGTAAACACCAAGTCATTGTTGCCTCAGTCTCTGATTCTTACCTATACCATTCAACCTGCTTGTGGCTGTTCTTTAGATGCAGCTTTTCAAAATCTATTAATGTCTTGACGTAGAGGGAAAGCTCTCTGCCCGTTCTTTGTGGCCTATACCTTCTCAAAAGCATGCAAACATAGATAGTTACATTCCAACCATAGGATTCATCACACTAAGTTTCAATAATGACAGCTAGGTCACAGCTTTAGGGCAGTATGGTGACTTCCAACTCCTTTTTGTTGCCCATGCTGTGTGCATTTATGTGGAGGTACTTCGGATGGGCTGTCAGCCATGCCACCTTCTTAGAGGAGCACCCTTAAATTCCTTTGGGGTATTTCACTGATGTTCCCCTGTGGATTTCTCTTACTTCAGCAGCCCCTGAATCTCTGTAAGACTTCAAGTGTGCTTCAGTGTACTCAGCAAGTTTCAGAGCAACAGGCTGAGGGCCTTGATAACACCTTGTCACAGGTGATTCTCTGCCAATGAGCCCTACTAGTTAATGAACAAAGACTCTCTTCCTCCTTTGAGATACCAACAGGCCTAGTGGTTTGAGGGTCATCTCTTTATCAAAAACTCCAGAATTCTGGCTCTGATACCAGCCACGGAGCCATGTATTAATGGACAGTGTTCATTTCTTCCAGTATTGGTGCTCACAACTGGGAAGACAGAGGAAAAATAAACTGCACTCCAGGTTCCCTTACCAATCATCCTAAGGCCCTGAAGTCTTTTTTGATTGTCCTTAGACTGTGCATTGCAGCTTCATTGCCAAACACATGGAAGAGCAATAATGGTTAATAACCTGATGGCCATCTCAGGCTAAAAGTTTCCTAGCGATGTTTTTAACTCAGGCCCTGCTGAGGACACAGCAGACACCCTCAGAAGGAAGTAATCCACAACTATAACCCATCTTTCATTCCTTGCGAAGGTTGTCATCATGCATGGGGTAGGCTTTTTTGACCTTGACAGCAAGGACCGTCATTCACATCCTCAACTGAATGGCCTTCCACATCCAGATCCTCATACCTGTTGTAGAGAGGTACCTGGGATGGCAAGCAAAAAAGGAGGGCAAGGGGAGGGTTCATCTGCTGCCCTTTGTGTGGACTTGATTCCACTGACTCATCCCTTTTAAACTACTCTCTTATGCCTGGTGGAGGGAGAACACAGGATCCCCTTGAACTGCATTTTTTTCTGGTGGATGTTACTGTTTCTGTCTCAGGAAGGGCACAACATGGTTCCAGCACTCCAACAGCAGCAAGTCAGGTTGTCATACTGCCAAAAAGATGGGTTACTCAGATTTCTGTCAGAAGTGAGTTTTTAAGTGCATTACTGAAGCAACTACTGTTTATCTCCTGTGAAAAGGAAAATTGTGGATCTGATAAAGCTATAGGTAACTACAATGTAAACCCAGAATTTAGGAGGAAATATCCACACACCTTCTAAAGACTATGCAAAAATTTATTTTCAGTTCCAGGAATTACATCCTTCCCCAAATCTTAGAAACTAATTACTAAGCATATTGTTTGTCATTTCATATTCCACAGTATAATTAAAGTAAGTGGAAATGTGAAAATGTTTTTTCAGAAGTACAAGTACATACAGAACCCTCCCCATCAGAAGGCCAAGCCCTGGAAATTCTTCACATCACCAGTGTGATATCTTCCTCTGATTAGTAGAGCTGGTTAGAGGATGGTGCTGATAACACGAAGGTCATGTGTTTGATCCTCATACAGGCCATTCACTTAAGAGTTGGACTCTATGTTCGTGTGGGTCCCTTTCAACTCAGAATATTCTGTGATTCTGTGAACTGATGAATTGAAATTCAGGAGTTTAAGGAAAAAAAATCTGGAAGAAGAAAAATGAAGTCTGAAAAAAATTTTATTTCTTAAGTAAGAAATGTCTATTACTCTTTAAAGTAAAAGGTTGGAGCAGATGTTATGCTTTTTCAGACAACAATAATGTTCTCAGGAGATGGTTGTTCACTGAGAAAATCTGAGAGTCCTTGTACAGTTATTGTATTAAAGAACTTACGTAACAGTACAAGGATAGCTGCAAGAAATATTGTTACAGCTATTGAAATAGCTGGATTTTAGTGTGGGATGAACTTTTAGAACTTTAGAAAAAACTATTTCTGTAAGCTTAAAATCTGTCACAAAACAGTACAATCTGCCACTCCAGCCACCATCAAGTATCATTCCTTCTTCAAGAGATGGTAATAAAATCAGCAGGGAATTTGAGAAGAGTTAAAAACTTTTTTTTTTCTTTGTAATTACAATGCTGAAGTTTACTTTGTATGAATTTTCTGTCTAGAACTTTTCACTCATATCAAAATGTATTTCAAATTATCAATTTTGGAACAAAGATTACATTTACCATTGAAGTCATTGTGTACATATCATACCATAGGAAAATTATTACTTAGAACTGAATGTAGGTTTAGTTAAAATCAGAAAATATTTAGAACTATTTTCTCGGGGCAGCAAAATATTTTTTTCCTGTAAAATGATGTTCAGGAAGATCAGCATCTGAACACCAGGCTTATTATGACTGCTGGAAAGCACTTTTTTGGCTTCCAAACTGCAAGTTCCTTCTGAGCCTTAAATAGCAGAACAAGAAGTACCCTTGCCAGCATTGTAGAGAAACACTCACAGAACTAATTCTTTAAATGAGAGCACATTCTGTCATTCTCTCTTCTAAAAAGAATTACCTGGTTAAAAACAACAACAACAACAACAACAAAACAACAAACCAAAAAAAACCCACAACAGACCCTGACAGATATTGACAAATTAAAAATGTGTATACAAATTAACTTACGTAGTATTTTAATTACCTAGTTTTTTTGCTATTCACTGAGATTTTTCAGCATTTCTGTTCAGTAGCAAATTACATTTTGAAAGAACGAAATTGCACCAAGTTTTACTGATATTATTAAATATCCAGATAGCATTTACTTACATAATGCTTTCTGATACACATGCCATTCTTAGTTTCTTTTATTTCTTCCTTTTCTTGTGCCTCTTGAGTGTAGGCTAAAAACTGTAGAATATGTTGGAAAACACTTAAATAGAAAGTATAATATTGTCCTGGTTCTGGCCAGGACAGGGTTAATTTTTGCAATAGCCAGGAGGGAGCATGGCTAGGACCTCGAGGTTATTCTATACCACCTCATGCCATTCCTGGGGGCAGAGAGAGGGCATGTCTTCTGGGGAAAAGCGGTCCCTTTGAGGTCAGCCTTAGAGAGGCAGAGGGAGTGGTCAGGTATTGTCTATTATCTCAGGGGGTTTCCATGTGAATCATTTTGTTTTCTTATCTCATTGCTGTTTCCAGTAAATTATTCTTATCCCAACCTGTGATCTTTACTTTTTGTGCCTCCAGTTCTTCTCTCTAGCCCGTTGCAGGGGGAGGGGGAGCAAGGACTGGTCAGTGGTGCATTGTTTGGAGAGTCTCAGTGGGAGCACTAAACTGGGTAGTACTATTCCTAAACCACGACCAATATTAAGAGAAATGGTGTGATACCCATAATGTGTATGATACATATGATACATATTTTTCAGTAATGGCATAAGTTAGGACATTCTTGGATGTTATTACTTGTATAATTATTCAGTTACATAATAAATATGGAAATTTATTTTTCTGTGTGTCAGATCAGTGGATTTGCTGTATATAATGCAGTGAATGCTCAGTGGTATTGCTCCTATTTTATTCCAACAACTCCTGAGGTTCATCCCTTGAATAATGAAGAAACTACAGAAATCACAGGAGCCAAAAACTATTCAGCGATTATCTACAGTTAGTAAAACAAATTGTAAGCATTATAGCTGATATTTTTTCTTTCTTTCAGTATGCATCTAGAGTCGATCTTTCATCAAAGAAAATGATAAAATCCTAATGAATGCTAATGAAAACAAATACAAGCAAATGCCAAAGCTTTTTATGTAGTTCAACTAAAAGCAAGTATTTTTCTGTGTAATAAAAACAATAGTAATTTATCTTGTTTGCTGATTCAGTTTAGGTTCTCCAAACATCCTTTTGCTGCATTTGCCGATGATTTATTACCAGCAAGTTACAGCATAATTAATGAAAGTAAGTGCAATACTATAAATACTGTTATTCTGTCATGTTATTTTCACGCACTATGATTTTTTGAAGTGACATATATCAGACATAATCACTAGTTGAAGAAAATTAGTCACATGATAGCAGTATTTATACCTCCAAATTAGACTGTCAAATATCTTTTAGGTGTTGCATAGCTGTCTGTACAAAGGTAATGAAAAAAAATCCATGGAGGGCTATCAGATGACAAAATTTCTGGCATTGAATTCTCAGAGGGAGTTTGCCTAAACCTCTGAATTACTCTTCTCTGTATCACCTACTGTCCTGAATGATTAAGGTCAAATTTCAGCTGTTCTTTTTAGTTCAGTACGTCAAATATAACTCCATTAGCATTTTCACAGTGTAGATCACTGAGAGTAAATTATTTCATGCATGTTTGGAAGCATTTTGTAGAAACAGCTTATCCTATAGATCCTTCAAATGCCATCAATAACAAATAAACAAGTAAAAAACCATGCAAATCAACTAGTCAGCAAACCTGTATATTAGATCTTATGTCTAGCAAGACAGGATATCTTATATTAAAGTACAAGAAATCATGGGCTAGAATTTCAAAGTGCTAACAGCTGAAATAAATATGGATGCAGCAGAAAATAGCAATATAGCTGCTCACATCAGTTTCTCATCAGGTGCCTTTTGAAGTGCAGTAGATTTTGAGGAAGTACCTTCCACAGACTCAGGTCCTTCCACTACAGAATGATTTTGGAGATAGGAGGTGCAGAAATTACTGAAATCCTGCCTTGCTGCCTCAAAGTCATGGACAGCACTCCTGCAACAAAATTTCTCAGCATAATAACTAGTAGAGGGCTACCAATGTCATCTATTGCATCTGTGTTTCTAGGATATTTTTAGGTGAGAAACAACAGACATGTTAGATCTGAGTCTTATGGCAGAGATTTTGTCTAATGTATAGTCTTTGGTTGTATAATAAAGAAATGTTTACTCAAATAACATACACAACTTCATATTCCAGTTCCTGATTGACTTTGTGTTCTTACTCTTGTCATACCTCCTGCTAGATATTTGCCAAGTCCTTTATAGTCAATTCAAAGCAGTTTGTGTTCTTTTGAGAATAAAGCTTGAAAACCTGCTCATTCAGTATCAATTTATTTTAGAAAAAACATTACTATGACTTAGTAATGGCTCTCATTTGTGCTAGAACAAGAAATGAAATAAGCATACAGGGATGGAACATACAGTTACTCACTGGCCAATCTATGTCTACAAAAATTTGTAGTGTGATTTACACAGCTCAAAATCCTTTGTTTTAGCATGCTTGGCTTTGGAAATATGGAGGAAGAACTCCTCTGAATCAAAACCAAATAAATTTTCCTAAACACAAAAAGAAAACATCAGCCATTTACCTTTCTTAAAACTCTGTTTTCTTGTGTATTGTTTTTGATAGCAAGTAAACATCTAAACATTGCTCAAAAGTCTTTTCCAAGATTATGAGAAAGAAGCTGTACTTTACTTCTAAATGTATTAGTGAGAATTGCACAGTAGCAGATACGTATCAAACGCTCTAAGGATCAACAACACTTTGCAAGAAAACATCGAGCTGCATTACCTAGATGATGTCTTGTAGCTGTGTGCTATTGATTTCTTCACAATTGCATATTTAAGGAAGAAAAAAGAGTTAAGGAGAAAATAAGGAATGGAGCAGTGAGTGGATCAAGTTTCAAATTTGGCACACACTGATTCTTCACAAACATCTATTATGTAACCTATTAATCTGACTATCCTCTAATTTATCCTAATGGACCAAATTCCATTATTATTGATACTTTATATTTATTAATGGGAATTAATGGGTGAAGCATGAAGACTGCATTTGACTGAATAACTATAAGGGATATTTCCATCTGTGTAACAACCTTATGCCCAAATGAGACATGAGAAAATTAGACTTTTCTTTCATAACTTTGAGGCAAAATCTGACTTGTAAATTGGAATGTTTACCTATGTCATCTTCCTGTATGAAACATATAGACCATACATATATCTCTGATCACAATAAATTTTGCTAATGGAGAGACTCCCAATTGTTTGGGAATAGCTTCAGGACTCTCAAAATCCAGCCTAAGCTGAACTGCTAGCTTTATAACTGGCTAGAGAGAAACATAGCTTACAAAAATGGGAAACCTTTGTATTACGGTGGTGTAATCATGGCACAAAGAAGTAGTAGGGAGCCCAGGGCAGAAGGGATATGTTATGATGTATCATGCCTAAGTTGTGAAGAAAAGCAGCGTAGGTGGTCTGAGCAGATCTGCCTGGAAACCATGCAATAAAACCTAGGGAAGTGCAATAAGCTCTCTAAATGTCATACTATGAAAGATGCCCTAATTCTTCTGTTGGATTAGTTGCTATAGTCATCACAGGGAAGTTCTGCTACAGCCCCTGACCCTAGCTTACTTTGAAAAGTGTCTGGTTTTTATCTTTTTATCCCATTCACACATTTTCTCTCACATAATGATTACTTGGACTTTCAGGGTAAAGTGAATTTTATCCTATAAGAAATAATGTATTGTATGTTACTGATGAAAAGACTCCATTCTATTCACAGTTGATTCTTCTCTCCTTTTGTCTCTCTATTGTGTGCATATATATTTAAATTACTCTTTAATTGATGTAGTTATGGTGTCTTTCATTGAAAAAATGCCTAAAATGGTGTGAAAAAGAAGGGAGCCTGAGAACCTATGGATATAAAATGAGGCTCAGGCTGTGCATTTTAAAGCAACCTATTTTCATAAATAAAGAAACTATTAGCCTCTTTGTGAAATTTAACAATGTATATCTGATCCATAAGACTGTCATTAATTCTATTTCAACAAGCAAAAAGGCCATGAATTTGCAGTATGAAATACTTCCCCGGCACCTGCAGTTTCTGAACTATCCAGACAATTTACTGGTATGTCAAATACATTTTAAATGTGGGCTTATCTGAATACATTATCTTCTGGTTTCTGCATTCCTTATCAAAATAATTTTGTACTTTAAAGACGTATTTTTATTGTATGTGACCTTAGCAGTAATTTCAAGGAGAAGGTGCCCCACAATAACAGTTATAAAAAAGCAATTTATTCTAGATGTTAATTTTAAGGAAACTTAGATTGAAAATTAGGACACTTCATGATATTTGTGAAAGCTATTGATTATGACCAACTTAATAGTAGAATAAGGTTAATTTTCTACCTATCACGTTCTGAATGTATTCCATTAGCAGTTGCTCCCTTTTCTCAGTGCAAACTTATAAGCTGTAGCATTATGATGAGTTCTGGAAGTGTAAATTCAAGATAAATCTTTTTAGCACATTATATGGAATACTTAATTCTTATAGTATGTGAAAAATATTTCCTTTTCACTAGTGCATAATCCATTATTGCCAAGGGATCATTCTGAGACAATAGCATTAATATATGGCTAAGACATTTCCTGGTGTGTGTAAAAGCATTTTTCCTCAGAGAATGTCTCCGGAGCAATACCACACAAAAAGTAAATCTGTGCTTTCTTTAAATTATTATTATATTTTATTTACCATATTTCAAACAAAACAGGACAAAACCCCCACAAAACCTACACACTTACACAAAGACTTGTAATTACTACAATCTTAAAAAATTTCACTATAAATGCCATAGAACACAGAAATCTGATCTAGCATTATTTGGTATTTTCATGAGCGATTTAGGTTATGGCACTGAGAATACAAGTACAAGGTACATGGGTGATACAAAACATGAGATTTTCAAAACACTTGAGAGGACAGAATGATCTTCCTAAATCAGAGAAACAGCATGAAATAAGACTATGAAGTGCTATAAAGATAAATTAAGCAGTTCCACTTTGCTTACAAACATTGCACGTACAAATATAAAATAAGGAATATTTTTATATAAGGAATATGTCTCTAACATTCAAATGGCAAGATTTTTTTTAAACAATCACAAATTGATGATGCTCTTTTAGAAAGAAAAAATTATAATTCTGGGATACTTTAAACACCACTATCATGTAAAATACAAAGATTTGTTGTTAAGTCCTACCATGTGATACTATAATAACAATGGGAATAGCATGTTTAGTTTTGACCAGCGCACTACAGGGAAACACTAAGACAAACTAGACAGAAGAAAAAGCACAGTAACAGAAATGATTAAAAATTTTTAAAAGTGACTAGCCAAAAAAAAAAAAAAAAAAGATTTTCTTAGTATGGAAAAAAGAAAACTGAAAAGGAGAATTCCCAATACATTTGTCATGGAGATAAAGGAACACCAGGACAGTATGACACCACTAAGTTCAATTTATGTGTAAGCTACAACTCCATTACAGAGCACTGGTTTTTGGTAATGGTTTCCTATAATTCTTTGTTTGTAGATATGGATTTTTGTAATGGTTACTTTACATTATGCCTGTACATAAACAAATAGCATTTATTTCCTCTTTGAGCACACATTTAATGTCCACAATAAAAGTCAATAAAATTCAAACAAAAAACCCTCATATATATTACCAAGTATCTAATTACTGTAACATTTTGTCATTTGCTCATTCATGTGCAGTTTGTTAATCTAACTATTTATCATGTTGATAACATCCAGGTTAGAAGGCTGAAAAGCTAAAAACCAAAAAAGACTCAGAGGATATTATCAGATGTTCTACAAATAAACCATTTAATACTACCCTAAAGATGCAAGCCCAAAAAACAAACAAAACCTAAAACCCAGTAGTAGTGAATTCTCAGTAGTATTTGAATTGATTTTCAAATGTTAAATCAAACTGCTTGAATTGCTTAAAATATGTTGTGATTTATAGAATGCTGCTTAATGCATCTCATTTGTTCTCCACAATTCATTCTTTTAATAGTTACACCCAAACTAAGCCCTCTCATTTTATTAACTTAAAAGTGTTCTAGAAAGATTTGTTACAATTGTTTCTCTTCAATAATTGAACTGTTTGTTGTGTTTTTTTCAGCTAAGGCATGTAATATTTCTTACAGTTACTTTTTTTTCTCAAAATTTGATAACCTCAGAAATGTAAGGAAAACAAAATTAGGGACAGATTTTAGTGAATATTTGACTTCTCTTTACTACAGAATCAGAGAATAGTTGGGGTTGGAGGGCTCCTTTGGAGGTCATGTAGTCCAACTCCACTTTTAAAGCACATGCACCTGGAGCAGGTTGCACAGGTTACCCTCAAAGTAATGAAGCTTTTTCTCATATTCAGATGGAAATTCCTATGTTTCTGTTTGTGCCTGTTGCCTTTTGTCCATTCACTAGACACCACTGAAAAGAGTCTAGCTTCATCTGCTTTTAAGTTGCCGCTAAGATATTTGTATGTACTGATAAGATGATCTCTCAGTCGTCTCCCCTCCAGGCTACACAGGCCCAGCTCCCTCAGTCTTTCCTCCTAAGAGAGGTGTTCCAGTCTCCTATTCATTTCATACCCCTCCACTGGACCCTTTCCAATAATTCCTTGTCTTTCTTGAACTGGGGAACCTAAAACTGGACATGGTATCCAGATGCCACCTCATCAGGGCAGAGGTATTGTCTCACCAGGGTATCTGCAAGAGCTTTCCAGCCTGTTATCATAATCCTTTCCTCTTTAACGAAAACTTATCTCCATTCATTACTTTTTCCATCATTCACCAGTTACCTTACCAACAGTCGTTTTGACCATCAAGTAAAATTTCTCATTTCAATGAAGAAATAAGAAGGATAAAAAATGAGAAGAGGTAAAAATAACTTTTTCTCATATGCTCCTTTTTTCACTTACAAGATATGTGTGTAACTACTGTCAGCTGGCATGTAATTGCATCAGGCAGGCATATTCCCCAGTCTATCTGAGGCTGAGTTGCAAACAAGCTCTGTCAGAGGAAGCTCTTTCCTCTCTTCCAAAGGTAGGAATCAGCGATTACAGAAGCAGATATTACTGCTTCCTTTGTTCTTTGTCTTTGAGCAAAACACTGACTTCGAGCATAGTTGGAGAAGATCAAAAGAACTAAAGATAATTTTGTAAAATTTAAAATAAACTGTGCACCAAATTTCTCAAGATTAAAAAATTGAGTATTGGAAAATTGTATCATGACTATCAGTTATTATTTCTCATAATAAGTATGTCATCTTGAGATTAAAGATTAGTTAAGGTCTTTTTATATTTAAGGTGAATAAGCTTTCAGATCATAAAAGGATTTTGAGATAGACTCTAGATAACAATCTGTATATCACTTTTACCACACAATGCTTCAGATAAAGTTACTGTCTATGGAAAAAAAATTACTACAGCTGATGCATGCAGCACATGCCAAAGCTCAGCACCAGCCTGGCAATCCTCTGCCCATGGAGTCTGACTTTGGCTGTAGCAGCAGTGCTTGGCTCTGCTGGAGCAACAGACCATGTGCTGAGCCATGGTCCTTATCCAGGCCCAGACTGAGATCCTAGCCTGGCCTGGATCCATCCCTGTCTCCACGACCCTGTCTGGCCACTTTGGGCTGTGCCTGGTTGCACTTTCCCCCACCAAACCTGATCCTGACCCCTGTCTGCAGGCCAACACACCAGCCCAGTCTCCACCAACTCCCACCGACATCCCCTGGGAAGTGCCTGCTTCCCAGGGCTGGGGCTGTCCCTGGCTATCCCTCTGCCTGTCCTGCTCCCTGGCCTGGACTGGAATAGGCCTGGCTGGTGATGTCCTGCCTTGCCACTCCCAGGGAGCCCCTGATACCTTCAGCTCCCTGGCCCAAGAAGCTGCTGCCCCCCCTGCACCGTGATGTGTGGAGAAGGTATCAGTTAACACCGTTCTCCTGAGAACAATAGATCCAGAGTGCAGAATGACCAACAAAGAGCAGTAAAAGCAAAACTAAATTAAACTCTCTCAATTCTGGTGTGTTAGATGTGAAAGGCAGTTGTTGCACTGAATGTGTTTGTCAGATATGCAAATTTGGAGTCTGTTCTTGGATGTCTATTTTTTTCTGTCTCCCAGGATTCTGATAACATTACATGACAGTAGACTTCTCCATCTCTACATTTCCTTATTGTCTTCCTCTCAATTTGGACCTAAGAAAGCAGTTTGAATAAGGAATTTCTGGTAACAGAAAACACATGAATTACCTCCCTCTAATTTTTTGGTTGGTTGGTTGGTGGTGGTGTTTTTTTTGGTTTTTTTTTTTTTTTTTTTTGTTAGTTTTTTGTTGTTGTTGTTGTTGTTGTTGTTGTTGTTTATTTGGGTTTTTTTTGGTTTTCTTTTTTTTTTGTCTTGTGAAAAGGCATGACACTGGAATCTCTTAAAAAACTGTGGTCTAAGGTGAAGGAACTCCAGCAGGATGCAATTGTTGGCATGGATTTTTTAAAATTTCATGCTTATTATATGAATGAAGGTCCCTGGGAATCAACTCAAAAAATAATCATCTTGTGCAAAGCAACCTCTCAAATCCATCAAGCAATTTAGGAAGAAAATGTTTGAAGATTTCAGCTTGAGCAGCCAGTTCTAAATGTCCCTAAAGGTGCAGGTTTTAATCTTTAAATTCTCTACTATCAAGTAAGGTAGCTCATTGGGTTGCCCAATAAATACATACATATGTGTATGTGTGTATATATATGTCTGTGTATCTGTGTGTTTATGTATATATCCATGTGTTTGTGCATAAGTATGTGTATCTATGAATATACATAACATACATTTTTTGAAAACATGTATGTATACATATTTTGTAAGTATATGCAATATGTAACCTATGCTTTATGGTAAATGATGCAATTCATATTTGACTTGGATCAGAATATAATATCTTTGGCTGAAGTAACAAAGCAGAAATGTACTCAAGGATATGACTGCAAGTAATTTGTGGGGTCAGTGCTTAAAAAACATATTTATCTATTTTAATATGCCTTCATCATCTCCTTTTTCTGTGCTTGGTAGAAGAAGAAAGCTACACATTCTACCATGTCTCTCTGTTGTGATTTCATTTGGGATGCTAAACGTGTCTATGTCATGCTTTTATTTGAAATGTAAAGTTCTTCAAGTACAAACCAGTAAGATATATTTTAGAGAGGCAAAGAAATGAACATCTTAGAAAATTCCAAAAAGGACAGGACAGCTGCTTTTAAAATTTAAAGTTGCAGAAAATATAAGCAATATTAGACAGAAGAACACGCACAGAATTCTTATGAGTAACGGTGTAACTGGGTGGACAGTGACAATGTACTTGGTATCTTTACATTCATTAAGCAATCTTGTACTGTTATTTTTTGAATTCTTTTTTCCAAGTTCACATTAAATGTGCATTTCTGCATTCATGAACATAAAATAAATAAAGTTAAATTAGAGTTGTCACTGAAGCTCACATGGAAGCAGTTTTGATAGTTTGAAGTCCCTTTAAAGCTCCAATTTGACATAAATAAACTAAATAAAATTCTTCTGGTAGTTGGTTTAAATATTTCTTTAGCCTAATTGAATGAATTGAATTTAATTTTCAAGGACTTTTAACTTTTGTCCCAAATGAGAATTTTACAGACAGCTGCTACAGTGCAACAGCCTGGAAAGAGATGAGAGATATTTCAGTTTATCAGGACAGCAGTACAAGTGGGGCATTTAAATATATAGCCTTATAGTCTTACTGGAACTAATTGGCTCTAATGTTTCTTAGTTGTATTTGAAATTTAACAAATTGGTAAATTAGGGCTGCAAAAAGCCTTACCCTAGAGAATTAAACTGCAGCATGTGAACTCCCCATTCTTTATCCATTAGGTTAGTAGCTCCCTTGCCTTACTAATTTCTTCTACTTGTGTTTCTGTTTGTTTCCTTGAAGAACTGAAGAGAAGAAATGTTGATGTTTATTATCCAAATTACACACTTTTCTACATTCAAGCTGAAAGAGTCAGTTGAACTGACACAGATGGAGCAGTTATGCACAGTGAAAGCGGGGCTTGTGAAAAGAAGTAGGTATGAAATATAATCCAAGCTTAGAGATGCAGAATTATAAACTTATTGCAGTTTCACTGCAATAATTTAGGTTTTCATTTGCCATATATTTTAAAAATGTTTAAAATGAATGATCTCACTTCCTTTGCTTTCTTTCAGGAATATAACTTGTTGATAGTGAGACATGCATTATCTAAAGAATTCCAGTCATTCTGATTATAGATTTTAGGTCAAAAAAGTTCTCAAGCATAACATGTTTAGCTTCTAATAGGCAAGTGAACTGTTGCCCTTACTGAAAGAGTCTGATTCAATTGTAAGACTTAACAACTTTTACTGCTGATATTATAAGGTGGGGTTCTCCTGAAGTGTAAGTAATCTTATATGTTTGAAAACTCTGCCGTTGCTTTTTATGTCTTAAACCTAAGTGGCAATGGTTTCTGTCAAAGTGACAACCATTATATTTCCTGCTTACAGCAAAATTGTTATGGAAGGCTATTAAGAAACACCCCCCCCAATGATAGGATCAAAAGTACATGTCCTAATATTCACCCTTGTAGAAATCATTTTAAAATGCTTTTGTATAATAATGTTTCACCACTAATATTTCATTTTACAGAATTCAGAGAATTTGACTGCAAGATTCTGAAAAAGTAACTTCCTTTGTTTTCATCTAGATGTCTCTATATCCTATACAGAATGTAAACAAGATGTTTCGCATTGGTTGACCATCTGTTAAAGGTTTGAATGATCGTCTCTGATTTTTTCTTCTACAAAATTTCAGAATTACAGCAAGTAATCTTTGATTTTAGTCCCTTTAGTTTCAGCTTTGATTTGTAGATATTTTCAGGCTCCCTATTTCCATATGGTTGTGTGTCTTCTGGTGAGGTTTAGGGGAACTCAGTTCCTCCAACTTTAGGAACTCACAAAACCACTGTTACAGTGTGGAGAACTTGAGAAAAAGTAAAATCATATTGTCAAAAGCATTTAAAAAAAACTGTAAAAATTGAGTTGTGTTCACAGGGAGGCTGGCAACTTAGGAAGAAAAGCAATAAAGGAAAATCAATTCACTTGACAGACATATCAAGTAACACCACAACAGTTTTTTAATAAGCATGGTAATTGGTCAATACACAGCATATCCTAAATCCTACTGGTCTAAAACAATCTGTCAAATAAGAGAGTAAGAGTTAACAGCGCAAAACAGTATTTGGACCACTCATACAACTAATGATTAGCAGCTGAAACAGCAGCAGAAACAAACGTTCAGTAGCTGTAACTAATTCCCCAGTTGCACAGACTTACTGCAGAATACTACTCCATTGTTAGAAATCCACTAATGCTAGTGGAGTTATGCCAAGGATGGTGGAATGCTCAATATACTGTATTATCCTGTTTTGAAGGAGAATGGAGGGGAACTGGAGTATCTGTACCTGTATCCTCCTTTAGGTTAAATAATTGCTCAATGCTTTGCTGCATTACTGTTTCATTATTAACTAAAGTGGAAGGTAAATTTAATTACTGATTTCAGTGAGAAGTTCTGGAGTTTTTAGAAACAGGTCATAGGACTTTTTTTTTCAGGCTATGTGCCTTTTAAGCTTGAATCCTAGAAGAAGGTGCTTTTGTAGCAATACCTGTTAAGTGAAAGGATTATTTACACATTGAATAAAAATAACCTAGATATATTTTCATGCAGTATATTATAAGGGTGTCATATATAAAACACAGGGTGGTGTGATCTGGATCTTTGCTTAAAGATATACTAATGTACACGCAGATGAGTTTAGTTTTAGAATTTCATACTTAAAATGATGAATGAAATACTACTACATTGATTTCTTTTTTCCCCTACAAACTGATGTTGAGACTTATTTAAGTGGAAATCACACAATCTGAATTGATTGCATGGTAATGCATCCACTGAAACCTTCAAAGAAAGACTGGCACAACTAATGCATTACAAAACTAAGTCTAGAAGCGAACATTATTCTGGTTACTGAGTTTGCATTAAAGATTTTGTCTTGTTATGTCTTGAAAAAGTGTTATCTGTGTTATGCATTGAGAATCATTTAATCTTTGGAGAGAGAACAAGAAGCAACCTTGGAGCAAGGTTGAGGCTACATTTCAAGAAACAAGAAAGAGTAGTTCAAGGCTCAAAAGTTAAACCAGTTCAAATCTGTGCCTTAACATCATTATTTAAACCTGAAGAAATCACCATCAAAAAGTTAAATCAATATGAAGCAAAGAATACATGATGAAAACAACTTCAACTCGCATCTGAAACAAAAGTTTCAAACCCAGATAAACTCTACTGGTTATTCTACACTCTTAACTGTTACAAGCCATCTTTATTGATTTAAAGGTACAAACAATATGAGTAAAGATACACTGTTTACAATAGAAAAATAGACCATATAGACTGGAACTTGAGGAAATGTAGCAACTGGGACTTCATGTATTAAAGGTCAACAAGAATCATTCGAATATTGAAAAATATTCCATATAATGTATACTTCAGAAACTCAAAGTATTTAGGTTGCAGAAAATACCATGACCTATATACAAAGTCTCAACTCTTTCCTTGAGATAAGTGAGGATGTCCAAGAGATCCATACAGCACTGACAGACATGTCACAGGACCTGTGAAAGACTGTGCCTTCTGAAACAACACTGTGTCTTGGACTGTATTCCATAGGGAGTATATTAAACATCTTGAAGGTAAGTAGAAGGCTGTATGTAAGCAACTCAATAATTTACTTACATTGTAGCAAAAGAAATTGGAATAACAGATTGTTCAAAATCACAACTATACAGTGAGATTCAGTAGGTAGAAAAAATAGGAACAGGGACAAAACTTTCAGAGATAACTTGGGGGTTGTGGGTTAATTTTGTCATAAGAAGAGCTTTAATAAGGCAGAATTTATAAAATATATGTTTATTTCAACCCCAGCAATTGGATTTAAAGCAGTCTTATGATTCCAGAATAGAGACCTTTAGATTATATCACAATAGTCACTTTTGAATATAAAATCTACTGATTAGTCAAATAAGGACTGTGATTTCCTAAAATGCCAGTGAACTTAAGCTTTAAGCAAACTGGCTCCATAATAATGGATAGCAAATATTTGATCTAAAGGGAAGACTATCTTGTCCCAAATCAGGTATGAAACTTTGATCTGCTCAGAAAATAAGAATAATAAGATTGTGATGCTGAAAAACCCTATACTGATTCTGATTTAAAATCAAGATTGTGTATTATCAATTTTTCTATACTATATTAATTTTAAAGATCTTTTTATGTCTTTTAAATGTTCTATGGTCTTTGAAAAACCTTGACTTGTATTTTTTATTAAATTAGAAACTTGAATATGTCATATACATTGAAAAGTAATAAAAAAAAATTACAATTGCCTGTGTCTAACAGGATTTTTAATGCAGAACATTCTGTTCCTGAGATCTTGTTTTAATCATTTTCAGACAAAATTACAAAGGTTAAAGCTAAAACTTGCAGCAATTAAATTCTATTTATCTAATTCACTGCCAATCCTGGAGCCCCAGGTTTCACATATTTCTGCCAGTAGAAGATAGAAGAGAGCTTGAAATGTATCTGAAAATACTGGGTGTGAGTTTTAATGATATCTAAGAAAAGGAAAAATAGTGGTAAGATTATTGCGATGGATAGTCTTGTCAAAATAATCAACAAGGCAAATCATCATCTATGAAACTTGGCAGTTTTCAGGGCATTAACACACATTCTTGGCACATAATGTTTGCATATTCTCCTTCTGTTTGTTAAGAAATTGGTCTAAATAATATGGCATGTTGTCAGGAGATAATGTTGGAACATATTAAAATGAAAGTGAGAACTAAAGAATATGTTTGGTAAGTTAAGAATGTGGTTAAAACTCTTTGGAAATCCCAAGGGAAAGTTGAAGCTGATCATTCATCAGTAGGAAGAAAAAGATTAGATGAAAATTTTATTATAGTTGGCAATTTTATAGCTAACTATTCTCTGCTGGTTCAGAAAAATTAAAGTAAACTTTACTTACTAATGTACAAGAACATCACATCAGGAAAACTGAAATGAGTTGAATGCAACAGGATTTTTAAATCAAACTGACTTGACATCAAAGTGAGCTTAAATCAAAATGTATTAGCATCAACGAGGTAAAATTGGGTCATACAAATAGAATGAAAACATTGGAACAAAATGATGAAACTTGGCAAGTTTCATTGATATAAATATTTTCTGCTGAAATCTATGCTAAATCTGACAATACCTCTTTGTATTGTTGGGTTTCTATTGAGAAAAGATAATCAAATTATATGATTAGAAATAGGAATGAAAGCAATCCATTTTGATTGCAGTAGAAGTGCAAAATGACTGTTAGATATTTCGATTTATGTTTACTAATAAATTAGTATACTTGCATTAACATATGATTTGGTGCATACAGGAAAGGATTTAAGTATTCCAGAAAAGTGCAAAAATTGCATGTATACGTGCTCCTAAAAGACAGGAACATTTTTATCCAGGTCTATGTCAAGTCTTCTCTTTAGGTTTTTCATAGTAAGTATAAACACATGGGTGAAAGTCTATGTTTGATATCTTATTTTCTTGGCTGCTGATGGAAGGTAACTTAAATTAATGAGATTATGAAATGTTGACTTCATCTTTTCTGGTTGGAGAGGCAGGAGATGCCATTAGTAGAAGCTAAAACATGAGCAAAACCAATCAACATTCTCAGTATTTCATGTACTTGTGAATTTGCCCAGTAATGTACAGACTGTCTGCACAATGAGAAAGCTTATTTGAGGTTCTCTGATTCAGTACAGAAACAGGTTTAAGCCAAGTCATAATCAAATCCTGGCTGTGACAATGGTGTTTCATCACTGCCTAAATAAGAACACAATAATTCATACAGAATGACACTTCATTGTGCTCTGTGCACAAAATCTGTTTTAGATTCCTGTCTGTAAATTCCTATCTATGCAGTCCATATCTCTCAGCTGGGTTAGGTATAGAAATCTACGCTTCCTCTCAAAATCCACCACTTATTGGCTCCTGCTCTTTTGCTAGAGCTGATTTGATCTTCTCTGGTGAGGAAGAACAGAGCAATTTCCAGGGTAAGATGCTAGTAGTACACTTGCTTCCTGCAAACAACACTATGCACAAGGAGAATTCCACTTCTTTTTATGTTTTACTTATTAGAGCTCTGGGTTGTGGTTAAAAATGAAGTAATAATATGACAAAGCTTCTCAACACCTGCCATTAATGTCTACAATTATGAGCATGATCCTGCATAAGTCTTCACATACTCATGATCTTCATCTTTGGTGGATTAACTGCCAGAGATAGTTTTGCAGAACCAGGACAATGGATTTTACTGCAAGTTTATATTGTAGCTGTAAGACACAGAATTTTCCTGAAACACTTCATGGGAATATGGCTTAGAATTACTATCAAAGCTGCAGTGTCTGCCAAGAACAAATTAAAAAGAAGTTATCTTGAATAAACTGGATTTAAAAAGTTATAGACATGGCAGTCAAGCCAAATGCACAGTGAATAGTGGAAAACTCACATAAATTTTGCATATATCTGGAACATACTAGTGCCATAAAATTATTAAGGTTGCCACTGTATTTAGCATTGTGTATGGATTGTCCTCTTTCTTTCCTCTTATTCTTTTAGATAATATGGAAAATATTAGGGTGGAAATGGGGGGATGTGGAATTTACAGAATAAGTTTCAGATACAGGGATTTGTCTGTGTCCCATAAAAGGGAAGGTCAGCATACACCTCATTCTCTTACTTAGGGTTTTGCATAGTGATGTATGTAAGAAATACTTCACTGGCTCCCAAAAGAGTTATTGGAAAATAATCCCCCTGATTTGATGTATTATTCACTTGTCCATACATCTACAATATTAAGGTACTTCTTTGTTTTTCATCATTGGGCTGTATAGCAGTTGTCATTGGCAAAAAAAAAAAAAAAAAATTCTAGGTACTTTGAAGAAAGCTGTCCTTCTGGCTCAGTTGAAAAACAAGAATACTCAAAAATGTAGGGAAATTTTGCTGGTCCACTCTGCAGGTCTGCTCCTTTCGTGGAACACTATTTGATAATGTAGCTATAGTCTCAGTTTCCTAAACGCTTATTCCTATGTGTGAATAATTTTCCCTTTGAAAGCTCAAATAGGTAGGAAAAAGGAGTATGTGACTGTGGTCCCATTTTGTTGTTACTAAACTACTTAGCAAAAATCAGTAGCAGAATGTAAATCTTCAAGAAGACATGAAAAACAGATGTGCCTTTGAACTCAAGCCTACATAGTGCATATTGCCAAATCATTATATAGATATCATACTGACTTTTTTTTTAACACTAAGGCTTTATATTGAAGTGTAGAGAGATCATGGTATCTTTTTTAAAGTTATTGCTTATTAAATTCAGTAATCTGAGAATTAAATCACAGGAGAAACAGAAATATCTACATATCCTTCTTTGTATAACAAAACCACAGCAATTTCAATATCATAAATGCTATTAAAATTAAGTTCTACTTGCTAAATGTATGTAATTACAACTTTTAAAGCATAAAATTCTTACATTTTTACAGCAAGTGCTTCTTTTAATATTCCTTAAAAGGACAAGCCAATTTTTTTTTTCCTCTCAGATATTTAGAAATTTTGTATAATGCTACTGAAGTCAAAACCATGAAAAATTATAGTGAGGTCAGAATGAAAGCATAATGGTCAGATATAAGTCAGGAAATAAAGCCAATATAAGGGTTGTGTGGACTTTTACACTTACTTTAGGATATTTTTGATAATTTCATTGTTTTCCTCAAAACTATGAGTATGTACAAAAATTACTGGTGTGGGCAGAAAACAAATGCAGAAGTTATTATTAAAGAAGCAAATAAGCAAGCAAGCTCACAAACAAACAAATCAGTGTCCAGCCTTGTGTTTTAAACTAATTTTAAAAAGAGTCTGATCCCTTAAAAAGAGACTCAGCCTGTTTCTCTTTCTTCTGCACAGGGGCATTTTATCAGTGGTAGACTGCAGTAGAACATGCAGCCTTTTCAGTAAAAGCAGGAACATTGTCAGCCACAGATAGAAAATATAATATTTGCTTTGACATTTGATAATGAGCTTCTGGCAAAACTGTGTCTTCTCCTTGTGATTGTCTTTGCAAATCAGCCACCTCAAAAAGAGCAATGTGCACTATATCCAGATTTTGACCAGATTCTACCGATTAATAATGCAGTTTTAAGTTTGTTGTGTTCTGTTCCCTGTCTGTAGCTAAGTGACTGAGAATTAAATTATTCTTCCACGAATTGCATTGGAAGTTTGATTCTTCATGGGGACCAGAGTTTTTTCCTTCATATGCAGGTAGTTTTACTTGATCTTCGAAACAATTATCCCAGAAGAGTTTTAAAATTTTCAACAAATGGGAACATTAACTCTCACCTTATACTGTCATTTATAACTGTCATATGTGTTCTAGGACAAGTGCTTTGTCAAAGGACTGTTTTTATGAACAAGAGTAATAACTGAATGAAATGTCCTTTTCTCCCAAATAGGATATTGGGCCCAAATGCTTGGCACCGAAAGAAAAAAATGAAAGGAACATATCTGAAGGAAACATGATAATTCCATTTTTGTTTCTGTTAGTGCTGAGAAGTGCGTGACTGCAATGTACTCCACCCCCATCCTTGGCAAGTATAGCATATTCCCCTCTAGCCAACTTTTTTTTATTGTACTCTTTCAGTAACAGTGCAGGTTTTTTTCCCACCTCAGGATTGTTAGTATATTTCATCTAAGGAAAGTATCTTACCAATAACAATTATTTTGATGCAAATGAGACCTGCAGTTCTCGCCTTTTTTTGGCAGGGGTTGAGGAAAGGCCTGAGGAAGGAGTTCTTGCATTGAGCTGATAAACAAAATTGTTATTGAAGCAGGTAGTATCTTCATATGAAGACCTCAAAAGCTGCAAAAACTTAAAGGAATGGTGTAATATGCTTTATATGGTTATAAATCTCATCTTGCTTGTATTTATAGTACCAAATTCCATCACAAATGTTCTGGTTCTAGCACAATCTTTATATCTGCTTGTCTGTCTGTCTTAAAACAAGATGTGTTCCACATCTTGGACAGAATATACTATATTGCAAATCCTTGTTTGTTTCTCTAAATTCAAAAACATGACTTTAGGTATCTCTTCAACATGGTATGTAAAACTGGGTCTGTGCTTAAGATGTGGGTAACCTTCTTGAATCATAAGGTAAATATACACATAATGGTTAGGTATGTTAGTTTTCCTTAATGAATTAGAATTTATGAGAGAAAAAGAATCAATTCTTTTTTAGAAAATATAGATATTTAGGTTTCCCCCAAATCTTGAGGCTTCTGAAACAGTAAAAAATCTAGCCAAATTAGAGTATTTTTTTTCAATTGATGCTTCTGCTCATACTATTCATATATGTAGTTTCTACTTCAGTATTTATGAAATTTCCTTACAAATTGGTTGGTGAGAAAAAAAAGTCTACATGAATGAGTTTCCTTGGTAATATGCCACAGGAAAATATGGCTTAGAATCAAAGCACCTGCAGAAGCAGCTGGTTACACAAACAAAAATTTTGCTCATGAAATTTTGGTCCTCTTTACCTGCAGGGATATATTGTAGTGAAAGTAACAGGTATTTAACTATTTACCAGATACTTCTCAGACCACAAAAGAAAACAGTTCTCTTTTTTCCCCCGAGGGACAAAGTCTTAGAAATATACATGGTGATACAAATGTGTGCAGTGACATTTTTAAAATATGTAGTTGTTTGTGAAAGATACAGGTCCTGAACAAAGCACTGTCATAGCCCTAATGCTTCTCTTCCACAATTAGTATTAGGTTTTGGGGGTTTTCTTAAAGGGTTCATGTTGTATTCATAGAGAGGGGTTAGTATATAAATATTTATGTTTCTCAGATATTTTATGAAGTTGTTTAGAACACACTATCTGAAATATTTCTGAGATATAGGAGCTTAAGTCATATTATAAAAATCTGCTGGTGTGATGGAGAATGTAAGCTCCTCCACATGGGAATTAGATATCCAGGCACTCAAGATGCTTGTGAAACCCCACTAAGTTACTGTTTATAACCTTAGATGCTTGAATTCTTTTTTTCACTTCTGGTCTTATAAATTTGTTCTCTTAAAATCACGACTATAGTTTTAGGTCACAGAGGCATGGATATTTTGCCCTGGAACTGAGTTTTATGTAATATATTTTAGAGCTTGTAACTTACTTTCAAAATACAGGCTCAGAAGCTTTTGGTTTTTCCCAGTGGGCCATAATCAGAATTTGACCTGAGCATGGAGAATAAAATAATTGGTAAGTAGTTAGAATGTTTTTCACCTTTCATACTTTTTTCACCTTCTATATTTTTTTTTGGTATAGAGTATGAGATATCTTCCCTGCATGTTGGAAGCCTCATTTGAATGACTCCAAGGCTCAGGCACAGTGGATTTCCCAATGCATTTCTTTATCAAATGCTTAAGTGATGACACTAAATTTGTGTATTATTTTTGACCTGATGTATTATTATGATGCTCTAGCCAACAAACTTTATTTAGTAAAGGGGAAACCAGTCTTAAATTGTTTTGAGTATGGATGTCACTTCACCAACCAGTCATGCAAATGAGATCTTTTTAAAATAAAATATATTTTTAAAATAGGAAGTCTTCTGAAAGGTCACTGATATTTATATGTTAAGTGCGAACTCAGAGTTTTAAAGTGTTTGGAGTTCTTAGAATTCTAGGAATGGTTTTACTGTTCCTGCAGTGCATGACAAAAATGCCAAGAGAGAACCCTCAGGCCACCTGCTAGGCATAGCAGCGTTCACTGTGTGCCATATTAAAGGCTGAATGGCAAGGTTGACACTGAGTTGCTCGATAAAATAGATCTTTCACATCCTGCAAGAAATGAAACACTAGTGTTTCAGGACAAGCATCTATAACCGCCCAAGAGAACACTGCAATATTTATATTTTTTAAATGGGATTTCAGCCTTCAATCTCCTTTCACCTACAGCTGGGGAAAAGAAGAGCAAGGAGAACTGAGGAGTAAAATCCAGAAATGCAAGCAGCATTGAGATATTTGGGATTTTTACTCCACATTTGTAGTCATGCTACAACATAATACAAAGTTTTGACATTATCTAAGCTCTGCATTTGAATGAAGCAGCAGTTGCTTGTTGGATTACAAGATTTCGTCACTGCAGAAAAATATCTGCAAATACAATTTTATTTTAATTTATTTTAAATTGTATTAAAAAAATGAAACTCGCAAGACTGATCCAGCATTCTGATCTCTCAGGCTGACCTCTGGGTCATTATTCTTTTTCCCTTGCAAAGAGAGAGTCTGTTTCCATGAAAGTTGGAAACTGCATTAAGAGCTGACATTCATATTGGAATGAATAGTGAGTAATTAGGAATCCAGCCAGAATTATACTAAGTAATATTTGTAGATCCATGAAGTAATGCTGATGTAATCACTGATGTAATGTCAGTCACTGAAAGAAATTGTTAATATTTCCTTTGAAAACTGTGATTACTATTCAAAGCCATTCAAATTAAAAGGAAATTCTACATGAGAAACAGCTGCTTATTAATCCTAATGAAAGTGAAAGATCATATAGCAGTTACGTGATTGGAGAGAGAGAAGGCAGTTACAGGAAAGAACCTCTGATTCTCTAAGTCTTCTTTCTTCAAGGAAGATATTCAACTAAAAACTTACTGTTTTCTTCTGTCAGACTTGAATTGACAGATTGGCAGCAAAGTATGGATAATTTTGCTATTTTATATCTTTGTTTTATTATATATAACCCAATGAATTTCTGTTGTGTTAGCATATGAAATCTGAAATAAAATTTGCAGCCAGTAGAGAAGATGATACTCCACATTGTGGTGTCTGACAGACAATTAGAAAGCAAAACTATCCTGAGGGATAGACAGCATATTTACACAGGGTCCACCTTTGTTGAAACAGAAATATTTAACATTATTGTCAATAGTATCTCCTTCAGGAGATAGCCTGAAGATCAGTCATGTAAATTCTCATGGAAACAAAACATTTTTAGTAGATAAAAGACAGAGAATGATAATGAAAAATGTTCTGTTTCCTTTAATGTATTCTAAATCAAACAGTCTATAGTATGATGTGTTTTAGGTTAATTAGTTTAATCCATTTTTAATTAAGATGATGTTTCCATGCCAACAGATGGTTTTTAAATTGTGAAAATCTTGGTGATGTAGAATGAGAATAAAAAATTAATTGCCTAAAACATTTTGTTTTAATTCTTTTAACTAAAATGTCAAGTGCTGCCACATTTGTAGCTCAAGTTCAGCTAATGGCCACAGCTCTAGTTCTGTGAAGGAATCATTTAGCTCAACTGTGCTCATACATCAAGGTTGATTGTACCACAGTAGCAGCTTTTCAATAATTCCATCTTTAAATAGGCGTATGTTGGAAATGAGATATTCACTATCAACAGTGCATATCAACTGCATATAGTCTACAACATCTCAGACCACTTTTGCTGCTCAGATTTATGACCCCAGTTTTCATAGATTACCCATAGAAACCCAGTGTTTCATAGATTAGCTTTGAATGTTGCATCAGCATAATAAACATAGCTGTAGTGTGATGGAGAAGATTATCTTGGGGAAAAGCAAAGGAATCTTAATTAGATTATAGGAGGTTTCTTACTTTCAGACTAATTCAGTTGTAAAACATGGCATATGAAGTGCACAAACACTATATAACTAACATGGTCAATATAGATTAAAATTAAGAGTCAAAAAGTAGTTTATCAGTTCAAATAAAGGATTCCTATGATTGGGAAAAAATACTTCAAAGCAGGAAGACAACATAGGACTGCTGCTGACAAATCAACTCCTGTCCTGCTGAAAAACATTATGTCTTCCCCCTCCCCTTCCCCTAACCTTCCCTTCCCTACCCTTCCCTTTCCCTGCCCTCACCCTCTGCTTCTATTTTTGTCTTGTTATCTTTTTTTTTTTTTCCCATACTTTTTATGTTCAGTATTTACACTTATTATTCAGGCTAAAAAATAATTCTGATATTTTTATCTGATCTCTAAGCACAATGAACACCCTGTTGTGATACTTATGGAAACTATGAGAACAGAAGTTTCAGATAATGCCTTTGACATTTAACAGTTAATAAAAGAAATATATAAAATCATAGAATCATAAAATGGTTTGAATTCAAAGAGACTTTAAAGATCATCTAGTTCCAACCTCCCTGCCATGGGCAGAAACTCCTTCCACTAGACCAGCTTGCTCAAAATCCCATCCAACCTGGCCTTGAACACTTCCAGGGATAGGTCATTCACAACTTTTCTGGGCAATTTGTTTCAGTGTCTCAGCACCGTCAGTAAAGAATTTCATCCTAATGTTTCATCTAAATCTACCCTCTTTCCGTTTAAAGCCATTATCCCGTGTGGTATCACTATATGCCCTTGTAAGTAGTCCCTCTCCATCGTTTCTTGTAGGCCCCCTTGACAGAGCTGGAGCCAGAGGATCTATTCTGCCAAGCCTGTGTCTCAGATCTCGAGGCTCTTTCATCCCTATTTTTTCTCCCTGTGATCCCTTAAGTCTTGAAATACATCCCAGGATGGCACAGTTCAGCAGCACAGGGAAGACGCCGTGAGTAGGCTAAATCCACTTCAAGGATCTGAGAACAATGGGTAAAAATTCTCTAAAGCTGTTGATTGTACAGAATCCAGGCTTTTTACTTCTTGGTTCACTGGCCTAATCTCTGAGATGATACATAAAACGACTGGCACAACCACCAACAGTACTAAAAGAAAAAGAGAGACTCTTCTCATTTTACAAAAGGAAAAAGTTACACCTGAGAAGAGTACCTCAAGATGTAATCCAAATCTCACAATAACTTCTTCTTACAGTTCAGAATTAAATTTATAGACCATGAAGGGTATAGGATTTTAGGTCCATTCTGATTTCTCATGTTCTATTGACCAGTTCAATATGGAATCTGTTGTATATCCCTAATGTGCTGCTTAAAACTTGCAGTCAATTCATCCAAATCTGTCCCTGTGAGTACAGAATAAGCACATTGAAAATAGCAACTTTTCTATTTTCTGAATTAATTGTATTAAAGACTCTTGCATTATATATCAAATTAAATCTCTAAGTTATAAAGATTCACGCCAGTTTTGTCATTTTTTATTTTTTCTTTTTTTTTGCTTAAATTTTAATGAGCTCTTCTCTTGACGCCTATGTCATATTCTGTTGTGGTTGCTTCAATTAAAAAGAGTATTACCAGTTTAAAGTCTAATATATCTAACAAATTTTATTAAAATTGAATGTGCCTCTTTTGCCAGTGATTTGAAAGATAGAGCAACAATTATGCAACATTACTAGAATGCAATTGTTAAAGAATACATAAAATAGTGACCCTTTCTATCAAGTAAACTCAAACTGCAAAATTATGAAAGGCTCCAAGAATGTACTGTGAGATGACAATTAATCCATATCGTTGTCATGGTAAGCAGAATGAATGCAAACTTATTTTTATACAGGAATTGAAAGCATTACTGTCAGTTAATAAAATTATTTAGCTTTATTAATAATATTTCTTGAAAAGTTTTATGGTTCCAAAGCTAAGTACTAGCTATTAGGTTTAAAAAAATTAGAATCAGGAGAAATAATAAATATTATTTCTTTGTATGCAGGAAAAGAATTGGAAATTTAAGCAACTAATTTTTCATTAGAAAAAAGAAAAAATTACTCAGAGTTACCGTTATTTCTAGTTTAGAAAAAAAATCACACCAAAAGCAGAAGCTCAAAACTTGAACTAGCACTGCAAGGAGCTGGCAATATTAATTTTGTGATTTTTTTGAGGGGAGGGGGCATCATCCAGCACAGGGGTGTAGCAAAATTTATTAGAACTACTAGAAAAAACTTGTTGAACAGATGAAATTAGGTGAAAAATCTGTAAATATGACTAGCATATTAGATGATTTTTAACATAATACTTTCAGTTCTGAATAATAACCATTTCCAGCTCACCTGTATAGCTAAGATCTGTAAGTGGGAATTTCACAGGAAATTTTCATAAGATTTTGAGAAAAGAAACTCTCAATATCTTTCTTGCAGAAAAAACTGATTTGAAGTCAGACATCTTTTGTTCCATTTATGTTATACAAATTGATAATGGCAAAATTGGTTTAGCCTGAACTAAACAATTCTTAAATAATTTTATGTTCTCTACTAAGCAAGGTACATGGCATTGTTCTGCACTTAATTCATAAGCATAGCCAATGATATCCTGAATTAAAGACAGTGCAAAGCAGTCACACATGAAGTAAGAGATATTGATGTTTGAGAGAATGATGATGCGATCTGCTGAAGTGAGATTTTGCGGTGAATTCCAGAATTTTAGGGATTAATTACTCAAAGGAAGGGTCATCAATTACCTTCTGATTATTTGGTTATACTAGTAAATCTTTATTGTATTTGCAAGATAGCAAATCCCATTTTGCTAGTGCTTCCTCTTTGTAAGAACGTGGGTACAAGAATACCTATGCATATAAATATATTTGAACAAACCCACAAGTTTTCTGAGCGTGAAATAATGTGAGTTCTTAAAGGCTCAGTGGTCCCAAGTCACATACTATCTCCTTTTGTCTTCTGTGCCAAGAGACATGAAAAATCTAAATTTAAATTCTGGTTTTGCTCCAGGAATTATATTAGAGGCTTAGGGGCTCCAGGGTTTTTTTACTCTAAGAGATTTCCAGTGATTCACTACAAAAAAAGCAATACATATTTATCTCTTGAAATCTAGACAACAGTGCAACAGTCTACTTTGATTCTTGAGCCACATAAATCTGTCAGATATTTTTTTTTATTATTAACTGGTTTTTACGGGTAATGAATTTTCACTAATAATGAAGACATTCAGACTACCTGTCATAAAGTTAAGGGGGTTTTGTTCAATGTCTTCAAATCATGGTGTCACTGACACCTGTAAGAATGTCTCCTCTATTTCCACATAAGCACAGATAAGGCAATGAGGTACCAGGGGCAGTAAGTTCCAATACTTGCTCTCAGTTGGGTTGATGTTTGTAACTGAGGCAATAAGTAATTAACTCTAATTATTCTCATGAAGATAAACAATCATGACCTTGATCTGATATGACCAGGAATTAGTGGGATATATCAGAATATACAATTATTGAGAAGTGGCTTTTCATAGTAAATCTGGGAATTAACATGGAATTAACATGGGAATATTATTAGAAGTATGTGTTGGTCAGTAATGGGACCCATGAGCTCGTGAGAAATAACAGACATTCCAGGTGTCTTCTGAGTGCATTGAATGATCAACTAGGGTTTTTATCAGACTAAGATTTGCAAAAGATATTTCTGTATAGATGTTAGCTTTAGGTGTTTTGGAAATGAAATTGGAGTGGGAAGATTAATGTAAGGACTTCATTAAGCAGCAGTAAGACTACTAATTCAACCTGCAATTTCTGCTTAGGAATGTAAGATTAGAATTTATTTCTATCTGAAAGAAGCAGAATCTTAAAAATAGCATAAGATCCTTTACAATGACAAAGAAAAATTATAATAGTCTAATATGGTGTTTTAATTAATACTGAGCTAACCCTGGGTGGCTGGAAACTTCAGCTGCATTTGGCTGTGTCAAGCCACAACGTGTGCAGTCTAGTGACCAAAAAGATGATAATTTGAGGAAAGGAGGAAGAAAGAACTATAATGCATCTCACATCAATGCACATGAAACTTAAAAGGCATAGAAACAACAGTTGTGCTGGATTGAGAAAGCCACAGATGCTGGCACTAAGCACTAGTTTCTGGCAGTGCCAAACTAATTTGATCCAGGGTTTACTGCAAAATGTGGTTGTGAAGGTAATGCATATTTTTCAATGTGTAATTTTAATAGCTTCGCCTTGGCTCCTTTTTTTCTAGTTTCTATGTGGACAATGAAAATACATATCAAATTTTTTCCCTTTTCTGCCTTTTGAGGAGAAGATTGGTGTCTGAAATTCAACTGCAGCAAGTTCATTTTCTGCAAGTAATATTATCACAATTGTTCCATTGTTTAGCAGAAAAAAGCTATTCAAAGTTCTCTTCAGGTTTAAGAAATATTTTATTTATGCTGTAACATTACTGTTTTCAGCAACTTCAGGGGACAATATATGGAAGGCAGCTGCTGAAAGCCAAAATGTTATCTTATAAATAAAGCATTTATCTACTTCATCTTTTGAATACCATTTGTTTGCTGAAAATGGAATGTGCACCAAATAAATACTGTTTTCTAGGACTGTGATAGTTGATAGACTGTTTTCCTTAAATTTTAAGTTCTTAAATATAAGGTCCTAT
This sequence comes from Pyrocephalus nanus, assembly GCA_038380795.1. Classification (NCBI taxonomy): domain Eukaryota; kingdom Metazoa; phylum Chordata; class Aves; order Passeriformes; family Tyrannidae; genus Pyrocephalus; species Pyrocephalus nanus. The sequence continues at coordinate 54,595,475 of CM076264.1, read as the reverse complement.
TGTGTCTCTCTAGGATTGAAAAAGTTCTCTTATATATTAAATATCTTTGAAGAAGTTTCTTTTTTGGTCAGAAATGTTATTCTGCCTCCAAGTGTGCATCAGCTGTTATGTAAGAATTAACTAAAACCAAAACCCAAAGCCAGTGATAAGAAAATGTGAATTACTTGTTTTCAGGCACTGCTTGAAGCATTGACTGATATGTAATTATAAATCTCCTGGAATAATACTGGAGAGTCTATTTAGGAAGTTTCAGAGATGGGTGCAGAAAAACAATGTAGTGTTGTGTAATTTGTTGTGGACAATTTCTCTTTCACCTTGGTGTAGAGTACTCCTGTGTACTGCTATGTAGCTGCTGAACCAGCATGACAACAGTCAGAATTCTCACCCCAAATTAATATGGAGATTAAGGTTTTCCATTAAAATAGGTAGAGGAGGAGAGACAGAAATGTCGAATCTCTTGGACTTTAGTCACCCAAAGAATTATCTTCAGAAAAAAGTTTGTGCTTAGTTTATTTGTTATCTATGTAACCTATTCTACTGTTAATCATGGAGGGACCTGAAAATCTTCCAGTGAAATACTGAGCCAAATGACTAATACCATTCACCTCTTGCTTTTTTTTTTTTTCATCTAAGCTTCTGAAGCACCATACATAGTGGGTTAATTAGTTTTTAGAATGTTTTTACTACAATAGTAGTCTAATAAGTATACAAGAGGGGGGGCAGATCAGAGGCAAGCTCCTTGCCCTTGGAATAAAAAAATCATGGTATCTGCACTGATGCTTAGTTTCTGGTGTTTCTTCTATGGTGTTTTTCAGGATTTTGTCCTAGGAGGGTTTGTCAAATTTTCGGAGGTTTTTGGTGAGAAAATTAGATATTTTACTGACATCTAAATATTTTCTTCCTGAGTTCATCTTTAGTGTTCTATTAAGTGATGAACAAGCCCCTTACATTCTTTTTGCATTTGCGCTTAGTAAATACTTTGGCATATATTTGTTTTATGAGGTTTCTCAAAATGGTGTATCCCAACTTTAGTTGATGTTATATTGAGTACACGCAGTGGTTAACTAAGCAGCTGCTTATTATTAAATGGCAATTCACTATATTGAACATTTCAAAACTTGTTGAATTATTCATTCAACTGGAACAAGAGTGAAAGTAGTGCAAGTTTTACGCTCCACCTGACTCTTGTCCTTCAGAGGTCAGATATGCATCCCTTGTTTCTCAGATATGGACATTGCTGAACATTCATTGCTACTGCATTTGATATGTACTGCTGTGGTGCAAATACACTTTTTCACCTCAAGCTTAGGAATCTAGACATGTACTTTCATTGTTCCTCCTAAAATTCATCTTTGGATATATATGTAGTGATGCTTGCTGGATCACAGAATGCATATGTAGAAGCACTTAGGAGGATAGGCCCTCTGATGCGGGGCCATCTGATGTGTAAGTCAAGAAATGTGAACATAACCAAGCACTCTGTACTCTATGAAGATTAATTATTTTTCTCTACCAGAAGGTACAATTAAAAAAGCAATCTCCAGTTTTCAAATTGGCCTCTGGAATGAACATACAATCTAATGATGGAATAAACTCACTTAAAACTCTCGTGCAAATGCAAGTTAGGTCACTGAAATGACATTTGTGCTGTTTTGAGAATCTAGACTTATCAGTATTGTAGGCATTGTTACAATCTAATTGTGTATTTTTGCTGTATGATTTTAATTGTGATTATGTGTGCTTCAGGCTCATAATCACTAGGTATGCACAATGTGAAATAACTTTTGGATCAGCAGAGAGAATGTTCTCATTCATTACCTACTGTCTGTACCTTCAAGTCAGTTTAAAATCAACACGTTTTAATTTGTTTTCCTCATTTTAGTTCAAATAGCTTTTCCATTAAGTGACCAGATTTGATATCACAGAACATGTTAGTTTGAATTGTAGATACTATGTGAATGTATTTAGGTGACAGTTATTTAATGTTATGGTGATATTTTACACCAAGTAAAGTGTGTTTAAATTCATTAGATTTAGAGGAAGTGCAAATCAGGCAACAATAGATAATCACTTTATTCATGTGGTAGTTATTGCTTCAGGCAGATAGGATTATTTAATAAGTCACTGATGAAATGCAGTGACAGAGGATCTTAGCGCTGTACCTGCAAGAGTGTTTGAGAGAACTAGAGGTGTAAGTGAAGAAACTTGAAAGAAATACTGTTCTAGCCTACTCATAACAAAGGTACATTTATGTTTAATATTATTTCCTTATTTACAGAAAAATAAAACCTAAATAAAACCTTTGGTCTGAATACTTAGAACTTATTATTCCCGATTTTCTGCTATTCATTTTAATTCAGCTCAAGACAGTTGTCAAAGACTGGCTTTTCAGACCATCTGAGTGAGGCAGTCAGCTGCCTAAGCATGGGTAACTAGTGCAACTTCAAGTGTTCTAGATCCATTAGGTCTTCATCTGTTACCTTACCAAGGTACAGTTTTCCTGTAGGTCTTGTATCATACCTAGTAGCCTCATTTCAGATACCATAGAGCACTTCACTAGACCATTTTGCTAAAAACAGGCCACAAAATATCAGAATAAATCCTTATAAAATTTCTCCCTCCCCCCCCCCCCCTTTATTGCACTGCAAAACAAAGATTTACAGTCAAAGCACTACCCAGGGACAATGAGTAAGCTGTTTGAAATGAGGAGAAATAAATAGAACTTATTTGCCTCCTAGAGAAACAATGGGAATTGGGCAAGGTCTACTGTCAGCTAAAGCCACTGTGTTCCATAGAAGTGTCACCAAGGAACTATCACATATATAGTAGAATATGTTCTAGCTCAAGAAAATTCATAAAGCTAACAATCCATCCCTTGACCTGTAAGAAAAGGGAGATATGCCTAACTTTGTACGGCTGTTGTAGATATAATACTAATTTCTTGAGCAGGCCAAATGTATTTCTGGAGTGTATTAATAACAGAACCAAGGAAGGGACGATAGCTGGCTTCTCATTAATTGTGTACTCCTCAGAAAATCAGAACCTGGACATTTAATACCCTTAGAATGCTATTAGTCAGATTTATACAACATCTTCATTGAATTCAATTAATAGGAAACTAACTTAAGGTATTATCTGCAGTTGGGAAAGCCTCATGGTTGTTTTGTGTTTTTTTTGGTGTTCCTTTGTTTTTTTTTTTAATAATGTTTTTGAACTGAAAAAATAGGAAATATGACTTAGTTAAAATACTATGGATATGATGGTACTTTTAATTAAAGAGAAAAGAAAAACAGTCAACAGCAGTACAACCCTAGCCTGGACAAATTCAAATATTGTGTCAGACCTTAGGTAAAATATTCTGCTTTATGCAGTTGTGGTGTGATGATATGCAACAGCAGCCCATATGCTTAAGTAGGACGAAGTCTTAGCAATTTTCCCAGAAAGAGGAAGAAACTTATAGCTATATTAACTTTACAAATTTCTCTCGGTATGTGTATGAGATCATCTCTATTGCAGAAAACACACAGATCAACTGTGGTACAAAGATTGGCTTGGTTGTTTCCCACTTTTGGTTATATCTTTGTTATGGATTATTAGAAACTAAAACCTACCTGAAAGTGTACTGCAATAAAATAAGGCTTAGATATAACCTGCCCATTTCTAACTGTAAAGACATGCTGTCTCTGGTATGAGCTGAGAGCATTGAAATCAGAACTTAACAGCTTTGTAGCACATCTGAGATAGGGAACCAGAAGATGATAATATCTCTGAACTATCTAATTTTAAAAGAAATATACTGTTAAGACGACAGCCCTTTGGGGTTGGGGGGAAAAGACCTCTTGGCACAGACATCCAGACCCAGTACAGGCAACAGCTAGGGCCCAGAATACTAATTAGAAGTCAAACATATTGATCAGTTAGAGCTGTTTCCCTGGGTCTATGCTGGCTATCTAAGCTGGGTGGGAGAGACATGATCCTTGTCAAGTTGTATGTGAGTGCCATAGAATAGAAATCTTATACTAGAAACTTAAAATCCACCTGCTAAACCCATCCTGCTTGGTAAATCAATTTCAGATTATGTCACTGAGTGATATGGTTCTTTTCTTGCTGTAAGTCCCCTCCCGTGACGTATCTACAGAGCACTCATAGCTGTCTCATCTTCATGATAGTTTAATTTACATGTCACAGTACCTGAGCTAACTCAGCTGTGTCTATATTAGGACTTTACATGTATATCACATTAGTCACAAAAAAAAGACTTACAGATAACTATAATCTTGACTGAAACTCCAGATCTTCTTAGCAACAGATTTCAGTACATTTTGGCTTTGCAGAATAGTGGCATCTCTGTGAGCTGGGTGGATCAAAGTAGTATGATTAGTTCCATTATTTCAGCAGCAGCAGAGAATGCAAAAAATCTTTTAGAAAGTAATGAAAAAAAAACAAACCTGTTAAGTGCTAGACACATATTAATAGATATCAATTCATAGCATATTTTAAAAAAGCTAAAAGATAACATAGAGAAAAAAATATATATTGTTTATATAAACCAAGGTTTGAGAATTTGTTAAGACTGAAGAAGACATTTTTGAGATCACAGTAGGTTTTTCCAGGCCTAACCAAAATTGCCAGCAGAGTTTTTAAAATAACTGAAGGTTTTTTTCAGTTATTTTTTTTTCAGAAGTTCTCAGTCCTGGAACTCCTCTCTGCTCACCAGTGCTTTTTGAATTTAGAAAGCCTGGCCTCCTCTGTGCTTTCAATTTTGTCACTGTTTTCTACCACAGCAGCTTATTTGGGATTTCAATGAGGAAAACACTTACTGGCTTGATTTTACACATGTGCTTCCACACACTAAGTATATACTTATATTTTTGCTTAAGTTTTAGTTCTCTGAAATAAACTAAGAAAATATGCAAAGCTGATTGCTTTTGGGTTTTGCTTGCATTTTCTGTCTCATTCTATCTAAGGATACAGAAAGTCTTCCTGTAATGTAGTGTTACCAGCAAGATTTATAATATGGAATTAAAAAATTCAGCCATATCTGAAAAAAGCTGTTCATGTTTGTAGAAGCTGGCTTACAATATTAAAACAAAGTATATTTATTCAACTTTTATAACTGTCAAAGATCAAATTATTTGCCTACTGAATTGCTATGATAATAATAGTCATGTAAGCAGTGTCTGATTTGTTCAGACTGAGTTTGGATTTAGTTAAAGTGACAAAGTTTAGATCGATGAACAATGTAAATGAATCAGTCTTGGTCCTTGGCACCGGAGTATAATTGTAGCAAAATGAGATTATGAAGATATTCTTTTTTTTTTTTTTTTTCTAATTTAGAGAGGCCTGGGAATATGAACTGTTGAAAACAGAGAACACCAATTAGCTTTTCTATTTCCCTCTGCTCTTTTGCCCTCTTTTCCTAGTCCCTGGCCATTATAGCCTATTTAAGAATTACAGTTCACATATTTCTGCAATAAGAAGAGTATTTGAATAAGAAACAAAATGTATCACATGTAGGACATTAATTTTGGGCATGTTATACACAAAGGTGCAATTGAAGAGACATTCATTTGAGATTTCAGTATTTTGAAATTTTTCATTTTAAATTTCCAAAAGCTGCAATTGCATGATGATGTTTGATGTACTCCAAATATAATATTTGATATATAGCACATCTCATATTTATTGAAAATGCTGGGGAAAATAAGACATTCTAACCATCATAATTTAAATATCATCTTATTCATAATCTCTTCAGGATACTTTAAAACAGGTCTAGAAGGGTCTATTAAATTGCATTTAAGCCCAGTACACTTTGCAGGTGTCCAGTATAATGAACACTTTAAATGGCTATGCTCTAAGGTTAATTTGTTCTGTAAAATTGCCCAGACCCCTCTAGAGTATTCATTAGTAGAATAAAACAGAGACCTAATCCAGATAGATGCTAAAGGATTATCATTATTGCTGTAAGGATGACTTTGATAAAATTCTAATTGGAATTGCCGCATGGGGACTGAACAAACGAAGCAGATTATGATAAATACTGGGCTTCAGACCTCTCTAACTAAATTCTGAGACTGGGGTAAAATGAAGTGATCAAATTCATCTGAAAACAGATAGCTACCTCAATTTACTCCAGAATTTCTTTGAGTGGCGTGAAAGATAAAATTATACTCAACTGCAGATAATTACACCAAATGTCAGCACAATACAATTAGAGCTAAAAGACCATCACAGCACTCATTTTGCTTTTAACAGCATCTTCACTGAAAACAATCTTTTGTCTCATTAGTGGAGGACTGACAGATTTAAACCTGTACTTATACAGATTCATCCATAATAATATCAAACATGATCATTATAATTTCTTTCTGCATTATATAAAAACGAGAAATTTTCTGCTGGGGCCACTTAAACAAAAATTAGAATTAATATTATCTAAATAAAATAAAAATAAACCATCTTATTTTTTATTCAGATCTATAACTGGTAAACCACAACTTCTATGCCATTAAAACACATTGTGAGTTAAATAGTCACTGTATAAATATAAATAAAATATAAATTTTCATTTTTTGTTTGTCATTATAGTGTTTGCCTTTAGCAAAAATTATAGATAGGTATGTCTTTATGCAATAAATATTAAAATAACATTTGTATTTGTTCTAATTTCAACTACCCACTCTTGGAAAATTAATTCAACTCAATATGAGTTATAGTGGCAGAACAGAACCTTTATTTTTATTACTACAGGTCACTTGTCACTGTAAAACAATGCCTTCTTTCAACACTATGCCCACCCATAAAATGCTATTACTTTGGATATTTAAAAACATGTGCAAAGTCAGATTATTATTTAGGTTGTTATTGATACCTTAAAGGCCTTTTAATATATAAGAACATGTATTAGTATAATCTACATAAATGTAGATGCCATATACAGGTGAACTGCCTTTGTATCTATTTCATAGAATGGTTTGGGTTAGAAGGGACCTTGACAGTCTTCTAGTTCCAATCCCTCTGCCAAGGGCAGGGACATCTTTCACTAGACCAGGTTGTTCAAAGCTCCACCCACCCTGAACTTGAACACTTCCAGGGATAGGGAATCTGCAGCCTCTCTGGGCAACCTGTTTCAGTGCCTCACCACCATCACAGTGAAGAAATTCCTTACAACTACTCTAAACCTAATCTCTTTCAGTTTAAAGCCAGTACTCCATGTCCTAACACCACATGCCCTTGTCAAAAACCCTCCCCATCTTTCCTATAGGTCCCCTTTAGGTGCTGAAAGACTGCTATAAGGTCTCACCAGAGCCTTCTCCAGCCTGAACAACCCAACCTTCTTAGTTTGTCTTCATAGGAGAGGTTCTCCATCTCTCTGATCATCTTGGTGGTCTTCCTCTGGACTTACTCCAACAGGTCAATGTTGTTCTTATGCTGAGGACCCCAGAGCTGGATGTAGCACTCCAATGGGGGTCTCATCAGTGTGGACTAGGGGAACACAATCATCTTCTTCAACCTGCTTCAACCCACATTTCTTTGGATGCAGCCCAGGTTACAATTGAGTTTCTGGGCTGCAAGTGCACACTGCCAGCACATGTCCAGCCTCTCATCCACCAGCACCCCCACATCCTTCTCGGCAGGGCTGCTCTAAATCTGCATGACTCTAGTCTGCATTAATACCTGGCTTTGCCCTGACCCAGGTGCATCACCTTGCACTTGGTCTTGTTAAACCTCATGAGATTCCCATGGGCCTAGATCACGAGCTTGTTCAAGTCCCCCTGAATGGCACACCATCTTTTGATTGTGGTAACACTGCCACTCAGCCTGGAGTTGTCTGCAAACTTGCTGAGGGTGCACTCACTGCCTTTGCCTATTTTAAGTAGCTGTATTTATATCTGCTGCCACTTTTCCCAAATTTTTGGAGTAAATAGAACCAAAATTTTAATTTACCCTTAGAGAAATTTAACAGAGCTCTGATTAAGTTTTGTAGATTGGTGATTTTTTTGTTTGTGTTTTTTTTAAGTAACAGAATCAATATTTCCTACTGAACTGGGGTTTTCCAGTCAAGGATTTAAGTTTGAATCTATTTCTACCTACAACAAATTACCCAAGCTATAAGTGGAAGAATAACATCAGAAAGTTACATATGAATTATGCAGGATTTAAAGATAAATAAAGAGCCTAAAATTAGAGGAAAATAAAGAATAGAAAGTAATTTTTTAAATAATTCTTTTGGTAAAACTTATTGAGGAGGGTTAGTGAAAGTATCTTCAAGTATATATTTACAGCAGTATTAAATCAAATATCTATATTCTTTCATTATATTATTTACTTAGAGTCACTAAAGGTTACAGCTGAGCACAGACTGAATAAAAAGATCCCGTATAATTAGAAAGACCAAGATCATGTGATTTTGCTGATCTGACTTATTTCTATGAACAGGTTTTCAGATTCAGTTATTTGAAAATAAATGTTCCTATTACTTCACTTTGCTGCTGATAGTCACCTGTACCTTTACACTGTATTGGAAAATCATAAAAGGTGATATGTTCTATTCAAGAGTTTTTCTTCACAGTCATTTCCCAGTGATGTTGTAAGGTTTTATCACCTGTGCTATAAGTCCTCAGCAGGCAGCACTGAGATCACAGCCTCTTTCCCCACAGGTTTCTGTAATGTCTGTTTATAAAAAACAGTCCTAGCAAACATTTTTATTCAAAGATGAAATATTTAGGATTCAAGTATACATTTCCTGCTCATTTTTATTTGATCACATTTTTAAATACAAAGTTATGCATCATGAGCAATGTTTTTTATCATCAGATATATTGATTAGAAGAGCTACTGCAATTCTAATTTATCCATGTGTGTCACAACCATATTTCAAATGGCTCTATTATACCTGTCTAATCAAGCGAGCACAATTAAAATGTTATGGCACGTTACAAAGAAGATCAAGATGTTCTGTATCATCTATGCTTAAGTCAAATCAAATAATGAACTAAACCTCCACATCTGAAGAATGTGGAGGCCTCACAAACATGCTGTTTTCTACTGTCAATTCTTGAACAGAAATATTCGATTTCCCTCTCCCTCACAACCCTGTTCCACTGTGCCTTCTCTCACCTGGTGGGCTTTCTGTCTTGGCAGCTGTTTCACCTAGAGAGACATAAAACTGGTAGAATACAATGCTGGCTGTATCATCTACTGTCTTTATTATTTTGTGTGATGCTGTTAAGGGCTCATGGATTTTATTTGAGACTGCCATCTCTGTTCACTGTGCTGTGTATCTAACCCAAGAAACCTTAAAAATAGGAATGGCCATATCCTTCCTTTAAAGAAGGATCTATCAGACTGCTATTTGAATATCTCTGTCACAATTCCAGTCCTATATTTTTGTTTAATGACAGTAAAATCTGTTTGTAATTGTTCTACTTTATTTCAGAATGAACTACACACGCAGTGCATTATTTATATTGTCTTAGAATATATGTGGCCAGCAGTGCTGACTCCTAAGAGCTTGGGATGTTACATCTGGTAGTGATATAGATCTAGGTAATATATTGAAAAATAAATTAAAAAGGTTAAAGAAAATTAGATTTTAAAATACTAACAATCTTTGTATTTGTAACATAACATATTGGTGGATTAAACAGAATATGTATCTGCTAAATCCCCATTAGGGAACAAAGGGAACTTTGAACATCCTTGATTAAACAGGAATTTGTTCAGCTTAGCTGGAAGCATTTCAAATTATATTGTATGATATTTAACTGATTAATTGAAATTAACCTAAATGTATTAGCAAAAAATAGAAACTGAACAACACTGTTACTGGAATACAGATAGATGAAAAACAATATATAGATTGGTTTCATCGCTTGTTTAAATGAGTTCAGTTGATTGGTGAGTCAAATTAATTCTTTTTGAATAGTCATGCAAATCTTTCTGTTGTAAAAAGTTCAGTGAAAGAATAACATGGCATAGAGGGACTGAGAGCACTGAAATGAATTTCTCATGTTGATGCTGATACAAAAAGTGAGGTACAGAGAAGGAGAAAAAAAATGAAGGACTTTGATTAAACCAAAAAGTAAATCTCTGCAATTTTGTGATTTATTTTCTTTCCCGGAAAAAAAAAAATTCTTAAGACCCTATGTGTAACACATTTTGAATGCTCTGCTTATAGTGTTGTTACTTACCACAGAACATCCATCTCAGTTTGCTGTTGGAGTGCCCCTAGCTTTTCTACAGTTAAGAGCTATTGATGTCTCTTGTTCCACTTGCTTGCAATTTTATCCATGTTACTTTCCTGTAGCAGAAACATTCATTGGAAATTGCTAGCTCCTGTCTTATTACACAATCAAGTTTGAACTTGTGTCTACCTTTCTACTTCCTCTATTCATGAATCACCATAAAAATACATAAACTATATACCTTTTCAGTCTTTTTAAAATCATATCTTTTAAAATCTCTTTCCTATACTATTCTTCGACCTTCAAGCTTCTTATTGTCTTGTGCTGTCTCATGCACCCTGAGCTATAATTGAATTAGGTACTTAAAACAATGTTCTAAATAATGCTTTTATGTAATTTAGGTTCAGCATGAAAGATATGATATGTCTAAGTTATTTTTTCTGAAAGATGCTTAATAGTAACAAGCAAGCTCCGGAAATACATGAAATAATGTATCTCAATAAATAATATATCTTTGCCATTCAGTATATTTATCTAATATTTATCAGCTCAGTTTTGTACTTGCTGGTCATATGTGTCTTTGAAGGATCACTTTGTACAATACACTACCAATAAAGTTCAGAATGAGAGGACAGTACCATCAAAACATATGAAATTATCTCAGACACTGGTAGTCTTCCTATTACCTGAGAGAAAATTTATAATTTTTGCTTTATTTATTTGCTGGGTAACTGATTTTACTGAGTACCATTAAATCTGAAAATATGCTGATCAAGAAAGCACTTACACACACCTTGACAAATTCATTGTAGTGGCAAATATCTCTGATGAACAGAACATTCTACATCTATTCTTCATCATGGTATTTCAACAACACAGGCATTTCTTTTCTTTTTATTTCTCTCTTTTTGATTTTCATACCATACAATGAGGTTTTGTATGCTAATGGTAGTGCCATTAGCAGTATCATCATACAAATTTTGGATAGAAAGCATATGTACACCAGGGCATCCATCAGGTACCTGCAATTATACTTGCTGCACCATCTGCCTTATGCCTTATAAATAGACTTTTTGCTTGGCACACATTAGTACATTATATTGTTACAAAGCCATTTGTGCCAACTGAGTATTTACTACAGGATGAAGTTCAAATAATTGGTTTTGACATAGGCAGCACTAAGTGATCTGTGAGTTTCAAGACTGAAACATTTTCCTTTCTACTACCGTTTGCTGACAGTGAATATCACTAATGGATTTCTTTCTATTTTGCTTGAAGATTTATTTTCTGGATTATTTTATTAATTTAGCCTGAGAGTTCTTTCAGGCAAACTGCTCATCTGTTTTGGTTGTAATGGTTTAAAAGGGACAAGTTTTAAGATTAAACATTTTTTGAAACACCTGTGCTAAGAAAAGTGTCTTTGAGGTGAGGTGCAGCCCAAGTGCATTTAGAAGAGAGCAGCTTTCTCGGTGTAGGGTTTACTGTCTGTACTGCATGGCAAAACCAGACTTGGGTGAACTGGAGGACTCCTGAAGCATGGCTGTTGAGCAGAGCTGAAGACACTCTTTCACTTCCTCACATAGTACAAGCAGAATAGTAAGAAATGGGGGAGAGACTAATGGTGAGCCTAAAGACCTCTTAATTCTTTTCTCTCCTGAGTATATCCAGATTATCTTAACTTAATTTGTTAATCCTACATATCCAGTATGAAATCTCTGAGTTATCATTCTTCACAATATTCATTCATAAATACCGTGCATAAAAGGGAAATATGCAATCATGTATGGGATAGACACATAGATAGACAGATGAATAGGAAAATACCTTAGTGAGCACCTATGAATAGATATGTAAATTTTAGAATTTAGCATAAATGGTAGTGAGGGCACTGCAAGCCAGATCATACATTTCAGAGCAGTTGGGAAGGAATGAGTGAAGAGAAGTGAAGAACAGATAATATTAAACTGTGCTTCAAGATTTCAGGATGCCAAGCAACTGACTTTTCAGGTGTATTAGTGCGAGCAGGAAAGAAAAACATACCTTGACAAGAGAATTCTTCTAAGGGTTCCTCTTTTTGGGAAATTATTCTGCACTGATATGCAGAATTTACTCAATTATTTTTGCTGATTTCTGCATTATTTTTTTTTCCGCTTCTTCTCCAGATGCCTAGAACTTACTAAGTGTTGCAAAGGTTTTAGAAAAAAATACTTTATAATCAACTGATAGAACAGTTCCTATAGCACAAGGAACCATTTAGAATTAGATCACTCAAGTCCTACCAAATTACAATGGTGAGATATGAAATTAGTTAACATTCAATATAGTCAAATATATCTAATATGAAACCTAATTGCAAAACCCCTTGTTTTTTTCATTATATTTACTCATTTGAGGTATTCTTAACTCTGTTTACTGTCAAATGGTTAATGTGTTGAGGTATTGATTCTACTGTTTCTACTTGAAACTAAAAAAAGAACCCCAACCATAAAACATGCCATTAACCACTGAAAACATTTGACTAGAAATTACTCATTAGCTTTTGAAGGCTATTGCAGTGAACCAAAATAGGATTCATCAATGCAACTGGTTATAAATTATATAAGCAGCAAATGAAAACGAAGACATCCATCATGAATGGGAGGATCTCTGAAAGATCAGGCCAAAACCAGCTCAATATCAAACTGAAAGGCTAATATTCACAATACACAGTAATTTTAACCTTTCCCACACCCTCTTTCTTACACACTTTGGAATTTTTGATTCAGATAGTCAGCAAATTTTTAAACATTAATTTATAGGGTAAATGGAAAATCTGAAATTCAGTTTGATCTCACAGTTTTTCTCTTCAGTGACTTACATCTCAGTTTATTGTTGTCAGACCAAATCTCAGTTTAGTAACATTTGGTATGTGTTGCAAATACATAGTGCAATTTGCAGTCTGTTACACCATTGGGTAATTTGCCATAAAGAAACAAGAATGTACAAGTAATGATTCAGTATGTATTTCAACAATTAAGAAGTTACAGAAAATATCCACCACATTTTTTATTGAAACAAAAGAACTATTGCTGTTCCCTGATTTTTCTCTTGTCTTTCGCTTTTTGCTGCATTTTATAGCTATCTGTTAAGTATATACAAATACAAATTAGGGAGAAGGGAGAAAGTTTGAAGAGTTTTTCTGACTTTCTCTGAAAAATAAAATTATTGATTTACAATAACTGTGAACTTGATGTTTGCAATATAATCTGGAACTAGTTAAAATAATAGTCTTAATAAAAGACTTCAAAAGTTTACCCTCTCAGAAAAAGTTCCAATAAATTTCAACACTTTTACACTGTCAGTAAGGAATTATTTCCTCCTCCCTTTGAAATAGTATTTCCAGTCATATTCTCACAGAGGCCATGACACACTCATGTCTCAGCTCACCATTTCCTGGAAAAATTCTTCATTATTGAAAGGAAGATAGAAATTTTTAGTCCCCATTTACAACATAATAAGAGATATTTTCAAAACAACGGTCTCATCATCAGTCTGATGATTTTAACACAGGTCCAATATGAAATTGGAAGCACCATTTATTTCTTGAAGTGCCTACTTTTTTATTTTTGAATGCTTTTGGTGTATCTACAAACCAAGATAATTTTATTTTGTTGTAGAGTGGCTTAAACAACATTCCCAAACTTATGCCTCTCTGCACCTCCTCCTCATGTCTGAAATAATATGTGCACTGTTGTTTAAAATAAGTTCCCAAGGATCTGAATTTTCTAATACAAGAAGTACCAGAAGGATGTAAGTATTAAGCAATTTTTGGGGCAGTGTTATTTGAAGCCAAAAGCAAATAGAGGTTGTCTTCTGGATTTTTAAAGCCCAAAAGTAAAAGTGGTTGAACAGGAAGAGCTGCTAAATCAGTTTCCTTTTACAGTCTGATAGGAAATATCAAAAGAAATTATAAATAGACCGATTTGAGTATTTGGGTACTTTAGGTTCCTGTTGTAGTTTAACCCAGCTGGCGTGCAGCTGCTCACTCATTTGCCCATCACCCTGGTGGGATTGGGAGGAAAATAAAAAGTGAAACTTGTGGATGAGATAACAGCAGTTTAATAATTAGAACAAAGTAAAATATAATAGTAATAGTAGGAAGAAGAAGAGAAAGACAAAATCCAAGAAGAAAAAGTGATGCACGATATAGTTCCTCTCCACTTGCTGACCTATGCTAAATCATCCCCAAATCACAATTACCCCACCTTATGGGTAACTACCCCAGTTTACACATTGAGCCTGATGTTCTATGTTATGGAATATCCTTTGGTGAGTTCAGGTCAGCACTCCCAGCTATGCTGTCTCACAGCTTTTTGTGCACTTCCTCACTGGCAGAGCATGAGACACTGACATGTCCTTGATTTAGAGTAAGCCCTACTTAGCAATAACCAAAACCTTGACACGTTACCAACATTGTTCTCATACTAAATCCAAAACACTGCACTGCTTAGAGAACATGAGCTCCATCACAGCCAAAACCAGGACAGTTACTTCCTTTCACCTAATCATCATAATCTAATCTTTTTCATAGGTGTGTTCTCTTTTAAGTAGAAATTTGTGTTCAGATCACTTTAAAAAAATATAATTAGACCAGATAAATGATAGCAAATATACTATATTGAATGGTGGGTATGAACTCTCTTACACAAGTCAAGTATCTGGGTGGATGACCTCTCTTTCTCTCAAATTCATTTGATGCCTATGTTCCTGACTCATCCTACCCTTACACAATTTTGATTCAACTAAGTAAACTTGCACTGAATACAGTGCTGCCTATATGTTAAGTGCAAGACAGAACTCAGACTACAATCATTTTAGAGGTTGTAATGTCTTGGAGGTGAAATAGTTAACAGCTATGACACTTAAAATATTATAATAAATAAGAAATTAAGTTAAATTTAAAAAGGATAAGGTTTTAAATATCATCCTGGTTCTAAAAATTGGAGATAATAAATGCAGTGAATGGGAAATTTAATTAGAATAATTTACTACTAATCTAGACTAATTCATGGGATGTAATAACATCATTCATCTCTTGTTCTTACATGACTTCTATTGCAAACTTGATTTACTTTTTGTCTTTTGTGTAACTCTTCCCAATACTCTAGCTGATATTTAAGAATGAAAAGGAAGAAACAACCATAAAATACATAAATGTCAACATAACATGATTACAAAGATAGATAAACTTAAATATTCCTTAAATTACACATAGCATTTTTTTCAGAACTAATCTAATGTACTCTAGGAACTACATGCATAATAACTTCATCCATATTCCGCCAAAGCAAGTGAAATTCCAGTTAGAGATATGAAGGTGTGACTATATAAATCAGTATTTAGTTTGATCCAGAAAATTGCTGTCTCAGTTTTTGACTAGAATTTTTCTGGTCTCAGGTGATCGCTTATGCCTTCATATGTTTTGTTTTGTGTTTGTTTTTTTTTTTTTTTCTCTACTGCATGCAGCTACAAATGAATTAGATTTTTTTAAAAATTTGTTATTTTTATTTATGTATGTTTAAAAACTTTTATCTCATAGAGCATTATGAAGATTTATATTTAGTTTATAATTTAGGTAATAGATGGTTAATAAAAGCTTCAATTTATTATTCAGCCTCATTCTTATTATGGAAATTGAACACCAGAATAACAAATAATGGTTTGAATGATAAAATACTGATATTAATTTTATAGTATCAGTACTCCTTTTAAATTTACTCAAATATTTTATACTTAGCCACAGACACGTAGTTAAAAAAAAAAAATTCCATTTTGTATTTAAAAAAATAATTATGTGAATGAAGGACACACTAAAATAACCCCCAGTTCCAATTAGGGATAAAAATTGCAGCAGGTTCATTTCTCAGAGTTTGAAATTTTAAGAGAAATATGATCTGAACAGATTTTATTACTCAGGGAACCTGAATGAAAATAATTAAACTCTGTCCATATTTCTTAGCAAGAGCTTTAATGAGACTCAATCCCCTTTCATATCTGCATCTTTTGCTTATATTGATTTATGGAAAAATATTAGATAATTCAGTAATGAGATTTTCTGCTAGTAAAAAGGGCTGTTCTAATTCATACAGTGATTTAGACCCCCCAAAAAATATGTGTTTTCTAATCAGTTATTTCAGTAAAAATTGTTTTATACACTGTTTGCAAATATAACACTGAAGTAAATTAATTTATTAAATAAAACAGTTCAGTGAAAAAACACATGGATGCTAATACAGAAACTGGATAGGAAATTATCTATTAATGTCCTGAGAGTATGGAAATAAGAGCTAGAAAAAAAACTGACGGGAGAATGGTGTACATTTGGTTGAAAAATTGTTCTTTTTCAACATTTCCTGATTAAGTCAATTGGACATTTCAGAGAGGGTACTTTTGAGGCTCTGTATAAAATTTGGGGATGACAGTAAGCTAGCTGCAAGTTTACATCATGGAAAACATGACAGAGAGGAATGACCATCTCAATGACCACACAAAAATATAATACAAAAATTAAACTGAAGTAAACAACTAAGACTGCATATTAGGAAAACCGTCTAAATACCTAATTTGTGAAGGTAATACTTCAAACTTCTAAGAAAGTGGTTATTTACAGGGGAAATGCATTTTATTGGTTCAGAGAAAATTGCACTGAAAACACATGTAAATTTCTGTGCTTTTTCAAAGTCAAATTGAAAATTTCTATCATTTGAGTTGAGACTAAAAACTTCTGTGGTGAATCTTCTTGGAATTTCAGTGTAGTAGATCTCTAACTGAAGGATCCCATAGCTTGAAAAGTACTCAAGCAATGAGCTGGAAGGAAACAAACAAATTCCAGTATTCTTTGCTTAACCTGTGAAAAAGCTCTGAATTTCTATCCTTCCCTGTCTTTCCAACACTCGCAGCAAAGCTAGCATAACAGACTCTGGCCTCCCAGAGGTATTTTGTGCCTTTTTCCTTTTCCAGCGATTCACATTTTCTTTAGACAATCCACCAGGTGGTACTACCATGGGATGAATACTGGTAAGGACATAACATATTCATAGCAGTCACTTCTCACCTGGTGTCACTTGCATCTTTTTGCAGGCTGCTACGATTATACCCTACTCTGATCTGCACTGGATTAGTGGAATTTCCCTGTCTTTTTAATGGACGTGAACATATGGCACATAGCTTCAAAAGTGTGCTACCAAACATAATGAATGTTGGATTGACATTGTTACACCCATTGGCTTTGTTGATAAAAACAAATATTTATACACTATGACATTCTTTCTGCAAATTGCTACCCCTACTCAATGTATGATTCATGAGAAAAAGGTTTAGATAAAACAGACTTGGCAAAGGGTAGAAACAAAAATAAACAAGCAGAGAGTAGAACAAAATTCTGTGTTACAGAATCCAGGGCCATATTGCCATTGCTAGAAAGAGACCATAAACCTTTTATTGCTTTTTGAGAGCTTCAAGACTGAGCCTTGTCAGACTTGCTCTATTTGAACTGCTCTGTTTTCTTGACCTGCCTCTATCTTTATTTTACTTGGTTTGGCCTACGAAAGCAATTTCTCTAACAGACAAGCTGTCCCCAGCTAATTTTGTTGTATTTCTCTTTTATGGTCCAACCATAGTTTTATAAAGATAAATCAGTTATTTGATATAAAATTGGATATTTATGACTCCAACATAAATATGTATATATGAGGAATAAGTTGATAATAAATATGCGCAGTTTTTTCATATATGTTTAAATGTATGTATATGCAAACATATATATATGGTGCCCAAAACTTCTCATAGGTTGACGTTTGTAATGAGAGTTTCAGAGATAAGTATTTTTTGTCATAAAATTGTTCAGATGATTTTTGCATTCTTTGCTGAGAAGTTCTGAGAAATCAGAGCTTATCTTCTACAATATTAATTGTTGGTTTTCTAACAGTTCTTTGCTAATCCATGTATTAGAACTGCTGAAGAAAAGGTTAGTTCCCACATAAGAGTTTCTTTCAAGGGAGAAACTACACTATTGGCTGTGCAGCTGTGATTTATGTAATATATAGTAATCTTAGAATTATTTAATAGATTTCTGTATATTGTGGAAGAACAGCCACTTGCATAATGACAAGTGTATTATTTCTATAGGTTGCAGTAAGAATATATGGCAATATATTGCCCTGTTACCGGGAAACTTTCCTGCTTCTTGGAAACTGAAACACTGCTTAGGTCTAACCCCAAGCGGTAGTAAGTACCATGCAGCTGCTTGCTAACTTATCCTCCAACCTAGTGGGATGGGCAGGAGGATCAGGAAGAAAAAAAAAAAAAAAGTAAAAAATCTCAAGGATTGAGATAAGAACAGTTTGACTATTGAAAAAAAGTTAATTAAAAAAAAAAAGTCATAATAATAAGCGAGAGAGAAAGAGAAAGCCCGAGAAAAATAAGTGGTGCACAATACAATCTCTGAGCACTCTCTATTTCTCCTTTTTATGTGCTTTTTTTGGTGACCATTTCATGAGGCAATTGAACTGATATTGTGCCTGATACTGACCATAAATTGGGTAAGTGGCAGCTCCTGGCACTCCACATTATAATGACACTTCTGTTTGTCTTCAGTTGTGTTTTTAAACACCTGCGAATTTCCAGTCCAGCTAACACAATTTCTCACATTACAGATATTCTTGATACCTAAAGTCTGTTAAATAGAATATCAGAAGGTGTCAATCAGTGAATCTTTGGTGTTCTTCCTGCAAGGTAATATACGAAACACCTTACTACTTCACCCTGCAGGCTTTCACTATATGTTTATTTTTTGACAATGATTTCCAGTAGCCCATACCATATAGGTTATATGTCTAAACCCAGACTTCATGGCATATTATTTGAAGTCATGTTCAGTAATCTACAGCTTATTCTTAGACATAACTATATTAAACCTGTCATATAATTCAAAACCAATTTTGACTTGCAGGCAGTCACCTTTTTTTTTTATTTAGGGGAACATTAAAAATAAAGTTAAAAACCAGTAAACCTGGAGGGTACTTTAAAGGTTTATATAGTCCTATAGTTTGAAAACTAATATAGAAAATCAATGGGCTATTTCTTAGTAATCTGAAGAAGATTAATACAAATTTACCTATCTGAAATTGTACAAGATGTTCTATACTACTTCTATTCAATCACATCTTGAATTTGTATTAATATCTCCTGCAATTTTAAAACTCACCCCTTATATGCCTCCATCATTTGGAGGAGGTATCCTAAAAGCTGGTAATTATTTTTGGTTTAAGAAAAAAAAACCACTGGAATAAATGAGAGGAACAGTGGAACAGTTCAATTCCAGCAGTGACAAGAGGTGTTCCTTCTTTTTGTCACAGAGTTGTCACAGTTTTGAGTCAAGACCACTATTTTGCTCCAGGTTTGATGTACAGTTTAGGAGCTGGTTAGAATCAGAGTCCATAGGCATGGTTTTATACACCTTCAGCTATTTATTCTTTTATTTGAGTGGCACCAATGGCATCATAGCAGAGGACATACTTCCTTTTAGTCCAGTATATAATTATAAATTTCCTTTGAATCACGTCCAGTAGCTTAGCTACCAAAAACTGTGCTTGTGCACCTTGTCACTAAGTGTAGGCCAGTGCTAAAGAAAGGAACAATGAATTAATAATTCTCTTTTACTGTCTTTTAACAATGAACTCTTAACTGTAACAACTAGCTAGAAAAAACCCTGAAATAATATTTCAAAATCTATTATTGTTAAAAGCAAAAGGATGAATGGTATAAGAACCTTAAAGAAAACTAGCTCATACAGACCAAATTATGCTTTAATGGGCTTTCTTAGACTGTGTCAACTGATGAACAATAATTTCAAACTTGGGTTACAAAGTATTTGCTAATGGAAAAATGAAACCATTTCATCTTTGACACTACCTTGAAAAAAGGCACCTTCATTTCAAAGTCAATAGGGAGAATTCCTTCAAGCATAACTTAAAGTGACTGGGAAAAAAGACAACAGGAAAAAAAACTTCTATTCAGCTTCTCTTGTGAATATAGAAGTGCTCAAATAATCTCTTTGTATGAGCCACCAAATTATGATCAGCAAAAAATCCCAAAGTCATAGGAGACCAGAAACTACTTTGCAGCAGAAGAGGAAATTCCTATAGTTAATGAAGAGTTGCATTCCAGCAAGCTAATTAAGCTCCTTCTGCAGAAAATAGAAATATAAGATATTTTTAAGACCTGGCAAAAAACTTACTGACTTTAAATATGGTCAAAATAACCTCTACTCTATTTTGCAGCTAGATGAGACTATAGAGGTTTTGCTGTCAATAATTTCATACTTTATTTTAAATAAGAATTAGAATGTGAACCATTGGAAGTTTTTGTTTTGTCATGCTTGTCCTACAGATATAGATACATTTACATACCGTGTGGATAATTTTTGTATAGAAAAATGATATGAACTAGGAACAGTCAGTGACAACAAGTCTTGCTGAATTAAAAAAGTGGTTACTAAGACCTTTGTAGAATTCACAAACAAACTCACCTATTGGCAACAAGAAAACTCCAGGCTCTCTAAAAAGTGCTTTGACTGCTGCCATGACAAGAATTGGCCTTATCAAAGCTTGACAGATGAAGTCTTTTCTGTGATGATATGCACTGTGAACACAAAGATTTGCTTTGCATTCTAATATGAGTTAGCTATCAAAAACACTTGTCATTTTTCCAAAGCGTTCATAAATGCAAGTCTCTTTCCTGAACTTTTATTAAAACTATCATATGAATGTTTCATTAAAACATCATACAAAAGTGAAACCCTGTTTAACAGGTTTACTTACATCTCTGGTGTTTTCTAGTGACTTAATAACCTTGATTTAGTAGATTAAAAAAGAATTTTAATGGTTTATAATATAGCTAGAAGAAAATTAGTTTTATCCATAAACTTCAACAGACGGTTGAAAGACAAAAATTCTCTAAAACTGCTTTGATACACCTAAAACCTTTCACACATAGTGGCTGAAAAATATTGACACTCAACAGTGTGTCACTTTTATTAGTTTGATGAATCACAAAATGTCTGTTTATGAAAATCATTTGCAAAAGCTTGGAATTTCGGTTACAATTTAGCAGCTAAGAAAAAAGTTCAAGGATGTTGTGACATCGAATAGAACTTGAATTCATATAGGAATATCTTGCTTATAAAAATAAAGGAAAACACTCTTGCCATAGGTTAGTATATAAGACCAGAGTAGCTTTCATGCCAATATCACTTTATAGTCACTAGTTCACTTTTTCAGCTTTACTAGCAATGGAAGTGAAATATTGATATAACCAAGAGGAACACCGTTGGAAACAGACATTGATCCTTTTGAACCTTCACTCACTTTGAATTACAACCCACTCATTAGAACAGATATATATATTGGTAGATATGAAGAATCACAACTTCTTTTATTTTCCTATCAAATATTTTATCAGCAGACCTAAACTTTTTTGAACCATGGGAAAACTTTTTTGGACATATACAGAAAGAACATCTTACTGGCATTTAGGTATCTTATTCTCTGTATACTCTCTGTGGACATAGGATTTACTTCCTTCAAAATGTCTGAGGGCTGCTGTCTGGTTTTTAGCACTCTTTTCAAGACCAATTTAAGCAGGTTTTTGGGGTTTGTTTTTTGTTTTGTGGAAAACTTTCAAAGCTTCTAGATATTTCTATCACGATACTCTGGATTTCCAATTTGTCTACATTTTTCTTATAGTTCAGTGGCAAAAAAACCCCAGCATTCCAACTGAAATCTCACCAGTGACAAATAGAGCAGAATAATTACCATCTGTGTCTCACATTTTACACCTCTGTCAAATCTCAGTAAAATGACTTTTACCCCAAGTCACTATACAGGTTACATGGATTCTATTACCAATTTTCCACATATTTCCTCAATCTCTTAACAGCACATATGCCATGCAAAATATTTCGCTTTTACTATCTTTGTATATGATTTTTCTCTAGGATTATGCTAATAGTTTTACTTTTATCCTTATTTTGTTTCATGTAATTGATTTCTTGAGTTTCTAAAGAACATTTTAAATTCTATTTCTTTTGCTTAATATGAGAGAAAGAGATAAAGACCGACTATCAAACACATTTTTTATTGGATTCAACCTTCTTAAAAGTCACAATAAAATTATTAAAGGAAATATTGTAAGCTTACAGTGTAAAACAACAAGATTGATGTTAAACATACTGTATTACTAACCTGCAAGCATTCCTATGGAAATCCCTAATGATTTATAAGCACATTCACAGTTCCTTTGGCTTATGCTTGCTGAGTGCACTCAAAGCATAACCTATTTTCATAATCCTTGCTTCACACACTCTTTGAGGATTTACAAACTCTTGCAAGCTTGTGAATCCATGCATTTCTTCTATTTATTGTCAATATACTGTGTTGGCAATCACGGTAGATCCAAGATTTCATGTTCTTTTACCTCTGGCCTGTAATGGTGAAAATCTTTTGTTTCAGGACAGCCTTTTCTTCGTATTGTCAGACTCCTGTTCCCTCTCCAGCCTGGCCTGATTCTGGATTTACTGGATTAGGAATACATTTTCACCAATACTCTCCTTCTTCCTAATTATCTTTTCTTGACCTTTACCTGAAGTTCCCTTAGTGATCTAGTACCTCAGTGAATCAGTTATTAGGTTCAGTGCTCTATGATCTATCAATATATCATTCTCTAGTTATTCACAAGATGTTTTATGCATTAGCATTCCTTCTCAGCTGGTTAAACATACCTCTGTTTTATTTTTGGTTTGGGTTACAGTTTACTTTCTGTCCCATGCTATTACCACTACTGTTGTCTGTGTAAGCTGATTGAAAATAAGTAGAAAGTGCTGCAGAAACAACCATTCTTAAAAGTAAGACTGTATACTGCACATTTTTCTTTTTGCTGGCATTTATTTCTTCCAGAACATTGTGCTGAGGGTATAAGTCTCTAATGTACAGAAGCAGTACTCATGGGTAAAAAGTCTAGCCCTCTGTCCATCTGGTCATTGTGCACAAGCAAAGTCATACTGAGGTGTCCAGGAGTATTTCTTTGTACCACAGAGAGCAAGTATGGTGTCTGTTCATGCTACAGAGTCATTCTATACCTTTCCTCATATCTTCCTTGCTAGGATGTCACAACTTTTTCTTAAGTGCCAAGTTTCAAGGTAAGTGAACTGTCATGATTTTGTTTGTTCTGGGAAACTAAGCTGAAATTTTTCTCTTCCTCCTGCCCACAGTGTGAAAGGGGTGTTGAATAGACAGGTTGACTGTGGCTTGGGCTATTAACTAACACAAAAGAAGTGGATGGTAAAACCACATTCTGAGTTGATGGACCTCAAGATCTTATCTGTGGGGAGTCCTGAGGAGTTTTTTTTTTACTTTTTTTTTTTTTTTTTTCCTCCTCTCCCGGGAAACCAGGGAGGAGTTTGTTGCTGCCTGAGCTGGGAGGAGGTCCGAGTGGCAGGAGCTCAGAGGTGGCTTTACTCTCGACCTGGCTGCCAGCTGGGAATTTTGCTTGGATTTTCATCAGTGAGGAACTGTTCTGGAGGCCTTTCCTCTGTTTTTTTTTGGCAGCAGTTCTTGTGCACATCAAAGGATAGGGGAAGTTACAACTCAAACAGCAGTGAGTCCCTGTTGAGGAGAAGACATCCATTTTCGGCTTTTCCATCACACCTCAGGGGGGCGCCCCCCCAAGTGGCGACCACCAGTGATCCAACAGCGCCCCCTGCTGGCTGTGGTTAGAATTGCATCAAAGGGCACAAACTGAACTGTTTAGTTTTTTGTTTGTTTGTTTGTTTTGAAGGGGATTATTTTGGGGTATAGGATTATTGTTTGGTTGTTTTATTGTCTGTTCTTTCGTTTTTCTGCTAATACACATATATCTTTTAAAAAAGGGCTGTTATTTTTTCCTTTTTCCACATTTTTCTCAATTGGAGTCTTTTAATTTTTGATTTACAATTGCTTATAGGGAGTAATTTGGGTCTTCCTCATAACTCATACTCAGCAAAACACTTGTGTCTCATTTAAACTGAGACATGAGCATAGTACTTTTGTTCTTGAAATGGAGGAGCAATTTTCTTTTATTGTACAACAATGAAAAGGCTTTTTGCAGTAAAATTAAAAGTCTTGTGGAAAGGTAGAAGATTGCTATTCACATTCCACCATTGCAAATGTCACCATAATCCCCTGATGGGACAAACAGTGCTTGAGTTAAGCTAAGACTTAAGCCAAAAAAATCTTGATTTGTGTATCTGACTGCCAATGTCTTGACTGTATCTTTACTTTTACTCTCAGATGGAATGAGTAGGAAGCTCCGTATTGTTATGAGAAAATTTTACCTTCCCTTTCTGTTGGATTTAAATAGCCATATCTGGCATAATTCCTACTCTATATTTTCATTATGCTTTTTCTTGTGTCCTTCAAGGATGTTTCCCACTTCTATATTAAAAGTATTTTGTTACACACATTGTGTAGATCTGTCTTTTGGATAAATAAAGATTTCCTTGAAGGAAGTTACAGTTGATATTAAAGTTAGTAGATTGCTATTATCTTACTCAAATGACACAGCTGGTTTATGTTTTCTTTGTCTGAGCTACCTTACTATTTACATTGTGAGATTACAACAAACATAAATGGTAAAAATCCTCTGAAAATCAACTCTGCCTGGGCATTCAAAAAGAAAACAATCAGTAAGTAACATAAAACTTGCCTCACTTTTTCCTTTCATATGGAAATTACACATTCTTTGGGATCATAGTAATAGATTTTTTTTTTTGATACTGTAAGTTTCACTCTGTCTCACGCTACAACTCTACTTACCTAGCACATAGCCTGAAGTTTGTGCTGATCAAAGATGAGACATGAAAACTCACTAAAAGTCTGAATCAAAAAAAAAGTTTGAATGTTATTAGGTTAAATACTTTCCCATACTAAAATATGAAACCAAAATGGAAGCTAATCTTATTTTTATTTTTAATAAATTATCTAGTTCTGGTTTTCTAAGTGAGATTCAGAAATGAGTTTTTGACCTTTACAGTTATCAGTTAACTTTACTCACATGTATAAGCATAGCTGCAGCTGAAATACAGCTTTTCCTTTTCTTCACATGCATGAATTTCATACTCATGTATTTGGACTTTTGTGTCTACTGATTACCTTTTTTGTAAATCTTGATTTTGATGAAACAAAGTAGAAAGCAATCTTTGACAGAACAAGTTTCAGGTCATGTAACCACCTCCAGGTTACCATGTTGCAGACTAAACATTCTTGTGATATAACAGCATTTCTAGGAGAATGCATCTTTCAAGTGCCTAATGCTCATGAACATGCAAATGCCAGTAGCAATTATGAACAGACACGCTGACAAGAACATACAGAAAAATAAGTTATTATTTTAACTGTTCAGAGAAATAACATGAAAACCTTTTAAATGGCACATAAAACTTAATTCAAGTGCATCATTCTTTTGTGGAGCCCTTTACATAGAGGTAAATTTGACCACTTGCAAAATTAAAATTTTAGCGTCATTAGAAAGTTCTGGAGCATAAGTGTCTTCAAGGAGACAAAGCAAATTATCTCAAATGTACCATTTTGAACTAAAATTGCCTCAAACCTAAAGTAAATTCCTAGTCATCTTTGAAGGTCATCCTGACATGAATTTATGATACAATTCCCTTGCAAGAAATAGGTTACATATTCATGACCTATTCAAATTTAACTTCTTTGCCAAATAGGTACATTTGGTTATGGTCTGGAGAGTTCTTTGGGGAATTTTTCAGAATTCTTCCTTACAGTTAGACCAGATGTTTTCACTGCATGGTTTTCTTATTTCATCTTTCTACAGCAGCTTGTTACGGTATTTGGTGAATCTGTGTGTTTGAATCTCCTCCCCAAACACTTTCTAAATTCTTAGTACATTTTGCAACTTCTAAACTCTTTTGATAACAATGTAAATTAAAAAAAAAATGTTAAAGGAGTTATTATTATAAAAAATACTCTTTCTGAGGAACTGGGTTGAAAAACTATAGTTGAGTGCCCTGAATGAATGTGCCTTGCTTGTTTTCTAATTTTTATAAATGAACTGTAGTAATTGCTCATAAATTTCAGAGATCATATAAATCTATTAAAATATCAATTTGTTCATTCAAAGAAGATGTATTTAAAGAAGGCCTATTTGGCAGTGGCTGGAAATGAAGGCTTGGGGAAGAGGGCAAGAACAACCTAAGCAATAAGTGTTTCTTTCCCAGATATTTTGCTAGCATGAGGCAAAAAAATCAGAAGATTGTACCACAAATATATAAAGACTGCATCCTGTGGAAATACAAGGCTTGTTAGGTACTGAAATACTTTGTGAATGAATGTTTTAATTTACATTTTAACAATTAATTTTGAAATTTAGATCCTCAAAACTCTTATTCAGAATCTGCCCTGCATTTGAAATGCATAAAATATCTGGAACTGGGGACCCTCCATGCCCTCCAGCATGCTTACTTTGTAGTGTTAGCTTCACTTGGAGCTGCAGATTAAGCATAGACTTCCTCATTACTTGCCTGGACTGTTCTAGTCAGCTTTATAGGAAAGCATTAACAGGATCAGATTACATAGAAAGCAAAAGATTTTCATGACTCCAATCTTCACAGTTTCTCAGTTTTTCAGATGTTTATATTGGATACAGGAGTCACAGATTCAACTTGATTCAATGTTTCAATCTCCATTTTTTAGTATTTTTGAAGAAATGTTCCTATAATATTTTCTTATTGAATTCCAACAAAGTCTTTCTATTATGCTATTCCATAATGTGGTCTTCAGAATCAATTAAGTATACAATATTTGTAAATGCATAATTTGTTCTGGAGAACTATGAATGAAACCAAGATTTTCAAAAAAAGTCCTACTCTTCCTGGAGATATGCAAAATAATTCTGACAGCACACCATGCTAACAAAGTAGTTTAAAGCAAAATGCAAGTAATTATCTTCATGTATACTATGTACTCTTTCTGAAGTTTGATGGAAGACCACCATTTTTGTAAAATGAAAACATACCTATGACTTCCCACAATGTCAATAGTTTTCTGGGCTTCAAGTTCTGCTCTTCTGTATTTGACTTGAATGTGTAAGTCGTAGGTCACTTCTAGGACTGAGCTGTTGACAGGCAAGATTGTCAACAGTTCTGAGGCCTAGGAAGATATTTTTCTTATCTCTGCTCTAGTGTGCCTGCTATAAAGTGTTAGCTTTAAGCCTGCTTGTAATTCACTCAGCTTTGCTTTGCTTTGAACAAGAATGAACATCTTGATGTTGGATATTTACTTTAGGAA
Source organism: Pyrocephalus nanus (assembly GCA_038380795.1). Classification (NCBI taxonomy): domain Eukaryota; kingdom Metazoa; phylum Chordata; class Aves; order Passeriformes; family Tyrannidae; genus Pyrocephalus; species Pyrocephalus nanus. Next base: position 54,567,901 of record CM076264.1, on the reverse strand, counting down.
GCTTTTCAATATAAGTCAGAATATTCCATATTCAAAGTAGATAGAACATAATACAGTATTTGTCTCTCTAACTTGCTTGCCAAAGTTTCGTGTAAGAAAGACTAACTTTATAAGCTTGTGGAATATTAGTTAATTTGGTAGCATTCTACCAGACAACCATCTGTGCAAGAGATAAGTTGAAATGTCTGATTCAATGATTAGGATGACTGAAATGAAATTATATGAATTGTAGTTTTTTAAACGTGAATTGTAGTTTTTTTAAATAAACCTATGTAGTGGGTTTCTGTGGCTAGGTTTTGGTAGCAGAGGGGCTACAGGGGAAGCTTCTGCTAGAAGCTTCCTCTGTCCCATGGAGCCAATGCCACCCAGCTCCAGGATGGGCTTCCTGCCTCTGGCCAAGGCCAAGATAATCAGGAGTGACAGTAACGCCTCTGTGATAACATATTTAAGAACAGAAGGTTGTGGCGCAGAAAGAATTCCAGCCAGGGAAGAGCAAAGTGAGAACATGTGAACAACAATGTAGCCACCAAGGTCAGAGCAGAAGGAGGGGCAGGAGGTGCTCCAGGAGCCGGAGCTGAGGCTCTGCAGCCCCTGGTGCAGACCATGGTGGGGCAGCTGTGCCCCTGCAGCCCAGGGAGGACCATCGGGGTGCAGAGGTCCACCTGCAGCCCTGGAGGAGCCCATGCTGGAGCAGGTGGAGGCATGAAGGAGGCTGTGACCTTGTGGGAGGCCAAAGATGGAGCAATTGTTATCATAAAAAAATCATTGCAAGTCTGCAATCTTTAAAATATTAATAAAAATGTGTACAATATTTACTTTCTGACTTCCTTACTAGTTATTTTTTTAATTTTAATTACTTTTTCATGGAATTCTCCACTTCTTTCCTCTCTCCCTTCCTCATTCTTTCCCTCTCTCATCCCTCTCTTCAAAAGTGCAGTACACCAACTATATAAATTAATAGGCAACTCCATAAATGTGCATAGGAGATAATATATAATAGTTTAAGGGGATTATAAAAGAATAGAGAACATAATATATTTTATGCGTTTAATGTCAAAAATTTTTAATCATATAATCCTGCATCCAAAATATGTGTTGTCATTATTGGAAGATCTATAAATTAAATGAAAAAATTACAACAAAGGTAAGTGCTATTTTTACAGGAACTTTCAGCATTACAGGGTATAGTTGGCTGTAGCCATTGTATATGATAAATTAGAGATCATCAGTCTGTTACCTTATTTCAAGTTTTCATAATTTTTAAAGTACTTGTTTTTTTCTCCACATGTGTTTTCATGACCTTTTCAGGACATCTTAGACCACTGATTACACAAAGTAAGTGTGAGTTCTGTATACACACTTAGAAAATGCATGCTGTGCAGTACATCAGACTGTCATCTTCACTTTTAGCATGCACGAATGCTCCGTTTGAGTGCATTCCAAAAATTAAGTACGGTGTCTTGAAAACTGAAATGTTCTGCTGAATTTTAGTATAGAGAATTGTTTTTCTATACAGAATAATTGTCCTTTAAGCACCACTTTTCTAGGCCAGAATTCTTTCTGGTAGACATAGCTCATAAAAATAATTTGTGTGAAACTGTGTTACCGTAGAAGTCATAGGAGAATTTTGTGTGCAAATCTTGTTTATCAGCTTTTTCCTTGTGTCAAAATGTTTGTTTGTCATAGTTTGAAAAACACAGCAAGAGAGACTAAATTCTGGAAAGAGTGGGACTCTTGGATGAGATGGGTTTCCAAATGCCCCTCTGCATATTAAAAAATATTCAAATGGCTGTCTGCATATATTAAGTTTAAGCAAATATTTAACACCATTTATATAAAAAATACAAATTTGAAAAATCTTCCTTGTTGCAAGAAAACTTTTTCAATACCTATGACTGTGCTGGGTTGCACAAAGAAAAACTTTCTAGGAATTGACTGTGCCTGGTATTTCAGTGTCCAACATTCAACAGATGAAAAGGACTCATAATGTAGGAATTGCCTGAACTTTCTTAAATGGAATCAGGGACCTTTCTGTGTCACTGAAATATTGAGATCAGTGTCTGTGACTCCTCTCCAACCAGTCCTGTGGGGGACAAAGTTTAAATAAGACCTCCTTACTGACAAAACTCAGATTTTCAGGTTTTGAATACAAATATCTCCTTTGCTCCTGTTATTCACTTACCTAAGCCTCTGTTTATTTTTTATTCAGAGGTATTATCATTGTTTTGAATACAGTACTTATATCATAATTACTTTGAAATCTGAACACATACCTTTCACATAAGTTGAGAACTGACAAGCTGACATTCTGCCTTTGACCACAGATTTATACTGAGTAGCTGGAATAAGTATTTGTATGAAAAAAACCCAATGCTATCCAGTGTGTACAAGTAGTCATTCACAGCTGTAAATGCTGAGTGAAGATTGTCATAGAAATTCATGTCTATTACTAAATGAGAACATACAAATCTGTTTTTTCTCTTCCTGGTCTCTATTTCCTACTCTTCAGCTTAGTCAGCGATGTTCAGCATACCTTGGTCATTCACCAGGCTAGCACATCCAAAGCTTTTTTTGTCTTTCCTTCCCCTTCTATGCCCAATTCTTTCAGTTGCCTTTTAATTTAAATAATATGTGTACTGCACTTTGGGAACCTCTGTTTCGGATGTCCAATGTTTTTATGTCTTGCATAACAATTTCCAGATGTGTAACTCAGGGTTGTATGTTGTTCTAGGTGGCAAGGTGAGTAAAGCCCTAGGTTTAGAAAGAGCAGGGGCACGATCAAGTGCACTTGGAATTATGGGACATTCTTTTATTTATTTAATTAGGTTTTATATTAGACATTTTTAAACACATTCTCCTTTTCTAATTTCAGCAAGTATAAAGTAGACTTTAATTCTTGGGAGGAAGGAACAATCTCTTCTTTTAGACAGCAAGCTTTTGAGATCTCAAAGCCGAAGAGTGAATATAGCCTATGACACTCATATAGGAATAATCAAATTAGAATTTTAACCTTGACACATATTGGTAGTATGTGATTTGTTATGGGGAGTACTGAGACTAAGAAGAAATACTTTTAATGTTTAATTTTCTGCAAGATCTTGAACTTTACTAATTAAAGTCAATAAAAATATCACAACAATTATTAACTTGCAATAAATAAAAATGAAAGTTTTTATATTTTATCCGCTTAAGAAAAAAACTTACGCTAGATATCAGAGAATGGCCATGACATGAAAATTATTTCCCAAAAATGAGTAAATGCCTGGATGTAGATATGTGCTAACCCTTCACCACAAAAGAGAGAAATATTGGCTAAACAAAACAGCACTTTAGTAGTTCTCATTCTACAATTACAGTTTCAGTGAAAATAGAACTATCACCATGACGAATGCCTTTGGCATGTTTTAAGAAGTTGTGTAGATGCTACTAAATTTAAAAAAAATTTGCAATGGTAAATAATTGTGAAATAATGTAAAACTATGGTTAAAGGTTTTATTGTTGATAAGAGCTGCTTTTTGGTAATTGTCCTCCCTTTCACAATCTGATTAATCATTTTTAAAAAATGTCTACCTTCATGCTGATATTCTATTACTTGAAAATATGCATGATAACTTCATAATAATTGGATAGCTTGTTATTTTTTAATTACTTACATGATGGCAACTGTGGGTGTGAGTGATCTGTTACTGACAGATACTGTTACCACTGATCTAAATGGGTTCAAGGCCACAGGAGGAAATTTTAACATCCTTTGTGAATGTCAGAAGAAAAGAATTGCTTTTAACAAAATTTCTGCAAAAGGTTTTTGTTGGTTTGTTTGGTTTTGTTTCTTTGTGGGTTTTTTGTTTTGTTGTTGCTTCTTTTTTTTCTTGGAAGGGAGCAGATCTTTAATGAGTTCAGGTTTTAAAATTGAGGGAAGAAAGAGAATTTGATGTTGATGCTCCATAAAACTAAACATTGTGCTAGATATGAATGAGCAGGCAGCAACATTTCAGAAATTAGGAATGGCTACATTAAAAGTATCTACTTTGTAGTAAAGTGTAGGCTACATTAAAAGTATCTACTTTGTAGCAAAGTGTAATCTACTGAAAGTATTGACATTCTAATGATCCGTATCCAATGCATGTTTGTGGTTATATGGATTTTAAAAAATCACTTTTTAATTGGCCTGGTCCTTGGGATACAGGACACATGAAACTTGTGCAAAATTTCAGTTCCAATTTGCACATTAATGAATAGAAACATTCATGCATCATACATAATTTAAAATGCTAAAGCATCAAGCATCTGTTCGATGTAGTTAGAATTGTCTCGTGTCCTCCACATGCATATTTCTCCCTTGTACAGCTGAAGAATATTGAGTTAAATTGATGTTTCTTTAAGAAAATGAGCAGGTGCTGGACTTTATTGCATTCTTTATCAATTTTAGAAAGGCATAATGAGTTCTTCTTAAGAGCTATATTTTTATAAAATATAAAAATTCATTGCCATTTTTTCAGGTCTCTCCAGGATATAACTGTCACAGCATTCCATAAATAAAACATGTCCATAAATACTTCATAAGGAAGATACTTCCACATAAGCTTGTGAATACAATGAGTTTTGCTATTAAAAAAATCTAGTAACTTTCTTTTTATTTCATTACCTTTTTTTTTCTATTTAAAAAAAAAAGAACAAAAGATTTAAAAAATCTTTTAACTGTAACTGTAGAAGAGATGACATAAAATTGAAAATGTCTAATTCCATGCTGGCCTTCCATTTTTTGCAGTCATTTTGCCTGCAAATATCACATGGAGAATAACAGTGGGCTAATATTCTTCAACTGCAGAGTAAACAACATCTCCATTGTCTGTCAGTATATTTCACAACCAAAGTTTTCAGAACTGAGAGAGCATTTTATTTCTTCATCTTAAGGAGTAACTAAACCGGTGTATGTTTTATGGAGCTGGTTGTCTCATTGTTACCTAGTAAATCACTAAATTAAGCATAAAAATATGAACAGCTTTATTGTCAAGGGTTAGCGGAATAATCAGCTAATCATTCAATAAGCTGAAATAATTGAAAACAAGACAAATTGACACTAGGATTAAAGAATAAAGAAAATAATAAGAATGCCAATATAGAACAGCAGGCTTTATCAAGGAGAAAAATGACTGGATCATGGATGTGAATTCCCATTGCAATATCATGATGAAGGGGGCTTATAAGATACTTTAAAATCAGAACAGGACAAGAATAAATAAAAGTAGGGACTTAGTAACACCTATGCTGATGTTAAACAGTAACACCTCTGCTCTGTTTACGCTAGAGAAGCCATTATGGAGCAATGCATTGTGTCCCACACTTCACAGAGAATGTGGAAAACTGGGGTATGTATAAAAAAAAGGAATTATCCAACCATATGAATTCCGGGAAGCTTGTCTTATTTTGAGATATTTGATTTATTTAATTCATTGACAGGAATTTAATCACATCTAATCACAATCCATTCATATTAAGGTTCTACATGAATGCAGCAGATAAAAAATTCTCAGTTTAAGAACTATAGTTGGACAGATTTACCAAAAAAAGTTGAACCCTTTAGCACACAGAATTAGCTGCTGGACAAATCTTGTATAATGGGCTTGGTCTTACTCAAAATGTTTAATTCAAAGTATATATCTTTTTAGAAAGATACTTCTTGAAGCATTTGAAGTCCAATCTTAAATCTCAGAAATACTGTGGAACAAAAATTTTATGTCTCACAAAGAGTTCTGACTTTCAATATAATGAAAACATCCAGCTAATTTTTTCATCCTTCCTGTGCTGTTATTATTTTTTCTACTGCTGCAGAATATAACAGTCCAATCACATATATATGATGAAATAGTAGTCAATAGTTTTCAAAAGAATTACGTAAAACAGACAAGAAAGAAAAAAGAATTAATAAAATATTTGTTTATATTCCTGTAACTTGTGTGATGTAAATATCTTTCCAAATAGCTCTAACAACTTAACTTACTTCTCTAGCTATAATTACCAAATTAAGGATTACAAATCTTTGACATTGCTGCACTTACTGGTAGTACAGACATAAAAGCCCAGTGTTATAGGAAAGAAGATCAAATTAAAAGGAAGATATTTATTTATTTATCATAAAATTGATGATTAAAGAAAGGAACATAGTGTTTGGGCTGTTTGCTCTATATTGTAACCACTGTATCACTGTCTTAAGTGTAACCATGAATGATATTTCAAACTAATTTTTTTGCCTTCCTGCCTCTAATTCTCAGGTAAGCATATTACAGATATAATCAAAATAATGCCAAAATGAAGATACTGATATCAACCAACATATTATTTTTTTGCCACTTGCCAGATAAATTTAGGTCTAAGTGTAGACAGTCTGGTTATTGCTACACTCTCAAAAACTGTGCAAGACCCCTATGACAAACTATAGTAAACAACATTTCAGAAAGAGCAAAATGCAGACAAATGATAGGAAGAAAAGCTAAAGAGCTATTAATGTAAAATGATACCTAAAGAAAATTTGTATTCTTACAAAAAAAGAAAATGGTCAGAGCAACCCTAAGCAGAAAGAGGAGGAATGGGATGTTATGTTACAAAGGAAAAGGCTCTCAGCTTTATTTCATAGGAGACACAAGGAGAAAAATGGTGCCAGATGGTGGTTTTTTCCTGTTATTTAACAATTATATGCTTTAGCTGGAGTCTGAAGAGCTCAAAGACTTGTTTGCCAATAAAGAATTTAAAATGTTGAATAAACAGAAGTTAAAATATTCAATTTTCTAATTAAAATTATTATTTTCATAGATTCTTAAATATCTGAAGTTGGAAGGGCCTCTTAGGGATCATCAAGCAACTCCCTGCTCCTTGCAGGGCTTCCTGAAATTGAATCATATGATGAAGAGTGTAATCCAGACCTCCCTTGAACTGAGAGACTTGAACACTTCCCCGGGGACCAGTGACAGACCACACTCTCAGTGAAGAATCTCTTTTGTTATTCTCTATCTTGCTGAAATTCTGTTCTGTGTTTAACCTAGTAAGTATGATTCTGACTTGTTAACATAAGTCCCTTAACTTGCACTGATGTGGCAATGCAGGTTTCAGGACTTGTCTGGGTCACTTTTAGCCTCAGCTAATGTAATTGTGAGTTTGTGTTTTTGTAACTGTGTTTTGGTAGTAAGCAGAATCGCAAGGGTGACCACTACATTAGAAATCTGCTGTTGATGCACATGGTTCTACCTTTCTAACTCACTCCAAACACAGTTTGGATTTGTCATAACAGAGTTTTAGAGTTTTTTCCACATTGAACATGTCAACCCAACTTTACAAATATCTAGCATACAGATCTCTTCTTGCCCTGCAGAGAGACATTATACAATTTAAATTGATCCTTCAGGGATTTTTGTACTACAATGTTGACCTTGTGTGCACTTGTTCCTGTGTGTCAAGAGAACTGTAGAAAAACCTTTGGCATAATCAAAAAAGGTCTTAGTTACAAATCTGAACTAATGTATTATGTAGTGCTTAAATATTTCTACATTGTCATTCTCTTTCCAAATGCTGTGAACTTTATATGAAGTAACTAGGTGATGATCTAGTCTAGTCAAAAAGGTACTAAATGTTGAAAACTTGCTACCACTTGCTTACCCCCTTTTCTAATTATGTTATTTGCCCTATATTATGACATTTTTTAGCTTAGTGCTTCCTTTTCAATTAAACTTTCAAAAAAGTTAAACTAGTGATTTGCATACCATAAGTCTTTGGAGAGTTGTTTCTTTGGATCCTGACATTGACTGACCAAGTACGGGATCCATTTACATGAATTTGGTAATGTGTTTTCTGAATCAACATCCTCCAAGCTGCATATTGGCATCACTTCGTTCACATATTAGATTGGAGCAACACTAGATGGTTGTGATAGGTACAATCAATGTGTTCCATTTTTAAACAGCATATTTTATTTTTATATTTTCTATTACATTTGAGATGAAAGCATGAACTTGCAATTTATTTCTTAATAATGGGTTAGTAAGGACAAGTCTAATCATGATTTTACTACTATTAGAAAAAAATAACTCATATATTTTAAAGGTTTGAAAGATTTATTTCTAAAAACAAATGTTCCTCACAAAAGAAACTAGCACCAATTCTAAATCAATGAACTGCTTTTGGAATAATATGAAATATCAATAAAAGCAGGAATGAATGATGTCAGAAGTGTTAAACTAATAAAATATTTCTGAACACAATAGGAAATTATATTTCCTGGGAAAAATACAAATCCAAGCCACCTAGTTAAAATGACTAGATTCTAGAAACTATTTCAAGTAAAATCTAAAATACAGGTAACTGTCTTATTAAAAATAGCTGTTTTGATAACAATGTAATATCAACACTGTTACTGTAATTATCTTTAATAATGCACTCATTCTTATTTGAGGAAACCTAACAATGGGTCCTACTGCAGTGCCTCACTGTCAGCCAACCTCTGTACTGCAGAGTTCAGATATGAGCATGAACTCTGCTCTAAATCTACACAAATACCACAGATATGTAGGCAGTTCCAAGATGTATCTGGGAAATAGAAAGCAATGACATGTTGGCCATATTATTCCCCCTAGGCTGTAAACTACAAATTTGCTTAATGAAACACATTGATTTACGCCAGTTAATTCTGTGTTGAAGTGTCAGTGGTTTTGAAGGTTTTTATCTGTCGTAATTTTATCATGTTACATTTTAATATTGAAATAACCTTATGTTTACTCTCTTTTTTTGGAGGACTAAACCAAAATGATTGGCTTTAACTTACATTAATTTTTTTTTTTTTTTTTTGTACTTAAAACATAAGTACTTTTAATCATCTTGATATTTCTCTATTGCTTTTTTTTTTTTTTTGGAAACATTACTGAACTTCCCTTTAAAATATACATGTAAAGTAGAGAGGTGTTCCTTTAAAATATTATTTTCCATGTCATCATCAGAGAGCTGAGACCACAAGGTATTAACTGAAAACATGAATTTGTGCTGTGGACTGAGATTCAGTTGTGTTTTAAACTCATGGTAAGAAAATAGACACGTGTTATAAATGAAGCTAATTTATTTTGAAGTTTGATATCTAGAGTCATTAATTCAACGTTATATTTCCCCTCTCTTTGTAGGAAGACTACTGGTCACCAACAGTGGATGGGTGGACTAGACCAACACTTGGCTAAATAACATATCCAGTGACGATAATGAAAACCTCGTTATTATTAAAATGAAATCAACCAACCAACCAATCTGTTCTTAGTGGAGGGGAGTAGCACAGTTCCTAATCTGGCTACTTCATTTTGTTCTCATGATGTAAAGCATCCTGACAAAAACAAGTCATCAAGGAGGTGATAAGATTCTAAATTAGTGACTATACATACCCGTGGCCTGAGAAAAGAATAAAAACTAACTTATATTAGAATGGAATACAAGATAAGAACAGAAAAGAACAGAACAAAAAAGGGGTTAGTTCATTCTTTAGTAACCTCACACTAAAAACAAAACTTAGAGCAGCTGTAGATAGGTCAAAATAGACTCAAAATTACTTACATATATAGTAAGGCCAGCTCTGGAACTCTCTAAGTTGAGAACACTATAGGTGAATTACCACTTTCCCCAATTTTCTCTCATTTTGGAAAGTACAGCACTTAGAGAAAAAAAAAAGTAGAACCTTCTTTCATGCTGGGCAAAGGATAAAGAAACTTGTGCTTTCTGAAAAGCTTAATACGAGTTCTGTTAAAAAAAGTTCTTATTTTAATTAAAAGTATATTTGCTGAAATAATTTGTTTATTTCTAAAATAAAACAATTCTTAAACTGTTTTTGACACATTTTTATTAAATTTTCTTCAGTGGAATACTGAAATGTATACATAGTAAAAATAACCCTTGTGAAATGCAACCACATGGGTAATACTATGGAATATCAGTGACAAAGAAGGGCATAGCTCATCAAAGTTTCAAAAAGATCTTAAATTATAACAATGAATATGTTTGAGAATAGAAATTCAATTAGTCAGTATGACACTCATATTGAAACACCCAGAAAATTACTGCATTCAGGGTTGTATGTATGGTCTCAGCAGAGCCATATGGAGAGAGATGATCACCTTTCTGCTCTGTTATACTGCCATTTTGCTTTGCAAGCTGGTGTTTAATTTGCTGCCCACACACTACTCATTTGGGTGTCAGCACCAAATGTGTTTATGCCAACTGTGTTTCAGTTTATTATTCCTTAGAGGTGTCTGCTTACATTTTCCATAGTGAGATCTCAGGACAGGAAAAATTCACATTACAAAGATAACACAATGAAAACTGCAAATCACAAAAGAACAAAGGAAAAACGGTTGAAACGTATCTTCATTACAAAAAAAATCTATCCTGAATAATTACAGACACAGAAAATGTTTGATGGATTCATGGCACATTTCATTTTGTGGGACCCTACCTTTCTTTCAAATCATCTGAGACAGGTACTTATGTATAGATTTAATATTTTTCAAATTACTTCTAGGTCTGTTTTCATGGAATCCAATGAATATTAATTGCAATTATTTTTTGTCATAGTGCTGCGAAAACACATATCATTGTCTACTGCTCTTCGTCAAAATTTATGATTATTTGGCATAGGAATCTCTAATTGGGGTTTATGAAGACTGCTGTTCTGAGAATTGTCGGTACATTATGCCAATACTCAAACCATACTGCTCATGCTTTGACATGGACACCCAATTCAGGTAATGTCATTGACAATAAACAGTCATTGACAATAAACTGTCATCTGTTTCAGTAATCTGTAAAAGAGCATCTGATGTTCTATGTAAATATATGTTACATTCTGTCGTGTTTACTATTCTAGTAGTAAGCATAACTAATTTCATGTTACAGCATATATGAAAAAAGAAAAATGGAAAAAAATATACTACTGTAATCAGCAAAACTTAGTTTTCATTTTTTCCTATATCTTTTAAAAATTATCTAAATAACTGTACCTTAGTGAGCTATGATGACTTAAATAGGACAGGAATAATAACATTGATTTTATTAAATAACTTCATGGGGTAATAAAAAAAGCAGTGTCAGTTTATTATTCAGAGGCCCTCATCTGAACACAATAACTTAATTTATCAGTTGATTACATAAAAAGAGAGCAGTGCCATTAAGGAATTCTGGACCAGATCTTAGTTGCTATATAATAACCTAGTTACAGTAACAGTAATGGAGCTACAGTGACATATATTATTTAAAAATACATTTATAGCACACAAGCTAAAATCTTGTCTATGATATTACACAGGGGTAAAATTTAATTCCTTCATGTTACAGACACATGAAAATAAGGAGAGAAAAAAGAAGAAAAAATTAAAAAATAAGAGAATATGACAGAAAGGAAAGAAGGAGGAAAGAAGAACAAAAAAAAAGTGAGAGTAAATAAAATTTAGACTTTTGGATCAGTTCTTATCTGGTTCATGGTCAAACATCTACAGTAGAGAGGTTTCTATCATTTTTTTCACAGATAGGGAAGGATAACCCTTGATTTTGAAGACTGTAATGGAGATGAAGGCTTAGTATGATTTCTTCTACAGGTTGCAAAAAAAAAAACTTGTACACATCTTGAGCTGACATTGATTGGTTGGTTACCCTTTGCTAACAGCCAAACTCCCACTCAGCTGCCCTCCTCCCACCTCCAGCCACCCAAGACAGGAGTGGTGGAGAAAACAGGGAGAACAGAAACGAAAAATCTCAAGGCCTGGGACAAAGATGGGGAGATCACTAACAAATTACCATTGCAGGGAAAACAGACTCAGCTTCAGGAAAATTAACTACATTTATTGCCAATTAAAAAAAATATATAGTTATAGATTTGAGTAGTGGGTAACAAGAAGACAAACATTAAACCTCCTCCTTTTCTCTCCCCTTTACCAGTCTCATCTTCACTTCTTCACAACAGTCTCCTCTCCTCCCCACCCTATTTTTGCCACAGGACACACTTGGTCTTTTCAGCAAAAAATTGAGTGGCACAGGAAGAGGGGATTATGGTCAGTACATGGTAGTTTGTCATTCCTTCCTCCTCAAGCCTTTCCTCTGTTCCAGTGCAGATCCTGTGGGAGACGAAACATGCAAAGTAGATACCAACTAACTGGAAGAAAGCATACACATAATTAAGTAGGGAAAATTAAAGAGAACTGCTAAATAAAACACAGTGAAAAGAAAGAGTATTTTATGGAATGGATAAGTAGGGAAAGGAAGTGAGCAATAAAATGGAAACAAGCAAATGGGAATTATAATGAAGTAATGTGCTAATCACATGTGTAATTAATAATTGTAATATATGTCATGGCAGACCAGAAATCTGAGAAAAAAAAAAAATTACAATAATTTTAAATCAGTGGTTGCTTTTGACTTGAGAATAATATAATTACAAACGTGATAACCACGCTTTTTTTTTTTTTTTTTTTTAAGATGAAGTCTGTGAAGCTTTTAAAAAGCTTTAATAAGTTTTTCTAAGACAGTTGGGGGGAAAAAAATAAAATTGTAGAGAAGATAAATAGAGAAGCACAGTGGTTTATCTGATGTAACCTATTGGAAATATTAGACAAACCATAAAATTGTGCCAAAAGGCCTAAGGAATAAAAAGCTAAGCTTTAGTTTACACTTCAGAACAATTAAATCTACTAGCAATAATGAAATATAAAATTACTGCACTAAAATTCTGAGACTTTTTCATTAGGAGTAACAAACAAAGCATGTTATACAGAATACTGTAGGACATTGTAGCAACAAAACTGCATTGAAACTCAGACAATCATATATATAGTTTTAAAAACTATGTGTGGTTCTATATCATGATTTAATTCTGTCTGGCAATGAAGGACCATGCAGCCTGTTGCTCACTCCTATGAGCACCCTGTCCCTTCCCTCTCTACTGTGGAGAAAAATCAGGAAGATTCTACCACTGACTCTGGACTCTGATTTTAATTTTGATTTCCCATTTAAAACATAGTAGGACTTCTAAATAAATATATTGCCCACATAATTTTTTTTTTAACAAGAAATGAGTTCTGCAAGGCCTTATCTTTTTGTTGTCTAAGTAACACAGAAAAACTAACTTTCCAGGAAGCCTAAACATGCACTTTTTTGTAAATTGTCTGCAATTTACAGGAAAATTTTCTCTCTTCTTGTATTTTCATTTACTTTTCTCCTGTGTTTCTGAATCATTAGACGTCAACAGGTGCTCTTAGAAAATTCTTCTGCAAAACAAAGGAACAGGAATTCCTTATTGCTGATGTAAATCAGGAACATACTAAGTATTTAATATTGCTGTTCAAGTCTAGACCTTTACAATGCTGCATTAACCAAGTTAGAAATTCTGAGGCTGTATCCCACCATTCTTACTGAAAATTATTGACATTTCTCTCATAATGAGATCAAAATGAGTACAGAAATAAATAATTCTTTGAAGACAAAGTGTGAATGAAATATACTGAATTTTTTCTCAGTTTGGAGCAAGGCTCCTCCAAAACCAGGGCAGTAAAGCAACAAATGTAACTAAGAGAACAGTGCCAAATGACTGGCAATGGAGAACAACTTCCCACTAAGCAATTGCAGAAAATGAAAGAACTTCTAAAAGCAGAATAACTATCTACTTACTTACACTGGCATTTTGGAATGAATAAAAACAATAACCATTTGAAAATAGTTTAATGTCCTGTTTATTAGATCATACAATCTCATTTCTTACTTCTGAACTTTTTTTCTGCTCTGTAGTTTGTATGTACTGTTGCTGCATTATAGATTTAGGAGAAAAACATTTATTTTATTTCCTGAAAGAATTGTCAAGAGGATATTTAGGAGCTCAGTTGACCAGCTGTATGAGGACAAATCAAGGGTTTTACTGAACAGACTCCAACAGTGCAAGGATATCTTCCATATTCAGGGGTACCCTGAAGCTCTGTTTAAGCATTTATTTAGGTCCCACAGAAAAATTATTTGCTGGAGTGTTTGATTTGTCTAGTAAACAAAGGTGTCTAGTGCCATCTGAGATGACCCGAGAGATTTTAAATGGGGCTGACATATCTGACAAAGAGCCTACGGGAGATACGTGTCACTCTGGACTCATAGATGGACAACAGGCAAATATCCCAAAGCAATTCAAATGGATGCCGACTTCTTGTCAACAAGGAGTCAGCAAGGAGCAAAGGAATTGAACCCGTTGTGTCAATACCTTCTTCACTGAAATTACATTTATAGAGAGGTTTGGCTCTCAGCACTTTCATATATATAAACGGTGTGAAATGCGGAAATGTATGCTTCTGAAAGAGAACCTATTTCTGTAAAATATACAGAGTGACAGAATATGAAGGTGTGAAGAGGAGTAATTTAGAAAGAGAGGCTAATTCTGTACAGCTGAAGTGTTTCAAAGGTCGGAAGATTTGGGATTAAAGGGAATTAACCACCAGTGGACAAAGAAAAAATAATCCCCAAAGCAGTTTTAAGGACTCAGTGAAAAGTGACATAGAGAGGATGTTAAAATGACTCTAAACTGCTGCTATTACCATCCTGATGGAATGAAAAAACTGGAACTAAATCCATCTCCCCAGGACAGACTGATATAGTAGCCCCGATGAAAGAGTTTCAAACTTTATTTAGTACAGTTTGCTTAAAAAAAATTTGGCTGTGAATTTATGAGTGCCAGTGCCTCATAGCTGTTCTTTTCCTTCAGCTGCTGTGGGGATGATGAAGGAAACACCTTTAACCTTGAGGACCATTTGACTGTTGGAAATATTATGATATTCTTGCTTAACTACATAGGTAAAATCAAGATGTTAAGAAACAAAAGTTAATCAATGAAGAGTAAGTATTTGTTTTGTTTTGTTTTGGTTTTTTTCCCCCATGGCAATGGCAACACATTTTTGAGTTAAAGAAGGCAAAAAAAAAAGGACTTAGAAGAGGATTTTTGACAAAATGTATTTATCTTCTTACTTAATTCTAAACTTTGTAGCTTATTTGTGAAATAAGTTTTCTAGTTTATTGGTGAGTTCCTCTCAGAAATAGCAACTGCTCACATTTTACATAGGGAATGGTGCTATACAACATGCCAGTATTTACTGATAACCATAAAAAATGCAACATACCACCATCTGAAATTTGATGGTATTCTATGTCAATAGTTCAAACTGGTAAAGGATAAGTGGTGGAAAAAATATTCTGAGATAATGTACTTAAAGTTAAATATTCTTAAAAAAGGATATATAAAAAGAAGGACTTTTAAAACTCAGAAATCAATGAATTTTTTGGTAATGACTGTAAAGTTATATCCTTCAGAATTGCTTTACATATTTTCAAATTGTTTCAAGAAATACACTAGTCTCCAAAGGAAATCTCTGTTCTAAAATTAAAGCACCTGCAAAAGACATAAATAACTTTAAAAGGAATCAGTGAAGCACAAGGAACCTATAGATAAGGGTTTTTAATCGTGCAGAAAATAAATTGTGATATAAAATCAAAGTAAATTAAGTGCTTTTGTAATATCTTTGATACTTTCAATAAAATAAAAAAAATCATATTTTACCTATTGAAATGTATTATTTATGCATTTGTTATTCAATTTCATCACTCAGATGGTCCCTGAGAGTAATACACTGACCACTCCTAGCCAGGAAAGAGATTCTTTGGAATGTTCCAATAGAAAATAAACGTTTATTCTCTACTTCTGGCCAGATCCCAATTCACATTTTACCTTTGTTCCCTACAATTGCAAACTTTTGACCCGGCAAAGGAAGAAATGTGTCTTCATTTCTTTCTGTGAAAACTGGTTTATAGGGCTGTGGAAGATCAGATGTCACATTTCATCTCACAGATACTAGGATTTCATTACTAACATAACATGCTTTAGGTTACTAGGAAAGCAAATTACTACTTAACTATTAAGTGTTGTTCCTGATTTCAGTAGTACATATTTTAATTCCCTTAAATTTTCTGGAATGCACAAACAGAAGCTGAATTTTCTCTAACTTATTTGTACATGTTAGCATTATTTCAGAAGCAGCTCTGAAAACATGGGCAAAATCTGTTTTATGTCTCTAACCAGCCAATCTTTTGCACGACTGATAATAGTTCACTAACTTGGTACTCTGTGTTTAAAAGATAGACTTTGTAAGATTATTCTATTTAGCTGAACCTGCAACATCTGCAGAGGGCTGAAAATAACTTCTGTTGCACAAATGCATACACATTGAGAATCTTCTTAAACAAGAAAAGAAGGTAGAGGAGGAATTTTTCAATGAAAGACCACCCTTCAGGGACAGAGGTGGGGTGGTGCAGGATAGGGAGTTACTCACCTTCTAAATGTTGGGGTCCTGAGGGCACAAATAAGGCTGTCTGGCCCTCCCATTCCAGCCTACTGGGAGACCCATTTCAGCCCCAAGCTTGGGGTTACCAGTCTCTGCTCCAGGGATGCAGTAGGATGCAAGTTTCCAGATCCACCATAAACCTACCCTACCTGCCTCCAAGTGAGTCTCATGTCTCCTAGCAGCCTTGAGTAGGAAGCAAGACCAAGTAGGGAAGCTGCTGCTGGGAGCTGGGACACTGTATTCTTCTGACATTCCTACTCTGTCATCGGTGCATGACATTGCATAAAATTCTATTAACTAAGCCTGCAGGTACATCCAAGTTGTTTAAAATGAGAGACAGGAGGTCTAGAAAACACAGATGGCTGCAAATATTATTACCTTAACTGTATTTCCATAGGAATCAGGAGCAACAAAGTACTCCTGAATATAGCCTTTGCAATTCAATATTTATAATGTGAATTTTACCATTTACGGGGTTATGGTTGCAGAAATTATATGTATTTATACTGAAAGCAAAGAGAAAATGAAATAAAGTTCTTATGGTTAAAGTAAAAAAGACCAACTGATATGTATATTCTTTTCCTGTCTTGTGATTCTGTTCTTAACAAAGTTCTATCTGGCAATATTTGCAGTGTTATTTCTTTGCCTTAGAGAAGCAACTTGAAGCCATATTTTCAGGATTTCTTAGTACTTTCACTGCATTTTAAACTCATTGAACCTGTGCTCTGAATATATCATCATCATGGCTAGGCTTCGCGAACAAAGATTTGAGAAGGGCTCTACCCACGCTTGCTACAAGCGCGTTGATGGCTAAAAAGGCCAATGCGAGATAGACAAGTCCAGTTGCAGAAGGCATAGCAGAAAGACTCCCCAGGTGATATCGACAAGACGCGATTCTTTCTGCGTTGTCTTTTCTCCTCGAGAGTGATCCTGTGTGTGTTCTCAAAAGCAGCAGCAGCGTTATAGATGGTGTGTCTCCAGGCCTCCCGATTGGAGGCCAGAGTAGACCAATGGTGGTGATCGATATGGACAAGACTGAGGGATTGTTTCAAGTGGTCGTTGTATCTCCTCTTTGGGGCTCCTCTCTTGCAGCATCCAGTGGCAAGTTCCCCACAGAGCACGATCTTAGGGATGCGGTGGTCCTGCATCCTGGAGACGTGCCCTGCCCAGCACAGCTGTGTTCTCAGCAGCATGGCCTCAATGCTTGTGACTGCTGCCTGCTTAAGGACAGACGTGTTGGTCACATAGTCAGTCCAGTGAATGTTTAGGATTGTACGGAGGCAGCGCTGATGGAAGCGTTCTAAGAGATGTAAGTGGTGGCGGTAAACGACCCACGATTCAGACCCATATGAAAGAGTAGACAGTACAATGGCTCTGTAAACACTGATCTTCGTACTTTTCTTCAGGTGTTTGTTTTGCCACACTCTTTTATGGAGTTTACCAAAAGCTCTGTATGCCTTTGCTAACCTGTTGTCTATTTCTGCATCAGTCTTACTGTCTGAGGAGATGATGCTTCCCAGGTAATTAAACTGCTGGACTGATTTGAGCGCTGTTTCACCAATGGTGATATGGGGATGATGGGAGACTTCCTGAGGTGCAGGCTGATATAAAACTTCTGTCTTCTTCAAGCTGACTTCCAGTCCAAAAAGCTCAGCAGCCTCTGCAAAGCAGGACGTTAAACGCTGCAGAGCTACTTCTGTGTGGGCGACGAGGGCGGCATCATCAGCGTAAAGCAGCTCACGGACAAGATGATTTAAGGTCTTAGTGTGGGCCTTCAGTCGCCTTGGTTTGAATAGGCTCCCATCGGTACAATATTGAATGTAGACACCGTTTTCATCATTGAGGTCTGCCATGGCCCTTTGGAGCATCATGCTGAAGAATGTGAATAAAGCTGATGCAAGGACGCAGCCTTGCTTCATACCATTGGCTATTGGAAACGGCTCAGAAAGTGCATCGCCATGTCTGACTTGACCACGCTGGTCCTCATGAAGCGAGATGATCATTTTGAGGAACTTGGGAGGACATCCTAAACGTTCCAAAATCTGCCACAGACCTTTTCTGCTCACAGTATCGAAAGCCTTGGTGAAATCAACAAAGGTAACATAGATCCTTTGTTCTGTTCCCGACACTTCCCTTGCAGATGTATTAAAATGCTTAGAATGCTAAAACAACAAGCTCATACTCTTCCATGCTTAACAAGCAGAACTAACACAACTTTTTTCTTAGTTTTGGTTTGCTTCTCTATTTATAAACACAAGAAATGGGAAACTAGTGCCATCTACTCCCAAGGTCATTACGGAAATGCATTTGTACATATCTAGGAAGTGTTTTGATGGTATGATTGTAGCTTTTAAAAAGTTTTTTTAAAAAATTCTACAATTTAATGATTTTTTATGGAATGCAGTTTACATGGTAGATATGTCTAATTTTAAAAAAAATCTTGAGAAAGCTGATAGAGATAAAAACAAAATTAGTATATGAGGTGTGATTCAGTTGGGGAAAAATGCAGTTACATTCAACTGACACACAGGAGGGAAAAAATTAAAGTTGTGTTATGAACTTTCCTTTTTTTCAGCTATTTAGGGTTCAAATCTACCTGAAAAATGTAAAATCAAGTAACTAAAATTAGTATGTAAGTATGAAGAAAATAAATGAACTTTTTAAAAGGGGGTTATTCAATTAAAATTATTGCTTCCTGAAATATTTTTCATAGTTTCTAAACCCAGTCATCTGGCAATATTAAAATAAAAGAAGAGTTGACTCTCCCTTACAAGGTACCAATTTTAATTTCAGAATCATGAGGTTGCTTCATAATTGCTCGAAGTTTGAACATTATTTCAGTTACCAGCAATCAGCTGTTTAAAAATGGTGTCCTTAAATCATTGATCTCTATTTTTTTCTGGGCCATTTTCCCCTTAAAAATTGAGTTGACATTTAAAACATCAGCTTTTTCACAGTGTGCATCCTATCTGCAATTATGCTGCAGCCCACTTAGCCACTAAGCTCTGTCCTTGCTATAGCAATAAACCTGTTAAAAAACCACAGGCGTACAGATAAAAATGGATAGCAGTCCAGCACACACACAAGAGGAAAAAAATATAGAAAGAGCAAAAGAAAAGAAAGATAAACCATTAAGATTTTTTACGTAACTGAACATTGTTCCAGACACCCATTACACTGTATGGTGTGGTGTATTTGTACAAGAAAGACATATTACATAGTGGAGTTTTTCCCCTGCTTGTGTAATTATAACATCAACAGTAATGAACCTCTTTTTCATACAAGAGTGTTAACATAGTGGAAGCATTCATTTAATCTTATCTCATATGTTTCATTTGTAATATGGAACAGCAAGTTAGTAACAGTGCTTGTGTTCTTAGTCATAACTGGATAAAACTTTATGTTAGGAAATTAGGATAAAAGGTCTAGGCTACCCTACTTGTAGATTTTATTTGGAGAATAGCCATTTCAAAGGCTATAAATAATGGGTACCATGGATCATAGAAGATGTATTCGATCAACCTTTTCAAATACAAATTTTATACTCCTAGTTTATAGTGTCATACTGCAAAGCAAGCTAACCTGCATTGTACTCTGTGATCATGTGTTTACACAGGTTGTAGTACTTGGGACAGCTAGTCTAAAGTTTTTTTAATTTTTCTATTCTGCTGAGACACCAGTTGTCTGATAGGTAGATATAATCTCCACTTTACCTGCTTGCTTCTGTATTGATTTATAAATCTCATCATGCAATTCATGCATTCATATAAGTTGATATGGAAAAAACTGAAAATATAATTCTAAGAGAATTTACATACATACGAGCCTTTTAATGAGAAACTCAAACTGTGAACCTTTTATTCTGTGCTTTTTATTTGCATTCCCCCACTAAAGAACCTTTAATATTTTCAATTACTGTGCAGTTTATAATGTCTTTGCAAATGCTCATGAAATTTCAATAATAATAATAATAACAATACATTACAATCATGCTGAAGTCTTTACCTTAAAGAAAATATTTTGTGCATCTCTCACCCAGTCAGCATAGGGCAATTTTCATGAGATCTGTAGGAATTCAGTCTGAAATGTGTTTGGAATTCACCTATATGTTCAAAACCTAAAAGGTATGACCTGATAGACAAGAAGAGGTACATAGGAAATAAGAAACTAGTCTAAACTGAAAAGAAACTATATATTGATGTTGTTTTCTGCTCAAAAGTTTTAAAATTATATCTGACTTTATTAAAATTTTGAAGAAAATTCTCATAGCAAGCTAAAATAGTGAAGAAGAACATCCCTAAAGTGCTGCCAAATAAGCATGAGTTTTCTTGCTGTAAGTTGCTTTTTAAGTCAGAAGTTGGTGGCAGACAGCCAAACTTTCTTCCTAGATGTTAAGACTATACCATAAAATATCCCTAATGTAGTTTTCAACTGTTCTGTTTATCTCCCTGGGGATGAAAGAACCTACTGTTTTGAAGTGTCAGATTTTATACTGTGTTGCAGTGAATTATTTCTATTCTATATTTTTCTAGGCATATATAAAAGTAATCTTCAAAGAGCTATTTTTACTATTTCAGATCTTTTCATATTTAACTTTTGTTTTGAAGACTATCTGGAAAAAAACAGATATAGCTTAAGTTCTGGTCCTTATACTCAGATTATACACACCTTTTTTTCTTAATTTTTCTTCATCTTTTGGAAGACAAAAAGAATCTGTTACTCTAAAACAGATTTTAAATGGCACTGCATGCTACTTGAGAGCAGAAGATGCTTGGATCTTAACTTCAGCTTCCTTCCTATGTTGTGTAGATAGGAAATATCCATGTTGATTGCTGTTTAATTGTTTGCAAAGATTTGAGGATACTGAGATGGCCTAAGGCCAAGTGTCTCCCATGCTTTGGCTCTCCCCAGTCCAGCAGCAAAGATAGAGCTGCCAGCAGTCAGGAAAGGAATTGTAGTTTCCTGAATGCATGTCAGAAAACCTGCAGATGCACACAGTATGCCAATGTTTTCAGTAAAATATAGGACTGGCATATTGTCCTTTTGTGATCCCCAATCATTAAAAGGGACAGATATGTTGCACACAGGTAGGCAGTTCTAATGTCATGTCCATGAGGAGATGCTCTTTGGCAAGAGGATCCTTTAAGGACCTCTAGCAGAAACGATACTTAGGCATTTATTTCACTTCCTGAGCATGGGAGATTGATAAATCAGAATTTAAGTTGGAAAAAACCCCAAAACCCAAAAATCATATAAATGGAAAAGTCCTTTCTACTCAACTTAGATGAGAAAAAATACAATTCCTTAAAATTCACATTTCCTTGAGAATCTTGAAGCTGAATTTCCACCAGAAAGTCATTGAAGTAGTAATTGCTGAAACATAAATACTTCTTTTCTGGTAAGTAGAAATTTTAGATGCTTGTACAGCTGAGCCCTCCAAATCTCTTCAGCATAATTTGAAGAAGAAGAACTCCTGAAGACAGAAAGAATTCCTCTCAGAAGTGCTCATAGATGTATCTAAGAATCCATAAAGTAGTTTGCAACATAAAATCCTAGTCTTTGGCTAGAAGTCAAGGTAGAAAATCAATGCTTAACAGATTCATCAGTGACTTTGTTTGAAGTCTGAATAAGCAGCATGGATATGACCCAAGAATAAGTAGATTTCTTCACTCATTTACAGGCATTTATTTAAGTACACATAGCAGAGCTGGAATAGAAACATTGATCTTGCTCTTGACACTGTGAAGTTGCTTTGGGCAAAAAAATAGAACAGATCAATTTTGGGAATTATTGTTAAAATGATAGAAGGAACAAAAGGTGGGAAAATACAAATTTTTCTGTTGCAATTGTTAGGAAATATGTTGTAGCTATTATAAGCTAGGATATAATACTCTCTCTTCATATTTAGCCTTCTTATGTACATGTATTTTTAAAATTTCACTTTACTGTCTCTTAAGTGTAAACAGATAGCCAAAAGCAGACTTATTTTAAGCATTTTCTTTTTCTATTTTATAAATGCTGTAATTTGAAAGAGAGCTTACTAGAAGACTTTATATAAAATCTGAAATTACAACCATATCCTTCATCCTTGAACTTGATGAAACACATTTGCACTCACTGCACAGAAGACTAAGAAGCTGAACTGTTCTTTGTAATAATAAATTATTAAACTGTCCCCTTGCAGCTCTTCCAGATATTGGTAATGATTACCAAGCTTTTCTGGGTTAATGACATTTTCCTTCATGAAAATGGCTTATTTGTCTTTGACTTCCTTGCATTCTTATTTTTATGAATTTAGCTAGTTCCATAATTTTTGAAAATTCTTCCCTCATTTCCTATTTTAATCTATGCTATTCCCCACTGTGTCATTGTACTTCTCTCTACTCCTGTGCTATGCTGTCCTCAGGCTAACATGAATAGCATTATGTACATCTCTGAGGTTAGATGCAAATCTAGACTAACATCTTTTTGTGAACATGGCCTGTAACGTCTCTCTTATGTCTGTTCAAAATGTTCAGATATGGTAAGCTGGGATAAACTTATTACCACTTGCTGTACTACAAGGAATAGTCATATTCTCATACCAAAAGGTACAGGACTACTGGTCTCTCTCTTTGTCTGACACCTGCATTCTACAGGCAGTAAAGCTCCCTTGATGAAGAAACTGAAGTCCAGATGTACAAACATTAAGGGACCGAACTCCAACTGGTGCTTAGATGATGTGATGGAGTATGCAGCAATGCTTGTTGTTACAGGAAAAGTAATGAGAACCAGTAATTTCAAACACACTGAATCCACAAAGAAAGAAAGCTGAAGTCTGGTCTTAGGCAAGAAGTAGTGTTGAACTATTTGCTTCTGCAGTTTCTATCAAAGGTAATATTTCACAGATTCGTTTGGACTAAAAGGTTCAAACAGAATTCAAAGCAAAACATGCCACTGATTCCAGCTCACTTACCAGCAGTTCTTACAGAAGGAACTGACCTTGGCCTCACCTTAGCTGGACTCTTAAATTTACTTTAACTAAGCTCATGGAACAGGAGATGGGCTCCAGACTGCCAGGAGGAGTTTTAACCTTTGTTAGGTCAATGGATTGTTTAGTAAATTGCAGATGATCTTATCAAGTCTAGAGAGTGTCGTTTGTGTATCTGAAGAAGACCAATACTTATTTTAATTAAGAAGTGCAGCAAGAGAAACTCCTGGATGAAATTGGATAAAATTAACTTTGGGATAAGACCCTGAAACTGCCTGAACTCCCCAGAAGAAATGAAGGGATTGAATAAGGTTGTATAAGTTAATGACCTCATCCAACATGACTATCTGAGGGTAGTCCCTTAGGGCCCAGTCCTGAAATGTGAGAGAAAGAACATTCTTTCTCATGGATGGGTGCTTTTATCAGAGTCTCCAAGCAGAAATGCAGCATGAAGCATGAAATCATGACAGCCATACTGTAAGAAGCAGGTAGCAAATCAACTGTGTGTGTGAGAGAAAGATTTTTATGAGGTAATCTTGACTTTATCAAATTAAATGTGATTTTTTCTTTATTCATCTATGTCTTTATAAAATTTGTTACTCTATCGTCTATTCTTTCTGATATGAATAAATGTTCTTATTTATATTTTGTCTTAACCAGGATATCATTTGATATTCCTCACCTTAGGCATGTGAGGACTAACTTGGGACAAAACAGTAAGCAAAGGAGTACTCAAGTAGACAAGTAGACCTTTCACTATCAAAAGCTAGGAGTGATCACCAGTTCTAACTATGTGCACAAGATTAAAACAAAATATGATTTTTTTTAATCACTTAGAAGATTCTGGAGTTCACCTACGAAGAGTGCAAAGTGCTTTTTTTGTTTTGTTTGGTTTGGTTTGTTTTTTTTTAAATATATTTTATATATATATAT
Source organism: Pyrocephalus nanus (assembly GCA_038380795.1). Lineage (NCBI taxonomy): Eukaryota > Metazoa > Chordata > Aves > Passeriformes > Tyrannidae > Pyrocephalus > Pyrocephalus nanus. Next base: position 54,543,616 of record CM076264.1, on the reverse strand, counting down.
ATATATATATTTTTAGAAATAATTTCATTATGATAGGACATATGTCTTCCTTGCTCTATATTGTCTTTCCTATTCATTCACATTGTAACAACTCCAGAGAAAAATAAAATGCATATTCTCCTATATTTTTCTGAAGACCTAGGGATCACAGAGAAAGATGTGGTCCATCTTTAAAAGCAGACCTGTTTCTGAACCTGCAATTACTGTATCTCAACAAAAGTAATGCCTTTAGAATATTTCAGTGGCACTCAGAGCACATAACGTGGAAGGGACTGAGGTTCTTAAAAAACCATTTTGAATCCTTTAGAGCATAGAGAATTGTGTAATCTCATTCCAAAAAATGTTCTAGCTCTGTTCAAAAAAATTAGAAAAATGCTGCATGAAAGATGATTTTGGATTCATGTAATAAGAGTAATTAATATTCAAATGTCATGGTAAATCCTTCTTTTTTTTTTTTTTTTCCCTGAGAATAAACATATATGAAAAATATGAGCTTGTAAGAGAGTTAATTATTATTTAAATTTATTAAACCATATTCAGAAAATAATCTGCAGTAAATCAGTAATGGTATCACTTTTTTTTTCAAGATTTTTTCCTGTCTATGATATCCATCCAGTTAGAAATCTGAAACAACATGAGTTGTGTACTCAATTATGAGTAACTCTGGAAATTTCAATACACAAAGTAAGCTATTCACAGCCCCAGTTTGTGGGGTTTCAGACAGCACAAACAAAGCAAAAGATCCAAATGCATATTCTAGGCTCCAGCAAGAATTTCAGTGTGTTTCTGGACATGCTACAAGTAAAGTGTAAAATTTTCACTGGGACTTCTTCACTTCAATTTAGGTCAATAAAAATGCAAATTTACAAAATTATGGCTCATACAGGGTTAAATTATAATGGACACTGAGGAAGAACAAGCTTGAAAAAAATAATATATTGTTGTGTACTCTTCTATTGTGCTAGCTAGTACATACAGAACTGTAGCTAATGTCATAACCTTGGCATCATTGCCACTTCTAGGCTGCAGCAGAGGCACTGTGGCACAGAGCCATATACCAACCTCTTAATCTTATATGTCATTATTTACACTTGCCTAATGCATTCTATAGAGTGTTACTTTCAAGCAGTTTATGTTGTGAATTGAACCTTTAATTACATTAATGTTTATGCTGTCCTACAAAGCCCATTCCTGGAAATATATAAGACAAATGAATTCTTAAGCCACTTTGACAATTATATTTCCTCCAATTGGTTAAATTCAAACTATTTGCCTTGACTAGACATCATTTATTTTGCATGGCTAGACATTTAAATTATTGGGTTTTTCATCAATTTAAATGAAAAAGTAGCTTTGAGAAAGAAAATATCAATAGTGAGGTAAAATTCATGAAAATTTCATTTGAAAATCATAATTTTGAATATGTATAAACAGCACTAAGTCTCAAGCACATACTAAGAGGTTATTTTAAATTTGGAATATGATAAACAAGTGAATTGCTTCTATTTAAACATTTTAAAGTATTAACAGTATAGCATCATGTTCAGAATCTCATTTTCTATCTTGAAAACATAATATATGCCTAGATGAAAATAAAAAGACAAACTATTGCTAAAAAAGGGAAGAAAATATCCACAGCTGTATTGGTCTTTATTATGAGTGACGTCACAGGTAAACAGTTGTTTAATGTATCTGTCAGAGTATACAAGATCTAGAAAGAACGTATTTGGAAGAGCAGACAGTTACATGTACACAAGGTTATTCTCACCTCAGTCTTTCTCATAATTCTGTCCAAGAGAGTGGGACATATTTTGATCTCAGGGTCATCAGTAGATATGCAGAGATACTCCTTCACTGAGTGCCTCTATGCCCAACTTACACAGGTATGACTGTAAGTCTTGGAGTGTGATTCCTATCTTACATGAAGTGTGAAACACAAAATTTGGAAAATCAAATTACAAAGCTATGAAGAAAGCCAAGATGAGCTCAGAAATATATGTTAAATGATCTCAATAATAAAACGGTGGGATATGTTTAACATATGTTGAATTAACATTTTCTGAATTATTTTTCTCTATTCTGAGAGACCTGTTTTTTCCTTCAGCTCTGGTGCAGTTGATTTGCTACAGACTTGTGCAGATACATGCATAACAGTGAAGTTTTTCTTCTTTTCTATGCTTTGTTTACAATTTTTAAAGAAACTTATTATCATATATGTGCCAGAAAGAAATCTAAGAAAGGGACGTATTACGATCGAGTGTGTTCACTCATATATCTTGCCCTGTGAGGATATTAATCTGAGCTCTTCAATCACAAATGGCTCTGTCCTTACCTCTATACTGAGCTGTAATGTGCTAACTCATAAATTTTTGATTTTTTGATTTGAAGTAATTATCTTTCAATATTCTCATAGGCCTCACAGAATTTGGAAACTTGATGACTAGATATCCATACCTAATCTTTATCTAGTCCAATTGTGACCCTATCCATAGCCTCTAAATATTAAACTATTCTTTGTAACTTGAATATCCAGATTAGTCTTGTGGGCTTTGCAGAACACAGCAGTAAATTGAAGTCTTTGTCCCCAAAATGTATACTGTTTCTAACCTTTAACATACTCTTAATAGTAACTTACTGTCATGATAAAGCCCTTGTGATGTCAAACAGCAGTCCTTAATTTAGCCTTTGCTAATTTTGCAATAAACTTATTCTGTCTCTTTTGCTCACAAGATTAAATGTAATTGTACCCTCAGTACTAACTATAACCCCAGTGGCTCATGGAGGAGCAAATACTGAACCACTGCTTACCTTTCATTACCTGTGAAAGGTAATTTTGTGATCCGTCTATTTCATAAAGATGAGCTGACATTTTCATGCAGTTGCATGTCCAGATGTGTTCTTAAAACCAGTTCTGTCTACATTCTTATTAGTCAGCCCCTGAAAAATACCCAGTCAGGAAATGGCACAGAGACAGTCAGAGGCTGTCAGCCCATCTCATCTGGGCTTCAGAGGTTTAACAGGATGAAGACAGCATCTGCTGAACAAACTATAATTTTAAATGCAAACGCCACTCTAGCCTCAATATTTACTCTGTGACTCATCCTGATCTAACAATATTAACATGTCCACTGAAAGACTTGCCATACAGGCCAGCCAAAACTGTGGAAAAAAGTAAATGCTGAACTTGTGGTTCTGGGAGCCACGAGTCATTAGTAAGGCTTGAGAATAGTATTAGAGCTTGTGTTCGAATTAGGACTCAAACAATAGCCCTGTTTATAGCTAGTTCAGCATTTTGGGGGACAATTTAAACTCTGGAAATTGTGCCAGAAAGTCTAGCACATTAGAGCCTCCTGTTTTACTCCCAATTCTGCTGGCTGTAGCTACATATTGAATTGGGAATAATTCCTCATGTTTGCAGATTAAATCCCATTTGCCCTTTCTTTTCTAGTGATGGACACTGGTGATGCTTCTGAATGCAGAGGCAATGAAATATCCTTCCCCACTGTCTTCAAGGTCTACTGAGTGGCTTGGAAGCTGATGATGTAACATCTTCCTTGCCATTTGGGTATGAAAGAGTTCAACATAACTGCAGCTTGCATGCTGTTGCAGCTGTTTTATAGGTCCACAAACCCTCACTTCAGGAGCAGTTTTGGAACAGCAGTTCCTAGACTTCAGATCCCAGTTTACTAGTATGGCAATATTGTCAACCTTAGTACTTCCATTTCTGGGAGAATAGGAGATATCTCATAGGTTCTCAGTAGTTTCATCTGCAGCTGTGAGACATATTTGAAAACCTGAACTTTAAATTTTGAGTGTTAGGTTTTTCTTCCTAAATTAGAAAGTGAACTGTTTGGAAACTACAGTAAAATACTAGGTGATTTTGAGCTAATTTTCATCTCTAGTTCTTTTAAACAAATACATAACATTTGAAGGACATGAAGACCCCTTATAGAATTTTTCTGGGTTTTGCTCTTTTCAATCAAATTTCAAATACTTGAATTTCAATGTTGAAAAACTAAATTAAAAAAAATATAAGGAGCATGTTGTGTCTTTAGTGGAAATTTGGACTTACTTTCTTAGACTTATAGAACTTATTTCACAAAGAATGAAGAGACAGACCATTAGCTGCCTGGCATACAACGATTCTCATAATGAAAGCTACTTTAGGAACAAAAGCATCTCCATATAACTTTTTATGATAGACTAGGAAATTACTTGCTCACATAGATTTCCCCATCCTTGATTTTTTTTACTATCAAGATTTTCTGGTCTGATTTGTTCATTTTTTTAATTATTTCTTTTTAATGTATTTAATTAACCAAAATCAACTGCAGAGGAACAATTAAGGCTGTGGTTTGATAATCCTTAGTATTTTGCTCAATGGTTTATGAAATGAAGCTGTCATTTTCTTGGATTAAACGTAGTTTATATATAAGAAAGGCATCTGAATATTGACAAAAAGGAAGCAGGGCTTGTGGGGAAAAAAAGTAGTTTTTATTAAACCAGCAGATACACTTGAAAAAAACAGACAAGCCTGGATTTACTGCCTCTTCAGCAAGGCTTCAAAGGAGAAAAGAGTCTTCGAGCAAAATTGTTACAATGCCGCTTCTCCCCTAATTTAAAGAAAATGTCTTACTTCTTCCCAGGATTTGATTGGTTTCAGTTTTCAGCTATTGCTTTTGCTAGCTAAACAAAATAACCAACTACTCAGAAAGATGCTTTTTGTCAATCCTTATAGACTCAAATGAAAAGCTACATAAGTGAAGACACTGAATTTTATTTTTTACCGAAGTACTATTACTGAAAGTTTGCAGAAACTAAATCTGACTTCCTGTGTTTATGTTTAATGTTTAAATTCAAGTTTTAAAAATAATAATAAAAAAAAGATTTCTTTTATTTCTGAACACAATTCTGCAGATTGTGTATTCTGAGGAAGACATTACAGGAGATTTTAAATCCTTTTCTCTGAACAGGAGTGCGTGGTTAACTGCGGTCAGTCTCAGAGAGCTTCTCTGACAGGGTAACAGCACTTGGTGAGACAGATATTGAGAAAAGACATTAGGAGTCATAAACCACCCACACACTGTTCTGTGACACAACTTATAGAAAAGGAGTTCAACGCTGACTTCAATGGGCCTAATATTTAGTTTCCAGATACAAATAACTAAAATTGAAATGAAAATTCTGAGTGGCATTTTCAAAGATCTATTTGACATCCTGTCTCTTGTTTATTTTCTCTGATGAGAAAGAACATTATTGTGTAACAGGGAACAATTTCTAAATGTCAGTGATTTTTCTCTTCTTTGGGAACACAGACAATGTCAAACTATGTTTAAAAAAAATTACAGTGAATCAGTGTCAGAAATATATTTGGCGTAGCTAACCTTGGAAGTTGAATTTCCTATTTCCCCAGCAGGCAGAATGCAGAGAAATAAGCAGACCCACACTTAGTAACTTGCAGTCTGAAATCCTGAGGTTGAAAGAGCTAAGGAAAAGGAAGAGCAAGAACTGGCAGCTGAAAGTAGGCCTTGAGGTGAATCATATAGGTGAAATAAAACTGCTGGAGTAGTCACAGTAAATAATTCTGATATTCTTTGGTACCACATACTTTCAAAATCAGAACTCTTCTGTTGGGCCTCTGCATTCCCTATTGCTGGGCATTGGACCTGTCTGCACTAGAAAAAGACCCAAAATACTACTGCAAGGCACACTTTGTTATTTCTCTTTCCTGATATGTCTCATTAATATTCCCTTCTTATCTCTAGTTTTGAAGTGGATTAAATAAAAATTTAAAAAGAAAACTTTTTTCATCCAAGGAGGGCAGACCCTTAATGGAAACTAGGATGGAATAGTTACTGAGGTCAATGTTAAAATAGCCATGATTTTGAAAAACAACCCCTGCAGTTGTTCCTCTACAGGGAAGCTCTTACTCTGAAATGCAGTGCTTACCATTACCAAAACTTGATAAGGAAGTGTAAAAGGAGGCTTAGGGGAAAAGAAAAAAAAGGTGCAAAAGTTGAATCCCAAATATAAACCTCATGTGCTACTCTCTCTTAGGTATCTATCCAGTTCAGTTAAAAATCATAGGAATTCTACTTTTTTTAGAACAAGTAAATGACTTAAACCCAAAAAGAGGACACAGAAATCAAGGTCAAAATCTACACTGATAAACTTCAAACGTGGAAGCTAATAAGGCTTAAAAGGGGAGAAATTTGCTTTAAAGGTGTTACCTACATTGGCAAACTAATTCAAAAAAATATTTCCATGAGTTAAAGTTTCAGTTCACCAACAATGTCAGTTTGCTACAAACTTAATCTTTACTGAAAATTTTTAATTTAGTAATAAAGATTGTGATGGTTATTACACTTACTTTTTCATCCCATTTTTTTTTCGTATGGTATAAACTGATGTTCACAAAGTGATAGCTGAAGTTACAATCTCATTAACAGTGGCGTGTTAATAATTACAAGGTTGGTCATGGTTAATTACTGCTCTTCATTAAACACAACACATCAGGAAGCTTGTGGAGGGCTTCTGAAGAGTGTGTATTCCACCACTGCTACTCAGTGACCTAAATCAACCCTAATCCAAAGTCTGCTGTGGTGGAGTTTCGAATCTTCTGTATCCAAGCAATTAGTACAGAAAGAAAAGGCACATGTGCAAACCTTCATGCATACAGACACAGTAAAAGTGTTCTCGCAGCACTCCTGGTGTGAAGGACCCATAGTGAGCTGGCAAGTACTATGCATAGCTGTGCTGAGCAGAAAAGCTCTTCAGGGAAAGAAGAGGTAGGGTGAAAGAGTGAAAGAGTGAAATTGGTAGGCATGACATGTTAATGAGCTGTGTCAGAGCCATCTGAGGTTTGGGGAAGATAATTGCTGCTTGAGATTTTTTTATTTTTTTTTTCTGTTCAGGACAGTGTTCTTTGAAGCTGTCAGAGAATACTTAGAAAAGCAAAGAAGCCAACTAAGTATTGAACCAACCTTTTAGAATCCTGGAGATAACTATTTTCAGTCTAACAACTCACTGAAGATAACCAGCTGTTTTATCCTTAAACAAACAAAAAAACCCAAAACAAAACAAACAAAACCAACAACAACAAAAAAACCCCACAAAACAAAACAACAAACAGATCTGTTTCCAAAACTAATTTTAACCTGTAAAAACCCAGTTACACTGTTTCGCTGCTGATCATTTAGTTCTTGCCAGATAAGAAACCAGCTTGCCTCTTTAGCCCCCTAGCATTCCAAGAAGCAAGGTGGAAGAAAATTTTGAGATTCTTGTTGCATTAGAGGTCAAAGAGAGGTTGTATTTGTTTGTTTATTTGTTTGTTGGTTTTAATTTCCCAGTGACTTCCAAAGGCTCTAGTTTCTAAAAGACTGATGCCCCTGTTACATGGCATCCTTTCAAGATTGTGACTGATTTTTCATCTCTACTCTTTTTTTGTTCACCTCCTTTTCTTTTCTGCCTTTAAAGTCAACCTAAAGGAAGAATTTCACCCTACTAAAGAGAACAGCAGAACACAGGTACTGTCAGCTAATAACAAGAGCAATTAAAGAAGCACTGAATGACAAAGGAGTGACCTGTAGTCTCAAGGGTGGGTAAAAGTGTTACACCTTTTTAACTGCACTCTTGCTGATATTAACATTTTGTACCTTCAGTGGCTTTCTGAGCAGGTTATGCATGTATTGTATGATTGTATTATTTTTGACAACTATTCTTATTTCTCTCCCTTTATCTTCCTTTCTGTCTCTGTACACTTCCACATATATAAAACATTGAGTCTAATTCTGTTTCCTACTACGCAGCATATAAAAACTGATACAATCATAATGAATTTGACATACTACTTAGAAACCTTTCACAGCATTCAGCAGCACTGCAGGAACAAAAATAAAACTCTTTTGCAAGCTGTCCTATCTCTGGACCTACAAGGGAAGGTGGGCAATACAGGTCCAGCACCTTTAACCTTTACAAGACAGTACAACCAAAATGAAGAATCAGATGGAGAGCAGCTTTGCTACCTATTTGTGAAAAAGAAAACACCATTTTTTTCTTGTTGCCTAGCTGTAGCTACATTATATACAAACTACTGTCTCTGTCAAAAATAAAAAAGCCTCTATTGACAAGTGGATGGTAATGTAAGCAGAAAATTTTCCCTCCTTTTTCCTACAAGCCAACCTCACAGATTTTTCACAAGATAAATAATGAAAAAAAATGTCCAAAATATATATATATATCCCACATATGCTGGGGGTGGGGAGAGGGAAGGGAAGAGGAAAGAGAGAGAGAGAGAGAGTGTTCTGTATCACTGAACAAAACAGAGTTACATAAAAAAAAATCATTTATTTAGGGGGAAAAAAGGAATCATCCATTTTTGACATGACTGATTTGCAAAAATTTCTATTTGAGAACACAAATAGCAGTGGACAGCTCAGCATATCTGTCTATACAGTGCATCAGAGAGGAAATGTATAAGTTTAAAGGCTATTATACTTGGACATCATGAGATCTGCTTCTCTGTTTCTGGAAAGCCTGCAGAGTTGGCAGTAAGGACTGGGTTTTTTTCAGTGTTTATCAGCCAATACATTGAATAGCCATGTTTCTCCACAGTGTTAAGCTCTTCCAGCAGTGGCAGTAAAGACAGGATATTTGGGAGAGATCTGCTGTTTAATCCTACAGGGTTTAGAAGGTCACCTTTTGCAATCATAGAAACGGATTTATTGAAGCTAGATTTTACTGGACACTTTTTTTTTTTTTTAATACCTAATGAACTTAAAATGTGAAATTGTTTGTCAAATTTTTATTATTGTTAAAAAAATTTGATAAACACTGAAAATGTGAAAGCCTTCTGGTACAAGGCAGAGAGCACCACTTGTCCCTAGTCTTTGATGTTGACTCTCAGCTGCATAACATTCCACTACTATGATATTTCTGGAAAAAAATGTGGAAGAAAAGGTGATTTGTGGTGTTTTTATCAATAGAAAGAAGGAAGATACAAAAAGATCAAGTGGGCAAATGTGAGTTGTTTGGTTTTTGACGTGCAAAATTTTGTAGTGAAGAAAAGAGGTAAGTTTGATTCAAAAAAAGGATGTATAGTTTGTAATGATGAACATCAGTATGCCAGCCACTATCACATTTCTCTTAAGTCGACAATACATAGTCCTGCCCGGTTTTCCTAGAAAAGCCCAAAGGAAATCAGATACCTCAGAGTAGGATTCAAAGCAACAAGAAACATAACAGAATTAATAAACTAATGAAAAAGAAACATAGTGGAGAAAGAAACATAGTGGAGAAAACAAGGTGTTTTCACTGTATCTGTTTCCATCTTTTAACTATGGTGGGTAACTGTTTCCTTGGGTTTTTTTAGCAGAGCAAGTTTAACCTAATTTTTACGTACAGGACAAAAGATGATTTTAATTTGACCTCTCTCAGTTAAATAAAAATGAGAGAGTAGCCAGTCATGAGGCAGGAAAAATGGCTACGTGCTCCTGCTCTTAAAAAAAAGGCTACATGTCCCCTAATCCCTCAGGGAGAATCACTGAATTTGATTAGGTTTTGGTTTGTTTTGGTTTGGGTTTTTGTTTCTTTTTTAGGGGGTGAAAGAGTCTTCATCTATTTCTTATTAATGTTATCACCCCTTGCAGAAGAATAATAGCAACCTGTCAATATAGTTTTCTGATTTAGATGCTCAGCCAGAGAGAAAAAGGAATTACTCCTAAAGCAATTCCTTTATTTTGCATCAAGCAATCAGTGCAAACATCTTTGGCATAGGTATCATAACACAGTTCTTACCACCAGACATGTCTTTTTGCATAATGGGAGAGTTATATTCTAATAGTCAATAAAATACATTCATTGAATATATTCAAACCCATTCGATTTTATATAAATCACAGGATAGACAAAGAACAGCCCAAACCATCATGGAAAGATTGCATCTAGTCTCTTCTTGAAAAAGAGATAGAGTAAATTGATTAAATCTAGTAAAAAATTTGATAAACAATCACCATCTGAAAGTATCTGTGAGAAAGAATTTAAAATATCTTCTCCAACTATCTTAGCAACTCGACTCTTTTATTAAATGACACTGTTAATTTTGAATGAGAGCAGCCATGATGTCTTTTTATGACATGCAATTCACATCAGTGGTGGAGTCAGATCACACTGAGATTTTAGATCCAAGTAGGTGGATGAGTACTGGGATTAGGACCCTGCTGAGACATGTACAGCATTGGCAAGCTCTCAAAACTGGGTAATAGCTTTTGGCACCAGCAGAAGAGGACAATAGAGCTCCTAAGATTTAAATAGTTTTCAAAGGTTGCCTTCCAGAAAGTGGAAGAAAAATAGGTTCCTAATTCTCTATTAAGAAGGGGTATTTGTAATTTTCATTACTTTGGTCCTCCTATGTCCGGGTTTTAGATACAAGAGGAATGATTTCTTAAAGCAAAAGAGTTGTCTCCATTTGCCACAGCTCTGTTTGCACTGTAGAGCAGTTTCAAAATTCACAAGAATAATTCCCCTTAAAAGAAATTTTATCTGCTTAGTACTAATGTTTTCTTCTTAATACAGTTAAAATAGTGGACTTCTCATCCTCAAATCTGAACTTAACATACTATGATCACTTGCATTATAAAATATTATAAAATAAGAGTTGAGAAAGAAGCTGAAGTATAATGATTCAACTTGCTGAAACAATTTTAGACAGATTTTTACATTAGTAGCATAAAATAAGATAAAAATCTGGGTAGCTTAGTTCAGTGAAACTGCCTCTTTAGCACAAATTTAAAGTGTACTGAAATTGTTTCATAAGTCAGAAAAAAAGTAGATGTAGCCTTTCTAAGGCTTACTTATGCAAAAACATGGATGTGGTAAACTGATCCATGCTAACTGCACTAACATTTTTAACCAGTTTCAAACTACTCTAATTGTAAGGATACACTATTATGACTTCAACTGCATATTTTTCTGGAATAAAAATCTGATTTCATTCACATAGGGAAAAATTAATATAGCACATTTTCAGTAAAAGTGTTAAGGAGTTACATATATGTTTCTTATTAACACTAGTGGAGTTTTATAACAACTTTCCTGCTCACCTTGTTGAAGCATATATCTACCAGAAAAAAATTCAAATCAAGAAAAAAATACATTTAGAAGAGATAAGATAAGAAGGAAAATACATGCTTACTTTCTGATAGGTTCCTGCTGACATGAGTAGTAGCATCAGTACTTTTTGGTTCTGGCACAGAGTGCGCAGCTGGGTAGTGATGACCACAGCTGGGCACTCCAAGACTCACAGAACAAAGGGCTGACATGATATATCAGTTTGTCTGTTCTGATTAAAAACCAGAATGAGCTTAATTGAAGTAAACAAGGTTTGTGAGTACTTGATGCCTCTCTGATGCCAGTGACTACCTCAGAAGACCAGACATATGAGTAGTTACTCTTCTCTCTAGTATGGTATTCCTTTAAAAATATTCCTACAGTTGAAATCCTGCAAGTCATTGTACATGTACATACCAACACATAGTTCTGTGGCCTTATAAAAAACAAAACATCAAAACACTGAAAAATGTGATTATTAATGTTTGTTTGTGGGTTTTTTTAAGTCCATCAGGTGACTGGTTAAGTATTTAAAAACCTTTTTGCCAGCATTCCCTATGACAACCCACCATTGTTTCTCCAGATGTAAAACTGGAATGTCTAAAAATAATAAGGTTAGCATTTATTCCTTGGCAGGAGATTATCTTGAAAAGGTCAGTCAATATGAAAGAACAGTGGGGCTATTTTCTTTTTTGATTACCCCTTTAAGAGTGAAGTGAGCTGTGCTGGAAGAGCAGTCGCCATGAGTTAGGAGCTCAGTTGAGACAGCTGAGTGATATCAAAAGCCATATATTAGGTGCTCCTCCATATGTACTTTATGTTTTACTTGCTTTGTTTTTTCCTTTAGTCTCCAAGAAAAGTTATCTAACCTGAAAGATATTTGGTCTTCTTCTGGGAGAAATCAGAACTGAACTAATTTAGAGAGTGATATCATCCTCTGAAGCTTGACAGCGTGACAGGGCAGGTGGGCACCCACTGTGTTTGCACAGGAGACTTCATTTTCTTTTAGTATGTTTCCCTTAGGGGGGCTTCAAAAAAACCTAGAATATATATATATTTATTTTAAAGGTTGCTGAGACTGGAATCTTCTTGCAGGTTTTACCAGTGCTGTTGCAGCAAAATGTAACTTCAGTGATTTGTAGATTTATAATATGTGCCATCTGAGCCTTATCTCTAGCATGAAAAAAGCATTCATTTACCATTTTAAAATAAGATGGCCATAAGGTTCAGGAAAAATAACCAACATATACATGTTTATACACTCTGTTCCAGCCCTCAATAAGCATGTTTTACAGATGTACCCAGAACAGATTAACAATGAAGAACAATTCCCTGTGATTGCATACATTCAGTTTTGAGTTTTCTTATTTGCTAACTATTTGCAGTATTTTTCTGTTCAATTTCATTATGTATAGTAGGGCTTTTAATTTGCTTTCCTTTCTCATCGTAGTTTACTCACATGGAATGATGCTTTTAATTATTTTCTTTTGTAAAGCTCTCTGAAATGTAGTACTTGCAATGGGGAAGATTTCAGTTATTCAAGTAATTATTGTAAAGGCTTGTAAAAGATGGAAAAAAGCCACATCTCTGTTACTGTAGCTGACACACTACATTGATCTACCAGGAAATCTGTCTGTTACTGAGACAGATGGGGGAGCTCTGGGACTCGGTTTAACACATTTGAAGCTGCTGCGGATGCTGATACGGTACTCTGACAATAGCTGAAGTCTGAACAGCACAGTTTACATGCCTGAAATAAATTGTTTTGATTAGAACCTTTAGGAAAGAAATTCATAAGGTACAGTTCTATTGACTACTTGCCAAACAACACAGACCTGTGCTCTGTAAGCTTGTTTTGCTTTTGTAAGTCAAGAACCAACTAGGCTCTTATTTTCTAAGGTTATGGACTTACAGCATAATACATTATCATTTACTCTGAATTATTACACAGACAGAAGAATCAGAAAGAGAATGCACATTCTGTTCTAAGTGTATTTGACCTCAGAAAAAATACTTTTTAAGCAGTCTATGCTTTTGTTTATCTTTCATGGGTATATGAGAAATTTGCTATTGATAAAAATGTTTTCAAAATAAAAAGGCATATATAAACCAAATTTGTGACAGTCATGAAGGAAAGAACAACATTAACACTTTTAATCATTAGAAAAAGTGCACTATCTTACCATAGAATCTTGGGATTTTTTTAGTGCCATTTCAGACTTTTTCTTTATTAACAGTCAGAGACAACTGTAGTCATGGTATAATGCTATTGTGATTGCCCACATAGATCTGAAACAACTCTTGTACAAGGCAGAGCTAGGATTTTCTTTCCCTAAATAAGATCCATATACTATTATTATCACCAAAGCCATTGTTTGTTGCATTGTTCTTTTGGAAATTTGTGTGTATAGGTACCAGTATGTCTATTTATCATTGTCTGTTCTGGTCTAACGCATTTAATATGTAGTCTGATAGCTAAAACAGAGCACATCAAATTTTGCATTATGTTGTACCACTCCAATGATAGAGTTCTGGCTGTTTATTGCCATGTTTATTTTTTAAATCTTTCTCTGAAGATTACTTTTATTTTGGGTTTCTTACTTTTAAAGGCATAGTAATTTGAATACAAAAAAAAAAAAATCCCAAACAGACATAAGAAACCCAACACATCACTAATTGTGTCCCCATAAGAAACAAGGTAGCTTTATGAATTTTTGAATCTGTTACAGTGTCAAGCTGCTGCCTCATGCCCAGCTACTTGAACATATTGATTTGTATTTTTATTGACTGTAGTGGTTAGATAGCTTTTAAACCTTCCGACAGTGAAAATTGCAAGAGTTGTTTTATGTTTCATTTCCCACTTAGCTGAGACAACTGCTTATTTTCATGGCAGAATCTGAGAATAACAAATAAGAGATTTCAACATATTCATATCCCTTTTCTCAGCTATGAAGGAAGTCGCCTGACAGAACACATTGCTTACAGATGACACTATATGACAGAAGTAACAAATTGGCACTGTGGCTAAGAGGTCAGTCCAGCTGTGATGGGGGCCTGGGAGCCCTCTGCAGAACAAAGCTCTTGCATTGCTTCCTCTGAACAGTCCATTTCTTTGTCAGCCATGCAAATGGGAAAGCTCCTTGTCTTTCATAACCTATAGAACTACCTCTACATATAAGTAATGAGATCTAGGCTAAATGTTCAAAAGAACCTACTCATTTGTCTGGGCTTCATTTCTCATTCATTCAATAAGATTCTGTTTCAACAGGAATATGCTTTGTAAATTATCATCAATTAAAAATAAGATGGCCTCAAGCAACGCCAGTATAAAGCCAGCTTGTGTCTAAAGCAACCATGTTACTAGGAAAAAAAAAAAAGGTAAGCTATTCAGGCTTCTGATCTGAATCATCTCTGAAATAGGCTTTCTCCATTGACTATGTGCAGGAACCTTAATGAACAGTCCATATTTAGGTTGATTGAATACTTCACCCCAAACCCTCAACCATGGCAACTCATATTCTTGTTTTTACTTAATTTGATGAACTCAAACAGACTACTACCTGTGAGAAGTGTAATCTTGGTGTTATGATAGACACTGTTATGACAACACTGCGAAAGTTGTCTCAGAAAAAAATAAAATAAAACCCAGAAATCCAGAAACAAACAAACAAAACCAAAACCTCAAAACCCCCACTCCCAAATTTTGCAGTTTATTAGGAATAGAATAGAAAATTTAGTAGATATTATTTTTATATCTCTTTGTGAACCTAATTATCTTTCAAAGCTTTGAAAACTTAACAAAAAACTTAAAAAAAATTGATACAAGGTTGATAAAAATAAAAATAGGGGACAACTGCCGTATAAAGGGGTGGGGGGGAGTGGTGGAAACTCCAAAGCAAAACAAAGAAGATCCATGTTCTTAATGTTGCAATAGAGATAACACGAAATAGAAAGGACAGTTTTCTGTAATTTTCTGAATGCCAAGGAATGAGTAATTGGGAGTAATTCTTCACAGTCTCTTCTTAAACAAGAGAACATCAAATGGTTAGGCAAAAGACAGTTACTGTGGTGGCTCAGATCAAGGATTGATTTAGCCCACCATTATGTTATGCTTTTAATCTACTGACAAACAAATCTATGAAAAAAATGGGCCAGAGTATTTTTTTCCCTTATGTTCTATGTAGAATTGTGTTTTATGTTCTGGTGCACTTACCATTTTTCAGGCGAGATATAATAATGTGAAAGGGTTTTCTCAGAAAGGCTATTTTAATTTTCTCATTTATACAAAAATAAATCAGACTGAAACACGAATATATGAATTGTTCATTTTACTTGGAAAATGTAATACTCACTGTCTTGTGTGACTTCAACACATTGCTGAGAATATAGTGCAATTTATTAAAAGAGCTATTATTATTTTTAAACACAGGATAACCAGGGATTATGTCATCTGCTTATGCCAGACAGAATTAGTTCCCCTCTTTCCATGTTGAAGGCAACAGCACACCAGTTAGTTGGCTCATTCCAGTTATCTTGGGTCCTCGTTGCCAATTCCCAAACTTGTTTTTGATTTAAAGCATGGAAAGCTTGGAAAGAGATTATCTTACTAAGACCATAGGTCTGAAGATAACTATTTAGTCTGGAGTCCAGAGCCAAGGTAAAGTTCCAAAGGATTCCATTTCTTTTGTAAATCTGAGGCTTGACATATCGTAGAATCCATATGATCATGTCTGAACTGGTGTCATTGGAAAACTAATTGCAATGTATTTAACTATCTGTGTAGAATTTTTGCAGTTTTATACAATAAACAGATGAAGAAGGCATAATATAGGACAACTACATTTCAGAAACTTTGATCACATATACTATTTCTTTTGAATATGTCATCTTGCCAAAAGGTAAAAGGACCATATGATCATCTAGAAGGCAGCATATGCAAATAAATATGGTAGCAAGTACAAACATATGTTTAATCTTCCCACTTCATCAATATAGAAAGCTTAAGAGTTTTTGTCCTCACAAGCCAACAAATCTGAAGGCTTAAACCATATTTCTGCTACTCTCTCTTTCTTAGTTCCATGGTTATATATCTCACAAAAAGCTGCACAGCATTGTTTATTTTTGGAAAAATTCCTACTGAGGGCAAAATTAGGTGTATGAAGCCAAAACTTAAAATTAACAAGAATTACCTAAGAATGGACTGAATTTGCTCACCAAGTTTCACACATTGTACAGGATCTATTTATATTGAAATCAGATAAAATAGGCCACAGTTTTGACAAACTATAGGAAAGAGGCATCAGTCATTCCAAAGAACAAAACAGTGGAGCATTTAAAAGTTGCAGTAGCCCAGGGTGACTTTTTCCTCAAACTGAAAAATTCTTAGAACTAGAGACGACAGGAAACTCTTTACAGCCAGGAAAACCCTTCTGTGCAGTATAACCCTTAAGTGCTTAAGTTTTACTCCATGGTCCTACACTCTATTCTTTAATTTGTATAATGCTAATGTCTCCTGCTCAGGAAGTTGGTCAGTATTTATCTGTCTAAAGATACAGGAGACAGAAAATCTTCAACTCCTCTATTAATTTAATCCAGTAGTTAATTAGACATACTGCTTAATCTGTGTGCTTTATTTCTTATTTGAATATAGTTGTTTTTCTTCAATACATAATTTTTAGCATGCCTTCTCACTCCAGATAAAACAGCCTTGTAGTGGTAAGTATTTTATTCCTGTGTAATTACTTACAAAGTGCAACAAAATGAGTCGTTTTTTCTAAGAGCAAGACACATTAAGGTGTTTTGGTTTTTGTTTTAGTTTTTAGCTGTTTGGTTTTGTTTTTTTTTTTAATATATATGCTCACGTTATAGCATTTTCTACAGATTTTAAGTGTCTATGGCCCTTTTTTAAATAGATTGCAATTTTTAGTAAAAAGAAATAGGCTATTACAAAATTGATGTTACTTATGCCATGGATGTTGAATTTGGGCTTACTCCTCTGCTTGTCTTCGCAGGGATCATTTTTATTTGCTCTTTTTGAGGAATACTCATTCTGGAAGCTAGTGTTGTTTTTCTTCCATTATTTCCTTTCAGAAATTACCAATTCCATGAATGGATAATATTTTATTTTGGAGATAGAAAGAATCAGAAAGAAGAAACTGTCCTGGTAGAGTTTCCCTACAACCTCTTGCATATCACTTGCATTTGCTAACCTTCCATTTCGTCTTCTTCAGAAAAGAGCTCAAAGCTGGTGTCTGCAAATGGTGTGGCACAGGAGGATGGACCATTAGGATGAAAGAGCTGGTGTTGTGTGTACAGTATTTGTGGGTGTTCTCTGATCCCAAGGCTTATTAGGTTTTGTGGTACATTAGGAACACTCCTAATGTCTGTCATCTGGCATAGAGTCAACAGAAGGAAACCTGGTGAGAATGCATGAGACCTCTTATATAATGTTAAGCAGAGCATGCTATTGGGTTGATAAGAAAATTTGCTTTGAAAGTACATTGGTGATGTGAACTAAAACACAAATGTAGTCATTCCTTTGCATTTCCGGGTCACTCCTCCAAATGTAATGTTATCTGAAATTACTCAATTTTCACTAGTGACTAGACATTTTTGTCTCATTTTTAGGGTTTTTTAATATTTATTTTCATAATTTAATTTTGGAAAAATTCAAAATGATTATTTCACAATAGAAACTTGAAATCTTTCAACTGGAAAAAAATGAAAGGATGAGGTTTTTTCAGCTCTTTCTTATCAATATTTTTTCTTAAATTTATTAGCTAAGTTTAAATGGAACAAATGTTACAACTATTTTGTTTTGAAACAAAATCAAGTTATTTAATGAGAAAATTTATACATTAAAATATTATTTGAGCAACCATCCCTAACTGTAGCTTTTTACTCATTCACTACTACTTTAATATAAGCTCATAAGACAGACCTAAAGCGGGGAACAAAACCAGACTTATAGTAAAGTCCCCTGGATCAGGTTGTAACATAAACCCTAAAGTTACCTTACTTATGATAAGGAGTCACAGGGAAAACAAATGAATCAGAAAGAGCAGAGCAAGAAGTTCTTAGTAAGCAGATAAAGGGAATTTGTTAGCAGTTGCCCAATTTGATGATAAACTATTATTATTTTTCATAGCTCTTGGAATGCAACAATTAACTTGAAAATTATTTTTTTACTGTACTCTGTGAGGGAAATCATATTCTGGTTTATATAAAGTGTTGCTTTAATCAATGTTAATTAAAATATGATACTAGCAAAGTGTCTAATATTTCTCTTGTGATCCTATTCATCTGCTCTCTGGAGGGCATAGAGAGAGAGATCAGATTTTTAATTGTTGCTTAATATGTTTTTTTCATGAAGAGTGGAGTGCTTTTATAAAAATTCTTTTCCTTTTTTTTTTATAGCACACTGACAAATAAGCGATTTGACTCTAAAAACTCTCATTCTTCATAGGGTGTTTGCTACTGGGAGTAATAGCCACAAGACTTGAAGAAAATAAAATTTTGAAAATATTTGATTGCAGATGTGACAGGGACCTCATTTGTACAGGACAGGGAAGTTATCCAAGTGGTAATAATAAAAATCATTTAGTGTCATACTATTTGAGCCATAGCTATAGCTGAGTTCATGCTTGTGAATACAATGCATGATAATGTATTCCATTCAAAAACAGAAATTAAAATGTGTCTTTTTCATGAAAGTATTTTATTTTTATTTTTTTAAGAACAAAAGTACCTTTTTCTCAAGGTGCTGAACACTTTGACATAGTCTCACATTCCATTAAAAAACTATTTCAGTAAAAAAACTATTTCAGTATTAGGAGCAGTCAAGTTTGGATAAGAATTGAACATAGATGCATAATCTTTGCTGGTTAGTTTAAAAACAAAACACAAGAAAAAAAATTAGGCTGTTTTTCTGGTCTAATGGTCTCAGTTACCATCTTTGAGAAAAAAATCTGAGCAGAATATTGAATCTAATGATATTGTTTAGGAATCAATTAATTTTTGCAATTTATTTTGATCCTTACTCAGTATACAAGAGTACTCTCTTTTATTCTCAAAATTGCCATATAATCAAAATTTTAGTTACATTTAAAAAAAAAAGAACACACCCCCCAAAAGGCAACCATAACCAAAAACCCCACTAGAAAAAGTTATCTTTCAACAGCATTTCTCAACTATATTTTAATTCTATATGAACGTTCTGCTAATTTTTAGTGTCAGAATAAGGAGTAGCACTGTTTGAATATTTTAAGTAAAATATTATAATGTAAATATATAGTTAATACTTTTATTTATTCAATCTTCAAGTGTGCTCATTTCTCAAATAATACAATATTTCTTAATTAAACACCTCTATTATTCAACATTCTTCCTTCCAGATGGATTTCGTGAATCTGGTCTGTAAAGAGGAAGCACATTGACTTTTTTGGATAGACTCAATACTATTGTACTGAGTAATTTCTTAAAATGAAGCATTTTCTCGCTTGTTCTTTAGAATCTCCTTTATTTTCAGAATTTACGGTTCCCTTCCCAGAATATTATTGGATCATAAACTTGAATTTGATGTAATGAAAAAGTACTGAAAAATATTATGTGTCAGGTTTTATCTACCTGGCTGTATTGAGTGCACGAAGTGAAGAGCTGACCTGCCGTTTTCCCTCTGAAGAGTTACCTTTTGATGTTGCAAACTGCATGTCTGTTCCTTCTGCAATACAAATGAGATAGTTCCTTACGCATTCCACCAAAAACAATTATTTTCCTTTAGAACTCTGGAAAGAATAGGACAGTAAAACCACTACTCAGGTATAGGAAATATTGGAACTGGGGGGCTTAATCTTGCCTTCAAGTATTTGATCGCAATCTCCATGATGCCTGTTGAAAATTAATTTACTAGTCTAATAACATTGGCCCTATGTGATTAATATGTTCTGGCAAATTAAATTAGGTGTAAAATTATTCAATTTGTTTCCTTTTTTTTCTAGTATCAGTTGCTGAATACATGATTCGTCATCATTGCTTTCCTCCCAGTCTTTATCCATAAAACTGGATTTGGTAATTTCTTTACATGGAATTTATTCTTTTTCCTGAATATATATAATACTATTGACAATACAAAAGAGGACAGTTTTATTTAATTTTTAATGTGGGGAAGAAAAAAAACCATCAAGTTATGGAAATTAGTTATAATAAGTCACACGGATGTCAAGGTGTACTCTTCAGCACTACTGCCTCTTACAATTACTGTGATAAAGACCCATAAAGAAGGGAGCGGGGGTGGCTTCAGGGAGATATTATGTCTTCTGGAGGTGAGGAACATACTCTCGTTCATATAATCTCTTTAGATTAAACTTTAATCTATGAGAACTTCCTATCAACCTTAAAATAGAGCAATAATTACTATGAGAGATTGTGCCATAGCCTGGCCTGATTATCAAGGTCATTGCAAGCTTTACAACCGACTTCACATCTTTCATAGTCTTTCTTTTTTTTCCTAAATACTACTGTACTGAAACTCACATGACACAGGATGTAGCTAGACTGCCTTTCTGAGGTCTTAAACAAGTCTGTGCTTTGGGGGAAACCAGACACCTTCTCCAGGTAACACAAGCTGGGGCTGAACCACC
This sequence comes from Pyrocephalus nanus, assembly GCA_038380795.1. Taxonomy (NCBI): domain Eukaryota; kingdom Metazoa; phylum Chordata; class Aves; order Passeriformes; family Tyrannidae; genus Pyrocephalus; species Pyrocephalus nanus. The sequence goes on along the minus strand of CM076264.1, from coordinate 54,522,872 downwards.
AGACACGAAACCATGAGAGGAAGCGTGGCATATCTAGTATTTCAGGCATGCAACAATGGGAATTTATACTAATAATGCTAAAGAACATAGGAATATTGAGATAAGAGGATTCCCTGGGCCACTAGATCAAGTTGCTTTCTACCATTGGCATCCATCTCACACCTTGTAACTTTCAGTTACAGAAAGTTTGATGTCTTTCCCACCTTAGAAGGCTATTGCAGAACCTGAAGCTGGAGTGGTCAGACCAACCTTTTCTCAGAAGTAGACCTTGAATTTGATGACATTTCTTTAGCACTTCTTTAATCTTGGTCACATTTAATTTCATCCTTGTGTAACATGAACTCTTAGAACCATACAGAGCATTCAACTTATGATCTCTTCATAATTTTACTCAGTCTTCTAATAATCCAAATGCTATTATATCAGTGTTTTCTTTAATAGTGGAAGGTCACAACCATGGTATGAACACGTGTTTCAGCCACATCCTGCTTTCACTGAGTCTTTTCCAATAGAAGTTCTTGCTCAGAGAAGTTTCCTTTTTTTGTAGGTTCTCTCATATCCAACCTCAAATACATGACACTGTATCTTATGTTATTGAATTTTCTGTGACAAATAAGAGAAGGAAGAGGATATGAAAAATCACACAAGTTTATAGATCACCATCTTATAATACTCTAGTGTAAAAACACCATTTTCCAAAATGGAATATGCAGAAGTGCAGTTTAAATGTGTTAAGCTATGTTAAAACATGGTGTTCGTTTTCAACATGAATAGATATAAGCACTTTGTATGCATTTTATGATGTGTGTATTTTGGAAGTAGGAAAGATATTTGCTCTTTCAGCAGTAGGTGTCCTGTATAACATCTCAGGTTAAGATTTGTTAGCCAATTCACCCATTTTTAAATGAGTCAGTCATTACATTCTTAAAAAAGAAATCATATAACAGAAAACATCTATAAAACTCTCACTTCATTTCTGCTGATCAGATAGCTTTTTCTGTAGAATTACAAAATGCTAAATGGCTCATGAGGGTGAACCATAGCAAATAGAATCCTGATGTTCACTTTCTTATTATGCAACATGAGTGTGAAAATGTCCCAATAGGTGTAAAAGGGAAATGGAATGAGGCGATAAATAATTTATAACTAGAGAAAACTAATCAGAACTCCTCAATTCCCATTGTCCCCATACAGGTGCTCAATTACTTCCTCGAAGAGGCCAAGAGACCAATAACCTGACGTCTGGGATATAAATGAATTTTATTATTAAGGAAGATATTAAAACTTATATAAGTACACTAAAGTAGCTAATCTAAATTCTGTACAGATTTTCTACCAACCATTCATGTCCCCTTCTTCCTAGGGCTGCTTCCACAGTGGTGAGTTTTGTTCGAGCAATCTGTTGATCTTATATGAAATCAGTGATTTCACCTTTACCATAGTCAGTGTTCATTGCCTCTATGGGTTTTGCAATACTTCTTTTTTTTTTTTTTTTGGTCCTTTAAAGAATAAATATTTCTGTGTATATAAATGATGTTTATACATAAAGAAAAACTAATGTAAAAGTATCCAAGTCTTTCATACAAGTCCATCTTCAGGGTTCACTATTCCAACTACAACAGCCTACACAAGAATGACTGCAAAATTTACAACGTGAACAGTGTGCATTCAACATCTGTATGTCAGATGCAGAGTTCACTTATCTGTAAGTGGATTAAACATGATTAAGGATGGATAAGACATTTGATTAGAGCTATCAAGGCTGATTAGAATATTTTCATTACTTTTTTTCTAAAACTTAACTGCCATCTTAATGTTTTGTTAAGTAATTTTTTTAACCTCCAACATACCTTTGGAAAAAACAGCAGGTATACAACACACCAATGTTCTTCAAGGTAAATTTTTCCTCAATAAAAAGCATAGTTTCCTAGTTGAATTGTGGCTGGTCATTCTCAATGCTCTGCTACCTTCCTTACCCTTCTGCATTTTGTTTAAATTGCTTTAGTATTGTACATTTGCAGTCAACAAGTGAAAGAAATGGTAGATATTTATTTTATTGGGGTGCAGGACAGGGTGAAGAAGGGGCTAAAATAGCATGTTGGCAAGTTGCACAGTTATTGTGTCCTGGGTAATAATATTTTAAAAGGAGAGATTAGAAGTGTTTATAATTATTAATAAAAAGAAACAACAAATAATTGACTTCTTACATACCCAAGCATGAAAAAGAAGTTACTCTCCATTACATGGGTATAAAGCTCAAATTGTCTATATGATTCCCAAGATTTTTAGAGGAAAATAAAGTTATGATGATAAAATAAGCTTACCAATAAGCATTCTCTTTAAACTCAACAATTGAAGTTGGCAATTTAATGTATTACTATTACTATAATGTATACTAATGGATTACTATTTACCATGTTTCACTTCAAACACTGCAATCTCTTCTCAAAATACTGCTCTTGTATGAGTTGGACAAAAAGGTTATGATCAAAAACCAGAAGTACTCTCACTGAATTCACACAGTGAAATGTAGTTGGTTGCTAAAAGTCTTCCAGATTCTGCTCCACCTCAATGCGTTCTACTGTTTCTCCCTGATCCTTCTTCAGCTTTATCCAAGTTGCCCTGGTAGCTTATAACAATTCAGTGACTGGATTTATTTCTTCCTTTCAGTTCTGTCTTACCTTTAAGCAGTCCTTGATTTGATTTCAGATATTCTACTTCACACTCAAAAGACCCAATTAATGTATTATTTTAGAGCTGATAACAATGACTGTAATCAGAAATTATACAAGTAAAATAAAAAATATATATCTTATATCTTAGTCATAAGATAAAGCTTTCTATACTTTTGAATAGACTACATAACACTTCTTTATTACCTACTGATGCCCATAAGCACTGTGCTTTAAACAGCATTAATTTCCAGTAAAACATCATTTGGGTGCAGCATACTAATGCATGGATCTCTTATGCTACATTTTTAGACAAGGACAAAATGATAAAAAAACCTTGGCACTTTCAGAGATATGTACTTCCACTGTAAGTATTTCCGTAGGTATAAGGCAATTGTATCCCATTCCAATGCGTTTCCATGTGTTATTTTTTACCAAGTTTGTGGGATCTACTCAACTCATCCAAATACTTTAACCTTTTAACAGAGACTATTAACCTGCTAAAAACTGCTCCTTTCAGCCATGATTGTATGTACCATTTAAAAAAAGGGAAAATAATATAGAACAATTCAGCAATTTAATGTAGAACATATATATTTTACAAATTAATTCAAAGCTTCAATTTTTTTCTCTTCCAGTTTCTAAATCAGTCTATATTCCTTTCCCTTGAGAAAAGCAAAAATGTAAAAACATGCATCAACATTGTTTCATAACATTGATGCTAATAATCAGCCTTTATTAAATTGTATATTCTTTAAAAAAAAGAAAACTTCACTGTCAGTTTAACCCTGCTTTATAGATGCATCTGGGAGGACAATATGGGTGTTTCTATACCTCTGTATCTCCCTACATTTTTTTATCTTTTTTATCTTTTCATAGTTCAAAAAATACAAACATTGTCAGGCCTGGAAAGGCTCTGATTTGTGTTCTGGAAATAGCTATGAAGAGCAGCATAACTAATCACTAGCTGGTAGCAGAACTCAAAGCCTATTTTGAAGAAACTAAAGGGATCCATAAATTGGAGTGTGGGTTTAGTTTTCTCACTAGCATAACCACTAAATGTTTCAGCTTTACTCTGTAATTAAATATGCTCCAAATCTTTCTGCTTTCAAATACTTTGAGCCTTTCTTCATACAAAGAAACATTAGCTATGCTACAACATCTACCTTGTCACACTGAAGATGCACATGAAACAAATCAAAAAACTAATGTTCAGTTATGCAGAGGGTTTTTTTATATTGCTGTTTGTTGTGCTTCCCTCACTCTTTACTGCACATTTTTTCTGCGCAACTCCCAAGGGAGGGGGAGCTGATTGCAAAGACACTGATAGTCAAGTAAATTTCTCCTTTTTGGCTTTTGTTTTATTTTGTTTGGGTTTTTGTGTTTTGTTTGTTTGTTGTTGGGGTTTTGTTTGTTTTTGAGGTTTTATTGGTTGTTTAGTGATGGTTTGTTTGTTTTTGTTTGTTTGGGTTTTTATTTGTTTATTTGTTTGGGTTTTTTTTTAGGGAATGTTGAAATTTTTTTCACTAGTTTTATAAGCATTCACACTTTTGAGATAATTGTGACTTTTTTCTAAAGGCTTGGATTTCTCAGACTAATATTAACTTGAATAAACCTTACTGGAGTGGAAGGAAACTTCTTGTTAGCAGTCTCAAATGAGTAAGACATAGTTGTGCTACTTTGATGAGCAAATGAACTCCAGCTGAAATCAGAATGTTCTCTTGTAAATAGGATGCATAAATTCTTGCAAGTTCAGGGTGTGTGAGTGAGCATCAGTGACTTCAACAAGTCCAAAAGCAGCAGGAGATTCCCTATATCTCTCCACAAGTTGGAATAATCACATAGTGCTCATTTTTAGAACCTGTTTTGGTTATTAGGCCTTGAGTTTAAAGTACAGAGTCTTCATGAGACCATTTGAAGCAGCTGTAAGTGTGCTGCATGATCTAGAAAACACGTGAGATGAATTATCGAACATATCAGTGAAAAAACACTATTACATATCAACCTCAAAACACATTATAGGGATAGATCACAGAATCACAGAATATACTGACTTAAAAGGGACCCACAAGGATCATCAAGTCCAAGTCCTGGCCGTGCACAGGACCATCCCCAAAAGTCACACCATGTGCCTGACAGTATTGTCCAAACACTTCTTGAACTCTGTCAGGCTTGGTGCTGTGACCACTTCCTTGGGGAGCCTGTTCCAGTGCCCAGCCACCCTGTGGGTGAAGAACCTATTTCTAATACGTAACCTAAACCTCCTCTAACATAACTTCAGGCTGCTCCCTCTGGTCCTGTCACTGGTCACCACAGAGAAGAGATCTGTGTCTGCCCCTCCTCTTCCTCTCATAAGGTAGTGGCAAATTGCATGTTTTACTCATATTTTGATCAAAGACTTGAACTGAATAAAATCATTATCTCTACCTGTCCTTCAAGAGGCATTAACTTAAAACAGCCCTCTCCTGGTGCCAATGAAAATGAAGCAAAATACACCCCTCACCCCAAACCTTATGTGGAGAACTACATCAATTAAATAATAAGTGAATTCTGCAGTCAAATCATAATTAAATATGGTTAATCTTTCTCTTGCATACTATCATCAACAATGATGAATAGGTGATCTTTTTTTTGGTGAAAAGAACATCACAAACTCATGTCTCATTTTCTCCTTGTTCCTCCTTTATGCTTTTGCTCTCCAATCTCCTCCCAGCTCAGGAAACCTCTCCTCCCTGCTACTCAGTAGTCAGTCCTGACTACTTCCACAAAACCTGTGTAGTTATAAGACTAGGTAGAGGAAGAAAAAAAGAAACAACTAGAACAAGCCTATGTAATTTATTTGGGAAACAACAATAGTAGAAGAATAACATTTTTGTGTGAAAAATAAGTAAAGCACCCTCACTAGCACCAAATTTGTGCTCCAATCTTCCTAACAATCATCTTGCTGGCAATTTGTATTCCACTTTCATATACTATACTTATAGTTCACAGTCCACTCTTTTATATGCTTTGAAAATCAATCCTATAAACCCTGTCCTGAATAAAGATTACCATTGTTTAAATGACGTGTTTCTGCATCATAGTGTTATTAGCTATCAGTCAACCTTCACATCTTTGTTCTAAAACAGAAAAAATGAACAAGAATCTTCCTTTTCCATGAATATTATTACCTCTATGAATGTTGTGAACAACAATGCACAGTCACACATATGCACGGTGTGTGACAGTATGAACATGTGTGTGTACATATGTACACATATGAACACAAACACAGATATAGTCATTATGCAGATGTTCTGACACCCAGTATGCTGGGGCAGCACCTTGCAATGGCTCCTTTTTGTAGTGTCTTGTTGAAGAATTTAAAGCCAAGCCATGGTGATGGATCTGGGGTGACTCTCTGATTCCTTTGTGGCAAGTTCTGTTGGTTGTTGTTGAACTCCTTGCACACATTAAGAGGAGGAGGAAACACAAACTCAAATGCACTTGCCCTTACCTTTTCCCCTTTTCTTCAGTACTTTCCAGTTTTGCCTCTGCTGGTTAGGTTGTGATGGCTTCTGGTTTTTACCCTCAGATAATGGTGTTTAATCATAAAAGGAGATTATTTTACCATGCCTTCTCTCTTGAGTTTAGAGGAATTTTAATGAAAAAATAAAAAAATGCCCCAGAGACAGTGAGAGAGAGACAATATGAAGAATACACATTAAGGAAAGATTCCTGACCGTGTTGTATTTCCTTCTATTCATTAGTAGATGAAAGAAGAGAAGTTCTTTCACCATAGTCTGCAGATAACTAAGATGTTTAATTTTGTTTTCAAACAGATTCTAAATTAGTGATCAAATGAGTGAACAATATGGAGATACTATATTTTTATTTTGATGAGAAGCTCAATATGACCCAGCAATGTGTGCTTGCAGCCCCAAAAGACAAAATTTCTCCTGGGCTGTTTCAAAAGGAACATGACCAGCAGGTTGACGGAAGTGATTCTGATAAGACCTTACATGGACTATTGCATCCAGCTCTAGACCCTCAACAAAAGAAGGACACAGACCCATTGGAACAAATCCAGAGAAGGGCCATGCAAATGATCACTGGGATGTAGCACCTCTCCTATGAAGACAGGTTGACAGAGGTGGGATTATTCAGCCTGGAGAAGAGAATGCTCCAGGGAGACCTATCGCAGCTTGTCAGTACCTAAAGATGCTGACATGAACATTAACATGGGCATGTAGTGATAGGATGAAGGGGACTGGTTTTAAACTGAAAGAGGGTAGATTTTAGGAAGAAATTCTTCACTGTGAACATGATGAGGCCCTGGAAGAGGTTGCCTAGTTAAGTTTCTGAAGCCCCATCCCTGGAGGTGTTCAAGGCCAGGCTTGATGGGGCAACCTGGTCTAGTGGAAGGTGTCTGCCTGTGTCAGGGGGTATGGATATAGATGACTTTCTAGGTCCCTTCCAACCCAAACCATTCTATGATTCATTCTATGGTTCCATGATTCTGAAACACTAATGGAATAGTATAAATACTTTCTTTTTTTTTTCAGAAGAACATTAACCATTCAGTTTTCTGAAAGATACCATCTAAGACAAAGTTGTTCTCATAATGTGAGCTATATTATAGGTTAATAGCATCCTCTATTTTATTTGTTTTCCTCTATTTGGAAATATAAGCTTGTAATGCTAGCTTTCAGCTGCCTGATACTTGCCAGTACAACCTTAAGATGAATAAGTAAAGTCTTCGCCCCCATTTGGAGCTGTTATTCGTACCCATCTGGGAATAGAGTAAACAATATATAAGTACTCTTATTTGCAGAATTACAGCCCTTTTTAGGAGTGGAAGCACTAGAGACTTTTCCTTCTTTAATGGAAGATCACATTTTACAGAACTCTGCAAAATATGGAGAAAGAACATCAGGGATCACAACTGGCATTGATGTGCAGTGAATCATTGCTGTAACTCATATTAACTTAATACATTGTGCATCAGTGATCGAACACAGCCCTTAATTTTGAGGATTTTGCTCTGGCCTTTCTCATATTTTAGGACACAGCATTATCCATTGGGCCAGGTCATAACTACCTAATTCTCTGAGGGTTATGCATTCGTCTAGTATCTCAGTATCTTTGCATAAAACTGATTGCATTAAAAACTGCATGAATTGGGTAAAAATATTATTTACTTTATTTTAAGCACACTGTTTAACAGTGTGGAGCTATGGAAGGGGGAAATAAATGGATCATTTAATGTGAAAAATTATAGTTGGTCAGTCAAATGGATTTTGGTAATTTTGTTCTGATAATAAGAGGCTAGCATAAGTCTTTTATATAACTATATTAAACAAATCCAGCATCTCCTTTCATTTTTAAGATGGAGGAGATTCACTGAGTCATAACAAGAGCAAAAGTACTGTAGGTTATTTTTTTGTCTTCACACCTGTGTCCATGTTATCAGCTGTCAGGAGGTTTATGTACTTATCCTTGATAGCTTTCACAGTAAGAAGACAGCAAACTTAGAATAACACTTGATTTCAGACAGCAGTACAGTCTCCAACATGATGTATTTTCCATCAAAAGACTTCTGTTGGAACAACAGAAGGAAGCATAAACTTCCTTTATCATCCTGAGATAGTAGTTTGTACTTCGCACAGATGATTTCTGAAGTGAGTGGAAAGTGAGGATGCCTGCAAATTCTTAGGTAGCTGGGAATGCAGTCATAGATATTATTAACATATTTCCAATGAAACTATATTAAATAAAATAAATAAAGCCACATAGTCATTCTGATGTGAAATTTAGAATCAAACTGTATGAGGTTTTGTGATCAGCAACTTTTCCAAGCTTATTTTCAGAAATATGGTTCTTAAAGCACAATGAATGGCCCCTATACTTGTTTCTCTAGTCTTATTCTCAGAAATGTGGTTCTTGAAGCACAGTGAATGGCCTTGATGCTTGTTGGCAATAAGTAGTTAGTGTTCATGATTTTGCCCATCAGTGCCTGAGCATGAATTAATACTGAGAATTTTGATTTATGGATATATCCTTTCTTTTGTATTTTTCTAGTTAATATTATTTAACACAATATTGTCTTTTCTCTCTGAAAAGTTTTTGACCTTAAAATCTTTGCTAATCACAGTTCTTCATATGAATATTGAACAAATAGTAGAACTTCCAGTTCAGTAGCAGAGATAGGAATGAAAGAAGATTCTCATCTTGGGCTGTGAATCTTAGCTTCTATTCATTCGCATATACAGTTATCAACAACTTTAATGAGAACTGACTATTTATATTCCTGTTGCAAGTTGTAAAACTTTAAACTGAAGTTCCACTTTAATCATGTTACCTCTGTTTGATACTTTGTTAAATGAGCTCAGGGTTCTTTAAATATCAGAATGACAAGATATCAAGTACAGATATAAAGGAAACACATATGGTGTGAAGTAAGAACTGGGCATATGGAAACCCTAATTACACCCCAAGTGAAAAATCAACAGCTGGAGAAACAGAAATTGGGTCAGTTCTGTTCCTTGGGAAATTTGGGTTCAAATCCAGTTGAATAAAGTAAGGACTGGGTCTGGCCTTCCTGTTTTAATTAAGACACTCCTCAAAAGTGCATCAGTAAATAAAAATTGGTTGCCTCATCCTTAATTCTCTGAAACAAGTGTGAAATTTTATTTACAATTTCCATCAAACTATTTTGCAGATTACGTCTGAATGTCTGGATAGTTAAGTGATGGCTAAAACATCCAATTTTGATGCTGGTAGATGACAATGAGAAAGGGCCATATTGAACCACCATAAGGTCACAAAAGCAGCAGTTGCAAAAGAAAACGAATTGTAACTCCAGTGTATTGGTTCTAGTGACTATTCAAAACTTCAGAAACTTACCTCATTATGTTGCCTACACATTTTCACAAATCTTTTTTAAACTATTTTTCAGACTTTTTGCCCTATAAAACTGTAGTACATTTGTCCTCAACCTGCAGAAGTGCTTACGTGTCAAGATCAGGTACCTTATCGATATTTTTGTTATGTCTGCTTATATAATTTGTTGTTTCTTACAGTAGTTTCTCAAATTTACAAAAAAATATATTTAATTTCTCATATCTTTGTATTGGGAGACTGTAAGCATTGTGAATATAAGAATGACTAATACTATTTCATATATTTAAAATATATTTTATAGGCTTGCTATTTTTGAATTTTAATAAAATAGAATTTTGATATCAAAGAGATGGACAGAGAGGACTTCTCTGAAGATCAACAAAGGCAAATGCAGGGCCCTGCACTTGGTAAAGAATAACCCCATTCACCAGTACAGACTGGGGGCTGACCTGCTGGAAACCAGCTCTGTGGAGAACCACCTAGGGGTTGTGGTGGACAAGCTGTCCATGCCAAGATGGTCAATGGTATCCTGGGGTAAATTAGGAAGAGCATTGCCAGCAGGTGGAGGTGATCACCTTGAGGGAGGTGATCCTGCCCCTCTGCTCAGCCCTGGTCAGGCACATCTGAAATGCTGTGTTCAGTTCTGGGCTCCTCATCACAAGAGAGTTATGGAGTTCCTGGAGTGGGTCCAGTTGAGGGCAACAAAGATGATCAAGGAACTGGAGCATCTCTCTTAGTAAGAAAGGCTGATTGAGCTGGGCCTGATCAGCCTAAACAAGAAACTGAGAGGGGACGTCATCAATGTCTATTGGTATCTGAAGGGAAATTGTCAAGAGGATGGAGCCAGGCTCTGCTTGGTGGTGCCAAGCAATAGGACAAGAGGCAATGGGCAAAAACTGATGCACAGCAAGTTCCATCTAAATATGACAAAGAAATTCTTTACTGTGAGGGTGACTGGAAATATTCAAGAACCATCTAGATGCAATCCCGTGCAATATGCTTGAGTAGGGATGACCTGCTGTGGTGCCTTTCAACCTGACCCATTCTATTATTTTGTGATTCTGTGTCACAAGTTATGAAATGCAATAAAAACTCTCCACATCCACTTTCTCCACTATTCCTTAAGGCATGTTACTAAACTCATGTGTACCTAAACATAACTACCACCACTCCGATTTTCAGTTGTTTCTTTTGGTTATTAATTCCAGCTAACAATAAAATATGTTTCAGTGCTGGTAGCTCAGTGAAAAGCTACAGTGCCCATTGCATGTTGAACTGTGGGTGGTGGGAGCCCAAGGCAAGAGGCCATTAACTGGCGTTGACCTTTGCATAACACATGGGATGTTATTCTGTTGCTGCATCATGATAAAATTATGTAAAAGAACCAGATGTCTATATGGGAAACCTGGGGTCGAGCCGGTAAGGAAACATGGTCTGACTGTGTGAGTGCTGTGAGAGTAAAGAGTCAAGCTGGGCACCTGCCACTTACTGTAGTCATCCCAGCAGTTAAAGTGTGATGGTAGGAGTGTGACTGCTGGAGTGGCTCCTGAATTGTCAGGCAGGAAATTTTCCTAGCAAATATTCAAAAGAGATAGTAACAAGTATTTTAATTAGATATTTCTCAATTCTTGAATTATCCTTCTTAGAAAAATGTTGGCCCCTGAAACTATCTTAAGAAAAAACTAAGCATTCCTTTATTTACCTAAATTTCAAAATGTTTTTCTTTTCTTCCTTTCAAGGGTTTGAAAATATCTTCCTCCACTAAAGGCATATGATTCATCATTTCACTTTCCTGCAACATTCCCATAACTTTTTTATTTGATTAAAATATTTCTGCAGTGACCAACTTAATTTGTTGCCTTTGTGCTTTCACATTTCACAGCTTTGTTTTAAAGGAGGTGTTCTTTGTCAAGACAGGAAAAAAAAGTGGAAATAACTGTCAGAATTATTCCAGTATAATAATGATAACTTTAAAATAACAGGATAAAATGAGTGATATCTCTTCAGTGCAACTAAAAAATTAATTTCCAAGTAGCCAAAAAGGCATTTTTTGTTTGTTTTTATGATTGTAAAAAAATATTTTACAAAATATAAGTGTTTAAAAATGTTGAAAATATTTTACCTGTTATCCTTCTTCTTGTAGAGGGATATTAGTAGAAAAATTTTTTCCCAAGTCAACATGCAGAATATATATATACAGAATGCATTGTATCCTTTCCCCTTTTTTTGGCTCTTATTTTTTTTCTTGCAATGTGAGAAGCTGGATAAAAATCTTTTTCCCATTGATTCCTGACACAGAAATCTAATGTAGGCTCAAGAATGTAAATCAAGTAAAATTGATGTGCTGTGGAAGGCTTGAGGCCTGACTGAATTAACAGCACAGCTGGATCTTTTACAAGTTCTAAGAAAACTGGATGACACATTACATATGCACCATATCTCCATTGCCCCTTGGGAAGGCACAAGTACAGGCAAACTCTGCAGCTCTGCACTGGATGCTGCCAAGTTCAGCAGTGCACTGGGGAGAGCCTAGTGGCATGGACAGAGGGAAGAATTTCTAGGTAGAAAAGCAACAGAGGGTAAGGCTAAGAAGTTAAAAAACAAATTCAAATGATTGCTAAAGGATAGTATTACAGGGAAATGACAGCACTATACTCAGCTTCCTCTGCTGAGAGTGTAGAAACATATTTTCTGCTTCATTCTTTTTTTTTTTTTTTTTCGGAATATACAGAACAAATCGCTGCTGAAGCATTTGAAGAAAGGGATGGCAGAATGGTTTGAGCCTTTAGCTTGAAATATGCAGACTCTGTAAATAAGGTGATCAGGCCAGTCTTCAAGGGTAAAGAAAAATTGCAGTATATAGTGATATGAAGAAATTCCTTCATATAGGACTCAGTACATAGAGGCTCAAAACTCTATACTGATTAGACATTCTACAGGTGATTTTTCTTCTGACAAAATGATCTTTCTCAAAGTATTTGCTCTCTGGATTTTTGAACATTATCTGTAATCTTTACTCATATTGAAAATAACAAATGATTTCATAGAGCAGTATTAATCCCCTTTATTTTAGTTCTGTTTTTTTTTCCTGCTTTATATTTTATTAATAATCTAAGACCCAGTCTTCACTTAATTGAGATAGAAGCAGACACTTTCAAATAAACATTTTTATAATTATTTTCTTGCCAAAGACAGTCAACTGCGCATATACTTTTCTATATCCAAACTTCTCCTTGAAGTATGTCAATGTGATATTGATTTCTAGATATTGTAGATACATTATGGATAAAAAAACATGACAAAATAATACCATTTAAAAATAATAATCGATTAACAATATTCTCAGCAATATATTTATTATATTATTTAATATAAACTCAGCACACATGTTCAGAAACAATAAATACTCAAATATATTCAGTACTCACATTAGGTACTCAAATACTTTCAACATTTTTCAATACAAGTTAGAATGGGGAGAAATAAATGAACTGGTTTTTTTTTCCTATCATATATCATTACTTTTGCTTTCTTTTCAGAAAACAAAAGAAATATTTTATATTGCTTCTCCTTTGATGCTTGTATTGAATTTTTGATGATATTACAACCTTGCAAGTTTTTTTGACAATAAGGAAGAAACCAGTGGGGTGGAAACTGGCTATGTTATAAACAGAATGCTCTTGGAATAAAGATAATTTAACAGAAAACCGATAATCTTGTTTCTGTCGGTATAAGTCTGATATTAATGGGGACTGCAATATTTCAGAGGCATGTACTGACTCCACCTAAAATCCAGAGAAGAGGATAAATCTTTCTGCCATGCACTTGTGCTCCCCTATAAGGGAGAACCTCAAGATAATCATCAGTCTGAAACTTATAATACAGTATATACTTAAAACAGAATAATAAATAATACTAAAAAGGGAGCAATGAAAGCAAAGCCTTCAGCTCTTCAGAATTTCTGAAAGTTTCTAAGTACCTCTGGAAACTCAATAAACTCTTTTATATGCTCTCAGTCTCCCACTGTTTTTTTTTTTTTCTCAAAGCCTCTTGTTTAATATTCCTTTCTACCTTCTTCCCTTACAGCCACAGAGTTCATTTTTGCCTAAATTTTTGAATGCCTGAAACAAATCTGACTTGTGAAATAAAACTGAAGACTAAGTAGACTACATCCATATGATCTGACTTTATTACAGAGGTTATTACTGATATAAAAAAATTGACCAGAATAAGCCTTGGGGTGAAATATCCATTATATTATATGGAATAACGTCACTAGCATCACTTAACATGTATCTGAGTATGAATTTTAAGGGTGTCTTTATTTTTCTCTGACACAGTGGTGTTATCCATAAACCCTAGATATATTTACCCATGTAGAATAATGTATAAGATCTTCTATTGAAATGACATCTGTTAAGAGCTAAGTTTATTATAACTTAGCATTGTCAATTTAAATTAAGATTCCAGAAGAAAAATCTAAGAGAAAGAAAGGAAGTTTCAATGTCCTAAAATACAGCTCAGTCTTGCACATTGTTAAGGAAGATAGTGAATGATATATTTCATTGACAATAAAATGTAAGTAAGCCTGTTAAAATGTGAATTGGTACTATATATTTTCATCATAAACTGTACATTGGTGATTTTGACATACACCAACAGACTTAAAACAGATGAATTGAAATGATAATGTAAGTTTTACCAAGGTCCACCAAATTTCTAATTTAAGTTAGAAGATATGTCCGTCACCTACATTTGTTTCATTTAATGCTCATTTACAGTAGGACTTTTATTACATTTAGTTGTTACTTACTGAAGGACAATTACAATATAATTAAGCAAGTGTCATAGTTTAACCCTAGACAGCACAGAGTCTCCATGCAGCCACTTGTTCACTCTCCCACCAGCAGGACCAGGGAGAAAACTGGAAGGGTAAAAACCAGAACATTCATGATAGTTTAACAAGGAAAGCAAAAGCCACAAATATAGGCAAAAGAAAAACAAAGAATTAATTCACTGCTTCCCATGGGCAGTCAGGTGTTCAGCTACCTCCAGGAGAGCAGGGCCCCAGCACACATAACAGTTGCTTGAGAAGACAAACATCATTACTCCAGACCTCCCCTTCCTCCTTCTTTTCCACAGCTTTATGTACTGAGTGTGATGTCATATGGTCTGGAATATCCCTTTGGTCAGTTTGGGTCACCTGTCTTGGCTATGTCTCTTTCAACTTCCCATGCACTCACAACTTCCCTGTCAGTGTGGCAGTAGAAAAAGTAAAAAAGGCCTTGGCCCTGTAAGCACTGTTGAGAAATAACAAAATCATCTCTATTACTATCACTGTGTTCAGTACAAATCCAAAACACAGCCCCACACTGTCCACTGTGAAGAAAATTCACCTTATGTCAGCCAAAAGCAGCACATCAAGGCATATAATTTACACTCATTTTTAAATTCCTGATGATAACATTCCTAAAGATATTGATTCACTTGCTCAAAAATAAAGATGTATATGTCAAGTACCATTTGAAACACTTTACAATATGTAAGGAAGTGCCTCGATACCAGATACTAAACAGGATTATTAGAGGACCCATGTTTCTCTGTCTCAGCAGCTGGAGGACTGGTAATGGATGGACCCTCATTGCTAACACCCATATCAAGAGACATTATTAACCCATCCTGAAGTATCTGAATTAAACCTGTAATGTCTGAATTTCTTTTATAGTTAAACAAGAGAGGAAAGTGCCTTTGAAGATGAGAAGATTTCTTAATTTAGTTGCCACATCTTAGGTTACAAATTTTCATTTTGTAAATATTGAGAGACACAAATTTATATCCACTGACTGTGCCAGAATGTAGAAAGTCAGTAGATGTAAATTAAGTGTCTAAGCAATGCAGAATGGATTGCAACCTGTGCATATCCAAAGAACAACCATTAGTTTTACCATTTTTATTTTCAGTTGTGTCATTATCACCTCAAATTGCAAAATAAGTGGATGAACTATTTTCTCTCTCAATAACTGTTTTCTTCTAATAAAGAAATATTTTATGAAGTTTTACTCTTGCTTTGAGCAGGCATTTTCTGCAGTCTCTTTGATATTTTATCTCTGGGACAATCAGTGAAGAAAATGTCAGCAACAATAAAGTAATAATACATTTCCCCCCCAATGTGTTGACTCTTCAAAGTTGAAAAGGCTGAATAATTTCTTTTAATAGATTTCAGAACAGAATGTGATGTGTAAGTGCTAGCATTTTGGGAGTAGCCCCTGGAAAGAGTCTTAGAAACATCTCCTTGAATAATAAATTAAGGAGTTCCATAAAACTATTATTTTGGTATTATAGTGTATTAGGAATCTTTATTATTTGCTTCCCCATGTATCTGCTTCATAATGAATTACTGAAGATGCTGATTTTTCTTATTTCTCTTATACATATACCTATATGATGCACTAATGCTCTTTTTCATTTACTCATTTACTGCTTTGTAACCTCTTGAAACGTGCATATTTAATTCTGAGTACAATCTGTTCATCTGTAATAAATTGAAAGAATGGCATAATTTTTTTTTAATTTCAATAAAGTTGCCGATGGATTGAAGTTCTTCTCTGTGTAGATAAAAGAATGAGAGACCAACTTGACCTTCTTTGCTAAGAAGTACAGTATGATTATCAAGTTTATATACCTGCTTTTTCTAAGACCTGTTTTCTAAGACTTCTGATTTTGAAGACGGAACAGGCTACACAAAAGGTATTGTACTGTGTGTTTCAAGTTACACAATTCTATATTATGCACTATAATTTGATTAATTAGGAATCTGTAACTCAAGAAAATCAAGTATTTGAAGTAGTTTGTTTTGGCTTAAGAATACTTGCAGAGTGTATACACGAGTTAAGAGTTTAAAAACCCTTGTGCTTATGGGCCCAAATAAATGCAAGGTTGTTATAGTGAGGCTGTTATAGTGTATATATAAAGGTATAAACACTTTTAAAATGCACTAGAGGCCTGTCTGCACTTGAATAAAGGCCTTTGAAAACTACACTCCTATGAGAACAAGTTAATGTCTGTATCCTGTGGAACAAGAATTATGCTGGGAATAAAGGTGAGATACAATTCACCTAATTTAGTCCTCAAAATTAGATGCCTAATCCAAGTTTGTCATTCCTGCCAACTATTTCTTCGAACGGAAGAAACAGAAAGAGATGGCTCCTGAGGGTGATTCATCCTAAGACCAATGTTCAAGGGAAGTAAGATAAATTGTCCTCAAGAGAAGTTTATATCCTTCCTTTCTATACATGAAGGAATTTAGTCAAGTGCCTTAGACTACTTCTATGCTTAACTTCTGGACAGTGAAAGATTAGGTGAATCCTGTGCTTTATTCTTTAAGACCCTTCTTCAGAAGTATTTATTCCTTTTCTTGTGTTCCTTTCCTAAATGGATTGCATTGGTTTATCCATCATTATGTAAACATTAATTCTCTAAGGTACTGTAATTTGTTACTGTGATCTTAGAAATATTTTACATTATGTTTATCTGAATGCATAATAAACATGCAAGATAATCTTGGCCTTTTTTCCATCTACCTCCTGTTGATACCTACTGACTGGCATCATATTTTTCCAGAATTATAGAAGGGTCAGAGAAAGAAACTTCAGGGTTTTAGTGTTTTTGTAATAGCAAATGAATTGGTATCTATTAATTACTGTAGAGAGAAAGGACCGATATAAAAAAAAAAAAAAAATCACCATGTTACAGTCGAAACTCCCTACCTAACACTTTAGTCTTAAAATTTTTTCAATATATTGTATCAGAGAAAATGTCAGCCCTTCATTTACAAAATTATAATGAGATAGTGATTTGCACATGCAGGCCAAAGACAAGCAGGTATCCCAACAGAGGAACAATAGGATTTCATGAGGAAATATATTTTTCAGTGACAACACACACTGTAAATCCCAGAATGCATCCCTTACAGTGGGGTTTATTCTGTTCAGTATTCAAGTGAACTTCAACAGCTGGAAATACTGAAATCCACCCTTTTCAGTTTCTAGCTAAGCCAACTATAGTTATGAGTCTTTATTTTTATTCAAGAAGAGGCAGTTCATAAAGTGGCAATGGTAGAATTTCTGGTCTATAGAGTGGAGTATAACATTTTTTGGGTGTAAACAGAGTAAAGCTACATAAAAATTCAATAGCTGTTATTTACTATCCTTATTTTTTATAAAGCGCTACCAAACCCCCAAAATATCATACCTAAATAGCCAGAAACTAATTTTTTTTTTTTTTTTTTTTTTTTTGCCAGTATTAACCATGTAATTGCAAAGATTTTCTTGCATTCAACTCTTTCAGATTTTCGTGGCCAGTTTTGCTGCCTGAAATGAAACAGTTCATTTAATCTTAAATAACGTTTAGTATGTTATTTCTTGTGGAGTGAGGGGGAACGGATCTGAATCCAAACTGTTGGTAACTAAAGGAAGAACAGTAGATTGTAAAACTGACATCTGATCAAGTAATAGTGCAAGTTATGCACATCTGTAGTTGACAAATGACTGGGTTACATGAGATTTTGAATCATCAGTTCCATCTATTCCAAAACACAGAAGACAGTGGCAAGTTATCACAACCAGAGTCTCAGTTGAGAGCGTGTTCTCTTATAATGTAACTACAGATATTAACATAATTGACAAAGTAAAGAACATGCAGAATAGATGGTTCTACAGAAAAACTCAAATGAGATAAACACAATCTGAAAATTCTAAAGAGTTAATTCTCTTCTTGTTGTGATTTGTGACATATAAGTACATGTTATCTTTATTGACTAAGTAAAAGTGCCTCATAGCAAACTAAGGGAAAACTCAGATCATTTACTTATGTCTGTAAAATTTGGTCAACAATATTTCCTGCCTCATGTTGATCATGAAGAATCCTGCAGCAAACAGAATTTTGATTAGTCAGTCCCTGTAGTACTTTAAAATGATATTAATTTTTTTCATTTCAGCAGGGAGAAACTTCCAACAAGACCTGGGATATTATCAAAGGCATTCCATGTGTAGAAACAAATTCCCTGGCAGGTAGCTTTATGCTGAGACTAGTTCTAATCCTCAACTTTGGCTGTTTCAGGTTAAAACTGTCAGTACTACATCATTAAAATAAAACAATAATGCAAGACTTTTCCTAACATCATAAATTAAAAAAATCCAACAAAACAAACAAACAAATAAACAAAAAACCAACAAAAAAAATCACTCCCTGTGTCTGCTCCTTGCTGCAACCCTTTGCAATCCTTTGCAGTCCTTTTGCAACCAATGTCCCCTCACAGTGCCAAGCAGGAATAGAGATCCTGCCACGGAGAGGACCCATCCCACCATCAGGATGTTCACCACCAAGCAACCAGGGATGTCCCAAAGGCTCCAGGAGTACTCCCCCCAAGCCCAGAGGTCAGCACTGAGGGAACTGATCCCAACTCACAGCAGGGAATCTCAAGGAGCAAAGCACCCAAGGCTCATGTCCCCCGCTGTTGCATTTGACAAGGGTTCAGGGGCTTCTGCCTACTTTGTGAATGGAGCCCCACTGGAAATGGGTGAGCCTGAGTGGGCATGAAGGATGGGGCCGTCCTGGCTGTGATGTCTCTGGTGCCTGTAACATTAGAGGGCATGTGTAACAGTGGAGGCAGCTCTCAATGGTCCCCACAGGTAATGCTGCCCCAGTCTGGCCTGGGCAGATGCACTGAGTGGGGACTCTCTGCTCTCTTTCTCCTGCAGGCCATGGCTCGGACAATGGTCCTTGCCTTGCTTCTGCAAAGCCTCATCCAGTACCCGCATATGGTCAGTGATGGCTTGGAGAAGACCACCTGGGAGCGTGTGGAGCTGTGTGAGGACTATCTCGACTGGCAGATGGCTCGACTGCTGTAGGAGCTGGAGCAGGGACCCCTGGAGTGCACTCTCTGCACGTGGGGAGCCCTGCTCTAGGCTACCCTGTGGCAATGGCACTGCTGGGCTCCTGTTGCAGCTCTTGGTGCTCTGGTTTAGCTGTAGAAGAGCAGACATGAACCAGACAGCATTGTCCAGGAGAGCCCTTGAAGAGGCTTTGAGGAGAAGGAGGGACTCCATCTAGACTATGTTGGTGATCAGGAAGAGGTACAAAGAGATGAAGGAAATCTGGGGACACATGAAGAAGTGAAGAAGAAGGTGGCAAGGGCAATTCAAACGAGGAAGAAGAATATGGTTTTGAGAGGAAGTCCAGTCAGAGTAGACCAGGAGGGATTTCCTGCAGCATCTGCTGGAATCTTGGAATACACGCTCTGCTGCCTGGAGAAGAAGCCTCCTGATAACCTTCACCTAGGCCCTGACTTAACTTAGACCTATGGGCTGATAAACAGTCCATATATTAACAGTACTTGATTTAGTAGTCAGATGTAGTTAGCATGTTTGCCCCTAACAAGAATAGAAGTAGTTAATAGGCAGTTCTCCAACAAATATGTTCGTAGTTAATATGTAGTTCCTGAAGAATTATATTAGTAGATACATGTAGTTAGTGCATAGATCCCCCCAAAATAGTAAGTAGTTAGTATGTAGTTAGCACACTGTTCCCCCCAAAATATATAAATAGTTAAGATTTAGCAGCCCCATAGACATGTAAGTAGTTAACATGTCATTAGTTCATTTATCCCCATCAAATATAGAAGTAGTTAACATGTAGTCAATTTATCCCCACAAAACACATAATTAGTTAACACACAGTGCATTTCTTCCCAACAAATATATAAGCAGTTATAGTCTGGGACAGGCCATGGGTCCAGCCCCCATTTTGGGGCAAGCGTTGTGTTCAGCCACCACCATTTCGCTGTGGCACAGAGACTGACAAAGGCTCCAGGGGCAGGGGGTGGAGCAGTGGCCATCCCAGAGCTCACCCTGTCTCCTCTCTGCTTCCCACCAGCTTGTTTTGAGCCAATCAACTGGTCTCCTCCACCCTCCCTCCGCAGGCACATCCTGAGAGAGAGGATTTGCACACAGAGCTTGTGGGGCTCACAGTAGAGGAGAGACAGTCTATATATTGACAGGAGTAAATTTAGAAGCAGTTAATATGCAATTAGCGCATTTATCCCTAAGAAATGTGCGTACTTAATATGTACTTTGGGCATTGCTGCCCAATAAATATGAAAAGAGTCAACATGTACTTGCTGTACTCTGCAATGCAGCATCTGCAAAGACTCTGCAAAAGAAAAATCTCATTACTGAGTAAAAAGTACATAATATTTTCAAAGGTAATTTCATTCATGTTTTGTAGGTAGGTGGTACTTACATACATATATATTTTCTCCCACGGAGACAGACAAGCTAAGAATTTGTCTTTGTGTGCATAACCTTGGGAAAACTGTTTAGTTAAACATCTCCTCCTTGATTCTTATGGAAATAGTAATTGCTTCGGGGATTTAGGTGGGGGACCAAAACCAGAAAATCACACCTCTCCATGTCATGTGGAGAAACACATCATTCTGTGGATTGAGAATTTATTTATTAAGCAGAACATTTATTCAGTAAGAGAGCAATTTCTAGTCTAGTGTTTCTGTCCCACACATCACACTCACACCAGCTATAGTCCCTGCCCATCTGGTCCAGGTTAGACTGGCAGCACAGACCAAGGGATATAGGACACTTATGCTGACCGCTGGATGTGCCCTTGTCCTTGCCCTGAGTGGTGGCCTGGCCCCTGTGCAAAAGAGTTTCACCTTAGCCTCAGCCTTTGATTTTATGTCTGAGGTCCACACATGGTGTGCTCATCTCCATTCCTGTTGGGTAACTGCCTTCTCTATTACATTATAAACTGGATCATCAGCACAAGCTGCTAATGGTCTTCTTAATCATGTAGCCTGAGGCAATCGTTTTGACACTCTCCACATCTTGGGCTGATTAGCAGCTATCACTCCAGGGTTTCTGTCATCCACCTTCCCCAGCCCCAAATGTGATACAGAAGGGTGAAATCAGCAATAGGCACATGAAAACCTTTGTTCTGGGCTGCAACATAAGGAATAAATACACATTGCTCAGTGTAAGAAAGTTTTCAAAGAGCTACCAAGCCTTTCTGAGTACAGAGTGGAGAAGGAAGTGTTCAATCTTTCCCTCATTTCATCTGTCTACATGCCTCTGTATAATCCAGTGCATCTACTTGACAACTACTTGCTTCAAAGAACAGTGTTCTTGTTGAGATTTAGACTATGGCAAAAATCAATTGGTATTTTTTTCTGACTAATTGGATGATTTGTAGAAAAAAAGGTTCCAGCTTATTCAATTCACTATTTCATCAAGTAAATACTTGATATTAAAATATGTCAATTTACATTTTTCAAGTGTATTAAACTAGCAAAGCTTGCACTCTGAGATTTGTAAGAATAAATAATAGAAAGAGCTTTGAACAGGAGTTTTGAGTCTTCACTCTTTTCAGATCTTGTACTTACATTCTTCAAACAGGAGGCCACTGCCAAGTCCTAAGAAAGTAAGAAAACCCTAGATTAAAAAAAAAAAAAACAACTGAAAGGTCTACCTGGTTGATAAGACTTGAAAGCTCTGATGTTTCTGAGGCAGATCTAGATATGAGCTGACTACTCAGCTTCTCTACTGCCTGGAAACATTATCTAGCTGGTGCTGAGGAAAGGTCAAAGTATATGAGTTGATAGCTCCTGATGAGTGTCTAGGCACAACCTATGCTTTCACCCAGTAGTGACAAGAACAAAATATATGGTTCTTCATGTCTCTCCTGTGTGCAACAAGAAGGACTGAGGTCTTTCTGAGGAGTTCAAGTGCCCTAATATTTTGTGGAAGCCTTATATATGTCTTTTTATACATAACACACAATTTACTTTTGAAAAGAGTAAGGAAATTAAATCTGATGAAAAAACATCACCAAGGAAGTAATGCAAAAGTACTGAAAAAACTTTAATTTTTATTCCACATTAGATATTCCACCCAATTTCTTTAATGGACATACAAGTGCTTGTGCTGGCACAAAACTGAGAGCAAATAGACATAGGTATGTGTGAGACCACTTATTTCAGCATTCATTTAGTATCACTTTTAGCTAA
Organism: Pyrocephalus nanus; assembly: GCA_038380795.1. Taxonomy (NCBI): domain Eukaryota; kingdom Metazoa; phylum Chordata; class Aves; order Passeriformes; family Tyrannidae; genus Pyrocephalus; species Pyrocephalus nanus. The sequence goes on along the minus strand of CM076264.1, from coordinate 54,500,243 downwards.
CTAAAAGTGATAACAAAATAATGGAACAACAGTCTGTGATCACAACACTAATCAAAGCATTGCCATTAAAGTCCTCCACTGCATAGTCTTCTTTGTAACCTTTCCTTGCTCTGTTCTGAAGCAGTAGGTCGAAGACATTTTGAGTAGGTGTGCACTGTTGTCCTATGTCTCATGTACATTTTTGTAGCTGAACAGAGTGCAACTGGAGCAGAGAAAGTAAAGTTGTCAGGGCAGACTAATGTAATGGATTAGCTACTGTAACCAGCTTTATTGGATAGAGACAAATACAGAGTGGAGGAGATACAGAGCAGGCTTTCAAATGCCCTTTTATGCTTATAGGTCAGGATGAGAACTACAATTGCAGTGCAAGACAGGGAAAATGCAATGTTCCTCATTCTCTTCTTTACTGTTCATCCACACATATTTCAATTCCCATAATATAATGTGGCATCTTTTTAGGTGGAAAAGAGTTGTGCCACCTGATATCTTCTATATCCTCTCAAAATTGTGTTGTTTTTTTTTTCTCCCACTACAGTTGGCCTTCCTAGTCAGAAGAACTAGTATAATTATCTCAGTTCACACCTCAGTTCACAGTGAAGACACTCCGATTTAATGGTCTGAGACACAGACAAACTCAGACACAGCTCAAATTATTTTTCTCGTAGTCTCTTTTCTAAAGTCACTGATATATGAAAAAAAATTAGAATAAAATTTCTATCTCATATTTATCCACTCAGTTCTCATGCTAAAAAAGATTTTTTCCTTTTTTTTTTTTTTTTTTTTTTTTTTTTTTTTAAAAAAAAAAAGAATATTTATTTTTTCTTTTTCTCTGCCCACCATCTGGTTGTCTCACTGTGTTTTTGACTTCTCTCCCTCAGCCAAACTCTCAGATGATCATCATAGATGTTGAAAAACAATATCTCTGGGCTAAATTCTGCTCTGCTATGCTGATATGCCTGTGTTTGTTTAAAGTCACCTAATTGATTTTCTGGTTAGAGAGGCATTCGAAATGGCTAAATAAGAGGCCAAGTCTCTCTCAGCCTATGGCTCCAGTTGCTGGTTAGTACTGATAAACCATTTCATAAGCTGCTTTCCTTTTCAGATATTTTGCTTGTAAACAGGAATCTTGCCTGTAGAAAACTGTAATCAAATAAGTGCTCTTGCTGTCTAATAGGAAACAGCGATAGCTGCACAGCATGGTTGGCGTAATCTATTTCACAGTATGTCCTCTTTTAATCTTTTACTTGGTTCATAGAAACTGCCAGGTCAGAACACACAAACACTTTCTATGAAGGAAGAATCAGTTAAAGGTTTCCAAAGATGACTTAAAATAATTCTGTTAATTACTCTGTGGACACATTCCTTTTTTTCCTCTCCCCTCTGTTCAGTGGAGATGAATTGTGAGTTTAAAAAAAAATTTGAGACAATGAGACTCATTGTGTCTCTGAGTTTCCTGAGACAATGGCTGGTGGGAAGGATAAGTTTCATATGGAAAAAGAAACATAATTTCTCTTCTGTCCTTGCCCATTTGAAAGTGACAGTACTTATACCTTTGCTACTTCTTATAATGGAAGATCTAGAAATATATTTTTGAAGACTCCAAAGCTGTTTCAGTCTATTGTGATTTCTGGAGCAAGAAAAGATCCATAGCTGTTTTCCACTTAACCTTCAATTGTAAACAGATGAAAGCAGAGCTCAATTATATTAAACTATATGTTATGCAAGCCCATAAAAAGTGGGGACTTTCTTATTGTATTCCATATTTGCCAAGGTATTCGGGAGACTGGACTGGTTTGAAGTGAAAGACTTATTCCTAAATATGGAAACAACCAGTGGAGAAGTTGGAGGTGGCTAGAAGTCTGAATTCCAGATAGTTTCAAATTCCCATAAGAAGCAGTGATAGTTTGTTAATATTTACCTATTCACAGGGTTCTCATATTATTTGTAAAGATACTTAAATTATGTGACAAATTTTCACAGATGGAGTGATACACTTCACTTGTAAGACAGAAGTAGTCATACCTTTATTGATATAAATCAGTGATTTAACAAAGTTTTATAGTAAATGCAACAGCGGTTTAACAAAATTCCATTTCAAGGTACACTCAGTTATTTACTGCATAGTGGACAGGGTCAGACAAAACTGTTAGGGAGACTTGTTAAATAAGGCCATTCAGAATCGACTCCCTTGTGTTCTATATTCCCTCTCAAAGGGGAGATTAGGTGTGTCTGGATTCACACTTAGTCCCAGAACTAGGTCCAATTGCTTATGTCTAAAGGATTCCCTGTGCATAACAAATTCTTTATATCACTTAGTTAACAATTCAAAATTTAGTATGAACACTCATGAGAATCTGGTGAGGAGGAATCTCTCAACCTTGAGAAATAACCTTCAGAGGTGTCCTTATGGAAGGGGAGATCCTGGCTTGCAGCCCACTGCTGTGAAGGAGAACTCAATGAGCCCTGAACTGTCCACTATCTATGGAGTAAGAGAATTGCTTCATAGTCGTATTTGCGTACCAACTACAGAAGTTAGTTTCTTCCAAGCTCGGTTTGAGTCGAATCCTCACCAGCACCATGTTTAGGGGAGGTGCATTGCTCCGATTGGCACTTGGCTATTGTTTATCATCTGTGTCCCCAGAATCCACTATAAGTTGGTTGCAGCCATCATGGCCAGACCAGACATATCTGTTACGACTGCCACTGGTGATTATCACCTGAGCAAAGTTACAGGAAATAAAAGTCAGGCTGGTGGGGTAAACACACCATCACAAATATAGACAGAGATATATTAGTGTAGATATATGGATAAATTAATAAATAAGAGAAAATTTTAGAGAGAAAAAAGTATATCTAAAGTTTCCATACAAAAAGTTAAAGTCAACATTATATTTGACAATGTAATGCTTGCATTTTATATTGACCTTTAACAGGAAGCAATACTGATGAATTCTGTTTTCTGCATTTGCTGTGCTGACTAGAATACACACAGAAATGCAGAAAGCATTACTTAAATTGGTTTTAGACTCGACATTCCATTCTGCATAACTCAAGAATATAAAGTGTTATGAGGGAACTCTAGCTGCATATGTAACAATACAGAACAGGAAAATTACTGAAAAAAAGTTATTTCACTTTAATTAAGATTTAAAAGGCTTATAGATACTCTATCATAGCTGTCTGAAATTTATTAAACTCTCAACCATGTCAGTTTTCTTAAATAAATACTTATTTAAAAAAAATTAACCAGCAAAAAGTCATATTCTTGCCTGGATTTAAAAATGGAAAATCACTCTGCCATCTTAAGCAAATGTAGAATAAAGTCCTCCTTTGTCCAAACTCAAGTAAAACACAGACTTAAGTTGATTTTCTTAGAGGTGAAGCAGCTATGAACAATGGTACTTACCTCAAAATCATTTGCACTAAAATGCTATTATTACTTGAGTTTCAATTAGTGAAGCTGATGTCTTTTTTTTATTAATTTTTTTAATTTGGATGGCAATGTAAATATAATCAATATTGATATCAATATAACTAACTGATGTCAGTATAACTGAAAAATGAGAACTTAGTTGACTTGCAATAACTGAGCTCAGGTGAGAATACTACACATTCCTGTGGAGATCAGAATTGAGAAAATCTTTTTACCTGGCTCTCTTGGTCAAGCTGATCTGGTTGTTGAAATGGATTACTTTACCCCATTTTCAGGAAGTAAGCCCAAAGGACTTGGGAGCTGTTTTTTTGTTTAGCTTTTTAAGGGTTGACCTTAGTTTGTCTTTGTTTGAACTTCAGGAGTTAAAATACTCATCCCATATTTAAAAGACAACTTCTAAATACTAGAAGAACAACATAGAGAGACTAATATTTTCATTATTCTTTTTCATCTCTAAACAAACCTCTTATCCCTTCACCAGCTGTTTGGTCTTCACATTTAAGTGCAACCTATCAGGTCATATGGGCTTATGTATGTACAGATTGTTTATGTTCTCCCTGTTTTGCTCCTCCTCCATCTTCCTTGCTCCAGACTTTCCTCCCGGACTTATATCCAGCTTTTTTCATATCCTTTGTTACAAGGACCTTGACCCTATTCAACGTTGGGCTCCCATTTACACTAGCTTCCCTTTTACTGCTGATGTATTTGTAGAATACTTCCTTGTGTCCTTTCACATTCCTTGTCAGATTCAAGTCCAAGTGGACCTTGGATTTCCTAACCCCATCTCTGCACAATCAGACTGCAGCTTTATATTCCTTCTGGAATACCTGCCACTGCTTGTACCTCTTGTATATTTTCTTTCAATGTCTAAGTTCAATTAGAATCTTCTTGTTTCTCCCTGCTGTCCACCTGCTGCTTTTGTTTCCTATTTGCTGGAATGGACTATTCTGAGCTTTGAGGAGGTGATCCTTGGATATCAACCAGCTATCCTGCACTCCTCCAAGTGTATCTCTGAACAGTATGAAGTCTTCCCTTCTAAAATCCAGAGATCTTTTACATTCTTTGTCCATGTTAAGATCCATTTATTGAGAGATACATCTACCCGAATGAAGGTGCAAACAGCAAAGTCAATAGTAAAGATTTTATTTAGCAGTAAAATGTGATGTACAAAGATAGAATGAAATAGAAGACAGAGGAGACAGGAGAGAGTAAGAGAGAGACAGATTAAGCATGGATCCAGCAGTGTCCTGTTGGTCCTTCTTCACCCTGGGCTTCTCAGTGGTGGTTGTCCCAAAGGCATTCAAAACTTTTCACTATTTCTACATTAAATGAGGTATTAATGCTCATTAGCTGATATTAAACAATTGATGAGTTGGCTTTCCTTGTGGATTCTTCATGCCCATTATGAGTGTGCCACCAGCCTTGTTTACTTCCCCCTAGGCCTGAGATAATGCTCAGACAAGAGTATCACCTTTACTTTATTTGAAGTTCTCCTCAGTCAGATGGCTTAACTTACAGCCCCAGTTCCAGGAATCCACAGAGAGGTTTCTTGCACGTTTACAGATGCAGAGAATTAAAGTTACTATGTTTTGTATTGGAATACAATTAATCTATTTGCCTATGTAGTTCTCAGGACTTTCAGAGGTAAATTTTCAATAGGTGAACTTGAGAGAACCTCACAGAGGATATTCAATGCAGAAGAGCTATAATAATCTGGCAGCATCAGAAGGGATCAGAGTGAATGCAGGTTCCCACATCTACAGTGGCTAAGGCAACAAAAACAAGGGATTGAATGCCTTTCATACTCCAAATGGCGTCCCATGCTACTAACCTGTGCTAAAAAGTTAAAACCAGATTCAACACAGTTCGAGAAATTGCTTTATTACTTTGGTGAGAATTTACCACTGAGCTTCCCACATCAAATGATGAATTTAATACTTTTCTTCTCAGTGGTTTTTTTTTTTACCTGCCAGTAACTACGTATTTTGGGGACTGGATTTTTAGAAGACTCTGTATTTGCCTGTTAAGATTCTGCTTTCATTAAAATGCCTAGGTAAATTTTGGTAATTTGCTGTAGCAGAGATTAATTTACATTAGAACATAACATTTGCCTGGAAATGCAACTGTTTTAATTATCTAGTTCAGATTCCAAACGTTATTTTTCCTTTCATGGATCCATAAGGATGTCACATACACACAAAAAGTTCAGCATTTATTAATCAGGAAGCAAATATCTAATTTAGATGCAATTTATTATTGTTATTATAGGTTGAACAAACAGAAAGTTGTTAAAAAGCTCTTCAGAATGCAAAGAATAAGAAGTTCAAGTGACTTCATTGCTTGTAAATTTTTCTTTAAAATTATTCTAATTCTAACTTCACAAACATTGTTTCTGACCTAATACAGAATTCTATAGAAAAGTTACATCCTTGAGCTACATTTCTATTATGTAATTTGTTATTCTTTTGTTCTAACAATGAAAAGAGATAAGTGGAGAAGTGACACCTAAGAGGTATTTTGCTTAAGTCAAATGCAAGTAAAAATACAATTTTTGAGGCATAAAACCAGGCTATTAACAACTGTGCATGATTACAGAAACATGATTCTATAATGAGTGATGGTAACATAGATTTAAAAGCAGTAATGTCCTTATATTAAAGCAGATATCTGATCCCCACTACTTTTGAATGTTGAAGTGTTATAATGGCCGCAAATAGAACATGAATTTAAAGAAATAAAATTATGAGGCTTTTAAAGCTTCGCATGCCAAACAAAAGGAGTAATCAAATTATCTAACACTTTAGCCGCCACAACCACCTAAAATAAACCCCAGTCCCAATGCAAAAGGTGAAAGTTTCCTACAATGAATTTGTCTTTTGTATTTAGTAGCAACTGAAAGGTGGATAAAATCAGCAAAAAGTCTTTAGTTCATTTTTAAGCCTGTCATCATAAGTGAAGAGAGGAAGAAAGCCGTTAGAAAAGGTTATTATAGGTGTGACCATTGCCCTGGGCCGACCAGAAGCAAAAGCTGTGGAGTAGAAATTTCCCTGGGAATTAAACTGGGATTTTTCTTTTTGGCATATATCCTGGAGACGGATTTGTGAGTATAACTATTAGAGGCATCAGAAAGAAAAATGTTTGAGATGAAAGCATAATGAAATTATAGCTGTGGATTTTTGAGCAAGATATCTCCACTGTTTTTTTTCACAGTATTCAAGGGGAATACATTTGTTAATGCAAGATTCCATTTCTGTATCTGATTTTTGAAAATAAATATTTTATTCATACAAAAATATTCTTGAAAAGTGTAAATGTTGACTGTAAAAGAGTCAATATAGGACTAAGCCTTAAACATTATTGGTTATCTGAAGTTATTATTCTAATATTAAACTGCAAAGGAACCTGAGATACTGTAGAGCATGTGGAATATTACTGAGATCAAGAGGAGATTAAAGTTAACCATAATAAAATGGCTTTCAAGCAGAAGTTCAGAAACACTGAATCACAAAGAGCAAGTAGTCTGTAAGCAATTCATATCAGATTGCATGCTATTATATTGTTGACAACAATACAATAGTAGAGTTAAAGCATTTTTGATAAAAGACTACTGATGCATTAAACAAAAATATCAGATAAACTCTAGATAAACTGTCTTAATAAGCAGGACATAAATTTATGGCAAATTATTAAAGTTTATTCATAACTGTGAGACTAAGACAGGAATTCAGATAGCTGACAGCCCTCCCGTTTTGATAAGGATCGCACCTGTTTAGTGCAGTCCTTTCAGCTGAAATAATTTAGGAGCTGACAGGCCTATGTTGGCTGCAGCAGGCAAATGCAGTTCTTGATATCCCTTTGTAGCCCCTTATGGAATTTACAGTATTCAGTTGCTTTCCTTCCTTTTCATTCAGCACTTCTGTAATACCATTCACATAAAGAATAATTCCTGTATATCTAGTTTACTTTAAGAAGCCTTACATAAAAATTCCATGATTTTCCCTCACTCTTTAGAGGATATATTGTATTCTTTGTTAAAGCAAATGGAAATTAAATTGTTAGTCTTATTGTCATATTTATTTTTATGCTGTTTCTAAACGGGCCTTATTCTAAGGAGCAAAACCTGATAATGCTGATCAGTGAGAACAAAGTACTGTACCCATCTATAACTTCTGTAGATGTATTTCAAATTCAGCTAAAAAGTTATTGAAGTAGAATATTTCCTTTTGCTGAATGTGTGAGTGATTTAAAATTTTTGCTTAAATATTTTGTGAACTATAATGTTGTAATTATTGCCATTACAAAGCTCAGTCAAGAACGGAATTTCATTGTGCCTGCAGGAGAGATCTCTCACTACTCCTATTGCATTTTCTAATATTCCATCTTTTTGGACCAAAGAAGCAAGAAGAGCTGGAGGGTCAGATAATGTACTTTTAATGTTTTCTGTCTACCATGTATGAAACACTTATAATTTTGAGGCTGAGAGTTTTTTTGCAGCTGAGAATTCATTAATCCTAACTTGCATTTAGCATGTGGGCACTATAATGGGAGTTGCTGACACTAGGACTGTCTAAAAAGCACTGAACAGTAACAAATCATGTGTCTACACTGTAGTTGTCACCATGATTTGTGTAATGCAAAGTCTGCACTAATCTTTAGCTAGATAACTTGAGCCCTCAAAACATCAAAGTCCAGTGAAGGCTATGGACTCAATCATTATATTTGACAGGTTTACTTGCTAACTCAAATGTGTCTAGATCTCACTGTAATGACAGCAGCTGCATTGCAGACACTGGTGGCAAAGGTTCATACATATCCTTCCTGCTGTCCAGGAAAATTCTGAGACTTGTCTATCTGAATCCAGGCTTCCTGGAAAAGCAGGGGCTCACCTTTGTGTAGTGCACAGTATGCACGCAGAGAAATCCCAGATGGTAATGTACTAAATCTGATGAAGGAACAAGCCACAACTCTGAAGAAGAAAGTCGAAATGAGCCACAACTCTAAAGAGGAAAGTTGAAATGATAATTTGCTTTTATCAAATGAAATAAGAGGTTATATGGTTAAAATAGGGAACGAAAACGCATCAGTTTGTATCCCAGAAACCATTGCTTTTTCAAAATCACCAAGAATTGAATGATTCTATCCAAGTTCTCACAGCAGAACATAAAACATGTTTCTATTTGCAGCTTGGGCTAAAGGCATTGTGTTCCTGCTTTGGCTTTTGCTGCCTGTGGTACAATAAAGCAAAAAGTGCTACAGAAACTTAGCCCAGACAGGCAAGGAGACTAATCTGGATTAATTATTTAGCTATAAACATGAAAAGAAAGAAAAAAAGTTTTTCTAGGAAAGTATGGATGAAGCTCAAAAGCCTACAATTAATACTCTAATACAGAAAATGCTGTATTTTATTATATACTCACAACATTGTTTATTTTTGCAGTCATTGCTCTAAAAAGTTTACTATTTTATATTCTTTCGTCTTGGTTGCTCTGACTACCTTTTCTGCTGTTGTTATGCTTCAAAGTCTACAGAGAAATTGAATTCCATGAAAAAAATATAATTATAAAGTAAACACTGTGCTAAAATTTATTCATCTTTGACATTTCTATTTCATATCTTGCTCAATAAATTTATTGACTCATTTCTTGGCACTCCCAGTAAATAAAGTTTTATTGGACATTGCAAATCATTCAAAGAGGTAAGAGAAAAATGAACTACATAACTGGAAGAGTGGGTTTACTGGATGACAGTTGCCTATGTCTTTAATATGATTTACCCATCTATCCTTCCAGAGAAAAAATAAACAAACATATAATCTTATAAGTGGATGAAATGTATACCTGACAGTTTCTGCTATTTGTTATAGATCTCTCTGGTACACAAAGCAAAAGTTAAGGTTAAACTGAGACATCAGGTCCTTGCTTACATTTTTTCACAATATCCTGAGAAAAAATAGTTAAATTTTTTTTCCTGAATAAACAAGTTTTTGAATACACAAAACCTAAAGTTTTCATCACTTTGAGTTATGTATAATTTTTTTTTAAATGTTTTTTCACTCACCTGGCTTAGGTATAATTTTTTTCAAACTCTTGCAAGAAAAAAATATATATTGTCATTAATTAATTACACAAAAATTATCAATAACCACTTATTCAAAGACTGTACTTGTAGAAAATCAAAAGTCAGACACCCAACCTCCCCCAATTTGAACCAAAATAGAAGTGGTAACAAGGCTTAAAAAATCAAATGTAAAATATTCTTTAAATTAATAGCAGATGGTAATGCGTAGCACATCTAGTTTAAATATATGTGTCACTTAACAGAAGTGAATGGGAAATTCTTGCTGGTAAATTCCTAGATCCTTGTCACAGACTTCTGCTGCCTGTTTCTGCTGCCTTATTATAATACAGCTCTAAGCATCATGTGTTAGGCTCTGACCTGTGAAATTCCTCAGTGGGTTTTCTGATATATAAACTGATATAACCATAATATAGTTCGGTGGAATAACATCTCCTTCCTTCTTTTCCATATAACATCTCCAAGACACTACATGCACTTCCTAGGATTTAGCTGCTGGGAAGGTTGACATAGATTCCACAATGTGCCTTTTTCCATCACCTCAAGGTCCTAAAAGGAGCAGAATAGGTCAGAGCATTTTAATCATCATCTGTATGTTTTTTTGCTGATATCTTATTTTGAATAAATAAAATTGTTTATGTTATTGACTGTGAAATTACAGAACTACTGTAAAGTCAGTAGAGCAGGTTTAATACAAAGGCTTGTTATTTTTAATTGCCTTTTAATTACATACTGCATAAAACCAGGATTTAAAGTTTCACAAGACTTTTAATTCACCACGTGTTCTCTCTGAAATTCATTATTTCCCCTATATTTTGCTCAAAGGAAAAAAGAGATCTACTCTTTGCAGTCTGTGTACTAGAATACCTAAATTATTTTCTCACTCAAAATTGTATAGAAATATGGTAGTAATGAAAAAAAATAAAAACATTGTAACAATAACAAGTGTGCATATATGGACATGCATTAAAATATATATGTCTATTCATAAATACGTCCACTCATAAATAGACAGTTTTGCATAATATCTATCATATATTTTGTATATAAGATATACAAGTAGCTTTGTTTGTCATGGGCAAAAAGACTTCTTTAGCCTTAAAAGAGGAAAAGGGCATAAAAACATTTATGGATTTTCCATAGTGATTCATTGACTAAAGGCTGCCAGAGATCACAATGGTAGCTGAATAAACAAACTATTTTAGAAAATGTAAAATTATTCAGAAAATATATACTTTTACACAGAAAGTTACTTCATCTTGTCATAAATTTTCATTTGTTCCTTTACCATCCTTTACAAACTATTCATATATTATTATCCTGATTATATTTTGTTCAAGATTAAAGGTGCTAAATCGTGTCTGAGGGACTTCATTCCAGTAATACCTGCCCTGGCATTGCTCTGAGAGCTCAGGATGAATCAGCCTTAAAAAGTGACCTTCAAATCTTTTATGAGTTACTGCTTTCTAAGACGAGAGTTCTAATCTAGTAGTATAAACTGTGGTTCTTGTTGCAAAGTATCTGTACCTGTATTTTGTTGGATTCTGAGAATTTGACCAAGTGATTTAGATTAAATTCTAACAGTAAACTGGCCTCCTTTGTATTTAGTATCACATCAATCTTTGTGTCATATGCAAATTTAATCAGCTAAAATTTTATTTCATCATCTAGATTGTTTCTAAGAATGTACTGAATATACTGTTGGACCAGGAATCTGTCTCATGAGACCTTCCTTGAGCAGCCCTGCTCATTGATATCTGCCAATAAGAGAGTTTTTAATTCATCTAATGTGTTTCCTCTTGATTAAAAATCTTGCATTATAGAAAATTAAAAATGTCATGTGACAAAATTGCAAAAGCCTTAGAGAAGTCCAAAGATGCTGTCTCAACACAGTTGCCAGTTTTCTTTGACAAAAGCAGACGCTTTTTAGCTAATGTTCTTCAGAGAAAGAGCCCTGAAAAGAGTTATTGTTTTGTAAAATCAAGGTGCGATATCTTTTTTTTTCCTCAGTCCCTTCTCTTAGAGTCTTTAAAATATTTTTCACTGCCTTCTGTTTCTCTCTGAATACTCTCATGAGCTGGGACAACCTTATTACAACCACTGATAATTAAAAGGTTTCCTTTTAAAGTCCGAAATATTGTGCATACAATACTCATGAATCTACATACATGTACAGACACATGCACTGTACAAGTAACAACCTGTATCTGTAATTCTCATTTTTCTTTAGACTCTACCAAAATGAGTTTGAACATTTCAGTTTGTTTCAAGAAGAAAGACATTAATATCCTATATCTCAAAATGTGATTTCTGTACTTGGAATATACCCATTCATTACAATGGAAGAATGAATGCAAACACAGAAATCTCTTTAGCTCTCTATGATTTTTGTTCTGTCATATTGTGACAACATATACATGACAGTCTGCAGGGTTTTCTTCCAAAGTCTTTTCTGCATTGGCCTGCAATATTTGTGCATTTTTTGCTTCTATATCAAGTAAAGAAAGAGAACTTGAACATGTAATTCATCTTATGCCTTTTTGATCTCAACATGTCAATTCATTATATTTAGCATTTAATTTACTGGTAGATTATGTAGTAGTGTAGGAGGTGAAGCCTCTGGTCCAAAGTGTCTTTTGAACTTTACTGACCTTTTCTGTAAAATGAAGATGCAGTGATACCTGTTCACCTTCATCAATCTTTTGAATAAGCTTTGGAGCATGAAATAGACATAGTCTTCTTTAAAGTTCATAAGAGACTTAAAAATCTTTTAAAGTTTTAATAAGATGCATAGTTTAATTATATCAAAAGGAAAACCAAGTATATTTATTATTTGAACTGTTGACTCTCCAAATCAAATTCAGAAAAGTAGAAAATTGAAATTTCTACAAAAGTAAAAGATTCTTTTCAAGTTTAAAATACATAAACTTTTTCTAAATGTTTATAGAATAAACTGTTCAGATTTAACTCTCATCAAGATGTAAACTACCAATAATTAAATCTTAAAATAAGATATATTAACAAAAAAAAAGGCTAAGATTAATAAAAAAGCAAAATAATATTTAAAGAGAAGGACAGATACATGAAAATAAATAAAAACAGACTAAAACCACAGTTTTCATAGAATTAATGAAAAACCTAATTAAATTAGGATGAGCTCTTCTGATTATCAGACAAAACTTACCTCCTTGTTGCAGCAATGATGTGGTAATTTTATTTCAATTTTAATAAGCTGGTAGAACTTTGAAAAACAAATGTAAAATCCTGAGCAATCTGGAAACCTGTGCCTGCAGTATTAATGGAGATATAAGGCAAAGTAAGGTATAGAGCTAAAGAAACAAAATAGAAGTCTGTCTCCTTTGTTTTTCTTTCCCCTCATTCATATACTAACACATTTAAATTGACATCTTCAAAGGATAAATTAGGAATAAGGAAAGAATGATAAAAAAAAGGAAGCTCTTCCACCCACTGATCCCTCTCTGTACATAGCAAACATACTGTATGTTCTGTGAGGCAAAGGGCAAGATTCAGCTTTTTAATCTTAGGGAATTATAACACAAGAAATATTAAACACATGGGGTTTTTTGTTTGCTTTGTTTGTGATTTTTTTTGTTTTGTTAGAAGAGGACGAACACATTTGCACCTTCATTTGGGCTGACCAGTTGCTTTTAGTCTGACTACTCTGGTAGGTATTATGTACCTGAGTGTGCAGTGCAAGACCTTGAGATGGGCAGATCGTCCTTCTTCCAATACACACAGTAGTTTCCAGAGCATATCAAGCCAGAATTAATATGTCCATTTTATGTATACCAATACTTATACTTGGTGATGGATCAGAAAGATAGGATGGGCTTCTGCTTAAGAGTTAGTTTGCAATGAACTTTGGACACTTAACACCTCTCCCACGCTCTAAATGGGCATGACTTAGTGAATCACTGTAAGTGCCTTATAGTTCAGCAAATTCCTCAGCTCATTTCTTTTTTTTTTTTTTCTAAGTGATATTAGCTTGTTTTAAATAAAAAGTCCAGGTCTTGGATAGCTATTGGAGAGGGATAACTGTTCAAAGACATAATTTTAAATATTTTTGTGGTATACAGAAATTAATTAGAGATTCTTGACATAACAAGTGTAGAGAATGTGTACAAAACAGAAGGGAAGTGTGCTGATTACTGCAAATGCAGCCTTATCAGTAGTCACACACCAGAAATTCTGGGCTAATTATCAGAGACTCCAGACTTCATGGGCTATGCAAAACCTTTGCTCTAACTGCCTGATGGCACCATTATGAATTTGAAAGAAGTTACTGTGATACAGGATCAAGCTGCTACTCCTATCTAGGCTGTCACAGGTCTAGTAACTGCTTGGTTTTGTATTAGTGTTGGTTGGGGTTGGTATTAAAGAAGATGTGCAATATTGATATTGCAGCTATTTATTACAGGTTATGAGCATAAGATAAAACCTGACTTTTGGAGAAGTGCCACTCCAGAGAGCCGTGGTACTATGACATTTTCCTTCAGCATGCTTTTCATCTTCCTGCCATGCACATCTGAAGCTGCTAGTGAAGGTGTTTAAAGTACTGTTGTTGACCTTTGCCATGAAAACAAGTCCATGAAAACCATTGCAGGAAACACTGTTCAAGATCCTAGACACCAATATCCTTAGAAGATCTTAAACCTGGCCATTACAGATTTGGATAAACAGGTACATTATTAATTCCCAATCATTCAGCAACCAGCAGGGTATCTCAGCTCCCTCCAGCAGTATTGTATCCCCAGAAGCCATATTCAGAAGTGGTAAAGGCAGAGCACACTGTATATGGTATTTGCATTAAGCTGTTTAAAGACAGACACCAAACAGTTTTAGAGGCTTCTGTCATTGCTGTGAGACTCTAAAGTATTTCACAGAGTCCAGATTTTGTTCACATTCTGCCCTCTACAAAGCTCTTCTCATCTTAGTTTTACAATGTACAATGCTGTAACCAACCCACCCAAGCAGAAATATTAACAATGTATTCAATTTTCTATGATAAAAAGACTATATTAGATTAGTATTAGATAGATATAATTAGACATTTTAAGGAAGATTAATTTCACAATAGGTAAATCACTATCATCATAAAGTACCGTTTCATCAGCTGGTAAAGGCTGCTTGCTTGGGTTTTCATTTTAATGAATGTCTTTTGGCATAGCAGAGAGGTTTTGCTATCTTACAGCACAACAGAGAGCAGCCAAAACTGTAAACACAGAGTTTTATTCATCCTGGAAAATTATGCAGGAACCTACTCAGATCTGCCAAGAACTGAACAGGAATAAAATATGTGGTTTAGTCTATGAATATAGAGATTTTCTGTTTGGATAAAAACTTTGTATGGGAAACAACAGGAATCTGAATGCATTGATATTCTGATATGCCTCCTAGCACTTCCACCATTTTCCTTAGAGAAGAAAGCAACTGAAAAAAACCCTTTTGATTCATTATAGCAAGAACATTTCTGTATCCCTTCTATTTCCACACCTGTGTAGGCAGATACATATATTTCATGGATTTAGAATAATTTACCGCATTTGTCCCCGGCGATATACAACAACATATGCAGTCTGGGAATATTAGGATTTCTTTTCTGCTATAAGAAAAGGAGAAGTTTTAGAGTGGTTTCATTTTCTATTGAGAAATATTTAGTAGTATATTCCTTGCAGAAAAGAAAGTTTTTTTAATTGGAAACATTGTAAATTCCCCAGCATTATAGAGTCTCTGACAGAATCTGTGTCAAATGCACTGGCATTCCTTAGAGGACAATGGCATTCAAGAAAGCTGTGTCTCTATTCTTTATTGAGAACTCTAGAACGTCTTTTCACTTCTTAGTTTTGGGGTCACCTGATCTGTTTCTTCTGTTCCTAATTTTTAGGGTGGGTGGCAGGAATTTCTTTCTATTTAGTCTAAGGGGAAAGGTTTTATATTAAAAAAATTTTAATTTATATAAATTTAGTCAAAATGTTTTGAAAAAAATTTTGCTTCAAAACAATCCTGAAGTGACATGATAATAATAACCATGAAACCTCAGTAAAAGAGCACTGTTAGAGTCTCTCTTTGAGTAGTGAAATAAAAGAATATTTTAGCATTTGTCACTCTTATGAATGAGAGGGACAGGAGTCTTACACACCAAGATTCACTCTTCAGACTTGCATTATCTTGAACTCTTTTGCATAACATCAGTATCAGCAATACATATTCTTGTGTTGTAAAAACAGAAGCAAAGTTGTACTGACATGTTTTTGTAGCTTCTTAGGGTACAAGGTCAGACTTGCAGTCATGGTGATGTTTGTGGTGGTGATATCAGGGCATCCTTCTTTCCAGACTTGCACCGATGACATTCTGCCTTGCCTCATAACAGAGCATCATCTCTAACTTTCTTACTTTTTATCAGTAAAGAGGCAACAACAACTTACATTTACTCCTCACATATTCTCCTCCCATGATCTTCGTCATCACTACAGTTTTTAGAGATTCAGTTCTGAAGAATTGCTCTAAACACAGAATCTACATCAACTCCAGCTTGCAGAAGAAACCTTAATGAAATTCCAGGAGTGTTTCTTTAACAGAGCCTTGCAGAAAATAATTCCTCTTTCTCCAAATTAGAGCAGCCATGATATTTAACTTGAAAAGTTCCCCATAGAGCATGATCTTAGGGAGTCGGTAGTCCTGCATCCTGGAGACATGCCCTGCCCAGCGCAGCTGTGTTCTCAGCAGCATGGCCTCAATGCTTGTGACTGCTGACTGTTCAAGGACAGACGTGTTGGTCACATTGTCAGTCCAGTGAATGTTTAGGATTGTACGGAAGCAGCGCTGAAGGAAGCGTTCTAAGAGATGCAAGTGGTGGCGGTAAATGACCCAGGATTCAGATCCATATAAAAGAGTAGACAGTACAATGGCTCTGTAAACACTGATCTCAGTACTTTTCTTCAGGTGTTTGTTTTGCCACACTCTTTTATGGAGTTTACCGAAAGCTCTGTATGCCTTTGCTAACCTGTTGTCTATTTCTGCATCAGTCTTACTGTCTGAGGAGATGATGCTTCCCAGGTAATTAAACTGCTGGACTGATTTGAGTGCTGTTTCACCAATGGTGATATGGGGATGATGAGAGACTTCCTGAGGTGCAGGCTGGTATAAAACTTCTGTCTTCTTCAAGCTGACTTCCAGTCCAAAAAGCTCAGCAGCCTCTGCAAAGCAGGATGTTAAACGCTGCAGAGCTACTTCTGTGTGGGCGACGAGGGCGGCATCATCAGCATAAAGCAGCTCACGGACAAGATGATTTAAGGTCTTAGTGTGGGCCTTCAGTCGCCTTGGTTTGAATAGGCTCCCATCGGTACGATATCAAATGTAGACACTGTTTTCATCATCAAGGTCTGCCGTAGCCCTTTGGAGCATCATGCTGAAGAAGATTGTGAATAAAGTTGGTGCGAGAACGCCACCTTGCTTCACATCATTGGCTATTGGAAAAGGATAAATGTAACTTTTGTTGATCTCACCAAGGCTTTCGATACTGTGAGCAGAAAAGGTCTGTGGCAGATTTTGGAATGTTTAGGATGTCCTCCCAAGTTCCTCAAAATGATCATCTCGCTTCATGAGGACCAGTGCGGTCAAGTCAGATATGGCGACGCACTTTCAGAGCACAGGTATGGTAAAGAAAGAAAAGGTGTAGTCAAAGGCCTTTTACAATGTATTCCACTCCATAAGTGAGTACCTGCAGTTGTATCTTTAGGCTTTCCAACTGACTTCAGTGTGTGGCATTATCAGTTGCCCAGCTGAGGCTTTTGTGCTTGCTCTCAATGTAATTGATCCTTAGGTGCTCTAAAATCTCTGTCTCTGGAGGCTTGCCTCTAGATTGAGGTTTTGAATTCTAAGGTTTGTCTTAAAAAGTTCTGCTCAGTTTCCATCCAGCCCTGGGGGGCATTTACTTTAGCTGCATTTCAGTAGTTTATTCCTGGTCTTTTCCAGAATTTTTCATTTGCAGGTTGTTGTGGTTTAACTTTGATAAGCAGCTAAGCACCACACAGCCTCTTTCTCACTATTCTCCAGTGGGGTGTGGGAACAATCAGAAGAGTAAAAGTAAGAGAACTCATGGGTTGAGATAAAGGCAGTCAAAAAGCTAAAGCAAAAGCTGCACACATGGAAAACAAAACAAGGAATTAATTCACCACTATCCATGGGCAGGCAAGTGTTCATCCACCTCCAGGAGAGCAGGGCTCCATCAGGCTTAACATTGACTTGTGAAGACAAAGGACATCACTCCAAACCTTCCCCTTTTTCCTTCTTCTTCCCCCAGCTGCATGGGGGGAAGAACATGTGCTGATCATGAAGCCATATGTTCTGGAATATTCCTTAAGTCAGTTCGAAGTCAGTTGTTCTGGCTGTGTCCCCTCACAACTTCTTGTGTACTCCCAGCCTCCTCACTGGTGTGGCAGAGCAAGAGGCAGAGACATTCTTGACTCTGTGTCAGCGTTGCTCAGCAATAACTAAACCAACCCTGTGCAATCAACACTGTTTTCATCACAAATCCACAACATAGCTCCCATACAAGGTACTATAAAGAACTTTAAGTCTACACCACCCAAAACCTGTATGTTATTTGTGCCACCTTAGGGCCCGTGACAGCTGATGCCACAAAGGTTTGAGAGCTGGCAACTCTTAGCTTCTGCTGCTAAATCAAATCTGAAGATTTAAGAGAGATCATTAAACTTCTATCTCACAGGCTTCGCCAGGCTTTTCAGCTTTCACTCTCTCCTGTGGTGTAGTGCTACTCTGGAGAGTATAATCATCAGCTGAGCAAGGGATATTATCTCCTCCACTATTTCCACTGTCTGCCATCTGCTCTGGGCTTGGCCTCAGGCCTCAGGCCTCAGGCTCCTTCGTTCTAATGTGTCCATTGAGAGACCTTTTCTCCAGTCCCCTGAAATATGTGACACACTATTTACCTGCATCACCTTAATTCAAAATGTATTCTTGCCTCTACAAGGGATTGTGGGCAGTTAGATTTTTGAGAAGGTAGCTTGTTTTACCTCTAAACATGTTTAGAGTACAATAATGAATATTTTTGGAGCTGAAAGAATTTCTGCTTTAAACTTCTGTGACATTGATAGCATTGTAAATTGAAAGAGCGGACAAAGAAATTCCTCATTCAGAATGGAAACAGTATTCTGGTGCAAACACTCCTCTACAGCTCCCAGCCATCAACCAGAAATCATCAGCTGTTATGAGACAGATTTTCAAAATTGTCACACAAGAGCAAATAAAAAAAAGGTTTCATAAATATGAAGGAAAATGGCTGCAGCATACGATTTTTACCAATCGGTGAAATAATTCCCTTGCATTCCAATAATAAACAAATATCCATATGTAGAACTGTGAGAGACTGACATTTATAGGTTTAGGAAAAATAAATCAATTATTAAAATTAAGTATCTTTTTATTTTTCAAAGGCTATTCCCTTGCAATAATGAAACTAAGAGAAGTCATAACATTAATGGTACAATGATCAATTCTATTCCAGCTGCTATGAGATGCTCCAGCTGAAAAAGCAAAACCAAAGCTTAATATTGTTCACTTTCTAACCCTTATCTATAGGCTCTTTTGGGAGAAGTCGAGAATGACCTTAGGGTCTGGTGCTTCTCAGCTGCCAGAATAGCTTCTTGGGCAGCCAGGCTGCTGTAAATTACGGTATGGATTAGATTGCCCCTGGCTGTTTCTAAAGTCAAGGGAATAAATATATGGCTTTGTTTCCATTTTCTCAGCTGCGCCAGCTTATGAGCCAGACTTAAAAGTTCACTCCTTGCTCAAGGCATGTGAGGATGCCACAGAGAGAGCTGATAGTCATGTCTGCCTGAAGGACTGAAGGCTGTTGGCTGGCCTGTGAATGGGTACATGCACTGGTGTCCTTCTATGTATTTGTGCATTGCTTTGTACAATACATGTCTGACACTTTCTGTTACTATTAGGTATCCTTGTACTGCAGATAAATAATATTATACTATATGTATAGGACCAAGATAGAATATTCCTCAGTACTCATCCAACAAACTGTCTTATTTTATAGATATTGAATATTATGTGAATAAATGACACTGACAACATGAAAAGAATGTCTAAGCAAATCAAGACAGAATGAAATGCTTAAAAATCTAGAAAATTATAATCTTTAAAAATATTCTGAAAATATCTTGTTTTCTAAGAAGAAACTTATGTGGTTATATGATAATGTTTAAAATGCTTTTTAAGAACTACAAGTGATTTCTCCTTCAGTTATTTAATTTCAATAAAAAGAAGGCTTCTTTAAGCTAAGATCTGGGATGTTTGATGGATTTCAGCTTAAGCATGAGCTAGCCCACAAATTCATTTATCTCCACCCCATTTCTGTAACCATTAGAAGCCAGCAGTAAAATCCCTTGTGTGATTCAGCATACTGTGTTAGCTCTGCTACCTGATGAGCCTTAGCCTGGGAGTTTCAGGTCAGCAGTGAAACCTACCAATAAACATATATCATGGATATATCTCAGTAGTCTTTCACCTCTGATTTTTATATATCTATGTTCTCACAGGAAGGAGTATTAAAAAGCTTTCCATTTAGAACTTACACTGTATAGGTTCCTTGAAAGTATCTAAAAGCAAGGTATTATGACACATACAAAATTATGCCAATATCCCGTGATACACGTAAAATACTATAGGAGGTAAATATCAGTGTATGTCTTTCTATACCCTTGGGAATTTAGTCCCACAAAGAAACAGCTCAAACCTTTTTCAAGTTTTATAAGGGTTTCTTTAAATATTTAGAGTTGGGAAAGCCACTTCTTTTCTACCTCAGGCCGATGAAAGAGGAACTTTTCTTTAGTCTTTTTAAAACATGAAAGGGGCAAGATCACTAACATCAGAAACCTCCTCACTTTTCTCTGAGAATGGTTCTTTCAAATCTTCGAACAAGAAAATACTTTCCTCTGTAGTTCCTGATTTTCCCTCACATAGAGTGCTTTAATCCCACTGAGCTTTGTGTGCATGCGTGTGTGTGTGCTGGTGTTACTCTGTCCACGTATATGTTAGAGGGAAAGATATTTCTTTCACTTTCAAGCTCTCTGAAGACTGCAAGGAAGGATATGTTTTTTATATGCTATTACTTTAGCCAGTCTACCTGCTTATATAGTAAAGAATTAACAACTATAAATTCAATCATTATATTAAAATAAAACAAAGAAAAGCCAAGTAAATAATAAAAAAAATAATGCAGTTCTGTTCATTTTTCAATACTTAATGTATCCAGACTCCCCTCAGTTTTCAAAATCTCACCTGAATGTCTCTAAATGCCTTGGAAAAACAATGCTTGATTTGGATAATGGCTACCATACACTAAAGGAGTTGGTGCAACTAAAGAATCACAGAGTATGCTAAGTTGGAAGGCACCCACAAGGATCAGCAAGTTAAAATGACTTACTTTCATATGCTTTTTAAACATGGTGAAAAATACCTTACATATGCTCTTATAAGAAATAGTCCTGTGGTGACATAGGGTTAGCTGATTTACTTCAGTTACACGCACTTACCGAACTTTTCAAAGTGCTCAACACTAAAAGCTACTTATACATAATTTATATCATACTTGCTGGCTGAACTCTGTTCTTACACTTCATGCCTGCCATTCTCATGAGCATAATAACAATAATCCATCATGTTTATGTATAGCATTCTGATGATGTTTGCAGGTTGATGAGGATAAAGATACAACGAAAAGATAAATAGATGGTGGTTGCACTAAAGCCCTGGGGTCATTAGATTTTAGGAGGGGAAACGTCATTATTTCATATTTATATTAACCCTTGGGTACCGTGCTTTATACTTCAGTGGAGTACTATAGTGGCGAATATTAACTGTTCATGTTTACTTACAGGACATGGAACTAATGCAAAATTCCAACAGCCTTTTATTCTTATGAGGGCAATTTTGTAGCTGTCATCAATACAGTTAACTCTGTTGGAGTACTGAGGGCTTGTAAATTTATAATAGCTATGGAACTGGACTTTGTATGTATAATCTATTTTCAGTAGCATCAGGGTAAATAAATAAATAAAACTTTGTATTTAAATATTACCATCTCAAAAGAATTTATTGGAAGTTAGCAGATTATGTGGAGTAGATTCCATGTCTGCATATATATATATATATATATATATATATATAAGACAGAAAATTCCTTTTTTATTAACATAATGATGAAGACAAGAGGTGTGATACTTTTCGGTGAGTCTACCAGAAAGCTAGAGCTGTGCAAAGTGACTTCTTAAGGCAGCATGTGGGTGGCTTAAACTCCAGCTTCCTTAATGTATGCCTGACTCTTTACACAAACAAAACCAGAAAACCTATGTATTAAAATAATCAAACAAGAAAAGAATTGGTCTGAACAGATACATTAAAATGGAGCTGACTAATTTGTGGTTCATGAGCACTGATCTTAATGTTTGTATTGTTCAGCAAGGAAAAAAAAAGATCGTCTGAAATTACATGCAGTAAAACATGACTGAAAGTAATAATTGAGGGTATTTATCATATGCATTAAGTTTTTTAAAGTTATAAGTGATTATTTAGGATATGTTCAGGATGTGGCACTGCTTTCAGAGATTAGCTCTGAATAAAGTTAATTAGCTGTGAATAAATTTCTGTGAATAAATAAAAAAAAAATTTTGAGATATAGTAGCTTCATGCAGAGAACTGACAAACCATGAATCAGACTTTCACACTGAGAGGCAGTCTAATTAGACAGTGGAGTGATGCACTAGCCTGACTATGCTGCTGTATTGGGTTTGCACATCAAGGTTTGGTAGCGGGGGGTCTGCAGGGGTGGCTGCTGTGAGGTGCTGCCAGAAGCTTCCCCCATGTCTGACAGGGCCAATGTCAGCCAGCTCCAGGATGGACACGCTGCTGACCAAGGCCTCTGGGATAACATACTTAAGAAAAGAACTGCAGTGGAACAGCAGCCAGAAAAGAGAAATGAGGAAATGTGAGACCAAGAACTTTGCAGACACCAAGGTCAGTGAAGAAGGAGGGAAAGGAGGTGCTTTGGGCTACAGAGCAGAGATTCCCTTCAGCCCATGCTGAAGACCATGGTGAGCCCATGGAGGTTCACAGGGGAGCAGACATCTACTTTCCGCCCATGAAAGACCCCACAATAAAGCAGGAGTCTGTGGTCCTGTGGGAAGCACAACTTGGAGCAGCCTCCTTGAAGGACCTGTGGACCTATGGAGAGAGCAGGTTTGCTGTCAGGACTTGTGGCCCCATGGCGGACCCATGCCAGAGCAATCTGTTCCTGAAGGACTGCACCCTGTGGAAATGACCCATGCTGGAGGAGTTTGCGAAGAACTGTAGCCTGTGGGAAGGACTCAGGTTGCAGATGTTGGGGAAGGACTGTCTTCTTTGGGAAGGACCCCACGACGGAGCAGGGAAAGAGTGTGAGGAGCCCTTGCCCAGAGAAGGAAGGAGAGGAAGAGACAGTATGTGATGAACTGACCACACTTCCTATCCCCTGCTACTGCTGGCTGGGGATGAGGTAGAGAAATCAGGAATAAATTTGAGACTAGGAAGAAGGGAGAGGTGGGAGGAAGAGGTTTTTAAAATTTGGTTTTATTTTTCATTACTGTACTCTGAACTTGATTGAAGATAAATTAATCTCCCCGAGTTGAGTCTGTTTTTCCTGTGACAGTAATGGGTGCATGATCTCTCCCTGTCCTTATATCAACCCACAAGCCTTTTTTTATATTTCTCTCTCCTGTCCAGTGACAAAGCAACTTTGGTGGGTATCTGGCATCCAAACAGGGTCAACATGGCTGCCTTTAATTCTGGTGGGTGATTGGGACTTCATGCATGGCACTGCTCTGCTTAGAGGGCTGTCATGATTTAACCCCACCTAGCACCTAAACCCCACTCAGCTGCTCTGTAACTCCTCTGCACTGGGATGGGAAAGAGTATTGGAAAAGTGAGGAAACTCATGGGCTGAAATAAAGACAGTTTAATAGGTAAAGCCAAAGCTGTACATGCAAGGAAAGCAATTTCCCATGGGCAGGC
The DNA here is from genome assembly GCA_038380795.1 of Pyrocephalus nanus. Classification (NCBI taxonomy): domain Eukaryota; kingdom Metazoa; phylum Chordata; class Aves; order Passeriformes; family Tyrannidae; genus Pyrocephalus; species Pyrocephalus nanus. Next base: position 54,476,635 of record CM076264.1, on the reverse strand, counting down.
AGGTCTTCAGGCATCTTCAGGAGAGCAGGGTGACTTGGAAAAACAAACACGCTATCACTCCAAAGGTCCTCCACAGACACTTCTTTCTTATTCCCCCAGCTTCATATGCTGAGAATGTATGATGTGGAACATCTCTTGGCTCAGCTGATCCAGCTATGTCCCCTCCCATTTTCTTGTGCATTCCCAGCCTCCTCGCTGCTGGGGTTGGGTAAGAAACAGAAAAGGCCTTGACTCTGTCCCAGCACTGCTCAGCAGTAATGAAAATGTCCCTGTATTATAAGTAATATTTTAAGCACGAAATACAAAACATAGTCCCATAAAAACTACTATGAAGAAAATTAACGCTATCCCAAGCCCTATTAAAACCTCTGCATTTTAGGATGAAATCTCTTCTCCATGCAAGTCATTTGTGATATTCCTATTGCCTTTAACAGGACTTGGTCTGACCTGCTTTAGAATCCATATAACTATGGCACAATAACAATAAAGATGAAAGTGTGCATGAACAAAATTAGAAAAGCTGAGTAACAAATAGATACCGTAAGAAACTTGGATGAAAAGAAATATGAGAAACTTCCCCAAATTCATTAAAATAAAGAAAAGATGAAATAAATAAAATGTCTATTATTTCAGAGAAATGAGGATCAAATAACAGATGACATAAGAAAATGCAAAATCTTCACTATAGTTTTTCTTCATTCTTCACCAAAGAGGTTAATTGTGACCAGAATCTTAAAATAATTAACATTAGCAACAAAGTGCCAGGATTATAAACAAGAATTGGTTAATAGACAGAAAATTTCTTAGATAACTACAGTTTAAGAACATTTTCCCCTAAAGTGTTTATGATCTGAAATCCTCTTTGAACCATTAACAGTCACCTTTGAGAACTTTTCAGAATACATAAGGGCTGAAGGGGCATCTAATGGAAAAATACAACCAGTAAACTAAAAAAAAGAAAAAGAGTTTTATGTATCATCTGCCTGACTTATAGTTAGAACGTTAGGGCAAATACATTATTAATCAGTGATTTTTCTCTCTGAGCACCTAGAAAATCTGAAGTTTATTAAAAGTAACCACAACAGAGTTACTGAAATCACAGGAGCTGGAAATTGCAACAGGCCAATCGGATACCAATCCATGACAGCATAATTAAGTGAGTAACAGGGAAGTATTTACATACTTTCTCTTTGCTGACATGTGACAATTCTATATGACACTGTTAGAAGTATGGTAATATGTTCTCACTGTAAAATGAGTTGAATCACTTAGCAGAGACATCTTAACATCTATTCACTGACAGTCTGAAAGAAATAACTCGAGTGCAGCATTATGCAGTATTTGTATTACAATTGAAGGACTACTATTTGTGGATAACATTAACCAGGAAGGTTATAGAAATTCTGGAAGGTAGAATTACATTCAATGTGATTTTGATAAACTGGAGAAATGGTATAAAGCCATAAAATAGAATATAACAAAGAAAGATACAGACAGCCTAGGAAGGGAAAGAAAATGCAAAATGCAAAATGGCTCACTAGGCAGATATTCTGCAGAAAAAGGGTTCAGGATGACAATGGGTTGCAAATTGAACATTAGTCAATACTGCAAAACCAGCAGAAAAAGGATGATTTAAAATATGTAAGTCCTGACACATACAAAGTAACTTTTTCACTCTAGTCAGCATTTGTGAAGTCTTAAGAGGATTACTGAATACAGTTTTAAGTCCTAAGGAAAGAAGAGGATAAGACAGAAGCAACAAAAGGTTAATAGATGTAGAAAATATGACCACTGAGCACAGAACGAATCAAAAATATTAAAAGTCTTTCTTATTTAGTCTGGTGTCACATGTTAACAGTCTTCCAATATACAAGTTGTTACAAGGAGAAAAATAACTTAATGTTACCACCAAGCACAAACCAAAAACAATTGGTTGCGGTAGGAGCAATTAATGTTGTATAGCAGGAACACTTTTTTATTACGGTTAAGAACAGCTTACCTATATTAGTTGTGGACTGTCTGTCTACCTATCCAGTCTACCTGGGCTTTAGTAAAGCCTTTGACACTGTTTTTACAGAAACTGACTGCTCATGGCCTGGATGGATGCACTGCTCTCTGGGTAAGAAACTGACTGGGTGGCTGGGCCCAGAGACTGGTGGTGAGTGAGTGACATACAGCTGGTGGATCATTTTCTTCAGGGCTCAGCACTGGGGCCAGTCCAGTTTGATATCTTTATCCGTGATCTGGATGAGGGTATCAAGTGCAACCTTATTCAATTTGCAGATGACACCATTTTGCATGGGTGCATTGATCTGCCTGAAGGTAAGAGGCTCTGCAGAGGATTCTGGACAGGACAGATTAGATGAACCAAGAAAAATTCTATAAGTTTAAACAAGGTGAAATGGTGAGTCCTGCACCTGCCTCACAACAACCCCAGGCAATGCTACAGGCTTGGGGAAGAGTAGCTGGAAAGTTGTCCACTCGAAAAGGAACTGTGGATGCTGGCTGAACATGAGGCAGCAGTGAGAACAGGTGGGCAAGAAGGCCAATGGCATCCTGGCCAGCAGGACTAGGGAAATGATTGTCCCCTGTACTCGGCACTGGTAAGGCTGCAACTTGAGTCCTGTGTCAAGCTCTGGGCCCCTCACTTCAAGAAAGACACTGAGGTGCTGAAGCGTGCACAGGGAAGGATAATGGAGCTGGTGAAGGGTCTTGATAACAACTCTTATGAGGAATGGCTGAGGGAGTTGGAATTGTTTAAACTGGAGAAGAGGAAGCTTAGGGGGAACCTCCTTGATCTCTACATCTACCTTAAAGGAGGTTTTGAGGGGTCAAGTCATGCCAGGGGAGGTTTAGATTGGATATTAGGAAAAATTTCATCACAGAAAGGGTTGTCAAACACTGGAATAGGCTGCCCAGGGAAGAGATTGAGTCACCATTCCTCAACATATTTAAAAGACATGTAGAAGTAGTGGATTCTCCATCCCTGGAGGTTTTTAAAATGAGACTAGATGTGGCCTTTAGTGCCATGGTCTAGGAACCGCGGTGGTAGTGGAACAAGGATTGGACTTGATGATCTCAGACGTCCTTTCCAACCCAGCTGATTCTATGATTCTATGATTCTATGACTTCTAAACACTTTGCATTCTAGGAACAGATTCTGAGGGGAATAAAGATTTCATTTTACTGCTTTTGATGTCAGAAATTATGTACTATCCGCTGAGTGTGACATAAGTTATAGACTAGAATTCAAACAATGTTGTTATTTGGTCCTTATTTACATAAGAAACATGGAGACAATATAATATATAATTGAATATTATTTATCTGAGTGATAGAAATCATATATTTATTGGAGCAAAGTTTTCCTTTAAATACAAGTGAGGGGTGCCCTTCCTGAGGCAATTGAATAAGTCAGATAAGAGATCTGACTATAGAGTTCCCTACGAAGACTATATTTTCAAATTAAATTAATTATTTTGTCAAAACCTGACAAGGGCAATTAAATGTAAGGGGTGATCCTGGCCAATGTGTCTTGCTGTAGCCTGTCTTAGCCTGCTTCAAGCTTCTGGGTTGTAAGACTAAAAGATTGCATAGGCTCAAATTTTGTTAAAATTACCTTCTCTTGTTTAGGTACAATGTATTAACAAATGTAAAATTAATTTTTTATCTGTCTTAGTTAAAAGAGACCAGAATACAATATACTTTTGGAACAACCATTATTAATCACAGAATCAGAATCACAGAATATTCTGAGCTGGAAGAGACCCACAAGGATCATCAAGTTCAACTCTTAAGCAAACAGACCACATGGGGATCAAATTCACAACCTTGGTGTTATTAGCACCATGCTCTGACCAACTGAGCTAATCTCAGGGTGTCAATATATCTTGAATTTTTAGCAGTAAATATTGTCAGAAACATGTTATTGGATTCTACATTTTACACTCAATCCACTGAGATATTAATAATAATTTTAAATATCCTCGAAAATTAAATATGTTGGGTAAGGAGTAAACTCTGTGAAATGTATTTGTAGTCACAGAATCACATTATCATTGAGTTTAGAAAAGGCCTTTGAGATCATCAAGTCCAGCCTTTGACTGATCACCACCTTGTCAACTAGACCACAACACTGAGTGCTGTATCCAGTTTTTTCTTGAACACCTCAAGGGCTGGTGACTCCACCACTGCCCTGGGCACTCCATTTCAGTGTTTAACAACCCTTTCCATGATGAGATTCCTCCTGATGTTCAGCCTGAAGCTCCCCTGGTACATCTTGAGGCTATGTTCTCTTGTCCTGTCAGCAGTTGCCTGGATGAAGAGACTGACTCCTACCTTGCGACAACCTCCTTTCAGGTAGTTTTAGAGAGCAATAAGGTCACCCTTTGGTCATTCAGTGGAAGAAAAGGAAGAAAAAGATAATGCCTGACCAACTTCCTCACACTTTAAAAAGTAATTTCTAAGGACTTGGATAGCACTTTGCCCAATTATAGATGCTGAAAAATAGTAAATTAAAAAGTATGATTTTTTGAAAGATTATGTGGACCTTTCAATTCATGATCTCAAAGTAATTTTAGGCAAAAATCAGTGTTAAGACACAGTAGAATGATAAACTTTCAACTTATTTGCAGCTGGCTCTTGGACACCATGGATAATGCATTTTATTTAGTATCATGTTTCCTTTGAACAATCTTTTAGAATGAAAATGGCATATTGGACTTCTCAGTATGGATTTCTGTTTCATGTACACAGAGACATTTTGCAAAGATATTCGATGGTACAGTGAGTACTACAACTACATAGGGATTTGAAAAGAAATAAGTCACAAAACAATACAGAAATATAATTTGCAGTGCAAATGTAAAGTAAGACCAAAAAGAAAAAGAGTATTAAAATATATTAAAAGTTTAAGTTTTGTTACAAAGAATGTTTACAATTGTAAGGCATGATTTAATTATTAAGTAATGAATGATTGGTTTCTTCTAGAATGACAAAATAAGAATGTATACATTATAGAAAAACCAGTGAATCACTGACAAAAGCAACTCCTGTGTCAGTCTCTAGGAGGGATGAACTGGCTCATTTTAAAAAGAGTGAATGAAACCAGAATGTAACATGGTGCAACAGAGAGTGCTATTCTTGTTTCAGCAGTTATGCAGATGGTCCATGCTGTGTCTCTGACTCTTTGGGAAGACACAGAAGCAGCTCCAAGGGAGGGCAGTTGCACAGGGATCTCACAGATTTCCAGCTGCCATTCTAGGGCCAATGGGTGTTTCTGTACCCTGGTTCAAACTAATGTCAGGTCAGTCAGGAGAGCTGCCTGGCACAGAAAAACACTATCAGGATATTAATTCAGATACTAAAGTCAATGCAGATGAATTAACAATGCCAGCTGACATAGATGAGGCCTCAGTGAGGCACTTGTACTGCTTTTGGTACTGGTGCTACTATCACTGCCGGGCTTTGGTGTTCATTTGCGTCATGTGGGAACCTGAGCACAGAGTATTTGTTCAGATGGAAGTTCTTTTAAGTCTAGGAACATGCCAAGTGTTTTCATATCTTTCTTCAACTTTCAAATTCAATTTATAGGGTTAAAGAATACTAGAAATAACTAAATAAAACTGTTATCAGGTCATATACAACTTGATGCTTCTTTACCAAAAGTATGAAAATAAATTTTAAAAATTGGGGAAATCAAAAGAAAGTATTTTATGGATATTACCTGAAAAAGATATACTATTTTTCCTATATCCTCTATGGTCTTAGAATTATTTTCACTTCTTAACGTTATTATACATTTTACTCTGAAAAAATGTTTTAGATTACTTTGATAAAGTGTAATTTTAATGTAGTCATTTGGGATTTTTAAAAACAAACGGGCCAGTCAGCTAAGTCAAAATTGCTATCGACTGTGTTTTATGGGAAAGCCTGATAATCATTCAATCCTCCAAAAAGCGTTTTGAAACTAAATTTCTGAGGAATCTGATACAATAGGACTTGAAAAGTTCTTTTATATATACACTTCTGATGCATTTTTAATTCTCTTATTGTGTTTACTAATCATTATTTTTTGATATCTATATCTTGGTAATCCGTTATACATGCTGGCTTTGAGATCTCTTATTTAGTTTTAAGCAAACTGTTTGTTTGTTTAGAGTCCTTTAATAAAAAATACGCAACGAAAACAGTATGTGTTGTATTATATTAGATTTCAAGCAACAGGTATTTTTCATTTCTAATCACCTGGTTTACATGTTACAAAATAGGAAAAAATTAGCTTAATACCTTTCCTGACTATAATTGAAGTGCAGCTGCAAGAGTTGTGTCCATACAGTAGACAATGCATAAAAGCTCCCTTTAAAATGCTGTAATGATTTTTTGAAGCACTCATATATTGAAAGAATGTCACAGCCTGCACTTGTATTAGAGCTAGTTTTGTCACATCACCACAGCCTTGATTGTGTTTAACAGCAAGGGAGGCTGACACAGGGCTCTGCTTCAGGAGAATTTTTGAGGTTCATTATCATACCGTACAAGTTATAATTGAGTTATAATTACACTTCTTGAGAGGAGGAGGATGCTTTGTCAAAATCTTCAGAATGTATAAGATAACACTTCAAGACCTATTTGTAGCTCTGGAATAACAGACAAACAGATACATTGAAAATATAGTATGGTACTCTTTGTTGTGCACTACACTGGTACAGCTGTTTTTATCATAGTATCTATAGTTTCTCAAGATTCTTATTGTATCTGCTTCTGTTTAGAAAGCTTTTCATGATGACTTACAATGCTTTGTAGTTCAAGTAAAATAAGTATTAAATATATTTTAAAATTAGATTACTTGAATTTTATTTTAAGGCCCTTCTCCATGCCCTGGTAATAGCTGAAGGCGGGAAAAAAAAGGTAATGATGAAGGAATTCTGTATTCTGTGCTCTTGATTTAGCCTTAATGCAGTCACTGAGCATTCACCCTTGAATCACCTCTAAATTCAAGCTTTGCACATATGCTGCAGAATAAGACATGAAAGGCTATAATTTGGTAAACACTTCTTTCAGTGACTCAGGCAGTCCCTACATTCTGACACTCCTTGTCTTCACTTCCCTTTATTAAAAACATCTAGGGAAAATGGCTTATTTTTACTCTGGATCAAGTTTTCAGCCTCATGGTCCAGACCTGTAAACAGTTGTGCTAGCTTAACTAGCTAGCTTAACTGAGAAAATGGCATAAGGACTACACTGATTGATGAGAACTCCTTAAGACAAACTGATGCTGACAAAAATGTTCTTCAAAATACATGTAAAAACTTACATTAACTGAAATTCCTTTTCCTGCTGTGTGTAATTATGAAGAAGTGAAAAGGAAGACATGTTTGGAACCAATTATGATTTGATTTTTCTGTTGTGTGCAACTAATATTTTGCAATCCTGAGAGTTGTAGTTGGGGGGGTTGCTTTTTTTTTAATCATAAGTATATGAATTTTTTTGTTTGTTTGTTTGTTTGGGTTTTTTTAGTGTAAAAGCCCAAGCAGTTAAAAAAATTAAAGCATATTTTAATCCTAGCTATTTGTCCTATACTGTAAACATGCTTTATTAAATTGTGTTTTCTACATTTGAATAAGTGGGAGAAACTAGCTTAATTCAGTTTTCAATTTTTTTGGTTTTTCATGTGTCTTCTGAGTGCTTATTACTCTTTTTGCTTCTTGAATTCCTATGATATGATTTAACATGATTCTGATAACTTCAAAAAATTTTGAATAGATTTTCTTGCACATAAAAGGACTTAATAACTTATCAGTTACAGAACATACACAGGGAAATGCTGGATAATAGATTCACTGAGAACCTCTTCTCAAATAAAAAAATGTGACCTGAAAAATTCTTTTTAATAATGGGTATGCCCAACAGATTTCAGAAGTCAGTTTTCAATAACATTTTGGCTTATATTGCATTATTTCACTTCTATCAAGGTACATTAGGCTAATGCAACATTGTGTATAGGCAAAGTATAGAAAGTATAAAAGTCCAAAATCTTAATAATATACAGTCTTACTTCAGTCCCTGAAGAAGTTATGGAACAAAGCATCCTAGGAGCTACCACAAGCATATGACTGTTAAAATCCAGCACAGATTCACCAATGGGAAATTGTCCTTGACAAACCTGATTGACTTCTAGGACAAAGTAATCCGCTTGGCTGATGCAAGACAAGCACTGCACATTGTCTACATGGATTTCTTCAAGGCTTTCAGTGAGGTTTCCCACAATTTCTTCCTAGAGAAACTGATGCACTGTTGTCTAGTGGTCTGTGTGCTGTGGTAAATATCTCCTTTTCAAACTGGCAACAAATGCAGTCCCCCAGGGATCAATATGGGGCCCAGTGCTGTTTAATGTGTTCATAACTGTTTTGGAAGATAGGATCAAGTGTACCCTGATGAAGTTTGGCAATGATAATAAACTGAATAGGGAAGTAGACACTTCGGAGGGGAGAATCATCCAGCAGGAAGACTTCAATAGGCTGGAAGAATGGAATAATAAGAGCCTTATGAAGTTCAGGGACAAATGTAAGGTCTTCCACATGGGAAAACATAATCCATGAGAGTAGCAGAGGCTGGGATCTACCTGGCCAGGGAGAAGGTTTGTGGAAAGGAATATGGTGGACAACAATCTCCATATGAGTGAACAGTGTGTTGCTGTGGCAAAGAAAGGCAACAGGATACTGGGTTGCATCAAGAGGGGCATCACCAGCAGAGATAAGAAGTCATCATCCCACTCTACTTAGCACTTGTCAGGCCACACCTAGAATACTGGTTTTTTGTACAAAATAAGGATGTGGACAGGCTGGAGAGGGTCCAGAGAAGGACCACAAAGATGATCAAAGGATTGGGAAGCCTGCAATGTGAGGAAAGACTGCGAGGGCTGGGTTTGTTTCTTTGAGAAAAGAAGGCAAAGGGCAGACCTTATCATCATGTTCCAGTATTTAAAGGGTGACTACAGAGGAAATGGAGACTCCCCTTCTACAAAAAGTCACATGGAAGAGACAAGGGGTAATGGTTAGAAGTTGTTCCTGGGGAGATTCCAATGGTACACAAAAGGAAAATTTTACACAATAAAAGCAATCAGCCATTGGAATAATCATCCCCGGAAGGGCTGAATTTCCCAACATTGAACACTTAGGATTCAACATGACAGGGGGCTTGACCACCTAGTCTAGACCATGGTTTTGCCAAGGAAGGTTGGACCAGACAATTCTGGAGATTACGGCCAACCTGGAGTTCTATGATTATATGATCCTATGAAAATAGATGGATACAGTTCCTTGTTTAAATTAAAGGCTAATCCAAGCTCTTCTAAGATCTTAGTTTTAAGGTGTTATCCTTTCCAAGGAAAACCAGCTAATAATATTATTGATTCTCTTAATTAGAGTTTCTGCCACTGAATACTTTTTTACAAGGGAAATACAGTAACAATTATAATTGTGCACAAAAGAGTCTGCAGACTGCGAAGGCACTATCTCAAGTGTCTTCCTTTTTTAATCTCAGTAATAGAAGCAGTTTGTTTACTTTTGCTTAAGCAATTCCAGTCAATGTCAGACACATCTCTTTCTCAGTTATTTTTTTTCTCCAGTAGGTTCATTTTCCTTCATCTGCATGACATCTTGATTTTTTGAAAATATGATTGGACAAAACCTTCATATAGGTATAGTGATGCCTTATTGATTTGTCATTCTTTCACAAGTTGGGGTTTTGTTTATTTGTGTCTTTTTTAATATAAAAATAGTTTTATATCAAAATATCAGAAAGCAAACAAATTTAATTTTGAACCTCAACATCCAAGCATCTCAGGAAATATATTCATAGGGTCCCACTGAAAGAAAAATCAACCTCAATAGGACCAGGGCCAGAGATATGAATTCTGAAATGTCAATCAGCTTTTGGTTTTAAAGGCATTTACTATTCACCTACTTGCTTTTCTTTTCTAACTTGGAGAAATTTTTGAACAGTGATTTTTAGCTTATCTAAATATAATTTTTTATTGTTACATGAGCAAAAGTAAGTAAAATTTCCTTGTAAAAGGACATTTATTTTTCTTTTCTAATTACCACTTCAAGAGACTATTTACATTCATCTCAAGTATTTAAAAAAAGAAGCTTCAAGATGACTTTAGAATTAAACTACTCATAATTTTATTCCAACATCAGGGTTAAAAGTCATTCCACTGTTGAGCTTGTTACCCCTTTTCCTTCTGGGAATCTATTTGATTTTAAATATTATTTTGAATTGTTAAAATTGTATGTGGTTGTATTGGGTCTCAATGAGATGAAGTTCATTTCCCCATAGCAGCCTCACAGTGCTGTTCTCTGCATTGGTAGCTAGAGAGGTCTTGGTAGTACACCAGTGTTTTGGCTACTGATGATCAGTGCTCACACAGCTTTAGTGTTGTCTCCTGAACATTCTGGCCCCTGTCATTAGGCTGGGGATTGATAAGATCCTGTGAAGGGACACAGGTAGGCCAGCTGACCCAAACTCACCAAAGGAATATTCCATACCATATGAAGTCATCTCATATATAAAAGGTAAGGAAAGGAGGAGGAAAGGCAGGCATTCATTATTTGTGATGCTGGCCTTCCAGAGCAACTCTGCGTGCTGAAGCCCTACTTCCTGGGAAGTGTCCGGACATCAGTTGCTGATGGGAAGTAGAGAGTAAAATTTATTTTTTTTTCTCTGCTTATGTGTGCACAACCTCTTGCCTTTCCTTTAGTAAAATGCCTTATCTAAACCCATGAGTTATTTTCCATCTTATTTTCTCTCCCTGTCCAGCTGAGAAGAGGGAGTAATAGAGCACCTTGCTGGGCACCTGGTGTCCAGCCAAGGCCAACCCATCACAGTGGTCTATTCCTTTTAGCACCTTGTCAGGATAGAGGTACACCCTCAATTCTAATCTTAGCCATTTTTATTTTCATCCTATCTGACTTAAATTTTTCTGTGTATGACAAACATTTGTTCCTTTCTTAGCTACAGTGTATGTATTTTTAAATATGAAATTAGGAAAAAATTAACTGACAATCCATTGTACTATTAATTCATAGCTCATAAGTTTAAAGAGATTACTTTCAAGAAATGAGGAAGTGTTTAGAGGGCAAAAATAATGAGTCTGGATTTGAAGTTAAACTTTTTTAAGTTTCTACAGGATCACATCTTAGGACACTGTGTCATAAGTATGATAGCTTACTTGAGTTGCTGCATAAAGTCTTGAAGCCACTGTGTGGCCTTCCTTGCTCTGATTCCTTTGTGTATAGACAGGTCAGTCAACAAAAGACGATGAAATATCTTCACTTCAGAACCTTTTCTAAATTTTTTTTTTGCTGCACTTTCTAGAACAGTCTTTAAAATTGCAGAAAGCAGAGAGAAGTTTATTAGTAAACTAGTTATATTTTTGTCAAAAAAATAACCTCTCCTTATTGCTTATTTTTGTTTTCTAGATAGTAAAATATCTCACTAGCTGTAGGCTATGATATTTGTCATTTATTGTAAGAAATAGGGTGGAGTAGAGTTCTTCCAGTCACAGCTGATGACACCTAATTATATACCACAAAATAGAACTCCACGAGGAAAAAAAGAATTCAGATTATGCTCAAGTAAAATTGTTCTAGGCTACTGTGGATGGCATGGGTATTTATGAGCTTTATTAATAATAGATGGACTAACGTTGTAGCTTTAAAATTTGGAGACAACTCATCTGACCACTGAGAAGATGTCGGCTTTCTGGCAATAATGAAAGTACACAAATATCAATATCTTAGGAAAATAAACCTCTTATCTCTGTATTATGGTACATAAAATATAATGAAAATAAGAAAAGCATTGGGCAATGTAATTTTTGATAGTTAACTCTCTTTCATCATTTATGGTTTAAAAGTAATGTTAGATATTCTCTCATTAACAGAAGCTATTAATCCTTCAACAAATTACTTTACCAAAAGTATTGATTACTTGTTGAATTGCAATTCTGGAGAGATATGCAGATGCACAGAAATTTTGTAAGCCTCTGCACATAACTTTTTTATGTACTTTTTATACCTGTCTAAAGATAAATGAATGCTACCTTATTCCAGTAAGTTAAAAAAAAAGAAATAAGCCCCATGTAAAAGACCACTTATCATGCTCACTTTGTAACTTTATGTTAACCTTTTTTGGGGGACTGTTCTTACTTTGCTACCTAATTAATCACACAACAATTGTATAATACCTAACAGGAAATAATTCCTTCATGCTTTCTATTTTTTATGACTATCATTATGATGAGTATGGAGCAGGACAAAATATGAAGCTAGGATTTGTGGTCATTTCTTAAAACTGAGGATGTGCACTTTCCCATGCTGGTCAAGTTGGGGATCAACACTTGCAACACACTCCATAATTAGGAAAATAAGAAGCACCCTCTGACTTGGTAGGTCAGGATAGTTCCCTTTCTTCCACTTGGTTTTACACCAAAGTCTGTGCTTGCTGAGGGACTTGTACGTCATGTAGGTGCATCCTGAGAGTACTAGATATCCTGGGAACTGGGTCAGGAGTGGAGAGAAGACACAGAGAAAATGTTAGAAAACTTTTGTAACTCGCCAAGTCACTTATGCTTACCTTCCTGGTGAGTCCAGCAATACTATACAAGTGTTTTTTAATTCGTTTTCCTACAGCTAAGCTTCCAGGTATATCAAACATAGAAAGAATATTTTCATCTCTGAATTTATTTATCTTAACCAAGGACAGTAAAAGATTAAAATGAAATATTAAAAAAATGAGAGAAAATAACAACAGAAATTAGTTGCTTTTATCTCCAGTTTTGTAATTCTCTTTGGTAGTGTAAACATTTATCTGTATTATCACACAATTTCACATGACTACTCACATACTTACATATCAGATCTAAAGGTAAAATAATGAAAGGATCCCCTGGCAGGATAGAATAGACATAAAAGCATGAGGATATGAGGATATGAGGAATTGCAACCCTGAACCCAAAATGTAAACCAGAACCAAGGTTAAAGTTCAAAGTCCAAAGTAGCAGCTACAAAACAGACCTGATTTTTTCCACAGCTTGATACAACTCTATATATCAAGCCACTTTAGGAACTACACTTCAGTCAAAAGATATAGCTCAGAGAATGATACTTTGACAAAACTTCTTCTTTTCTCAGACAATGTCTGTTGTCTACTCATTTGTTGTTTATTTATCTATTTGTCAACTAATATGTTTTGCATCCTACCATCCAGCTCAGATATTAGGATATTAGGAGATATTAGGAGAATCAAACACAAGAAATGTACAGGATCAAGGAAATACTATATTTTTTCTGGTTCTCTTTGTGTCATTGCCTGTTTTGCAGGTGCTTTTGCAAAAGTCTTGGTACCACAATATGTAGAAAACGTGAGAAAACTTGCCTGTGTCGTAAGCCTCAGTTGGCATTTTGCTGTTTATACCCAAGCTCATAGAATTAGGCATTTGGTAGCTCAGGCAAAGTGTAAAAAGCAACACCCGGGAGCAAGTTACAAGAGCTTTCAAGGAGGAGGCCATTACTTCTTTTCCAATACATAGCAAATAGTAGTCTCTCTAAGTATTGCCTTGATAATGAATACCCTCTACTGACTTTGGTTTGCACGGTGTTGATCTTTAAACCTTTGTTATATTGTATGCATGGACATACATGTGCATCCACATATGCATACATACAAGGACTACTTAATTTTTTTGTTTGTTTTTTGTTTAGAAGCCATCAGTAAAAAGATTTAACATTAAATGGTGCTAATTATTCTGTAACTCTTCTTGCCTAAGTACTCTCATATAGCTGCTATAATAGAACTGTGTGATCCCCAAAATTCTAGACATCCATCTAATTTCTAACAAGACATTAATAGGGTCAAAAATCTACCCTCATTCACTGAGCAACATTAAACATGAATAATTGGAGATACTCTTGCTATTTTTAAACAGCAGAGGGAATCTCTGTACCAATAATTTATTTAAACCAGTTGTAGTGAGATGGCAATATTTAATCCATTAATAATTTCCATTTTATGAATTTCTGTGTTACTTTTCCAAATCAGAAGTGTAAACCTATCCTATTTACAGTAATTTTTTGAAACCTGAGGGACTTCTCTACTTTCTGTTAATTATGATAAAGTGTGGAGTTCATTGCAGTTGACCAGTACGTGTTGGAGAGGCAAGCCATATTTTTCTTTGAGCTATTCCTAATAGGAAGAAAACCATAAAATCTGTGGGAAAGTGTTCATAAATGAACCATTCTTTGTTGAAAGAGTGTTGAGGTCATCTTCAGGATTAAATGCTGATGTCCTTGTCCATGAAGAACTGAGTCTTATACCATTGATGTTTATGATTCAAAACTCCTCATAACAGCCCCACATCTCCCTGAGGTCAAATGATTTTCACCTCCTTCTGCAAGATGTTTTATTCTTGAGATAGGATGTTATTCCACAAAGGGATTATAATTTATCCAAGTTCTCTATCACCTTATTGATACATAATGAAAGATTTTCCTGATTTTAAGGAGTTACATAAACTATAGTGTTTCCCTCCCCCCCATATATTATCATATAAATAGCTTCATTTTGTTTCAAATCATTACTTACTATAGCAAATAAGGTACTGGAGATTAAATATAGACAGCATAACTGTCATCTAAATAGATAATATCTACATGTAATATAAGACCAATAAACTATATTCTGCTTTCAAGCATATGTTTTTCTGAGACGTTTGAAATCTTTCCTGTTTTCCAGCTGTAGCTTATCTCTCTAAAATGTTTCTGTTCTTTATTCACTTACTATCTAAAAGTATGACAAAAAAGTCATAAAGTGAAGTCAGGTTCTGAATATAAAGGATTTTTTTCCCCACTCTTAACAGAGTCAAGCATTTGGAGGAGGCTGACCAGTCAGGTTGTGAAATATGCATCCTTGGGAGTTTTAGAGGCCCACCTGGATAGCCTGGGCAATATGGTCTGATCTATCAGCTGATCCTGGTTTAAATGTAGGGTGAAGTAAACATTTCACTTTCTTATTGACTCTTACTTAATCCTAATCTCTCCCCACAGTTTCCTTCTGCCATACATAGAAAAAGAACTGTTAAAATCTGCCAGTGACAGGGCCTGTAGAACTCAGCACTAGTGTATTATCTGGTGAGAACGGAAAGTGTGTTCCTTCTTTCTCAGTGCCAAGACATTTTGCCTCTTAGGTACTCCAAGTGAAACTTGGTAGTTTTTATTATGCTCCATCTCTCCCTCTAACATCCAGGCAGTTATAGACAATTGCAGATTTAATCTCATTTTGATCTTCCTTGGTTTATACTTTAAAAGTGACTTCACCATGACACTTTTGCTTCATGGCCTAAGGATAAATTGGGGATAGACAATTTGGCATCATTTTATTTGCAGACCCCTTGGCACTTCTTTTGATCAGTGTATTTTATGTAAAATGGAATGTTACCTGTGAAAAATAATCTGGCTGTTCACAATTTTCCCAGCTTTATCCTTAGTCTCTATGACTAGTTGGTTGTTGAAACTCAAGCTTGGATTTAATTTTCTTCTCACACTGCCTGTTTCAGTGTGAAATCCACACTTTTCTTTATATTCTCCCATTTACCCTCTCTGATCTGTAATGGACTGTAATTCAGTTAACTGAACAGTTTCTTTCTGTCACACCTCTAGAAGAATACCATCAACAATCTTCAGTTGCTATTTAGCAATGTCCTGGAGCTGCAAATTGAAAGGGAAGCCCACCTTTATACTAGAATAGAGAATGTTCTACATAAGTAAAGATATATGAGGAAATAGTTGCTAATAATCTTCATGTTGTATATTAACATTGTTTCTTGAAAATCTTTTAACAGAGGATATTGTCATATAGAAAACTAAAGGATTGTCTTTCAAACAAGGGCCACTCCTAACCAATTTTTAATATCTGCACCAAAATGTGATGCTTGTGATGTTTGTGATGTTTCTAAAAAGAGTCTGTCAATAATTTCACATTGGAAAATAATTTATTAGTTTCTACCTTAATTCTCAGAAACAAATGAACTGACTTATATGGCATTAAAGGTAAAAAAAAAAAAAAAAAAAAAAAAAAGGAAAGAAAACCACAAAGAAAATCAATCTGAAGCAATCACATCCAATGGAAAAACATATACCCAAATAGATGAAGTTTATTGAAATTCTGAACTACTGAAAGCAGAACCTTATAATGAAAATAATCGGAATACGTTAAAAATAAGTGGTATTACCACCTTCTAGTAAAATATCTGTTCAGATATACTTGGAGAAAATAATGCTACCATTACTAAAGGCAAGTGTGGTTCAGAAACTAAGCCAATTTCACACCTGTTGCCTGTGCCTTTAAATATGATTGTATTGAAATAATACAGTTTATCTTTTTTCTGGTATTGAAATCCTAGCAATGTCCTACAGTAACCATCTTTGGAGTATTCTGTGCACACACACTACAGTAATTTTGCTTTCAGTGGCCTTCAGTCTTTGTCAGCTACGGATCATTAAATGTTGAGCATAACACAACATAATAACAGATTCACTGTCTAAGTCTAAATCTGGATGAGAATACTTAGCATGCACCAATGAAATATTGTGGGATTTGAGATCATGAGTAACAAGCAAAGTACTTTCAGCTTTGCTGTGTGCAAGAAAAATTCCAGTACACATGTAAAAAGCTGGCCTCCTTTCTAGATCTCAATCTGTAATCTCTGAGTGAAACTCTCCTCTTTCTCTGCCCAAGGAGTTCATTGGCATCAAAATATATGTTACCCAAAGCATTAAGGAAATCCAAAAAGCATTGTCTGTCCATAGCTGAAAACTGTCTATATTTTCACAGAACCATTGCAGACTTGAACTGAAGCTATTTTTGTGACTTATTGGAAAATAAATATACCTCACACTCCCATTCAGTGCACTTCTGCATCTAATTATTTGGAAAGGCTATCAGGTTGTGAACCAGGAGGAATATTTGCCCGTGCACAACTGTCAAACTCTCTGGTCATGGGTATGAATCTTTTCTGCTCAGGAAACTTGTAGTGCCATCTATAGTTTATTCATGTGTTGGTGGGGATCTTACGCAAATTCAGTAACTGATCATGGCTTGGGCTGGCATAATCCTGCACGTGCAACTTGGATTATAATTTATGTTCTCCTTGCTTTCCATCTTCTTCTGTAGTTTAACATTTCTCTAAAATAACAGCAGAAGCCGAGTTCTGTCTGACCACTGGGGATTATATCATACTGCTCCTTAACATGCAGATGCTTTCTAAATAAGTGGTGTCTCACATTTTCCATTTATTAGCATCTCTTTCCCATAGGTTAGCCTCTTTACAGGGAATGCTGTCTTCTTCATTCCTTAACTATTGCTGTCCCTCTGACAAACTACAACAGAGAGAAAAACTGTGCATGAACAAAGTAGCTAGAAGGGAACTCTGTCTTTTCACTGTGCAATCTAACATCAGTTTGTATACAGATCTGTGTCGGGATGGTTGGGTATCTATAACTGAGTGGATATCAACTCATGGGTGCCAATCAACTGAGGGAGCATTTAAACCTTTGCATCGTGAATTTGAATCAAGCCTGTTTGGCCAGATCCTATGTTTTCAGTCCCCGTATTGCTTTCCAAGACCTGGTAGATAGGGAGATTTTTAGCATAATTCTGGCTCTATTTTCCAGTTTGTAGATATCAGTTTGTGATCTCTCAGTTTTGCTTATTTATATAGGCAAGTGAAATGACTCTATAAACACAAAAAAGAAAAAAAATTTCTAATGATAAAGCTGCCTGTTATTCCTCTGTTGTCTGATAAAAATTAAATTAATTTTTCAATATATTTTAAAAATGGTACACATTTTCTTCTGCAAATATCAACTACAAAGTGCAGACTAATAGAAATCCAAAATATTTTCATATTACTACTATTTCAGCTCAGTACAGTAGAATAAGACCTAAGTAAATTCCAACATTCTCCAAATTACTTCTTCAGCTGAAACTCAAAATAGCCTGATTAGATAGTGGTTCAGACTATCTAGCTAGAAGGAAATAATAAGAGGTAGAAGGAAATAATTTTTCCTTCTACCTCTTTTCTGAGCTTCCAGCTTCTGTTGCATACACATGAAATCCTAATACTGTTCTCCAGAAAACAGTCAATTTAAAATGCAAATACCTCCTTAAATAATTCTGCCGCACTGAATCTGCCTCCACTGAGCCCCACCCTGTAAAAGAGTTTATTCGTCAGTTATATGAAAATAGATATGAAAAATACATTCAAAAAACACCCAAACTAAAGAATTCTATTTTTGAATGCTATTAACTCATTAATTCCCAAATCAACTTTATAAACTGCAAAAAATGTAGTTTGTTAATTCTTTGCTCAGTCAGCCTTTGTGCTCAGTACTATCCTAAACTAATTAGAGTCAATAATGATGCTGGAACCTCTGGATATCATCTGGTCAAATACTAAAATGTAACTCAGGTTGTTTAGAACCTTGACAGTCAAAATACTTTCAAAATGCGATATCTCAAAATGTCTTTGGAAAAATCTGTTCATTGGGACTTTTTTGTTTGTTTGTGTTTGTGTAAAAATTGTTTGGGTTTTTGTTTGGTTTGTTTTGGCTTGGTTTTTTGTGGTGAAAATTTCTCTTTCTTAAGCCTGTACTATTGCCTCATGCATGTCACTATTAAGCATCTGGGTTCATCTTCCTTGTAATCTTCCTTCATGCAGCTGAAATTTACAGCTAAACCCCCCCTTATCTTTTGGTTCTCCAGGCTAAACAATCCATCTCTCTGATCCTTTTCCTGTGCAGTGTGTTTTCTAGCCTCCAACATATTTAAAGCTTAGACTTGTTATAGTTTCTTCAGCCCTAGCACTAACAGTTTCAAAGCCAGACACAATATCCCAGATGTGCCTTAAGACCCAAGTACAGTGAATTATTACATCTGTGAATCTGAAAGCTATGCTCCTGCTACCCCTCAGCAGATACAGTTACCCTTCAGCACCACAAGAGCACAAGCCAATTCAGTTTTTGCTTCATCCAACACAAGTCCCACACTCTGCAAATTGTATAGGATTATTCAGAAAAGATGTGGCTTTTCTATTTCTATTGTATGCCTGAGCAATGATTTTCTTGTCCTTATTGGGAGTGCATCCTTTCAAGTCCCTTTTTTAGTATTCCACATCAGGGATGAGTACTGTGCTTGGCCAAGAGGCCTGTGCCCTACCCTCTCATTTTCTTGCACATTGGGCTAGAGCCTTTGCGCTTTGAAGAGGCTGTCTTTAAAAACAAATCTGTCAGTTTGTGCTCTTTTGCCTTTCAGGAGAGTACCCCTCTGAGTCCAACCTATCAGAAAGAGCTTAAATACATTCTCCTGAGATCCAAGCAGTTTATGTACCAGTTCCCTTGGAATCTTGAACTATTCTGTTTTATGATCACTGCAGTCAAGATTGTTGTTAGCTCTAAAACAACCAGTATAACAACCAGAACCTGTGTCAAAAATCACAACCTACACACTGAAAAAAAAATGGCTGCTCTATGATTCTCTTGGCATGCATTTTCCAGCCCCAGTGTCCCTGGGGCTCTAGGCTGATTCACTCTCTCAACCCTAACCCTAAGCCTAGGCCGAAACTGTAAACCTAATCATAACCCTAACCTTAACCCAAATCCAGATTTGAAAGTGTGGACACAGTAATATTGGGGCCCTGCCATGATCCTACTGGCCTGCATTTTCCAACCCCAATTAGGCTTAGGGTTAGGCTTAGGGTTAGGTTTGAGATATTGAAAGAGGTTAGAGCCCCAGGGACACTGGGGCTGGAAAATTCATGCCAAGAGGATCATGGCAGGGCCCCGACATTGCTGCCTCTACACCTTTCAAATTAGGTTTAGGGTTACAGTTAGAGTTGAGACCTACATCATCTATCTCAACTGCCTTGCACAAAGATCTGCTGGGGAGATTTGCTAGGGTCATATTCTGCCGGATATTGACTATCTCCACGGATGGAGACTCCAAAAATGTCTCTAGGCAACCTGTCCTAGTGCTTAATTACTCTCATGGTTATTTTTTATTTTTTATTGTTTGAACAGAATTCCTGCATTGGTATCCATTGCCTCTCATTTCTTCACTGGTCACTACTGAGAAGAGTCTGTCTTTGCTCCTTCTCATCAGGTATTTATACACACTCATAAGACCACTCCTTGAGTCTTCTCCAGGCTGAACAGTCCTACCTCTCTCAGCCTCTCCTCATGTGATACATGCTCCTATCCCTTAATCCTCTTTCTTGCTCCTACTCTGGATTCCCTCCTTTGAGTCCAAGTCTCCCTTGCACTGGGAAAATGAGAACTGGACACAGGACTCCAGATGGAGGCTTGCCAGTGATGAATGGAGGGGCGAAATTACCTCTCAGTCTTTCCAGCTACTGATACTTAGAACTCTTACACATGTTTACTCATACCTTATAAATCAATTCTCTTTCAGGTTCATCACTGTCTACCAAATATGTTAAAATTAGACGCTTTGCACATTTTCTCATTAATGGGTTAATGCTACTGAATAGGTAAAGGAATGAAATTTAATAAAAACTGTTGTGATTCTGAAAACTGAAATAGCCTCTTGACATCCAGTGCTCTGTAACAGTACAGCTAATGTCAACAAAAGAAAAGAGGTAGATTTTTACTTAGCAAATGAAACAAAACCTGCAATCCTTTTAATCTGCAAAGCCTATGTGGTCTAAAGCTGACTTTTTCCTCACAACTTTTCTAAATTGACAAGAAGAAAATTCCCTGGTTTTGCTTGCAGTGCAACACTATTTTTTCACACAGCTAAGCCTTAGCCAACATACTATCAAAGCTTCAAGAGAAAGTCAGTGTGCCAGGTCTTTCTTCTCAGTTTAATATCCCTGACAGTAGAGCGAATATCGATGACAGCATTAAATGTCTTCTGGCAGGGCTTTGCTAAATCTGAAAGTGAAAAAAAAGTGAAAAAATATATAAAACCACTCAGTAAAAGCATGCTTGAATCTTTAAAGTCAGCACAAGAAAAAAAAAAATCTCCTTATGTGCAAATCGAAACATGAAATAAATGAAAACTTTGCACTTTTTTAAAGTCTTTTTGGAATGACTAGTGATGAAGCAGCTGTGAATAAAATACACAATGGCAGAATGGGTAAAGAAGGTGATATGCCAATTTTATCATAGTTCTGAATTTTTAGTAGATACTTTTCATAGTATTTAAGGGATACTAAATAGAATGATAGTGAGAAAGTGGCAGGTATTGCTCTAGTAACCCCCTTAACAGCTTTCTGAGGAGCACATTGAAAAACACATTAAATTTTGAACAAGACAGTTAAAACCCTTCTGGTGAAAAATGTGTGGTTATTTTATATACTGGTTTTAATGAACACAACAGAATACTAAGCCTGAGCCAGTCATATCCCCTAGTTACCATGTCTTGTGTAGAGGTAGTTATTTTTCCAGTACTAACAATCTGAATAGGATTATAAAGATAGTCAATACGAATGCTAGTGCCCTAGTAGGTCATAATGCAATGCATACAAAAATGTGCTCTAACAGGAGCCATCCCTTTGCTTTTTGTCTTTTCCTTTTATTCCTTTGACCCTCTCAGTAACTCAAGGAATAAATTATGGCCCAGACCCGAGAAATATTTATATATTGCTTTTGTGTCAAAAGTCAGTAGTTGGTTGCTTTTGAATTGTTGGAAGTCACTTAAGCAACAATAAAAGAACAGTATGGGAAGATGCCCCTGCATGCATTCATTTTTTTGTCAGAAAATATAGTGAATCTTAAATATAAATGCTGTCAAGTATTTAAAATACTGGTCTCAGGTATTTTTTCAGAGCTCATTTCCACAGAGCTGGTGAGGATATAGTTACTAGACACTAGGCAAAGCCAGAATACCAAGAACAGTTTTACAGCTAAAGAGAAACATTTTTGCAGTCTCAGAGTTGCTATTGTTGATTAGGGCTGTTGCTGGTGATACAGATTTATGATCAAGGCACAGGTTATTTACATTGTTATTGTAAAATAACACCACAGTGTTGCCATGATTTACCATGTAGTTTATGCAAAATACCAGGTGGTATTTTACATTACCTGGGGAAATAATGCCACTATTCACTGCAGCCTTTTGACAGTGACAATGATTTATGATGTCACCTGAAGATGAGAGTTTATCGAGTAAAAAAAAAAAGGCCTTTGCTCATGTATCTACCCCTGGCATCCTACAACCACTTTATGTTTTGACATCTTGACTTAAAGTACATAATAAAATGGCACCATTTTATGGTGTGCATGCTGGTATGACACTGGCACCATTTTGCTATAAGATCAGATATATTTTACCCATGGGGAAATTTTTATTATTAGAAACTCATTGGCATTATCATTCATGATTCCTTAAAAAATTAATGACTATTTTTATATCCATTTTTAGATATCTAACCTAGCACCTCACTCACAAACTAAGTACTTTACAAAATGAGGCACATTTCAGGTGTTACTCTTTAGCAGACCAGTAGTACTACGCATATTTCTTATTAATACACATTTTCAAAAGCTTGTTTAAAACATGTTACTTAGAAGTAAAAGGGGAGTCAATAAGAACCAGGTACAAATTATATTAGATGGATCTCTGTCAACATTGTCAAGCAACAAATGATAACATAGCAGCAGGTAAAGGTGAAATTCTCCTGTATTTTTAGGGATTCAAAGAGACAGAGTCCAGAAAGACTGAATACTTAAATTCTCAAGATTTTCAGTAGTAGTCCACAGAAATAAATATTCCTAACATAAAGATAATAATCTAATATTTTCAATTAGGAGGAAGAGCAATCCTTTGCTGATGGAAAATATGAGTGAAACTAATAGTGTTTAGGTGATACGTGTCTTATCTGGCTACATACAGCAGGCTCACAAACTCCAATAGAAACTTCAGGTGCAAACAATATCCTTAGGTACTAAAACCTTTTCTTATTGTATACATACTATATATATTTAGTGTGTATATATATATATATATATATATAGTAGATCACTTACAATAAGTGAATCACCTTCAGTTCCTGTTGACTTCAGAAGATAAATTAAGGCTCAGTACTTCTGAAAGTCAAGGCATGAAACAAGAAACTTTGACCCACTCTGATTTTTTCTTTCTTCTAAGACTTTTTATGGAATCTCTTACACAGTAACGAAAATATTGCCTACTCTGTGTTCACAGAAACTCACAAGACAGCACTTTCACTTTCATCAGACTTTCTTCTTTCTGCTTCTTCCCCTCCTCTAGCTCCCCCAAAAATAAAAGAGCAATTGAATGCTCTTCTTGAGGTAAAAAGTTCTGATTTTTAATTTTCAAAAAAAGGACAAAGCAAGAAAGGATAGAGGAATGAAATGGGAAGTTTCACAAGCAAACTATCTTGAAGCACAGAGATTAAAGAATTTGTTTGAGAGTGTGATCAGTCTTGTCTGGGAGTGTTTCCCTCCTCACTGGCATCTTGATGATCGTGGTTTGAGTTTGACTGCAAAAAACGTGTCTCACTCCATGGGACTTATCCTTTGTTTTGGTCTAAGTGCACAGCTAGACTGTATGACATATACTTAGGTTCTTAACAGTTATCTTGTACATCTAATATTCTCTGGTTTTGACATTAAGAATGTTCTGGTTACTTTGAATATGAACTGCAGAATTTGCTAGTGTCATGTCCTATGAAAAGACACTCATGGAGATTTACAGAGGTGCTAATTAACACCAGTGTGTATCTCAGATGACTGAAATGGTAAGCAGTCCTAGCTTTTTACCTTGACCATTTGACAAAATTTATTTTTCCAAACATACAGACATCCTGAATCTATCCTGAATGGAATATTTATATCCTCATTGGTATACTTGTTCACTCCTGACATATTTACAGCCTAGCATATTAATATAAGCTGCTTATAAAAAATTAGTAAGCTGACATAAATCTGCTGGTGGACTAAGAAGGACCAATGCTACTTTAATATTCTGTCTGCATACTGTGATGACCCAAGAGCATATTCTGAGGAACCATGTCTGTTGCCAGGGTGGTGCTCTGTCAGATGGAGAAGGGCTTAGGGCAATATTCACCTGAGTTGTGCCAACCAACACGTTCCTAAGTGTAAGCCAGGTTCCCTGTGTTCAAATGCATTCCAAGTACCTTCATTAACAGATACACAAGGTTTATGGCTAAATTATAGGGAAAAAAACCCCAAATATTGAAATACTAACAATCATGACACAGGAAATGCTGAAAAAACTTAAAATGCATTTCATAAATAAAATAAGCTTCTCTTACCAGTACTTCTTTTAACAATAGAAACTATTTCAATGTACTTCTTTACAGTACATTAAATTGTGCAAAGAACATTAACTTTGTTTCAGGAATAGTAGTTTTTTCTTTTCTTGAAGAGAATATATTAAACTCAGTCTGCTTTTCTTCAGTTATTCATACAACTTAGGTCATAGTAATTATTGCAATTGAATGGAAATTATTAATAATATAATCTGAAGGAAGGTCACTAAGTGTAGAAAAGATATGGAGCAGCTACAGAACTGTTGTTTCCCACTGAATAATCCTCTTGAAGAAAAGTAAAATTAATCTGATATCTTTATGTTAACAGCTCAGAATAGATCAGAGATCTGAGCTCTGTGAATGGGGAGATTACCATTAGGACTGTAGGAATATTGGAGTCCTCTATGACAGATGATGCATTTGAATTCCTAGTTGTTTTATTTCCAGGATATGCTCTAAAATTCAGGTTTAATAGGGTCTTGTTAAATCCATTTTATTGCCTCAAAAATTTTTTTGATAAGGCTATCATTCCACAATCCAAATCTCACACATAATACCTCAGTCTCCCTCCAAACTACATAGGCCTCATGCATTAACAAAAGTGAACGAACTTGATTAATTTGTTTTCTAAGTTAATTCTTTAAAATGAAAATATTTCTTATCCCTGTAAATCTGAGAAACAAACCTCTTTGTATCCAACTGTATTACCATCACCAGTACAACTGATCCAACTGCTTAAGAGGGGTGAAGCTGTTCATCTCTGAATAGGCTGAGAAGAGGATTTTGACTAAAGACTTTTTAATTAAATCACTTCATTGACTATGAGAGAGAAAAGAATCTACTTTCATTTTCCTACAAATTTATTGCTTCTACAGTCCTACTAGAAATAAAAGCAATCTAAATCTTATTACTAGTAGTATAGATATACTTCACAATGAGATCAGAATGAATATTGTTGAATTGCTAACTGAAAAAATCAGCTGAAGAATTTTGCTGAAATGTTCCAAATTCACCAAGTAATGTTTTCAGTTTTATAAATTTGTCTATAGTTGGTCCTCCAGAGTAAAGAACAAATATCATACTGAAAGAATAAAATACTTCCATTACACAATTCTACTACTAATTGTACAAGTACATTAATTGTTAATTACAGAACAAAGATAACATTTAAAATAGGAATAGGGTATAAATGGTGATTATTGATGGTGTTTAGTCTAATATGTGCACCACTAAGCACAGAAATTGGTAAAATAGAGTAATTACTTTTTTTAATGTGAAAAATTAATAAGGACATTCTCTTTTTATTTCATACAATGAAACTCTGATAATAACTTAATTATTAGTATGTTCTTGCCAATACAAATGTAGTTAATCATTATTGATTCTAACTGAAGCATGTGCTTAAATTCAGAATGATCTAACTATTCTAGTTAAAGCAAAAAGTCTGTTTAATCAGAACATATTGGCTTTTTTTTAATCTTCCCTCTATATATTTTAAGTCCATCTATTAAATAATTTTTCACCTCATAACAGACAGTACTATCAATAGATTATAGGATTTAATTTATTCATGCATATTATGTCAGAGAAATTGAATTTTCTTTCATTATTTTCATTTGCATTTCTCTCCATATAATGCAATCCTTTGTTCCCGTGCCTCTATTTTAATGCAGGAACAGGTTTCTTATCTAATGAATAAGCACAGCCAAACCTCATATAGTTTAATGCCCAAACAACTTTTGAAGTAGTAATGAAAACTGCTATTTCCTAACAGGTGATTTTTTTAAGCCTAGTTAAAAAAGGAGAAATTTTGCATGTGGATTTATAGA
The DNA here is from genome assembly GCA_038380795.1 of Pyrocephalus nanus. NCBI lineage: Eukaryota > Metazoa > Chordata > Aves > Passeriformes > Tyrannidae > Pyrocephalus > Pyrocephalus nanus. The sequence goes on along the minus strand of CM076264.1, from coordinate 54,450,433 downwards.
CTGCTAAGGCTTAGTTGTAGCTTTTTCTTGTTGAGGTTGAAATATATCAATAATAACATTAATGCCAGTTATAGCTGAATAAATTCCTTCTTTCCTGATTTTCATATCTATGCTGTGAATTACGGGACAAAAGAATTAATTTTTAATTGCCATTGTCTCAAAGCACCTCAACCATTAACTGTGAAGAGTCAACTAATCAAAATTGTTGATGATCCATAAACTACATGAGTAGTATAAGGTTTTTTTGCCCTGACACTAGTACTGAGACTAGTACTCTATTCTCTTACTTTTTTTTTTTTCACCACCAATTTATTCATGAATCTAGAGTTGTTATTTAATGACACCACTGAATGAAGATGGAAGGATGAAATGGTTATTTGGGGAATAGGAATATTTTGTTCAGGGAAGAGATTTACAGTCATGTTTCCATATGTTTTTGAAAGGGGCAAATTCTTTCAAATTTGCATTGAGTGAAAAATTTGCATTGCATGGAAAACTCTAAAATTTCTTATGTGTTTGCATCTGATTTCCACTGTAGTTTCACTTTACAGAGAACCATGAGATCCACAGACACACCTATGATTTACCTTACCTAATGAAAATTTACTGTAATAGACCATCCTTGAAGCTACTGTTCTAACACATTCACCCAGACTATATGCTGAGAAAATCCCAGACTGCAAAATTGACTGTGAAATTCTTTCTATTCCAATGCCAGAGATTTCAGTCAGACTCTGGCTTATGGGAAAACATCAGAAAAACTTTGCAAAATGGGAAAGTAAAAGAGATTTTAAACAATCAGACAAAATCAGTTATAAGTCACGGGGTCCCAGGAAAAGAGAGGAAACAAAAGCCACACATTAAACTAAACACATGAGATAACACTTGAAAATTCACTTTTCTATGTTTATTTTATGAAAAACATTAGATCACACTTACTATAATACATGATTATAAAATATAGAAAACTGTTTATTCTCTAAGTGGTTATAAATTATAAGTTTTTACTTCACACCATTACTTTTCACTTTTGCATAAGTACATTACTTGATACTTTTTTCATTACTATTAATTTATTTACCTTGAAAGCCATCTTTCTAAGCTGTATTATAAGATTCTTCTGCATTGTCTTTCCATTTTCACTGAATTCAACTAACTGAAAGAAGGTGCTACATGAATAAAATTCTGTTTAAATGATATTATGATTAATTTACTCTATGATATAATATCTCTAGATCATGTTCCCTTTTGATGTTGTAAGACCCCAAGTCTGAGCTATGAGCTCATTAAAGGGGTTGGGCTTTAAAAATATACAAGTCTTTAAAAATCCACCAGCCAGATTTATTAAAAAGGTCTTCAATTGTCTTAATACCTTGGGAAAGCACACTGGGGAGGATGTTTCTCAGGCGGTCAAATAACATGCTTTTACTGGCAAACTTTAGAAAATGAGAGAACTTGGCAGAAGTGTGAAGGACAACATTCAACTAAAATAAAGTACTTTACAAAGCATTAACTTAGCACATGCTAACCCATACAATTTACAAAATCCAACTCATCCAGATTTAAGTTACCCAAATATCAAGAAAGGAGATTAGAAGAAGAAGTATTCAAGAAAGACAGAACAAAAAACCAGAATTATTGCTACCACCCTAGATCCAGCACTGATCCAGCAACAGGAGTCCAGTAAATGGCAGGACCATGACCACGTGATGGCCACCTGGTGTTGTTTATATCTGCTCTGTCCCCCTATGACCATCCTTCCCAGGCAGGACTTCAGGCCCACTGGCCACTCTGGGGCTGGACTGGGGCTCCAAGGGAGGGTTGAGAGGCAATGCTCCCAATGTGCCAGCCGTTCTGAGGCTGGATTAGGAATTCCAGGGAATGTGGTGTGGTGCAGTGCTCTGGTGTGTCAGTGACTGATAGCTGCTCTGGGGCTGCCCAAGGAGGCTCAGAGGGGCTGGGGCATGGAACAAAGCACCACTTCACCTTTGGGAAATTCAACCTGCCCCTCCCCACACACACATACCTAAGTTAGTTCAAGCCAATAATTAATTAAATAATCCAGTGTCTCACAGACCTGAACATTTTTTTTTTAACCTTATACATAACTGCTCAGATGATTTAACCCAGAATATCTCCATGTAGTTGCTATTTGTTCTTGTTAGCATAGTTCTTGTCACAGAGTCGTGCTATTTTTGAGTCCCTTGTAGCTATAACTGCCTGTGGCAGGGTGATAATGGGTACGATGCCTTGATGTTTTATTCACAGTTCAGTGTCACTCATTACATGAACTGGTTTGTTGCTGCTGCTCTTTTATGAGACTTTCTTCTAGTTCTCTCTGTGGTTTCCTTCAGCTCTGTCAGCCCATCATGCAGTGCTTTTGGCTAAGTGCTGTCTCCACACTTTTTAGACTCTCTCTTATTTAAATAAGCATAGCTCCTCTACTTATCCTGTATAACTATCCAAACCATTATGACCTTTATTCCTGCATTAGTATTAGAGTTTCCTCCTTGATCTGCTCTTGTCTGTCAGACAAACTGTGCCAATCTGATCTAGAGCTCCCATGGAAAAAGCATTTTGCATTCTCTTTTTCTAACTATTTGCTAACTCAACAGATCAAATAAGCTTGAGTGAAACCAATAGTTTTATAAATCTTGTGAGAACCTTTTAACTTCTGCAGCAGCCTCACTGCTAACTTATTAAGCTGGACCAGCAAGGGTCAGTAATGGCTAAAAAAACAGCTAAAAATAGAGTACTTTAATCATGGAATTATAATAAATATTCACAGAAAAAAAAAAAAAAAAAGAAAAAGCTTGGAGGGGAATCCTGACCTCAAAGCAGAGCCAACTCTAAAGTCAGAACAGGTTGTTCAGGGCCTTGGCCAGTTGAGTTCTGAATATCTCCAAGGAAAAATATTCCTTAATGTCTCTGGACAACCTGGTTCAGTATTTTATCACCTTCACTATGATCTTTTTCACCTAATATCTAATCAGACTGTTCTTTTTTACAATTGTCCAAAAATTCCATTTCTGTGTACTTCTGAGAAGGAGCTGATTCTATCTTCCCTGTAACCTTCCTCTAGTGGCCAAAGAGAACATAGGATCCTCTCTGAACCTTCTTTATTTAACACTGCTCCCCTAACATCATCTTTCTCTTTATGGAGTCCAGTTCCTTTTCTGGCTTACCTTCTCAAGGACTCTCTCCAGGATGTTTGGTTGGTTTTTTTTTCCCCTGAGGAGCCAAAAAACAAACTCAGGTGCTCCGGTTGTGGCCTCCCAAGCAGCACAATAGAGAGGAATAACCACTTCTCTTCATGGTCTGTCTGCACTCTTGTTAACAGACCCTCATCCTTCTACGCCAAAAGGTTGCACTGCTAAGTTGAAATCTCTTGAAAGTAAGCACTGCATTCCAATAATAACTGGGAATAGGTCAGAGCCCCAGTTTCATAAGTGACTTATGCTGTCCAAGAAGGACAGAGGTACTTTAGACATCTAGGGATCTTTATATATCAAAATCCATAGCCCTCCTATGTTCCCTGATACTGAATGTGTGCAGGATCATGAGAGAAGAGGAAGATGAATAATGCAGAGACATCAGTCTAGGGTAAGTCAGTCTCAGCTTCTGAATAATTATTTTTAAAAGTTGCATAACTCTTCCATTTTCACTTCACATATGAAGAAATACTGTAACATTATTTGTCTTGTTTCAGATCTCACTATAGACACATTTTTGTGATAATGATGAGGCTGTGACCCAAACGTTTACATGGGGTCCCTTGGCAACATTCAGACAAAGCTTGTTTCATTTTGTTTGAATGAGAAGGACAGTTGTGCTGCTTTCCTGATTATGCAGTATCTCACTTGCCACCCTGACAAAAATTGTAGTTGAAGTACATAATGTTACAATTTCTGGCTCACAGATGGCTTATCTAATTGGGGTAGCTTGCTGGGAGTTCCATGAAGAAAAAAGCCCAGCAACCACCAACTCAAATATTTTAATCCCCTCTGTGTCATTGCTTAATTAGGTCAATATAATTATATCAGAAAGAAAGCACGGTCTTTAATTCCTCCACTAAAATAGTGAGCCTAACTGTGAAAGGAAGATTTAGATGAGTATAATTTTAGATAATTTTTTATCATTTTCTTTCCAGGTCATTTGAAACACTTTTTTCTTGAAATTTTTCATAAAAAAATTATTTTCTTTCAATGTCATATGAACAGATTGCATACATTTTCTTTGCTGTTCCCCTTCTACTTGATGCTCTCAACAAAATCAAACACAAAATCTCAGATAAACACTGGGGATAAAGGAGAAACTTCTTCCTCATCAGAATCATAGAATGGCCTGGGTCAGAATGGGTGTTATAGATTGTTTACTTCCAACACCCCTGCCATGGTCAGGGACACCCTGCACTAGAGCAGGTTGCTCAAAGCCACGTCCAACCTGGCCTTGAACACTTCCAGTGGTGGGGCTGTGGGACAGGCTGCCCAGAGAGGTTGTGCAGTCTCCATCCCTGGAGGTTTTCAAGAGTGACTGCGCAATGACCTGAGCAACCTGGTATGATCCTCTTTTGAGCCTAAGGATTGACCGGATGACTTTCTGAGGTATCTTCCAATCTGAATTCCCCTATGAGACTACAAACAACCTTAGAATAGTCAAACATAAAATGAAATAAAGATGGGAATTAATCAGGTATGTTCCTTAACTCTTGAATTCATGTGAACCATATATCAAGCCATTTCAATTTTATGCTCCAAAAAAAATATTCTAAGTTTGGGGATATTTTGTTTTGAGATTTTGATTCAGTTTAAAGCAGTGAATATCTATGGACTATTTTGGAATATTTTCTGTTGTTCTTTCAGCCCACCAAGGTTAAAAAAATGGACTGTCTTCTAAAACAGAAGCAAAGAGAAACACTTGAAAACGACTTAGAAACTTATGAATCAATGTCCATTAAGTTGGAAAGATAGTAGTCTGAACATCCTAAGCATATGGGACTTTTTAATTCAGTATAACCTAACAATAGATTGATTGAAAGATGATTCCTTCTTCTTGTACATGGCCAAGGACAGCAACTAATTAAAACTCATTTGTTATAAAAGATTTATAGTTATGGAAATTAAACTGACTACATCAAGATTTGTTAAGAGATTGAATTTTCCTTTTCATAAAGGGATAATAATATAAGAAATTGAATTCACTATAAAATGCAACAGTATTGAAATAAAAGGGAAGCATTTTAATGAGATGAATTAAATTTGACTGTAATAGTAGGAAAAAATGTGTGTACATTTTTCCTAATGAGACAGTATTTGAGTACTTATGCCTTCCTGTGCAATACACATAAATATAGTTAATTCTTTCCATAATTAAAAAAAAAAAATCACTTGTCAGGAAATATCCTAAAGCTTCATAACTGTATATCACAAACACATTTATGTTCTCAGTTCTCCTAATGATTCAGATCCTGTGTAGTTGTTAAATTTGTATGCTTTCCTTGATGACAGTGAGAAGTGTAAGTGTCCAGGTGAAGGTTTGGTTTACCTGAATATGACTATTATTGTACTTATTTGTAACATTAGAGATGTTTGCTAAGATCATAATGGAATACATTTTAAGGAAAGTGTGTTCCTCAAAGCATTTTGAGCAACTGGGACAGACAAAGTACTTCCCCCAAGATCTAAACCATAACTTAGTACTATGGCCTAGATTAAAATCCTTTGCCCAGTGATTTTGCTCTTAAATAATTTAATTTAAATATACCTCTCATACATATAGTTGGAAATCAACAGCAAATCCTAATATCAACATCATAACAACTCTCTGTAAATAGTAAAAATAGGTGGGTTTAATATAGTTTGTTGTTAACAATGTTCATTCAAAAACATATTTACCTCATATAATAGCTTTGTCTTTCACATGGGTGTTTTTGTGATTATACTGACATTTTTTCTTTCATAGAATCATAGAATCAGCCAGGTTGGAAAAGACCTCTGAGATCGTCAAGTCCAACCCTTGATCTGCTACCACTGTGGTTGCTAGACCATGGTATTAAGTGCCACATCCAGTCTCATCTTCATCCCTGTTAGGCTGCCTACACTGTCATTCCATGCAATGCAGTGATAATCATTACTTTTACACAGCTTTAGGTACCTCAGGACAATATTCTGAAAGCAATACTCACTTTTTCAAAAATAGTACCAAATACATGAATAGTAACATAGAAATAAAAAGAGAAAGGCTGCTTCAAGAAGTTCATCTTTTTTTTCCCCACTATTAAGACTTATCACAAAAATCTTGATAAGAAGAAAGAATAAAATATAAAGTACAAACCAAATCCTTATAAATATAAAGCATACTTGAAGCATAATCGTATACTAGAACACTTTCTTCAGTACCAAATCATAGGAATATACAACTTTTCTAATTAAAAACTACTGTAGCTAAAAAGATTATCAGTATATTTTCACATATTTTAAACAAGACCAAGTCTTTTTTAAGCATCAAAAATATACAATAGGGATATGGTAAAAAATAAGTAGAATCACTTTTTATTTACCTATTTAATCATATATGAATGTCATCCTATGATAATTTTTGCATCTTAAAATAATTATGCTGAAATTACCATCTTCAGTTATTATTAATTCTGCTGAAAATGAAGGCTACTGTAGGATAGAATGGGACAATGTGTTCAGCTACAACCATACTGTGCTAGAAGCAAAAAATGCAGCATCACTCTAGTTAAAATATGAGATTTCCTCTGAGTTCACATATCCTCCAAGCTAAAATGTGGTTTGATGTCTCCTGGTCAACTCATGTTCTGGGGATTAAGTTAATTAAGAGTTGCCCTAGTCTATTAAGGCTCCCTGTAGACTAATTATTAAAATGCCTTGGACCATTATAAACCTACAGCAAAAGTAAGTCACAAAAGGGGTTGGTTATTTTATGAGAACTCCAGTACCCAGTAGATTATCTTTTGCACTAAAGAGCTTCCACAATAGCAGAGGATTGCCTCCCCCTTTCCTTTTCTGCCATTTAAGGAATAAAAGAATAGAAAATCTTCATATTCATTAGTGTTTCTTTTTTATATATTTGCATCCATATGCTTTTATCAGTTGTTAAATTCCTTATAGGTGGAAAAAGTCTGCTTTCTAACTTCCTACTTATGTTTTCCTTTCCTAGAATGAGTTAGCATATGTACAATGCTTAGGGATTTTTAAAATTCTAATTAAGGAATAAAAATATATATATAAAACCATTAAACGAATTCCTTACAGAAGTACTGCAGCTCTCTACAAGGTCACTACTTTAAAACAGCAGGAATTTTCCCATATAGTACAAATTTTTCCTATTTTTTTTTCTATCTGCCTTTTAAGAAACCAGAAAAAACACAAGGACTATGGGCAAGTGACTCTGCTATCTCGTCCTGGTTTCACACCTATGTAGGTCTGCTCATTTTACTAAAGGTTATCCTAGTTCAAAAGCATGGTGCAGAGAGGGCAATAAGACCAATAAAGAAGTGATCCCATGGACAATATTCCTAAAATCTAATTTTGTTTACTCCTTATTTTATCTTATTTCTTAACTGAACTGAATATCTCCATGACATAAGAGCTTTATGTCTCTGACAACTGATTTTGGAGCTGGCAGTATCTGCCTGCTAGCTGCATGAGTTCAGCAGATATTTTAGTAGATGCACCCAGGGCAACTCAGTGTGGTTTTCAAAATTCTTCTTTGGATTTCACCTAAAATTACCAGCCATAGGTACAGCTTATGAGGCCACTCATCACGAAAGCGAGTTGAAGGACTAATTTTGTGGTCTTTCTTAGGTGGAACACTCATCTGCAAGTGTATTACCAGAACAGAAAAACAACCTTGTGTAAGATTGTACACTAGAAGTAACAATTGCTGAAAACACCGTTCAGTATAATTGAGTTATTCTTGTGCTTAGCTGTTCTGTGTGATTTAATAGTTCTGTTTTCTTGATAAATAGAGGCCATTTAAGATTGCATTGTATGGATGAGAATGTCTTCTCTCTGACGGCCACACGCAGTGAACAAGCCTGACTATTTAATTGCAGTCTCTCAAAAAAGAAACTTCTGTAATTAAGATAAAAATTAATCTTCTGATCTTTCTACAATATCATCTTATAATTTAATTATTAACAGGCTTTTTTAATCATAAATTATGTATTATAAAATATGTTTTTACTGTTTTAAATAGAATACCTGATTTGACAAAAACAAAAACAAAACCCAAAACAAACAAACAAACAAACAAAAACCAACCCAAAACCCAGAAACCTCTTACCTTTATTTGTGGATTTGCATTAGTTTGCAGTGGAGAAATATTTTGTGGTACTTCATTAATCAGTGGTGGAAGTAAAAGCTGCAATGGTATAGCTGAATGATATCAGATTAAATTTAGTTAGTTATAGACATGTCTATATGCAAAGGTGTATCTCATTAAAACTATTTCCTTCAGGTTTAGACTTATTGAAAGATTACCTAAGACAATACATATAATTGATCTGTGGAGTTTTATACATGCAGATCAAAAGCTGACTAATTCAAATGTTTCACACCTGGTTGCTTGGTCAGATCACACAAAGCCACAAAAACTCTGAAGAAAGAAAAAACCTCAAAAGGAGAAGCATAGGAAAGCAATGAAGAGGAGAGTACTTGCCTATTTTTTGTGACAGTAGTTTCTTTTAGTATTTAAACTGCTATGAAGTCCCTGTTTTCAAAACTTTCCCTTTTCAGAATGTGCTGTACCTCTCAATCCAGTGATCCAATTGGTTACCATAGGAACAGCTGAAGACTTTCAGGTATTGAAGGTTGAATCTCTAATACTTTCTATATATGGCTCCAGGAATAGGTCTAGACTGATCCTGTGAAGGGATATCTAGGACTCTTAGACCCTTCTGACTATGGTGGATTTTACTGTTTTCTTAATTTCTAATAAAGTCTCTATGTTTTTTTAGAACCTTTGAGCTCTGTATCAGTGCCACAATATTTATAGATGGATAATTATGCATAATCTGTTTAATTCACTGACAGCTGTTTCAATTTTTTACATTTCACACTTTTGAAAACTGGGGGGGGAAACATACATAAAAATGTGCATTCCTCTTCCAAAAAATTCAGTCTTTAGGAAGCTGTTGGACTTAGGATTAATGAATTTATTACCCTGCTAAGGCATCCAAACAGTCTTTTCTGCCCCGACTGGCATGAGTTGGGAGGAGAAGGATCAGCCTTAGCAGCCCACTGAAATAATATTTCAATGTTGCTCAGCTGGCATCATCCACTATCTCTGTTGACAACAATCCAAGTCATCACTTCCTCACTAGCCAGACTACCCTTCCTTTCTTTAACATTTTATGACCTCATATGGAGGTATTTTCTCCCCTGAATCCTTCTGCACCAAAATATTCAATCTTAACAACCCCAGCTCTGTAATCTTACCTTTCTTTTGTCTCTACAGACTTTCTCATAGCTCTGTCTTAGAAGCGTGAATCTAGGATGGGCATCTGTGTCTTACCAGAGTTGATCTATGGAGTCCTGGATTCCCAGCCACTAAAAGAGGGATGAGGGGGAAGATTAGAACAGATAGATACAGCACCCATTCCCAATTTATTTATTAAGTAGATGATGGGAAGTATAAATGGGGAAACAAGGGGAAAGTTGGAGTTGCCTTGGAGTAAGCAGAGGAAAGCAGTCCGTGTTCACTCTTTTCTGCAGAAGACTGCCCTTAGGCCATCACCATAGTTAAATCTTTAACAAAAGGGTATCGCTCTCAAAAGCAAGATGGGGCAGAGTGTTATGAGAAAATAAAAAGGCTGAAAAAAACCTAAGGATAAAAGAGAAAGGAAAGCCAGTCTTCATTTTTGTAGTTACTTGGATGTTATATGTATATTTTAGAAATTTGAAATATTAAAGAAATAAACAAATAAGCCAAACTTAAAAAACAAAGTGCTAATGATTTATGTCAACAGATCCTGTGGCAGACTAACACCATAGTTTTTTGTGACTTCTTATCTATTATTCTGTTTCTTCTTATTAAAAACTGATGCTTTATGTTTCTGTGTTTGAGTTCTGTGTACGATTCTAGAGGAAAACTAGGGAGATGGATTTGGAAGAATGTGAAATACTGAAATATTCTTTTTTAACTGTTTTATTAAAATATTAAATATGTGAACAATAAAACTATATGTCAGGAGGTGTGAGCTATGATTAGTTTGTCAAGACAAAAACATTTCCTTATTTTTTAGCTCAAGACTGAATATTCTGTTGCCCATATTGCCCTATATTTTCTGTCTCTTTGTTATGCTGTGGCTTGCAAAGTCTGCAGAAATGGCATTTTACATCCATGGTCAAATCTTTAGAACCAACACCTTCTTGTCTTACCAAAAAAATCTTAATATTGCTGATTTTACTTGGATGCATTGCACAAGTCATCTAACTTTTTTAATTGTTTTGAGGACCTTCATGCACTGCAACCATTCCAAAAAGACGGCAGGACCTTAGCAGAGAAATCCCTGAAAGTTAATGTTACATTAACAGAGAAGTCCTGAGATTTGACTGCCCATGTTGTTATTAAATAGGTCTTTAAACTTTTCTGTGTTGTTTCCTCTGTTTGTTAAAATCTGACTAATCTCCATCTGTGGAGAAATTATAAAATTCTGAGCTTTAGTTCAGCTAAATCAGAATTGTTCTTTTGCTTTTAGACCCACAATTTGAGTTACTGTAGGCATTATATGGGTACAAGTATATTACTTTACAGTCTTCTGGACAAATAAGCATAGGAGTAAAAGTAAGGGTACTTCTTCAGGCAATCATAATGGATGCATTTTACACGGATTAAAGTAGCAGCTTTCAGTGCAGCTCTTCTCCTTTACTCCTGCTTAAAACTTCCACCAGCTGCTTCTACTTGTCCAATCAGCTAATACAGTGAGAATCTCAATTAAAATAGTGTCTTTCATGAGATTCTTTCATAAAGTGACCCTTTATGCAACTTTTTATAGAAGACAGAACTACTGGGGACTGTAAAATATCAGCACATTGAGCATCTCTAGCAGTAAATTTGCAAGTCTTTTCATTGCTTTTCTTTTGCTTTCTGATGGCTCTCAGCAGTAATACGTAGGAACTTTTGAAAATATAAGCAAAAAAATTACAAGCAAAGACACCAAAGACGTAGTTTTCTATATCATTTTAGGTAATACAAAATCAGCTGAAACAATTTCCCTTAAAGAGAGATTGAGCACTCTAGGACATTAATGAAATCATAACATGGTATAACATGAGAAGGATTGAACTTGTCCTATGTTATTGACATTTTATTTTTATTTATGACAGTAAATCCACTAGCTTGGTCTTCTAATAAATTCTTCCTAGGAAACTACTTTGATACCAACTGCCAGTCAATTACGACTAAATTGTAAAGTAGTTGTGTCCTTTTTTAGTGAAGACTGAAATTTTATTCTAATTTGAATTCTCTATGCACCACTTCTGTCTCTCAGTTTCTTCTCTTTGTCTTGAGCCTTACAGGGGTTCCCCAGGATAGAAAATGAGTAATTTTTAAATAAAAGATATTAATGTTTTTTGCATTACTTATATTTTGATGAACTCAGCTCTGATTCATGTCTGAATACATTCATGTAATACAACTGCATGCTAATAAGCCACTCATCCGTCTTATGGCAAATGAATTTGGAACATCTTGGAAGAAATATCTCCTGAGGATGGTCTCTTGCCCAGTTGTGATCCCCACTCCTACTAGGACACTCAGCATTGCTTCAGCATTAGAAAAAATGAAGAAGAAGAAGAAGAACAAAACAACCAAACCAGCATTTTTTAGGAAAACTCCTTTCTTCTTTCTTCTGACACAATAGTGTAAGGAAGAAGATTAGATTCACCCCTATTAGAGATTGTTTCTAAAGGTATCTGAGGCTCACCTACAGAAAGAAATTTTGACAGGACTTGATAGGGGAGTAAAAGTTTTTTGTTGAAATAAAGTTCTACATTTTTCTCTAAAAGCTGTCAGCAAGTCGATTGAAGTTGTCTCGTGCTAGGAAGAAGATGGGCAATGAAACTTGTCACTGAGCTTGTCATTGGCTTAATTCATTGATTTTTGTTGGCAGAGGCTGAGGAGAGAGGCAGCTGAGAAAGATGTGAAAGTAATAAAAAGATAAACACCTCTTAGCATTTTATAGATTATCTGAATTTAATATATTTCTCACATGCGTACAGATATCCCTTCAAGAAAATATTAATGTTGCTTATATGTATCTATATGCAGAATCATCAGTTTGCAGTCCAATTCTGGCAACGTCCTAGAAAAGAATGGCCAATGAGACCTTTTTCTCACCATCATTTTGTGTTGAATGTCTAGTCTGAACTGTATATTTGGGATCTTTGTCTAGAGAGTGAAAACAGAATGGCACTTCTGAAAGCTGAGTCATTCAATCTACTTTAAACATCTGTCTTCATATGGAACTAAATGCCAAGTGCTTATCTTCTCAACTGTCTGTCAAAGAAATCTTAAATGATTAACCTGCACTAGTTATCTAACTTCTTTATGGCCACCTTTAAGTAAGATGAATCCTATTGTCAGTATCAGTGTAGGAATTGTACATTCACTGCATATATCTGAGGTAGATATGCTTTTATATTCCACAAATAGCTGTATCTCCCCATTAATGTTAGAAAGCTTTCATGGTTTATTTACACTTAACTTTCAGTTCAAGTAGGTGACTATTACTACTCATAAGAAAACACAAAAAAACCTCAATCAAAATCTGATTTTGCCCCTGACATTACACCTTTAACTAACTCTACTATAATGTTGAGAATTGAAAAGAAACCATTGTTTTATTAAAGATATATGTCCTAGTGCTTCAGAGTTCATGCAAGTCTGTATCTTGATACAATTTCCTAATAAATTTTTTATCAGATTTTCTCTGCCTGCTGTTTTTTACCAGCGTTACTTGGGGTGTTTGTTTGTTAGCTTTTCATTAGAGTTATGATAGAATCAAACCAGTTTTGAAAGACCAAGGTACCTCTGAATGTACGAAGTTGTATGGCACCTCTTTTCATGTTCAGCATTACCTTGCTGTCTAGAAATGGGTCAGAGATGCTGGTATTCACTTTCACAATAGTTTTGTTGTTGTTAGTTGAAGGCTGAGTTAAATATTTCATCCATGGTGGATTTACTCAAATTAATTGAGTGCAGGATTAAAAACCAGTCTTTATTCATGTCAAAATACATTGCGTTTTGAATCAAATGGAGCCTAAGTCTTCATAAAAGACTTTGAAGTTAACATGAGACAAATTATTTTTTTCACTGTAAAATAAATTCTATGCTAAAGTACCATGAAGCCCAAAATAAAGAAAAAAATCAATTATTTTTCCCATTATTATGATTACATAATAATAGCTTCAGCTGTGTTTTGCCTATATGGACAAACCTTTATTCTGATCATCGCATCATGCTACAGCTTAAACATCGGCCAGTTCCCACATATGAAGCTTGGTACTGGGAAATGGTGGTTACATCATTGGCATTACCAGTAAATCAATATTGAAGTACTGGCATATAAACAATGAAGAATTTTGTCCATGACACAAAGAGAATAAAAAGTATGGGTTTTATTTCTAAAGAAATAGTTCTGGATCTTCAGGAATGAGTAATGAGAAAATATTGTGTGCATTGATTCTTAAATCAGATTATTTTGTAAATTAAGGTTGGTTCCCCCTCTGAAACAATTCTCAACCTTAAATAAATACTTAAATAAATACTTCCTATTTTATCATTAATGCTCATAACAGTAAAGAACCCCATTTACTTATATCTTCTGCATTAACTATTACATCTTATCTTCGTTCCTAAAACAGACCTCAGCAGTTTTCAGTCTGTTTTTTGACAAATGATTTAAATATGTTTTAGTAATATCCTAAAGAGTAAGATGTGCAATGACTAAACATTTTGAACACTTAAATTTTCAGTAAAATCTGAAGAGTGCAAGTAGGTTAGGAAATAGAATAAGTGATAGCTTGTGTGGATTCTCAAGTGGGGAACACAGTTTCTGGAGTATTAAACATAACCCCAATGCATGTAAGGAATTATGGTAACAGAATAAATATCATACTTTATTAGAGACCACTGGTAGCACTGCCTGATAACAAAAGGCAAAAATTCTTGCATCCTACTCAGTGAAATCTGCTACTTAGGAGACCTTCAAGAGCTAAAGTTTGGAAATGCTGAAAAGAGTGTTCAGCTCCACACATGAAAGAATATAAAGTGTTACTAACTGTTGTAGGAAAAGTAATGTAAGGTGCCTTAGTTGACCTCTTAAATCTTAAAAAACCCTAATTTGTTAATGGAATAATTTGTATATTGGTTAGAAATAATTTCAGACTTCACTTTTTAGAATGAAGATATGTTTTTCCTTCATTCCCCAGCTAGTCTGAGTCAGACTGCTAAAACCTGGTGGTTTCAATATTGAAACCAGAGATTAGATTGAATATTGAGTATAATTTTTAGAAAATAAACAATATTTTATTTAAAAGTTAAATAATTAATTATCAGATCATTTAGAGTAAAATCTTTTCTTCCTTTTTTGGACATCACAACAAAATTAAAGAGCTCTTCAGCCTATGAAAAATTTGCCGAAATATTTATACTTTATCTAATTATTGCAATCTTTTGCTTTTTATAGGTCATTAATTACTGGAGAAGATTTTTGATATGCTGGAGTAACCTAGAAAGACCTTTTTTTTTTGTTTTTACTTTTTTTTTTCCTCAGCACTTAGAAATATAAAAAGAAAAAATCTGCAGGCAATGTCATAAGCCAATACTTAATATTCTGAAAATCATGGGACATATTGCTAAATTCACATATAGATGACTGTATGTCAGAAGTGCTTCCTATACAAAGGATTGCAACAATTTAAAGAGTTATTTGATAAGAAATAGTTAAATTCCTTTTTTTTTATTTTTTTAAATATATATTCATGGTGATTTTAAGTTAAAAAATAAGCGTGGCTATGGCACATTTTTCTATGATGCAAATTTATTCTGTTGGCATCCACTGCCTGCTGACTCCTCCCTTCTCATTTACGGTGCTATTTATTGGCAATAGGATTTTATATTCCTGATCTCTGTGTCATTTTTGAATCAGATTTGCTCTTTAGGAACCACTTTATCCTTGTAGTTAAGATTTTACTGCTCCGTTTCCAAAATTTAGGAAAATTATTATCTTGGCTCTCCTGCTGAAGAGCAGAACCTTTGCTGATTTATGTAACATTCGAAACTTAAATCTACATTTCTGTAGTGTCTCCTATGCAGATTTCTCCATGGATTATTAAAAATAATAAAAATACTTTAAAATATAAAGGTGTGGTTTTTTTCAGTTTCTTTCCATTACAAAGCAGTTTTGTTAAATTTTGTATTACTGATGTTTGAAATCTGAACATATTAGTAAAAAAATTGTGATTTCTTTGACAAAAAAAAAGAATCGAATAATGCATTTTTAAAAATTATTCTTTCTGCTTCTCAGCAAGTCATTAACAAGAGAGGATTTTATCATTTATTATTAAATTACAGCATTACACTACATATCCAAAATGATGGAATTCAAAATATTCTGAGATGTGATACAATGAATGGAAACTAGAGTACAGTATAAATCCACAATGCAAACACTGTTTGGACATATCAGAAGACAGAATACTTGCAAAGTGTTCTAAGGAATCGACAGTTCAATTGCTTCATATGGGATCTACTACCAGTAATTCCTGATCCATGTTTTAATTACTTCCTGAGCTATTTCCAGCTATGGTTACCCATTTCTGGGTAGCTGCTAAGTCTGACTGGAGAAATACCAATGGTGTTGTCAGAAAATGTTAATTTGACAAAACAAAAACCTTGGTTAGAAAATAATAGCTTCTCTTTAACTGAAAATATAAGAGTGTAGCATTTTATTTTCATCAGCTTTAACTGAAACTACTACATGAACAAAAGGCACTAGTTGGTACGGTCTGTAATTGCACACCACAGTTTTGTTTTATTACTTTTCTTTAATACTTTTATTTCTTGCTGATCACTTTCTAACCTATTCCCTTAGCATTAGGAAGTAAATGAACAAACACACAAATATCTCAGTCTCTACAGATAATTAAAAACACAGTGCCAAGTGAAATTTATCATAAAATATATTTAGATTCTAAATTGTAAAAAAAAGAGAAACACAAATTTTTTTTACTGTTGTTTTGTTTTCTTAATATGAGAGAACTTCAAAATTATTTGAACCAAATTTTCCAACTCACGAATAATGCAAAGTACTGGAAATTTTGTATAATAACATTTCCCCTTTTTTCTTGTCCTGAATTGACTGATTGATTGATATCTAGTTTGAAGATTATTTTATAGAGCACATATGTACTTAACTGCAAGTATTATGACTTCCCCAGAGAAAACATAAATCTCAAAATGGAGCAGTACAGAGCCAAACAGAATCTGAAGAAATATAAACCAATCTCTACTCTGCCCTTAATATCCCCTCTGAGAGCCATTCTTTATATACTGCTTAGCTTGCCTCTCACTGCAGCTATATTATATTTCTGTTTAGTTAGTGCACAATATTTTCTTTTCCTAATACAGAAACTAATGAACAGCAGAGGATGATAAACTTGTACATGTGCTGAAGACAGGCTTAGGAGAAATAAAAGTAAAGCATCAGTAAAAAATATTATATCTGTTAAATATTATAACCTCATCCTACTCTAAGTTCCTGTCCCCAAAGGAACAAGTCTAGATTCAGAATGCATACACTGACTGCTCTTAGCATTATGTCTGTTTTGCACTCATATGTAAAAGGTCATTTAACCTCACATGTTCTTCTAGTTGGCCTACAGAAATATCATCCATGTATTGTTTCTGTAAATCTTACTTCAATGACAGCAAAGTTAGTTGTTTCTTTTTTGAAGCAGGTTCTACACATTTCCACTAATGCGACCCATCACTGAAAATGCACATTTATACTGAGGATTAGTATGTCTAGAGGCACAACTTACCTAAGGACATACAGAAGTTAATTAATCATTGCAACTGTAGACAAATCTTGATTTTCCTTGGTGGCAAATGTGGGTTTTAATTAGCATTTTACTGTATGACTTGGAAAGGAATAGAGAGAATGAAAATACTAAATAATGCAAATTTAATATACTATAGAGTATATATAGTATTGCTAAAGTTCAGTGAAGACTATTAAAAGTTCATGAATTTTTAAATGTTTGTTAAACTGTCAGTTAAAAAGTATGATGGACTTGCTCCATAAATACAACTGTCTAGGTAGGAATTCAATCTCCCTTCCTGTGTTTTGAATCTTACATAAGACAAAAACCAGTCTGAAGAATGCATATCATATTATCATTCTATGCAGCATCTCGAAGGCATATCTGAATATGTACTGCTTCTTTTAGAGTTGATAGCTCCAAAGGAGGGATGTCGCAATTCCCAAACAAAAATATCCCTAAATACATTTATGTCTCAGTCTTCCCCAAAAGATATAGAAGTTTTTGTAACAAATGGTACTAATAAACTCTGCAATGTTTGCATCAGTTACAAATCAGTGATAAAGCCGGGGCTTCTTTAATGGAATTTTAAATCATGATCAGGCAGAAAGTTATGACATCTAAAAAGCAATTCCATGACTTCCATGAGAGCACAAGCAGAAAACATCTAATGTCATCCTAATTTTTATGTCACTGAAATAAAAAAATATGCTGTAGTGGTAGAGTGGCAATAGGCAATTATAAATAATCCTTATATTAAAAAAAAATGTATTGGGAATAAACTTTTATATGTTGCAGCTAAAGTATTACAGTTAAACAGATGGTTATGACAAAGATTTAAGCTGCTGCCTTTTGGATGAGCTATAGACCAGAACTGCCAAGATATGAAATGTGTTATAATCTACCCCTGAAGTAAGAAATCTACTTACCAGTTTTCTCAAATCCTTCATATCAAGCAAAGATCTTGGCCTGGCAATATTTCTTAGGTAATAAGAAATATTGCATTAGCAGATTAAAAAAAAACCTGTCCGTAGGCAAAACAGATCACACTGTAGGTAGACGTTTTAGTCAGACACCAAATATTTGAAGGAAAAAGAAAAAAGTAAACTGTAATTTAATTTAGGATCATTTTTGTGTAATTATTACATTTTTGGTCAGTATCATGTAAATAATAACTGGAGGCTAGTTAAATACCTTTGGACATATAATAAAAAAATAGACAAGGTGATTTATCAATTTAAAAATAAATTAAATCTGTAAAGTCACAAAAATCAGAATATAATTTTAAAAATGAGTGGCTGCACTTTCATTCTATAATTTCTCATTCCTATTCTGTTAATGTACGTTAATATCTAAGTTAAACTTTGTGGAAAGATTCTTTTCTCTTTCAGTGTAACATTTTGAACTATGAAAGAGGAATACAAAATGGCTACACTTTCAATATATTTTAAATATCCTATTTATTTTAAGTACCTATTAATATACACACATAACTGCACATCTCCTCCTGAGCATGGGATATTAAATATACTTTATGTTCATTATCTTTTTACATTGTTTTATGTGTCTTTGGATTTTCCCTTTAATGCTTAGATATATTATTATATGCATTCAGTACTTCAGGAGCAAGTCCACCAATTGAAGTTGCATCAGGTTGCTCAATGATGATGGTACTTGAATGCTGAAGATATACATTAATGCTTAGAAATGTAAGAGGAAAATGTCAGAAAAAATGTAGTGGAGTCTTTGAGAAAGCTGTTACGTTATTTACTTCACTTTTACTGGTACCCCTAGTGTTTGGGGGCTTTTTCTGTTACTAATCCTGTTAATGAGTCTACTGCTAAAGACCATGTGAATGCCACCACTTCCATGTGAGAATTCTTTCCATATTAATTCATTTAAATCTTTTGAAAACTGTACATGACACAGACATTTTACGGTCTATGTTAATGTGAGAGTAAAAAATCACAAAACCCATACAGCTGAAAGTCTATAGAAAATATTCCTGTGATGCCAATATTGAATTACAAAGAGAATTTGATTGTGTTTCTTCTCTGTAGGTCATAGATCCAAATTAATATACCTAAACTAAAAGAAATTAAATGTTTTGAGTACCAGTATCCTATATGGAGCTAATGGTATCTGCCAGACAGGCATTCCAAGAAATAAATTAATAGCTGGAATTTGTCTGGTTTTGTTTGTTTGAAAATTCCTTTTCAGTATGTGGCACCTACCAATCTGCCTGACTCCATCTAACATATTCATTACACATGGTTTATTTCCTAATGGTGCCTATTCAATCAGAATCTGTATCTCTGAAATGCTTTACATTCCCCAAGACAAATGAGATACATTGCCTGTAAAACATATTTCTTTACTCACTTAGTCAAAGCTGTCTGCATTTACTTGGATACAATTTTGAAAAGGGTTCTTTCCTGCCTCTCTTTCGGTCATATAGTCTCTGTCCTTAAGCAGTAAGGGTCGATCAACCTATTTCCTCTCAATAGTACACATCTGCTTTCTATTATTGTACATGTTCTTAATGATTTTCTTCTCACAGTCCAGCACATTCAAGATCTTCCTGCTGCTTCTTAAGTGAGAAATCCATTTGTATAATAACTGGTAAAGTCAATTTAAAGAGGTAGAAAACAGAATAATATTTCTATTCTGTTTGACTAGTATCAGAACCAATTACTCAGTGCAGTTTGTCTCTATGTCCGTTTTGGTTATTCTGAGTTATACAGTGCAGAAGTACCAACCACCTTTCTAAGGTATATTTAAATACATAAAAATATTTATTCTCATTAACTGAGGATCCTAATATTTTATTTTTATCCATTACTACTCAATTTTTATCCATTTATTTCTCAAAGGAAGTAAAAGGACTATTTTCTTAGGAAAAAAATAAATAAATGAAAGAAAGAAAAAAGAAAAGGCATACTTTTAGTTCTTTGGCATCCAGTTGTGATGTTTAATGCAACATTAATCAAGAGTAACGTCCAAAAGAAGGTATATGCACGTACATTTTCCACATATACTTCCATTATTGTATCTAACTGAAAGGTGCTGAGCGGCTTATAAGGAAGCTGTTGGACCTGTCACTTTCGATGCTGATCACAGAATTGCATTTATGTTGGAAGGTCTCCGTGGAAATCATCTAGTTTGACCTTTTGGTCAAGCAGTGCTTATTTCAAAGTTTGATCAGGTTGCTCAGGGTCATACCCATTTGACTTTTGAAAATTTCTAAGATGAAGGTTCTTCAGCTTCTTTGGACAACCTGCTCTAGTATTCTGTCAACATCACTGTGAAGTGCTTTTTCCTTCAGTCAGACTTTCCCTTGCTGCAACCTGTCACCACTCTCTTATCCTTTCGCCATGCTCCTCAGTGTCTGGTTCCAGCTTTTTGGACCACTATAATTAGTTTATCCTCCCCTAACTATTCCCACAAGATAAATAAACTCAGCTCCTTTGGCTTCTTCCCACATTACATGTGATCCAGGCTTCAGACAAACTTAGCAGCAGTCCACTGAACTACAGTTTATGTGTTTCCTATTGGGACTCTTAAAACTGGACAGTGCTTCAGATTTGGCCTCATGAATGCTGAGTAGATTGAAATAAGCATTTCCCTTCAGCTGTTGTTTATGTTCTTGCTAACACGGCCCAATAGACAATTATCTTAAGCACGCATTGCTGACTCCTTCAGTTTCTAATCCACCAGGACTCACAGGTTCTTTTCTAAAGAGCTGTCTTCTAGCCAGTCAGCAGCCTGCATTAAAGCAGAGAGTTGTTCTGTCTCTGATGCAAGATTTTCACATCTCTGCTGAAGGAACCTATTCCTCCATCTTGCTGAGGTCTTTCTACACGGCAACATTGACCTCCCACAAATTAATGGTTCACCTCTACTGGGTGAGCTAAGTGGGAGTTCTGACTCATGAACCAAGTGCTCCATTAGACAGAAGTGGACACATATTTGGGGTAAATTTCCCTATATTTCTAGGTTCTAAAGAAAAAAAAAATCTTCATCTTTTATAGCTAGATCAACTTTATGTATATTTCTAACATTGCTAGTGTACACCCCGCAATCGCTGTTGAAGTCCTGGACAGGCATAAACCTATCAGCACTTTGGTTCAAAAAGACCCTAAATCCTAAAAGAGGATCCTACTGGCAAGACAGCTGTACTTTTTTAATCTGAACTGATGTGCTCCTTTCAGTGCTGTCAGAGATAATGCCCAATAAGGGAAAAGCTCTCACACTGAGTGTGTAACATCCAAGTGACCATCAGTCAGTCTATTTCCCTATTAGTTTTCGTTGCAGCAGCTTAATTCTCCCAGTAATAAAAAAGTAATCATCAAACATTCCCTTAGTGTTTTGGATCAGTTTCTATGGATTGACTACCCATTCATTTGGTAGCTACAATCCTCTCAAAATATTGTTGCCATGAGTAGTTGGTCTTAGGAGTGTGGTGACCCTATCCATTCTTACTTAGTACTTACTATATCTTGTGGAAAGGTGTCTTATACAACCATACATAAGTATTTTTCCTAGTTTTTTAAAAATTATTTTCAACAAAATTAACAAACAGGATTAAAATGAGCAGGCAATGTGTGCTTGCAGCCCAGAAATCCAACTCTAATCTGGACTGCATCAAAAGCAGTGTGACCAGTAGGTCGAGGAGGTGAAGAAATTCTCCCCCTCTGCTCTGCGGTGAGACCCCACCTGGAGTACTCTGTTCAACTCTGCGGCCCCAACATAAGAAGGACATGGACCTGTTGGAGCAAGCCCAGAGGATGGACATGAAGATGATCAAAGGGCTGGAGAAACTCATATGAAGACAGGCTGAGAGGGTTGGGGTGGTTCAGCCTGGAGAAGAGAAGGCTCTGGTGAGACCTAGCAACCTTTCAGTACCTAAAGGAAGGCTGGAGAGAGGCAAGGTGTAACAGTTTTAAACTGAAAGAAGATAGCTTTAGATTAGATATTAGTAGGAAATTATTTGCTGTGGGGGTAGTGAGACACCAGAAGAGGTTGCCCAGAGAAATTGTGAATGCCCCGTCATTAGAAATGTTCAAGGCCAGGTTGGACAGGGCATTGAACAACCTGGTCTAGTGTCCCTGCATGTGGCAGGGGGCTTGAAATTAGATGATCCTATGGACTCTTCCAACACAAATAATTCTATGATTCTGTGTCTTTTAAAGAATGAATTGTATAATGATAATTTATAGAAAACATGCAGTGTTTACAACTATCATTCACTGTCTGAAATTAATAAGAATTTTTTTTATTAGTGATGACTATGACAGCTGTTGGAGTACAATTTTTAATGAGAAAATGAAATAATGTTTTGAATATAAAATATGATATTTTTATTTTTTCAAATTATATTACGGGTTAAAGTGGTTTATAATTTAATACAGTTTGCAGAACATTATAAATAAATGGGTGAATGGTCATATTTATCCAAACAAAAGGCAGAGTTTTCAATAACTGAAATTGGTAAGATTTTCTCTGCTTAAATCAGTATCAAGTTGGCAGTCCTAACCTAAGAGCAATATATTAAAAAAATATATTAAAATATATTAAAATCTTCCTATTTTACACTTCACTTTTCTTACCAAGTTTAGGAAGTTCAGTGCAACTCATCAAGTTCAAGGGGAAAGAGATTTTTAAACTAAAATGCTAAAAAAGTGCTATAGTTGTCACTGCACATATTATGAAATATCCAAGCACTTTGGGGCAATAAAACTGCATCTGATGGAAAAGAGAGAGAGTCAGAAAGTTAAACTAGACAGACACAAACAGCTAAGCTTAATTTAACACCATATGCGAACTGAGAAGTACTGGCTAGCATGTCATGAAAAGAAAACGCCTGAGGAAGTCTCTTTGAATAGAAGTCACTTTACTTACCAGTAGTGACTCATCCACTAGAGTTTCATGACGCTTTTACTTCATTATCTCCACATTGAAGGATTTGAAAAAAGGTTGTTGGTCTTAATACTTAATATACTAGATACCTAGTATAGTGGAATTTCTAATTTTTGGAGACTCTGAATTCTTCAGTGCATGACTCATCTCCCAGCATAAAATGGGCTCAGGTGATATCTTCATCCTGCTTTTATGTAGGTAAGCTGAAATCAAAATATATTGTTTTCAAGAAGACTGAATTGTCATACATTATCTGAAATTTTCTATCCTTTTTACTCTTCTTTGAAAGTCTCATATAAAAATTGGCAGAAATGGTCAGAGAGACACATAACAGAAACATTTTGACAACTACAGTGGTACAAAGGATTAGCTACTTCTTATGTCTCTCTTCCTTAATATTATTTTGAGGAAGACATATCCGAAGTAAGTGCTTAAGATCCTTAAGCTGTGATTATTTCTGATTTGTGTATTTACTGTAATTCTTCTAGTTTCCAAGTTCTTGATATTTGAATGTAAACCTTTACTATCTTATCTGTTATCAAGAGAGAAAAGTATCAGACTAAAGCATGCAAATGTCTATTACCAATGTGTCCTCTTTCTTTTCTTCTCTTTTTTTTTCAAGTCCAATGCCTCACTGGAATGATTAGGAAGCAGCTTCCTTCCAGAAAATGTTCTATGCAACTTCAATTCCAAAGGAGTTTTAACTGCAGAATTTCCAGGTGGCTATTCTGCTTTAAATATATCTTTTTTTGATCTTCCTCATAATGAAAAAACACTGGATCTTTAGTGCATTTCAAACCACAAATTATATTATTTAAGAAACACTTTTTTTGAGGATTATTTTAAAAGATATATATATATTAATACCTTTGTATATATATTATGTATATACATATATATATGTTATTTCTATGTTTTCTATATTTTTAAATATTTTTATTTTAATATTTGTCTTCAGTCTGGTATTCATATTTTGCTCACTAGATCACTGTTGTTTTTTTTATAGAAGCCAGATAATTATATGATAAAATATATTTTTTTCCAGTGTGAACTACAAGAAACAACTTTACTTTCCAGTGCTTAAACAATGAATGAGGCTTACAGTTAGAATGTTCATCAGATGTTAGAAGGTAAAAAATTAGTCCTCTTTCTTAAATGAAAAATATTGCCAACATAATAAAAATACTTGTAGAAATCAATGAAAATGTCCTATCAAGTAACTCTAGAGTTTTGCTTTAAAATGAAAAGGTGGGGTACTTAAGGGGATTAAGTATTTGCATTTAAAATTTCAGCAAATAGATTAATATTTTCAAATTGTAAGAAGAAGAGAGTTAGCCCAATATATATGTAGACTCATTGATTTATTTCTGACATATAAGAAGTTTATCCAGCTTTCACATAACATTGCAATATTTACTGCTACACCTTTCTGAATTATTTTACTAGATAAAATTATAATAGAAATTTAGCGCACGTATTTTCACAAACTCTTTGGAAAATACTTTCTTGTTTCTGCAGTTAATGATATAGATATTTTATGACTGATATTTGTCAATGACTTAGACTTGATAGCATCAGTATCATAGTTACTTACTATCTAAAATATTTTTGAAATTAAACTATAGGTTTATTTTTAAATTTATTTACAATTCTTCTTAAGAAGACTTCTAATACAACTTCTCTTCTAGAGTAGTGTCTGAAGGGAAATCCTGATGCTTTTCCCCAGAGAGTAAAAAAAAATGTGAAATAAAAATTAGTTTCCTGCCACTACCACCCGAAGAGTTTACTTCACTGCTTGTATAACGCCAGGAGAAAACATTTTATTTCAACACTGAACCCTATTACCGATTTCTTGTCAAACATTTTTATTTCATTGTGTGGATATCCATTTTAAGAAACATCTTAATTCAGTGAACAACAAATAAGTTTTTAAAAAATCACATATATAATCAAACTTTATCGATTTCTCAGTCCTTCATATATTCAACATAAAATTTGCAGAAGCTTCCACACAAAGGGGAAACTCCACCGAAATTATAATTTTGACATGCTAAATTTAAATATATTCTTTTCTGTTATGGCAGATAATCAGTAAATCATGAAAGCTTGGAGGGTTAAAAAAGACCATTTATCAGTGTTTCTTTTATGACTATTCTTGTGTGCAGTGGTGATGTGTTAAATACCTAATGTGTAGCACCTGGCAGCACCCTAAAAATCAGACTGTGTTAATAGCATAAAATAATCAGATTACCCTAACTGTAAAAACTAAAGCTATAAGATATACAGGTATGGAAAATCTGCAAATAAATTTATACATATGTACACAAATATAATCATGTCACATAAAATTGAAACTTAATAATTCCTAAGAAAATTAATCTTATTGCTTTAAATATGAGCATTATTATAAGAAAAAAACAAACGATCTAATAAGGATTTACCTATAAAGAATTTCCCATACTTATCTATATACATGCACACTCTCTATATATGCACATATGAAGTATAAAACATATAATATGATTTTATAATGTATTTATATATCTTCTATAAATATAGTGTACACATAAAAATACATAATACACAATACACAGAGTAAATATACACATGCAGAAATAATGATATATCAAATATAGTTGAAACTATACATGCTTTTAAGATATTTTGCTGTTTCAAACAGTCTGATGGAAAGCTTATTCCAAGCAAAAAAGAATCTTGATTCATTCTGAACTTGTTTCAGTCAGAAAAATGGTGTCCATATGCTTCTCCAAATCATACTCATAATCCTGCTAGAAAGGACCATTTTTTTAAAGTAACATCTTTTAGTATTAGTCTTCTACTAAAGGAATGGTCCCATTAAAGTAAAAACTTTTTACCGCTGACTTCAATGGAGACAGAACCTACATATTTTATTCAGAGACAATCTAGGTGTTTTAGCATCTGCTACATAGATCATTCACAAGAAATTGTGTTTAAGAGGCCATTCACATGTTCAAATATTTTAATGTTGCAATATCAGCAGTATAGAGAAACAGGAACTTATATTCTCCAGAGAGCAGAAGGCATACATTCTTGTAGGAAAACACACCAAGATCTAATTTGTCCGGTGTTCCCCAGGGTTCTTGGAGTTGATTATCTGTCAGTATTTTGATGTATCATATTAGTTTTATATTTAGATATTTATAAATCAGCTAAAAAAGACTTACTGAAGGCAGAAACTTAAAAAAACAAACTTTCAGGCAAAAAAAAAGCCTCAATAAAACACTTTATATATTACATTATGTTAAAAAAGGTAACTTAGACAATTTTTCATGAATACAACAGAACATACATTTCTCATGCATCTGATGTATAAAACAAAAATGAAAATACAGTTTCCTAAATCTTTTCACTCCTTTTTTTAAGCCCACTGATCATTCTTTAAGCTTTAGTTGAATTTTTCAGATCATAATACATTTACTATTACCCTTAATAAAAAACAGAAAATCATTACAAATTGAAACTATGGAGTGATCCACCAGAACAAAAAATATGTTATCTGATTGATATTAAAATAACTGCAGATAATAAAACTAGATTTTAAAGGAAAGTACATACCTAGAAGAACACTTAAACATTATATGAGTTAAAAACTATTGGAAAAAACAGTTCTGAATTAGAGATTGAGTACAGCAAGCTAGATACCTTAAGAATGAGATTTGCACAATGAAGGAGACTGAGGATTTCCAAAGCTCCCATAATATTCAGAGGCACCTGGATTACCTTCTTCAGACTGCATTCTCACAAAATATGCCAACTCTTAAAGCTGAATGCATAATCCAGGTATCTTTGTCCCGTGAAAAATTCCAAGATCAGCTCTTCAAAACTCTTTACTTTCTTCAAAGAAAAATAATATATCATTATGAATTCTGGTTGTTTTTTTTTTTTTTTTAATTGGAAAAACTTATCAGAAGAGGCTAAAAAAGACTCAGTGCAGTATATCCATACACCTGACAATACATGATGCTGTTACTGCTCATGAGAGGTGTATCCAGCTCTTTTTAATTCCCAGAGGTCACTGCAGTTGTTGCTGTATTGTCTGTAATTAGTACTACCACTACTAAAATACCATTCCAATCTGTTTTCCTTATAGGTTGATTTACTGCAATGCACCCTAGATTGGGCAAAAAAAGAAAGACACAGTATGAGGAACTCAGAAACACTTAGACAGAGGCTAAGACTCAGCAGCAAGAGTAAGAATTCTCAGGTGCTGCACTAGATCCTCAGATGTTTTAAAACTCCAGTTAGTTTTGTTAAGCAAAATATTAGCAGCAAAAGCCAGAGATTTTTGCAATTCCCCCTCAATAAAATAAATATCTTTAAGCCTCTTGATCATGAAGCCATCTACCAGGTCAAACATCAAAAGGTCCGAATAGTTCTGGATGTATTAAAAGGACAAAAATGGCAGTTAGACTTCTATATGGAATTAGTCCTTAGCCTTTCCCATCAACAACAAAATCAAACAAGTGCAAAATTTCTCTTTTCCATTTTTAGCAATATTTGTCACATTAGGATGAAGATTTCATTTGAAATCTGTAAATGGAAACAGATCAGAAGAGAGGAATGGGAAGTACAAGACAACAGTGAACTGCAAAATACCCCATATTATCTGTGAACTGGAAAGTGCCCCTGCAGGAAAAACACTACACTGGGGTTTGATATGAAAAGGGAAAGACTATAAAATGTGATGGGCAGGGCTGTCTGTAACCACTTTTGGTTGACAAGAAAGCTTGCAATATTCAGAGTTCCCTTGGGAACATTTTAGGCACTCATTTAACAAAAGCTGTGGAAATTGTGATGGGTAACAGTGACAAAGCTGCGCTGTCAGGGAGTTTGTTCTCTCCTTACATAATCTCATGTTCTTTTAAGAGTATTTACAAGGGGCAACTTAATATACTTTAAAGTCAGACTAGTGTTTTTTCACCATAGTCATCTTTAATAATTTCATATTTTTTAAAGAAAATACTTATTTTTAAAGGATACACTCGATTTTAGTCTATTAATGATTTCCAGTAGGGTTTACTAGTAAATTGAAATTGTGTATACTCATGAGGGTATTCTTTTCTATGTAAGTTACCTATTCATCAGTGTGCAATTAACACATTTCATTTCCAGTAGGACAGAGTAAAACAGTTATGAAAAAATATAATTATCTACAATATCTATAACAGGTAACTAGATACCATATAACAACATTTGAATTCATTTTATTTAGGTAAATCTTAAAAAACATAGTTTAAAAGTAAATTAGGAAATGATGCAAGCTGAAACTTCTGGTTTTCAAAATTACAGATGTTTGAATTAACTTGCAGATTAAAAATTGTATTTATTTTCCCCCTTTTATAAGTCAAATGATACCTTTTCTCATTAACATAATATTGCAAAACAAGTACAAATTAACTTAGAGCTACCCATCACAAAGCATAAAACAATATTTGAGGTTAACAAAATACTATTAAAAATTTACATAAAGAAAAAATTTCTATTTTTCACATCCAGTAATATTTCTGCAGGTTAATGTGGTTATAAATCACATTACTAAAAATGAAATCTCTCGCAAC
Source organism: Pyrocephalus nanus (assembly GCA_038380795.1). Classification (NCBI taxonomy): domain Eukaryota; kingdom Metazoa; phylum Chordata; class Aves; order Passeriformes; family Tyrannidae; genus Pyrocephalus; species Pyrocephalus nanus. Next base: position 54,421,839 of record CM076264.1, on the reverse strand, counting down.
AGGGATCCTGTTCAATTATTTAGCTTCCCAGGTGTTATGCAGTCAAAAAAATTAAATATAAGTTTTTCATAGAATTAGAAGAAGAAGCACCCAGAAAAGACCTCAAAAGAGCATGTGGTCAATCCTTCTTCACTAAAGCAAAATGATGTGTATTCAGAATCTTCCTTTAAAATCCTATTTAAGAATATTTCTCTACAATGCCATGTAGCCTATTACACCCTGGACCAACATTACAGTTAGACCATTTCCTCTTACTACCAAGCTGAAATACCTTTGTCACTTAGCCAGCTGGTATCTCCATCTGCTAAGACATCTCCTTTGTAAGAACAACTTACAACTTATGTTACAGCAACAAGGCCAAGTGCAAGACCCAAGACCTGGGTCAGGATAACCCCTAGCACCAATGCAAGCCAGGGAATGGACAGACTGGGAGGAGCCCTGCCAAGAAGAACTTGGGGGTGCTGGTGGCTGAGAGGTTGAACATGAGTTGGCAGCGTGTGTCAGTCTGAGACAGTTGGGGTTGTTGAGCCTGGAGAACAGGATGCTCCATAGCGAACTAAATGCAGCCTTCCAGTATCTAAAAGGAGTCTACAAGAAATCTGGAGAAGGTCTATTTACAAGAGCATGTAGCAATAGGACAAGAGAGAATGTCTTCAAACTGAAATAAAGTAGGTTTAGATTATATATTAGATAGAAATTTGTTACTGTGATATTGGTACTGGAACTGGAACAGGTTGCCCAGAGAAACTGTGGATGTCTCATCTCTGGAAGTGTTCAAAGTCAGGTTAGACAGGGTTTTGAGCAACTTGGGCTAATAGAAGATGCCCCTGCTCTTGGCAGGGGGTTTGTAACTAGATGATCTTTAAGGTCCCTTCCAACTTGAACCATTCTATGATTCATTGTTTTTAGGAGATTAATAATAAACACTAAATGTAGGTTTTCATCCAACTGGATACCAATTTTGCAAGATAAAATGTGAACCATACATCGTGAAGTTGCTCGTGAAAGCATGTTATGCAGTCCCCAAATCTTACTATGACTTTAGTCAATATTATAATATTTTCTTCTGCCTCACTCATTACTCTATTAGTATAACAGAAAGGAAGCTGAATTGATAATGACATTAATCGATCAATAGGAGGTGCTTTTTAACACCTATATATCTTCTGGTTATTTATTAACACTGTTTCACAGACCACCTAAGGAGAACACTATTTTTTTTTAATCATTTTCTCTCATATTTATTTTCCTTTCCCTCCAATTTTAAATGTTCTTTTCTTCATTTTAGAAGGAAATACTTGGGCTTGACTAGAAATTCTGATTATTTCAATGCTTTTAGAGCAGTGTTAGTTTCTTTAGTTCCTCAGTTCCTCAAGTGCTGAAGACTTGAACTAAAATATTCCTCAATGTCTTCTTTCCATATTCTGGCCTACAGTCCTATCTCTATGCTAAGATTAGTGTTGTAATGTGTTTGGACACAATTAGATTTGTAAAGATTGAAGCAATTTCTACTTAAGCCTCCTTTGTTTAAATCATAATTTGTTCTCTTTCCCATAAGTAATTAACCTATATATTTTACTTTGTTCTATAATACATTCATAAAAGATTCTTTTTATCTTTCCCTTTCACTACAAAGAACTCATTTTGTCTCTTAGTATTTTTAATTTTATCCCTTTTTTGTAGAGGTCCATTACATAATGAAGGGTATCCACTAAGGAACAATGAGTTATGGAGAGCCACATATTGTAAATGTAATGAAAACCAAACTATTTAACTGAACTTTCCATTTGAGTAGGATTATGGAAGATGTGTCTATGAGAACAAAGAATAGATTCAAAGGGAATAGAAAGAGAAAAAAAATCGCAGAAGAATTCACATTCAAGAAAATCTCTATCTACAACAGCAAGCAGCATTCTGAAATCTCATTACTCCTCTGCTGTGAACAAGTATGAAATTTATGAGCAAATATCATCAAGTTTATTCTTCTTTTTCTCCTTGTAACTGATGAATATGTACTACTGTTACATTCTTTTAAGGAATAGATGTCTGTGATGGATGGAAACCTTACAAACAGCAACAACATGTAGCAGTGGAACTGCTAAATGTCGTGGGCAGACATGATCTTGTCCATGCTCCAAATACATGTGAAACATTGTCAACACAGCACTTATCACTAACCTCTGGATCAGTAAATAGTGCTAAGGTTGGATTTATTTGCTTCTGCTCAGCACTTTGATAGTTGTGCTCGTTGTCCTTGGAGAGTAAACACACATGGAGCTCCCACATGTATGTTAAGACACAGACACACTAAACCAGTAAAGAAGTCTGCTTTCTCTTCTGACTTTTCATAATATTTTCAGTCACTAATCCCTCATGCATACTTGAAGTTTTAATAAAGATCCTCAAATTTGAAAACAAAACCTCAGAATCTATTGAAATGTAAGTGTATAATGTTTTCTCTAGAGTACATGTTTTGACTGATCAAGATCAGATAATCAGGCAGCATAATCTGTACTCAGAAATACTGCATTTCAGTTTGCGTTTGCACCTGATTGCTTTACATATGGAAATTTTTAAAACACAGTAAAAGTATGTTTGTTTTCACTAGTGAAAAAAATCTGGCATGAAAATTAATCCTTCTCATTTTGTGGCATTCAATTTCTCCTGGAAATAAGTAACTTCCAGATGAGTTCATATTAGAACTTAGCAAAACTGAACTTGTATTACAATTTGCCTGCATCTGCTTAGATTTATTTCATGTTTTTATTGAGGGAAAAATATGGGAGAAATATTCTTTGTGCATACTACAGTGTATAATGAAATATCCATATGCCATTTTCTGTCTCCTGTGAATCTCAATCTCTACAACTTCAGAACATTGTCCTTCTCAAAAAAGTGTCAATGCATGTTAGCTGTTGAACAATCCTCACATTTGTGCCATTTTAAGGCTCAGATAACAAAATACATACTCTGTCAAACACTTTCTGTGTTACATGACTTTATGGCTGTAATTCTTCAATAATGTCCTGGGGAAGAACAAAAAATAAAACTACATACCATTTCAAAGCTTTAAGAGTTTATAGCTAAGTGTGTTTTTCATTAAGGAAACTAAAAATTATGATTTCTTTCAAAGTTAGCCTGATGTATGAGTTCAGATTTCAGATACAAGGTAGACAGAAATAACATTTTATTTTTAAAGAATGGCACTAGTTATGTGGTCAAAAAGCCAATTCATAAATTTTCCCTTAATCAGCTTTGCTGGAGCTTAAAGACCTGGACTAGTTTTACCACATCCTGTTCTCTGAGAAAAGTGCTTCAGTTGTCAACCACTCTTGTCACTACTTCCCTTCATTTTGCTATTTACAACCATTCATTGTCGGAGGTGGGCCAGCAGGAGCCTATAGAGAATGGAGAAAGATGCAGAAAGGATGCAAAGGAGTGCCAGAGGAAGAAATCTATCTAGAAGTTCTTTGACCAGCTGCAGCTGTTAGAGTTGCCTGAAGACCCAGCTATGGGGCGCGGCCTCACAGAACTTCTGCAGAACTCCCCTTTCTGTACCCCAGACCCCTCCTTCATTTCTTCCCTATCCATCCCTTCCCCCTGTATGGCTGGACATATCCCCCGCGGCCAATCCCTCTATGTCCCTTATCACTGACCCTTGGGATTTGATGTCACTTATTGATGGTGTGCAATGCAAAATATATTTTCCTTCCCCAATACTAAACAAACGTGCAAGAGATAGGCAGTTCTGAATGTTCAAAGTTTCTGTGGCTTTGCACAGGTTTCAGTTTCAGCAGAAGGTGAGTTCATGGTAAAAAGAATGAAGAGGAAGGAAAGAACAAACATAGCCCTTACTTCAGAGTTTTGGAGGAAAAAATAAGGGGAAGAAAAAGTTCTTTCATGTCAATGCATAATGCTTTTCTTCATTTCAGTAAAATAAAGCAAACCAAACAAAAAAAAACGCTAAGAAAACCCAACTGCAACCAACAACCAAATCCTTTAAAAAAAGAAAACTAAGCTTATATATACATTGTGGGGGTTTTTTTAGGCAGTATTTGTTTGGTTTCTGTTTGGTTTTTTATTATGGTTTTAATCTTCTAAGTTAATTTACACTGTTTTTCTAATCATATAGTACAAAGCTGTAACACCTACAAATGTTCAGCCAGTCAAAATGTATGGCCAATTCAAATTTTGATTCTATTTTCCTGTTGTTTTAAGAATAAAAATGTTCTTAAATTGCTATTTATTTTTAAATAAATCAAACACTTTCAAATAGGAAAATAAAGGCTTCATTAAATATGAGGTTAGTTTTAACAAACATCATCATTGCATTTATACTGTACATTTTACAATGATGTCGTTCTGTTTCATGAAACCAGAGTGTAGCAAATATGCCTCTAGATTGAAAAAAGAAGGTCTGAAATAGAATCATGTATCTGCTATTGTAATGTTGTAACCAAGTATTCATTGAAACTTAAAAAATTTACCTGAATGAGTTCCCAGCCTGTAGTTTTTCCAATTCAGTTGTCATAATGAATATGTTTGTTAAACTATTTTGTAGCAAGACAAAAGTCTTGAAAAAAAAAATCAGAGGACACTTTGAACTTCAAAATCCCTCTGATAATGAGAGACCAGTTACTGTAACACTTTGGCTAATCCAATCACACAAATCAATCAAAATATCTATAATATTATATATCACTTCCCAGACTGGAAATATTATTTATTAGAGATTGTATGTTAAAAATATACTGAAACACAGCTCTCATCAGATTGCTTCAATACATATAAATGACATAAAAAATATAGGAGGGATAGCTCTTTCTAATGTTAATTCTGATGACTGCACAGAGAGAGTAAACCACAAGATACTATAAAATAAATCTTGCCTTTTTTGTGACTTTAAAAAGCTGCAGAAGTGGGAGTGCTCAATGACTAGATGATTCAGATGATGTATAATATGCATTTGCTGAGTCACAGAAGTTTCCTTTTTGTGACCCTTTAATTTTGTAATTTCATAAATAAATATTGTTTCAGGAAGTCAAAATCAGTCATAGTTGGTAGGTTTTGCAGTTATGAAACTTTGTTGTTTTATATAACTTTGGTTCTTTAAACCAGTGTATTCCTCTCTGATATAGTGTCTAAGAATAGTGTTTTGGGGGTTTTTTTTTGGAGGGTGAACTTCAGATGGAAGTTTAATGATGAGAAAAATACACTGGAATTAAATTTAATGGTGGAATTTTCAAAGGTAAAAGGGGCAGTTAAATTTTTAGATGCCAAATGAATGTCAGTCTTATGAATGTGCTTGTTCCCCATTTCAGTATAAAGTCAGTAATATGAAAATATCTGGTTGTATGATTATCTGTACTAATCCCTTTTTTAATGAGCATACATATTCTTAAGGTAACAATTTTCTTAAAGGAAATGACTAGTGGTTCTGTAGTAGTATATTAGATAACCCTTGAAGGCTGTGCTACATTATCTAAGACTTCTTATCTTCTTTTCCTTTATCTAGACTTTAAAACAAGCAGGTTTTCTCATAAAGAATATTTCAGAATTTCATTGAAATTAAATTGTTGAACAAGATACTAATTCTCGCATAAAAAAGTGTCTCTAATATGACTCCCCTTTATTAATTGTTTGGAACTGATTTTGTATGGTCAATGGAAAATCTGTATGGTTATAGATGCATTAAACCATTCACATTCCAGGCATCAATACACTCTTGAGAGAATGATTATAAAAACATTGAAAATCAGACCTGAAAATATTCACAGAGAGCTTTCTTTAATCATCATGAAATCCTGAAATAGAAAGCAGATCAAACTAATAATAATAATAAAAAAAAATCTTTGAAATATGAATACAAAAACTAGAGTAAATGCTGCATTTCCTAATCTAGTGCAGAAAAATTCTATAGGGAGAGAAAGGAAAAAATGTTTTAAAAAAAACCTCTTTCTGCTTTTTACACTTCATGAAAGGAAATATGGATATTTTTAACCACTACTTCAGTAAGCTATGAATTTTGATGCATTTTTCTTGGGATGACCTGTTGTTACACCCCATTAAAAAAGAACATTGTGTTTCCTTGCATAATGCACCATGTTGACACAACAGTGAACAATTTATCATTCTGATGACCCTTCAGGATTGAGAATTTTGAGAAACTGTAGTTCACTGAAAATCAGGATCTAAACAAACTTGGTTTATTTTGTTAACCTTTAGAGTGTCACGGTTTTGTGACATTTAATACAGTTTAAACATTACATGAATTTCACGTATTTCTTTCTCAGAAAGCTATTCTTTACCTCAGAATACAAATAATAATAAATTTTATAATATATAATTAATTCTTTAAATGTTGCGTCTGCTTCAAAGAAGTACCCTGGAAACACTTGCATATTAGATAGATCTAAAAGCTATTCAATAGCATAGGTAGTTTCATGATTGTCATAAAACATTGCTGTTTCCTGTCCATTCTGGGACAGTGCAAGGCAATGGTGTTGCCAGAACTGAAAATACACATGGGACTGGAGGATCTGTCACATGAGGAAAGGTTATGAGAGCTGCTCAGCCTGGAAAAGAGCAGGTTTAGGGGAATCCAATCAACATGTAAAAATATATGATGGGAGGGAGTAAGAACAACAGAGACAGGCCCTTCTTGCAGTGCCCAGTGAAAGACAAAGAGCAGATAGGGACAAACTGAAATATAGGAAATTCTTTTTAAATGTAAGGGGAAAAACCCAACTGTTTTTTACTGTGAAGGTGGTCAAACACTGGAAAACATTTTTCTGAGAGTCTTTGGGGGTCTCTGAGATATTAACAATGTGACTGGACATAGCCTTGTTCACAAATGCAGGCTATAAATTACATCTGGATAGAAAATAACAGCTTGCTTTCTAAATAGACACTAGAAATTGTCAATAGGTTTTTCAAGAAAATATTTTTTCTGGATTTCTATGAGGTGCCAATGAGATCTGAGAGTCTGAAATCATATATGTAGTGATATGCCAATACTTTGCATTGTTTACAGACTAGAATCCAGATCATCTTCATGCTGTACTCACCAAAATTAGAGAGAATTTAGCTTTTTCCACATATGTAAAGTTTTGCATGCTTTCTTTTTCTCCTTTGTCACTGCATGCAAAACTTTAAGTGTTCAATTGCTCTGGTGAATTTTCTTAAATCTCTAGTAAGACTTATCATCTTATTAAACTAAGTAGAATGGTGAACTATCTGCATAGCTGACAAACAGCATTGATTTGTGTAAGAAGTACTTCTAGTTATGTGTCCTATGTTCTCAGCTACTTCAGCAATTTGTGAGCTTTGCAGGTGTTGGGTCTCAGATTTCGCATCATTTCCAGCGCTCTGTGTGAGCAAGTGCTCAAGGAGCTGACGTTAAAACCTCAGCGTCTACTGCACTTTACTGTAAGACCAGCCTTCCTTAATGTATATCTTAAATCCTGCTGTTCATTACAACCTTGCTCTCATTAACTAGTATGATTTTGGCATAAAAAAGAAAAAAAAACAGACTTTGATATCAAGTGAACAGGCAAACCCAAATAATTGTATACTGATATTTGTCTCACTTTGGCTAGTAAATTCCTCATTTAATCAGTGCCACTGACAGTGCAGAAGCCAGCAGTAGAAGAAACTTGTCACCCACAGAAGAAAGGACTAAAAAGTCCAAATCACAAATGTTAAAAGTTACATGAATTTAATGTGCCTGAATTTAGAATTCTGGAGAGCAGAAATAACAGCTGACTGGGAAATTTTGTGTCAAATATCTAGATTTCTACAGGAATGTGTAAAGTTATGATGACTGATTAAATATATACCTATCTAATTATTAAAGGAAAATTTATATAGTACAGAATATTCAGAATTTACAAAGAAACTTGAAATCTCCTAAAATACCTGAAAATTCTGTATGAAGTAGTAAAGATATTAATATAGGCTGAGGCTAGTCTGAGAAATAGAGCTACCATATTCCAAAGTTTATTAAGTAATAAAGGAGAACACTGTCATGGGCTGAATTACATGCATCTTCAGAATGGGTATTATTCAGTTTTCCACCACTCACATTTACCCAACTCAAGAGTAAAAATTGATTTGATTTTACTAAAATTATACTTAATTTCAGTCCTTACAATTTAAATGGCCTCAACTATTTTTCCTTTCCTCTTTTTTATCTATATAACTGAAGTCTTTTGCAATTGATTTTGACATACCTTGCAAGGACTAAATCAACTAGCCATTTGGTGGTACTAATACATCTACACTTATCAACTTGTCAGATACAGTTTTCTTTGTGTTCCAGTCTCTATATGTTTAGTTCTGTTTCCAATTTTTTTCCACCAGGTTTGGAGCACATGTTTGTACTCTGACTTAAAGAAACTTCAAAGTCATCCTGAATAACTGTTTTCTTCCCTTGGTTCCTCAAAATTTGCCCTTTTGAAATACAGATCTAATTGTTCTCTTATCATACGCTTGCCCGGGCTAAAGACTATTTTCTAAATCTCTTTTCTTGCCAAATACACATAAAAAAATGTACATCAGTCTTAGCAGCCTGTTGACAAGAAGCACTGCATTTCTTAAATATAGAAATATTTAACCCATATTATTGTTAATAGTATTTAGTTTCTACTCCAAAATAACACACTTATCAATAATGTTTATTTCTTATTTTTCATGCAAATCCATCTCAGAAAAGCTGCTAAGGCATAACAGAGATACCCCCAAAAAACACATTCTGACTTCCTGACTTTATTGTTTCTGGATCAATTCATTTCCCCATAGCAGCCCCTGTAGTGCTACATTGTGCACTGGTATCTAGAAAGGTGTTGATAACACACCACTGGCTACTCCTGAGCAGCACTGGAATAGCATCAGCGCTGTCTCTCCAACCACCCTCTATTCCAAAGGTCTGCAGGCTGGGGGCAGGCAAGAGGTTGGGAGGGGACATATCCAGGACAGTTGACTCAAACTGATCAAGGGGTATATTCCATACATTGTGGTCAGCAATAAAAGCTGAAAAAAAGATGAAAAAAGATGTAGGAAGGCATTTGTTACTAAAGCATTTCTCTCTGGAGCAACTGCTATGTCTGCTGAAGCTCTTCTCCCAAGGAAGTGGCTGGACATCAACTGTTGATGAATAGTAAAAAATAAATATTTTTGGGTTTTCATTTGCTTCCATATGTGGCATTTGTTTTTTTATTATTAAGCTTCCTTTATCTCCACAAATTAGGTGTTTTTTTTAATTATTTTCTTTCCTTTCTTGCTCCACATCCTACTGAGAAGGGGAGTGACAGAGGAGTCTGATGGGCACTTGGTGGCCAGCAAAAGTCAACCCACCACACTGAGTCAGACCAATTCTGATTCAAATGTGTTCTATCTATATTATTTGTTCCTCCTTCATTACAGATTATAAAACATCATTGTGCTAACTTATCTTTTATTTCTAGACACAAAATATACCTTAATTTTTTTTCAGTCATGATGTATTGTTAAATATGATGTTCATACTTCTGTTGGCCCTGCAATGATTAATTACTTCCTCCTTTCTCTTTTTTTATTTTTGTACCAAATACTTTCAATTTAATAAATGCCTCTATGAGTTGTTCTTTTCCCAGTAGTCTGTCTCCTAGCTCGTGACTGGGTATAGTTTTTTAGCTGCAACTCTCTCACTCCAGCTGGCATTAGTATTAGCATGTTTTCTATTTTATACTTATTCATGTTCTTTTCTTTAAGTAAAAGCAAATCCACTTTGCAGATATTTTTTCACTTTTTATTTAAATTAGTTACATAAAATAAATTAATTATTCACGAGTCTGGGGAGTCCCAGGGTCATTTCTGGTTTTATTCAGTTACTATTAATATAAAATGCATGAACACTCTTGACAGCAAGACTGACTCCAGGTTACTTCAGAACTGCAGTTAAGTAGACATTGAAGAGCTCAGGGATACTTAAAAGTTGGAATAAGAAACTTACATAGAGAATTTGTTACTGTTTTACACTAGACAGTGGAATTAAGGAACTATACCCTGTACAAAATATCATGAAGCACCTAAATCCTTTAAAAGTGGGTAGTTTTTTAATCTCAATAAAACTGTTATTATCCTAATCTTCTACAAGATTTTTTGCTTTAGTTGCCCAAGGTTATTAACTCACTAGGTCTAATAAATTATAAATTATAGCAATTTGATCTATATTTATTACAGAATTACAAAATGACAGAATGGCTGCAGCTTGAGGGGACTTCAGGAGATCATCTAGTCCAACCTGCTAGTAAAGCAGTTTCACCTAGAGCATGTTGAATGGATTTGTATCCAGGCACGTTTAGAATATCGCTAGAGAAGCAGACTCCACAACCTCTCTGGGCAGCCTGTTCCAGTAGTCTGTTGCCCTTTATGTAAAGAGCATTTTCCTTATATTCAGATGGAACTTTCTGTGTTTCAGTTCGTGTCCACAGCCCCCTATCCTGCCACTGGGCACCAGTTAAAGAGTCTGGTCCCATCTTCTTGACACCCACCCTCAAGGTATTTGTATATACTGATCAGATCCTGCCTCAGCTGTCTCTTCTTCAGACTAAACATGCCCAGCTCTCAGTCTTTTATCCTAATAGAGATGTTCCAGTCCCCTAATCATCTTCATAGCTGGACCTTTTCTTGAACTGGGGAGTCTGGAACTGGACACAATACTCCAGATGGGGCCTCAGCAGGGCAGAGTAGACAGGAAGGATAAACTTATTCAACCTGCTGGACACACTGTCTATTATAACTATATATTGGCTACATAGTAATTACATACAATATAATAGAAAAAATAATACATACTAGAATAAGAAATAGCTTGAACCTTAAAAATACATGTGGTCTAAAGATATACTTTCTGAATAATTAGACTCATTAAAATAAGTATAATAGTAAAATATCACAATTGCTGAAATGAAAGAACTGAAAATTTATATGGTCATAAAGAGACGGCAATACAAAAGTTAATACTATAAACAGAAAATACCACAGTACTTAAACTGTGATGAATTCCACCTCTGAATAATGGGCAATTTAACCATTATTTTTCCATTATTTATCCATTTATCCATTCAGATTTTTGTCCTATTCTAGAGAGCAACTTATCTCCAATTTAGCTACTCAATTTTTCAGCTAGGTATTATTTCTTTGTGCCATCTGATCTATTATGCTAGAACTAAAGAAAACTGCAAGATGAAAGGAGAGGCATTTGTCAAAATTTAGAAATTCATGGTTTATAATAAAATCTATTTACGGAGAACTAAATGGGAGGAAAAGCTGCACTGAAAAGGTGTTTTTAGTGGGTTAACCCTGGCTGGCACTACTTACTCACTAAAGATGCTCTCTCACTCCCCTCTGCAACTTGACAGAGGAGAGAAAATGTAATGAAGGGTTCATGAGTTGAGATAAGGACCAGGAGATATCACTCACCGATCACAATCATGTGCAAAACAGATTTAAAGTGGAATTATTAATTAAATTTAGTACTAACAAAATCAGAGTAGGAAAATAAGAAGTAAAAAAAATCTTAAAAACACCTTCCCCCAACCCCTCCTCCTTCCATATTCTCCATCCTAGCTCTGCTGAATGTGGGGGAATCTTCTGTCAGCTTCTGACAGAAGCAACCCCCATAGCTCTCCTGCTACCAAAACCTGGCCGTGAAAAACAAATACAGGGTTATACACTGAAAACGCACTAACTTCTCTCCTGAGAACTTCTATATGCAGATAAATATTTGCCTGACTATGACATGTATAGTCTTCGTCAGTACTGCCAGGTGGACACTGTCAAATTTTTTCGACTTCAGATAAAATCAACATGCAGCTAATCTGTATTTATGATCCACTTTAAGTGTGGTTTTTACATAAACTGAAATTAATTTAGACAAAATAGTTTTGACACTGTTTAACACAATTTTAAAAAGATACATACACATTACATTTGTCTTACAGTTTAAGAGGGTCCTGAGTAATCATTTGCTGAAGCCAATCATTGAAGTAATTGACTTTAGCAGGACTGGAAGTGTCATTAGTGGGAAACACACTTTATAGGTAAACAAAAAGAGAAGGTCCTAGTTTTCAGTCACTTACTGCTTTAATATAAGAGATATGAATGCTTATTTTCCTAATTACATGATTTGAAAGAGTGTGAATGTGAATAAAATACAAAAGATACATTTTTCTTCTTCATAGTTTAAAATATTAATCAATTATCAGTTGACTTATAAAAAGGAAATTCCAGGTTCTTCTGTATTTCACAGGCATTCTGCTTCAGACAACATATGCCTTATGTGTAAATCCCTTTTTTATCACAGTGACTTCCTTAAAAGGTATGGTTAACTTTTTCATTTTTAAGGAATACTGATGAGTTTTAAAGATAATATGTCCTGAATGAATGTTTCTATACTATTGCTCTCTATCAGCAAAGACAGTAACTTTTAAAAGTAGGCTCATAAAATAATGATTTAGGAACTTTTCCTTTTTTCTATAATTTGGCAACTATGTATAGTGTTTACAGATAATGTCCTATTAACATAACATAAGGAAATCCAAACTTGTCTTCAAAAAGAAAAGTAACACCCTTTCTTTTGATTCTTTCATTAGAAATAAATAAAAAGTAAATAAATTCTTGCATATTAAATGTAAAAATATCCCTAAATATCTCTAAAAATGTACACAAGTACAGTACTGGAAATACTCCCTTTGCACACTTATGGCCTGTGGTGAAAAGGGTATTCTCTTGCAGCAGAAACTAGTAAAAGTAGTTCCATTCCTTTAGAATTCCAGAGATAAATTAAGCCTGTTTGTATCCTTACAGGGTCTCCATTCTTGGCAATGCAGTGGCAAAAAGTTCAAAGAGAAGCTCTCATGTGTGTGCAATCATAACATTGCCCCAGATGGGGCGAGCTGTGTGTAGACTGGTGAGAAGCACGAAATAGATTTTCCCACTGTTACTACACAAGTCCACCAATGCACTCATGTAGTCTTTTTTTCAATGAAATTAACTGACCCAACCTTTCCTTTTCTATGGAATAACCAGGCAAATAAATCCCAGAGTGCTTTGTACCTGGAGCTATAAGCTCATGGGTCCTATTTGGAGCTAAGGTAAGTGCTTACTTTCGAGAAACAGGTGCTTTCCGTGTCCCTTCAGGTTTTAATTAGCTCAAAAAGAGATCCTGCTTACTTAACCATTTACAACTTTGAAAATACTTTGTGGCATCAAAATACTTTCCTGTATCAAATGCCATCTCAGTACTTTATCTTGGACATGAGGTACACAGTAATGTCAATTTCTTTTGGAAGAAAGGGGAATTTGGAGCAGGATATACTGAGCATCTCCTTGTTTTGATTTTGTCCTAAGCTACAAGAGGAAAGATAATAGCAGCCAGACTCTCGCTTAGAAACAAGAACATAGCTACATCTCTTCTTTACCGGGAATTCTCAAATATAAGCACATTAAACCACTTTTGTCTCTATGGGTAATGTCACACACTACTTTAAAAATAATTTACATCTTGCAATATGACCAAAGTACCCAAGAACTGACTTTTTAATTTAAAGGTAGAATAAGTCTTTTAAATATTATTTTGCAGTTGAAGAGTCTCTGTACTTTATGCAGCACTATGTAAGTTATGTTAGACAACTTTTATGGTATCTCTTGGTTAAAAGTTTGCAACTTTCCTTAAAAAGTATTGCACATTCCGTTATTCCTCTTCATGAGGCATCTGATTTAAGTCCAGGAATGATGTTCATACTTAACTGATATAAAAAAGGAAGGCTTACTGGCCATCCGTGGCAAGGCGCTGGTGCCTGGGGCTGAGTGACCTCCATGAGGAGAGGCTAGGGCTGCCCCATGCCAGACACAGCTGTCTCCAACCCATTCATGTATTGTCAGCATCCTGATTATATGTGATGCTTTTTTCCACTCTCTACCCTTCTCCATTTTGTTCCTCCCTGATCGAAATTTCTCCCTCCAGCTTCCCACTTTTGGTGCTTCCACTAAGCATGCCACAGTAGTTTTGCACATTTCCGGAATCCTGTTAAAACGTTCTATAACAGACCCCTGATATATCCCATAAAAAGTTTATTCATTCCGGTGAGTCCCATACTAATCCAGTTTTCCCCTCCCTACCAGTTACAAAGTTATGTTTGAGCTTCTTCATAGTGACACTTGTGCGACCTCATGAGTGGCTCAACCATTGGTAGCCTGGGAGTTCTCATCTTTGGTATACTCGCTGTTATCTTCTCATTCATGTATTTACTTATTACTTTCCTTGTCTCTTGTTTCTGTTTACTATTGAATAAACTACTCATCAGATACTCTGACTTAAACCAGATATCCTTACATCCCAGGGATTCACAAACCTTTAAATTGCCCACATCTTTACAGAGCTGACACAATGACTTTAATCTTATCGATATAAAACAGCTTGAAGAAATAAAGTGATAGCACATATAGAATAAAACATATAGTGAGTTTAAAGAGCTGTAATAATGAACAAAGAAACTGATTATATTTAAACTACATGGAGGCTGTCCTCTAGGATCATAGATTAAGCTTTTTTTACTACTTATTTGTTATGGTTTTGATTTTAATTTAATCAGATTCAGCATAGGCTCTTCTAATAACAATGGAAGTGAATTTTATTCAGTTTATTGTGCTATGATTTTGATAGCAAAAAGAAGGCTAACTATAAGCTTAACCAAAATTATATGTCAGTCTATAATAAAAATAATATTAGAATACTTTATCCTTTAAAATATTAGAATGAGGAAATAATAAACAAAAGCATCTCCCAGAAAAAAAAAGAATTTCTTAAAATTTGTATGTTTTTCTCCACTGTGTATGCTAATATTCCTGAAATTTAATACTTTGCGTGGCATGAACTGTTCAAAGAGTCACATTTCTTAATCTGTGTTGTTTTCTGTAGGGCAATGCAATTTATGATAAAGATATCGATATGATGTGACATTCACTGAACTTTTAAACATTTTCTTTGTTCATTTATTTATTTACTCATAGCTTGGATCAAAATCTCACTGTATCTCCTTAAACTCAGTATATAATTCACACACCACATTAAAACTCCCTTCATTACATTTGTGACGAAGACATTAAAAGTTAAAGTTGTTTTGTCTATATAGGTCCAAATAAATCTCCTTTCTTCTTACTTTTCTAACAGTTCTAAATCTGTGGGGAGAAGTCTTACCTCGCATGTGAATCACTCAGAATGCCTTGGATTTCTAATCAGCACACTTACACAGTTTTGTCCTTGGTATGCAGCTATTGTAGCTGGCATATTTACCAGCACTATTATACCTCTGAGATTTAAAAAAGAAATAAAATATGCAAATACTGGGGAAGGATGTATGTGGCAGAGGTTTTGTGAAGACAAAGAGCAGAGCTTGGAACAGAAATTATGCTTTGTTACTGTGTTCTCCAAAAGACTATATTACAAGTACTCAGGCAGAGGAAACTTCATGATGACAACCAAACTCTGTCTCAGACAATTTACATTACTATTCATCTTCCCTGGCTGCTCCTGTTTCATCACACCCAAATTCTTGCCAAACCAACAAATGTAGTCTCCAATGTTTTCTGTTTTGAGTTTTCAAACATGAAGTTTGCAATGCAACTTGAATCTCTGTGTCTGACGATTTATGTGCAGTTCATTTCTATGAACTCACAGTTAATTGCATGTGCTCAGTGCCCAGGTTCCACCAAGACACATGTACATGTGTCAAAGCTGTGCTACATCTCCTTCCACACTCAGGGGGCCAACCTTTTTGCAAACTCAAGAGGGAGGGGATGGTGAAGCTGTAGAGACTAGATAAAAGACTGAAGTGAACATATGCTAAAATAAGGCTAAATGCATTTTTTCTAACCTATCTATAAAATCAGAACTCTGAGATAAATTAGAAAATGTAAGAAATTCCAGCAGGATACATCTCTAAGTAGGAAACTCAAACATATGGGCCTCCTAGCTTCTGGGTATTTAAATTCATTGAAGTATGCCAACATACACAGTATTCAGTTCCATATAATTATGAAACAGATCATTAACTGTTTTAATCTGTCATATCTCTTGGGATCCAGGGTGACATATGAAATCATGGTAACACAGCTATGGATATAGAAATAAAAACAGTCCTCACTAGTAAATAGTACTATTATATCAGGAAAATACTGAGCTGAACAAAGTCAAATCAGCATATTTTGCATGCCTCTTTACACCACAGTTGCAGAGGTTAACACAAGCATTCAGGTAGTGAAAATATTTATTCAGATTATATGTTTCCACATTTGTACAAAGGCTACACTTATCTTTTCCATCCTGTAGTTAATGAGGTTTACTTTATGAGATAATAAAATTATCACAGTCCTTCATTCTCTAAGCATAGTAAATTATAACTGGAACATGTTGATGTATTGTGAGAAAACAACAAGGAAAGATGCTCTCACTAACTTCTTATGAAATGATAAAAAAAGCTTCATTTATGAAGACTGATTAACAAGATGAATTCCCACCACATGGGCAGGTAAAAATAAAATTCGAAAGAAATGCTCTGATTAGAATAAAGTGAGAGCTGTTGTCCAGGTCAGTATTAACATGAAAGAAGGGTGTCAGTGCCACAGCATGATTTTCTATTAGATGCTCATACTTGAAGTCTCTTCAGGAGGCATGTGCTGAGCAAAATGGATGTAGATATAAAATATTGGCACCATTCCTGAATTTTAACCACAAGCAGACAAGCAAGTATAAATTAATGATGAAGCAGTTAAACAATTATATTAGGGCATTATCTCTTGTGTCTTTCCTCTACCATTAATGGCAAATTTTGCATGTCTAAAAACTTTTTTTGGAGAAATAAACAACTCCACTGGCCATTCAAGAATAGACCTGGTCAGAAACTCTCCTGGGATTTTTTAATTTTTAGTTATTATTATTTGAATCATAAATATTTTTCAAAACATTTAAGACTTGATTAATTTTAAGCAACCCAGTAGCAGACTTCCAGATGAAACCAAGGCACACCTGGGCAAGGATGGTCTTAAGAAGCAGAAAGATGAAACAGAAAAACAGAAGAAACAGAAAAAATTATTCTGTACTTTGCTTTTGTTTCTGACATTGATAAGCAAAAGTTAGGCTTAGTATTCTTCAGAGAAGGCTTAGTTTTTCCTAAGCCTAGAAAAGTATATATCTTCCTGGAACTAAAGAAGAGTGGACACACTGAACAGACTCTGCTCTGATGCTCAAATCATATTGTGGTCCATCACGTGGCACACTGAGCATATTATCTGAATGTGAATATTAAGACACCAACCCTGCCAACAACCTAGAGATTTCATATTCACTCACCACTAGGAAACTGCCAGTGCAAATAATATTCTTCTTGGCCTATCACCATGTTAGTCAGTTGTCTTGATAGCTGGGTCTTGCTTATCTATTCCTCTGTTCTTAAAAAGAAAAAAATTCTTCTGCTATCTAGAGAAGAAATAAAGCAATGGTAACAACATGCAGGGGGGGAAAATAGGGAAAAATAGAAATTGCTATAGAAAAGACAATTATCTTGATTTAGACACTGACACAAATGAAATACAAAAGACCACAAGCAATGCAATGTGGAATATGAGAAAGAAGTAATATAAAGTTCATCTTATAGAGTAGCCAGTAGAGAAAAATCCCTTTCACCTTCTGTGAAAACTTGAAGGTACAAGTAGTTTCTGATGAAAACCTGTGAAAACAAGTCCATTATTTTCATATGAACATCTAAACAAAAGAAGGTCATAACTGGTAAATACCATGTTTTAATGGTTAGCTTTATATCTCTACTCTTACAAAAAACACTTGGTTGAATTTGTTAAAAGTTGCCTTTTCCTGGGAGGTAGTGGAATAAAAGCTTATCCTTTGGGGGAAAGGAGGGCTAGAAAAAAGAAAGTAAATAGATCCTGCACTAAGTGAGAAGGGTCCAGTTCTTGGGTATATTTTCATTCTACTCATAAACAAATTTGTCTCTCAAAATAGATAGTGGCTGATATTCAGAAGGGATGAGAACATAGACTATATTATTATTACTCCTTATACTCGTAATCTTAGTATTGCCTCATAAATTCTCTGGAGCCTGTAAAGTTATTTAATCAGGTGTAAAGGACGTATAGCAGATGG
Organism: Pyrocephalus nanus; assembly: GCA_038380795.1. Lineage (NCBI taxonomy): Eukaryota > Metazoa > Chordata > Aves > Passeriformes > Tyrannidae > Pyrocephalus > Pyrocephalus nanus. The sequence continues at coordinate 54,403,640 of CM076264.1, read as the reverse complement.
AACTAACAGTGAAATGCAAGCTGAAAGAAATTTTGCTAAAACAATTCAGTGTCTCTTAAAAAGAGTTATTATATGTAAAAAACCTACAGAAAAGTTTTCTCAATGAATACTTCCAAAAATAACAAAGAAAAAAAATTAAGTGTTATGATACATTCTATATAAGCTTTAAGCTTTGAAAAAATTCTGTTTGCAAATATTTAGTTCTAAAGGTGTGAGTTTAATAGCAGTTATGCTTACTGTACAGGCTAAATATTGTCAATAATGTAACAAAGGTACTATATTTATCACATAATCTATGTAACATAGCCATAGTTTATTAGTTTAGTTCATTTTGTAATATCTTTTGATAATTAAAGTAAAAAGAAAGTATTTAATTCCTAAAAGAATGAATACTTAAGTACTTACTTTATTTCATAAAAAACTTTTTTTCCCTATTAGTGCCTATAAGCATATGAGAAATATATGTATTTCTTCAGTTATATTCTGTCTGCTAAATAAATGGGATTATGACAATAACTTAACCTAAAATACCCCCATTTTTCCCCATTATACAGTTTAAAACAAAAACAAGTTTAAAATAAAGGAAGTTAAATGGCAGGATCAGATATAAGGAAGTGCAAGTTCCAATGTTCATGGCAGGTAAAAGTCAGAAGACAGATTCATCAACAGGTTGCAGCTGGGTGGCTAAAACACAGACACCTCAGGGCCTCCTGGCCCTGCATATCAAAGTTTTCCCCTCCCTTCCATCTCCCTTCCTCCCCTTGTAGGAGGCAGTGAAGGTTCCCTGTTTAGTCTCGCAAAGGAGCAGTTTCCACAGGGAGGACAAAGGGTGGTAGTTCTCACATATACTCTCAACATGAGTTTCTTTAGCCACAGGCTCTTTTCTTGAGCAAAGAGAAATTCAAACCAGCTTGCCTCCTCGCCCACACCTCTTGCTCAGGGGTCCCATCCACCCCCTACAGGAAGCGAACATTCAAAATAAAAATATTTCAGTAGAGAAATATTTTATATACTCCTTTGTTTTTGAGTGCTTAATGTGACCTACACTGACAGTTTGTAATGCATTATTTTATATGTGAAAAAGAACTTTGCCAAGGTAAATATAATGTTGTCACCTTACAGTTTGTGTATAGCATATTGTGCTGACAGATGATAAATGATATTCATGACAATTGCTGCTATTCATGTGGGCAAATCATATTGGTTTCCTTACAAGCCACACTCATTTTCATTTTATTGTAACACTCTTATCAGTTAAAGGCCATAAACATTTAATTTAGAGCTTGAAAATATATTGGTTCAAATAAATAATATTTTTAATAAATAGTTGCATAGGAAAAGATTATTTTTTATTTAAAATATGTCTCAGTTTAATTTTTTTGTCATGCATGGGTTTACTTAGGACTTAACTTTCTATAGTTTAAAAATGAGAGTGACAAAAAAAGTGCCAGGTTTTCTGTCATCAGCAATGTTTCACCATTACATTTTTCTGTATGACTGAAAGATTGATTTGTGTATGAAAGGTACAGAATTGACAAGGTAAGTATATTCAGTAGATTTTGGATCATGCATAAATGACTTAGTGAAATCTAGTTGGTGACACACATGCCTAACCTATCATATATAATTCTGGAACAGCAATATAATTTCAAAATACTGAATCAGTAAAAACACTTATATTTAAAGTAATTAGAGTACATTGGAATCAGGTCCTAGGTACTTCTGGCAAAAATGTTATGGACACAGAACTAGTTCTGACAGGTCTTTCCTAACAGTTTTACATGAACAACTGAGTCCTAAATTATCCTGTGATTACCCTAAAAGTGAATATCACTTTGGAATTGATAATCCAGGAGAAAATCTGTCACACAAATTGTAGGATGATTTTGCAAAACATATTAGCATTGCAAACATCACCATTTCAAAGTTATTCAGTAGAAGTTTTACTTATTAATTATTGTGCTCTTCTGTTTTTTGCTTCTGTATAACTTTTTCCCCTATAACATTCCAGAGTTTTTGGAAGTATATAAAAAACTAATGAAAAATCATTACAGACTGTAATGAATATTGATGAACTGGCTGTGGGGTAAAAAACACTTGTGGGAGACATTCTATTCCTGATTGCACCCTGCTCTGCTTACTACACTAGCACTACCTTGCTTATTTGTTTTTAATTTAAAGGGTAATTTTTTTGTGGGATATGTAATGAAGAAAGGCCTTTGAAAAATGATGAGAAAAATAAGTTAATGTACGCCACATAGCTAGATGTTGATATGAAATTTTAGTAGAAGATGAGAAACTAGGACTTTTTTTTTTTTTTTACTTGTTCAACAGGTGACAGTAGAATAGCTCAGAGCCAGACACAGAGTTTGAAAGAATTGGAGACTTCACAGACAGTGACAGAGACTTTTCAAAGTTTTCAGTTAGATACTTTCTGATTTTCATCTTTGCTATAAAATAATATAACTCTGTGGGGTTTTAGTCTGAAATTTTCACTTTACACTAAACTGCTGACAATCAGGAAATTTATCACGTGAAGTCTAACACAAAAGTTTATCTTAGCCTGGCTGAGCAGTAAACTTTGATATATATCCCAAAATTTTTAACATCAATCTCCCTTCATAAGTGAACCAGCAAAAAAATCCATCTGAATATGAAAAGTATCCACCCAGATGTTATACTAATTAAAATTATGCTAACAGCATGATCTCATTATTTAATGTTCTGCATGTTCTGAGACGGCTAAAATATGGAAGTGCTTAAATAGGGTGTTTATTACACAACAGCTCTAATGATCTGATTTATTCAAAAAACCATTTTCTTTGTGCACAGGGTAACTGTCCCCAGATAAATCTGAGCAGGTGTGGTGGTTTGATGTTGGCTGGATGCCAGTTGCCCACCAAAGCCACTCTATCACTGCCCTCCTCAACTGCACATGGGAAAGGAAATATAATAAAAATCTCATGGCTTGAGATAAGGACCAGGAGAGGTCACTCACTAATTATCAACATGGGTAAAACAGACTTAGTGGGGAAATTCTTTTAATTTTTTACCAATCAAATCAGAGTAGGGTAATGAGAAACAAAATCAATTCTCAGAAATGCCTTTCCCCTAACCCTCCCTTCTTCCTAGGCTTATTCCTAAATTCTTTTCCTCCTTTCACCAACAGCACAGAGGGATGAGGAATGGTGGCTGTGGTCAGTTCATCACACCCTGTCTCTGCCACTCCTTTCTCCTCATTGGGAGGACTCCTCACACTCTTACCCTGCTCCAGCACAGAGTTCTCCAACAGCATACAGTCCTCCAAGAACTTCTCCAGCATGACTGCTCCCCATGGGCATTCTTTGCAAACTGCTCCATCATGGGTACCTCCCACAGTCCTTCAGGAACAGATTGCTCTGGTGTAGGTCACCCATGAAATAACAAGTCCTGCCAGCAAACCTGCTCCAGCATGGGCTGCTCTCTTCCCAGGGCCACCGGTCCTACCAGGAGTCTACTCCAGTGCAGGCTTCCCACAGGGAAGCCCTTCAGGCATCCCCATGCCTTGGCATGGGATCCTGCAGGGGCTGCAGGTGGATAGCTGCTCCTTGATGAACTGGATTGGCCTTCCTCACCGTGAGCTGCACCACAGGCTGCAGGGAAATCTCTGCCCTGGCATCTGCAGCATTTCCTCCCCTCCTTCTTCACTGACCTTCGTGTCCTCATAACTCTTTCTCATATTTTCACTCCTCTCTCCAGCTGCTGTTTTGCAGCAGTATTTTTACTCTTCTTAAACATGTCATCCCAGAGACACTAACACCATCTCTGATGGACTCAGCCTTGGCCAGCGGTGGGTCCATGCTGGAGCCAGCTGGCAATGTCTCTAACAGATATGGGGGAAGCTCTTGGCAGCTTCTCACAGTAGCCACACCAGGACTCTCCCAGATACCAAAATCTTGTCACACAAACACAGTAAAATGGAAGCCCCTTTCATTTGCCTGCCTATCTGAACACATTTCTTATAACATTAGCTACATAATGGAATACAAGTGCCTCCAAAATTATTACAAAGAAATTTGATTCAATCCCCCTTATTTTCTAAAATCCATTTATCTATTTTACCCACTTTCAAAATCATATGCAAATCTAAGAGTAATTTTGATACATATTAAATATTAACTACTATTACAGAGAGAAGGTTTGAAACTATGAATATGAATGGTTAATGTATCAGAAATATTAAAGATCTATAAATAGTTCTTTATCTATGATGTCTGACCTATTTAGCAGAATTACAGTGTTATGTCTTTAATACCTATCTGGAGTAGAACAGAGATATCTACAGTCTCGCAATATACCCTACATTGTGTCTCAAGCAACTTTCCTATTACACCTTCTTTGCCAAAAAGGATATTTGCTAGGTCAAGTTATCACTTATTTTACATTCATTTCCACACTCTGGCATCCTAAATATCAAGACCCATCGTTCCATCTTATTATGATGCTACTGTGAAATTTTTAAGTGTGTGAGGAGCTTTACTGTTCCCCTGACTGGTTTTGCTCTGTAACAACCTAACAGATTAGTATGGGATCATTCACTGACATGGCAATACATCTGAAAGCATCCATGACGGAGCTGGCGTTGTTTAGCCTGGAAGAAAGGAGGCTCAGAGGAGACCTTATTGCTCTCTACAAGGACCTGAAAGGAGGTTATTGACAGGTGGGGATTGGTCTCTTCTCCCAGGCAGGTTCAGGCTGGACTAAAGGAAGAATTTTTTTCTTTGAAAGGGTAGTTAAGTACTGGAGTCACTATCCCTGGAAGTATTCAAGAAATGACTGGATGTGGCACATGATGAACACTGGACTTGAGATCCTTTCCAACCTTAAGGATTCTATTAATCTTCGATTTCATGAAGGCTTTTTTTCCTTCCTCTCTTCTTCTTCAATTCAATCTGCTAATATCCAGATATAAGATCAAAACTATTAACATTTTTTGCTACAGTTGTTCTGTCTGTGGTGTCAGTTAAGCTAATAACAGTCTTGAACTGATACAGACTGGACAGACATAACCTGTGCTAATATAAACTAATATTGCCTCAACTGCTTCTATAGAGTTATGATAATTCAAAAATACTATTTCCTTCTTGTTTTAGCAGACCAAAGACTATCATAAGAATGTTTCATCTCTGGAATTACGCCTTTTCCTAAGACCCCTAAGAAATATGCTAAAGCATCTCATGATTTCAGATGCCATGCTTATTTTTTGCTGTTACTTATAAGAGCTTTTCAGTCTTCATCTTGTTATTATTACTATCATATTTTTTATTATGATTCATGATCCATATAACACCACAGAATTAAGTTCTTAACACTTATAGCTTCTGTTCCTGGGAATGTTGACAGACAAAATCTACCTGTGTCACCATTGCCCTTGTTTTTTAGTGATCTGTGACAGAACAAGTACTAATCCCACAGTTTATTCTTCACTTGTTCTCTACTTGCTTTCCTAGTACTTTAAACCAGGTTCTACAGCTCCTAATTACTTTTTTTTTTTAATTTTGGCACTTTCATCTTTCTCATCTTTTATCACCATTCATATTCTTAATGTAGGAAGATATCATTTCAGAGATATTTAATCTCTTGCTGTGAAAGTAATAAAGCAACCTGAGATCACCTTTAAGATCAGAATTGTCTAATATCCAGTGTATACTCTACTACACTATAGAAATTATTTCAAGTTCACACTTGTGGCGTTCAACTTTAGTCAGACTTGGTTATCATACCACCATTACATTTTAACAGCCTTTACTACCATTCTTAGGAATCCTTGTCTCACACTACTTTTAATTAGTATGAAACCTAACTACGTGTAGGAATTTTTGAAAACTCTATTGTATAAATTTTTAAAAATTTTATACTGTCCAAATTCTGACTCTGAAAGAAGCAAATTATACAAATAAATTTTCAGCATAGATAAGTTTTTAAACTTTGTTAACATTTTTTAAACTACTTCCTGAATTATGTGGACATATTGCTAAGTCTAACGACACATTGAATTATTTGAAAATACTCTGGTTTAGAATATATCACATGTGAAACTATTCTTTATGTTTTTATTTTTCTATATTAGATCCTATTTTACATACTGATGTACAGCAATCTGAAAAAGACATTCAATGATGACTTATTCAAGTCATCAACTTGTGCCCAGTTAATTCTTTGAAATATTTTTCGAGTTATTTCTATCTTGCTGAAGTTTGTAATATTGAAATTTCCTTAGCCTGGAAGAACACTAAGATTGCATTCATATATAAATTTATAAAATACATATGAACAACTTACAGATCTCTTCTATATTTTGAACAGATATCTCAGAATTATTATGTATAGTGCATAAAATACACACTAAATAATATATAAATATACATATATATGTTGTGTGTATATACATATAAGTACTGGTTAGAGGCTTTTTGCTCCTCTTCCATGCACAGGACAAGCGAGGTTAGGCAAAGCATTTTTAAATTGTGTTGCCTGCTAAATCATGTTGAGTGCAAGTACTGATAGTCTCAGCAACTTTCTATTGTCACGGTTTGTTCTACTGAGCTTTGGGGAGAGACAATTGTAGCATGTTTTATGAACAAACAACACTATTTGACATAAGAGAGGTTTGGAAACTAATCATCAAATGACAAGTTTTCCATGCCAAAACTTTGGAATCAATCAGGCTGTAGCAGATTTCCCTCTAGGCTGCAAAGATCCATTTCTTCTGGTTCCCAATTCCCATGACCTAATTACTGGGAATATTACAAACTTGCTGCCAGGCAACTTTGAACACTGCTTTCTGTCTTAAACAATAACAAATATATGGCCCTTAGTAGAGTTGTATGAAGAGCGGGATAGGAAGGTCACAAAATGGAGAGAAAAATAAAAGATCCAAAAAATATAGTTTACCCTGCTACCAGAGATAAATCTTTCAAGCCAAGTGGGAGTAGGTGGCAAATACAACTTGAAGGATCTCAGTTTGAGAATGAGACTTGGGCACCATTTACCTTTTCTCAAGAGGAAAAGAAAAAGGGAGACCGTTTTATTCTTTTCAATTTTCTGGACTGAAATATCATTGAATGTTCTATATAACTGTGTTTCAAACTCTTACACGATATTAAATGAAGAAGCACAAATAAGAGGAAAACCCAGACTGAGAAACTATTAAGTAAAAGAAATAATTCCATAAATACATGGTGTTTTTACCTTAAACCAGAAAAGTCTTAACAAAAGCATGTAAGAATGTAAAACTACACTTTTAAGCCACACTGAAGAAATAAGCAGAAATGCAATTGACATGTTAACCTCACTGTAAAAAGGACTTGACAGATGTAGAATTTAAATGTCAGCCTAGCACAGATGGATTCTCTTTTCTTAAAGTTATATGTGCATCCCCTTTTTTGGATAAGCAAATTGTCAGATATGTGAGATGAATTGCCAGAAAATACTTCTATCCTTCATGGACATGGAATTCTTGGGCAATGCAGTGCAGGCCTGGAGGGAACTCCTTAAAGTGCCTGGCACTGAGCAGGGGACTGCTGTGTTCTCCCTCAGCACCCACACCTAGGAACAAAAAAGAGAATGGTTTCTGGGAGCACTGGGGATTTTCATCCCCTGTCTCCTGAGTTCTCACTTCAGGGACCCTCCTTTCTTCCAGGTCACGGGATGCTGAGGGCAGTCCCTCCCTGGCTCAGCTCAGACAGGGTGGGGGGATGGAGGGTCCTCCACACTCCGAACCACATGATGGTATCAAAAAATTCACCAAAAATCTTTCAAGTTTAACTAAAACTACAACATTTTGCTACAAGAGATCTTTACTGTTATTTGATTAATAATTTCATTGAGCAAAGAATGAATATAATTCAAATTATCAGACAATATAAAATTTCCCAGGTGCTCCACAAAAGAGTGAAATAGTGTACGTACAGTAATCCAGTACCTGCAGTAGTGCAGTCTCATTAAGGAAGTTATTTGCAAGGTACATGTTTAACGTAATATTATTACACTGTAATGGGGACATTGCCAGTCCTGAAAATTAGTCAGTGATTTTAGATGTGATATAGTTGTTTTCCTACTATCCTGTTATCTTGGAACAGAATCATTTAACTTTTGAAACTTCTCCACAAAAAAAGAAGAGAAAAAGGAAAAAAAATAACAAAAAACTCCAAAAGAACAACCTCTGCAGTTTGCTATCTTTTCCTTGCAAAATTTTATATGAATGATGTCACAGATGCATATAGACAATCAAGCAGTGAAAGGAATTTATTGACCATCGTTACCTATCCATTTACAAAATGAATTCCAGTCATCACTTCCTTAATGTGATACACAATGAGGCACAACAGAGATGTTATGCATCTCAAGAGCCACCACATTGTAAGGAAATCTCTAAGAGCGTTATGATATTCATATTTTCCTTAATTTCTTCACATAGTCATTTCCTCTCATATGAACAAAAAAAAAAAAAATGGTTTAGTTCCTATAACTTTCAACAATTATAATAAAATACCACTTCTGAAGTTCTTAAACTTGATTTGTCCTGTAACAGAATTTAATGTAACACTTGGATCATCCATGATTTTTCTCACTGAATATTAGCATATTAGCAAACAATTTGGATTAAACTAGATTTTTCAGCAGTGCAGCTCTACAGGACCACAACCACAATATCTTGCTTCATTCTGTCCATCTCAGTGATTCCCCTTCTCCTTGTTAGTTAATTCTACCCTCCACCCTTGTCTGACTTTTTTTTCACTTCGTGTATCCATGCCACTCAATCACTAATTCTTCACTCTGTTTACTATTTCTAATGTCTTAAGTTCAATTTTCCGTTTATGAGCTCTCCCTGTTACTCTCACTTAGCACTTATTCTACTATCTTTGTCTCATCTCAAATTCTTTCACACCATGTCCTTTCCCAGTCAAAAAAATTATTTTGGAGGGATAAGGGCAACAGCTGTCTATGAAATTCTTGGAATAGATCTTATTTCTTGAGGACACATTGCACCATCTGTAGACTTTTGAATTTTTGATCTGGAGTCTTCCATCTGAAGAAAATCTCAGAAGGCCCACAAAGACAGGATGATTAGTATATGAACAGTGATTCTAACTTAGAAGATTATAGGAATGTAAATGCTATTTTGTCTAAATTTAAAATGTGTTGATCTTCTTTTCAAAAGCCAAGTGGTATATGTCATTCAATAAGGAAATTGAAAGTGTTATGTTTGTTAGAGCTCCTTCATTCCTATGTTTTCTGGTTTCAGACAAATAACTAGACATGATTATAAATGTAACTTTGAGACAAGTAATAGAAAAATAAGATGGCTATACTAGGTTAGCTTAAAATTACATCTAATTCAACCTTGTCCCTGATAATAGCCAAAAGCAGACACAGAGAAGAAAGCATAGGACTATAAAACACATAGCAGTACTTCTCCTGAATACTTTCTTAGTTTCACTGGATCACAGAGTGCTGAGCTGTAAATCCATTATGCATACTTAAACACTTTCTCCTATCCATCACCTTCTGAAGATAAAAAATTATGAATCCATACACAATTATTCATACAAGTTCTACTATTCAGCATGTTCTATAACGAACAATTGCCTTTTACTTCTTTTCCTATGCATGTGAATTATAAAGAGAAATATACTGATCTCAAATACCAAATGAAATTATCCTTACATTGTTGACTACAGAAATGAGTACTCTCATGTTTTTAGGTTTTTAGTTTTTAGATCCATTTTGGATCTAATCACTGGCTTTAAGATTTGCCATCATTTTTTCAGTACAGTGAAACAATAGGTTTTATACAGAATCACAAAAACAGAAAGGCTTTACAAATCCTTTATGGGTCAGTGTCCTATTTATTAAAAGAAAATATTGAAAAATTAAAAAGATCCTTCATGGATGGTATCAATGATAAACAATATTAACGACTCATAAGAGTTCTAGATTTAGCACAAGTCGAATTTCCCTATTTCCAATATATGATAGACATATTTTTGCATAATTGATATTTATTTAACAAAATTATTAATTCATTTCTCTTCTTTCATTCTGGTCCTGTTTTCAACGGGCTTACAAGAACAAACACTTCAAACAAAGGAACAAAGTCAACAATGTGCTACTTACTGTTTGTTACACTCACGTCTAAGGTTCTGAGTTTAGGTGATGTCATAGTACTAAGAAATGTCCTAGAAAACCAGCAGTATGAAAACTACTGTCTTGACACAAATTTGACACAAAAAGACAGTAAATGACAGGTTAAGTGATTCTATCTAAACTTGGAAAGTATGAGCAAGAATGTTAATTTTTTTACTGTAACTTTTTAGTTAAAAAATAGCTACAGCACTGCAAATACAGTATTGCCACTGGTAATAAGAATTCTTACTAACATTATAAAGCCTCAGGCTGGGCTATGAGTCTTTCCTTTTCGGGACTCAATCTTGACTTGCTTGGAGCTTTGCTTTAATCAGTTAAGCTGAAAGAGCAATTATCTAGTGACCAAGTGACTCTTAATTAATTCATTTTTATTTTGTTTGGCTTTACATGAGTCTGTGTTATAATATTTTTGAAAATTTCTACATAGAAAGGAACAATTATTTATGTTGTGGATAATGAGTGATCCATGGCTGAATAATAATCTTGAAGCATCTAGGAGCATAGGACCCGGGTGACAGCAGAAGCCATAAGGGTGTGGATACTGAATATCATACTGGCTTTACTAAAGATATCAACAGCTCCTCAGTGGACATTACTACTAATAATAAAAATGAAGAAACTGTTCAAAATAGATTTTAGGGATAACAGAAAAAAGAAAGTGCACCCATTATACGAACAGCACACCATTTATGGTAAAGTCATATATAGTACGGGAGTTACATAAGAAAGTTATATAAGAAAGAGCAAAGGATAAAGGTCGTTAGAAAACACACAGAAATGGTCCCATGCAGACCCTAGAACAAGGAGAAAAACTATCAACACTTTCAACAGTGTGTTTTTCCTGACAAAAAGGAGGAAGACCACCCCCTAATTAACATCTCACTCCCAGAGTGCTGAGAGAATGCCAGCAACTCATCACAGCACCCCCAGAACCCATGCTGAAAACACTGTCTTGTGGTCTTTGATGAAACTGGAAATGGCTGTGAGAACATCTCTCCTCTTATGAATTTTCTGCTGGGGCTCATGGCCAATTTAGTGATGGCACAATAGTGTCTTTGAAAGAACAATCTAGCAGAGGCCTCAGTGGAGGCTCCCAGACACCCAGCAAGGAGGCTGTGGCTGGTCTTCTGCCTGTGGAACTGCTTTCATCTGGGACTAACCCCAGGCTACCAGCTGTGTGACTGGGTCACCTATTTATTCAGTGATCCTGAGCTGTGGGCTGAAGTCTTGGCCTGACCTTATCCCTGTCTTGACACCAACAACCTGAGACAACCACTTGGCTGTATCTGACCTTGATCATTGTCTCTGAACCTGGCAAATGAGAAACAGGTTTAGATTTCATAAGGGTTTGGTTGCTTTGTTTTTGTTGGGTTTTTATTTTAACATATAATATCTGCAAACTGTAGCTTTGCTAATGAGGTTTCTCTCATGCTAATTAGAAAATTTGGACTGAGAGTGTTTGTACCACTGTAAATTAATTAACAGTAATAGCCATTTGCAATTTGTTCACACGATTAAAATTTTACTATTTTTTTTCATGTACAGAGCATTTTCTATTTCTGCCTTTAGTTAGATTTTGAGCAAAACAGGTTATCCTAGAATTGTCAGATTCCTAGTTCATTCAAGCACCAGTTATTTATCAGGAGGTTTTCAGAAGCAACACTTGTGGGCATGACACTGCTTCTCAACAATTGTCTTTGATAGTGACAAAAACGACACTAATAATGTCTAAGAGTTTTAAGTAAACCTAGTTCCACCTAACCCACCTAATCCACACTCTTTCTTCTATTGTCTTATTTCTGACTTTTTCATTCTATGGCAAAGAAGTTGAGTAGCCATTTAAAAAGAAAGCCATATCCTAACTTATTATTTGTTTTGTTTTCCCTTTAACTACAAAGAAGACCATGATTTAGAGGCTGCATATTAACTTTGCCAATGTTTACACTTTTCAATATTATAAGTGGCACCTTTTACAATACTTCTAGAGAAACTCTCATATGAGAATTAATTACCATGGTTTCTAAATCTTAAAGCAATGCTCATTTTGCCAGATTTCTCCCATTACTACACTGAAATACTGTTACCTTGGTGATGTGCTTATCAAAGGTTTAGTGAAACAAAGCTTCATTTAACCATTCATAATATAATTAAAATAATCATATCATTTGTGGCCACATGACACACTTCACCCTCATCATCTTGCTGTTAGCAGTCATACTGAAATACATACACAGACACAGCTAACCCTTAGCTTTACATTTTCAGGGGATTTTAAGAAAATCATACCTTAAGAAAGAAACTTGGATTAAATGACAATTTTCATCTATAGCAGTCTCTGTTTAAGTACATACTTTACCAGTTCCATACTGGTTTCTGTTTTTCCTTAGTTGATGTAAGGAACTCTTAGTCACCGAACTTAGTCACTTACTGTCATGGATGTACTCTGGGCTGCACCCCCTACACAATTGCTATAAATTGAAAGAAGATTTATGCAGACAAAAGAGATCTGATGTGGGGAGAATAATATTAGGATTTATTACTAGCAAGATAAAAACTAAAGAACTATATATACAACAATCCTAATTAGGGAAAAATGCATTTACAGAAAAGTGTATTTACACTAAAGTGTATTTACAGAAGTACTCCTCCCCGCTTGTATCAGTTCAGGAGGAGAAGAAGTCTCCTCTTCAATTTCAGAGCCACAGGTCTTCCAAGCAATTCCGCAGCACTCGAAAGTTCCTCTTCTATTATCCCTAGGACGATAGCCCCGATTCGTCGCAGCTGGAACTCACTCTCTCTCTCTTTCTCTCTCTCTCTCTCTCTCTTTCTCTCTTTCTCTCTCTCTCTCATTCTCCTATGTCAACCTCAGGGCTGGGCCTACACCCTCCTGCGCTGAGACCGGAGGCTGAGGGGTTACCCAGGCCCTGTGGGGTCTTCCATGGACTGCAAGGGGACACTTGCCTTACCATGATCTTCCCACAGTTACAGTGGATAATGGCTTTTGAGTCCGCCCCTGTTTCTTGTGTGGTCCCTCCTCACAAGAGACAGTCCTTGATGGACCTCTCTAGCGTGAGTCTACATTCGGGCAACAGTTCATCCATTCTCTGCTGTCCCTTAGGGTCACAAATTCATCTGCACCAGCATGGATCACTGACTGGGATCACAAGATCCTACACGGGCCAGCTTGCTCCAGTGTAGGTCTCTCTCTCCAGGTCTCCAGCAGGACTCTGTTCCATCTTAGGCCTCCCAGAGAGTCACATCTTCATGCACTCATCTACTTCGGCCTGGGCTCCTTCATGAGCTGCACAGGGCGGGTCTCTGCTCCCAAATGGTCTTCCACAGGTGGCAGGGGTTTTTTAGTTTTCAGTCTCTTCCCTGCTGAAGGGAGAGAGAGAGAGGGGGAGAGAAGGACCCCTCCCCCTTTGGGCTTCTCCTCTCCTCTGGCTGCCAGTTTTGACCTTGGAGGCTGTACTATCTCTCTCTGCCTGGAATTCTTTCTGCAGTATTTCTCATCCAGACAGTCTTCCTTTAGATTTTTTTTATTCACTCAGTTACATGTCTTGGTCAGGGGGGCTTCAGTGCCAAACCTGCCCAGGGCTGGGGGAGGAGGGAAGCCTGGCCCCACTTGGGGCCTGCTGCCTTCCCTACGTGGCTTCTAATTTCTTCTGCCCAACAACTTTTTCTTCAATTTTCTTAAATATGTAATTGTTAGAGGTGTTACTAAAAATTTTGATGGGTTTTATTCCAGAAATCCACTATTTTCAGCCCCAGGGGGGCTAGTCAGCAAACCCTCAACACTTACCCTTCTTACTCAGGTGGATCCCATTTCTTCCAATCAGTCCTCAATGCCCATAGTCATAAAAAAAAAATACACTTATTCTTCATTTTAGAATAATTTTAAAATTGAAGAACTTTTATCTAAAAATAATTAAATATGAAAATATAAAGCATATAATTATTTTTCATATTTCACCGCTTTTCTGCTTTTTTATTTTAATAGAAATGCAAAGAGAAAAAGAATATTTTTTTGCTCAGAGGACGCTGATTTACAAATACAGTTTTCCTAGCTAAAAAAATGTAGGGAAAACACAGCTAACATATTCATTATGAGTACATCTCCCCCTGCTGCAAATCAAACTGTAAGATCATTTCTTCTGTAGATGCAAGTTCAACTTAATAAACTGCATGAATTAAGAAGGAAATGTAGTAGTGGAATTAAGTAGCATCACACATTTAGAAAACAATTTTATACTGTTTCAATTGCAAACTGAATATGTCTTTTAGAATTCTTTGCTTTATTGCATAGAAATGTATTCAGAAATAAATATTTTATAACAAAAGAATTTCCAGTCCACTTATTAAAAATCTGATTGCATAGTTTTGTACAAAACACTGCCTTATCATTCCAGTTCCCTGCCAGATATGAATGGAGAAAACAGAGAGGGGAAAACCTTAAAGCAAAGAGGGATAGCAATTAAAAACTTCCTGTAACTCCTGTTTTACTTTTCCTGAGTGAGTAGTGGATTTTTATATGAAGCATGCCAAGAAGAAACTATATAGAGTAAGAGCTAAACAGCAAAACCTCCGCATTTGTATGAATAAGGAAAGGTAGGCTGTGAAGTCATATCTATTTAGTGAAATCACTACCGCTTGAGTTTAACTATATTTGATAGATGTCATCAAATAATTTTATTACTGTCACCTTTGCTATTCTCTCATTTTGGGCCATTTTCCTAACTCCAATTCCAGCTCTGAATTATCTACTCAACTTTTAACTTCTACTAAAAGATCATTTTGTATAGCATTCAGTGTCTGTGAGCTCTAAGAATGGTCATAACAGCAGTATCTAAAGATGCTATTTAAAATCCATTTGGCAAGGTGATATAGAGAAAAGGTAACACCTTTTCCAAGAGCTTAAAAGGGTGGACATCTAAAAGGGATGTCATTAGCTCACTCTGAAATAGTTGCTGGATTATTACTTTGCTGCTTGAAACCCTTACAGATGTGCAGTCTCTCACAGCTATAATAACTTTGTACAATCTAAGTGATGCTAACCTAAGTAATCTGTTGCAAATTCTTCAGTGTTCGTGTCATCTGCATAAAATATCCATTGATTTTTTTTATGAAGAGTGAAAACAAATAAACAAACAAAAAGAAAACAGAAAAAGCTCTACTTAAAATAATATATTTTTTTCCTTTGTCAGACTTAACACCAATATTGCATGAAGGCATACTTTCTCTGGAAGCACATTGTCACAAAGTGTTTCCCTGGTGACGTGTATACTACAGCAGTATCAGTGAAAGCACTAGAAATATTATGTCTTTTCTAACAAATAAATATGAGCTATAGAAACTGAAAATCCCTTGTAGTGCTGGGTCTACTTTTAGTGTACGTTATACATATATACACACATATATAAAAACCTCCAATGTATATCTATATATATTAAACACTCATTATGATATGTTCCCTAAACATGTTATTATACTTAACAGTGGAATTTAGGTGGGACTACTTCAACACACAGAATGAAAAAAATGTAAAAGAGCTTGATAGTTTAAGGGCTATATGCCAGAAAAGGGCTAGAGCTTTACTCTCAATGCTGAATTTGCTCCTGTGCAATGTTTGTATTTAGCATGAGGCATTGTCTGAACTATATAATCTGCAGCAGAGATCTTCAGGATAAAAGAAAAAATGTAAAACCCACATAAGAGAAAGATGCTCTTGTCTTGCAATCATATTGTATAATCTGGAAAAAATAAAGAACAGTTAGGATCTAGCCCCATTAAGATCTAGCTGGGAAAAATGAAGCAAAACGACTTCAACTGAAGTTTCCTGGAATGTATAAATACAATTTTTATATCTCCATTTCAGTGGTACAGGAGATCCAAGCAGACTTTGGTGCTCCCAGGTAAACTTAAGATCTTTATATAACACTGCGTTCATTGGAAATTATAGTCTCTCGTGATTTATTTTCCTTGCAGCAGCATTTAGAAGCTTGTGTAAAGATGAGTTGCACTGCAATTGTTGCTATCCAATTATATAGAAAGAGGGAGCATGAATTAAAGAAATAAATATAAATACAGGTGGGTCTGACAAATGCAAAATTTATTACATCCATGATACAAATGAAGAGCTTAGCCTGAGATGAAAAAGAAGGAAGCTGAGATCTTGAGGAATATGCATAATAGAACTAGAAAGATAATCCAGTATTTTCTCAATATCAGTTATTGTTAATTTACACAACCTTTGTAAGACAACTATTAACCTACATATTTGAGACATTTTGTTTTTATGCTTATAGGTTTGCCTTATTGAAATGTAAAGAACTTCTACAATATTACATAGACTACTTAATACTTCTTTATAGCAACATGTATTGTTGTTTGATTTTGAGTCTTTACCCGCTTTGCATAACAAAATTAAAAGACAGTAACCTTCTCATTAACCTCAAAATTTACAGCTTCCAGCAAGATTCACCTTTGTCTATTTCATTAAACTATTTCTTTATTTATTTATTTTCAGCTGGAAATATTTTCAAGAAAAATTTATGAAATGTAGAATAAATAGTTTTCTTTCAGGGTTTACTAGTCTGGAATACTAATGCTTAGATTTTGTAACTGTCAATTTTAAAAAAAAAATTTAATTTGCCTCACTGCAAGTTAATGAATTGATCATAGATGAAAGGTATTGCTTCGTTTTTGCCTGTGTATGTTTACAAAATGAACTGTTAAGTATGTATTTTTCCTTAAATGGGAAAGCACAAATAACATTCATTTTTAATCACATAATTGTGCTGTCATTTGCTTTCATGTATTTATATAATGATTACATCATTATTCATGTCATGGACTTAGATTCAGAATGAAGCAAATATGCATGAAAAAGAACCACGTTTTGAATTACTGCTTTTAGGAAGAGTACATTTTGTTTTATTTGGTCATGTGTAACAAATGTGTGGTTGGGTAGGCTTATGTTGATTATGTTGAATTTACAGGAACATGTTTACCTCCAACTCTCCTCTAATGAGCAAGGAACTAGACTTTCTGCTACACTCCAGACTCTGGCCAGTAGGAAGAAAACAATTTCTATACTTAAGCAGCAGACTTTCAAATATGCAATCTAAGAGTCATTATTAACTGTTGTATTAATTGGTGACCTTTTGGAATGTTAATGTAGCCCAGCATGAGTTGACTTTACCACAAGCCATTGTTTCCTTTTAAACCAGCACGAGATCTTGAGAAAAACCTCTCAGCATCTCACTATGGGGACTTAATAAACATCAGTCACCATGGTGCAGAAACAGGGAGGAAAAAAAGGTACTTTAAATTTCTTCTGTTTCATGCTGTTCTATTCAACATTTTCTAATTAATTAGTTCCTTTAAGCAATGTATATGATCCTGAGCTCACTGACTATCACACTACTACGATGGACACTTCTCTTAAAAAAAACCAAAAAACCCAAAAAATCACCTCAGCAAGTATCTGAACTCCTTAAGTGATACAAGGTTGTATTTTACAAATATAAAACTAGCGAATAGGGCCATATGTTTTGAATTTTAGTAGTAAGAGATCAATAAGAACTGATGAGCAAACAAAACCCTTTGGGTGGACCTGCATCTCTGAATCCAGCATCTTTATTCTGCGTTTGTATGTCCAAGTCATCCCTGGGCTGGACATACAAACAACCATCCCTTGTCGATCTGTAGTTAAGTTCACATATGTGCAACTGAGCTGTACTTTAATAAAAAAAGAAATCTTCTTTCTTGTTAAATAAATCCAAACAATCTATTTGATACAATGAATTTCCACTATTTGGCAGAGTTAGAAAGCAAATGCAACTTCCAGTCACATGTTAAAGATGAAGTAGTGCCCTACAATACAAAGAAGGCTCATTCCATAGTCAATTAGGCAATTGATTTCATTGGAAAATAGGAGTGTGTGAAAATACTAATAGCAGTCCAGATTCATGTTTTCATCATGTAAATCAAAAATATAATGCTGTGCCTTCATTAACTTAACAGTTAATATAGAAGTATGAAAAGAGGCATTTATTCATAGTTTGTAATTGGGCTTTGTTTTATTAGAAATTTGTTTAAGTTTTTACTAGGATTTAAATCTACGTATTATATTTCTCATTAGATGCAAGAGACCACGCAAAGATTCTGAAATTAGTTTAATGATATATATCTATGCTGGCTGAACCTTCAGTCTATTCCTTTATCATCCTACATCCATCTTCCTCTAGCTTATGAAACAGGTAGCTATTTTTACATTTTATTTAACTGAGTAGTAAGAAAGGATTTTTCTAAATAGCTGATACCTCTTTGTCTCTTTTTAATAATTGTGAATACTTTCTTCTCTAAGTAATAGTTTACCTTGCACTATTCTGCAGGGAAAAAAAAATTTGAAATATTGTACTTCTTTGAAAACTACTTCATAAAAGAGTGGCAAGGACTTTTCGGTATTTGAGATATAAGGAGAACAATTGTCCTAATATGAATCTTCTTACTGCTGAAAGGAGGCAAAGTTCAAGACATTTCAGTTGCTTCTATATAGGGTTAAATGCTTACGTAAGAATTGAAAGGTAAGTATGTACCTCTATCTGAACAGAATTTTCTAATGGGTTAAAATTACATGAGGGATGGAGAATATTTATTAGCTTTAGATGAAAAGTTATTCCAGTAAGAAAGTGTTGTTTATGAATCGTGACCATAGATGAACTTGTAATAGTTCCGGGGATAAGTCTGTTCACTTGTACATGTGTCATGAGGGATATAGAAAACAAATGGACCTTAAAAAACACACTGTGATGCCTAAAGTAAAATTTAGGTAGATTTTTTTGATTGAGAGTGGAGGGATAAAAACAGGTCACATAATCTCTATTTAACTACTTGGGCTTCTAAAAAATTAAACATCTTTTAGAAGTTATACCAAAATAAAATATCTACTCCCATAAGCAATTTTTTTTCCACAGGACTAAATGGAACATTTTAGTAATAATTTCATGCATTTGGCATTTAATTTGGGTTCACAAGCTAAGTATCAACTTTTTCATGCCAACTTCATAGGTAAATTTTTAACTACCACTCAATCTGAGCTTATCCTGGCTAAACTAAGGATATTAACAGCACCTGTATTTCCAAAAGAATCTAAATGGCATTGTTTTGTTGAACAAAGTTATTTTTCACTACTAGAAGTTTTTGCAAGCCACAGAAATTGTCACCATAAGTGGCTGCACACAGGGTAGGTGTACATGTTCATCTGGAGTCAGTTGTACCTATGTGCCATTTCAGTAGGTCAGATGTTAACCAGCTGTGGCAGAAATCCTCTGGCTGGGTTGACAGAACCCTTGAGCCTATATTGGATAAATTATAAGGTATGCGGTCTGTTTGGGACTGTGACACGTGTACAAGCATGATCTATCTGGGCTAAGACACAAAAGAGGACTCTGAACTGTATGATGCTGTGCTGCTGTTTCTGAGTGTTCTGGCTAAAAGAATAATAATATATATCTTGCAAACCTGACAATAACTTTATTGAACCTAGTAGCTTGATACCTGGATCTCTTTCAAAACTGTCAAATTCACATTTAATCATGTGTTTTTTCTTGTAGTTACAAACCACATGCTCTATTAAGGGTTTTTGTTTGTCTGTTTTGAGTTTTTGTTTTGTTTTGTGTTTGTTTGTTTTCCCAAATAAAAGCCACTCAAACAAAGGAATTCCTTTGCATGAATATTTCCTGTATTCTACCATAACTTAAAAAAGAGTTAATAAAGCAGAATAGAAAACCAATCTGGTTTTGAATGATGAATGCAATAAAAACTATGACTTCATGTATTTTGTCACCTAACCAGTGATTCTATCAAATCCTCTTCCCTCCCCTTCCCCAAGTCTTCCTGTATTTCAGCAACATTCATCCTAAGCAAGAAACAGCAGTATCAATGCTAGTCTGCAACCAAATACTAGATAATCAGATGGTAAGAATGCACGTGCTTTAGGATGGACAGCTGATACTGCAAACAGGTTTCTGCCCTCTCTCAGGGGATGCCTAACAGGAATCTCTACTCTATATTATAGAGTTGTTGTAATTATTTTGCAGCTTTTATTGTAATTTTATTTGGAATTAGTTGAAATTAACCAATGGATTCAGAAAATTATTAAAACCAGACAGCCAGATGGATTAAATAAAATACTTTAGTAAACAGACTAAGAAAATGCCTTGCACAGGACATCACATTCCTGTGAAACTGGGAAATACTTTTACAGGCGAAATGCATAAGAATAACAACTTTTTGAGGATATGCGAAAACTATGAAAGATGTCTAAGCATATTGGCAGCAGCAGCTGACATTATAATAAAGATTAAAGCTGTATCTGGTTTTACAAAAAAAGTGAATTGTGAAATATTTTTTCACTGCTGTCATTATTGTTGTTTTGAAATGCAAATATATCATGATTTGTTACAGCAGTCTTTAGAATTAGGATTTTCTTCAGCTGAAAAGAATGTTTGAATTACTATAGTAGGTTTAATCATTTACAGTTGCTATATGGCTGTATTTGTTTAATATTTAATACAAGTTTCCAGAAAAATAAAAGCTCTAGACAGACTTAATTGCATTTTCTACGTGAAAAGAGTAAGTTATTACAAAGTATAACTTTTGGATGATCTACAAGTTAAAAATTGCTCTACTTCTCCATCAGAGAGAACTCTGCTTTTCATTTCAGTCACTGTAGGAGAACAGTTTCCATTGTTAGGGGGTTGGGGAGGAGAAATAGGTTCTCCAGTAGGGAAAACCCACTGAAAAAATAAAAGTGGGGTCATTCTATATATTCCCACACACATTCTATATATTCCCTCACATGCTTCTGCCACCAATCAGACGTCGGAATGGGCTGCCCAGGGAGGTGGTGGATTCACCGTCCCTGGAGGTTTTTAAGATGAGACTGAACGTGGCACTTAGTGCCGTGGTCTAGTAGCCATGGTTTTGTTGGATCAAGGGTTACACTTGATGATCTCAGAGGTCTTTTCCAACCCAGCTGATTCTATGATTCTATGATTCACTTTCCTTATTAACATGACTTTACAATTTCAGTTGTATGTATTTTTTCCACATTTACAACCTAACCTGCACTACTAAATTCTGGGAATGATGTTCTATGATCCTACTTCAGAAATCAAAGTACATTTATGGAAGATGAGACATCTCACAAGATGAGACAATGGACAACATCTGATAGATTCTTCTTATGCAGAAACACATAGTTCAAAAACAAGATTAATAAAATTACTTTGGAACTTCCATTTATAAATTGTTCTTGCTAGTAGGATATGTAATATTAAGAAGTGTTAAAGCTAAAAAGAACATTGTATATGAACTACACAGGGTATTTTTTCCAACTTCTCAGAAGTCTGATAATAATCTGTTTTTTTAGTTTGAGCAGAGGGAACATGATTTCATCCCCATTTTTAATTCCTCTTATGGTCTTTCACAGAACAGTTATGTACTAGAAATACATAAGATTTATAAAATGTTTTGCTTACATACTCCAGATAAATAAATGCAAAAATATAAATCATAATATCTAGCTTCAGCCAAGAAGCATTTTAGGTTGCTTGCTTTGCTAAGTGCAAGGTTATCTCTCATGGTGCATTGACAGCTTTTTATTTTGCTTTGGTTTTGACTATTTTTTGATACATCTTTAGAAGATATCACAACTGTGGAGAAAATACTATCAGAAGCCTAGGAGTTATCTGAAGGAAATTCTACAGAAGGAAGCTGAGTCAATGAAAGTGGTGCAAATCGTTTTCCTGAAGTGCTTAGTTTTTTGAAATCTTTTTTCCAGTATCTGAATTCATAATTTAAATTTCAGTAATTGGCAATAAATTGAGTTAAAATCCCCAAGATGGAACTTTTTTGCTGTAACAATGATTGAAAAACTGCTAGAATCACAAGTATATTTCTTAATAGTGTCACAGTATCATAATATTTTCTTAAGAACTTCATAAAACTAAACATTTGATTAGTATTCATTTTTATTTTCTGAAATATGTATCTTCTGGTTTTGTTATTGTGATCATAAATATTCTTTTTGATTCATAAATATTCTATTCTATTTCACTTAGCATAATCAAAGCCTAAAATAGTACCAATCTTCAGAAATCCCCAAACCTTCTGAAAAACTGCATAGTAATTTTAATACATTGAGGCACCATTCTAACCTTATTTTTTTGTTATATATATATAAATGTCTCTGTTCCAAATCTTTACATACTACCTGATACAAATCTACTTTTTATTAGAGTTTGTTACACTTTTCTGAAACAGATTTTTCTCAATATTTTAATAGCATTCTAAACTTCACATGATAGAATAGAAATATTACAGTCAGAAGGGACCTACAATGATCAACTAGTCCAACTCCCTGACCAAACTGTAAAAAAAAAACATTCATGCAGCACAGATGAATGAGTTTGCCTAAAATAGCCCTCTCTGTAAAATGAGAAATTTATGAGTTTGTTAGAAGAGTATTCTTTCTGTGGAGAAACAAAGAGCAGAACTACATCCAATTCTCCTTTCCCTTATAATCATAGAAAACAACATATTTAGGCATGTGATTTTCAGATCTCAATGGAGAGAGCCTTTGTCTCTAGTGTACACTGAAAGGGATATTTAAAAGATTCCTTACCGTACCCAGGAAATAATATTTTATTTTCAGTAATTGTCTGTTTTCCCTTTTTGTTTGAAATATAGAATTGCTTGGTTATGCAAAACATAATGTATTTTATCTGTTAACATGCACAGAGAACAAAATATATGGTTATTGTCAGTAGTTAAGTTGATTATTTTGCTTTTTCCTCCAAGGATCTAGATGCTGATAGCTGGTTTATATTTATTTATATTTGCTTTTGTATTTGTGGCTGTATGTGCCATTGTCCCTTCAGAGGTAATACAACCAAACTGTGAACATGCTTTTGAATCGGGTGATGCAATGTGGAATGTAATGATCCAGAAATACTTCACTGCAAACATTTCCCTCCCTTTTGAAAGTTGCTATTTAGAGAGGTGTGAACATTTCAAAACAAAAACTACCCTGTGACCCATAGTATTTAGGTGAATTTCTTCTTATATGTTTGTGTTCCCTTCAGTTAATTGTTTTCAGCTAACATGAGCAAGATCAAGTTACTTTACCATTTTCCAAAATAAAATGTCTGCACATAAAGAGAAAACTTGCATTGTGGATGAAAAGTCTGTTAAATTTCAGTAGTTACAAAGCTCAGCAGAAACTATTCACTGACTTTGCAGAAAGAGAAAAAAACATTCAAGCAGTCACAAGTTTCTAAAGTAAAAAATTCCCCTTGAATATTGAGAACCAAGCCTGCAGGAACAAACGAGCAGGTTGCTAAACTTGTAACTGTTTAAGTCTGTTAAATCAACTTGTTACTTCAGACAGCTGGTTATGTGGAGTAGGCTTGCATATGTTGGTGGTATCACACATGGTTCACACTATTTAAAATCTCCTTTGGAGTGTAGTAAAATGATTGAGTCATCTACCACTTTCTCTCCTTTTTGAGACTGCATTTATCAAAGTTGTTCAGCTTTAGTAACTGAGAAAGCAGTGTGGTCTAAGATAGTGTCACTATGATTTGATACTTGGAACCCTCTTACTATCTCCTACACTCACTGCCTCTCCTCAGAGATACTGGTTTATTCTTATCTGACATGCCATACTAGGTGAAGGATAGACTGATAAACTTCACGAAGGACTATTTATCTTATAAGACAGTGCTGCCACAGTACTATCCTGAAGTTTAATAAAACCGTATTGTTCCTCATTTATCCCAGAGTTGCTACCATATCCTCTTTCATACATTATTTATTAGCTTCACAAAATGAGTATTTTCACTGTTCTTTTGCATGATAGACTATCCATTCTCCTGAGCATGTTATTAATTTTCACAGCATACTTTATCTAGTTTGAGTTTGTCTGTCTCAAACACGTTAAGACCAATGTTCCAAGCCCCTCTTCACTATAACTTCTCATCTGAGCAGCTCCAGCTGTTTCAAGTATTTCTTGGTTTTCAAAGCAAGAACAGACAACTATATATTTTCCTTCTTTCTTCTGCATGTGCTGGGCTGGAAAGAAAATATAACAGAATTGTAAATTCTAAACCATATTAAACGATCAAGAAACACAACCTATATTTAACAATAAAAAGGGTTTTTTGTTTATTAGTTCTGTTTTGATTAGGCAGAAACTACTAATGGCCTTATGGAGTGTTTTGCTACATAGGTTGCGGGCCAAACATCCAACCAGCAAAAACTAGAAGATAAAAGAAAATGTAGTGCTATTATATCTATCTATCTAGGCCCCTGTAGCTGCTAAAAGAAAAAAATAGACAAATATGAATTACAGGTCAGGTTGCATTTGTATGAAAGATGATGTGCTTAAGTTGGTAAATGATACCTTTAAACATATACTTACAGTGTAAAACTGTGTTTTTCCATATAATATCATGTAGGAAAGGAGGACCTGGTTTATGGTACTATTCTGTGATGCATAGAATTTACCTAATTAAATTTTACTAAAGCATCAATTTATCACATCTTGCTATTATAAATTCTGCTGTATGTACTTTAATTTAATTTTAGCTGATAGCCCATTTATGTGACCTATAGCTGCTAACAGCTCCTGTATTTCCATTTGTATTTCTACAGTTACACTGTCTGTATCTTTTTTTTTAAGATGTTTTGTGATAGTCTTCGACAATACTCTTGGCAGCTATAGCTCTCCATGTGACAGGCACAACATGTTTTGCAGGTCTGACTGACTTCTGTTCACATTTGGTTCTAAACAATTGAGTTACTTATTTAGGGAAGAGGGCTTGTGTTTTGCATTTCAGAATGTCTAAATAAACATAATGTGAATGTCTTATGAATGAAACGGTCATGTTTTATTCTTAGAAATCCATTGATTTTATATACTAAATCCTGTTTTTTAAAAGTCTACTTATATTATGCTACTATTTTAAGGATGCAGAAAGTAAAAAATGATAAAAAATATATATCAGTTATGCTTTTATTTTTTTCATGGGCTTTCAACACAAAGGGAACTTTTGGTTCTAACAGAGTCTTTTGATGTGAATTTTTCCTTAGATTAATTCCAACTTGTTTTTTTCATCCTTTGCAGTGAATATGCTAATAGAATTTACTGAATACAGCTCTTTTTGTAAGTTTCTGCTTTTTTTTCCTTTACAGTAAGCTGTAAATCAATAGTAACTGATTCCTGGGGCCAAATATGTTGACAGCAGCTTAATCAGCTTGTGTCCATGCTACTTTCAATGTCACCTCTAGCCACAAGGCAGTAAATTCCTTCAGAGCATTTTTCTTTGAACCGTTCCACTATATTTTCTCTTTGTTTATTTTAGAACATAATTCTGGCCTTTTCTTTCTCAAAGTGCTTTTAGTCAGCAATTTTTTTGAGAGTGCCTCTTTCCTCCCAGCTCTCCTTGTCTTCATGTATTTCCTTTATACTTTCCCTCCTAAGAATTTGTACAAGTTCTTTTTGGCAAGATTAGTATGCTTGATATTAATAGACATTGTATGCTTGCAAAAACTGTACTAAGATTGAGGCAAAGTACTTCCTATTTGTGCTATATATTCCTGTGTCAGATATTTGGCTAAATTACATCCACAATTTCTAAAAAATACTAAATGAAGCAAATTTTGTAAATCCATCTATTGGAAATCTTGGGGAAGAAGTAATGAAAGGAGAGAAATAAATAAATAGGAATATTAATTACTTACAAAGATAAACATCTAGTAAGCTCTTCTGTTTGTTAAGTCATATTGCTGTTTGTAATAAAAAGTCTAGCAATATACGATGTATCACTAGGCCATCAACAGCATCTTCAGAATATCTTAAGTTCAAAGCTTAACCGTAACAGGCTGACGATCACAATTACTAAAAATGCCTGTCCTAAACATAAAAATTTTAGTCAGTCCTCTGCACAACTGGATGTAACAAGAAAAATGTCCCATCAATTCCTCAGCAGAAATGAGTGCTGTCTATAAGAATAATATTAATTGGAAAATAGGAAATCAATACAATTTGACTGTTTCATAAAGCATTACAGATACCTCTGCCAACTAAGAGTGAGTCTTAAAGTCACTTTTTTAAGTTTCATCCCTAAAACTCAGTAAAAAATACATTTTTTCTCTCTGGTAATTCAATAGGAGTATCTGTCTTAGATTGTAAGCAGGAAGCCATTCATGCATGAAATAGTAAAATTTACCTTTGAAATTGTTGGTAAAAAACAGTCCATAATCTGGATAATCCTAGTCTTGTTTGTTCATTAGTTTGTTTGTTAACCTTCTTTCTTTTTAAAACAAAACTAAAAAAAAAAATCTGTCACGGATGGGACAAAGTAAACGATCTGTAGTGGATGTGGGTACTAGATTAGTTTCAGAATTTACAAGGCAGTAAATTTACAGCCTATTCAACTAGGTTGTTCTCCTTCCTAGATAAGATCTAGGTATATATTACCTAGATCTAGCCTTGCCTTCCTCAAGTAAAGAGACTGTTGTTGGTCAGGCAGAAAATTATGTTGGTTTTTGCTGTGCAGCTTCTTCCAGTTACAGGTTTTACTAGTTAACCTCCAGGATGTACCCAAACGTTTGTCATCATAGATCTCCCTGATTTCCAGGATCTTCCCCCACTTCCTATATCCCTTCTTCAGCACAGGTCTTTACCTGCTTTCCAGGACTTTAACATCACAATTTCCTCTGTCTAAATAGTGTATGTGCAAAACATATGAACAGTCTTCTAAGTGATAATTCTGTCTCCTTTTTTATTATTTAGAGGATTCAGGACATTTTTCTTTAGTTCAGATGTTACAAAAAATTTATAGCCAGCCCATACCAATTGTAACTAACAAGTAGCAAGCAGACTTCTGCTTGAAAGATCAAAAGTTCAGTTTTGAACATTTGTATGCACAATTATCTGGCCCCTGACATTGTTAATAATTTAAGTTATTTTTTGCCTACCACAACCTTCAAATGATTTAATCATTTTGAATGTGAGGTTCAGATATATTCAGTTACTAAAACCACCCAAAATTTAGATAGAGATAAAATTTTCTGATTTGACTTTAGGTGTCAAAAATTAGGAATTTAGTTTAAGTGGTAACCTGCTTCCTTTTGATCACTCTAGCTTACAATCCCAGCATGTAACATAAGTCATCCTAAAATAGAAGCTGAAAGCAAACAAGTAGAATTAGTAGCTCAGGAATCAAGACCTCCTCCTGAAATGTGCCCTTTGTCCAGTTCAGTCTATTTATTTAAATATGTTTCTTCCACATCTAAAGCAAGTACAAGAACTGTGTGTTCTCTGCCAGTGTTTCCTGAAGATTGCTTTAAAGATCTTTTTCTGACTAGATTTCCATTTCAATGCACTGAAAAAGCAAATATTTCTCAAGGTTTATTTTTTAAAATATAGCTTTCCTGAGTATAGGCTAGAAAAAACTGCTGCAATAAGCAGTTTTCTAGATATTTTCTAGATATTGTCACATAGGTGTTGTATTTGGAAAGGAACAGAAGAAGTGTGTGTAGACAAAATAATATGCAAACAAAAACACATTCTTGCATAAGATACAGTCAATTCCATTTGCTCAAGAAGGAAATCTCTGAGGTCTGACCATTTGTCTATTGTTTCTGAAAGTTTTATCTTTTTAACCTTAAAGCACAAAAATTTCTGTTTTAATTTTTTTAATTCAGCCTGAAGAAGAGAAGGCTCAGGGAGATCTCATCAATGTATACAAATTTCTGAAGGGAGAGTACAAAGTGTGGTGTGTGGCTGGCTACTAGGACATCAACGAGCTGCTGTATTGCTCCCCCACCTTAATGGGATAGAGAGAGAAAATAAGATGGAACAGCTCATGGATTGAGATAAAGACAGTTTAAAAGGAAAAGCAAAAACTGCATGAAAAAAGCAAATCAAAGAGGATCTTATTTACTACTTTCCATCAACAAATGTCCAGCCACTTCTTAGGAAAGAAAGAGTGGCAGTTGCTTGGGAAGACAGAAAGCATAACCACAAGAGTTCCATATCCTCCCCTTCCCCTCAGCATTTATGGTTATGTATATTATGGCTGCATATAGGGTGTGGAATACAGCTTTGGTCTGTTTGGGTCAACTGTTCCAGCTATGTCCTCTACCAGCCTTTTACCTATCTCCAGCCTACCAGCCTTTGAGAGGGGTATAGGTTGGATAGAGGTTGAACTGAAAGTCTTGATGCTGTGCAGTGTTCAGCAATAGCCACAAGTGCAAAGCACAGCACCATAAGGGCTTCCATGACAAAAGTGAACTCCATCCCAGCCAGACCTACCACAAGAATACAGACAGGCTCTTTTCAAATGTGGTATCCAATGACAGGACAAGAGGCAATGGGAAAAACATGAAACACCAGGGGTTCCGTCTGAACATAAGGAAATACTTTTTTAATGTTTGGACAACTAAGCAAAACTACAAATTGCCCAAATAGGTAAGGGAATCTCTATCTGTAGAGATATTTAAAAGCTGTCTTGACATGTTCCTTGGAAATCTGCTCTGGGTAACCCAGTCTGAGCAAAGGAATTGAACAAGATTACCTCTGCAGGTCCCTTCTAACCCCTAACATTCTGTGATTCTGTGATAGTATACAAAGGTAACGCACTTTTTGTAGGTGTTTCATTAATATATTTAGAATCTTCAATACAGCATACCAATGAGGAATTTTATAGTCTATAATATACTTAATGCTACTTTAATTTCAAAGAAAAAGATACAAGATATAGGCTAAAGAATTACTATCACAAATCAATCTATAGATAATGTGACAGTGTACTTGACTGTATTTCTCAGACGTGTTGAATGGAATGAAAGAACTTTTGCGGCTTTGTTAGAATGTCAAGGTCACAATGATAAACTAAATATTTTATTTAACTATTTTTTCATGAAAGATTTCTATAGTTAATAACAACTCACATGGCAATAGATATGAAAACACTGTGGAGAGATTAAATGTGTGCACCCACAGTGGTGCACACATGAGACATTTTCAATTTGATTATATGGGATTTTCCCTAATGAAAGCAGAATGAACTCCTTTCTTACTAAATATACTGACTTAATACATGTGGAAAGTAAAATGATTCTATTTTGAGGTACATCCTATGAACAATTGTGGAAACATTATTGCTGGAATTCTGTGCTAATGTTCAAAAGAAACCATACCAGATGTGAGCTGACATTATTATTAAAATCAAAGCAAAAAGTAATAAGCAAGTAAATGCTTTTTTTCAAAAGCATTCATAGATTCCTTAACATAATGAAAAAAAAAAAAAAAAGAAAGCAATCTTTGAAAATCCTGCTTCTAAAAAGTCCTAAAAGATATCTAAAGTTCGGCTACTTTTCACTGAATCTTCTTGCTCATATACATATGATCTACCATCTTAACTAAATTATACACAGTGCCAAAAATATCTGAGGCATAGATGGCTCATTTTTCAATAAATTGTATTTTTCTTCATTATTCTCATTAAATACAAACCCACACTATTTTGTTTAGACAAAAGTCACAGAGTAAAATGGTCACATCAGTGTTTAATTCAGAACTAGAGAGTGCTTTTGAGCAGGATTTTAATATCAGCCCTTTTATATAATCTTGGTGTTCAGTGTTCCTGCAAACTTAATTCTGTTTCAAATCAAACCAAACTCAAAGAAGTGCTCTAGAACTGAATTTAATTCACAGCAACTGCTAAAGAGCTTTCAGTTCATGACACCACAGTGGAACTACCTTGCATAAAGCTGCCGTAACACATATAATGTAATGTCTTCGCAGCCTGTTAAAGGTACATTATTTAAAAGCAATTTGTTTTGCAAATCATAGGGTGAAACACAAGATGCTTCATAAGAGTGCAATTGGATTATGACACTGAAGTATGTGAACTTTGCCTAACTTTGCTTCTTGATTTCTGATGAAGAACTACAGACCAACAATTTTCTGTAGTGAATTTAATTTAATTGATCATAATAAAACAGAAAAAATATGAAAATATGAACATTTTAAAAGGGGCCTTGCTAACTGAAACTCAGTATAATGAATAAGGGTTTCTCACTGCAATAAAAGGCCTTTATTTGTACTCTTCTACAGTACATATGATGGAATTTCCACAGTCTATGTAGGCGGAACCATCTGGAGTATATAGTGCACAGCTATTCTAACATTTTTTATTTCTAATATGTATACCAAACATACTAAAGCTGTAACAAAAAAATATTGTTTGGCAGAAATTATGATAATATAATAAGGTCATAGAAAAAATCAATTTTTTAATAACTTGTCAATACAGACTGCTGGGAACAGGCAGTTATTGATATTTGTCATTGCAAGTAATTAACTACTTCTTAAACTGTAAATTCAATTTTATGAGGATTCGTTACTGTATTTGTGTTGAATGTTTGTGGAGCTCAAAATCGTTTCCTCATGTTTGACCAAAGAACCACTTGATGATGTCCAAAAGTATAAATGCTTTGAATTTAAGGCTACTGTCTCTTTGCATTGTGTCCTCAGAAAGTATCAAACAGTTGTGAAGACAACATGTAACCTCAGTTTAATTCTATTATTTTCAGATACAGATATGGCAATGAATGTCACTGCAGGAG
The DNA here is from genome assembly GCA_038380795.1 of Pyrocephalus nanus. NCBI lineage: Eukaryota > Metazoa > Chordata > Aves > Passeriformes > Tyrannidae > Pyrocephalus > Pyrocephalus nanus. The sequence goes on along the minus strand of CM076264.1, from coordinate 54,372,746 downwards.
CAAAAGACTACTCCTTCTCCCAGGTGATTTTTTATAATGAAAATTATAATTTCTGTCACTTTTTCATTACATTTTAACTGTTCTGTCTTGCTTGGCTGCATGCAAACACTTCATGAAAGTTGCAGCTGTTTTTATATAAAAGAGCCTCTCTACAAAGAGGGCTGGTTGCATGCCAGAGTTCTATGTATTCCAGCCATTCAAAGACTGAATTCAAAGTCTTAAGGCTAATCTAAAAGTGCAGCTATGGAGTATTTAATTAGTCAATAGACAAAAAACAATGAATTTTTTTCTCCCCCCTCCCCCCCAGTTATTATGCAAATTAATAAGCAAGCCATAAGACCTAGGAATGAAAAAAAAAAAAAAAAAAAAAAAAAAAAAGGACATTCCTTCCGCTTTGAAGTATCCAACTGACATAGTATTTAATCTGAATTAACAACCAACTCATATTAACACCTGGATCAGAGTCTCATTGATGGTTTTTACCTCAAAACATGTTATTCATACCAAGTGACACAAAGGAGAGAAAATGCACATAAGGAAAAAGACAAAGAATGAAGGAAGACAAGCTGAAAACCCTTGAATGTTTGAAGAGTCACATGAGATTTTCTTTTTCCCTAATTCTGATTACTTGCTCCATGTAAAAATGTAAGCCTAAAAGACAGGAATCACAGCTGCAAGAATTGGGTGAGTTTGTTTGTTTATTAAGGATCCTATTTATAATTTCCCCATTAAGTAGCTTGTTCACAAATATATTCACAATTACAAAGAAGTTGTGAAAATGTGATTTTTAATAAGACATACATTTGCATAAATCCCCAATGGATTGACAAAAGTTCGTTATGAAGTATTGCAATTGAAAAAAAAATTGGAAACGCAGTGAGTAGAAAAGCATGTTTTGTTCCCAAAAATCAGTGTTAACTAATTTGTGCCTTTAACAAACTGCCATTTAAAAACTCCTATATATAAGAGAGCCTTTTTTTCTATGTAGAATTGCAGTCATTCATATGCATGAATCTCCTGATCCAGAAAACATTCCAGATTAATTTTCAATATTCTTGAACTAGCTTCCTAAATTCACAGTTTACTTTTTATTTTTTGTTTCAGATTGATTTCATGTGGGAAAGGATCCACATTATTTCCTCACCTGAAACTGAACTATGATTTTAGATAGCACTGTGTGGATTCTTCTGCATGACTAATGCTAACAAAACTTATATGAGTGTACACAATCAAAACTACCTGCACAGGAAAATCAAGAGCATCACCACATTATATACCTCTAGAGTGGGATTCAGTTTACCTGAAATGTGATTCAGTTCTTCTGAAATCTGTGTGATTTACTGTCTTTAGACTGTATATGGACTGAGATATCTAAAAGTGGATGAGGTGATTCATGACGTCATTAATACAATACGACCTTTGGGCATATACTGTATACACCTACTTCCAAGTAAAGCAGTAGAGAGCACTATGAATCAACAGGAATACATCTATTCCTTTGTTAATGGCAGCTGTGCTAGGAGGTCAATAAAGCCTTCCTCAAGTTTTAGATCAGCAAGGGCAGACTATACACATGTAGGTTTTGAACTGCCAAAATGGGGTGGCTGCATGTAAATAGGAAAGATTCTTTAGCCATTCTCAACTCTCAATCCTGGCTGAGAATAATTTCAGAGAAAGCTCTAGGCCAAAGCCATATGATGAAGTATTACAATATTTTAAATAAAACATCTGAGTTTAGGTGTTTAGGATCATGCCCTAAACCCTAAAAAAAAAGGGGTTTTACTATTAATGGCTGTAGTCATTATGTCTTTTCCTTCATCAAAATACACAAGCTCAGCAGTTAAAACTGCAAATAATAAAATGATCATAGTCACCTTCAACACAGTTATGGAGCTTGCTACAGTTATTTTGTCTTCCCCAAACTCTACAAAAATGCTGTGTATTTTTCAATAATGAACTGATTCTTAAATTTTTAAGTAGTCAATGAATCTTCAACTGATAAATTTCCACCTTTCTTAAAATTAAACATATATATATAAAATATTTCACTACCAACAAGAAATTCTTCAAGTTACTGATCTGCATTTTTAACATCAGTAATTCATGTCTTTTGGGCTATCAAACACTAAAGCCCTTTATACCAGGAAAGAACATGGTATAAATATTATGTCAACTATTCTGTTTTGGAACAAACATGCAGTAATTACAATGAAGCAGCATTTAATTCAAATAAGTGTTTGTACTCCAGTCTGGTTTTCCTTTTCTTCTCTAACTAAAATCTATTCATCCTAATGTACTAAAAAAAAACCCCAAAAGATAAAGAACTGCTGTGTGAACTCTAACATCATCAGTATGACCATAGGAATTTCATGTTATTTTTTTATTATCCCCAGGTAAGGTTAGCTTTCTCTGTTATGGGTTTTTTAGTTTTTCCAGCAAGCAGATAATTTAATTATTTATCATCTCATTAGCATGCTTGTTGGTATTAAACACTAAATGTGCAAAGTTATTTCTGTAGCTTGATGGTGATTTTTAAATCTTTTGATCATTTTCGTTCCCCTTTGCTTATTATCACAAGTTTGTAAGGCCCCAATTATTTTTAATTCAATGCCTTAAATACAGATCCTTTATTTCAGTATATTTAGAAGATGAAAAAGGCAAGATACAAGAAAGCAAAACCCATTAGCCTACATTTGCACATCTGTACGAGAAATTAAAAAAGGATGAACAGCACTTTTTCTGGTTTGGGTAAGCATGTCTTATCACCAACCAAATACACAAGTTGTAATTATTAACATGTTGTGGGTTTGGTTTGGTTATTTGTTTGTGTGGGTTTTTGTAGTGGTTGTTTGTTTTTTAATCTCTGAAGGAGAAGCTTTCCAAAAGTTTAATATATTATAAAAATATAATAAAGTACATAAATACACAAATAAATTTTAATTGCAATACTTAATGGAATCAAAACAGTATATTTATTATTTAACTAAATTTATTATTTGACTATTTAACTTTCTAATTTATAATTATATGCAACTATTTCCATATCTCTATGGCTTTTCCCAAAATGCTGCAGGATGCCTCAAGCTATTCCAATCTTCAGTGTAAGATTTTGACATTTTCAGGATGTGCTTATTAGACATTCAGGTGAGAGACTGCATTGCAACACATTCTGTCAATCTCAGAAGTATTTTATAAGCACTGTTGTTATGCATCTTCTCTTTGCAGAATAAAAATTACCAAACTTGATAAGCCTACTAAAGACTTATGCTGTATCTGAAAGAATGGACTGAAAAAGAATTAAATCTTTCACAGGTCGATAAATCAACATGCATATGTACAATACCCTTTAATAAAGTAGGTATTCAATCCATACTACTAGTTACAATCTCAAATCTTTGTTCATGAAGCCTAGCCATGATGATGACTAGTTACAAGGATGGATTGCTAAAGATTCTCTTCCCACCCGGGTTAGCTTTCTTCCAGATTTAAAGTGACTCATCAAATTAGATGAGTCCAGTGAAGCCGCTGAGCCCAGCGAAATGGAAGCTGATGAAGCCAGACCACCCTGATTGTTATATCAAAAAAATACATATCTGACATAGGATGCAATCCAATGCTTTAAGGTGATATTTAGAGGAAGTGGATTTCAAAAATCAACACTGTGAAGTTACAGTGCCAATGAAACATTGTTTTCACAAGTGACTGGTTAAAGCTGTCCAAAACCCAGCATTTAAGCAGGACAATAACAAATTTCTTCTCCTTCCACCCACCTTCTTGCTTCAGTAATAAAAGAATAGGCCAATATTTATCTCATTTTCAGTATTTGGGATCACTATGTAGGATTCAAATAAAACACAAAGTTGTGACTTCAGTCTTTCAGTAACAAGTCCTGGTGCTTCCAAACAGTTGTGGGCTGCTACATCAGTGCAATGGAATACCATTCTAGGAAAATATAAAAGCAGAGTGAGAGAACAAGCATTCCATTGGATTCATATACTGTGTCTTCCAGTAATTAGTTTGAATCAAACAGTTCAGTAATATGGCTATACTGCTTCTTGGAGCTATATCTACAAATTTTATCAAAGAATATCATTCAAGTAAGCAAATTCATCTGTGAAGCAATATTCTGAATAAGATTAGAAAATGGATGTTGTAACTTACTAAGAGTTTTAATATGTGCAATGCCTTTAAGGTCTAATAAAGATGTTTTGTATTTTCATTTTATTCTATAGCCATGAGTCCTTTCACTCCCTGCATTGTTTGGATCTCTCTAGTCCCTTTCTCATTCCGCTAGTAATCCATTCTGTTCAGAAAAAAAAACAGTATTCAGCATTTCTGCCAGTTGCATATGAACACTGTTCATCTCTTCTATTTCATCTCAGTTGTCAGTTATGGCAAAGCTTAGACAAAGCCTCTAGAGTTTTCAAAATATCTAAAAATTTGAACAAAGACAAGACTTTGACATATAATGCAGCAGTGTAGCATTTAATGTAAATCTACCATGGAATGAATATTATTCAGAAACCACTCATTTGGCTAAGTTGATACACTTCCTTTCACAGCTTTCACTTTCTCTCAAAAATAAAGGCTCACAGACAGAAGGTAATTTGTCACAATATATTTGTGCTAATTGTTGTTTCTGAAACATGTTTTTTCTTATTCTGTTTTTTTAAAAATTATTCTCTGGGGAAAGAAAAACATTTCCTGAACATGTTAAGTGTTTAATGTTTTATGTTTCACTATCTACATGTTAGAGTAACCCAGAATTAGTACTACACAGTAACATATTTTTTATGTTTTTATGTCTTTTAAACAGCTGTTACAGATGCAAATATATTTAGTCTATCAAAGAATTGTTAAGAAAAAGACCTCCAAGGTCTCTGGCAGAACACTACCATATAAACTAAACCATAGCACTAAGTGCCACTTTCAGTCATTTCTAGAATGCTTCCAGGGATGACTCCACTGCTTCTCTGGGCAGCCCATTCCAATTGTCAACAACCCTTTCAGTAAAGAAATTCTTACTGATGTCCAACCTGAACCTTCTCTGGCACAGCTTGAGGTTTTTTCCTCTCGTTGTGTCACTAGTTTCCTGGGAGAGGAGGCCAAACCCTCCCTTAAAACCTCCTTTCAGGTAGTTGTAGAGAGTGATGAGGTCTCCCTTGAGCCTTCTTTTCTCCAGGCTAAACAACCCCAGCTCTCTCAGCCACTCCTCACAGGACTTACTCTCTAGAGCCTTCACAGCTTTTTTGCCCTTCTCTGGTCACACTCCAGCATCTCAGCATCCTTCCTCAATTGAGGGGCCCAGAACTTGACAGAGGAATCAAGGTGTGGCCTCACCAGTGCCAAGTACAAAGAGATAGTCACTTCTCTAGTCCTGCTGGCCACACTATTCCTGATAGAGGCCAGGATGCCATTGGCCTTCTTGGCCACCTGTGCACACTGCTGGCTCATATTCAGCCTGATGTTAATCAGTATCCCCAGGTCCTTTTCTATTGAGGAGTTCTCAAGCTTCCTAAAGCCTGTAGCGCTTTATGAGGTTGTCATAATCCAAACACAATGCCCAGCACTTGGCTTTGTTGAATTTCATGAGCCTTGGCCCATAAATCCAGCCTGTCCAAGTCCCTCTGCAGAGCCCTCCTATCCACTTAATGTTGTCTGTCAGCTTACTAAGGATGCACTTGATCCCCTCATCTAGATCATCTACAGAGATAATTAACAACACTGGACCCAATACTGAGCCCTGGGAAACCCTACTGCTGCCAACTGGATCTAGCTAGCACCATTCACCACAGTTCTCTGGGACTGGCCATTCAGCCAGTTTTTTACCCAGAGAAGACTGCACCTGTCCAAGCTATGGGCTGCAATCTTCTCCAGGAGAATGCCAAGGGAGACAGTATCAAAGGCTTTACTGAATCCAAGCAGATTAGATGGGTCTCCTGGTCATAAAAAGAAATCAAGTTTGCAAGCAGGACCTGCCTTTCCTTAACCCATGATGCCTGGGTCTGATTCCCTGGTTGTCCTGTAAGTACCATGTGACCAGGCTCAAGATAATGGTAGACTTGAGATTAGCTCAGCTGGTTAGAGCATGATGCTAATAATGTTAATGTGTGACTTCAATCCCTGCATGAGCCACTCAAGATTTGGACTTGATCCTTGTGGGTCTCTTCCAATTCAGACTATACTGTGATTCGGTTCCATAGCCTTCTAGGCACTGAGGTTGTGCTGACAGGTCTCTGATTCCCCAGATCCTATGAGGTTTTCCATATCCAGCACCCCATGTTAATTGAAAGCAGAGTCTCAATGGATATCACTACCAGAGAAGTTACTTACCATTCTACCAGAACTATAGGTTGTACAGAATTTATTATGAATACAGAATAATAATTAAAAGGTTGCAAGTGTCAGTAGAACCAAACTTGGGATTGGTTAGAAGAAAGAAATCAGAAATAGATAACCCAAATTCCCTAAATAGTTCTGTCACCTGTATTTTCCCCTTCATATTATTTGTCAATTCAGCTTTTGCACAACTTCATGTAATAGCAGGTAGTGCAATACATAGTTGTACCCAAACTACAACCAAACCTGGAGGTTTGGTACCAGACCAACTATGTTATAAAATTTATGTGGGCTAGAGAAACACATACAAAAGCAGGCATTTACTGATAGTCTAATTAAAGGATTAAAATCTAAGAAGATTTTTTGTTAGTACAGTTACAGTGACAATAAAAATTATAGAGCAGTGTATCCTATTACTGGTCATTCTCTTTCATAATACAGTCAAAACTGATCTAACTGAATAGTATCTGCCTATTTCTTTGATGTTATTCTTACCTTTCCGTTTTTGTTGAACAAAAACTCAGCAAGAAACAAATCAAAACAACTCCAAAACAATCAAAAACCCCAATACAGACATTCAAATGACAAGTCATTAGTATTCCCAAGTTTTTTACTAGATGCTCATTCCATTATATGTTAATATATGCTCTACAGCTCCCCATTTCTTTATTAGTCCTCAATCTATGATTTTTAAATAAGTGTTGCATGTTATACATGTGCTGGACATTTGCTCTTTGTTTTATTATCTCTAAAGCTACCAACTTCCAGGGTAGCATTTCTTTAATGCCTGGTAGTTGACCACTGATGATTTCTTGATAGCCCTGGGACCTCATCCTTTGCGCAGACTTTTAGGGTGTCTATTCCTGTACATTATTACTCTAGAATCATAGACAATTCACTTTCCATAGAATAAGTGTTGCTTATTACTAGCTCTCAGTAATAGTATTGGTAGGACAGAATTAGTATCCAGTAACTACAGAAACATATAAAAAAATAAAATATTAGTTAAGTGTTACACTAAAAAATTATGGATAGCTAAAGCTGGAATACATTAGGCAGTATACTGTTAGCCTTTTAACAACTAATAACTGCCAAAACTGTGGCAGGTAGGCCAAGTTCAGACAAAGCAAGCGGCATCAGTTAAAGTTCTGAGCCTTTGTGGACTTAGTGCAAAGCTGCAGCCTCTGTGTACTGGAGGACAGCAATTTTACATTCACAAAATTGAACATGAAATGATAAGGAGCTCTGCTCATCCTTTAAGGAAAGGTTGGTGGGAGGAGGGAATTGTTCTTTCTGTTTGCAAAGAGAAGATCCCAAGCTGCTGAACTGGCACCTAGATAGAATGCATTAAACTGGAGAAATCAGCTCCTGACACTGAAAACACTGGAAGAGTTCTAACAACATAAACTACTCTTCTAATTGCTACAAAGCAACATAGCTCCTCTGAAATCAGTTAAGTGCAGTGTCTGGCAGCGACTGAGGAAAATAGGAGACACACTTTTATATGCAAAGCCAATTTTTTTTTTTGTTGAAACCTGAAGATTCTAATAAATGATTATTGGTCCACATTTAGTTATTATAGAGCAAGAAGAAAAAAAAATACTATTAAAGGCTTTGCATTTCACTTTTCTTCATTGAAATTCTACTTTATAGTCAAATACATGGAGTATCTTACATATGTTGGATAATTACTCTGTTTTTTCTTAACTGAACTTAAAATGTCTTTTACCCAGCAATTAAATCCAAATTTGCTTAAATGACCAGTGATAAGTTATTTATAGCTATGGGATCTTATATAATTCTGTGCCTTCCCTTTTGAATCATATGTCTGTACCCTTTTACACTACACTGTGCCCCTTTCAAAATGGTGCTGCCTATAAATACCTGTATTTAATTGCTACTACGGTTAGTGTGATATTTCCTTCTATATAGAATAACTACTTTCTACTACCATCTATAGAAAATATATACCACATGATTATACAAATATAAATTAAAACCATGAAATTGAGTAATAATTCACCGTTCATTAGAAAATCGATGATATGGTTAAACAAGTTAATTTCAGTCAGACAGGCTAAAATGAAAACAGACAAAACTGGCAAAGTCTTCAAGCTCTGAAAAGTTATCCAAAGCCTGTTATGTCTTAACAACACTGGCAACTTCATATTTACTGGGTTACAAGGTTCATGCCCAATATTTTATTCTAAATATTCAAAGATAGACTACAGAGTTCTTGTTCGTTAACATGTTTGTAGAATACATTTTCCAAGGTTTAAACCATCATATCAGCTTGTGGACAGCTTACCTATTTAGTAGTTCTGCAACTGAATGTTCAGCCCTTGTATCCCAGAACTGCTGCCTGTGCTTCTGTGGTTGGCTGGCCTTGGCTGAAGGCAGTTTCCTACCAAGCTGCTCTACCACTCCCATCCTCAGCAGGCAAGGGAGTAAAAATAAGATGAAAAAAAACCCTGTGGGTAAAGACAAAGGCAGTTTAATAAAGTAAAAGCAAAGGTCGAGTGTGCAAAGCAAAGAAAAATATCAATTTTTTTTTTTTTTACTGCCCATCAAAAGTGATGTCCGGCCCCTTCCCAGGAATCAGAGCTTCAGTATGCATAGTGGTTGCTCCAGAAGACAAATACTATAAAAATGAGCACTTCTCCTTCCTCTTCCTCTCTTTTAGCTTTTACATTTGAGCAGTATGGAACATCACTTTTGGTCAGTTTGGGTCAGCTGTCCTGATTATGTCTCCTCACAAGGTCTTGCCCATCCCCAGTCTACTGGTGGGGGCGGAATTTTTGAGAGATGGTGCTGATGCTGTGCGAGCAGTGCTCAGCAGCCACCAAAACACTGGTGTGTTACCAACACCTTTCTAGGTACCAATACACAGCACAATGAGGGATGCTGTGGAGAAAATTAACTCCACTGCAGCCAAACCAAACACAGCCTCACAGGTTCAAGCTGAGCAGCAATAAGAACTTCAATAGTTACAGGTGAGTAATTAGCCTGCTATGTTCGTAAAAAATTACCTAGTACTTCAGGATATTGCAGACATTTGTAATTCACTTGCACTTCATGCTGGGTTTACATTCTGCAAACTGTATTTCAAAGCCTGACAGAGTTTAAGAAATAACTTGGTCCTGACTCACAGTTGTTGAACAGAAGAGTAGTGATTTCCTAAATGATTTTAGGAGAAATTACTGCAGGAAAGTTCCTTGAGACATGTTGGTTCTATAAAATCTAAAAGAAACAAATAAGAACTTTCTCAAATCCTGTGTGTGTTTCTGCTACAATCCCATAAGTTCAGTGGCCAAGATGCAGGCCTTTTTAATGTATCACATAATTTCAGCTTCTGTTTTATGTTAACTTTACTCTCTTATTTAACAGTCACTTGTTCGTGAGTGGTGCAACACAAAAATAAATGCATATCTTCCCTGAAAATTAAAATGGTAAATTAACCATCCAAAAGAACCTGCAGTCAAGCATACCTAGCAAGATAAGGATCTATATTCAGACCCAAATATACAGGAACATGTTCAGTTTGAAACACCTGTTCTGAAATTGTTCAAAGACCCTTGTTTGTATTCAGTCTTTAATTGATACTATCTGAGAATGGGAACAAACTGTAATTTGTCTTGTGTGAAAACTATGTCAACTATGTTGGAGTAACACTATTTTAACACTTCTTAGTAAGGTAATGTTGCTAATATATTGTTTAGGGATTGGTATTCTAATGCTGACCATTTTGGCTTTATGTAGCTTGTAATAGTAAATCTACTACTGCTGGAAGTAGAGAAAATAACTTCTTCAAGAGAAGAGAGAGAGAAAAAAATCTAAGTCAATCTAGAGCTGAGTTTCTGGCCTTAAAGTAGAGCCCAAGCCAAGGCAGGCACTTTGTAAAAACTTCATAAGAATTTTAAGACAACTGAAGCCAGAAACCTAAAGCTGGGTCTCAAGGAAAAGTATTTCTACATGAAGTTCCTCGTGGAAGAAGGTGATTATACAGGAGTACTTCTAGAATACTTCTACAGTGACAGTGTTTTGTATCATTGCATTAAATGCACTATATGTATTATATTTGCATTATATATTAATTTGCATTATACAAAAATACAGATTAAAGCCTTCATGTATGCTGAAGAGTATTCCAGAACAAACTTTTCACCTTTCTGGAATTGATGGAAGTATAAATATATTTTTTGGAATGGGCTAAGGGAAAGATATGCTCCATTTTCCTCATGTAAAGTTTTGAAATGCTATATAAGGAAAATAATCTAGATTCACAGAGCAAAGGAAAGAATAAATGGGTGTAACTGTACTCTTCTGACTCTGACACTCACTTATTTTAAATAATGTCTTGTATAATGCACAGACAGTATTAGGATAAAATAGGAATGAATAGGATGCTATAATTTTCATAAATAGAATGTAGATTTTCATCACCACAGTAGAATCCCTAAACTCTAGGTTGTATGATTCTGCTTCACTGGCTTGAAGGGGAGACTATCTTTTCTTCTGAATACATTTTTCCTCTTCCAGATACAGGAATGTCTTCTATATTTAACTTTAAGCTGAATTTCTTTCTGAAGTCTATTTTCTAAGCAGTTCAGAAAAGTCTAAGCTGTAAGAAACCTTTCAGCTGTGATTTTAAAATGATTACTGGACTAATCAGTTTCATTCAAGAGTGAAAGGAACCAAATGACCTACAAAAACATGGGCCTGGCTACTCATACACTTAAGAGGACTATATACACACACCAAACCAAACCAAACTTTTTTGGGATCTTTGAAATCTCAGGGTATAAAGAGAGATGTTTACTAGGCTTAAATGCAACAATAGGCACAAATAGCAATCAGGAAGAGGCTTTCCAGTATCTCAGTAAATGTTCCACTTCAGCTACTCATTTTCAACTTTTTGGATGGCCTTTTTGTTTGTTTTGTTGTTGTTGTTGTCCTTGTTTTTTTTTTAATTCAATATGGTAAGGCTACTCTGTTCTATATACAAATAATTCAAAGAACAAAATTTAAAAAAAAATTAATCTCTGTAGTCTTGTAGTTTTCTACCCACAATCCAACACCATTTTCTAGAAGTATTTATTCAAAGAAAGACTTTCCATGACTTCCCAGCATCTGTTCTTAATAAATGACAAATTATTTGATATATTTTTTTAGCTCATAATGTAAAAACAAAACAAAACAAAAAAAAACAAACAAGCAAAACAATCAGCAGGCTTGCATGAAATTTTACAGAATAACAATTTATCTATTTTCCTATGGAAAAAACCAATCCTTTTAGTGAAGACTGCATTTTATAAAAAAAGTGAAACTAGTAGCAAAAAAATGGTTGAAAGCTAATAATTTTCCAACATGACATTTTTCTAAAGGAAAATCCAGGCTAAAACCCACCACAACAGGAAATTTTGTGTGAAACAATGTGTTCTGTGCTTTTGTAAAGCAGAGAGACACAGTAGGTAAGTACAGGAATCTCTCTGGAAAATCAATCTTATTTCTAAGTGCAAAAATAAGCAAAAAGTTAGGCTAATGGAACTTACAGAATTTTTTTTTCCTAGAACTGCAATATGAATTAATCAACATACAAGAAATGTCGACTTCCTCATATGAAAGGAAGACTACATAGATAAACTACTCAAAAAAGGTTATTACTTATACAACACAATACTTTAAATCCCTCCCATACTACCACTATGCTTCAGTCTCCAAAGTATCATGGAACAAGCATTTTTTCTATATCAAGGTCTTAAGGAAAAAAAGAAAAAAAGACAGAAAAAAAAAGACTCTGACAGTGGCATTGTGTTAGAAGTTGAAAAGTTTTCCTTATAACTTCAAACCCCACTGCCTTTGAAACCTTGAAAAAAGCACAACAAAGCCCTCAACTCCCCCTCATCCCTTCTTTTACTAAATATTGCCCAGTATAAGTATCTTCTTTCCATACTTGCTTTCAAAGCAGTTAGCCATATGAGGGCGCATTTTTTTCAGCATTGTGAATGAGTTATTAGACTGACTTTGTTTGCCTCTTAAATGGAATCATAAGTAAAAAACATAAAAGATTGGATAACTGTTAGGTGTAAAGAAGCATTCATAGTTTCTAGTAGGGCTAGAAATTATGGAATACAGTATTACAGGGTATCATTCTATATCTGTTTTATAAAGAAACATGATAAAATTAGCCAGAAGTCCATTTCAGAGAGATGAGTTATTCTTTATCATTTTAGTTTTGTTCAGAAAGAGCAGTAGAGCCTGCTAGAAATTGTAGAAATAGTAGTTTAAGCAACTGGAGTTCAAAAATATGTTGAATTGCTTTAAAGCATATTTGTAGGTCTCATGAATAAAGTATCAGTTCTAAAGAGCAAAGCAGAAAATAGCAGAGCAGAAAGGCAAGTGCTTGATGGCAGAAAAAAAAATGGTATTTCCATCTGAACAGATGTTTCTTTGAAAGCTTGTTGCAAGTACAACATTTTGAGAATTTCAGTCAATGAAAATATGGATTTTGCTTAATCAGGTGATTTTTGTCAGAGAAATATAAAATTAAGAAAAGAGCCTGCAGCTGAATTATATGTAGCTGGATTTATAAAAAGGTTTGTGCATTACAAGGACAAGAATATACAATAAAGTTAAAAGTTTCAAAAATTGAAAACACCAGTTTTACTTTCAAGCTAAGCAGTCATATCTCTTATGAGTCCATAGTGAGGTCCACTTCAGAATAAAAGACAGAGAAATCTGTTCAAAAGAAAGCAGGGAAGCTTCCTACCCATAAATCTACATTTTAAATTATAGAACTCACACAACCATATAATACTTAAAGATTGGAAGGGACCTCTGGAGATTATCTGGCCCAGCCCAATGCTCAAGCAGGGTCACCTAGAGCCAGTTACCCAGGAACATGTCCAGATGACTTTTAAATATCTCCAGGGATGGAGACTCCACAACTTCCCTGGGCAAACTCTGCCAGTGCTCAGTCAACTCCTCAATGAAAAAGTGCTTTTGATATTCAGACAGAATCTCCTGTGTTTCAGCTTGTGCTGTTTTTATCAGGTTCTTTAAAATTATTAGAGAGATGACTGCTCAAATTAAGGTGCAAAGAAGACTATATGCCAAAGTCCATGGTACAGATTTTTATTTAATAGTAAATGTGAGGTAGAGAGAGGTAGAGGAAATAGGGAAAAGAGAGAAGAGGGGGAAGTGAAAGAGTGGGACAGATACAGATTAAGTAGAAGTACCACCACTCTGTGGATTCCAGTGAAGTCCCCTTGATCCTCTTCTTGTGGTCTACTTGGTGGTGAGAGTCCCAGTCTTGTTGAAGTGCTGCTTGCAGTCTAGATCCCTCAAGAGAAGCCAAGGGTGGTGAGGGGAGAAGCTCGTGTGGTGAGAAGAAGCCTGTTGGTGAATGAAGTCTGGGGTGGTAGAGGGAAGACCGTGGGTGAGGGAATAAAAGAGAGTGTAGCCTTTAACTGGGCTTAGGCTAGGAGGGAGCCCTCCTAGTAGGGAGTTTTATGGTGAATGATGCAATACTGGTTCACAGGACATTTCAGAAGTCTTTGACACCTTTTAAGACATTACAGCCTCCTGTTAGGTCAGCACAATTGAGTTTATTTATGGACCATTATAGCCCATCAGCAGAGATTAATATCTTCAGGCTATTTGTGATTTTTTGCTGTTGTCCCCTGGAGGGGAGTTATCACAGCTGAATAATTTGTGTAAGGACAAAGAATCACTACCCTTCCTTGCAGGACTTCCCCCTTTCCTTATCTTGTTCGACACCAGCTTGTAGCCTGAGCATCTGGATGGTTACTTTGCACATTGTCATCTTACATCTTGATTGTCTGCTCCTGGGTTAATTGGCTTATCTCAAATTCCACACTCCAAATTAGTAGACATATTCAGGGAGGGTTGGACTCTTGTGAGCAATTGCTTTTTTGCACAGTTTTCTGTTGACAGTTAAGATACTTGTTCTCTACTTGTTGGAATAAAGATACTTAAATTAGAGTTCTCTGAAAGTATTTATAATTTTTGTGGTTTGTATGTAAGAAATACTGTTCAAGCTGGACAGAAAATCACAGAATGGGCAATGTTGGAAGAGACCACAGATAGTCATCTACTTGCTCAAGGAAGGTCACCCTAAAGCACATTTAATAGGATTGCATCCAGACAGTTCTTGAACATCTCTAGTAAGGGAGACTTCACAACACTTCTGGGCAATCTGTTCCAGTGCATGGTGCCACACAGAGTAAAAAAGTTCTTCCTTATATTCAGATGGAAATTCCTGTGCAGCAATTTCTGCCCTTTGTCTCTTGTCCTATTCCTTGGCACCACTGAGAAGAGCCTGGATCCATCCTCTTGACATTCTCCCTTCAGATACTCATGCACACTGATGAAGTTCCCTTAAGTCCCTACTAGTCTTCACTAACATCCAGATAAATATTTAGGACACTTTCCTAGGATTGTAATAGGAATTTGATCCTTCCCTTTGTATCTAGAATAACAACATACTGGTAGATATTCAACAGTTAAAAATAGGACCAAAGGCTGTGGGATATAGTTTTCAGTCCACTGCTTCATCTCAGTGTTATTACCACAGGGATTCTAGGTCAACATTGAACTGAAGACAGTTCTCTTGCTGTGATCTGAAATTCTCTTGGAAAAGGTTAATGGAGAGTAATAACTCTACCTCTGCCACACTTCTCCACATCTATCTTGCTGTTCACATTTATACTAGGCTCATCACTGACAAAGAAAGGGACAATGAAAAGGCTCAGATCTCTGAATCTCTGTGACTCAGGTAGTGATCAAACCACCTGCTAGCTGAATGAAGTGGAACATAAGTATGCAGACAGGTTTATAGAAAACTCCAGGAGTTTCTAGTCTACTTTACGGGAGTATTTAGGCCAAAGGCTTTTGAGATGCAATGTTTCCAAAGATGTTTTTGGCAGCAGCAGCTTCAAGTAATACAAGGAAGCTTAATCAATCAACTACTCCTCCCCTTCAATGTTATGCTTGAGTTAAATCATTCATTTTTGCACAGAGGCCATCCTGCACTTCTTCAGTTTTCTGACAATATATAAAGTGGGGGGGGGGGGGAGGGGGGGGAATTGGTACCAAAAATGTAACCAACTTGACTGATTTGGCAGAGGCTCACTAGGAAACTGAATGTTTAGATTTTTGACTGTTTTAAAACACTGTATATGGTTTTCCATTTTGTTGAAAATGGCCTTTCATAAAATCTTGTAATTTGCTTTCCTGATCTTAAAAACTTCCCTTGAAAACCATTCACTCATTTCTTTCAAGAAACTGTTTTCAAGTAGGGAATTCAATACAGTCTCAGTACTTTGAATACTAACTCTACCAGTGTCCAAGATTTTTGTTGCGCTTGAGAGGGGTTGTTTGTTTTGTTTTTGTCTGTTTTCTTTATTCCTTTTTGTTTGTTTTTTTTTTTTTTCCCATGAGAGAAAGGGCATCTTGAAATACAATAAGTAATTGACAATATTTCTGGATGATTGATCATGACTTTTTGCTTCAGAAACCAAATGAACTAGAATAAAAATGTATGAATATTCATTTCTCAAAAATCCTGGCCCAAAGCTTTGTATGAGGCCTTTAGTAGCTATTACTATTCACATGGGACCATAACTGACATTTATAAGATGCTATAGAAGATAGACATACAGGTAACAACCTGACTTAAGTCACTTTTAGACCCTCATGCTTTTCTTTTAATCCCATTTTTGTTTTGAGGACTTCAGAGGATAGAAGAAATAAATAGGTTTTCAACTGAACATTTCATCACAGTTATATATCATAAAACAATTATTTGAGTAATTGCTTCTTGAATTACTGACAAAATCTTTCTATAAACTATGAAAAATGAGTGAATATAGATTATGAAATTTTTAAGACCATTATTTCAAGCAAGAGATCAGCACTAGGCTGACTGTGAAAGAACCATAGAATTGCAAATACTATTTCTAAATGCCTGTTTTACAATTTGATTTCTTAAAAGACTTAATTCAAAAAAAAATAACAGAGAAAGGGTACATCTTTGATCATAATTTGTTTAAATTTTATTTTTAGAAGTGTTTTACAGATTTAAAATTTAAATAATCAATTTTTAAATGCCTGCACAAGTACTCACACACCCCTCTTTCCCTTTTCCTCAGGATTTATTGCTGAATGTGACATCATGTGTGGAATGTCAATTTGGGTCAGCTGTCCCAGCTATGACCCCTTCCAGCCCCTTGCTCAACCCCAGCTTACTTGCTTTGGCTGTGGAGTAAGGCAGAGTAAGAAGGAGAGAGAGTGCTTTGCAAGCACTATTCAGAAATAATCAGATTACTGAAATTTTACCAACACTGTTTAAACCAAAAATCCACAGCACAATATCATAGGGACTGGCATAAAGACAATTAAGTTTTTCACAGCCACACTGTGTACATAAGGACATGGTAGACATTACTAACCTAATATTCCAAAACCACAGAATCTCCTACCAAAAATTTGAGCCCTTCTGTTTGTTCATTGTGTTCCATCATATGGAAAACTTGGTGAAAATTTCCCTCAATAAATGAACTCTGAGACCCACAAACTGAAGGCTTCAAAGAACCAAAGCTTGTAGTCTGCAAAACTTTGTGTTTGATTAAAGTTTGGAAACAAAATTATCAACAAAGACTTCTAAAACCAGAATTTCATTGGCTTTAGAGGAAATGTATAGGAGTATAAAGATACACACTGTGTGGATTGATGAGTTGAGTAGGGCTTAAGGAACCACAGAATAAAATCAATATGAACACAAGTTCTGAAAATATGAAATAGTAATAATTGAGAAATAGATTCTGGATTTGAGCTATGTATACACTATATGGTCATTGCAGACGTTAAACAGCCTTCATAATTTTTTTCCTTTAAAGTCCTGTGAAACAGGCAAAGTCAGCATTTCTCAGAGGAAGACAGGAAAACAGGATTCACCATCTTGAGCATTTATTTCTAATAAAATACACTTCAATAATAATTTATTTTTTTACTCTGTCTCAAATAATTCACAGAAGTTGTTGGAGGGGTAAAAACAGCTATCAAAGGAATGTACACCATATACCAGCAGTGCTGAACAACTCTTTCAGAAAACCTTTACCTAATTATCAGTCATAGTGGACTTTCATGAGCACTTAATTTCATGAGCACTTCATTGCTTTGTCTTTTAAGTAAATCTAGTGCATGAAAGCTTCCAGACCTAAAAAATATTAAAAAAACCAACCTAAGGTTAAGAAATAGAGTACTATTTCCAGTGCCACTCTCCATCTTTTGTGTAATTTAACAGTTAAAAAAAAAAATTAAAATCCTAAACTTGTAACATCTTGGGCAATCATGTGGAAAATAAGATTTGAAGAGATTTTTGTAGGAATTTGTTTTAGATGTGGACTGGTGAGTTAAACTGGGTAGCAAGAACAAGACTTCATATCATGTCAATGTTTAAAATTAAATTTGTGATGACTTTTCTAATGACAATAAGCAGGTAACTAGTCAAGGCGTTACACATACAGGTAGTTACAGATTTTATACAGCTAATTCCATAAGAAACCTTTATAGGCTAGTCCAATTACATCACTGGAGATAATATCAGGCAGGGGCGGTTAACCGTAATTTGTCCCAAAACCGTCAGCTATGAGGTAAAATAAGAAATTACCTGCATAAACAAAAACCAAGGCAAAGATAACCTTTGGTTATTTGTGATCAGTTCTTCAGTTTAGGGTTGGAGCCTTCACCACATCACTTCCTATCTATTTACCCTTAGTGATCAACTTTCATAGTGTCCCAACACCTGAATGTGACCAGTGTGCAATGCCACATATCTAGGCTGCCTGAGTTTTAAATGTTTCCTTACACAAATGCTTTAATGTTTAAGACCATTAGAAAAAAGATAAGAAAAATGATTAGCATATCAGTTATGCATTCATTAGCTTATATATTGTGGCAGTACAGTTAAATAATAGGTGTGAGGTATGATAGGTGCTCCATGTGACACTGAAGGAAAAAACAAGACCAGTTCTGTAAGTCTCAGTCTGAATGAAGGGGAAGTAAGAAAATGCAGCACTATTTCTCAGCATTAAGCAACATATTTTGTCACAGAAGTACCTCCAATATGGACAAACTTTTGTTTTGTTTGTTTGATATATATAATATAAAATAAATTTTTGAATAAATAAGAAGGTTTAAAAAATTAAAAAAGAAAACTTATTCAGAAGAAACAGGTTGGCAAAAAGAATAAAAATTATTTTAAAATATATGAAAGTTGAAGGAAAATTCCAGTGGTGAGTGCAAGGTCTTTCTTAACAGTCTGTTTTATCATAGACAGCTATTAATGCATTACACTACTCTACTTATTGATATAGCTTTCCAATTTCATGTCAGCTTCATTTTCTAATAA
This sequence comes from Pyrocephalus nanus, assembly GCA_038380795.1. Taxonomy (NCBI): domain Eukaryota; kingdom Metazoa; phylum Chordata; class Aves; order Passeriformes; family Tyrannidae; genus Pyrocephalus; species Pyrocephalus nanus. The sequence goes on along the minus strand of CM076264.1, from coordinate 54,353,974 downwards.
ATTATTTCAAAGTTCTATAGATTGTAAGTTAAAAAAGTGCTGATCCAAATCAAATTCTGCAATAACCTTATATGTCACTCTGAAAATTTTATATACCAAAAAATAAACCAGTTAACTATGACAGCCAGTAAGTAACTACACCTGAAATTAAAATTTTCATACATATTTGTGACCCATCTATTTTAAGCTTTTACCCACAGAATATTTGATACATCTGTTTTATTCATTTTCATAAGTCTACAAGATAATTGAGCTTTTCTCTTAACTTTCATTTTGTTAAACTAAACATGTAGTTTTCCACATTAAAAGGCTCATTCTTATAGCTTATGCCTCCACATATTTTTGAACAGTCACTCAGTTACAGTCTTCTATAATCTATATCAGAACTATTTCAATAATTATTGTTTTTTCAGTCCTAATTTTCAAAATGTATTTAAGTTCTTTCCCAGCTCTTCTGTTCATATTTGTATTCAATTACGTTACAGAAAATCTGTTTAAATTACTTATTTAACTAGAATAGTTGTTAAATTATAAGAATCTATAACACTAAAGTGTATGCTTTGTGAGCTATTATAAAACACATTCTCATCTATATTAAATCACATTTTAATACTTCATTATAATTAATGTAGCAAATGTAATTTAAAATAAGTTTCAGGCATCTTTAACTAGTAGCATAAGTCGATTTTACAGACATGATGAGATTTGTCTGTTTCCTCCTTTTGAGAGAGGGAAGCTTTATTCTTCAACACTCAGTAACATAAAAGAGATACAGTCACCTTGTCAGCAACATGCTCTATGGCCATTGTAGCAAATAACAGGCTTTCTGCTCTCCCTTGTAAGATATTGATCTAAGAATTATTTAAAAATCATTTGCTACCAAGATTATTAAGCCTGTAGACTGTCAGAAATTCAAAACCAAACAAAAACCCCCAGGTAATCCTACCTTTGGCAGCTTCCTACTCCAGCTCCTGTTCAACCCGTGCAGGGCCCCTAAATAAGTTGGCAAAGTAATTTTTACTTAAATATGCTAAATCTTCCCAAAGCTTTCCAATTCTCAGCTTCTCCTTTTTATAATCCACACTTCTGGCAGTGTGCAAATTTTAAATGACTTCGTGATATTGCTTGTGTTTCTAGTAATAACCCTTTACATCTGCTATAAGTATTATGGGATTTCAGCACTTATTTATGTGTAACATCTCTTGCAAAAGAGGAAAAAACAAAACAAAACAAAACAGAGCTCTCTGAAACTTTGTTACCTTAGAGTTCTCTCCCTGCTGGCTCCAAGCATTATCTGCTACCATGAACTATCTTGAAGTCACTCTCTGTAGACTACAATCCAAAAAGAGTAAAATCTCTTTGCCAAGCACCTTGAGATGTGTTGTAACGTGAAAGTAACTTTCCTGGTACAGGATGAATCCATTCAGTCTAACTGATTCTGGGTTTAGTTAAAGGTATATCACAATCATTATTATGTGCTCCACATTTTTACATGAACAAGTACATATCATGTCAATTTATGTTTTTATCTAACCAACTAATTACTACTCAACTACTCTGATTATTATTGCTTAAGAACTGCTATGATGAAGAAAGAATTCTGCAACTGGAAATCACCACTGAGAAGTGACAAACAGGAAAGACACAAACTGAAACAGACATTCGCTGTCATTGGGAGAGATACTCATCTGCTTCCTCTGCATCAGAAGTGCCACTGAGATAAATATCAGAAACAGAATGTTTTGTACTTCCTTTTTGTAAATGCAAATCTTCTTTCATAAACATAAAATCCATCAATGAATTGAAAATCCATAAATGAATCAATGAATCAAATCCATTGATTTGCTTGGACTACAAATGCCAAATTAAATGCTGATGAGATTAGTGAAATTAAATGAAATATAAAATTCTGGTTTTACTTATTTTTGTGCATAAAATGTTGTTTGTCAAAGACACTGCGCTATACACCACTGAATGGGGAAACAAATACTTTCAGTGAATGCACATAATATGGTGAATGGACAGCTGCACAGAGAAGGCAAAGAGCTTCTTAATTACTAGAAACGAGTGTTGAATCCCTATCAAGGAGTCTTGAAAGCAGAATAATATGCTTTTAAGTTCAAGGACAAGTAGTAACAAATTATGTCAATCTAAATACTGATCTACTTCAGCCCCTTGGCATCTTCTGTTTTACTTTGGTTTCTAAATGAAGACACAAACACCTGTTCTTGCAGCAGGTGGTATTTGTTTATTATAGCTCTTCCTGCTGAGTTTTAATCAGCCTGCAGCTGCAGAATCCAGAGTAAGTAACGGCTATAATACCAGATTTTCATATATCAGCAGTATGGTCCGGAGAAAAATTTTCATACTTCATTTCCATCATATGTTACCAATCATGTAATTTCCTTCTCACATTCCAAGTTTCTAATTAAAGAGTACATTCATGTATAATGGTAGTAAAAGAAGTCTTGAACATTGTGCCCTGAGGGTGTTATTCAATTTTATTGTCCTACTGCAAAATCTAAAATTTTTGGAAGAAGATTCGTAAACTTCTGCCAATTTGTACCCCTGCCATTCTTTACTTTGAGAAGTATTGTTCAGGGAGAATCAAGAAGCTTAAAAAAAAAAAAGTCAAGGAAGAAATTAACAATATGTAAATCCCTCTATTCAGATGCAATTGAAAGAAGAAAAATGTACTCATGAGACAGGAGAAGTAGGGTAAAACTTTCTATGCAGAACTATGAGGTAAGAACACTGAAGTAATTGCATGGAGGCAATTATTAAGAAAGTGTTCCTATATATTGAGATATGCTTTAATGTTTTGATCCTTATTAAGCTTCTATTCATTATAAGCGTGCAATGTAACTGAGTTATATTTCTTGTCATTATAGAATGAAGTCAAGGGCTTCAGACTGCTACATGCTTTGCAAAAATGTATTAATTTTGCTTAGTATTAAAACAACTATTCAATAAGGCTTACAGAATACAAGAATTTGTTTAAAATACAAGAAGACAAAGGTTAAAAAAGGTGAGATTTTACTGTGTGGAATGACGCAGAGTTGTCTCAGTGCAAGTAGAGTGAATACGAAAAAGATAGAATTGCATTCACAGTCTAAACATGACTTCTGTTTATCAGGCACAGAAAGCTTTAATGTCTTCTATCAACATGGGATACCATACCAGGAGTTTCTTCTTCTATAGCTGGAATTTTACAGGTGTAAAGATTTATTTCTTCATACAGATGACATAATCACCTTTTAATCAAAGAAATTAGACTGACCACAGAATATATGTATATAAGAATAGAAGTATAACATCAGAAAGCCAGGAGAATATCATGACACTGTAAGATTTGCATGCCATCTGTATGGCACTCAGATTTTAGTGGTAAAATCAGGCCTTGCAAAATTGCCCAGACAAATCTGAAAGAAATATTCAATAATCCCTGTAATGTTTAATAGAGTGTGCTGTGTATTGATATCTCACCATGGCATGCTTAGAAAGGCAGATATTACCTTACTTTATATCACAGAAACATGAGATACAAAACACACTGAGATACAACCTATAAATTGAGATTCACCCTCACAGTCAAAGAGTAGCCACACAAGTTTTCTGAATTCAGATCAGAACTGAGGTTTTAACCAAGCTTTCTCATCATTCCTACTTTCTGAGTTTGGTACTGAATTTTTTAATAAATTAGATGCAACTAAACTGATAGATATGCTCCAGAAGCACAGTCAAATCCTCTGAATTACATTCAGTGCAGATGCTGTCTTTCAGCAGCAACAGAATCTCTCCTTCTACTTGAAGTAATTGAGGTATGAACAGCTGAACACTCTTTTTGATCACTGGACTTGATAGTGATAATCAATGACCTGTTCTGTGTCATACTGACAATTCTCATCTCCAAAAAGAAAGGGGAGACTATGACTCTGTCTACTTCCCTTTGACTTTGAGGGAACAGCTTCCGGAACTCTCTCAATCATCCTTCTCTCTCCTTCACTCTCATTTTACTCCAGGAGGAGATCACTTGAAAGAAGTCACTATTTCTACTACCACCAGAAACATGGGCAACTCTGCTTGCATGCTCATCAGCAGCCAAGGTGCTTGGGGACCACAGTTACACCAAAAACCACCCCACCTGCCCCACAGTTCATTATGACCTATCCTTACCTGCAGAGATGCTTCAAGCATCCTCAAACTTTCTATTGCACTACACAAACTCATAGGAGTGAGTGGAACTTTAAAGATCCTCTAATCCAACCTCCTTGCCATGAGCAGGGACACCTTCCACAAGTTCTAGTGGGTCAGAACCCCTCCAATTCAGTTCTGAATATTTCCAGGGATGGGGCATCATCTCTCTTGGCAACATGTTCCAGTGCATCACCACACTCACTGTAGAAAATTTCTTCCTTACATTTAGTCTAAATGAACTCCCTTTTAGAATAAAACCATTACCCCTTGCCCTATCGCAACAGCAGTGGGGGGGAAGTATCTCCCTTAGTCTACTGATCATGCATCTCTTGATATATGCAGATTGCTTTTTGGTCTGTCAATGCACACTGTTTGCTCATGTCCATCTGCACATTTACATCACCTCATAAAGCCATAAAACCAAATGCATAATCTCTTCTGTCCAAACTCACCTTTCACAGAAGCAAGAGAGGAAGTTTGACGGGGTGAGAGAGGAGAAAATGTCTTGTTATGCCTTGGGCAGTAACCAGGAGCATAAGGTCATTTTTAACAATGGGCAGAAAGAAAATAAGAAATAAGGCAAGTATTTTCAGAAGCTGGGACAATCTAAATTGTCAGTGGTTAGAGATTCAGTATTTCCTCAAGATTAAAGTTTCAGTGAGGTCATTATAGCTACTAAGCACTGAGGCAGTCTTGGAATTTTTATCTCTATTTCTGAACTCATATGCTACTTATGGCCTCTATTTAGTGAAAATAATGGTAATAAAACATAGTCTATGTCCATATGCTTCTGGATATTAGCAATATAGACTCACTGGTCTGAAGGCACATAATTCTCGTACTGAGTAATCATACAAAAATTCTACTCATTCCTTTTCTACAGTTTACAAACCATTTTGTTTTATGCTACTACATCTCTTTTCAGTCATATCCTTGTTTTATTTTATGTAACAGCCTTTTTGTAGTTTTTGACATGTATTTCTCGGCCCTTTATATTCCATCACATCTTCTTCAGAAGAGTGCTGATCAGAGGGTCTATATGCTTACAACCCACATGTCCCAAGGCAGGTGTGTGTGTGGGAGGATGTGTAGATATAATTTTGGGGATTATTTGTGAAAAAGTATTTAGTAAAGTGTAGGTGCTTATTAACATTTTGAGTCTAGTAATGCAATTGTTGTTATATTGCATATTGATTCATAAAGTTTAATTTAATGATTGAATTATGGACAATATGTAATTAACCAACAATAAACTACTTTGAATTTCATTTATAAAAACTGCATGAGTTTTAAGCAGGATTTTTGCTGTGATACCTCATCAAATTACTAAGTTAGATTAGAATTCTATATTGTTGATCATTTGAACTGATTGGGTACATTATTTAGAAACTTATAGTCATACATCATAAATACCTCTTTACACATTGATCTCTGCTCGGACACCTGCAATGTGTATTTTAATCAAAAGGGGAGGGAAGGGAACACAAAAACATCAGAGACCAACCATTTTCTCTTTTTCATGCCAAATCTGGAGACTGAAAGAATGCTCAGAAAATACATTTACTCAAGTATCCTTAGTAAGAACTTATAAACTAATAAATTCCTTCTTCCTCCCAGTCTTTCCCTGTTCCAGCATGGGATCCCATCAGTGGCAGACAGTACCCTATGAATTTCTCAAACTTGTGTCCTTCCCATGGGTTTCAGTTCTCCATTAAGTGCTTCAATGTGGGTCCCTTCTACATGGTTCAGTCATTCGGGAACAGACTCTAAGGGTCACAGTGCATGCCAGGAGCCAGCTCCAACAAGGATTCTCCACAGGGTCACAGCTTCTTTTGGGGCCCATCCACCTGCAGGGGGACAACCTATATCACCATTGCCTTTATCATAGGCTGCAAGGGGAATTTTTTGCTCCAGTGCCTGGAGAACCTCCTCCACCTTCTTCTCTGACCCTGGTGGCCGCAGAGCTGTTTCTCTCTCAACTTCTCAGTCCTCTCTCCCAGCTATTGTTGCCCTGTAATTTTTTACCCTTTCTTAAATATGTTTTTCCTGAGGTGCTACCAACATCGATTGACTGACCTTTGTCTTGTGATTGGTCTGCCTGGAGCCAGCTGGAACTGACTTTTTGACATGCAGAAAGCTTCTGGCATGTAATCACAAAAGCCATCCCTGCAGCACCTCTGCCAGCTACCAAAATTTTGTTACTTAAAACCAATACAAGGGGTGTGGCAGTGTGAGAAATATTTGACCTGAAACAAACTCTGAAAAGCCAGCTTTCCAATGGTAGTGGGTTTCTTATAGTTTGTGCTACTGCAGCATCATGATCATGGCATCATGATATATAGCAAAATAAATATCTTTATTAGTTTGAAGTTCTTCTGTTTGTAGAGATTTCAACTCCTATTTTGTCAGTGTATTTTCTCTGAACTCAAGAGTTGGGGTTTCTGGTTTGGTTAGGTTTGGGTTGTTTTTAAAAAACCTCATTGTTCTTTTTTTTATTATATTTCTAAGACATGGAGAACTTTAATATCCTGAACTCTGACCACCAGAAGTACTGCAGAGGAGAACAAGTAAAGAATAGACATGTGGTTCTTAATTAGACATTAAATTAGGACAAGTGCTATGAAGGACACAGTCATTTCAAGCATCTCTTGAGAGAAAAATGTCAATGATCAATACAGTTTTTCCTTTGTGAAGGAAAGGGGAATAGTAGAAAAGAGAATTAAAGTATTTTAGCCTTTTTTCTTTTTTCTTTTTGTCACTCTTTTGTACTTCCTGGTGGTAAAAACAGTGATTGTTCCAGATTAAACTACTAAAAATAGACATTTGTAAAATGTTGTCACGACTTACAACGTGCTAACAGCATTTCTTTAAAATCATGCAGTTAGCTTTTTATTTTTATAAAAATGTCATTCTCATCCAAGGTATCACCATGCTGAAAGGTTATATCTGTATAAAGAATACTGCATAGAGCCACAGAAAGCATAGCAAATTAATTCACTGTTATTTAGCTTTTGCTTCTGCTTTTCATCATAGATAAAACAGACACAGTGAACATTTTTATCCTTTCTGCTAGCTTTAAGGCATTACAAGAACCTCACACAATAAAGGGTCACATTAAGGGGCATTAGCAGAAACAATATTTGTCCTGCGAGAGCTTACTTTCCTAAGCTGAAATTTATGGTTCATTTTGCTATTGAACTCAATAATAAATATTAACCCCTGATATTAAATGCTGTATATCCACTCTGTACTGATTTTGGATGGAATTGAGTTAATTTTCTTCATAGTAGCTGGTATGGAGCTGTGTTTTGGTTTTGTGCTGGAAACATTGCTAATAATACAGGGATGTTTTTGATATTGCTGAGCAGTTCTTGCACAGGGCCTTTTCTGCCTCCCTTCCCACCCCACTAGTGAGGAGGCTTGGGGCACAAGAAATTTGGAGGCAAAACCACTGGGACAGCTGAATCCCAAGTCACCAATATGTGTGATGGAGCTCTGTTGTCCTGAGGGATGAACAACTGCCTGCCCATGGGAAGCGGTGAATGAATTCCTTTTTTTGCTTTGCTTGTATGCACAGCTTTGCTTTTATCTCAACCTATAAGTTTTCTGACTTTTACCCTTCTGATTCTGGACGTGGAGTCACTATCTCTGAAAGTGTTCAGAAAATGTGTGGATATGGTACTTGGGGATGTGGTTTAATGGTGAACATAGTGGTGGTCAATTAAGTTGATGGTTGAACTTGATGATCTTAAAGGTCTTTCCCAACCTTAATAATTCTGTGATTCTCACCCCCCATCTCTGTTGGGGCCTGCTTGACAAGCCTGCTTGACAATCCTGAACTCTGCAGAGGTTGGAGGTTAAAGAGAAGGATAAACAGCAGAACTCGTGGGAACAAGAGTACAGAGTCAGCAAAAGCAGGATGAGACAACAGTGATAACAGGGACCTCAATGTAAATATTTGGGTTTTAAGCCGCCAATCAGGGGGCTGCCCGGGGCGCGTGGACAGGGTGAACTGACCATTCAAAACAGCGTGATGGACGCGTGAATGCGTGCACGGGACTCAAAAAGATATATATTGTATAGCCTGCCGAAAATAAAACTGGATTTGAACTTGCATCATATTGATGTGTGTCGTTCATCCCGCTCGCTTGGAACGCCCGTGGCAACTGGTGACCCCGACGGAGGAACTTGGGGAAGACAGGCATCGGACCACGGAGCTTGCGAGGATCCTGCTGCCAGCGGCACTGTAGCTGGGCGCCCGAAGAAAGGCGGATCGTGCACGGCTGACCGGTGAGTCAGGAAACAAGCAGGATGGAATTAACTGCTTCAGCAGTGGAAAAGGCAAGTAACCCACCGAGAACTCTGGGGCATGATAGGACCACTTAGAGTCCGGAGGGAAGCGCATGGTTAATGCTTTAAATGCGCTGCTTAGACAGCGTGACAATGATTATGATGACCGCTCACGACGTGAAGTTCAAAGAAACGGCAGCTCTGAGTGAGTGGGGTTTGCGGCAGCACAGGGCGAGGGGGGGCACTGCGAAGCGGCACTGTGGACTAGTAGCGCTGCGCGACAGGGACTCTAGGGGCGGGACGGCCGAGCTAAGCAGAGCCGAGCTAGAGCCAAGCTGGAGCCAAGGCCGGGATGGGGCCACCTCAGATCGCGATCAAAACCGTCCCGTCCCCCCCCCTTCCCCCCCCCCCCCCGCAGTGTGTGCTGAGGACAGGCCGATACGGGGAGGCGAGGCAACATGGAGGGCTGCTGGAAGACACAGGAAGGCGGAGGCTCGGAGCCCCCCCCCCCCTTCCCCCCTCGCACTGCACCGCTCAACAAAGGACAGCAATTATTCACTGTAGAATTCCGTAAAACCCGCCCACAACATTCTTTGAACTTTTAACAATGTTAATGAAATTAAACGAGAGGCAAAAATACGTTTGCTTTGCAAGTTATGGTTTCTTCACAACACTCACTCATGGATGGAAGACACGGGGTAAAGACTTTTACTCTAAGACTCCAAAATGAAGCTGCTGTAAGATTTTAAGAGAGCCTGGCTACCTTAAAAAGAGGACGGCAATCTTGCAACGAGCTCAGATAGTTCAGTTGGTGAAGCATAGGACTTTGAAGCCCAGGGCTATAGGTTCAAGTCCCGCTGTGAAACAACGGGTGGACCAGCTATGGTGCTGGGGCAGAACTCTCATTTTTCCCCACGCAGTCCTTTTGCAAAATTGTCTGACTGCTCTCATGTGTTTCTGCCACGATAAGAACTTAAAATTAACTGAATTATTGATAGTAATGGTTTGTGAAGTTTTTGTTAACAGCGCAAGCGACTGAAAGAGGCAGACGGACAGAAGCTGAGAGCTGACTGCATTCCGGACATCAGAGGTACCGGCATCCAGAGAACACGGACACAACACCGGCGGGGAGAGCCGGCACAGCAGGACGCCTACGCAGCACCGTACTGGGAGCAGATCGAGGGCGGAGCCGCTGTTGATGCAGCTACGCGGCGGCCATGGAGCCGGGGCACTGCGGGCTCCGAGCCATAGTGGGGCACGCTGTTGCCTGACAGGATCGGGCCCCACTGCCCGTGGGAGGAGGGTCCCGGAGCGGTGAGGAGGGTCCCGGAGGTCCCAGAGCTGCAGGGCTCGGTATTTGTAGTGTTACAGCTTTCTCGGCAGTGTGACTAACAAAAACAAACAAAACAAAACAAACAAACAAAAACCCCCCAAACAAACAAACAAAAATAAAAAATAATAAATAAAAAAAACGGGAAAAAGGGAGCTTTGAAGAGAATGACTGGTAGTGCTTTTCACTGAGTTTGTCACAGTGTCACAGTTGACAGAGAAGTGGAACTTACTGAGGAATAGTTAGGAGTTTAAGAGATCTATGATTGGTTACTTGGTTACTGTGATTTTGTAATTGCAAATTACACCTTTCCTTTCTTTTCCCCTTCCTGGCATTGGGTTAAGGTACATTTCAGCTGGGAATGTAGAGTGTACACACATGATTTTCTTATCTTCTTTCAGTTCACCTGACATTATTTCTGTTATGCTGCATAGCTTTTGGTATTCTCAAACAAGGCTAACTCAGAGAACAAATTATTGCCAAGAAAGCATTTTACACACCAAACATATTTTCAAAAACAAAAAAAAAAAAAAAAAAAAAAAAAAAAAAAAAAAAAAAAGGGAGGGGAGGAGAGAATGCATGCACATGAACAGGTCCTGGATCAAGAATTGATCTCGTTTAGGTTTGTTAAGCTTTTGTTCCTTGTATTGATTCCTCTTCAGGACAGGTGGAGTTGGTGAACATGACAACCAGAGATGGCAGACTGAGAAGCACACAACCAGTAATGCTTGGGATCTGATATGTGTGGTTGAAATGCAAAACTATAATAAAAAATCCCAGCTATGTGTGAATGAGGAGTGATTGGAAGTGGCCACTGGAAAGAAGCTGTGTGAGTGAAGGAAGCTGCGTGGATGTTTATGTGTGTGAACTTTAAATACTTTATAAGTGTTAAGATTTTAAGAGGATGTGTTATATAGATTTAATTATGGTAAGCTAGCCTTCAATGATTGGAAGCAGGTATCAAAGAATTGCAAGTTAATGCTAGTCAAAATTGGCTAAATGGTCTGTGGGTAAATGGGAACTATTAGGATGGCTTTTGCCTATAGTCAAGGCAAGTTTGCTTCTGTTGCCTGTTGTTGTAGTTGTGCTACTGATGTTGCCATGTTTGGTGTCGTATTTGCAAAGGGCCCTGCAAAGGACGACCCAGGCAATTTTTGTGGCACAAATACAAAAGGGAGAGAACTTAGAGGACTTCTGGTTAATCAAACAAACAATAGGGTTGGAGTCATTTGATTTTCTGTAACTTTGCCAAAATGCATCCCCGTTAAAGCTATTCACAAAGCATACATAAACAATTGCAAGAGCTTAGGGAGCGAATGCATCCTGTAAGTTAAAGATCCACAGAACTGGATGCCTGGCTGGCATCTTGGGGAATAGGTAGTTGGTAGAAAAATATACTTAAACAAGGGTTTTCTATACTTACTTTTATTCTTGTCTTATTGCTAATTATCCCATGTATTCTTAGGTGTTTTTAGGATTGTATTACTCGTAGTTTTGACTCTGTATTAAAATGAAAGGGGGGAGATGTTGGGGCCTGCTTGACAAGCCTGCTTGACAATCCTGAACTCTGCAGAGGTTGGAGGTTAAAGAGAAGGATAAACAGCAGAACTCGTGGGAACAAGAGTACAGAGTCAGCAAAAGCAGGATGAGACAACAGTGATAACAGGGACCTCAATGTAAATATTTGGGTTTTAAGCCGCCAATCAGGGGGCTGCCCGGGGCGCGTGGACAGGGTGAACTGACCATTCAAAACAGCGTGATGGACGCGTGAATGCGTGCACGGGACTCAAAAAGATATATATTGTATAGCCTGCCGAAAATAAAACTGGATTTGAACTTGCATCATATTGATGTGTGTCGTTCATCCCGCTCGCTTGGAACGCCCGTGACACATCTCACCAGGGGTATGTGTGAGTGAGCAGCTCTGTGGGATTTAGTTGCTGGCTGAGGTTAAACCATGACACCCTGAAAAAAAAAGTTAGTGCTAGGCCTGGTCCAAAAGTCTGAGCCAGAAATTGTTAGAAACTAGGACAGGATCATGGCAGAAGTTTCGCTGAATTTCTTCTGTGAAGATCTGTCCTAGACAGCTTTTATTGATTGTTACTGAAAACACGGTATTGGGTCACATGAATTTCAGCCATTAAGACTGTTTTCTCAGTTCCTCAAAAAAATCCAGTAGCTTAAGAAGTTTCAGTTTGGGATGGATCTCAGACCCAGTAACATTTCCAGATATGTTAAACCTGTTAAACCCAATAAATGCAGAGAATACTAGAAGACTTGGAGCTGCAGCCTTGAAAGAACCTGGGAAAATTGGTTGGGTTTAATAAAAAGCTTGTACAAAAGTTCTCTATCAATTCTGGCATTTACAACACTTCCCAAGCACATGAAAATATGTGTGGCACATGGAAGACTATGTAGCAGAGTTGTCATCAGTCTAACAAACAGCAACAGAGCTGCCTATTAGTAGACCCTTAACATACTGCTTTGTGGAAGTCTTGCTTCAGAAAAACAACATGAAAATTCAATGAGGGGGTATACATATGTATATAATTACATACATATGTATATAATTACATACATATATAGATAAATATGTAACATAATATATAAAAAATATATATTGCACTACAAACATATTCTTATTTTCATAAACACTTCTCTCGTTCTTGTTTTGCTTGAGTTACCTTGACCAGATTTACAATTTTTAAGACAAGGCCTTGAATACACTAGTCACAGCTACTGAACAGCATGCATCATCCAAGAATGTCCTCTCCAGTAACCTAGTTCTTGTAACACAGTACTCACAAACCCACCAGACTTGAACTAAATCCACGCCATCATGTATTGTCTTTTCTATATTAATTAGTACCAGTTCAAAGTTCTAATTTAACTTCATTAACTCAGGAAATAATGACTCCCTTAAAGGATAGTATGAGCTACAAATGATTAAATAAATCCTTCAGAAGTTCAGATCCTTTTGAAAGTTTTATAGGCAGTCTGAGCCCTAGTTGTGCAAAAATATATAAAAAAAATTGACTCTAAATAAGCAGTATTATCAAAATGAAATCTCAGGAATTTTTGCTGAAATTTTGCCAGATCACTAGGTGTAGAACACTGTCCCATGAAACACAGCAAAATTCAAATGAGTCTAAGGAGATGTGGATTTTAAAAATCATACCAAAGTTACTTTGCACTTTAGAAAGCAGTCTGATCCACAGCACACTTGTTTTCCTTAAGTTGGATAGCATTCCAAATAGCCTTGAATATCAGATAAAGATCCACATTTCAAATTTGGGAAAAGTAAAGCATCTTTGGCACATTATAAAAGAGAACAAGCTGGACTATTAAAAACCACAGAACTTCCTCCCATATTGCTCGATCAAGTCAGAATTTGCTTGAACAACAACCCATCTTCCAGAAAGATTTAAGTGATAGATTTATAATTAAACTATCAAAGTGGCACAGAGCTCAGACCGAGAAGGCAACTTTATGAATAGCACCATATTCCAAATCACCTTCCTATCTCAAGCCCAAACAACTATATATCATAGTCACTTTAAGTTCAGTCTCAAGAGGGGTTTTAAATCAGTCATCCAGAGGTATCCTGTAATGATTCAACTGTTCTATAACTGTGCTGCAACTAAAAGACTGCAATCCTTACAAACTGTATGCTTTCAAGTTTTGTTTGAAAGTTAAATATTTCAGTATCCTTTAAACTTCTGCTTTCTTACTTTCAGTCGGCAATCTCATTTGTTTCACATTCAAGGGAAATCACTAGGTTTTCTGTGTACACCCCAAAAATCAGCTTCATAGGCGTATTCTGCATATAGACGGTAAATCACTGCATGGTAAGTTGAGCAATGAATAACAAAAGAAGCAATACTGCATAAAAATTGGATGTCCAAGGCAATAACAATGCCATATGTCATTTCCTTAATAAGAAAGTGGCCTAGAGTCCTTCACACTTCCTAGCCTCGTCTTATGAATCTACGTTAACGTATAATTTGTCCACAGAACATAGTTTAGAAAGAAGTCCAGATGACTGATCTGTTTAATACCAATCAACAGAATTTTCTAAAATGATAGGATGTGATCCCTGGTGAGATGTGGATTAGCACAGGATAACTGATCTTTACCTAAATTTTTAGAACTTTTTAGAACTCAAGTTATTTCTAAGATCTTTGGTGCAAAATCTTTGGGGTGTCTCGTGTCACTCTGAGACAAACCTCACATATTTGCTTGAAAATTATGCAGTAATTATACTTATGAATGAGAAAAAGATTAGCACTTAAGTGCAAACCAGACCTTAAACTATTTGCAAGATTAAGGTGAGCTAGAAGAAGCTTGAGACATCAGTCTCCAGATTCAATAGAGCAAGGAAAGAAAAGAACATTACTGCAACCAAAAAGTCACAGATGTATTCTGAGTTCAGAGAAACACCATATGGGTTCTGGTCCAGAATTTTTAGAAAACTTCTGGATTTAACATAGCTTTTCAGAGATGGAGTGATATTGTGGTCTCTCACCCCGTTCCACCTGTAAAACATCACACTGCATTTAACAGAAGCCTCGATTTCATACTAAGAAAAAAATTCTCTAAATCGTAGTGTCAATGACATTGCACCAGAGAGGAATAATAGCACAGTGAGTTTAAGAAGGATAATACTGATTCTATAAGAACTATGGCAATGTGTTATAAAGAAATACATACTGATTTCTCCTTACTTACTTGAAACTTCATCTTGAAGATACTGGAATGAAATTAATCCATTTAAAATAATAATAAAGTTCTTCTAAATAAAGGGACAAAGTAGCACTTCTGTTTTTACCCCCAATGCTCAGTAACAAATTGGCTTTTAAATTCTTTATTTACTTTAAACACAAGCCTATGCAGTGCCAGTTATGTTTGAAGTTCCCCAATTGCTTAATGCAGCAAGTCAAATTTTTCCTAGTTGTCACACTGAAAATTATCATAGATTCACCTCAGGGAAATCAGTACCAGTTTTATCTTAAGAGCTTTCTAGCTAAGCAATGCAGCAAAAATTATATAGACTGTTCTACATCTGAATCAGATGTGCTCTGAGCCAGCAACAGTCCAAAAATCATGTTGACCTCAGTGGAACAATACCAATCCTAGTAGGTGTAGGATGCATCAGCTCACCTACATATTTCCTTAAAACATATTTAATATTTTTAGTATCTTTCAGAAGACTAGGATCATGTAATCAACTTGGAGTATACAAGGGAGAAGAACAGTTATCTTAGAATCACAGAATCATTAAGGCTGGGAAAAAAACCCTGTGGACAAAATTCCAGTGGTAAAATTACATTTTAATAAATGCAGATTGTGATCAGAATGCTGAATCTCCACACACAATATATGCTAAGGGGGAAAATGCAGTTGCTATTCTCTGGATGGAATGCAGTCAGCATGTCCAACATCCCACATGCAATCTAAATGGAGGGTGGAGCAGAGTGGAGACATTGCAGCCAGGCTTTGTTAAAATACTTGCAGAGGAGGGAACTTGGTGGTACGTTTTGGCTGATAAGCCATGTAGCAGTTGAAAAATAAGAGAGATAAAAAATGTCTTGCTGCTGAACCAGTGACCATGGCCAAATCACTCTCCTTGGACTGATATATATCACCATCACAAGGCTATCTCAGATACTATACTGATGCTACCTTGGAGAACCTTTCTCCAAAGTATAACCACTCCTCACTGAGTATCATATATTATTAGAATCACTCAAACTCCGCTTAAACATAAAGAAATAGTATAAAAGTGAGTCAAGAATGGAGAAAAGTTAGTAAAGACTTCATTGTAACTTCTGGGATCAGTTGACGGCCTGAATTTCTCTTCTCCCCCATAGGGACGCCTACTGGTAAAAATCATACTCTGATTATCTCAAACTAGCTTTTTTAGGGATTAGAGCTTGCTATTATATTGCTTTGAATGTGTTTCTGAAGTCAGATACTATCACCGTCAATCCTTAAACCTTAACCTGTCACAATTTTATTTAAAAAGTGTGTTATTCCATTAATTGTTAGTGTGAGTCCTTCAAGGGTGCTGGCAGTTGCCAGCAGTGGGTAAAGGTGTGGAGAACTGTGAGAGGGTGTCTCTGTGTGTGACCCTGAACAAGTCAATTGAATCGCTCTCTGATACAGTGGACTGCCCTGTGAAGAGTCAGTCCCCTTAACAGGATTTTGACAGACATGGGTCTTGGCTTTCCTGCAGTGCTGACAGACTAATCAAACACAAAGGGTTTGGGGAAATCTCCCCTTTTCACATGACAGACCCTTAGGATCATTGAGCTGAACCATTAACTTAATACTGCCAAGTCCACTGAACCATGTCCCTAAGTGTCACACCTATATGTATTTTAAATACTTTTAGGTATGGTGACTCAACTACTACTCTGAACAGCACCTCAGCTCCCTCATCTGTACTTGTGACCCTTCACCACTTCTGTCGCCCTTCTCTGGACACACTCCAGCACCTGAATGTCTTTCTTGAAATGAGGTACCCAAAACTGGACACAAGATTAAAGACATGGCCTCAAAAGTACCAGACACAGAGGGACAATCACTTCCTTCATCCTGCTGGCTGCATTATTTCTGACACAAGCCAGCATGACATAGGCCTTCTTGGGCACTGGGGCACATGCCACATCATGTTCAGACAACTGTCAACCAGAGACTCCAGATCCCTTTCTGATGGGCAACTTTCCAGCTGCTCTTTCCCCAGTCTTTAGAGATGCATGGGGTTGTTGTGAACCAAGTGCAAAACCCAGCACTTCACATCACTAAAACTCATAAAATTTGCCTCAGCCCATTGATCCAGTCTGTCCAGATCCCTCTGGATAGCCTTCCTACCCTCCAGCAGACAACACTCCCACCCAATTTAGTGTCATCTGCAAACTGACTGACGGTGCACCTGCTTTCCACATCCAGGTTGTCAATAAATGCACTTAACAGGACTGGCCCCAATACTTAGCCCTGGAGAACACCACTAGCGACCAACCACCAACTCAATTTTTTCTTTCACCACCACTCTCCGGGCCTGGACAGTCAGACAGTTTTTTACCCTATAAAGAGTGCATCAAGCCATGGCCAGCCAGCTTCTCCAGGAAACAGTGGAAGCTGTTTCCTGGGGCCGTGGGAGACAGTGTCAAAGGCTTTACTTAAGTCCAAGTAGACAACATTTACAACTGCCTGTAACAGCACTGAAGCCTCCCTCCAATGCCACACAAGTTCCTACTGGTATCAAATCCCAGCCATCTGCCACTCTTTCCAGCACTGACTCTCCAATTGTTCTTGCCAGATTTTCTGTGTGTTGGGAAGCCAAACCACATGGATGGGTGGTCATATGGTCTCTGTCCTGTGGCCACATGTTTTTTCCTGGATGGGGGAGGTCGGCCACCAACTCGATTTGGTCTGGTGGGCAGGGCCAGTTCTATCTACATTGTTATTAGCATTCCTGTTGGTAAAGATTTATTTTTTCACTTACATCCAGGTGTGTTTGATCTCTCCATCTGCATTGGAGAAACCAGGGGGATTGAATTCAAGAGAGGAGACTTCTGTCTGAGGTCTCCGCCCCTTCACATTGTCTCAAACCAAGACAGTTGGTCAAGCAGAAGCTACCTTTCATAAACTCACACTGACTAAGCCTGAGCCTGGGGCTGTCCTTCACATGCTGCCTGGCAGCACCTGTAAGACCCCAGTCCCAAAGCAACAAGTATTACTTTTATATTTCAGACTCCAAAAGTTCTCCCACCAAATTTTTTCATAGCCTTTGGTTCTTATATACCTTGAGATACCATAAAGAAAGAATGCAGACATGTTTTCCCAGGAGACACTTTTAATTTTAGGAGGCAATAAGGATTTTGGCAAAAGTTGAAAAGAGGTAACAAACAACCAAGATAAAGCATTCCCCAAAGCACTGAACACACACCACTTAGTGGAATCCAACCCACTGGTTTTAAGTTGCACAAAATATTAAGTAAGAAAATAGTAAAGAAAGAGAGATTTAAAGAGTAAAGAAAGAGATTAAGAGGAGAAACAAGAAAAATTAGCTACTGCCAAATAATCCTATGGAGATCCAGCTCCACAAAGGAGATGGCAGGCTCCAGAGAAGAAAGCAAGAGAGATGGCCTCTTCTCCTGCTCTATTTATGTGCTTTGGCCCTCTGTGACAACTCCTCCCAGGTAGGATGTCTGGCACTGACCACACAGGTGGGAGTGAGGGGTGGTGTAATCAGAGGCTGGGTCAGGGGTTCCAGGGGTGTGGTGTGGGCAGGTTATCAGGCTGCCTTTTTGACTGACAGCTAATCCATGTGGCCTGAGTTTTGCAGCCCGGCTATGGGGAGTTCTGAGGCTGACCCCCCTCCACACACACAGAGTTCGTTCTGACCCAATAATAAAATACTTTTAGTGATCCATTGGCTCACAGCGCCCTGGGTGATCTGCTCCATGACCTTCCCCAGCACTGAGGTCTGGCTGACAGGGCTGTAGTTCCCTGTATCGTCCTTGTGGCTCACCTCGTAGCTGGGCTACATTTACTCCAGTCAGCTGGGACCTTCCCAGATAGCTAGGACTATGTTGGTAAATGATTGGTTAATACTTATCCTAGATCCTTCAGTACCCTCATGGGGATTTCATCAGGCCCTGTAGATTGTGTTGAATGTAATGTTGAAGTGGCACAGCAGGCCACTGACCATTTCCTCTTGGATTACATAGGTTTTCTTGTGCTCCTCTTCCCTGTCTTCCAGCTCAGGGCACTGGGCACCCAGAGAACAACTGGTCTAATTATTAAAGACTGAGGAAAAAAGCCATTAATTACTTCAAAATTTTCCTCAGAACTGTTCACTTTGTTTCCCCATACATCCAATAAGGGGTGGAGATTTTCCTTAGCCATCTGTTTGTGTTTTTAGAAAAACATTTTTTTCATTGTCTTATATGGCAGTAGTCAGGTTACTTTTTGTTTTTATTTTTATCTTATATCCCCTGTTTTTCTCAACAAGGTTTTCCTACACTTTCTCTCAACCTTTATATTGGGACAATCTTACTTTCCCCCATCATTTCTACTTTAATTCCATTCTTCCTGGACAAAAGGTTTTTTGACTTGACTGATGAGTGATACATGAGTTTGAGCTTTCAGGGCAAAGTAGTATTGAAAAAAAAAGGTGAAAACTTATTGATTGCTTTCCATATGTGGGGAAGTGACTTCATTCATTAATAAAAGGAAATCAATTAAATGCTTTATAAAATCAGATATAGAAACATATCACCATGGTGAAGGTGATAGTATACTTCTGGCATGCATATAAGATGTAATTAAAGACTAGTGAATTATCACCATGAAACATATTTTCTTGCTGGGTCAGTATATAAAGAATTCAAAAAGCATTGAGCCATACATACATTGCAGTTAATAGGAAAATGCAAAGTGAGGTTAGTAGATGGTATTATATTCAGATAAGCTGAGTATAAATCCTAGAGAAGACTACTCTATTTATATCATCTGTGATATGAAGCAGGATGGCATGGCAAGCTTCAGAAAATCCAAGATATAGGGTTAAACTGTGATATGGCATTTTGCCAGCATCTACTCTTTGTTTTTTTTTTTTTTCTTTCTTTTCAAAAGCACTAGAAAAACTGAAGTTGTTGTGGTGCTGCAAAACTTGAAAACTGCTAAAAAATAATATACTTGTTTAGTGAGGCAAAGACTATTAATGTATGTGGATTATTAAATATTTCAAAGCTAGAAAGATCTGCTATGGTTGCTGAATAGTGACCTTCTGAATAATGCAGATTTCTGACACATCTAGTGATTTTCTTATTTTTCTTTTCTAATAATGTGTGCCTCAGTTACCTATATCCTGATCTAAAGTCTTTAAATAACATCTTCTACAAGTGGTATTGTCATGTTCTATTCTTCCAGATGAAAGGCTGCTATGAGGTCAGCAATCTAGTTCTTGTAAGTTCTTGAGGATATCGATCAAGTCATCTACATAAAGTAAAAGTCTTAGTTTCTTGCTACAAAATATGGTTTCCTTCATTTCAGATTATTGCTAAAATTCTCCAGTTTCTCGAGCTCTCATATTCCATAATGGTCTCATTAATGTATAGAAGTAATACAGTCTTAAAATTCCTATTTTGCTACCTCATGTAAGGGAATTTAAAACATAATTTGTAAATTGTATTGGCCTCTGCTGCCACAGCATCAGAAAGATATGAAGTGGTCAGCTGTTTATCAACCATGATATTAAGTCTTTTCTCATACTTTACATTTGGTAAGTCACTTTAAAAATATCTTTAAGGAAAAAGTATACTTAAAAACTAGTCCACTTGCCATTATCAGTTTACTTCTAAACAACGTGGTGATCCTGCATTTTTTTGACAATGAGTAATTCAATATAGTAATCCAAGTAATCTAAGTGCTGTTCCTTTTCTGAAGAAAACCTCCATATCTCCATAAAATATTTAATAAGAGATAATGTGAAATTCTTATTTGTCTTCACTGCATATAGAAAAGTGGCCCAAATCTGCAACACTCTGATGGAAGTATTAATGATTTCTTCTCATGAATACAGCAATAACTTTCACTGATTTTTTTTTCACTTAAAAATACTGTAATTAAAATGTGTCATCCCTTTTTGAAACTTAATTCCATTAAAAAAATTGAAAGTCAGAATTGTATTCCTATATGTTATGCGAACAATTTTTCAACATTTGGAAATTCTTTCTATAAATTGGGAAGATAGACAGAATTCCATTCAGTTTTAATTTTTACATAAACATTTACAAAATTTATAGGTCTCACTGCAAGTGAGTAGAAAGCCTTAAAGATTATACAATCCAGTGAAATAATTTTTTCTACTAAAAGTGTGCTAGAAGAAATGTTCTAAAAGGATAATTGTATGCATGATTAAAAAAAATAATTTAAAAAAAAAGAGGAAAAAAGATCAGATTTTTGTTCATGATGTCCTCCTGCTGTTTTCTTGATTTTTATTACTGACATAAAGCATATTTGAGAAATTTTCTTTTGTTACCATTGTCATCAATAAAGGTAAAATCAAGAAAATGGACTGAAGATTCAAGTTTGCGTTATCAAAAACACATTTAGAGAGATTTCTTACCTTTATTTTCTTTAACATCTACCACCAGCAGAATTACTGTTTCTGGACTACCAGATTGCAAATGTTTACGTACAGCAGAGTTTGACTCAGTACTGGTCATGTTACTCATGTGTAGGCTTGTGAAGATGCTAATATTTTTATTCCTTCTTATTAGTTATATGTAAATTTAATGTTAATAATCCATATATCTTAATTAATTAAAAGGAGAAACACTATGACAAATACAAACTGTAGAAACAGAGGCAGAGAAAAGAGCAAATTAAAACAAGCCCTGAACAGCCTTCATTCTACAATTGAAAATCTTGAGAAGGCAAGGAATGGCAAGAAGCTTCCTGTCATGCTGAAGATCCATGTATATTCTTCAGTGCTATAGGAAGTCCCTTTTCTCCCTCATACTGATAAAGAGGAACACACACACACACATTACGTGTAGATGTGCCGGTTTCAGTTGGGATAGAGTTAATTTCCTTCATAGTGGCTAGTACAGGGCTATGTTTTGGATTTGTGCTGAACAGAGGACTGTTGTGTTATCAACAGCGTATTAGCCACAAATGCCAAGCACAACATTATGGGGGCTGCTGTGAAGACTTTATAACTTCATCCCAGCTAGACCCAGCACAATGAACAATAAGATAGATACATGACTAGAAGTGCTGTGCTATTTTGCACACCTGCGGATTATGCTCCAGACACAGAAATAATCCTTAGAGTGTCATTTAAAAATTACATAAGCAATGAGCAAGTTAAGGTACTAACATTTAGAGTTATAGAATCAGCCAATATGATTTATTTTAAATCATGTTAAAAGCAAACAAGGGTTTTTTTCAAAAGATTTTTGATAAGAAGGCATTTAATTCTTTGAACTCTTGACAATAGAGAAATAAATAAATAAAATAAAAATAACTCAACAAAAGCAAAATGAAAACAAACAAAAAAAAAACTCTTCAGGGAAACTGTTCAGCAAAGGAATTTTTTTCCCCAAAGTACTGATTATTTTATGACAGCTGAGCAAGATATATTTTATAAAATACTGAACACAAATAGCAGGCACTATTACTGAGTTTGTGATGATGATGTAGAGTGATAATTTTTTTTTGCAAATGCTAGAAAATATGAAGATTCACATTTTTCCTAAGTTGAAATTCACTTGGGATTTAAGAATATATTCAAAACTATACTTGCAGATGAAGTCCTCATAAGCCAAGAAGACAGAGATGTCAGTAACAAAGAAGATGGCACCAAGACATGACAAACAACTGTATAAGGGAAGAATCTACTACACTAATGTTTAATTTATTTTGAGAAGACACACACAAACAAAAAAAGAAATAGTTCCCTTATTAGTTCTTTTAAAACTGCATAGGCTAAAACAGAGAGAGAAATAAACATAAAAAAACAGCCCATGGAGGTTCAGAGCAGAGCAGATTGTCAGAAGTCTGCAGAGGACCCTGCATTGGAGCAGGTGGATGTGCCCCAAAGGAAGATGAAACCCGATGGAGAGCTCTCGCTGGAATAGGTTCCTGGCAGGAGTTGTGACGAACTAATCACACGTCCCATTTCCAGTCCCCCTGCACCACTGGGGAGGAGAAGATAGAGAATTTGAGAGGTTTTAGATTTATTCTTACTTCTCATTATCCTACTCTTTTATTAACTAAATTAACTAAATTAACTTCCCTCAAATATAGTCTAATTTGTCCATGACTGCAATTACTTAATATCTCCTTGCCACTATCTCAAGCCATGAAGTTTTTGTTATATTTTCTTTTTCCTGTCTTGTTGAGGGATAGGATTTCTAGAGCATGTGGTGAGCACCTAGCAGTCTGCCAGTGTCAACCCACCTCAAGGTTACTGGCTAAGATCAATCCACCAAATTTATAAAAGAAAAGATACAAGTATCTCAGAATTGTTTCTCCGGAATTGCATCAAGATATAAGAGTGAGAAAATTCAGTTAAAATGAGACTTCAGTACACAGGCCATCTTGACTATGTAAGTACCAAAGATTCTGCTTTGCAAGTTAGAATGATATACATAGAGAGGGTAGTGTGTAGTAAGTATACATCAACTAACCAATAAAACAAAAAAGATGGAGTTGTTAAAATCACATAGAAAGGTAAGGATCTGTCACAGCATCAAGACTGGTCAAGTCACCTAAAATAGAACCTTTGCAATTTGTTAACTATAGCACCTTTTTTTATTGGATGAATACCTTATCCCACCTAAAAGAGGTCGTCCTGAATAAGACACAGCTAACAAAGTCAGTGGGTAGAGCCAATGATTTGTGTCTGACATTGTGAGAGTAAAGACATGGCAATGAGACCATGATGAAGACCAATCTCACTGTGACAGTGAGTTTGCAAAAGGCTTGTGCACTTTTGTAGCTGCAGTATTTCACCTCTCCAGGAGGATATGGTGAAAAATCACACAGTAAAATGCTAAAGGAGAACCTCATGAATAACATAATTTTATATTCAGGGTAGACCTTTGACACTGAACAGAAATATGTGTTAGAATTATGCATTGAATGGTGAAGATAATGAGAAACACCATACAGCTGCCTTACTTTCTTAATATTTATTACTTTCTTTATTACATTTACTCAGAAACCATGTTTCCCTCACTTTAGAGGTATCTATACACTAAGACAAATACTAGAATATCCATATATGTGTCTATAGATCTTACATATATATGTATATATACAAATACGTATATAAAAATCCACAAATGCTCCCTTTTTCTTTGGAACACATAGTATGGCTATGCATTTAGTATATCTTCCAGAGCAAAAGGTTAATCAGCTTTTCACCCTAAATCCAAAATAAAAAATAACAAATTTTCTAATGAGATCTAATATCAAACACATAAACAAACAAAAAAACCTTGCCTTGGTACGGGGGTTGGACTAGATGATCCCCAGAGGTTCTTTTCAACCTTAACAATTTTGAGATTTTGTGATGAAACTGTTGAAAAATTTATGTAAAACTTAAGAAGCAGAGATTTCTGAACATACTTTCCCCTTTTGGCTAGGTGCGTGAACTTACCCGAGCATTCTGGTCCAAATTTTGCCACCCCACATCTGCTTCCATCCTGCAAGTACTACAAAGAGAGGCAAGCATGACTGTCAACAACCATCCACATAAAACGGGCTTTTAATTTTTCAAACTAATTGTTTTAAAATCAAACTCAATGAGTTAAATCTGAATATCTAGGTTATCTGCCTATAATAATCAGGTGGAAACTTTTTCTGAGTAGGGACTCTGTTCTTCATCAATATTTTGTCTTGTGAGGCAAGACTACTTCAGTGTCCTGGCTTATGTGGGCTTATTATTTCTCATAACCCCATTTATCATGCAGATGGGAAAAAAAAAAAGGAAAATGAATACAAGGAAGTCCATATTCATAGAATCATAGAATGGACTAGGTTGGAAGGGACCTAGTTCCAACCCCTCTGCCATGGGCAGGGATGCCTTTCACTAGACCAAGCTGCTCAAAGCCCTATCCAACCTGGCCCTGAACACTTCCAGGGATGGGGCATCCACAGCTTCTCTGGGCAACCTGTTCCAGTGCCTTACCACCTTTACAGTAAAGATGTTTTTCCTAACATCTAATCTAAATGTACTTTCTTTAATTTTGAAACCATTTCTCCTGTGCTTCAAAATAATGCTGTTTGATTTCTACGTAAGGAGCTAGTCTTGTTTAGAGAACTAAAATATCTGGAGGAAAAAAAAGTGAAAAAAAGTAGACTACTTGATATATTTTCTATTAGTAACTGTGGAAGGTTGATTGTTTTTCTCCTTCTACATGGGCATAAATTATAGTTAATTACAAGCCTGAATCCCTTTCATAAATAAATTGCTATTTCTATCACATTTCTCTGAGACTTCTGTGAATCACTATTTATCTTTAACCTCACAAGTAACAATGATTTTTCTCTTTTTATCTTTCCCATATTGATTACATTATGAGCTGTTGAAACAAAGACTATTTCTTAATGTTTATTTGGAGTTTATTTAGAACAGTAGGGTTGCGATCTGGATCAGAATTTTTAGAAAACAATAATAAAAAGTGTATTTGCCCTTTGTCCCATTTTATCTATGTCCAACACATATCTAAGTATGTATGTATGCATTTTCACTCAAGGAAAGTAAAGTAAAAACTGTTTTGCACTGGCACATTTTTATTTATATTAAGGATCTACTTTTCAAATGTAGGTCTAAATTATCAGACATTAACACAGACTGTTTCCAATTTGCCTCAAATGTATTCTTAGCCCAGCATGTCAAACCTATTGCTATGGTGTGCTGTTCTGATTTTTTTTTTGTTTGCCTTAATCAAAAGGATGGCTTTTCTATTGCAAACAATAGGAAAGAAAAAATATCTCTAAAGTGCAACCTACCATAACGTTACAATAGATATGTAATGTCTATATTGCTTTATTCTTACTATATGTCATCAAGGTTTTTTTATGTATTTATATGCTATGATTGGTTTTGTGTACTTTCTACTTTGGGAAGAATAGGTTATGAAAGCTGATAAGTATTCTATATATGGCTTTATGTCTCATAAGTACATAACAAGCACCCTTGCGCAATTATTTTGATAATAAAATATTCTGACAAATTGCATTCTAGAAACAGCTTCTGTTATTGTTTCTATGAGCAACCCAATAAGCTGGAACAATTGGCATTGTCAGGGAAGATGAACAGACCTCAGGTATACTGCAAGAGAGCAGAATGGGACTGAGAGAAACGAAACTTGAACAGAAGCAGTACTACTGAGTCCTTCTTCCATTTCTATACAGAATAGGAAGATTTCCTACTTTATTCAACTGGCTTTGTTAGCGAATAGGAAAATTTGCAACCACCATCAAAGAAAGGCTGTTTTATAGAATTCTTTAAATCTACAAAAGTAATCAGTAGTCCTCATAGTATTGTAGAGCCGACATGAAGCCTCTACATAGTTTAGCCACAGATTTGACACATATTTGACCTAATATTTATTTTATATATATTGGTCAAAGGAAATGATCTCTGATGCTGGTACTATAAGCTAGAATAAGTAAAAAAAAAAAAAAAACAATAGCAGCAAGTAGGTATGGAGATATAAAGAATAAAGAACTCTTTAAAGAGAGACAGATCCTTTAGAGAAACAAAGAAAAATATTGGGATGTTAAAGTGGCACAAAAATACATTTTCTAAGAAAATAGTTCTCAAAAAACCTGTCAAATATCTTGGAAGGAAAGTAGATAGGACACATATTTATACAAAAGTTGTGAAATATTTACAGAACAATGGAAGGAAATGATCAGGATGGAAATTCAGAGCAATGTGTCACCGAAGAAGAGAACTCACTAAAAAAATTATCCCAAATGTGAAAATGCACACTTAGGATCTATCTTAGGCTGTGCAGCGTGATGCTCATTTGTAAGTTATGAATAAGCCGGAAGGAAGTCGTTATGCAAGGGAGTGAAGTTTCTAGTGCCAATAGCTATGCTGCTAAATAATTGCATAAATGGGTTCCAAAACTCTAAACTAAGAGTCAAGAAATGTCAAAACAATAAATACTGCAGCCAGAATGTTAAAACAGTAACACCGTTGATTTGTACTAACATATTAAGCTTTCTATATACATAACAATGATAATTTGCCCTTTCAAGCTTTGCCATCAACAATCTCCAGCTTTGGACAAGACTGCAAACAAACTCTTGGTAATAATATCAAGATATTTTAAACAAACACTGAAAAAATTATAACATATTGTGCTTTGTTGCAGGAAAAACAAAGCAACACTGAACAATAACAAAGACTGTGGGAGGAATTTCTTGGGAAGTAAATACATATTTTCTTATTTTATGGATACGAGGTTTGGATCCAGTGGGGTGTGTTTGCAGACAAAGAGGAAATATGTGGATATATATGTGTGGATGAGAGTGCTACAAGTGGAACAGGATACAGACTCATAGATTTATAATAGCACTATTAACAAGGGTTCCAGTTCTAGACCTTGGACTAAAATTTATTTTTCCTACTGATAAGGATGTAAATGCCTCTGTACACATTTGTTTTTTCCTGTCTCTCCTAAATTTCCACTGCCAGCTTCCTATTTCTCCAAAGTTTTTTTCCTTATATCTTCCCCCACAAAAAGCATGTTTCTATAGTTTTCCATCAGCCTAAATATTCTCTTTTTTTCTCCTTCAAACCTATTTCATCCTCTCATTCTCCTTCAGAGGCTTTCTGTGTTTTCTCTTGTTTGTCTTAGCTTCTTTTTCACTTCCTGCAGACAAAACACTGATGCTGGCTGGGTGAATGATAACTGACAAATAGGATAGGATAGGATAGGATAGGATAGGATAGGATAGGATAGGATAGGATAGGATAGGATAGGAGAATAGAATAGAATAGAATAGAATAGAATAGAATAGAATAGAATAGAATAGAATAGAATAGAATAGAATAGAATAGAAATTTCAGCTGGAAGGACCTACAGTGATCATCTAATCTTTCTGCCTGATCATTTCAGGGCTGACTAAAAGTTAAAGCATATTTTTAATGTCATTGTCCAAATGCTTCTTAAAACTGTCAAGTTTGGGGCATCAACTACCACTCTAGTAAGATCCAGGGTTTGACCACTCTCTCAATAAAAAAAAAATGCTTCCCAGTATCCAGTCTGAAACTCCCCTGCTGCAGCTTTGAACCATTCCCATGTGTTCTATCCCTGGGCCCCAGGGAATGGAGATCAGCACTCCCTCTCCACCTCCTCAGGAAGCTGCAGAGAGCAATGAGGTGACCTCTCAGCCTCCTTTTCTCCAAACTAAACAAGGCCAAAGTTCTCAGCAACTCCTTAGGACATGTCTTCCAGCCATTTACACCAGCTTTGATGCCCTCCTCTGGACATATTTAAAGACCTGAATATCCTTCTTAAATGGTGGAGTCCAGAACTGCCTTCAGGGCTCATGGTAAGGCTTCAGCAGCACTGCACCAGCAGGGTAATCACAGCTTTTAACTGACTGGTGAAGCTGTTTCATGTACTCCAGGACTAGTTTGTGCTCTGAGCTGCCAGGGCACACTCCTGGTTCACACTGAGCTGCTCCTGACTAGCAACCCCAGATGCCTTTCTGCAGGGCTGCCTCTCCAACCACTCCTGTCCCAACTGTGCCTAGTGTTACTCCATCCCAGGTGCAGAATATGGCATTTATTCTTATTGAATTTCATGCCATTTATGGTTTCCAAATGCTCTAATCTATCTAGATCCCTTTGTAAGGTTTCTTGCCCTTGAGAGAGCAACAGCATCTTCCGGTTTAGTATCATCAGCATACTTAATTCAACTCCTTGCATTCAACTCCTGCATCCAGAACATTCATAAAAATATTGAACAGAGCTGTCCCTAGAATTGAACTCTGAGGAGCACCACTAAGAACCAGTTGCCAGTCAGCTGTAGCCCCACTCCTTACAACCCTTTGAGCCCTGCCCTCCAGCCCTGGCCAGCACATCATAAATCTGCTCATCCCACAGCTGGACAACTTGTCCAGAAGGATGCTTTGAGGGTCAATACCAAAAGCCTCACGAAAATCACAAAAATTCTTTTTGAAGTAAATATTTCTACCATTTGGTAATTTTGAAGTAATTCTTTGTGCAATCAACTTAGTTCCTCACTCTATTGTGGGTGGAGGCAGATAGAGACAGTTAGTCCTTTCCACAAAAAGGACTTGTGATTCTGGTTAGCTGAGTAGCAGAAAAAACCACATTTGTGGCTCTATCTGTAGCTGCTTCTCCCCTTAAGCAAGGAATATTCTAAATTAACTTGTGTAGAGCTGTGCATCTATACTGATGTAATACACCTACATAGCATCTGATCTGGCTCGGGCATACCAGCTCTCTACTACATTATAAACTGCGGATATAGACTAAGAAGCCTCAGGGCTCAGACAAACTGTCAAGTCATCCAAGTCATCTGTGCTAATTAATTGGCTATGTTCTTAGTTTGCCTCCGACAAACATGAAACAAAATGACATCTTACTGAGAGATGATGTAGTTAAGGCATGCTCTTTGTTTGGCACAGCCAGATATCAGGGGTTTTAATTTAGGCTAGCTCATCAGACAAGATATACTGGATATTAGCCTGAGTCTTCAGGCTCCCCTTCAAGTAGGTAGATCTACCCCTTGGATTTAGTGGCAGTGGTACAAATGCCACTGTTCTTCTGCAGGGATTTCAGTTGTCTTATAAAATATCTGTGGGTTTGGATTACAAGCCCAAGTAACATTTCCAAATACAGTTTTTAAAGTAAACCCACAAATTTAAATACAGTCACACAATTCTGATGGTACTGATGAGATTTTGTGACTTGTGGAAGCTTTTTGCAAAAAGTTTTTGCTGTCATTATCTATGTATCCTATTTATTGAAAAAAAATCTCATCAAAGTTTCCCTGTTTATTGAAAAAAAAAAATCTCATCAAAGTTTCCCTGTTTATTGAAAAAAAAAAATCTTATCAAAGTTTCCCTAGCATGAGAAAAATTCACTGAAGAAGGCAACCATTTATAGGGTACACAGGTTTTTCTGCTGGTGAACACAGTCAATAGCTGTCATATCTCAATTTGTAATATAAAATACCACTAGAGAAGTCATAGGTATTCTTATCCATGTGAAAAAGTATCACTTGGGCAACATTTCTGTGTAACTTCCAGAAGAAAAAAAATTAACACCAGTAATGGCTTCAGCTTTTTTTAGGTAAATATTTTGGAAAATCAGAAGAGCTATGTTGAGACAGGTGATGAGGAGATCTAAGTGAACAGTGTCATCAAGCAACAGAAAATCCTTCTCAAGGATGGAAGGGTCTAATAGATCTGCATATTTAAGGAGAACTTTTTTCATATGAGGCATTCAGTATCTCAAGACAGTAACTAAAAAAAGAAGAGATGCAGCACTCTCAATATTGAAAGTATTTTTTCATTTTGCAGCATTTCCATAATTGCTTGATGAATGACTGAAATATTTGGTACTTCAGTCTTTCAGGTGAAAAAAAAAAAAAAAGAAGCTTCATACTGAATCTGAGATCATAACACGAGAAGATGATTTCAAGTCCAGCTCCTTTTTCACTAATAAAGAAAGTAGACTGAGACGTTGTCTTAAAAAAAAAAAAAGTTCTTTATCAAACAGCAGGGGGCAATGAAACATAAATCAAAATAAAAAAAGCTTCCTTACAAAGTAGAGGAAACATAAAGTAGAATATTACTATCTGAACATTCTGTTTGCTTTAGTGAATGTTTTATGAGCTGATAAAAATACAATGGGGATATTTTGCAGAGGAAAAGTAAGGAGAATTTTTCATGTAACCTACAAAAGTATATGAGCTGAGCTGTATGTAGTTTGTGATGTGTCAAAAGCTGAATAAATTTTTTCTGTAGAAATTTTTAAACATTTTTAAGTGGCTACCAGTTTGAGGTCTATAAACACACAATCTGTAAATTGCAGGATATAAAAACTATACAAAAATAAGATTCCACTGAAACAGAAGCTTGATTTTCTCTAAAAAAACCCATTATAATAACTTATTACTATCTCATTGCAGCATATGTTTAGTGCATGTAATTAGATTTTTTTTATTTTTATCATTTATACAAAACAGTGTAGTACTTAAACATTTGTGAGCCTTGTTTATTTTCAAAAGTACTAACTAGTTTCAAATTTAAATGCATTTATCAATATCTATTGCAACTTATTTTCATAGCATGCACTTCAGAACCAAATGTGTAATTGTACATTTGATCACTTGAAAGAATACTCAGCTTCTTGATTTACTGATATATGGAGTATATAACATACAGTTATGTGTCATATTGTCATTTATGTGAATAATGTGTTCCTGAGCTTCTTAGGTTTGTAACATCAGGCCTTTAAGGGACATAGTGTTACTGATGCTGTACACATACCAACTGTTAGAAATATGAATAGTGAAATAGATTTACTTCTAAATAAACAGAGGAAGGGAGGCATTTGCATATAAGAGCATTAAAGCCCCCTACAAACAACAAAGGATGTAACCTGACTGTCACAGGGCCTATTTTAGCAGTTGCACTCCAAGGGATTGAAATTCATTGAAGTGACTGAGAGCCAAAGGAGACGTTGGTCAACTGACAAAGCAGTGTTAGGAGATATTATGTCAGTCTCCACAAAAATAAATACTTTCAGAGGTTGTAAAACTTTCCACTTAACATAGCACTTAGTTTGCACCAGCCTTTTCTACCTATAAGTTCAAGAAAGGAGAATGCTTACCTCAGGCCCTGCATAAGATAATGAAAGTATTTAGTTGCCTGGACAACTCCTTCATGACCAGTCAGCTGGTCATACCTCTTACTAACTGAGCCTATGCATGCCCAAAAAACATGTGAAAACTAAAATAATTTAATTTTTTTCTATGAAAAGATTGGGATGAATATTTATATTTGATATTAGGAAAAAAAAAGTCCTTTCAAATAATCTTGGATCATGTGATGTGATCATACTCTTTTCTAAGGTAGAGTCTTTTTAACCTACTTGCTAGAAAACTGTCCGTCTGTTTATTTCTGTTGTCTGTTCCTATTAGCTTTAGTAAATAGGACCAATTACCACTCTGGACACTTTTAATGGGCTCATTACATTACTACAGACTACTTCATACTATTTCCAGCACTCTCTTTCTTCTCCCTAGACTTCCCTCTTTCATCTACTCTGGTAAATCATTTAGGATTCCCAATTCTTAGGCTAGGTTTCATAGGGAGCTCCAACAAGATCACCACCAGCAGCAGCACCAGTCAAAGACAGCAGCAACTCTTGGCAGCTCTGGCACACGCAGAAGAGTTTTGCTGCCCCTCCTGGAGCAAGAAAGATGGAAAACTTCACTGGGTTCTTTTATGTAACATACACAACCTTCCTTGAATCATGGAGAGACTATTAGATATAACATTTGTTTCTTCCACTGTTTTGTAAAAAAACCCTGAATATTGAAGACTAAAAGAAAGCATAAAGCAAAACTAAATGTTATATTGTTATGTATCCCTGCCTATATAACCTTTAAGGCTGTAAAACAGACAGTTTATACTGAATAGTAATTCTCATATAGATAACTATTCTGTATTCTGACAACCCTGTACACTTTTGTTCTTTAATTACATGACCACATACTCCATTCTTTGTAAACTTTTTCTCTTAAAGAGATAACTATCTCTGACATGTCAGAGAGAAAACATGGAGAGGTTGAAGCAATATTGCATGGAATACAAATCTGTCATCTCTCAAATAATTAATTTTTGCAAATTTAAATATATTAATTTAAAGTATTTTTTATAATTTCAATTACAATCCTTTTTTACAATGTTACTTTGTATAGATATTTAATGCAGTTATCATATTGATGTCTTAATATTTACATTATTATTCTAGACTTATGTAAATATTAGTTTTTGACTAAAAGAAAATGATCTAACCATTTTAACCCTGTGAGGCAACAAACAATAATTTAAAATGCCTTGAAGGCTATGCTACTACTCCTATAACAAGAAGAAATGTGTTAATTCTCAATGAATTTGGATTAATTCATAGGAATAAAAGGCTTTAAAAACTGCTAGTCTCTATGACTCCTAAGTTTCATATGTGTAATTATGTTAGTAATGGAAAGATAATGTATAGGAACACACTTTGCAAAGGATAATGTCATAAGTAATGGAAGTAATGGAAGGAGAGGAAGTGCACACAAGTGTTACACAAAATCAAAGTCTGTGAAGGAATTAGAACAATGATTGCCTCTGGTTATTTACCTAGCTGTAGTAAAAAGATGCTCTCATTTACAGTTCTTCTGTATAGCAACGTGTATTTACATGTTTATGAAGATATATCTATTATAACTAATAGTAGACTATAACTTTTACAATGTTCTAGATATAGCAGATATGTTTCTAAGTAGTGTCTGTGAAATGTCACAAACATTTTATGCTACATTTTGTATTCCACTGCAAAGCTCTAGTGTTGTCATATTACATATTTAGCTTCTAAAATTGATTGATTGCTTCAGAGAAAAGTGTATATGGTATTCCACTTCTTATCTGAGTCAATGTTTTTCTCAGTACTGTGAAGTAAATTAAAATAAAGTGTTTAAATCTACTGCTTATGATAAAGAAGACCAAATCTTATTCTAATAAATGTGAAATACAACTTGTCATGTTCCTTTCACTTTGTAGAAATGCTACCACGAGGCTTAGCCAGTTAAGTCTAATATGTTGACATTTATTTTTGCTGCAATAAATGTTAGGATTATATTTTTGCATTAAATTCTGGCATTTTTAAAGATCACGATGACAAGTGATTTATTCTTCAAATCATTCTGGTTTGTTTTTACTTTTTGAATATGGATTTGGCCATGTGTCTCCAAGGCACAGTACAAAGCATATTTCATATGTTTTGCAACCTATTAGTTTGATTTAAATCCACTTTTTCTGTCAGGATTTATGCAAGGCTTTCTTGATGTTATTTGCTCTGAATTATTGCCCAAAAATAATCACATGGAATCCAATTTCACACAGGCTGTGTGGCCTATGAGGTCTGTCACTGTAAAGCTCTAAAGCTTTTAAAACTTTTTTCAATTGAGGTGATCCTTCATATTTGCTCAATATATAACACTGTCTTGTTTTATTTTCATATTTACCCCTTCCCCTCAAAGTATGAAGAATTTGATTTTGTTCAGTAAGTGCTGTGTGGTGGTTGAGCCTGGCTGGACATAAGGACACACATAAGGACAGGGACAGATCACGCACCAATTACCATCACAGACAAAGCACGCTTAGCTTGGTAAATTAGTTTAATTTATTAACAGTCAAATCACAGTAGGGTAGTGAGACCAAATCTTAAGATGCCTTCCTCCACCTCTTCTTCACTCCTGATTCCCTCTACCTCCTCCCTCTCTGCAAATGCAGGGAGACAGGGGAATGGTCAGTTCATCACACATTATGTCTGTCACTCCTTTCTCTTTGGAGAGCGGACTCCTCACAGCCTTCCCCTGCTCCAGACAGTCCTCCACAAATTTCTGCAATTTAAGTCCTTCCCACAGGCTACAGTTCTTCACAAAATCCTTCAGCAGGGGTCCCTTCCACAGGGAGCAGTCCTTCAAGAGCAGAGTGCTCTGGTCTGGTTTCCCCATGAGGTCATAAGTCCTGCCAGCAAACCTGCTCCAGTATGGGCTTATCCCTCCAAGGGTCTACAGATCCTGCCAGGAACATCCACTGCTCCCATATGGTGTCCTTCAGGGACAGGATCCACATTGGATCTGATAGGCTGCAGGAGCACAGCTGCCTTACCATGGTCTGCACCACAGGGTGCAGGGGAATCTGCTCTGGCACCTGGAGAACGTCCTTGCCTTCTTTCTTCACTGACCTTGGTGTCTGCAGGGCTGTTTATCTCACATATTTTCACTCATCTCTTCTTTGCAGTTGCACAGGAGGATTCCCCCCCCCCCCCCCCCCCTTGTTAAACATGTTATCAGAGAACTATATTGTTTGAGAATGCAAAATAAATGAGGACTAATACACTATGAAAACTGCACCCTTTCAAACCACATAATTGCAGAATTCCAGGTTGGAGGGCACCTTAAGGATCACCTGGTCCAACCTTTCTTGGCAAAAGTGCGATCTAAACAAGATGACCCAGCACCTCTCCAGAAAAATCCTATGCTGTGTTTGCTCATTCAATACATGTGCAGATTTTCCATGCATTTTTACATATTTGTGTGTCATATTTTAATGGTTTAAAAATTGGTATGTGTTCTTTGGAATGAAATACAAAAAGAGAATGGTTCTTGAGTACTTCTGTGTTCAAATGCCTCATTCAGAATTGACCCTAAAAAATAGTCCATAAGTTTTTGTTTTTCAAAACCTTTTAATGAAAGCTCTTGTAATATTCTATTGCTTGTTTTGGATATATAAACATACCTAGAGGCAGACTTAATTTCCATGATGCCTATTTCTGAATACTCCTTTTTACCTCATCTTCATTTAGTACAGGTACATATGGTGGCAGAACTGCACTGCAGGAAAAGCTTATTTACCCTCAACATTAAAACAAACAAACAACCCCCTGAAACAGTTAAAACAAGTAAAGTGGGTTCTTTCATGGGTTTTGTGGTTTTTTTTCCTATGTTTTCCTTCCATTTTTTGTCTTTTTTGTCTTCAGAAACCATTTTAATATTTAATTGAATACTTACAGGTTGTTTAATTATATTTGCCATAAATAAAAAAAGGCATCAATCAGTAGGGCACAAGAAGTATGAGGGAGCTCAGAGGATATGATGTTACTCCAAGAGAATGATAGTATTTATTTATTTACTACAAAGGTAGCCTGATATCACAGCCCTGATATTAGAATGAGTGCATAAAATTTAACCACCTTTAAAATAAACAAGCAACCAAACAAACCCACAAACTCAAACATCATCTATAGCCTTCACAGCAGCAGATAGAAAAGCTAAGGAAAAAATCCCAAGGGCAGTCTAGAGACACTGGAAGAAAAGTTTTAAATGTTCCAGAATCAAATTAGTTGTCCAAGGCTATGTCTGCATTTACGGTCTGGATAGAAGTAATGAGGTTTTGCAGAAAATCTTTTCACTCTGCTGAGTTAGTTCTCTAAGCAGCTTCAGACCACACATTCATATACCCCCTCATCCCACCCCCACTCCCTTTCAGAGGAAATGAAACCAATAAATGTCTCCACTCAATGAATATCAAAGTACTTCACAACTATCATGCAAGTGTACTTGAGTCTTCAAAAACTTCAGTCTTCAAAAACTGCTTTTCTTGATATACAGAGACCAAATGCCTTAGTATTTGCTGCTAGCCCCCTAGTCGAGATACCATTAATCCTTCATCATCTACCTATTCTATTCAGAGCTTATTTTCAGCCATCCCTCACAGGAATTGATCAGGGCAAAAAAAGGTCTGCGATCTGCAGAAACTGTGTTCTTCAGGACCTATGATCTGTGGGAAAGATGACATTAGACAGAAAGCTAATGTGTTGTGTCTTCACAGACACATTACACATTACATCACAGACAGAGGACTTACAGACTTATTCTTTTGCTCTCCTCTGATGAAGAGGTTTTGCAGCATCCATGTGCTCCAGAGAAAGTAGGCAGCTTGCACCAGAAAAGCCATCCTGAATCAAATGTAGTGCTCCAGTTCCTACATGGTGACTTGGATAGAGGAGAAGACAGAGAAGAGGGAGACCACTGAGCTTGTCATTAGAAGTGTTATCCAGGATGTTCAGCAGGATTGATAGTTTTGGGTCCACCTAGAGATCAGGTGGAATCTCAGGAGCAGGCTGCACTGGATAGGTGCCAACTGTACCTGCTTCAGGAGGTCTTCCTGGCCGTGCTGCCAAACCATGCTTCCATATAACAATACTAGGACAACGATAGGAAGAAGTGGAGATTAACATGATCAACTAATATGCACTCCCAGACTACAGATACAGTGTACCCAAGTGTTTAAGATGTTCAGATCTCCTGGAGAAGAGGGGCCCACTGGATCTGGAGAATGTGGCAATTGCTAAGGATTCTTTCATTCTTAACACTACTGCAAATGTAGTGTTTGTCCCTTTGCTTAGACCATATAGGCCAGATTTTTCAGAATTAGTTTCTAGGGGATCATGTTGGCTAACATGATGATAATTTTGGTCATCACATTTTTCTTACAGCTTTCTGACTCTGTTCTTGATTTTTACTGATTTTATGTCATATTTTTCCTCTACCATTGATATAGATGACAATCTCATGACCCAGTGTCAGAGGGGCATACATCATCTACCACAATGCAGAACAGCACCACCAAAATGTCACAGATGTTGTTGTTCTAGCCCAGGAAAAAAAGACCAGTTTCTCATTTGAGCCATAGTTACCTTATTTATATCACCTACCTGCCCTATTCCAGGAAAGAAGGTGTCCCATAACCTTGGAGTTAGAACTTTTCCTGTTCCTTTGCTGGCAAATATATTGACTGAGGGTTCAGTAAGATGGAGGAGGCAGGATGTACATGGCATCACTTGAAAATTGCACAGGACCTGAATGAAAGATTCTATACCTTAATCTTTGTACAGGAAGTAGTGGTGGGAGGCAACTGACATCTCTTGATCTGCTGTCATCATCTTCATGAGGCAGGAGAAAATATAATGTGAGGCAGCCAGAGAGGTTCCCCAAAGAGCCCATACTCAAGGAAGCAAAGGTTTATGATATGATAGCTCTTCAGAAAGCTTTACCCACAGGAGACCAAATAAAGACTAATGTGAAGGGAAATCTTTCAAATAGCATACGATGCAAATAAAATAAGTCCCAGCATCAACACCAATCTACTAATAGACTCCTTTTGTGACAAAGTATTTTTAAAATAAATATAGCCTACGCCAGTGTCACAGTTATATTGGTTTTGGTTTCTATCCCCCCCTTTTCAACACTGTTTTGGCATACTGCTCCTCTAAGAGCAAACCCTTCACTGGAGCCAGGGAGTGGGAGGAGGGAAAGATAAAGATGACGGGGGTGGAGGCAAAACCCACTCCATCCTGTGGGGTCCACACTTTGCGTACTGGCAGAGTGGAGAGAGGGAGAGAAACAGACCCTAGGTGTGTTGGAGCTACCTCCGGGAGCCACTGCCATACTGGCACCCTCCGCTGCATCCCTGTCGGCTTCCCTAGAAAAGGAGCTGCCTGGGGGCCACCTCTGCCGAAGCTGGAGAGAAAATGAAAGTGAGACCAACTCTGCACATGCCCCTCGGTCCGCAGTCCCGGCTGCCATCCGCGTCCTGGGAGCTGCCCGGGACCGTCCCACGCCACTGCTTGGGGACACCGCTGCCTGAGAGCCAGGGTTTGACTGTGGGTCGAAGCCGCTCCAGGACCTTGGCAAGTCTCCAGTAGCCATCGCAGGACTCACGGCTTTGCTGCCGCTTTTGCAGCTGGGACCTCACCACCACTGCGGGAGGAGGGATAGAGCCCGTCACAGGGCTGATTCCCGCCACCCCTCCACAGCCCAGCTGAGCTCAGGCTCCACTTCAGGCTCCAATGGCCTGAACCCCCAAGCCGAGCCAGCTGGGACAATGCCGGGGTTGGAGGCAGCCACGAGGCAGGGAACAAAAAGCCTCTATACTAACACCGCTGCTATAGCCAGGATCTGAGCCTGGCTGGGTGGCATTTTAATAGCATAACTCTTTGTAGAAAAAGCCTTTTTGCTAGGATTTGCGTTTTTGTCCATGGAATTTTGGGGGTGAGGGAAGTAAAGGGAAATAGAGGCAATTTCTGTCTGTTCATTTGAACCGTTCTGGTTTTGCTGATATATTTCTTGTCGGCAAACTTATTTTTTTGCTTATATCTCCTTGCATTTTGTCTCTGTATTGGTGAAAAAGGGAGGCAGCTTATTTGTTGAAGACTCCACCCTGGCATTTGTTTTAAACCAAGACAATCAGTCGTGTTTTTCTTCCACCAATTCATTTTGCAAAATGATTACAGTAATTTTTAGTACTTCAAGAGTAAATCTTCAGTTCTACGCTTCTTTCTACAAACCTCCCTTAGGTTTTCACATAATTCCTGCATATTAGCTACAGCTAATACATCATATTCAACATTAGAAAATATGCAGATTATTTAATCACTGTACTGATGTCCCATATTGCCTTGTTCATACAATGTATTAGCACCTTTGGTCAATGTCACACCGGGAGCTTTCTGTTCAGTCAGCTTTTTCCTGTGACTTTCAATTTCTGTTGAGAAACAATCTATGGATTTCCCCGTCATAAATTCCAGCTTACACATTACTAGATATATAACCAATGTTTAGTTATACTAAAAAACAAGTTGCTTTCCTCATCTCTTCAGAGGAATACCTTCTATCACATGACTAAAAGGCCAAACCTCATTCAGATCAGGAATTCAGAAGAAATATTTCCACTAAAAGTCCTCTGTTTACTATTCTACTTTTGATATGCCATATAGATGTAATTTGATTATTTTGATTTCAAATCATAATTCCTCAATAAATGTCTAAGCATGTTCCTCCTTGTGCATATGAATGTACATACACACACTTCCTTGCTACTGCTACATATTTACTGACCATGTCTGTAAACAGTGAGCTGAGACTTATATGGAATATAATTCACTCCAGTATCTTGTACATGGCTTTCAGTGGTCTTTGAATCAGGCTACTGGCATTAGAGATTTACTGAAGGAGTCTGTAATTAAAAAGAATTCTCTGACATTTCACCCAAGTCCAGGCTAGACCAGTGCCTCCTCTAGCCAGTGACTGCAATGTATATGAGCCATCACTTGTGATATCCAAATATATATATATAGGAAATATATATATTTCCTATATATATATATAATATATTATATATATAAATATATATATTATAGATATGTGATATATATATATATGAAAAATATATATTTCCAATTCTATAGAACCAAGAAAAAGAACAAAAACTTCAGGATGTTGTTGACCTATTTTGTCCGGAGCTAGTTCTGCTTCTGGAATTTTGCTACAACATTTTCCAGGAGGCTTACACAAAGATTACACTGTTGGTTGACATAATCTGTAATGTTCAAGGAATTGGAGACAGGGAGATGATAAGAGAGAATCATACCTAGGTGAATAGTATATTGTTATTTGGCCAGTTGTACTGGTGTACAGTCTCCTTGCTGAAAATCAATAGATTTCTTTTTGGCTCAGTTGTCAGCTTTTTACAGGTCCCTCTGAACAATAGCTCTGACATTTGGCATATCAGTCACTCCCCTTATATAGTAATATTCACACTTTTGCTGAGCTGAGGGGGAATTCTATGTTATCATCCAGATTATTGATTAAGATATTGAACACTATTGGTCCTAGTGCTGACACTTGAGGTATTCCCTTTGTTATAGGTCACTGATGATGTCAAGCCATTGATCACTACCCTTTGATTCTGGTGGCTCAGTCAATTTTTACATTATCATTTATCTTTAGTTGTTAAATGAATTTGTCTTATTTTACTAATATATATTGTAGCTTATGTAGATCCTAGATCAATTTTGTGATAACTCCTCGTACCCACTGCTTTCTTGTCCTCAGTTCCTTCTAAGCATCAATATTCTGTTGAAACACCACTGCCATAACGTCTGCAACTGAAAGCTAACAAGGGGTTTAATTGTTGAGAGGTCTGGTGAGAGATTTTTCTTTAGGGGGTACAAACAGGAGGACAGATATATTGCCTTTAAACGGGTAGTGCATTGTACATGTTAAATATGTACGAGAAGGACAATATCATGATTTCCCGAGTAAAGCCTATAAATTGAACCATGCAGCCTTGAGTGAAGTGCAACCACTTTTCCCTCAAGCACTCTCCCCTGGAAAATTAGCAGAGAAAGCGACTTAGATGAGGTTAAAAGAGTATGTCCTTTTGTCAAATGATGAAAATATGCAGCTTCCTTCATGTCATTACAGTTCTCTAAATCTGAATTCTTTCTTATCTCTGTACTGCTTTTCTTCTCTTCTCATATAAAGCACACTCCTGTCATTATCAGGACACCATCCAGCCTTAGGCAGTTATGATTACCATATACCCAAGAAGAATCATCTTCACTAATTACCAATACATATGACTTTTTCACTGTTCATCAAGGGTAAATTGTGATACTATCCTTGAATCTTTATAAAACACATAATCTGCACTTTATGTTGAGGTATTTATTGGAAATCTAGGTCTCTATGTTAGATATATGAAAAAAAGGAACAGAAGAAAAGGGAAAAGCTATAAACTGAATGGTTTACTGAAGGTATAACTGTTGTGGAAAATACATTTTTTGATAACACAGGAAAACATTTGCTGTTTTGGAAACTATTAATAAATTTTCGTTTCAAAATAGCAGAATATAAGAATGGGGGCCCTCATTTCTTTTTCCACTGCTTCTACTTTCTTCCAGATTTTGACCCTAAAAACTAGGCCTGCCCAGCAGTCCTCAATCCTCAATAAGGATAATGTAACATAAAAGCCAAATCTATGACACCAACTGTGCAACCAGTTATTGACCTACAATCCCATCTGCTTCTAATCAAGCCTTTATCCATCAGGATTAAAGACAAACTAAGTGAGCTATCGTGGCCATCGCTGTCACACCCAAAGGTGTGAAACCACTTTTGGTATGATTGGTATCTCCCTTCACAGTACCCCTGGTGCTCACGTGGATGAACAGCAGCAGATAATAATCCAAAGGCTGGAGAAGCATCAGCAGTATCTCCATATCATCTGGTATCTGAGTATCAGGCAAGAAACAAGTCTCCATAGACAGCAAACAGAATTGGCAGAGGGGGGCCTCCATTCCCCACAGCACATACGTGCTGCTTTCCTTTGATGTTGACTAACATTTCAGGCTTGGCTTGCTCTGACACCTCTCTAGATGGAATCTTCTTCCCTCACCTTCTACCAGGGCCATGAAGCTGTTGGAAGCTGCAGGTCTGTGTCTTTGTCCTTCCACTCTAAAAATCAGTTAACTCAAAAGACTGGGCATGGCTCTTCCTCCAGTTTACCTCTCTGCTCACCAAAGTAAAACCTGTGCACATTCTACCTAGATAAAACTAAACAAATAATCTTTTGTTATAAAGACTGGTTTTGTAGATCCTGTAGGCTTTTTTGGTATTTTACCTTTAAACTGAGCAAGATAAAACATGGAATCATTCCAAAGGGCTGGTGAGTTTACAGAGTTAGCAAGCGACTAATTTCTTTCCTCCTCGGAGAAAAAGAAACCAACGATACAAAATAGATAAGCACTCAACTTTCAGCTGAAAAGAGGACAAAGAGTAAAGTTTTCCACCAGAAATTTTCATAAATGGAAATGACATTATGTTAGAAATAA
The DNA here is from genome assembly GCA_038380795.1 of Pyrocephalus nanus. Taxonomy (NCBI): domain Eukaryota; kingdom Metazoa; phylum Chordata; class Aves; order Passeriformes; family Tyrannidae; genus Pyrocephalus; species Pyrocephalus nanus. Next base: position 54,312,128 of record CM076264.1, on the reverse strand, counting down.
AAAAAATTCCAAAAAACCTTAGAAGAACCATATGTATGAAAACGATAGCTATTTTTGAAATAGAAAATAAGGGTTTAGGAAATGTTTAAACACATCTTGTTAAGGCTTACTGCTGTATCACAAGCCCACCATTTTTCTCTCTTTTTTGAAATTTAGGATAGGATAAGACAAGGTTGTTGATCACTCCAGTAACATGCCCAGAGGAGAGGATGTTTGTTTTGTTTCCACATGCTTAAGAATGTTGCAGTTACTGCTTGGATTCCATAGAGAGTCAACACATTCTTAATTTTTCCTTCCTAAATGTGAGTGCTTATATAGATATGGAAGATCAGGGAATTTCAAAGGTGGTTTACATCTCAGCTTTCTAAAATAATTTTCCTCTAGCTCTTTGTTGAATTCACATTTAATGCAAAGGAAACTATTAGAACAAATAAACCTATCAGTGAAAAGTTGTTTGATCATAGCTTCCAGACAAGAGACAACAAAAAAAAACCCAAAAAACCCAAGTATGTGATTCATATGTATTGTACCTCAATTTACAGAAAAAGGTCGTACCTCTAGGAAGTTTGCACAGTTCTAAAGAAAACTAATCAGATAGTGCACTGTTACAATAAGCTATATACATAGATTTCAGATAGGCTATCAAGATACAAGAAAAGAACAACAACAAAAAAATGATAATGAATGTATCTAAATAAAACTTTGAACACAAAAAGAGTGAAAAAACAACTGAGGAAATATCTGAAACAAAATGAATGTATTCTTTTAAATATAATTCTTAATAAAAGTTAAGAGTGGATACAATACAACTCTAAAGGCAGAATAACACAAAAATAAATGTGTATTGTATAAAAAGAATTCAAAAGATCCAAATGTTTTCTGCTAAATCTCTAATATGATTAAAGCAACCTCATTTCAGCTTTACTGACATTATTTGCTATTGTATTTTCCAAGTTTTTCCTTTTTTCATTTTTTTTTTTTTAATTTGAAATATTTATTGGGATGGAGGTTTAAGAGTTTATTTTCCTGTTACCTCAGAGCTTCTACTTGAGAATTTTTATGTGCTGGCAGGAAAAAAGAGAAATGTTTTTAGGGGGACATATTAAACTTGTTGCAGCTATGTAGAGTTTCAGGAAAAAAAGATAGCTGATCTTAATTTTTTTTTTCCTTGTTGATTTCTTTTCTTAATCCTCTCCAATACAGAAGGTTTTGAACTCACTCACAGCCAGAAAATCAAGTAGTGGGATTCTTTGCAGATATCCCAGGTAAATTAAAGTGGTCAAGAGTACCTAACATTTCTCTTTCTTTGGAACTAATCTCATTCATGATTTGTGCAATAGCAGTGTTGGGAAGAATTTATATTTTTTTCACTAGAATTCCTTTATCACTATTGCTCTTCAATGTGCTTTTGCAGGAAGGGATTTATTATACCATGTTGAAGTTCTGGACAAAACTATTGAGCGAAAAAGAGGAAATCGCTAGTTTAACTTTTATTCAGCCTTTTCCAATGTTTGTAGGACACTACAGACTTCTCAAAAAGTACTTAAATATTTTATCTTTAAACCTAATTCTACCAATAAAAAAGCTACTTTATTTCTTTTTACTTCCAGAACACTGAGTTAGGTGATTTGGATTAAAGATTAATACAAGAAAATTACAATTCTTCTACAATTTGACTTTTATTCTAAAAAAAAATACTTTCCTACATGTTAAACCCAGCAGTTCCACTTTCCTTTAAGCTCACTCTTATCCCTTAACACTTACAGCTGATTCTGAAGTTTGTTTACTGGTGAACCCCAGAATTAACTTTACTTGATTCTTCATCCATATTCTAACCACTTTGGCATTAGGAAAAGACATCACATGTAAAGATAAATTCAAGCCTGCTACTCTTCCTGTTCCTGACTTGAGCAACTTTAGTGTTCCTGCTGCTGGAATTTTTATCAGGTCTTGAATTTCTCAGAAATCATATGGCATACAGAAAAACTGTTTCTACAATAGCTTCATAATGAGCTACTAATGAAAGAAAGCTTATTCAGGATAAAAATAACACAACTATGAAGCTTCCATACTAAATATTACTAGTGCTAACCTAAAGCCAAAGAAATCAACAGTTAACTGCTATCAAACATAAAAATATTATATTTTTAAGTGCTGTATATAATTAAAAATGGGACAGAGAAGTTCAACATTATAAAGAGTCAGTTTTGTCCTACATCCTCCCTCTTTAATGTATGTTAGTATTTGCTGTTCAAACTGGCAAACTAACTTTCAGATCATGAAAACACCCAATGCGTCATAAATATGCAATTTTTTACAAAACACCCCTCTAATACCCAACTGAAAAGGCTCTTCATAGCATTGAAAATTATAATGACTGGCTTGTGAAACTAATGACAGACTTTAAAATAGATTTCTTCAAGGTTAATGAATTTAAATTCTCATATCCAAAACCTTCCAGGCAGTAAAATTCTCCCACTTTGAACCATTATTGGTGTGATATTTCTAAATGTTCACCTCAGCATAAAATGCTGCATTATACATTTCCAGAAAATACATATCTTTCTGTGGTATGTAATAGACAAAGAACACTCTCCTCTGTAGCAGCCTGAAGGCAAAATTTCAAGGTTTAAAAAGAAGCCTCTAGAGAAGCTTGAAAAGATGACAAAGTCAATTAAGTTATAAGAAATCCTTTATTTTTATGAAGAGAGAACATATTAGGATTTTTATTATCAGTCAGTGCTGTAGTGCACGTTTCTCCTTTACAATTGAGAAATTCTGACTTCTGTTGCAAATTAACAGCTACACTTCAAACAACTGAGATGCTCCTTAGAGGAACACTATACAGGGCTTTCAGTCTCTGTTGAAAAAAAAAAAAAAAGTATCTTAATTTAGGGGCTGAAGCCTTCTCCAAACTGTTTTATTACTTAGACCTTGATAATTATCTTACAAAAAGATTTTATTTTTACCAGGAAGCAAGACATTTCAGGCAACGCAGAAAATTACCTACTGAACTCAAAGTAGGCTGCATCTTTGAAACAATCAATTCAAAATATGGTGCGAAGTGTTAGTCATAAATGAAGCAGTCAAAGACTGTCACTAGTGCCTTTACTGAATGACAAAGCAAAAGAAACCTTCCACAGATGTTGAAATTATGAGGGAGCAGAGCAGGTGCTTAAATCCTATTTATTAAAACTCGAAACAATCATCAATTACAAAAGGAGCCTACATTTCATATATCAAGCTCAACCTGTTCTGTGCAGTGTTTAGTCCTCCACTGTTTTATGATGAGCCTAATACTAACGTTGTGGTCCATAAAAATGCATGTGCTCTAAATTTTGCAGGCAAAGAGAATCACACTGCATTAAATAAGTCTCACTAAAGTCTTTTTGAGAAACTAAGCATTATATTAAAATATATTTAATATGCCTAAAACAACAGTAAGTTTTCCATCCTATTAATTTTCCCATTTATATTTCTCTGCCATCTGAGCTAAACATTAGTAATATCTGGGAATAAAACATTTTGCTAATTCTGAAATTTTAAAGCAAGATAAAATCAGCTTTGAAATATAAACCAGGAAGACATTATAGTCACATTAATAATTAAATTGTTGTACTGATCTATAAGTGATAGATCAAACTTCACTGTGCTATGGGCTCCCTCAGGGATCCTCTGAATCTTTTATGAAAAGCCCTTTTTTCTCTCTTCAAACCACACTTCCAACAATTCAAGACCTTTTCTTGTAACTTTCATCCATCTAAACAAAAGAGCACCACGGGCTCTGTAACTTCTCTGGGAGGTAAAGATCAGGACCGTGATTTTGGGAGATGTTTACGCTGCTAATATGTCATACTTTGTCACTTATCCTGTCTAGCATACTCACATGGCAAATATACGTGCTATTAGGAGGTGCTATCATAATTTCATCGTGCTTTAATTATATAGGAATATAGGAAATTTTAGGTATGTTCATATATGTGTGTATATTAAGAATTCCTTAATATGGACAGTATTTGTCAATTTGCTTTTTGTATCTTAGTGTTTTTGGGTCTTTTTGGCCTCATCGTATGCAGCAGTACTAACATCACAGAAGGGTAAAAGCAGAAAAGGTCCCACTTAATGGTTACAAACTTCCTTGTTCAAAAGATAGATAATGGATAGTCTTGGGATTGTCCTAAATGATTTTTCACTTAAGTGAGGTCTCTTCTGTGGGATTCTTGCCACTTTTACTTCTGCTACACTTTTGTGAAGCTGGATTAAAGAAGGACATTTTATAGTTTTACTGCCCTATCAAATACTCTTCATAATTTTACAACTCTGGATAAAACATTTGCTACTTTTGATAAGTAACTTGGACTGGGCACAAAAACTCTGGCAGAAACTGTTATTGCCTTTGGAAAGCAAAACTCCCTGAGAATCAAATGATAAGGAGGAAACTGCTTTTCAGGAGTTTATCTTATGTGGACATTTAGTGCACTAGTTCATAGAATGATTCATTTTTAAATAGATGAAAAGACATCAACTTCAAGCCTAGAGAGAGGAAGAGTAAACACATTAAGACAGAAAAATTTATATATGGCTAATGGTCATGATATACTTAGAAGAATTAAAGAAGCTATTATAGATGCAAAATCTACTGTACAATCCAATGAAATTTCACAGACACTATCAGCTATAGGACACACAGAAAAGGACAGTAACAATTTTGTATATTTTTTTTTACAGTTTAGGTCATTACTTAAAGACTTTATATCTGTGTCTTTGCTGAAAAAAATATTTTCTAAAGGCCTGCAACTGTTTTAATGCTGAATGACAGTACCATATAATTGACTTCAATTAGGCTCTTGAGATATCTGAACCTTTGGCTAATTTATGATTGAGAAGAAGGTCAAACTTCTGCATACTGATATTAATGTATATAGTATATGTAGAATGCATAAAAGTGTGGGATTATTTCTGAATTAAGTTGGCAAATACCAGGGTGCACTAGAAAGAGCACTGCCAGCTGGTTGAGGGAGGTGACCCTGCCCCTCTGTTCAGCCCTAATGAGGTGCATCTGGAGTGCTGTGTCCAGTTATGGGCTCCTCAGTACAAGAGAGATATGGAGCTCCTGGATTGGGTCCAGCAGAGGGCAACAAAGACTGGAGCATCTCTATTACCAAGAAAGGCTGAGGGACCTGGGCCTGTTCAGCTTTGAGAAGAGATGAGTGAGAGGGGACCTCATCAATGTCTATGAGTAAGTATCTGAAGGGAAGGTGTCAAGACAATGGAGCCAGGCTCTTCTTGGTGGTGCCAAGCAATAGGATAAGAGGCAATGGGAAAAAACTGATGCACAGGAAGTTCCACATGAACATGAGGAAGAACTTCTTTACTGTGCAGGTGACCGTGCACTGGAACAGACTGCCTAGAGAGATTGCAGAGTCTCCTTTGGAGATATTCAAAAGCCATCTGAATGCAGTCCTGTTCTGTGTGCTCTGGGATGACTCTGCTTGAGCAGGGAGGTTGGACCAGATGACCACTGTGGTCCCTTCCAATCTTACCTATGATTCTGTGATTCTGTATTATTGAAGTGGTAAACATAGGAGTATGAAAATGTTGATATGATTTAATATTTGAATAAATGTATACTTACATCTAGCTTTTAGCTTAATATTGTATTAATTGCTTTATAGGAAGAAAATCTACTGGGCCAGAAGTTAATTGGTCTTGTCTAAGGAATAAGCTAAACTCAGTGAATAGTTTCATCTGACCTCCAGGAAAAATTAAGGTTAACATTTTGAAAATATCAAAATATTTTACTTGCTCAATAAAATAACTACATTTGGAAACGCTAGTATGTTTTATTTTCACATCCTGAAAATTATTTTTATTCTTTTTAGAAAGACAACAAACAAACAAAAATGTAGGAAGAAAAATAATGGGCTAAATAACTTCTGAAATATTTTGTTAGAAAGTAAATATTTTATTGAATAAACAATTCTTGTTAAAAATAAGTTTATTCATGTAGAACGTTGTTTGTGTTGTTCTGATGCAACTAAGAAATTATATAGAAATATATTGTTTGTTAACAGGTTCTTAGAATTATCTTGACTTGGTGTAAGGAACTGGACTTTTTTAATTGCCTTAAAACATTGCTACCATAACAAGCTGTGCAAGCCTCTTGCTGGGAGAGTGAAGATAAGGGCTAAAGGAAGGAGACCATAGCTGGAGACCATAGCCAGACACCACTCTTTGGGTGTGTGATGTTTCTCTGGGTGTGTGATGCCTATACAAAGAGCAGCAGCAACTCTGTGCATGTGATGTTTATCTCCTATGGGACAGACCATGTCAAAGGACACCCCTGTGTGCACACACCCATGAGTACCTTGGAGAAGTCCTCAGGTCTGAGCAGGGTGCCTCTGAAGAACGCTCCCCCCCCCCCCTCCCCCACCAAGTCTAAAATGACTTTGCAAAAACCAGCACCTTAAGCTCTCTGGAAAACCAACATACCTGTGCAAAACATCAGCCCCCCCACACCCAAGGGAGGCACCAGAAGGGTTTCTAAGCGTATATAAACCCACCAAATTTTATATTTAGTGGGCTTCTCTCTCCCACAGTCCCTGATGGACCAAGACACCAACGACAACAAAAAACAAATTTGCCAGAGACCTTTGAGTGCTGACCTTTTATTCTTTTTCTCTTTCTTTCACTCTTTTAACAGCTATTCTCTCTTTCTTTCTCTCTTTTCCTTTAAACATTTTCTTATGTGGCTATATTAACAGCAAAATGCCTAAGTATCTCCTTTGCAATACCTCTGTGCCTTTATATTGCCACGCTGCTATAGATAATAACAACCAAAAGGGCTACACATCTGTTTTCCTTTGCAATCAAATTGTTCTAAAATAAACTATATATATATGTGAACAATGATCATCTAATATCAATTTACTTTAATTCATGCCATGGGATTTAATAAAAAAAAAGTTACTCCTGCCTGGCAGGGTGGGTCATAACACTTAGACTGTGATCAATAACCCCTTATATTTCACACAACAGCTGATCGTAGGATTGGAAAGGTTTTCCATGGTCATCAGAGCAATTATCACTGATGGAAACAGAAAAAGTATAAACTTCTTTAAAGATCTTTTCTTATTATTATTTTATCAATAAAGAAATAAAGAGAGAGGCAATATACATAATCAAACCTTAAATGAGGTTAAGCAAATATTCTTTTTTGATTTTATAAATTTCTTTATTATCTCTTCAGCTGCAACATCAAAACACTCAAATTCCCACAGGTTAATTGCTGGTTTGACAGCACAAGGGCAATAACTACAGTCTGTAGAGGACAAACAGCAGTTTATTATCAAGCTTCCCCGAGGATTCCTTACCTACTAATGGAATAATTTCTCCTTTCTTATTAATCTCTCCTCCTATTCTTCTATTAGAAATTTTCTACTGTTCCCTTCCTTATGAAACAGACCTGTCTACTTTCCACACAGCAGGCAAACTTATTTGCCTTGTCCTTCTTTTTTGAAGATTATGGCTCAACCAAAACAACACTTAGAAGTTTACAATTTTCATGGAACAAATCTACTAGACATTATTCAAAAAAATCTGCCAGACCACCTGATCAGAAGCAAGAAAAGTCCCTATAAAGCTCCTGAAAGTGTCTAGTTCTCGTTGCTACATTTACCTGTCAAGAACTTCCAGTGACTGAGGACTTGGGCTTCCTGCCAGTAAACTTAAGGAAGTAGTGACTAAACTACAAGGATACTGACTTCTCTAGAAAAAGAGAAATCAGAGCTAGACTCTTTATAAAATCATTTATTGCACATGAAATGTTATGTATTTTTTCACCCTTTTTATCACACATGCATACTTGCAATTTAGCATATTTTACACTCAAATAGAGCTGAAGAAGTATGCAAGTGATGTATTCTTTACTAAATGGGGACTACCTTTTATAATGTTAAAGCTATGGTACCTAAGTGTTAATTTTCATTAGTTGTTATGTGCATATGACCAAAAGATGATAGTACTTTTCAGAATATATATCTTTGGGAAGGTGATAAAGCCATGCTGATATCAGGTTACCCTGTGCTATTTCTGTATCAAAGCTTTGCATAGCAATGGTAATTTCATTTCAACAAGATAATAATACCCCTCTAAAAGTAGCATCTAGCACCAGGAAAAAACCTCTCAGAAAACAAAAGTTTAAGATTTTACACTGCAGAGAAGTGACAACTAAGTCTATATTTCAGGGTACAATAAGGCATAAGTCTAGTTTAGCATAAATAGACCTATGTCAAAGATTTGACAATATAATATTGAGTTTGAGAAACATTTGGCATTGGAGTACTAATTACTGAAAGGAAGGAATATCATTGTTGTTTATGTTTGAAGGACCTTAAGTAGTATTTATGAGTTCAAAATATCGTGACACTTAATAATATGAAAATCTTGTACTGTTGAGGTAGCTCGGTTTGGAAGCTGCAGTTTGAGATACAGATTGAGATGTAGATTGAGGTCTTGTCTGAGACAAGAGGCTGTGAACTGCCAACCTTTGGACAACAAAGGGCACGGACACCAGGAGACACAGGAGGAGTGCATGACTCAGGAAGAAGAGCCAGACTAGACTGTAAGGGTATAAAAGCCCAGAGGTTCTTTTGCTGGTGGTTGCTCATTGGAGACACCAGCTCGAGCTGTTTCTGTTACTGTGCCATGAATACGTTGCTTTAAGGAATGAGATATCTGACAGTCTGCTGTATGAAACCTGGGGCTGATGGTAAGGACACGTGGTCTGGCTGCATGGGAGCTGGGTGTGTAGGGGGTCAAGTGGGGCACCCATAGGGTCACTGGAACTGCCTGCTGTGAGAGCAGGTCCCAGCAGTTGAAGTATCTGGCATTGGGAGTGTGACTGCCAGAGTCTCGTGAGTACTCAGACTAGGAAGTTTCCTTAGCAATACTTAATTAGAAAGTGTTATCTTACTATACAGCACTATCTTAAATCTTTTATTCAGAAAGATTCACCAGATGCCATATTTAGAAATGTATGATTTCAACTAAACACATGTACTTTGCAGAAAAAAAGACTCAAACTTAGATTCTGTGCATTTAACCAGTAAATTCATACTCTCTGTCACTCTCTTTTCTCACTTCTTTTCTTCTTCTCCTTTCGATTAAAGATGACTGACCTAGAACTCTGTTGATTCATCACTTCTCAGCAGAGGAATTTAGAACCCATCAGCTTTGGCAGTGATCTTACTGCTGGAATTTTTTCTTTTGAGAAGTTCCACAGCTTCCATGCATAAGAAACTAGAAGTTCTTTTTATTCCTGTTTGAGGTTGTTTTCCTTGTTTTAAAATATACTTTATAAATATAATATATTGAACTATTCATATTTCATATTTGAACTATATACAGAAAACATAGTTCACATCTATGGGCAGATATATGAAACTGCAGAGTAATGTAACTTTCTTGTAGAAAAAATACTTCCATGCAAAGAATATATTTTCTCATAATGAAACTAGACTTCAGAAATGTGTGTAAGTAACACCAAATGGAAAAAAGAAGTAAGTTAATATAACTGTAAGAAATTGTTTTAGGCTTTTTAAAAAAGTTTTTCCCTTGTTGAATATAATCACCAAGTAGATCAACATAATTTGAATATTCAGTTATTTAATTAGCATAACTTTGATTTTTTTTTTTCAGGGAAAATATCTTGGTACCTTTGTTTAGTAACAGTGATGTTGGTTTAAAAAATTTCTGAAAAATACATTCTTATTGTGCCATTGAAATATTTTGCATCCCTGACATCATTCCTTCTCTTTTCCTGTATTTTTAATGATACTGAATGCTGAGACTTGATACATAAGCAGCAAACAAAAAAAGTGATTGCCATTATATAGGGCCAGCCATGATGATCAAATAAAGCTATTTCTCTGATATTCTTCCTCTGTCCACAAAAACTGCATCATGTGACCAGACCAGTTCCTTACCTTTGTTATATTGTTTGTTTGCTTTTTTTCCCCTCTGGTAAGTAGCAGGGAGCCCTACTAGGACAAGAACAATGATGTTCTCTTAAAAACTATAAATCTTGTGGGTCCACAGCTTAGAAATTATTAGTAAAAGTGTCAAAATTAACCTGGTCTAGATATCATAGAATCACAGAATAATAGTTCAAAAAGACCTCCGAGATCATCAAGTCCAACTCTTGGTCCAACACTACCGTGGTTACTAGACCATGGCACTCAGTGCCACATCCAGTCTCATCTTAAAAACCTCCAGGGACGGTGAATCCACCACCTCCCTGGGCAGCCCATTCCAATGCCTGATTACTCTCTATAAATATTTATCCATATTTTCAATTAAATAAATTGGAATGGGTAAGACATGACAATGAAGTTCAAGTTCTTGTGTGAGGCTCATGTAATCCATCTGAGAAAGTGTACAAGTTGAAAAAGGGAACTCTGGGAAACAAGAAAAAAAAAGATTTCCTTCTCGTTATTTGCAAAGCTATACTTTAAATAGAAAAATGTTTCAAGTGTTTAGGTAAAGTTCCATTAAGCAATGAAGCGTAAAACTTCTGCAGATAATCAGGCATTTAAATACAGTAACTGTATTTGTACAGCTAGTGACAAAGATCCTGATACCCAGACCACCTAAAAAAGCTGTATGAGATATTTTGGTTTGCTATTTAAAATTGTGTTATGCAGGACATTGAATGCAAAATATTCAACCAGCAAGGGAAACCTCCAGTCCTATAGGACCCCTTTTTTTTTTTTTTTTCTAGTTGTTTGCTTGACAAGACACACAACCATGAAGACAGCTTAAGAAGGGTTGCTTTGGACCTAATTCTCTAATGCTATGTTTTGGCACTGACGCTGCACTTCAGAAAGGCATGTTTACTATGGTAAAAGCCAATTAAATGAACAAAGACATTCTTAGTTATTTTGTTATGTTTTAGACCAGGCCCACCAAAGGTCTTAGTAAGTGTAAGTGGTTATAAGTGGTGTTTCATCCTCATCTTTCAGTAGTTTACTGTTATCAGTAGTTATCTGTGCAGAGCTATAAATTTAAATATCGGTCTTTTTAAACTAGGGCGATAAGTTTTTTGCTTTGGACATAAAAGATGCTCTAGGTTCCATTAATTCCATTAAATAATTCAATGCTCTTTACTTAAACAGCATCTGTAAAACCTCTGTTTCTTCAGTTACCTACAACACAGTCCTCATTTCCCTTTCCCAGGAGCAGATTGCCTTTCATCAATATAAAAAAAATGTACTTTGCATGCCAAGTAACCTTGCAGCTGGATAGGTCAAACTGCCACGAAGACACCACCTGCCACTTTTTATAGACTTGCTCTGTACAGAAGGTCACAGCTACTTTTCAGGTGAATTGAACCCTAAGGGCTCAGTAAGAATTTGTACCTTACCTTCTCCTTGAAAGGAGCTGGAGATGGAGATGGTGAAGCAAGCAATTTTAATCTGTGCAGGACTATTTCAAGAAAAAAAAAGAGGCCCTTAGCAATGATTATTTATACAGTATTAATTACCCATTTTGAAGCCTGTTTTACACTTCCATCTGATAACATTAAGTAGGGTTTCCAACTTTTGTTTCAAAAACTTACCTGAATTTAGATTGCTTCAGGCACTCCTTTTCTATCATTTAAATGCCCTTCCTGAACTGTGAGTACCTTGTGAACAGATAATTTACATATATTTGAAGAGACCTTAATAACTCTTTCTGCACTGAGGTCCATGTTTTCTGTAGTTTTTTCACCTACCAATTTTATGAAGTTGTAAACAGTGAAATTCAAAATTTAGGAAAGTAAATATTGAACAAAATTATCAATGTACTACAACATGACAGTGGCAAAAAGAAATATATAGTGACTTCTATTAATGGATAAAAAATGTCTAAACACAGTGTCCCCCACCTCACTCTGTTTGTCTCATATATGTATAAAGTCCTATGTCCTAGATGGCAATCCCTTGGGTAAGAATCACCATTTATACCAGATTTCTTAAACAGGTTGAAATAATTTCTCACTAAAATATATCTCTAAAAGATATTTAATACTGAATATATAATGAATATGAATGAAACTCCCAGGCTACTCTGTTTCTCCTCTCCACTTCTTTTCCCTTCAAAATGAACTCAGACATCACAGAATGGTCAGAATCAAAATCACAGATGAGGTCAGTGGTATTGTGAACACCACACAACAAAGGGAAAAAGTGCTGCAGGGAATTAGGTCTCACACGTTCTAGGATTTACAGCTACTCATTCAGTGTTCACATATGTTAGTTCACGCTGAGAGCCCTGAAACCTAGTTGTGACACTTAGCATAAATGTCTCATGTGAGTAACCTCAAAACTTATGGACAAAATGAAATATATGATACAGAATCCAGAAACTTGAATGATTAAGGAAACATGCAGTTTTTATATAATCAGAATATAAGGTTCAGTGTTGTTCCACTCCTAAAATGATGAGTCTATGCTTTCACATTCACAACAATAGTTATATTTGTTATCTTTTTCTTTATTCACAGTTTACCAATAATAAAGTCTAACCCTTGAATTAGAAATTATTTTAGAGAATAAATCTGTAAGATGGTAAAACTTGGGAATTTTTGGAAGTGCCTGGGACACAGGTTGACAGTAAAATGAGCATACAGAGAACAAGCTGCTCTTTGCCCTGGAGGTCTCTGAATTTGCAAGGATTAAAAAAATAGTCTGTGAAAAATGTTAGGAAGAAGAGAGCTTCAAGCAGGAAGCCTATCAGAGTAACTCAGAGTAGACATTTAATTTTTACAAGGTTAAATCTTGGAGAGAATCACTGCCTGACTTGCTCAGATCACACTGACAATGTTCATCTACTTGCCTGCTTTTGCCATAATGAAGAAATATCAAAAAAAGGGACCAAGAAGCCTCAAATCTTAAAGCTTTTGGTATGCAAAGGCATCTCTCCAAAATGAATGTGACTTGGAAATTTAAAGCTCTCATAAGTGTCCATAAAACCCAGTCATCATATTCACTGGTATACTAGAAAGCCTTAAAAGCATTTGGTACTTCTTTTATAATCAGGCTTTTATATATGAAGAGTAATTTAACTGTCTTCACAGCACTTCTCCCTCCCAAAACAATGACAGGAAGAACACATTAGACATACTTCTACAATATTCTTTCTTTAGCAGAAATCACTAAGAGCTGCAACTGTTTAATGTCTCCCAAAGAAAGCCTATTAAAGTATACAGTGTTACAATAAATTAAAGATAATGAAAGGATTGGAAAGTACTCAAAGTTGTGAAAAAATAAAGAGGCTTCCTAAAAAAAAAAATAGAAAAAAAGTCACAGAAAAATAACATGTTAAAGAATGAAATTTTTTAATTTTTAAAGTTTTTAAAGTGGGAGAATAACATCTAATGCAGCAGAAAAATAAGAGGAACTTTTTAAACTGATAATTTTAAAGAAGGACTTTATAGAATGCTCTTAAAAGACAGCAATTTTCCCCAAGAACAGAGACAACAAGAATTTCTCAGTGTTTTTTTCCTCACTACCTGAAACCATCCAATGAAATTTTAGATAAATGAATGTTTGCATTTCTTTTTCATATTGAGACCCTTGAAACTTTTCTCAGTTTTTCATGTTTCCTTGAGATATATCTTTAAAACCTTATCAGAACAGTTGCAGCTTCAAAACAGTAACCAGCATAATAATAATAATAATAATAATAATAATAATAATAATAATAATAATAATAAAGTTTTATTTTTATTCTTTTATAATTTCCAAAAAGAGAAGATAAAAACTCTAGTGGGCTAAAAAAATGATGAGCTGAAAGAATAACCTTTACATGCAAAGAGACATAGATAATTTTTCCTTTTTTGAGGAGATACATAGACTACATTGGTCTTCTTCTGGTATCCTTTAGAGAAACAGCTTCCCAGTTCAAGTATTTACACACAGACACACACACACACACACACACACACACTCATTTTAAATCAGTTCCATTATTTTTAACAACTTTAAATCATATTTCCAGTCACATAGATAAATCACACAACACAATAAGTACACAATGGCAGAAACATAACACCACAACATGGACTTCATACTCAATATTAAACAAGCCTGCAACATTTTTTCGGTCAAGGCTTTGTATTTGCTTCATCAGACCTTATATTAACACCAGAACAAAAACAATTAATGTATCAACAACAATTAAAGTCAGTCTTTTGATAAATTAGTTAAATTTACCCCTTTCAAAAATATTCTGAAGGAAATTGTTTTTGTATTTAATAATACTATCAGCCTGTATTTAGACATTCATAGACAAATAAATGATGAGGCCCTGTATTTTTAAAGACATAAAATAGAGTTTTCTAATTGTTTTACTAGTAGTATATTATAAAAGTAATTAGTTACTAAAATTAATTATGATCTTACAATACAATAAAGTGATGGCACTTGAGTTTTTGTTTATGTCAAATTCCTTTGTGGAAAATGATAGCTTATCCATGTTATACCACTATAATACCAAAAATTTAGTTACACAATTTACTGAAGTAACATTAATTAGTCTTGTTTCCATAACCAGAATCTTGCTTCTACGTATATTAAATTACATATATGGAAGATACAAAGAAGAAATTCCTTACTGTGAAGGTAGTGAGGCACTAAAACAAGTTGCCCAGAAAAGTTGTGGGTGCCCCATCTCTGAAAGTGTTCAAGGTCAGGCTGGATGGGGCCTTGAGCAACCCGATCTAGTGGAAGTATCTCTGCCTGTGGCAGCAGGGTTGGAACTTGATGATCTTTAAGGTCCTTTCCATGATTCCTTGATTCTATATCCAGAGCACCTGAGGAGGAAAAGATAGTACAAGTTGATGATGTCTCTTTTCTTCACTCTGGTACTGCATGAGGCTTTTTGGATTCCAAATGTACCTCTGAATAAATTCAGAATTAAGAATCTAAATAATATTATAATATTTCAGCCAGGTGTTAAATGGCAAATGTGTACAATTACAAATATAGTTTATAATAATAATGTAAACAAAGAAATTCAGTTTCTTAGAGGTAATAGACATAAACCTATTATTTTTTATTTTTCTGGGTTTTTTTAACTGACAAGGATTCCAAAGCACAGAAATTTAAAATTCAAAGGTCCTTTTTACATGCAGAAAAATGAGATGTTTGCCTTCACTGAAATTTTTGACTGCATGAAAACGTAGAATTATAACCATCTTTTTTGGAAAGTTTGTTATCATTTCATCCTACTGGTCACTTCAAATAAGGATTAAATTGCACCCAAAAAACAAAAATATAGTAACAAAGTGTTCAGGAAAAGAAAGAATTTTGCTATCTATAGGAAGAAAAAACTAAAATTAGAAAAGACTAAAGAAACACCTTTGAAGCTAAAAACTTTTTTAAAGTTTCTTAAATCTTATTAAAACCATCTAGAGACTCTGAAGAAAGGAAAGCACTTTGAAATGACAACTTCCTCTTCTCTCTTTTATAGTTAGTAGGGGGTCTGAATCTCAAGCATTATTATTCAGTGTTTTCTTTTGTTTTGTTAAGTCTTATGAAGAAAACTACAGCAGATTCAAGCTTTAGTGAACATAATCTCATACCAAAGGACTCTTGTCCATTAAATCTTTCTTCAAAAAAAAAAAAGATCTAAGTCCTAGCTCACTTACCAGCCCTGAACACACACTTCATATAGTGAAACAAAAGAAGATTAAAATGGTTTTACTAGACATCATTTACATGGCCAGGTTTTGGTGTGGGGGGAAGGGGACTTTGGGAGTGCCTTCTGTGAGAAGCTGTCAGAAGCTTCTCCCATGTCCAGAAGAGCCAACGCCAGCTGGCTCCAACATGGACTCACCTCTGGCCAAGGCCAAGCCAATCAGGTATGACAGTAACAAGTCTGTGATAATGTAGCTAAGAAGGAAAGAAAGTTATTATGCATATGTCATTGTAAATGGAGAAGGGTGGAGTGATAATATGTGAGAGGAACAACTCTGCAGACAAAAAGGTCAGTGCGGAAGGAGGGGGAGGAGGTGCTCCAGCAGCTGGAGCTGACGTTCCCCTGCAGCCTGTGGTGCAGACTATGGTGAAGCAGCTATGCCCCTGCAGTCCATGGACATCCACAGGGATGCAGAGATCCACCTGCTGCTCATGGAGAGAGTAGACCCACGCCAGAGTAGGTGGATGCCTGAAAGAGGGCTGTGAACCTGTGGGAAGTCCATCCTGGAACAGGCTCCTTGCAGGGACCTGCTGACTTGTGAAGAGAAGAGCCCACACTGGAGCAGGTTTCCTGGTAGGACTTGTGACTCTGTGGGGGACCCACATTGGGGCGGCCTGTGCCTGAATGACTGCACCCCATGGAAAAGTGACCCACGTTGCAGCAGTTCATGGAGAATTGTTGCCCATGGGATGGACTCATGCTGGACAAGTTTGTGGAGGACTGTCACCTGTGGGAGGGACTCCACACTGGAGCAGGGGAAGGACTCTTCTATCTGAGCAGCAGTAGGAACAAACTGTGATGAACTGACTGTAACCCCCATTCTCTGTCTCCCTGTGCTGTTGTGGGGGAGGAGGTAGAGCTCGGGAAGGAGGAAGGAGTGGAGGGAATGTGTTTTTAAGATTTATTTTACTTCTCATTAACCTGCTTTGATATGGTTAGTAATAAATTCAGTTAATATGCCCAAGCTGCATCTGTTTTGCCTGTGATGGTATTTCAGCGAGTGATCTCTCGAAGTCCCTTATCCCAACTCATGAACCTTTGTCATATTTGCTCTCCCCTCTCCAGATGACGAGGGTACTCCTAGAGTGGCTTTGGTGAGTGCCTGGCATCGAGGGTCAACCCACCACACCAATATTTTATACAATCATTCTTTAGTGGTAAAGTAGAATTCTTTCTGTGCAGAAAATAAAGAATAACAATGAATAATAAATCAAATTAACGTTACTGTTGACAGAAAGAATATGAGAAATGTCTGCTGTAGTAGCTCAAAACAGATTTAAAAGATTGCCTGGTGAAACTGAAGACCACAGTCAGGAGCATTTTAGGTTACCATGGAGCATATGTTGGCAACTTATTTTGGAAACTGAATTGAATACATAGTTTTAAAGAAGTGAGATCATCAGATGAACAATTCACTCTATTTAAGTATAGTGCCTGCTCAACATGGGGCTAAGCAAAAATTAATCTTTAGATTAAATAAGTGAATTAGTACACTTATAGGTGCTGATAAAAATCGTAGATTTTCTATACTATAGGAGCTCCACACTCTGCTAGGTTTCCTATATCCTATATGCAGCATAAAGACTAAAGCCACACCTTCAAATAAATCTCAGTGTAAGGAAACAATGAATTATCTGGAATCCTAGTGCCTCTGATCTATGATACAGACTCCACATTTTATTTTCTCTTTTGAGCTAGCTATGTTGTTTATATAGGACTTTTACGGGTTTTGATTTTAAAGGCTGGAGTGGGGGTAATAGAATTATGAGAAATACATTGTGTCTGATGGTCTAAGCAGCATTTGAAACATGTCAGTGCCAATACATTTTCTTAAAATAATGTTAAATTCATCTAGCACTAGGAAAGGGAACAAGTCTTAAAGGCTCACAAAATCAGAGATTGAAGAGGAAATAGCCAGGATCAGCAAAGCTAATTTTTTTTAAAGTATAAGTCTGCCTATAGATTTTTCCTTAGTTTTAGAATTCTCCAATGTGAAAAGTTCACCCATTTCTACCTCATGTAAGTACATTTGGCCATAAAAACTGGAAAGCATTCTTTTTCCAACATGGAAGCAAATAAAATTATTTAATGACTCACTTCAAGCTTTGACTTTGATCTTGTCTGAAAAATCTAGACAGTGTTGCAGAATTATTTTGACTATACTTTGCTTGAGAGAAGTGTGACACCTACACTATGTTAATAAAATTTATTTTATAATTCCAGATGGTTGTGTAGTTGTTCTTGATTCCATTTTGTCCTACTCCCCCCAAAACATGTTGCTCAGAATCGATACGTTCAAATTGGATACATTTCTCCACCAAAACTGGAGCTTATACTTCAGGAAAGCCATAATTGTAACTGGAAAGTCTAATGTGTAAAGCACTGTAAAAACTTATTTAATTGAACAGTCCCATATAATTTTCCAAAGAAGTAATAAGAAAACACAAAACCCCTAAACTGCTAACCTCCCCCTAAAAAACTAAAATATTATAACAGACCCTAACCTTAATGCTTAAATGATATTTTAATTGGGAATGAAAAATTGGAGATATATCTGTAGAGTAAAATAATCTCATTAAAGTTATGTAATTGAGGTCAATGTTAAGGACAGCCTTGACACTGAGTCATACTTAGGCAGTTTCTAAAAGAACAGATCCTCATGGAGTTTTCTGAGATCTCTCTTTTAATTTGAATACTTATGAGTAAAATTGTTAAATTTTGTAGGAAGGTGTTGATTTTCTTAAATCTTCTGACAGAAACCAGGCTAGATTTCCCAGGATAAGGTTTCTTGCCAGCAAGCCTAACTCTTGGCAATCTGAAAATGTCAACTATCTTCCATGAAACTGGATACCTCATTACCTAGGAGGTCTATCTTTAGCCCAGGATACTCCATGAAGAGAGGGTTTCTTGTTAGGATATTCAGGAGATCTAAATCCTGCAGCTGAGCTGGCAGGAAGACTTTGCATTTCTGATGTTCTGGCAGCATCTGCTTGAATAATATTTCTGTGGGCTTAGACTCATTCAGCTTCAGGAAGCTGAGACTTCAGATATGCAGTGGGCATTTTATTTCCAACTTAAAACCCCTAAATATCACTTGTTTAAAATTCTATAAAAAATATTACTGTGTGAGAATTTCATGAAGGAATGGATTTCTGAATCTTTGTTCATAAAATTTCTGTGGTTACCAAGTGTTAAAAAGCACAGTATGAATAATAAAGACAAAAACAATTTAAATAATCATATTGAAATTTTGTTTGCCTATAGAATATTTGAACTCACATCACTCTTTTTCCATATACACATATAACTTTGACTTTTCAACATATTGTCAGCCCATTTCAAGGTATTTCCTCTTTGTGCATAAGAGGAGCAGAGAGCAGATTTCAGCAGGTCAGGTGTATGTTGACATGAATAGAAGATTTCAGTGCACTCATCATCTCTGGAGAACCTACTTTTTCTTATTCATTGATTAGTGACAAAAGAATTTAATTGTATTTAATTGTTCTATACCACAGTTATGGTCTCTGATTATGATGATGAGTCTGGAAGGAAAATATCGTGGTTTTATAAGTTAGATACCTTCCTAATATCATGGTCTTCATATGAGGTTTTTAAATTAAAATAGATTAAAATAAATTCAAGCTCGTGAGTTCAGTTGATCTCTCTTTCTGTTTTCCTTATTATTACTGTATTTTGGTTACACAAAAGTGTTTGTGAAGCATCAGCCTCGATAAACATAATTGTCACTAGGACCTGGGGGGAGGTAAGAGAGGAGGGACTGTTATGACCTGCCCCCTGAAGGTGAGGGTAACTTAGGTTCTTGCTAATAGATCCCTTGGGGTGAATTAGAGTGAAGCAACACTGGTGTTTATATACAATTGTTTATATGTAGGGGTTATATTTAGAACGATTTTGGTTGCAACGGAAAGGAGATATGTAGGCATTTTGTTTCTTATCTGTAGAAATAGAGAGGTACAAAAGCATTAAAATAACACCTAAGAAAATATACAAGGAAAATGAAGAAAGAGAAAGAAAACGGTAAGGGTAGAAAGGCATCACCACCTTGTGGATCCAGCGATGAGACTTGATTGCGGCAATTTCAGTGTTCTGTTGGTCAAAGTGGGTGGTCACAGTCTTGATCTGTTGAGGGTGGATGAAGCCTGTGAAACATAAAGTTCAATGAGAGTTGGCGGGCAGGGGAATGTGAAAAAGGTCTTGATCTGTTGAGGGTGGATGAAGCCTGTGAAACATAAAGTTCAATGAGAGTTGGGGCAGGGAAGTGAAAAAGGCCATGAATTGTGTGAGATCTGAGTAGATATATGTAGCTCTTTATTTTAAAGAAGTTGTTGCCATGCTTGAAATATAATTAATTTTGGTGCCTATAGTGTTTTTGCTCTCTATCACATCTTGGACTGGTAATTTTCTAGTTTCACCAAAAATATAAATTCAGTCCTGATGGGACTATAACCTTCAAATAGTGGTTATGTGTCCATTATGCAATCCATCTATTTCCAGTTTTCCCATCTTCTCTATATCCCCATGAAAGCACAGAGGCATAAACACAGTGAAGACAGTTTCTCTTCTCTCAGTTCATAATAATATTTGAAGTGATTCTAATAGGGAAAGTAAACATATCAATCTGTAAAAGACAGAAATGTCACTTGATATTGCATAGCCTTTGGTAATCCTTTGGTCTACTAGGCTGAAAAATCATACTTCTTCACAACTGACTAAAGTAAGAAGGAAAAGGGAAAAAAATTCTCCGCTTAAATTTCAAAAGAAGAAAATATGCTTTTGCTTCCATTTTTTATTTTCCCGAAGGAGCTACTTTGTCAGGCTTACTCTCACCCATAGGTTTCTGATGTTCTGCCTTTGCAGTTGGTCAGTACTTACAGTTGAGTAGTCTGCACTGAACCATACCTACTTCATATGATGTAATTCTTTCATCTCTTTTCTTCTCTTACCTTTTTAAACACTAAGCATTGTACTAAAAATCCAGAAAACAGAAGCAGAAAATATGGTTTGGAAGTTATGGGTTTGTAATTAAGAAGAGAATGAAAAGTTGAAGTAGAATCTAGTACTTTTATAGCTGTAAAATAAAAAGAGGAAAATGGTATGTCCCATGTTCATATTAAGATTGAGACGTGGCCTTGGCTAGTGGAGTGGAGGTGTCATTGAATGTATCAGTAACTGGAGTAACTCATTGCTTTGCTTCTGTTTTGGTTTATATTCAATTTATTTTTTTTTTTTGGTCAGGTCTGAAAAGTGTAAAGTGCCTTTGTATTTTTCAGAAGACACTTCTTGTTTTATTTATTAGGTTTTAATTGGTTTTTATGTATTTACCTTGCTCCAAGACACAGTCAATGTCTTTAGATGTTTCTTCCCTGAAGGAACAGGAAGACTTGCTTAGCAGTACTGAGGTGAGGGGAAACAAACAAACAAACAGCACCCCCACTCCCCCCAAAAAAAACCTCCACAAACCGAAACAGAACAACAAAAAAAAAAGTTAACAAAAAAATGTGACCTGAGCAGCTAAAAACTGTTCAGGGTATTTAAAGCTCTGTGCTTCAATGTATTTGATATGTGTATTAAGTACACACATACTTGCATTTTCAATTAGCAGAATCTTTTCAAAAAGGCAACAATTATTGCAGGTAAATGAACATGAGTTCTAACAAAAAGAAATAACTATTTTACAATGAGGATAGGTTATAGGTTTTTAAGTTTTTAAGATAGGTTATAGCCTTTTAAGTACAGTTAGGAAATACAGATATTATGAAACAAAACAGAGAAGTAAAAAATATACTTCAAAGTAAGTTTGTTACCCTAAGAGTACCGTTGCATTGTTAAACTTCTGTCTCTGTGAAAATTTGCTTTTGAAATCCTCTCATTTAACAAGACAAAAATTTACAAGCCTACATTACAATTACACCAACACAGATTTTTCTGAAAATTTATAAAATTTTTATTACCTGAAAATTTATTTTGCTATAGACTTAAATTTTTTTCTTTTACTGTATGTTACTACTTAACAGGCCCCTAGAGAAGTACACATTTCAGCACCAGTAACTACTCTTTCCTTTTTTGCTGAAGCTGCCTATTGTTGTAAAAATAGCTGTACAATTAGATTAACTATTTAAATAACATATATAATTCTTAAGTTCAGTTACTTGTTCTAATTTTTTTTTTTATACCTAATCTAAGTTTCAAAAAGCAAATATATTAACCTACTTCAAACTAGTAAAAATTACCTACAGGAAGTGTCCTGAAAATATTAAGTGCTAATTTTCTCTCTTTAGTCTGCATGAATTATATGAAACTAGGAATATAATTCCATACTGTTTCACTGATCAATATTTGGTTGAGGTAACACAGATCACTGAAGAGTCCGTAAGTCCTGAGCAATATAAATGTCAACCTTTTTAATGCCTTGTCTAATCTTTTAAGAACTCTAAGGAATAAACAAATTGTATTTTACTGGTAAATCTCAGTATCTATAATATTACTGCTATTATTATACTAATTATGATGGCAACACAAACTTTGGTTGCCTTTTTGTCTACTCAAAAGTATATCAAAGAGGCCATACCTTTGTGTTTCATTTCTTCCCGGGGCTGTTTGTTGTTGTTGCTGTTCTTTATAAAAATGACTTCTTCATAACTAAGCATTATTTATTATTTTATTTTAAGATATATTGGAAGAAGAGCAGACTTAAATAGTGTGGTCTGATATGTTTAGGCTCTTCAAAACTCCATCTTAATATTTCTTTACATTTTTTAAGGCTTTCTCAGCCTAGCCAATTTTCTACCTCTTTTTTGTTTGTTTGTTTGGGGTTTTTTGTTTTTGTTTTGTCTCTGCAAGCTTGTATGCAGGCTGTCAGCAAAGTTTTTGGAACTGTTCTTCTACCTGTCTCTCTCTTATCTATCAACAGAATGATTTAATATCTGATTTCTATCTTCATTATTATTAGCTAGAACAAAACCAGTTAGGGTATGTTCTTATATAAACAGACTCTTCATATTTTCCTTTATGAATACTCATAGATTGTCTGACATTCTCACTTGATCATTTTAAAATTACTTTGGCTTAGATTAAGTAGGAAAAAATCACATAGGTAATACAGCTTAGACATGACATTTATTGAAAGTGCAGTACAAAATGTATTTCTCTGAAAGCCGAGCAAAAATTAAAGTTTTGTCACACAAAGTGGTGTACTGTATATATGGTAACAGAATGTCTTTGTCACAAAAAGTTTGAAAAATAATAAACATTTACTACCCCAAAAATTATAAATAAATTGAATTCTCTAAAGAATATAATCTAAGACCTTGATTTTGCTGGCCTAAATCAGTATGAACACTTATACATGGAACTACATTGAAGCTAATAATGATAGATTACATAGATAAAAGGAAATTTTTTTAGGTCTTCTAATATTCATCAAAGGGAAAAGATTGATATCTTAAAAAAAAAAATCTGATAAAAATCTTTTAAACTGCCTATATGGTAACACACTATTTGCCCACTGCCTTTGATACCTGAACACTTATATAAACCAAACCACATCCAAATGAATAAAAACTTTTTTTTTTTTTTTAATGGAATGTCAGAAAGTATAATAAAATTGAAGATGCAGGAAGAAAAAACAAGTGCTAAAGAAGGTCCTATAAAAGACAGTATGCTCTGCTACTTGCAAAATAACACTAAAAACCACCCTAACAAAACAAAACCAAATCACAAAAGAATTTATATGAAAGAAAGAGTAATCACTAAAATCAAAATGGAGGGCACAGGCAAACCAAGATCAAATCTTTGGAATGTTACTGAGATTTTGCATTGTTACTAAGATTTTGCAACATATATATTTTCCTTCATGGAAGATATCAACAAGGTTAGGCAAATACATATTTGACTAAGTATTTGTATGGGGTTTGCGTGGTGAGGGTTTGGTAGTGGGGGGCTGCAGGGGTGGCTTCTGTGAGAAGCTGCCAGAATCTTCCCACATATCTGACAGAGGAGTGGGGAGGAAAATGTTTTTAAGATTTAGTTTTTCTCTCTCATTACCCTACTCTGATCTTGATTGGTAATTAATTAAATTAATTTCCCCAGGTTAGGTCTGTTTTGCCTGTGATGGTATTTGGTGAGTGTAAGAGACTTAAGGATCACAATTGCCTCAAACTCTGTTTAAGACGACAGAGGGAATCGTTTCACCAACAGAACAAGAGAACTGTGTAGCCAATGAGCATTGATTCCTTTGTTTGCTGAAAGGTGTAAATAGTGAAAAGTTTTGAATGACCCCAGGACCATCCCCACTAAGAAGCCTGGGATGGAGAGGACCAATCGGATGCCACCTGGATCTGGTGGTGATATCTTTCTACTTAATCTGTGTCTCTCTCAGTCTCTTTCTCTTTCACTCCTTTTCTATTTCTTTCTAGTTCTTGCTACCTCACATTTACTTTTGGTTAAAAGCCACACTATTGACTTTAGCATATGATCTCGTTTACACCTTAATTTGGGTAGAAGCATCTCTCAATAATTGGATCATAACAGTGAGTAACCTCACGCTGTCATATTGATCTCTCCCTGATGTATTTTCTCTCACCTTTGCAGTTCTGGAGGAGGAGTGATAGAGTGGCTTTGGTGGGCACACAGTGTACAGCCAGGGCCAACCCAACACAGTATCGTAAAACACATGCTCATTTTGTTAACTTTGTGGTTTTTTCCCTTTTGAAAATATATATAAATAGAAAGATATTAACTTTAATATATATAAGTTTAGAGTAGCAATTGACGGAGAAAGTCTGGTGAAAAGTTGTGGTTGGTGGGAAATTTGGGAAAAACTGAAGCACGTTGAAATACATGAGAATCACAAAAATACATCCTGTCATACAGAGTGTGAGAACAGGCACTGCTCTAAATGTTCAGAAAGAATGTTCTGGCTGACTCAAATTTTTGCATATCCCTCTTGAAGTATTGTCAAGGGAAACAGTCTTCAGATGGTTTGTCAAATTTACCTGAAAGTAAGAAGTCTGTTCAGAAATCTCAGAGTAAGCTATCACAGTGACTAAACACAGAAGACACAGGTTCTTAACTGTCTTTGTCATTGACACATCATGACATGACACAGGCATGTACTGTATCAGTCAGAATCCATTTAACTTTTCACAGTTAAGAGTTGTTGAACTAAAAATACAATTCTGGTGTTAGCCACTTGTTAAAATTAAAAACCCTCAAAAAAAAAAAAAAAGGCATTTGAGGTTAGCACATACATCACATACATCATTCAACTATATCTGTATTTCACTAGTTTCAAAGACTTTGCTTCTGATATTATTATTCAGGTCTCTAAAATTTTATCATCAAATAGGTTAGACAGAGGAAGGAACAGGCATAAGCATATGACTGTAAGGATTACAAATTTGAAACACAGTTTATTCAATGACTTAGTACTGAATAGTCTTTATTTTAGACAGCCTGTTGTTGTCCAGATCAGAGTATGAATATATCAGAGTGTGCCTTTGGACTGCCTTGAACCTTGGTGTGAGAAGAGTAAAAAAAAAAAAAAAGAGAACACCTGATCATTTACAATAATCAAAAAGTATTTTCTCAAGAATAAAATTATTCAGATTCTGAGAAAAAGATTGCCTGTCAAAAAAAATGTGCTTTGGAAGCCTAGAGGTACTGTTTAATGGAGCAGTATTTTTCCTACTGACTGTTCATTGCCCCTTGGCATGGACTAATCAGATGTAGAGACAGGATGCTTGAATTTTAACATGATTCTGAGCCTTTTAAATACACAATTAGTCACTGAACTGACACCAAGTATATCAATGCAGACAATTTATTCTGATATAAAACTGGCTGGAGAGTTTCTTTTTAAAAGAACTACACTTGTAGCACAGTTAAGTGTTCAGGTGAGAAGTATGTACATATAAGAAAAGGAAGAATCTAGTATTTACTTTTAGTGATCTGTAAAGAATAAGTCACAGTTTTTATACTCTGTGTGTGTACACTGAACTAACATAAAAATAAATATTCTGAAGAAAGTGGTTTTTTTAATTATTATTATTTGTTTTGGGGGTTTATTTTTTGTTTTGGCTTTGTTGTTTGTTTGTTCATCATTTTGTTTGGTTGGTTTTCTTTGTGCATAAAAGAAAGACCAGAAAATGTAACCTGACAGAAGCTGTAAAGTAGGGGAAAAAAAATCCGTTATTGATTAGACCAATGGTAAAGAATTCAGGAGTCTCCATTATGTCCTTGACACTATTACTGATTTCACTGGGGTCTTAAGAATGATTTGTTTGAACTTATTGCATCTGTGTGCTTACATCTCTAAATTCTAGAGTAAGTATAGAAGATTGTACAGGGTTATGAAACCCGGACTAAATGTTCGGGAGTCAGTCTGCTTCTAAATGAAGTGAGCTAGTGGCAGAGGACATAATGCATCATTGTTCTGTTGTGACAGTACTGTATTTTGAAAGTGAACCAATGTGAAATGGAAGATTGGGTTCTATAAATATTTAATCCAAAAATCTGTGTTTTGTTTGGTTTTCATAGTGTTGGCTAAGTCTATTGTTTTCAAGTACAAAACTTTATGCAAAATATGATAGATTTAAAAATTTTGCTTCATAGTTTGCAAAAAAGGCATGTAATAAAAAAAATACTTTCCCAGGAAATTTACATTTGCTAAATAAAAAGTACACCTGATTTTGTGGTTTTATAATATACATAGGATAGATTTTGCTTAAATCTGTTTAATTAAGTTTTGAGTTAATGCAATTTATGTTCTGAATCTCAGATTGAGGTTTTTTGCCTTGTATTTATGATTTAAATAATAACATCTATAATGTCTATACAATAACTTATAAATATTTGTTACTGATGTGATTTGGTTACTTGAGAAACCTAAAATTATCATCTCTTCAATCTGCTAAGATCAAGCAAATAAAATAAATAAGGCCATGGATCTTTGTTTTACTTGAATAAATGATTCATTCAAAATTAACCCATGACTTTCTATAATTAAAAAAAACAAAACAAAACATGACACTGCAAATTCTAAATTGCAAATTGCTTATCCACAACTTTAGTCTTGTCCTTGCAGTCTGTATTAATTCATTTCCAGAGATCCTTTTATTAATTCCTATTTGAAGCACATTCGGTACAAGTCAACAATACTGACTTAAAGTATAAGTTCTTATTTTCTGAGTTCTGTGGAATAAGGTAGGAAAACTTTGTTTTCAATAAATGACCTCTGCTGACAAAATATTGTATATAGCATATGCTTGCATTTAGGTAAACCTATGTTTAAAGGAGCATCACTAGAGGATCCCAGGTATCCAGTTTCACTGTTGCTTATAATAGCTGGTGATATATTCTTCGCCTGTGTTTGTGCAACACAATACTTTTCACTGAGTTGTAGCCACTTAAGTTGTTAATTAAATATTCTCTAATGATTTTTGTGTGCATTGCTACAATTTTCAAAGGTACTGTTCATAAACTTGCCTCAGGATCTCTGGTGCTTCTCTGCCTTTTTATCATCATGGCTAGGTTTCTCGAATGAAGACTTGAGAAGGGCTCTACTCACGCTTGCTACAAGTGCGCTGATGGCTAAAAAGGCCAATGCTATGGTTAACCAGTCACAATGATCATCTCATCGAGTGTGAGAATATGAATCTTGCCCAGAAAATCATAGGAACAAATTCCAGTAAACCTAGTCTCAGCAAAACCAGAATTATTTATTTGGAACAAATAATTACTTTTTGGAACAAAAGTTAAAAAAGAAAAGATGCATTTAAATTTACTAACAACAGATATATACTTCTGTCTTATGAAATTAAAAACTCGTATTTCATATGAAAAGTATTCTAAAAGCTGAAAAAAAATTAATGATCAAACTTTAAGTTGGTCATAGATTCAAAATTCCAGTTTTCAGATGATACCTTATTCTTTAGGACAAAAGAGATCATTCTATGAGCCTGAAATATTTTTTTCCCACACTTACTACTGTATTAGGTAGTAATTTTTATGACTTTCTGTAATACTTTTACTCTCATTAAACCTGGAAATTCCTTACCTATATTGTTTCCTTTTAGTTATTTCACTGGATATATACTATAAAAATAATCTGACATCACTGTATTGAACACCATACTCAGTTCCTGTAGGAGGCAGTCTTTATCTTTCCGTTTAACTGAGATGCAATCATTGGCAAGGCCATAAGGCAGCAAAAACATTTATTAAATTAATACATTGGTCTTTGAACACTGCATGATGCTGCAGCATCTGTCACAGATTCCTTCATGCACCAGTAGGTGAAGAATGGAGGGTGTTTTGGCTGCAGTTTCTAATATGACATCCACCAGAGAGTAGATATAATAGAGGAAGAAGAAAGCTGGCAAAGGGCTTGTGGTGATAACTTTCACACAGAGGAAATGAGACACTCCTTGCTGACTCTGTTATACAGTTCTGCACTATTCCTTGCCCCATTTGGCCTGTTTCTTGATGGGAAATGCTGTATTAAATATTGGTACTGTAATTCAAAATATTGAGGCCTTGTTTCCAATTAGCAGAAAATTCAATGCAGATGTGAAATTTTTTCTACCTGTTTATGGCTTGAAGAAGATGGCAAACTGTAATTCAGCTTGACTAACAGCTCAGGTGTTTCACTTTCCTGATCCTACGATATTATTCTGCAAGATAGTCTTGATCCTACCTGATCAATGAGAAAAAAAGACAAGTGTAAAGTGTTGTTCTACTAAAATGTAATAAATCACTTTCATTAAGCTTTATTTGAGACACAGAAAATTTATTAAAAATTATCCAAGTGCTCCTTACTAAGCTGTTGAACTGTTATACATGTAAAAGAAAAAAAACTCTTAACTTGATGCCCTTGGATGATTATGTCAACAGAACAAACAAATACTTCTTTTTAAGTTAATTTAGTTATAGAACATTACATATTTGGAAGTATTTTAACTGGTAACAAATCTGAAAAACAAATCTCTTTTTCTAGTCTTCTAAAGAAATTAGTATTAGGCAAATCATGCAAAACGAGCTGCAATTCATGTGTCTTCTTCATACTAATTCTCTACATTTCCTCTGCAGTCACAAAGAAAAATAGAATCTTATCAAATTAATCATCTGACTTGTTTTAGATGTCTGTTTCAGAGTTAGTTAAATAAAATTTGATACATACTCATTTATCACCGTCAACTAAAAAGGAAGCCTAGAACACTTGTCCAGTTTTATACTTCTAAATTTTATCTCTGTAAAAGTCATATAGGATGAATAGAGGAGGCTTAAAATATGTAAAGCATTCTCTATCTTTTTAGGGTAAAAGAATCAATTGTTTATAAGAACTACTATCAATTTTTTTTATTAGAATATTACAAATATTTTTAAATATACAAATATTAAGAAGTTGCATCAAATGTGATATTAATAGAAATTATGCAGTTTCATTGTTCTCAAGCACAGTTCTTGAAGCTTTCTCATCTACAAAAATTGTACCTGTAAATGAACAAACCCAATAGTTTTCTTCATGTGAGACTTTGATTTAAACTTCCACATCACTTACTTTAATTACCTAATCCCATTCTGAAATGCACATCCTCTGCACACAATATTTATCCCTCAGTCAACGCTTAATCAAAAAACAATAAATATCATGGTGACAGTGTAACAATATTTTAGAATAACACATATAAGCAGAGGAGACAGTAAATTGGGATAATTGTTTTAAGTTTCCTTTCACAAACCACTGAAATGAAATGGTGTCACATAGTAAAATCTTCTGCTTTTCTGATTTGTTTTTTCCCACATTTTTTCAGCTACATCTAAGTCTGAAAAAATATAAAACTTTTGGAGTGATAATTCTATTTAATTTCAATGAAAAAGTATTATGAACTTATAAAGAAATAAAATGGAACAGCTAAGGTATTCAGCCAGAAAGTCCTTACATGTGAATCTGTAAACATCAAGGGACTGAGGGTTCCTCCTGCTCATCAGGAAAAGCCTGCAAGAAGAGGATTAAAGACTTGATTCTGAGTCTTGATGAAAGAAAATACTACAGGTGCACTGATTATACTGTGATAGAGATAACTTTCTTCACAATAGCTGGTATGGGGTTATGCTTTCGATTTGTGCTGAAAACAGTGTTGAACAGGGATGTTTTACCAATTGCTGAGTAATGCTGACACAGCATCAAGGTCCTTTCTATTTCTCACCCCACCCCAGTGGCAATCAGGCTTGAGGTGCACAAGAAGTTTGGAGGGGACGCAGCCGGGATCTGGCCCACGTTGACCCAAAGGATATTCCATACCATATGACCTTATGCTCAGCATATAAGGCTGGGGGAAGAAAGAAAGGGAGACATGTGGAGGGATGAGCTTGTCTTATTAAGTCAGCGTTGTGCGTGATGGAGCGCTGCTCTCCTAGGGATGGCTGAACACCGCCCTTCCCATGGGAAGTGGTGATTGACTTCCTTGTTTTGCTTTGCCTATGTGCGTGGCTTTTGCTTTACCTTTTAAACTGTCTTCATCTCAATCCACAAGTTGTCTTACTTTTCTGCTTCTCTCTCCACTCCCACTGAGGGGGGAGCAGATGTGTGGGGTTATTTGCTGGCTGGGTTTAAACCACAGAAATAACTAACACACTAACAGGAAAGACATTATAGCCATGTTGCATGTACATCACTTCTTAAGTGTATTAGTTTATTTGTGTAATAGGTACATTGAAAATTAAAATTTGCACTTAGGAAAGTCTCATGAGCAAAGCATCCTTGACTTGAGGAACTTCACTCAATTTAATTAATTATAAATTAACATGAACTTTTAATTACTTATTCACGTATTAACCTGGAGTTAATTAAACTAACACTTTAAAAACCTATTTTTCTATCCACACCCGAGGCTCAGGTTCAGTCCATCACTTCTCTCCCCATTCCTCATTTAACTCCCTTTCTTTTCACCACATGTGATACTCAGTCCCTTCCAGGACCTTTGATGATGCAATGGTCAGTGCGCAGTAGTTTCTTTCTGTTGTCCCTTCCTTCTTACTGTTGTCCTGCCCCAGCATGAGTCCTTCACAGGCCAAAATCCTTTTAGGGTAGTCCTTGATCTCACATAGTTCTTTCACAGACTGCAGTTTCTCAGAGTGGTGCACTGAGAGTGGAGTGGAGCACTTTTTCTTTCAGGAGTGCCTCCTTCCGAAAGGCCATCTTCAGTCATGTACCCAAACAATATGCCCTTCCACATTCCTCCAAACCCGTCTCTTTACTCACCTCTTCACAGATTTTTTTGAGGGTCCTCCTGTCTCTTTTAATTTTTCTTCTTTTTGTTGTCTCCTACCCCTAGCAGCTGCCATCCTTCCCTTCCTTAAGCACACCTGACCAGAGGCTTTGTGTGCTCCTCTGGCTGATTGAAGGTTTGGGACATGATGGACCATTTCCAATGTTTTTGGAGTCATCTAAAACCTGCTCTGAATGGCACAGGAAAGCTCATGGCCTCTGTCCACACAGGGATCCCCAGCAACTGTTACCAAACCCTGCTTTTTATGCCTAATACAGAGCCACATCTTGTATTCATGTTGCACATGTTCTGTTTTCACAATCCTATAGAGACATGCATGACTGCACAATTTTTCTACAGTTTATTCAATAACTGAGCACAGATCCATTTTGTCGTTTCATATCTTGTCTACATTCATATACAGATAGAAGTCTTTACCAACTTCTCTTTTGTTCATTCTCTTATTATAGGCTTAGGTAGGGATCATCACATCAGTATTTGAGTGTCTTTGAGAATGTGAAATGAAAGCAAGATTCAAAAATTCTTAGTCAAGCAAAGTGCAAACCAAATATTTCTCTTCTGAAAGATTTTAGTAGTGGACATTGATGAAAAAGTAAAAGAACAACTCTTCCAGACTGAGATATCTTTTCTACCTCCTGGCAAAAAGTAAATTTAGACTTTCTTGTTCTATAAATTGTATTCAGACTTTGGTATTTCAGTCAGGGGTGTATCCTCCCTGAATTTATTGAGAAGCTTTGAAATACCCTTGTGCTTAAGGTTCCACAGTTTATTCAATACTTCGAAAAAAAAAACCCACATAACCAATGACAAAAAAACCACCCTCCTTTTGTTTATTTTTAGTGTACTATATGGCAATTTAATCAGGATCACGCTTACCCTTGTGAGAAGAAAGTACTCAATTAGACATGAACAGGAGACAGTCCTGTTGACATTTCTTGAAACATCCTTCATTCTGTTGCAGGAATATAGATATCAATAATAATTTCTACCGAGAACAATGCTTGATACAAGAATTAATAGGAGGGGAAAAAACGTCTCTTTAAATCTGTCTGTCTTTAGCAGGGAGAATGTTCACAGCTGAGCCTAAAACCTGATCATCTCTAGTCCTGGTGGGCAAGCAATAGTACAAGGCTTGACTTGATACAAGAGAGAGATGGGGTAAAAATGTAGCTTTTGATACACAGCTGAAACTAAAAACTAAAAAGTTTACTTTTTTTTTTTTTTTTTATTTACTGCAATAAAATGGAGAATAACCTTTGCAAGTATTATCACAAGTTAGTAGGGTACAATCTGGTCAAAACTTTGTATCTTGCACTTGCAATATATGTTGCTAGAACACTGAACTGCACAGTCAGGTATCATTATTTAGCTGATAAAAAGCATCATGATACAAAATCAGAAATAAGCAAGTAAATTCATGTACTGTTTTCTGCCTAGCATCGTCTGGGGAAAAAACTAACAAAAACAACTACAAAAATACAGACATTTTAACATAAACCCAATGCACTGGTTCATACTCATATCCCATTGGCTATTAGGGCTAGTTTATGTAGTACTCCACATGTCAGTGGGACCAAGAAAGAGAAAACTAGAAATGTCTCACTGTAGCTTTTCAAATAGCCTACTCAAGTTCTGAAGTAATATATGATGCAACTAAGTGAAGGTTTGCACTTCAGTGAGATTTTGTTATAAACCACAGAACTGTTTAAATGGAAATGAGAGGGTTCATTGTATTTTTTCTTTTTCTTTAACAAAGGAACCTCTATGGCATTAAAAAGATTCATATCCTGTCTGATTTGGTTATACAGATACACTTTCAGTAGGACTTTTTGCATCAGTCTCTGCAACAATTTAGCTTTACAAATTCATTTATTATCAACCTGATTCAGGCCTATATGGTTTTAGAAGCATTTTATATCAACATCATGTAACAACTTATCCTAGAAAAATGAATTATGGCAAAAAAGCCTGAAAGTGAACAGCAGATTTGTCTGTATATAGTCAGGATCATGAAAATAGCTGTCCTGAAACTGTACCTGTTGTGTCAATGTGTTTCCCATCTGCATCATGATTTTTTTTCAAGGTAGAAAAAAGATTTTTATTATTTAAATGTACGTGTGGTAGTTATAAGAATAGAGAGGAGATAATTAAATTTAATAGAACTGAAAAAGGATGACAATATGATTCTGAGAAATGCAACAGAAATAGTCTCCACCACAGTTTTGAAAACCAAACTTTTTTGTTTGCCACAGATAGCTGTTTGGAACTCAAAAGTACAAAGCCCAGCACTTACTCATGTGGTTTTAGGTGCTGGTTTGCTGCAAAATTCCTCTATGATGCTGGCTAAATCACCTCTCATCTGGTGACACATGGCTTGCCATCTATCCCTTTTTTTATCTGACATATGTTGATAATAGTGCTGATTTACTTAACAGGACTGCTGTGAAGATTAATTAGATTCCTCAGAAAACAAGTACTTCTGAAGGGTAAAGTCTACATACAACACAGAAATACTTTTTTTTCTTTCCCTTTTACATGGATTGTTAATTATCTGCAAAACTGTACCTGGCAAACATCTGATCTGAAACTTTGTAGATAAGGTTATATGAGTTTCATACAGTTCCTTTTTTCTTTTCTCTTCCTTTCACATACTGTAAACCAAGACAATTTCTAATGCTAACCTTGCATTTTTTTCATGTCTTTAAATTAACTTTTAATTAGATTAGATATTGACCTGATGGTCATGTTGTACCTTAATAATCTTTGCATGTAATCTGTTAAACATTTACAAATTTCATGTAAGTGATCCAATAGACATTAATTCACAGAATTCTGAGTGTGGTAATAAAAGTTCAAACGTTTATAGTACGATTTAATTATCGAATTATGTTGAGTGTTTGGACAAGCACTTTGTTGTTTGCAAAAGAAAATTGCTATACTGTGAAGTATTGTTAAGTGTCTGAATATTTTGCTATCTGGCTGGCTTAGTATCTGGAATAGTTTAGATGTATCCTAATTTACTTTTTTTTTAAGGTAGAGTTGCACATAGCAAAGATATAATTGAAGCAGAGGACAGCTTCTCAATAGCACAGCTAAAAGTATATAATTAAACTGGAGTGCATCACTAGTGCTCTGAGCAGGTAGAGAGTTCTCAATTTCCCCAGCTTTAATAATAGGATGGCTAAATGATGTCACAGAATTTTTAGCAAGTGATTATTCATTTGTCAAATATCTCTAACCTGTTAGACATAGGACCTGGTTTTTTTTTCAGAAGTTAGAACACTCAGCCTTTTGTAGTAATATAGTCCTTACTTAATTTAAGTGTTTAATAATTTCTTCATATTTGCATTTGTGAGTGTCCCAAATATCATTCAGTCATGTCCTATGTCCCACTAAATAGTAAGTGATTTTAAATATTCTAAAGCTTTCTGTAAATTATGGTCCAAGTTGTTCTATTAATTTTTTGGAATTTTATGGTTGTTTTATGGAAACACATTCTTTCTTGCCTAAAAACAATGTTTCAATTTTTAGAAATGTCTAATCTATTTTTAATAAGTCTATAATTCTGCTAAAGCTTGGATTACACATTAGAAGAAAGTTTATCTGGGTGGTCTTTGAGAATTCTAGGTTGGATGTAATAAAATAAGGAAATAAATCAGGATATATATTTTTAAAGTAATTTTTGTCTATTATTACATCTCTACCAGGGTTTTCTATCTTTTTTACATTATTTTTTTTCTGATGTATTACCTTTGATATTCTCATCCTAAATGACTTGATTATGTTAATTAACTAGTACTTTAAAAGAAAGACTCTGGAAGTTCTCTAATATTTCTTTTTTCATTATTCATTAAAATGAAAAACATAGCTCCTTGTTTACTTATGAATGGAGATAAATTTAGGCAACTTCTGAGTGACAGATGACATTTTCAGAAAGTTATGAGCGACTGAAGAGTTAGTTTATGATGGCTTCAGTTG
Source organism: Pyrocephalus nanus (assembly GCA_038380795.1). Lineage (NCBI taxonomy): Eukaryota > Metazoa > Chordata > Aves > Passeriformes > Tyrannidae > Pyrocephalus > Pyrocephalus nanus. The sequence goes on along the minus strand of CM076264.1, from coordinate 54,277,098 downwards.
CCTAAGGTCAGCAAATAATAAGCAGAATTTATACAGTATGTATTCAGTTAAAGTTTCCTCATTGTTCTCTGGACTGACTTTGGCATAAGACATATTGACATAACTAGTGTACTTCAGAATAAATGCAAGTTTGCCCACTTTTCATTTGAGTAATGCCATGTTTATCCCCCTCCTATATACAGTGAACAAGAGTTTACTCATTCTTCAATTTCCTAGAGTCACTGGCTACTCTTAATTATGTTAGTGACTAGCAGGTATTCAACAAACAGTACCAGAGACACCCTCCAGAGTTACCCTATATTTCTATCAGCACTTACTGTGTGGTAAAAATGGAAGAATCTGGTTCTCCTGAGCAAATTCTTGGTATACGCCTCTAGAAATGTTATTCTTTGTTGCTTAGTCAAGTCAGATTCCACTCGTTACCTAAGCTGACAAGTAAAAAAGAGTAATTATAACAATTAAATAATGATTCTATGATGAATTATGATAGAATATGATTATCATGATGGAAGCTCTAACCACTAGCTCAAAATCCTAACACAGCACTGAGTTTTGACGTATAGGAAAAGAATGCACATCAGATGTTCAATGCCATTGTGTCTTTGAGCACTTCTTCGCATATCCCAAGATAGAAAAAAAATAAATTATAACCTTCTTTTACAAAGTCTATTTAAATACGTAAGTAGTAAGTAATTATATTTCTAAAACTAATATTATCAATTTTTCTTTCTTGAGAGTTTTTTTATAGGTCAAAGGAGGTAATTCTGCCCCTCTACTCCACTCTTGGGAGACCCCACATGAACACATCTGTGTTCATCTCTGAAGTTGTCAGCACAGGAAGGATGTGGACATGCAGGAGCAAGTCTAGAGAAGGGCCACAAAAAAGATAAGAGGCTCTGGAGAGACCTTATTGCAGCCTTTCAATATTTAAAGGGGACCTATAGGAAAGGTCTTTTTAGCAGACCCTGTTGTTTGGACAAAGAGTAATGTTTTTAAACTGAAGGAGGTTTGATTAAGATTAGATTTAAGGAAGAAGTTTTTTACAGTGAAACACTAGAATAGGTTGCTCCGAAAGGTGGTAGATGCTGCATCCCTGGAAACATGCAAGGTCAGATTGGATGGAGCTCTGAGCAACCTGACCTAGTTAAGGTGTCCCTGCCCATGGCAGGGAGCTGGACTAGGTGACCTTTCAAGGTCTCTTCCAACCCAAACTATTCTATAATTCTGTGATTCTGCAGAGTTACAGTAGACCTAAGTTACAGAGGTTTCAACCAGCATGTTAAAGTTCTCTTCAGTTTATCACTTTTGAACCTCAAAATGCTATTCTTATATTTATCTCTTGTATTGTAGAGCAGCATTGGTATTTCCCAAATATGCGGTTGCAGCTACACACAAGGATGTAAAGGTACTTGGAGAAGCAAGTGTTTAAAACACTGTCCTTCTGTGACGTGAACACCCAACTACAATCAAACTAGTGGTGGGTCTGCACCGTCTCCAAAGGAGGTAAATGCCTAGGCCATTACTGGGCCAAGCGCTTCTCTAGTTCCAATCTCTTCTCTGAAAGCCCCCAAGGAAACAGTGGCACAGTGAGCATCGATGCATATGAGCGCGGAACACCAATCATGTGACTGACACATGAACAGTTTTCCAAAACTCATTTGTCAAGAAACAAAATTAAGGAGTCTCATGCATACCTTTCTCATCACATGTAACTTAACTAGAAGATAACCACTTTATTTCATAAATACGACAGGGTAAGTCAACCTTCTTTGAGTTGTCCCTGATCAGGAGCTGGTTGCATAGTGGTGTCTCCTGAGCTGCGACACTTCTCAAGGTTGCTCACTGATGCAGACACCTCTTATAAACTGCAGACTTTTGGTCATATAACCTTATATTATAGTATTTAAATATTCTGTATTGGTGTTATGATCCACTCACTAAAATTATTAGGCATGCCTCTGCCCCAATTAAGGTGCAAATAAAACCATATGCTGAAGTAAATAGTATGCAGTTTATTTAACAGTAAATGTGAGGCAGAGAGAGATAGAAGGAAATAGGAAAATGGAGAGATCAAATAGAAAATATGTTATGACTCATTTGAACCCAGTGACATACCTCTTGTTCTAATCTTCTCAGTGGTGAGGGTTCCACAAAACAGAGAGTCCAGAGGATTAATATAAATTCAAGAGATGCCCAGGCACCTATCCTTGGAAAGTTTTACAGTCTCTTGAAACAGACTCTGGAGTTGTTGCATCACTTGGATCATGTAGTCTTCTGGTGGTGGAAAGCCTCAGGAATGAGTCTGGCGGACTTTGAGGGTCTTTGGTGATTTATGACTCCTTCTCAGCTGCGTCTCACATGAATGTTCTGTGTGTATGTGGCCTTCCTGGAGTGGGAGGAGGGGGTTATTCCTTCTGTTTTGTGTGGAGAGATTTCCCCACACTACACCCAAAACCCTTCTTCTCCTCCACCCATGGAGGCCAGCTAGGGCTGACACAGCTACTGAGTTTGGCTTACTTGTGGATACCTTCTTCTTCCCTGAGCCTTGTTTATGTCTCCTCAGAACTAAGATAATTGGTCAATAATCTTATCTAAAATTCCCATCACAGTTCATATTCCAGTCAGGAGGCGTATTGGGGGTGGGAGGGCAGGGGAGGTGTGGACAGGGTGTACTTCAGTTGTTGCAGATGGACAGTTGATTCTTTGAAGTTTGACAAAAATCTTTCTATGATTTTGAAATGTTTAAGACATTAACAATATTTCAGTTGATCACAATTGGTAACTTCGATTTTGTCCTGGTAATTTTGATTCTCACTTGGTTGTTTTGAATCATAGTTACATTATTTGTGAAGTAAGTAATACAGTGAACACTGTAATCAAACTTTTAAAGTCACACTTTTATACATCATATTTCAGTATAAGTACTTTTGCAGATACTTTTATTGACATATCTTTGAGTCATCTATATCACCCATTTGTGACACCCTCATACATGATTGTAAAGCCTTTTAGCCTTTCTGCTGAATATTCTCTCTCACCATTATAAGCCACAATAATATATGTTGATTGTTTAACAGCCTCTTGCTATCACAAGTTAAATCCAACAGTAGGAAAACAGACAACTCTTTGGCTCTGTTTTGTTTTGATTTGGTTTTTCTCCCAATTTACATTAATTTAAATTCTTAGAGGGAAGTACCAAATCTTTATTTCTTCCTGACATATTCTCTCAATGTATGAGCTGAGGCAATGGTCAGTGGGGAGATTCTACACTATATCTTTCCTTGATAGAAATTCTGGCCAGGCCCAGACTTCCCTTGCAAGCTTGGTGCTAATACTGTATTTCTCTCTTACTTTTAACACTGCCAAAACCCAGCATCTGTTCCCATATAGGGTGTTGACAGTTGAAGCATTTTTCCATTGTGCTGTAACTCTGCCGAGACCTGGCATCTGCTCACAAATAGAGGTGTTGACAGTTTGAGCTCTAGCACTTTCCCTTTGTGCATCAACTCTGTGGAAATCTGGCATCTGCTCACACACACAAGTTTTGACAGTATAAACTACAGTCTAACACTAAGTTGCTCCAGTGTAGGGGAACACATGTAGTCATAGTTTTGGAGGGAGACTACTTTGACATGAAATCAAATCTGAGACATGAGAAGATAAATTAGGTGTAGGGCTTGGAGAACATTTTATCCAGCAAAAGTCTTGACAGGATCAATATACTGTGTCAATAACCTGTGTGGAGAATTTTTCCTTCATAACAGGTGCAAAGCAAAAATGAACCAGCACTCCAAATTCTCACCTTACACCTTTTCTCCATGACTTAGGCAGTTCCACTGTGAGTCTTTAATACCTGAATAGGGTCATTCCAGTTTCTTGTTATGCAAAGCAGAATTACTGTGACCTTGTTGCTGTGATCTGTCCTTGTTGTGATCTGTTGGAACTTATAATGAATCCTCAGACAATTTTAAGGTTTTAGTAACCTTTCCTGTAAATTTTAATGACATCTGCATGGGAAACAGGCTAAATTTTAGTTTAATAACATTAAAGTGTTTTTCCTGAACTACTTATTTTTATTCTTTTTACAACTAGTTCTGCAGAGATTTATTTCTATAATAAACTTTATCAACTATTATAGAAAACAGACTAAAAGTATTCTTAGATAACTTAGTGTTAAGATACTAAATATAAACCAAAAATACTAGAATACGAAAAGTATTATATTACTTCCTGTGAAACAAAGTGGCAAAGTCAATGAGAAAATCAAACAGTTCTGAAGAAAGTAAACACAGTTCTTTTGTGGGACATCATTATTTCAATAGTACAAAAGTAACATATTGGGAATATGATGATTTTTGACTATTCTTACCCTAATTTCAGATTAATAAAAGGTTCAACTATATTGTTTACATAAAAATAATGAAATTTATAAAAGTAAATGTATCAAAATAGAACAAAGCTATCAAACAGACTCTGCCTGAAAAATAAAGCTTTGACATATACAAAATTAAACTTAGACATGCTTGTATTAACAGATTTTGACTAAACCTAGGACTCCTCCACTAGTATTTCTCAACTTGTGAATCAGTGTTAGTCTGTACATGAGAACAGAAAACACCAGATAAATAAGTAGGGGTTAGGGGCATGGAAAATGGCATGCTTTGAAAGGTCTGGTAGGTAGTTTAGTAACAGATAGTTTCTTAAAAGGGTAATATGAATTGATTGTCTGCTGGACTAGTTTCACAGTCTTTATGATGTAGCATATGAAAAATTAATGCAAAAGTTATACATTGGAATCTTGCTGCCATAGGTTATATTCTCCTCTTCTGATATATTTAGATACAGAACTATATCTGTAGCTATGCATATATGTATACACATGCATGAATATTTATATCCTGTGCTGATGATATACGTATACATGTGTATGTGCTGTTTCAAAAGAGTTTCCATTTTTAGAACATGGTAAGTTTTGCATATGAATTTGTAAACACTATACCATGTAATGCTGCTTCCACCATGTTTCTTTCATCAGCACATATTTACTTGGATAATGTTAAGACAGGTCAAGACATGAACCATTTTTTTAATTTCAACCAGAAAATCTATGCCTCTTTCTTTCCTGTAATTTCAATCCATGACATACATCAGGCAGTTGTTTGTTAACTGCTACATGGAGAGATGATTCAAGTGGTGTCTAGCCAGCCACTGAAGAGCTGGACGGTTGCCTGGAGACTAAATTTCAGTGTTCAGAACCTGCCTCTTTAAATGAGAAAGACTAAAAAATTGCAGCTCAGTCTAAAAACATACTACACAGCCATACAAACACTTATCAGTTTTAAAGGCTATTATTAAGGTTTGCTGCATCCTAAAATTATGTACAAGCATAAGCTAAGAGCATAAGAGTTTTTACATGTTCACCGTACCTCTCATCTTGCTAATAAGTTAAGAGATACAGAGTTAAAATGTTTTGATATTTGAGTTGCATCTTGCCTTCATCCTTTGTGTCTCCAGCATTCCACTGTCACTACAACTTCTTATTGCATGTCATGAGATCATAGAATAAATCAGGTTTGAAGAAAACAGAGGAGATTGTGTATTACAATTTCCTAACCAAAGCAGTAGGTAGGTAGTTTTACTCCTATTCATCACATCACAAAGGCATTCATCCTTGCTACAGCTCTGAACATTTATTTCAAACTGAAAATCACACCCATTTTAGAAAACATTTTGATTACTTATGCAAACACAACAAGTCTTTTGAACACATACTAACTTAATTGTTAGATAAAATCAACCCCACATCAAGCCCCAAAACTGACAATATTGAATCATAGAGCATTTTAGAAAGATTATAGAAAAAAACCCACCATGTTCCCGACTTGGGCATTTCCCTGTACTCATATTCCCTTAATGGTGGCTTTCTTTAAGGCTTTGATTTTAGTTAGTCTCTGTTTTAGAGGAGGTTTCTGTCTGTTTTCAATGAGGATTCTGTTCAGGTATTTCAACATAGCTACTTTTAGTTTGCTGTAAGACAGAAAAATGCTATGGTCATTTTTTTAATGTGAATGGAAATCTTTCATCTCAAAGCAGCTATGACTAACAGCTCCTTGCTCATCATCTCAAAGCAAACTGGTCTTCTGGAAAACCCAGCTCCAATCACTTCTTCTCTTAGATCAGAAAACCGGTTGTTTTTCTTTGCACAAAAGTACCTCTGTAGATTACAAGTGACCGAAAGATACCCAACAGTTCTGTAGATCTGCCGGGCTGGGTGACAGTGTTACTTCAGCTGACCCGATGCAGATGTTTGGAGTCACTCTGCAGGAACATTTCAGAAAATAAGGAAAACTATTAGTCTCCTTCTGAGGGATATATTTGAGATTGTAGTAAAGGGTGAGAAGTTTTGTTTTGTTTTGTTTTGTTTTGTTCCTAGGAAATAGGAGACCCTGCCACAAAGTATTTCAAAATGACATTCTAAATCATTAGAGTTATAATCAAAAAGCAGAGTTCATAGAATATTTTAACAGAACAAAGATGCTAGAGCTCACAGGACTACTTGCTCCATGTCATATTTTTCAGTTTCAATAATATACTTCTTCTGAATATCCTCTCCAGTGACATTCTTCTTACTAATTTAAGGGAATCCCATCATAGACTACTGTGATTTTTGCCATTACTGAAAAAAGCTGTAGGCTTCTTACTTATTTGTCACATTTCAAGGACCTTTGTGGAAGCTCCCTGGCATGATTTTATCTGTTTTATGTATTTTTAACTACCTAGTAGTCAAGTTATTATTACCTAATCTAACTGACTTGCTGAAGCTATGCAAATAGATTGTGTGCTCATGATCTGACAAACATAGGTAATCATTACAAAACAAACAGCAGCCCTTTACATCAGCTGAGGCTGGAAAAGGCCAATGCACACCTTTCAAACTTCAGATGGGAATCAGTTAGATGGAAGAAAACTGTGGTAAAGAAACAAAGCCAAAAAGTTTCCAAGACTGAGAAGGAAAGAAACAACACCAAAAGCTTTTTTGCATTTATCTGGGCAATGAGAATTGTTGTAACTAACTGTTGCATTTTGATGGGATTACTCAGTCTTAACTAGACTAACAACAAATTCTTGGCTACATGTATATATATATATATATACAGATATGTAGTTTTTCTTCTCTAAAGGATGCAAGATATTTTATTTCCATGTAAAAGCTATTAAGACACTGAAAAATCAGACCTTCATATTTTTTCAAACTAGCTTTTCCACATTTGGAAATAATACCTCATCATTTTCACATAAATTTATATCACCAACAAACTTAAATAACTTTAAACATATATATACAGGTTTATTAAAAAGTTATAGAAATACAAGATGATATTGCTTATGGATGGATATTGTTCTTTGGCAGAGTACCTCATTTTTTTGTAGACTCAGGAAATCATATGTGGAATAAGCCAAAGGCATAGAGAAAAAACTGAGTAATAGTTAAAGCAGTTGAAATGTCTGAGAATTTGTTCTACTGCTTTCTTATGGTTTCTTACATTCAGTTTTCTTCTTTACTCAGTTTTTCTAACAGAGTAATGGTGAAATTTTTGACTGCTGAATTTGAGATACTGAGATCTGACTTTCTAGTTTTCCAGCCTCTAATTGGAATCAGTGGGAGATTTAAAATGTATAGTTAGTGGCACTAGTCTAGGAAAGGAACTCACAGGCACACAAAATGAGTATGTGCTTTTCACTGTAATTTTGCTGCATGTCATGTCTAAGCTGTGAAATGGGAATAATTACATTATCTTATTTTTGAAAAGTTTAGTAAAAACGAAGTAATTGTTCAAGTGGTAGACATGCAGAAAAAATATCTTTATTCACAGCAGAGCAGTTTATGTAAGCAAATAAAGGAGCATGCAGAGCAGAAAACAGCTCCTTTTTAAGCTGGCATTGTCAGTTTTGTTGGCTCAGTGATTCAGGTGGAGGGCCATAGCACAGGAAAAATGGGCAAGGGCTTATGCAGTGAGAAACTGTATACCACACTGAATTTGTACTGGAGAACTGACTGTCACAGCAGTGGCAGCTGGCAGCTCCCGGGGGCCCAGAAACCAGGACCAGAAGGGGCCCTCCAGGGGAAACAGGGCTGGGCCTTATTGCTGGGGCTGGCTGGGGCACCTCAGCCCCATCATCAGGCACCTCCAGGGGGAGCTGAGGACAGGCCAAGGGTGGGCTGGGATGTGGACGTGCAGTGGTGCCCATGTCAGGGAGGCTTACTTTCTCCTTCTCTGTCTTTTGCAGTGCATGGAGATTTTCATAATGTATTTTGTTTTCTCTGAGTATTACTATACTCTTTGATTAAATTACTTGATTTTTTTTAAATTCAGCATGGCGTCTCTTCTATACTCCTATGTGACTGGAGATAGGATGAAGTCCATAAAGGTTTGTTAGATGGGTTTTTTGGTTTTTTTCTTCTATGTTTAGTATTATCAAAGTTTTATAAGAGAAATGTCTCTTCCAGTGTAGGATATCTGCTTCAGCTTCTGTAAGTACCTCAATATCCACACTATTTTTTGAGGCTTGGCTTTCTTGGAATATAGTCTTGTTTCCTTTTGGCATGCTAATAAATTGCACATTGGTTTTCCTGTGTTGAGTCTGTATCTCTGCTGATATCGCTACTCATTTAGTGTTCAAAAATCTGTTAGCCATGAGCTCTGGCATGCAGAAAGCTTGCTCAGAACCTGGATAATAAGTAATGACACGTGATTTACATTTTGATTGAAGGATCCAGCTCAATACGCTCCGTGCGCATGCCAATTGGTAAAAGCTGGCAGGAAAGCTGGTCAGTTTTTCATTTACTTTTGTCTGCTTTGCCTGAAGACAAATACTTCCTAAACCATATCATTTCCTAAAGGGAAAAGGTTAGCTAGAATGCTAAGGGCATCTTCAAGGACATCTTCATCTATACCACTTATTGTTAGTCAGTGAATCCTGTCTTCTACATCACTGCCCATGCAGTGCAGATGAAATGCAACTTGAAATGTACTTTCGATTTTAGTGCATCCAACATTTATGTGGTTCTTCATTTTCAACACTGTTGAACAACAACTGTGTCCTAGTGAGAACATCATGCTTGAAATGGAGCTATTACAAATATCAGATTGCTTTATATCTCTTTTTGTTCTGGTTCTGCCTCTAAAGTTTTCTTCCTCAGTCTTTATTTCAGTGTAATGTGTTGAAAATTTGTTCTTACCGAATTGTTATGATTCTATTACTACAGATTTTATGACCTACTCTCTTTTACTTAGTGTTAAATGACTTGAGTCTCTGTATTAGTGATCACATCAAAGTGAACAAAAGATTTATACTATTAGATGATTGCCCTTTGACAAAGTACCTTTGAAGATTGTCTGCTAACATGTGTAGTCTCACAACTGGAGAGACACAACTTGTACTTATAGAATTATAGAATCATAGAATATCCTGGGTTGGAAGGGATCTTAAAGATCATCTAGTTCCAACTCCCTGCCATGGGCAGGAACACCTTTCACTGGACCAGGCTTCTCAGAGCTACATCCAGCCTGGTCTTGAACACCTCCAGGAATGGGCCATCCACATCATCTCTGGGCAACCTGTTCCTAACTACCCTCACAAGAGAAGATTTTCTTCCTAATATCTAATCTAAACCTGATCTGTCAATTTAAGGCTATTTCCCCATTTACCCTTGTCCCATCACTACTTGCTTTTGTAAATAGTTTCTTTCCAATTAGACAGCTTGTTCTCTTGGGTGCCATGTTGACGATCATTTTGGAGGGTTTTTTTGTTTTCTTTGACAACTGTAGATATCATGATCATTGCATTATTGATAAAAATTTATGGGAAAATGTGTCTTATAACACCCTGCAGTTTGTGAATGTCAATTTTGGATAGGCATGAGGTGTCTAGGATGAGAAGAAATGTCCTCAAGTTGTACCAGGAGAGGTTTAGATTGGATATTAGGAAAAATTTATTCAATGAAATGGTTATCAAGCATTGTAACAGGATGCCCAGGGAAATAGTCAAGTCACCATCCCTGGAGGTATTTAAAACACTTAGCGATATGACACTTAGGGTCATGGTTAATGGTAGACTTGGCCATGTTAGGTTTATATTTAATGTTCTTAAATGTCTTTTCCAACTTAAATGATTCTATAATTTTATGGTTTTTTATTATCCTGTTGATTGAACAAAGAGTTTTCAGGAAAGAAGATCACAGGTGTAATGGCTGATGGCCCTGTTAGGAAATACTTTGGCATAAGGCTTTTAACTACATATGTTTTGGCAGCAAACTGTGTTTTTCATCTTCTGACATTACCATTTCTATACAGATCTTAAGAAACAGTGCAGGACGGTTGTTCAAGCTTCTCCATAGGATTTTCTTATTGACGGAAGTAAAAATTAAATAGGCCATTTCTTTCAGAGCAAATGTATGTTTCTGGCACCTTACCCAACGCAACTCTCTATTAAGGGTATCATGAAGAAAGTCTGCTCACTCCATTGACTATAAAATAATCTCTTAACATGTTTTATTTCTGTCAGATCTTCAGAGTCAGAAGGTGTAAAGCTAATATGGTTCAATTCTTTTTCCTAGTGCATTGACAACATAATCATTGATGTGAATACCAAAAAATGGAAGATAAGAGAGCAGTGATAGCTGATAAGTTAACTAAAACTTCACTTTATTAAGTGATGATGATATTTTATCTGGCAGTCATTTATCCACAACAGAATATGTGCTTTTTAATCGTGTTATTTGATACAGTTATACCATCTCCTTGCTCTTCATGTCCAGATTTTCCAGACTCCTTTGTTCTTGAGGACTATTTACCAAGGGATCCTCTGAAACAAGCCAAAATTTTCCCTTCAAAAGTCCAAGGTAAAGATTTTGTTGACTCCCCTCCTTACTTCATCACGAATCAAAAACTCTTAAGACAGTCTCCCACCACCACATCTTCCACCTGCCCTTCTCTGTAAACAGCAGGCCTGGTGGGGCACAACACCTGGTAGGCTCATTTACCAGCTGTGTTAGGAAATTATCTTCCACAAGCTCCAGGAACCTCCTAGAATACATATTCTCTGCTGGGCTGAGTTTCCAACAGACGTCTGGCAGGTTAGAGTTTCTCACAAGGGCAAGGGCTAGCATTCATGAAATGTCAACCAGCCACATACAGAATTCTTCATCTGCCTCTTCGTCCTGTTTGGCTTGTCTATAATGGACTCCCACCAGGAATCTGCCTTGTTAGCCTGAAATTGTCCTCTGTTTTTTTGATACTATGAATCAATATTCTTTGTATTGCATATCTAATGTTTATGCTCAGTACATAAAAACGGACTAGTGAGACTGAAGGAATTGAGGAAATCCAGTTAAGTAGATGAAAAGAAATACCATACAACTGGCAAAATGATCAGTTTGGACGTCCAAGATATTCGACAGAAACGGATGAAGACATAATGTTCACAACTAAAAAATCATGCAAATATACACATATTTGAATATTTAACTTGTAAGTAGATGAAAGCATCTTGGCTGTTTGTTTGGCAACTCAGTTATCTCTAAAACTTTTATAATACATTGCATTGGAAGAGAATAGCACAGCTATTTGTTGTTATCTGTTTTAATAGTACCAGCAGCAAAAGTTCTCCCTCTACAGAAGACTCAGACCCGGCACTAGAGACACTGCTCAGCTGTTAATTAGATGGCTCATTAATGTGTTCATATAAAAACTTATAGGCTTTTTATTGCTTTTATTTGAATTTAGAAAATTTTGAAAGGTTTTTTTTACAAATTATTTCCATAATTTGGGGGGTAGAAGGATATTTAGTCAATTTTTATTCCTTAATATATTATACCTCACCCTTGCTGAAATCCACCTGCCTGTCTTAAAGTTTTTCCAAAACAAGAAGTATTGCTGTCTCTGTTTTACAACTAGTGGAGTTGATAAAGCCCCCACTGCAACCCCATCTTGCTGAGTTGCAAGCCTATGGATCTTAATTTATACATGTTCACATGTCGCTCCTCTATTTTTTTCATTTTTTCCCTCCACCAAAAAAAAAACCCTGTTTTTTTACATCCCAGTATGAGCCTTTTTCTTTATTATATGCTTTGAAAATGAATTTAATAGTTAATAATGCTAAACTGTAAAATCTCTTTCTCAGTTTCTGCATCACATGGAATAAACAGGACATTTCACAGCTCAGAACTGTGGCATCTGGCTCTTTATTTTTTCAGGAAAATGTCTCTCTAGGTAGCACTTTGTCATTTGAATTTCAAAAGCTTGTTTTGCAAGGACATCATCCTTTGGGTTTGCCTTCATTTTTACAGTAAAAGATTAAGCTGAGGAGAACATCAGAGTTCTCTTGGAATTTTCTATACTATCATACATGGCCCGTGAAGGAATGTTTGGAGACACATTTTGGAAACATGGATTTTAGAAATTTTTTTTTTCTTTCTAATCCAACCACATGCATTTTTTTCCTTAAAGAATATTTAGTTACATATCATTATGATGACAATAGTAATTTGATTTGGTCACATCCAGGAACTGAATGGAAAAAGAAATCTTTAAAGTTTCGGGTAGCACTGAAAGGCACATGTAACTATGTATTAAACTCCCCTTAAATACAGTTCTGCAATGCTTTTCATGGCAGTATGAACCAGAGATTGATGTCTGATGTCAGGTATGAAATTACTGCAATCAGATTTTTTTCTTAACATCAAAATCAAGAAAAAGAATACAGTCTCTACTTCTTTGGTTTGAGTCCTTTAGGATTTGTTTTCATAATCTGATGAAAACTGGGGATAAGATAAGCCTAACCAATGGCAACGTTTAATTTGACTCTCTGTGTGTTCACTTTTACGTTGACATTACAGCAGAGTAGCATTTAGGGATCCCTAAGTCTACTGGTAGAAAATATATTTATCTTCACACACTAAATGTGAATGTTAGTGTTGAGGTACAAGGGTTTGGTCCTTAAAAAGTATGGAAAGATGTTGGAAATTTTATTTTCTGATGGAAAGAAAATCTAACTGGCTGACCATCAGCTAGGTGGTAAGCAGTATAATACTTCCTTTTGTTGTACCTCAGTATCTGGAAGGTACCAAAGAGTACAAATAGAGATGAGGGGAGAGGGACACAGAGAGCAATTAGAAAGGAGTGAACGTTATCCTTCTTCAAGTATCCATAATGGAATTATATTTATCAGTCTATGGAGCTTAAGAGGAAGATTAGTATTTATGATTTATGTCTTATTATATGAAAATGTACAGTCTTCAACAAACTATACTTTACCCTTAAAAGATTTAAACATTATCCTAAAATAATGATTTCCATGCAGTCTTGATCAGGCTTTCACTTGTCTGTCATTGCCGTAGAGTAGGTAGGTAAGGAAAGTGGGTGGAACTCTAGCAACTTAAATCTTAATGGGTACCAATGCCTCAGGGAACACCATGAAGATTTTGATAATCATTCTGATTACCTAATCTTAATATTTTGTGCTAACAGGCAGTATTCTGAGCGGCTGAAATGTAGGAGTGTGTTTTGACTTTTAGTCTGTTAAATGGAATAACATTTATTTTGGCATTAATACTTTGTTTCTTTTAGTAGGAAACATAAACGAGTACCATGAAATGCAATCTCTTCATGGTTTTATTAAAATGAACCCTTATGTGCATCATCTGGTTTTTATTGCTACAGCACTCACTGAAAAAAAACCCAGGCAGATAAACATATACAGAAAGGAAAAGGGCAAAGAAAAAGACAGAAAAATAATATAATTTCTTCCTCACACAGTAGACAGGTTTTTACATTCTCCATCTAGCTTCTCTGCCTTTTAGGTATCACTCTAGGCAATAACACTGACAGATATTAACAAACTGGGAAAGTCTATATAGTGCTTTGAATCTACTAATGTACATTTTTTCAAAAGAAATTCTAGGCAATTATGAAAGTTGTTCATAACATTTTATGAATAGTTCACTACAAAAAATTCCAGCAGAACTAATTTAAACATATCCTGTGGGACAAATTCACTGCAGGTTTAAGTCAACCCAGCCTCTTCTTGCAAATCTTCTTCCTGTACAAGGGAGTCAAACCCATTCAAGGTGTATGGCAATGGCTGACATAAATTTTGGCTACTTAACTGTGTCTAGATCCAAAACATCTGAACTCATAGTTTCAAGGAACAAAGTTTAAAGAATTTTTATTTAAATCCAGGAATTTACTGATGGTATAAATGAAATCTTAGCAGCCTCACCAACTTAGTCTGGATCTAATTACTGCAGGTGTCCTGATTGCAGCCAGGAGAGGTTTTGCAGTAGCCAGGAGGGTCATGGCTAGCAGCTGGAGGTTATCTATACTACCTCATATTATTTTCCAGGGAGGGGGGAAGGGCTCACTTCCAGGTTGTTGTAGTGTAGTGGAGGGAGAGATCAGGTATTGTCTATAGATACCGAGTTTCTATGTGAATCATTCACCTCTTTCTGATACCCTCTGTCATTAGTATTATTGCTGTTACTGTTTGTTTTGTTATCTCATTGCTGTTTCCAGTAAATTGTTCTTATCTCAACCCTTGATCTCTACCTTTTGTGCCTCCAATTTTCCTCTTCTTCCACCACAGGAGGAAGGGGAGAGGGAGGAACAAGTGAGCAGCACATGGTTTACAGGGTCTTGGTGGGAACAATAAACTGGGGAGTACCATTTCTAAACCAAGACAGCAGGAAAAGAAACAATATGCAAATGCAGAAAAACTGGCGGTTTTAAGCCCAGGTGGAGATGAAACATTATGCAGACACTCCTTCAACCTCGCTTCTCTTCCCTCCAACCCCAGTGGAACGGGGAGGAAAATAAAAGTGAAATTTGCGTGATGAGGTGAAAACAGTTTAATAATTGAGAATAAAGTAAAATACAATAATAATAGTAAATAATAATGATAATAAAAAGGGGGGGAAAAAGTGATAAACAGTGCAATTGCTCACCACCTGCTGACTGATGACAGTCTCCCTCTTCCTGAACCCATACTGGCCCTTCCAGGTAACTCCCCTCAATTCAGTCCTGACTTCAGCAAATCCTTTGACACTGTTTCCCACAGCATACTCCTGAAAAAGCTGGCAGCCCATGGCTTGGACAGGGGCACTCTGTGCTGAGTTAGGAACTGGCCGGAGGGCCAGGCCCAGAGAGTGCTGGTGAATGGGTTTGCATCCAGTTGGTGGCTGGTCACTAGTGGTGTCCGCCAGGGATCAGTGCTGGGTCCAATTCTGTTTAACATCTTTGTCAATAGTTTAGATGAGGGGATTGAGTCCACCATTAGCAAATTTGCAGATGACATCAAGCTGGGGGGGGAGTGCTGATCTGCTGGAAGGCAAGACAGCTCTGCAGAGGGACCTGGACAGACTAGAGAGTTCAGCTGATTCCAATGGGATGAGGTTCAACAAGGCCAAGTGCCGAGTCCTGCACTTTGGCTACAAAAACCTCCGGCAGCTCTGCAGGCTGGGGACAGAGTGGCAGGAGAGCAGCCAGGAAGAAAGGGACCTTGGAGTTTGGATTGACAGGAAGCTGAACATGAGCCAGCAGTGTGCCCAAGTGGCCAAGGAGGCCAATGGCATCCTGGCCTGCATCAGGAACAGTGTGGCCAGCAGGTGCAGGTCAGTGATTCTTCCCCTGTACTCAGCACTGGTGAGGCCACACCTGGAGTGCTGTGTCCAGTTCTGGGCCCCTCAGTTCAGGAAAGACATTGAGGTGCTGGAGCAGGTCCAGAGAAGAGCAACTAGGCTGGTGAAGGGACTTGAGCACAAGTCCTATGAGGAGAGGCTGAGGAAGCTGGGGTTATTTAGCCTGGAGAAGAGAAGGTTCCGGGGAGACCTCATAACTCTCTACAACTACCTGAGAGGAGGCTGCAGCCAGGTGGGGGTTGGTCTCTTTTCCCAGGCAGCTATCAGTAAGACAAGAGGTCATGGTCTCAAGCTCTGCCAGGGCACGTTTAGGTTAGATATTAGGAAGAAATTCTTTACAGAGAGAGTAATCAGGCATTGGAATGGGCTGCCCAGGGAAGTGGTGGATTCTCTGTCCCTGGAAGAGACTGGATGTGGCACTTAGTGCCATAGTCTAACAACTGTGTTGGTAGTGGATCAAGGGTTGGACTTGATGATCTCAGAGTTCCTTTCCAAACCATCTGATTCTATGATTCTATGATATACTGGGCATGACGTTCTTGGAGTAGAATTTCCCTTTGGTGAATTTAGGTTACCTGTCCCAGCTATGCTCCCTCTCTATTTCTTTTTGTGTACCTCCTCACTGGCAGAGCTCAAAACAAGGAAAACAGGGTCCTTGACTAAGGATAAACATGACTTGACAAAAAAAGCAGAACACGAGTGTGTTATTAACACTATTCTCATTCTGAATCCAAAACCCAGCACTGTAACAACTACTAAGAAGAAATGAACTCTACCCTAGCTGAAACTAGGACAAAACTGTTCCGTACTTATAACAGAGACAGAACTCTTATATGTTCACTCCATAATTTCTACTCCTTTGCCTGGTTGTGTACTTGCTCTTCATCTTCTGTTTCCAGATCTTAAGACTGGTGCTTTCCTTTCCATGGTGGTAGGGATGTATGGTTGGTAGTCAATCTTTGTCACCCTTCACTGGAGATAATGTTGTGCTGGTACTGATAACTTTTTCCTTTTTTATTTACTCGTAGTCATTTTTACTTTTCTGCTGACATGCTTTCACATTTTGTGTTGGTCTACAGCTTCAAAATACACTCAGTTTTACTTTATACAGTGGCTTTCATGTGATGTTTAGCCTATGACCAGTTTTGTATAGCTCTATGTTTGATATTCTCTAAATGACACCCGATGAGTTGTTTATAGGTGTGAGTCTCTGGTTCCAGGGCCCATGTCCCATCCCCTGTCATCATGGGGCTGTGCTTCTCTAGGCTACATTCTCTATCTCCTCTTCTCAAGGTCTGTGTTGTCACACCAGATCTACGTTTCCCTGCAGACTTTAAAAGTCATGGCAATGTTGTACGAAGATAAACAAGTTAGCCATAACTTCCCAGTCAGTTAGAAAAATTGCTCTTACATCTAAACCAAGTCACCAAGGTAAGTAAGAAAAAAAGCTAAGAGAAAACAAGCTTGACAAATCTTAGTCGTGAGACCATGCAAATTCAGTTCAGTGTCTGCCCCCTGTTGCTAGCAATGACTGTATCATGCAATAGGGTAGCAAAGAGGATATAAAAGTACCTGAAATTTGAAGAGATATTCCTAGTGAATA
Source organism: Pyrocephalus nanus (assembly GCA_038380795.1). Classification (NCBI taxonomy): domain Eukaryota; kingdom Metazoa; phylum Chordata; class Aves; order Passeriformes; family Tyrannidae; genus Pyrocephalus; species Pyrocephalus nanus. The sequence goes on along the minus strand of CM076264.1, from coordinate 54,259,801 downwards.
GGAAGTGACTGAGCAAGCAGAGGAAGGTGCCATGAAAGTTCTATAAAGAGTTCGATACGACCCTCAAAATTACTCAGTCACCTCTAGCATTTGATGAATATGTCACATCCATTGCCTCAATGAAAGAAGAAAAAAGTCAGTCATTTGTAGCAAAAGAACTATTGAATAGATTGGTATTTAATAAGTATTTAAGAGATATAGTATTTATTAAGGATCCTTTCTCTGTCAAGAACTTGACAGTACCTCTGCCTTTGTCTTGTCTGTGAAGAGGGACCTGGATAGGCTTGCAGAGGGACCTGGATAGGCTGGAGAGTTGAGCTGATTCCAACAGGATGAAATTCAACAAGTGCACTTTGGCCACAACAACCCCCTGCAGTGCTACAGGCTGGGCACAGAGTGGAGAGCAGACAGGTGGAAAGGGATCTAGGGGTGTTGATTGACAGGAAGCTCAACATGAGCCAGCAGTGTGCCCAGGTGGCCAAGAAGGCCAATTGCATCCTGGCCTGCATGAAGAACAGTATGGCCAGCAGGCGCAGGTCAGTGATCCTTCCCCTGTACTCAGCGCTGGTGAGGCCACACCTTGAGTATTGTGTTCAGTTCTGGGCCCCTCAGTTCAGGAAAGACATTGAGGTGCTGCAGGAGGTCCAGAGAAGAGCAACCAGGCTGGTGAAGGGACTTGAGCACAAGTTCTGTGAGGAAAGGCTAAGGGAGCTGGGGTTGTTTAGCCTGGAGAAGAGGAGGCTTGGGGGTGACCTCATCACTCTACAACTACCTGAGAAGAGATTGTAGCCAGGTGGGGGTCGGTTCTCTCAGGCAATCAGCAGTAGAACAAGAGGGCACAGGCTTAAGCTCTGCCAGGGGAGGTTTAGGTTGGATATTAGAAAGAAGTTCTTTACAGAAAGAGTAACCAGACGCTGGAATGGCCTGGCCAGAGAGGTGATGGATTCACCATCCCTGGGGGTTTTTAGGATGTGCCACTTGATGTGGCACTGAGTGCCATGATCTAGTAATCACAGTGGGGTTGGATCAAGGGTTGGACTTGATGATCTTGGAGGTCTCTTCCAACCCAGTTAATTCTATGAAGAGATAGCCTAGCCAAATTCATTTTGGAGATACTTTGCCAGATTAAGTCAGTATTTGAAAAGTGTTTTAGCGAGAACAAAAACCGTATTTCCAAACAGACTGGTCATCAAAGTAAAGATCTTTTTGTCCTTTAAAAACTCTGTCAGGTTTTATGCATTCTCCTATAAAGTGAATTTTGAAATCCCTGAGGGGAAAAAAGGTAATCTGGGATGAGGGAATTCTTTAAAGTCTGGCTTCTCCCTATACATTTGAAAAAGATGCCTATCAGTGCCTTTTACCACAGTGGTTTTCTTTGATATGGTAATTTGGTCATTAGACTTGTATCACAGAATATTTACTGTAGGAAAAAAAAAAAAAAAGGAAAAAAAAAACCAGGTAGGAAACACATTTAAATCACAAATGTGTGAACAAGACTAAATCTTTTTTAACATGTTTGCATATAAGACCTGAATATGAATGATATAGCGTCTCTCCACAGATCTACTGTCAGTGGCATACTATTTGCTCATTTGGAAAATGTTGTGGTTGAGCTCACAAATTGAATTTATGGAAGACATTAAAGTTAAGCACATGCTGAATATAGAATGTTCTGTATTTGTGAAGTAAAGAGAATGAGGAGAAACAGAGATCTCTGCCCACTAGTGGGTGCACCTTTCTGAGGTATGCCATCTTATTTCCTCAATTAATGTTTAGCTATTCCATGCAAAATAAGGTGATTTCTATAAAAAAGGATTTTGAGATTTTACCAAAATACCTATAATGTTATGGACAGGGCATTATAATGGGGGAAACAGATCCAGATCCTCTGAGATAAAGAAGATAATTGAACCTGTCTCTTAGGCAGTGTAATCACTGAGATGCAAGGGAACTGATAAAAGAGGATATGAGGGGATTAAGAAGAAAATTATTTATGCCCTCTCTTCTTTTGGATTGAATTTGTAGGATATGTCCATCAATTTTGAAAGAAGGATGTTAGTTAGCTGAAATCTGCAAAAGGGTCGTGTGTCTTGAAGTGATAAAAAAGCTCAGAGGTACAGTACTGCTCCCCCTCCCCCAGACTGACATTTTCACTGTTTCCTCAAACATAGATCTGTCAGTCCCTTTCTCAGTATACCTGGCCCCACTCCTAACCTGAATATATTTCTCTGTGCCTTTATAGGGAGTCTACATTAATAAACTGACTTTCATTAAAAACATGAGTTACAACTACTATCTTGCAAGTTGAAGTAACCCATAAGGACAGGGGTGGCTAGTTTAGAGGTGTCCCTTAGTTCCATAAAGAATAAATCATTGATAATATCATCTTGGGTGGCCTATAGCAGACTTCTACGATGTAATCTGCTTTATTTGTCTGTCCCTTAATCCTTACCCAGAGGGTCTCAACTGTGCCATCACCAACCGCAATAACATTAATATATTAGCACTGTCTTCCATTTATGGTGTGCTACAATCTCATGAAAATGTTTTATAAAGTCATCATATATGTATCTTGATGATTTAATTATTATTTTTGCATTTCTATTGTAAAAGTGAAAAATTATGATTTATTTAATCTAAGATAATTATAATGGTAAGAATGTCACCAGAATCTTTTATTATTATCTTTTTTTTTTAATATTTACGATCTGATATTTATTTTGAAGTAGAAGCATAGATGTTTTCTGCTGAGAATTTTCTGTTACTTGTATTTTGTATGTTTACACTAGTGATGCCTAATCCAATGTGGCACACTGTATTATTTCCTATGATGTTGCACAGATGCTAATATGTCAACAAGGTTTGAGAGTATCTTCATGATTTTATTTGTTGTTCCCCCCCCCCCCAAATTAAGTTGCTTTTCTGAACAAAAATGAGAAATATTTTCACTGAGCATCAGAAATTTTGTTCAAGCTAGAATGTGGCAGTCCATTTATTTCCATGAGGAAATAATCAAGTAATATCTAATAATAAGATGAAATCTCACATCACAGTTTTTGACCTTGAACTTCCTATTTCTGAAGTAAAAAAATGTTAGGTCATGACCTATATCATGACCAAGAAGCAATACAACACCTTATAGTGCCTATGCTTTACAAATTAGACCAAAATGGTCAAGGTGCTCTGATTGCCTTAATATGCTTATGTGTTTTGTTGATTTATAGAATACGTTGGTTTACAGTATAAAAGAGAGATTGGAGATAACAATAACTCTCAAGCTTATCACATACATGTACTTTAATACAGATATTGATATTGGAGTGCAGGGTTGTTTAATATTTTATTTCTGGTTCTTATAATGACATCAATACAATTAGTACTTGTTTGAGCTGACAAACTAGTGTACTGATATTAATTTGCCATGGATGACAAAAATAAGGATAAGAAAGAGACAAAAAGAAAAATTAACCTACTTTCTTTCAGCTTTGGAACAGTAAAAACAGAATAGAAGCCAATTTCACTAAGGCTGGAGAAATATATCTCAGTATGTATTTTCTAAAGACATACATTGGAAAAAGACCACACTATTAGACAAAATGAGCTGTATACGAATTAGTGACGGCAAGTGAAGTAAAGGTTCAACAAAACTGGAAGTAGTGAGATGAAAATAAAGGTAAAAAAAAAATGAATATGTAAAACATAATAATAAAGATCAAGATCAATAGTTCACTTCCAGAAATATAATAATCCTTTGCCAAACAGAATGTTAAATGCTATAGTAGTAGTCGTGTGAATTCGTTGACACAGTAATACATCCCCCCATGATGGTCAACCGTAATTTAAGTGCAAGGACTCAACTTTGGTTCGTATCGTTGTATTTGGGAGTAAAATATACTCCATTTTATTGCCAGCTATTTGATTATGCAGAGAAAATATTCATCTCTGTAAATCACTTGCCCAGTTACTCCTTCTGTTAGAGAGCTCATACTGTTGCTTACAATGATTAAAGCCATGAAAACAATCTAAAGGAGAAGTGACTAGTGGAACTGAGAAGCTGAAGAGGAAAAAAGAAAAAAATTAACTCAGAAAAATTATTTTCTGTAACAGTGCTATGGCAGTGCTTTCCCATTCTTGTTAAACAGTAAGAACAAGGTAACCTTCTGGAGTTCCTGACTGGCATTCTTAACAATGAGATTTGATGTCCAATGATATCTGATGTCTCAGTAGTTCCTTGGTCAATTTAGTACTGATTTAAAAGCTATCAGTACATAGATACTCTCTAAGTACAGTACTTGACTAACACTAAGATTTTCATGACTAGAGAAAAATTCTAAACTTGTACAAAGTTGTGGTGAAAATACCCCTCAGTATAAAGCTTTACAGAAGAAAATCTAGCTAATGTGTCTTTCTGTGCAGTCCTGTGGTGAGAGATCCCCTCTCACTGTATGTTTTCATATGAATCAAATCTTGCTTCAGAATAACAGCTGCCTGCCCCTACCACATTTCCTGGAATGATTTAATCTTTAGATCATTATGATTTGGATGAGACTATGACTTATAAATACATTGCTCATGTCATTAGATGTCCTTTTAGTTCTAGGAAGTTTTCACACAGTGCCTTCTTTTTTGTTGTTGTTTTTAATCATTTACTTAAATAAGTTTTTTCATGTTCTCTTGCATCCTTCACATTTTTAAACTATGTGAAGACATTCAAGATCTTCATTGCTTAAAACAAATTATTTTAATTTGTTCAACTATATTTAGTCTGTACTTTGAAATTTATGCTTCTACATTTATACTTCTACATCTAATTATGATACTGAAATTGCTCTACATACAGCTCTGACATGCAGATTTCTAGTAATCTGTTTAGATTTTAATACTTTATAAAGAATAAGAGGTTTTCACTCTCTCCTTTTCAAACTTGATTTTTGCTTATGTAAAAGTCTCCTTTCAAGGTGTAGTTTTAGAAATTTGTCCAATAGTCTCATGTTGTACAACAAAACTTATATTGCAAGTATGATATCCTATTTCCATTACAGAATATACGGACTAGGCTAAAAACATTATTCTGTTTTATTCTTATTTGGTAAAACAAGTAATGTAATTATTTCTAGAACTTAATCAAATTAGTTAATAAATTAACTAATTCAGTTAGTTTAAATAAAACTAATTTAAACTTGCAAGATCAGCTACATTGAGGAGCTGGAGACTCTAGTAATAGGTATATAGTTAGGTTGTTCCAGTGTCCTAGTTTACAAAGTTAGGCAATGTCTTTCTCATTATGTTACATATCTTAATATTCAAACACAGTCACAGACAACTTTTGAACTTGCCTTTTGATATCTCTATATTCCTTGAGAGTTATTCTCTCCCACAGAGTTCAGTGTTAAAATGCTTCTTTTTCAAACTTATTTGTTGCTTAAGTTTTATTTCATTGACTGAACGGCCCAATTAAAGTTAATCAGACTAATGCCCAGAGCCAGTAAAGCACAAGTTCAAGACTCTGCAGGACCAGGGCCATAGCTGCTGCATATTTCTGGTGGAGGAGAATAAAATAATCTTTAAAGAATATATGTTACAAAATGGAAGTGTACTGATTACTTCTGAACTCAGTTTGATAAATTCTAAAAAATTTACTTTTAATCAGCTCTGAAATAGTGATGTGATATGTTGTATGGGAATTATAATTTGATAAATGGGCATATTTTATGTTCCATATTGAGTCCAGATGGTTACAGATTCCTTAATATATCTATCCATGTGGCATTTGCACATTTGTGTATCTCAGTCTTCCTCTCATTTATGTTTAATGATGGATTGAATCCAAACAATGCAAGATGTTCTTCAGCATGCTAAGCTTCTGTTAAGTGGACTGATAGTCAGATCCTTCTGCACAGGATCTTCTTTCTTTCAGCGTACTTTATTCCAAGACAATCAATCTCCATTTGAAACAGTTTTATCGACAACATTTCATGTATAAGCAAATGATAGCACTAAGAGCCTCCCCAATTATCCATGCAGGAGTCTGACTTGACAGTTGTGTGCAACATCCTGGCTAGGTTGCCAATTCTATTAGACTTTTGAACCAAAGTTATAGTTTTGTATAGATTATCATTTACAGATCTGTATTTGATCATTAAAACAAGATGTAATTTTCAATTAACTTGGCGTATTCAGGTTTTTCAGGATTCTGTGTTTTTTGGGGGTTGTTTGTTTGATTTTGTTTGGCTTTTTGAGGGAAAGATGAAGAAATCCAGATTGTCCTACCACTTTTATGTGTCCCATCCTCTCACACCCATTGCCCCCTATTTCTCATCCACTGATAGGAGAACTGTTTTCTTTTTGCTGAGGAAATAGAAGACTAATTAGTTGGATTCCCACCAAAGAATTCAATTAACTGAGATAACAACTTCTTTCCTCAGGTCAGGGAGTCCTGTGAGACATCAGTTGAACTTTACTCTTCTAATGGAAGAAATATCATGTTCACTTGCACTAAGTTCTGCTGGTAACCATAAAAAAAGAGAATTAGCAAACAATAGCTTTTGTGTGTGTGTTTTATTGCCTTTATAAATCAATGCTTCTGTACTGTGGTTTCACAGTATGCTATAATTTTCAGTGCTCATTAGACTTCTGCTGTGTAAACACAAGTAGACTCTGTAACCTCTAGTGAGGAAGGAATAATTTGTTACATATTCACTTTTACCACTATTTGAGCTTAGAGTTCCTCTTTTCAAATTGGCTTAGTGTTGGTTTCTCATTGGATACATACGTTCTTGCCACCCCACATATCTGTCACTACTCCTGTCTTTATTATATTATATGAATGAAAAAGGTTTATTAAATACTGCTGAGAAAAATTACCTTGTAATAATAAAATGTGTCTATTGTTAAATATATTGTCTCCTTTGCTAGTCTTAAAACTCAGTGGGAAAACCAAGTCCACTTAAACTACCCCCTTTTAGTAGTGGAGGAAAAAAATATTAGGAGAGATTATAAGTTGGAGTCACAGTTTACTGAAGAAATTGCAATAAACACAACAATAATAGTAAAAGCCTGTACAAAAGAGGGAATAGTTTAACTAAAAAAGACAAGATGTCACCTGACCCCCCTAGAACAAAACCAAGATGGAGTCTGTTCCCGCGCTGCACGTCGTGTGACCACCTGGGTACAAAGGCAAGATGTCAGAGAGCTCCTGCAACAACTATTTTCTTCCCTGCAATTTGGAAAACAGTGGAAAACAGGGACAAAACCATCAGTGTGCTGGATAGTGCAGTCTAGCTGGTGGCAGCGATTGAAAAACTACTCTGACGTAACTTGTGGAGAGGCAACTGCGAATCAACTCTAAAGTGGCTTGAGAAGAAGTGACTCCTGGGCTGGACTGTGACTGTGGTGGGGCAGCTCCTCCTCTTAATGTATGTGATTTAGCAAGTTTTTACTAGATTTATATCTAAATAAATATTCTGAATCATCATTAACTTCAGATATGTGAGCTACTTCTGGAAAACAGCTTTTTAGAGAGGGAGAAATTCTCAATTCTTCTATTGGAAATTTCCATGAAATCAAAAATTTACTAGTCTAGGGTTTTCATTACGGATAAGTAAGTATTTTACCCATTATAATACTGTTTTGGTTTTTTTTCTACTACTATTCATCTTCACAAACACACTTGAAAGTTTAGAATTTGACCCTATCAATATTGTTCCTGACACTTCTCATAAAGTCCATTTGTTTTATATAAAACGTCTCAAAATTGTAAGATTTGAAATCTGATGTAAAATGGGCTTTATTAGATATCTTTGTCCTTAATGAAATTCATTTAGGCTTTTTTGAAATCCCGTATTTCGCATCATATGACATTTTAATATATGTTTTCTGATTAGAAAAATATGTATCTGGTGCTTCCACAGGATTATTTCCTTTTCCCATTAGCTGAATTTCAGGATGGTTTCTTGCTCACTTAAAAGCATAGGACAAGGATAAAGGTTCACACAGTGCTAGTTCAAAGAAATGAATTGAGAAATTCTGTTAATAACAGGCTTAATAACTGGAGCACATTAAATTTTATAAATTTATATTGTATATTTATGGCTGTCTGTTGAACTGATTTCAACTGTGCAATTTTAACAAGCTGTTCATTTTTCTTTTAAGGATTTGTTATTTTCTCTGTGTTGAACATCTTCAAAATTCCTTTTTTATTTCTTCTTTTATTGATTTACATTTACATTTTGTAAGACCTTCTTTGTGTTTTGTGTGACTCCATGCTTCTTTTTCTGTTGATTCTTCATTAACAGATGAAACAAAATGTTACTTACAAAAAAAATTCTGTTCCATAAAAATTACTTTCAGTTGTTCTTTTTATTGTGAGAGAAAGCCAAGTTATGATTAATAGGAGTACAATTATTTCCAAACACAAGAAGTAATCATTCAATGCTTTTAATGAAGTTAAAGTTGATAACAATTTCTTGTCCAGTGCAATACCAAAGGTACCAGTTCATCAGCCTACTCCCTATCCCTTTCTGACTGATGAAATCCCATGTTAGATATGACTTACAGATACTGTTCTTGTTCTCCAAGTGCTCTTCCCATGCTTCAAAATTTCCTCAGCAATCCTTATTTAAGTCAACTAGTCTCTTGGACATTTAAACAATTCTGCAGGAAGAATTAGAATTCATGGCTTACAGAGTAACTAGTTTAATAAGCACATCAGCTGACAAAAGAGAGGCAGAAAGGTGAAGTCAGTGTGTAGATTTGGCAACTCATGGTAAATCTATTTGAACATGGCATTAGCAAAACAACATGGATCCAAACTTGGCTTTGTTGAAACAAATGACAAAATTCTTATCTATTATATAAGTATGCAGGGAGTTTTCGAAACAAATTTCTACAAGAATACTATAGGAGACGAAAAGGGAACAGTATTTTATATTGAAAAGTTGCTTATTTTGTGGCAACAATCCTGGTATCTGTCAACTATTAATATCAATTGTGGAATAAAATTAAGTATAAAAATCCATGATTTACATTATGAAATACAGCACAATAGCCCTGCAAATCTCAGTTTATTGGAACCCATTTTAAAAATTATGATCAAGATTGTCAGTCTAGCAGCACCTGAGGATGGATGAGAAAGAAAAAGCTCATTAATTATCTCTGAGATAATTTTGCATACAGAAAAAAAAGCTTAATAACCTTTGTGGTAGATTGATTTTAGACTGGAAGAAAATGGATTAGCATTTGGCTTCAGCTAGGTGTTTACTCTAGCTTCAGTAATATGCTGTCTGAAACATCAAAAGTGAGAATTTTTCAGTCCAAACCTTTTCAAGGGCTAGTTTTCTTCATATTATTTTTTCTGGAAGGGCTGCACAAGAAAGGTTTCCATAGGAACCAAGTGAAAACTTAAATGTTGAGGTGTTATTTAAATTGTACATATAGATCTCTTACTATGTCAAAAGAAGGAAGTTAATAGTATTAGAAAACCATTCTGTGAAAAAATGGCATAAGAACATTAGAAAACAAAATCAATAAGCTAAAGCACAAAAAACTTACAAGAAATAAAAATTGAGAATTAGTCAGTTATTTGGTTTTTATTTATTTGCATTTTTATTATAATTTTGTGTCCTTTCAAAATCTCTTCTTTTGATGTCATATAAGCCTGGGGTCAATAGAAATTATTTCAGCTGCTCTGAAATTGCAAAGTTTCTCCAAAGAAAGTAAAACCCTTTGACCTCTAAGGAATATGAAGAGAGATACAGGATATTTTGAGCATCCCCCCACTTAAAGTTGCCATTCAAAAGGCACAAATCAAAGGCTTTCTGTCCCTGAAGAATTGTTATGTAGAAGGCTGTGTCAAAATGAAATATGCAAAAAATCCCATAGGAATCAAGAAGGTATGCATTTTAAAGGGAAAACCCCACACATTATTAATTGCATCTCCATTATGACGCTCAAAAGTTATCTCATTCCTTTACTCTAGTGAATACCCTCATATTTGAGAAATACACCAGCCATACACTTTCTGACACTATAGGGACAAATTTATTTTTACAAGATTATTTCCATTCAGTGGAGACTAACACTATATCAAGAGTTCTTGTGATTATTATAAAAAAGGGTACCTGAATACCTTATTTTTATACCTACTGAGACAAACAATAAGGTAGTAACTAGTTAGTATTATATAAATATTTTCCCATTCCTTGGTAACTGAGGAAAATAATGATATTTCCTAAACTGCTGAGCTATCTCATAGTCTCATGCTTAACCCAATGCTTCATTTTCGCACTCAACAAGTTGTAGATAAAATTCTACAAAAATGTTAATTAAATATGGGAATACGAACTGTCTATCCACAGAAATATGGCCATCAGATCTAATTTCATCCTTTCTCTAATAAGCAGGAATTTATTCAAAATTCATTTGTGTCCCTTAACTATACAAGGATTTTTTCTTCAACCCAATATGGAATTTTTCTTTTTTTCTTTATTCAGACCATTAATCCTTTCTTCAGGACATTTCTCATAATGGAACTATAGAAGTATGTGTTCAATAGCATGAGTTTTGCAAGTAAAGTCATATAATATGAATCAAAGGATTTTTCTATGTTACTAGGTGACCAAGTCAAACTCGTGTTCAGAAGGATCAGTCAAGCCTATCAGAATTCTATTGAGATAGAAGAATCTGAAGGGAAACGTTTTGCTCTCAGAGACTCTGCCTGTGATATTAGAATTTATTTTTTTTTTCTAATTCCTTTAGGATCTGTCAGCTATGAAGAATGGTCTGATTGACACAGAGTCTATAAGTAAGTTTCAGCTTTACATAGAGAACTTTGTTTCCCAGTTGTACAAGGTCTTTCATCCCATCAGTCTAAGATGAGATTTTATTCTTTTCTTTACAAAGACTGACACCCCATCTACACTTCTTATTCTCCCACTCAGCTGGAAGTTGCCTGCATCTTACAACTTAGTATTTTGCTTCATGTGTCTGTTTCATGAGGACAATTCTTCCTGCTAGTTAACCTCATGTCATTGATTGCAATTACTGGATAGGTCAGGAAAGAAAAGAGAAATTTTGGTGAGCAGACTATTTGGTATTTTACAGTGTTATTTGAAAAAAATAGAGACTCTATCTTTTCTTCATAATAAAAAACAGAGAAAATGCAACTAGAACCAACATGTACTTTTTACAGTGAAATTAAAGGATTGAAAAAGGTATTTTTAAGTGTGCAAAGCATATTTTGATCAGAGAGCACAGAAAATGAATTGTTCTATCTAGTAGTATTTGTGCTTTTATATCAGTTCTAATATCAACAAAAACAAAATGATGATGCAGGTAGACAGGATCTAAGGGAGTTTCTGTTTCCTAAAAAGTACAAGAATGTACCAGTTGAGACCAAGAGTCTGTTTAGTCTGATACTTTGCCTGCACCTGGCAAGGAGCATCGCTGGATTTCCAGAAAAATGTGTTTGACAAGGTTAAACAAAAAGTTTAACCAATATGTACCCCAATTTTCCCAATGTACCCATCATCATCTAAATCTAGGAAATAAAAAAGATATTCTTCAGGAGTTATTCTTCTGATCTATTTTAAGCTTCTATTGGGTGGCAGCAAGAGCAGGTCCACCCCTGAACCACACAGACAGGGAAAATAAAGAAAAGCAATGTAGCAAATTGTCTTCAGTGGTTTAAAAGCCCTCCCCAGAAAACAAATAAACAAAAACCAAAAACAAAACCAACATAAAAACACAAAAAACCCCAAACCCTGGAAGATTATTTAATCCAAAGAAGAGGTGGAAGATTATTTAATCCAAAGTATCACAGAACTGTGGTAGTGGTTTGAGTCCGAGGGGGTCTCTGTTTCCCGGCCTGCGATGGCAGCAGCTGGCGGTGAGTTGGGGCAGTACTCTCCTTTCGCTCTCTCACTCTCTGTCTCTCTCTGGTGGCTGAGTGGGCAGAGTGGCAACAGTAACAGAAGTAGCAATTGCCGCAGGGGCAGTGATGCCAGCTGAGGTCTCCCATCGGCAGCGGTTTTCTTTCCCCAGAAAGGGCAGCGAGGGCGAGATTCATAGAGCAGCTCCGACCTGCGGCTGGGGCAGCTGAACCTGTGGCACAGCTTGCAGAAGGAGTGGCATGATTTTTTTGATGTTCAGGGCCACTGTCCGCTGGGACACGTAGAGCTGCCTCAATGTGTGGCAAAGTGGCTAGCTCCACCTCGCCAGGGAAATGACAGTGGTGGCTCTTCTGCTTCTGGCCTGTGAGTCAGGGGTCCTGTCCATTCTCTTCTGCAACTCAGGCAAGGCAAAGACAGTTCTGTCTCCCTTGCTTACAGAGACAAAAGGATTGAATGGGATAAAATACATATTTGGTCACACCCACGTAAACCCTGCCTCCTTTCCCTATATCTGGGGCATTATGCAACACATGATTTAGAGACTTAACTATATTACTTCACAGTTAGGTCTTTTTCAGTCTAAAACAAGTCCTGTTTATTTAATTTTTCACTGTATTGAAGCCAGTCAAAGCTCAGATCTTCCTTGTAACCCTTCTCATGATCTTCTCTATTTCTTACTATTTCCTGTTAGAGATTAAGGGATCAGAACTGGGCTGATAGAAGTATTAGGAACATAAAGAAGTTCTTCATATCTGGCAGTCATTAATTGTCTATCTACACCAGACTGAGATGTTTAACAATTGGCATGTGAGCACCTATGTCTGTTGTACAGCAAGGTAGTATCACATTTCTACTTCATATCTGGGGAAAAAAAAAAAAAAAGAACCAGAAACCATAAAGAAATCATGTTGCTGGTAGGCCAGAATGCTTCAGATAAATCAATGTTCTTGAATGAGAAAATTTGAAAGGAAAAAATTAAATCTTTTTTTTCTGTGTGCTTAGTTTCTTTACTTGGTTTGAGGTTTTTGTTTTTTTTCATGAAGTTTACAGAAAACCTTGTAAGAAACTAACTGTTATACTATCCAGGCAATAAAATATCTTTTATTTCCAGGAGGAATGCATATTTTTTTCTGCAATTTTTTGATTATGTGTGGCACATGTCTGGTGTCAGTCACCAGAATGTTATCGAATAGCAATCCCGAGGTAGGTGAACAAGTGTATCCTGGCCATTCTAGCTGCAACTTAGGAGAGAAAACAAGACAAATTATTTATCTGCCATTTCACATTTTGCTGTGGCTACATTATCTGCTTCAAGGCAAGCAACGAAGTCCTAAACACTACAGAAGAAAAGATGTTTTGCCATCAATCACTGTGACATTGGAGATAACTAAAGGCAGTGCAGAAATCATAGGGTTTTAATCATTTCCCAGTAGACAACACAGTTTTTAAAATCTTCACTCTCTAAAGATTTTCAGCTGGTTAAAATACTGAGCACAAAAAGCCCTAATAATTTCAATTTAAAGAACAGGCACTGAATTTTAATTCTATGGTAGCCAAGAACCTCTGAGACTGTCCTTCTATTCCATAACTGACACACGTTCTAGTGCCTAAATATTGCAGCAGCTGGTGTGACAAAAAATGTGCTGTTTGATAGAATTTTTTGAACGGGATATAGGGAGGTAAAATGCAAGAGCTAGGATTATGGTCTAGAAATCTTTTTTCTTCTTTTCCCATTATATCTACACCTCTAAATGGTCATGAAAATTTCTAATCAGTTAGCCTTAAATAGAGTTAACACAGCTGAGGAAAACAACGGTATATTTTCTCATTATTAGAGCATTATAATGTCTAGCATCTCCATGGGATGGACTTAAAGTCATACAGGAGACATACTTTGCTCCAAAAGTTACTCTGGAAATAAATGGAGAAGAATTCAAAAGTGGTTGTTTTGGTTTGGTTTGGGTTTTTTCCCCCATTTTTTTTCTTTTCTCAGAGCAAAAGGAGTTCTCACATGAAAACTAATTTGAAACTGTCACATTCCTGAACTGTAAATATCCTTTCCTACACTGGGAGGCCATATGTAACTGTAGTAAGTGAGTACCAAAACTGTAATGTACCAAAAATGTATCAAATGCCTTCTTAGCATTTATTTATATATATTTAGATGTGTATTTACACAAAAAAGGAATTCTTTTTTAAATGATCAAGACTTTTCATTACTAATGGAAAATATGTTGCCTCTCATGATAAGAGGGATGTTTAATTGTTATCTTACTTTCAATAGAGAGTTATCTTCCAGTAATGGATTCCTTCTCATTTTAAAATATTAAAAGATGGAGAGAAGAAAGATTGCTTGTTGTCATCTCCTACAGAAATTATTCACATCCTTCTTCAGTCTTATAGAAGGACCTATAAGCACCTATAAGTGAAGCCATTTAGATTCCTTAATCTCTCTCAAAGATAATACCAATATCTATCATTATTTTTCTAGAACCTAAACCTCATCAGGACTTCTGTCAAAAAGTTTTTGGGAAGTATATGAATAGTAGTGTGCTTTCCACCTTCTTTATCAGTATAGGCAGAACATTCCTGAGAAGAGAAATTCTTGAGCAGAAAGTTACTTTTCTCTGCATTTCTGTCTTTTGAACCTACCTTTTTTTTTTTTTTTTTTTAATTTATTTATTTTTTTATTATTAATTTTTTATTAATTCAAAGTGATATGGCAAAGGACACCTTGGCATTGAAAAAGTCAATTCAGACAACTTTATGAAAAAATCTGTGCAGCTGAAGGTACCGAAGTAAAACTTTATGTCCAGATATGATTACAAATCTTCCTGCCACTGTTATAAATATGTAGTGTTTTACAGTAAATAAACTCTGCTACACTGACTGCTTCATTTTGTGCTAAAGATGTATCTCAGTTAACCAAACTTAATTCAGTCTATGCTGACCATAACAGGAATAAAATAAAGATAAAAATGAAATGCCAGAAAAAGACAAAACAAAACAAAGAAAACTCATATTTTCCATACCTCTCTTTTATCTTATTAGGATAGTAGAACTTTAAAAGTGTACTGTTCATAGTATGTAGTGAAATTCAGCTGTAGCTTAGTTTGGTTAAAACTATTTTTAAACTGAGCCATCTATTTCCATTATGATCATTTTCTAGTAAGACATTTATACCGTAAGTGTTAACAGTGACTTAATGTTTGTACCAAATGGGAGATACTTTATAGGTTGTTGTAAAGATAGTTTTATCCCCTCCTAACACATGTTAATTTGAGTTTCCCACATTAGAAGTAAGCAAGAGAAGTGACCTGGAGCATCACAGAACTTCTTGCACAAAAGACTTTTTCTTTAGGAAATACAGTTTTGATGAAATTGAGGGGGTTGAGGGGGAGATGGTGTATGTGTTGTATAAACCTTTTTATTAAAAAATAACATAGAAAAGATTATCTAACATTTTCAATATATAGTAACAACATTTCTACTGACATGTCCTGAGATAATATAAACATAAAATATATTTTCAATAAAACACATTTTAAAATAAAGGGAAAATCCTGATTTCCTGATTAAATCTTGATTTCTCTTTTTGTTTGTTTGTTTCTTTGCTTGCTTGTTTGTTTTTTTTTGTGGTTTTTTTTGTGATGAAAATATTCATATGTTGTTTTGAATTAAGAACAATCTGGGATGGAAACCAGTTCAGAGTTCTGCAGCTTTACCAGATGCTTTAAGGATATTAAATAGCTCATTAATTCCAGTTTGACCACTATAAGACATATACATGCAGAAGTAATTTTTTCCAATACGAGGATTTCATATATCTATAATTTTCTTGACACTCTATTAATGTAATTTTCATAGAATGCATAGATCATATTAACATATAGCAGTTTGAAGTTAGACAGCTATGAAAGTGCTTTTTCTTAAGAAGATTTAAGTAATTTGTTATGAATTTTTTTTCACAGAGAAATCAGAATTTCTTATTTTGTACAAAGTTAACACAGCTTCCCAGAATTTTAAGGAACTTTGTCTCAGGCTTCACAGTACACCTTTGTTATGGTACTATCAGCCTAGCATGTGATACATAACATTTTCTAGCTTAAGTGATGTGATTTAGGAAAACATATGCAAAGTAGTCTTCTAAAATCAATTATACAGTAGTATAATACCAATTTTGCAATATTAATAAAGGTCCTAAGAGACAGTTCAGTTAATTTTGCTCCAAATATAGTAAATTTATCCTCATGTATTAAACATTGCTTAAATTTGTGTAATATAAATAATACATAGTGGCTAATAATTTATTTATAAGAAATAAACATAATTTAATTTTCTTTTGTAGTTTAAAGCCACATTGTTATTCATTTACTTTAGCTATGCCAATTAGCTATGCTTGATAAGTGTAATAATATGTGCAAAACACAAAAATTATTTCAAGTAACCTTTCAGATCTGTCATAGATATTAGGAACCATAATAATGTTTTATTTAATAAAACAATTACGTATTTCTATGTTTTTTCAAGTTCAGATTCTGTGTTCACTTCCAGCATCTTTACATCCTTAAATAAAGTAAATATACACATACACACACATGAACACACACATATGCAAAATGAACTAACAAAAAAAATAATCTAAATATGATGAAATGGAGGAAGTAGTTTGGAAAGGAATTTAAACCATCTTTGGTAAAGCATTTTATTTTAGGATGCTAATACTGAGCAATGAATACAGTACTCATGTATGGGTGAATGTCCTAAAAAATTTTTTTCTTCTTTAAATACCATAAAAAAGTAATTTTGAAAATGATGTATTACTAATTTGTGCTTCTGTCTATGGAGAAAGATAGGGTGTCTAGAAAAGTTTGTACATGGTAAGAATTTTGTACAAAAAACTTGGAATATTATAAATACATGCTCATTTACTCTAATTTTGCTTTTTTTCTAGATTTGTTGACATTCAGTGACCATACATAGAATATAGAGAGATTATTATCAAAAATTCTATATAGAAAAAAAATGTTTGGAAGCATTTTATGGATAGATTACACTTCCAGTAGAAGAACTGTGGTTATAAACAGGTCTTCAAGAAAGTAGGTGTGATAGGCAATATGAAAAAAGCCACATCGTCGCATGACCTCACCACTTCACCCTCACATTTGGTTAGAGCTTTTTGCACTTCTTGAGGGAGAATTTATGACTTTCAGACAAATCCTTAGTTTTCTGATACTCCCAGGTGTATCTTCATAACTTTTTAATATGGCCTTAACACTGAGCATGCAGAAAAACAACAGAAAAAGGGGTAAACCAAAATAACCATAACATTTTAAAAAAACATAAAATAATTATATCCTTTAAAGAGTGGTAATATTTGGGGAAGAATAATACCTGATTATGATAAGCTTTCTAATGAAAAAACAAGAAAACATGATTAGTTATGCAGTAACTAGTTAATGATAGTGAATTCGTCATGAATAAAAGTTCCTGAGGAATCCACATGCCATCTTGTCATGTTACTAACCACATTAAAAATGATGGCTCAGTAAGTCATTTAGAAGTATCAAAAAAGTTCCCTACTTGTACATGGAGATTTTTAAGTGTTATACCAAATCATTTTATTTCCACCACACCAGATGTTGTTTGGCTTTCCCTTATTAGACCTAACACTGTCAACCTTAAATCATTTAAAATCACCATCTGAATGTTCTCTTTAGTAACAGGGGAAAAAAAAAGCAAGCACAGATGTTCAGTACAGGTCCCATTTGCCCACAGCCTATTTTTGCCTACTGTCTCCTTTTGCATATCTTCCTTAAAAAGAGCAAAAATATGGTCAGAACATCAGTCTTCACTGACATCTGGTGTTTTGCAGTTTAACCTCATTAAAGGTTGCTTCCTTCTCGGCTCTGCAATGTGACAACTGGACAACCTGCCTTATACCCTCCAAATCTAGACCTGTAAATCTTAACATATTCATATTCCAAGATTCCTTTTGGCACTGTAAGACAGTTACAGTTTAACTCAGAAAACTGAATTGCTAATGCATGACATACATATGCGGGAAACAACTGGTGTAGCTGGCTCCATTGTCATAAGCTATGTTTCACAGAGCAGCAAGGGAAAAGGACATAGTTGTTAGAGGTAATATGATGTGGCATGGAATAAGAAAAGTTTTAGAGGATTAAGTCTAATTTTAACTGCCATTTGAAGTCTGGCTGTGACAACCATCAGTCTTAAAAACCTGACAAAAATTTTCTTAATTATTTATGATGATAGTAATTCAGGGGTAGGTATATCTGATTGACAACTCTTCATCTAAACTTTTTTTGAAAGTAGAAATAGTATCTTTTTTTGTTTTTAATGGCAGTAATTGTAAGAAATAGAGCTGTAGTTTTTCTTAGAAAATGTAAGAAATAGAGCATTTGAAAAAACTGAATGCTTAAAAGAGTGAAATTATTCTTGTGGTATTCTGGGTAAATTACAAGGCATATTGTGTCTGGAATTACACATATATGAGAAGAAAGGTGATACCAGGAGGCCTCTGTGTTGTTAAGGTATGCAGACAGGTTATGTCCGTGTCCTGAAGGTTAGGTGACCTAACAGAACTTAAGAAATTACTTAACATGGAATGAGATTTTTCTGGACATAACAACTAAGAGTGAGAACTCACAAAACGGGCTTTCAGTATAAGAATGGTACCATCAGGCTAAAGAATGGCTGGACTGCAGAGGTAAAAGTTACTCAAGTATCACAGATAATTAGAGATTTTGGAGTCACACAACAATCAGGTAACCATGTCAGAAGTATCATCTATGTATGAGACTGTGTAGGTAACTTTATGAGAAAGAACAAATTTGGGTACTGAAGGAAAAAAAACTGTAACCAATAGGAAGAAAGTATTAGGGACTTTTTTTTTTTTTTTAATCGGGGAGCAGATAACAACAAAGAAAAGAAGAGAGAGAAGTAAATGGGGAAAGAAAATGGGAAAATGGAGGTAAGTGGGGTTCAAAGGGACTATTTGAGTTTGAGTAAGTCGCTGGTCAGTACAATTGCCTGACTGAGCTCTACACCTCATTGCTGTAAACTTTCCTATCTCCTTATTAAGGTCTATTACTAAACGGGGTGAGTGTATGTGCACATGTGTACAACCACCAGCAGACTACAGACTAGCCAAGCAGAAGAAAAAAGATGGTTCAGAAGAAACAAGTGGCTCATGTGAGTGCTGGTTCTGCATATGTGTATGCTGATAATGGAGTTGCTCTCTGTCCATGTTGATCTGTTCAGCTCTTGTTGCTCTAGGATGTGCTTACTTCTGACATGTAAAAGCTGATAAACTGTTCAGCCTATCCTACCACATTATCAAGTAATCAGTTTTAAGGAAATTAGGCTTTCATGTGAGAAATCCCTAGTTACTTCACTTTTCCTGTCAAATAAAGTACAAAAATGTCATGCTAAAGTCATATTTACAGGTTTTAAATATTGCTGTTTCTTCTCAATTGCAAAGCAATATCTACCTTGTGCTTTCTATTGGAAATCTTGTGTGGGGGTAGCATATAAACATAATGGAAAAATCAAAATCTTTTAGGAAAGAAAAGTTAATGCAATAATATATTCTTTAAAGAAAGTGTTTGAAAGTTCCTTTCAATATCACAAAACCAGGGAATTACAGGGAAAAACCCACAGATTGAGAAGTCCTTATAACCTCAGTCATATGAGCCAGCCTCATACAGCACAGCTCAAAACAGATACCCAATGTAATGTATTTCGTTGATGTGGGAAAAGTTTTCAGGGATATATTTTTCAAGATTTCATGCATGTGTGTTTCTGTTTTTTCTTTTTGAAGAAGAGTTTGTACAGATTCTGCTTATTTAGAATGTGAGCTACAGCACTAAGCACAAGAACATATATTTTTCAGGTCATTGGAGAAATTATCTTGAACTGATATATGACTACTTACATGCATGCTCTGCTATCAGTATGAATATTCACATTAACATAAGATTAGGAATTGAAAAAAATTAATACTTTGATGAATTATTTTAATGTTTTTACTATTTTTAAGAGTGATTAGAATGTCTGTAATTAGATGAGGCCCTGCTTTTTATGGAATTCTCAAACAGCTTTGGCTTTTTATTTAGTTCATTTGTATCAGATGTACCTGCTCAAATTGGTATATAGAAGTCAAAATACATATTCTTGCTATAAATATAGTAAGAAAACAGTGTGAACAGTAGTTAATGATGAAGACAAGTCTGTGCTAGATTTTTCTCATGACACAAATAAGTCATGTGTTACTGGGGAGGGTGAGACCTAATTGGATTTGTTTCAGCAAAGACATGGATTTTGGCATTCCACATCCTGGATAAATGCTGTGGCATTAACATAGAACAGCTTTTAGTATGGTGGCTACATTTTATGAATAAAACACTCACATATTTAACACAGAGAAATAATTTGTGTTTGTACATTCTATCTGGAAATAGCATCTATTTGGAAAAAAAAAAAAAAAAAGGAAGGCACTTTGGATATAAAGAAAAGTGACTCTTAATGGACTTAAGGGCTGTTAAGGCCCATCCTATTCCCTCTGTCCATTGATTTCTTTATGTATGCTGGAAGGTTGGGTTTGATTTCTATACTTAACATATGGAAATTATGGGTATTCATCAAGGAAGAAGTTTTTAAGAGAAATAAAGCATAAAGGTGGATATCAAACACTTGACTTAGCACTCCAATATAGAACTAGGCTACTGAACAACACTGTTGAAACTGAAGTGCCTAAAATTCAGCAGCTATATATAGATACATAAATATCTTTTGTGAAAAGTCTAGAAGAATCCAATATGACAGGATGAAAAGAGAAGGTAAACATATTAGGAAGAAGTCTCAAAAATTACCTCTTACTTGCTGTCAATCACAACCATCACAAACTATGGGACAGAACACTCTGCAATAGCAGATTTTTTTCACAGTTCAGTATTCTCTTAAAAAACTCTAATCTGCTCAGACATCTACATTACAGAACATAGTCTACATAAAAGAATTGTGAGGATGAAAGAGAAAACTTGTGGGAAGGATGAAATAAATAGTATATTTCTCAGAGCTTATGTCTGACATAAGTCTTTTTTTACAAGTTTTTGTTGCCACTCAACAATTTTAACCATAACTAGTAGGCGCTGCCAGAATCCCTTAATATGGTGAAGATTTAGAAACCTTCAAAGTCTGAAGTTGATATTTTATTTATTTTAATCAGAAACAGAGTACTGTGTTATTGTGTTTTTAAAATCACGACAAATTGAAATGCTCCATTTGTCATGATGCCTTGAAATGCAATATCCATGCTTGGAAAACACAGACAGTGATACCCACAAAAGAAACAATGTTTTGGGGGGAGATGTAACCTAAGTGCAGCACAAAAGAAAAAAGAGAAAATGAATTGCATAAAGCCTTTGGTCATCTGTGTGGGTGTACAGCGTAAGTTGTCTGTTTTTTCAGCAATCATTGAGAATTTTAGAGGTAGTCAGTCAAGTAAACTACCTAGAGGCAACTCTAGTGTCTCATAAATCCTAGAGAACCTGAAAGATCATTATTACTTCTCTGGTGCTTCAGACTCCTGGGGTGTTTTTTTTAGAGAAACTGAAACATTTTGTGTCTATATTTCTGTTGTTGCCTGTATGTTTCATGACTTCAAAAGATAGATATTATTTTATATTATTTGATTTTTTTTTTTCTGTGGAAGGCAAAGGCCTAGTGTTGGTGATCTGGCTCTTCTAAAGAAGGCTTCCTGTAGGATCACATGATGCACTTAGACTAAGTGCATCTTAATTTCCTACTGATAAAATGAGCAAACCAATGTGTGGGGTTTTTTTCCCCGCTCTATTTTGTCTGTTCAGAATAGAACTTTTTGCTGCATTGTATTTTATGTTCACCATAATGTCACATTGAAACTTCAGCTTCAATTTTCATTTTTATAATAAAAATAGTAAAAACAATAGTTCCTTTATGACCTGACTCTAGTTTTACAGAATTCAGCTGGTAGACAGCTAATTTTTCAAGTAAGAATAGAATTATGCAAAGCTTTCTGTTTGTTTGCCTGACCCTGTTGAAAAGTTTTATTTTTGCAATTACAGAACTTTTCAGATAAAATTACCAAGAAAGAAATGCCATTTTCACCTTGGGAGACTTTTTATGACGAACCTCAGGAGAACGCTCATAACTGCAAGTACTGAATTCATCTGAACAGTAGAAGGAGGACAAACAAATGAAGGTGAAGTCACTGAAATTTTCAGCACAAACATATGAATTAAATATTACAAGGATAAGAAATGTTAGAAGAGATTTGTGAGGAAAAAGAACCTAATTTTGCTTCTTCATTAAATTACAAGTATAAAAACTTCAAAGATTTCATACTGGGTTTTGTAGTTAGTTATAATATCTTAAATTCTACATCTATTGTTTAAAGCTTGACTTTTTTTTTCTGTATACATTATATTCTTTTGCACTTTTCAGTGTTATTTTCTAGATACTTAGACTTACTGCCCCAAATTTTTAGTCTACTCTAGTTCATTATAAATAGGGGACCACATTGCTGAATTGCCTTATTTGAAGCTGGGCCAAGTTCATCTAAAACATTTACAAAACCAATTAAAACTTTTAGCAAACTCTTGATTTTTTTTTTCTCCTGCTATACTTCAGTATATCCCCACACATAACATGTCTTCATAGACAAATAAGACAGTAAGCCATACAGGTAATTTATCTCTGTTTAGATATTGGAAGGGACGTAGTAGTACCAGGAAAGTCCAACTCCTGGCCATGAACAAATAGCCCCAAAAATCACGACATATGCCTGAGAGCATTGCTGAAATGCTTCTTGAACTCTGTCAGGCTTGGTGTTGTGACCACTTCCCTGGGCAGCCTGTTCCTGTGCCCTCTCTGGATGAAAAACCTTTCCCTAAAATGTAACTTAAACCTCCCCTGACACAGCTGCATGCCATTCTTTCAGGCCCTGTTACTGATCATCAGAAAGAAGAGATCAGTGCCTGCTGCTCTGCTTCCCCTTGTGAGGATATTGAAAACTGCAATGAGATCTCCCCTCAGTCTCCTCTTCTCTTAGCTGAAGACACCAAGTGACCTCAGCTGGCCCTCATATGTCTTCCCTTCTAAATCCTTCACTGTCTTCACAGCCCTCCTTTAGAAGCTCTCATATGGTTTTATATCTTTTTTATAATGCAGTGCCCAAAACTGCACACAATATTCAAGGTGAGGCCATCCCAGTGCAGAGCAGAGCGGGACAGTCACCTCCCTCAACCAGCTGGCGATGCTTTGCCTGATGCCTCCCAGGACACGCTTGGCCCTCCTGGCTGCCAGGGCACTGCTGACTCATATTCAGCTTGCCATTGACCACGACCCCCAGGTCGTTTTCTGTGGCACTGCTTTCCAGCATACTATCCCCCAGTCTGTATGAACAACCTGCCTCCCAGGTGCAGAATCCGGCGCTTGTCTTTGTTAAACTTAGACGCTTGGTGATTGCCCAGCCCTCTTTTGTCAAGGTCACTCTACCTCTACAGCGTCTCTCTGCCTTTGAGGCAGTCAACAGCTTCTCCTAGTTTAGTATCATCAGAAAACTTACTTAGTATCCCTTTTCCCCCGTATTTCTTAAAATAATAGCTTTACATTAAAATAAATTACAACAAAGGGGTTTCTGAGTCCAACGGCCCAGTAGATATGAAGGTGGCAGAGCTCAAAAGTCCTCAGGTCAAACAGATATTCTAGTTAGCAGAGCACACACAAACTACTCGAACATGACACACTCATAAATACAGACAGAAAACATACAGTTGTGGAGGTTGTAGATGGCCCATATTTGTTCCTTCACTGCAGCTGATCAGAGCTGAAGACCACTGGTAGATACAAACAGATATCCCAGTAGCTAGTCCAGACCTATGGCCTCCTCAGACTCCCTGTCTCTTCAGTAGAGGTTTTGGACAATTGGCAGCAAATTTTCAGACCCTTGTTCTTGCCATGATCCAGCCATCAGACATTCAGTTTCTCTGACATCTGTCTCCGAGACCACTTGTTCTAATTGCTGGCTACTCCAGCTTGAGTCTTACTGGCATTATGTACATGTAGAATGGAAGTAACCTCATCAAGGAATATATCTAGGAATAGAGTTAGTATAGACAGAATCTGGAGATTAGCAGTGTGAGTTGGCCATACAAGCAAGCTGTCTACTCTTGACCAGTCCTACACTTTTTCTTTTACTATCTTTTTCTCCTGCTTTCGTATGCCATTTCTTCCTAATCCACGTTTTTTGCTTCTTCCTCTGCCTTTGGTTGCTCCTCTAAACATCTCACAATATTTTTCTCACATCCCCACAAACTACATAATCATTCCATGATGAGGTTTACATGATCCCAAAGTGATGTCCCTCATAATGAATGTTCTATCACTGTAGGAATTAATTCCTCCTTAGTATGCAAGACCTTTCTGGAATAGCTTCTTTGATTGGTTCACAGCAGTAGGTTTCACATAATGGAAAACAGAAAACTTGTTTCCTTTTAAGAATGATTTCAAAATCATGGCTTGGGAGTAACCAATTCCATCAGAACCCTTTTCACTGATTAAGCTACTGAGGATCCTTGGCCTGACAATGTTCTCTTATCTTTGCAGGGCTATTGTGTTTATGGTGACTAACTTTTAAAAGAATTTCAGTTTAAATAACTGTTGAACATAAAAAATAGAGTTAGAAATAAAAAATGAATAAAGTGTATGTTCAGTGAAAGCATATACCACAATCTTCTGAAATGATTCACGCATGAATAATCTTTATTTAGAAATAGACCTGCAAGGCAGCATGCTGAGGTGATAGCTCTTTAAGGAAGCTAGTGACCTTCTGCAATAACAGAGTGTCTCGATGGAATAGTCTGCACAGGAAGTCATTTGTTATGATGTATACAGTATTCAGAGCTAGAGGATCCAGGAAACTTAAAGTTATACATGTGGAGTATTAGTCATAGTTTTCATAAGAGAACTTAAATAAAGAAATAAAGAAATAGATTAAGCCTATATCCAAAAAGTCTTCAGACTATGTGTGCTAGCAAAAACTACACACATCTCCACTTCTAGGTTTCCTGGACCCAAGCCTGGGATCAAACTGACAATTGTGGGCAATCTGTGGACTGGGACTCTGAAAGAAAACAGGGAATCAAATCCAGCTGACAGTGTAGAAAAATATAACCTGACAGTCACAAAGAAGTCCAAGATGAAGGAAAGAGAACGTTCTTTGCTTGATAGACCATATAGTGACATAGCCTTAAAAAATCATCCAATTCGTCCCTACTTCATCTAAGGAAAGACAGGAAAGATGTAGATCTGCTTACAGCTTAACACTAGGATGCCTATGAAGCACTAAAGACATCCTTGTAACTTCTGTCACATGAAATAACTGTTTTCAGTAAAGTGAATAAAGCAGACTTTGAAAAATAATGTAGATGACACCCTGTAAATAAGCCACATACTCTGAATATTTAGATTTAACTCTGTAAGTAGATTCCTATATGTCTGTTTAATCATTTTATAAATAATGAGATCATTTTTCTAAATAATATCTCATAGTTTAGGGCACATGTTTCACCCTGTGTTGCGGTACATTTCCAGTGAAGCATTATTAACCACATTTTTTGCATAATCCCACTGCTTCATGTTATGTGACTGACTTAGGTTTTTCTTACATCCCCCTGATTTTAAATGCGTGCATGTTCTGCAGTCATTATGCTCTTTCAGATTCTTTTTTATATGCTTCCCACTGTGCCACGAGTTTCACACACCATTACTCAATTAAAAGCTGGCATAAAAAAATTATTAAATTTAGCCCTCAATCACTTAGATGGAGCTTTGGAACCCACGCATAAATGTCTGTGCATTTCACAAACACAGTGTAGGTTTTCTTCTTATTTATAAAAAATTCAGAAAACTGGTAAACCCAGTATCACAGCTAATTATATGAATTGACAGTATATATTTTAATCAAAGAATGTAGAAAGGTTTGTTGTCTCTCATAAAGTGAGTTTGACAAAGAACTTCTTGAAACAATAAAAAAAGTCAGCAAAAGAAACATTTCTCTTAAAAAAGGCAGCCACAGAGAAATTCAAGAACTATAGCAGCAAAATGACTTTATTGCAGCAGATTGGTGGTCTAAATACCATATAGAAGCAGTTATCTCCCATTCTCTTCAGTGCTGTCAGATATGTCAAGGACGTGAGAAAAATAAGGAAGAGATTATTTTATCCTCTAGTTAAAAGCAAAGAATTCACATGAAAAACACCTCTTTATGTTAGCCACTGTGCATTTTCACATTCAGAGCTGATATTTAAATCAATACAAATTAGAAAAACTATGACTAAAAAACAGACCTATGAAAACAAACTTCTTTTTCTTTTTTTTTTTTTTTATGAGAATAAGTTAATTTTCCATTACTCCCATTCAAGCATAATTACTATATGTCTGAAAGAAACATAATTGAGTTCTTAGTGGCATATACTCTCAGGAAATCAACACTATGAGATGAGTGAGATGCCCTTTAAAAAGAAAGTGCTCTTGAAAAAAAAGAAAATCCTTTTAAAAAGAAAAATATAAAATTGTTCTTTCCAGATCTTTAGTTTAAAGTAAGCAATTATGCATTGCATGTTGTAGAACTACAAATCAAACTGTACCAGCAGGGGAGTGAAAGTTGGAGGCATAAATATGGGAAGAAATATAGGATTTCAGCTGAGATTTCAAATTAAATTAAATTGAGAAGTAGAGGTATGTAGTTTCAGATGCCAAAAACAGCAGAAGAAAAGGCTTTTGCACCAGATTGTGTAAAAAGTGAGGGAGGCCAAAACTGGATGAGTAGGGGATAAAAGGATGAGGAGAAATTAAGTATTGTAGAATATTTGTCAGAAAGTAAGGTAGCATGGTTTTGTACAAATGTTTGTTTTTGAAAAATCACATTTTAAACTCTTAAAAAAGAAATAATATAAAATATTTTTAAAAACTTGAGAAAATACCTAAAACTTACCAACCAGTTAAAAACAATGCAGCAAGAAAACAAATAGTAGTATGATATATCTGTATGTTCTTTTTCTCATTTTAAATGCATAATGATTCCCTTTGGACCATAAAGAATATATAAAAATCAACTTGTCTTGTGAACAGAAATTCATAAGCCAGATCTTGAATAAATACTCCTATCATATTATATATATAATAAATACTTCTATCATATTTATCTGAATAAAGACCCATGTACAAAATGTATATTCTGCATAAGTAATCTTCTCCCTATACCAGGCTTGGAATTTGTGGATAATTTCCCACTGGCCTTTTCCTGTCAGAACTGTGGTCTGGAACCCAGCCATTTTTGATTTACATTGTTATTCTCTTAAACATGACTAACAATGCAGAACTGAGTTGAAAAAGTTGAATTTCAGACTACCTCAGCAGAGCTGCCTCTTCATTTCTCTAGATCAGTGCTTATTTAGCTGTCTATAGCTGGATCACTTACTCTCAGTAACATTAAGTTCCTGTGTAACATCCTGACTAATGTAAAATATGGTAAATATATTTCCCCTAGTGCTTTTTTTTCTTCTAAAACTATGCTATTAGCAGTGTCACTTGCTAGTGTAAAATGGCATGTGTCGATAATTTGTATATGAATATTCAAGGAGCCCTGAAGTAACAGTGAATCATGAGACTAACAGAAGTCTTCAGGATGTCTGTTACAGAAACTGATACCTACTTGGCTCCCAGCTCTTATCTGGGTTCAGAAAAAAGACATGTAGCGCCAAAAGCTTAAAATCATTTTCCCTGGATTTTTCCTCCAAATCTAAAGAATTTGTGAAAGACTTTCAGACAGCAAGTACAAGATTACTGTCTATAAAAGGGACCTGTAAAAGTCCAAGTCATATCAACGGGGTACAAATAATTATGAATTTTAAAAAGTATCTTCTGTAAGTATGTTCATTATTAGAGCTTCCAAAATGGTTTAGCACCTAAAGTCAGTGAGTGGCACTGTCTGTAGTAGATCAAATTTATCTGTGCCCTAGATAAAAGAACTATATTTTCTTTCAAATTACTTTTCTTTGTACACTATAACATTGCTGAGCTCCTTGGTTTAGTAATTCTTGCTCATAAAATGAAAATGTTTAGAATTTTAACAATGAAAGAGGACAAATATACTGAACAACCTTTTGAAAAAATTGCTATATTTCCCTCTGTCTTATAGTTCTTAATAGAATTAAATTTTTAATATAAATTCAATTCTATTCATCTTTGCACACAAAGGTACATTGAAAACTCTAGTGGCTGCACACATATTTTTCACATTAATCTGTCTCTTCTCTCCATAAAATAATGTCATAATAATATTGATTTTACTTCTCTACACCTCTGACCTTCATTGTTCAATGATGAGTGTGCAGGAGCTTTGATTTTTACCATGGGAAACCCATGTTATTCCGTGACTGCTGAAGCATCAAGAAACAGCAGTATCTTTTACACATTTTGCAAGTGGCTTAAAAGGAAATCTTATATCTAAAGACTTAATTCCAAAACTGGTGGTCTAGCATTTGCAACACAATCCAACACTGTATACCTAAGCGTCTCGGAGGACATTTGTAACTGTTTAAAAGAAATAAGGAACTGAATCACTGTCCAGAAAGTGTAAGAGAGATGATATTCATAATTAACACATTGAATTATAAATTTTATAATGAATTAGTCGCAATTAGTAGTATGAACTGATGTATTGATTCATTGAAATTAAGGACGTCTCACTTAGGAGGTTTGGCAAATGCCAGACGAAAAGAACATGAAAATCCACTTATGTACATGCCTCATTTCTAAATAGGACTCTTTTTTTCAGAGAAAGAAATTGCAGTGTCTTCCTCATGCCTTCAGCAGGTGTCTTGCATACAACAGGTGGGTTGAGACTGATGGATTTCAAATTACCAAAAATCTAGTTCCAAGAAGGAGGAACACCCTCATACTTGGAACTGCATTTGAACAAACACCAGTTTGGATGGCAGGCAGGATCCCTAAGGATTATATAAACAAGATATCTTTCCTTTTTCCAAACTGGAGAAGAGAAATAGATGTTGCATTGGTCTAAAGAAGGCACCATAGTACACCAATTCATTTTCTGAGTAAGCATTTAAAGTATCTCTGCTTATTAAAAGATGTAAAGCTGTTAAGACCTAGTTGGTATGGCTGGAACAGTTTCCTTTGACTTCAGAGTATCATATGATATTTTTAAAAATAGTTAACCTGCCTAACTTAATACCTTAACTATAAGGTTCAACAAGGCAAGCACCGAGTCCTGCACTTTGGCTACAACAACCCCCTGCAGTGCTACAGGCTGGGAACAGAGTGGCAGGAGAGCAGCCAGGGAGCTTGGATCGACAGGAAGCTGAACATGAGCCAGCAGTGTGCCCAGGTGGCCAAGAAGGCCAATGGCATCCTGGCCTATATCAGGAACAGTATAACCAGCAGGAGCAGGGAAGTGATTCTTCCCCTGTACTCAGCACTGGTGAGGCCACACCTGGAGTGCTGTGTCCAGTTCTGGGACCCTCAGTTCAGGAAAGACATTGAGGTGCTGCAGCAGGTCCAGAGAAGAGCAATAAGGCTGATGAACGGACTCGAGCACAAGTCCTTATGAGGAGAGGCTGAGGAAGCTGGGGTTATTTAGCCTGGAGAAGAGAAGGCTCAGGGGTGACCTCATCACTCTCTACCAACTACCTGAGAGGAGGTTGTAGCCAGGTGGGGGTTGGTCTCTTTTCCCAGGCAATCAGCACTAGGAAAAGAGGTCTTAAGCTCTACCAAGGGAGATTTAGGTTCAATATTAGGAAAACATTTTTTACAGTGAGAATTACCAGACAGAATGGGCTGCTCAGGGTGGTGGTGGATTCACCATCCCTGGAGGTTTTTAAGATGAGACTGGATGTGGCACTTAGTGCCATGGTCTAGTAACCACAGCAGTGTTGGATCAAGGGTTGGATTTGATGATCTTGGAGGTCTTTTCCAACCTGGTTGATTCTATGATTCCTGAACTATTCAGGATCAAATCTTTATAGGAATTCCTTGACAAAAAAAAATATATATATTCTTTTGTTTCTAATTTCTTTATATCAAAAAAAAAAAAAAAAAAGGAAAGGAAGAGAAGAAGAGCAATAATCACTCAACTGATGGTTAATTATAAGAACATCAGAATGGACAGAATGGGTTACATTGAAGGTATGCTTATCCCCACATATATTTCAATCAGAATCAATAAACATGTGTTTAATGAAAAGAAGGTGGCAAGGGGGTTAGAACTAGATCAATAGAATCATAGAATCAACCAGGTTGGAAAAGACCTCCCATCTTTAAGGTCTCTTCCAACCCAAACCATTCTATGATTCTGTGAAAAAGTAAGAATTTGGGAAGTACACATGATCCACTTTAATTTTTCCTAGAGCCCAACTAGTTTAAGTTCACGAATTTCCTGATTTGTCCAAGGTCACTATGATTTTAGTAGCTGACAATCACTCTATCATTCCCAGTATGGAAGACATTCCATAACTTCGATCATCATATTTTGTAAATGTTTGTGAAGCATTCAGTACTGCAGGGTTGATCACTCTAAAGAAAAATATATGAAGAAATAAATAATTCTGTCTTCAGGGCAGGATTTGAATAATCTTCAACGAATAAGGCTGGGTACAGACTATTAAACAAGATGAAGGCTAAAAGAGGGAAAACTGCTCATTAAGGAGAACTGTCTGCTTCTATATTAAATCAGGCAGGGATTTGGAGGATAGAAGAAGTATATCCTCATGTCATAAACCTAAAAAATGTAATATGGCACTGACAAAAAGGGATACCGACAATCTCAATTCTGGTATTTTTACGCTTCTGCGTGTTTGCCATTATGAGCTAAATAATAGTCTTTAAACCTTTTTTTTTCTCACTATATCTAAAAGATTAGGAGAGAATAGCACGTTGTAACTTTGACAAAAACAGAAAGAAATGCAGATGAGCAGTGAGTTTCACCTGATAGTATTACAGAACAATTACCCTTTATGGTAGTCCTCAATAGAGTGATATATATTTATTGTGTATTATGTCACTGTTTAGAGGATGGTAAGACCAGAATGATCTTTCACAGTGACAGACATCCTTTTATTCCTGTTTCTCATTCCATTAATTATATATTTTCATATAAGAGTAACAGATAGGAGAGCCAGGAAAAAAGGATCAGGATGATGTGACTGCTTTTGGATGAGGAAATGCCAGAAGAGGTGAAGAACTGTCAGAGCTGTGGGTTAAAAGCTTTTTTCAGGCCTCAAATGTCAGCATAGAAGGTGTGAGAATGATTGCCAAAAGAAGAGCATGTTCCCAGGACCATTTTAGAGATGAATAGGAAAATTAAACAACTGAAGGACATGTATGTCTGCAGTTCCTGCTCCACCCCTCTAAACGTCTTGGTGGCCTCCTCTGGACTCACTCCAACAGGTGTTGGAGTGTCCTTCTTTCCCCAGAGCTGGATGCAGCACTCAGGTGGGGTCTCACAAGAGCAGAGTAGAGGGACAGAATCACCTCCCTTGACCTGCTGGCCTTGCTGCTTTGGATGCAGTCCAGGATACAGTTGGCATTCTGAGCTGCAAGCAGACATTACCAGCTCATATTCAGCCTCTCATCCACCATCACCCCCAAGTCCTTCTCAGCAGGGCTGCTTTTAATCTGTTCATCCCGCAGCCTGGATTGATACCTGGGTTTTCCCTGACCCTGGTGCAGCACCTTGCACTTGGTCTTGTTAACCCTTATGAGATTCTTGACCTTGTCCAGATCCTTCTGGATGTCAATCCATCCTTTTTGGAACTAGTGAGAGTTTTGATTAAATATTTTTTAAAGCTGGTTAAACGATCTCCAAAATTCTACCTACAC
Source organism: Pyrocephalus nanus (assembly GCA_038380795.1). Classification (NCBI taxonomy): domain Eukaryota; kingdom Metazoa; phylum Chordata; class Aves; order Passeriformes; family Tyrannidae; genus Pyrocephalus; species Pyrocephalus nanus. The sequence goes on along the minus strand of CM076264.1, from coordinate 54,227,948 downwards.
AGTTGAATCTAAAGTATTGGGATAATGTAAAATTATAAACTGTGAAATACAATGATGCAAAATACAGTCTCAGACTGTATTCAGACACAGTTCTACTGCCTTACTCTTTAAGCAAACACTATTTTTTTTTGGATGTCACATTTCTGTAAAATCTAAAATATTTTGATTTAGGCATCTGGTAACAACAGAGCATGCTGTACTCTACCACTAACCAAATATTTACCACATAACACACAAAATATATCATACCAATGTGTCAATAAGCAAGAGCAGATACTATTAAAGGACAAAACATATGTATGAATATGTCTACTTCATCAACAGTATGGTGAATAACAAGAGAAAGTGACATTTTTTCTCTTGTAAGAGTAATTTGATAACATCCATGTAGATATTATTAGGCTTCATCTTTTTGTGTTTCATGAAGACAGGGAAGCCACATTCAAAGCCATCCATGAAAACACTTGTGTCATCTGGAGACTGAGTGTCTGAAAGTAGCCTGTGACTGAGGAGGATATTTGGGAAGTTAGAGGAAGCTATAGTAAAATTTAAATTTAGTTGTCTTATCTGAAATACCATGTAGTCTTGTTTCTAGGTCTTCCTAGAAACCTAGATTCTCCTAGCTCCTCTTCTGGCATCTCAATTCATTGGGTATTTTAAAACCAAAATATTTTTTTTTTCTTCCAATTCAAAAATTAGTCTGTAATGGCTGTGAGCTGTGAGACTAAAACAGCAAAGTAGAAATAGCAGAAACTGCCAAGAAAGGATAGATTATTATAAAATAATTTATTTACCCTTTTCAAAAAACTAGAGACGCAGATGAAATTACAAAGAAACGTTTTGTGCAAGTTTCATTAAATGCTACTTTCAAACCCTTTTCTGTCATTCTTTATAAATTCTTTTTCTGGCTACTATTCAAAAGTGTTTTCTGTCGAATCAGTATTTTTCATAATTTTGGCTTGTCCTTGCTGAATGTGTGGAAGAAATGCCTGAATGCTATTCTTCTACAATGGTTACTGATTTATAAGGTATTCAGGATCAGTGATGATAAGAGATGGCATACTTGAAAGTGAATAGGAACATGTCCACTCTCCTGGAACAGAGGCAAAAAAACCCCCCCTAGGACATGATATCAAAATTAATGACTAAATAGTCAACACTCACCTCAGCTGAATGTAAGTGGCTGGAATTTTTATGCCATGGAGATATTATCAGAAAATCCTCAGACAAAATACATTGCTGTACATAGGGATGAGTTAGGTTTTGTTTGAGTCATTTTAACACCACAAATTTAAAACGAGTTTGTAACACAATGTATAGACAATGAGACTGGGAAATATTACCCTATGTGGGACTATGTAAAAGTTTTATCACTCCTTATACTGTCCTGCATCAACATGCAGCTGTAGTTACAAAAACCAGGGTATGGTTTCCCCATCAAATTGCTAATGAGGAAAATCCATTCTTGCACAAAAAGACTAGACTGTTTTTTAATTACAAAATTAAACAAAAATATAACTGAATATCCATTGTAAAAATACTTTTGTTACAGCTCTGATTTAATATCCTTAAGCATTAATCAGAATGTTTAAAGTCCCTCCTGTTTCTCTTTATTCAGTTTGACAGCCTCCCTTATGCATCTGTTCACAATGGTAAATGCAAAAATAACACATGAGTAATTTTTTATGTTATCAAAGTCAGAGTTTGACAACATGGAATCATTATTTTTATTTTAAAAGTCAAAGACTGCTGTTCGAAAGGGACATATAAATCCTGCCTTGGCCTGAAGGAAAGCATCTAGGCATCTATGTGAGGGTGAATACTTACTTTATCAATTCCAGCTGCTATGCTTTTAGCAGAGGGAGTGGATCCCAAGAATCTTATAGAAAACAGCTCAGTACGGTCTGCAGTATTCCCTATGTTTGTCAAATCACAATCTAATTCCACCAGCCATAGCAGTTATAATGATCTTTGACGTGTCCCCCATTTCCTAGATAGTTCAGGGCTCAGAGAACTACACACATTTGTAGAAACTATGTGGTGCTTTGAAATATACAAATATTTTCAATATTTCTATGTTTACCTACTTTAATCTTACGCAGGTAAAAGTGAACTTTTTTTCTAAAAATGAAAGTGACTTCTCAAGTATGTAAAAATTATTTCATATATGTATTTATTATACAGGTATCTGCAGAGAGAGAGTGGAAAAATACTGCAAAATGTTATAGGGAAATAAAATAGACACTTTTCTTTGTATCACTGGCTTAAAATCTGGACATCTAGGAAGTCTCCAAGGCCATAAACTCGGTTTAGCAGCCCCTTCCACTGTTACAGATTGCACATTTCACTCTAATGTGTGACAGACAATTCATTTTTGTGGCCTTTGTAATGTTCTCTGATTCTAATACTAAAAGCAAATACCATAAGAAATGAAATTGTTTTGTAATCTTATTTACGTGTAATCTGAATCTTTTAATCCTTTTAAGTGACAGAATGGGAACATACAATATACAAGGTGTTCTTCCCTTGAGAAAGCAGAAGTACTTGCAACTGCGTAAGAGCTTGGATTTTGATAGCAGCATAATAAAATGAAACTTTAATTACTCTACCAGGAAGGGGCAAGAGTTTTTCTGCGATCACAAAGGCAAAAAAAACCCTATAACCCATGGAGCTTGTGACTTAGTGTGCAACAACAAGAAAAGTGGAAAGAAGAAACAGCCATAGATCTGGTATTATTTTGTATCTTATCATGTTTTTTTGCCACTGGGTACCTGCCTGATATGAAAGTTGAATCAAGTCACAAATGAACTACTTACAGATTTTACTCTGAGTATGTACTGTTACACTAAGTTCACTTATAAAAATCATATCCTTTAAGTACAATAATAAAAAGATAACAAGTCTGAGGAACTGAAACAATAAAATTCTTTTCCATTGGATTTGCACTGACAATTGCATTTGCATGTATCATGTTTAAAAGTGAGTTGAGGAAGGCATATTGCACATATTTGATATTTCTTTGTCACCTGTCCTTTGTTTATCCAAACAACCTCCATCTCTAAAGGGAATTATGATGTTATGTTGAATACAAAAGACTTCTAAAATATTATATTTTTTTTGGTGGTAAAATCAGTGATCAGCAATGTTTAAATATCTAAGCTCTGTTTATTGAAACTATTCATGGAAGTAATTTTGGAAATGTCCAAGTGAAAGTGTGATATGTCGTGGACAAATGATGAAGAAGGCCTTGATATCCAGTGTTCCTGACAGAAGAGCAGACTCTTCTCTTCTTCACATGGTGGGAGACAGATTTGCAAGAGCTACCTAATGCAGCAAAGTACTTTAATGTAGATCACTGCTTCCAGGTAAATATGGGACTAACCATTACTGGTACCTTAATTAAAGATGTGTTTAAGACATGAACATTTTCATTAATCTTCCTACTTTGAGCAAAAGATTTTGACCTTTAAAAATATATAACTCATTGTCAAAACGAGCTCTTATAGTGGGTTTCTGTGGCTGGGTTTTGGTAGCAGGGGGGCTACAGCAATGGCTTCTGTTAGAAGCTGCTAGAGGCTTCTCCTGTCTGGTGAAACCAATGCCAGCCGGCTCCAGGATGTGCTTCCTGCCTCTGGCCAATGCCAAGCCAATCAGGAGTAATAGTAACGCCTCTGTGATAACATATTTAAGAACAGAAGGTTGTGGTGCAGAAAGAATTCCAGTCAGGGAAGAGGAGAGGGAGAACATGTGAACAACAATGTAGCCACCAAGGTCAGTGCAGAAGGAGGGGCAGGAGGTGCTCCGGGTGCCGGAGCTGAGGCCCTGCAGCCCGTGGTGCAGCCCATGGTGCAGACCCCGGGAAGGACCATCAGGGTGCAGAGACCCCCTCTGCAGCCCATGGAGGAGTCCATGCTGCAGCAGGTGGATGCAGGAAGGAGACCGTGACTCTGTGGGAGGCCCATGATGGAGCAGGGTCCTGCTGGAGACCTGCATCCCATGGAGAGGGAAACCCACACTGGAGCAGGTTTTTCCTGGGTAGGACTTGTAGCCCATATGGGGGACGCAAATCGGTATAGCTCATTCGTGAAGGACTGCACCCCATGGAGGAGTGACCCACAGGACAACAGTTTGGGAGGAACTGCTGCCCGAGGGATGGACTCAAGCCAGAGAGGTCCATGAAGGACTGTCTCCCATGGGAAGGACCCTACGGGAGCAGGGGAAGCAGGGAGCAGCTCTTCCTGAGCAGCAGCAGAAACAACAAGTGATTGTAACTCCCATTCCCATCCCCCTGCACCATTGGGGGGCAGGAGGGAGAACATGGAAGGAAGGAGGGGTGGGGGGAAAGTTTTTTTAAGATTATTTTACTTCTCACTCTTTTGCTCTGACCCTGTTAGTAATAAATTCAATTAATATCCCCACTTTGAGTCTGTTTTGCCCATGACAGTGATCACTAAGTGAACCTCTCCCAGCTCTTAACTCATGAATCCTTCACTGTTTTTTTTCTCTCTTCTGTCCATTGCAGAGGGGAGTGAGAGAGCAGCTGTAGTGAGTACCTGGTGTCCAGCCAGAGTCAATACAATACAGCTGTGAATTTCCTTTTTTCTTATTTTTGTGAAGTTCAGGATTACTTATTCACTAGACTTGGTCATGGCTTCCTATATGCCTCATACTTTTCTGAAAAAGGGAAATATGTGGTAGTATAAGCAATTGTTCATCGAATTCTGATTTTAAAATTTGAATTGCAGTTCCCATCTTAGCATTAAGCTCTGCATCCAAAGATATAGTTGGTGAGCTGCTGTGTAGCGCTTAGCATTTATTTTCTATAGTAATTGCATTAATGGTGTATTCATGTTGTTTTCGTGTATTCATTCTGTTTTCAGATTAAACTGGACTTTGTTACTATCACTCTCCATGTCTTTTCCAGACAAGCTTAAAATGAAATTTTATCCAAAAATGTATTAATATTTTTTTCGTATAAGACTCACCAAACAAGCTCTGACTATAAACATTATGTTCACATCAGTTTTCTTATTTAGGTAAAAAGTTTTTGAGAAGTTCTTATGACTGAGCTTTTGTTACTTAGAGCGTGTTTTTATTTCAAAGTAAGCAGTGAGTCCATTTGAGAACAACAAATTGGTTTTGTCCAAAAAAACCCCCTTAAAAATGGTCTATTTAAAATTCTTAAAATATAGCAAAGCCTTACTGTAGGAGATGAACTATTCCAAAGAAACCTTTGTATCTAACTTTCCAACAGAGGAATTCAAAACCCAGTTCTAATTAATGCCTCCATAAATCAGTCTAAAGCTTTGTCAAGGCTATTTATCAGGAATAATGTGGAGCTAATGTTTCTAAACAGGGTAATGCTTGATGCACTGCAGAAACTTTACTGACATCTCTTTGGCATAAAAAATGTATTTTATCACTTAGGAACAGTATCTTCATTTTTAATTGATGCTTAAAAAAAAAAGTGTCAGAATTCTTCATGCCCAGTTTCTAGGTATTTTAGCTTAATATTGAAAAAATGTTTTTCAAACTACATGAAAAATACTATCTTTTTGGTCAGTATAGCTCCCAGATTTCCCTTCTGCTGATAGAATGACTTGAGTGCTAGTAATAGTTGTTATGGCCATTGCCTAAAGAAAGGCCTCAGAAACCATATGGCACCTATTTTCAGACTTATTTTGGTTATATGACAGACTGTATCCTAAATGAGGCACCTTGCTTTAATAAAGCTGGCTTGCATGCACTCTTACAGCAAGCTTCCCCAAGCTTCCCACTCTGTGTTCTGCAGGCTTGGCTTTAAACGCCTCTGTTCTTCTGGTCCCGAGTTTCTCAAGAACAAAGCCTGCTAATCATGCCAGATTTTCATTAACTATGTAATAAGAACAAGTGACTACTAAAAATTAGGATAAAGCCACATAGTTTGCTTGAACTGACAGAATGTTTGAACACTCATTTTCAAAGGAAGAAAACAGTTACATTTACTGTGTTGTTCTACAAAGTCTTGCTTTGTTACATTACAGTATAAAATGTGGCAATTAAATATGAGCAACTTTCAGATGTCATTTTTAGAGGTAATATGTAATCTAAGATTTTTTTTTTTTATCAGACCATCAACCAGTAAATAGAGCTGATGGGTACGAAAGAAGCCAGTTTGTTGCTAATATAAGACTTTCTTCCTCAGCTGTTTGACCTACTTTAAAATTTTTAAAGCTATTTCAACAGACATTTCAAATATTATTCACTAGACAGAAGTTTAATTCCCCTATTCTCCATAGCTTGTTTGATCAATAAACTGATGCAAATTACTCCTAACAAATTGCAAATAACTTCCAATAAATGATTCTTCTAAGCTTTACTCTGCATTATATCAAAGAGCTTCTTATTTTCTTTTGCATTTATGGTGCTTTCACAATCCAATTCCTTTAATACACAAAAGTCAAATGGATTTTTACTAACTTACTCTTTTTTTGTCAATTGATTTTGGTACACTACATTGAATAGTCTGCTTTCAATAATCTAAAGTCTCCCAACCCTACTACAACATTAATCTTATGCAGTACTTCATTCCAGCAAATCTCACTCAGCAAAAATTTGTACTTTCTCACACTAGCAGCTGTGTGGCCCAAACTTTGAAAACTATATAGTTAACTGATTAACACAGAAATTAGAAAACAAATTTAAAGTAATCAGTACAAGATTTGGTAGACATATTTTTTGTATAAATTCAACACCTTTGCACTTAAATATAAGTTACAAACCTACACAGTTTCCTTGATGGCAGCATAGTAATACAGTTAAATTGACAGTACAATGATACTCTAATAATAAATAATACAATCATTATGTTGTAACTCAGAGATAAAATCACACCTGATATAATGGGACTTCTAAATTTCTTAATTCTACTTCAGTCACTCTAATTCTTATTATAGCCAGTCAAACTCATTGAAATCCCCCTTCAAGATCAGAAAAGACTCTGAATGTCTAGCCTTGCTATATTACTGGTATTGTATGAACTTATACATCTTCACTTAAAAAAAAATCTTTAAAGTGATTAAGGAATAAGAAATATACTTCTATGGTTGATGGCACGTTCTAGATTTTTTTGACACTACAGTTAAGCTTTTGCTACTTGAAGGTCCTCTCATTCCTTTCTGTCTTGTGTAGAGAAATGCAGCATTTGCTCAGAATACCATTATCACACTGTTAGAACTCTTTTGGAATATATCTGGCAATCACTCATATTCTTAGAGTGGACCAGATTGGGAATTGTAGTGTCACTTTTTGCATATATAAATAAAATATTTCTTTATTGGATAAACATTTCTTTTATTGAACAGAACATTTTAATTTTTAAAAGACTAACTAATTTAGGAAAGACTCCGATCATACAAGAATTAGACAGAAATTTGCAAATTGCAGATCTGCAAAGTTCAGGTATACTTTGTCTGATTATATTAATACAATCTGTTTCTCCCAAATCACTACACTGAATTACTAACCCAGTTTGTTGAGGAATACTCTGGTGTCTGTTATCCTAAATCTTGAATTGTCCTGTTATATGGTATGAGTTTAGTGCTTCTCAATTGACTTTTTTATCCTGTAATAACTCTGAGAATCAGGTAACCATCAAACTTAATTTAGATGCTACAATCCAAATATTATTATGAGGTTTAAGAACTCAACAGAATGAAACTAAGACCACACTAATTGTCACTGAAACTTAAGTTAATTCCCAAGAGGTTTTCTCTCTCATTCAACTCAAATGCTGCCAGAATGGTTACACAGCTTTTGTGGCTGGAATGTAATTCTTTGGCAAGACTGTTTTCTTGACTTCCATGGACGAGAACGAAAATTCCCCTTTCTGCTAAGCATTCCATTCAGTTTGAAAATTTTTTGTCAAGAGTTTTACTAATATAGAGTCTTACTTTTTAACAAGTGGGATTCTAATACTTAGTGCATAAAACTATTCAACACATGGACAGATTGCTTTTGAGAAAATCTTGCAACAAAAGTCTTCATAACACATACATGTTTATCCTGTAGAAGTACATTTAGAAGACAAATGTAGATTTGCTAAGAAATAACACTAACCAGAATGGCCTTCAAGACAGATACTAAATCATAATCCAAGGTCTGAAAAATCTTGTGATATTCTAGCTAATCTCTTAATGATTAAAGGCTCAGACTTCTGAGGAAATTATGAAAGCAGGGCCTTTGACTCCAGTTCTGGAATTTGTGTGTGCTGCAGTAAGCAGAACTATAAAAGAACTTCCTGAGTTTAAAATTGCAGTGACAGAATGTAGGTAGCTAGAAAGCTATACTTATTTATATTCCAATACTAGAGATATTTTGAATCTTTCTAGAAACTAGAAATAAAAGGAATAAAGGGAGTTTTGTTTCTTTTTGTGGCAGTAAATTAATGTTGAGAGAAATGGTTGCATGTTGAAATTTGTAGGGGAAAATATCAACTCCAGACAAACTGTACCAAGCAACTTTCTGGATATTGACGAAGTACCAGCAGTGTTCTTTGTATGTGAAAAGTCACTGCAAATCTACAGAGCAAAGCATTGTTTCATACTGCATGCTATTCCAAGGCAAGCATGATCTACATTAAGCTCTGGCAGATTTTGTCAGGATGCTGGACAAACTCTGTTAAGTATCTGTAGTCTACACAGCTTTCCTGTCTTATTTTACAAATAATAAAACAGGGATAGAAATGAAATGTCTCATGGAAACAGTGCTGAGGAGATAACTTTTGTGTGAAGAAACCAGCAGAAAAGGCCTCATAAAGCCCAGGAGGTACAGGATCTTTATTAGTTTTCACAATGTGCCTTAAGCTTAGAGTCATTGAGCTACAGATACTGGCATTCTTGCAAGCTTCTGCTGAAAAAAAAGACCCTTAGCATAATTGAAGATTGTGGCTTAAGCTCAATAAGTCATATCAATTCTAAAGCATTACTATTAAATGTCTCATAAAGGTAATTAGTCTGTGTTGCTCTTCAAAGTTTTGTCAGTCTTAGTGTTGATAACTAAAAACATATTTGGGGACAATGAATTATCCTCCAGGAACAATATCAAACAATATGAGCCACAAAGAAGTATTTAAGCAACAAAAAGCTGTGTATAGGAAGAAATAATCCCATTCTTTAAACAGATTTGTGAGTTATTAACATATATTGAGAAAAAGGAATGAGTTCATGGTTTCTTCACTGTTATCGTAATAATTCTGCTGTTTGAATCTGATATTTTAATAATTTAATTTTCATAATGTAATATTATACTTTGCATTATAAAATGTTTATTCAATGTTCAAAGATTCCAATTATAAAAGGCTTAAATGTAATCTGAAACTTGTATTACCACAATGACCCTAATGGTATGTGACACTTAGTAAAAAGTATTATGAAACTGGAAAGAACTATCAGATACATCTTTTTTCAAAATGCCACTGAAATTGTAGAACCAGAACAATTTTTTGGTGAAAGAAACTCATTCTTGTTTGTTCTGGAAAAAGGGAAAAAAAAAAAAAAAGAAGAATCAGGTCATTCAATTTAGGGCTTTAGCAGTCTCTGAAATCATCCTTAGGAGTCCTAATGGGAAGTTGTTGAAAAGCCAGTTGAAAAGTAGTTATGAATCTGATTGCAACTCCGTGCATCATTACACAGGTCTATTGCAAAAGCAAAATGTCTTGTTCCCTGCTTTTGCTGTAATCCACTCAGTGTCAGGAAGCAAAGGTAAGGATGAACTGTTCCTAATGGAGCACTGTATTCCGTAAGCATATAATTCTATAAACTGTATTAACAAAAGAGTGAGTAACAGTACCTTTACTTTGCAGAGGTCAGTGTTAAAATTCACAAGGATAAGAATTTCACTAGAGAAGGGATTTCAACTGTTGTTTCCTGAAAAGTAGAGAAATCTTTTAATGACACATTATTGTAACTCAAAAATTATTTATTTATTTATTTATTAATCTGTTGAGAGTAAAAAAAAAAACATCTTACTGCATGATTACTAAAGGAAATGGGGACTGCTTATCCAAGAAAAATGAGGGATTTTTTGTGCGAGAATGTTCATGGTTATTCACAGGATAGTAGACAATGTGATTCCTAAAATAAATCTGAATAACTGTGAAGAATTCAAGTTGCTTTTTAAAATATGTAATAAAGGCTCAGTATACAAATATACATCATGTTCGAATATGTGCACGCATGTGTTTTACATGCATAGACATGAAGAATTAATCAGAACTTTAGGACTAATAAGAAAGTTATAAGCAGTGTAATAAGTGAGACAAAAGTAGGATTTAATGCAGGGTTGGGTTTTTTTTCTGTGATACTCTTAAATGAAATTAAAAAATGGTTTTGCACAACACAGTATCTAGTAATGCAGGGAGATATCTATATATATTTAAGTTATATTAAAACAAATTCGTATCCAGTTCTACAAAACTGAGAAAGTATCATTACCATGACTCACATTTGTTTCTTACAGGAAAAAAAAAGACAAACCCACCATTTGATACCTTTGAAAAAAGTTACTCAATACTTCTGTTAAGTATGAAAGGGCATGAAAAGTGCCATTATTTTAAAATAAATATCTAGGGACTCTAAGAAGAAATATATGCTGTGCCTACAAATGTTATAAAGCTACTTTAGTGACGTCATTGCAGTCTACAATTTCCTCGAGGGATCAGTGTAAGGGTAGGTGACAGCACATAGCTGGGCAGAAGTCGTGATCTTCTGGAGCATAGAAAGGTTCTACAGAGGGATCTGAACAGGTTGGATCAGCGGGCTGAGACCCATTGTTTGAGGTTCAACCAGGCCAAATGCCAGGTCCTGCCCTTGGGTCACAACAACCCCACGCAGTGCTTCTGCAGAAAAGGATATGGGGCAGTTGGTTGACAGCCAGCTTAACTGAGCCAGCAGTGTGACCAGGTGGCCAAGAAGGCCAATGACATCCTGGCTTTTATCAGAAATAGTGGGATCAGCAGGACCAGGGCAGTGATTGTACCCCGTACTTGCAGTTGTGAGGCCACACCTCTAATCCTGTTTTCAGTACTGGGCCACGCACTACAAAAAGGACATTGAGGTGCTGGAATGAGTCCACATAAAAGCAAAGCAAATAGTGAGAGGTCTGGAGCACAAGCCATATGAGGAGCAGCTGAGGATACCGGGGCTTGTTAGCCTGGAGAAAAGGAGGCTCAGGAGGACCTACAGCTGCCTGAAAGAAGGTTGTAGCAAGGTAGGGGTTGGTCTCTTCTCCCAGGTAACAACTGAGATGACCAGTGGAAATTACCTCAAATTGCAGTAGGAGAGGTTTAGATTAGATATTAGGCAAAATTTCTTCATGGAAATGGTTGTTAGGCATGGGAACAAGCTGCCTAGAAAGTGGTGAAAATGTCATCCCTGGAGGTGTTTTGTGGTAAGCATGGTGGTGCTAGCTGAATAGTTAGACTTGATGATCTTAGATTCTTTTCCAACCCTAATGGTTCTATGATAGCAAATATTTATACAGAACATCACTATCTGTTGAAAAGAGTGAAAAATAATTTCTCACCTTGTATTGATTAAGTGATACCAGTATCTATTAATCAGTGTTAAGCCACAGGTACAAAGTGTGTGAGTATATATAGTGTATTTATAGTCTGTCCTGTGCATTATCAGTAAGTGTAAAATTTTCAGCTAGCTGAAAATCTCTGTCTATAGACTGAATGAAATAAGGTCAGAAACTACATCTGTCTGGAAAAATTATATTGTGAGGAAATAGTTTGCAATTTTGTAGCAATCATTAACAGAATATATGGGTTAAATTCATCTGACCTGGTATATAGCTTGCCACAATTTGGTAATGCAAGTTGCCTTTAAAGATAATTGAGAACTATGGGTATGGCTGGTGATGCAGTTTAGCATACTCTAATATATGTATCCAAAATAGGTCAAATGAATCATAAGCTAAAAAACTTTGTCACTTATAAAACGTTCCTGATTAGCTAGCTGAGATGTTGCATTACTAGATGTTTAAAGTTAGGTGAGATTAAGCCTGTATCTTCGGTCTATTTTGGTTTAAGTGTTAATCACATTATTTACTTTTTCTCTGTATGTATTTCTACAAGAGAAACTTACACTGCAAAGAAGATCCTGTCCATTTTCAGAATATCAATAGTACTGAAAAGTCCCCCGGCTGTGCACTTGTTACTAAAATAAACCAAACTAAACTAAACTAATAAAAAAAAAGCTATTAGGAAAGCCCAGATAATGTATGGAAATTCTGCTTTAGCACTTGTCAAAAAATGCCTTTTAGAAGCAGAATATGATAAGGAATAAAAAATGTACAGCAGGAGAAAGATTTAATGTGAAGTCCCTTACTAAGGGGGGACATGCATCAGTTTCTCATTTATAACTCCAGAGCCTCTACTGCAGGAGCATTTCTAATTCATTTCCATTTGTGAAGTCCTTGTTTTTTACGCTTCCTCAAAATGCAATGTTATCTAATGTTATTTCATGCTGAGATGAAATACTGACTGTATCAGTAAGGATAACTGCTGAGAAAGAAAAACAAAAGAATTGTATGCATCTAACAGTGCAACATCTTCACTGGGGATATGCTGAGCTAGTAAATATACATCATCTGTCCCTAATGAATTATTTCATGCAGTATTGGTTCCAGCAAATTATCATATGTGGAAAGATGCTAAGGCTGGACAAAAACTTTTATCAATAAAGTGAACTTGGAAGATTTATTCTTACTTACAAAAAACTCACAAAAAACAAAGAACAAATAAACATTTTATCAAGTTAGGTTTTGATTGAGTTTGAAATTTGTTCTTGATTTCAGCTACTGGGGAATGAGTCTTCTGATCTGACCAGCAGTTGTTTAATAAAGTTTTCCTGGTCTAGGCCAGAATAAAACTAAGTTATGAAGATGCAGATGATAATTAGTGATAATATTTGAACTGTGAATGAATGCTCTAGAAAATAGCTAAAAATAAGCCTAGGGAACCAATATCTCATGTCTGATTTTACATGTAGATTGCACAGAGAAAGCTGTACTAAGAGTTTGTTCCTGCATTGGAGCCTTGCAAAAGATAAGACAAAGAAAGTAAAAATTTTCATCATCGTGGCTAGGCTTCAAGAACGAAGATCTGAGACAAATTTTCATAAGCTTCTGATAATTCACACAAGTATCATGAAAATATTGTGAATAGGACATCAGGAAACATTGCAACATAGTCATTTTCTTGGGTAGGAGTGGCTGGAAAGCAGCCCAGTAGAAAAGGATGTGGGGTTGTGGTTGACAGCTGGCTGAACATGAGCCAGCTGTGTGCCCAGGTGGCCAAGAAGGCCAATGGCATCCTGGCTTTTATCAGAAATAGTGGGATCAGCAGGACCAGGGCAGTGATTGTCCCTCTGTACTCAGCACTGGTGAAACAACATCTCAAATGCCGTGTCCAGTTCTGGAACCCTCACTTCAAGAAAGACACGGATGCTGAAGTGAGTCCAGAGAATGAGAAAGGAACTGGTGAAGGATCTAGAGAGTAAGTCTGGGATGGGGAGGGCATGAAGGAGCTGGGGTTGTTAAGACTGGAGAAAAGGAGGCTTAAGGCAGGACTTTATCACTCTCTACAGTCACCTGAAAAGAGCTTATGACCTCTGCTCCCAGACTGCCAGCAACAGAACAAGAGGAAGTGGCCTCAGTCTGTGCCAGGGGATGTTCAGGTTGGACATTAGGAAAGATTTTTTCACTGAAATGGTGGTTAAGCATTGGAACAGACTGCCCAGGGTGGTGATGGAGTCACAGTGCCTGAAATGTTCAAGGAAAGACCAGACATGGAACTTAGCGGAGAACTATGCTTTCAAAATAAGGTGATTTTTATTTAGGAATGTTTAAATTTTTTATTTTAGTTACTCAAAACTACTGTGAATATTTTCTGATATAATTCCCTGTGATCTAGAAGTCAATATATATTTATACATTATTTGTACATTATTTTACTCTTCCCATATGTCAATTAGTGCACATGAACAGGGAGAAAACAAACTAAACAAAAGAGAGGCTCAAATTTACAAACTAGTTACATGTCAAAGCCATCAAGTGAAACAAAACAGAAGTAAAAAATACATCTTGAAACAGTAGGATTTAAAAGAAGCCAACTTTAGCTGAGCTGTTAAATAGATATGGCTCCTGTAAAATGCTTTTCATTTGACAGCACACTATTAAAAGGAATGATCTCATAGGAGTTTGTACAGTATACAGTGTATGTCGTATGTTGGATATGGTAGAGGAAATGGCATAGCCTTTTTACATTTTTTTTAACTTTCATTCTGTAAGGAGTTAAACTGTCTTTATCCACTGCACAATAAGCAAACACCAACTGTATTCAATAGCTATATGGGAAAAGTGAATTTGGAAGAATATGCCTTGTCTTAATTTTATATCAATCCTCCTAGAGATTGATTTCCCCTTTTTTCTTACACTAAGAAAATAGCTTTAATATCAGCACCACTGTGCCACTTGTTATTCAAACCATTTGTAAAGAGAAAAGATTAAACAAAAGAAATGGTAACACTTTTTAAACCCTGAAGATTATGCAACCATTTTTTTATCTGAAAGGTGCTCTTTAATTCTGGAGACCTTCTATTATCTCCCAACCAGAAAAGTCACAGGTGACTGGCACCAGAGACTTGGCCATCCTCCAGGCAATGCACATATTACCTGTCTTTTTCTTCTAGACTTTACACAGCAGAAAACAGATTATTAAATTATTTAAAAAAAAAAATTTCTTGATTTACTTCTTGCTAATCATTCAGTGTAATTAAGCTTATATTTTGTTAGAAGTTTTCAGCTTCTAGTTACAGAGATTTTTCAAATCAGTTAATCATGTATGTTTTCCAAATGGGAACATCAGGCAACTCTATCCATTACAGGGTGAACAGAACTATGAATTAACTTCTTATTCCTACATGAACAACCATAAAAAAGCCTTTAGGGCCACCATTTCAAAAACTAGTATGTGTACTCAGAATTTGCATAGTTACAGTGCTCCTGTAATCAAACTCTTGTGGAAAGAGAGCTGTTTGGAATCACTTAAGATATACTTAAGTGGTTCAATTGCTTGTGTGAAGACTGTTATTTTGTTTTGTTTTGTTTAAACAACTTTTTAGGCAAAAAATGAAATTAAACTAAACTAAACTCTTCAGAATTAAATAAAAGGAATATGTTTCATTAACCAAAACAACCCCCAAATAAATGAATGAAAAATGATAGGCTGAACTTCTTTCCAGGCTGAACTTTTGGTTCTGTAAATGCATACTTTTAATTCTTGATATTCACCAATTAATATTTATCAACGTATGACAATGACTATTCATGGAATGATGTGTGCTCTTTGGTAAAGAAAAGCAAAGTTAGTATACAAACCATGCCCATACACTGTACAGCAGACAGCAACCAGTTCAACTTGTCATCACAGGGCTGGAATCTTTCTCTTTAAATGCTCAGATTTTTCCAAAAAGTAATGAGACTTTCCTCCTAAGTTTACCCGGCAGGTAAATAAGACATCTTTATTTTAAAGAGGAAGCACTAAAGTAAAGAAACGTAGAATAGTTCCTTTGAGGTAACAGAAATTATGTCTACTATTACCTCAATTTCAAGAAAAGGAAGTGTGGGAATCTGACCAAAAGTCAGTATTCTGATCATGTTACTAATGTGCACTTTGATCATATTACCAGGACTGCAATGTATCGTGCATCATAGCCCATCCACATCCAAAGCAAGCTGATTTGCTTGGCCTTATGAGATTCTTGAGTTCAGCTTACAAAACCTCGTCCTTAAATGCATCATCTGCACACCACATATTGAATGAAGATACTCATAATCTTTTTCACCATATTAAACCTGTAATATAACCCTGTATCATACCATGCATCATCATGGCTAAAGTACTTCTGAAATACAAATCAGCTAATTGAGAGATTGTGTAGCTGACTGGATTCTATTGTGCAGACATTCCCAGAAGCTGAGTCCTAGATCATGAAACACTGGAAAAAAAAATGCTCAGTGTCCCCACATTATGCTTTTATGTAGAATTGTTACAGTCATGTATTAATAGTTGACAGTAATTATAATAGGTAATGTAGTTAAATATATCACTGTTATGTACTGATAGACATCTGAATTCAATTTGTCACTGTCTAAATGCACTGCATCCATAAACTGATCTTATTTTTGTAACTGTAGATATACTTAAATAAATATTGCTATAAACCCCAGAACTCTTCTCATTACACTTAGATAATCTGTAATTTTATGAGAAAGGATTTGTAGTGGTTTTAGTTACTTTGTGATAAAGATATATTGCAAACACATATGTTATTTTTAACTTGTGAAATTTTCTCAATAATACTGTACATAAAATGCTGATAGCAGGCAGATTCCATGTATGGTTAGAATAAGATATGCCTTCATGCAAAGTGTGAGACATTTTTGTTCTTTTAATTTTATCATATCTTGCAGAGAGTTTTAATAACAATCCCTTGGGATAATATGCAGTGCAGCATTTAAATATAGTTGCCAGTATGCTGTGTTGTCAAAAGAAAGAGATGAAAGCTTCCTCTCATATAAATATCTATTCATAGGTAACTGCTCAAGCAAAATAGCATTCACATATATGACCCTCTTTAAGCAAGGAATAGCACATCTTTTATTGTGGATTAAAAATGTGTAAATGTTATTAAATTTCCAGTCAATTTGCCAGTCATCAGCCAATGATATATTCACAATCTTTTAAAAACTGGATTTTTTACATAGAATATTTTCTTTAGTTTTGTTCATGTAAGTCTTAGTTCAAGGTTCAGTGAATATATAGAGACTTTAGGCCTAAAATTACCTATAATTTATATTCTATCTTAGAAATCTACTTTCCATGAGAGATTACCTGCTCACAAAACTGATTCCTATCATCCATCTGTCATTGAGTTCAATCTTCCAGTGGAATAGAATAATTTATCACCATTATTTTGATGACATTCGTCTCTATCCTTACACTACTGATTCTACCGGGGCCTATATGCTTCCTGAGGAATATTCTGATCCATAAAATATCTCAAAACCAGTATTTCCTGGATGGAGCTTCTGTTGATTGATTCTAGTAGTTCCACTATCATTGTTCCTTATGTGATACATAGCTACCTCTTAGGTGTTGTTGAGCACTTAGCTAGAAACACTGTTCAGAACTGTGATGAGACCTCATCCAAAGATCAATGAAATCAACCAATGTATTTTGGAAAACAACTTTTCCTTGATTTTTTTCTGCGTCATTTCATATCTCTAAGTGAGGTCTAAGCTTGTCTGAATCTAAGCAAAACATATACATTTCAAATAAATCTATATTCTCAAAAAAAATTGTCTTTTCCTATTGAACAGAAAATTGGTGTGAAATTTCCCTGATAATCAGGAGTTTTGACAACTTGAATTTTCAGCAGAGTTTCTGTTTGGTTTCTCCCAATATCTTTGCAAGATACATTGCTGTTATTGTTGCTGTCACATTAATGTTGTAAACATGAAGCTGCGACAGTAACGACTTCTTTGTACATATCTGCCTATGGCCTATCTATCCTGAATCTTTTAATGCCTATGTTAGGCAGCCTAAATATTTACAGGAAGTCTTAACTTAATTTCAGTAGCACTATTTAACTTTTATTTTGTGCCCATATTTTTGTATTACAATTTAACTTTTATTTGTTTTGTCTATCACCATAGAAACCCAAAATGAAAACTACAAAAGAAGATTTTGCAGAGAGGAGCATAAGAATTCATTTTACATTTAGATGAAATATTGCATACCCAAGACAGTATGCACAAAATCAAGGTGTTTCTAGTTCACATCTCTCAGTCCCTTTTTCCTGAGGTACAAAACATTATTGTAAGTATTACATAGCATACATCATTCACACTACAGTCTTAATTCTTTCTTTTATTAAGATCTTTATAACCTGACATACCAGTTTTCAGCTTCAAAGTACTAACCCCTCACAGAGCATTCACCTAAATGATACCTCACTTGGAAAAAAGATAGGCAATACAAATGAATCTCTAGACTTTCAAATCTCATTCTAATAATTAATAGGAGTTTTTCCCAAAACAGCTTAATGAGACTAAGCATGTTGAATTACTCTAGAACTGAGTTAATGTTCAAATAGAAAATAATCTATGAGACATATGATGTAGAATTAATCTATGTACACACTGTAAATCAAACATAGTAAGGTCACAAGTGATGTACTTGTAATACTGGCCTAATGTTATTCTTTGTAGGAAAACAAGCAATCAAACCAAGAAACCCCACCTTTTTTTTTTTTTTTTTTTAACATTTGGAAAAATTAAACAAAAAGAATACAGTGATAACTGAACATAACATTTTTACTATTAAATGTTTAATTATTGTTTTCTTATTAAATAATACTTTGTCAAGAGCCAAATTTATTTCTTTTACTATAAAATAATTCCTATTTAAGGTAAATTCACAGGAAGAATATGGAAAATGTTCTGTAATTTACATAGTTAATAATCAATAATTTGGCACAATTTACCATTTCTATTAACTTTGCTGTTCAGACTTTGAACAAGAAGAAAGGAAGAAGGGATTCATGCAACTGAATTTGACTATGCATTTCTTAGATAAGCTGGAATTATTTGTACGAGTGCAAGTGTAGTGGAAGCAATGAGCCTACTGAAACACTGACTGGAGTGTTGAAAGAGTGTGGTCTGAACCATAGATAGCTTAAGGAAAGAGGTAGGCACTAATAAGACTGCAGTTATCTGATTGTAGCATAATTCCACAGCCAAACTTTTTCATCTTGAAGCAGAAAAAATAATAGTTAAACACACAATTTTAAATATGTGAATCTATAATATTTTTCTATGTATTAATTTATTTAATAATTACTAATTAAGTAATTAAATCACATTTACCTTTTACATGTATAAAATTTGTATCCTCTTTAAAGTGCTTACTTTATGAAACAATTCTTTCAACAAGATCCATTGATATAACCTGCTATTTTACATCTTTCAGGAGAATGCCCACTTATGGAAAGACTAGAAGGAAATCGATTTGTTTTTTAATCCTAATTTAGTTGACAACCAGGCAATTATTACTAATGCTCCCATCTTGATCTCAGCATTGTCTTTGATAATGCAAAATGGAATCTTTAAAAAAAGAAACAAGGACAAAAATAGGAAAAATGGATTAGAAGGATTGCATATTTGCTGCTCAAGATCTTATTCTAAATTTTATATTCATAAAGCAGGAGAAACAAACATGTAAAAAGCAATCAGGTGTACACATGGCTCAGGCAATGTGGCACCATTATCTGTACTATGCATCTGTTATGGAGAGTGAGTTTTCTAGAAATCTCCAGCTTTATTTTTTTGATGATGAAAGTATTATGATGAAGGTAGGAAATATTGAAGACTGATCTTATATTCTCAACATTATGTACCTTCTACACACTACTGAGGTACACGTACAAAAAGGTGAATTCCACATGCTTTTTTGCTCTTGTACCACATAGTCTTGTCTTTTCTTATCACAACATATACCTATTTTTATCTCAGTAATCTATGATAGAATAATTATGCAATACTTATGCCAGCAAACTCATTCCTGTAGCTTGTCTTCTGACAGAAGAGAAAGCAAAACCAAAATAAATGGTAGAGGGTTGCTTTTAGGTTAGGTTCTTCAGGAGAAAATATCTTACTGATAGTGATCTTTTCCAAGTTTCTGAGATATCTGAAAAAAATTATTGATTTGGTAATACAGGCAAAGAGGACATAGTAGGATGAAATTCTTACAGATTTACATATACATGCAAAGAATAAACAACATTAACAACACTTTTTTAAAACATTTTTATTTTAGCAAAATTTATTTAATACACAACGTACTTGGTGTCTGAAATGTGTCTGCCAAAGAATATGATTTTTGTTGCTTCTTAAGGCTTTTTGTGCTAATGATCAATGTTATCTCATTTAAATCCCCTTCTATTTTAAATAATGCAATTGATTTAATTTATTATAATTATTTTTTTTAAAATTATTTTCAGAGTTACTTCAGGCAGTTATCTATACTTACCCTAGTTGCCTACATCAGTAATTGTACAATTACAAATACAACTTCATAAATTTTTCATCAGAAGCGTTGTTGAGTGTGTATTATTTGCACTAAAAATAAAAATCCAAGGTTTGCTTTTTATTTGGTAAAGTAATATTAAGATCCAAGTTCTAGTGAGCCCATCATTTCCTCATCTACAATAATGATGAATTAAAATTTAAAATTTAATACCCAACTCACTTGAAAGCTTATTATTCCTTCCTATCTTTTACGTGCTTACCGTGAAATAAAGGATAAACCCACCTGTGCACAGTGTGGGCTTATAACTTCAAATCTCTTTCTTTGATTAACCTCTGAGGCCTGTAGTTGAAGTTCACATTGTGTAAAGCTATACTCATGCAAGTAGTATAGAATTTAAATGTGCAAAATTGTTGAAAGACTCTTAGTCTTTTGATAGAAGAATATAACAAAATAGTTTTGGAAACTTTCTCTACTATGTTATTTAATATAATACTTTGAATGTTAATTTATTTCTTTAATTCCTCTGTGTCATGCAACAATACCAGTAAATTAAAAAGACAGACTGATATTTTCATATATATATAAAAAGTCTAATAAAACATAATTGCCAAGAATTCTATTTCACTCTCTATTCTAAAGGACTTTGTAAAAAAACTTTGTATTATTATTTCTTTGAATTAACCTCATGTAGTCATTTTAAATACATTGTTTTTATTCATCTTGCATGTTAAGTTAATCAGTTTCTTTAATTAGATATAATTCTACAAGCTTTAAAATCATATTACTAGATATTTCATTATAATTTTAGTGTTCTATTGTACATAGGAATATTTTTATTAGATTATAATTTAAAAATTCATCATTCTTTTAACTAGGGACAACATTTTCACAAACTTTAAAATAAAGGAATAGTAATGTAGCAATAGCTACAGATGTAGATGCTGAATTATATGAAAATTTTAATCTTTTACTTTTCTGATTATTTATTTAGAGAAAAAAAGGAAAAAAGTGAAACAACAAAAATATATTTCAACTAATGGCACAATTAACACCAATGACTAGATAATGAAGTTATTATTCCTTTTAATTGAGACTGAGATTTAATTGATTCTGAGAAACACTAATTTTTTTAATAAGTGGGAAAACTAAACTCTGGAGAGAATATAAACCAAGAATATTAGCCTCCAGTCTTCAAAGTAAACTGATCAGCCTCAAAGTGTCATAGAATCACAGAATATCCTGAGTTGGAAAGACCCACATGCTTCTCTCTTATCTTAGTGTAATTTTAATCTTAATTATCAGTGAAAATTATGAGAATTAGTAGATAGACTGAATCATATAAAGTTAATGCTAGGGAAATATTAAGATATTTTTGTGAAGATTTTGTTTCTCTATTGCTCCAGAGACTTTCAGTAATATATAATATTATCTCTTATTTTTCTCCCTGACAGGTTTTTGCAAATTAATTTTCTGACATAAAAAGTGTGTCTTAAATACTCGATGGTGAAATTAGAGAATTTGTTATACAGCTTCCATACAATAGATTGACGAAAAGCGTGGTTTAAATTTATTTAATATAAAACTACATCTTTCAATTTAAATTTTAGAAAATAAAACAGAGGTAATGCTGTAAATTTAAATTATACTTTAACAATTAATTAATACACTTTTAAAACATTGGAGTTTTTAAGTGGATTAAGAATCTGACAGTACAGAAAGGAAAATGATCCCTCCAGTTATAATTAATTAAGTGTAACTTGCAAACTTTTCAAAACCTGAGTCAAAATGCATCTCTAGTCCCATTACAAAACTACTTCTTATCTCATCATATGAATTTTTGCATTTTGACACAGTGGCTTTATTCTTCCCTAAATTTCTTGCCTTCTTTATGCTAAACTGAAGGAGTAAAAAATTAAAGGAAAAAATTAGAGATTAATTATTCTTCTTGCAAGGCATGGGAAACTAACGTTCCAGGACAGAGAAGAATCCTGCAATGTCCATTTTCTGGGAGAGTTTCTGGGGCTATGTTTATCTTCTGAAGTGGTAGCTGAAAACATATATTTGGTTCAATTTCATTTCAGGCTGAAGAGATACTTCAGTTTTAGAATCGGATCTAGCTCACAAAAAATAGGCCAAACATTTGAAGTTGGGTCAGATGTTGGCTCTTTTGAACATAATTCTGAAAGTCCTAAATATCCTCATCAGTTTGATATGGAAACCTAACACAGTTCTTAAAGAACGACACATGTCAAAGTGAAGCTTCTCAGTTCTCCTTTCCTAAAATGTTTTTGGGGTTTAAGTTTTCACTGGAAGATACAGCTGGTCTGATAAAGCAGTCATGACACCACAATTCTGCTCTCTGCATAATAAACAGGTATTCAAAAAAACGTCCTTTTGCCTCACTCCCATTGAATTATCATCTTTGAAATACTTTGATTGAACTTAAGAGAACAATAATAAACTCTACTGTCCTTAAGTGAATGAAAAAACCACAGTTCTCAAAGGATCTTGAAGAAACACCCAGATAGTCTTGAGTGTGCTCAAGAGTACAAGACACTTGCAAGCATTGGTCTTTTTCTTTGTTCTTTTATAAGACGAAGTTCTGTGATCTGAGGACAAAGGTTGACTGCTTACAGATGTGACTGGGTAAAACTGGATGTTAACTATCTGCATCATATAAAGTTCCTATTGTTGGTGGTGAAAGAATAAGGCATTGGGTAATATAGATTTATTACATTATTACACACACCAGATCTCAAGCTCTAGTTCTTTTAGACAACTTTTAGATGGTCTCTTAGATGACTTATTGAAAACTGTTGAACATGTGACTGAACAGAGAAGTTTCTCTTTTCTCTTTACTAAATTATTCTGAGTTTGTTTCCATTCAGTATTTATTCAAAAATCTTTCCTTTAGTAATTTCAGTCCTGCTTGATTGAAGTGCAGAAAATTAAAAAAAATGTTCCAAAAGCAAGGTGGGTACCTCCAATTTATTTTTTTCTCTATTTTATGAACAATTAAGTGCTCCTAAGACTATATATAAATACTAGAGAAAATGAATTTACTTTTTTAAAACTGAGATATCATTAGAGATTGTGGGTTACCTTGCTGAAGGTTATTTGGGGTGAATTTAAGAAACAGTTATGTTCCTTTACAACACTCAGAAGCTGGAACCATAATCTTTATTCCCTACATAACCTCATGTAAAAGAATAAGAAGATATTGAAATTGAACTGTATGAGCAGACAAGTGTGAGGACCAGGAATCTGAGGGGGCAGAAAGGGGAGATGATACAGTAGAGGGCATGAGCATAAGCAAGAACAGCATGATAGTGTTATAAGCACCTATGAATGGAGGAGAGAGCACTTACCTTGGTGAGAAATAAAAAGTATTCACAGGTATTATGAACCTCCCACACTTATGTGCAAATTACAGATTTTCTCAGGATATTATTGATAATCTTCCTAGAATTCCCAGATAATAGTCTTAGATTAAATACTTTAAATAATAGTTTACATAAGCATAGTAACAGTTTAAATGATCAAGGAGTTGGCTGTGGCTTTGCTACAAATTGCTTAGATACACTGAAAAAAACCCAAACAACCCAAAATTAAAAACTATAGAAACTGAGTCATCAGAAGACATTACATAGCTCTTGTTGAACGATGCATTGGTTTTCAGGCACTGTTTGGAGTATATATTTCTGATACACATTTGCTACATACATCAAAGATATCATAACTTGAAATATAAGCTCTAATATTTCTCCTGAAATAGACATACATACATCTTACATACAAAGCCTCAAAACTGAGGCTGAATAAATCTTCCATCAGCAAGTGTCAAGCAGTTACTATTCACTCTCTGTATTTATGTGTGTAAGTGAACAGCATGGAGGAGAGAAGACAGAAGTGTGGAATCTAAATTGTGTTTATATATAAGTACAGAGGTTATAGGAGTGCTCCAGTTCCCATTTTCATTCATCCAAAATATGGCACAACATAAGGCACCTATCCCAGCTACGGTTCTCTCTTGAGAGTCAGTCAGTTTTAGTTGACATAGGAAGATGGGAGCAACCTGTCATTCTTTCTGTATCTCCTTTCACTAACATTCATACCATGACATATCTAATGTCACTTAATCAAGACATCTTGCTGGGCACAAACTCAATCCAATTTACAAGCAGTTAATAATTTAAATAACCTTTCTCCAAAGAGTAAGTAATGTTTTAACATTATAATCTCATGTGTCTACCTTACTCTACTGTGCTAAAACATTCGTGACCTTAAAGCATTGTGTTAATTCCCTAATTGTAATTGACAAGGCAATTTCCTGTCCGGCGTTGTGTAAAACAGACAGAGAGCACCAGCCTTAAACTTTTAACTACCATGTTATTTCTTCTAATTATAAGTGGCAACATAATGAGCTAGAATATTGCCCAACAAAACTGTCTCATATTGTTATTGTTCCACCATAGTAAGGGTTTCTTTTTCTTCATTCCATTTAATAAGTAAAACATATTTTTCAAGTTTCTCACATAATGCAAATTTTTGTTATTCACGGTGCCAAATTTAAGCCTTTTTAATGATATTCCAATAGGGTATGTATTCCAATATCAAAATTTCCCTGCTGTTGTATTTTTGAACACTAAAAAGTTACAGAATTAAGAATCAATGAATATAAGCATCCAAATTCAAAACCAGCTCTTAAAAAAATACTTTCTGTTTTAGCATTTATGCTAATTACATTATAATGGTTTCCATTATTCATAAAAAGACATTGAAATTAATAAATTTAGATGTTTTAAATTTAATTTTAAAGACAGATGTAAATAAATTGAAACTCTGATTAGCTTCAATAATTAAAAATCCTTATTACTTTGTCTGAGTAACTTGTCTATGTGAGGTAAAGACAGGAGATTTACCGCTCAGGACATTGATTACTGTGAATTTAGTTGTTCTCAAGGCATTAAAGTATCTTTAGATTTAGCAGTCTCCATAGTTACAATGTACCTGAAAAGTCTTTGTCTCTTTCCCAATCTCCTTTCTCTTCTGGAGTTTCATTATCCTTCACTATCAGGATGAAGCTTACTGTAAGTTCTGCCATCACATCTGCCAATATGTGGAGCAATTTTAACATTTGTCCTTCCCAATAATTCAGAACAATGAAGAAATGTATCTATATGAACCATATCCTTAAGTTCTTACTCAATTTTTCTCTCACCCCTCACTCAGTAAAACTTCTATAGGTTTGTAATTAC
Organism: Pyrocephalus nanus; assembly: GCA_038380795.1. Lineage (NCBI taxonomy): Eukaryota > Metazoa > Chordata > Aves > Passeriformes > Tyrannidae > Pyrocephalus > Pyrocephalus nanus. Next base: position 54,202,553 of record CM076264.1, on the reverse strand, counting down.
TCTAGGATTTGGTCAAATGTGCAAACGATGTAAGTTGGTTTAGTTCTTTTCTTCAAATATTTACCTATCTTGATTAAAAATTGATTTGCAGTACATAGTATGGGTTAGACTTTAGAGATCTCCTTCTCACTATGAACAATATTTGAACTTCCACATCAGAAGAGTTTTGATGAATGAAAGATTTGAATACAAATTCTTTCTAATTGATAGTTTGACAAGAAATATGACTATTGTTGAAATTGTAGAAAATTTATATATAAGCTTGCTTTCTGTTAAGATAAACAATGATGATTTTAAAAAGAAAGTCACTTATTCTGATTTTTGGAATCAAAACTTATCCAGCAGTGTACCTGATTTGCCATGTATGGTGAAAGGAATTTATTGCTGCTTCTCAGTATTGAAGAAGAAAAAGTTCATGCTGTCATTGATTGACCTTTAAAAAGAAAAATGTAGCTGGCTTAGGGGTAAAAGCATTCCTTTCTCCCTCACTTTCTCCATTAGTGTTCACTGCATAGTTTCACAACACTTTTTAGAGTCTGCTAGCATAAATCAAATGTTCAGTTGTTACAAGAGCACAATGATCTGATTGTATAAATCCTTGATTACAGTAATGCTTCATAAGTTTTTCTTTTGCTAATCCCAAAATAAATCACCTATCACACTTCTATAAATCTGTCAGTATATTCCTGTTCTTTCACTTGAGAAGGAAGCACACACACCTAGAAAATAAAGATTGATTATCAGATTGTCTGAAAATAATTAATTAATCTATCATTTCTAATAGTGCATGATCACTTATTTAAATGAGACAGCCACCAGTTTTTATGATTTCATCTTCCACTTGGAAGCAGTATCTTTTACATTTCACTTAAGCTTTTCTGAGTCATCTGCGATGTGTATTTTTATACTGAATTTCAACAAAATATTGCAATGCACTTCGTGCATAACAGTCTTTCTCTTATAGTATTAGAGGAATATAAATCAACTTGTCCTGAAGGAAAGAGATATCTTTTACAGAAACGCAGTGCTAATCAGTGAAATTCAGTCTTTAGGTAGAAAAATATACTGCAGGATAGGCAGAAATGTAAAATGTCATGACAGTATATCTGCCATCATATTCAATGAAAAATTGAGCAAAGATTATAATCAAATAAATTAGAAACATTTTTTGTGGTTTTTTGATGAATACAAAAACATTTTTCCCTTTTTGTTAAATATGCAAAGTGCTTTTCCCATATATTTCTTGGCATGTATTGTGCCTAAAGCTAATAGCACTGGTATCATTAGTGGAAAATTAAAGGATAGATTGCTTTTCTGAACACATTAAAAAAAATCACTATAGAAACTTGTTTTAATTAAATAGAAAACAATATCACAACTGAATTTCTTCTGTCTTGAACACAAAATTATTTGCAAAATAATACACAAAGTACAAATGTATGTGCTGAGTGATGCACACATAGGTCACAGCTCACTGGAAGTCAAAACAGATGTATATAGGTCTTGCAAATAAAGATAATAGTTCCTGATTTCTAACTTAGAAAAACAAAGGTGTGAGGAAAAAGTTTTCTCTAACTACTAATTATATACTTCGGTAAAATTGCAGGGTTGTGAGTTGCCTGTAGATCTGAGGCAGACGAGACAAAATCTGTTCCTATTATTTAATTATTTAATTTATTTTTAATTCCTAGGGACATAAACACTTTTAAAAGGGCTAATTTCCCATATTTATTGCAACCAAGTGTGAGGTCAGCCAGGGGACCTTTTCTACTTAAAAGATTTTTCTGGGTTTTGATGGAAGTTGTGAACTAGATTTATTAACAAAGGTGAAAGCACCTACAGTTCTACACAACTAATCTGTAATTTCCAGATAAATCCTGCTTAAAACTATCCAATTATAGTATGAAGCTCTTCATGTGGAATGTCTTCTAAAATATTTCAAGAAATAAACTGTTCAGCATTCATTATTTACTTATGTAGGTAAAACATGGTCCATTTCACATTTAGAATTTTATTTGTCCATGTTGTAAGAAAAACTTTACAGACTTTCAAAGATATTATTATCCAGAATATTTTAAAATAGACTGCAGTAAACTTTAACATAACTAACTTGAAAAATGTTTGCAAGCGCAAAATTTATTTTTGTGACTGTTATTCTTCTGTTTCATTAAATGTTTTGCATTTATTTTTCTAGCTGCAAGATAAACCTACAAAGGTAATCTAATTTTTCCTGCTTCTGAATAATTAGCAGTAGTAATGACCAGTAGTTTTTTTTTCTGTACTCACAACCACTTGTTCTGTTACATGTATCCTGCTTGCTGTTACCATTTACTTGTCATTAGTAAGTAAACCACTTAAGAATGGATTTTGAAATTTCCAAGACTCATCTTTAAGCAATACTGTCAAGATCCAGTAATTAATTTGAGTAGTATAAGTAATCTGAGGAAGAACTGCAGTGGAAAAAGATTACTGAATACATTGATTCCATTTCCTAGCAGTTGGCAATTTTTTTTCACTGAAAATTAAATTCAAATATATGTAACAATATATAAACTTCTCAGGTAAATTGCTAACTGACTTCATGTCTCAGGTAGAGATGCTAACAAAAGAAAAGAAATAAGAGTGTTTAAGATAATTGGAGGACTTCTTTAAATCAGAAGGAAATACTAAGGTACAAAAGGTTCTAAAACACCTGACAGCCAAAAGAATGTACAACTATAGCTATTTCAGTGGAAGACATCAAGTTTTCAAATGTTAATCACATTGGGATAAATGAAGTTTGGAAGATAACAAATAAAGAAGAAGATGACATCGCAACAGTATTAAAAGCAATTTGCATTTTTAATTTTTTTTTTAATGTTGAATGAATTTCTGTATTCTCCCTGAACTTTTACTTAAATAGATATAATAGTGCTTATTTCACTGAAAGGTGGTCCAAAAATTTATTTTTAAAGAATAGCTGTTCTTCTCTGTATAGTTAAGTTTTATATATGCACACACAGACATAAATGTATTTGCATGTTAACTTCAACTGGGAGGATTCATTGGAATCTAATGGTGAGGGCCATTGTACTACAGAAAAATAAAACGTTTGTATTTTAAATAATCTGTATTCTTAAAGCATTCAAACTACATAATCATTATTCTACTACAGTTCAGATTAGTTTTGATATCTATACCTGGCTAGACTTGCTTAGACTTGGAAACACTGTATGAATGGTCTTACTTACTTGTGGCAGTAGGTCAAGTATCTAAAGGTTTAGAGGATATAAGAGGTGAATTTGACCCTCATAATCAATATTGTTTTAGGTATATATATCTATATATTTATATATTTTAAAGCAGAACCTCTCTGAGAAACCTGTTCTAAGTGCTTCACCACCCTCTAAGTAAGGAATTTCTTCCAAATATCCAAACTAACCCGCCTTCTTTCAGTTTAAAACCATTGCCCCTTGTCCTGTCAACATCTATGTGTTTAAAAACTTCCTCTCCCTCCTTTTTATAATCGTCCTTAAGGTAGTGGATACTGGAAGGCTGCTATGAGTCTCCCCAGGAGCCTTCTTTTCTCCATGCTTAGCAACCTCAGCTCTCTCAGCCTGTTTTCATATAAGATGTGCTTCATCCCTCTGATTATCTTCCTGTCCCTCTTTTAAGACTCACACCAACAAATTCATGTCATTCTTGTACTGATGATCTCAGGGCTGTACACACTACTCCAGGTTGGGTCTCATGAGGCAGAATAGAAAGGTGGAATCACCTCCCTCGACCTGCTGGGCACTCCTTTTCTGATGCTGCCCAGGGTACAACTGGCTTTCTGGGTTGTGAGTGCCCATTGTTTTCTCATGTCCAGCTTTTCATCTAATCCAGGTGCAGCACCTTGCCCTCAGACTTGTTGAACTTCATGAGGTTCTCATGGGCTAACTTCTCAAGTTTGTCCAGGTCCCTCTGGATGACATCCCTTCCTTCTGTTATGTCAGCTGCACTGCTTAGCTTGTGTTACCTGTCTATTCCATCTCACTGTCTGTGTCATTGACAAAGATATTGGAAAGCACCAGTCAAGACAGAGCTCTGAGGGATACCACTTGTCACCAGTGTCCACCTAGACATAGAGCCACTGACCACAATTTTCTGGCTGCATCCATCCAGCTTAATAATAAACCTATCCTTTGTAATCATTCAGATCCCTGTAAAAAACCCAAAGAAATGTCAATGTAAATTCATCTTCTCAAACAACTGGCTTTGCAGGTCAACCCTGTTGGTTACTGGAAGGCAACCCATGTGGAATGAATGATACTTCCATCAATGACCAAAAATACTCCATGAATTCCAAAAGGAAATATTATAACTCATATTTATATAAATAAATATATGAGTTTGGTATAAAGATTAAGATTCTGATGTGGAACAACAGTTCATTCCAAGAGTAATTACACTAAAAATCGGTAGGAACCAGACACCTGTTTTTCAACATCAGAAACTAGTCTCTGCAAACCAACATCTAGCATATTTTTTTTACCCTACTACACTGTCTCAGGCCTAGATAAGCACTACATTCATCATATTGTATTCTCACTATGGAAATTAACTACTTGAATATGTATTTTGAGAGGGCAATTAGTCTGTTTATAAAAATCAATAATTACATATTCTTTCCATCAAATATTTTCCAGTGTTTGTTATCCATTTTTCAAATCCATTTGATTGCATTCCAGCTCTGGAAATTAGTTTGGGTATTTTTCTGCCAGTACTTTCCCTGCAACTCTATCTCTTGTTTTATTGTTTCTTCTGGCTCTGTTGAATTTATTTTGAGAAAATAATATCAAACTTACTGTGTATGTCTATGTGTTAGGGAAGATACAAGTTTTGTACTGCCTAGAGTGTGTCAGCTAGCAAAAACTAAATAAAAACCCTCAAATGATAAGTGAGATAAGTGTGAAAGTATTGCAACTTTTCAAAGTTTGTAGTAGCTATTTTTGATGCTGATAGCAGCTGTCATTTGGGTTTGGGAGCATGACAGAAAAGTTCTTATGTTCCTTGTAAGTTTTCTTCCTTTGCCATGGCCAGAAATAAAGGATTTTTTATTTCAGCATGATAAAACATTATGTCTGATGCACAGATGTGTGCACATATGTGTGAGTCGCTATCCACCTTTAAGTCCTTGGGTTAGAAATGTTTAGTTCAGTTATCTAGGGAGGCTGTGACTTTGTTTGACAGGGCCCTAAGTGTGACTTCTCCAGGCAACGACAGTTTAGTTGGTGTGCTATAGTCACCTCAGCCCACAGCAGTCGCTGCTGCCTGTGTTATTTGTTGTTCTTCTGGTGGAGCTGGCATTTCTGTTCTGATCTGCACTGATCTATGCTATTTTTAATTCCCTGAAAGGAAAAAAAATACTGCAGTTCCGTTCCATTCAGTTCAGTTCTGTTCTTACAAAGTACTGAACACTTAAAGATATTACATTTATCAATTATTATATTATTAAATGGATTATAAGAAAAATAATTTGAAATTTTTCTATATTCTGTGAACAGAGAATTTATATGAAAATAAATAAAACATCTGTGTTTTGTATTGTTGCACTAATGCTTACCTCCAAGTACAAAATATCATTATTATGACAATAATAATTACTAATTTTTATTGTTATTACATTATTATCATTATATTTTAATGCTATTATATTATTATCATAAAAAAATTTTCAAGGTTTGTAAACCAAGCTAACAAAGTAAAATCACTTCTGTGAGGTGGGGGCTACAAGATCTGTTTCAAGGGTATGCGATTCCTTTGAGTGCAGAGCAATAAAATATTGGAAAACTCTCTCTTGATATTACTCTAGTGTAACTACTAAAAAATAAGTCACTTAAGAAATTGATGGATTCATCCCAAAATAGTTTCTTTTTTAACATATTATTCTAGCATTTTTATGGGGTTCTTATGCTGAAATATGCTATGGCAGTAGCAATTTTGTTCTATCATTGATTTGCCTAGGTTAGCCTAAAAAAAGCTGTACAAGGAAGTCATAATTCATGGTGTAAATTATCTGCTAGAATTTATATCACAGGTTCATAGATAAATATATGTGAACAATGTACATAATGAGTAGTATCTAGGGAAGAAAAAGTTGTTTTAGCTGTATGATATGCCTGACTTTGTGTCCCAGGGTGAATACTTTGACATCAAGAAAGCAGTTTATCCCTCAAGCACATCCTTGAGTTTACCTCAGGGATTTTCTTTTGTTCTTGCATCAACTTATATGACTGACTCTTGTTCATATTCCTATAGCCTGCTATTTGGAAAGATTTTAAAACAAGAATTTTTGCCCAAATCATCATTCCATCAGGAATAAACAATGAACTTTTTAAACCTTTTTTTTCACTCCAACTGCTAGTTTTCAACTTTAAACTGTGACCCACTCCTTTTTGCTCTTCATAAAATGAAAACACCTCTGCACTCAGTGAGCACTGCTGGTAACTCTGTCAATGACCAAACTACAGACAGTTGCTTTATCTGGTAAATCAGTGAAATATGTAAAAAGGCTCTGCAGTGCTTGGATTCATCAAACCTTTCCTCATCCATCTTTGGTCAAGCCAATGTAGTAGCAGTTACCTACCCTATTTCTCCCAGGGATTAGCTGATCCAGAGTTGGGACTCTAGTCACCTTTCTCCTCTTTAGATAGCTGATTTGACAGAAGGAGATGAGCAACTGTTGGTGGGATTTTATCATTCCTGTAGGCTCAGACCTTGGCCTACTTGGCCTAAATGTTTCTGTTTCAGCCTGACTTTGAAAAAGTTTTCAGAAGAGCCCTACATATGAGAATCATGTAAGCATGATTCCCTCATTTCAGCATGTCCTAATGATGCTCATCTCTTGAAAAGCAGAAACTGCTGGTGCACTAGTTAACATGTGTTGCCTGCTTAAACTTTCCTCTTTTTCTTTCCCAGGTCTCTCCCAACCACACAAGCTATATTCCTGCACCATGCTGGAGTCGTGCTCTGATGTTAAGATCTTTGGGGTTTTGTTTGTCTGGGTTTTTTTTGTTTGTTTGTTTTCTGAGAGCTTTCCAGTGTCTGTTGGTTTGTGTTTCTAAGTATTTACCTAAGTAGTCAAAGAGCACTTATACACATCAGTCCTGATCTCACAGGGAGAAGGTCCTCTCAAATGTTTTGTGCAGCTTAACCTAGAAAACGCAGCTACTGCAAATGGCAGCTGTGGGCGGGCTCTTGTCTTCCAAGCACATGCCTGTGACTTCATGATTTTTTGCTTAGAAGCAATATGCCTTGCCATTTTGTTTGAAGTCTGTGTATGTCACATCCCTTGCTACCTCACCTGCTATTTTCCTAGAAATTTACAAAGCTTATCAGCAAAGCTCACATTTTACATAGGTATTTGCCAGATCCAAGATTTGCTCTACTCATAGATCCTTAGACCACCAGATATAACTTTGGAGCTTTTCGAACTGACTAAAATAAAATATATGGGCTTACACAGTATTTAAAGTTACAGAACCTTCAGGATATGCCTTCTGGAGAACAAGTTGAGATAAAGAGAGATTTGGCAAAGGTTTTGTCTTTATTCCTTTTACAGGTGAAAACTCACCCTAGTTCCTTGTTTCTCAGTGTGGAAAATCCTCAGTTTACCCTTGAGTGAAACACAAGGATGAATTAATCCGGAGAAAAGTTAGACTGGAGGACTCTGGTCCAAAGGGTGAGTAGCTAATCATCTTCTATAATATTTTTCCAATATTAATAGCTGAGGATCCATCCCCTTCTACTTGACTTTAGAGAAAATGAACAGATTTTCCATTCCGTCAATAAAGGATTCTATAGAGTCGTAACAGAGATCGCCAGCATGAACCCAAAACAGGTGGGTCATATCTAATTCTGGAGAAACAAGTCAATTTAAATATCTTTCAGTGACAACTCAAGGCAACTCAGTTCAGCTGATTGAGTGATGATATTTATGAGGAAAAAGGCAATAACCCAGACAATTATTTTCCCTATCTCTGAGAAAGTGTTTGCAACAATGGTAGATGATGCTGAAAATTGAATTTATGTGTAGATGTGTAGAAGGGCAGTACAGAAAACATTTTGTGCATGTTTCCAAGGAGCATAATGCGCCTTTATCGTAACTTTGTGAATGACAAGCTGTAGAGTCTTCATCATCTCACGGTTTGTATTTACTGAAGCTGCAAATAAATAGACTGTCTCTACTCTCGACAGTTTTTCATAGACTTTATTTCAGGTAGGCCTAGTGGAGAATATAATTAGATAGCTTTGATCTACAGAAGCTGATTTTTATTAACGTTCTGGGCACAGTGAAGGCCCCTTCTCTGTCTTACCCCACCTTCCCCTGCCACTTTTTCCCCTACTTTTTTGAGGTTGTTGGTGATGTGGGTAAAGTCTGCTATATTTATAAGCAAATATTATATATATCTTGGACTCTGTATCCTAATTGATGGGGAAAGTGCTCTAAGTCCTGAATCAACACCTACAATTTCCAGCTTTGAAGAAATAAATGTAAATAAATATTAAAACTGGAATAAGACCAAACTCAGTTCTAGACTGCCAAAGGAATATCACAAGGTAATAATCTTCTGTCAATTAAAACTGTAAATCTACTTTACAGTAAGCTACATAAACATGTAAGATCAAGATGGTTTTTACATCTTGAATTCTCACACAGTATTAAATTTTGGTAATACACATATTATTAAATAACATTTTTTTTCAGTGCACAGAATTCTTTTCCATAAAACCAAATTAATATCAGAAGCCAGAATTTAACTCATTATACAGAGATAAAAAAACCTATTATACTCACCAGTGAACACAAGTGCTAAAAAGAGTTGTGAAAGTCTTCAGGGCTCTAGCCTTGATCCTCTTGAATGACAAACTCTCTTCTCACTTTAAGGTAATTTCCAGGTCCTTCAAAAGTACTTCTCCAAAACTGGTCAATACTTATTTTACCAGAAGGTTGATGACAACAGTGAAGAAAAAGAAATTAACCCATGGTGAATTTGAAGACTGATGCATTGATAAATCAAGGCATGGTAGCATCAGCTTTAGAAAGAGAACCACAACCTATTCATTGAACTTTGCTTAAAATGAAAGCCTCTCCAATTTTTATTGTAAGAAAAGATAATAAACTGAGAAATCATTTTAAATTAATATTACAGAAAGTAGCTTCTGTACTGATTTTGGTTGTGATAGACTTAATTTTCTTCATTGTAGCTGGTATGGAGCTATGTTTTGGATTCATGTTAGAAACAACATAGATAACTCAGGGATATTTTAGCCATTACTGAGCAGTGGTAACACAGAGTCAACGAGTTTTTTGCTTCTCACCCCATCCTACCAGAGCCAGAGTCCAGTAGTCTGGAGTTGCACAAGGAGTTGGGAGGGGATGCAGCCAACACAGGTGACTCCATCTGACCAGAGGGATATTCCATACCATATGACATTGTACTCCTATATAAAACTGGGAGAAGAAATAGAAAGAGAGGGACATTTGAAGTGATTGCATTTGTCATGCCAAGTCACCACTATGTGTGACAGAGCCCTGCTTTCCTGGGGATGGCTGAACACCTGCCTGCCCATGGGAAGTGGCGAATGAATTCCTTGTTTGCTTTGTTTGTGTGCATGGCTTCTTCTTTACCTATTAAACTTTCTTTATCTCAGCCCATGAGTTTTCTCACTTCAACCCCGTCAGTTCTTTCCATTGTCCCAGTGTGGTGAGAGCGAGTAAGTGGCTGTGAGGGGCTTAGATTCTGTCTGTGAAAATTTTTAGTTGTAGCTTAGTTGCTGGTTGAGGTTAAACCATGACAGCTCCTTATAGTGTAATATAGACTTTCATGCAAAATAAGACTAATTCTGATTCCTTAAGTGTTTTACAATGACTGTGAAAACCTTCTATGACATATGGCCAAATTTACTCTATAGCAAGGACTACAGATTTAACTCTGTACTCAGTTTCATCAAAATAAATCAGGAAAAAATAATTCAAGTGACATCACTTTCACTAGTCATCCAGCACAGTGCATTCTGGATCAGCTCAGAGGCTTCAGTTTTTGAAATCATAACAGATTATAAAAGGCACGACCTTACCTCTTACATGAAAAATACCCACTAGTTCAAACATTATTAGGGAGCAAGGCAGGTTCTAAATGTGAATTTTGTCTGTGAGGAACAGTGGAGGGATTTTCAAGGAGCCTTACTAATCTACAGCTTTCATAAATATTCAGTACGTTATTGTTGTTAGTAATGTATTGGTGGTGTTAAACTTAACATTTGCTCAATTCCTTTTTCCTCAATTCTTTAGCTTTCTCACTTCTCATTAAATGGTATTTGAATACCTCTCTTTTAGCATTTTCTTTTGCCTATAGCATGACACAATGTGGAACTTCCTTGGCATTCTAATCAATGAGATGCAGTGTATTTTACCAGCACAAAGAAAACCTACTTTAAATTGAGAATTATTGTTAGCCTCTTCATCCTTACTGTTGAACTATGCAGGCCCTTATCACATTAGTACTTCATGGCCTAGAAGAAGGGTAATTGCATCATCAGTCTCTCTTGGTTTCTGTCGCAGCCCTTTTAACATGCTCATCCTTTCCATTACTTCATGATTTCATTTAATATTCTCCTGGGTTAGAATCATAGCAGCAGCCAGAAAATGCTGAATTAACAGTTGCTGAAATCTATTCTAGATTTCTTTCTTGTGCATTAAGGGGCAAATTACTTTTTTTTTTTTTTTAATAAACATTGTCTGTTTGAATTTTTGCATGCAAATAGATGGATATTGAATTTTTCTTTTGGAGTTTGAATTTGAAATATAAACAGGTAACATAATCCTGTCTTTAATAAAATTACAAAGCATGCCTTTCTATAAATTATAATCCTTTAGTTATCCAGAGCACTCGCATTCCCTTCAGGGAGTTAAAACTATTTAAAGGTCTCAACATTGTGGCAGTTGCATGCATGTGTGTTATTTTGTTTTATTTTCCTCTATTAAATTTTTTTGAGTTAAGAAATAACTCCATTGCTGAAAATGAGAAAAGATAATTCTTGCTTTCAAATTTACATTGGCAATATGGGAACCCTCCTTTTCATATTTTTAAGGGACACAGTATATGGAAATGTAGGGAAACATTATTAATTGATGCAAACCTTCCCTTTTTAATTATATAGTATATTTTCAGGCATCTACGCCTGTAAAAAGTAATAAAAAATAGACACAGAAATTAAAAAAATATACAATTATTTATTAAAAAAAGACTTAGAAGAGCTGACAGAGATAGCAAGAGATTTTCCTTTTAAAACTCAAATGACTTGCTCCCTGATGGTATGTATGCATCTACAGATAGACATAGATATTATATGCAATACAAAACTTCTGTCTGTAAGTACTAAACTTTATGCAGGCACAGCCTCCTTGATAATTATAGGCAAGAAAATGAGCATCTGGATCTTTATGATTAAAAAAATACTTTCATTCAGATCTTCTCAAAGGTCAAGATGCTGTCACTAGTATTCATTAAAAATGTTTGAATAGTCTCATTTCAATAATGAGAATAGTTAAAGAGCTGAATACTTCTGCAAGAGAGGAAGAAAGATCTAGATAAAAGACCTTTAAAAATGTTTGCTGGTGAGTTAGGACAGTTCCCTGATTTTGAGCCATTTGTCTGAAGTGGGTACTCAAGTGAGATGAGAAGGATTCCTAAAAAGCCTGAGAAATGCCTGAGGAGGCAGTTCAGTTCCTACTTTGCCGGGAATGCTATGTATTTCTTTCACTACTCAGATGCTGTCCTGCCATGATAAATCTAGTAGTTACAGCACTTTTTCTTCAGAGTGATGGAGGGAGCAGGCTGGAAGTAGGAACCAGACACGATCTGCTGCATGAGTCTTATGGGAAGATGTTACTTCAGAGAGGAATCCCCAAAGACCTAATATTTCTGTAGCCAGCCTGACTTTTTTTCTTTTAGCTCCACCATATGTCTTTTGGGAGAAATAGGGAATATGTAGAAGGAAGAAGTTGGGCAATACTCTAGGGACTCATGTCACCCAGGAGAAAGCCAAGGAAAGCATAAATATATTGTGAGCTGAGACTGCTGGCAACTGATACCAATTACTTGAAGATCCATTTATTGACATCCTGAATATCTTTAAAGAGGAGTGTACATTGCGACGAGGAAGAAAGATGTATAGAAGAAAACTTTATATTCATATTCCCAAAGTAGTAATTTTTGAGTTTAAAGAATTACTATAAAGTATCCTGTTTAATATCATTGCAACTACTTTATGTTTACATGAACACAATTAAGACTATAACAGATTCAGAATTTTTAGAATTTATTTTCATTGTTTGCTTCATCTTTCATTTTACTCTATTTTACTTGGATATATGACTTCTAACCTTATTGCTTATTAGCTGCGTAATTTTTAAATAACTTAAATATTACACAGAAAGAACTCTCCCAAACCCTAAATTTAGATCATATATTAAACATATCAAATTGATAACTGAACTCGAACATTTTAGTTTAATAATAAGTCAAACGAACTTAGCTTCCTTCCAGCTATTCTAGCAAGAAACATAGTAAAGCTATCAATTTGTATCAAAGAACCATGAAGGTAAATAATGCAAGAAACTGCATTAACTGTAAGCTCATATGATCACTTCAGAATTTATGATCAATTTAACCGGGTAAAGTATTTAGATATGACTCAGCAATCTGCACTCATAGCCAAGAAGGCTAGTAATATCCTGGGCTGCACAAAAAGGAGTGTGGCCAACAGATCAAAGGAGTTTATTTTCCTCCTCTATTTCTCTTGTGAGACTTCACCTGGAGTAATGTGTCCAGCTCTGCAGTTCTCAATATAGGAGATGCATGAATCTCTTAGAGCAGGTAAAGAGGAGGGACACAGAAATTATAAGAGGGCTGGAGCACCTCTCCTATGAAGACAGGCTGAGTGAGCTGGGGTTACTCAGCCTGTAGAAGACAAGGATATGGGGAAAGCTTATCAGTTACAAGAAAGATGGAGAGATACTTTTTATCAGAGCCTGTAGTGACATGTAAAAGGATAATGGTTTCAAACTAAAAGAGGGGAGAGTTAGATTGTGTATAAGAAATTATTTACTGTGAATGTGGTGAGACACTGTAATAAGTTGCCTAGGGAAGTTGTGTGAGTATTCCAATCATCAGAAGTGTTCAAAATCAAATTGGACACATCTCTGAGCAACCTGGTCAAGTGGAAGGTGTCTCTATCCATGGCAGAGGCACTGGAACTGGACAATCTTTAAATTTCCAGTCTAACCAAAAACATTCTATGATTACAGAATTATTGTCTTTGAATCACATGTCTGAGAAGATAAAATAAAGATAAAATAAAGACCAGAATTAAAAAAAAAAAAAAAAAAAAAGAACTGATGAATAGATGAATACAGCATCTGTGATTCTATACTGGCTTAAGCTTCAAGAGTCCAAGTGATGGTGGGAAGTTCTGTGTTTTGATAAACTACAAGACAAAACCAATCAAACAGAATGCAACCAACAAGTGTCACTGGATCAATCAGAACTGATTTGAGCTTTATATTGTTTTTTTTTTTTTCTTTTGCTTGGAAGTACCCTAAAAAATTCATCAGCATATAGCAACCTCTTGGAATAAACACGCAGGCTGATAAATTAACAAAATCACAAAACTGTTGGGACTGGGACCTCTGGAGATCATCTAGTCCCACCCCTCTCCTAAAGCAAATTCATGTAGTGCAGGCTGCACAGGATTGAAGGAGAGTCCACAACCTCTCCGGGTAGCCTGTTCCAATGCTTTGTCATCCTCATTGTGAAGAAGTTTTTAAGTTTTTCCCTTGTGTTCTGATCAAACTTCTTGTGTTTCAGTTTGTGTCCATTTTATGTTGTCCTGTCCCTGGGCACCAATGAAAAGGTTCTGGCCCCATCCTCTTGACACCCACCCTTACGATATTTGTATGTGTCCTTGTCCCAAGGAACAGGAGAAACATGAGAAACAAATATTATAATTGAGGCACTATTAAAACTAAAGAAATTGCTAAAGCTGTCCATTTTAAGTTTTCTATTATATTTTTCCTGTTCATTCTGACCATTATATATCTTAAATATAATTTAAATTGCTATCTGTTCATCTCACATGCCAAGGGAGTAATAAGAAACTCATTTTCCACATAAAGAAAAATAAATCCAATAAAGCATCTAAACAGCAGAAGTAAGTTCTATTTTTATTATACCTTTTCACAGCAGAATTGCACTGAATAAACCATGGATACACTGCAGATGTGAAATCTATTCCTTTCTGCCTATTATTTTGTACTCCCTTTAATTCCCTTAAGTAGTATTAATAATTTCTAACCAGTAACCTTTCTGTAGTTGTAGGAACCTGAAAATGTAATGCCATTTATTCTTTTCCCCTTGAATAAACATCTGCGGACATTATATTATGGATTGCTGGTTTTATCATGGAATATTCCATTACTGAACTTAAAAATCAATCAATTTAATAATAATAATAAAAATGACAGGGTTCTGACGAGCCTAAAATAATATACTTAACAGCATTGTTGCAATTTTCAGTGAGATGCTCAAAAGTTAAAAAATATTCTAAATGTTATTGGCTTTGAGTTTACTAATATGTTCAGTGATATTAATTTAAACTATACCTGTTTCATCAGCTACTTAGACCATGTGACTCACACCTGCTCTACTGGGAGCTGAAGGGGTTCATCTGTCAGAGAACAGGGTGTCTTCAGTCATAGGCTTGCCAAGTTGTTGAGGAGAGCTTTAAACCAAATTTGTGGGGGCAGGGGAACCTCAATCCATCCCACTCCTAAAAGTTTGATGCCAGTGCCAGTATGAGATTCACAAGGCCTGGAGAGGGATTGCAGATCATCAGGAGAGCACCTGAAGAGCAGCACAAAGGCATTCTTGTCACTCTAGCCAATAAGTTGGCTTCATTGAGTGACCAACTTAAATGCTGCTATGCAAACAGATGTAGCATGGGGATGTCATTTTCCTGGACTTATGCAAAGCATTTGACACTGTTCTACATAACATCCTTCTCTGTAAATTTGAGAGACATAGATTTGATGGATGGACCACTCACTCTCTCTCTCTCTCCTTCTCTCTCTCTTTCTATTTCTTTTTCTTTCTATCTCTCTACCTCACATTTTACTATTGCATAAAACCCATACTGTTGACTTCAGCATATGGCCTTGTTTGCACCTTAATTATTCAGTCAGAGGCATCTCTCAATAATCAGATCTTAACAGACTTGTGTTTGTTCAAAGACAATAAACTCAACATGTCCTGGCAATGTGTGCTTTCAGCCCAGAAAGCTAACTGAACCCTGGGCTGCATCTGAAAAGTTGTGACCAGAAGGTTGAGGGAGGTGTTTCTACCCTACTTCTCCACTCCTATGAGATCCCACATGAAGAACTGTGTTCAGCTCTGGGACTCCAACACAAGAAGCACATGACACATTTGAGTCCAGGGGAGGTCTACAAAGATGATCAGAGGGCTGGAGTACCTCTCCTATGAAAACAGACAGAGAGAGTTGGAATTGTTCAACCTGAAGAAGAAAGGGCATCAGGAAGACCTTACAGTAAGACCTTACAGAAGCCTTTCAGTATCTAGAGGAAGCCTACATGAGAGCTGGGGAGGGACAGTCTACAATGGCATGTACAGATAGAACAAGGGGTAATGGCTTTAAACTTAGGTTTAGAATAGATATCAGAAATAAATTCTTTATTGGGATGATAGTAAGATACTGGAACAGGTTGCCCAGAGAAGTTACAGATGCTCCTTTCCTGGAAGCATTCAGGACTAGGCTGGATGGAGCTCTGAGCAACTGGTCTAGTGAAAAGTGTCCCTGCCTATGGCAGTGGATTTGGAACTAGATGTCTTTAGGGTCCCTTCCTGCTCAAAATTAGATGTCTTTAGGGTCCCTTCCACTCTATGATTCTATGATTTTGAAGACCATAGCTTCTTAAAGGCTGTAAAAATACCTGCCACACTTGTAAAAGGCATAGGATGCCATTTATCAATTTTTATGCAAGAAAATCCTATTTAGTACATTTTTTCTGTAAATAGTGGAAAATATAAGGGAATATTAAAAACACCGTGGAGAATTTAAGCATTTTATCAGCAATCTGTTGGTTTGCCAAGGGCACAGGACTGCCAGCAGAAGTCTGTACCTTAAGAAAATATCTCGGATGTAGACATTTAAATATCAGAAACACAGCTTTTAAATCTGAGGATCAGATCTCTTCAGTCAAGTAATAAATGCATGTCAGGACGTGAGATACAGATAAGCAGATCTAGGTGAAACACATTTAGCTGAAATTGCCATGTGAGCAGGATTAAAAGAGTACAATCCAGAAGCGTTTTTGCTCAGCAGAAAGTACAACTAAGAAAAGAGCCAAATTTCAAGGCATTATATCTCAGCTAAGAGTTCTGATAGAGAAATCCTAATGATATCATTGGGAATAACACATAAGTACATAGTTAAATGTATCCTACTGAGGGAAATATGTGTCAATCACACTGGAATGGCACCAACTTATATCAAACACTGAAATTTGCCACTAGAACTCTGAGTTAAGATATGACACTGCAACAAAAGTACTTTCCTTGCTGTACTATGTGCTTTCAGATATACATTTACTCATATTTTAAACAAAAATTTAGGCTCTCTCATGCTAACTATGAAAGAGTACTTTGCACACATAGGAAAGATGCAAAAGCAGGTATCAATCATCTTCTGATGCTCACACAGATGGGAAGAAATGTTCAGATGTATTGCTGAGCACTGTGTTCTACTTCTATTAGACATTTCCAGGTTCAGAATTTCTCATTTGGTACTGTGCTTGAACTAAAGGCTATGACACAAGGAGGGCAAGTATTTTTGTCCTTAATAATAATATCTTCACTCTGTACATATTTACTCTGTTCTCTCTTTTCAATAGTCTACCAATAAAATCCCCAAACAATAAATGCTGGCTGTTAATTAAATTATTTTAATAGATGTATAGGACCAATTTTTGTATTGTGGATTTTTTATATTTTTCATATTGGCACTTGAATGTCAATAACCAAGATTAACTAATTTCAGCTTACTTCAGGAAGAACTTGGGTTGGATAGATGTCATCTGCACTGATCAGCTTCATGTCATCTGCAGACTTGATGAGAGTGCACTCAGTCTTCTGTTTATGTCATCAAAAAAGATATCAAAGAGCACTGGTCCCAAGACAGAGCCCTGAGGGACAGAACTTGTCACCAGACTCCATCTGGACAAAAAGCCATTGACCACAGCTCTCTGGCTGAGTTCCTCTAGCCAATTCCTTGTCTACTGAATAGTCCACTTCAAATATTTGTCTTTTCAGTTTGGAGATAAAGATGTCATGTGGGACTGGTCAAAGGCCTTACAGAAGTCTAGGTAGTTGACATGGATCAATTTTCTCTCACTGACCATTACAGTCACATCATCATAGAAGGCCACCAGATCGATCAGATGTGATTTACCCATAATAAAGCTGTGCTGAATGTCTCAGATTACCTCTTTTTCTTGCATGTTCCTGAACCTTGCTTCTCTATGAGGTTCTGTTCCATTATCTTCTCAGCCACAAAGGTGAGGCTCTTCAGTCTGTAGTTCTACAGATCTTCCTTTCTCCCCTTTTTAAAAATAGGAGTGCTATTTTTGTCTTTCTCCTGATCGCCACGACTTTTAAAATATGATAGATAGTGTCTTTAGAACATCATCAGCCAGCTCCCTCAGGACCTGTGATGCCTGTGGTAAGATCTGATTATTTAGAGACACCTCTGCCCGCATTAAGGTAAACATATGCTGAAGTCAACAGCACAGGTTCTATGTAACAGTAAACTGTGAGGTGGAGAGAGAGAATGAAAGATAGAAAGAGAGAGAGAGAAAGAGAGACAGATTAAACAAAAAATAGTCACCACCCATGGATCCAGTGGCATCCCATTGGTCACTCTTCACCCTGGGCATCTCAATAGGGGAGGTCCCAAGGTCATTAAAAACTTTTCACTATTTGTACATTTTAGCAAAATGAATTAATGCTCATTGGGTACACAGTTCTCTTATTCTATTGGTTAAACGATTCCCTCCCTTCCAATGCTAATTAGTTCTTTTGGGTCAGTGCACTGTCTTGAGTCAGTTGCTTTCTTGAGTTGGTAAGCCATGATCTCTACCTGCCAGAATAACATTTAACCCGGTCTGAGCTGATTTCAGCACAGTTGATGAGTTGACTTTCCTTGTGGCTTCATTCTTTATGCTTATTATCAGTGATATGTTCTTCTCCTCCAGGTTTGTTTACCTCCCTGAGAGGTAAACAATCCTGAGATAATGCTTGGACAATAGCACCACCTTTATCCTATCAAGGTGGCTTAACTTACAGTCCAAGTTCCCAGGATATTTAGGAGTAGAGAGGGATGAGACTTCAGTGGTTGCAGATAAGCAGTTGCTTCTTTACACTTTTTGCCACAGTGGGAGTCCTTCTATGGTGACAGTCTTGAGACAGACAACTGTGAACTTTAAGTCCTTATAGCATGTCATCAGGACCCATAGACTGGTGGTTATTCAGTTCCCTCAGGTGATCTCAAACCTGCTTCTCAATTAGAAGTGAGAAGGACTTTGTTCTTCCAACCTCCACCTAGAGGAAAAGGGACTTGAGAGACATGGGTAGCCAGACTGCAAGTGAAGACTGAGGTGAAGAAATTGGTAAGTACCTCATCCCCATGCAGAGCACATGGCAGAGCTGAACATCTGTATCTGGGCTATGAGTCAAGGCAGACCTGCCTGGTAGCTCACCCACACCATGCTCCTGCAGCCTGGGTACAGCACAACTCATGCTGGCATGGAAGGCACTGACTAGATATCCTGCCTGGGAGGGAAAACTGGATTATATAAATAGACAAGATTCCATGTGGTCTCTCTCTTCTCCCTCTCCAGCAGGCACCATGTGAATCATCGATTCTTGTCAGTAACTATTGTCCTCTCCTTTCTCTCCTTCTCTTTCTTTCTTTATTCCTCTTAATCTGTTTTCTTTTACTCTTTTCCTTCCCTTGTGGGTAACTTAAAACAAAAAAACCCCTGTGTTTTACTGAAGCTGGTATATGTATTATTTTAGTGTGTGTTTCCTGTGGAATGGATCTTTGTGCTGAATGTTTTAGTGAAATGCTTTTTTCTTGGTTGTATTTTACTCCTGTAAAAACCGTTTGCCAAAATATCTTACCTATCTCACTAATTTAAAAAGAATTTCTCCCAGGGAAGAGTGTGTGACTTTCTCTGGACACCAATTGGAAGTATAATGAACCAAAAGGCTTTTAAAAAGTCCTAAATACAAATGTGACCACTCTGGGCAATTTATATCTTAATCTGGAGTGTAGGACATGGTCATGGCACCAAGCCTGCTGGAGTTCAAGTATCTGGACTATGCTCTCAAGCACACTATGTGGTGCTTGGGTCTGTCCTGTTCAGGGTCTGGACTTGATAATCCATGTGCGTACCTTCCAACTCGGAGAATTCTGTGAGCCCTTTTGTTATTCTTCACATCTCTTGCCAAGTTCTCTTCTGTCTGTACCTTAGCTATCCTGATCCAATCCCTACACATCCAAACCATATCCCTGTACTCTTCCCAGGCCACATGTCCCTCCTTCTGTATTTCCTGTGTATTTCCTTCCTACTAATCAGCTTGAGGAGCAGATCCTTGCTCATCCATGACAGTGTCCAGCCTGTCCTGCTCCATCTCCTACACACCAGGATGGAAAGCTCTTGTGCTCTAAGAGAAGTGGCATTAAGGAGTTGACAGCTCTGATCAGCTCCATTGCCCCTAAGGACAGTTTCCCAGGGTATCTCATCTGTTAATTCTTTAAACAGCTGGAATTTCACTCTTCTAGAGTTCAGAGCCCTAACTTTGGGGTTTTTCCTCAAGATCACAAACGCAATCAGGGCGTGGTCACTACTGCCTAGCCTGCCTCCAGTCTTAACCTCCTTCTTGAGCCCATTTACACTGGTGAGCATCAATAGATGTATAAATAAATGTATACACATAAATTTGTGTATGTGTGATATGCAAATTACATATCAAAAGTCCATTTCAACACAAAAAAATGCATTTTATTTTATGGTTCCAAATTAACATTTGCATTCCTTTCAAGTGTCCTTTAAAGTGAAGTTAAATATTAATTAAACTTCTACTTTTTCCTACCAAGTATCCTTCAACTCACTAGTAAAGATCAGTAGAATATTTTTGGAATTAAGACGCCAAAGACCTACAAATACTTTATAAATAGTTTACAGTTCCATTGGATTTTTTCTGCTTTTCCAGTTTTAGTAATTCAAATCCCCTTTGCCCTTTGGAGTAATTTCTATTTATGCAATTTAGAAAGACAAACTCAAAACAAGAATTATCACCCCTTGATTTTTTTATACCACCAGGCAGCCTTGCCTTTTTCTGAAAGTGCAGCAAGAAGCTCTCATGAGAACATCCTTTCTGTTTTGACAGTAAAAATTATTAACAGGGTTATTTACTTGTAAAAAATCTTATAATAGCTTGAATGATGGAAAGAAGGATCTCTGCTATGGATGGGGTCTGCATGACATGCTGCATGTGGATGGAGTCCTGTTCAATGCTACAAGGATTTTACATTGCTTCAGCATCTGTAGGGTGCAGTGATCTATGATTTTCTCTACTTATAGCATTAGCTCTAATAAATAGCATTTTTAATGATACTCTGGAGTCTGAGTGCATTTATTACTAGAATCATGATGAAGCAGCACCTCCTGGTGCAAAATATCTCTCCATAGGTGTCAGGTGGCTGATGTTAGATGTCCCCAAAAGCCATCTCTTCTCCAAGCTAAACAAGTCCGGGTGCCTCAACTTCTCCTTACAGCTTCTAACGAACTCAGGGCTCTGAAGAAATCACTCCAATTTATCAGTATCTCTCCTGTACTGGTTCATCCAAAACTGGATGCAATACTCTAAATGTGCTCTCACAGATGCCAGGCACAGGGTCTGAGAGAGTTTGTTTAAAACTGAGGTAGAAAAAGCATTGAGTACCTCAGCCTTTTTCATCCACTGTCACTAAATCACTCATCCTATTGGAAAATGGCTTAAAACATTATTTACTCGGCTTTTTTCTAACAGTATAACAGCCGAGGCTTTTCTTGTTTCTTTGATGTCCTCTGCATACTTTAAATTACTGCATGTTATACAAGGCAATAAAGAAACAGGCCAATATTGAAAGGATTTAATTTAAAATACTGAAGGATTTAATTCTAACTATTTTAAGGCTTTTTTTATCAAAAGATTAATAAAACTGATTTGCACAAGTACTAAATCACTACCACTGGAGTCAGGGAGCACTTTTAACAATCATTTAAAAGATTGTTAGTTCCATCACTGTGGTGAGAAAAAAGTATAATAGTTTATCCGCTTACTAGCTTGCTATTACATAAAGATAATGTCCTAACCAGAGAATACAAGAGTAAGAGAAATTTTTCTCCTAATAGGATTCATCTCACCAATCTTTACCCCATAAATTTAGCCACCAAGACTAAGATAGTATGGAGACAGGAAAAGGCACTTTTGGAGGAAGTATTACACGTGTAAGATGAACTACTGTTCTTACTGTTTCCCATAATGACAGGGGGAGCCTGAACAACTAATTTACACCCATCAACAAAGTTTAGATAAGGAAAGTTACACAAGATGGGTCTACTTTGAATGTATGATCTAATCCTGTACAATTCAATCACAATATTGTTCTATTCATAGGTAAGCATCTCCTTGTTTTTCATTCTCTTGTCTTTTGTTTTTTGAAATCCTAATATTGTTACCTCCAATATTGATATGACATGAGATGGAAAGCTACAGAAAAATAGAAAATTTATTTCTACTGTTCTTCAACATGAAATATTGAAACTGTTTTTAACTCTAAAACCAATTAATAATGCAACCATCTAGTTAATTTCTTTTATTGTAAAATAAAAGAGACTTCACAGAATTTTGAAAGTATTGTAAAAAGCAGAGTGACTTAGTGGGAGTATTACCTGTACAGGGAATTCTTTTAGCTTTGTGCTTACAATATACAAATATTTGAGGGATTAAAAAAAATCTGGGTTTAGTTGGCATTTTGATTTTTTTTACCTCTTAGTTGTTAAATGTCTCATTTTTTGAGCTTTTTGAAGTGGTCCATGAGTTCCAGAAACGTATCAGCTGATAAAGAATGTAAGTCTATTACTCTATGTACATCTATGTCTGCTAGCAACAAGATGACAAATGGACAGGAATTTAGTCTCTGAAAGTTCAATAAGCTGGTGTTGTCCTGACATTGCGAACTGTTTACCACAAAAACCCTCTACATCCATCACCCAGACCTGATTCTAATTCTACTGACGTTGAAATCTGAAGCCCTTTGTGAGTCATTTATCACACTTATTAAAATGTTCCATTGTGGATTAGAATAGCAATTCACTATTACTTCAGAATGCTGCCCAAGGGCTACTCTATGCAGGAGATTCTAATGCTTTATTGAAACAGTGGTTTGGTCTTAATAAATGATTCTTTGCAAAGGCTCTGCCTTCAATTGTGAAAAATGATGCTGGCATTTCAAAGCTGCCATCACTGCCCAGTATTATGTAAATCCCTTTACTTATTACTGCATTTAAATCTGGCCTAAATACTTCACAGTTAATATTTTAACTAGTATGTGTCAATGGGATTATATAGAAAACTGTAAGTAAGGAATGGCTTTCTGCTTACTGAACTATAAAGAGGAGTTCAGTCCTTTGGAACATAAGATAAATGATACAATCTTAAATACTATCCAAAGGGATATTATTTCCCTATTAAAATGTTATAATTAGAAACATTTTCATGATTATTTTCCAAAAAAGCATAATCCTGTTTTTCCCAAAACCAAAAACTCAGTGGGAGCAAAATAAGCCCAGGAAAACAATTTTGAATCATGTCTTAAGTGACTGATTAACTTTACAAATGTAATAAAGTAATTATAGATCTATGGTTGACAAAAGAGTACTATTTAGATGTTTATGTTATCTAAAGTATATATGACTGACCTTTATTCATGTGATTCATGCATAAAATGTATATTCATTCAGCACAATGAATTATATACTTAACTGAATCACACTTGTTCCTTTTTTGTAGGGTGATATTGCTTGCTGACATATATTTATAATATTATTCCTGTATATTTAATGTTTTATTTAGAAAGTTATTTCAACAGTTAGGGTGTTAGACTCTGCTTTCAAACTCTGAAACTAATTTTTTTTTTTTCTGCTGGTCTTACACCACATCCACAACTGAATCAAATATAGATTTTCAAGACCACTTACATAACTTTCACGTTCCACACAACATCTCACCTCTGTGTCTTGCTCTTCTTGTTTTAGAAATGAGATTTGCAGCACTTCTCTATCTCACAAGTGTTTCAACAGTAAACATTGTAAATGTTCTGAGGCTCTCAAACACTATATGTAAGGAGTATAAAAAACACCTGAGATCAGTAGAGTCACATAACTTAGATGTGACTGCAATGACTTAAACTCCTTCAAAACATTTGGAAAAAAATACTAACCATTGCCCTCATTCATCACAAATACTTTCAGAAAGTGAAGATCATGGAATATGCCACTGCAATATGTTCACTGGGACAAGTTCCAATGAATTTTTTTTGAAGAATTTTCATACACAAATGACAGATGAAAACAGAAGTCAAATCCTCAATATAGCCATTCTAAATAATTATTTTAATCTAAAAATTAGAAATGTTATGAGTATAACTCATAATCAATATACTCTATGCATAAATATATGTATTTTATGTGATTTACTATTTATGTTGTCTTATAACTGACAAATATTATTTTGCTCAATCAGAAATACATATCTGCAATCTGAAAATGTCATTACTACAGTGCAAATGCAGAATAAGACAAAATACTGTAAGTTCCTAGATGTCAGTCTTTATACCCTGGTATCTCTTTAAAAATATGGATATGTAAGGTGAGGAGAGTTAAAAAGCTGAGCAAACAAGGCTCTTAAATTTATGAATAACATTATATTTAAATAACAGAAATGAGAATTTAAGAAATAATAAGTAAGACTTTAAACTTCAATTTCTGCCTCCTACTGTGGCTCTGTCTTTTTGAACTTTTCAAAGAATTTATCTAATTTTCAAAATTTACCTTAAAAATTAACTGAAGTTTTCTGCATATCAAAAATGTGATCCAGTTCCCCCTAGAGCAAGTGGGAAGATTGTGCTGTTCTCAGTTTGCCTCCAACCAGGATTTAAACACTGGCATTGCACACAAAGGAATTATGACACAGGATTTCTACTGGAATGGATCAGGCAGCCTAGTTCTTAAGTGAAATATGGAGAAAAGAACCTGTTTTAACTGCCAAATGCCTTGGATACTGGGCTCCTTTGTAAATGTCACAAAAGAGGTGATACAACGAGTATGATCAATAAAAATCTAATACCTGCATCACAACAGGAGTATTTAAGCAAATATGCAATTATTTGATATTCTATGCTTCAGCTGAGAAGGAATGCTGTATTTTGTTTATGCAGACAATGTTTTCCCAAGGGAGTGACTGGGTGAGCAGGAGAATTTCTGCTGCCATACCTGTGCTTAACCTCTCATGACAGACATGAGGAACTCTGAAACCACAGCTTGGGCACAGAGAAAAACCTTGAACATAGTAGCTTTTTAGACCCAAATTTTTGCCTTGGTTTTGCACAAGTATAGTATTAAATGGCAGCCTTAGAAAAATTGCTGTTGAAAACATATTAAATATACTAATTTTGTAATTATCTTTTAATCTTTGTGGTCTACACCTGATTTTCAATACCACTTGAATTATTATTGGGAAAACAGATTTTATTCTGACCATAATTTCTTTAATTGTGCTTTCAGTTTAAATGCCAATTAGTGAGAAACCACTGTAATTTCCTGTTGTGAAAAAGAGATTATACTTTCTTATGTGTTTTTGAATTTTACTAATATTTAGGAATATTGAATATTAACTGCCCTAATTGGTTTGATCAATATCAGTCTCTCTCCCTCTCACAGACATTAGGATACTATATATATATATTTCAGAAAAAGGCAAGAGGTGGTGTTTAGTAAGAGCAATTAAACCCAGCTTTTTCTGCAGATCATTCTTCATGGGAGCCTCCAAATGTTGGATCAGAGTTCTTAGCAAGTTATTTCCTATATCTAGTCTTTTTACTCTAGGTCAATGGACTTGTCCACTAATTGTTTAGTCTTCTGAATAGGCTGATAACCTTGATACTCCCAGCCCGTGGTGTTGAGGAATATGTTTGGTGCAGGTAGCTTGATTTGCAAGTTACAGAGCAAGATGCAGATAGAGCTCTGGGTGGCAGGAGCCTGAGACAAAAGGCCATGAACTACAGATCATTTGAATAACAAAGGGCATGGGGACCTGTGGCACAGCCAGGTGAATGAACACTCAGAGACAGAGCAGGAGCCAAGGACTCAGGAGAAAGAGCTAGAGGTTCATGAGCTTGGACTGCGAGGGCCCAAGGGGTCCTTTGTTGGAGGTCCCTCCTTGGAGCCACCAGCTAGAGCTGTTTCTCTGTTACTGTGCCATGAATAAATTGCTTTATGGAACGAGACATATAAGACTGTGCTAAAGAAAAACTGGTGTCAAATTGGTAAGGAAACTTGATCTGACTGCATTGAGAGTGGGGAGTCAAGAGGCGCACCCACTGGGTCATTGGAGCTGCTTTTTTTGTAGGGGCTTTAGTCCCAGCCATTGAAGTCTCTGGCATTGGGAATGTGATTGTGAGAGAGTCTTGTGAATGAATGGTCATACTGAAAAGTTTCCTTAACAGTAGGTTCCAAAATGCACAGCTATGTGTGGAAAAAAATACTTTATCTCTTCCAAAGGTCAAAATGAGGAGCCAAACAAATGAGAAGCCAACAAACTTCAGATAAGAAGTTTGACTACAGGATAGGCAGAAAATTCCAGGCTGGAGAAGTTATGAATGCTACATGCTAAAACCAGAATTATTAGCTATGCTGAAATAATCTACCTGTCTTCGTCTGTTTTTTAATCTAACCTAAATTTTATTTGTTTGACTCATTCAGCCACTTGATTTCAAGGTCAGAAACTGATATGTCTGTGATAAGAACACTTCACATTTACCATATAACTGTATATTACTGCTACTAGCTATGCAGAAAGACAGCCTTTTCTGCTTTTAATAGAAGCCTAGGGAGCTGTTTTCCTCTTTAATTTAACTCTGGGTTATTTCCAACCTTGTTTTGGGTGTTGTATTTTATATTTGCAGATGCTTCATACCTTTTTGACTGCTGACTGTTCATAATTTGGTACCCTCCTATGAAGAAGCTTAACCAATTACTATTTTTTTCCTTTTATTCATATATGAGAAGGTGAGCTCTTTTAAAGCAGGCTAATTATGTTTCCACTGATGAGGTCAAGTGTCAAACTGTTTCTTCAAATTTTTCAAAATAATGCTAGAAAATACTTGTTCACAGAAGCAGATAGGAAAATACTGTCAGAACAACTTTCCCCTGGAAAATGAAACTCTCATAAAATCCAAGTGCTTCACAGCACTATATCAATTATTCTATTACTTACATTTTGAAGAAAGCAAACCTAATGACAGAAAAATACATCTAATGTTTATGGCTGTGAAATAAAAGAGTTAAATTATCTCACTTTGAAACAATCATCCATGTATTCACTGTAATACAGTTTTTATATTTTTAAACTGAAATTTTTTAAAAAGTACCAAAGATATTTTAGCTGGAGAAGAAGCTTATCTTGCCATAAGTCAGACATAATAAATTTTGAAATCCTAAATTCTATTAATTGAATAAAATTTATATTGTCTATACAATTACAGTCCAGTCAGAATTACTTTACTTTTACCTTGCCTTCCCTTAATTCCTCACATTTTTGTTGTTGCCTGTTACCTGTCATCATATAGTACAGCTCTCAGTTCCAGGAAGGCCAAATGCTTAATTATATCTTCTGTCTTTCTTTGTAAAACAACGGAATAGTAAAGGATATAAAAAACAACTGTATGATCATTACTATTTATCATACTTAGTAGTACCATGCATCTGTAATGAACATTTGAACTTTTGGAAAAGAAAATAGTAAAGACATGAGCAAGATGAACCTTTTTTTCTATGCCTCTTGCTTTCACCTCTTGCAGAGATCATTTTAGGTAACGAATCTATCTTTTCTTTACTCCCTCTCATTGGTTAGATGCACCATTTAACAGTTCATTTCAAAAATATATCTATCTGCTTTCCTCTCCTTATACAGTACAGGAGCTCATTAAAACTGGATTTGTCTGTGGTTTTTCTTATAAGTATCACAATACAGGACCTCATTTAAATTGAAATGTACATTTCTTTCTTCTTAAACTCCCTTCCAAAACTTGATACCATATAATGAATGATTTTTAAAGGGTAATCTTACCATTTTTAGCATCTAATTGGCCTTCATTCTGAAACAAGGAAGAAACTAAAATAACTTCCTTCATAGCACACAAGGACAGCATACTGCAATACAAATCACTGTCTCTGCTCTTCCATTCTCCCTCCTGTAGTGTCATTGCTTTTTATTTTAGAAATGCCTCCAAAAAGGTCTCTCTTTCAGTGACAGTATAAAGAACATGTGATTAGAAAACCACCACACCCCCCTTTGATGTGGGTAGTAGATTGATTATTCAGTTTCAGCTTTGTATTTTCTTATGCTTCCTCTTTATTGAAATATTCTTTCACATGTCTGATAATGTTACAAACATTCCATGTATTGCAAGGTATAGCTTCTGATCTGTTATGTCTCAGAATGTTATGAATAATCAAGAACATATGGTATCATATCAAACTCATAACTCCTTGCACCATTTCAAACTAACTTTTGATGTTTGGGGTTTTATTGTTTGTTCTTGCCCTTCCCACCCCCAGTTAGAGAACTAGCAATCTTATTTTCTTCTGAGTCTTTAAAAAACTTTGCAAAACTCCAACCTTTAGAAATAAAATTGCCATTAGAAAACTCTCATGTCAGATATCTTGAAACTGTTCTCCAACATGTGTCCTGAGCCACCCCAGCAATCATCAGTTTATTTATATCACAGATTAAGACCACTCACAACTCCTTCTCTGACACGTACATCCTATCTAAAGAGCTATGGGCAGCTTTTGCATAAGGAAGCAGAAGTGTGCTTTGTTGCTTTTGATAGGACTGGATTGTTTTGAAACACCTTAGATTTTTCCACAATGTTCCAAACCTCTCTAATCAAGTAACTTAAATTCCAAGTAATACAAGATCTGCTTCATTATTTTTCCCCATTCTTGCTATCCCCGACTGTGGAAGTAAACTGGTTTGCTTTCCTTCTTTGTAGCTGCCTGAGAGACGTTTAGGAGATTATCTGTCTGAAACAGGGAATTTCTATGTCAGCACAGGAGAAAAAAGTGTATGTATTGCTGAAGCAAATGGATTTGTGGGACGGAAGGAAAATCTGTTAGCTCATAAGTTTAGGAAGTAGGGACTATGAGTTAATAAGCTTAGGGAGTAAGAATATATCCTGGGAGCAAACAGATTTATGAACACCTGGTGTGGAAGGATTTGTGAAAGTGGATGAAACACATTAAAAATGATGATGGATGAAAGATGTGGTAGAGGCGGAACAATAAGGAAGAGCTTGAGTTTCTAAAATCATATTTAAAGGTAAACCAATAGATTTCAGAAAATGCCTAAAGAAAGATGAGATTGATAAATATTTCAATGATATATACATGTAAATACCTATAAACATGCATATACATACATAAAATATTACTGTGGACATAAGGTAATACATATACGTGGAAATTATATTTTCAGTTCAATAAAACCTTAAAGGTGTAAACAGAGCATCTCACATTAATCTCCAGTCCAGTTAAGGCAATACTTCCACTCAGCATCCAGTATAACACGAAGGAGATTCATTAATAACACCTTTAAGACTGTCATGCAGGAAAATTTTCTAGTATCTGTCCCCTTCTCTTGGTGCTATGCTGTTTTACCAGTGTGGCTTTGTGTCCTAAAGTTAGTGGTGCCAGTCTTCCTATAGTATGGGGAGTAAGCTGACTACAGGAGCCATCAGCCAGGTCTGCCGAGAGGTGAGATGTTCATGGTGGGCCTTTCTACCTTTCCAGGACTGGAATCCATTTTTTGTTGCTTTTACATCTTCTTAGATCACAGTCTGTCTCCTTCACACTGGTTCCCAGCTACAGTTTGCAATGTTACAACAGCATAAACAAATATTGCATGTTGTTTAATGACTACTTTGTTATACCTTTACCACAGGTGACACGGACAATGTTTCAGCTGAAACAGATGAAGCAGTGCTCAGCTGGCCACTCAGCCATTTAAACAAAACCAGTTCAGGCCAACATAATCCCTTTTACTAGCAATGACCAAAGGTCCTTTTTATTGGGATACATTATATACAATCACAGAAGATGTCTATACTTGCATAGAAAGGACATGTTCAAATGGATTGATGGCTTCTTAAAGTATTTTATTTAGACCGTATGAAATGACTTATGGGATACTGAGATGAGACCAAGATTGCAAGAAAATTGGGTAGGTAAACACAGTTAGTTTTCAGCATGGTTGGAGCTTAAAGCTTTCACATGCTGTCTATGTTCTCCCATCTTACTATTTTTCTTTACTCAAAATATGGGAATTTCAAATTAATTTTATAGTCTCATTGATCTAAGGAAAATGTTGGAGACCAAGAATTATTTTGAGTTTTAAATAGCCCTACTCACTTCTGCAGTTCTAGCAATGTCTTTCAAGGGGCAAGGAACCATGGGGAAACCACCTGTATGGTTGAAGAAACAGGCAGTGGGGGGAACACAAGGCTTCTGTAGGTAAATAATGCAAATATCATGAACAAAGCAGAAAACACATGACTGCATATCTTTCGAGGCCAAACTTGATGGTTCAGCTCAGTTTTGTCTGCTCTTCTCCATGTAGGAGTCTCTGAAAGTCAGATGAAGGGCTATCAGCTTTGTGTGAGAATGCAAGTAGAATGAGTGCTTCAGAAGAAAGTCTTATGTAACCTGTACAGAACATAAGTTACAGTGATGTCTGTAGTAGTTCTGAGCAATCTAGAAACATGGCTAGAAGCTGTTTTGGTTTTGAGAGAGAATCCACTGTAAAACTTCCCAACATCCCTGGAAGTAGTGAGATGCTGTTTGAGAAGAACCCACAGTTTAATACCTCTTAGAAATTGTTAGCTTTTCTCTTTTAAAATTTATTTGTAAAGGTGCTGTTTCAGTCACCTGCAAATGATTGTCTAGTCATTAGAAAATGCAAAGAATAAGGCAGAAACAGAAATATAGTTTTTCTCAGTCTCTGGTGTTTAAAATATCCTTTTCCTACTAGTTTAGTTATTTCCCTGCCTTAATTTCACACTTTTTTCATCTTTTTGATAAAATATTTTTTCTCCACTATCAAAGCTATGTGATTGCATAGAAGACAATCAAGGCTTCCTAACCAAGGAGAGGAAAAGAGGACAAGATAAAGCCAGAGCAAGAATGCAGTGAGCTGGTTGAGATGTTGAACCTACAGAGAGTTTTTCAATTACAGTTCTTCAAATAATTTTCCCATATTTGTATTGAATATTTTTGAATCAAAAGGTCTGGGGATATGACCTAGATACGATGTCCCAAATATCACCTTATCTGGACACTGCCTGTGTGCTCTCTTCATTTCCAACAATTCTCAATTTGTTTTTATTCCCCACAGCACGATGTTAACAGGTATAGAGAATATCTCTCAATTTCAAAACTGTCTGTAACACTGAGTTTGTAATAATCTCCAGGGAGGTGGAAGCTGTGGATTTGAATTTGTGTAGAAATAGGAACTGAAACTGTGTAAAAGGAAAATACTATTACTGGCATTATATAAATGGAGGATACTCCTCTCTTGGCTACTCTTTAAGAAGGAAGCAAATATTATGTTTTCATATTGAAAGAAGGCTTAAGTGGCTGGCAAAAGTTAGATATGCTTTTAGAAGACCTGGAAGAACAAATATGGGAGGAAGTTCCTGAGGAGAAGCACTTGTCTCAGAGTGTGTGCTCTGATCAGCATAACCTTAGCCAGTTTACTAACTGTCAAACTGAAATGATAGTCAGGTTGCATAGAATACCATAATGATTTGTCAGAACAGCACAGGAGAGAAACATACCTGTTGGAGAGTGTCCAGAGGAAGGCCACAAAAATTATCAGAGGGATGAAACATCTTTTCTATAAATAAAGACAGAGAGAGTTGAGATTGTTGAGCCTGGAGACAAAAGGGCTCCAGGGAGGTGTTGTAGCTGAAACAATAGGAAGCACTGACTTGAAATAAGCTTATAAAATTTAATAAAACTAAAGCATATGAAATGAAACATTTTTACACAGGGAAAAAATAATAGAAGTCACTCTTTTTAACCTGTTGCAGTCTAACTTTGCAGAGAGATGATGAAGAAAAGGACAGCACGAAAGGCTGGAAACTGTCCCCTCAACGAGATTTTAAAGATTAATTTACTAATTGTCCAGCTCTGTCAAAATACTTGGATTAAATTTCATTAACCATCAGAGTAACTCATGCATTTGACAATTAAATGGAATTAGATTTTCTGTCAGCACTTTTTATTTGTGCAAAAAGTATGTTAGAAAAAATTGTATAGCAATCCAGTCAACTTGCTTTCTCCTTATGTTGCTCATGACAAGTTACCAGTTGTGCAAAAAGTTAAAGAAGTCACCTTAATTCAATTCTTTTAAAATGAGTGAATCCAAACAAAATGAAAAATTTATGTAGAACCTTATTCTTTTCAGTAAATAACAATTCTACAAAAGTTGAAGTTTGCTAAAGGCATATAAAAAAAGAAACTGACAATGAGCCATGCAGACTATTTTAAATCATTTGGGCTGAACTCCATAGTGGTAGAAGGGAGGGATTATTTTGTTCTCATAATTCTTTTCCAACTTACCAATCATTAATTTTGTACTGCAGATTAAAGACCAAAAGTCATAGTCATGGTCATGAAAAGCCTGCAGCTAGAGCTGTGTAATATGCAAATAAATAATTTTTATTGTAACCAAGAAGCAAAAACCAGCACATTAAATTTGAAGAATTCATGATTGAGTTATGTGAAGAAATTCAAATTTGTGTATAGGTTTCTATGAGTTTTAAGGGGTTTTTTCCTACACTTGGATAGCAATCTTTTTTTGAGATCTGTATCAGCTGGAGATTTTACCATTTTTGCCACGCCACTCCTCAAATTTCAACATACTTCAGTACTTCTCATATGTAGTGCTCCAAAATATTGCATTTGAAGCATAATGAAGGCAATGTATCTAAAACTGTGATAGTTAGAAAGTTCTGTCAGCTTAATGAGCCCAGGAATGGCAACAGACGCAGTACTTGCCTGTTTGAAAAACTCTTGAAAGCAGAATATTTAATAAATTTCTTTTAATGAGTCAGCATTTTGGGTTACTGCTGAATGCTCCCTTCTATGTATTTGATATAGTATGAGATTGTCAATTGCCATTAAAATTTTCTATTAAGCTTTCAAGCATTTATCCTGCTCTCCACTACAACATCAACAGAACAGAGAATACTATTTCTCTTCCCCAAGTAAATTTGGAATATCATTACCCAGATTAATAAACTTCTCAAAATATTGTGGCTTATTTGGTAGCAAAATTAATCTAAATGAGGATGGTCTTTCTTAAAATACATATTTTGAGCTTAATAACCACTTAATTGTGCCTGAAGGAGAAAAAAGACTAGAATGGTAGATTTTAGTGCAATTTTGAATAGGAGGATAATGCCAAATCATATCTTCCCCTTCTTAGGTTAATTTATTTTGGAAATGTAGGAATTCATACATTGGGTTCTCTTGGATTTGCACAGTTAGGTGTGTGAAAGATTTTGTAACAAGGAAATTGAATAGGTGCCTGTTTGTAATAACCTCATATCTGCTGTGTGCAAAAAGTTCCTTTTTTAAAATAGAAAGTATGGATACATAAGATCTTGAAGAAATATGTTGTTAATGAGTGTAAAAATAGCATAAAGTATCACTATCTCTCTGCAAAATTTATGTTTGCTGCAATCTATGCATATTGAAGCACATTATTACCATGTATTATTAAACACAATACAGAAAAAAATCTAAACACGATGTTCAAGTTTGCAACTTTTTTGAACCATTTTAAAGAATCTAAGAGAAAAGGTTACTACTCCAATGACATAATCTGCAAAGCACTGACATGTACATGGTAAAAAGGATAACAGAAATTATTTTCTCAGATACTTTCAAATTGTATTTTCTCAAAGCCTAAAAGTCACTGAACCATTCCCCTCATTTAAATGTAATCTATACAAAGAATCAAGACCGAAGAAATTGTTTCTTTTATCAACAGTACTTCTGGTGGAAAGAAATGAAAATAGATATATATTCTGACCTGCTCTGAAATAGAGATAAGGGACTTTTAGTCAAGAAATATACTAATTTTCATTTTGTAAAAACTAAACCAAACCACACCTTCATTGTATACATAATCATCTTAAATATTTATACTTATTATTACTTATTTCTTAAGCAAGTATGAAAAGACAAACAGGGATCTTGTAAGCTTCAGAACAAATAAGAACACCGCATTAAAAAAAAACATACAGTATTGCTGTGTAAGAGGCCACAGGCGTTCCAATGGTTTTGCAAGACCTCAGTTTGATGACTTGCCAGGTTTATTTTTCCTGAAACTGGCTTGAAATGCCAGCAATTTTTGCTTTTACCTTTTATATATAGAAAAATCTATGTACAGTTCCCTGACACATAGATAGTAGTAGTAACTTGTTACTCTTTGCAGAGTGAGATGTTTGCATCTAACGTGATGATGCAGTGCAGAGACATACAGACCCAGTATGACAGCAGAGGTCCTGAGAAGCAGAGACACAGGATGTGGCACAGGGATGCTAGCCCTGGCACTGTATATAAGCAACTCATCCATGGCCAGTTAAAGAAATGTAGACCTGGACAAAAGTGGTTTTATGGGGACCTCCAAGAACAAAGTAAAGAATTTAACATAAATAACATGTTGCATAGTGGTGTACCCATGAAGAACAAGAAAGATGCAAAGGTATGTTTAGCAACAATGTAAAAATTACTCTAAATAATTTTTGAGGAGGAAAAGGAAGGAACTATTAATATTAAACTCCTTTTAGGGTGTACATAGGATTTCAATGAATTTACCTACTCCACCCCAGCAGACAGAAGCTATCAACTTTAAGATCACAGAATCAAAGCATGGTTTGGGTTGGAGGAGATCTCAGAGATCATCTAGTCCCAGTCCCTCTGCTATGGGCAGGGACACTTCCCATTAGACCAGTGGGCAGCAGAAGAATGTCAAAAGAAGTAGAAACTGGATGTATGTGCACAACAATTTTAGTTGCATGATTACTGAGGCTTTTTCTGTAATGCTGACATTCTCAACTTCTTTTTTTAATTCTTTTTCAGTAGTAATTTAATCTATACTGTACACTTTGATTAGACTGAAGATTTCAATTATACTTGGCTTGACATACGACCTTGTTTTGTTTTCCCATAACAAGATTCTGTGTGCAATACCTAGGGATACAAACAGCATTTCCATTTGTCAAGGGAAAAAGGCATTCACTTCAGAAAAAGGTGACCTGTCTTTATCACAAAAAAAAGTCACAAAACTGTTGGAAATCTTTTGCAGTTCCCAGATGACAAATTAAATACTTATTTAAAGTAAAGTAAGTAAAGTAAGTTGTATCTTTTATTAAACCATAGCTGTTTTTCATATAGATGATTCCGAGTATACAAACCCTTCTTAAACTTGTTGGGCAGTTATTTTTAGTTTTTTGCTTCTTCCTCTGATATTATAATCTGATCTTAGAAAATGTTACTTTGTCTATGAACTTCTCTTACCTGTTTAATGATTTTTTGAGCTATTCATAAAAGAACATTAATACCCTGTGTAAACTGTATTATAAGAATTTTAAATCCCTTATCTCATCTGTGAAGTCATGATAGAAATGTTTGTCAACTTCCTCAGCTAATATTTAGGCTACATTAGATGCTTAGATCAGCAAACTACTCCAGCAAAGATATACTTGTATGAAAAATGAATGAAGAATATTTGCCTTCCTTAAGCAAGAAAATAAAGCAAATAATTTTAAAAACTGTCATCATTGAGGTCATCCATCAGTATTTGGAGTAGCAAGAAACTACATTTAATTCTTCTTGATTAATTTTGGACCACTTTAAAATTACCAATATAGTTAGAAATTGGCCTCAAGTTAGAGGACTTTTTCCTATTAACAATAAAATTATGGCTTTTACATAAATTATAGTTATCACCTGAGCTTAGTAGTAGGTCATCAGAAATACCAGGCATACATTTCAGAAGACAACATAGGATAATAAATAGAGAATAGGAAAAAATATCTGCTATACCAAGAATTATTCAAAAAAAAAGAATTCAGAATCTCTTGCTTTTACATTGATGCAAATTATGAATATGTAATACTGATTCTGAAAGCTATGTATTTTAGCCATAACTTGTGGGTTGCAAATCAGTTTTCATTCTGGAGTAGAATGAAATTATGTATTTTGTTAGCTGAGTTTTTGCTGCATATCCTCCTGAATTCTTGAAATCAGTAGAGATCTGTAACTCTCAGGAAGCTTCATTCTACTAGAACCACTTCCTTTTCATATCTGCATGAAAATACACATTTTATAACATGGAGCAAATAAATATGGTCTTAGAAAAAAAATAAGACCAACAACAGAAATGGCCAGTAAATATCTTAAAGAACGGTAGCTCCTTATCCTGTATGGGTATGGGTTATGCTTTAAACTAGCTATGCTTTATGGCTTTTATGTGCTGTTTGTCAACATTAAAAAGTAATGTAGCATCTTTGCTGAGTTCTTACCACACTGAAAAATAACCACTACAGATACTTCATCTTCCTTTCTGTGTTACTGTTACTGGAATAATTATGTTTAGGAGCTGCAGATAATTCTAGAGTGAATATAATTTTTATAGAGAAGGTAATATCAATACTATTTGACTTCATGTCGTATACCAAATGTATGTTTTGTGATTCTCTATGCTACTGCGGTCTATGTTTAAATAATAATAAGTAAAATTCTGTTGAAAACAAACATCAGCTCTTGGAAGTCACCTAATTAAACAGTTTTCTAACTGTTTTGGTTATCCATGTAGAAATACAATTTAAATTTTAGTCCCATATATATTCTCCAGGGAAGACAAAGGTTTACTTTGGACTATGACTATCTACACCAACCTTCTTCTCTGTACATTTTTTTTAAATAAGTTATTTCATAGAATCACAGAATGGTTTGGATTGGAAAGGAACTTGGAGGTCATCTACTTCCAACCCCTCTGTCATGGGTAAGGATACCTTTCGCTAGATCAGGTTGCTCAAAGCACCATCCAACCTGGCCCTGAACAATGCCAGAGTTGGGGCATCCACAACTTCTCTGGGAAACCTGTTGCAGTGTCACATTACTCTCACACTGGAGAATTCCATCGTAATATCTAATCTAAATTTAGCCTCCTTCAGTTTAAGGCCATTTTCCCTTGTCCCATCAGTACATGCCCTTTCCAAAAGTCCCTCTCCAGCTTTCTTGAAGGGCCCATTTAGGTTCTGAAAGGTTGCTCTAAGTTGTCCCTGGAGACTCCTCCAGGTTGAACAATCCCAACTCTCTCAGGCTGTCTTTATAGGAGAGGGGCTCCAGCTCTCTGACCTTCATAAGGTTACTGGTTCTCCTGGTTCCAGCCAGGACAGGGGTAATTTTTGCAGTAGCCAGGAGGGAGCATGTCTAGGGCCCAGAAATTGTTCTATACCACTTTATGTCATTACTGGGTGTGAGAGGGAAGGAAGCCATTTCTGTTCAAGTGTGGCAGAGGGAGCGGTAATGTCGATTCTGAGCCTTTTGCTTGTGAATCACGTGCCTCTCTGCGGTACACTTTGGTTATTAATATTGTTGCGACTGCTGCTAATTCTCTAATCTCATTTCCAATAAATTTTTCTTGTCTCAACCCCTGATCTATACCTCTTGTGCCTCCAGTTCTCCTCTCCAGACTGCTGCAAGGGAGGATGAGGGGAAAGTGCATGAGCCTCAGTGCCTGGTTTCAGTGGGAGCACCATTCCTAGAACATGACAGTGGCTTATTCTACATCCAAGGGAGAAACAAACATGTTGGGAGTCTTGTCACTTTTAGTTGAGGAAAAGCCTTCAAATAGAAGAAAAAGAATGCAAAAAGGCCTTTGCAACTTACCGTCATGCTAAAAATATATCTAGTGTATCTTCTAGAATGAGATAGAAGTATGGCGACAGCACAGAACTCAGTGAATGTAGCAGCGGCTTTAAAATAAAATGAATGCCACAAGCAAGCCTATTTCAATTAGTCCATTGAAATAAATACTAAAATTTCTGCATCTTCTTGGATATTTTTAAATTGAGTTTTTCTTTTATTGATAGTCAATATTAGTGTAATCCTGAAATCTTGAAGACAGTCCCTCTGGTCTTCTAAATTGGAAGTGTCTAGCACGTTAGAGTTCAGCTAGGTTTATGTGGCAGTTCTAATACTGAGTAAAGAATATTTTAAATTTATAAAACAAATATAACACCTAATATCCTCAAACTTAATCATGAAATAATCTCAGGATTAATCCAAAGATCTGCCCACAGTGACAAAAAATTAGAAGCAGCATTTAGAGAATAGATATATTTAAAAATTAGGAGATAACACTAAATGCATATTAAGAGATTATGACATTCAGATGAATAAAATATCAAATACTTTTATTTTAAAAAAACAAGCAAACAAAAAACCCAAAAAAACCAAATCACCCCCACTGAAGCTGTAAATACAACTAAGCTGTTTCCACTGATCTGCCCTTAGGCTTATTTTCAAGGTTATGTAACTAATCTGTATGATTAAGGTGCTTATGGGAACAACTTAGCCACTCAGATGCTTAGTGGCAGAAATAATGGAACTACACTAATTGTACCACAACAAATAATGGTCTGAATTTCTACTTTGTAAAAGTCTGCTTCTTTTTACTCCTTACATTTTTTAATACTTCAAAATATTGCTTGGGTAATAGAGAAATTCTGACTCTTATGAACAAGCAAAGAAAAAACCTGATGCAATAGCATTATTTTCTGAGACCAATGTATTCACCATTGAAAAAATTCAGCATACTAAGAATCCGAGTTACCACATCACATACGATATTTTGACAGTCTGTTCTTGTTCAGTGTCAATGAAGCATGAAGAACGCTAAGTTGAATGGTAAAGCTGGTTTCAAAATAGATTCAGTAGCTGCTTGGTATTCACACTTTTATTATCTGTCCTGGAGTCCAAAAATTACTTGGCTATCTACTCTGTATGCTTGAAACATGAGCAAGGATGTATTATAAACAAGCCATTCATAACAAATTATAAAACTGTGAACTTACCACTCCTCTAAGGTATTACCACCTTCTCCTGTCACTATTTTTCACTACTTATTAAGGACTGGAAAAAGACCAGTTTATTAAGTTTCTAAAGGCTCTAAGCCGCTGACAGTTTGCTTGCCTTTCATCACATCACAAAGTTGACCTATTCAAAATATAAATATAATTAAACAATTTTAGAAAATTCATGTAAGATCAAAGACTTAAGTGTTAGGAAAATAAATTTATTGTGTGTCAGTCTTTGTCAAATATCATTAACCACAAAATAAGTGAATTTTAGAAATAGAATGAAAACCCATCACCAGATATGTCGCCACTAATTTATTACCTCAAGGTGTGTGAACTACTTGCAAGTGACATATTTGCTCTTTGAAATAAAATATATACATTTTCAGGGAGAAAGAAAGAAAAGAAGAAAATAGATATTGACATAAGTAAGAAAAACCTGAACCAAAATAATACCTCATATTATGGAAACTATTCTTTAAACATTCACAAGCTATTAATGTTGTAGAATCCAGCTTGATTTATAAGAAATCATTTATTATTTTACTTTTTATTAATATACTAATTAGTGGCTGCAAGTAAAACCGTATCCAGCTTGAGCTACATTTCATACACGTAATAAGCATCAGTATTTGAAAACTAACTTTGAAAATCCAATAGGAAAATTTCAACTAGAGAAGCTGTGATCATAGACTCCAAGTAAAAGAGGGTTTTCTTTCTCTCATTATAGCTTTTCACTGTGCTCTATACAAAGTAAAAAAACCCAAAGAGATTTATTTGTCTAGCATATAGATGATACCGGACTTGAGAATCTTGTTTCAAGAATAAGCTAGGCAAAAGAAACAGCTTTCTATTGTACTGGTATTTTTTACTTATGTAAAGTTATAAATTGTGCATGGAGAGCAAAATTCATTATAAATATCAAAGATAAGTTTGCAAACATTTTTCTCCTTTATAATTTACTTTCCTTCAATTATAAGGAAGAGAATTAGCAGCTACTGCTCTAAATTTGGACATCATTCAGGTACTATTTATCCTCACAAAACTATTTAAACTACAGTTGAGAACGTTCTGAACACTGATTTAACCAGTGTAGCTCATCTCCATTTGTAGTCAAAGATTCAGAGAAGTAAGCACCACAAGCAAACAGCAGATATATTCAGTAAGAAACTCTACATATGAATGTAACATATATAGGCCATGTATACAGTAAAAATCACCTCTCACCAACAATTTGCAGAGCTTTCTGGGTAAGGTAAAGGCAAAGATAAAAACATGTTTTGTCCAGCCTGCTTCCACTGAGAATTGACCAGAACAATACCATATTTACAAATATTCCAGTTGAAATCTTCTAGCAGTACGTATGAGTTTTCTTTATAGATCAAAACTTTATGCTAGGTGCTGTCCTGAGTAAGATGTATCAGGTTTACATGGTAAAGTTTTAGTGGCAGGGAGGTACAGGGATGGCCTCTATAGCAGAAATCAGGAGCTGCCTCCAAGTCAGACAGTACCACTACCTGAGCTGACTCTATGACAGACCTGCTGCTGGCCAGAGCTGAACCAATCAGTGACACTGGCAATGTGTCTGTGATAATGTATTTAGGAAGGAACCTCACTGGGCTAGAGCAGAGGAAGGGCATGAAGAGGAAGGAATGGTAGGGACACATTTTTATGACCTGACTGCAAACCTCACTCCCCACACTGCTTTGGGAGAGAATGTAGAAAAGCTGGGAGTGAAGGTGAGCCTGGAAAGGAGAAGGTGATGGGGACAAAGTGGTTTTAGTTTTGTTTTTATTCCTCCATATCCTATTGTGTTGTTAACTGACAATAAATTAAACTAATTTCCTTAAGTCTGTTTTGCCCATGATGGGAATCAAGAAGTAATGTTCCTGTCCTTATCTCAATCCATGAGCCTTTTGTCATATTTTCTATCCCTATTTTTTTGATGAAGGGGAGGGACAAATTGGCTTGATGGGCACCTGGCAGTCAATTAAGCCCATCTTTATGTTGTATTTGTAATGGCACAGCTTGCACTAGTATCATTAATAATAAACTTGTTAATGCTGACGTTCATGCTCACTGCTGAGGCTTTGATGAGACCTTTGCTCTTATGATTTGATGTCTGGGGAAAAAAAATCTTTATTAGGCTACACAAATAATATCTTTTATTAACATCTTTCACACTTTCATAGTGGTTTTGCATTAATTCAAAATTCTTCTTATTAAGATACATTCTCTATATATTATATATAGAACATTATATATAAGCAATATGAAGGTTTTATTCATTAATGTAGCACTAATTATTTATTTTACTTTATTTATTCCAATCTGATATGAAATAAATTTTCTGAACTTTGATGTTTGTTTGTCTGAATTTGATGTCTTGTCTTCCATCTAGGACATAAAAAACCGAATTAACACCAAAGACGTAATCTCAGTGCCTAAAGAAATTTCAATTTGTTGAAAACTTTCTGACAATATCTCCTCCAACAAATTCATTAGTATCAAAATGGTTCATGTGCATATTTTTTCAAGATGTTCAGTCTGTCCAAAAACTCCCTGCCAAATGACTCTTTGAATGACCCAATATTTTAGATTGCTCAGTCCCTCATGCTACCACCTGCAGAAAAGTGGTTGGTTCTACTTGCACTTCTGTAAAGTGTGCCTGACCTGTAAAAAAATTCTGATTCTTGTTACCTTCATTGTCTGAGGAGTATGAAAGCCATGACCTATGGGTCATGGTAGAAAAAAAATTCTCAGAGAGCAGGAGTCCACCCAATTAATATACACAATAAATGTGAAAACAGAGACCTTGAAACAGACTGCATACCCATACTCTCATCCCAAGGAACAGCAAAACTTTGAGCTTTCAATGCTAAACCTACAACAAACTGTGCTGCTAAGCAACATAATGTCATCTTTTTGTCACTACCCTTCATCACATATCTAGACTTCTCCCTTACCTTTAAATGGTGACTTAGTTTCAAGTATAAATGATTGCAATTATCACATATAGATGTTATGCACTTAGAGGAAATAACAGGAAAATCTGTATTTGTAATGATGCACTACTCTGCATAGGACCTGCAATCAAAAATGCTATGCTGTTTTCTCTTTCCACCTTCTTCTATATCACAGATTCACAGAATGATTGAGGTTGGAAGGGATGAGAGTTGTGAGACACTAGCAGGTTGAGCAGAGGAGTTGTGGATGCTCCATCCTTGGAAGTGGTCAAGACCAGGTTGGATGGAGCTTTGAGCAACGTGATCCAGTGAAATGTGTCCCTGCCCATGGCATGTTGAAACTGGATGATACTTCATGACCCTTCCAATCCAAACCATCCTATGATTGTATTATTCTATGGCTGAACAGACTTGTTCGAGTCGGGCCACCTACAGCAGGTTGTGCAGGGGTGTGTCCAAACACCTTTTGAATATATCCAAGGAAGGGGACACCATAGCCTCCTTGGACAACCTGTGCCAGTGTTAAGTCACCTTCACAATAAAAAAACATTTCCTGATGTTCAGACAGAATCTCCTGAGTTTCAGCTTATGTTTCCTGCATCTTGCACTTTCACTGGGCATCACTGAAAAGAGAATGGCTCCACTGCCTTTGAATCTTCCCTTGAGGTATAGACATACATTGATGAGATCCCTCTGAGCCCTCTGTTATCCAGAGTGAACAGTCCTAGCTTTCTCAACCTTTCCTTATACGAAAGATGTTCCAGTCTTTTAATCATCTTTGTGGTCCTTTGTTGAAATCTCTTCAGAATTTCCATATCTCTCTCGTACAGGAGAGCCCAGAACTAGACCCAGCGCTCCAGATGTGTCTCAGCAGTGCTAAACAGAAAGGGAAGAATCACTTCCCTTGACCAACTGACAACACTACTAATGCAGCCCAGGAAAAGCTCAGCCTTTCTCTTTCAAGAGAGCAGTGGTTAATGCTCAACTTGGTGTCTGCCAGGATCCCCTATTTTATATGAGGTACATGTTTAAATTCTGGTGTTCAGATTATTGCCTAAGGTAAATATTCTATTTTTCACCCCAAAAAATGCATCACATAGCTAACATAGAAGAAACCCCCAAATTAAAAGCTGGAGTTCAGAGCTAATTGATTTCACTCATCTAGAATTTCAGAAATCAAGTGGAATACAGTCTCTCTCTTCTGTTTCTGTTAGACAAGAACTCAAATTAGATGCCTACATTCAAGTATTACAGAAAAAGTAAAAATACTGTAAGTGGAAAGGCACCTTTTAAAAGTCTGTAGTATATTGTATGTGCACTATTTGAAATGTTTTATGAATGTTCCATTTCATAATATTCTAGTTGCATAAGAGTTATGGATTAAAATTTTCTATTTTCATTTACTGTAACTTCTGAAATTTTTATTGTACAGTTTTATGTTATTTGTCTTCACCTAAAGAAGAAATTTTTTGAAAAGAGACATCAACAAAAGTTCACAGTTCTTCTGTCTCTAAAGCAAACAATACATTTTCTTTTTCCACGACAAAAAAAAAATGAAGTAAAACCCTGCAAGCACTTTAGTAATAGCTCTAGAAATAAAGCAGCTGCAGGTAGGAAATTAAATTTGGTTTTGAAGTAGAAAATATTTGCAGATTCTGCTGAAAACTGATTCCACTGTTATGAGTCCTTGCCACAGTGCACTATGTTTGTGTGAGATTTTTCTATTTTGTGAGAGATTTTTCTCCTAAATTGTAATTTTTTCCCATTAAAAAAAAGGCAAATTTATTGCCTGATACACAACTTAGGATAATCAAAACAAATAACCTATACAAGCCTTAAAAATCCCTGCAAATAATTTAGTTCACAAATACCATCACA
Source organism: Pyrocephalus nanus (assembly GCA_038380795.1). Classification (NCBI taxonomy): domain Eukaryota; kingdom Metazoa; phylum Chordata; class Aves; order Passeriformes; family Tyrannidae; genus Pyrocephalus; species Pyrocephalus nanus. Next base: position 54,159,066 of record CM076264.1, on the reverse strand, counting down.
ATCTACCACTGAGTATTTGCTGGTTACTTTGTAATTAATAATAATTAATCCAACATGTATGCTGAGATTTTTGAGAAACAGAATGTTTCAGCAGTAACATGAGATAGAATGTAATCAGCACTTATAATCACTACAACATTGACCTTTTTATATGATATATACTACTGTGAAATAATTTAAAACGTATTATTATATTATTAGTGTTTTTCAATATCAGCTACATTGTACTGAAAAGAGGTATAAGGCAAGATGAAAAACTTCATGAAAATAACTACAAAACATGCTATCCTTTTTTAACTTACAGAGACTAAGAAATCATTGTTGCAAGAAGATGATATTTTCAGTGTGAAGGGCACAGAAATGTTTGTGTTAAAAACTGCTGTTTAAATAGACATTTTAAGCACTGTACTTGTAGCCAAAGTCAATTGCTGAACCCATTTAACACTTTATAGTATGCAACTCATTTAAGATTGGAAGCACTTTTAAATTGTCCAGGACTTCTTAAAACGCCTAAAATCAAACTAAGAGGAAAAATAAGTTAAACCGTGTCAGCACATTAAACTTCCATTGGATGGTATTCCAGTGGATTTGCATCAAAACCAAAAATTACAACAATTTCTGAAGGCATCGGTATGTTTAAGGCATGACTACTGCATACCACTAAAAAAGACAGGCTAAGAGCACAGGTCAAATCTTGCTGTTTGGACATTAAGCTGTAGTTCCTTCATGTGGAAGAATGTCAGCACAAGAGTATTTGTCTCTGAGAGGACATACAGTCATGATGAATTCTCTGCAGCAAATCCAGTTTTATCCATTATTACTTAATAAAACCGTTTTTTCTCATATTAAATGGCAGTTGAGATGTTAACTTTTCAGCTTTGATTTTCACCTTTGTCCCAGGTGTGTCTTCAAATATCTTACCTTTCCATGCATCAAGCTGATATGTGCAGCTAGGTTAGTACTTTCAGTGACCTCCTCTTTTCAAAGCTGTGGTGGGTTGACCCTGGACAGATGCCAAATACCCACTGAAGTGACTCTCTCACTCTCCCTCAGCATCTGGGCAGAGGAGAGAAGATAAAAAAAAAGCAGCTAAGGATTCATGAGTTGAGATAACAGCTGGGAAGGTCACTTACTGATTACCTTCAGGGGCAAAACAGACTCAAAGTGGGGATAGTACTTTAATTTATTACAGGATAAGAGCCAAAGAGTGAGAAATAAATAGTCTTAAAAACACCTTCCCCTCCACCACTCCTTCCTTCCATGTTTTAACTCTTCCTCCCCAAGCAGTGCAGGCGGACGGGGAATGGGGGTTGTGGTCAGTTGTTGTTTCTGCCGCTGCTCAGAGAGAGTCCTTCCCTTGCTCCGGTGGAGTCCCTCCCACGGGAGACAGTCCTTCATGGATCTCTCCGGCGTGAGTCCATCCCTCAGGCAGCAGCTCTTCTCAAACTGCTGTTGCTTGGTCACTCCTCCCAAGGGTGCAGTCCTTCACGAATGAGCTGTACTGATGTGAGTCCCCCACAGTGCCACAAGTCCAACCCTGGAAAAACCTGCTCCAGCATGGGCTTCCCTCTCCATGGGATGCAGGTCTACAGTAGGACCCTGCTCTGTCATGGGCCTCCCAATGAGTCACAGCCTCCTTCATGCCTCCACCTGCTCCAGCATGGGCTCCTCCATGGGCTGCAGGGGGGTCTCTGCACCCCAATGGTCCTCCCTGGGCTCCAGGGGCACAGCTACCCCACCATGGTCTGCACCACGGGCTGCAGAGCCTCAGCTCCGGCTCCTGGAGCACCTCGTGCCCCTCCTTCTGCACTGACCTTGGTGGCTACATTGTTATTCGCATGTTCTCACTCTGCTCTGCTGGAGTTTCTTTTGCTCAACATTCTTCTGTTCTTAAATATGTTATCACGGAGGCATTACTATTGCTCCTGATTATCTTGGCCTTGGCCAGAGGCAGGAAGCCCGTCCTGGAGCCGGGTGGCATTGGCTCCATGGGACAGGGGAAGAAGCTTCTAGCAGCTTCTAACAGAAGCCACCCCTGTAGCCCACAGCTGGCACCAAAACCCAGGCACAGAAAACCACTACAAAAGCTTAAACAAAGTCAGTTGGTCACTAATTCTATAGTTGAATAAATAATATGATTGATTTATCACCTAGAAGACATACAGTTTTCTGTGTTTTCCTATTCCTTGCCAAAATAAACCATGCTGATATCTTTTCTTGAAATATTGGGGTTTGGGTTTTTTTGTTTGTTTGGGGTTTTTTTGCTATGTGGTTTTGCTGTGTTTTTTAAGAGATGAAAGACTCTTTTAAAACTTGTGGAAATACGTATCAGGCATCACTGTTACCTACAAATATTAGTAAAGACTGAAACTTTTTTCCTCCTTTATTTTCTTTAGATAAATTTTCTTAAAGTGATTTTTAAGTCTATAACTGTGTATCACCAAAAGAATTATTATTTTGCTTTCTAAATATGAATATATTTTAGTCTTCATTACATAAATATTTCCTTTTTAAATTGTTCAATTACTAGTAGTTATTACTAGACATACCAAGATGACTTAGTATTTGGGAAGAAAAAAACATGTTTTCTGGAGGTGGAAAAATAATTGAAAGTTTCCAAAAGAAAAGAGAAATTACCTTTGTAAAAATCACGTTTTCCTAAAGGATTATTGAATTTCTTAGTGACATGCAAAGTGCACTGTACTAACCTTTTGAATTCTTGCTATATAGAATTATTAGTGTGTAAATGCACATATTCTGCTAGAAACAATATTGTCCTCTCCTAGCAGTTCTCCTATGCTACATAAACAACATTTGAAGCCTATCATTAAAATAGAATCTGGAAATAAGCAATGGAAATTGCTTTGTGGTTGATTAGATAAATATCACTTCAAGTTCTGGACAGCTCAATAATAACTCTAAAAATAGTTTAGGTCCAGAAATTATTTTCAGTTGTCTGTAATCCACCATCTAACAGTGAAATAGTAAGATTAAATTATCAGTCAATGGCTAACAAAATTATTGTCACAAATGCTAAAATCACAGGGTTTTGAGAGGATTGTAAATGGGTTTATTATGTTGTACTCATGAGTAAACAGCATATATTTATATTTTTTTACTTATGTATTTGGGAAAGAATAAGAGAAATATAAGAATAATTAGATTTTGTTCATTATTTTCTAGGTATTGAGAACAGCAGCAGAGCAGAAATAATAGCAATAGAAGTGCATTAGTAAAAAACAGACTTTTTAGATATTACATTCTTAATACTTTATTTCATTAATTCAACAGACATTCATAATAACTAGAAAGGCGTAAACAAATGGAAATAATAGACTTGAATCTAAAAAGTTAGTATTATCTCACTCTCCTGATTCAAACTAAAAATAACAAACTACATGCAAGTGGAGTAAACAAGTCCAAGTAAATTAATTCAGTGCAATTGCAAAAACACAAGTAGAATATGATATGACTTGGATATGTTTGAATTTTTTTTGCTTTGGACAGTTAACATTAATTGTGTTCAAAAATGCGTGTCTCCTCTATGCTATCACACAGAGAGGTACTTCTGTACATCAGGAACAGAAATCTTACATAATTCTTGATACATGTACCAATAAGATAAGTTCAACCCATCATTTCTTCTTTGCCCCTTCTAAGGTGTACCTGTTCACAATATTATTTTTTTTCTAATGACTTCTTTTCCCTCAAAACCCAAGGAAATTCCAAGAAATATACCAATGAATTTATATTAGACATTGGTATTTGAAAAGCAGTCGACTTTTCCGCTCAGTCTATTTGCATTTAGAATTATACTTCTCTGTAGCTTTAGGTGAAATATTCAATTTTTTTCTTATGTCTGTACATGGCATGAATAATTGTCAATGCTTCTTTCTGTTATATCACCAATGATACATTAGGTGGCTCATACCATATTTACACCTATTATAATGCAAAATTTTCCAGTAATATTACAGATAGTCTTTATACACATGGTATCTTTCTAAAATTAATTTTTTACTTTTCCCATACAAACATACTTAGTTATGTGAGTTACAGACTTTCAGGCTTTACTGCTGATTTATGATCAGGGTAATGTTATGTTACAGGGCAATGTTATGTTATAGGTTTTGTGCAGTGGCATATTGGTTTTACACATATTAATCTATATTTTTTTCTAGAGTGCAAACTCTATAAAGCAACAACAAACTATGAAGAAAATAGAAGAATATAGTATGAATGATCTATGAATATAGGCAAATAAGGAACTGTCAACCATGCAATCATCAAGATAGGTGGTTAATTAGTATCTAAAAGAGTTAGTCCCAAGTAATTCAAGTTATCTGTCAGAAGACAGAGAAATACAAATCCATATGTAAAAGACAGCTAAAATGTGGACACAAATTTTAAAAAAAAGACTGACAAATAAAGGTAACAGAAGAAATAAAATTCCATACTGTTTTGTAAAGAAGCACAGTAGAATAACTTTTAACACATAACAATTTGAGTTAATAATCCTCTCAAAAACAGTTTCTGTATAAACAGTTTTGAAATTGTCAAATATTGTGGTGTTAAGCTTAAGACCTTTCAAGAGAAACAAAAGTGACAATTGAAAATTAGAGATATTTAAAACTAGACAAACTGGAAAGTTACTGAAAGTCTCTAGAGATGAATGGAAAGTGATTTCTTTGGTATTCATCCTCTTCCCACTTCCTAACAAATTTGGGTTTAAATTAAAAGAGATGGGCAAAGAGGCAGATTTTAATTTCTGAATAAAAAGTGAAGAAATTATCTATGGTACTTTGGGTTCTTCATCAAAATAATATTTAAAGAGTGTAAGTCTTGCCATATAAGATGTTTTATTTTTAAAGCTGCAGTAAGTATAGAAACTGTATATAGACCACTGATAAACATGCATAGAGCAAGCCACAGAAACTGACAGAAAACATGGATATGTTGTTACCTTACAGTTCCCTGTCAGCATAACTATGCAAACTCTCTCAAGAAACTGTAAGGAGACCTTAATATATCACCCTAGTTCATTGTTTGTGTCTATACTATTAAATTAAAAACGGTCAGGTTTCTACTCTCAGTGCTTAATGTTGCTCTCCTTAAAAAGACAGTTCATTTCTACATTTACATAGAACACAGGTATGGGACATCTACGACTGTATATAGTGATCCGCAAAGTTTAATATTATTTTTTCAATATTGTACTAATTTCAAAAATAAATTTTTTCCTAGTAATTTGAGTTCTTATTCTCACTTTTTAATTACTTAGGGAAGAAATGAATATCTGGGTCTCTGATATCCCAGAGAAGAGTCCTAATTGAAGATCTTCAGGCTATAAGGCAGCTGTTCCCAGTGAGTTATTTGGTTACAGTTTAAGCCAGTGTGCAAATTCCATTAATAACTTTCGTTGTTATTAGGAACTTCTCTCAAATAAATAATCTGGGCTTTCTTTAACCATTTAAATAAGCCCAGTTGTCATGATGTTTCTTTTTCAGTTCAGTAATATGTCTCTTCTTTTTATTCTTCCCAAGGAAAATGCTTACAGCAGCTTACCTGAGAAGGAGTGCAAAACTTTTTGTTCAGATTGACCTTCACTTTGACTGGACCTGACTTTATACCTTTTCACGATTGCCCACAAGATGATAAAGATAAGAAAAATAGTAATTTCTTCATTTTACTATAGTTGTGAACTCTTGCTATCCATTTTGTAGATTGTCTAAACTGTTGTATCTCACTTCTATAGGTGAAGTTTTGGCTCAGGGGAGCCTAGACCAAGCTGTGTGGAAATGCTTGATGCACTCCTCAAAAAAAAAAAAAAGTAAAAAAAAGTAAAAAAAGTAAAAAAAAAATTACTCTAATCTTCTTTGAATTACGTAGATAGGTAACGCCACTGACCTAGCTTTTCACAGTCTTGAAAGGGCACACATTTTTAAGTCTGAACTGTCATTTGTGGTGTTTTAAATCTCTTTGAGCGGACCATTCAATAAAGCAGAATCCTACTGCAGCATTCTTCATCTGCTTTGCAAACTTGTATAATGGAAGATCTCAAACTAACTGTATAAAAAAGGTATTTTATAAAATGCCATATAATCCTAAATATTGTATGATTGCATCTGCTGTAGCATATCAATAAAGAAAAAAGTGCTATTGAGAGTCTGACTTGCATGACCTTTCAGCTTTTTCTTAGTGTTTTGTTTATTTGTTCCTTTTGTTTTTGTGGGGGTTTTTTTGAAAGTATTTTGTGTTAATTTATTTTTTTCTTAAATTTTTTCTCTATCTCTGATGAGGCCCCTTGCCTAGAATGTCCATTTGTTGCTAGACTGCATTTGGTGTGCTCTGGGAGCACATTTTCCACTTTAGTTTCACTCAAGAGGAAGGCAGTTCATGCACTCAGGCTGTTTGGTTCTCAGCATCAAACCACAATAAGTAGAGATAATTAGAAAGACTGTTTCAAAAACACATTTCTGACCAAAACTAAAATACTAATATAGAAAAACTCTTGAGTTCTCTCAGTACCAGTTCAGCTTTATAGTTACTTTAAAGTTGTAGTGAAATTCCTGAAAACTGTTATAAATGAGTACATATACTTTGAATTTAATCTCAAAAGTCTGTATGTGAGAAGTTGTGAGGTATCAGGCATCCAGTTTACTTAGATGCTTGAAGGAAGACAGAATCATTAATCTAAATACTGAATGTTGGAGGGGGGAAAAAAGTGCTAGTATCTAATCAGACATGCTACAGCAACCAAGGCACAATGTCTAATCCAGCTGTTATATTGTAACCCCAGCCAGCAGCCTAGGACCACACAGCCACTCTCTCACTCCCCTACCAGCAAGACTGGGGAGATATTTGGAATGGTAAAAGCCAGAAAACTCATGGGTTGAGAAAAAGATAGTTTAATATGGAAAGTAAAAGCCCTCCACACAAGCAAAATAAAACAAGGAATTAATTCAGTGATCACCATAGGAAGACAGGTGTTTGGCCATCTGCAGAAGAGCTGGGCCCTATCACTTGTGATGGTTACTCAGGAAGATAAACTCCATGACTCCAAACATCCTCCCACTTCTTCCTCTTTCCCCTCGCTTTATATGCTCAGCATGATGGCATATGGTTTGGAACATCCCTTTGATCAGGTTAAGTCACCTATCCCCCCTGTGTCTCCTCCCAGTTTCCCATGCACCGCCAATCTCACCAGAGGAGCAGAAAGCCGAAAGCAGAAAGCCTTGGCTCTGTGTAAATACTGCTACGCAATAATAAAAATCTCTGTATGTTGCCAAGCCTGTGTCCAGAATAATCCAAAACACAGCCCTATGCCAGACAATGTAAAGAAAATTAATTGCTCCAGCCAAAACCAGCAATATAGCTTAACCTTGTAGTAGTGAATTTGGAGTAACTTCATTCTGTATTACTGGGAAGGTATGAAATATAGCTGAAAAAGGGGTAAGGAAAAAATTAACAAGATAAAATAATAAAATAATAAAAATTTTTAATATCCAAAGTTCTCAATTTCAAATTTCATTTTTAAATCATGAACAGTTGTATTGTATCTTAAATTTATCCTGTACCAATGTAGATTTTATCTACCTCCATTTTAATCTCACAGTATTCTATAAGCATTTTCCCCCATTTGCCCAATGGTCCATCACTTTAGACTAGATATCATTTATTTATAAAACTAGAAAATCATGTCCTAAGGCAATACACTACAGGAACCTTTCATGTTTAAATGATGGCTATTGAAGGAACAAGACATGCTACAAAAATAATGCTAGTTAATAAGAGCTTCCATTAGAAGACTACATTAAACTGATGCATTACCAAACCTCTTTGATGTTCTGTATAATTTATCAACAATATTTAGAATATGAAAGTATTATTCAGAATGATTGGTTTATTAAATCTGTTTACGTTTCATATAAAGTTAAAAATAATAATTATAGCTTTTTAAAAATTTTGTATTTCATTATGCCAAAGAAAATATATTTCTTCTAAGTTAGTCTGTCACTGTTTATTCTACTGACTGACTTCCTAGCAGAAAAAAGAATATGCTTTTCCAAAGCAGAATTAATAAAAACCAAATATATTTCAAGTCTATCAGAAAGTGAATGACTTAGCAGGTGAACATGAAATAATATATAATTAAGGACCGAAGTATTCCAAGACAAGGAAAGTGCAATTTTTTAAAAGCATTGGTGATTTCAAATCCTAATGACCTCTTGGTCTCAGTGCTTACTTTAGTTACTCTTTCATGTTAAAATTTTTCCTTTCTTCTTCACATTCTTGTATTCCTACACTAGCATTAACATTCACAGTGTCTCAACAGCTGATTCAGTTAGATAAATTAATTCAGTTGTTTCAAGGAAAGCTTTGAAATATTATATTAGACATTATGTTACGTTTACATTTTACCACAGAGCTTGGTTGCATAACAGTAGACTGTTGTTCTGGACCAGCAATTTTAGAAGTTGAACCTAAGGGTTAATGCTAAAGACATGCTAGTAATGGTGCAGACACAGCGACAAGGAAAGGCTAAACAACAGCTTCATCTGCCTAAAACATATAATAAGGACTTACTCTGCAGGAGTCAATAATAAACCACATATGTGGTGTCCTTTTCTCTCTTAGACAGTTAAAGAGGGTTGGGGTTTTTTTAGCAACAACCCTGCCATTTCCACTATCCTCCCCTCAGCTGCATTGCTAGGACATCTAATGAGACCCCAAATGTGGAGCATTTATGAACAATGCTAACGCTTCTGGCTGGTAGTCTGGTGTAATAAAACTGTTACCATGAACTGAAAATATCAGAAACTTGTGACAGTATTTTCCAAATCTCTATTTTTTTTCTTATTTCAAAGTACTTTCTGCATGACTGAGATAAAATGAAATTTATCATGTCATAACTATCTACTCTTTTTGAATCATTACATTTTTGTTTGATAAAGAGAAGTCAACAGTAACATTTTCCAAACTACAGTCTCATGAAAGAGCAAGGCTAGTAACTTCAGAAATCCTAGGACTAATTTTTGTGAGAGATTCTGTGTATCCATATGCAAAACAGCTCATGACTGAGTAGCTGGAAATACTGGGATGACAGTTGGCCAGTTCAGCTGCTTATGTTATTAGAGAGACTGAAATGGATGTCCACAAGAAACATTATGATTTTTCATTTACAATTTAAATGTATGATTATTCTGCTTCTGCTTTAGTAAATGGATTTTTTCCCCTCAAAGAAAACTCTTCTGAACTCTTTCAAGGCCTTCAGATTTTTTTTTATTTGCTTTTAATTAATAGAATTTAAAAGCAAGATGGTTCTCCATAGTCAGAAATCAAAATATATTTGATTGTAAATGCAGTATTGCTTAGTAGTAGAAAAAGTGTACTTTTTTGTTTAAGTCCTAACGTCATCCATAAAGAATTTATTAAACAAATAAACAAAAAATCCCTCCAGGAATAATAGATACTACTATTATATTCAGTGCAAACAATAGGATTCTCTCTGGTATATCAAGCACAAATGGGATGGAGTGAAGATGAAGGAGTATTGAAATAATAAACCTTTCTAGATAGCAGGAAAATACCCACAGGTATGATTTCCTTACAGTTGCCTGTCAAAATACCATAATACTTGAAACTGAAATATCAGTGTCCCCAGTTATGAAACTGTATTGAGTACAACCCTTGAGATTTTCTGTGACTTTAATGATATGACCAAACTAAAACTGGCCTGTAGAACCGCAAATAAAATTGCCCAGGCTGCCAATTTTACATGAGGTAATCAATACAGATGCTGAGATGTCTAAAAAATGTGAGGAACTTATCTGTCTCCTAAATTGGAACCAACACAGTGGAACTCTATATGGCAACACTCCAAAACTGAGACCAGCTTTCTCCCATGCTTCAGAGCAGACTGGGTTTTTTCCCGCTTCTGCATCACACATTTCAAAGTGATATTGCTTTCCAATATTCAGTGACCTTGCCACAGACAAGACACCATATTTAAAGTTGAAAATGTATTTTAACATGTACAGTTCAGAAAGATTATATTTGGAGGAAGAAACCTATTTCCCGAGGAAGAAACCTTGGGAAAATGTTTCTGAAGGGTGTGGCTGCATACCTAACACAAGAATCTAAAGGAGAAAACTGAGTACAGGAGAAGTTATTCTCTAACTCTCTCTCTCAAAAAAAAAAAAAAAAAAAAAAAAATCTGAGATTGTCAGCATAGTTATAGAAGAACATGCTCTTTCTTAGAGGTATCTGAGCTGTTCACATAATCTGCCTGTTTGGAATAGCCAAATTCTCTAAGATGTGGCTAAATTTTATTTTAAATCTAAAAAAACTAATTATTCAAGACTTTTATATCTTTCACCAGATTCTCAGGCTCTTTCCACTAAATCTCATTTGATAAAAACTCCAAGTAAACAGCTGTGTGCTCTCAAGACTGTTGATAAGCATTCTTGGTACACTTTTTGAGATTCCAAGCAGAAACCACAAAGAATTTAACAGAAATCATAATTCAAAATCCAGCAAGTGATGTCTACACAAACTCATTGCTATCCACCATCTTAGTTTTTGTCCCTGGAATCACTGATTTCCTAAACTTTTTTAAAATATAACAACCTTAATAGAACAGGGCTGAAAATTAAGATATCTTGGTGCCAGTACATTATTTTTAATAGGTACATTGAAACAGCTTCTTTGGTTGGTGCCACCACAACAGAAGGACGGACTAATTTCCATTCCTACATTGCAAATACTTAATGGAAAAGAGAAAGCAGCTTTTAATCATTAGAACTCCTTCAGTGGTGACAAGTAATTCAATACCTACCTTGGCAACCTCATGGGGCCCTCTTATTAATTTGAACTGCGTGCTTTCTTGGCAAAGGAAACATTACTACTGATTTCTACCATTTGCAATAAAGACCGCTTTTCATGGACCCTAAATGTGGGAATTCGCTGGTACAATCTGGTATCAAGCCCACAGCATGCAAATGTACAGTGTGTGGAACATTGGAGAATCAGTCTCGGGTGGCCCGAGTTGAAGGGACTTCAAAACAACATCCAGTGTGTGCCAGCTCTTTCACACTGCAAGGTAACTGTCCATTCATAAAACCAAACTGGTATTTTTTGTCAGTAAGCCTCTTTACCTGATTTGTAGGTACATTCAAGGTAACTAGGTGCATTTTTAGGTGTCTAAATAATGCCAACCATACCTGTTGAAAAATACAACATTCATCTCAAAAAAAAATAATGAACATTTATTTATTTTCCACACCTTATATAGAGTACATTTTTTTTTTAAAGAATGAATCATGATCTCAATACAAAAAAAAAAAGAGAAAAATAACACAGATTTCCACAGAGTACACAGGCATGTGGGCAGGAAAATTCATCATATAAGGTGTCTGAGCAAATCCAGGGGGAATTAATGATCTGCTCTATTCAAGAACATCTAAAAAACAATGCCATCTGGCATTAAGTAGAATTCAGGCCAAGAGCTGGCAGCAAAATAGGTTTGACAACCTTGACATAAAAACTGCTTACTCTCAGTGCCAATTATGGTCTCTTTGCCAGTTCAAAAGCATATCTTTCCAGGAATGGCATTTAGCCCCTACTGGCATCTGAAACACACACAATCTTTATAGCAGAGATTAAAGTAAAAACACTTATGCAAAGCATCAAACAGAAATAACAGTATAATCTGGATAAACACACCAATACTAAATCGCTGTTCATTATGTTTAGAACTAATAAGAAGTGACATCAAATAGGAAAAAAGAAACAGTGTACATTGCTATGGCTGGGAACTTTGAAATATAGTTTGCTTCACTTATTCCAATAATTTTGTAAGTCAAAATTGTTTCAAAATTTTTTGAAAGGATCCTAGTTGTTCATTGCTTTCCCTACAGAAATGGAACTTCATCAGCTATCTGTACCTTACCAAATGCATTTTCCTGGGTTAGTGACAAATAGATAAAACTGAGACTAAATTTTTTCACAGTATTGTCTTCACTATTAAAACTTGAAAACAAACTCTATTCAGTTTTCATGTGCTATTTCACTGATCTCAGAGACTTAAGGAAAAAACATGGCCTTAATTTATCTGTTATCAAATCTTAAAGCTTCTGTGGGCAGTCAAAAGTGATAGGCTTCTCTTCCTTAAAGTGCAAGAACTCAGTTTCGCTAAGCGGCAATAAAAATGGTTGAGCCATCATAAGACAAGAGTGAATTTAAAAGTAATAGTAGGATTTCTGGGAAATAACGATGATCACCTTCCAGTTTAACAAATCCTTTTTAATCTAAAAAGAAACCCATTCTTATTTTTAAAATTCTCAGATATAACAACATCAAGGGTTAAAATTTTGAGAAGTACCATGACAATTCTCAAGCAATGGTTGTCTATCTCTAAAATAATAAAACAACTGTGTAAGACTTACTTGTCTGACTTTTCTAAAACCATATAGTGTGTTACTGAAGGTGCTATATTATAATCTACACTTCAGCAGTGTATGCAAAATTTTATTGTGTAATTTACAGTAATCACAGATATTGACAGATGAATTCTTGATGCTCAGTTATTTTTCTTTCATTGTTACAAAAATTTACAATAACTCCCTGCTGAGAAATCTAAAAATATATGTTGCATATTTGAAGGAAAAATTATTGTATTTGAATTTTAATTTCTATAGAACATATGTCTCTTAAGAAAAAAATACTTTCTTTAAATGAGCATAAGTCAGCCATTATTAATAAATATGGAAAACTAATCCTCTTAAAATCTGAGCATTAAAAAATTCTAATGGTATTTGTACTATATTCCCTATATAATGTAACTTGTTTCCCTGCTGTTTCACATTAGCTGGTTCTAGACTTTTAGAAGTGTATCATCATTAACTCTTTCAGAACAAAAGGAGGAAAGAATAAGTAAATTGCAGTGTGTCTATGCTTAAATAAACTATCAAAGAGTAGAAATAAACTTTTTTCATGTACATGTATTGCTGTAAAGAGCTTCTCATATGTATTTTATAATTCATAAGACTAAAATCAGTTCAGGAAAAAATATACAGTTTTAAAAAGGAGTCAGAAATAAAAAAAATAAGGGAGAACACAAAATCTAAACTGACTTGTGACCTTTAATCTGACTTACAGATCTGAAAAGAATTACAAATATGACAGTAGCTTATTAGGATTTTACTTTAGGTCCTTCAATATCACTGAATCAGCAAACTAAGAATTTTAAGCCAAAAAGAAGACAAAAGACTCACATATTTTAACATAGATTTGAAAATGGGCATGTGTAATTATCTATGTTCCACAGATGACATATTTAGTAACATGACAGTGAATATGACTTTTCAGTTGCTTGTCAGACACAGCATTTAAAGAAGTAAATAACAATGCTGTTACTCAGAATATTATGCTTCCTGGTTTCCTATTATTTCATGTAGTACTAGGGAAAAAAAGATGTTTAAAAAAAATGGACTTGATAAATAAAACCTAATTCAAACAAACATTCATTTGCTATGTAGGAATTAAGAGAAAAATCAGCAAAGCATATGAGTTGATGAAATTTATTGACATTTTATAACTATCTATTCATATAGCACATTAAGTGTTTTGTGTTGGCTCATAATGAATCTTATCCAGTTCCCAAAAATTATGGATATTTTAATGAGAAATTGACCTTAATCAATGTCAGTAAGTAAAATGCAAATGCATCTTCCCCAAAAATTAGGGAGAATTTTTGAAAAAAAAAAAAAAAAAAGACAAAACCAACTAAAATGTAAATTAAATATGCCTACATAAATGTTAGTGATGCTTAAACATTTCACAGTTCTGTTCTACTTTATGGATTGGGTGCTCAACTAGGTCATCTTTTACATACCAAAATCACAGAACACCTTTGATACAATATATCCCTTCCAAAAAAGAACAAAAAAACTGGAAGCATTTCAATCAGGTATCAGTTTAAGTACCCTAAAGAAAGCAGAAGATGCGAAATGTACTAATAAAACATGTCTGACTTAGTTAAACTTTTTTCATAGTAAATTTGAAAGCATAAATATGCATATTTATAAAAAGATTCAATTTGTCTAAAAAACATGTATAGTAGTTTACATTTTCATGTTTTCATATTTAAATTCTCACATTTAAATAAGATGCAAAATCCTAGCACTACTACAAAAGAGCAAATGTATTAGATCAATGTTGTGGATAATTTATGACTAGCTCATTCTAATTCTATTAGAATTTGATCCAATTAACATTTTGAAATCATTAAAAAAGTGTGTCAATAAATAAAATTTTTAATTACTTTAATTCCCAAAACCTTGTTTTATTCCAAACATGGCATTGGGAATAACATCTATAAAAATATGAACTGCCTTAGCCCTATGATAATCAAGATGAACAAACATATACACTACAAAATGTTTGATTTTGAGGGATTTCTTTATTTCCACAAACCAGATGAAATTGCATGCTATTTTACTCTTACTCAGCAATGAGTTACATGGAGACATTTTTCAAAGAGACCCAAGTGGCACTCTTGCTTAACAAAAAGTGATGTCATGCTATTAAAGAGAACTTCAATCACAAAATCTTGTCTATAATAAACCACTGGTATAGTTGCAGTGTGTATACCAATATTAATTACTGATATAAAAAAGTAAAGAGAAATCAAAATATGAAAAAGAATATTTAGGGCAAATTTTCTTCTGGAGAAAAACAAACCCAGTCATATTTACCACATAGAAGGCTTAGTCAAAGAGCAAGAGAAACATTCCCAAATCTTGATAATCTCAATAAAAGTCTTTTTGTCCTGTTTGAATTAGGATTTCACAGACTCTTCTGAGTTGGAAGGGACCCATAAGGATCAAGTTCAGCTCTTAAGGTTGGTGTGTGTTTAGGGACATATGAAAGGGGTGGGAAGAAGAAAATGAAAATGAAGGTTTTTCTTCTTTATCTTTTTAAAATAATTCTCTATGCACAGTCAAAATTTTTTGCCTTTGAAGGGACAGCAAAAATAACAAGATTATATATTAAAACAGTTTGGGTCAAAACCTGAATGTATTTTGGGATGTGAAAACCAGCACTAGTTTATCACAGAGCTTTTCTAAGAGCAATTGGATGACCATATAGTAAGCAGTAGTGATTTATATAATTGAAGTAGATCCTATCATGTTCAACATCTGGCATCAGATTAAATTATTTCATTCTTAAAAGAAAATATTTAAAATAACCAAACTTGGCAACTACTGTAATCATATAAATGTTCAGAAATGGAGAGGGGAAAATCAGTGACAAAGTGAGACATACACATTTCACTGTTTGCATGTCTAGTATCTCTGAAAACAATTTGACCTTCATCACCAAAGACTCTCCTAGGTAGCTGGCACATGAGACCTTCTTTGGTAAAATCAGTGAGAAATAATTTAAAACATTTCCCATCTGATGCTTGGGACTATTTTTAAATATTCTGTAGTAAATATTCATGTGTCACAGCTAAGCAGCTCATTAGTATTGAAAGAAAGCAGCACAGAAACAAGTTACATACAGCCTTCATCACAGAGTAGTTGTCCAACTCACAGTTCCAATCTCATCTCCAACTGTTCTATTTCCTTTTAGGGACTGTAGAAAATACTTCTCCTAAAAGGAAATAGAAAATACTTGACAAAAAACAATACAGATTGAGCTTCTGATCAATATATAATCACTTGGCTTGGATAGGATTTTTTTCCTCAACAGTATTTATTCCTCTATTTTAGTTCCTTCCCACCCCCCTGCCCACTCCTGTAGCTGGATTTATTCCTGAACTGAATTTTTTCAAACGAAGACTGATTATTTTATAAATCTTTACATTGTTTTAAAGCTCTAGCCTTGTGGCTGAGGGTGGTTTGCTATGACACTCAGAACAATGTCATTTTTGATTGGTTTAGATTTCCATTTTTTCTACTAATAAATTGTATTATTTATTAAGCTATCATTGATTTTCTGAAAATGAGAAAATTTATTTTTGTTTCAAATGTATAAGCAAGATACCTAAAATAAATAACTGGGGAAAAAAACCCAGTAATTAAAATAGAATATATCAGTGGATTCCATATACAGTATTGATTTGTACATGAGAGAGAACACAAGTCTATGGTTTATAAAATACTTTTGTTAAGGATCATTCATTAGTATATTTTCTGAACATTAAATGCAAAGTTTAGTGAAGAGAAAAGAGTGCAATGTAAATGCCATGCATGTGAGATATTATTAAGAAAAAGAACAATTACTCACTTCAGTTTATTGTGAGAAACTGACCTGCAACTTATTAAATTCAGGGGATTGTAGGCTTATGCTTCAGGCATGGAATGCTGAAATGCCGTATCAATGTCATGTTTTTATCAAAAATAAGTACACCAAGTAAAGTCCACCTACTCTCTTCATATGTAGCCCAAAATTAATATTTACAGTCATTAGAATACACACATTTGTATAAAACCAGTTGCTACTTATGTGTTCTCCTTTAAACCAGGCATCAAAGGACAAAGGAAAAACTCTTAGTAAAGCTGACAAGCTGCAAGTTACTAAAGATGTGAAAAGAGAGGCAGCTATGATGGGCTTCTATACAGATAAAAAAGTTATATTGATACTTTAGAAAAAGTAAAAATACAGAGTCTTCAAAATTTTTATATAAAGCCACATCTTACACCATTTGTGTTTGTTTCACTTGAAATCCTTCACCACAGTTGCAGGTGGAAATGCTATTTCTGTTGCAAAATTGCACAGCAACAGGACAAAAGCAAATGCCCTCAAGCTGCACCAGGGGAGGTTCAAGCTGGGCATTATGAAGAGTTTCTTGACTAACAGTTTTGTCAAGCATTGGAATGGGCTGCTTAGGGAAGAGGTGGTGTTACCACCCTTGGTAGTGTTCAAGAAATGGCTGTATGTGGTACTCAGTGCAACGGCTTAGTTGACATGGTCGTGTTCAGCCAAAGGTGAACCTATAAAAATCTAAAAAAAAAAGGTTTTTCCAATTTTGATTATTCTATGAATCTATGGTTATGTGACCATAAGCAGAAACTTATACTATACTCTCAATATACAACCAATCAATGTTATGAAGCCTGGAGCTGCAGGGAGTCTACATTTTGCTGAGGTCCAATCTCTTAGACCTTCACTCGGAATATTTGCTTGATTTCTCATTCTCATATTCCTGTGTTTTATGGGTGGGGGGGGGGGGGGGAAGTGGCTTCAACGGAACAGAGCTTAAAAATTTACTGGAAAAGGAAGATAAATTGTATAGTAGACAATAAATCCAGCTTTTTGCTGGATGCATAATTGATACCTTCACCCTGGGAATCCCTCCAGACCTTAAGAATTATATCAGATGTTTCCAGGCAGTAGTGATCTGCCAGTTGTGATAACCAAAACCAATTAAATGTTCATCACTGCCATGAGATGGGCAATGGACAGATAAATATATTAAATGACATATCAGCCTCCTCTTGAAGGACATGGGATCTCACAAGCAGTCAGCAATAAAAACTGTACCTTGCTGAGTATTTACACTTGCTGTCGTAGTACAGAAAGGTTCTGATAGACCTCTGAGCCACAGGACCAGTCTACTCTGATGCAGACAATCCCTTCTTCCAGGGAGCCCTTTCTTTCTTTGGTTACTAGAAGGTTCAACTCCTCAGGAACTAAGGAAGTTACTGCTACTCCTTATTTGTGTTAAATTTTGGAAAAAAAAAAAAAAAAAAGTAGTTGTGAGTAAAAGGGACAGTTAGGAACCCTACAAATAACATTAGTATCACACTTCAAAGAAATAAATAGGTGAAAAGACTACTATGTATCCAACTTAGAAGGAAATGAGTTTGTAATATGTCAAGTGACACCAAAAGTTTATATTTACAAATTTCAGAAGGACTAGTCAATTAGACAAATTTATACAGAAGATAATTATTATGGTCTAAAAAAGATTAAAATAATACTTTTCATTGAAACATAAAATACTTCTGTGGGTCATGCTGGAAAAAACCGCCTTATATCCAACAGAATTCCCTAGAGATTAGAATTTCAGCTTCTTTTTTAGGATACTATAAAACAATTCATTTAGAAAGAAGCCAGACAAGACCTTTCTGGTCTGTTCATCCTACTAGGCATGTTGTTTCAAAGTTTAACCTAAAATTTAACTAAGTTTATTGTGACATTTGAAAAAAAAAAAAAAAAAAAGGCATTCGGCTGTGGGGAAATCTCTCTGTTTAATAATTTCCAAGTTAGAAATACAGAAATATATCAAGGACAGAAAAAGTAACTGTGGATATAGACTGATGAAGAAAAAAAGCAAATCCTGATAATTTTTTGACTCAAATTAGTGGCCTTAAGTGAGCATCTCATTGCACCATCACTGATAGATGCTAGTTATCATGGGCGATGCTGTCAAAATGTCATCCTATTTTTTTCTATTACAACAGAGAAAGAAATAGAGATCTGAAAGAGATATCTACATCAGCCATAAACCATGGAACTAACATAGTGGGAGGAGCATGGATAAGCCTCTTTTCCCTGCTTCTCATCCTTATTCTTTATTTTGGGATTCATCTTGAAATTTGACTTGAAATTCTGCAGATCAGACGATAATTCAAGATTTGAGAGCAAGAAATATTACACACTTTTAAGCAACTTTTAGCCCTACAATTTCAAAGTACATTTTCAAATAGTAAGCAGATACGGGGATCAAGGTATTTTCATTAGTACATAACCTGTGGTTCCTTATTTCATCATTATTTTAACTCATAGGTTCAATCAACTGAAGTTTAGGAGTGAGCACATCTGATAATGGCCCCTTCTTCCAATACACACAATGCTTCTTAAATGAGTACTAACACAAATACTTTTTAAAACAGCGCAGTCAACTGTAACACATAACTTGCCTTAAAAATAGGGAGAAACTACCCTAAAGAATCATTTTTTTCTCATGTATTTTAACTGAACTATCAGGATAGTGAGCGTAGAGGTAGGATCAAAACTGAACACTACTGTTGTACTTCAGTGAAACAGCTTATTAATGAACTAGTAACAGAACACTTAGATATTTAAGACAGATATATATTTGCAAGGTAGTGAGGCAAAACCTGTGTAATCTTGCTCATACCATCCAAGAAGTATTTTCCTATTAATTTCTCATTATGAATGTTCCATTTATACAGTTATTTCCATTAATAGACTGTTTTATACTTGCACCATCAGTAAATGAGAAATATTTATGTTCAAATAGAAACTACCAAATTTAGAATATGTATTCTACACATAATGTAAATATTTAAGATGACAGTCTTTTTGTATTCAATAGGCACTTCAGAAAGCTTTATTCATAGAATCTAAGAATCTGATTCAAAGGTACATGAAGCCAGTTGCAAGCCTATATTTTGCATCTTATAACATGTTGCAACCCTGTAACTATGTGAAAAACATTGAGCAGATGACACTGGATGAAGTGTGAAAACTCATCAAAGGCTACAATGAAAACAGTCATCCCTTAATAGAATAACATAAGCACCTTCTAATGAAATTTCTAATACATTTATAGATAAATTCCCCTTTTAAAGCCAAGTTAGGCAGATCCTGAATACCTACATAGTATTTGGTTCTTGGTTTTTTGGGTGTTTCTTCTCTTCCTCACTCTTTCAACCTAAACAAAATTGTGGCAATATTTCCTCTTGGAATCCTAAAAAATAATTCCCATATGAGAGCCATCTGTTAAGACACTACTCCCATGACAGGAAGATATCTCTCTTTTGGTTCTACTACTAATTCCCCAGATTTCTTTCAGGGGACCACAGAGCGCTTTTCTCCAAGTTGAAGCTGAGAGCTTTCTGGTTTTTACCCATGTGAAAGGAGAACACACATAGGTCAAAGAGATAAAACAGCACATATAGTAAAATACTTCATGTCTTACCAGTAAAGCACAGAAAGATATTCCTCAATATAGAAACAGAGTCACCCTCTGAATAAAACCCCACAATCTAGCTCTTGCTTTTCTTTAAAATTTATATTGGTTACTTCTGTGGGCTTAAGCCTTGTCTTCTCTGTCCTTTATTAGCTTTACTACCAAGTTGCTACAAAACCCTACTCCCATTCTTGCTCTGTTCATCTCTTCTCATGCTGAAATCAAGCATCAAGAAAAATGGTCTCCTGCTCTTTATAACTTCCAGCTTCCTTTGTCAGGAACCTCCCATATCTGATTTAACAGCTGATCACAAGGCTGTGCTAATTAGCTTTACAGCAAAAATGTTTCTTTTAACAAGCTGCTTGTTTCCTGAGTGTTTGCATTTGATAAAAGAAAACTTTTAGTTAATGCTTACTATTCAGCAGGTCTATGAATTTTTATTCACCTTAAAGATATTAGTGGTGGGCAAAGACCATTTGTTCCCAAATTTTAGTTTGATATAGTCTTGCATAGACTTCAAAATATCGATCAGAACCTCAAGAGTTTATGAACCATTTAATTTTTCTTATATAATTGCATTCTGGTATTTTTTATGTTTTTTTTAAGTTAATGAAAGTAACTTTTCAGTTAAGGAAAGATCAAAACAGAAGAAAAAATTTTAATAAAATGAATGGTTCTATCTAGTCTTGTAAAACATTGATTAACTTATTTTTCCATATGATGAAAAAATATGCATCTAATTTAAAATCCTACTGAGACCCAGTACAAAATGAAATTCATTTCAATGAAGATCCTCTTTTGTTTGGAGAACGTTGATTAGTAGTTGTCTTGAAAAATTAAAAAATAATAAACATTCTGTCAGGAAAAATAATAAACATTCTGTCACTTTACATGTCACTAATATCTTACCACATTCTTTTCAAATTTTATTCTCTGGTTATATTTTCAGATCTTTTAACCATTAGACTTCAGTAGATGTTTCAGTGAGTGAAATTATGTATTATCTGCTTATGATCTTATTTGTAGATTAAGATCTTAAAAATACATCGACATCTTAAAAAGAGAGCACCACAATCCAAAAAATTCTAAACATGCTTAAAGTATATAATAATTATAATAATTATTATAATTTTACTTGCATTCCCCCTTTGTAGTGAAAATGTTGAATGTTTTTCAAATAATAATGTATAAAATTCTTTTATTCTGCAAAATAAGTTTGTTTAGTTATCTGTTCCTCTCCTGGAAGATCTTTAAACTCAACTAGCTGCTTGGTCAAAGGATTTTATGACCTTTGATAGTTTAGAAAAGATTTAAACTAACAAAAACTAATATGAACAGCTGGCATGTTGTGATATCTATTGGATTCAAAACACTGTGGCCCAGTCTATATTTTCTCTCATTCTATCTACACTATATAGTCTTGTTGAATATTAAATATCTAAATCATCTCACTTTCTGAACCAGTAAAATAAAACATTGTTAGAGTCCTGGGATTCCAGATGCTATTCAGTTATTATCTATGAACACTTCTTCTTCATTAGCATAAATTTTATATGAAACAGTAAAGTATATATTGTATATTTTATTCTAAGTCTGAAATAGCTGTGGAAAATAATGTTTTATTATAAAAACTTATACAGTAAAAAAAATAGGATACATTTTATACCAGTCATCAAATAACAAGGTTTGTACTCATCCCTTTTTCCACTATGGTCACATTTCCCCCTTTATCAAACATGCCTTCTCTCTGTCACACTGATCTGTGAAGCAACTACTAACATGTTCCTCATATGGTTTTTTGGAAGGCTTAAAATAGATCTCCTATTTTAATTAAAGCACAGTGGCTTGGATGTGTGAGAGTATTTGAACACCTTAACTTTCCATTATGCCAACAAATAGTGGACAAAACAGTCTTTCACATGATTATCTTTCTGTCTCTCCCTACTGCTATGCAGGAACATGAAAGATTCATTGCTTTACGAAGCCATAGAATGTTTCACTCCTCATTCTTCTACCAACATCTGGTCCAGATTTAGGCTCCTTAACAAAGATCATCCTACTCAGATCTTACAACACAAATCTTCATCTGTCAATGGTATTGCTATTCTTACATCACTTTCAATTACTCCCAAATACAACATTGCCTCCATCCCCATTCCGTACCTGAAAGTCCACAGTGTCCATCTGGATACTTACATAAACCACGCAGTCCATGTGTCAAAGCTATGCCTGGAGTTTGGCAGAGTTGTCAAATACTTCTCACGAAATAAGTTTTTGAAGTGTTTTAACTGACTAAGTGAAGATAAGAAAACTCTGCATCTGCTGTCCTACAGGCACGCTCTTTAATCACAGTTTCACATAGGTTGTGTCCTAAATTACCTGAGATAATGCTTTCACCCATAATTATTTCCTTACCAAAATAGGGGTAAAACTTTGTCATGCTGCTGCCAGGAAATGCAGACTGAATAAAGAAAGGGGAAATTTCATTACTTTTAAAGCTAGAAGGAACCATTATGAGTATTTATTCTGACCCTTTTTAAAATACAGGAATTCAAATTTATATGGTAATTCACTCATTAAACTTATAACTTTATAATTCATAACATTACACAGTGAAAAAACAAATCAAAAGGTCTCCCACCTTGGGAGGCACAATACAAAAAAATTCAAAAAAAAGGTATTTAAAACTGCAGGTGGTCCCTGTCCCAAAAGGCATCAGTGAACACACAAGTCAAACAGAGTGTGGGAAGGGTCTCCAAGTACAGGCAGGATGAGTAATGTTTCTGCGTTTGCTCAAGTGGCAATAATCTAACAGAAAAGGAATAATGACATGGTGGTATGGTAGGGGACAGGGGAGAGCAAGAAAAGTGGTGACACTTTGGACGAAGGAATAAGAAAATTGAGACCACTGACTTGAGCATTGGGTAGGAGACTATGCAACATATCCAGATTATCTATACATTCTTCATTTTGACAGCTTCCACATTTATTCCTCCCTGCTGCAGCCCTGGATTGGACCTCCTTATGCAGACCTTAATGCTTTGTTGCAAAGGCCTCGATACCAAGAGCACTTTATATGGAAGAGTCCTTTCCTAAATGCCTCTGTGTGGATGCAGTCCTTGCTGCATCCACAGCTTTACTCTGTCTCCTTTGGTAACTCTCTCTTTGCTACCTTAACTTGCTTACGTCACATCTCTGGCTGGCAGAATCTCAGAAGTGAAAGACTTGGGAGAAAGGAACATAATCTGAATGTCAAGTCTGTTTTCTCTGCTTTTGCATCTATGGAAGTTAATATTGCCAACTTCATTGGTTGAGAGGTGGTAAGTACTGGGCCATTCTGAGGATACAATTACCCTTATTAACCATAACTACATCCAAAGTGGCAGGTTTATTTTACTAGATCATTTTCATGTAACCATCAATTATTTATCAAATATTCTTCTTCCTTATAATTTTTTTATATTGCTTCACTGGTGGAAATTCTGTCATATTATGAAGAAAGAATGCTCAGGAATCACAGATATTAATTTTATTATTTTGTTTTCCAAATTTTCTGGAATTGTGATATCTCAAGATTCATGAAAACAATATTAAAGAGTCAGAGCGTTCCTAGTCAACGTTTCCAAAAGGCACTTATTGTATATGTACAACTTTCAGGTTCTAAAACACCACTTTTCTACATCTGTCTTTGGCCAACCTTCCTTCTGTAAATGTCAATTTATATTTATAATATCAGAATTCCCCATTTTATAAATATCTTTTTCTATTTTGTATATATTTAACAATTTTTAATTTAACTTATTATTTTTTCTTATGTTTAAAGAACAGTTCCTTTTTAGCAATGATTATTTCTCAATAGTATAACTCACAGAGAAGCAACAAAGAAAGTTCTTCAGGTTTTAGGAAGCTTTTTCTGATCTGTATGTAGAATGTGAGTTGTTTTCAATTTATTTAGTGGAAATGTATTAAAAATTTCAGTTAATGTTATCATTGAGTAGAAGTGTCAATTAATGGAAGTTAAAAAGAAACAAAACATATGTATGCTTTATTCTAGGTCAGCATGACCTTGTCTTTGCCCTAGCTACTGAGTTCTGAAACTGCCTGTATAATCTGAATTTTTATTTTCCTGTAACAGCATTAAACTCTACTCATGAAGGTTAATAATAAATAAGCCTCTTCATAGAAATTTCAATTATTGAATTAGCCATTATTACAGATTAATTACAAACCAAGACTGTGAATTTCCAAATTCAGGGAAAAACTATTCATATATTGTAAAATCACTACCAGTTCTACAGACTGATATATCTTGTTTCTCCCTAGATTAATAAATCCTACCAAAAATCACTTTTTTCTTTTTCTTTTTTTTTTTTTGACCCATAATAGACCAACACAAATTCCAGAATTAGAATAAGCTTTTCTCTTTTTTTTTTTTCTTTTCATTTCTATAATTAGGAAGTCAAAAATTAAAATAAGATAAACTGAGGTGCCATTACTGAAATACTCAGATTTACTTCCTCACTGCATTTTGATTTGAACTCTGTCAGGACTACTGTTGAATTTATTTTCCTCTTTTTGACTATTCCCTGGAACACATAGGAAATACGCATTATTCCATCTGGAAACAAAGATTCAGGGACATTCTTTATTTACCTTTGATTAAAAATAATAAAAATTGTTTTCAAAATTGTAAGAAAATTTGAATTCTACTGTTTTTTTGTATCTTTGATTTAATATTATCATATCAATCAATACTTATGATAAATAAAAATAATAAAATATACCTCAAATATTCATTCAGCACTGAAATCTTATCCAGTGTTTCTGAAGTAGATGCAGAGAATAGAACTGTTATTTTCTTTTATTCCTTGTGTTACTTTTTAAAAGCTAGACAACCAAAAGATTATTTTTGCTTGGAAATAATTAGGAAAAACAATCATAGGGAAGATTAGGATTAGAGAATAATCAATCAGTCTTGTAAGTAGACTCAAAAGTAAAACTGATCTCTAAAATAATCCCTTCAGTAGTTCTCAGAAAACTCTGATCTTGTGTTTTCTGAGAAATTAAAAAAATATTGCTTAGTGGATTTTTGGTTTTTACCTTCGTTTCATAGTTTCCCCACATCTTCTTTTCAAATTATTTCTGAATGTTTATGAAACTAATAGTGTTTTTTAAAGCTGATCATAAAAAAAATAAATAATAATAATAAAAAAAAAAAATCTAGACGTTTCAGTGACCCGGCACAGAGGACTAGACTGGAAGTGATTGTCAAGATCTTCTCCAGGGCTATTTTCCATCTGAAGCTGAAATAATGTGAAAATGTAGGTAACCATATAAAAACAACACAGCAAGTAATGTTGGATTTTTATAATGAACATTATAAATATAAATACATTTATTTAGGGAATTAAAAACATGGCTTTGTTGTCTAAAACATACAAAACACATAAAGAACTGTCATTAGTTGCTTGGCAACAATATGTTTGATATTCTTCTGTTGATTTTCGTATTTATGTATTGATTTAAAAAATCAGATTCTGAATGACACTTGACTTCTTTAATTGAAAAAAAACCAACAAAAACAAACCAAACCATCTATCAAACAAATAAACCAAAACAAACCCCCCCAAACCACTGTTAATATTATTGGAGATTTGGCAAGACGTGTTATATAGAAGAAGACAAGAAGTTATATAATCTTCAGTGACACACAATGTTATTTAGGTTAGTGTTTCTACTGTGCTGTGTTTCTATTTTTGATTTTTTTTAATTCATTCTAAGAAATAAAAAAGTGAGGGGGAAAAGTTTTGCATTCTGTACTTGATCAGAAGAACCACAGCAGTGAAAATATTCTGTAACTGCTGAACAGTTAAACTTCTACATGCACGTTTGAAAACTGCAGTTCTGTTCAATGGCTGATATAACCCTTAACCTAAGCTTATTATATTTATTTTTTATGTATTGTATATTATCTGTGTGTATTGCCATTGCTTGCAGCAGGCCATGGGTGATATATTGAGTTTGCAAGGCCTCAGGACGAAGCGTTGCCAGGCTTGCTCTGTATGAACTTGTCTAGATGGGCCTGATGATTTGTTTTTACTTGACCCGAGGGGGGCTAGGGAAGGGTAACCATAACACCAGGTATAAGGCATAGATAGTATATAGTGTGTGTTTAACAATTTTGACTATGGCATTATTTCGTCTGTAAGATAGTATTCTTTCCTTTGGTTTCTTTTTTCTTCTTTTTTTTCTGTAATAGCTACCTCTCGAATAATGTTCTAATATTACATAATTAGTAGATTCAATAGTATTTTTACAATTTAATAGTAATTCTACAATTAAATCATCTATATTAATTATAAATTTTTGTCTTTATATGTTTCTTTCTTTCTCTTATATCCATAAAATAGTTTTTGAGCATAACACAGAAGACTATACTTCCACAACACCTTCTTTCCCTGATGAAATAGCATCAGTTCAATCTCCTGCTATTAAAATTTGTCCCACTTTTATGAAATAGGTAAATGGTCAGAATCAAAAGGTGAGTCTGAAACAACTTGCCTCTGTACTGCTACCTTGCTTCTATCATGCCTCTACATATTTCTTGCTGTGTAATAACAGAAGCTCCATTGCCTCTTTCCCCATAGTTTCTTTGTTGTTTTTTTTTTTTTTTTCTTTTTTCGTCCTGAAGTATTTTTGGTTCTGTAACTGAATCAGTCCATTGTATGTATGTAATTCCAATCTTTCTAATGTGTCTTCTTTGCTTGCATATGTTTGTAATAAAAAATCGATTGCATAATAGCAGAAAATTAGTGAAATCAGTAATGACTTGTTCTATAACAAAATGTCATCTGTGGTGTGACCTATGGTCTGCTTTTTGCAAGGTTTTCAAAATATGAATTTACCAAAGAACAAGTAATACTTTATTCCATTCATAGTGACAATTATCTTTAAAAGAAATGTTCGTTCTTCTTTTGGTGGTAAACATGTTGAGCCAACAGTGAATTCCGAAAAGGCAGGAATAGTATCACTAGGAAAAAAATCTGCCACTTTGGCATTACACTTTCTCAGACTACTAGACCTGAGGACAAAGCCACGCAGAGAACAGCAAAGGTGGACTTAGGCTGTGGGAAGTGAAAGCAGAATGTCTGGAATGAGGGAGGCATCTTACTCCAAGCACAAAAATAAATATGTATTGTGTAGCTGACATTAACCCCTCTTCTATATGGCTGCAAAACTTGCACAGCTTCTAGTCCGTCCATGCTACCACATGCTCTGTGCCATTAGCCTGTCTGTCTGTCCCAAGGTAAGATAAGATGACAAGATTCTGAATATGGTGCCCTACTATGGTGGAACAATATTGCTGAAAATTAAGTTATACTGTTTTGGACTGTGCCTAAATATTTCCCAGACTGATATTTTCTGATACTGATTGAACTACAGTGCTAGTTGAAATGTGGAAGAGTTAGCATTAGAAGGAAGTATTGGAAATTTGGGACTGGATGGGAGCAGCCCAATCTGTGTGAGCATCCAGCTGCAGGCTGCACTGTGGTAGAGATCCCACAGGGATGCTGAGGAAGGACTA
This sequence comes from Pyrocephalus nanus, assembly GCA_038380795.1. Classification (NCBI taxonomy): domain Eukaryota; kingdom Metazoa; phylum Chordata; class Aves; order Passeriformes; family Tyrannidae; genus Pyrocephalus; species Pyrocephalus nanus. The sequence goes on along the minus strand of CM076264.1, from coordinate 54,131,533 downwards.
AAGAAAGAGCTCTAACAGCCAGTGCTGACAGAGCCACTAGAACTCAAATCTGCCTTGCTAGACCAAGTAGAGACTCCACTAATACATCTTTATTTAATAGCTGTCATCATCGCCCAACCTGTTCATAAGTAATGAACTTGACATCTAGGCAAAAATAGTCAGATATTTTATTGCAGACTGAGGACTATTTTAAGCCAAGGAAAATTAGTGCAATTCATGTATTCTGTCTGTGGAGATAATTTGTGCTGTATTTTGCCAATATTTAGCCTATCTTCACTGATTGTCTATCTCATGTTTTAGTTTTAATAAGGAGTCTTTATTATTGTCTTCAGAATGATGGTCACAGAATAAGACTTAAGAATATGTCAGTTTTTCCCTAGCTAAGCATTGCATAAAATCTAATTTTAGTAAGTGCCAAAAGTCAATAACATTACTTGATCCTAAAATTTTTAAAGAGAAAATATATATGAAGAAACCACCATCAGCTGCACATCACAAAGATTTATGACAAATAAATTTTAAAAGGCAGTTGTAATAGTAGAAAAGTCAATATTGAGGAATTTCTGTGATATATAAATTAGGCTTAATCTGAAGATTCTATCAAGCTTGTTTTTGCTTCTGAGATGCAAACTTGCAATAAGACTTTATTTTCTGAATCAAATTTCTATTTTCTTGCTTTATATTTAGTGATAAACAATCTAAAAAGCATGAGGAATATGCAGGTACAATACATGTAGCTGAAGTAAGATTTAGGCCTTATAGGGAAAATAACATTAAAAATGGGAAGTTGGAGTTAAATTATTGAAGACTGACAAGAATTTTTGGGGCGTTGTTTTTTCAAAAATGTTTATCTATCCATTCATCAAAAAAAAAAAAATTCTAGCTCAGTTATTTATATATTTATATATATATATATATATATATATATATAGGTCCTGATAACTACAGTATCTCTATTCCTCTATAATATAACAATGCTGCTCTTTTGTACTATAAATATACACAAACACTATGAAGTAATATATAAGTAATCATGTTTAGTTCTCTTTATGTTAGCAAAGAACATTGCGCAGATGGTTCATAAAGTTTAATTAATAAAATATGACAAAGTGCGAATTCTTATGTAACAATTCATGCTAGTGTAAATTGTTTGGGTTATGAAAGTTTTGTTTCTAAATCAAGATTTCCTGAGTCTTTTCTACAATGTCTGTTTTAAAATAATTTTTTTTTTTTAACATGTATTGTCTGGTACAGCCAAAACAAATACTTTTCCTGACATAAATGAGTTCTGGACTAACAAATTCCTTCATACTTTCAAGTGCTATTTGGAATGAGTTAAAGTTACAGGAGATAGAAAGAAATTGTCTGAAACTTATAACTTTGTAATTGTTTGTTCATATACATATTAGCTTTTGTGTATTTAGGAATAAAATATTAATTATTTAAATAGTAATTTCATATAAGAAAAGTTGATTTGAATAATTTTTCATTTTACTGTCCTTCATAATAATCACTTGTCTCAGTAATATGTTACTTTTATTCTTAATAAATAAACTCTGAATAAGATTTCTCTAAGTGTATAAACTTCAAAGGAATTGGTCTGATTCCTTTCATCCTAATATTTTAAACCTCTGTACCTTGATCAGTTTTAACCTTCTCTGCAAAATGTTTGACCAGTTGTCATTTTTGTTGAAATGTTAGTGTACTACCAGATTCTTTGATTGCCACAATGTGACTTTTTTTTTTATTTATAGGGTTGTAAGAAAAAAAATAATAATCAGAATATATGTAACTTGTAACACAATTTTGTTATAGGAAATTAAGGGCATCTTGGAATCCTAAGAGAGAAGCATGTCCAGATAAAAATGCTGAATATCAGGATTAAAAAATTAAAATTGTTTCTGAAAAGGTTGAACCACTGATATCACTCTAAGATACAGGAGGTATGAAGTATTTTTCTACTGTTTTCTATAAAAATGTTAGTATTAAGCCAATTCTCTTAGTATCTACAAATGCCATAGGGAACTGCAAAATATTTCAAGTGGAAGGGGTCTGACCAAAAATGTCTTTCATCAGAAGCCAGTCAAACAGCACTGACACAAAAATGGTTGCACTAAATGACTAAGGGTTTTAACCCTAACCCATACTCAGTGCCAGAAGACATTACAAGTCAAGACAAGGATCTGAGCAAGGTACCAGCTGGGAGCTCCTTTCAGTAATGTGATAGTATGTTAGGAGTTAAAAGAAAGCTTGTACTGTGTGTTAGAAAAGCGATATACCTTGGTTTGTGGTTTGATCATCTTTCAAGCTCAAATCTTGTTGCTCTTAGAGTATGTCTCAGGGAAATCTTTAAGAGCATGTACCTCAGAAACAAATGGTTCTTCACTGACTGTACCTTATAGACATTTATGCCAAGAGCCAGAAAAGCACTTTACCATCTGTTTAATGTCAAGCATGTAGGCAGACTACTTCACACAATGTGTTTAGAATATATACTAGATTGTATGAAATTATCGTCAAATGTAAACAATATTGCTAACTTAAAAGAACATGACTGTGTAACAAAAAAATTTCTTAATTATTAAATGAGAAAAAATGTACTGTCATATCATATTACCTGAGTATCTGTATGACCAGTTGGAGAAAAGACATTTCTGTCTGAGTCATTCCAGTTGAATGAAACACCGATTTTCTAAGCCAGCTAGAAAAAGTTTGGTGAGCCAATCTTCCTCAGTTAAAAACTGGTACTCATTTGAACCTACAAGCTTACATGAAATTTAAACAGTAAATTAATGAATCTTTGATGTCAGTAAAGTTGCATCAGTTAGCATGACATTTCCAATTTTTTTCAACCAACTCAGTTATATGCCCAGGACACTTTATGGCTGGACTTCAGACTCATAGTTACAAATCTGAAGTAAACAGAAACAAAATCATAATTGTAAACAGCCAAGCTGTGGAAGCATTTAAAATCCTAGGCTCTCACTTTTTTCCCAACTTCAGAGGCCTGTAAGCATCTCTTTCTGTCATCACCACATTTAAAGAGGACATACTGCTGTTTGACTGCTGTAGAGTATGCTGCTAGTTATGGAGACATCAGTTTGAGACACCTTTGGCTTTAGTATCCTCTATTTGGACAAATATGCAGAGTAGTAGAGTACGATGTAACACATAGCCAGGACTTCCATCACAGTTTGAAAACCAATTGAGAATAGAGTACTCGAAAGGCAGTGCTGGTTTATGGATGAAGGATCAGTTATGATACTTAAACTGTGTTTAAGTATAAAAAAAGTGTTCCTTGCATAGATAACTATTATTTTTCACTTAAGCAGGTAACCTTTCCTCCACTGTACCGTGAGTTTCAGATTCTAATTTAGGCATTATGGTATCAAGTTTACAGGCCTACCAATGCCTTATATATTGCAACTGATTCTTACCTATGTACAAGCATGACCACTGTGGCATAAAATCATGGACTGGCTCTAGCATGTAAAACCAAGGACCTATTGGCCCCACAATAATGGTCATGAATGCATAACCACAGCAGAATAAGAACAGTGGAATTTTGCATAATATCGTTTCACTTAATGATGTGCTCTTGACCAATTATTCGGTGCAGGATCTACACAAGATAGAATTACTTTCTGTAGCTTCAGTAACTCTCTTCCATTCATTTTCCTACTCTTATCATAATCTTATGTTGAATTCAAACTCTATTTTAAGCAAACATTGCATATTATCCCCTTTTTTAATCCTAATTTTTAATTGACTGTTTTTATTAACTTATTAAAAATGTTCTTTGTTTACTTTATCCCTAACATGAAATAAGTAAATAAAGTCTTAAATAAATTATCTTATAGGATTTGTTTTCACTGGTAGACCAGAGTGCTACAAATATGACTCTGTTCTAGCATGCTGAAACAGGTTTTTAGTCCTGAGTAGGATACCTTCATATGTTACCTTCGTTGATCTTACCAAGGCTTTCGATACTGTGAGCAGAAAAGGTCTGTGGCAGATTTTGGAACGTTTAGGATGTCCTCTCAAGTTCCTCAAAATGATCATTTTGCTTCATGAGGACCTGCGCGGTCAAGTCAGACATGGCGATGCACTTTCTGAGCCGTTTCCAATAGCCAGTGGTGTGAAGCAAGGCTGCGTTCTCACACCAAATTTATTCACAGCCTTCTTCAGCATGATGCTCCAAAGGGCCACGGCAGACCTCGATGATGAAAACGGTGTCTACATTCGATATTGTACCGATGGGAGCCTATTCAACCTAAGGCAACTGAAGGCCCACACTAAGACCCTAAATCATCTTGTCCGTGAGCTGCTTTACGCTGATGATGCCGCCCTCATCGCCCACACAGAAGTAGCTCTGCAGCGTTTGACATCCTGCTTTGCAGACGCTGCTAAGCTTTTTGGTCTGGAAGTCAGCTTGAAGAAAATAGAAGTTTTATACCAGCCTGCACCTCAGGAAGTCTCCCATCATCCCCATATCACCATTGGTGAAACAGCTCAAATCAGTCCAGCAGTTTAATTACCTGGGAAGCATCATCTCCTCAGACAGTAAGACTGATGCAGAAATAGACAACAGGTTAGCAAAGGCATACAGTGCTTTCGGTAAACTCCATAAAAGAGTGTGGCAAAACAAACACCTGAAGAAAAGTACTGAGATCAGTGTTTACAGAGCCATTGTACTGTCTACTCTTTTATATGGATCTGAATCGTGGGTCATTTACCGCCACCACTTACATCTCTTAGAACGTTTCCATCAGCGCTGCCTCCGTACAATCCTAAACATCCACTGGACTGACTATGTGACCAACACGTCTGTCCTTGAGCAGGCAGCACTCACGAGCATTGAGGCCATGCTGCTGAGAACACAGCTGCACTGGGCAGGGCACGTCTCCAGGATGCAGGACCACCGCATCCCTAAGATCGTGCTCTATGGGGAACTTGCCACTGACTGCCGCAAGAGAGGAGCCCCGAAGAGGAGATACAAGGACTGCCCGAAACAATCCCTTAGCCTTGTCCATATTGATCACCACCATTGGTCTACTCTGGCCTCCAGTCGGGATGCCTGGAGACACACCATCTATAACCCTGCTGCTGCTTTTGAGAACACACGCAGGATCACTCTCGAGGAGAAAAGACAACGCAGAAAGAATCGCGTCTCGTCGATATCACCTGGGGAGTCTTTCTGCTGCGCCTTCTGCAACAGGACTTGTCTATCTTGTCTTTTGGCCTTTTTAACCATCAACGTGCTTGTAGCATTCTCAAATCTTCATTCGCGAAGCCTAGCCATGATGATGATGAGGGTGCCTTCATATAACAAATCTTTCAGAGCACATTCAGTTCTCTTTTGGTCTGCTTAGATAGCTAAAAATGTTTTCTCCTCTCACAGGTTTATGACAAACTCCAAAGGACTGAGAAAAACTGGACAAAAAGATGAAGATGTCTAGTGGCTCTTTCAGCTTATAACAGAGATTTTTCATTCTTTCTGAAGATCCAACCCCTGCTGTAGCATGACCATTTGTTCAGACATTTCACATACACATTGAAACACTTTACTTCTCACTGAGTATTCTACTGACCCTGTCAGGGTACTTCTTACCACCATTCATTCTATTTAAAAAAAGAAAAAAAAAACAACAGAACCAACCTGCTAACCGTATCAATACACATATCAGTACATAGTCCAACTCATGGCCTTGGGCTCTTGTAATGGTGCTACAATAATGTTGTTATTTCTTTTAAAATATATCTCTCAGGAATGATTTTGATCCCATGCCTTTCATTAGAGCTGTCAAGTTAGTATTGTTTAGTGAGATTAAGACTGACCAATATGATTTGTAAAAATTTTCATATTATCTGCAGTTTATGTATGATATCAATGTAGAAAATATTAAAATTCATAAAGTATTATTCAGTCATTTTATGAACAAATTAAGTTCAACTGTGTTTCCAAAAATTGCAATGCATTATTTATTTTATACAAGTTTGTAAAATTTACTCTGAATAATTTACTCCTTTCATAGTATTTTACATATTTAGTATTTCATTAAGTATAAACCAATATGTACATTCATATCTGAAATTGGAGCAGAGCTTTTGCACACAGAACTATTTTGAATGCTGCCTGCATGCATAATAGCAAGGAATAACAGCTCATTAAAATGTCAAACCTGTGGTTAAGTAAGGAATGCTCTCCATTCTTGTAAAGTTTTCTGAGAAAAATATTTTCATAGAATCATAGAATGGTTTGGGTTGGAAAGGACATTAAAGATCATCTAGTTCCAGCTGCCCCACCATGGACAGGAACATGTTTCACCTAGACCATGTTGCTCAAAGCCCCATCCAACCGGATCTTGAATACTTCCAGAGATGGGGCATTCATGACTTCTCTGGGAAACCTGTTCCAGTGTCTCATCTTCCACCCTCAACCATTCTGTAAATCTGTGTTACAGCAAGAGGTGAAAATAAAAAAGCCCGGAACAACATTTTTGATTGCAGCTCATAGGCAGAGTAGTGCATCCTTACAAATACAGATTTTCCTGTTATTTTCTCTAAGTGAGGACCTGAAAAGATTCATTAATGTTCTCTTGGGGCTTTTTTGGTAATTTCTATATAATTTCATTTCTCATTTCCAACAAATAACTGTTCCAATATTTTTTCACAGATAACATTCTGGTTAACTTATCACTCACCTATGTTTAATCAGCTATTGCCTGCTCAGGGCTTAAGTTTTCTTCTGAAGGTATCTATGCTGGATATAGAATTCCTTTTGCTATCTTGAGATATCTTTTTTTTTTTTTTCTGAGATGTTTGCCATCTCCTGCTTCTGTCAGTATAAGGATCTATGGTCTCTATCTCCACCACACCCACTTGTTAAGTCTCCTATTCAGTCTCTCAGTGCAAATCAGTTCTTACATCCTGATAGAGAGTTGGTTTCCTTCTATTTATTGAGAGACACTGGTTTTACCTTCACACTTTGCTTTCCTCCATAATTTATAAGTTATTTTCTTAATTCTTCGGTGCCTGTATTTCTTTAGCTTACAGAGTACAAAATAAGGTCATAAATTTATCAAGTTACTAAGCTTTATCTCTATATATCTAGATCATCCGGTGAAACCACTGTGAAAACATTTCCCCATGGAGATCCTGTCTACACATGCTGATTCATGAAAGTCATTCAAGCTACAGTTACATGCCCAGTTTACCAGAATCACTGCTGGCTTAGCTTGATCATATATCAAATACTTGATGTAGGCAAGGACCTTGCAGATGACATACTGTATTCCAGTAGGCTTTTAGATAGCTGCTTGCTGTTCCTGTTGCTAGCTGGTTGCAATTCCTGGAAAATTAAAATTTGGGTTGAAGATCCCTGCTGCTTCTGCATTCTGCTTTCAAGGTAAATAGTTTTCACAGAAAGCAAAGATATCTGTTTTTTTTTTTTTTGTTCATAGTATTCTATTTACACAGACATAGCAGCATCTACGAATTTTATAGAATTTTATAGACGACATTTTGGGTTTAGCATAAGAAGCCTAGGAATAAACTATATTGTTTGATTTAAAATTCATTAAACTCAGAGATCAACAGTCTGCCCCTAGCTTGAGGATAATATTTTTTTATATCAGTCATTTTCATAGAATGTCTTAACAGTACCTGCAACACTGCCAGATGCATCGACTGCATGTTGCAAAGGGTGATTTGGTTCATGAGAAAAACGGAAATGAACAGTATGTTGAAAATATTGCAGAACTGCATTACATCAGCCTAGAAAAAGTGCTATTTATGAATATCTCTTATGAGACATGATCTAGTAATCACAGCAGGGTTGGATCAAGGGTTGAACTTGATGATCTCGGAGGTCTCTTCTGACTTAGTTAATTCTATGATTCCATGATTCTATGATTGTGTCAAATCCTATGAAATTTCTTCTGTACCACACTCAGAATCTTGTAACGGGCGAAAGGAATATGGCATGTATATGGAGTCAAAGATTTACTGTTAGCCTAATTTTAACAATCTAATCAAAACACAGCAGATATATTGTCTAGTTGGAACATTACTAATACTCATGGCCCAAATAAATACAGAAATATTCTTTAATACCACACCCAAAATGCCTACACAAGAGTATCTAACCACCTTCTATGGTATTATGTTTTGGCTTCCTGTGTTCTTCCAGATGCTAAAGTTAATGGTCTTGCTTAAGAAAGGGGAAAGGAATTACAAGAAGCAGTCAGTGATCTGAGTTGTTTGATGAGAAGGCCATGATATTTGTATTTTCTTCCTCACCCTAAATGAACAGAAGAGACAATTCTTTATTGTGTGGTAGCTTCCTCTCTTGGTCAGTCTTGACCACAGGAAGCATTCACAGAGCTAACAGCTGAAGTGTGGCAGTGATCACCTGGCCTCCAGCCAGTTGGAAAAACAAGTGAAAATCATCTCAGGCCAAGACAGGCTCAGATGAAACTGAGACCCTCTTCTGTTATGTCATTACAAAAACTAAGTCCTTTTTTAGTACTGGCAAATTATTATTTGCTAGAACATGCTGCATCTATTAAGTGTCATCTGTAATTTTACTGGTAAGTTATCAGGCTGCCTGCAAATACTTCCAGGAAATTAGAAAATATAAGAAAATCACAAAAATAGCTTCAGAATATCCCAATACCTTTTTCCTGATGTCCTTCAAAACATATCCAGATACATGTATCTTGGAACTGCATCCAGGTACAGTGAATCCAGTCACTCATGCTAGCATATGGACTTTTCAGGCTGTAAGCAGAAGGTCCAGTAGAGTGGACATGACTTGCCCAAGATCAGTAAATCACAGAATTGCTGAGTTGGAAGGGATCCACAACTCTTAGCCCTCCACATGACCATCCCCCTGCTCATGCTCTTCCCCCATGACCAAGAGTCACACCTTGTGACTGAGAGCATTGTTAAAATGCTTCTTGAACTCTGCCAGGCTTAGGGCTGTGACCACTTCCCTGGGAAGTCTGTTCCAGTGCTCAACCACACTCAGGGTGAAGAACCTTTTTTCTAATATCCAACCTAACCCCCCCCCCGCCCGCCCCCGATACAACTTCAAGCTGTTCCCACAGATCTTATCACTGGTCACCACAGGGAAGAGATCAGTGCCTGCCCATCCTCTGCCCCCCATGAGGAAGTTGTAACTGCAGTAAGGTCTCCCCTCAGTCTCCTCTTCTCCAGGCTGAACAAACCGTGACCTCAGCCACTCCTCACAGGGTTTCCCCTCTGCAAAACTCCTGATATAGTACTGCAGTGTGACAGAGCAAGGAGTAGGGACCACAAAAAAGCCATGAGGAAAATTCCAGGGGATGGCTAAAATACAAACACTAAAATAGCTGGTGAGTCCTTTGACAAACTACAAAATAACACAGAAGTTTTAGCCAAGATCACTGATTTTATTAATCTGATTGCTTATAGCTTTTATCTGGTAGCTTTGGTATTCTTGGGCCAATTAACTTGCTCCTATGTTTGATCAAACTACAGGCAGAGTACACTTGTTCTAGTATTTATCTCACCTAGAGTCAACCTATTATACCCCTAATTTCTAACTGTTGGCCTTTCCCATTGATAGCCTGGGAAATCTCCCTTACTCAAAATCATTTGAAAGTCCTTCGCTTTAAAACTCTGACCTATTACATCTGGAACTTTGTTTTCTCTCTATTTCTATAGCTGTTTCTTCTGCTTTATTTTTGTGTCTTAGAGCTGTGAGTATGGATAAGAGATAAATGGAAAGCTACAACTAATGCCCCTAACTAAAGCTCACTAATCAGAATATAAATAATACTATTTTTCCTGGAACCTGAGTGCATGCATATGAAAATAGTATAACTAATAAGTTTGCAAGTATTTCGTAAAACTGTGATAGCATAATCAGAAAGAATTTTACTAAACTATGTGAGCAATGCCATTAGCAATGGAGAAAAACATTTTTTGTTTTCATCTCAGGAGTGTTTTTTGCTAAGGCAAAACAGTTTTCTCATGCAATTTATTCTGCACTGCAGAAATAGCAAAGGTCAGAATGGGAATTTAAATACAAGAGTGTTTGGATACTTTTTTAAAAAATAAACTATTTTTTTCCTCATGATATTTATTGACACCAGTAAAGCTTTTTAATCTTTCACAATATCTTCTTTCAAATAGTTCGCACTAGTGAACTGGTGATGTCTGAAACCATATGGGATTCTACAAAAGTGCTAATTAAAACTAATTGTTCCATGAATAATTAATATTTATACTGAATTCTGCACAGAACCAGGGAGATGTAAGACCGGTGTCTATGGTTACATCAGGTTATACCTTCTAACCTTCAAATTATAAATTGTCATGGCTTACTGTAATACTACAACAAAATTTACTGTGAAACAAAAGTAAGAAATGTAAGTCATTGGAGTTTTAAGATTTATAAATAAGAATTCAGGTAATAAAAAGTTTTATTTCAATAGGTGTAAATTATTTTTAAAATACATGATGCAAACTCCATTTTTATTATTTAAGAATGTTCTGGAAGTTTATGTGATTGAATATGTTTTTCTATATACTAAGAAGAGAAGAATAATTATGGGACAGAACAGCTTGCTTCCCCTAAGAAACATTAGCAGCACTGATCAATTTTCTGCTAACAATGCCAAGGGAACCTTGTAAGTGACAGAGCTTTATCCACTGGATGTCTACCTAACACAATTCTCATAGGCTAAAACTAGTTTCCTTGATATTTCTTGGACTAGTAGTGGACAATTTCCTTGTATACAGGTTAAATTGTCTTCAGGTCTTTTATTTTCCCCAAGGAGAACTGATTTTAAAGAAAGGATATAAACCCAAGTAAAAGAATTTTGAATTGTCACAGTTTAATCTAAAGCACTTCTTTCTCTTCATGTAATACGACTTTTGAATGAAACAATATTCAGGGATATAACTCTGACCATAACCATAACCATTTGACTCTTTCATGTAATTAGACTAATTATAAGTTTCTAAGTTTTTAGTATCTTAGAAAGACACAAAACTAGGTCATCAAAATGGTGACTAGCCTAATAAGTGTAGCTCTCTCCGAGACTTTGTGATTTTGGCAAGGCTGATTTTCAGTCAAAATTCATGTGATGGTGTTTGGTTTGTTTATTTTTTTAGTATGATTTGTAAAATAACAGTTACAAAGCTGTCAGTGAAGCTTCAGTCTAAAATTAGCAATTCCAGGAACAACTCCAGTAGTTCTGAAGAAGCAACCACTCTGATGTATCTTTATCTGATATTTTTGTGTATGTTTGTGCCTTTGTATCACAAATATTGTAGAGGCTAAAGAGAGAAGATCGCAGTGCATGTTTGTCATAAATTCATTGACTTGATGTCCAAGGAGCACCTTGTTCAAAGCTATAACCATAAACACTTTATCATGGATAAAATATAAGAACAATTTTACACCAAACAACACATAGGTGAAGTGATATAAGAGCCACTGTATTCCTGAAAGTCCTTGCATGTATTAGGTTTCAGTTGTTCAAGTCCTAAGGTTTATACTAATATTTATTTTGGCACTCCTAACATGGTAAGGTTGCTAAATGTTTTATTCTGGAGCTAACTTACCTACCATATTCTTACTAATGAGTTTATTTAACAAGCTTTTCTATTAACAGGTTTCACTCTGTATAAATGTCAAATCAGCCATTTGTTTTCTGTTATACATTTTTAATGTTCCATCTTGATGTCTGAATTACTGTAAGCACTCTAAATATCTTTGCATGAGGCATAACTCTTTAATTTGTATTGTATTTTAATTAGACAGCCATTTTTACCAAGCATTATTTTCTCATCAAGACTTCTACTTAGAAATAAAATTATGTTAAGTTTGAAATTTAGTAATACACAGTCTGTGCTAAGAATAATTTTACTTGGAAACAATGCTGGTATATGGCATTTTAACTTTACTGTTTTAGATAAAAATAGCATGAATTTATGCAAGCCGTGATTTCCATTAAAAAGAATATTTTTATTGTCTATGTTTCTTGAAAAAAAAAGATAGAACTGCCTCCTTTTTAGTTGAGATTACTTATTATATACATATACAGAACTTCTAATTTTCTGTTGTTCTAAAATTTAACTCTCTCTTAAAATAGCTGAATCTTGGACAATGTATTTGACATTTCTAACCATTAAATATTCCGTGAGAAACAAGTGTTGGCCTTTTCATGCTATGCATTGGTGTAAATTTTAATTCCCATATGGTCACTTGATTTCAAAATATTTGATCTTAAGTACCTTGAATGATGTAAGAATTTAAGTTTGTTTGTGGGTTTTTCTTTGTTTGTTTGTCTGTTTGTTCAGGTATTCCGCGTACTTGAAGATTTCCTTCTATTCTGCCATTTCTTAGAATTCAAAATTATAGTGTTATTTCATGCTTTACATATTCATACAACCATCTTTCAACAGTTCCAGAACAGTTCTTACAACATCTGTTGTGAATTGGAAATAAATTTATTAACAGACTTCTACCACCCATGCAATCCTGACCTTTTAAAACAACTGTAAGGAAACATCGTCTTCCAACATCTTTCAGGCAGCCTTACTTCATTAAGGAACAGATTGGTTTGTGTGTTTATATAAGATGGAAATTTGTCTAAGCATTCATCAGAATTTCTCATTAAACTCTTTCTAAAAGTAAAAAGCTGGCTGATAGTAGCTAATGTGCTATCCCATGAAGAGCCTTTTAGTGTAAAGGATAATTAGGCTCATACAGTTGAAAACCTGTCTGTTTCTCCTGTCTTCAACTAGCTGCAGCACACAGCGACCTCAAATAATAACAACAGGTAAAATTATGGCAAAGATTTTACATTGCATAAATCCCATTGAAAAGCTTGCAAAATTCCTGTAAGTCAACAAACTCATGATTTAGTCCCACTTTTAATTTCTTTGATACCTCTTCCTTAAAAAAAAAGAGAGTGAACAGAAGGAAGAGAAAATGAAATTTAGAAAGAAAAAGAAAAGAAATTAAGAAAACAGTCTTAACTATGATGATGCTATAAAAGAAATTTTTTTTAGCAGTCAATATTGGTGCAACATTCAGAAAAAAAGAAAAAGGAAAAGAACAAACAAAAAACCCCCAAAACTCACCAAGCTATTTACTTTTTGCCATGATTTCAACTCTTTGCAACAATTCAATCACATGCTTGTTTTGTTCAAATTTTTTGGTGGTCATTCCTTAGCTCATTGTGTTTAGGTAAGTAAAATACTGATTTTATGAAAACTTCTTAAGGTTGTTATAAAAATTATTTGTAGTCCCTAGAAGAGCCAAAGTCTTTGTTATATAAAGAAAATAAAAGATTATTTGATGCAGTTAGAAGCAGCAACAAAAAACAAAGACCAAACGACATATATTGCATATGCTAATTACATTCTGCCTAGCAAGGCAACTTGTCCGTGTTGTTACAGTATTATTTCTATGTAGAGTTATAAAGCCATTACCAGCCATTAATTATGCATTTATTTAAGCAATTAACCATGGAAGTGGCTTCACTGTCAGAGATATGATGTATAACCTAAAAGTCATTTGGTTAATGAGGAACAGGAAGTGCTTACTAACCAGGACAGGTATTTTGTTGACAGCATCACTAATTACCCTGACAAGCTTTTTAATGAGCATTCTGCATCCAGAGGTTTTGCTGGTTTTCCTCCCTGTCTATCCCCAGGAAAAAAAAATCCTTTTCTTTCTCTAACTGGCTGTATTATTTATGATAGAATCATAGAAAGGCTTGGGTTGGAAGGGACCTCTAAAGATCATATATAGTTTTCAATACTCAGTGAAACAAGGAGGGGCACCAGCAAAACCTCTATCCTGCACTTCCAGAGGGCAGTCTTCAGCCTGTTCAGGATGCTGTTGTGGAGAGCACCTTGGTAAACATCCTGCACTTTGGCCCACGCAGTACTAAGGGCGGGGGACAGAGTGGCTGTAGAGCAGCGAGTCAAAAAGGGATGTGGGAATACTGATTGACACCAGGCTGAACATGAACCAGCAGTGTGCCCAGGTGGCCAAGAAAGCCAATGGCATCCTGGCCTGGATCAGGAATGATGTAGCCAGCAGTACTAAGGCAGTGATTCTTCCTCTGTACTCAGCACTGGTGGGGCCACAGCTCAACTGCTGTGTCCAGTTCTGGGCCCCTCAGTTCAGGAAGGATATTGAGATGCTGGAGCAGGTCCAGAGAAGGGCAACGAGGCTGGTGAAGAGTCTGGAGCACAAGTCCTATGAGGAGAGACTGAGGGAGATGGGGTTGTTTAGCCTGGGGAGGAGGAGGCGGCTCAGGGAGACCTCATCACTCTCTACAACTGCAAGGAGATTTTAGCCAGGTGGGTATCTGTCTCTTCTCTGAGGAAACCAGCAGTAGGACAAGAGGACACAGTCTTAAGCTGTTCCAGGGAGTTTTAGATTGGACATTAGGAGGAACTTCACAGAAAGGGTAGAATGGGCTGCCCAGGAAGGTGGTGGAGTCAACACCTGGATGTGTTTAAGAGAAGACTGGACCTGGCACTTAGTGCCATGGTCTAGTTGAAAGGTGGTGTTAGGTCATCAGTTGGACTCGATTATTTCAGAGGCCTTTTCCAGCCTAGCTGATTCTGTGATCATTTAGTTCAACATTCCAGACATTGGAGGGGACATAACTGGACTATCTCACTGTTCAAAGGCAGTGTATTTTGACTCTATGCTTCTCACGGAAAAAAAGAGTCCTACTCTTCACAATTAGGGTAGTATTCTTGGATATAACACTATATATGTCAGCTACATTGAAAAATTGCTGCAGTAATCACATTCCTTGAAGATAGACTAATACCCTTAAGGAATGCATGGGACAGAAGAAATTTACTATTCTTAAAGCTGGATGAAGAGCAATAAAATTTAATGGTGTTGTCTTGCAGACACAGAACAAATTAAATTAATGGACTAAGTATGTGCTTAAATATAAAAAAGATCAAGTTCTGAATCTGCTTTATAATCTGCCAGCAGTTACACAAGTCAAGTACCTCTTATTCAACTGTCAAGAACCTCTTATTCAAATGTTGGTCAAGACAAATAGTTTTATTCTATCTTTCTGTGAAAATAGCAGTAAGTAAATACATAAAAAATAGATAAATGAGTATTTCAATTCCATTGTCTTTTGAAGGAATAAAGGTGGGGTTTTTTTGGTCAATGACATATGAAATTGAGAATCTAATGCCCCAAGAGTACTTACATTAATGTATATACAATCTGTAATTGTACCAGGCAGCATCATATTGCTTGAACATTTTTAGGTTCTCCACTATAGGTTTAATTTCAGTTTGAGGATTTTAGTAGACTGCAGAAGATAGGTACATTATAATTCTCTTGTTTGAATTCTAGATTAGATCACCTGTACTTTACACCGATGTTATAAAACAGGCCACAAATAAGAAATTATAGTCATAATAGTTCCATCAATGAGCTCAACAAATTTGTTTTTCTTCCAAGTTAGGGCATAGCTAGTTTTTTATAAACAAAATATTAAGAATCACAAGCAATTATGATAATAAAAACATATAGTTCTACTCAATAAATAAAAAAAAATTCCATATTATTATAGATAAATTTGTGTTATCTAACAATAGGTATATTCATTTACACATAAACACAACATCTACCTTTTTCCTATCACTTCAATATGAATGGGAAACTGGAAACTACTGAAAACTATTTCTTTATGAAAACAACACAGCCAAACCAGAAATGCAGTCTCATACAAAATGTATTAAAGAAAATTTTGAAAGCCATTTTGTTCTGCAAGACACTTCTGTCGAAATATAAATCCTGGAATTTTATGTGTGTGTCTGTGTGCATGTGTGTGTCATTCAAAGCTTTCTACATAGAATTTGAACCTTCAGGCTAAATACAATCAGAATACTTACATGTTTTACATCTTAATAAAGCAGCAAATTAGAATTTAGTTTTTTTTCTACCCCAGAGTGAGATATTGATTACTCTGTCAAAAGGTTATACATACGTTATTCTCAAGAATTTTTGAATGTTGAAATTTAAAATAAAACATAATTGCATTTTTAATGACACTGTGTATCAGTTTGAGAACATTCATAACACATTCACAGACAAAGTTCTTATACATTTAACATTAACTTTCATATTTTTACAGATATATATTTTACCAGCTTTCTTTTTTTCTGAACTTGGGTATATTTGTTCACTTTGTAAAACTGAGAACTTTTCTTTTGAGCAAGGCAAGAGACGAAAGAAGAAATGTGGTCCAGGAGTTCAACTACTGTGCTATCATCTTTCCACACTCCTTCCTCAGAGGTCACATAAGGTGAAATAACATATGTGCTTTGTGACAAGTATGCATTACACAGAATAAGATATATCTTTACCACAAAATGTAATTCTATCCTATTCAGTGCTGATTTCCTCAGTAACTTAGTTTTAACCTGGGCCGTGGTTTTCCTTTAGACATGTTTATGGGTCTTCTCTGCTGATACTCCTAGAAGCATTAATTGATTGTGCATCTTTTAATTAATTGCTCACAATTTAAAGAGGCTAATATTCTGGGGATATTGAAAAGAACTATACTTTTATAATGACAATTTTAATTGTATTTTTAAAATTTATTTATTTCTATTTTAAAAGAATCTACTGAAGTACACGCCATTTTACTGGAAATGACTGCAGTTACAGTTAACATTTTTATGCAGCTGTAACAATTTTATATGGTGTATTATCCATCTGACCTTTGCTCAGCATCTCTGGGAAAATACTGGTGATATACTTCAGATCTCCAGTACTCAGCAAAGATGAGTTCCATGATCACCTGTGCTGACAGCTCAGTTTGCTATTTTACTCTTTCTGCTCCATATCTCCATGCAACTGCAGTTATTTTCCAGTGGAACAAGAAAGCTTTGACAAATAAACTGCTTTCAGTAAGAGGAACGAAATAATTTTGTGATGTTATGGTAAAGCAACCCCCCAAATATACCATACTGTATATTTGTTTCCCATCAAGCAAACTGGGAAATTTATACATAATTGACTTTTTTGACACTTCAGTTCTTTTTCAAACTGTAATTATTTTCCTATTTTTTTTCCTTTCTTGCCCAATAATTGTTAAAAATCATTAACCACTTTACAATGCGGCGTCCAACCTTTTTGAGTATATAAGTTGCATGACAAGCATGCCCCCTGAAACATACTGTGTACCTGTCAAAATCAAGAACAGGGAGAGTACTGCAACTGCAATTCCATTCTTGAATTTTATCATTAAAAAAATAAATAGCTGCTGCACTGTCAAAAAAAGTATATGTATTTGACTTAAAGATGTTTAGCTTTGCATTTTTCTTTCTGAAAATGGAAATTCAGATTATCATATCTGGTCTATCATGTATTCTATAATGTAAATTGAAAACAGGTTATTGGGAACTTAAAAGCTAGTACCTGCTTATATCTGTATGCAAATACATAAATGCATACAGTGATATTGGACTACCTGTGGTATTTTACTGATTCTATTACTCTTCACAACCACCTACAGTATTAAACCTTGCAGTTTTAATGCCTTAATGTCTGGAAGAGAATTAAGACTGAGTAGAATTAATTAAGATTTTTTTGTTAGGAGTTTTGTTTATTTGTTTATTGTTTCTTTTAAAACAAATGTTTTGGCTATTACCCTTACTAGTATTTTTTATTGGCAAAGCATTTGAGAATTTTAGCTACTTAAGCAAGAACATTTCAGAAGACATATGTAAATACTTCTGACACTGTACAAGAATAGAAGAATAAGAATTAATGTTATTTCAAAATTCAGAGAAAGAAAGGCTCACATATACTTTTTCCTTTCTAGATTGTGAGGGCCATAAGGACCCAGCAGAAGTGCCAGTGTGTACATTCTTTTTCTTTTTGTCGTTTCTGTTTTTGTTTTGTTTTTTTGAGGTAAGATGATTTAGCTGACTAATTTGACTTAGTATTAAAGAGAATTAGTCCCTCATAAAGCCTTCCTTTCTAGTTTTGTTTTAATGACTGGATTTTCAGCTTTACACTCTCCATGAACTAAATATATGCAAAGTTTATGCAATGACTTCAGAAAATTAGTTCTGTAGCAATGTTAAAATAACCCCATTGTAATTATACAGAATGACATATGAAGGGATAAATACATTAGGTATTATTACTGTTCAGGTTAGGTTTTATCAACAGACTCTTCATATTCTAAGCAACTTAATTTACAATTTACCACCTTAATTTTGAATGTCTAGTACTATTTTTGCACTGTAATCTCAGTAACACTTTACTAATTAGTGGCATCAGATTAGTGAAATTTTAGTAGTTACCAGATTGACTCATTAAGAAGCAGTCTCTTTATAGACCCTGAGATTAGCTCAGTTGGTTAGAGCATGGTCCTAATAATACCGGTGTTGGGAGTTTGATCCCTGTATGGGCCATTCACTTCACTGTTGGACTCAGTGATCCTTGTGAGTCCCTTTCAACTCAGGATATTCTGTGAAATCAGACTTAAATTCTGTGAAATATGCATAGCTTCTTTTTAGATCTGTGAGAAAAGTTAACTAATAAAAAGGGAAAGCAAGGTAATATATATTGTATCATTAACCAAAATATACCCTAAAATAACAATGTACCCTCCAAGATCAAGATATGAAAAGGAGAAATATGGGTAAACTAAATGTCCTGCTGAAAATATCAATTTTGAGCTTTTTTGACTTTAGAGATATTAAATTCCAAGAACCCTAATCATGCACATACTGTTTCATGAATTAAATAAACACAAAAAAACCCAACAAAACCTAGCAAGAGTGTAAAAAGAGAAATCTGAAGCTGCTCTGAGAATTTGCAAAGAACGATGATTTACTGAAATTGCACATAGATATGTTGACTTCCACATGAGGAAGAAACTACATCTAAACAGCTTCCACTTTTTCTTGATTTCTGATGATGTTTTATGCTAGCAACACAATATGCAAACTCGCTTGATACTATATAGGAAAACAACTTTGACCAAGGCCAGATGATTTATTGTTAGTATTTTATACAGTGAAAATACTGCTAGGTATAGTTTTTGCAGCACTAAGCAAAACACAGTTGTTATTCCTATGAGTAATTTTAATATTTGTAATTTTTTTTTTTTAATTTTTGTCTTCAAGTGTTTGCCTAGTTTAGAATTTTGGTTTATGTTCAGAGCCCATAGGACTCAAAAAAAATTGGTGGCATGAAGCAACTTCCTTTGAAATCTACAGAATAGATGTTATTTTTCTCAAGCATTATAGGAACTGTGACTGAAAAATAAAGCTGCCCTCTAAGCTTCATCTATGAAACTGTTTCTGGGAATCAATAAAATTAAGAATCTGTTCTTTGATAATAAATATTTGAGAAAGATATCGAATATGTTCCTAGTTACTTGTTGTATGGGGCACCATCATATAAGTTCCTATTATCATAATTTATCTGTTTCATCTGCAGCTAATAAGCTTATAGATTTATACAGTAATGGTCACTTATCTACTGATAATACAGTTTATTTATAGAATCTTTTTTTAATAAATATACACGTGATTTAAAATTTTAAAAGAAGTATGGATACAGTCTATTTTATTTGACCAAACTTGTTCCCAAATGAGACATGACCGCTTAATGCTTCAGCTGCATCTTAATTCTTTCAAATTTTTTGCAAAATAATAACAATTGGAGATTACTGATGAAAATTAGAAAATTTGAAAATGTGAATACATGTGAATACACAGGTGTGTACTGGTTTAGTCAGGGGTAGAGCTAATTTTCTTCATAATAGCTAGAATGGGACTATGTTTTGCATTTGTGCTGAAAACAGAGTTGACAACACAGGGTTGTTTTCATTACTCCTGAGCAGTGCTGATATAGAGTCAAGCTGTTTCTGCTTTTCCCACCACCCCACATGCGATGAGACTGGGGTGCACAGGATGTTGGAAGGGAACAAAACCAGGACAGTCAATCCAAACTGACCACAAGGATTTTCCATGCCCTAAGACATAATGCTCAGAAATATAGAGCTGGGAAAAGAGGGATGAAGTGGAGGCATTCAAACTGATAGCAATTGTCTTCCCAAGTCACCATTATGAATGACAGAGCCCTGTTTTCCTGGAGATGGGGCATGTGAATGACTATATCAGGAATCCCTTGTTGCTAGCCAGACTAGTGAGCAAGAAAAAGAGTTGCATACTTAAACCCTATAACCTAAAGCCTAAACAGACCAAGGTGGAGACTATAATGGGTATTTTACAAATATTTTATGAGGATGATCCATAGACTAAGGGAATGTTCTGTATATTATAGCAAGAATGGAAAGGGAGGTGGCAGTTAATAAAGATGTATTGGATAGTGTGTGATCTTAGCATGGTGTGAATACTATGGGATAAGGACTGGAGAAGGAAAAGGACTGTTGTGGATTAAACTCTTCTTTTTTCTCCATATTTCTGCATGCTGAGAATGACACTGGTGTGAAATATCTCTTGTGTCAATTGGGGTCAGCTGCCCTTGGCTGTGTCCCCTCATAACTTCTTGTGCACCCCCATCCTCTTTGCTGTTGGAGTGGTTGACTGTGTAGGCCCTGCTCAGCAAAAACTAATACATCCCTGAATTATGAACACTGCAGCGCAAAGTAAAAACATAGTCCCATAAAAACTAATATAGAAAAAATTATCTTTGCCCCATTCGAAGCCAGCGCCAGTCACGAGCATCATGACACTGAACATATAGAGACAGCTAATATGAATCACGGTGGCATTGTGATTGAACTGTGCATTGTAATTTCTGTATTTTGCCCAAAGCTCCTTACATTTCAATTGCATTATGCAGCATATTTTGTATTACACTGCTAAATCAGAAATCTTCTGTAAAATCAACTATCTTTAGTAAATAAACTTGATATTAAGTAGTACATCCTCTATACATGGAATATCTAAAGAACCCATTCAGACAATATTAAATTGTGTCAGAGGGCAAGGAAAAGTAGATGGTAACATTAAAAAGGGGAAGAGGCCAACATTTTTTGAGATACTCTAGATAATAAAATTCTTAAACAATATTATACATTCAGATACTGAAAGAAAAGATTGTTCTAACATTTTTTCAAGTTGTTGCAGAGTAACATGAGGAAATTCTCAGAATGACTGTAAAAACACGATCACATTAAAATTATGAATATAATTTATAAATGCATCTTAATTGTAGAAGATTAATATGAAAAAGAACTGTGATAGCGTAATGGGAAGCCAGCAGGAATTTTAGCCATATTTTTGTTTATTCTTATTTATTCTACTAAGAAAAAAATCACTGTTTTTAAAGGAGCAAATCAAATAACCATAAGCACCATGTGGTAACCCTACAGGAATGATGAAGGTCTCTGAGAGGGTAAAGGAATATCTACTAAAATGAATTTATTAAATGTTATAGTTCAAAATACCTAATAGTTCTTCACTTTTCAGTCAATTCATTATCACCAGATAAAGTCTATGAAGCTCCCTTGTACTCAGAAAGACTCTGTCACAAAGCCTTCTAAGGATTACTAAGCAGTGACCTTATATAACATGTTATTGATTTCAAATTGAAAGCTAATTCCTAACTTTGTAACAGTCTACTGCCACTGTGGCTTGAAAGAAGTGTAAGTATTGTAAATAAATTTCTTTTTTTGGCCATTACACTTGATGAATTGCAAAGTCCTATGGACATTGCCCAGTTTGTCAGTGTCGAATTTTGAAAAAGATAATTCAGGATCCTCTTTAACTGCAAGACAGAATTTAAGGGAATTAATATCACATTTACTTTTTCCTATGATACATACTCATTGATATGCTGTTATCCAGAAATACAAAAAAAAAAAAAAAAGGAAATTACACAAATTCGAATAATGTTTAAGAAGGTTATGACACATTTGGGCCTGAAGTGGGTACAAATCAATAATAGTTCACTGCATCTTCGGCTAAATTTTTCAGTGCCTTCAAAGATTTATTTTTCTCTTTTTCTTTTAATCATTGCAGAGTTAATCCTGTGCAACATGTTCATAAGTCTCTTCAGCTTGAGTAGAGTTGGAAGATGAAGACATTCAACAGCTGTCAGGATATGCCTCTCTAAGGCCTGGTAAGCAGAGGAAGTGTTACTCTTACAGGCATTCGGTAAGGCTGAAGGATGCTAATGCAGAGTATGTCAATCAAGTATTTTCCATACTAAATACATATGGGAAAAATCTCTTTACTAAAACTATAGAAGCTTTTCTTTGAATATAAAGAAATCAAGATTTCTACTGTAGGACCGGAATTTGCATCATCATAAAGAATAACAAGCCCATCTGCCTATTTTTTTTGACTGTTATCAACCAAAATCCAGTCCAAGCCAATGGGAAATGGAACATTATACAGTGGTTTCACAACCATATGTGTATATATGTATGAAAAAACTATGAAGTATAATCAAGTGCCAGTGAGGTTTTAAAAGGCACAAGCCAATAATCCAAATGGACTCAGAAGCAAAAAACTCCATTCTCAGTAATGAATGATTCCTAGGGATATGCTACTGAGCCAGATGTAGCAATACATCTGAGAGAAAATAAAAAAAATTAGGATAATCAATGGTTATGTGTAACTAACACTGTTCAAAACACTAGCCAGTAATGCACAACCTATTTTGTGCAAGAACAAATATTAGAATAAGTGCAAGAACAACACTAGAATATATAGTGAAATATCATAGCAACCTCATCAGCAGAAAAAAATAACCCAGGCAGTCAGGGAAGCAGTACTAGCTTCTATAACTGAAGGAAGTGTGTAAGTAGTCTTGAATGAGTCTGAGGATTTTGGCAAAAAAAGATATTACTGTGAAAAAAATATGATATAAAAATTGCTAAAATAAAATGCCTGAGTCCTAATTTGAAAAAGCCAGAAATCTCTCCCCCTACTTTGTGCAGAGTTCATCTGTCACCTTCAGTTTATTTCAAAGTGGACTGAAACTACTCATTCAGTACATATTCTTATCATAAGTATAAGCTGCTGCTTCTCTCATGCCTAGGTTAAAATACAGATTAACAAGGTTATTTCCCTTTCTAGCATCTTTGAATGTATATCTACATGCTTTGGAATTTCTTAGTAGAGAACAGTTTAATGTCTGGAAGACCAGTAAAGAAAACAATATTTTTTATCATCATCATCCAAAAACCCCTAACTTCAAATACTGGTATACTAGATGGAGAGACAATAAACCTTATTTAGTAATAATTTCTCAATATAGCAAGGCAGATAAAGGTTGACGGATATGTGGGTTGTAAAATCTGCTGAGGGAATGAGGGAAGAATTGGAATAGTGGTAAATAGAAGATGAAAACTTGAACAAGAATAAAACCAAAAACCACAGCGGGATTTTTTAAATTTTATTTTCTTTTTAAATTTATTTTTATACCTTCTTTCAGAAAGCAGGTCTACAGAATTTCATTGCCAGCCTCACATTCCAGTGAGAATGCAATAAAGAACGTGCAATTACATAACACTCTATTAACAAATTGAACAAAATTCTACTTATACCTGTTTTATAATTGCTGATCTACTAAATAATTTATTAATACCTAAAATTTTAATGCATCTGCCGTATTTATCTTTTGATCAATACTGTGTCTTGTAACTGTCTTGACTCAGGAAGGCAACAAAATTGCTCTGCAAACAACCTCTTAACAAAGTCACTGATCAGATTTATTCATTAACACTAGAAACTTCTGCCACAGTTGTCATTATTAATTATCAGATCTTGTTAGATAGTCTGTGGTATCATTTGGGACTCACCTTTGCTGATCTTACTTGTCTTGAATGATACTTAATTCATTGATCATTCCTTACATTGTTTAAACAGGTTTTATTTGAATCCCTTTATAATTATTATTAGAGTCTCATCTCACTCTATTTTTTATTCTCTCTCAGTACATCATCTCATTATCATCTCATTATGACAGGGTTTGGTCTCAGATAACATTTTCATGCAGGCAATATGTCCTTTACAGATCTTTTTTTTTTGAATTTCCTTGACTTCCTTATTCCAATTTGAGAGCAACTGTTTGATGTGTAAAACTAATGAATGCTAATATTTTGATCTGCAATGTTTCCCAAAGAGATCTCACAGTTGTTGACACTGATATGACTTATGTTTGACACCAAACATACTATAGGAAAATGTTATCCCTAATGCTGAGCTGATGACATGTGGTTTTTCCTCAAGGAAATCACCTTTCCTCAGTATTGCTCCAGGAAAGAGCTGATACTTTATGTTGTCTGCCTAGCAGAATATTTTCTATTTTTTATAATCAGAATACTTCACCAATCTTCTACAAAACACATAACCATTAGAAGTAAGCTGTGTGGTCATCTCAAATGCTTTTCAGCTTTTTCACTTTGTAGGAAAAAAATACATAAGGTATCAATAATGACATTATTTATTTTTTTTTAATAAACTTGAATTAATAATAGGAAAAAATAATATCATTTCGTTTGGAATAGACTAGAAGTTTTGATCTCTACTTTAGAGACTGAATTTGAAGAAAAAATATTACTTGTGTTCATACAATACAGATTGATAACAAAATTATGTAAAATTATGTAAACCAGCAGATTTTTAAATAATAAAGGACCACAGCCAAGTGATGTTTTTGTTCTTATTACATTAATACATTGACTCATACTCACTGATTTAGGTACTGGAGAAATACATCAAAAAGTTATGTCTCAAGGAGTTCTGATCCAGATATTATTGTTTGTGAACATCTTTTATCCCACTTTCACCACAATTTCCAGACTTTCACAGACTGATTGAATAAATATCCTTTAACATTCTTGATATAGCAGCATGTTTTCTGCTGTTATTATGAGGCAGATGAAGAATAAAGACATATCCTGGGTAGTGCCTACTGTTCTCTAATTATCAATAATACTGCGTGTTGTTCTTCAGTCACCAAAAAAGATTTTCTTTAAAACAGAGATATTGAAGACATTCTGTGATGGATCTCTCATATTTTGGCTGAAAAGACTTAGACATTGCAGTGATGTCTTCAGTTGAATATACAAAGAATTAAAAGACTTCAGAGCAACATATATAGGAGCAATCTGAAAAATCAAGAAATGTCAAGATCTCTATTCCATCTACTTTTCCCCGCTACAAACACATGCTGGTGTCTCTTTGGTTGTCTCACTGCTTTATTAGCCCCTAGAGTTCTCAAAAGTGCAGAATAAGCCTGTGGACTGACAGCAAGAAAAACAGAGTTTTGTGTCTTCAAAAAAGTCACAAAAATTCAACATGTGAAGTTTTCTAGCTATTCAATATACACAAGGATACTTGTAGACAGAAATCTTTTGTGTATTCACCCTAATGTCTGCTTGAAACAAGACTCATGCAAAGAATTTTTGCAGTCACCTGCAAATTGCTGTTGGCAATGTCATTACTTATTCCATTCTCCTTTTTTTAGTTATAAAAGTTTCATTTTTAAAACAAAGAAACAGCAACTTGCAGAAAAATAATATATAGAAGAGTTTGCAAATACTTAATAAATTTAAATAATCTTTAGGAAACAGTTGTCAAAATATTTCTTAGCATGTTCAAACTTGGTCTAATTGAAATTCGTTTCTGTTGATTTATAAGAAGGGAAATATAACTTCTTTGCAAAATAACATCGTTCTTATGAACAGTTCAAATTACTATTTACAACTAAAAATATTTATACTTCCAAAATCCCTTGAATTTATGATAGAAGAATAGAAAAGGTCATAATTGCCCATATGTTAATACTCAGTAATGTTTGCAGCTCAGAGAGACTATCAACACCTTGTCCCCTGACATGTATCAGCCGTGTACACAGGATCTCTCCCACATTATCCATGTAAGACATGATTCTCTCAAATCAGACTGCTAGTGGTGGAACCAAGGGGTGGCACAACTTTTTACATTCAGGAGGCATTTGAAAAACTGGCAGTTGTACCAGATGACCCAAACACAAAGTGTCCCTGGCAGTCCACTGGAGCTATGGTATCACTTATGACCCCCAGCTACCAGGGACTGAGTGAGCTGCCATATGGGTATATTGTTGCTCATCTTTCCTACTGCCTCAATAAAACTTTGATTTATAACATGTTGTCAGGCTCCATTACTGTTTGGACTGCACTACCTCAGGTCACATCATCCTTTTTTTGGTGTTATTTGTCTCTCATCTGCTGTCATTATGAATATTTTCCATTCAATTTCTTTGATGTTTCTGCACTTAGAAAAACTGTGGTTTGCACATCTTTCCCTTTTTTCACTGAAATGAATCACTGCTTTTTATAGTTTAGACTTGGAGTTAAGATTTTTTTAAGTGGTTTTGAAATTGCAAACATAAAAAAATAGAATCAATAAAAAGGACAAACTTATGCTGAGATGTAAAACTGAAACAGTGTCTCTTGTGAATCACAACTAGAGAAAGAAAACAAAGAGCTAGATAAAGAAACAACAACTAAACCATTCAAGATAGGAAAAGAAATTCAATAAATTAGTCAGGCCAGGTAAAATTGAAATAGATAATCAGACATATAAGAATGAGAGATTTTTCAGGACACTGAAATAACAGCAACCAACTTTTAAATAAAGTGCAATAGAGAAGAAATGAAAATATTTATCCCTTCTTGACTCCTAAATTTTCAAAAGAAAATGAAATATAAAAAAAAAAAACAACAAGAAAATGTTACTGTATTACACCCTTATTCAAAGTTAGTCTGAATCATCAAATTACTTTGGATATAATGGTATAAACCAATTAATAAGAATCATAAAATATGCTGAGTTGGAAGTGACCCACAAGGATCATCGGGTTCAACTCCTGGCCCTGCACATAATAGCCCCAAGAATCACACCACATGCCTCAGAATATTGTCCAAATGAACTCAGACAGGCTTTATGCTGTGACCACTTTCCTGGGGAGCCTCTTCCAGTGCTCAACTACCTTCTGGGTCAAAAGCCTTTTCCTGATATCTAACTTAAACCTCCCCTGAGGCACCTTCAGGCCATTCCCTCAGGTCCTGTGACTGGTCACCACAGAGAAGAGATCAGTGCCTGCCCCTCCTCTTCCCCTCATGAGGAAGTTGTAACTTCAGTGAGGTCTCCCCTCAGTCTCCTCTTCTCCAGAGTGAACAGACCAAGTGACCTCAGCCACTCCTCATGCAGCTTCCCATTAAGGCCCTTCACCATCTTCATTGGCCTCCTTTGGACACTCTCTAAGAGCTTAGTATCTTTTTTATATTGTGATGCCCAAAACTGCACACAATATTCAAGGTGAGGCCACCCCAGTGCAGAGCAGAAAGGGACAATCACCTCTCTTGACTGGCTGACGATGCTTTGGCTGATGCCCTCCAAGACATGGTTGGTGTCCTGGTTGCCAGGGCACTGCTGACTCATATCCAACTTGCCATTGACCAAGACCCCCAGGTCCCTTTCCACAGCAATGCTTTCCAGCATCTCATTCCCCAGTCTGTACAAACACCAAGCGTTGCCCTGTCCCAGATGCAGAATCTGGAGCTTTCCCTTGTTGAAAACACAGGTCTTGTATTAGAAGAAGAAATTGACTCTTATTCACTTTCTTTACTCCAAACTTTATTTTATAGAATATTATTGTAACTCTCTTCCCCCAAATTCTTATATAGATAGATGTTCTTATGGAAAGATGCTATGTGGATTTCATTGAGAGGACTGACACAATGCTCATAGCAGCCATATGTTTTTTGTAGCTTTTTTGGGCAAGTAAGTCAGCATAGGTTTGGGGTTTTTGTTAGTATTATTTTTATACAAAGAATGACATGTCCTCTTCTGCTAAATTATGGCTTTTCAGCATTCTTTTTAACAGCCAAGAATGCTTGAAATGCCAGACAAAATACACAGGCCTAGCTTTAACAGATTCAAGTACCACTTTTTATTATTATATATACACAAGAAAATAATTGGTATTATTTTAAAAATTAACAGATACTTGGTTGAGTGTATTCTTGGCACAATACACAGTAAAAGAATGGTGACTTGAATTCTTGAGAGGTTTTTCTCAGTAATAGTACAGTACCCTCTGATCTTAAAAGTTTTGTACTTCAGTTCCATTATCTGGTAATTTTTGTCATTTCTATGTAATAAAATATTTAATACTGTAAATATAGAGTTAATATGTTATATTAATGCTTTCCCAGAGTTTCTAAAAAACAATTAATCTTCTTTATGCCTTGTAGCAAAAAGATATTGATTTGAACCAAATAGAAAACTATCTAAAATCCAGAAAGGCTGATTCATTCCCCATGTTTTCTTAATTTCTCCTTCATAAGAAAGCAGATTTTTTTTGTTGGTTGGTTGGCTGGTTGTTTTTGGTTTTGGGGTTTTTTTGGGGGGTGTGTGTTTGTTTGTTTGTTTGTTATCTTTGTGTAAATATGAAGGAAAGACCAGTAAGTAAATTAAAGTGTGGCTGTTTTGAAGTTAGTGCTCTGTTCTGATGAAGCAGATTGTAACAAAGCAAAATTAGTTTTAAGAAAATGGTCTGGTTTTGATAGAAATATCGGTATCTTTTTGGAAGATAAAAGCAAGGCCAGGAAGTAAAGCCTGTGTGTTTTAGAGCTAGGAATATGGAAGACAGAGTCAGACTTTTTGTTTATTCAAGTTTATTCAACCTTGTCAAAATTTTCAAGTTTACATTTACGCAACAATGCTTCTGGATGCTAATCATTAAACTCATTTGCCATAGACTTCTTAGCCCTTTAGCTGCCTGCTCTGGTACTGTGTAAATGTAAAATATAAAAGAATAAGGCTACTTACTAATAAACCCCAAAACTCTCAAAGAGCCTTAAATATCAAAGCACCAGTTCCTAGAACAGACTTCTTTCTGACTCTCAACAGAAGACCAGATGATGAGTGGATGGATGAGAAGGCAGAAAGTAAGAGGACTTGTGGGTGGAATCTGTTAACGAAAGAAATAAAAAATCTCACTAGGTTCTTCCAAAACATTGTTAAGATTGCCAAGTGTTTTCTCCCACTAATCAATTGGTAATTCTATAATATCTTGGAATTTTTTTTCTACCTTAGAATAATTAGGACTTCATTTCACCATAACTGTAGAATATTAGCCTGCCCCCCCGCTTTTTTATGGTCCAAACTTTAAATATCTACAATTCGCCCTCTTTCCCATTTTCAAGTTAAATTTTTTCTTTTTTTTTTTTTTTTTTTTTTTTTTTTTACACTGTCTGAAATTTCTTTACCATTTTTGAAATATAGATTCCAGAAGTATTCTGTCTAGATTACCCAGCCTGCAGTTTGGTAAGAGAAATGTTCACACTATTGAGAAGTCAATTCTAAAGCAATTAATTGAAAAGCAAAACCCAAAACAATGTCTGCCAGACCTACTTGAATTTTAAATTGGGCAATTTCAAGCCCAAGAATGGATGAAAATAATTCCTTTCTCGGTAAATAACAGTGGAAAACATTCATGAATTTTTAGTGAGAAGATTAGAACATGACAACTGAACTTCATGGCTACTGAAAATCTCATACAGTAAAGATACTACTGAGACTTTGGTAGGATTCTAAGTAACATCAAAATCTCTTATAAGTTCATAAAATTCTTTCTTCTTGTCTTCTGAGCTGCATAGTCAGAAAACAAATGATTTATGTTACACAAAAGATCCAGGAGATAATTTCTGAACGGAATGAAGGGAAATAGTGCAGAAAACCCCAGTACAACCATGGTTCGAAATCCACCAGCTCTGTCAAAAACGTACAGACAAAAAAGCAGAGAGGGTTTGGTGCTTTCATATCAAAGAATGGGGTACTTCATCCTGCACAGTTTAAGGATAGAGAGTTTTATTATTTAGACAAACTTTTCAGGGACTTCTCTAAGTTTCTCTCAGTTTTGAGGAGGGAGGATAAAAAGCGTCACTTTTTCTGTAAAATTTTAACTGTAATCCTAGAGCATCTGACTTTGGAAATGTCAACTTAAGAGTTTAACCTGATGACTTTGGAACTCAAAGCAAGTAGGTATTGAAGTGTCACTAAGAGTGTAAATATAGGGAACAAGACACTAAAAATCCAGGATAAGAACCCTTGCCAACCACATGTTTTCTTGAATTATACATTAAAACAGCTTATACTATAAGAGTATCATCTTGTGAGTAGCAAGGTTGAGAGAACTACAGAGCAAAGCCCATCACTTCTGGCACCTAAGTTGCAAATGACATGACAGTCATAAATTGATTTCAGAAAAAAGGACTGAAGTTGCTATCTGTTCACTCATTAAAATTCTCTCCACTTTAATAATCAGGATTACCTGATACTCTGAGACCTACAAGAGGTAACTCTCTTTCAGAAATGTGCATCAGGAATTTGGGCAAATCTAATAAGCATAGTGTAAGTAATGATGTGTAATTAGAATATGAAGTTAAAATTACTTTTCTGCTCAATCTTTCTCAAAGTCTGAAATATCCTTATTTTCTTTGAGGTTAGTAATACATTGCACAAATTCAATAGCTCTTTGAGTTATACAAAGTGAGAGTACTAATTAGTGATTTCTAGCAGAAATATGCCAAGGATCAATTTTACTCCTATATTCAGTTTCAAAACAAGAGACTCCACATTTTGACATTATTTTGAACAGACAAGAATAGTAAGTATCATCAGTCTTCCCTTTTCAGGGGTTGCATCTCTGCATGCTTCTCTTCTGCATACACACTGCACACAGATATTACATCAAAAAGATTATGATTTTGAACAGAAAAAAATCTTATTGCACCTTATTGTTTATGAGGATTATGACAGACAAAATGTTATGCATAGTTTGCAAATACAGATAATAAACAGCTGGAAATATTTAGTGGGATGATTTTCAATACTTTGACAGATAATTGAGTGTTACCACTAGGTTCAAAATCTGGTAAAATGGATGAAAAAACCTGAATAGTTCTATACAAAACCTTGTTAATCAGAACAAGCAAAATCATCTAGAGATATTTCAGAATATTTTGTTGATTATAAATAAAATATCATAAACTATCATTTCATATCATATTGTAAGAGTAATAATTTAAAAAATATATTAATTTCATTGAATTAACTATTTTTAGCTGATAAGATGGGATTTTAAAAATAATATTAATCAATATAATTCAATTAACCTCTGAATTTATAGCTGTCCAGATATATGCACATGAAATTAATTAACACAGGGCCATCAGGAAGACAGAATCATTGTGATCTACTTTATTTTTACTTTAATTAGAATTTTTTAACTGTGAACTCATACAGACAGAAAAGAAGACATCACTGCAAAAATAACAAATCAAATGTTGTATTATACTGAATATAAATTATTACTTTTATTTTCCCTCTAGTAAATGACAAAAGAAGGAGATATGAACATTGACAGAAATAAGTCAAAAAATTTGCAGAAAACGCTTAGCTGGGAGCGAGTGTTGATCTGCTGGAGGGTGGAAAGGCTCAGCAGACAACTGGATCAATGGGCCAAGGCCAATTGTATGAGGTTCAGCGAGGCAAAGTGCCGGGTCCTGAACTTTGGTCACAGGAGCCCCATGCAGTGCTGCAGCCTTGGGGCAGTGTGGCTGGAAAGCTGCCTGGCAGAAAAAGACCTGGGAGTGCTGGTCAACAGCCAGCTGAACATGAGCCAGCAGTGTGCCCAGGTGTCCAAGAAGGCCAATGGCATCCTGGGCTCTATCAGAAATAGTGTGGCTAGCAGGACCAGGGAAGTGATTGTCCCACTGTGCTATACAGCACTGGTGAAGCCACACCTTAAATCCCATGTTCAGTTTTGAGCTCCTCAATTCAGGAAGTATATTGAGATGCTGGAGTGTGTCCAGAGAAGGGCAACAAGGCTGATGAAGGGTCTGGAGCACAAGTCTTTTAGGGAGCAGCTGAGGGAGATGAAGTTGTTTAGCCAACAGAAAAGAAGGCTCCAGGGGACCTTATCACCTCAATAACTACCTGAAAGAAGGTTCTAGTGAGGTGGGAATTGGTGTCTTCTCCCTAGTAGCAAGTGATAGGACAAGAGAAAATGGCCTCAAGTTGGGGCAGCAGAGGAAAAATGTTCTCATCAAAAGGGAAGTCAAGCATTGGAACAGGCTGTCCAGGGAACTGACTGAGTCATAAGCCATGAAAGTATTTAAAAGATACGTAGATGGAGCATGTAGGCACATGGTTTAGTGGTAGACTTGGCACTGCTAGTTTGATGATTGGACTTGATGATCTTACAGGGAATAAATAATAAAATGTAATGCTCTTTCCATAACTACTGTCCTGAGCGAATTGAAAGGAGTGAGAATAACGAAGTAGAATTTGTCAGATGTTATTAGATGAAAAAAGGGTGAAATTCACATGTAACCACTGTGTTATATTGTTTTAAAACCACAATACATAGTTTCCTTGTTTACATCTAAATTAACTTGGGATTTGTTGAGTGGGTTTTCTTGGTATTGCAACATGCGTTTTTTTTCAAGGATTAGTTTCAGCTATTACCTGGTCTAATATAAGCAGCACATCCTGTAAGCATGGGATTTTTCTAAGGCCATTTGCATCTCATTTGCTTTGTAGAAACTAGATTCTAGTCCATAGCTTCTGAAGACAAAAGAAATTTTACTTACATTAGCATTGATTTTAAAAGGCACTCCTGCATCACCCGTTTTCCTTAGAATGTCTCATATTATTGTTGCTGTAGAAAATCAATAAATGTATCCAGCTGTTATGTTTATTTTGTTATATTTGTCCTTATAAATTACTGAAAGAATTCTTTTTGCACCTACAAAATATCATTGAATTACTTTAATTCTACAAATATGTTTCACATTAACAGGCAATTATGATACTCCTGGCACCTGTCACATTGATACTTAAATTCAGTGAAGAATACTGAAGGAATACAACTTGCTTATTTCAGCAGAATGAGTATTACACTATTCTGATCAAGAAATAAAAATTAGTTCAGCTTCATTGTGTGGTTTTACAATCCATCTATGAACTTTGACATGAACTTTTCCAATCTTCCTAGGTTGCTGTTTGAATGCAAATTTACCATTAAATCAGGGAAGTTATGTTATTACAGCTTTTATCATTATGAGTTGAGTATTTTCTATCCAAAATAAAGACTAATTTCAAGATTTTTCTCAGTTGTTAAGATTTTCCAGGTTTACATTTTAATGGTTAAATTTCAAGAATTTTTTTGTGAAACTACTCAACAATATAAAAATAATCTTTTTTAGTACACTAAATTACTTCAGAAAAATGTGATACACAGCTCCTCAACTCCTCTAAAAATCACAGTTTCCCAGGCCATAGTGCACACTCCCAATTAATTTTTATTTTGGTAATAGGATACACAAAGTGTTTAGATATATAATTATCAAAAGACTGAAGGAATTAAATGGCGGGAGATCAAGGAAGAATCTAAACAGTATTGTTAAAATATATGAAAGCCACATGTACAAAATGGGGAGATCTAAATGAACTATTATCACTAAGAAGGGAAACCTTGGAGTTACTGTAGGCAACCACATGAAACAATCACTGGAACAGTTACTAGTAGTTGATGTAATTGATATATTCTCATGCATCTCATAACAGGATTCTGAGAAAGTCAGGAGGTATAATGAGAGGTGTGGAATGGTTTCCATGCAAATGAGACTAAAGTAGTAGGACAAAGTAGTTGGTGAGAGCTACTACAACAGAGAATTAAAAAAATGAGCAATCAAGCATAATTGAATAGATTTTGAATATATGTAATTTCCCACAGTAGTTAAATTAGAGTGTATTCAGTAAAATAGGAGCTTCAAAATATGTAAAAGCACGTACTTCTTCACATGCTCATGAATTGTGGAACTCTGTAACAGGATGCTATGCAGACCAGAAGTATGAATTCCAGATAATTTGTTCAAATTCACAAAACTAATATAACTCACAGCATGAAACTCTTTATTTGGGTATTAACTCAATTTCAGCACCCTGTTGAAACACATGACATCATCCTAGTGTTCTTTCTTAAATATTTGATACTCCCTATAATAACAGAGACAGCATCTGAGCAGGAGGAACTTCTGTTTTAACTACGCATATCAAGTTCTTCCTAATCACAAAATTAGAAACCAAGGCAATTTTTTTCATATATGTGTGTAAAGCTATTGCACAGCTGTAAGAGAGTGTTTGGTTATTACTTACTTTTGGCATGTAATGGAGAATTTTTTCCTTTTTCTCAGAGTAAAAATAGCTCTGTTCAGAAATGTTGTCAACAGCCACAGCCAGTATAGGAAATAATACTAAGCACTGAGGGAGTGGACTCATCTAAGAATTATAAAAGACAGGAAGGACTGAAAGGATGGAAGGACAGGGCAGTGCCACCCCAAGAGGGAAGCAGAGCAAAGCAGCCTCTAGGCACAGGGACCAGGGTATGGTGGAGGAGGAGAGGAGGTTGTGCATCTTTGAGAGGGTTTAGGGAAGGCTGGTTGGGGCAATTTCCCAGTTACTTCTATTTACCCTAAGTGGATAAACAGTAAACAATTTATTATTGTTGGCCATTTATGCATCTAATATAGCTATCAGCAAGTTACAAGTTTCAAGTTTCCTAATTTTTATAGTCTTTGTGATTTATGATAACGTTTCTCTTGTAGAAATTTTTTTCACTTGCATATATATTTTAGTTTTGGAAAGGAAGTAAGTTTAGCAATTTTTCCTTACTCTACCAACTTTCCCTATCCTTTCCCTGTCTTTCATAAAGAAGAACTACTTATCTGTAAAATACTAATGAAGGAAAACAGTAAATTCAGCCATCATATGGGCAATAACAGTAAGAGCTCTGGCATATGTTGTGAGCTTCTGTGGATTTATGGCAGCCAGATTAATAATAATCAAATAATTATTTCGAATTCAGCCTTTTTTTCTCTTGTCATGACAAGATCCTAGGATCTTTCACCAACAACATTAGATAAATCAGATAATTCTGTTAAGATGTGCTGAAATCTTACTTTAAGGGCATGTGTCCCTTGCTTAGTTAATTCTTTTGCTTCTGCTGAGCTCCTTATAACCCCCACATGCTGAAATAGCTTTGTTTCCTGTGATAAGACATCTATTTTTCTGCTGTTCTACTTCTGAAGCTGCTAATAAGTCATCTAAAGATTCTCTCTCATAGAACAGGAATACAAAATTTGGTACAAAAAAAAAATAATTAAAAAAAAATCACAACTTTGATTTTTTCCTGCTTGTTTGCTTGTATTTCATCACTACTTAGGAAATTCTCTTTACCACTGTAACAACAGCTTTTCAATTCCTCAATGTGAAGACAAACTATGTCCATCAAAAGTTTCCTCGAATGTGTCACTGCTGCTGGGCAAACACCTCATAAGGGATTCTTTGCCCATTCCTCAGTGTGGTTTGGCTGCTGAGGCTGGGGATCAGCTCAGTGTCAGCATGGCCGATGGCATCCCTGTCCTGCTCACAGCCACTGGAAGGGCTCCTGGGAAACCTGCAGGGATGCAATGGCCATCACAGCCAAGGCCGAACCCCTGCCCATGGGGCCTGTGCTACTTTTTGCGGAGATGCTGGCACTTGTTCTGTGCCAGAGCATGTATTATTTGGGATGCAGGCTCAGCCTCACAGTGGGCTGCACCTGGAAGGCATAGAGCTGCGACAGCTTTGCCTCTGTTGGCAGCTTCCAGATTTAAAGAATTCCCTAAAGTAAGTGCCTCTTAAAGAGACCTCTCATTCTCTGATGAAGAACACTTTCAAAACTTGTTGAAGAGATAATCCAGTAAATTTTACTAGTTTGTGTATCATCATGCACACACAGAAACTAGAACCTCGTTCTCTTTTTAACTGATAGTTGTTGGAGTTAGTATTTTGCAGTTCTCCCATTTTAACATTCTCACATTCACCCTCCAGTGCCTTTCCTATGGTGGCAATGGAGCTTGCAATGACCAAGCTTGAATGAAAAATATTAACCTTAGAGCGTTGCAAAAGGTATTGACAATATTGGATTCAGTTGTATGTACATGTAGAGAATTAATTTTACTCCTGTATACCATGTGCTATCCTAAGAGCTGCTCCTCTCACACCTTAGAGAATGTAATTTAATGGGTTTGTTCAAGTGTAGTTTTATTGTTTCCTTGCAATAACAGGCTCCCCAGTCCTATGCTCTGACACTGCACTTTCTGATAGCAATGAGAACCTCTCTTCTATTTTAAATAGATTTATTTTCCTCACATCTTTTACATTATTTTCTTTTCTTAGGAAAGAAATACAGCTTCCTCTGGGCTTGACCTTTGAATTAAAACAATAGTTGTGGAGAAGTATATTCAGTCACAATTTTGGACTAGATGCTGTATATTTGAACTATCTTAAATGTTTTTAGGCATTTATACAATAGTCCTAATTTATTTTAGATAATTTGATGTCTAAATTACACCAGTTGTACTCTGAACAACATGTTAAAAGATCACATTAAGACAGTCAGCTGGTCATGCCTCAGTTGTTACCTTCATTTTGTTGATTAAAAAAAAAAAAGGTAGTTATATGACATGCAAAGAAACATCATCGTAGAATCATAGAATGTTTTGGGTCAGTTTATGTGTATATATATATATATATAAACTGACTTCAAAGGTGGTGTTGCTTACTTTAATCCATCTTGAAACATCTTGAGAAATACATGCCTTCCATGGCATTATTCCTGTCATTTGTTTCAGCTGTTCCATATTAAATGAGAGTGGTCTCCTCTGAGCAAGGAGTGCAGGACATAGCCACCAATGAAGTAATATAAATATGTAGCCTCCTTAAACTTAATGACTGCTTTGTTATGTATGCATTTGGATACAACCATTTGCATAGCTTATGACATACAGACAAAGTAAAGGCTTGTAGTTTTATTATTTCTATAATCTACTTCTTTAAAACATCTAAGTCAGAGCTGTAACAATCAGTGAGTGCAGTTGTTTTTAGGGTTTTAAGAGTATCTGATGTTAGTAACATGCCACTAAAGGTATACAAGGAAAGCAGAATAATTCAGATGATTTTTAGATTTAATTGAAGAGCCATTTGTAACAGGTTTGTTGTATTGTTATTCAAGTTTCTCATACCTATCAAATAAAATGTCTTGTTCCATTATCTTAATATGTGTTTATGAGTTTACAATTGTTGAGATTTCAGCTTCCCTTTGTAATAACAATTACCTCTAAACATGTTTTGAGTTTTATAGGATTAATATTTTCATACATTCTCAAGTATCTGCCCTTTAAGTTTAACTTATTATCACACATATGTTAGCTTAAACTCTTTTTAAACATTTGTGTTACAATGATAAAGAGTTTTATAGCATAATTTCCATGCCATACTTCTAAAAGCAGCTGACATAGAAAAACCTCTATAAATTAATTAGTCATTTACTTCTAATTTCTTTGAATTTAAATTAACCTCTCACTTAAATAGATATAGATCAAGTTTTCCAAAATGAACTGACAGGACAGGAAAACAAGAAACTCAAGGAACATTTTTTTCTGATTTGGTTTGCTTGTGCTTATTTTTTGTCTATTTAAGTAACACAGTCAAAATATTCGAGTTTCCTTTAATCAGCAGCTGATTCTTTAATAATTCTGTTGTGTCACAGCAACCTTGTAGTTGTGGTGTAATACAGTTTTAACAATATTATGTGTAACTGTTACAAAGACTAACACACCAACAATTTTTCTCTATGTAAACAAACTCTCATGAGCTGAAGAATAAAGTCTGTGCTGAAAAATACCAAAATATTGCAAAAGACTAGAGCTCTTCCTAGAACAAACTAACTCCAAAGATGATTGCAGACTGAAAACCTTTTTCTTGACCACAGTCTAGTCTAGATTGTGAGGATGGTTGTATCTTGGTTTAAATATTGGTTTAGGAGGAAGCTCCTAGCTTTAGATGCAGTAATTTCACAATAGCATTCACAGTTCTAGAATCTTATAAATCAGATAATGCTTCAATTGTTTTAATAAAGATGTTTGTAGATATATATATAGTAATAGCATCCAAATATATTATTAAAAAATATTACAGATTTTTTAAAAATGGCAAGTGTTAATTTTACAGTTCATGATTTATACACGTATGCAGATTCAAAGGGTTACAGAAGTCAGTAATCCTCTGATCTGTGTGTGTGTATATATATATATTCATACATTTTATAAATCTATTCTGTCCTTTATACTTCAGGTTTTATATTTAATCAGTTCTCCCCAAAATAATTTCAATAATTTGTATTTCAGTAAAGCACAGCTTCCAGAAAGAATGTAAATCTTCTTTTGAAAGCCCTGGAAAACAGAAGGTAAATTTAAACACCTTTTTTAATTGCTCTGGCCTTTGCATGAAGTTCATAAGTTCTGAATCCTTCACAACATGAGTATTATCCTGGAATACTCATACTCTAGAGATCTCTGATATCTCACTGTGAAGGATTGCTTTCCTAACAGCAAAGTTGTAAATCCCTGAGGGAGTTGTAAAACCAATCTGTCATTCATTCTGACAATGAATACTTTATTCGGTGGAGGGGTTGGTCATTTCCTGCCTTTTTGAAAATTGATGTTTAAATCAACTGAAGATATTTTGAAAATTTCACATTCTTTCCAGGATGCACAAGTGAGTTGGCTATGTAATGGCAGCTGTATGATAACAGAAGGTACACCGCAGGCGTAACCAGAGCAGAGTGTGAAAGGTTAAGTCACCCATCAACTTTTAATACATAAATCTCCACTGAAATCAAAAGGGCTATTCCAGTTTGACTGTGTATTTCTTATTCTATGTTTCTGAACCATTTTGCCTTCTGTTCCACAGCTTCCCTATCACACAGGAATGTTTTATAAGCCTAGAAGAAGATGGGATGAATAAAGCAGATGCATTTTCTTACTTCAGAGAGAGGCAAATATTCCATCTGTTCCATACAAGGCTAAGTAGAATTTTTCTGAAAGCTACCTACTAGGCAAATGTCTGCTTCACTTTTATTTTCATTCTTGACTACATATCCACTTCAAATTCAGAATGCTTTTCTTTTAACTTATTTTCCTTTAAGGTGTTCAAAGATGTGAATGTGTAATCAGTGCCAGTAATTGTAAAGAATATTCTTTTCATGGAATTTTTGTGAAGAACCAGCAAGACTGTTCTTCCAAAAATGGAAGTGTTAAATGTAGACAACACCATTAATTTGAGTTTACCCAGTTATTTCTTTCCAAATCTGTCACATTTCCAATAAACGAAAAGCCTAAGTGCTTCTTTTATTGAGAAGGAAAATAAAACAAAATAGAACGCAGAGCTATTACATACCAACACACACAGTAGCTCCTGAATCAGGTCGGATATTTCAAACATAATAAAGGGATTGGATGCTTACTCTTTACAGTTAGAGGGGACTCCTACAGAACATCTAGAAATTGCTTCAACTTTATAAACTTAGAGAAATTTGCAAAAGAATCTCAAAGTGTCAGTTCACATAAGATACCAAATACAAGGAGGATTTACTTTTCTCCAGACTATCCTGCACATGAATCCATGATATCTAAATCCTCTTTTCTCATTTTCACATATCTGGAAACATATTTATTAATTGTTGACTGCAGTAGACCAATGTCTCAGACATCAGGATTACTGAAAACTTGGAAACTGCATTTTCCAGTCTCTGGATTATCTCGTCTTTCTGGGCTCCAGAGAAAGATGTTTGTTTACAAGTAGTCTCATTCTTTCTGTTTAAAATTATGGTTGGTGGTCATCTGCTTTACTTTAAATACATAAATCATTTCTTTATATAAATAAAAATATCTCTTTTTTTAAAGTTTAATTACAGAGGCATTGACTAAATCCAGGAGCAATTGACCAAATAATGAAAACAATTTTGAAGAATCAAAATACATTGGAAAAGCAAAGTCAAGTCATTCCTGACACAAATTATGAAACAAAATTTAATTTATGGACGTTAATCTCGCCCATGTTTTGTTTTTTTTTTTTTTTTTTTTTAATCAGTAAAAATTAATATCCATTTTTTCTTACACGGAGGTGATGTTTTTCTATATGCATATTAAAGGCCTTTTACTTAGCCAGTCATATTTACATGACTATTATAATTTTTTTTCTGTCAATCTTTCTTAAAATCTTTCTTTTCTCTAGTTTATAACAAACTCTACAAAATATTAGCTATTTATTTATGAGTTTACTGATGGTCTCATATTTTGAAGAACAGAGACTTTTGCCCTTGTTTTTTTCTGGCATCTTCACCTTAGTCAAATGATTTTTTTAGCGTGTACCACCACGATCCTCAATCTGTGGGGGTTTCTGAAATGCCAATCCATCACTCTGGGGAGACCATTACAACTTTTTTCACCATCAGAAATTAGGAGTCATCTAATTACCTGAATATTTTAAATGAGCAAGCTTAAGACGTCTGAGATTTTACACTAACCTTCCTCTTAAGGGGCCATTGTAAACTAAACTGCAGACCATCTGGGAGCAATGAAAGCCTTTTATTTGACTTTAACATGTCTAGGATGAGGACATGAAAGAGAAAAATCAGATACATAACACTTAAGTTAAAGTTTCTCAAAGATACTCTGCAAATATGAAAATGCATGAGAGGAAAATAAGGTAAGAAAATTGTTCCCTTATGGTAGTAAGAAAACCAGTGACATTTGCATGCTTCCTTGTGCACTCTTAATATTGCCATGACAGTTTCAGGATTCAGTTTCATAAGGTTTTTGCTTTCATATGAGAATTTCAATGCCTTTATAAGAGTGTACTGGTCATTCTGTACTGAGAAGTAGCTCATCCATATAATTGGAAACTTTAAGCAGTTTTATTAAAGAATATGTCTTACTGAAGAAGACCAGTGCACTAGAGTTAAGTCCAACTCCTAAGAATTAGGAAGCGGATTTTTAAGATCTTGGCTCTCTCCTGTCCCTTCAAGTGTAACTACACAGAACTTCCTATGCATACATAAAAGATGATCATGCTGAGACAAACTAAAGATTTATCTGGCACAGCAACCTGTCTC
Source organism: Pyrocephalus nanus (assembly GCA_038380795.1). NCBI lineage: Eukaryota > Metazoa > Chordata > Aves > Passeriformes > Tyrannidae > Pyrocephalus > Pyrocephalus nanus. Next base: position 54,090,429 of record CM076264.1, on the reverse strand, counting down.
TGAAGTGAGCAACAAAAAGTGTTAAGGGAAAGAATATACAAAATATACAAAATATGAATTCTCAGGTTCTGGGAGCTAGGGATTTTAGGACTATAATATATAATATCATATATTATATAATAATATAGTCTCTTTTTTGTCTCAGGTTTGTCTTCTAAAAAATTATACAAAAAAAAAATTTTTTTCCTGTTATAAACTTCTTGCATGGTAAATCAGTAATGTCCTGATGCATATAACCAATCAATTTTAATACTAGTTTGAAGATATTAGCATTTAGAAATATTCATGCAAGTGTTTTTATAGGGAAGCTTAGGCCAACTTCACATTGGAAACCAAGTGTATTTCTAAGTGACTGCTCATTTATAAACTCAGGTATACATAAAAACCAGAAAATTTATGGGCAGTCTCATTATGTCCCTGTCCTACAGAAACTGACTGAAATGGTGATGATACCTAGGGAAGTGATAGAAATACTCATGGCTATTTTTTTACTTGATGTATAGGTGTTACTCTAATTATGTCAGTGAGAATTATGTGTGCATATTGAGAGGGAAATAAATCAACCTGCAAAATACTGAAACTGTGCAGGTGTTCCCACTTTTTTTTTTTTTTTTTTTTGTAATTTCCCCATGTATTCATATCCCCTAGAACTTTCAGCTAAGCATTTTTCATATAGTAAATCCTCACAAGCATTTATAAAATTTGATTCTCTGGTAAATACTCTGTATTCCTTAAGTAAAAAAAAAAAAAATATTAAAGAACAAACTCAGTTTTACAATCTGCCACATTTTATGGAAAAGTGTCCTCTGTGTATATAGGCTATCTAATTTCTTTCCTCTAACAGGATAAGATTTAGAAACAAAAATGTGACTCTAGGCTGTCATTCATTAATTCAGACTATTTGATATTGCTTGGCTTTCAGTTAGCCCTCCAAATTTAGTCTCCATTTTTAAAATTTTTTCTTCATGATGTTTTTAATATCTGAACCTCCCAACCCTTCTGTGCAATGAAAATACATTCATACCATCTCATATTCTCTCATGTCATCTAGAGGAAAAATGGAAGAAAGTCTATCTAGCTTATTTTAGAAAGATTATGTCCTTCATAAATATAACTTTTTCCTGTTTCTAAATTCTGAATTCTGAAAAGATAATTTTTTTAATTCAAAGATTTCCAAAGATTTGCCGATAGTGTAGTCTTACCAGTGAGGGGACATGACAGTGAGTTTGGTTTGCAGAAGAAATCTCTATCTCTTCTTATCAGCTGCTAAGTATTGTGGCAAATGACTCTACACAGGGAGATGCTTCTGAATGATGGTTCTCTGTGAGGTCTGCATATATCCAGTGGGAGCATGAATGCAGCTAGGTCCCTGTCCTGAAGCACACAGTGCTTTGTACAGAAATCCAGAGAGTGTCAATGGGAGCAGACTGGGTAGAGCAAGAATGATGGAGATTACCTGAACTAGGTGAGAGGATGGCATTATGACTCAGTATGGTGTACCCAAAAATATGCTTGACCGCAAGATAAGAGAATGAGATGTGCCAGAAATGCCTAGTCTGCTCAGAACAGACTCTCCTGCTGTTTCATCAGGTACTATGAGTCTCACCCGTAACTTTCTCTCCTAGTGGTACCAGCATATCTGAAACGAAGTCACAATTGTTCTTGCCAAATGTTGATATTGGCTCCTTTATCACTATGTGAGGCAGCAGATGTGCAGAAGATTCCTGTCTTAATTCTAAAAACCCAAACAAACAAACAAATAAAGCCCCTAAAATAACAACAACAACAAAACCAAAAAACCAAACTCAAACCAAACAAAAACAAAAGACCTTTAAAGCCTCTCATCTCTCATTTAGTATCAGAAAATTATTTGATTTCTGTATCACCCGCCTCTGACCTTCCAAATGTTGCCTGCTGACTGAATTTTTAAGCAAGTGTGCTAAGACTCAGTCCTTAGCAGTGCAAGCATATTTTGCACTTCAGACTTTTTCCCATATTTGAGTTAACAGGAAAAATGTCACATCATAAGTCTTAGGCATATGGCAGAATTCCCATCTCTCTTTCTCTTCAAATCAAGCTTGAAAGTATTGCTTAAAGATGTGATTTCTTAAAAGCAGAAATTTATTCCATTTACATTCAGGGTAGGGTTAGTTGATCACTTTAGACCTTTAACTGTTAATTTAGAAACGCTTTAGTGTGACATAATTTTTTAAACTTAATTTTTTAGGGGGGGTAAAATATTAATATTCATGTGAAAGTTATATTTATTATCCTAGAAATGTGCTTATATAAGTTTATGACACTAATATTGCATTTAAAATGAGGTAAAATCTGATATGACAATAAGACTGGAAATAAAATACTTACATCTTATAACAGAATCTTGTACCGGGCTTACATATTCAAAGTACATACTACATTTTTTGACATCTCTCCTAACATACTAAATATGTCAAATACTTCCACATGCAGAAAAGGCATTCTGTCCTATTGTTATATTGTTTACTTAAAATTATGTGACCTCTGAAAAATATTAAATAGGTAACTGGCAAAAAAAATATTTTCAAGAAACATTGTGGTACCATAGCATGGGAAAAATAAAGATTAGAGCAATTAAAAAAATTACAGAAAACCTTATTAAACTAGGCTCTTGATTTTCTATCAAAGCCAACAATGTCTTCATCAGCTTTACAGCCATTTCGGTGTATTACTTTCACTGATAGGATAGTGAAATTAGAATATACTGAAGAATATTAATGGACAACTGCAGCCAATTACCTAGAAAAGCAAAGTAGATAAATGCTAGAACAAAGTAATCATTTTATGATTTCAGCCTATGTCCTTATTTCAGTGACAATTATGTCCTTCCTCCATATTCTTTATTTGTACAACCAAAAGATGGCAGTGCTTCATCAACAATTCCCCCAAAGTTTAAGTTTATCCTTAGGTTATCATTTTATATATATGTGAAAGCTTTAGGAAAATGCAAAATTTTACAAGATTTCCAGTCTCTCTAATCAAATTTCAAAGGGAATGAAAAGGGTTCCAATTTGTTTTTAAGGTGTTTTGATTCTCTGACATCTTACAAAGCTTACTTAATTAATATTCTCTGTCTCACATACCAAACAAGATTGTGTAGAATACCTAATAAATATAGATCAGTTAAGTCAGTTTCTCCTATTCTCAGATTTTATACAAATTGAGGCAATTCTGTATCTGACAGTGACTCATCTTCATAACTTTATAATCTTTCCTCTAACTCATAATATTAAAACTGATGCTGAATCCCTAACCTTTTTAAAAGAGACCAAAGACAGAAGTTTAAAACTTTTTTTGAACCCAATGATGTAATTAATGGGATTTTTCTCAATATTTAAAACACCAAAGGCAACATTTTTTTTTTCATAAAAATTGCATCTCATGTATCCTGCATCTCATATATCAAGTTTTTGTCTGTTCTTTTTCCATGTTGTATTTTCTTCAGAACATTTTTTTTCCTTTCAAAAAGTTGTTCAAAACAGCTCTGACTCATAAATATTGTGTCAGATTCTATGCTAGTTTTGCTCAGCATGTCTGTGTCATAAGAATGAAACAGATCTCTACTGTTTACCACAACCTTAGATTTGGTTTATCTTTATGATGCTTCTTAGAGATGCATTCTATTTCATGCTAAACATCTTCCTGTAAATAAGAAAATAATAACATACTGACCCATACACTTACAAACTGATGAATCAATGTTAGAATCAATGAAGTTGTTCTAATTAATTTATCAGAAAAAGATTATATTTGCCTTTGTTGATTAGTGTATCCTGATTTTATACTTTGGTTAAAAAGTGAATTCAGTGTTTCATTTTTATTTTCTGAAAATGAGGATAAGGATTCTAATATTTCATAAATAATTTTTGAATTATAATGATAAGATACATATAAATATGCACACACAGATATGAAAACGAATAGGCATGAAAATAATAGGGTTTTGAATCATAGAATGGTTGGGTTTAAAGGGACCTTAAAGGTCATCTAGTTCAAATTACCCAGGCATAAGCAGGGACACCTTTCACTAGAAGGAGCTACATTTTATAAGTACGGTTTTATGTACTTCAATATCACAACATGTGTGTTGTGACCTCAGACCTACATTTTAGAAAGGGAGTGATCTAGCCTAATATTTGGCATCTGTTAATATTTTTTTTGGAAGACATGGATAGCCCCTGAATTAATAGACTTCTTATTCTTTAAGGATGAGTGTTTTCTGCCGGCTCATCTTCTAGTTTTGAGCAGCTGACTAGACTGGCTATCACAAACAAGCAGCTTTTGGTTATTCTAATTGCATAGCAACATTTATATTTGCTCATTGATCTATATTCACAGCAGAAGTGCCTATTTGTCTATTTTGCATCATGCAAATCCCTGGGGTTTTTGGCCCTTGTGCTTTTAACAGGTGTATGTACACATAATTTCATTTAAACACGACTATCTATTCGGAATGAAATAGCTTGTTTCTAAGAAGAGTTTGCCACTAAACAATCAGCATTTTTTATGTGAAAAGTTTCTTCTCTCCGAGGGTAATAATCTGGGACAAAAATATTTCTATTAACCATCATCTACAGAAAAACAAAACAAAACAAAACAAACAAACAAAAAAAAAACCAAAAACAAAACAAAACAAAACAAAAAAAAAAAAAAAAAAAAAAAAAAAAAAAAAAAAAGCACAACCAAAAAAGTAAGGCTAGACTTGAAGACAGGAGAAAGTGAAGGAGCAAAAAGATGTCTGTTTCTTCAACGCCATGGTACTTAAAATGTTGCAGACTAATTGAAAAGTTCTCTTTTAACCTAGTATAATTTCATTTTTTCTTTCCTTGAGCAATCATCTGCTGTGGATAAGACACAAACCAAACTGCTAAAGTTAACTTTACTGACTCGAAGTATCTTGTAACATTTTTGACTTAGAATATCCTTCTCATTTCAGACGGAATTTTGAATCTAACCCTATAGAAATAAATTTCTTCATGATTAAGACAGAATTTTGCAGTTTCTTGTGACAGTAGATTCCTCCTACACTATTTTTCCTCCTAACCTGTATGTGATCTATGACATTTTTTACCTGAGCAGGTTCTTTCTTTAGATAATGATATTCAGTAACTCTCAAGCTTATCCTGAATTAAATGAATGCCAAAAAAGTCTAGATATCTGTGAGCCTGCAGGTTGCAATCAAAATTAACTTTCTTCCTAATCTTTACTAAGAGGGGTATGCTCATCAGTGCTGCTTTCAATATGTCCATCATGGCAATCTCTATTACAGACAGATGCATTTTCTGGCAAGCATCTCTATACTTTGGCTCACACATGTCAATAGTAAACGAATGCATTGTAAATAAAAATAATAGCATGAGTGAAAATTAATAACAGTAATAATAAATATTATTTATGCCCTTTCAGTTGTTGGGGAACATATTGTTAAAAAGTTGTGTTCAATAAGCTATCATAAGTGCAGGAGAGGTTTTGCTGCAATCCATGGAATTAAGATGAATAATTTTTAATAATATTAAAAATGTTTTATTTACCTAAACAATCATTTTCAAAGATGTCAGAATGCTGCATGCAGTGAAAGATCTAGGCTCTGTAAATACAAACATAGGCTATGTAAATATATACTAGGAAGAAGAGCTCAGAAGTACCCAGGCTAATGATGTGCAAAGGCAATTTGACGTGGTAGAGTTTGTGAGTTTAGGACCTGTTTGATTGTGCCTAAATCATTTCTGGACTTCAGTTGTTTCCAGAGAAAACATAGCTGCTTTAAAACAATGCTACAAATGGGTTACTAAGTTCCTTGCATTCAACCTATGCTTATTTTATTTGACCATCTACACCATTATGTGATTAATTCTCCAAATTCAATTACTTGTGAACAGATATTAAAGTGCTGATTCTACATTTACACTCTGTTTATCGTACACTGTAGTGATATAATTTTTTTCCACTTCTAGCTTTTGTTTCTTTTTTAAGAATGGCAAAGCATATATGGGCCCTTTGACATTTTTGTACTTGTTTCCTTTTTCAGGAAAACAGATTTAATATTGGTCACAAATATCATAAGCAGATGAAGATTTAAGTCAATATAACTAAAAATTACTGAATTGCCATGAAAATAAACCCCATTAGAATACTGTAAATAAAGGAGAGGTGAGCAGGATAAATCCAGCCTGAAGACGTGTCTCTTTTGGGCTTGCGTCTTTGTAATGTGATGGTGGAGAATCTAAATCAGCTGACTGAGAACATCTTAGAATAACCATAAGTATGTCCCAGCAAACTGCACCATCTGTCCACTGCAGCACTCTTCTGTCCTCTTTCAAGATCACATTTATCACTAGGATACTAAGTTGCTTTTGCTGTTTAGTCTTATTTTTTATCCTACTATGCACAAATCAGCATTGATACTCCAGCAGTGAGAATAATCCTACCCACCATATAATGTTATGATTATAGTCTGCTCTGAACTATCAATCAGCTCATCAGGAGCATTATAAGCAATAATAGAGATGTTTAATATGTTTTTTTTTTAGTCTTTCAGCTTTCCTGCTATATCTATTTAAGAGAAGATGAGGAATTCTTATCTGAGAACTAGAACAGAAATATTTTGAAGCATCTCATTTTTTAAAAATTAAAACCAAGGAATATAAAACATGAATAGCTATCACTGTTGAGCTTAAAAACAAATTTTAATTGAGAATCTTTTTCAATATATCCTCATTTTTAATAATTGAATATTTTATTGAATTTCATATTGCTCCAAAATTATTTTCTCACTCTTAGATTGGTCCTTTCTGGGAAAAAAAATAAAAAAGACTAAAAAAAAATCTAATGTTGGTATTCTTGGCATCTAGTTTGCTTTGAGATTTGTTTCAAGTTGTTTTCATTCACCTATATCAGTGACTGAGCTGAATTAAAGTTATTTTACTAAGGAATTGCTGGTATAACCTCTGTTATAGTTACCCATTCTCACTCACACAGTGGAATTTAAATCATTCTTTCCACTTAATTTTGCTTGACCTATGAGAGCTGTCAGACAGGCATTATTGTTAAAATGTTTTTTAATCATGACCCAGTTGTTAAGTAATATTCTGGAAGTCGGAAGAAACAAAATACTTCTCTTCGTTGGCCCTTATTTTAAAAAATATCCACACTAAGCAAAACCCAAATACTAGTTATATCTTTTTTAAACATATATCTTGTTCCGTTACACATACTATTTCAGAGGAAACTTACAGCTTTCAAGCAAGCTAAAGCACTTTTATGTGACATAATTTTTAGGTTGACTGTCCACAGATAACAAAAAAAGCAGGTCAGATTCTTTCCTAAAATAAATACTTTAAATAAATTGAGCTATACCAGTAAACACATACTGAATATGATTAAATTCCTAAATTATTATTGTGCTGTTACACATATTATTAAATAATGTTCTCCTGAAAAATAAACATTCTAATATTGCAACTATAAGTAATATCAGAAACCAAAAAGCTGTATATGCATTAATGTTATTTTAAGACAGTTCATATCAACAGAAAGTACACTATTATATCCAGGAACACAAAACATTACACATGCACAGTCAAGGATCTCTTCCACATACCTTTAGTTAACAATACAGCCTTTTCTACACACTCATTTTCAGAACCTGTGCCAATTCACAGCATATGTATTATGACTAGTGTTGCATTAGTAATGCGGATTCTGACATGAATTTTTCACAGATTTAGTGAATTTTTTGCTGGCTACTCTCTGTTAAATTAAGGACATACACTTTAAAAAAATATCAAATAGTAATCTTTTATACATGAATTGAAGGTAAATAAAAGTGAATATGATATATGTGAAATTTAATCATTGATAATCGTATGAATATTTACCTTTCTAAGCATTTAGGGTCAGATTGTGATTTTTTTTGTGTTTTTTTTTTTTTTTTTTTTGTTTTTTTTTTTTGTTTTTTGTTGTTGTTGTTTGGTTGGTTTTTGTTTTGTTTTGTTTTGTTTTGTCAGAGAGTTTTTATTAAAAACTAACAACTCCGCTAAATGTATAATACTTATCAGGTTTTTGAAAGTAAGGTTGAAATAGAGATTCACAGAGCACGTGAAAAAGTAACTTTATGAGTCAGCTCTTAAATTCTTGTAAATCATCTTACTTCAATTCATTTAACTCAAGATATGATTTTAAAAGTACAACATGGAAATATCACTCATCCTAGTCATGACCAAAGAAGCTCAATTATTTTTTCAGAAAATGTGTTTTCAATTTATCAAATGGCTGTACTGAAGAGAAATGCTATAAGGCATAGTGACATCTGAGAAATTCTAAGTAGCCAGGGATTTACTAATCCTTTTTTAAAAGTACTGAAAAATGGGGAAAAAGGAAATGAAAATGAAGAATAGCATTTTCATGCACATCCAGCTCTGCCTCTCTAGATAGAAGTGTGAAGTGAGGATTGCTTAAATGGGACAGAAGAAGGTGATGAAAACAGCACAAAATCTATCCACCACGTGACCATGGCAAAACACATTATAAAGCTAAAATAGAAAGGCTTAAACAGTAAAGATTCCCAAAACATAAAAAGAATTTGCCGAAAAATTTTGAAGATGTAAAAAGAGACACTGAGGTATATTGAAACTTTCCACATTTTCTTTGATACATTATCTCTATTACCTACCTCCAAACACTCAGTTTTAAATGAAAAGACTAGTTAGTCTTCTCTAATTTCATGGGGGTCTTTTCTGTTTCTTCTCATCAATCCACTAACTTTTTATCTTTTTTTATTTTCCCCTGGAATTTCCTGCTTTAGTTTGCAATTTTACTCTTCTTGATGAGTGTGTGGGGGGGGGGCAGACTAATTTCTCTTGTCCAATTCAAAAACGCAGAGCTAAACTTAGCTGAGAGCTGTTTTCCTGACTGTCAAAAATCCATGAGCATTTCTTCCCCGATGCAGTGCAGCAGGGCACTGCTGGAGCCAGTGGCTCCCTGGGGACAGTGGGGCTATGAGTGTGGGGGCTCTCCCAGGCTGGGGAGGGCCTGGACTGGCAGCCAGGGCTGGTTCCACTACCCCAGCAAGAAGCAGGGCAGGCCTGGGGAGCAGGTCCAGCTCAGAGTAGTGGGCACCTCCCTGAGAACAGGCTAAGACTTCCCAGTGAGGGGACAAGGATCAGGCACAGCACCAGGATGGTCCAGCAGGGCCATGGGGGTTGGGACAGCATGAGACAGGGTCTGGTGTCAGGATGAGAGTCCAGGTCCTGGCCAGGCCAGGAAATGTCTACAGTCACCTCAGGCTGAGGTCACAACTGGTAGCACTAGCTTAAATCTGCTCCTGAGCAAAAGAGCTTCCAGAACACTAAAAAGGTTATTCCCACCGTGTGCCACTTACATGGAGGCAGTATACACATACCTAAATGCATACTTTCATGTTAAGAAAAATAATCAATCACATTAAAATTTATTTTTCCCCTTCTTTCAATTCTTAATAAAAATAACAACTCATCACAGTCTATAACTTCTTCATAAGAGAAAGAGGAGGGACAGGCACTGATCTCTTCTTTCTGGTGACCAGTGACAGGACCCAAGGGAATGGTGTGAAGCTGTGTCAGGGGAGGTTAGGTTGGATATTAGGAAAAGGTGCTTCACACAGGAGATGGCTGGGCACTGGAGCAGGCTCCCCAGGGAAGTGGTCACAGCACCAAGCCTGAAAGAGTTCAAGTGTTTGGACAATGCTCTTGAGCACATGGTGCGACTCTTGGTGATGGTCCTGTGCAGGATGAAGCTTTACTTCAGGGAGCTAATATATCTTTATTTGGGCAGACAGATGAATGGAACAGTATATGACATAGCATTCATTGACTTCTTAGAAGTAAAATACTATATAGAAGACTATCATGCTGTGTCAATTGCTTTTAAAAAGATATCCTATAATAAGAGATTTTAACCTTCACAGTCACTATATTTTAATAATTTCAAGTGCCTTGTATAAAAGTTTTGAAGGCTGAAAAATAACTTCTAAATATAGTATTCCATGTGTTGGCCCTTTTTGTTCAGCAAAATGTTGCTTTTTCTAAAATGTTAGCCAGTTATAGAAATATTATATGTCTTCTTTATGCAACAATCCAGACAAAAAATTTTCTTAGAGGAGTCTGAAACCTAAGAATTATTCACAGAACAATTATCCATTGAACTTGATGAGGTAATCAAAGAAGGAGTGGGTGGTGGAGTGAAGATGGAAAGGATGTTGCTCTATTCTATAATTTAATGATTTGAAACTAGAGCATAAATATAAATTTTACTTAATTTTCTTTCTTTAATTTTACTTAAATCTCAAGATGAAGGTTTTGTCTCAACATGCTGTATCGATCAACATGAGTATGCAAATATCAGCATTTTCTGTATCTTACAAATGGTCCTGTGTTCTACTCTTGAGGTGAGGTACCTTTACATACATTCAAGTCCTTTGGATAAAACAGTGTCTTCCTTGTGAAGCACATGGATCTACAGCTAAGGGCTGTAAAAAAACTTCAGAAAAACTGGCGTGTTATTATTTTACATGTTTCTGCTTCAAATATTCTATTTATTTGCACTTTTGCCAACCTACACAGGACATTCAAATGTTCAAATACTGTAAAATAAATAAGTTAAGCGCTCAAACTACACAACCTTTTTAACAAGTGATATGAAATAAGGCAAACAATAAGCACATACCATAAATGTATATAGACAGAGAGAATTTGTAATGATCCATCTTCTAATATTTTAGGAAGTGTGTAATGAAAGCTTATTTTAAGAATTCTATTTAAATGATAAAATTTTCTTATAGCACTTTTGGACAGTGGGGAAAACAAGAGAGGAGAGGAAAAGTCTTGAAAAGATGGTAAAACAAGTAAGTAGAGTTAGCTTTCAGGGTAGAATTTTATTTCCTGTACCTACATCAAATTTTTTTAAAGTTTTGCAGCTTTTACATCATGAGTTTTGACTGAGAGATGTTCTTTCAGAAAATAACATAGTAATAGTAACTAGCAGGAATCATAACTTTTCTAGGGTACATATACATATGTGTTTATCTGTGTGAATATGATACAAAATTATATTTTCTCCAATTTTTATGTCTCATTGAGCTATACTTGGGTTTTGAATACCCTCAAAGACATTGTCTGAAGATTACTGTATCATCAGAGTGGTTTTTATTATTTTTTATGGGGTCTAGTACTATTTTCTGGTGATATTAAAAATATTCTAAAACTTAAACCATAAACAATCAAAATACTTATTTCTCCTTTGTGATATAGTTCACCTCTCCTTGGCTTTCTTTTCTTTTACTTCATTGAAAAACTTTAACACATGCTGGACTGATAGTCTTAAAAACTGCAAATCCATCCAGTTATCTATGTCTCTGATGAGAAGGGACGATCTGAATCTGGTCATGGGTGTCAGCAAATCCGTGATAGCACTGCTAAGATTGAAAGCAAGGGAAGTAGTTACTTCCACTAAAAGAAATGATAGAGCAGCTAAAGGTGTTCTGTGACCTTAAAAAAGAAAAAAAAAAGAGTGTTCTTTGGTCAGCATCTATTAGCATCAAAACAGTAAGACAAAAGTATTAAGATATCTTGTCTATTTCCATCTTTCTGAGATTTTCATGTTGTGGGGTTTTTTTCCATTTTCTTTTTTAGCTTTACATTTCAAAGGTAGTAAACTGCTTCAGAATCTTATGTTTAGAAAGATATTTTCTTAGAGATCCTTCGTGTAGCTTGTCACATAGTTACGTATTATCATTTACACCTACACCTGTTATGCCATACCTTGTCTCTATATTGAAGATTTAGCATCACTTTGAGCAGTTTTTATTTTTAGATGCACCAGACCTCTCAAACATTTTGAGATCTAAGAAATATGTATAGACAATATTCAAATACCTTAAACTGTATTTCATACTTTGCTATGGTTTTTAGAACCTCCATGTGCCTAAAGTATACCTGGATTCTTACATATTAATGAAGTATTAGCTAAAACACTGAACATCTGTCCATTAAACAACAAACCAAAAGAAGACAAATCAAGCTCAGCTATCCAAGAGCCAAGAGGGAGTCAGAAGATTATTGGGACAACATGCATGGTTTCTCTGCCTGATAGTGCTGCTGATTTCCATGATCTTTACATTATCTTCATGACATAGTCTAAAAATAATAAGCCTTGTCAGTTCTGTCGGTTCCATGGGGACATAATTTTAGCTGAAGATCAGAGAGGGTCCTAACTTAGGAGTTTATAGGCCTGTGGCTAAGATATGTGTGAAGGACATAGAACACTGAAATCATAACAGTCATCTAACTAAGACTGAACATTAAATAAAAACTGGATTGTGACATCTTGAGTGAGCTCCCTCGTATTTGACCATACTTTTGTCTCTGTCTCCATTAGAAATACTGTAAGTATCTTGAAATGTCTTGGCTTAACACAGATAGGAATAAGGATTTTTTCACTTTTACTTACAGGTATTTGTCAAAGAGGAGGTTTAGTGCTACATTGTGCCAAAATAATCTCATGAAATCTCCAAATGCTACAGTGGTACAAAGTATGATAATAACAGCAATAATACTGACATGAATTGCATTATTTTTATGCACAGAAACAGGGCAATTCTTCCTTGCCTTTAACACATTTCAACATTTAATGAATATCTTTTAATGTAAAATCTTCACGTTTATTGTGAATATCTAAATCTATTCAGAAATAATTTCAAAGTCAAATAGAGGCCTATGTCAGCTATCTACAAGGGAATAATAATTTTCTTTAGATCAACTTCATCCTGATTTCAGTCTTTGTTATAGACATTGTAAAATAAATTTTGGGTTGCTTTCAGAGTAATTTCTTTGGATAAAAGGCTGGCTGGATACTGAACAAGAACAGTCAATTAAATATTTAAAAATGGAAAAAGAAAGACTTGGGAAACCACAGACCACTCAGTCTCACCTCAGTGGCTGGCGAGATCGTAGGTCCTCCTGGAAACTATGCTAAGACACATGGAAAATGAGGAGGTGATTGAAGATGGTCAAGGGGGCTTCACTAAGAGCAAGTTGAGCCTTACCTGTGGTGGCCTCCTGTGATGGAGCTGTGGATAAGGTGGATAAGAGCAACCAGTATTATCTACCTGGACTTTTGCAAAGCATTTGGCAATATTCTGCATGACATCCATGACTCTAAACTGTAGACATGAATTGAATGGATGGATAATTTGGTAGACAGGGAATTGGCTGGATGATTGCATTCATAGAGTTACTACTGCAGTCCATGACTTGGAGATGAGTGATAAATGGTCTTCCTCAGGGGTTGATACTGGGAGCAGTGCTGCTTAACATCTTTGCCAGTAACATGGACAGTGGGATTGAGTGCTGCCTCAGGAAGTTTTCTGGCAACATCAATCTGTGTGGTGCTGTTGACATACTGGAGGGAAGGGATGCCATCCAAAAGGAGCTGGACAGGCTGGAAAGGTGGGCCTCATGAAGTTCAAAAAGGTCAAGTGCAAGAACCTGCATCTGGGTGAGAGTAACCTCAAGCACAGGTTGAGCAGAGAATGGATTGAGAGCAGTCCTGAAGAGAAGGACTTGTAGGGGGTTATTGACAAGAAGCTGACAATGTGTGCTTGTCCCTTTCAACACAAATTATTCTATGATTCTGTAATAATATGAGAAAATGAAGAATAAAATTTTCTACCATGTTTCCAATGTTAGTGGGTACAAAGGTATACTGAAAATTACTTTATTTGATCTTACACATTATTTTGTCTTTCACTCTTCATCTACTTTAAGAATGTACTGATGGTGCAGATTTTGGAACTTTTCCACATATTCCCTATTTGCTACCTTACCAATCAGTTACTGAAGTGGATAAAAATTTTATTCTCTGGGATGGATGAGGACAGGAGTAATTTGGTCACTGAAACTCTTCTTTTTTATTCATGCTTTTTCTCTCTCCTTATCTTACTTATTAGGAAGGATTTTGACACAAGAGATAATGAATCCATCCCTGCTGCATTATTAATTTTGAATTAGATATTAAGCAACAGTTCTTCTGAAGGAAGAAGAGCATATAATTCATTCTAGTGGGTTGTATTAATTCTTACTATGTACATATTTAAAAATAGATGGCCTTTATCAGCTTCAGTATTGATATGATAGACTTACTCAGATGTGCTCACATGTAAATATGGCTCTTGTTTCTGGAGAAACCTCTAGGTAATAATTTCCATAGACTTTTCTGTCTTCTAGCTCTGGATTTCACCAGCCTAACCATTCAATTTAATGATCTTTTATTACCAGCTTTTGTCACCATTTGATATAAATTACAGTCAATCTAGCAAAGAGCAATCACCAAAGCTGGGTAAAAAATCCAGTTTATAATATGCTCTCCATAACAGCTGTTTTTAAGTATAGGAAGCCACTAGTTCTTATGCTAACTTTTCTAAGCATTTTACTTTTTAAAGTTTTTATTAATTTATTTAAGAACAAAAAATGTGACTGTAGTCTGCACAGTCCACCTTAAAGCAATTCACTAGAATTTTTTTAGATAAATTTATGACTTTCGTGCAGATATGACTGATAAATGGATTGTCTCTTCAAAAAGAACTAACTTCAAAAGCAGAAAAGAATAACGGATGAAAAGAAGGTCATTTCATTTGACTTCTCTCAGCAGAAAAACAACCTGTACTGTTTGCTTGAAGCAATTCATTACAATTACCTCTGAAACACAGAACAAGAGTATAAATGCATAGATTACCTAAGTTACTACTCTCCCCCTCCCCCCAATTTAAGTGATTTAAAAAGATGTTTAAAATGTGCAAGAGCAAAATTTTGCACTTTGATAAGCTGGCAGTATTCTCCTTGAATTCAAAACATGATGGCTAAAATCAGCTCTGAGTACAGTTTGCCCCCTTAGTAACGTGGCTGGAGATGTGTACTAGCAATGGTTTGTGTGGACCACATTGAGTTTACCCTTAGGATGATACAGAGGAGACATGTGTGACAAGTACTGACATCTCACTTGGATATGTGATACTCGGATGTGCAGAGGATTCTGACCCCCTTCTGTAAGAGCTATATCATTTTCATACCTGCTCTCTCTACCTCCAAACTTTTCCTCATATTTCTCCCATTTAGTTGCAAGTTGCCTTCCCCAGTGCATTTCTGTTGCAGCTTTTCAAAGACAGTTTTGTCACAAACAAGAAGTGTCTCTGTTCCCTGAAAAGACCCTCAACTATTTCTCTACTCCTTAATACCACTGACAGCAACACAAAAATTCCAACTCGATATTTTTAATGTCAATACAGTTAGTGGGATTGCATGTGAATAATTATTAGTTTACTACTTTGCAGCCTAAACAACCACATTTCACTTTTTATGGTCGTGGTTTGTTTGAGGTTTGTTTTTTGTTGTTGTTATTTGTTTTGTTTTGTTTGTTTGTTTGTTTGTTTTCCGGGGGAGGGGGGAGTCTTGGTGTTTGGTTTGATTTGAATTTTCTGTGGGTTTTTTGTTTGTTTGTTTTGAGGTTTTAATTATTTTTTCCCCAAAAATGGCAAGTAATTGCTTCTAAAGGATATTGATAGCACAGGAATTCTGTGCTTGGGCTCTTGCAGGACTCTGCCAAAGGAGTTCAAATGGGTATTTCAATATTATGAAATTGAACTGATTAAGCCCACCATACTTAATAGAATATACCTGTAAAGCTCAGCTGACTTTTGCTTCCATATCAAAAAGGACATCTTTAGACTTCATTGTTAGTTGTTAGTGATTTCTCTCTTTTTACTTATTTAGACTTGGAGTGCCAAGAAGACATTACTGAATGACTTACTAAATATTCTTAATTACAAATTCCTCGCAGAGATAGAAGTAGATACTTTCCCTTCCTCTGGTGTAACCTGCTCACATTTCAGATCTCCTTAGGATTATGTAGTGATAATATGGACCATTAAACAGTTGATACATCCCCTATTTAACTGTGTGCAAATGATAGTAGACAGCATGATCCCCTTATTTGTCTGCTCCTAGAATATGTTCAGCTGAAGAAAATGGGAAAATTTTGAAAGGTATACCAAAACAAATTAATTTCCCCACATCATTCTGTAGGTAATGTATGCTATGGGTTGGTTTGTTTTCCTTAGAATAAAGAGGGTGAAGAGAGAAAAAAAATTTTACTCAGAAGGAAGATTTCGGAATTTAGGTTTACAGTGTTTTGTTACAAACTCTGATTTTCTTTCTAATTTTTAAAGTTTGATCAAGGTATACAAGACTGGGCTGATGGAATCTCATAAATCTTCTCTCATTTAAATTAACAACCAGGGTTTTTTCTCATATACTAAATGTCTTTAATCAAATAATTTTTACAGTTGATGGACTAAAATGAGTAAATTGCTTGCAGCTCTGGCACAATATTTTCAATGCAGAAACACAATAAAACTGTAATTCAAGACAGTGCAAGTAGTTATTCCATTAATAACTTTAAAAAGAGATAGTGACTAATAAAAAGTATACTAAATAAAAAGATACATTATTGTTTAAAATGGCCACTATGCAGTTCTAAAAAGCTGATAATTCAGGTTTGATTTACTTCATTAATATTAAAAAAGTCTGTAAAAACCTAAGCTAACACATTGCCCAAAACCAAAAGCTAATATATATATTTTGCAATCCATCAAGATCCAGATATATACTACGTAAACCCACACATTCTAGAATTTTTTTTGTGAATGTTATGCAAAACAACTACTCATATTGTGACCCTGACACTATGCAAAAAATTAGTCAAGTGTTGCAAGAATCTCAAAACACCCTCTGATATTAGGTACATTTCTATTTATCTTGTTACATGAACAAATTCGTCCTGGTCAATTCTCATTACTATAATGGAGCTTTTAATTTCCTGACTTTTGTGACTTCAGCTCTCTACTTGGTCCAGACAGTTTCTTTCCAGGAAAGAAACTTTACTCCCTCTTTTGACAGCTGTCAGTGGCTGAGGTATTCAGTACTCTCACTGTGTGCATTCTTTAGAGTCTTCAGTTAGGAAAACCTCATTGGCATTTACAAAGTCATCCTGAGTTCAAGACAGCTTACAATCTAGTAAAAATAAAAGTGTCTATTCACAGCGTCCAGTAGAACTAACTATATTGTTTTCTTGTTTTAACAAAAAAATACAGTTGAAGAAATAAAAGTAGTTTTAAGACAGAATTTTCAAAGGCCCTTCAATTCCTTTGTCTATCAGTTAATGTTTGTATATTTGACACTATCATGACAGGATTTCTGTCTTTCTGTATTCCTTGTTTTTGTGGTTGCATCTTAAGTGAGAACTCTTGCATCTTAGCATCTACATTATATATATATATATATATAGCTTTTGAAGTACTTCAGAGGGCCTAGACAGTTTAAATCCTACTGAACTTGATTCTTTCTTTATTACTAGAAGATAGAGAATGGCCACTATTTTTCACTGAAGTGTCACAGAATCACAGAATCAAAGAATCACAGAATATGCTGGTTTGGAAGGGTCCCACAAAAATCATCAAGTTTAACCCTTAGCCCTGCACAGGATCATACCCAAGAGTCCCAACATGTGCCTGAGAGGACGTCTTAATATATGTGAAGATGGAAATTTCTCTTTTTTTAATGTTAGATATCAATTCTTGGACTTGTCTGACCAATTTATGACTGTTTAACTCCAGACAGTGAAAAAAACAATATCTGTCTTTACTGGCTCAGAGACAACTACACAGTCTAGCAATCCTACCCTTGCAGGCCTCAGCTGCCTAGTTCAGTCATTAATGCTAGCTGTGACACCCATATAAACATTTGGTGTAATTTTTGTTTAGCTGTTCTGGCTGAAAACTAACCACTTTTCTTTATAGAACTGTGTTCAGGAAACTCAGCTATCTCTGAACTAACCTGCTACACATGTGCAGAAGTGCTGGCAAAAGGGATGGACAGATATATTCACTGTGAATGAAACCGAGGGAAATCTGATTAGGTTCGGTTGAAAATGCGGAAACACAGCATCATCATGCATCTGTGAGTTTGAAGCACCTCCGTTGCTGAATCTTGCCTTCTGTATTAGTTTGTAAAAAAAAAAAAAAAACTGAGTAAAATACATTTTGATCACTAATAAGCCTTATTTGATTGAGACCGCTTAAAGTTGACAATGTGCTTGCTGTGATTGATCATTTACTTTCTTTTAAGAAAAGAAGAGAAAAAAGTGTAATCTAGTACTTACACCCAAGGAGCCAACATAACATTTACTGACTACTTTATCCTCTGCTAGTTGTGACTAGATTTAGTGACTGGAGTTAGAAATTTAGTCTTGTTTACTGGATCATTCTGACAACACAGGCTCATCTCCCAAGACTGTGACATCTGAAGTGTTAGGGGTGTTAGGACTTTTTTCTTAGGCTTTTATCTTGCTTGTTTTGAAAAATAGGTAAATCTCTCAACAGATACAATAATTTTTGAGATAATTTGAGGAAAAAAAGGTCATGAAGAACCTAAACATTTTAAAGTGTACAGGAACAGTTTAAATGTCTGCACAATTGGAAACGACTGATTGTGTCTTCAAACTTTTGCCGGGATGAAAAAGATGTATTCTTAAATGATTTCAAATTCTATTTACAAATAAGTACAGAAAATTAAGAATTTAAATTAAAACCGGGAATGGAGGGGGAGGATTTGTAAAGAAAGAATACGTAAAAAGAGGGCAGGATCATATAGGGAGTGAAAAAGACACCAAATATAATAGGACTGACAATAGAAAGAGATACCAGTAAATTATCTGAATAGAGAGGCAACAGAGGTCAGGGATCCATGAAAGAATTCAGATTTTTCTTTTACAAACTCTGGACAACTCTTTCTCTCATTGTTATCATGTTTAAGTCCTGGAATTCAAATACAGAATATGGATATACAATTTGTAAATTCCTGTATTGTTATCATCAGTTTCTTTTGGGATTCTGAACAGGCCCATCACCTGCAGACCTTAGCTCATGTTATGTAAAGTGAGCGCTTTTATATAACACTTCTTACCATGAGTATCACAGGATATTGTAAGAACCATAATAAGAAGTATTCCAGAAACTGCAAATAAATTCAAAATCACCAGCAAAGACATCTGAAATAATTTGGGAGTTTATCAAATAACAAATTTGCATAGTTATTTAGCCAATATATCATACTATCTTCCTCACACAGGAACTGTGACTGTCTTCTTTTGGTAAAAATAGTTCAAAACAAGTTCCAAAATTCTACTCATTACAAAAAAGATAGCCAGTCTCCATCTGCAGACAGTGACTGATTTCTTACTATAATCAAGTTAAAATATTTTTAATAAAATGTTATTTCCTTTATGACTACTAAAGTCAACAGGGTTTTGAGAGGTTTGGTTTTGCACTGTTTTCCCAGAATGGCAGCCTAGAGACAACAGTGCTTGAGAGGTGTGACAACCACTTACTGTCAAACAGTATCAATGTCCAATTGCAGTAATCAGCCCATGTGTCAGAAATACATGCAAAAGACAAAGGAAAGCAAATGACTGAATAAAAGGACGAACAGACGTAGGAGTCATGCCAGAAAAAGAAACAAGGATTAGCCAGGAAAAAAATGTGCACAGATTGGGTAATTAGAATAGGCGAAGAAGAAGTGGTGTGTACTAATGAGTACAAGCAGAGATGAAACACCTATAATGAAAAGGGGTTTGTGTGTACAGAGCAAACAAAGTCCCATCTTGTAATCCATTGGATCCCAGACGGGAATCCAGTGTATTCTGACAATTATATTGCTGTGTCTATCATTCTGATATCAGAACAGCCAAAGAGAAAAGTCTACTTCAAACCTTCCTGACTCAACAGAGAATTGGGCCTGCTATAAGGAATCATCTAACAGATGTGCATTTCATTAAAATATGATGACTGTTTAGCAGGTGAACTAGGAGCTGAGTGGAAAGCTAGAGATACAATTAAGTCAAGCACTGTCATTATGCTGAGTGTTTAATGGTGTTTGACCTTAGTGATCATTACACACCTTATTTTGGTATAAGTCTTAGCTCCTCTGATTCATATTAATATATATTTTCATGAGTCTGTCTATTAGCACAGAGTTTTTGTGTGCATTTTATATTTAGATTACTTTTTTTCCTTTTTTTTTATTGTAGGGATGGTGATGGTGAGACAGAATAATGTACTTATCCAAAGTAATTAAAAGTAATTTTTTCCACAAACTTTGCATTTTCCAGGGTCTATAGGTTTTATATTCACAAGTAGAGTAGTTGTTAAGTGTAGAATATTACCCCTCTTAAGATCAAGGCAGCGTTTTGTAAAACACGTGATGAAATTTGTTCTTTCAATGTAAGGTAAGTATTACAATAACCAGAACGAGCATTTTTGACCCTAAGAGATGAAATAATTTATCCTTTACAAGAGTGATTATAAATAATTACATATATACATATTAGTAGTACAGTCTCTATTCATTTTAATACATTAATATTAATCCAAAATAGAAAGTGAGGCCCTAAAGTAGATGGAAAAATATCAAACACTGAACTACTTACTACCAAGTAATTTTTTCCCCACTTTTTCTTCCATAAGTGAAAAATTGTATTTTAAATATAAGTAAGAGATTTATATCTGTACAACATTTGACTTATCCATAATCTCTGAGTATTCTGAGTTTGGAAAAAGATAAAAAATGTTGCAGTCAGTTCAAAGAAAGCTATGTCATATTTACTTCCCGGTGTTTGCAACTTCTAATTGTACTATTTTTATAGTTAGATTATAGGTTTATTTATTGCTACACTATATTGAAACTGAGCTGAAGCAGTAGGGGGAGCTTTAAGACCCGCGAGCCAAAACAGGTTTTGTGTTCTGCCACTAAAGGTTTAAAATGCCTTAGGGCTTCAGTGTTAAACATATTGCTCTGCTCAATGAATAGTGGCACACAAATTTCTACAAATAGTAGTTTATTTCCAAAGCACTTGTAGGGTGCCTATAATCACCTTGTCCTTTGTAACATTGATTTTTAATATATATGGCTAGGCCAGGATATTTTATAACCCAAATGAAAAGCTTCTGGAAGTAAATAGCATAAAGGACTGAAAGTGTATAGTTTATATATCCAGAAATAGAAAATCATTTGTTTAAATAAACTCAAGCTGAGCAGAGTAATTGATGGCTTCTTTACCCCCTGAAGTGCCATGGAATGAGTGTGCCCTTATATAGTAATTAAAATGTGCCAACAACTATTTTATTGTCTCCAATGGAATTGTCAAGCATTATTCCGAAAACAAACCAGAGGCTAAGCTTCTAAACATGGTATTTATCTGCCATTGTACTGTGTAGGCTTGTATTAAAAAAAGATCAACTTTCACATCAGACATATGCCTCTATTAACAGAGAAGATCCTGAGACTCTCCATTCCTTTCTTATATTTTAAGTAAAAATCGTTTTTTTCTTTTTCTTGAATAAAAAATTCTCTTCTGATTTTATTATTCCTCTTTAAAACTACAAGATGTATATTAAACAGAATTTTTATTTTTTAAAACAGAAATTATGAACCATATTTAAATAAGTGTTCTGGTTCAATTTTGTTTTGAAAAGTGTAGGTACCAAGGCAAGGGAATAAAAAGTTAAATACTGAACTTAGGTAATAACTCCCCTCCCTATTCCTTTCTATGAAATATCATTCATATTTTAATTAAATGTCTGTATTGAAAACTCATTATATTCTTTAAAAAGAGATTTTATTTCCTTGATTTTTTTTTCCATACTGAATTGTTTTGCTTACATCAAATTTGTACCAGAAGATCAACAATCTAATTATAGTTCTGTACTGCTTAGGATTTTTGTCACATTTGTTAATCTTAAATCTACTGCAGTCCAATGGAACATTTGCTTGTGATGCCAGTGAGCTATTACAGTCAATGATGTTTTCTAATCATACAGGTGATATTTAAAAACCCCCAACCTAACAGCCAAAACTCTAAAATCTTATTATCAAAGTTGCAGTTAAACCCAGATAAGTACTAAAAAAGGATACTCAAACCCTTGTTACTCTACTTCCACCATAGATATCTTTAGAGTTCCAGAATCTCAGCAATAAAGTCATGAGAAATAACTCTGAGCCAAATCATGAGATCTATTCTGAGAGTCTGTTAAGTAACTCAAGACATGCAATAATTTATTGAAAACAGAATTGGAGGATGTCAGTGTAAAAACTGAAGATTTGTCTAATCAAGAACTTATCGATTTGAATAGAACAAAGAAGGATGATTATGTCTTAATGAAGTTTAATTAGACTACGACCTCATTAACTTTTTACAATTATATATATCCAAGTATAATTCACCCAGTGTGAGCCAAATTTGTCTTAATAAACATCCTCTCAGGAAAGCTAAGTTCACAAATAGTTAGCCTTTATGCCACGCTGCAGCAATCCTGTCACCTGTCCACACTGAGACTGAAAAAAGGGAATTGGAGACTGCCCTCCTATCTGCAAACGCCAAAATTCTTGGCTTTTCTTATTCTTTTTCCTCATTCCATTTAACTTGGGATGTAAAAGTTCTTGTAAAGTATTCAGCAGTAGATATTCATGAAGTTGAAACAATGTGAATGTGTAGTCATATTTGGTCTTTCCATCCCACACTTCTGTCACTTGTGGGGAAAGGAAGTAACTTTTCACATTATTATGCATCGCTGTGTGTCTAAAAGAACTTGTGCTAATCAGGAATGAGGAACTGAAAAGGAATAATTTTGAAAGCAAGCCTAATTCAGCAACAGACTATAAGTCTTTTACACCCTTTAGAAGAACAGAACAAATGCACAAAGCAGCAGCTCTGTTATCATAGCTGCCTTTCCCATCTCTGCCTAAACTGATTTATTACAGCTTCCATATAGTCTACTTCAGAAAAAAAAAAATGCTGAAGAGATAAATTAAACTGTGAAAATTGTCATTTTGCTAAATGGCTTCCTGACATCTGAGATTTTTCACCTTCACTTTGTCCTGTCTGTGAGATTGCTTGGCGCAGCACGAGGTCCCAGCTCTTGTAAGCAGCATTAACGTGGCTAGAGTCTGTGTGCCCCACCTGTACAGTAGTCTTCGCCCTAGGGTAGCTAAAAACCTCCCTTTGACTCTTCTTCTGCAATATATCCCAACATGCTGTTATATTTCAATAAAATCCTTAATTTACTTTTTTGTTCAGTTTTCGGAAGTAGCAGAAAAGCCAGACTTTCCTAGTGCTTTCCTTTCTTTTCCACACAATTTTTTCTCTTTGCTACTTTTCTGTCTCTCTCTACACTGTGTTTCTTTAAAAAGTGTTAGTTTAGTTATCCCAGAGTCCTTTTTAATATGTTTACTATTTCTGTATTGAGTTTAACTGGTGCAGCAGGGATGGGAGGTTGATGTGGTGTGTGCTGCAAAGCGGCCTCTGTGAGAAGAGGCCAGGGACTGCCCTGTGCTGGACACTGCTGGTTCCAGCCAGTTCCAGCCAGCTCCAGAAAGCCCACCACAGCATGAAGCTAAGCCTCTCAGCTGAGCTGGTGGCACCTCTGCGTTTAAGAAAGGCCAAAAAGGACCAGAGGCAGGTGGAACAGAAAGAATGGGATGCAGCAGAGGGAACACCAAAATCAGAGACGAAGGAGGGGGAGGAGATGCTCCAGGTGTCCAAGCAGGTATTCTTGCCCAAGTCCATGGCAAAGGAAGTTTTTTCCCCTGCAGTCCAAGGAGGGCTATGCTGGAGCAGACATCAACACTCTGGAGGACTCCACACTGGAAGAGTGTGCCCTGAAAGAAGCTGCAGTCCGTGGAGAACCCACACATTCCTTGCAGGCACTGGAACTTGTGGAGAACCTGTGCTAAAGCAGTCTGTTTCTGATGAACTGTGGAAAGAACCCATGCTGGAGAAGTTCTTGAAGAACTTCAGCCAGTGAGAAGGATACATAGTGGAGCAGTTCATGGAGGACTGTACCCTGTGGCAGGGACACTGCAGTAGGCAAAGAGTGTGAGAAGGAGGAGCAGCAAAGATGAATTTTTATGAACTGGCTGCAAACCAAATTCCCAATCCTCCTGCACCATATGGCAGGAAGGAGGGAGGAGAGTCAAGAGTGAAGTTCAACCTGAGAAGAAAGCAGGAAGGGCAAAATATATTTTAGTTTTTGTCTTTGTGTCTCACCAACGTAGTCTGTTTTTTAATTGGCAATAAATTAAATTAATCTTCCCATAGTTTAGGCTTCAGCTTTTCTATCTTTTTTTTTGCTCTCTCCAGTTGAGGAAAAGGAGAGAAAACTGGTTGGGTCACTGGCAGACTGCTAAGGTCAATCCACTACACACACAATTATGATTTTATATTCAGAAGTGCAGAGGAGAAAGTATTCAACAGCCTGACACTATTACATGCATGCTGTGTCTTGGAGTGGCTGCTGAGACAATGCATATTGCTCATGTTTCCAGAAGCAAAGGTGTGAGCAAGAACTAGGACCACTGGAAGAAGATTGTTTATGCCATTGCTAGGTTTTTCTCATTTCCTATATTTCTTTTCCAAAGTTTTCATATTTGTTGACTTCTAGGAGAACCTAATCAGACTTCATCCTAAAAAAACAAACAAACAAAAAAATTATTGTTAATATGCTTCTTACAAATAAGTATAACAAGGAGCTACCTCTTTGTTTCTTTTCCTGGTTTTTAACTGAAACAAAAGTTGCATGTCTTAAAATCTCTCATTAAAATATAAAATAAAAATAAAATATGCTGATTTAAAATAAATATTTAAAACATTGATGTTTTGATAATTACGCAGTTATTGAATATCTCTTTTTTCCCCCCTCTTTCTTAAAGGAAACTTTCCTCAACACTTGATGGAATTTATTGAAAAGACTAAACTTAAAGAGTGAAAAATGAAAAGAAACTTTTAAATCTTTTGTTATTGTGTTGAATGCAACATACAGTCACTAGAAATAAAATAATTCTAAAAAATACTGTGGAAACGGGAGTAAAATCCAGAATGGAACAGAGAAAGCAACAATCCTTGATTATCTGCTTTATGAATAAACTAACGAAAGCTACACATGAAGATATCTAAAACGTGTTCTTCACTATGTTAGTGAAAATTAATTTCTCTGAGATACAGCAAAATGGATTTAGCATAGTTATATGCTGGAATATAGCATTTTTCACATTCTTGTTTCCAAAAGCAATATAGTTAATGCAATGCTATGCCAAGTCTGATGAACCATGCTGCACCTGGTGCTGGAGTTAGCACAGTCTGTGCTGGCTTTAATATCATTGTATTTCTCTGCATTGCACATACTATTTTTTTTTTTTTTTTTTTTTACAAAGCAGGCCAACCTAGTTCAAGAACAAAGCAGAAAATAAAGTTGTATGTCGATAAAAATGTGCAGGTCAGGTGTCTGATCATACAAGAATAACATAGAAATTAAAATTTACCTACTTGGAGATAGTAAGTGTAAGAATGAATGCAAACTATCCACCTTTTGAGCCAGTTTACCTTCCTTTATTATGCTATAGAGTTGAGACCAGAAATGCCTATAGATTCATTTACTTTCTAGCTTAAGCCTGATTCAGAAAATCACTTTGCTAAACTCAACCAAAGTAAGGAGTCCTGTAACCCCAAGTCTAAATTTTTTCTGAAGTCCTTAGTGCCAGTCCTCAGACTACTTTATTTTGGACCAAATCAGCTTCCACTGAGTGGAAAGTGATTCCAGCAGGGGGAGATTGCAACTACCTAACCTACAATAAATTTGTCCTATTCAGGGCCAAAGTGAATATAACTCTTTTTATTTACAGTAGAGTTCAAATTTCTGCATTACCTTGACTGGATTTTTCCAATTGGAGCTACCAGAGTCCCACGGCACCTCCAATAATAAAATATATAGTCTTAGTACATAATGATTTCTAGGGAACAATTATTCTGATATTAAATGCAAAATAGTTGCATACTAAGATCAGTAACATTTGGGAAATTTCTTTCTACAACGGAATTAACATACTTGAACTACAAATTATCACCACAGACAGATGAAAAAATACATCTCATTTGCTAGGTCTGACTGACTCTGAGACAAGTTTTGTTTGGAGTATAATTTGAATCATATTGCTTGAATTTAAACTGTAGATCAAGTTTTATATATCAGTCCTTTCACTTAGGATTAGTTGAACTATATACAGGTCAGAAGAACTTTTTAATATGCCGCTTCAAAGTGGGTTTGGAGCATGTGAGCAGAAAAGTTTCATTTATCTGCAAAGTGCTATCAAAGGAGAAAATTGAAGCCATCCCTATAGCACTTTAGTGATAATGATAGGGCTCTCTTCTGAGGGTCTTCACTTGTTGCTGAATTAGATAGGAATCAGTGACAATTCTAAATGAGATTTTCTTCTTCAGATAGAAACTCTGTTGGCCCATTTGTCTTACAGAAGTCTTTGAGGGTTCATATCACTCCACAGTCCATGTGCTCTAGGAACTGTCTTTGCATACAAATCAGTCAATATTTCTCTATGAAGAACAGAATAACTTTACTTCCAGGTGAAATTCACAGTGAAAGACAAAGTGGTTTTTTCTCTCTTAGTAGAAGGCTGCCCTGAATTTAGTCTAGAATCTATAAAACATCTCTATTGTAAGAAAGAAAAAATCCATTACTCATGGTTCAAATACTGATTAAAATCCTGTACATGAATGTTGTTTGTTTCTTTGTGATACTATGGATTTTGTCAACCGATGATGGAAATAAGGGACAAATATTATATTCTGTTTGCCCAAGGACAAATGACACAGTTCATACTATGGAAAATTACTGAGTGTTGGTAGTGCCTGACATCATGAACAGTCATGTATGAAAATAGATTTTATTGTTTTGCTAGTAAAGTATATTAAAGCAGACACTGAGGTCTCTCAGTGTGTGGACCACAATTACGACACAAATGAACCTTTAATCCTAGCTACAGCAATAAACAACATGGATATTAAAAAAATTAAGATTTGTTACCCATAATAAATTGATAACGCAACATATAAAGGGAAAAGAGCTTCCAGGCTGACAGCAGATATGAAATTCTCAGTACTTATCAAGATATGTGTTAGATTATCCTCTGACATGTTTTTCTTTCATGGCACAAGGAAAGTTTGTTCTATTGCCTCCAGGAAATAGAGGGTGAAAATTAAGGACATAAAAGCAAAAAAGTTGAAGAATTTCCAGATTATGGTAAAAAGTAAAAAGATCTGTTTCAAAGGCCTTTTACGGATAAAGAAATAGGCAGTGATGTCAGAATCCCTTCCTTAATGTAAATGGCAGAGGCTGCAGAAACCTGGTAAAAATCCAAGTGACTGGAAAGTTACTGATCCTTACATGATCATATATACACATATTTTCTGCCATGTAGAAGTGTCTCCAACATCATTTAAGTCACACAAATGGATAGCCTGCTCTGACTGAAATGTAGCCCATTGAGTACCACAAGTATCTGGAAAGGCTAAACAAAAAAAAGCAGGGTGCTGGTGAAATCCAGGGGGGATACCTTCCTCACTAAATGAAAGGGTGGGGAAGTGAGCGAGTTGCTGTGTGGTGCTTAGTTGCCCCACGACAACAACAAAATTACTGCATATTGCTATTTAGTAATGTGCAGTAACAAGTACTGTTTCCTTACTTGAAACAGTAAGGAACTATTTAATTTCTGTCAAAGCAGAAAATAGCATACATGAAAAATGGAAAAAAAAAAAGGAAAAATTTGGGACTGTAAATAAATCATTCTTTGGCCATGGCTGAGGAATAATTCAGCTGATGTATCACTGAAAGAGAGGCAAGCCACAAAATACTCTTTGTAGCTGTTAATACATGTCAGAATTCTACATCTTGGAAACTTAAAATACTGTAATATTCCTTAAGTTCCATTCATCTAAAATGTGTTAAAAATTATTGTGAAAGAACAAGAATAGCTTTCTTATGCACTTCATTGATTCTTTTGTATGTTGAACAGTTAGTATACTTTATTATTCAACAACTGTGTCTATTTAATTGTTTTATTATTATTTAATGTGATTTTATATTCCTGTATGTATCACCCCATTCAAAATACCAAGAATAAAAATAAAATACCTGTTTGATTTGAAGGACTTGAATCAGGTCCATCCTTTGTACTTATTTATGTGTTATTTTACAATAGTTCAGAAAGATTATGTGCCTTTTTGCTTTAATCTCTTTCCATTTCCTGGAGACAATAACAGAAACCTTCCTTATGCAATTAAATGGAAACAAAGATTATCAAAAAGAAACATCTGACCCTCACCTTCATGAAGAATGTGTTCCCAACAACTCAATAAGTTCTTACATTTTTCAGAGCTGAGAGTTTGTGGTTTAATTGTTTGCCAGCCTAGTTATCAAAAGGTAAGGACTACTGATGAAGAAAGATTGATTATACTAATTGAGGTGTGTCAAAAAAAGGTAATTATTCTTCAGCATATAAAGGCTGTTTTTCCATTGCTGAATTTTTGTTTCATTTATTTCTACACTTAAGTATGATAATGAGATCCTTAATAAGGCCTGATGTATTATATCAAGATAAAATGGTTGCTAAAATAAATGAAACAGAATTAACTCTGATCTTACTGTAAAATGGAACATCAAATTGTATTAGATTTTTGTTTTACTTCCTTTATTTCAGTAGTTATGTACTCTACTTCCCTGATTATCAGATCAGTGTGAAAAGGAATATTTCTTTATTAAAAAGATTGATTTTCTACAAACTCATCATGATGCTAGATATTCTAGTTTGTTATAAAATTATGAAAAGAGAAGCAGTTGCATGGAACAGTTCATATTTTCAAAAGAGTAAGAAAGTCACATGAAAATTTAATAAGCCATATGTTTTTATTTAAAGAAGAAGAAGGAATTTTGGACTTCTTTTAGACATATTTAGACATATTTAATCTTTTTACCTAATACAATTTCTTTTTTTCTCTAAATCTGTGAATTAAGAAAACCTAAATTATTTAAACATATCGAAATTAATTAAAATATGAACATAATTTGTATATGATTTGGATGAATTTCAGGGAAGTCCATATTGCACTTTCATAAAAAAATACTTGCACACATATATAATACATACACTTAGATACAATAGTAGACATTTTTATTAATGCAAGTTGTTCTCTCATGTATTTGCAGTCACAGGCTTGTCCAGTCATCACAGAACATTCTGAGTTGGAAGGGACCTACACAGAGTATCCAAGTCCAGCTCCTTAAGTGAATGGCCTATACAGGGATTGAAACCACAATCCTGGCCTTATTAATATTAGGCTCTAACCAACTGAGCTAATCTCAGGGTCATTGTTAGAAAAGTACAAAATAAATTACTTTATCTAAAAGAGAATAGTGCCTTAATCTCAAATGTAGAAAAAAATCACATAATTAATATGGCTTAGAGGGAATATACTGGAACAAAGATTTTGCTACTGTTGCACAAATAGATATATTTTAATGAAAATTCGAATGCCAACAACATCTTCCTATCTTGCTTAAAATGAGAATAGTGCAGTGGAAATTTTCATAGAAGTGATAGTTACAGCAGCAGTAGGGCATTGGAGCAGCACCCGTATGAGAGGCACATCGTAAATATTTGTGTATAGAATTTTCTCATTTAGTTATAAAATTGAACATAAAAATTAAGCTTTTACAACTAATATAAACTAATGTAATGTAAACTAATGTAAACTAATATGACTGATACATGGATGAGAAGAAAAATCTAAAAGTCATACTATGTATTCTGTTCCTGTTCAACGTACTATAAATAGAAACACCAAGATAGAGTAATACACTTTTATTCTCTAATATTGTCTCTCGTTTCTTAAAAGTACAAACTAATTTTTAAAATGTTTGCTATGCAGACAGTAGCATTAACCTTCTGGCAAAAATCAATATTGTGTAAATGAAGTCCAATATGCACCCAACTCAACATTATTTTCTCCAGCAGTTTTTCTATAATAACCACCACCAAGTGATGATAATGTAGGTGCTGTTATAAAGCCCTTTAAGAATGCTCTTCCACACTAGAGAAATTCTGCAGGCACAAGTAGTTTATTAAAAGCTACTTTATAGCAGTAAAGTTATCTGAATTTTCTTGAACACCAGGGACTATTACTTCAAAATTTGCACTTAGACGTTGTCGTGGTTTTGCTTTGGGTTAATTTGCTTTCCACCCCCCACACAATTACTACTAGTTGAGAGAAGGTTTTTTGCAGACAAAAGAGATGTGATTTGGGGAAAATAGTATGAACATTTATTATTAGTAAAACAAAAACTACTAATAAATTAAAAACTAAAGAATTATATCTGCAACAATTTCTACTCAAGTTAAAGTGCTATATATTTACAGAAATACTCCTCCCCCCTTTATACCAGTCCAAGGAGGAGAAGTGGTTTCAATCTCCATTTTCGGAGTTCCAGCTCTCTCTCTCTAGTAACAAATTTTCAGTAGCAGCAGTATTCTCGTTGCAGCTGGAATCTTTTCTCTCTCTCTCTCTCTCTCGCTCTGTGTTGGCTTTCAGGGCTGGGCTTACCCCTCTCCTGGGTTAAGACCGAAGGCTGGGGGGTTACCCAGGTCCTAAAAGGTCTTCCTTCCATAGGATTGCAAGGGGACACTTGCTTACTATGGATCTTCACCACAGGGTTACAGGGGATAATGGCTTAAGAGTTCACCCCTGTTTCCCTATGGAGGTCCCTCCCCATGGGAGAACAGTACTTGATAAGACTTCTCAGCATGGGTCTGGATCCCACACACACACGGATACCAACATCTCACATGGGCCCTCTAGCTCCAGCATGAGATTCTCTCTCTCTCTCAAAGTTATAAATCTTCAACAGCAGATTTATAACTTTAACACACACAGATCCCAAGCTTATCCGAGCCGTCTTTGCTCTGGCATAAGCATCGTTCCCTTCAAGTGTCACAAAATTTTCAGCAGGACTCTGCCTTACCTCAGTCCTTCTCCTGAAGTCTCAGTTCTCTTTAGTACATCCACAAGTTCCTCTGTCAGTCGCATGGGGGGTCTCCTCACCCTAACAAACTTTTACAAGTAGCAGGGATTACTTTTCAGTCTTTTCCCTGCTGAGGAGAGAGAAAGAGTGAAAAGGGAAGAAACAGCTCTCCCCCCTTCGAATTTCTTCTCTCTCCTCCGGCTGCTAGCTTCGACCTCGGAAGCTCCATTATCTCTTGGCTGGAATTTCTCTCCAGCGGTTTCTGTCCAAGTAGTCAGTCTTTTAAACTTTTTTTTCTTCACTCTCTTACCAGAGAGAAAGGGAGGCTTCAGTGCTATACCTGCACCCCCAGGCCCAAGCAGGGGGAGGAGAGGGCCTCGGCCCTCTTTGGGCCTGCCGCTTCTCTCCCCTACATGGCTGCTGCCCCTAATTTTAACTGCGCAACAAGCTTCTCTTCCGTTTTCTTAAAGATGTAATTAGCAAAGGCATCACTGGACTTTTGATTGGCGTTTTTGTCCAGAAATTAACTGGAAAAAACCATCCTTAGCCCCAGGGATGGGCTGGTGGGCAAAACCACGACAGATGTCCTCAGTTCACATTGTAGCTAAAAGGTCGAAAGATCAATAAAGATAGAAAGGTTGCTTATTTGCTTGCTTTTTAAATCCAGGACTGTCAAATATTAAACAGAATGAATCACAGAATGGAAAAGCAAAAACAAGGAGCTGCAACAAATATGGGAGTGACTCTAAGGAAACTGTCAGAATATGATTCCTGGATATCAAAAAGGGTGTTACTGACCTTTTGTTCCTTTCTCACCCAGGAAATTAATTATGTCTCCTTTATGTTAGCATTAATGACCATGAGGATGTGCAGAGGAACAATTCAGTCTAATAATCTCACTTGTTTTTTTGCTCCAATTAATTTTTAGCAGAATCATCAAACTCCATGTTTACCATATGAGTCAGTAGTTATTATTTTGTACACAGAAGAGGATATGTGAAAAGCTGTGCCATATCTTTAAATGCATTGATTTAAAATTAATTGAGAAATTGCACTTCATCTTAAAGTAGCTTACCAGAGGAAAGTGAGTTCATTGAGGAGTCATACCAACTGTGGAACCCGTTTTAAATGTCATCTTTTCTGATGGTTTAGATTAAGTTTTCAATTCAATACAAATAACAGTGGGACACTATGAGCTAACACACTCCTAAGTTTTTCTTGGCTGATGAAACTTTTGGCAATGACAAGATACCAAACTAATGCAAGATAAATTAGTAAGTGTGTGAGCAGACTGAGTAAAAGAATGAAAGCTGTTGTAAGAACCATCAAAAAATAATGACAGTTTAGATGTCATCATAGGTGACTTGTAAAATGTATATGTAATAAAAAAATTCTATACAATAAGAAGCATCATTCAGAAAGACAAGCAACTCCCTCTGGGGAATATGCTAGAACTCATATACTTTTATTGTTGGAATAGAATAAATGACCTTTGTCATATTATCTGTTTAAACTGGATCTTAATTGAATCAGTCAGGAGATATTTTAATGAAGCATTTCATACTTGTTCCAGGTGTTTAGATAATGGTCTGAGCATAGAGAAAGCTGAATACATTTTAGCAAGCTTTTTCCTCAGTGGTCTTGTGTTATGTATTCATTAATTCAATACTTTCCAGAAAAAAAAAAAAAATTCTTTAGATAACTGAGCTCGCTATTTTTTGCTAAAATTTGGTGTTTCTATAGTTCAAAAGTTCTCACTGCATCTGTCAAACACTTTGTGGGAGTATGCTGCAGGCTACAGGGTGAACTATCACCAAAAGATGTAATATGTAATTATTTTGGTTATTGATGTTTGATCTTCCCACTCTTTAGAAGTTCAGCATCTACTGAACTGTACATATATTTAAAAAGCTTGTTTTTGTTAAAGAAGCAGTTAACATAAAGAAATAGTTAACATAAAATCACAGGAATGCTGACCTTCTCAGGTAGATACAACTTTACCTAAAGATTCCTGTTCTCACTGTAGGAAATATTATTAATTTTGCAAAACTTTTTTGTTTGGTTGGCTTTTTATATTTTTTATTTTCTGCACTAGCATTTAAAGAGAGACTGACTGCTATATTCCTTCATTTGGGACAGATGGTACAGTTTGCTCATAGCTTTAAATAAGAGGTGATACAGATTCATATCTCTACACCATAGAGGTGCTAACTTAAAGTGTACAAGATAACATGAAAATGATTTATTTTCTATATTAGGCAGCATAATTCTCCATAAGATGGTGAGCAGGGAAACCATTGCATAACCAACCCAAGTCTGATTTTACTGACTTTGTGACTGCTGTCTCAGAGTAAAGCCTATGAGGTTTCAGACACTAAGAGGAAGA
The DNA here is from genome assembly GCA_038380795.1 of Pyrocephalus nanus. NCBI lineage: Eukaryota > Metazoa > Chordata > Aves > Passeriformes > Tyrannidae > Pyrocephalus > Pyrocephalus nanus. The sequence goes on along the minus strand of CM076264.1, from coordinate 54,057,001 downwards.
AAATGCTAGCAAGGTGCTGGCTCTATCTTGGAGATGTGATTTCTTATGAATACCTCTCTGAAGTAGCTGAGAGAAAAATCTTGGCCAGGTTCTAGTTTCATCTGATGCTCCTAAGGATCTTTCAACCATCTATGCTGGATATTTAAGCTCTGGAGGGTTGGTTATGGGTGTCTAGGGAGTAATGTAGTCCAGGGTAAAAACTGAAACTGTGTGCATCATAGGTTTCAGATCAGATGAAATATGCTGTGAGCAAACAGTGTTTGTGACAAATGCTTTCTGTCCATGAGAAAACATCTAGTATATATTTCTTATACTTATCTCTTTATGAGAACATTGATATTTACACACATAGTTGTTGGTGTTTCTGTTAGGTAAACATGTATTACACTTTAAATTAAATCAGTCAATATTTATATTTACGGAGGTATTAGCAATCCATAGGGAAAGGATTTCCCTATCCAACCCAGCCCAGTCTGGATATTAAGAAATATGTAGAAATAGGCAGAGTTTGGAGCAAACTGCAGGAACTTAATGTCATAGTCTAATTTTTGAAGAAAAGTAACTATGAATCAATAATCATCAAATGGCCATCAAAAGTCCACTTAGTTAATACTCTGTTGTTAACAGTGAGTATATTAGGTGCTTGCAAAAAGGGTATAAAAGAGTGCAAGCATAGAATATGCCTTCTGTATTATGGCTTCTCTGCCTAAGGCAGTCATGAGTTTAGGAAATTTAACTATGTGGTACAGTATTAACCCTATATACCTATCTTAAGCTTTGTGTGTGTGCTTTTGGACAAATCATTGAACTTTTTCACATTTTTCATCCCCCATCCTCCAGCACTAGCTTATTGTTTTAAAACTGCATTTGTACAGGACCTAACACAACGTAGTCTTGTTCTTAATGGGGGTCTGTAAATATCACTAGCATTTAGTAAACTGTCTTCAGCACTAGTTCAAGATCAATTTTTATTTTTTTTGTACAAGGCATACCAGAAATTTTTGTTCAAAATTGCTAGAAAAGCAGTCTGAAATTATCAGTGACTGCTTAAGGAAGGAATAATTTTTCCTATGAAAATAAATATACATAACTGCACAATTTGTCAAGATTTCTTTCAGTTCAGATTTGTTTAGGTGGTCCTTGCACATGTTGTTAAATCCCTGCAAGAAGGATTTTGTAATATCTGTTGGTTTTATTTGAATGGATGCCACTCCATATATTTTTTTCTAATTAAAAAACCTCTAAGGTAAGAACAAGTAGGACAAATTAAAAGTGAAGACAGAAAAGAAAGGACCCCCTGTGGTGTCAAGATGAAATTCAGACATTTCATTCCATGCTATGATTGAGATGTGTAGTATCTAGAGTCAATTTCTATAAGAAATTTTGATTACCCAAGACACTAAAACGCTATTGAGGTAACTAATGCTTCTTGTTGAAGTTGATTGTAATGCTGCAATGTAACATGCTAAAGGAGGTACCTATCCTTAAAACATTTAAAATCTTCATCTGAATGATGCATTAGGAATGCTGCAGGCTGAACCGTCCGGTCATGGCACAGCTCTTATGGATAATTTACATGAAATCTGAAGAATATAGAATATTTATGTCTCGAAGTAAAATGTTTTCCTTCTTTCCATTTCAATGAAAAAAAAAACAAACACCCAACAACCAAAAAAACCCCAAACAAACAAAAAGATTCTAAGACAGAAAGAAATGATTGATTATTTTCTAGGAATTTTTGCCAAATTTGATCATTAGTCCTACAGGATTAAAGGGAGTCCACTGTTACTTAAAATTTTCAGGGTAGGGTATCTTGGAATTAGTTGTATTTGATGTTAAAGAAAGGAGCACTATTTGGAAATAGGCAGTATCATGGAGTTTGTCCTAGTACTCGTAGATGGGAAAGTATATGAAATTATATGGAAATCAAGCTCCAAGATAGTTAGGCCTAGCCAAAGAATCTTTTTTAAGATGTCAGTAAGTTTGAAACTGATTAAGAAGGAAGAGTTTTGGTGTGGTGTGGTATGTGGTGTAATGTGATGTGATGTGACATTCCAGCCACTTTTTGTTACCTCTCTATTAATTCCCCATTTGAGTCAGATGAGGGATGAAATGGCCTATCTCCTACTGATTAGTGTGGTTTGCATCTGAGAGGTATTGATATACATTTATAAGCATTAGATCTTCTAAAGTAACAAAAAGTCTTATCAGTGGAGGGAATAATGACATTAATATCTTCATTGAATCTATTGTGCAGATTCTTGCTTCCTCAAGAGTACCTAAAATTCATTTACACTAAACATCTTAATTCCATAAATGTACAGAACCTTGTTTTGTTTTGTTTTGTTTTGTTTTGTTTTGTTTAAATGAAAATGATCTGGTAAAGCTTTGGCTTTTTCCTCTTGAAATCTGTATAACTGTCCTAGTTCTTCAATATACCATGTATTTTGATATGCTAAGATGGTTATGCAGATGTCTCCATCCTTCTATTTGAACACCTCCCACATGAATGAAGCAAATTAAAATTATGATGTTCATTTTACATCAACCCTATTTCATTATTAGACTTTCCTTTTTCGGCATCAATAATAAAATATTTTGATCAGAAATGCAATAACAAATTCTCTATAGACCACGCTTGTCCAGAATTATAGAACTATAAAACTTTATTTTATAATTTAACTTATGATTTATAATACTTAGGGGAGGAAAACTTCTTTTAAACTAAGGAAACTAAAACTTTTTGCATATCATTAATGTTCTTGCTACTGTGGCTGACATATGTTTTACTTGATTTCTGTTTGAAGGTAAATTGCTTTGAGATAAGTTTTTGAATAAACTCTCTTCAGTTTGTTTGGTTTTTTTAAGAATATTATTTATATATCAATTTATTTTTTACTTTCAAGACATTAGAAAAAAAAACCCACCCTTTTCTTAAGGAAAAAAATTGGTTTCAGTTAACAATTGAAAGCAGAAAATTGATGTCATTATATCTAGTTCAGAATGTAATTATATGGAACATGAAGCTCAGATTTTTATTGAAGCACAACATTGTGGTCAACAAATAAGTATAAATTCAGAACATGGATGCTTTTGAAACTTGAACCTGTTTGTTAGCAACGCTGTTCACTGAAAATGCTTTTTGCATATGCTTTTTAATTTAAAATTATAAAATATTTACTGTCTCACAGCATTTAGACATACCATCAAGTTGCTGCATGTCAGCTTAGAGGCAATAACTGCCTCTGTGTGCATTCTTAGTCCACCTTATCGTTGCAAGTCCGTTTAGTAGAATACTGTTTCATGTCTGTTTCTGAACACTATTTCCAGTCTGGTTTGGTTTCTGATGTTCTTATCATACCTCCTCTTATGCTTTAAAAATTGAATGTAAGAGCTATTGTTTCTGACCATCGATTCAGTTAATTTTTGATGGTTCCACATAGGAGAGAGTAAGATTTTAAATTCACTGTTTTATAGTTTAGCCTAACCAGTCTGGTAAGGGAAGAACTAAGAAAGAGAGGCAAAACTGAATCCTACTGTTTCTGACTTCTGATCAGCTTTTTGATCATCCATTCCAGGCTTAAAAGTATGTCTGACATTTCTAGTTCATTCCCAGTCTCTACTGGTTAAAATATTGTAACATAATATGAAAAATATTCTTGGAAACAGCACATGCAAAAATCATTAGTCATATGCATATGCAAGTGGATGTTGTAGGCAAACCAAATTCGTTGCCTCAAAGGTTGATTTTACAAAAAATATGCTTCATGAAGAAAGACTGGACAGAGAGAGTGAAAGATTGATCACTATTCTACATCTCATACATTTTTTTTCTGTTTAAGGACAATTTATTTCCACACAGAATCCTTTGGAATTACATTTGGACAGCATTTGCTGGGTCAAAACATGCTATTTAGTTAAAGAATGCTTAAGGCAGGTTACTTATGAGAAATGGTGTTAAAAACTAACTATCTAATTTTTCTGGATTTAGTTACATAAAGGCATGGAAAAAGAGCATAATAATTTGAAAAAATAAAGAGAAAAAAGTTAAATCATACCAAAATACTTCTACATTAAAAAGTTGGATTACAAATTATTAATATTTTAAGAGATTCCTGACTCAAATCCATGATGCTGTTTGTTCACTCTCCTGTCAGTTTGTTCCATCTAAGAGAGTTGCAAAACCAACAAAAACAACAGATGTTACACCCAGCAGATGTCAATATAGAAACCTGCTGAACATGTGTAAGAGTAGACAGGGCGAGAAGAGACAGAAGTCCTTAATTTAATCTAGAACTAGGAAACAGAAACTTTATTCCCCTTCTGAGGAACTCAAGTTGTGTTCAAAACCTGACCCTTTATTTCCATGACTACAGTCTTCCTGAGGATATAGAAACCTCTGGCTGGAGGACAAGATCTTGCAAACATGCTTAATAATCACTGTTTCCTTGTAAAGAGCCTTTTCTAAGGGGACTAAAGGATTAAAATCAAATGGAGGAAGGTTAAATGATCAACTAGAAAAAATTTATAGGAGTCTAAGGCACTATGATTACATAATTTTATGAGCTGTACATTGTTGCTTTACACATCTGTTCAGATAAGCAACTTAAGCACTACTTCATTCATTCTGTACAAAATAACTAATATTAATAATGTTCTATGATTATTGTTGGTAAAGTTTGTAAGATCAGTTCTATCTTTACGTCGTTTTTCCTAATTGTCAAAATAGGAATTTTTATTAGTGTGCTTTCTTTACTGATTTGTTGAATTGTTGAATTGCAAAATTGTACATATTATTACTTTTATAATTTTTGTGAGTATTACTTTTGGGGACTGTATAGACACTGTGATATCTCCATGTTATTCGAGATTGTCCCATAACATCCAAGAAAGGAACAGTTTGGTGTAGATGGACTGTACAGGAAAATTCAGGAACATCTGATTTTCATTCTTAATGCTTCTATTCATTGTTTTAGGGGTCCTGAAGAAACTACTTTGTTTAAATTAATTTGAAAATGGATCCTTATCATCTGTGTCTCACAGGAACATTGAAAGCTATTTTATTCATGACTTGAAGCCTTTTTAAAAAGCAAATTATAGCAGGTTTTGTAATGTCAAAACGTCCTAGCAGTTAAAGCAGAACTCTTAATCAAGTGTTCAACAAAAAAGGAGAGTATTTCTACTGATAAATTTTAAGCCTAACTTCAACTAACTATTGCAATACTGATTGTAAACATCACAGTTTTTAAATAATTCCATTGTTTTATGAATCATGTCCTCAAGGAATGTCCACCTTTTGAACTTCCTTTAAAATTACAGTTAAAATTATTTAGGAATATTATTAGCTTAAGCCTGTTACTGATGTTAATGGGAGTTACAGCATTAGAATTATGTGATTCAGTCATCAGATTAACTATGAAAAGATTCCTTTATGAGACAGTATTTGCATGAAATTATTTGCCATAACTTTTCTGTACCTTTATTGTAAATAGTTTTAAATACTAAAACCATCACAGGTAAAAATAAACAGGGTCCTAAACCCTTATTGTTTTTTGGGGGAGTGCAGTGTGGAGGGTTTCTAGGAACAAAACATTTTTAATTTTGCCCATTTTCTAACTTCTTTCAGTGCCTTCATTTTAGAAACTTCTTCATATCTGTCTCATTCTAATGCATATAATAGTTTAGTCCGTCACTAGATACAATTCTCAGTTGTTTGCCCTTTTTGGATCTTCTGCTGAGATAAGGTGAGTTGTGTTTCTCAGATTAAGAGGTCAAGCCTTTGAACTCTTAAGGTATGAGATTCCGGGTCTCTGATACTTCATAAGAAAGAGACAACTTGTCTGAATTAAGAAGATGATTAAGGTTTGACAGTGCTGAAAAATGTCTCCTCATCATTTCATATTGGACAATTTTTTTCTCTTCTTGAAAGTATTGAAAGAATAGTTCTATTGTCTTCCTGAGGACATGATTTCTCTTACTAAAGGAGCGGTTATATAAGCAGCCAGGTGCTTCTTTGGCTGAATTGCTTTATTGATAGAATTTATTTATTGAGATAACTACAAAGGATAATATATATTTTAAAAATTGATACATTTGTTTGTTTGTTTGTTTGGTTTGTTTGTGGAGTTTCTTTTTTCCTTTGAGAAGCTGTTAATTCATGCCTTGTACATTTTAAGTTTTCTTATTTTCTACAAAGAATTCTTGTATGAAACTTAGAATTAGATAAAGGTAGGCTACTCAATTAAAATAGAACAGCATTCTGTTCAGGAAAGACTTTGAGAAGCACTACTTGACTTTAAAGCATTGAATTACATAACAACTCCTTGGGATTCTTAGTTCTAATATTATTATTTGCATTTATATTAGAGAAGTGCCTAGCAGTCCAAAGTAAGCACAAATTGTTCTATATTACATGTTCTGGAAAAACAGCAAGAAGGAGACTGCATTCAAAGAGTTTAAGGAGTAAACAGGCAAGAGAGACTAACAGAGATGAATTTTAAAAAGCCACTTTGTTCCAAGTTTTATTGGCAGAAAGCTGGAAACAAGGTAGTCTGTGCTTTAGATCTTTGGTGAAGCATTTTGGTTGGGCCTTAAAGAAGCTTCCTCATTCTGCTTAGGTTCTACCTGAGAATCTTGCCTTGAAGGCAAGCAACTGCTTCATTTCACTCAGATATTGAAAAGGAACAGTGTTTGGTTTTGAACCACAGCCACAGAATCTGTTACTAATATGTAAGAAGAGATTACACGTAAAGTAGTTCTCAAAGGAGTCGCTGTATGTTTGTGAGAGGAAGAAGTTGTTAGCTCATAAAAATAAACAGGAGGACAGAGTCCTGTGCTTTAATTCCTGATAATCAGGAGAGTATGTAAGTATTTCTGTTGACAGACTTGAATGCAAAGGAATGGATTTAGCCTTTTCTTGCATATCATGCATGAAAGGTGCCATCTTATCCTCTTTATTTTAAACAATAGCCATGGAAATGGTTTTATTTTTGTACAGAACAATAGATCTGGTTAAATACTAACTTGCTGCATAAATGTGTTTTAATGAAATTTCTCAGAATTCAGGTAAAAAAGTGTCTTTCTTCTAGAAATGGGCTTAGAAATGAGAACAGAAATGAACAGCAAATAACACAGTATGAATAGAAGAGATTTTTACTATATTAGGAAGTTCAAGTCAGAAACATGTTTATATGTTTTCAGAATGTTTTTCAGCATCTGTCTTGTGATTAAACATCTGGACTGAATTTTGGTTGCTTAATCATAAGTGTAATGGCATTTAAAATGTCCTTTTTTTGCAAAAGCAAAAGTTTGTTCACACATAAGCAAAGAAAAAAAAATAGGTTTAATCTCTACTTCCCGTCAGCGAGCAATGCCTGGCAACTTCCCAGGAAACAGGGCTTCAGCATGCAGAGCAGTTCCTCCAGAAGGCAAATAGTGTAAATAAAGAATGCTCCCCCTTTCCTGCTCCTTTCCTAGCTTTTATATCTGAGCTGATGTCATATGGTATGGAGTATCCCTTTGGTTATTTTGGGTCAGCTGGACTACCTGTGTCCCCTCCCAGGATCTTGCCCACCCCCCGCCCCTGGATGGAGGGAGGGACGTTGAGACAGTGTTGATGTTGTGCCAGCACTGCTCAGCAGTATTCAAAATACTGGTGTGATATCAGCACCTTTCTAGCTACCAATGCAAAGCACAGCACTGTGAGGGCTGCTGTGGGGAAATGAACTCCTTCTCAGCCAGACCCAATCAATCCACAAAATCCATGACACAGGAATCATGAGATGTCCCCACTAGAGGCCGTTTTTGTGGTCTTAAGACAGACAAATTGGCCGATTAACATGGGCATCTATTGTCTCTTTCCATGTCTAATATATGTATTACATCCCCAAAAGACTTTTGGATTTTATCTTTTGTCTTATTCTTAAATCTAAAGGCAAACACAAATCCTATAGTAAAAACATTTGAAAGTTAGAACTTCACTTCTTGTATGCTATTCAGGGAGTTTAAGCAGAAGGCAGGTTTGCTTGCTTCTCATTTTTTTCTTGTTGTGCTGTTGGCTACAGGGGTGCCATAAGTCTTTTTTTTAGGACTGCAAAACTGATTTTGAGAAGACACAAATGTCATTAAAAAAAAAAAAAAAAAGGAGCTTACATGCAAAGCTATTATTTATTGCTATTTTATATTTGGCTAAAATAGAGGGAAGAAACCATTGCTCCTACTGAAAATGTTACAAATATTTAACAATAAGATTGTTTATACTTGCTTGGGAATCTCACTGGAAAGTCCAACAGTGTTCATGAAACACCACTTCATAAAAAATGATTTTGTAGTTAACATTACTACAAATTTCAAATTAACCAAAAAGACTACTGTTTTTGTTAGCACCAGGGGAGGAGGAAAACAAAAAAACAAAAAACCCCTGAAACCAAATTTTCATTAGTTGTCACTACCAAATACTGCTTATCTGGAGTTCCTCCACATGTTAGTGTGTTTTAACAGCATGCAACAGAGTATAAAATGCTGATATATATATTTAGGGCCTAAGTAATGAAAGGCTTGCTCTCTCCAAAGTGAATTCTCTTAGTGTACATTGGATCTATTGAACACAAAAATATTAAACTGTCTACAGATTGTTTTTATTAGGTCTGCAGTAATTAATTAAGCACAGATGTTTCACCAGAAGATGAAATGGAATGCATTCAGAGAAGAGGATAAAGAATAATGAGTTCCTGAAATACGATACATCAAATGAAGAGAAGAATGTAAATTAGGGCCTAATCACATTCTGCATTACACAGATGCTCTGGGAAATTATGTGGACCTTCAAGGCAGGTTGTGCATCTAGTATTCAAATCTGTACAATGCTGCTCTTCAGATGCTCCAGAGCCTCCAAGGAGAACACATTCAGCTGATTTGGGCAAATTTTATGTAGTAAGAGGTACAACATGTGCAGGCTGGAAGCACTCAGTACTTTTCACTTTTCCTAACTGATAAAAATTTCCAGTGACTTCAGAGGACATACCACAAGTCTTTAAAGGAATATTTGGGCACTTGTTTCTTCTTATTGTGCACCTTTATTTCTTTGACAGTTGGAAGCCATACAATACACCAGTACTAATCAGACTACACCTTTGCCACTGACTGCATGGTGGGCATGGACAACATGCAACCAGCTGATATTCAGTTAGCTCTGAGCCTCCTTTACAATCTTGCCTGTTTCAGAATTCATAATAGAAGCAGAACTTAAATATAGAAATTAGCTTTCTCATTTACCTTTAATGAATCATAGTTGAATTCAGAATATTAGACTGAAAAATGGTTATTTTTTTATGTCAGAGAAGTAATAAATTCTGCATGCTTCTAGTATCCTTAGGATTAAATGAAGTCTAGTGAAAGATTGTTAGTGAAATGAAGTGGGACGAGGATTCCAAACCAATTATGACCTCCATCAGAGCATATAGTAGTTACAGAGATATTTCTTTCTTCCCTAGGAACACTGACCTAGGAATGGTGGACACTGCATATTGTATCACTGAGGGCTGATTGAGATTCTCATTATATACCCTACAGCTTTATAATACTGATAATAGTGATTCTGATAGACTGCTACCAGAAATACAGTGAGAGGTTGTACATAGAACATTAGTCATCCCTTTCCGAGTATTTGGGGGTTTTGGTATTAGTTTGGGAGGAAATCTAATTAGTTGCAACTTTTTTTTTGCATATTCATCGTAAATTGTGTTTGTTAATTAAATTTGTACTGTAGTTCTAAATAAAGACTCATCTTTCTGTCTGTGAAGTTTCAAATATTGCATTCTATAAGAGTATAAAGAAACTATATTAAAATGTTGTATTTTAAGTATTCTATACCTTTTATAAAATATGAATCAAAAATAACAGTTCATTTGATGATTAGACAATTATTTGATTATAATTATTCTAATGTTTGGATAGCCTTTTTTTTAACCTATTTATTTTACCTAATCACCTATTTATAGATTTTAACATGCAAATTTCCTTTAACATAGCAGCAACAATGTCAGGGAAAAGGTGAGATTCTACATGAGCAGTACTATTAGAGCCTGTAATTACTGCTCTTACTGGACCAGTTATCAGATCACAGACAAACTGACTAATTGGGTTTTCTTAACTATCAGGCTCTCTCAGCCAAAGGCACAAAGCGTTGAAAGTCTGTAAGTGAAGGCATTGGCAGGACCTTTACTGTTTTTGTATGAGAAACTAGTAGGCCAAATGCAGGCTTAAAGATAATGAAACATATGGCAAAGATAATTCAGGGCAACAGTTTTGTGCTTGTTTTCTAACTCTTCTATTGTTTAAATCAGTGGTATTTATAATTGGTTTGTAAACCAAAAGGTAATACTAAGATACCATTCCTTGCAAACAATTTATACAAGACATACACTATGCTGGTTAATTTGAAAATATATATTATTTTATAACACTTCACATGGGAAGAAATTGCCTGCACTTCAAAAAAAAAAAATTACTGAAATGTGAAAGATGAAGATAATTATTATTTGGATATAAACAAAATTGTACATGGAAACAATAATAATAATATATATATATGGATATTAAATGCCTGTAGATTTCATCTTATTCTATAAATAATAAATGCAAAATCTGTATATTCCATCTTGCATTGAAAACACTGGATCTTTAGCAAGGTCTACCCTATAGTAATGTGCATAAAATATTTTAGAAAAATTAGCATGTCATTAAGAATGTTTCCTGTGCTTAGAAATATTTTCTCAGCATGTAACTCAGAACAGGAAAGATGGTAAGATTATGTTGAAAGTTGAACTGTTTCAAAAACAAAAATTTTTTCTGCATTGGAAAATACGATTTCACTACTCATTTTTGATCCAATCAATATTTTCATTTAGAAAATAATCAGAATAATCTCAAAAATGAAAAAGATTTGGAAACTATCAAAAGTATTTTTTTTACCCGTTAATACACAAATAAAGGTTTAATTGATTGAATTCAGGTTTAAGCATTTTAATTTCGCAAAGTGGAAAAGGGTAAAGAATGCAAAAGAAAAACTGTCAGTTAATAAAGCTAAATTTTGTCATTGGGTGAGAAAGGAATGGAAGGAGCAAAAAACAAGAATAAGAAGAGAGAAAAATATAGATATATATAAAAAAAGGCAGGCAATGCAGCAATGCAAGGAGTGGAAGAAATACTCCAGTATTTATGACAGAAGCCATACTTAGTTACATAACTTTGAAACAGGTTAACACATGCACTAAGGACAAAGGTTGTCATACAGACATTTTTGGTTTCATGGCTTCGATCACTATGTGACACTGTTGATGCTCCATGGTGCTGCACCATCTCAAAACATAACAAACAATGCTGCTATAATATCAGCTGTTTTACAATGCAGACCTCCCATGTCTAACAGAGCTTTTCCCCATCATCACGACAGCTGGCAGCTTTGTAACTCTATAATGGGGCTGGAATTGTACATGGAACAATTTTCTTCTGGGCAAAAAGATAAAGAAACTTGTTTTTTTCTTTTTTTCATATTACTTAAGGAGGTGTGACTTTAGACTAGTATTTATTTTAAATACAGTTCCTCAGAAAATGAGGAATGTTTTTGTCAATGAGTTTCAACCATGTAGAGGGTAGAGTCTCAAATAAAGGATGATTCTACAAGTTGGGTAACAAAAGGAAATTAGCTGAAAGACAGATATTAAAATATGTGATCCTTGGGCAAAGACAGTTACAGGAATAATGTAGGACCAGTCTCAATCAGAGCAGCCAGTTATTATGAACACATTGTCACAAACACATACAAACAAGTTAAATCATATTGTTAGGTTAAAAAAAAAAAAAAAAAAAAAAAAAGAGAGAAGTTTGGTCAACTATTACATATTCAGATTTTATATGCAACCTGCCTTGTATGCCTCATAGAGATGAGGATATTGCTGCTCTTGTCTTACAGAATCACAGGTAAATGTTTCCAGAGAACATATGCACAGCTGGGCTCTGCCTGCTTCTTCATATAGTGGGGTGACAGGGGAAGCTAGTTTATTTTCAGTGGGGAACCAGTGAGAGCAGTGATGCAATGCTGCTTTTATGTGAATTCTACAAAAGTAATTATAGATAGCTGCTGAGATCTGTATTAGTGGCGTCAGCTTCAGACTTTTTATAGTTAAAAGAGCAGATTAAGAAGAGGTAGGAGGAGATAGAGTGACTCTATTTTCTTCATTTTTCTTTTTTTTTCCATTTTCTTAATAGTGCCAGTTCACAGCTGTGTAATCACAGCCCTAATTTCAACCCTTCTGACTTATCTAAGTCATACAAATTGATTCCACTCACTTCTCTCAGCGACCTCACAACCAAAGTAGCCAAAGTAGCCTTATTCTCAAACTCACTTAATGAAAGAAAATACAGACAATATGGCTGGCCAAACTTATACATAAAGTGATCTGAAATGAAGTTGTGCCAAAGAGAACAAAATAGATGGTTGAATTAAGATGCTCTGTTATAGTTTTGATGCATTTTTTTTTGTTACTATACACCTGTTTTTAACTTTTTTTTAGTAGATGTAGTTCTCAGTTTTTTTGATTGAGATTAAGATGAATTTCTGAGAGAAAATTTATATCCAATGGTTTTAACAATTTGTTCCTAGCAGATTTCAAAGTGTTTTACAATCATTATTAAATACTGAAATATAAGTGTTATAAGTTTGACATTTCATTAACAGCAGTAGTGTAATTCAGCATACACAAAAAATTAGATTTGCTTCTCATCTGCCTTGATTTTAGTAATTGTACAGTGCAAGAAATATTACAGAAAGAAATCCACACTAGCTTAAAAGAGATTGAAAAGCTGATGTACAGGGTTTTCAAGGTTCCCCGAGAAACCAGTGTATTACCAGATGCTGACTGCTGGATCTGGCAAGTGATATTACAGGTATATTGCTGATTACTTGGAAGTAATTGATTACGGATTACTTTTTAAGTTCTTTGCTTGGTACAAGTCTTACCATGCTGCCTACTATGACTCTGTACAGTGATATTGCACACAATCAAGATGGTAAGATTGCCAATAAAAGTAACAGAGAGTAATTAGGTTGAATTTTCACTGGAGAAGGACATAGCATATTAGAACAGCATTTTTTTAAATCCTTTCACTAATTGTTCCCTATTGTGTTAAAACTCCTGCAAGCACCAGTCTTCATGCCTACTATTTTGGTGTTTTGGAAGGATTGCTGTTATAAATCTGAGTAATTTAGATACCCTATTAGACAACTGTATCCCATATATCCATTCTTTTTTTTATTTGCTCCAACTTGGACAGTTGTTTCAGTTATTTATGTCTCTCAGGACTATCATTTGTCAAACCCCCATGACTGGGTCTAGCCATATTGAAGGCAGAAGATGTGTGATATGACACAGTGCAGCTTCTCCCCTCTGAAATGCTGTGGTACATGTGACACAGTGATTGTAATGCATTAATTAGGAAATCACAGCATCCTGAATCATCTCCATTTATTATTAGGTCTTCCATTTACCTTAAAAACCAATTTTTTCCTCCCTAACATGCATTAGTAAATGTCTGTATAATATGTGATCTCTGATCTGAGAAAAGTTTTTTTGTGGGAAGATCTTGTGCTAAATAACAAAAGATTGCCAGACCTTTATTTATGTAAATTATCATAATAAGTTATGAATAAAGGTTGTCCTTGCTAACTGCTAATTCTAATGAAATCACTCACTGAAAAAGACGAGTCAGACATCCCAAGGACATGCCCATTCTATTGATTTTGTCTCAGTCACTTCAAAATGCTTGATTTCTATCACCCAGAGAAATCTCTTTGTGTTGTCAATACTAATATAGCACATAAAGACAGCAACATAAGATTATCAAGACTGAAATAAACAGACCAAACTATGTAGCTTCCCTCTGCATAAGCTGGATCTATACTGTATACAACTCAGAGAAGAATCTACTCAGACTACTCAGACTTTATTTTATATATAGGCTCAAAGAAGGTTTTGGTTTTTTTTTGATTCTGTTCAGCAGCAGCAATTCACCAAGACCTCTTCACCAGTCTAGCCTTCACTAGTCTTCATCAGTTGAGCCTTCATTCTTATTCCAGAATTGTATCAGAACTGTCATTTTCTCAAAAGAGTCAATAATCCTACACTGGAAAATCTATACAGATTAAGAAATCCACCCTCACCTTGATGTATCTATCTCTTCTATACTAGCACTCCAGGTGTGAATCTGCCTGTACTCAGCATGTGCACTGGGAGTCTAATATCATGCATGTAAATCTGACTTATATTCGACCTATTTGGTGAAAGGTATACCACATAGTGTACTATATAATAACACATTTATATTACTACCTTTGAGCTTACTGGAGAACATATTTCCAGAAAAACTTGGGCAACTTTTTAAGGTGATTCTTGCATTGAAAAGAAACACAATTTAACTGCTTATATTTCACAAAACAAATGAAGCAAGAGTAAGTTCCTATCAATAATGGCAGCTAGCTTCAGAAAATAAGAAATACAGAAATAAAGAAAAAAGTTTTCTGAATATGACATTTCAGTATTTCTGAAGTAGAAGAAAGGAAGGAATTCATTGTTACTTATCAGATTGCTAGACGGCCATCTTTATTAAAATATAGTACCTCATACAGTTTTTCAGTACAATAGAAGCTGGAAATGTCCTGTTTCCCTGGTGTTTCATTTATTTGTTTATTTTTTTGCCAACTGAATTATTTGAAAAGGCAATTTTTAAAAAGACTTATGAACTATACAAGTGAATTCAGCTTTGGCATATGGTTAATGTATCCTTTTTAACAAAAAATGTACTTGAAAAAAGCCTCTATTGCATCTTAAATTTGATGCAGGGGAGGCTTTCCTTTTTAATAGGTTTATTGCTTTTAGTATATACTCATTTAGCTGGACTACAGTTTCCTTTTATGAAGCATATATGGTAATAGAAGTTGGCAAGATAGCCTTTTTTTCTAAATGTTAACTACGAATTGGTGACAAATTCATGCAGTAAAAATCTTTCTTGTGACTTCATCCTAGATAGTGCTATATAAAGAAATGTCTATGAATGTGTTATTTACTGTGCTTTACATTCTGCATGATAGATCCAGTTGAGGTGTAGTATGTGAAGTGCTATAAAAAGAAATGAAAAAAATGTCAATAACAATAGTTTACCACAGAATGGAATGACTGCTAAAGTAAAAAAAACATGCAGACTGTACAAATAATAGACACAATAATAGGTACAGGGCTTGGAGACAGGTAAGAGTTTATAGTTTTGACATTGTTCTCATTAATCACTGATAGCAAAACCAGTTCCTTGATGTAGTAACACATATAAAGATAGGTGTTGAGATGTTCATTGTGTTTAAGAAGACAAATTTAATGAAGGGTAGTTAAAGTTAGTATATGATATTACACCCAAGTTTTAAGATAATAAGCAAGTAATATTTATAAATAATGTCCATGAAACACAGTACCTAATTGATTAGGACTAGTAGCATCTTTTGAGAAAAGTACTTCAGGAAGGGGACTGAGGTAACATAACTTAAAATGGACCTAAAGCAAAGGTCACTAATGATGTGGCTAAGGGCTGGTCCAGTGACAGTCAAAATGTGAGAGCCTGGAACAAAAAGATAATAACTTCTACAACTGACATTGTAGGAGTCCTCCAGGACTTCCAATGAAGAGCTATAAAATGTATTTTTTTTTCATTTATAAGAAGAATCTGTTACCTTTGATGGGCCTTCCTGATGCAGGGATCTCATGTTTTGAGTGTTGCTACTGATTATATGTTTCAGTTAGGAAATTAGAGATTGCCAGGACAGGAGTGTTAAGAAGCCTGATAGTTTAGTTTCTATCTTTGAAATAAGATTTATCTAGACTGGTGTTCATTAATGATACACTACATGCTTATAGCTATTACACATTATTTATCATTACCAATAGTTATTCCAAAGAGTCAGTTCATAATAATCACTTCCTATATTAGCTGAGAATATGCAAGAATATGTAGAACAAGAAGCTACAATCCTTTATAAAATCTTAGCTATCAGGCTAGTCAGCCTTCAGAGCTTGTTGAAAAGAGAAAGCAGAAATGCAGTTGTTGGGGTTTTTTTCTTCCCCAACTCCTGAAATTTGTTATCTCTTCCCTTTGTAAGACACATTTCTAGAGAACTGCTAACCTTTGGCCTCCCCTCCCTTGCACTCTGCAGCACTGAGGCAGGATTGTTTTCCCAGGCCAAGGCATGTGTCTTCTCCTGCTGCCCTGCTCTTTTTTAATGTTGCTCAACTGCTGCTTCTTTTCTAAAAGCAAAACCTCAGCTCTCAAAGGCTGTGTTTTCTCAGTGATCGATAATTGACCATCAGTGAATTTTTATCGTTCTGGGGCCTCTGCTTTTGACCCATGCTCGTATTTTAAGACCTTGCTTATATTTTCAAGACCTTTGTTGTTATTCCATGATAAAATTGTACATAATCAGACGAGACAGCAGATACCAAACTCTGGTTCACACAGTGAGCTCTCAGAAGGAGTTGATAACAAGTCTGACAGGTCACAACTATGGCCTTATACAAAAGGTATAGTTAGCACGACCCCTCTGTGATGCAGCAAAAAATGGAAATTCTGCTTTTACAGGACATAGTAATCTTACAGTAGTAAGATTAGTCTGTTCAAGGGCCTGATTCCATTAGAAGTGTAAACTTGCTGTTGAATTGGTCCAGTCCTGTTTGAAATCACAGACCTTAACTGATGTGTTAGCTGAAATTTATAATCTGTTCTGGAATAAACTGAACAATATAGCCTGCTTAATATCTTAATGCATGGGTGTGTTATGATTTCCATAAAATATGAGCCGGAAATGTGCCAACTGATTGTGCTTTAATACTTATTTGATGCCTGGTGTGTTATATGAAAATATATTATTCACAGAATCTGTTTACACACAGAGTTATATCATGTGTTCTAGCCACAATCTAAAGTTACTGAACTTCTTATTATAAGGAAAATTACTATCTTATATCCTATGGAAGAAACTGTTTAGTTGCATCACAGTGCAATGCATTCAAACAATGGACATTTAATATAAATCTGTCTAGCAAAAGGCTACATATTATCAAAGGACACTTTTACTTCCAATAATAGCTTTGACCATGATTTGAAAGAAAGGTGTAATTCATTCTTCTCAGAATTGTGTCACTATTCTAATTCCTCCTTCTTACATGGGGAAAAGAAACCAGGAGAGTAAGTATCAGCAGAAGAGTAGAAAGCATTCCAGAAGCAAATTTCACACAGAAATGCAGTACAATAATGAAAGCACTTTGTAAAGTGTATCACCACAGGAAGAAGGAAATAGCTTTTATGTTTACAGTGTTTGTGTATTTTTGCCTGCATCTAGTCTCCAGTAATATATTTCTCCAAAGCCTCAGTTTATATGCCCTGCTTTTTCATCTGGTGACAAACTATGTGCTTTTTTAGAATCCTGTCTCACTTGTGGAGATTTGACATCTGTAGGAGACCATATAATAGCAACCTGAATAGTTTGCTACAAAATATGTTCTTTTTCCATGGAGAGAAAGAATGTATTTCTTTTAGCTGCAGTGTACTAATTTCCATTTCTTTTCTGTATTTCACACACTACTGTGAAATGTGTTATTACTGATTAACATTTAAGGCTGAATAAAGACCCATACAACCTCAAAAATAAAAAGTATTTCACATTTTAGATTTGAAACAATTTAAGATTTCCCTCATTATTGAGGCTATTCCCTCATTATTGTTATTATGTGCACCTGATAAGCTTTGTAGCTATCACAGAATTAAGCACTTTTCACTGTCCCACTGTCTTCTCCCTCACATTTAGAGGTAATCTGGTTGTTTCATGAAGGGGTAACATTTTGCACTTTCACAATGTACTTACATAGTGTATAGAATCATAGAACCACAGAATGGTTTGGGTTGGAAGGGACCTTACAGATCATCCAGTTCCAATCTGCCTGCCATGGACAGGAACACCTTCTACTAGACTATGTTGCTCAGAGCTCCATCCAACCTGGCCTTAAACATTTCCAGGGATGGTGCATTCACTTCTCTAGGCAAACTATTCCAATGTCTCACCACTCCTACAGTAAAGAATTTTTTCCTAATATCTAATCTAAACCTACTGTTTTTCAATTTGAATCTATTTCTGCCCTGTGTCCTGTCACTACCTGCTCTTTTAAAAAGTCACTCTCCATCTTTTTTGTGGGATCCCTTCTGGTACTGGAAAGGTGCAATTAGAGCACCTCGAAGCCTTCTCTTTTCCAGGCTGAACAATTCCAGTTCTCTTATCCTTTCCTCACAGGAGAGGTGCTCCATCCTATATACTCCTTAACATTTTTCAAAACATAATTTTACTGCTCTAGTCCGGAGTATTTCAATTGTAAAACAGTTGAAATATCTCATGATCTCATAAACCTGTGGTTTAGTGATCAATTGGTAGACTCTTCATTAGCAGCTATTGAGGTTTTTAAAAAACTATCACTTCCCAGAAGCCTTTGACTGTCTTTCCAGATCCTTGAAGACAAATGAGAATCTCAAACTAATCAAAAGCAATATATCATTGGACTTTCTGCTGATTGGGAATCAGGTCTTCTACTTTTCAGGTTGGTTGTCAGCTAATATCCTATTTAAACACCTAATGTCTCTCAAGGCGGTTTCTAAGAAATTGTTGAAGAAAAAAATTGGTCTGCTGAGTTAAAAAAGAAAGGAAAGAAATTTATGGTTACATAAGTCTATGGCCAAATTAGAATAATTTCACCTAGATTGCTAATACTAATTAATTGAATTACAGCTACTAATTGAAATAAAAATTATTTATTTTACATTAAAACAGATTTCAGGATTTATATAGCCAGACTCTATGTAATCCATTGAAGTGAATGCAAGTTAAAGCCCCAGACATAACATAATATTCCAGTATTTAAATATGTATGAAAGATTAGGTGCAGCTTTTAAGGATTTCCTGGTATTACTCAGATTCTAGACAGTGTTTGACTGATGAGTTTTCCTTGTACAATACAACTATTGTATTGACAGACAAACAAAAAAGTAATGTACTACAAAATAGGTGTTAATCTTTAGCAGAAGATATGGATGAGGCAGATATGCTTTGCTGTTAATGAATAATGCACTATTAAATGATGTTTTTTCAAATATCTATTATTTTAAATATGCAAATTCTTAGATATAAAAGTAAATCTTTGGAAAGCAGCTCATTAAGGTTTCTACATAGTTAAGGTTTCTATAAAGAACATGAATCTAAATAATATACGTAATTATTTTTATATGTTGAAAGGTAAAAAGAGGTTTAGTTAAATATACTGTCTGTTTAAATCTGTACTGCTCAGATGCTGAATCTTGCATCATATAATGCATATACCTATGTTTAAAATGCATATACCTATGACCTTCTCACATTCACCTCTCTCTTAAATCAAGTGGTGTTCGCCTCTGGCTTTCATCTGAAAGAAAATGGGGCATGTAATATTCTAAGGAAAAGGTGTAATTTACAGGTTGAAAACATTTTTGATACAGACAAGGCAAGATAACATATTAAAAAAAATTAGTGAGTGTGAAAATCAATAGGAAAACAGACTACAGAATGTTATAAAGTTTTATTTTAACTGTTACCTAGACACAATTTAGCTATTACACAATTATAATCTGAGAGCCTTGTTGTCATCCATCGACTTGTTATCTAGATCTTTCACCTACTTCTGCAGTTACAGTTACTTTATTCTTTCACCAAACTAAAAGAATATGAATAGAAAGACAAAACATATAATAAACAAACAGACATGCTGCAACATACTGTGAACATCAGGAGGGAAATTATAAACTTACACGACACACGTGTTTTTCTTCAAAGCCAAAAATCTTCAGAGTCATTCTCATAACTTTTAATCATCTTTGAGGATCTACACTAGAGTTTTACACATCAAGTTGCTATAAAATTTAAGATTTAGCTAATTAAATTTTTTTTCATCTGCTTCAGAGGATTTAATTCTACGGTGTATTTTAATTCATAATTTTGCTTTTCTGGGGTGAAAATAGGAAAGATTCCATGGGAAAGAACAAATGGGTACAAATACTGATTAATACTAATTGGTACAAACTCTACTTAAGTTTTATATAAAACTGGGTAACTATCTAGTCATATTAATCTTGTTGATGTTTTCTTTTTTTTTTTTTTTTATTATGGTGATTAATATGTTGATTGCTACTTAGAATTCATTATTCAGTTTGGGTTTGTTTGGTCTTTTTAATTTGGTTTTGGCTCTCTCCTGGCTGTTTTCCTTTCTAATTGCATGTGGGCATGGTCACAGATATTTTTGTCTCTGTTCTGTCTCTTGTACCGTCTTAATCTCAGTAAGGGAAATAGATTACCCTTCTTTTCCCTGCTACTATCAAACACTTTTTGTTTTCTTTCAAGCTGTAAGATGTCTTTAGGTTGGCTACTAGGTATGTTCGTGGTTGCAAACTGCATGTGACTCTGTTAATGCATGTTCTACCTCTGAGATATTGAACTATTTCCTGCTTACATTTTATCATTCCATGTACCTGTTAATTTGTTTGTATTTTTAGAGACATATAATTTAAGGTGACTTATTCAGGATTATCACAAAATACACAAAAAGATCTGGATATTTTACTCTATTTATTTTGCCATTACTGAGAAAGCATTTCTTTCATCTCATTTTGTTAATAGCAGGCCGTAGTCAAAAATGACCATTGAAGAAGAGGAAAACTTTTTCCACTGTATGAATAAAAAGAAGGAGTCATAAGAAGAGATCTAAAATATCAGAAAAAAATAAAGATATTTTAATAAATTTCTTAACATAGGTATGTTTCCTTTATTGTTAGTCAAGTATTTTTC
Source organism: Pyrocephalus nanus (assembly GCA_038380795.1). Classification (NCBI taxonomy): domain Eukaryota; kingdom Metazoa; phylum Chordata; class Aves; order Passeriformes; family Tyrannidae; genus Pyrocephalus; species Pyrocephalus nanus. Next base: position 54,036,045 of record CM076264.1, on the reverse strand, counting down.
AATGCAAAACATATTTAGATATATCTTTTCTTTTTCTAATATGTTTGCATTTTATTTATCAAACTGCAGTTTGGCCTATTTGTAGTAGAATTCCATTTTGCTTTTAAATGAAAGTGTCAAAAATAATGAGTGAAAGTGAGCCATCATTTAGGTATAATTGATATCTTCATTCCTTTCTTGCAAATAAAACGGTATCTGCAAAAGTATCTTCATAAATGCATATTAAGTTACACAATTGCTTAAAAAAAAAACAAGTATAAAGCATAAAGTTGTTACCACCTTGTATCAGCTAGTGAGAAACAACATTTTTTGGGGAAGTACATAAATTACAAGGCAAAACACTGAAATGTATTATTTAAATTAGGATTCACTGCTTCCTTGCTTAAGTCAATCCACTCCATAACAAGGAACCTCCAGAGAAATAAAAGAAAAATAAAGTGTTGCAACCAGTAGCTTTAGGATCAGAAGTGAGTTCCATAAATTTGTATTCATAATAAAATAAAAAATCAGTAAAGCTTTCTATTGAGAATATATATTGAGGGACAAAGGAGGAAAGAAAAATCCTTTGTGATTGTTGTTTCCTTTATTTATTATCCTTCCTTTATTTATTATCCTAAAGCATATATTTCAGATGGACATAGCAGGAAGAAGGATTTCTGGGACATGGCCTGCCTTGCCTGCCATGCCTAACACACACAATTCATATCTCCAAAACTGTAATCACAAACAGATTACATTGCTGTAATATTTTTTTTGACAATATCAGTGAAAACTTCAAAAATTTAGAGTTACATTGAAGCTACTGCAGATTTACTTTGACCAACATTTATAAATGTAAGGATTTAGCAAGAAAAATAAATAAATGAAAACTTAAGAGTGATCTGATGCTTATTCCACTCTTACAAGACCTATAGGAATGGAGAAAACTATTGCATCTTAGAAGTAATAGATTATTTAAAGACATAAAATAAGTTAAAGATATCAATTTGATTTACAACTTGACAGGTTAAAGAAATAAATTTATGTGTACATGGTAGACAAATATATTGTAACCTTATTGGAGAGTTGTGATTTAGAACAGCAGAAAAATTGTGTGGGAAGCAGTAAGGTGTTCTTTTTCATTCCAGAACTTAATACCATGCAAGACAATGTGGAACTGAAGAAGTTTTTCCAGCTATTATGTACAGAATGCTATCATACACAAGTTTAAACTAAATGTAGTTAGAGATTATACCTCAGTTTCTTATGTGCACATTTTCTTCTACCAAGTATATTAAAGAGAGTCATAACACACAAAAACAAAGACACACACAGACACAGGCACACAGAAATGCTGTTTAATACGCCTGACTTCAAAAGTTTTTCACTTTCTTTTTTTTTTTTTTTTTTTGTCCTTCAGAAACATGGTCATAGAACAAATCACTTAGAATTTTTCATGAGAAAAAAAAAGCCAAAAAACATTTACTTTCTTAAAAAGAAATAAACCCCCAAACACTTTCACAATCACACTCATTTGTTTTGAGAAAGTCCACTCAGTTTTTCTTTAACCATGAGTGAAGAGTCCTGAAGTATTTCTGCTAGAAAATGGAAGAAAATGTATGTTCACAGTCTTAGTCTGTAACTGTGTGGCAAATGAAAATCTAACACACTGAGTCTCCAAGACTGAGAAAAAGCCTTCAAATGACAACATGCTACACTATAAGCTGATGAACTGTTATTAGACAAGAAATATCCGTGATGCATAAATGTACCTAATAAATGTAGCTCTCATGCTATCGTGCTTGTCTACAAATCAGATATATTCAAAGTGATTGAATTTTATTACAGCTGGATAGTTTGACACTATGGACAAGGAGACAGTATTCTTTTTCTAATTCAGAAGAAGCTGAAATGTACTTTAAAAAAAGGCAAGCAAGAAAAAAAACCTTGAGAGATTAAGCCAGAGAGGTCTGTTTTAAGATAGCATGAATTGTAGGTATGATATATTACAAGGACTGTAAAGCGCCTCCTGTCAGAAGCGGTTCTAGATAAGATGAAATTGCAAATGCTGAGTCCTGTCTTATTACACCTGAAGCTAATACCTTCAGCTTCAATGTCATACACGTAGTAACATGTCTGATCTATAAGGATTAAAATGGTTGGATAACATAGGTGATGATGCAAGCCTCTATCTGCCTCAAAACATACACATACATTTATGTTCATATCTCTACAGTTTCTGGATGAAGAAGGAAAGAGGGAATGAGGCTTGTCATCTCAGAGCAAATAACAAAGTTCAACTTGTGCAAAAAGGCTGTGCAAATATTCTTCTGTTTCAATTCCCGAGATGGAAAAAAGAGAAGATCAAATGTAAAGTAGGGAAATGGTAGGAACACCTACAATGGGAAATATTAACTTGCTGAATTCCTTTCAGAACAGTTTTGGATCTTTGAATATCCCCTCATGTACTTGTTTATAATTTTTCATTTTAGTTATTAACAACTTGATGTATATGAAGTATCTAAATACTGATAGAAGCTAAAAGTTCCTTGCAAAAACATTACTGCAGTCAGATAGCTTCATAAAACCACATGCTAAGCATCTTAACTTTGGGGAGATTATCCAAAACTCAAAGCTTTCTGAGCTTCATTCATCCCTAACTACAGGATGAAGATTCTGCATCATCTAGTTTGGACTGGTTCTGTAGTAAGTTTCATTTAGGTAACACAGTGAAAAAGCAGGGAGTACTGAAGTTAATTTATATAAAAACATTTTTGTTCTAAAGAGTAACATAATTAAGCAAATTAAAACACAAACCGTTAACTACTTAAATAATTTAATCTTTTTATTATTAAGTGTCTGAAATATAAGCCATAGCAAATACCTACTTGCAAAGACAGTCAGCTGACAGTCCTTATAAAATCATAGTAACTATGGAATGTGAAATATAAATGAAAGCTCCTGTTACTGAGCCCTCCAGGGTAATCACACAGTCTTGCCTGAGACTGCCATTTCTTGCTACTAATGCAGGTTTTGGATCAAGGAAATACAAGAATTTTAGCGGTTTCTATAATATTAGGCTTGTAAGAAACAAAGTACATGTCATAGTTCTGACTTCAGCAAGGAATTTTTCTTCCCTTCCCCTCCCCCTGTGTGTGTGTGTGTGCTCAGCACACCCATTCAGGTGAAAACAAAAGAACTTGCCACAGCGCTAATGGCCGAACATTAGTTGCCTAGCAACGAAGGGGGAGGAGTTGGGGCTGGTGTGTGGGGCTGGAAGGAGGTGGGGGGGGAGTCGGCTGTCTCGCGGGGAGGAGGAGAGGCTGCTGTGAGCGGCAGACGCTGGTTCTTTTGGGTTTTTTTTTTGTTGTTGTTTTTCCTGTCGGAGGGAAGTTTTTTTTTGGCTGCTGCGGTTCTTTCCCAGCTATTCCTGCTCGTCGGGGCCCCCCCGGAGTTCGTGAGTTTTTCTTCCATTGAGAGAACTTTCTGTGTTGTCGGTGTTGTTCTTTTTTTTCGCTCCCCCCTTCCCCTTCGGCCCCCCCCCCTTCCTCCTTTTCCTCGGGAGGGGAAGAGGAATCAGGGGTTTTTTTGTTGTTTTTTCTCCGATATACCCTGGGGGGTGTTGTTGTTGTTTTTTTTTGTTTTCCCCATCCCACGTGGCAGTGACCAGGGATCCCACAGCGCTGCCTGGTGACAGGCACTGGATATTACAAGCTCTGCTCCTGTAGTGATCCAACAGCGCCACCTGGTGACTACCATAGGACACTACAGCTTCTGCACTTCCAACGACCCAACAGCGCCACCTGGTGAATGGTACAGGACATTACAAGTTTTACATCTCCAGTGACCCGACGGCGCCCCCTGCTGACTGTGGTTGGAACTACACCAAAGGGTGCTAAAGATTGAACTATTTAAATTTTTCCTTTTGCCGGGCTATCGGTTTTGTTCTTGAAGGGGATTATTGGTGGGTATAGTAGTATTGCTTGGTTGTTTACTTGGGGTTTTTTTTGTGTTCTTGTTAATACAAACATACCTTTTAATAAAGGGCTGTTATTTTGTTTTCCCTTTTCCATAATTGGTTTTTTTCCCTTCAATCAAAGCTCCTTGGTTTTGGATTAATAATTGCTTAGGAAAAAGTTTGGGGTCTTTTCCTCCTAATCCATCCTCAGCAGAAGACCCTTGTCCCATTTAAACTGGGACAGTACAGTATATAACAATAACACCAACCACCTTTCAACATAATTCTAAGAACTCTACTGTGTAGTTTGGAATGTTTCCTTCAAAATTTATTTTTTTCTAAAGAAAAACTATTTCTAAAAATACATCTCTGTTTTCTTTTAAAATAAATTCTAAGAAAAGTTAGAAAAAACATCTTGAAAAATTAATAATTTTTGTATTTAGTTTGTTTGGGGTTTTTTTTTGCAATTTCTCCTTTCAAGATATCAAAAATTTTTCACTCTATTAAAAGAAACTCAGGAAAATAATCTAAATTCTAGGTAACTTTGAACCTGCCTGAATGCTATCTTGCAAATGCCAACTGTTTCTTTTTATTACTATTGAAGACTACTGAGAGAACTCCAGACATCATTTTGTCCCTTAATGTCTTATTTTTGTAAAAGGTTTTTGATACTGTCTTGGTGATGAGTTTCAGACTTTAGTCATGATGTTCAAAGATCCTGCACATCTTCAGTAAAAGTTCATGGAAAAATTTTGATTAAAATATTTTAACTAAAAAATTACAGTTTTCAGATGTGAAAAAAATGCAGGGATTAACTTTTATTTGAATAATGTTTTCATACTTAAACAGAAAACCCAGAAAACTAACTAAAAATATCACTTGAAACAACTTGTATTTTGTTTGGTTTTTTTGTTTGACTTTCCTCTCCTTTATTCTCCTTTCTAATTGTGAACATATTCCCATCTGTCTGGGTCAATTTTAGACACAAAAACCATTAAATGTTATTTATTTGATAAGTCTTAGAATTTCCTATTTCAACATGAGGGTGAAAAACCCTTGCCTTTCTGAGAAAAATGACACTAAGAAGCAGTAAATTCAATCCAGTGCTTCCAGCTGTAACAGTTTGAGATTTTTGAGGAAAAGTTTTTAATGTATCAGTTCGAAAGGTGCCTGACAATCAAGCAGCTAAGATCATAAATTATACATGATGCAAAATTGCATGGTCTTAACTGAAGACCACAGTTATACATAGTAGTCTTTTATGTGCCTGTAAATAAATAGCTTTTTAAACTGTAAGATTACTTACATTTAACAATTGCTTTGTAACACAGACCTATATTCTTTCAATCTTGACTTTCTCAGTTCCAGAAATCCATTTGAGTGTAATTTTTGACTTCAAAATTCTCTGTCTTTTCTTACTTTTCTTTCAGCTACGGAAATGTATTCCTTGCTTTGCTTTGCTCTCTAAGTTATGTCTCTAAAGACAGGCTGCATATGCTTCATTGACATTTCTATTGCAGCAATGTCATTGGCAACCTTGTATAACAAGCTTTTAAAGGAAGTTTTGTATTCCAATATGACTTTTCTTTATCTAGCTGTTAGCAGAAACTGTCTTCACCCTCCTCAAGACCAATTATTCAATGCTTAAGAGGAGAGGACTAAATAGCTCTGAGTGTGTGATTATTGAAAAGTACACTTTGTAATCCTTAAACATGTTTGTTTCTGTGTGTGCTTTTGTAAGTGTATCAATTATTTAAAGTATTTGTATTTTTTTAAAAACGTTAAAACAGCCTCATTTTAGGGAGCTAAAGATTATTCACAATGTAATGATTAAGATTTTAAGCAGAGTGCTTGATGATGTATCTAGTTCTCAGAGGGTCCTTCATTTGTAGAATGTGATTGGGTAAATACAAAGAGCCAAAACACAAAACCAGTATTTCAGTTTACCTTTTTAAAAAGCAAAATACAATAAAGGCATTACTACTTCACAATTAATGAAAATTTAAATCAGAATAACATAAATCACTAAAATATTCTCATTTCAGTATTAGAACAGGATATTAGTAATACTAACCTGACATCTAGAAAATTCTTAGGATGTGTTTTTCACCGAATTTCAGTCACTTTTGCTGTAAAACACAGCTAAAGATATTTACTGTTGATGATTTTCTCTAACTCAATTAAATATAATTACACTTTTCACCACAAAAAGCAAAGTATCTAATGCTCCTGTCCTAACTAGTAAAGACTTTCACAGAATTCACTTTTTGAGTTCAAATTTTTGCAGAGGTTAGTTACACTGCAAATCTAAGAGTCTGCAGACTCAGGATTTTTCAAAGATAAAAGTCAAAGCCCACTGGAGACAAAAAAAATTTAGAAATGGTATTTTACTATTGCATTGAAATACTTACAGGGGAAAAAAAGTAGAATATTCGGAAATCTTTGTGAAACCCATACATATATATATATATTTAGAATTTCACATTTTTTTTATTGGTGATGTATAATGGTTTTTTTAAACTATCAATTTATTAAGGAATATAAAATTTAATAAGCAGTTTCAATAATTTCACATAAAATTTGATCCACTGTTAAGCATTTGGTCTCAAAGTTTTTTTTCACTATATCCTGTAAATATATATATATTTAAATCCACCTCAATTTGTGTGTACAGGACAAATTTTTTTGAAGGCATATAATTATTTTTTTTTTTAGCAAATAAGAAAACATTTTTTTCCCAAGAAATTCTGAGAAACAGACCATCAGATAACAATATCTTACCAAGTTTTTAGTATCATAGCTAGTAATGGGCAGGAAAGTTAGAATAATCCTCTAGAACTAAGTAATATGTATCAGCTGAAGCAGGTTAACTAGGATTTTTCTTTTTTTGACTTTTCTGATTTCAAGCAGATACTTACAGTCTCATGAATAAAATATGACTGTCAAATAAATATCCCTCATGCTCCCTAATACTTACAGCAAGTAATAAGACTGTCCAGTCCAGTTGAAAAAGAAGGGTGAAGTTTTTCATTCCATAGATGGATTTTAATGAAAATGCCTCAGCTTGCTTTAGATTTTAGGTTCAAATCAACCAAATATCTCCTAGCCAAATCTTGTTGCAAGACATTGTGATCCAAAAGGCTTAAGCACTTTTATCCAATAAATGATACTACCTTTCTTGAAAAACCCTGCTCATAACGAAGACTTTTGTAATTTGTATGATAATAATCATATATCTAAGTGGTACTTATGATACTCAGGAAAAATGTTTTAAGTTGACTTTGAAGGACATGCTTCTGACAGCACAAATTTGGAGTACATGCGAGCTCTGCATCAGTGCTCTTCACCCAATTCCTCATCCAGATTATCAACACAAATTACTCACATAATAACTTAATTGGTCTCATGGATATGATTTCCACTCTTCTACTGCTCTGTAGAGTACTTTAATAAAGAGATAATGAAATAATATTAATAACAATAGTATGTAATGTCAGTGATTAAGGCATCTTTGATTTGTGCTTCAGTTAACATTCTCATCTTTCTTAAGGCCCATTAGATGTTTTTCTCCTCTATTATGATCTAAAGAAAAATAATTTTGGATCATAAAACAATGCACAGTTAAGTTTGTGCCATCCTACAAACTACTGAAGAAAGGTATGTTATTGCATCTTTCTTCTTCTCTCTTCTTGTCCTTAAATCTACACTTGGACTCTATGTTCTTAAAGGACTTTTCCAATCTTCATGACTTTATAATTCTATCATTCCATTCAGCTTTTGTTTTTCTGATCAAGCTATAGTGTTCTCAGCTAGACCTGTTGCAAACAGCCAGATGTGCGGAAATATATAAAATGTTGTTCATGTTTTGACTGTGACATTTTCATGCCTATTAATTAGTTTATCTGATCTAGTAGTAGTTTAGATATTCAAGGCTTCTTAGGCAAGCAGGAAGGCTGCAACTAAATTTAGTGAGAACTGAGTTTTGAATTAATGAGTCAAATTAATCTCTGAGAGTAACTCAATTGAAATTACTCAAGCCACCAGTGAGAAGGTGTATCTCTGGTTAATATGTGGTCATCCATATCTGGAAGTCTTGATTTACAGAATAGGGTCTACTTTACAGAGGAAAATGAAAATCTTTTACCAAAAAAACTGTCCTGTGATCAACACTGCTAATATTCTGCAGAAAGATATCCTGCCTGTCTCAGGATAAGCAAACAAGCATGTGAGTGTTAAAGCAGAATGCTAGACAAAGAGAATATTACAAAAACATGGAAATACTGCTATTTATAATCAACCTATCTGGCATAGAACAGCACTGAGCAGAGTGAACATGCCATTGACACTCTAACATACTGAATTTTATTTTCTGTTCTTAACTCACTCATGCTCAGATATAATCTGACTTGAATAGTTGAATCCAATTATTTTTAAGAGAAAAAACTACATATTAACATAACAACATGGAATTCCACTAAACGTGATACAGTAGATCTGAATTTCTTCACTGATTATAAAAACAAAGCCTGTTTTCCTTTTGGTTTCCTCTAAACTCTCTTGTAGATATAGGTAATTATTAATATATATTATAGATATTAATTAATATCTAGGTAATAATCTAATCATAGAATGAACTGCTAAAATCAGTTTTGTCTTTTCTATGCAAGGATGCAGGATGTCTGAATCTACCAACCTTAATAAAACATGCAGAGTTCACTGTACCTTTTTCAGATCAGTTTACAAAAGAAAAATTGGGCTGGGGTACTAAAACAATTCTAAACTTTCAATAGCATTATTTTGAAGAAGTGAATTTTAAAAGGTACATTCAATACTGAAATCTGGCATAATTCTATACAAACAACAAATATGGATGTAATAGTTCCCTTAGGATTTTTTTTTCTTTTTTGTAATGTGCACATGGATTCACAGTAGCTATACTTGTGGGGCTCTATAGTAATAAAACTGTCCTTTAGAGAAATCTCAATCCATACATTTTATAGTTCAATAGCTCTTTTGGTTGCAGGGTAAGTGTCACAGGGATAGAACTAATGATGTTAACACGCACACACTAACTCTGTGCTACTGGCATTAGCTTTTTATTAATGGCAAACATTTCTTCAGTGGTTTTATTTATGACCTCATTTTATGTCTGCAAACCCTAACAGATCTGTGTTACTCCAAAGTGTCCCAGCCACTGAGTCACCTGCGCATATGCTCTGAGGTATTTTGCCTTTGTGAAGTGATGCTGCCTGACTGCCCTTTTAGATGTACAACATGCTAAGTTTTATCACATTGCAGCTGCCTCCTTTAATTTGAACTTGAGTAAATTCTATTTTTCATAGAATAAAATCAAAATGGAATCACCAGTTCTTCAGAATATGATCAATTTTCATTTTATCAGAGGTTTCCTAAATCATACCACACAGGTGATTAAGAAATACTCTATTTCTCTTGCAAATATCTACTCTGCTGTTAGGAAGAAAGAGAGTCATAACTCAGACCTCAGTAGCAAAGCTAAATTTGTAATAATTGATTGTTGGGCAACTTTCACCAAACCCCAATATTCTTAAAATCTGCTAGGCAATATTTATATTTCAGGGCAATCCTCAATAAACACCGCTTGACATTTCAAGTCTATTTAGAGCAAAAAGAGGCTAATTGTCTTTATTTCTATACTTATAAAAAGAGGATAACAATACCTGATAGAGGTAATGAGAATTTTCATAAGCATATCTGTTAGTATGTGTGCAGTACTTAACTACTAAAAAGTATCACAAAACTGCACAAACAATTATATCTTTAATCCCTCCACTCCTTCATGGCTCATACACACACACAGGAGGATTCCACATAAATCAGGGAAAAGTCTCATAATAAATGAGTCTTGAGTAAAAATGGCAGCAAAACCATTTGAATTGTATGGAAATCATTTATCATTCACACAAAATAATCAAAATATGGCTTTGTTAACTTTAAGTAGAGTAATAAATAGAGTAAGTAAAACAGCAATCCATGAATTATAGTATAGTTTCACGTGATGTTTATGAGTTGTCCTGGTTACATTCATCAAAACACAGATTTGACAGTTCTAGTGAAGTCACCATGTAAGAGCTGTTCCTTATAAGTACAGACCTATCACATTTTTTATACCATATGGCAAGTAAATATTCAATCCTAGGAGAAGGCAATTCTTAAAGAGTTTCCCTTCCTATGTTCACCCCACTTAAACTCATATTTCAGTAACTTCTTTGATAGGTGCCTCCTTTGTCTTTCAGTCTAGTAGTTTAAATTCTTTTAGCAACTTGAAAATTACTGTCTGGTCAGTAGAAACTTCAAAATGTCAAGCCTCCCACACCTTCACTGTCTATATCTACTTTAAAATATTCCTTTTCATTGAAATGATGTGTTTTAAAAATGCTAGGATCTTTGGAGCTATAAGACAAAAGATTTGTAAAGGTAAAAAAAGTCAAACCCCTCTAAAAAGTTACATCTGTGGTACTTTTTATATATCACGCATTCATTGCAGAACAGAAAACACCTTATTTTCTGTATATCACAGGATTAATCAAGTTCATTGCATTTTACAAATTACTGAAGTTTCAATTATTTGCCATCTTGCTGAACTACCCTAACTGCTATAGTAACCATCATCCTCACACTTCAATGATGGTTCTATAATAGTAGGTTATAGATTATTAATAAGATTAAATGTAAAATAAGTGATTTTTAAGTGGGATGGAAAGAATTATTTTTTACAATAACATAAATTTTAGTATATTTAATATCTCATCACCTTTAAGTCCCTTTGTGAATAACACCCAAAATAGTTGTTATTATTATTTTGATAATATTTATATAATTGATTGATGAGATTTTTCTGAGTGCAAGAAGTTATATTTTTTAAAAGAAGTAATCAGGCATAGTTATTTTTTAAAATCTTTTCTAATTTAGATAGAAAACTTTTAAATACTAGTAAAATAAAGTGACAAGAAAACAACACTGAAAAAGCTGTTTTTAATATTTCCATATTTTTAACTAAAATGCTTAATGTTTTTCATATTAATTTATTTGCTGATTTTTTTGTGTTGCAGTCTTTGAGGCTATCTGCTAGACTGTTTTTTCTAGAAAGTGAGTGACACAGCCAGTGTGTAGATTCCTTATAGCCTATCTTATCTGTATTTTTCTGCAGTTTTTCTTTTTTAACCTCAAAAAAAATTTGTTGAAAGACAAAAATAATCCTTTGGTGCAGATATCGCAACCAAGCTGTTCACTTCCATATGTGAGTGGTACTAGACACCAGACTGATGCTTCTCCACCTTGCTTGCCATTCTTCTCATCTCCCAGCTAAACAGTTGCTGACTCCAACCATAGAAGTATCCTCAGCCTGAACATCCTATGTACATTATCTTCAGAAGTGGCATGGGAGATTAATTCCTTTGTTCTGTGGTGATTAAGTCTACCCAGATCTTCTTTGGAATTTGGCTAAGCATTAACCATTCTGCAAAAGCTGATGGAATCACTACTGGTTTTATTTGGCCTGATTCACTAAGGAAAAAAAGTCATAAGGTTCAAATATCTATTAGTGATGTGCATGCATGTACCTGCACAGCACAGTTTCAAATTGTGCATTATGCTCAAAGGCATAAAGGTCTTACTTGTCATACTTCTGAGCAGTCCCAGGAAATAAGGAATTAGTGCACATCTAGAACTGAGCTGAAGGATCTGGGAGCAGATCATTGCTGAGGAAATTCATCAACTGTTTATTAGCTATCTGCCTAAGACATATTTTATGCAGTTATCATTTACTGTATTTTTTTTCTGAGTCTTTCTCTGAATGAAATTCAACCAAAATTTCTTCAGTATTTTTAAATTAAGAACAAGACTCTTTAATCATATTTATCACTAAAAGATATTCTCTTTCTGTATCTTTGTTTATCTGTTTTAAAATACAAAAATATTTCATATTAAAGAATAAAAGTGACTTGCAGTCTGTGTTAAAACACAAACATATTTTTTATGAAAATAAAAATGCCCTGTAGCCAATACTTCATGTTCATAGTTTCTTATTCTTCGTATTTTTTTATCTTGAGCATTCATCACAAACATCCTCTTTATTGCTGAGAGTACTGTGATCTATGTATGTCTAACAACTTGACTTTTTTTTTTTTTCCCTTGAATCAAGTTAAGGACAAAATTCACCAGCTGATAACTCCAGGTGTCCAACACTGCATAAAGCTCTAGTTTTTATTCGTAGCTTGTGTCCCTATTATTTGATTTTTTTGTGGTTTGGTTTGTGTTGTTTTTCTTTTTTTTTTTTTTTTCCCAGTGATCATTTTATTTCTTATAATATTATATGCAACATGAGGTTTCTGTGATTTGAAGGGGTACATGAAGATTCTTTCCCATGTGAATTTCAAGAACTGCTTTAATTTATTGCTTGATTTATTTTTTAATTTATTGGTTCTTCCTTAAAAAAAAAAAATAATACTTCAAGACTGAAATTAAGAAGGGAGCTTAAAACTGTAGATTTTGTGAACTTTTATAAGTGATCCTCAAACACTGAACAGCTGTCTTCGACCACTCTTCCCTCTATGACACATTTCCATTTCCATGGGTTTCTTCCAAGAAGGTCCCTGGAGAGGCCAAAGTTAGATCTCCTTTGACTTTTAGTTGTTTTATATCAAAACAAGCCTTCAGAAAAATCTGAATTATCCTTTCCTTTTCTCAAACATATCTCTGTTGTCCCATGTTCTGTTTTTTTGCTAGAGTAGAGTTTGTTTTCTTCACAGTGTCTGGTATGGAGCTGTGTTTTGAATTTGTGCTGAATACAGGGTTAATAACATAGAGATGTTTTTGTTATTGCTGATCAGGGCTTACACAGGGCCAAGGCCTTTTCTGTTTCTTGTACTGACACACTGGCAAGGAAGTTGGGGGTGCATGGGAGATTGGAAGGAGACAGAACCAGGACGGGTGACCCAAACTGACCAGAGGGATATGCCAGACCACCTGACCATAGGACACTGTGCTCAGTATATAAACTGGGGATAAGAAGAAGCAAGGTGGGGACATTTGGAGTCATGGCATTTGTCTCCTCCATTTAGTGTGATGCATTCCAGCTCTCTTGTGGATGGCTGAACACTTGCCTGCCCATGAGAAGCAGTGAATGAATTCCTTGGTTTTCTTTGCATGCAGAGCCTTTGCTTTTGTCGTGGTTTAACCCCAGTCAGCAACCAAGCCCCACAGAGCCTCTCACTCACTTCTCCACCAGGCTTTCCTGAAAAATGCTGAGCATTGCTATTCGACTACTGAGTAAGAGATGCAGAATTTGCAATCAATATATGGTGTCTCTTCATCTGTTTCTAGTCAACATAACTATATATTCTCTGCTGCAGTTTGAGTTTTCTGCATTTCACTTGTAATAATACTTTAAAATATTTTGTGCCACTTCTTCTTTAGCCACAGTATTCTTAAAACAGTGGTTAAGACTTGATTGCTTCACTGAATTACAACTAGCTTGTTGGCATTAGTCAGAAAGTACTATATGATTCATTAGCTGTGAAAGGCTTTAAATAATTGATTCGCAGCATGGGGGATTAACATGGAATCTCGTTAACCAAGAAAGTTTGCTATACTTTTCATTTAAGTAAAACTTGCACTTTGGAAATTGCTTGATTGGGGAAAAAGCTATAGCTGTGTCAATAGAAACTCAGAAACTAATATTTGCTAATATTACAAAACTTCCATCATATTATGTATCTATGATTTTATTTTTCGTAGTTGAACATAGGTCTGACATTATAACAAACCTGTGATTCATGCTGGGCATATATTGTTTGATCAAAATATTTGATTGAGGCTTGTAATTATTGTTTGTTTGCTGGTTTAATTTGCTAAAAATTATGTGGGTTAGATAAAACTTGCTGTATATTAACTATAAATATCAGAATTTTTTATTACCAGTGGGGAGTTCAAGTCTCATGGATTAAACTACTCTGAGGTCCTGGATATTTTACTACCAAATGAGAACAGAAAGGGATTGTGGGGAACCCAGTGAAGACACTTTCAGACATGTTCCTCCCTTATACAGCTATGCCTTACTCCTTAAGAGCTGCTTTTCAGTGTCATAGATCAGTTTCCTGAGGAGAATAAACACATTGCTTAGATGCTATATCTATTCTAGGGATTTCTTCTTCTATTAATTTATAACATCAGTGTCCTGGAAAAGAGTTATTTGAGTGGACTTTTCTATGTCTTTAGTTAGCTCCTATCAGGGACATTCTAGAAAAGAAATTATCCTTGAACAGTCCCTTTTATATAATTAAATAAATGTATTTAGCAAAATTGCTTCTACTGTGGTAAAACATCACTACAGGGTGAACTAGAAGAACAAACATATATATATACATTTAGAGAGACTAATATTTTTACAATTAGTCTTTTTAAAAGTGCTTTCAATTTATCAATACCCTCTGTCAAAAGATACAACAAGGTACCATAACATGTCAGGTAAGTTTTGTTTGACCTTTTTTTTCTGATATCTGCCATTATTACATCCCTTTAAAAAACATATTTATAAAACTACCTCTTCATAGAAACGTCTCCTCCAAGTACTTAATGACTGATGCATGAACTGAAGCAAAAGCATTTATATCCATCATGGATTTTTTGCACATCAAAGATAAAAGAGAGTTTTTTACATCCCTATACGTCTGAGATTTTTGGTTACTAGTTATTACCACATTATTAAATTGAGTTTCTTCTGCTTTCTATGTCCATGGCAAACTTTGCTTTCAATATTCTTTTCCTAACCAAATAACGTGCAATACTGGTGAATTTATTTCTTTTTTGGAATGCATTGCATTAAACTTCATAGAGTTCTTTACACAGAAACTTTTCAAATTCCATACAACCTTATATGTGCAATTCTACTCCACCACCTTTACATTTTACTATGCTCTTTACTCATTCTCTAAATCTTAATTTAGGAGTAATGTATTGGAATTTATTTAGCTCACCTGAATGAAGTGGTGAACAATGACCTACCTCTTTTATTTTTTTTTCACCTTAAATGATGGATATTTACAGGTTGTGTCTGTGTGTGTGAGAGAGTTTTGCATTTGACCAAGTGTATATTGATTTAATGATGCATTTGACTTCTTCATTTAGATTTCTTTCCTCTGTCTGTTTCTATGACCTCATCAATTCCCTCTACTTCAGCTTCCTTTTTTTCTATTTATTTCTGAAATATTTTGATTTTCTGGTATAGTTTGTCAGTGTCTTGTGTACTGACACAGATGCTTTTCAGTGCTTCATTCAGCTCCTTATTTAAAAAAAAAAAATCTCCTAAAACATTGTGTGTTTCTGATGCCAGCTTATTAGTACAACTTTGGTTTGAGATATCAACAATCCCCTAGCTGTCAGCTAAAGCAAGAACATTATAAATCTTCAAAGCATTGAAAATTTTAAAATCTTTCCTCATACCATTTGCTAAATCACTCAGTGACATTGTAAAGTTGTTTATGCCTTCCTACTTCTGCATAAGAAACCAGAGATGTTTTAGAAAAATACTATGAGAATTTTATTATTTCTGATTTCTATATTTTCTCTGTTAACCTAATTATATAATCCTAAATTTGGCACCAATGTTTATGATTAAATTTTTAGTGTAATTCTGTAGTGTCTATTTTAATAAGCAGCATATTAAACAGTTTGGCCAAAAGTTGTAGCTATAAACTTTTTATTATTCATGTCATCAGTTCACGTGCAGTTCTAGCACAACCTTTATGGTGGTTTTTATCATTTTATGAGAGATTGCATGTCCTCAACTGGCAGTTTAGATCCACTGCCCTCCTAATGTGTAGTATGACTATTTTACAAGAGAGATGACTTAGAACAATGATCAGCAGACCGGAAAAAAATAAAATAAAAATAGTATAAAAAGACCCTAAACAGGAATGGTTATGAGCATAAAATGATCTCACTTCACTGAGCAATCTCTAATAGAGGTAAGGTTCCTTAGAACATAAAAGTCAAGGATTTGACACTGCTGCCACATAATATGTGCTTCTAGTGCCATTAGTCTGACAGTTTTAGAAAGCAGTCATTCCATTCCATGCCTGAAAAAGATCACTATTGAAAATTCAGATATTAAATCTGAGGACAGAAATTAAATAATCCACAACATGTAATATTGTGTCACTAGCTTACTTCTTCCTTTATAAACTTTAGCAAAGAAATCATCTTTAATAATTTACTCCAAGTATATTATTGTGATTTTAACATTATTGTGCCATACAACAGTTGAGGATAAAATGCAGCAAATTGTACATGCTATACTTGTATCTGTATTATTCACTCCTGTAACACAGAAAAAGAGACAAATAAAATTAGTGTTATAAGGTTCTATTGTGACATAAGAGTATGATTTGGTTTTAACTTTGTGATTATGATTGTCTTCTATCCCTTACCATCTAACACACTGATTCTTTAGAAAAGAAGAAAGGGAATTTGGAAGGGACATACCGAGCACCCTTGCATCCTTGCCAGGAAGAAATTAATTCATGGAAAGAGAACCTGTAAATTAGAGGGCATAGGAGAAAAGCACTCAGGTATTCAGGTAGTATGGTAAGAAGTGTTGGAGGGCATTTGTAAATACAATATACTTTTCTGACAAAAAAAAAAGAAAAAAAAAAAAAAAGGTCATTTTCTTAATTTTTTTCCAGTTTTGTTTCTGTAATATTCTGTCACTGTGAAAGTCACTGATTCTGCATTTGATGAAGTGGCTTTTAGACTTAATAATTCTTCCCTGCTATTTCTCTTTTCCTTAATATCATAGCTATCTCAGATACTGAACATGCAACCAATAAACCAAATTATGCTTACTTTGTCTTGGGGTAAGGAAGAAAAATTAATGTTGAATCTTTGTTTATGTTCTTGGAACCACCACTTCCCAAAACAGTGTTGATATACTGTGCCCTCATATATTAAATTCTGTAATTTTAATTGTTTAATGATAACTAATGAAACCTCAGCCCATATAAAAATACAGCTAAATCACTTGCGAATTACCAAAGTCATTGATGTGAAAAGAGAACCACCATGCTCATTTTATTACATGACATCATAAAAAATCAGTAACTTAAAGTAGCTATTGACTGAGTTTCAGATGGAAAATTGATCTCCAAAATCCATGCAAATTGCATTTCCTCCCCAGCACAAACTAACAAATTATGCTTTTGTCTAAAAAATAACTACCATAGTGAAAAGAGACCCTTTCACAACATGCACTTTCAGTTATGCTTACACACATTCTCTACACATACACCTGAAATGATAGGATAGAGAAAAAAATTAACCATACATTTTGCAATCATTGATTTCTAATTTGATTAGAATATTTTAGTAGACTGTTTGTTTAGAGAGAAAAAAAAAGATAATTTCCTGATCATATTGTTTTATTTTTAAATCTCCTTGACTCTCAAATCCAATATTTTTCATATATTTTCTCTGTCTTCAGCCAATTTATGCAGTTAAAAAGTGTATTTGAATAATTTGAAAATTCTGCCTGAAAACTTTGCTCAATTTAATTTCCCACTCTGGCATCATGCACCACAGGAAATATAATTTCTGTCAACACCAGCAAAAAGCCATTGACTTTTTATTGGTCTGATCTGACTGAGATATCTGTGATAGCGTTTGTCTAGCAGGCAAGTAACTGTTGTCTAAAACTGTTTTATTTCAACATTTTTTTATAGTAATGGCAAGAAAAATGTATATACTGAACTGTTAATGATTCCCAAATAAAAATTGTTGAAGGATGTAGACACAGCATGACACCTGAGGCCCAGGAATGAAATCTTCTGCATCAGGTAGAACTAGACTTAGATGTAATTGCACAGTTACTGTGAAATTTATTTTTATCTAGAATTGCCAACAGCAACGGTGATGAGAAAATAGCACAGTGATAAAGCCCATTGTTATATGAGCATCTCAACCTGCCTCCCCAGATCTCAGCTGGGAAACAATATAATCCAGACAAACTTAGACCTCAAAGTAATAAATTTCATTTGCAATTTTAAGATATAAAGATTTTACATAAAAATGTAATCACCAAATAAAAAAAGAAGGAACCAGAGAATCAAAATAAAAAATAAAAAATAAAATTAAAAGAAATAATTAAAAAAAAGCTGATATGAAATTCAAGATTATGGGGAAAAAATAAAGAAATATGTATGTGTGTGTGTATATATATATATATATATCTGCTGCAAGTCAAGATTTATGCATAAGCTGACAAATATGCTATCCAGTCTTTAAACATAGTAGTTTTGTACTCTTTCTGTCTCAGAGGAACTTGACCTTTTTGTTTATTTCCAAATTGTTTGCAGTTCTTATGTCTGATGATCATCCTAGTTACTCTGAGGAGGATTAAATCAGTGGGGTTTATTTTTGAATTTAGTTGTCAGTCGTGTTCACTAACCTTTTACTAGTGTTATTTTGTCTCATGGTCACTTTAGACCATTTCCTGTGCTAAGTAACAGACACTGACATACTGAAAGAGTTAAAATCATGTTAGTGCTTCATCTGACAATCAATTTTGGTTGCCCAGCAATATTCCAGAATTCACTAGATTCAGACTTCTGAGAACGGAGAAGTCATATCTCTCAATTGAAACTACTTCAATGAAGTAAATGCATTACACAGGAAGAACTAGTTTTCACTGCTGGTTTTATGAAGACATTGGATAAATTGCAAAGCTATAATTGTGTTCCTTCCAGTCTTTTCTCATCTAAATAGTGATTTCTCCTCAGAGATTATGGTTTTTGTCTTACCATTTGTCATATCCTCCGTGAATGATTTATTTTGGCAGAAAACCAAGTGGCATATTTTTGCAGGTTCGGAATGTGCTCAAGCCACCAGCATAACTGAGGATTTTAGTTAGATTACATTATGTAAACTGTGCATGACATAGAAACATTTTCATTAGTACTTGAATGACAGATAAATTAAACAACCCTTTCTGCTCTATATAATTACTATGCCAGAACCTGGTGGGAGTCATTATATTATAGAAACATATTGAGATGATAAATATATTATAAAATTACACACTATTTGGCTTAAAGATGAAAACTACACTCCTGAAGTTTTGATTTCCTTAAGTAAGAAATTTAGGATCTTTGGAATCTCTTCTTATTCTTCAGTCATTTGTTCAGTTTTCTCTTTTCAGGGATAAAAAAGAAACAGAAGCCAGTGTGAAGAAACTTGTCAAGTTTAACAAGAAAGTTAATATTTAGAATAAAATAATAATAACTTCAAAACTTACATTTTATAGACTAATAAGAATGTCCTGGTTTTGGCTGGGACAGAGCTCATTTTCTGCTTAATAGTTGGTATGGGACTGTTTTGGATTTAGTATAAGAATAACGTTGATAAGTCACTGATGGTTTAGTTGTTGCTAAGTAGGGCTTACTCTAAATCTAGGACTTTTCAGTGTCTCATGCTCTGACAGTGACAAAGTGCACAATAAGGTAGGAAGGAGCATGGCCAGGACATCTGATCCCAACTGACCAAAGGGATATTCCATAACACAGAGCATCATGCCCAGTATATAAACTGAGTTTCCTGGAAGGGGGATGGATGTTTCAGGATGGGCTGAGCAATTGTACTGTGCATCACTTGTTTCCCTTGGATTCTTTTACTATCTGAATATTTATCATTATTAATATTATTAACTTACTACTAGTAGTATTCTTTTCCAAAAATTTTTTTTCAATTATCTCAACCCATGAGGTTTACCTTTCATTTCTGATTCTCCTACCCACTGGAGGAGGTAGTGGGGAGTGTGACTGAGTGGCTGCAGGTAACTTCCTTGCTTTCTCAGGTTAAACCATGACAAAAATTGAACTTGATTTCCCCTGATTAGTCAAAATAATATTAATAAAAATTAAGCTTGGATGTATAGTATCTTCTGAACTTCATTCTCCCTAACTGATGTACCTAATTTCAGAAAATAGTACTACCTCTGAACATTAAAAAATTCATTGTTCCTGTATCTGTCAGCTAGTTCTATACATTTCCATTTAAAATAAGCAATCTCCGCAAGAAATAAAAGCATACAGCTACCTAAAAATTAGTGTCACTTGTCTTTTTCAAAAATTGTTCCTATGGAAAATGAAAATACATTTTATTTCTTTCAAAATTTCAGTCTCTTAGAATCTACTTCCCTTAAATAATTGGAGGAACAAGAGAATTTCTTTCCAGACCTTGAGTCTGTAAGAACTTGGTACAATAACCTGAGTTTCATACATAGTTGCACATCAGAAAAACTTTACCATAGGACATATTTGTGGATGGCTCCACAGAACACTGAAGCCCTTATAAATGTTGAATAACTTCTTCATTGAACTTAAGCTCAAAAGTTGGGTTGTCTGAGAATTTCTTATCACTTTCTGCAGAGTTCAAATTTGCATATATAAGAGGATGTATTAAAAAAAATTGAACAGAAATTTTTTGTGGATCCATCACATTTTCTGATATTCCATTCACCTGACTGTTTAACTCCCACCCTGCAAGCATTGTTATTAACAAACCTGTGAAAGCTAGGTATTAAAAGTAAACTATCATAATATTTTTCTGCATTGTTAAACATAAAGTACATCAACTAAGAAAATCAGTATAGGGCCCAATACTTATTTACAAAAGAAGGGACAAGAAGACGAGTTAAGATCTTTCAAAAGTGTGCAGTGGTCCCATCTCAAATATTTGTATATGTAACCCAAAACACAAAAATATTTAGTATGTCATGCAAATATTGACTAAAATAGAGCTGTTCATTAAATAACATCTGTCTTGGAAAGTTTTCTTCTGAGTTTCTTTAGACCGTAATATCCTCCTTTACCCTAAGATATTACATAAGTGAGAGCAAAAAAATTCCACTGAGTAAAAATTCACAAAAAAACCCAATGCAGAAATATATGTCCAAATAAATCCAGATATTGTTTGTTCTTGTACTCTACAACAGTTTATCTTAGTTTGTTTATATATCAAATATTGAAGAAAATTTAAGTAAAATGCTGGTTTTAATACAAAATTAAAATATGTGTGGAAATTTTAATTAAAATCAAATCAGGACACAATTTTTTCCTAAATTATTTAATTTTGGATGCATTTCATCAATATAAAACAGTAAGCTGAGGTCTAGCTCATTGTAATTTAAACTGTTCAATCCAAGGGAAAAAATGAAATAGGCCTAGTTCTCTTTGAGAAATTTCTATTTTTCTCATGAATGATGCAGAAAAAAAAAATGAAGTTAAACCATTTAAGTATTCATCATCTGAACTCAGATTAGGTAAAACTACTTCCAGTGGTTTTAGTAGCATACATTGAAAGATGAATTTAAAAATCACCTCAGTAGATGAAAGAAAGAAAGAATTGTGTTAAATTATAAAAGGAAGAAAAATAAACAGTTGTTGATAATCAACACAAACTATGAAGAATGGACTAATCACAATTATTGACAAATTATAAGCAATTAGGATATTTTATTAATAAAAAATATAACCCAGAACAGAGTCTTCTACAACCTTATTCAAGTTAAAAACCCAACAAAATCATCAAGTCAATGGAATAAGATTCAGAAGTGAAGAGTAAGGACAAAATTTTATGTAGCTTTTTGTATGTTTACAACAAGATTACAATCACCATGGCAACACTTCTCAGATTAAAAAGAGCAGGATAATAGATTTTGACTACTTGCTCATCTCCATATTCATTTTCTCAGACAAAAATAAATTACTGTTTCAATATCTTAATGATTACAGGATCACATTTTTGCCTTTATTAATAATTAATGAATTATTTTATATTTTGCATAAATACATGGGATCTGAAAAGTGAAAATATTACAAATAGTGTGACCTAAGTGTACTGTAAAACAATAGAAATAAGCAAATTCCTAATAGCTTTCTCAGTTATTTATATACTCACGATCCTTAAAATTCCATCTGAGAACGTTTGGGTTTTTTTGCCAAAAACTAGTATTTACAGAGAAATTATCCCTACCATTCATCTATCATATTTTGGCTGATTTACTTATGTGGAGTAGTGTTGTATTAACTTCAGAAGTCACTAACTGAGCCTTGTAAGCAAGGCTATCAGAATGTTCGTGTTTATTATTGAGTTAATTCATGTTTAATTACCATTAAAATGAAGTGCTCACTGTATTCTCATGATAGAGACATCATGGGTTGCAATTCCTGTTAGTCCTGATAGTTCTGTCCCCTTCCTAACCTTTGTTTCTGCACTGAAATTTGGTTGTTCAAATGACCAAAATATTGGCTTACTATTTTTGTCGTCTTCCCCACCTCCCATTCTTTTTTTTTTCCATTTAAAATTAATGAAATTTTTTAAAGATGTACTGTCTTCTTATATTTTTCTTGTGACAGCAATACCTTACTGTAAATAAAGCACTTTTAAATTAAAAAAAATATATATAATATATTAGAAATCATTTTGTTTCATTTATCAGTGAATCATTACAGATGAGAAATTACTTGACTAAAATTAAGAAACAGGTAATTTCTTGGAGGGTCCCTAAATGGAATCAGAGTAAAAGATATTGCATCTAGAAAACATCTCGTTCATGAAAGAGAAAACAATTCTATTAATAATCAATGTTTAATTAGTAGTTAATGAAATGGTTACTTACTTTTTACTTACTCATTATTTTTCTTATCCAGTGTTGAATTTCCTAGTGCTTGAATTTTCCAAGATCTTCTTAAGCAGTTCATCAACAAAACATACAATAAAGGAGTTACTGCTAAGGGAGCACATCTTAGGCCATGTTGCTTCCAGCTGGTTACTGCTTATATGATGACAATGACCACACAGTTATCATAATTATTCCATTCCATGTAACATAATGGTTTTTCTCACTGATAACAGCATTCACATTTCATTTGTTAAAATGTTTTTTTCTACATAGTTTCTTCTTACAAATGAAACTGCGTGGTTCTCACTCAAAAATAAAGATCAAAACAATAACATTCTTCGAAAATGAATTTTATACATTAGCAGCTTTAAATAAAAAGCTTGAATATGTTAACAGATTTCATGTACATTACAGACTTTATCACTTTTTAGAATTGCAGTACATCATAGTCTGGACTCATTGTTTCCTAGCAGTAAGAGCTTTCCCTTTTATTTGCATTTAAACAACAAATGGAATTTTGACAAAGTGCTGTTAAAACCTAGAATGGTTTGTGTTGGACCTTACAGATCATCCATTTCCAACACTCCTGCTGTGGGCAAGGGCATCTTTCACCAGAGAAGGCTGCTCAGAGCCCCATTCAACCCTGCACTTCCAGGCATGAGGCATCCACAACTTCTCTGAGCAGCCTGTTCCAGCATCTCACCACATTAGCAGTAAAGAATTTTTTCCTAATATCTCATCTAAACCTAACCTCAGTTTGAATCTATTGCCCCTTGTCCTGTCTCTACATGGTCTTGTAAAATGTGACTTTCCATCTTTACTGTAGGCCCCTTTCAGGAACTGGAAGGGTATAATTAGATCACCCCTAACACTAGTACCAGTATGGACCCCTGAGGGACACCGCTTGTCACAGATATCCACTGGGACTCTGAGCAATTGACCACTGCCCTCTGGATGTGACCATCCAATCAACTCCTTATCCACCTAACAGTCTACCCATCAAATTCATCTCTCTCCAGTTTAGAAAGATGGATGTTGTGAGGGACCATGAACAAAAGTCCAGATGAGTGACACCTGTGGCCCTTCCCTTGTCCACTGATGTACTCACTCCACTGTAGAATGCCTAGTTTGCTCATGGAGGACTTGCCCCTGGTGAATCCATACTGGCTTTCTTGAGTCACCTCCCTGATCTCTATGTACCTTAGCATATCTTCTAGGAGGATCCATTCCATGATATTCCCAAGTACAGAGGTGAGGCTGATAGGTCAGTAGTTACCAGCATTCTCCTTTCTACTTTTTTTAAAGATACAGGTACAATATTTCCCCTTTTCCGGTCACCTGGGACTTCACCTGACTACCATAACTTTTCAAATATCATAGGGAGTGGTTTATCAACTACATCAGCCAATTTCTTCAGGACTCTGGGATGCATCTCATTGTGTTCTATAGGCTTATGTACATTTACATTCAGATTTCTCAGCTGGTCATGAACCTGATCTTTACTTACAGTGGGAGGGACCTTGCTCCCCTAATCCCCATGCTGCTGTCCACTTGAGAAGTGTGAGAAGAGAGGCTGCCAGACAAAAAAGTTGTTGAGTACCTCAGCGTCCTCCTTATTACTAATCTACCAGTCTTGCTCAGTGGGGACAGGGGGGTATACACCTTCTTTAACTTTCCTTTTCCTGGTAACATACCCATAGAAGCCATTCCTATTTTACTTTTTGTCCTTTGCCAGGTTCAGTTCCAGCTTTGCCTTTGCCTTCTTCACTCCATCCCTCTACAACCACACTTCTCTATAATCTTCCTGGGTCACCTGTCCTAACTTCAAATGTGTATGCATTTGATTGTTTCCCTTTAGCTTGACCACCAGGTCCCTACTCAGCCATGCCCGTCTCTTGTTTTCCTTCTCCGATTTCTTGCACCTGGGGATTGCTAACTCTTATGCTCCTTGGAAGACTTCCTTAAAGACCTGCCAGTTCTGTGTCATGGGTTCACATGGCTGAATTTTTAGTAATAGGGGGCCATAGAGATTATTTCAATTAGAAGCTACTAGAAGCTTTTGCTATTCTATGAAAAAGCTAATGATAGCCAGCTCCAGGATGGGCTTCCTACTACTAGCCAATGATAATCCCTTCTGTGGTAACATATTTAAGAACACAGGAAGAGAAGCCTGTGTCACAGAAAAATTCCAGCTGCAGAGGAGAGCAGAAGAGAACATGAGATAGCAATGTAGACTCAAAGGTCAGTGTGGCAGGAGGGGGAAGGAAGGGGAAAGACTGAAAGCCAAGACCCCTGCTGCCTGTGGAAGACTGCTGGTAAGCGGAGACCTCCCTCTGCAGCTCATGGAGGAGCCCATGCCGGAGCAGAGGACTGCATGAGGAGGCTGAGACCCTGTGGGAGGCCTAAGATGAAACAGAGTCTTGCTGGTGACCTGTGGCCTATGGAGAGAGAAACTTACATGGAGCAAGTTGTCCTGGATAGGACTTGTGGCCCTGTGGGGGATCTCCGCTGATGCAGCTAATCTGTGACCCAAGGGACAGCAGATTATGGAAGAACTGTGGTCTGAGGGATGGACCCATGCCGGAGAGGACTATCTCCTATGGGAAGGGACCCCACAAGAAACAGGGGAAGGACTCAAAACCATTACACCCTGTAATTGTGATGATGACCACTGGTGAAGCAAGTTGTCCCCTTGCAGCCCATGGAAACCATCAGAGCGCAGAAGGAGAGAGACCTCTGCACCTGATAGAAAAGTGACTCCCCTAAAACAGTGAATTGGAAAGAGTTACTATCTAAGAGATGGATTTTAACAGCGGCAGAAGCAGCTGCTGGCTGTGACTTTCTCCCTTTTCTCATCTCTCTGCATGGCTGGGGGAAGAGGGGAGTGGAAGGAAGGTGCTGTGTTTTAAAACTGTTTTATTCTTTTACTCTTTCAGTTCTTATTCTATTAACAATAATTTAGTTTTTAGTTTAAGTTTGTTAGCAATAAATTTAAGTTCTATTAACTTTGAGTCTGTTTGCCTGTGAAAATTAATTAGTGAGTGAATCTCCCAGTTCTTATCTCTACTCAGGAATTCTCTAACTTTTTTTTTCCTCTCCTCTGAGAAGAGCAGAGGGGCAAGGAGGGGGAAAAACAGTTTTCAGTAAGTGTTTACAATCCAGCCAGAGTCAAAACCCTGACATTCTGTTCCACTTCTTTGTCTGCAAGGGCAATCTCTCAGAGGATCACATAGAGTGTCTCCCTGACAAGCTGGAAGTCTGCTTACCTAAATTTCAGGGGCCTAACTTTACTCCTTACCTGACCCATAATTCTCAGGACTTCAGTGCATGATCACTGCAGTCCAGGCTGCCTTCAATCTTGATGTCCCCAGTTAGCTTTCCCAGTTGGTGAAAACAGATCAGTATCATAGCCCCTCTGGTTGGTCTGTCTATTACTCAGCTCAAGAAGTTTCCTGGATTCTCTGTAGCTCACCTACCATAATCACGGTTGTACAGTGAGTTTATAACATCTGTCTCTTTTCCTCATATGTGAGAACTGCTGTCATAATTCTTATTTACCTGATGACTAGAATTTTAAATGCTCAGGACCACCCCATCAAGTACAATGCTTGAAAAACTGTGATAAAAGTCTCATTTTCTTTCAGTTCTGTATCTTTTCTGTCCTCAAAATAAGTAACAGGTAAAATTTTTCAATTTTCCCTAAAATGTTATATCTAAATAATAGGGAACTTGCAAATGTCAAATTCCATATGATCACTTTGTCAAAGATCATTGCATGTTCGTAGCCAAATATTTCCTCTGACATCAACACTTATAGCTACCTCACTGATAATACAACAATTCTCAATTATAACTTCCTGGATAGTTTTTATATCATCTTTGAATTCTGAATATTCAGTGTCATACTAAATGTGAAATATTTGTATCTAACATCCTTTCTGTGAGGAAAGTTCACCAAATTATTTTCATCTGAAATTTCATTGTAAATAACAGTTGAATTTTCTTTCTACACATATACCGAATGTTCCTTTAATATCTGATTTTAAAACATTCTTAAATTTGAGCTTTGCAATCAACATACACTCTGAAGCTGTTTTACAGCAAATTTTAAATCTAATTTTTTTTTTTTTTGTACTAGTTCTCTAATCTTTCTAGCTCCATGGTACTGTATTACTTTGTACTGTATAGTAAGATTTGGTAGCTATTATAACATGGGAAGGGAGTCAAAGAGCCTTGGGGACCCCTTTCTGTATTTTCTTCATTATTACAGACAAGCACAGAGAGCCCAGTTCTTATTGTAATGGGTACTATAAAATATTCAAAGTAAAGATAAACTCTAACAAGTAGTAATAATCATAGAGGATGTTAAAAACTGTGAAAACTAAATCAAGACATACAGATAAGTATACACTTCAATCCTAGAACTAGAAATAGGAGACACATCCTTTCAGATGTTGATAAATTGAAGAATTTGGCTTTTGAAGGAAGAGTTAAAGATCATGGATTAATAGATGTTATTGTGTTGAGGGTTGAGTAGAGGAAGGAAATACAAAATTAATTACATATACTTTATTGATTACAAACTGTTAACTTGCTTACAGGACACAAATACATCAGTGACAATTGATCATTCAAGTAAAGATAAAACTATCAATTTAGTAGTTCATGTGTCTAAAGCAACAGTACTAATTATATTGGGAATGAATAAGTAACTATTTCAAAAAATATACACGAAGGTTTAATTTTCAGTTTTAGCAACAAAATTTTTTTTAATTTTAAACTTGTAAATTATCTTTTGAAAAATACATGACTATTTGAATGGGAACATGATTCCCTAATATCTGCTGTTTCCCTGTCCTGCAGAGTTAATAGGAAACCTTATTTTTTTAAAGTTAATAAACCATACTTTGTACATATGTCTATTAGTGTCCCTGTGACTGGTGGTTAGCAAGAGCCAACCTCCCTTACCTGACTTTTAGAGTGTCTCAGGTCACTGACTGATTGCATCCCTAAGTACCAGATGGACTTATGTGATATCTACATTACTTCTACCATAAATGCCAACTAAACAGAACAGAACCAGAGAATGAATTAATTGATTACTTTGTTAAAGCCAGATTAATTTTTCATCTTTTTTTTTTTTCTTTTTCTCTAACTTGTGGTAGGGTCAGGGCTGATTTTAAGGAGTTGGTTGATACCAATCACTTCAAGAAAAAAATCAGTTTTAAAAAATAGTTTCTTAAAGTGCAATATAAAATAAATTATTTTTCAAGATAGAAATCTCTTACCTTGAGGTAGTTTCCCCATTTTATAAAGAAGATAAAACTCATTCTCACTGACTAGTTTAATATTGTTTTCTTGTATGAGTGTTCCTTTTTAAAAGCAATTTCATCAATATTAACATTTCATCAATATTAATATGTTGACTATACATTATGCTTCACTTTCATAAATAAGCCAGTGAATTTCTATCTACGTATGCGGTTCTCATGGGTTTGCCAACTGGCCCCCTTGGGGCTGAAAATAGTTTTTTCCAGGTGGATTTCTGGAGAGAAAGCCAATCAAAAGTTTTAGTAACGCCTCTGCCAATTACATATTTAAGAAAATGGAAGAGAAGGTTGAGGCACAGAAGAAAATGGAAGAGCCAGTGTAGCAGTCAGCCCTGTTTGGGCCCAGGTGAGTGCCCCCCCCCACCCCTGGCCAAGTCTGGCCTGGGCAAGGGGGGTCAGGTCCCCTTCTCTCCTGTAACAGAGTAGAGAAAAAAAAACTTTAGAGAAGGACTGCCTGGACAAGAAATGCTACAGAAGGAATTTCAGGCAGAGAAAGAGATAATGGAGCCTCCAAAGTCAAAGCTGGCAGACGGAGAGAGAAGCCATGAAGTAGATGTGACTCCATGGAAGGCCTAAAATGAAACAGAGTCCTGCTGGAGACCTGCAGCCCATGGAGAGAGACACCTATGCTGGAGCAAGTTATCTTGGGTAGGATCTGGTGATCCCAGTGAGGGATCCATGCTGGTGTAGCTGAATTTGTGACCCTGAGGGACAGCACAGAATGGAAGAACTATTGCCCGAAGGTGTAGACTCACACTAGAGAGGTACATCAAAGACTATCTCTGGTGAGAAGGGACTCCACAGGAAACAGGGGTGGACTCAAAAGCCATTATCCCTTGTGATCCTGTGGTGAAGATCCGTGGTAGATAAGTGTCCCCTTGCAGTCCATGGAAAATTCCACAGGGCCTGGGTAACCCCCCAGCTTCTGGTCTTAGCCCAGGAAAGGGTAAGCCCAACCTGAAGTCAACACAGAAAAGAAAGAGAAACAGTTCCAGCTGTGACAAATTGGAGTTGTTGGCCTAGAGATAACAGAAGAAGAACTTTTCAAGTGATGCAAAGTTATTTAAAAAACCTGTAGCTCCAGAAATGGAAAAGAGGCAGCTCATCCTCCTGAACTGATACAAGGGGTAAGAGGCATTTTTGTAAATACGTAGCACTTTTGCCTAATTAGAACTGTTATATATACAGTTCTTCTCTGTAAATACATAGTGCTTTTGCCTAGTTAGAACGGTTGTATATATAATTCTTTAGTTTTTATCTTACTAGTAATAAATCCTAATATTGTGGTCCCCTATCAGATCTCTTTTGTCTGCATAAACCTTCTCTCAACTTATAGCAGTTGTGTGTAGGGTGAGAGGAAACTGGACCAGAGCAACGGTTTAGGTTTCAAATGAAGTTCACTGTCATGGACGCAATCGTCTGTGATTCAGTTTTGGTTTGATATTTGATAATGTTATTTCTAATTTTTTTTTCTGCATTCATGTGTGTCGAGTTGAAAAAAGCAAAATCCCATTAAGTTTGCGCTACTCCGTGAAGAGTTCTCCTCTTATGGTAACAGTGCCAAAGAAAATAAAAAACTCAATGTCTGGCTTTCCTTCTGAGAAAACAAAAGATAGATGAATAACAATATGAAATTCAGCACACCAAATAAAATTGTTATTAACATAGGAAATTTGGAAGACTTTGAAAACAATAAAATATTTTTCACAATATGTTGTAAATTGTGTGAAATAATATCTACAAAATTATGGCGAGGAAATAGTCACTGCAGTGAACTAGTCACAGTAGTTCTTCAGAATAAAAAGTAGAAAAATATTTCTGTCATATCAGAACAGGTATTACTGAGGTAATAGAAGCAATGCTTGGTAGAACCAATTCAATAAAAGAAATAAAATCCTAACTAATTAATACATGTGAAAAAATACTTTAAAATTTGAAACAGATGGTGTGAATGGGGGGGGGAATAGAAGGAAAAAAATTAAGAGATCAATAAGGTTGAAAAAAACATAAGAAACACATGTAGTGTTCCTTATGTGTTCTTTTTTTTTCTTCATTTTATAAAGGTGACTGCCTTTTTTAAACCGTCACAAATTCTCAAGCAAGAAAGGCACAAATGTGTAGACAACAGGTTAAAAATAACTCACTTCTCCAGACGATTCAGTCATACACCTACAGCATGAAAGTTAGCAGAGGGATGTCTGAAAGTAGGAAGGAAAGTAGGTGGTGAGAAAATAGAAAAGGAAGAGCTGATGTTGAGCAAGATCAGGATACAAGATTTTTGGTAAAAGGGTATCAGTGGGAAAGAGTGAAGTTTGCCAGGGGGAGATTTTAATAGTTTCACATGGAGCTAAAGAGAATTGACAGCTCGGCACAGCTGAAAACTTATGTGGAACTATGCAGCCTGAAATGCTTTACATATTTTAATATACACACAAATATTTTTGTTGTGAAGTATATCACTGCCTCAAATATTCTGTGCTGAAATATTTCCAGATTATTTGTCAGAACTGTGTAATCATTTTGGCAAATAACAGAGCTCAGTCTCTAATGATGACAGCAATCTGTCATCATTAGGATTTCACAGTGTGGAAGAATATACTTTACAATCTGTTTTTCTCAATTGCTTCACATTCTCTATTTTACTCCACAGAACTTGCTTTGGCACCATCCATTCGCTGTTAAAAAACTGTGAACAAAAAAAAAAATATGTTCCTGTTAAAAAGTTAATTACAGCACCCCAAAAGCAGACAGAAAATGAAACCTGTCTATTTACATTCCTTCATACTTGGAATTAGCAGTTTAAAGCATCAGATTAAGTTTATTAAAAAAATTAATAATGATTAATTATGCAAACTATTTGGGTAACCTAACCACAGCTGAAACCATCTTATTGACAGCACGGTTACTCTACTATGTATGGATTTTCTCTTGTTCTGTTTATTCTGATCACTTATTTACAGGTATTTATAGAGTTCCAAAAGCTAGAGGGCAAATGGATGACAGAATTTTTTTAAAGATTATTGTGCTCAAAAATCTTATGCAAGCTTTGTAAAAGAAAAATTAAATTAAAAGAAAATAATAAGGGAAATTAAAATCTAGTTTACTCTCTTCCAAGCTGTGGTAGTTTCTATATGTATTTCTGGGGGGTTTTATGTTTATTTTGTATGAAACGATAAATATGTCATGTCTGTTCTTATTTAATGTTATGTATAATCAAGTAGGTGTTGATTCTGAAATGTGTAGTGACACATATTGATGGTGGAAGTGATGAGTCTTTGTTCTATTTTATTTTAATGAATTATATAAAATACTTGTCTTGATATTTTCTGGTAAGATGGATCCCTGTTTCTTTTAACTCTGCCATAACAAGTAGGAAGAACTACATTATCACAGTGCTCGTCAGCAAGCATTGGGATAAACCAACCCAAAATGTAACTAACAAAGTAGGCTTTTGAGATATTTAACATTCCTTATGTAAGCAGCCATAGGATCTTCTCCTTCTTCATAACTTTCTTTAAAAACTTACAATATTAATCTTAGATAATGGAATATTTTCCCTTCAAAATACTTCCAAACAGTAGGGAAGACATAAATTGACTTTGAAAGGTTAAAATATGCATACAAGCATTTCTTTATGTTTGTGTACCTTTATAAAAGTTATGGTTTCAGTATTCTTAAAAGGTGTTTTGGCATCAGATGTTATCCACATTTTTGACTGACGGTCTTTCAGAGGCAAACTATAAATACTGTAGGGAGCACCTTTTCCACAGGAAGTATACACGTTCTTTAATATTATTAGAATTTTCCTGTAAAATGAGATGTTCCGGGCTAATCAGACCACTTCTTCATAAATCATATCATCAAGAAGCATTAAATTTTAACCCAGGTGAATGTTTCAACCACAAAATAGAAGTATTTGCTTTCTTGTTCCCTTTCTGTCTCTAAAGGAACATCTTAAGATTAATTCAGTGGATTAGCAATGAATGCAGGAAGTTCCTTTTCCCTGACACACTGAGGTAAGCAACCAGGGGAATCTTAAACAACTCTCTAAATTTGCTCCAGAAAACAGATATATACACTAACTTGCCTTGTTTCAGCTAAAATCATCTTTTTTCAAGCAAGGTGTTTTCTATGTTCTCCTTTAGGAAAATATAAAGAGTGGTTTTTGTCTGACTCTCTTCTTTATGTGTTTGCTTAGCAAAGTATTATCAATAAATGCCATCATTCATAACCAAGAAACCCCTATTTAATCACCATAGAAGCCCTTTTTCATTAGGACAAAGGGAAAAAAAATAATGAAAAAAAAAATGAAAAATGTTGCTTCATTTTATCTGAGTCTTCATTAATTAGTACACTGCGAGGAGATACAGTTTCTTTTCTCTGTGTCTGAAAATACCCAACTCATAATTTCTCCCCCAAAGCATAGGTCTAACCATCTAGTTATCTAGTCTTCAGACTATTTTCCAAAAATTAATGATCTATTTGACTGGTCATACTGATAGTATAACGTATAAATCAGGGGGTTAGGTTCTTTTTGAGGGAGAAAAGTCCAGAGATTAGTTGTGATTATCAACACTGGTTAAAAAATAAAGTGATAGTCCAGGCAGCCTTTTGAGCATGGAAGCAAGAAAGGGTCTCCTTTGAAATATCCCCCTGTAGTCTGGAAACTTATGTATGGAATAAGACAAATTCCCTATGGCAAAAAAAAAGGAAGTGATTTCTCATCTCTTAATGTCATGAAAAGTAACCTAAATTGTCTATAATTGAGAGATTTGATAGCTGGCAGTGATTGCAGGCATCTGTCTTCAGACTATATACTAATGATTCAGTTATTCTGAGAAAGACATGAAAATTCTTATTTCACGCAACATGTTCTCAGCTGCCATATTAACTAGCCATATGTATATTTTGGGTTCTGTTTCAAAGTGCCTAGAGACTTAATTTTCTGGTTACAGCTAGTGTGTAATGTCTAGCCTTTAGGGGATGTGTGACTATGTGGAGGGCTGACCCTGGCTAGACTCCAGGTGCCCACTGAAGTCATTCTATCACTTCCTTCCTTAGCTGAACAGGGGAGAGAAAACATAATGAAAGGTTTGTAGGTTGAGGTAAGGACAGGGAGAGATGGCTCACTGCTTACCATCACAAAAGCAAAGTCAGTTTGAGGAAATGAGTTCAATTTATTAAGGATGAAATTGGAGTAGGATAATGATAAATAAAACTAAATCTTAAAACCACCTTCCCCTCTACCCTTCCCTTCTTCCTAGGCTCAGCTTTGCTCCCAATTTCTCTACCTCCTCCCTTGCAGAGGTGCAAGGAGATGAAGTTGTGTTAAGTTCATTGTAGTGTCTCTGTCATTCTTTCCTCCTTGCTCTCCTTCCCTGCATGGTATTCCTCTCACTGGGTGCAGTCTTTCAGAAACAGGCTGCTCCAGCATGGATCCCCTGCAAGGTCATAAATCCCACCAGTAAAACTGCTCCAGTGTGGGCTTCCCACCAGGTCACAGAGTGCTCTGGACATCCACCTGCTCTGATGTGGGGTCCTCCATGAGTTGCAGGTGTTTTCCACAGGCTACAGGGGAATCTATTCTCTGACACCAGGAACAACTCCCACTCCTTCTTCACTAACCTTGATGTCTACAGGGTTTTTTCTCCTACATATTCTCACTCCTCTCTCTAGCTGAAACACTGCAGGTTTTTTTCCCCCTTCTTAAATGTTCTATACCAGAGGTGCTACTGCCATAATTGATGGGCTCAACTTTGACCAGTGTCAGGTCTTTCTTGTAGCTGTCTGGCTCTGTTGGACACTGCTACCAAAATCTTGCCATGAAAACCCAATACAGACCAACTATTCTATCCTAATAAGAAAATAAAAATAATAATAAAAAAATCAACTTATATATTTTTAAAAATCAGTAATATTAGATTTCTTAGGGAGTGTGAGCATGTCAGCATTCATTAAGTTATATTATCTACAAAATCAAGAGTTCTGGGTTTTATTGGTAGAATGCCTTCTTTATGGGTTGTGATTGGGCCTAGGACTGAGTAAGATGACAGACTGGACAATCCCCAGGACAGTATGGAACACAACCACACAGATCTAAAATCAGAGGGTTGAGTTCTTAATTTTAAGCATCTCCTAACTGAGAACTTCTCTTTGGACTGCAGTATCATATTTAGCAGTTGAAGTTCTGAGAGATACCAGGTACCAGCAGAAACTGTGAGTCCTGTAGTCACATCCAAAAGAGGATGGCCTGAAAAGTGCCTGGAATTGTTGGTCAGAGGGGGTGCAAAGAAATAATCCTGATACAAAAGGTTACATAAACATTTGTAGCCTCTTTATACTAGACACCAGTCATATAGTAGAAAGCCAAAAAAGCATCCTAGGGTGCTTCGAAAATGGGATTTAGATGAGTGACAAATGCTCTCACAGTCAGATGGGGCCAGGGGAGCTGACAGCATGAGTGAGTAAGTTAGTAGCTACAGGTGGTTGCCACTGAGAATTAATTTCTCTCTTCATTAAGCTCCTTATACACAGCCAAGGGAACTGACTAAGATGGTATGATCCTCACTGAAGCAGGAAATTGAGTAATCCTACTCAGTCTTCTTCTAAATAAACCCTTCTATTGGGAACTGACTGCATAAGTAAAGTGACTAGTTCACTCTCCTGTTGTCTCAGTCTTTTTCTGCTTCATACCTTTGAGAATAGAGGTCAATGCCTTGTAAACAAAATTAAAAAAAAAAAAAATCAAAGAGGATTATATTAAAATAGCATCAATGAAAGAGATGTAAAAAGAATTAAAAAAAAAGCTCAATTACAAAGTATTTACAGTGGGGTTACAGATATCTTACTCTTCAAGACAATATTTAAGGGTGGTATCAGAAAGACATTCCAGCAATAACTTTCTTATAAAGAGGAAGGTTCTCTGCTGGGGTAAGTAACTCTCAAAAAGAAAAGCTTTCAAGAAAGAGTTGGAAATTGGTAGGTATTGTAGTTGCCCTTACACTTCTACAGTACTGGCATGTTAGAGTGTTCCTTTATGTCTGGGAAATCTGATATTGATTACTTTTTAGCTGAAATTACTCTTGAAAGTTTATTAATGTTTTAAAAAAGACAAGACATTCAGCTAATAACACAGCTGAAGGCTATCAAAATAAAAGTTACCCCTTCAAAAAAGAGAATCAAAACAAGTGACACTGGGTGCTCAGAAAATCTGCTAGATATGGAGTGCTTTACCAAGATGCAGAAGTGTGCTACTTAAAAAGAAAACCAAAACCTTTACAAAATGGTCAGTTTCTTACTGTCCTCAGTTCACTGAATTCCCCAGAGAGAAATTCCCTACAGTGTGTAAAGAATCCTGAGAATTAGGTGCAAAATATTTGTGTTCTCTCTGACAATCTTTCAGCACACCGAACTTCAGCTGACTTTACTATGGATTTCAGAGTCTCACAGACATGATGGCAACTTTTGGAGCACTGGGGATGGGTCAGCATAGATCTGCAGTGAAACATACTTAACCATCTGGCCTACCTTCTGGAAATCTCTTCCCTCGGCCTGGCATAGGCTGAAAAAATATCTTGATTTATAATAATTTCCGTAATGACTTACAGTGTTGACAGTGAATACTCATTATATTTCCCTCTATATGACCCAGCTAACACAGTCCCCTAAGAGCATATACAATTCATCTTTTCTATTTTAACTTTTCTCCTAAATTATGTCTCTTTAATTGGCAGTAATCACTTCTGGATTAAATTATTTTATATTTTTTGAGTGCCAACTACCCACTCTGGTCAACATGCTACAGATTAAAAAAAAAAAAAATATAGCAGAGCTTCACTACAAGTTATAAATAAAGTCCAAATATGTAAACCTAAAAAAGTTCCCATTTGCCACTCAATACAGCTTCAGCTGCAGCCCTAAGTAAAATTAAATTTTTTATTTGGTAATCTGTGCTGCTCCTCAAAAAAACTCACCATACCAGCAAACAAAAGCAATGAAGAATCCTGAACTTTACAATCCCTATCTATTGCTTGAAGGATTGTCATTAGGTGGGGGGGGGGGGGGGGAAGTGTTTGTTTGTTTGTTTTTTAAAAATAAATGAAAAAACCTCCTCTCAATAATCTAAGTTTACCCCTCCAGCTGAAGAAAACCAACCTGAATTTATCTATACATTGCGGTTTAGGAATGGTATTCTCCAATTTAGTGCTCCCACTGAAACAAGTGCTGCTTGCTCTTTCACCGCCTCTGCCCTCCATGGCAGGTGGCTGGAGAGCAGAACTGGAAGCACGAAAGGTAAAGGTCAAGGGTTGAGAGAAGAACAATTTACTGGAAACAACAAGATAAGAAAACAAATGGTAACAGCAACAATACTAATGACAGAGGATACAAGAAAGAAACAAAAGATTCACAAGGAAGCAACAGTACCTGACCGTTCCCACTCTGCATCGACCCTGCCCTGTAAAAGACTCCCTTCTCCCTGCCCACAGCAATGACATGAGGCAGTATAGAAAACCCTCCAGGTCCTAGCCAAGCGCCCTCTTTGCTACTGCAAAAATGAACCCTTTCCTGGCTGGAACCAGAGCACTTTAGAAAGAATTTCACAGCTAGGGTTTCTTGACATCAAAAGAAAAATTAATTATTTTATATATTTCTGTGTAGGATTTTAAAACGTTTTGTAATACTTTAAATTTAAAAAAAATGAAATTGCCTCATTGATTGAACTCACCTTTATGTTTTTATTAATTGTATTTCTACAACAAAATTAATAGCAAAAATAATAAATAGTGTCCTAATGTTAAATATTAATAAAAGCAACAGTAGTGTGAAATATCTTCCAAATACCTCCTTAACTCATAGATGTCAGCTACAGATGTTATTTTCCTTGACAAAGAAGAGATTCTGGGTACTGAGAGGGGGCACTTGTAAACCTCTAAGTTTACAGTGAAGATCACAGTATTATGATTGTGACTCAACACAGTTAGCACCGTTTCTTGCCTAGACATGAAGAACAGCTTAAATATAGTGAAATCAGAAATACTTCTGTATTCAATATAATCAGGGGATTAATAGTTTCAAGCTTCAATAATTATCCCTTGTTTTACTTGAATTTTTTATTTTCAATTAAAAACTTCTATATAACATTTGTTTAGGAAATTGTTTTCCTTTGCTCCATTATAAAATGATAGAGTAAAGAGAGGTAACTACAATTTGCAGAAAAATAATAAATCCTGTAGGAAAGCACCATCAGCGGTAAAAGCTAAATCTAGATGAGATGATTTTTATTTTTTTAATTGCATATGCACAAATATATACAAATACATATAGGCATGTACATATATATATATATTTTATTTTGTTTCAGAATTTTAAAAGGAAAGGCAAAATATTTATTATTTCATAAATGGAGATTGATTCTTCATCTATTTTAAGGAAAGCCTTGCTAATGAAAATAATTCTATTATTTTTTCCCCCTAAAATAAAAATTTGAAGCCCAACATGATATTAATAGTTTAAAAATAACATTTAAATATTCATTAATGTTAAATAAGGAAATCAAACAAATTTTTTATTGAAAAATGGACAATCAATCAATGTAACCCACAAACAAGAAGTAAAAGAGAATGGGAAAAGAAGCTGGAACAGATAATAAGAAAAGAGGGAAGAAAAGGGAGAAAACTCCAGACTAATTTACCATTATTCTGAAACTAAAAGTTAAAAGTAATTTTACTGCACATGAATTCTGTCTATTTTTGTTCTTTATGTCAAATTCTCATAGACGTCATAGTAGCATGTTTTACATTCCATAATCTAGAGCTTCTGGAGGCACTGGAGCTGTATTTTCTAGGCTACTTCCTAGGCAGAAAATTTAGATTCAGAAAGTTTATTTTAAATCCTCCCCAAATACACAGAAGTGGAGAAAATACAGCTTTATGAAAGAAGTCTCATAGATTTTCTAATCTAAATCACTATACAGTACCTTCTACTTATTTAATGTTATAAGCCAGAAAAGCTTTGTCATGAATCACTACAACTCCTTGCCAAGCCTTTTAAGTAACTGAGTTTTTGACTTAATCCTACTGTCAAAAATTTCTCTTAGTATCTCAGCCAAATGTAACCTTTTCAGCTTTCTTCCTGTTGTGCCTTTTTATCCTCTAATGTTTCTCATAACAAATTTGCACAGATAGACTTATTTTTACTTTAGTATAATACAATGTTTTTAATAGAATTTAGGAAAAAAATAAAAATATACACTGATAAACTTTTATAGTTAAGAAATCATTTAGAAAGTCACTGTTCTCTGTATTTTTATAACATATATTGAATTTGTCATATTGTCCCCATACAATCTTAGTGTCAGCCAAATATTTATGTCTATAACCACTATATATATATTAATACTATATTACCTGATTTCTGAATGTAATCTTAATGATTTTTTTAAGTGTTTACTCTGTTATCAACAAGAATCATACTTGAGTCTTATAACAAAATTAAATTTCATTCTTAGGGTGCGTATTTTTCTTAATGTGAAGTATCTGGAAGATAACATGGGAGATTATACACAGCCATTTTTCATGTAAGAATTCATCAATTTTTAAAGTTAGTTTTTAACAAAATTCAGAAATAAAATCAATATTATATAGTAATGGACAAGATATTACAGAACTGAAAGCTCAGCAGAATTTGGTCTGCAAATTTTGCAATCTATGGTCTCTTCTTTCAGACTTAAATGGGATGTTTTAGTTTCAAATTAATTTTATATTGCCATATAAAATCAAAGATTATAGCAAATGTAATATTTCTAAGTGCTTTAATCTTGAAAATCTATTTCAAAATTTAGTTTATTATTTTCATTATTGAAAATTGCAATGACAATCCTGGTAGTGTCAACTGTTAGTCTCAAAAATATGTAAAACTTTTTTTTCTCTCTTGTTCTTATCCAGAAACTGTAAACTTTTATTAGGAACTTTATTAAACTTGCAGGGTAAATTTTGGACTGTACTTCCAGACTCTGGGTTCCGCAATACAAATCTTATTATTAGTTTTCAAAAAATATCTTCTTTTTATCTGATAATTGTAGAATAAACAGCTTACCTTATTCAGGGGATTCAAATAATGCTGGCAAATAGTGTTTTATTTTATACTTTTGATCTCTCCTCACTGAAGAACTGCATCTCTGACTAAATCAATTGAAACGTATGGAAAGATTTTCCCCATTGCAATTTATCTGGACACAATGTTTCCAGAAAACAAAGATGGACAGAATATGGAGATGGGGGTGACAAAGATTATTTATTTTTTGTACACTTCCTAAAAGAAAAGGAGTTACATTGTTTAATTTTATTTTTCTTTCTCACCACTTTGTGGACATCAACAACCAATTTACTTGCTATCACATGTATTTGCAACAAAATATAATGCAACTTCTTCTTCAGCAAGAGTAATACTTATAAAGAAAATCTGAAAAATATATCAGATTTCATTTTTTTTCTTCAAGTTTATTATCTCTCAAAGCCTAAATTAATACTTTAATACTTTTGTAAGATTTATTTGTGTCAAATAAAAACCACAGTGAACTAAAACAGTTATTCTGAATATGCTCCAAATAATCTGGCATAAAACATCAGCAATGAGAAGTGAGAAAAACAATATACTTAAGTATAATAAAACATGGAGAAAATGAATTCTTGCCTTTAAAAGTGAATACAAATTGTATGTCACTTATTAGTATCCAAAAGGCCTTTTTTTTTCTTTTAATCTGCTAGTCCTATTCTTTTTTTCTTATTTCACAGTAGTTACTGTTGCAGGTTGGGTACATTTGCCACCTAGATAGAGGTTGTTTGAAACCAGGATCTTGGATGACCTTTAAGCACTACAGATATTTTCAAACACAGGTTTTATTTAAATTACTTTGAAAATAGCTCATATGACATTATAATTCATCATTGGTGTAGCCAAGTAAAGAATTGCTTTTGAGTACTTTACCCTGGAATCCAAATATAAAGTCTCTGTAGTAATTTATTAAATTTTTTTCTCACATTTTTTAAATATATTCACTAACAAAAACTATCCTTTGGAGGTAAAGAATATTTAGGTGATACGAATTAAATCTGTATTTTACTCATTATGACATATATTTAAAACACAGGCTAACAGTACTTGAATTAATGTGTTCTGAAATATTAAGATATCTCATTAGAATCACCAGATAACTCATTTAAACATCTTCCCCACCACCAAAAAACATGTTTGAATGGTAAAAAAGAGTTTAAATCTGTTAATCAAACGATTAAGAAAAACTCTAGAGGAAGTAGAAAGCACTGGTTAAACAATATCTGCTGGCACTAACCTAGGAGGATACAGTTTCATAAGATATCTTTAAATATTCAGAAACAAAAATAAATTTAGTTTTCTTTGGTTCTGGAATTTCTTGCTTCTAATCTGTAGAATAAAACATTTCCTTTTAGACAGGCACTCACATATATCTTTCTGACTTGCAGCACCTAACCTCTCAACTGTTACTGCATACAAAACTAATGTTCTAATTCAAGATCATATTCATGGTTTCATAATTCTTTTCAAGACATTGGCAAAACAAAAATTAACAAAACTTAAGTCTCTCATTTTTACTCAGTTCCAATGAAATCCATAGGTGTGTTAGTAACAGCAGACTTGCGTAAAGAGTTAAAGAAAGAAAGAATAAGTAATTTAAATCAAAAGGATTGTTATGGTCGTACTGACCTTCAAGAATCTGAGTTTAGTTACATAGTTAGGGTGGCACATTCACAGTGTATTATGGAACAGTCAGTAGCAAACTAATCTCATTTGTGTAGTTTAAAATAGGAGAAAACTGGCACATTTACAACTAAACTGACATGACTGATTGCCACATGGTTTAGAAGATGAGTACAGCCCAAGTTATGCTTAATCTAATGTCATCCAAAATTATGGAATTTGAGAAAGATAAACAGGAGCCTTTTTTAAACTTAAGAAAGTAAAAAAAAAAAAATTCTACATAACAGAGATCTATAGGTGGAAGATAAAATGTTTGAAAAGGATGAAGAAATGTTGTTGCAGATCTAGCTAGGGGAAGCCTTGTTGAAGTTAGTCACAGTGACATGAAATAGGGCAAAAGGGACAGGAAGATGTTCCTGTAAAGTACAGGTAAGAATGAAAACACTGAGAAGGTTTGTTTGAAGTTTAAGTGGGAAGGGAATATTGTTTCTGATCTGTCACCATTCACGTTGTTGACCATTCATGTAGATCTAAATGTTCCTACACAGTCTCAAATAGAAAACACCTCACAATTCCCTAGTAAATCCTTATTCAAGTACAATGCAGAAAACATCACAAAGGAGATTCTATAATTTTTTCCTAGCTTTCAAATCAAAGTGTTCAGGAAGTTTTGTATAGTTATTTTTTGTTAATTTTCTAAATGCAGAATTTCATCGTAATGTAAGCTTTTTAATTCTGCACTTGTACATAGCCACATTACAACTGATCTTTCACCACAGATATTTTCTTAATCTTAGCGTAAAATGTAGAGTAGTCATCACGGGCCCTGCATGTCAGGTGAACTCTTCAGGGCCTGAGAGGAATGTCAGAATGTCCATCCTTTTAAAGACCCTTCAAATGATAGTAACTTGACAGTCTAGAATCACAAGTAGTACTTTTATATCCAAGTAATGTTTAGTTAACTGACCATTCTCTGCTAGAGAAGCAGAAGTCTTTAGCCTTTATATATTATAATAAAAATGTCTTTAATTTCATCAAAAATATCTTATGCAATTGTATTATATCTGGCTGAGAAGGTGTTCATTTCCCCACAGTAGCCCTCACAGTGCTGTGCTTTGCATTGGTAGCTAGGAGGGTGTTGATATCACACCAGCATTTTGGCTACTGCTGAGTAGCATCAGTACTTCCTCAATTGAGGGCAAGATTCCGGGAGGGGACACAAGTAGACCAGATGACCCAAATCATTCCATAGCATATGACATCAGCTCAGATATAAAAGCTAAGGCAAGGAGTAGGAAGGCACTCACTGTCTCCAGTGGCTGCCTGCTAAAGAACCACTGTGTGTGCTGAAGCCCTGCTTCTCAGAAGTGGCTGACCATTGCTGCTGATGGGGAGTAGAGAATAAACTGTGTTATCTTTCACTTTGCTTTTGCAGGTGTCAGCTTTTGCCTAGCTTCTG
The DNA here is from genome assembly GCA_038380795.1 of Pyrocephalus nanus. NCBI lineage: Eukaryota > Metazoa > Chordata > Aves > Passeriformes > Tyrannidae > Pyrocephalus > Pyrocephalus nanus. Next base: position 53,993,872 of record CM076264.1, on the reverse strand, counting down.
CTTTAATAAGCTGCCCTGTCTGTACCCATATCTGTACCCATCTGTTTTCCATGTTACTCTCTTCCCTGTCTGGCTGGGAAGGGGAGGGGTAGAGCGGCTGGATGGGCACTTGGCATCCAGCCAAGGTCAACCCATCACAGCAATGAATTGCACTTCTTGTAGCAAGCTTTTCCTCTCTGATTCAGAAAATTCAATTAAACAATGTATGAAAATAACATCAGCTTCTCATCAAACTGGGAAGAATCCCAGTTAAAAGTAGCACAATAACAATTAAGGACAATTACCTGTAGGATATGTATCCCTTTATGTGACAATTGTTTTTCTCTCTTATCTTCTGAATCTATAAAACACCCTTGTGGACATCACATCATCATTGTGAAGGACTTCTGCAGTATGTAAAACTAGAATATTACTTGTGATATGCACAAGCCTTTACAGTTCATTTGACTGTTAGTAGTTGGAGGATGATAATTTCCAATGTTAATTCTTTGGCATAATATTTGAAGAAACATCAGGCAAATTAACAGCTTACAAGGGAAAATCAGAAATATATAAACTAAAAACCAGACCCCAATATTTTGATAAAAAGAAAGTTTCAGAGAAATAGATCAATTGCCACATTAATGATTTCTCTTATGGTTATTTGAAATGGGAAAAAGAGCACCCTTTTAATCATACAATTATGCAAATTATATAATAGTATTGTATTTGAAGTTCAAAATCTGAATGTAAAAATATGCTAAGACAGATGTGAATAAATGCTGTTTGAAAAATTCTGATTAGTACTTTATATGAACGTAGTTGAATGCTGTAAGTGATATGGAGAAAAAAAAAGAGAATTAAACTGTGAATAGTAATAAATAAGAGTACTTACATTGGATTATGTTGTGACTAAATATACCATAAATCTGTTGCTTACATTGATTGAGCCATGAATGTCTGTTATCATAAATGAGCCCATAAAAAATGCTTCACACATTAAGAGTAAATTACTCACTGATTAAACACTTGCCACACTTTAAGCACCATTTCCTTCACTTAATTCAAATATTTCGCAAATACAAATCTGCCATCAGCTTTAGAAGACAAAATGACTTCTTACATAGAGTTATCTGTGCAAAGAATTTGCCATAGTGCATAATTTAGCTTGGATCCCACTGAAAAATATGCATAAGTAGGAACATTATGCTTTGTCTTACCAAAACCTCTTTGTGTTTACATAAGGCATATAGCAGTTAATTAAAAATACATAGTAGTCTCTGAAAATTAAGCAAATATTTCAAGAATAATTCTTGTCCTTAAGGTTTTTAATGGCATTCAGCTAAAAACTCACCAGTGATACCTGAGCATAGAATCATGGAACAATTTGGGTTGTAAAGGACTTCTGAAGGTCATTTAGTCCAAACTCAGGGAGAATTAAACAGCGCCTTCCCCAGTCAAGGTCTAAATGTCTCCAAGGGTGGAGATTTTCATACCTTCTGACCTTTCATACCTTCCTACCTTTCTGAAACTTTTTTCTTTATTTGACTATTCTTGATATTGAATCCCTCAAGATTTAAAACCCCTCAAGATTTGAATCAAACTTAGCAATTTTTTTTTAGTTGTTAATCAGTAGCTGTAGTTGGACAGTTATGATTAAGCTATTGACTTGTAAACACTGTATGCTTGGCTAATCTTTTGTTTTCAAGAAAAGGGAAGACAATCCCAAGATTAATTGGATGATAGCCAGCAGGAGTGAAATCTGCAGAAGTGAGCTGTAACTGGGGGAACTGTAATTCCGGCAGTGGGTGATCAAGACGATTGACTCACTGGCCAACTACTCAAAGTGGATCTCAGACTTAAATGGAGAAAAAGACTGTGCCTGAGGACTAATTAGCATGCCAATTGAGAGATATAACCGGGACATAAGCATTTGAGTATTAATTAATGAAAAAGTTATGTATGCTCAATGAATGTTGATGTCTTTGTTTGCTAAAACGTACAAATAGCGTAAAGCTTCAATGATCAGTGAGACAGCCTTTTGTGGGTCACCACAAGCTCCCTTCTTGACACAAACTAGAACAAAATACATAAACATCTAACCTCGATGTTGAATTGCCCCTGCACACTGGTTAACAAGCCTGCATTTGGCACAAAACATTCACAAGACAATAATTTTTCCTTTTTGCTAATAAAAATTCCCAGTTTTTATGCTTATTGCCCCTTATTCAGTGATTTGACTCTTCCAAGAAGAGTCTGAATAGCCTCCCATTAAGTAGTTTCAGACTGCAAAAGAATCTCTGCTTAGCTTTCTCATCTTAAGGCCAAAAAAATCCAGCTCTTTTAGCATCTCGTTCTGCATTCCAAACTCCTAACCACTGAGCACTCCCTGCGATTTGGTATTGTATATGAACATGCTGAGAGAGCATTCCATCCTACTGCTCAGGACTTTAATAAAGATATTGAACAGTATTGGTCCCACTACAGTTTCACAAAGGGCATTTGCGGTAACCTTCTGTCAGTTGGCATTTTTACTGCTGATGACACCACTTTGAGCCTGGCAGTCTGTATTGGAGCCCTGCTAAAAACATTGTATTTGCAAAGTCAGTGAACTAGGACAGGCCAAGACTGCTCTGCTGGGGCTTGTACTTAGGTCTTGTAATTAATATAATCTGCAATTTATCTTTTATTTATGTATTATGCTATATTTCCATTATTTATTAATATGTTATATCTATCTGTTGTTTGTTTATTTATGAGGAAAAACATTATTTTGAGGGTGATGAAGAACTAGAACAAGCTGCTCAGAGAACATCTGGAGACCCCTTCCCTGGAAATCAAAACTTGCCAGGATGCGATCCCATGAAGCTGACTCTACGTGTATCTGCTTATTTAACAGGGGATTTGGACTAGATGATCTCCAGAGGTCCCTTCTAACTCCAAACATTCTGTGATTCTGTAATCCTATGATTTGTAGTGCACATCAGTAGATCAGTAGAGAAGTTGCAGTGATTCTGACCACAGACAGAAATTGATTCCTATACAGAGGTTTTACTAGTATATAAACACATTTATACACATATACATATATACATAGACATGTGTGGGTGTATTTGGATGTTAAAATACTGAAATGACATGCAAAATCAGTTTATAGTAAATGGAGAATATGTGGAAAAATAATTTATTATGACTTGACTATATCTCCATTCTAAAGTATATATATTTCTTTTTGGTTTGTGAAAAGAAAGTTGATAAATAAGTCATCATAAGAGCAATAACCTAAAATACCTTTGCAAAAAACCCTAATAAATTAACAACAGATTCCCATTTTTCATATTACAAAGACCTTTTTGTAAGTAACCTTAGTTACTTTTTGTCACTATATAAACAAGGTCTCATATGTTAATTATAAGAGATCTAGGGTCACTGACTCATTTTTCTGAATCTGAACATCTCTTTTTTTTTTTTTTTTTTCCTTTTCTTACCTTTACTGCAAAACTACTAGGGGGAAGAAGAAATATATTTTAAGTTTTGTGTGTTAAGGTAAATGACAGAAGCCTAGGTTTCCAACCACAAGCAATTGTGTCAATACAAAACATATCTGTGTAGATAACAACAGAATAAAAGTTCATAAGGTTTTAGCCTCTTACTCTAAATGCATGAAGTAGAAAGAAATCGATTATCCCCCCATTGTTGTAATGCCTTTATAGTATTTTCTGTGATAAAAGTTGAACAAAAAGTTTTTTAATTCAAAGTAAATTAAAAATACCCAGAAACATCAACATACAAATAACAGATCTTTTCAAGAGGAAATATTTTCATAGTCACTGTGCACCTTAGGATTCACTTTTCAAAGTGCTTTTACCATGTCGTCTAATGTCAGTGAAGTTCATTGCCTTTGGAGACACCTTTCAAAAGTGATCTGCAGTGTGAATTGCCTCTTTTCCCATGAAAATCTTGCATAAAAAGGGAAGCTCCTTCAATCTATTTAGATGGGTTATATGATTATTACATCTATTACATAAGAATTAGCCTTGCATCATATCAACTAGGGAAAATTCCGGATTCTGTATGTGGGATGGGGCAACCCCAGTTGTACATGCAAACTGGGGAATGAGATGCTGGAAAGCACTGCTGTGGAAAGGGACCTGAAAGTTCTTGTCAATGGCAAGTTGAATATGAGTCAGCAGTGCCCTGGCAGCCAGGAGGGCCAACCATGTCCTGGGGGCATCAGCCAAAGCAAGGCCAGCCAGTCAAGGGAGAGGATTGTCATGCTCTGCTCTGCACACTGGTGCAGCCTCACCTTGAATACTGTGTGCAGTTTTGGGTGCCACAATATAAGAAAGACATAAAGCTATTAGACAATGTCCAAAGGAGAGTAACAAAGATTGTGAAGGCCTTGAGGGGAAGCTGTATGAGGAGCTGCTGAGGCCCCTTGGATTGTTCAGTGGAGAAAACTCGGTCTGTTCTTCTGGAGAAGAGGAGACTGAGGGGAGATCTCATTGCAATCTACAGCTGCGAAACACTGGATTATTATATTAATTACTGGCTCAGACCAACTCTAATGTGTGTGTTTGGGGAGAAAGGGACAGGTCACATTTCATGGAGGTGAAGTGTTGTACCCCAGTCCAGCCCCTTGGAGCCTCCTGGGGCAGCCCAGTTTTGTGACTGGCACACCAGAGCACTGCCCCCCACCACATCCCCTGGAATCCCTAATCCACCCTCAGAATGGCTGTCACACTGGAAGTCCCACCTGGGAGGGTGGGGGCAGTGTCCACAGGAGTCCAGGGCAGATAAAATCTGAGCCATACAGCCATTCCGTGGTCTCGTCCCAGCTATCATCTGGATTCCTGGTAGCTGGATCTATGCTGGATCTTGGAGCAGGAACTAGAATTCTCTCTTTTTCTCTCTCTTCTTCTAATCTCCTTTCTTGATGTTTTGGGTAACTTAAAGCTGGATGGGTTTGATTTTGCTAAGTTATGTGGGTTAGCATGTACTAAGTCAGTGCTTTGTAGAATGCTTTATTTTAATTGAATGTTGTCCTGTAAACTTTTGTCAAGTTCCCTTATTTACTAAAGTTTGCCAGTAAAGTGTGTTATTTGATATCCTGAGAAAACGTGTGTAGCATCTTCTCCTGTGTGCTGTCTCAAGATATAAAAGGTCCTTTTAAAAAATTTGGTGGGCAAATTCTTGGAACCTTGTATATTTTTAAAGTAAAAGGTTTGTCCTGGGCAGTGCCAGGAGCTGGAATCTATGATGCTTTTGGATTTCTTGCAGCTCAGCATATTCCGTGATTCTGTGATCTGAGCTTCCTTTACAAATGGTCAAATCCATAAGAACTTGCAGTATTCATGCATGGAACAAAGATCATAAAGCAATCTTTACAATGCCTTCTGAATCCTTATTTCCACATATGAAAAAAGATGTAATAAGTTAAAGTCGGTTAGTTATTAGGCATTTTACTTTTAAATTCTGAAATTTCCATCAATCTTTTCTTAAAACATATATTAAGGAATCAATTTGTTATCCATTAGAACTAAATCATAGTAAAACATTTACACAGATGTTTTTAAAATGCTTTTTCATTTGTCAAAAAACTATTGTACCTATTGAATAATGCATAAACATTTTATCTCAGAAACTTTACCAAAACAGTACATAGAGAGACTTGTCAAAGTATTTGAAAAAGAAGTGAGGAAAATTTGTTCACTCTGAAAAGGAATTTGCCAATTGTTTTAAAACTGTGTTGCTAAAATGCAGCCATCAACTACTCAACTCATTAGAATCCAATGTAATATACTGTGAAATTTATGATTTGCTGCTTGCATAGCAAACTATGAGTAAACTGGTAAGAAAAATATTTTATGACATTACCTATTGAAATACTCTGTAAATTTTTTTCTGTTTTTAATTTACTGAGGTAAGGGTGAAGAGAAAATTAAGGAAGTAGTTCAGAAAAAAAAAAGTGAACAATCTCAATATTTTTTGTTTGAATTTCACTGAGTCCTTTAATAATTTCTAGAATCTTTATTGAAAACAGAGAAACCACTAGTTAACTGAGAACAGCACAACAAGGAAAGGCAAAGCTAAAGAATAATTTTCTCATGCACCTATGAATTATCACAGTATTATGCTGAGAATCATGCCCTTGAAGCTGTCCATTTGCTAGCATTACAAAATAAGAAAATACTTTATTGAATGTTATGTTCAAAGAAAGTAGAAAAATAATTATTATTTGATTACTTCTGGTTAAAAATTAAGATTATTTTTATAATAAAAATATCTATAATATATATATAATATATATATATAATCTATAAAGATTATTTTTATAGAAGTTATGCTAAAAATCCTAAATGATGTGAGTAAAGAGAGATGAAGATATGAAATGGTAATTTTTTACTGTAGACCATGTGAAATTCTGATGCTCTACCCTCTCACATTTGTTTAATTTAATTAAAAGTCAAATGCAATTTTAAACAACCCACAAATTCTTCACACCTTGATCTTTTCTTCTGATATTTCTACCTACAAATACTTTTTATTATTATTATTATTATTATTATTATTTGAGTCTTTCACTATATTTTTTTTCACTCTATGTATTTTTTTCATTTTCATTTTTCATTTTCATTTCAGAACTATCTTGTCCTAATTTTACCATTTAGAGAAGTGAACAAACTGTGATCTTAAAGGAGATTTTCAGGAGCACTTAAGTTGCTAAAGAACAGAAAACAGTGTGAAAGTTACTTGGATTGAATCCAAGAAAGAACTTTTTAAAAAGGACAAGAACCTTCCTGTCCATTTAGTAATTTTTCTTTATAAATGTACCATTATTATATTTTTGGTTTGAACTCTGGAATAAATAAAATCAACATAGCTGGACTGAATTCATCAGCCCATTTCACCTCAACTGACCTTATTATGTTAGATTTTTTTTTAGTTTCCCCAATTTATAAAATATTTTAGAATAATGAAATGACATTTACCTCAGACTCTGGCAGACCTCCTGTGGCTGATTTTTGGGTTAGATATTTCTTTAATTATCAGATTTAAGTCTCTCAGTTTCAGAAATGTATTCCATTCTGAAAAAGAAAGTAGGCTTAGGAAGTGATATCGTAGCTATTGAGAAAGCAAGGATGATATCCTTCCCTTCAGTATATTTGTATTTTTAACTAAATGGACTTGAAATAGTTTGAATTGTCACTGAAATTTAAGACACATATTTTGCTATATTGAGAAAGTAAACTCCTATGATAGAAGACTACATGGTGACTTTTGCAGGGTTCTCAAAGAAGTTTCTGGCAGAAAAACCTAAATTTCCGTGTCTAGGATGCATATAGTAGATTATGCTAGATTACTGTCAGTGAAGAAAAAAGCTGATGTCAGGTAAATATAGCACTAAGAAAGAGACGGATTAAAATTTTCCCCTTAGGCATTCTGGATCCAGTGCCTTCTCCTGTTTGACATGATAGTGCATTTAAGGAGGGAAAGTATTGGATTTTTATGACACAGTGTAACTAGAATTCATTTCTTTGATAACTGTCCTGTTGGATGTATTACTATATGCATATGCATGTCTCTCGACATGTTAAGTGAAACATATTTAATAGAATCATGTTTTTTGGCAAAACGTATGAAGCACCATTTATCTTGGGGAGCTCCCCATTACCAGTCTGACAGCTTTATAGTTCTGTTGGGAAATGAAGTATAACATCAGGTTACTAAGCAACTCCACAGCTTTTTAAAAGTACTTCTTGGAACTCACTTGTTTCTCTTAATTGATTCAGTCCACAGCATTTTGAACATAAATGGGACATCATGTTTAGAAATATGCTGCATAACTACTTTTAGCTAACATGTCTTGCTACCTCTGCATATCTAAATCAAGCACTGGCATATAAATGTCATAGTGAAAGCAAATTTTATCTTCTTCCTGAGTTGCACTGACATTTAATATATATAAATTATTTTGACAGTTCTAGCTAGTCTCTGAAGTTGTCTGCAGACTGTCAGAAAATAGCATAGAAGGCTAAGCAGAAATTTCATTTTTCGAGTTTTACATAGAATAAAGTTTTAATTAGTCAATCTGACTTCTTTAATGAATATATGTGTTATAATACATCAGAATTAATAGGGGATATATATTTCTGTACATTGTAATCGTGTTGATATTTTCTTGAGTCACTAAATCTTTGAGCAAGATACCATCTCATGCCATCTCTGAATATTAGTGATAAATATGCTGACATACAATTTATGAAGAGTAAACTAGGCTTTAACACTCCTGGCTTTGCTTCCCACTTCAGTGGAGGTGAATAACAAATAATGTAAGAATATATAGATAATGATTTTGGTCTTCTTTCCTCAACTTAACCTATGTTTCTTTCTTTATATCCTTATTTTTCAAAAATTTTAATATTTTTAAAATGAGAAAACATACTTATTGAGGAAAAAAAGATAAACAGACTGAAGATCAACCCTACTGCCTTCTACTCCCAGTCTGCCATTTCCCCAAATATGTATTTATTCATTTATTTATTTTTACTTTTTAATTTTCATAAATTTTTGTAGAAGACAACTTTCCTGCAAGTGTGATTGGGAGAAAAAGTCTTTCTATCTTGATGATCACTTAGATATTTAATCTTATAAATTGTACTGTTGAAGGCTTAAATATAAGTTCAGCACTAATTGATTTGATTCAGTAACTAATATATTACAAGATTAAAGGTTGAAATCATAAGTTAAGACAGAACATGTTTTAAAACTGCTGAAAATGCATTTTTCCCCTCTTAATGAAGCATATGTTACACTTATGGAAAATGCTTATTGCCACCTATATGAGTTTCTCAGTGTTATGGAAGTCATTATATATCTTATATATGTCTTATGTATCTTATACATGAACCAGGTTATGACATATCCCTTGTAAGAGGATAGACTTTTTTTGCATATCTGCTATGTGAACAATTTATTGAACTGCTCTTAGGATACACTCCAACTTGAGTCACAGAGTTACAGTAATCTAGTTCATCATGAATTATCTTTCAGTGCTTTGTTGAGGAAGAATACCTGATAGTGCCTCTGCTGCTCCTGGGACCATATCTTGATCACTAGTCAGGTGACCTCTCACTTTATGGCCCATGGAACAGCTTATTATCTTGGGTATCAATGACGCCAGAATTATGGTGAGAGAGTAGGAAGAAGGGATCATATAAGCAAAATTTCTAAAAGAGTCTGCAAGACACTCAGTGTATGGGCCATACGTTCAGTGAATGCCTTCTTTCCTCTCTGGTTCTTTTTATCTCTTTTTGATAAGTCCTTTCCTACCCTTCTCCTTGCTTTCAAATTTTTCTAATCATTGTCTTGCATCTTCTTGACTGCTGGGAGAGGCATGTTGTTAATTATTGTGCTTTTGCATGTGATCAACGATAACCCAGGTATGCATAAATCAGGTACGAATAAGATCTGGGTGGATGGAAATGAAAGAAGAGGATTTGAAATTGCCCTATAGAGATAACCCCAAAAAAACTGCTTTCAAATGAGCTTTATGCCTCCAACTGCATTTAACACAGGAATAGAGAGAGAGAGAGAGAGAGAGAGCGCTAATAGATCTCTGCTACTATGCTTTCTGTTGCAACACATATTAGTACTCTGTTAGCTCATTTATCACCATCAGTTCTGAATCTGCTTTCCTATTTCTTCAATACAGTCTACTATTCATGAATCCAGATCATGCAGGTTCATATTAACTCAACCAGACCTATAGAACTGAACTGGTAAATCAAATTATTTGTGAATCTGTGCTAGTGAAAGTTCGTATTGAACTCAGCCAGACTTATAGTGCTGAATTGGTCATAACCTGAAATTAAGCCCAGCCACACTTAATCTCTCTGATCTCCAAGAACCAGCTGGAGTGCAAGAGGGTTTATTTTCTGCCAAACTTCTATACCCTTAACACAACAAGGGGAAGATTCAAAATCTTGCCTGCTACAGGACAGAACTAGAGGCCAAAGCCCTGACACTGTAATTTTTCCTACGTGCATGATGAAATCTTATGAGGTTTAGCTTTTAGGAATACTTTTCTAGCTTAATTCTCAGTATGCAATACCATGAAGTTGATACCATATAGTTAGCACTGATGACTGCACTGCTTAGTGATTTTTAGTCATTAAGGGCTCCATAATCAGACTTATAAGCTGTTTGATGAGAGATGTCAAAACCAAAGTGAGTTTGTCTACTTTCTTCTCCAATTGCCCTGGTTTACATTGAATGCTTGTGTGCTGTTGACCATGATTCCCAAAGGGTGAGTGGGAGGTGGTGTCTCACCTGTCTCTCCCTGCTCCCAAGATAACTGCTTACCTTGTTTTTCTTATGTCTTGATAGTCATCTTTCTTGTATACTCATTAGGATGTCCCTGCCTATTTTCAGTTCCTTGTGCTTTTTCTTTGTCTGGCTGGCAACTTTTGTTTACTTTGGAGTCTCTTGTATAAAATTACACCTCGCTGATATCTTTGTGGTCATATTGGTCACTATTCACACACTATGTCTGGCTATATAATTACAGCGTTACAAGGTGTTTGTATATTGTTAACTACACTATTTCAATACACTTGAGTTCAGGATCAGGGCAAGCTAATATTAATGGTATCCTGATTAGGACATTTAGGGTTTGCAGGTGTCACAAGTCTCTGTTTTTAGTGGCAGAGGAATTATGCTAGCCAGAAGATAACTTCCATTTCTTTTAACATGTGTGTCCTTCTTACAAAAGAACACTAGTGGAAAAGTCATTTTACTGGTGAAATGAGGGATATCTTTTGAATATATTTTGGAATTATACAGGAACCTAAATTCCAGTAATGGTGAGTGGCAGAGATGAACTGACTACTATCCCCATTTTCCATCTTCCATGAGCTGTTGGTAGCAGGAGGAAGAAGGGCCAGGATTGAAGTTAGACTTGGGAACCAGGGTGGACTGGAGGGAAGGTACTTAGTTTTGGCCTTTCTTTCTCAACATTGCACTCCATTTTAATTTTCAACGAATTAAATTAAACTTTCTCAAGTTGAGTCTGTTTTGCCTGTGATAGTAATTGGTGAGTGATCTCCCTGTCTTTATATTAACCTATGAGCTTTTTCATCTAATTTTCTCCTTCTGTCCTGTTGAGGAAGGGAAGGGAAAGTGTGGGTATCCAGCACCTGAACAATGTCAAACCTCCACAAATATTAATCATTTTTCAGCAAGCCAACACTGAAGAGAAAAAAACAGGAACCCCCCCACACCTATTACATTTTAGATTCTATAGCTTTTACATTATCTGTAAGACATTCTAAATTTATGTTATCTACAAGATAATAATGTATTAGGTAAAACATTATGCAGTATTTATTAAAGACAGATTTATTTCTTTTAAAAGCATAATTCAATAATCTTAATTTCTCTGTCTTCATATACTATATCTGTATTAAAAGAAACAAATTCCACATTGTAAACTATTCAGGAATTTTTCTTAGATTTTGTTTTTATAGAAAGTATTATTCTAGTACTAAAATTACCATGATCTAATTCAGTTTCCCAAACTTTATGACACTCCAGTGGCCACAAACTCAGAAATATTTTTTTCTTTCAATTTCTCTTTTGTAATGGTAAGTAACTGTCATCAAGCTAAAGACAAAGTGAAAAAGATAAAAAAGGGATCCCAGCAATTTTCAGGCTATATGAGATATTATTGTCATTTTCACCAGAAACTTGACAAGTAAAAACCACATCAGTCTTCCAAACACATGAAGAGCAAGATGAAAGAGGTCTTTTCACTTCCATTTAGCATGAGTGGTTTGTGGGTAATGTTTTTTTCTTGTTTTGGTTTTACTTTTCTTCTGAGATGAGACTTTTTTTCCCCCTCTTCAAAGTCTTAAATGCATTCTGGATAGAATCAGACAGAGGAATACATGCTTTTTGAACACTGAATTTTATTTTTTCTGGATCTACACTGACACTTATAACCCTTACTAAAACCTAAAGCACATCTGTGGCATTTCTCTATCATAGAAATAGATAAGGTTTTTTAAGAGTAGATAAGTTTTTTTAAGAGCATCACAAAGAAAGATGGTTTGTACTTGTTTTGTTTTACCGTTAGAAGTTGTAGGGGAAAGCCTGTTTAAAAAAAAAAAAAAAAGTCGTATAAAATATTTCGAGACAGTTTGTTAAATTTTGGCCTTTCTTTTATTTATAGATTTTTATACTAAGTGTAAGGCCTTTATATTATTTTATCCTGAACTCAGCATAATGCATTTCTAGGTACTAGTCCAGAAGTTATTTCTTGAAGGTCATGTTCCTTTTTCCTCTTTTTTTTTCTCTAAATGAGGGGGAAAAAAAAAACAAACACAAAAAATCCCCCAAAAAACCAACACAAACCCCACAACAGTTTTACAGTGCTTTGCACTCTGTCTTTAGTTCTTTAACCATTTTTGTTTAAGTTAATATGCCAGGTTCTTTTCTGCTCAACAATTCTGCACCTTATACAACCTCTGATATTAAAAAGCTTCCCAAGAAGCCATTAAATATGATGCAATTCCTTTCTCTACTTTGGCAATGATAGTCTCATAGAACTAACGAATTAGTAAGGCATAACCTTCCTATTCTAACCTTCATTTAATCTAGTTGTGCTTTTGTAAGCATTTTCCAATCTGATGGTTTAAAGTAGTTCCTAATACTTCCCTGCAAATTGAAGTTAAACTATTTGGTCTTTAATTTCCTGCTGTGTCCCAAGGCTTTTTCTTAGTAAGGGTTATTCTTTTGGCTTTTCTGATTTCTGTTCCCATTCCAGTAGCAACTCTTGGGGTATGACTGTTTCTAGAGTATTGATCTCATACTTAGTAAATTCAAAGTTTTACTTTCCTTTTCTTAAGGCATTATAATTTATCTCCTGTGAATTTGATTTCTCTATTAGTAAAGGCAAATTTAAAGGCTATTTTGCAGACACCTATAGGAATTGTTTTTTGGTTTTGTATGTTATTCCCTTTATTTGTACATGCAATATGCCAGATTTCTTTATTTTGAAGCTGAGTGCTTGTCAGAATATATTCTTATGTGTTTTTTCTCTTTTCATACATTTAAACTAAATTTTAGCATTATTTATAAAAATGTTCTAACCCATCTGCTTCTAATTTAAAAAATAATTCTACAAAGGCAGCTGAATATCAAGTCTTCCCTGTCTCTTTGTTAATCACTTGTCTTACACTTACTAAACTAAGCCTTTATATAATACTACAAATAACTGAACCAATCTATCTTGTTCTTAGATTTAAATTTCTAATGTAAGAATTAGATGATTTCATCGTATAAGGAAGAAGAAACAAAAAGTAATTTTGCTATAAAATACTCCAATTGACACTCGTGTGACAGAACTTTGAATACCTCACGAACATACCCATTCACACTCACCCATCTACACTTCGACACACGCACACCACATATATAAATATATATATCTTTGTACTTTCCATTTATGTTTCAAAAAAACCCCTGTGAAGATATATTTTTAATTCTGTATCTTGAAAAGTCTAAACAAATGAAAATTTTTTAATATAAACAAAGAACGTTCTTATATAAATATTCTTTTTTTACTTTCCCTCCCTTTCCTTCTGGTCCTACACAAAACTGTTTCAGAAGTTTTTCCATATGTCTAACTCTCCAACATTTTTCCTGTCTTCATGGCTTTTGTGAATTTTTAGGAAAAGAGGCAAGGAGCTTTGTGTGAGAATAAACCATGGTCTGTTAACCTTTCTAATGCGTGAATACCCAGTCAGAAGGAGAAATAAAAAGCACCTGCCATTTCATGCTTGTGAAGTTATCTTGGAAAAAGTTCTTGTCCATCTGAAAAAAAAAAAGATGGAAAAAAGCACTCTTCTTCCAAAAAGCAGTTGTCAAGAAAGCAGCTCAAGAAAGTGTAAGAAACCAACTGGCCACCTTAGCATAAGAGCATCTGTTTTGTTTATTGATGCTATTTGTTATTATCCATGTTGTTTCTTCTAGCTACAAAAAGTGTATAGTGTGTAAGGAAGTCATTACAACAAATGTTCAGTTTTGTCTCCTTTGGCCATATGCAAACACACATATCGTAATTTAAAAGCCTACTTATTTTATAGAGAGGCCATAACATGTCACAAATAACTTCTATTTTATTGGCAAATATCTATCCAGTCATACTATAATCCAATCTCTATTAATCTAGAATAGAATAAATAATGATGAAAAACATGAAGATGTGCAGCAATTCTAAGAGAAGATCTGCTCCTGCTTGACAGATGGTGTAATTATTGCCTGGGGCTAGAGACTTTTTTGTTGGTTTGTTTTTTATATGTGATGTCTTAATTACATGACAGCGAGGTATGGGCTTTGTTTTCTGGTAAACAATTATTTCTTGATAGCAAATATGTAGGTTGTAGACTTTATTTAAGAAATCTCTAACATAGCCGAGGAAAATCTCAGAAAAATTCCAGACATTTACTAGAAAACATGGAAATAGAGTTGAAAAGAGATTAGGCTGGGAAGACATGGGCCTTGTAGCCATCAGTCTTGAATGCAGGAATAGACCAGACAATATATACTTCCAGAAATAATGTCTAACAGAATGCTTCTGTTTATTATCTTCAACTAATTTTGTACCATGTTTGATACAATAACGTTACTATAAGTTTTATTTAACTCCCTACTTTGGTATTGGGTCAATGGATACTCAGGGATTCCAAATCCTGTGCTTGTATATGCATAATTACAAATTTTCTGCATATGATTTTCCTGAAGACCTACTATGCACATGTCATAAATCCTTCAAATGTGTACCTGCCTAGGTCACTCCATGACACATGCATAATACAAAAACACTTTTAACTTTGCAGAATAATTGAATTCAACACAGACAAGAGTGTAATACTATTATGTAGTGGTAAGAGCACTCATGAAGAGAGATGTGAATCCTCATTCCGGTTTCAAACGGCACTTTTCATTTGTTCTTAGTTATTTAATATAAATATTATTTTTCCTTCTATAATCTCAATATTAAAGTATAAAGCCTTGCAAATTCAAGTTTTACATCCACCCTCTTTAGAAAGTGAGCTACTGCTAGGATCAAAACTCTTCCTATGCTTTTTTTTCTCACAGTCAAGTAGGTTTTAGATTTTTCATTCCCCTTAAGACACTTTTCTTATCAGAATTAATCTGGATATGTGGTTTTAAATGTCCTAAATCTAAGGAAAACTTAAAAACTAGGTTTTCCCTTGCCTGGTAACAGCTCTGAAAATCTAAAGAGAAGACTTTTAATCCAGAATTCGAGTTTTAGACAAACTCAATAGGTCTTATTGAATTATCAAGAAAAAGAGTGATTATAGAAACCTTTCACTCGAAGAAAATTCTAGGATTCAGGTCAGTGTATGAGGAGAAGCTTTTCAGAGTACCTTACTTTTTTTTCAAGCACACAACATGTAAGTGATATTTCCTACATCACAAGTGTCTTCTCAATTAAAGTGTGGTTGGTTTGTTGTTGTTGTTGTTTGTTTGTTTGTTTTTAAATCACTCAGGTTTATAGATATTTGGAGTGCCTTGATGCATAGTTAATTTAGGAACTAAGTTCCTCAAACTAGGTCTTTCTCTGTATATGGTCTCCAGTGTACTCATTCCAAGAATTTTTTAGAGCCTAAGACCATTAATACACATCTTCATTAATAGAATGAACTAATATTTTCTTTTCCTTTTTACATATTACCAAATAATCACTGAGCAACGATTACCCATGACCAAATTCTTTACAAAGGAAGAATTTTTTGCAAACATTCAGTAATTAAAAAATAAAGAAGCATCAAAACAACAATTCTCTTCCATATTAATTTCCTAAGCTATCTGATAATATCAGGATTTGGATACACACCTTGCTATTAAGCCAGCCTGATCACTGTTCATGCAATATTCAGTGACATTTTGAGTACAAATACCAAGATTATTATCTTTTAATATTAAACATTATATGAGTGTTTAAAGTGTCCGTGAAGCATATTCATATTAAATATTATTGCTGACATTTGGAAAAGGTCGAATGGGATGGTGTTATGCAAAAAAACCCGTTAGTAGCAAGACAGAATTATTACAATTATTAACAATAATAATTTGATTAGAAAAAGATCAAGTTTGAGAATCTTCTTGTCTTTTTACAAGCTAACACAGTTACCCACTTAAATTTAGTCAAAATTGCAAGCTTTTGAACACACTAATATCAACATCAGGTTTTTCTGTCAATTCCACTGAGTATACTTTTTTATTTCCTAACCAGTCCCATGTTGAAAGCATAAAGCCACAGAATGGAGGATATAGCTTTTTCCCTTACCCAGCAGATATAATTACTGAGTTCCCTGTGCATCTAGCAAAGGTGAGTAGGTGAAGCCAGGAAAGATGTTTGTTTACTAAAGTCTGCAGCAGAAAAAGCTAACGTTCTATAACTAATCTAATTCTGTGTTTGAACAGAGGGCTGGATCCTATGCACTCATCAGCCTTTTTCCCCAGACAATCAAACTCTTGCCTGTAATCTGAAACTTTGTTTTGCTTAGAAACTTTATTAGCACTAAACTCATTTTAAATTAAGGTAATAAAAGAATTGGAGAGGAAACTCCAGATACATTAGCTACAGCTGTCTTCCTTCTTCTTTCCTTCTGAATTTTTTCCAAGACAGACAGGCAATTATCTTAATTTTCTGACTCAATTTCTCATCAAAGATTGAATTTTATTTAGCTGTGCATGTTCCTCTTTTGTTTGGAAATTCAGATCCTTATGGCTACCTATTCATAAGTCAGAGGACAGTATTATAGTTTTATAGTTTCAAATCTGGAGATAGAAGTGAGTTATTTTGGTTTCAGACTCAGTGATAAATAAAATCTACAAACATAAATCAGCAGTCAAGTGACTTGCCTTTTATCTATGTCCATGTACATGTTATTAATACAGAGTAACCTACTATAGCTCTGTCTAACCTATTAGAGCTATTAGTAGCCTCTATTAGTAGCCTCTCCTCTAAACCAGATATATTTTACAGCTACTTCATTTTGTACTGAGTAGAATTCTGATTTTTTGTCTGATATTACATCTCTGACATTTTAAATTGTCATTCCTAATGATGAGATATCAATGTGCATAGCATAATCTAATGGAGTAGCTCAAGAACTGATATTAGACATGTCACTAATGCTCTTTTATCAGTGATCTAGATTGAAAATCTAAATATCTTTGATAATAAAATTTGCTGATGAGAGAGACTGAGAGGAAAGCAAATAAATAAGAGGGCAGTATACTGCTACCATAATCTTAATATCTTGGCTAAATGGATTGAATAAAAAAAAATTAAGAGCATATGAGAAATGAGAAAGAAGATTATGTCTGTAAAGTTCTGAGGGAAATTTCAGTGAATAGTCATCTAGATGGTAATGTAGAGGGTATTATCTTGGAAATTCCATAGGTACTCTGTGTAATATAGAAGAACTGATTGCACTGATTGCATTAGTTATCTAAAAAGCAGATAGAAGTAGATAGAGAAAGCAATTCACCTGGTACAGCATTGTTATGGCTATTTCTATGCCCTTACAAAGAGAGCATGAAGAAGAAATCTTTTAAACCTTTCCTGAACCCTTAAGACAATAAATGGCTGGGACCTGAATCTTCATGTGGATAATCTTGTTAATGAAGACCAGCAAGAGTTCATGGATGCTAAGGAGAAGAAGTTGTTACATGTATCTCCTGGACAACTTGAAAAAAGGGCAAGTATTAAAAGGAAAAGAATAAGATATCAGTATCTGAAAGAAAGGTTTTGATCATTCATTCAGTTGTCAGATATTCCAAGCAAACAGATAACTTGTGGTAGAAACTAGTAATTTCATATTTCCACAGAGTTCATCTACTTAACCTCTTGTTTTCCTGTGATGCTAAGGATGTCTGAAGTAATGTTGATATACAGTAGCCAAAATCATGGGACAGAACCAGCAGCTAGATTTAATGAAAGTTTAAGGGACTTTAACTTACTGAAATAAGTGAACTGTCATAGATATATAGAAATATGTGAACTCTTTCTCATTCTTTGAATATAAAACTTCTAATGTTATGGACTTTTTCAAATTTAAATTTTATAAAATACTCTTTTCCTATGCTTTTATCTATGCATATATATTTTTAAAGACAGTATAGAAGTTTGGTGTGTTAGTGATATCTTCCTCCTTGTTTTTTTTTGCTTGAATTTAGTCTGAAGGCCTCAAAATTATCAGAGGTAAGGACGTAAGCAGACTGCCTAATCAACTAATCTTTATCTCCTTAGGAAACAGACTTTAAAACTTTAAAACCTCACATATTTATACTTTAAATCACATTATCAGGTATTGTTTTGCCAGTGCTTGAGTAGCCATATGTGATCTTCTGTGAATATCTCCTGCTATCAATATTTTGAATGTTATTTTCATAAGAATTTTTCAATCTCTTTTAAACGGAAAAAAAGATCCATGCCTTTTTGTGAAGGTGCTTTTTTTTTCTTTTTTTTTTTTTTTTATAATAATGAATTCTGAACAGATAAGTAGATCTCTGTCAAAGGAGGGGGCTGTTTTGCTAGAGATTTATTTTCTTCCTCCTAGACCAAGGCCTAAAGAAGACTTCTTCAAAAATTGTACCCCAAAGCTGCAGAGCAACTGAAAGCTCAGAAAATTGATTGGAAATCCAATAATATCAAGCACTGCTTGATATTAAGCTTTCCAAAGCAATATTTTGTATGGTTAATAAAACACAAGCAAGGACATGAATTGTTAACCACATGTGAATTTATTAGGAAGAACTGCAGAATGTCCCTAATAATAGAGACTGCTTCAGGCAAGCAGCCTGTCACACCTGCATTAAAGCATAAACAAGTAAAAATGCTACTAAATATGAAATTGTTCTTAACTAACAAAGGGGACACAACAGAAACTTCTTAATTGATTGTCAGGCATATCACAGCAAAAACCAATAATCCTAAGTAAATGTAAAAACCTCCTCTCATTTTTTTTTTCTAATGATTTTAATGAGACTTTCCAGGTAGCACTTTTTAATGTCATTAATCAAGTTTTTGAGAAGTTCCAGTCACTTTTTCTTCAGTCTTCTGCAACAGAAAAATTCACCTGAGGCATTCTATAATCATCCAGAAATGTGCTGTCTATTGTATCTTTAGATGAATTAGGAAATTGACAGGAATAATTTAACTGGCTCATGAGATGGCAAAAATTGTGAGAATGAAGTTCACACAGCAGAAGTGCACATCAGAAACCCTCCTTTTGTAGTACGTTTTTATTCACTAGAGCCCCACACTACAGGTTGGGTTCTTAATTCATATCAGAGTGAATAAGTAACTTTTTGCAAAAATTATAAGCCTAATTAAAGTATAATTAAAGGGAGTTCAGAGTTGAGTTGTGTTAGGAATTTTTGATGCAACCTTTTCTGTAAGAAAATGTTAGTTCAATAAAAGCAAAGTAGTTTCCAGGAGGTATTTATTTTCTATTTCTTCTTCCAAAATGATTGGAAAATAAGCTTCAAAGTTTTCAAAGGCATTCACATTGAAACTATGTAACTCAATAAACACATTTTAAGGTTGAAATATTTCATAGCATTTACCTCTTCCAGCCAAAAAGGCTTACTTTGAAATGAAAACTAAAAATATAAAACTAAAAATTGTGCATGGTTTTGCCTTATACTTACAAAATGTCAAGATATATACTTTCCATTTTTCTTTTCTTGATTTTTTTTTTTCCAAACAGATGGCAGTCTCTATTAAGAAGTTCTAATCACAATACTAACATAATGATTTAAATGGATGGATGATGTTCTTACAGGAAGACAAATGTTTGGAAAGCCACATTCTAAAGAACATGAAATGAGTTGTAGTCTCTTTAGTATTGAGGTAGAAGGGAAGTACTGATGTTCTTACTAATGTCTCATCATCACTGAAACTCATTTATCAGCATGAAAAGCAAAATCTTGGTTTGTTTAATCCAATAATAAATACGGTTTGATAGCTCTGAGTAGCTCTCAGTTGCCTTTGAGGAGTTACAGTACCTAAACTATGGGCATATAACTGATTTTCATTATTGGAAATGAAAAAATTTACTCAAAAATAATTTGCAAGTGTTTATCAAAGGTTTAACCGATAGAACTATTAAAATTATCCTTCTGGAGCTTTTCTGAACTTTATATGGATAATAGCTATCAGGTCAGAACAGAAAGAAGGGCTGATATTCTGAATTTTTTGGTTGTTCTGTCTCACTGCATCAGGAAGCCACTCACAAGAAAAAAAGCAGAAAAAATTCTCAGATGTCAACTGGCAAAAAAAAAGACTATTGAAAATGAGAATAAGACAGAAATCAGAAATCCTTCTCAGCATCTGAAAATAAACTCCAAAATATATTGTGGATTTCAAACAGGTAATAAGTAATTTTCTTTTTATAACAAAGATGTGTTGCAGGATTTGTTTCAGGAGGGCTTACATAGATTAATTTTTTTATCATTATATCAGTTTCTGTAGAGTTCTTGTTTTTTTACAAGTTTTCATCTTTGTCTTGCAGCTTTAGCTACAAGAATCAGTAAAAAAAGACAATTTATCTCTGCGTATCTCACCCTTATGAAGTAGATTATATTTGTTGGGAAGGTAATTTATTAAATGATTAATTAGAAATATATATTTAGTTCCATTTTACTATTTTTAAAAATGGAAAACATTTCTAACACCCCGTGAAATTCATGTTTGCATGGGTAAACAAATGTATTTTTTCAATAATTTTTATTGATAAATGTCGGGGTTGTGAACTAACTTGCCTCTCATTGGTTTCTGTGTTGCCATAGTTATTATATTGTCTCTTTGGATTGGCTAGTTGAATGGCCAATCCAGTCCTTCCCCCGCAGCCTTTATAAGCTGCGGGAGATTTGAATAAAGCTCTCTTTGTCTGCTCTCCGCTGCTGGACTCCCTGCGTGCTGTGTGGTCTCTGTCTCCTGGCATAAGGGCCTACGCCGCCCGTCCCTGCCACGAGGGACGGGCGGCGGGGGTAGGGGTGTCCTCAGCCCTGGAAACCTTCACCGAGCAGCCGGCAGGACAGGAGGACCCCCAAGGAACCCCCAAAGAACCGCAACAGATAAATTTTAAGTAAGCTTGTATTACTATTTGTGCAGAAGTCTTTGCACTCATGAAGTATTCAAGCACAATCTGCCTAATTTCATTAAGCAATTCATGATTATAATTTTACTAACATGTTGATAATGTGAAACTCATTGACCTTGGGATCTTTTTCACCCTTTCTAGTATATACCTCATGCTTTTGATGGTTTCAAGTTCATTTACTTTATTTCCTTGTCAGCTTGGTTCAGCATTAATCAGTTTGCTTTAAGTAATGTGCTATATGCTTGTTCCTTATCTAGCAATTATTAAAGGAAAAAAAATTAGCTTTCATAGAAGAAAAATAAACTTCCATATCATAGAGGATGGTTTTATATTTAATAACTGAATACTCTCAACTTGTGCCAAGTTAGTGAAAATTTGTAACTTAGTAAAAGGCAAAATACTTGTCTGTCTGTACTGTCTGTCCCTGTGTCACTTACGAAAATATGAAAGTAAGTTGTACCTTTCACTTACATTTAAATTGAAATAATTTAATGCTTAAGTTATACTAATATTGGCTATATCCCCTTACTAGAATTTCAGATATTGGAGATTTGGAGCACTTCTCCTATTAAGACAGACTGAGAGAGTTGCAGTTATTCACCCTGGAGAAGAGAAGGTTCTGAGGAAATCCTACAGCTATCTTCCAGTACCTAAAGCAAGGGTCTAGAAAAAAGCTGGAGAGGAATTTTTTATAAGGTCATGTAGTGACAGGACAAGGCAGAATGGCTTCATACTGAAAGACGCAGGGTTTAGATAAGATATTAAGGAAAAAATTCATTACTGTGAGGGTGGTGAGGTGCTGGAACAGGTTGCCTAGAGAAGTTCTGAATGCCCCACCCCTGCAGGTGTTCAAAACCAGGCTGAATGGGGCTTTGAGCAACCTAGTCTAGTAAAAGGTGTCCCTGCCCATGGGAGGGGGTTGGAACTAGTTGATCTTTAAAGTTCCCAAACAACCCAAACCACTCCATGATTTTATGATTAAGCAGTCTCCTAGATTGGTTCACAAAGTGAGGCAGTCCTAAATTAGCCTCAGAGAACACACAGTTAATATTATACAATCAGCATTGTTGTTGCTTGAAATGTTGTATATAGACTCATATATCAGCAGCTAATGTGCATTAACGTAAATATATAAGGCTTAATACCTCCATGTAACTTATACATATAACTACCTAGTAATAGCAAATACAGTCTGTGAGGTCTCTGGCCACGATTCAACCAGGTGCTTGCTTGAAGTCTGTCATGTGTAGACTTTACGTGTTAAGGAAACTTCCCTGTCCAGCCATCCAGGAGCCACTCTGGCAGTCATGCTTGTACCACCTGAGATGGAATCAAGGCTCCTAGGCAGCTACACATCGCACACTCACACAGTCAGACCAGGTTTCCTTACTGGTTTGACCCCATGTTTCTCATAGCAGAGTATCAGATGTCCCCCCCGATCCTCAAAATAATTTAATAATGGTGCAATAGCAAAATAACAGCTCAGTCTTTGTGCCTCCAAGAAGGGACTCTGAAGAAAGGGAACCCTGAGCTTTTTTAGGCTCATGTGGTAGTCTGGAGTCCTCTGCTCTTGCCATGTCTCTGGTTCCATTCAGCTGGCTGGGCCACAACTCCCCATGGCCCTTGTTATGTGAGGAGTCAGCAGTCCACAGCCTCTTGTCTTGAGGTCCCACTACCCAGAGCTGAACTTGCAGCTCACACTGCAGCTGCTAACCGAGCTACTGGAACTGATTCTATTCCTCAACAAGTGCAGTACTGCTCCATGACTGAAGGAAGCGCAGCATAGGCCAACAAGATTAAAACCAACACAATTACTTTCAGACTGATATCCTACATTTTTTTTAATGTTCCAAATTATTTGTCATTTGTGCTACATTAAAACAAATTCACAAAAGCCATAGCTGTTTCTTCCATAGTGCCTTTTTTCAGGAATAGTTTTTTTGTACGTTTTTACAGTGTTAAGTGTGTTATATTCAAATTTAAAATTTTGAAATAGGAAGAAAAAAAAAATTGTATGTCCAGATTTATGAGGTCTGATGGAGCTTTCAAAAAAAAAAAACTACCTTGACATTAGAGGAAATCTGCAAGACTTTCTCCTCAGCAAATGATATTTCTCTAGAGTTTACATGATGCTGAGTATGAGTTTAAATTTTTTTTACAGAAGTAAGTTTCATACTAAAAAAGAAAACAAAAACAAAAAATAAGCTTTACCAGACTGAAAAGCTTCAGAACATAGCTAATTTTTCTCTTCAGTCTGTGCCCCAAGAGAGGATAGTACTTACAGCAACTGGAGCTGAGTGAAGTGTACTTTTATTTGTGAGGTAAATGGTGCCATGACGATGTTGCCAGTCAGGCTATGAATTTGGTTATACTGCACTGGTAACTCAGTCTCTTGTGTGTGTGCATTGAGTGTCTGGATGTTTTTAGGTGGTTCTTCATTCAGTAAAAAGAAATGCACCCAAGCATAACTACTGCCTTTTAATGGGAATTGTTACTTGTATCAAAAGTAAATTTCAATAGATTCCATTCAGAATAAGAAAATGACACATTTTCATTTCTTATAAATTTCTTGCCTAGGAGGATTTAAGGCATAATATTCAATCTCTTCAGGAAGGAAATTCATATTTTGTCTTTCCTAACAGCATGGACAGAGATGCCACAGGTTTTCAGAGAGAACAGGTAAAAGACAAAAGGCAAAAGTTTCCAGGAAGGGGACATCAGAGTATCCGTATACTCGAAACACTTTAACCCCTGGCTACAAATCTGAGTGGCTAACCCTAAAAAAAGAATAAATAATATTCATAAATAATAATAACAGATTTTGTTTCAAATCACCAAGGTCTCAGAGATAAGAGGTACTGATTCCAAAACTGAATGGGTATATTTTCTAACTGATTTGGGGGAAAGCAAGAGTTATTGTTATAAATTATGATTTTTTTTTCACAACATCAAAAGGCTGATAATTCAAAGAGGAGATTTTATTAGGACATACTATCCAAATCTTTTTGATTCTGACCTCAGAAAAAAACAGCATTCTGCAATAATGAGTCACAGCTAAGCTCTGCCAAAATCAGGATATTAACTATGTTCTTGATCTCAGCAGATTCATGGATTTGTTTTTTGCTATCTAAATCATAGTTGGAAACACATCCTTTGTCAATTCTTTCCTATATGTAGTCTTCAGACATCATGAAAAGTTAATAAACTTCTATATCTATTGCCATTTTGCCATTACATTTTGAGTTATAAGTTGTAGTTTACTGAATTACTTCACCTGAAGAGAATGATGAGTACTCAACTTTTAACACCAGTTTCGTATCACACAAACTCAGTACATGCTTGTATGTGTCCAAACATACATAAGCTGTTAACTGTTTATTAGATAAATTGTTGGGGACTTTTTAATTAAACAACTCTACAATACGTAGAGATATATCCCAACAAAGAATGTTAATATCTTATAATGTCATCAAATTCTCTCTAAAGAGCATTTATTATCCCAGTTATATTTTGCTTTTTATCCTTTTTAGCAGTCTAGACCAATTTACTGCAGAGAATCAGAGATGTCCAAGATAGTGGCAATAATTTCCAGCCAAGATGAAGATTCTGGCTATTACAGCATACATGTTGATTTTCTGTGTAACAGTGACAAGGACAATATTTAAATTCGGATGTTTTGGCATAGAAAACCTAAATTTGCTCTATTTTCTGCATTATTTCTTGCATTCTTAGAAAGTAGAAGTTCAAGATATTGATATTTAAAAGGACAGACCACAATATTGGGAGGGAATATTAGGAAACTTAACCGTGAGACTTAGTGGTATGCTGAAACAGTTTCTGTCCAAGTTATCAAACCTTTGATTACAAGTTTTCAATAATATGACTCTGAAATATCATGACGATTCCTTAGTGAAAAGTTTAGTTAGCAGATCTCTTGACATCCTCTTTAACCTTTCACTCTGCATTTTATTTTCCAAACTATTTTTTTTATCTCTAGTTTTCTTTATCAAGTTGACACTGCAAAAGTACTCTGATAATATGTCTTCAAATAGTCATGTAGTCATTTTCAGGGAACAATAGAGACAAGTTTGGTTTCTGTAGGAAAGTTAGGTGGAAGCAAGGGTGACCCCAGTGCAGGATGTGATCTTATGGATGAGGGTAGCCCCACAGGGTCTGACCAGAGTGGACAGAGCCAGATGCCAGTAACAGGGTCTCTTCACAGATCCAGCAAAGGCAAAGTGAGAATCCAGGCCTGGGATCCATCCAGGGGATTTGGACGGTCAGGAGCAGCAGAAGGCAGGACTAGAAACAAAGTTACTACGGAGATATGAGGTCCATCCAGGGAGCAGGACTAGAGGCAGGACTGAACACATGGCTTTCCAGAGTGTATTGTGACAAAAACTAAAACATTGACATCAGAAATGTGTCAAATTAAATGCAATTACATCTCTGAACGAGCTGAAGTTTACTCTTCTCATATCTGAAACCTTTGTCTTAATACTAACTACCACCCTGTTCAGCTAGATCCCAAACTACACAATATTGTGATTTCTGCTGCCAAAGCTATTAATTTAAAATTTTTCTTTAAATTGTGAGAAAATAATTTCTTATGCTTAGAGTTAATTTGTTTAAGCAGAGATGAAGTATGTGAGCACCAGGGAGAGTTTTTTTGCAGTCATGCCAGGAAGTTAAATGTTAAGAGAAACAGAATGGGTAGCTATTAAAGATGCATCACAGTTCACATTTTAAAGGATATTGTGTTTACAGACATTCATTTGAAATATCTTTATACTCCCTATTGCATTCATATAAAATGAAAGATTATTTCATGTTAATACTTAAACCAGGAAAATTTCCTACTTTAGACACCGTTTAAGTAAAAACATCTACTTGATATATCAGATAGCAATTACAAAAAAGAGGTCACTTATTCAAAACTGCACTCAGTGGACTTTGGATTCTCATTTAATTATCTCCTTGTTTTCTTTGTTGGAATTTTATTCTTTAAACATCATGTCATCTTATTTTGTTGACAAGTCCAAATTCCTTTGTTGGTCTCCAAATTACTTAATTTCAGCATGATATAGAAATAGTCCCACTTGGATATGCTTTAGTAGCAACTGATGCCTGCTTCCCTGTACAGCCAACAAAGACAATTTTACCTTTTTAATACTCTTACATTATACCTAGATATAGAAGTAATGACAAGAATCAGGGATGAATATTGAGAGAGCAGCCCTTATTGATGTTAAAGAAAAGCAAAGAGGTATGTTTGTCTGCTGTAATGTTTAGCATATTTGTTGTAAAGAGTAAATGTGTTTTTGATTCCACCTTGCACTTCCTGTGAAACGCCATCATGGGTATGGGTACCCTTGCATGGGTACAGCTCACCTCTCACAGGCTACCTGGCATCAAGATTGATAAGAGAGCTATAGTAGAGCAGTGGTTCATTTGTTCTTTTATTCAAATCATTTATCAGTTTTTGGTTGGGGGTTTGGTTTGGTTTTGGTTTTGGCTTCGTTTTTTGAGTGAGTCTGGGTTTTTTTGTTTGTTTGTTTTTTTGTTTGTTTTTTATTTGTTTTTGAGAAAGTTTTTTGTTTTGGTTGGTTGGTGGATTTTTGTTTGCTTGTTTGTGTTTTTTTGGTTGATTGATTGTTTTTTTTTCCTCTTTTTTTTTTCCAGAGGAGAGGCACAGTAGTGCAAGTACTAAAAAGATAAAAGGTTTTAGTTCATCTTGAAATGCAAACCAGTATGTTACCAAGTACTTCAGATAACTCATATTAAAAAAAAAAAAAAAAAAAAAAAGAGCAAAAGGGAAGGACCAAAAAACTTTTTGAAGTAGGATTTTAAGATTTTAAAAAAACTTTATCTTTTACCTCTCTATCTCCAAGGTCTAACTAGCACAGTTTAAATCTATAAGAATCAGCAGAAAATGAAAATCATAGTTAGGTTTTGGAATCTACAATCATGTATAGTAACATTTCTATTTCTAATGTTGGTGTAGTTTTAAGACCAACAGCCAGGGAATCTTAAAATAACTTTACTTTGTACCACAGGAAAGAGTTGTGGAGCTTATTTCTTGTGTTGATATTAACCCAAGAAAGGGATTGTAACATACACTTTGCCATAATCATGCAGTTAAATGACTATGATATATTTTAATAAATATATAAGAATATTTCTTACATGGAAATATATATATGGGGGTGTATAAAAATATATATGAATATATATATATACACATGCAAATAATTAATTTATTACAACTATGAGACCTTATAGAAATTATTAAAATTTCAAATGTTGAAACCTATTCAAATATTTAATATTCACATCCAATCTTATTTAGTAGGGATATAAATATGTAAATAGTATAATTTAAATGTTTCAAAAATTAGTTTCACTGTTTTTTTGCCAGTGTAATAGCATCTATTAAGCTATTATTCCACAACAAATATTCCACAAAAAATAGCTAATGTATGACCAAATTATTTCAAATATTAATTTTAAAATTAATATATGAGTAAAATTAAGCCTTTTACTAAGGTAAATCTTTGTGAAACTGGGATTCTTACTTTTTACATTGTGTATCAAGAACAATATAGATTTGCAAAATTCTGATTAACAACATTTTCATGCATAGTACGAGCATTTAAACATGAATATATTAATTGCTTGAAATTCAGAGTCTAACCACTGAAAATTAATTCCCCTTTTTCTACTTATGCGTTGCTTAAAAAACTTTAACAAATGGCATACTGAAGGATTTAGTCTTAGCAATGAATGCCATGATCCCCACACTAAATCTGGCAAAACAGTTTAGAATAGTGATACAGGAATTGTTGTTTGGGTGGATTTTAATAAAGAACACACACAGACTCTAGGCTGTTTAAGGCTCTTTGTATCTGGTTGAGATGCAGTATGCATGATCCAGCACTATGACACCTGCTGTGACTTTGCATTATGTTTCAAAATAATAGGTTTTTCAAGAGGAAAGAATGCCTTCTAGTATAGTAATTGATTGCAAGCATCAATACAGCAGCTGCTTTTGTGCACTCAGGAATAACTTTATTTTAGGATTGTTGCTTTTTTAATAGCTTTATGTTTTTTATAGTAGTTCCCATTATTCTTTAGTGTTATTATGTCAGAGGCCTCTGCTAACAGTAGGGGAGGAGCTGTAAAAATGAAAAGAAAGAATAATTTTTTTTTTTTACTGAGCATGTCCTATTCAACTGGTTAAATTTGACATCTACTTTCCTGTATAAATACAGATACCTACTATTAGCTAAATTCCAGTGCAGGGACAGAAGTTGCTTAATGGCAGAAAACTGCTTCTGCAATTTTCATTATGAACAGCATAAAATGCAATACATAATTAAAATCTAAAAGATATGTATATTAAGTAAGAATGTACATCTTCAGTCATAGCATTTAGAGAGCACTCAGGAGCCAAGAAAGAATGGTCAGCACTTCTGTGAACTGCCTAAGTAGTGCTTGATCTCATTTTCTTTCACATTATCCTAAGAAACCTCAAATTTGTATTTAATATCCTCAGGGGCTTAAAACAAGTATAAGCATAGACACTCATATGCATCATTTTATTGAGTTCAAAACTTTCTTATATTCCCATATGGGATTTTCGGAAATGTTTTATGAAGTCATTGCAACATTATCTAATAATCTCTTTATTATTAAGACATATTTCTCATGAGGAGAAAAGAGGGTTTTATTTTCATTTCATACCTTTTTCTATTTAACTTTCTTAAACATTTCTACCAAACAAACAAAACCCCCAAACACAAGCAGTTACAATGAACAAGAGCTAAATTCTCAGCTTACTGAGACAGGCTGTAATCCCATCCTCTCTGGAATTAAAGTCCTTTACTTATTGTGGCAACAATTTCACATGGGTCATTTCACATAAATAAAAGATCAAACAGACCTTTGAATAGGGAGGAAATAAGATGCAACAAGAGTTTTACCTCAGTCTATTTTTTAAAGAAAGCCCAGGGCATTACTGCTTTATTTATGAGAAGTTCTATCCGATAAGGAACATCAAAAATGGAAGAGGTGTATTTCCTAGGCAAGGAATTTATTGCACTTGCAATAACTCCTACAGTTTATACTCTCACATCAGTGGAACAGCCACAGCTAGAGGGTTAAGTAGGCTCACACCTTCTTCCCTAATCCAAACTCCACTGGGAAAATTTTGCAATCTGATCAGGTTTGGGCATTTGCTACGTCCCAAGTTGAATAGCCTAGGGCAGGACTGAAGCACTTGTAGGCAAATTCAAAACAGGAGCTTAAGGAGCTATGGGAACTTGATACAAAAATTTCACCTTCCTACAACATCTAAGGGCATGCAGAATATCCAGGTGTCCCCTGGAGAGGGAAGTTTTAAAGATCTGTGTATTGAATTGGTGTTCTGTTTTCCAAAATTCCATTTGAATGCATTTGTTGTCTGTCCATTGCTCTTCTTAGCTCATATCTGCAGCTTTACTGTTCTGAGCATGAATCCTTTTCCTCCCCTAATGGCCAGGCTATTCAGGAAAGATAAGTAGAAAGAAATGCATAGGACTACGTTCTCTTCTCTGTCATCTTGAAATTGGACAAATCTTAAAGAAATGTGAGGGAACAAAATAGATATTTTATAAAGAAGAAGAAAATAAAAATATAAAGCATCCTGAAAGGTAACAAAACATAAAAATGCATAATTACAGGATAGGGTTTAAATATATTCATACTTTTCTGCCCATATTCTGAGTCTCCTTGATACAAGCAAAGTTTTGGTAGGAGGTTCTGTAACTGCTCTAGTTGGGTCAAGCCAGTAAGCAATTTCTCTTAATAGTAAATGAATTGTTCATGTCTTGTTTCTAAATGTAGATAAACTGTTCACAGCACTTGCTAACCCAGATATATGCCTTTCATGCCTCAACTAGTGTGAATCCAGCCAACTTGGAATGCTCAAAGGGTCTCATCTCTCTGTAGAGACATGATAAGAGAGGAAAATTAAAGGACATAATTTGTTTTACTAGCCTTACTTGCACTGATATATTACACTCTTGACAAGCTGATTGAAAAATAATTTGAACAAGCCAGGACTGCAACTTTTTTAACAATTCAACATCAGATGTGATCGTATGGTAATCCATGTTGTATGCTAGTAATATATTCTAGGAAAGGTTAAAAAAATTCAGTCTTTTATTTTCATTCCCAAATAATCTGATGCATTGTCAAATGTAGTAAGAAATATTCTATAAAAAATTAAATGTTTTTTTGAAGTTAAAGCAAAAAACAAACAAACATAAACAAAACAAAACAAGACAAAACAAACAAACAAACAAAAAAGTCCAGCCACATTTGAGTTATCTCACTTTTATGTCCCTTGGGACTTACCAGAAATCCAGGGTTTGTAATTCTGGGACAGCTGGATCTTCTTGGGAAAAACTAAATAATCTAAGTAATCTTTAGAAACCAAAATTCAGCATTCTGAGCCAACTAGAGCTGGCTGGGTGTCTGGCATATGTCTTCTTCCTGTTGTGAAGTTGTACACTGACAAAAATTGGAAGTCTTGAGACAGCTTTAAAGATTAATGACTCTGAAAAGATTTTGTAACTACAGATCTTGAAGTGATGTACATTGAAATTGATTTTTTTATAAGTTTCATGATTAGACAGCTACAACACAAAATAATTTTATATATATAATCTTTTATTTAAAAGATATGACAACTAAAGAAAACTGTATGTATAGAAGTAATGTCACATAATGAAATGAAAATACACGTCTAGTTTACATACATATCTCCTTCATAGCTGAAATTTGTAAACCTTGTATTTTGATGAGCTACCCTCAAAAGATTATAATATACTTGAATTTCTGCAAAAACTTTCATATATGACTTTTGGCAAGTCATTGATTTTCTTTTTAATTTACAATAGAGAGGAATCAGCTTCTATTTTTCTTTTGTCCTCAGTTGACTTTGCACAAGCTGTGAAGCAGGTCTTTTAGGTATTTGCATAATAGGTTTTATATTACAACAGGATCTTGGTCTCAGATAGAACGTATAACCTTTAGTATCATAAAATAGTGACAATAACATATATTCATTCAGTGAACTATTTTCAAATCACAGAACTTAAAAAAATAAAAAAAAAAAAGAAAAATAACAGAAGGCATTGATGATGCAGAAAGAGTCAGGGAAATATTTAAGACTAAAAGACAGTTGTTATGAACAATTTTATAGGGGGTGTTTTCCCATCTCTTAAATCTGTCTTTATTATTTGTTTATAAAATAAACTTGTAATAAGAATGCTATTTAACAGAAAATTATTTCTTCCTTATTAATAGAGGTCTCCCCTTAACAGCCACCTACTCCTACATGACAACTTCAAGAACAACTGGAAAACTTTGACTTTTCAGGAATATTTAATGATGTAGTGGCTTCCAAACTAACTAAATTTCTATGAAAAACTGTTGCTACTATGTGTATTTGAATATTAATTGATGTGCTTTAGGTAGGGTAAGCAAACAAAACCACAAAAATTATTCACAGCCTTGCTTAATCTACAATAAGAATACTTAAAGGCTTCATAAACCATTAAGAAATTGCTATTGTTTAATTCTGTCTACTGAAAATTAGGTGAGTTAGAGGTATGCATACAAAATCATGCAAGCAAATGTGGCTGGAGAGGATTTCCTAATTTGTTCAGGTTTTCTTGGAGACTTAATTTATTTGAGAAACTTTCATTATTAGATTGACTTATGTATTGGGACTCAGTTTTGCAAGACACTTAAAAATCTCAGTTGTCACAGGTATTTTAGATGCTAAAATTATGAGAAATATGACAGTGTGAGATTTTTAATTATTACAAGATTGTGTTGATTTTTCCAATAGCAAACAACAACTAATGATGAATTACTCAGTCTCTGAAATATGTAGAGAAAAATAAAATAATTCTGTTTGGAAAACCTCAGTACACTTTAATATAGTAATAGACTAAAGGCTTAAGATAAGTTAAGCTGAGCAAATAGCATTTCCTATGTGGTACTATTGTGTCTATATTATCATTGCACATTGCATCATATGAGATTGTAAAGTCTTTAGTGTTTTCCTACTAAGATCAATATCGAAGTTCCTTGGACTTCAATAAGACCAGAGTTAGCACTACAGAAACCTTTTAAAATTCTGTTCTGTAGTGATCTCCCTTTTTTTTTTTTTTTTTTTTTTTTTTTTTAATTTCTACTTTTATCTTAGCTTTCAAGATGCAAAGGACCAATGTAAAGAAAATGCACAGAATTATTTAGTGCACTTCAAATACAGAAAAACAATTAATATTAATTGAAGAGACCTTTTTTTCTACCTTCCACTGCACCTTTTTATTGGATATTGAGCCTGATTTTACTTGAAGTCAGTATGTTTTATTTTTCTGGCAGTGAAAATAGGAGAAAGTCATTAATTAGCTGAAGTGAGAACCAAGAACAATCACGAATAGAATGGCTGAATTTTGAAATAAGTATGACATTTTCAAGATTCTATCTTAGCAATAATGGAAATGGCAAGACACAGATTTTCATTTTTTTATTCTTCATTTGCTAAAAAAAACTTTTTTCATTATGACAAAGTCCAACTGCAAAGCAAGAACAAATGAAATCACATTTTAAAGCAAACTGACAAAGAGGGAAGTTGAAAATTATCAAAGTTTTATAGATCATTACTATTTTTCTTCTGACTTACCTAGTAAGGAGACTAATTGCTTCAGTTTTGGACTATCAATTTGTGTTTAGACAATTTCTGTCATCATTAATTATCAGCTATGAGTGGGAGGCTACTTGTTACTGGAATTAAAATTCACAATAATCACCATTAAATGAATTAAAAAAATAATATGACAGTACAACATTATATACCAGTTATATGGCACACCACCATCACTTTTTGAAGATAGAAATTTCTGTGCATCAGAACCTTGAATTATTCCGTCTCCAAATGGGAAACTCATTGAATCTATTAAGTCTAATAGTTAAAACTTAAGAATACAGAAATTTAGAAATCTAAGGGTTCTTCTAGATCTCAAAGTCCTGCTCCTAACAAGTGACCCAAAAGACCTTAAAGGTATTTAGTAACTTTTCAGGTAAACTGCTTCTGACTTGTAATTTCATCTTCCTCCTCCATCCAGGTCTCCACAGAACAGGACCGGCAAATTATTATTAAGTCTGTAGTGGTTTTAGATGGTGTAAATTTCTGCATAGTATCTGGTATGGGGCTGTGTTTTGGACTTGTCATAAAAGCAGTGTTGATATTACAGGATTGTTTTTGTTATTGCTGAGCAGTGCTGACACAGAGTCAAGGCCTTTTCTGCTTCTTCCCCCCCACTACCAGTGAGGAGGCTGGGGGTGCATGAGATGCTGGGAGGGAACACAGCCAGGACAGCTGACCCAGCTGATCCAAGGGGTACTCCATGTCATATGGCATCATGCTCAGTAATAAAAATGACAGGAGAAGGAAGAGGGACATGTACAAAGTGATGGTGTTTGTCTTACCATGTCACTGTTACATGTGATGAAGCCCAGCTTTCCTGGAGATTGTTGAACACCTGTCTGACAGTGGTTGGTGATGAATTCTGTATTTTGCTTTTGTCTCAGTTTCGACTGTAGCTGGATTTTAAACACCCACTGAAAGCTGCTATAGTGCTGAAATCACTCTCCCTCTGCCGCTTGGCAGAGAAGAGGAAAAAAAAATAGATGAGGAATTCTTTAGTAGAGATAAGAATTGGGAGACTAGTTTACTAACTAATTTTCATGGGCGAAACAGACTCAAAGTGAATAGAACTTAAATTTATTGCTAACAAACTTAAAGCTAAATTCATTATTAATGGAATACGAGTTAAAGAGTAAAAGAATAAAACAGTTTTAAAACACAACACCTTCCCCTCACCCCCCTTTCTCCATGTTCTCAGTTCTCCTCCCAGCAGCGCAGAGAGAAGGGGAAGGGGGGAAGTTACAGCCAGCAGCTGTTTCTGCCACTGTTAAAATCCATCTTTTAGACAGTAACTCTTGCCAATTCACTGTCTTGGGGAGTCACTCTTCTATCAAGTACAGAAATCTTTCTCTCAGCACTCTGATGGTCTCCATGGGCTGCAAGGGGACAGCTTTCTTCACCATGGTCATCACCACAGTTACAGGGGGTAATGGCTTTGAGTCCTTCTCCTGTTTCCTGTGGGGTCCCTTCCCACAGGAGACAGTCCTCGATAGACTTCGCTGGCGTGGGTCCATCCCTCAGGCCACAGTTCTTCCATAATCTGCTGTCCCTTGGGTCATGAATGAGCTGTACCAGCATAGGTCCTCCACAGGGCCACAAGTCCTACCCAAGACAACTTGCTCCAGTGTAGGTTTCTCTCTCCATAGGCCGCAGGTCTCCAACAAGACTCTGTTTCATCTTAGGCCTCCCATGGGGCTCAGCCTCCTCATGCATCCACTTGGTCAAGTGTAGGCTCCTCCATGAGCTGCAGGGGGGTCTCCTCCCTCAGTAATCTTACACAGGCAGCAGAGGTCTCAGCTTTAAGTCTTTCCCCTACTAGAGAGGGAGAGAGGGCACCCCGGGCCTCTCCTCCCCTCTCCTGCTACACTGACCTTGGAGACAACATTGCTATCTCATATTCTCCTCTGCTCTCCTCTCTGGCTGGAATTCCTTCTGCAACACCAAACCTTCTCTTCTTCTGTTCTTAAATATGTTATCACAGAAGCACATACCATTGGCTAGTAATAGGAAATCCACCCTGGAGATGGCCACTCAACTCAGCCACTTGAACCCATTACAGATTTCGTTGTGCATGCAAGTTTTGCCTTACTTGTTAAACTTTTTTTGTCTCAACCTGCAAATTTTCCCACTTTTATCCTTTGATTTCCTCCCCCATCTTGCTGTGGGGGAGTGAGCAAGTGGTTATGTAGTGCTGAGGTGCCTAATGAGGTTAAACCACAAAAGGGTCCCACTTGTATTCTATTTCTAGTTTAACCACAACAGTTTTCTCCTCCAACTCCCACTTCATTCTGGATGTGGAATTCTTTATGTTCCCGCCCTTTTTCTCAGGAATAAGAACACCAAATTTTGGTAGGATCCCTTAATGCAGCCACAAAAGAGGGTCTGCAAGTTAGCAACACTCATTAAAGCTCCCAAATGGAGGAAGTGGAACAAATCAACAGCACTACAACCACATGAGGTGTTTTTTATAGGTTTTTTTACCCCATGTATAATTAAAACCAGTCCAGTACAGCATTTTTCCTGTAACTTCCTACTTTAATTATCTTTTCATTATCTTTTTCATAGTATTTTAACAATGTCATTATTAGCCAAACTCCCAAACCAGACTTATTATTTATTTCCAAATTCATATGTAAGATCATGTGAAAGGACATAATGTCTGCTTCTTCAAGGTATCTGGAAAATGATTTTTTAAATGTAAAAGAGAGTAATGAGAAAAGGAGGAGGCCATGACTAGGAATATACAGACGCAAACCTGACCAACAAATTATAAAGCAGTCAGTTAGGAGGATCAAAATAGGTCCATTATATTAATTGTCAAGTGTATACACAAAGTGGTAATGTTTATTTCTATAAGCTTATCTGATGGTGGACTTTGTTAAGCTGATTATTAAGGAAAAGGAGGAATCCAGAAATAAAATACACAGAGACACAAACCTGACAGGGAAACTCAAAGGAGACAAAGGCAAGAAGCAAATCTTGTCAGTCACAATAATTGATGGGCTATCAAAAAAACACACACAAAGCAGAACTTTGTTAATGGATACAGATGAAAAGGGGAGGGTCCAGACTGTTGCAGGGGGGTCAGTGCAAACTCAAAGGGGAATGATAAGTGCAGAAGAAAGAGAGAACAGAGAGAAAGAGGTATAAAGGGGTCATTTCGGTGTAAAATGGGCACAGTTAACACACTTGAATGACTGAGCCTGTGCCTGATGACTGTGGTCTATATTCTTATTAAACTATTTTTTAAAACTATTTCTCTGTGTTATTTCACTTTCTGTACTCTATGTGTATCAGTGGCACAAGGACTAGGTGTCAGCTACTGGGGGAACTGGCTTGAATGGGTCTGAGGCCAGCAGATGGAGTCACACTGAGGTGCTAGAGTGGTTGAGGGTTTCAGTTCCAGCCATTGCAACCTATGGCTACTAGCCCCTGGGGCTAGGAGTGGTGTGTGTCCTGAAAAACCAGACAGTGTGAGGGAGCAGTGTGAATGAGATAAGGGACACAGCACTGATTGCTGAAGGGAGACCACTCCTGGTCTATACCTCCTCCAAACCAGGTATGCATGGGGTGTTCATGTGTATTTGCTAGCAAATCTCAAGCAGGACCAGACATCAAGTAGAAGACCTGGGGTCTGAGCTGGAGTATCAGGCAGGGAGAGGGTCCAGGCTGGTATTCAGACGGATCTGAGACCACACAGTGCCTCTGAAAGGAGTGCATATGTTACAACCAGGTTTAGAGGCTCCACATTTTACCAGGTGTGACACTTTTATTTCAGAGTTCAAGAGATTTTGACTACGCAAACTCTTGCAGCACCTTTGATGCTTTGATCCCTTGAGTTCACGTCCAGAGAAAATGACACATTTTTCTCTAAGATATTTCTTTTCATTTTTTGAGAAAATAGGGGGTTTGGTAAAAAGCGTTTTATGGAAATAAGATGCAACTTCACAAAAACATTACAACAGGTTACAGCAGGTTCCACCAGCTGTAGAAGGCAAAAGGACTTGTCTGTTTGGATTGTATTTTTTGAGCTCTATATATAGGTGCTGTTGAAGGCAGCACCTTGTCTGTGATCGGCCGTGTCCTATAAGTATGTGTGTTCAGGTATATGTGTGTCTCTGCAACATATGTGCAGCTTCCCTACTGGTTGAACCTGCAATCAGGAAAGCAGCAGCCACATACCTCAGCCTGGACAGAGACCCCAGGTCCACAGGCACTGGACTGGTCTGCAGTGGCCGGAGACCAAACATTATGTGGTAGTTTAACCCCAGCTAGCAACTAAGGACCTCACAGCTGCCTGTGCACACCCAGGTTGGATGGGACAAAGAGGCAGAAGAGTAAAAGTCAGAAAACTCATGGCTGGAGATAAACACAGTTTAATAGGTAAAGCAAAAGGCACGTGCTCAGGCAAAAGGGGATTCATTCCTGACTTCCCATCGGCAGTCAGGTGTTCCAGCCATTCCCAGGAAAGCAGTGTCCCATCATGCATAATGGTATTTGGGAAGACTAATGCTATCACTCGGAATGTCCCCCTCTTCTTTTTTTCTCCAGTTTCATATAGAATCATAGAATTGTTAAGGTTGGAAAAGATCTCTAAGATCACCAAGTCCAACCATCAGTCTAGCACTAACACAATGTTCACCACTAATCCATGTCCTCAAGTGCCATATCCACACATTTTTTGAACACTTCCAGGAGTGGTGCCTCCACCACTTCCCTTTTCAGTCTGCTCCACTTCTTGAGAACCCTTTCAGTGAAGAAATTTTTCCTAATATCCAATCTAAACCTCCACTTGTGCAACTTGAGGTCATTTCCTCTGATTCTGTCACTTGTTACCTGGGAGAAGAGACTGGCACCTCATTACAACCTCCTTTCAGATAGTTGTAGAGATCAATGAGGTCTCTCTTCAGGCTCCTTTTCTCTAGACTAAAAAACATCAGTTCCCTCAGCTGCTCCTCATAATGTTCCAGACCCTTCCCCACCTTTGTTGCCCTTCTTTGAACTCAAGCCAGCACCTCAATGTCTTTAATGTTGTGAGGGGCACAGAACTGAACATAGTACTCAAAGTGCAATACAATGTTTGAGGTAAAATGAATACTGAATATGCTGAGCATGATGCCTCATAGTATGGAATATACCTTTGATCATTTGGGGTCAGGTGTCCCCTCCCAATATCTTGTGCACCTCATCCTCCTTGCTGATGGGGCAGTATGAGAGGCAGAAAAGCTCCTGACTCCCTTTCAGCACTGCTCAACAATAACAAAAATATCCCTATGTTATCAATCACAGATCCAAAACAGCCCCATATTTCCTACTATGAAGAATTTTATCTCTATTCCAGAAAAAAATCACTACACATTAAGATGCTATTTAAAAGCCAAAAGATACTACACCTGGCACTAAATTTGTGTCATACATATATTCTTCAAGGAGGAACAAATGATAAAACCATATCATCCTAAAAAACCAAAATACTGTGCATACATCTAATCTATTAACATTTGCAGAGAGAAGATTAAATTCATTCATTCCCATGTACATATTTCTTTTAGAAACAAAATTTTTACCTCTTCATTCTCTAATTTTAGACACTGACAGATGAAAATGTTATTATTGCTGTATATTAGTGTCCTTAAATTTTTCCTAATCTCCATAGAGCTTATTTCTTGATTGCCCTTAATATGTAATATTTATTCTTAAGGAAGACCAGATTCAGATTGTGTTGTAGCTCTCTTGGCCCACTTTGGAACCTACATTTGATTTTTTTTTCCCAGATAATATGGCTATTACATGGTTTTGGACAAACTACAGACTTGGGCTCACATTTATTCATCAGAAATAGCAGGAGTGGCCATGAGTTTTCGTGCATAAGATCAGCTATGTGTTTCAAGAAGGGCTTTCTTCTTTATTTAGTCACCTCTATTATGGAACGTTAAAAGACTAGACACTTCATGGTTTAAAAGACTAGAGACTAGGATGGTACCACTGTTAAAAAGCAGAAATAATACTTTCTTTTGAAATTTCTGATTATTTTTACCATTCACTAAGTCAAGTGGCGTGAAGCCAACTTTTAATTTTAGTAGATTTTCCACTGCAGAGTACCATTAAACACATAAAACAATACTGGCTATATTCAATCTGTAACTGTAGGCCTGAAATACACTAACCTAGCATTTGAGAATCTCCAGTTAATTGTTTAAATAATCATTTGGTGTTCTGTACATTTTTCCATCTTTCTTTAGTTTATGTCTACATTCTTCAATGGACAAAAGCATAAAAGTCACTAAACTGCCACTAACCAGTTAATCAACACAGCATAGTGTCACCCTGAAGGTAAAAAGGCTTGACTGCAACACCTCACAAAAGTGGCTGTATTGCACTAATGATTTGTGTATTTTTGCACAAATTTGTAATTTGTAAACAGCAGTAGACCCAATACAGGTGTATTGGCTACCCGCCTCATAAGACACTGCTGTGCTTGCCACAGCAGCTGGTACTAATATATGTGTATACAAATGCCTCGGCGGAGATGAAAGGATGGGTAATTAACTGAATACATTGTGCAACCTACCCCCAAAATGCCAATGTGGGATGCTTTCAGTGCAGCTATATTCCAGCATTAAATTATGTCAAAACATTAACCTTCTGTAGACTTCTATATATCCCCTTAGCTATATGTGTATTTGTGAGTATATGTCTTATTATCTACATTTATACTGACTGCAGTGTCCTCTTTCTGGATCAGCAGCAACTGTGACACATAGTACAACATATGTGAGATAAGTTATTCCCTTAATGTTATTCTTCTTTCTCTCTTCATATCTTTCCCTGCACATTAAATATATAAAGCTGCAAGTAATCCTTGACAGAAAAAAAAGAAAAATGTTTACTGCAATATATGGCAAACTAAGCTCAGGAAGCCTAATTCATTAAATTTTTATGTGCTTTCACTTAAAAAAGGAATTAATGAATTTACTCTGAGCTTTGACCTGAAGCTCCCTAGCTCTCTTATTGCCTCTAAACCTCAAAGCTATTATGTGTAATTTTTACGACAACCACAGTGTCTCTCAGCTATGTGCAGCCCCCAAAATAGACGTTTTATAAAGAATAAAAGGCTATCTACTTACACTAGCTTTTTATTTAAAAAATAAGTTCTTAGAAATAGAAACAGTAACACAAGAAAAAAAAAATAAAAACCACAAAGAATTTCCAGGGTTAAAAGTGAAAGAAAAAAGAACAGTCTAGTTTAAAGGACATTTTTGCCTACTTTACTGGGCTCAGCAGAAAGTGGATGCCTTCTACAACAAAATAGGTTTTACCTAGTGCAAGCAGGCACACTGCATTAATCTATATGTCAATGAAAGAAAGAAATTATTCAGACTGAGAGCTTTGAAGTTAAGTGCCCTGCTGTCATTGAAATGTCCAGTTACAATCTTCACACTACATTATATTAGTTTAATGTAACAGTTCCTCATTACGTGCACAGATGATGGAAGAAGACAAAGTAACTTACATAAAAGGAGCAAAAAAAATAAGGTACTGAGAGTAGAGGCATAGTCTAGTACTGTATGTACTGTGCTACATGCAGGCCAAGTCAGGCTACATTAATATCTGGATTCTGGAACACGGTAATATTCTTAGTTTGTAATGTGCATTTGCCAAATGGAGTATAAACTTACTACTCAATTTAACAAAACACTAAAGAAGCTTGCTACAGCATCAGTCCAATCATTATTTAAAATTATTTTGTTGCTCCTTGTTCAGTGCTAGCATTATTCATGATGAATTATTTGATTTTTATGTGATATGCATGGAATTGCGTGGGGATTCCAGCACAATTTAGCATTCATTTTTGTTCATAATTTTAGCAGAGAGACTTTTTAAAAAATAATGTTACTTCACATAATATTCTGCCTTACATGCTGTAAGATCCTATTCATTCTGCAACTACAAGGGTAGTTTTCATCGTCTTACTGCAAGGAAATATATTCAGGCTGACAAATTTTCACATCTTCCAGTCACTTATGTGCTCTGGAGTAATTTTTCTTCTGGATCACTCTATTCTCCTGGAGCTGTTTCAGTCTGAATTAAATGTTAGTGAGCCAAACAGAGTGAGCTTGAACCCTAGTTGTCTACATACCACCTGTATTTATTCTTGGCATTTTCCTTATCTGTTCATCCTAGTTTATTTTCTTTCTTTCAGCCTTTACAATATATACATTTTGAGGTCTGTGGCTGATTCAATGCCCAGGGACAGTCTTTCTAGTGACATCAATGGATATTGCAGGATGTCCTTGTTGAATATGACTAATTTTTCCCAAGACACTCGTCAGTCTGGGAAGTATTATGTACCAATATAGGGGAAATCCTGGTAAGGAGGGATATAATAAAAATAGCTCCCCTTCTTCTTCTACAGCAGATGATCTCTAAAGTGTTCTGTAGAATATTGCTTGTACTGTTTAAAGTCATCCATAGATCTATTCAAATTCATTATTGTATTTATAGTGAACTTAGGGTTTTTTTCCCACTCAGAAATAAAAGTTTAATTTAGATTTTTTTAAAAAAATCATCATTATTCTCCTATTGTAAAACACATTGAATAACACACTATTGTTATTGATATTAATAATAGATGTTAATAACAAGTATTTATCAGGGCATTAAATCTATACATCTCCTCTAATGAGTTATTATTTTATAAAGTGAACAAGTCAATGACCCTAAGACAAGGATATGCATGTCCCTGTATTGTGCTAATAAAAAATTTGTTAAGTTTCAAGGAAAAGCAAGTTAACAACTCTTAAAAAGTACAAGCATAAAATGGCCTCAGAAGGTTTCAAAGTGCAGCTGCAGTAATACAAGGGAGGCACCAGAGCTAAAAATAACAATTAACAGCGGTCAGCAGTTAGTCATTAAAGGAAAACAAAAACTGGTAACTGAAGCTGATAACAGGGTTATCAAAGAGAAAAAAGGACCAATCCAACATAGATAAAATTTAACATACATAGTAAAACTTGAATATAGCATATTCAATCACTATATTGTTAATCTAATGAATAAAGAGCAAGGAAGCTGTCAGTATTATAAAATGTACAGAAGTAGACCTGGCAGACTTAAGTGTAAATCCCTTCAATAACATATTCATTCTGCTGAAGATCTGGGATCAGGTGTGCTGATCACTTCTATCTTCCTGTGTGTACCCTTTTCCCTGAAGTAATGCCAGGGTCCTGAGGACTCTGCCACCCCTGAATGTCCCTACCCAGTCCTTCCCAGGACTCCCCCCTAACCCTGCCCAGAGGTTGGTGTCGCATTTCACCCCCCACTTCAGTAAACTCTTGATTCTGCACAAAAGCAGTTTTTCCTTAGTTCCTGTAAGTTATAAAACATTTTCAGTCTGTTGCCCTCACCATCAGGTTTTGCTGCAGCTTGACTTTTGCATGCCAGGTGCTGTACACGGCCTGGTGCAAACCACCATCAATTTGTGGTGGTTTATTAATGACCAGTGTCTCTATTGCTTCCTGCCTTCACCTGAACCTGTATTGCCTATAGAGAGAAATATTTTGAATAGGGTCAAGAAAATGTATTTTTCACATTTCATGCCACTAGCCACCAGAACTGATAAGCTAGAAAGAGCATATGAAAGACACCATGCACTGTTCTATGTTTTGGTAAACGAAACAGATCAGGACTTTTTTTATTTCTGGCTCTAAAAGCAAGTCCTACAATGGAAGTCCTGTTTCGAGGGATAAATTCACTGTCCCTCCCAAATCCAGGTAAACAAACAAAAAGGACAGACAGACTGCATTTGTTTCACCATCTGAGGATCAACTCGGATGTTCCATTCCCTGAACTTTACTTGAGTATTTTTAAGGAGAGAGTATTAGTAGGCAGAGACCACAAGAAGCCTGAGAGTATGCCAACAGTTAAATAGTATGGATTAATATATGCCATAGCTCCAATCTTGACCAGTTTAAATTAATACTAGAAGTGCATATATGAAATAATAGGAAAATTTGTAAGTGGTAAGTATGATTCTTTCTAGCATTCATCCTGTTTTGCAGTCCTTCTCTTTTCAGTTCATTTTGTTAATTGATAAACATAATGATTTTTAGGAAAAAGAAAAGGCACAAAATAGACACAAAATGAAAAGTACACTTAAGCCCTGCTCCATCCACAGTGTTCATACTCTGCATGAGATAAGGCAGAAGAAAATTAAGGCAAAAGGAGAGAAGAGAGCAGTGTTTCAGTAAGGGAGATCAAGATATTACTCAAAGAGGTTGGTTTTAACGATCATGTTGAAAAAAGCTACTCTGTGTATGAATGATGTTCTATCTTTTTCCTGTTGTAGCAAACAGAAGTCACTGGAACAAGCTTGAACTGATTTATTTAATTTTTTTTCTGTTAATGATTGTTTTTATCTTTTTAAATGCACTGGAAATAGAATAACTGAATTTGTTCAGTATTTATTTTTATTTCATTTGCCTTCAAATCTGAAATGTTAAGAATTTGTCAATTATGTTGGAAGGTCTAATTTTAGCAGTTTCTTCATTCTTTGCTGCTGAAACTCAACCCGTGTAACTTTTGCCAGCTTTCTCTTGTGAGTTACAACAGATAACCATAAATCATGCAGTCATAGTGCATCCCTCAAAACTTAATGAAATGTGGGATCATAGAAAAAATTTTCATGCAAAGCCTGGCATACTCACTCAGATCCTGTTATAAACCATTTTAGGAGATTGAACAAAAACTTAGCTTGTTAGTAAACATGTCAAGGAAGCAGACTGTCTGCTTGTGGAGATATTTACTTCCAGACCTTATAATCCTTATTGACTCTGCTGTTCAGACCTCTTAAAGATATTTAGAATTCCCTGCGAGTGTACAATCTGATGGAAAATAATTATTTTGCTGTTGGTGCTCCTGTGAAGACTTATTGTGCTATTGTGGAGACTTTTGTCTTATTCTTCTTTCTTAGTTGCATGTGGAAATCCAAGATTCCATAGGTGTTACTTTCAAACAGTGTCCACTCTGGTATCATAAAGTTCATGATGGATACGAGCTGGCAATGAGCACTAGCATCCCAGATGGTCAACTATATCCTAGCCTACATCAAAGCAGCGTGACCAGCAAGTCAAGGAAGGCAGTTCTGCCCCTCTACTCTGCTCTTATAAGACCCCACCT
Organism: Pyrocephalus nanus; assembly: GCA_038380795.1. Classification (NCBI taxonomy): domain Eukaryota; kingdom Metazoa; phylum Chordata; class Aves; order Passeriformes; family Tyrannidae; genus Pyrocephalus; species Pyrocephalus nanus. Next base: position 53,949,748 of record CM076264.1, on the reverse strand, counting down.
GGAGTACTGTATCCAGCTTTGGGGTCCTCAGCATGGAAAAGACATGGACCTGTTTGAGCACGTTCAGAGGAGGGCCGTGATGATGATTAGAGGGATGGCACACCTATACTAAGTATAGCTTTAGAGTCAGTATTTCTAAAAATCTTTAACGTTAAAAGCATAACGAGGCATGATTCAACTGCTAGGATCTTCCTTGTTGGAGTCATACCACACTATTTCATGACAATTTCATTGGGGAAAATTCTTTCAGGTTCATAGAAAGTGATAATTTTTACAAAAAACCCTCATAGAAAATGGTTTTGAAACACTGCATGGATAAAGTTTAATATGTAAGCACAATAAAATAATTAAATTTGTATAAATCTGGAATATGTTAATGACATTAAATAATACTGGAATTTTTAATGTCGGGATACTCTGTGGAGATAATATACATTGTATAATAAATTCATAGAGTGGCCTGGGACCTCATAGATCATCTAGTTCTAAACCCCCTGCCTTGGGTAGGAAGACCTTTCACTAGAGCAGGTTGCTCCAATCCCCATTCAACCTGGTCTTGAAAACTTCCAGGGATGCAGAGACCACAACCTCCCTGGGTAACTCATTCCAATGCCTCACCAACTCCACTGTAAAAAATTTGTTCCTAACATATAATATAAACCTACTCTTGGTTTAAAACCATTCCCCATGTCCTGTCATTACATGCTCTTGTAAGAAATCCCTCTCCATCTTTCTGGTGGGCTCCCTTTGGGGTACAGAAAGGCTGAGATGGGCCACTTCTAAGCCTTGTCTTTCCCTAGCTGAGCAATCCCAATTCTCTTAGCCTTTTCTCATAGGAGAGGTACTCCATCTCTCTAATCATCTTCATGGCACTCCTAAGGACCTGCTCCAACAGGTCCATGTCTTTCCTGTGCTGAGGACACCAGAGCTGGACGCAGAACTCCAGGTGGAGTCTCACCAGAGCAGAGCAGAGGGGCAGAATCACTTCCCTTGACCTGTTGGCCATGCTTCTTTGGATGCAGCCCAGGATACAATTGGCTTTCTAGGCTGCAAGCAGACATTGCTGCCCCATGTCCAACCTCTCATCCACCAGCACCTCCAAGTCCTTCTCAACAGGGCTGCTGTCAATCTGTTCACCCCCAGCCTGTACTGAAACTGGGAGTTGCCCTGACCCAGGTGCAGCACCTTGCACTTGGTCTTGTTAATCCTCATGAGATACTCATGGGCCCACTTCTTGAGCTTGTCCACATTCCTCCAGATGTCAGCCTGTTCCTTCAGGTATGGCAACCACACCAGTCAGCTTGGTGTCATCTGCAAATTTGATGAGTGTGCACTTGATTGCTTCACGTATGTCACCCCTTGTTCCAATACACACCTCTGAGGGATAACACTTGTCACTGGTCTCCACTGGGACTCTGAGTCATTGACCACTATCCTCTGGGTGGGACAGTCCAACCACTGTCTTATCCATCTAACAGTCCACTCATCAAAAATATTTACATGTATAACATGATGACATCTAGACCTCCTCTATGGATCTATGAGTATAAACAAGTCTTGTGACTCTTAAACATTCTGTTGTTGTGACCCACAGTGTCTTTTTTTAAGTTCTTTTTGATTTAGGTAAAATAATTCATAAATCAAATAGCGTTGGTCCTCAAATATTTTAAAATGTATGGGCTTTTTATTCTGCTAGTAGCATCACTAACACTTAGCTTTTGGTTCTATGCAAACAGATTATTCTCACTGAGAAAACAATTTTTCTATAGCTGCAGGAAGGGATTCCATACTTCTACTGTACTTTCCTACATAATCACCACAAAATAAGGCATTGCCAAGGAAGATAGTATCCTGTGATGAAACTAAAGAATTTTCTGTAAAGGTGCAAGTCCAGGCCAAGTAATATCTTAATTTCTTGGCAGCAGCATCTAATTAACATGCTAAAATAAACTATAGTTTCTATACTTTACTATATAAACACAGTATGTTCTTTATGAAAATAAAAAAAATTGTCCTTTTGTAGCTGATTTTCATTTTCTTTGTTTGGGGAACTGTCACAAATCTGCAAGTGCCTCAATTTTCTCATCAGATATGCTTCCAGTGTACCAACAGTTTCATTAGAATTCCTGAAAGAAAGGACCACTCTAGTGCTATGAGTACCCCAGGAAAAGCATAGATAATAAAGATAATATAAATAAATGAACCTGAATATTCAGAATCTTTTCAGACTGTGTATCATTAATCTCATCTTAGAAGGAAACTAAACCATTGAGAGCTGTTTTCCAAATGTATATAAAATGTTATATAGCAAACTGTCTAGATTTTGTGAGAAAAATATGGTATGATCTAGAAGGTGGTGAAAAATTATTTTCTTTCCCAGAACAAAACACTATTTCCTATCAGTCTTTCTGTCTGTCTTGACTTCTAATATAGTGTCCAAGTTAAAAATATCCATGACAATCAAAGAATTCTAGTTGTGACATCCATCACTTGCATTATTATTAGATTCTATTATTCTTTTCTGGAATTTGTGTGTGTTCTCATGTCTCACAAAACTATGCTGCAACTGCCATGGTGAGCTATGCGAACTACTCAGACAGAATCTCACATGTCTGCAAGAGCTGAGCACAGAAGTTTAAGTGAGAAGTTTAAGTCCAGTGCTAAGAAAACAAGGAGATAAATGCATAAAGGAAAGTGATGCTAGCTAAATATAATTATAGCCAGACAAAGGCAGTGCCTTCAGCTGCCAGGATTGTCAAGGAAAACACTTCAGTTGAGAAACTGCTAAATCGAATTCTGCTTATCAAGTCTGGCAAAGTGTGAAAGTAAACAGATGTGAATTTGACCTTTCTGTTGTAATTAGAGAAGACATTGCATTTTGTTGGATGTCTCCAGGGTTAGGAATTTTTGTATAGGAGTGTCTGAATGTCTGGGGTCAGAGTTATTTTACAGGTAGGCATCTGCATCACTTTGAAAAGCAGGGAATGATTTATGATTTATAGCTCTAGAAAAGCTATCTGAAATGAAGCACGGATTTTCAAATACAGTAATTCAGTAGAAAGCCCCAATTTTCTGTACTTTTGTTGTTGGGAGGGGGCGTGGGGGTGTGAGTATTTAAGCTCATAATTTGTATGAGATTTCTTCTTTTCCTTTAAATATCTTTCTTTTTTTACCTCCTTTAACTTCTTCCTGAATAATATCACTGCCATATTGCAGCAAGACTTAGAATTGTCATGGCATTTAGATTATCATTGTATTCTGAATAGTTTATAGTCTTAATCCAGAGCATCATAATCTCGTCACAGATTTCATAAATTCATTGGTACTAGTGCTGTTTCATTAAATCAGCCTATTCAAGAGAACATCCTTCAGCTATAGGAATTCATCTCTTAATCTACACTGCTTTGTTCACCCTCCTCCATCTGTGCAACAAGCTATTCACTGATGTCATTTCTCTTGTGAATAGGATAAAAGCTTTAAGATTCAGAATCTATGTTTTCTATTTCTTCTTTCGCCATTAACTTGCTACATTTTTTTACAAAGCTTTCTTGACTCTCTGTACTTTCTATTATTTTTGTCTTACCTATTTAGACTGTAGATTCTTATGTACAAAGCCGTTAACAGAACAAACTCCTAATCTCTAGGCATTTTTTTCCAATATAAAAATAATAGCATTCAGTAAAATCAGTTCTGAATGGAAGCCCACTGAAATGAGCGAGAGCTTTTGTGTTTATTTCAATGTATGAGACCATGCTCAGTGGAATGATTGTGCCATTCCATATAACAAAATACTGAAAAAAACATCTGGAAGTTACATATATATACAAAAAACACTTAATGACAGAACTGAGGGAGACTTCTGATTTTTCAGAATTTTACCAGTAAGTAAAACCAGTGTTGGGTTTCTAGGTTCCTTCAAAATATTTGTTATGGAAGGTAAAGTACTATAAGAAAACAATTAAAGAATTTGTTGAACTGAATGGGAAGTTTCTCATAGCTCACTCACAAAATATTGATCATATCTACAAATTCTGATCTCCCTCTGATCCTTCACTGGAATGAAGGTTCTTAATGCAAGACTTCAGGTGCATTTAGGATCTAAATTGTAGAACTTATGCTAAGAATGAAAGATTGATAATTAGAAATGATTACTACATATCAGAGAGTCACTGCATACTGCAAATACCATCCTAGGCAATGAGGCAATAAGATACAGATAGAAATGCCTGGAGAGTAAAGTTGCATTTACATCAAAATTCATTTTGGCTCTTGTATTTTTGAAAAAAAGCTAGACATATTTACCTACTGTACTTTAGTTCACATTGTGGAACAGTTGCAGAGGGCAGAAACTGAATTCCTTTTAGATAAAAGTTCAATCCTTTCAGATAAAACTAAATATAGGCTCTTGGAGCTTACCAAACATACTCCAGCTTCTAGCTGACACTCAGTCCTGTATCACAGACCACTAGTCCCAGGTATGGATTTTCTGAAAGCACATCTTCAGCACCATCTGCTCATCATATTCTGATTGTATCTGGGAAATGTGTCCTTAAGGAGAAACATCCCATTCTGCCTTTTTTTTTCCAGAAGCTGAGCCTGAATGGAAGTACAGTTGCAGATCTCAGAGAAACATTCACACTGAAAGAAAAATCAACATCAGAGTATGTCAGCAAGGGAGAGAGCAAATTATTTGGTCTCATTTTTCAGTAGAATGTCTTTCAGCTACTCTTTGATATACAAGATCATACTTCCTAACTTTCTCAGTTCCTTTTACCCCAATATCCCTGGCTAAGCTACCAGATATACAGAACTTGGAAGAGGGAAAAAGACAAAACCAGGTTTCCCAGTGGTAAGTTATGATATGGGGTGCCAAAACTTGAGGAACTGAATGCTAGTGGGATCCCTCAATCTGTTCCATTAGGTGTTGACTAGAATAAACCACACCGAAAGATTTCTGTAGGCATGCACAGAGAATGAGAAACAAGCAAGGGGAGCTCAAAGCTTTGTCCTAGTCCCAGAGATTTGACATCACTGGCAAAAGTGAAACCTAGTGGCATGAGTCCTGTGACTGGAGTGACATGTTGGATAGTTACAGGTTCCTCAGGATGGATAGGCAGCGCAGGCAGGGCAGGGGGAAGAAGAGACTGGAATGTTGCTTACAGCTGGTGATGGCATGGTTGAGAGTCTCTGGATAAGAATTAAGGGACAAACAAGTTGCAGATGTCATTGTGGGAGTCTACTACAGACCACATAGCCAGGACGAAGACTCTGATGAATTATTCTTCAAGGGACTGAGGGGCATCAACAGCTGGTTGAAGAAGGGGATTGTCCCACTCTGCTCTACACTGGTGCAGCGTCACTTTGAACATTGTGTGCAGTTTTGGACACCACAATATAAGAAATATTAAGGTATTGGAGAGTGTCCAAAAGAGAACAATGAAGATGGTGAAAGTGGGGAAGCTGTATGAAAAGTGGATCAAGTCACTTGGTTTGTTCAACCCAGAGAAGGGGAGACCTTATTGTGGTCTACAGCTTCCTCACAGGGGGAAGTAGAAAGGCAGGCACTGATCTCTTCTGTCTGGTGACCAGTGACAGGACCTGAGAGAATGCACTGAAGTTGTGTCAGGGAAAGTTTAGATTGGGTATTAGAAAAATGTTCTTCACCCAGAGCGTGGTTGGACACTGGAACAGGCTCTCCAGGGAGAGAGCCTCTCTCATGCTCTCTCTCTTCTCCCTTCTCTCCAGGGAAGTGGTCACAACACCAAACCTGACAGAGTTCAGGAAGCATTTGAACAATGCTCTCAGGTACATGGTGTGATTCCTGTGGCTGTCCTGCACAGGGCCAGGGATTAGACTTTGATGATCCCTGTGTAAGTCCCTTCCAACTCAGAATATTCCTTGACTCTATGAACTTTTGGCTCATTCTTTCATAATTTGTTCCACATTTCTCGTTACTTCAAACATCATTTCACCTAATCTAGAAGTCTATTTTAGCTGTTAAAATACCCTACCAGACAATTTTTTTCTTCTAAAATCTCTTTACCACTCCCCATTACATCATTACATTGCTTTTACTCTTCTTCCCATGCATTTATTGTTCATCTGCTTCTTTGCTTTTCTACTGTATTTTATTGCATTTTGGGTGTAGACAACAAAGTAAAAAGACAACATTTCTGAGAGCCGCTTTCTCTTTTTCCCTTCCACACAAAAAAAGTATGAACAAGCAACACAACAACAAAAAAGTCAACCTGCCTGTACATTGTATCTTCATATTCTGACCTTATTTAAACTCCGTATAGGTAACTTTGTACTCCTCCATCTACTGCTAGTACAAAATGTCAATAACATTAGGGACAGCTTTAAAGGTGATAAATTGGAGAATGAATTCTTCCCTGAAAGAAATACATAATTGATTTCAACTAGGGAGAGACACACTTGTCAGGTATTTGCCCCTACCTCGCCCATTACTCATGGGAAAATAAAGGAAAAGTGAAAAGAGCAAACTCTCAGATGCACTGAAAAGTAGCCATTAATCAAGTTTTTCTGATTATCATCAGGATACTACAATCAATTTGTTAAGAAACTTTCCTGTCTGACCATCCTAGGGCCACTCTGGCAGCTACACTCATGCCACCTGAGCTAGGACTGAAGCTTTTTTGCAGCAGGTGGCTCCAATGAGTCCACAGGTGCCCCACTTCACACCTTAGGCACACAACTTTCACACAGCCAAACAAGGTTTCCTTACCAGCTCGACCCAAGGAGTGTCCCCAAACAAGGGGAACCCTTTTGTACCCTCACAGTCTAAGAGTGTGATAGTCTGGGGTCTTCTGGCTAAGTCCTCAACCCCTGCAGTGCCTCTGAGCATCCGGTCACTTGGACAGTGCCACAGGTTCCATGCCGTTTGTTAGGCAAAGATTGGTTCCAGTTCACAGCATCTTGTCTTGGGCTTCCACCATCCAGAGCTCAACCTGCAACTTGCACTGCAGATGTACATTGAGCTACCTGCAGTAAATATATTCCTCAACAAATTGATCAGAGAAAGAGTTTAAATCCTAGCCAACTCACCCTGTACCCATGCCCTGCCTGGAGAAAAAGTAAAAAAGAAGAAATGGCTGAAGACAGAAGAAAAAAAAAATCTATCCTTCTTTCCCATAGTCAAAGTGTGCCACAGAAAGTATGAAGAATCCTTTAGAAATGTCAGTGGCTGACCTTCTCTGATCTGTTCATTTCAGTCGTCATTTATGAGTAGAGCTCCCACAGCTTTCTTTATCACAGACACAGCCACACATTCATATTTGTCTCTAAATATGTTTCATTGCTATGCAATCAACACATAAGTGTAAAGTGCAAAATGAATTTGTGAATCCTTCTTTGTTGCATTTATTCCTTTAACCACTTCTAATTCTTGGCAAATATATATGTTTCAATATGCTTATTTAAGAATTCTTTCCAAAAGGCCCTTCTGTTCTTTTTAGCTAGGACCAGACTGACATGTAGGGAGGAAAAACATGACACCACCGTCTCCGCCAGCAATTCAAACAGGAGCCAAAAGGTATCTTGCATTAGCACTTAAACAAGAGATATCTATTTAAATCTGTACAAACTGAAGAAAGTGATATTTTATTCCAGTTCCTCTTCATAGGGGCCCTGTTTCTGAAATATCAGATTTCTGCACTGTAAAAGTCTCTCTACCTACTCTACCCTGCCGCGTGTCTCATCTTCTTCAGTCAGAAAAAGTAATAATTACTGTGTAGCTGAATTTACAAGGGACATTTTTTCTGGCATAGCTAAGTTCCTTTTGTGTCTCAAAAAACAAGTGGAGTCAGACTTCAAAATGTTTTTCCATTCCCAGCTCTCCACCCTCCCACCAGTATGAGACAAGGTTTTTGGATTTGTCTTTTGACTCTCTACAACAGAGGTAGAAAACTTAGAGAGTTAGGGTAGGTTTTTTTTAAACTTCCATAGCGCCCCTTGTTAACATACATCAAAGAATATAGTCACTTTACTGCAAAGTACCTGTGTCTATGTCCATCCTAACCTAGAAGCCCTTTCTGGTCAAAAGAGAGATCTAAATCCTCTTGTTCCTGGAATCTCTCAGTAAGAGCTTTGTGGACGAAGAAAACATTGAAAGTAAAGAAAGCAGTTTTCTAGTTGGAGACAATGATACTGAGGTTACATCCACATTACAGGGATTAAGTCCCTAGGCTGACACCTCTCTAAGTAAAATTCACCCAAAGATCTTAACAACTTGATGTAACTTCAAAGATATATTCAGCTTTGAAGCTGGTGCTGCCCTGAGTGAGGGTTCCCCATGCCAAACTAAATTATTCTATATCCCATCAAGCCTAACTTATTTTATGATTCTCTGAAGATAAAAACTCCCTGCTGAGATACTTTCAGGATCGATTTGGTAGATGTACAGTGCCACACTTTGATGTGTCCAAAGTATTCAGCTAAGGTTAGAGTTGCTTAAGGGTCTGTCTTATCATGCACACTGGACACATCACTTGTCCTAATGTAGCTACCCTCTCTTTTTATTTCAAACTGTATCACTTCATACCTGTATCAAGCTGCTTATCCAGGTCTCTTCTTTTTATTCTAGGCTCATGTCAGTTTAGTTAAATGCTGGCTTCTTGTTAAAATGGTAGCTTCTAGACTATTTACCTTAGTGGTGAATCATCAGTTTAGCAGAACCTATGTATCTATCTCAAAATATAAGGGAATTATTACTTTTTTTTTTAGATAGGAGAGCCTACCCCTGCTTTTCCAACATACTTTAGTATGCAAGATTTGTAAGAAAATGTCAAGGTAAACGTCAAAACAGTGTTCACACTCGGTTATAAAAAATGTTTATAAATTCTTCCGAAATTATAGAGAGGGAAAAAAAAAAAGTTTATCAGTGAGGGATCCTTTTCCAAGGAAGATTATTGCAGCATAGCTGCCATACACATAGCTTTTATCATGCAAAAGAAGCACAGGGTATGCTTACATCATTCAGTGGATCATAAGAGATGAAGAAGCACGCAGCAAAAGAACTGTTTTTAGAATCACAGCTACATAACTCTGTCAAATGTGCTTCTACACTGAAGCTGATTAACCTACCCAAGAAATAATATTAATTAGCCAAAATACTTTACTACATTGATGCTCATTCTGTGGCTTCATGCTTGACATTGTAGTTCATCTGCTTTCAGACATACTAGTCAATTGTCCTCTGGTTCATGTACATTTAGCATTATGTTCAGTGGACATGCATGCACACTGATGGAGTTTTACCTGGGAATCCTTATTGTCTGTTCGAAGTAGCACTACTGAATTTACACTCTTTAGTGTTGTCTAAGATGACCTTTTTCTAACTCTTGATTTCAGTGTTAATATGATCTTATCCAAAGTATTAGAATCTGTGGATACATACAGTCACTTACGTATCCCTTATCACTTGCTGCCTTAATTTTTTCAGCCTACTACCTGTAAAAAACTAAGGATTCAGATACCAATTTTATACAAAAGATCAATAAAGTAGAAACTATCAGCTATCCTTAAGCTCTCCAAATAATAAGAAGATATTTGGGGGGGAATAGCATCCTAAACATTGTGGAAAAAGCAGTATTTTTTTATCATTGCCAAAGATACCTTTAATGTAAAAATTGCTACTAATTTGCTAAATTGCTACTAAATTGCTGATGTATTAAATGCTACTAATTTGATTTCCAACTCTCCTAGCTTCTGTGCTACAGAAGTCATGTTTTGCCTAAGCTGGAATGTTCTTAGCTTCTGTATTCTTGGCAAATTTCTAGTTATAGTTGAAAAAATTAAATGAGACTTAAAGTTTCACTTTCATAAAATAGAAAGAGAGAGAGAGAGGAAGGTTTCCTTCTTAAAGTGATTAACAGATTATTTCCAAAAGGAATGATTCTGTAGAAAAAAGGAGAGTACACAGGAGCAATTATAACAGCCTACACAGAAAAGAAGCAGTCAGGTAGTGAGTCAAAGCAGAGAGGACTTTACTAAAAAGATCTTTCCTGGCATTAAAGTCTCATAAAATAAGTGGTCATGCTTAGGAATAACTGTCTGTATTTACAGCAGTAGTATGTTTCTGAATACCTCTCTCTTTTCTTCATATTCCTTTTCATAAGACATAAAAACTGACTATCTATGAGAAAGTTGTTCACTGGTCTGCTAATATGCAAGAGCATGCTTTCCAAGACTTATTTACATGACTTACATTTTAGTAAGTTAATAGTCAAACAGAATGTAAAAATGAAGAAATTAAAATAAAATAGTGAATATAAATATTGATGAAAAAAGGATTTTAAGCTAAAGACTGCACATTTTAGCCAAAGTGTTTTGCATTCACAAAATTTACAGCTTAGAATTCACATCTTTGTCTCTCCATTGATTTCATAAAACATTCTTTCCCACATGCAGGTATTATCAATATGACGTTTATTACATTAATTCTTTAGACTGACACAGACAGAAGAGAGATTCCAAATTAATGTATTCTCAATCAATGTGTTCCAGTCTGCTGAAAACTGCTTTGGTTATTTCAGCTTTCCATTTTATATGATTTGAATGGAAACAAGTGTGGTACAAGTGCAGTCTACATATGTTGACTTAAAAGTATCTTTGATATAGTATGAATCTATACGAAAACCTTCAATTGCATAATAAAATAATTTATGAACACCTTTTGCAATAGTTGTTGCAAAAAATGCTTTCTTCAGCAACTTATATAGAAACTACATTCTCTATACTTATATAGACATATTAAGCTTCCTAAATGGATTTACGTGTATGCAATTTAATCATATAGCTTTTTTAGTTATGGTATTCATAACTGAGTGAAAATTGCAATTTTAAAATGGTTCTAATATTTCTTCATGAATTATCTCCTTTCTTTGTTAGTTTTAACAAAATTTTTGCCCATGACAATGACTAAGAAGCTCAGTTTTCTTGTTGGGAAGTGAAAGTATGCAAAATATTAGCAAGCATTTTTCTTCTTCATCAGACTTTAAAACTTCATGCTAATTTTTAATTTTAATTTTCACACAGGTGTGTAACTTGCAAATAAGGCACAACGATACACATTGAATCTTTTTTTCTCAAGTATTCATGTGCAAACTTCATTCAAGTCCTCTTTAGAAGCCGGGAGGTCTAAATCGGCATATATCCAGTGAAACAAAGGAACATTATCTGTGTTGCAGTTAGTCTGTAGTTCATAAGAAAAAATAATAATAATCCTCCCTGTTCTCTGCATAGTCATATGTCCTGGCTGCTATCCCACAGTGATTAGTAAATATTGCAATAGAAGCTGGTATCAAGCCACAGAAGTTCTAGATGAAACAGTGCCATTTTAAGACACAGACATAAGGAATTTAGGCTTCAAGTCCTCAGTTTGGACAGATTTCTAAGACCTATGTGAGATAATTAAGTAGAGATTTAGGTTCAATGCATTCAAAGTCACAGAATGACAGAGTGGTTGAGTTTGACAAAGGCCTTCAGAGGTCATCTGGTCCAACTCACATGTTCAAGCAGGGCCACCTAGAGCTCGTTGCCTGGAACCTTGTACAGATGGCTTTTGAATGTTTCCTTAGATGGAGACTCCATAACCTGTGCCAGTGTTCAGTCACACAAAAACATTTCCTCATATTCAGATGTAACTTCCCCTGGTTGTGCCCATTGCCTTAGGTCCTGTCACTGTGAACCACTGGAAAGAACTCAGCTTTTTGACCAAGATCAAGTCTCCAGTATGCATGTTTTGTGATATATGTGAATTTAAAGTAGTTCCATCGTATACACAGCGTCACTACATAGCAATTTGTAGGATTAAAAATATATTTACATAGTCATAAGATTTGAGCTTTTCCCTGTTATGACATCCAACAAAAAAATTTGTATTTCAGGCCTGTATGTCTCTTGTCTTTTCTCTGCATAGAAAATTTCTAATTCTCATTTCTGATTAACTTTCAGAAATTACAAAGGTAAATATGTAGAAAATATTTTATAAATATAAGCATTACAAGAAATTGGAGCAAGTAATACTTGAACACTTTGAAATGACATTATTTGCAAACTGCTTAATTCATTATTGAATGAACGAACTTTGGCTTTAAAAAGTGTTATGAGAAGGAAGATGACACTATTTATGAGCCCTTTCAACTGGCTATCAGAGTTACAGAGAAGCAACAGCTGTTTGTCTGACTATTTCTCACAGTCAAGAGGTTAAAACACTTGCAAATAACATTTTCCTGTATCCCTCTTGCTTCTTTTTTTTTTTTTTTTGGGGGGGGGGGTCATTCTCCCTTAGCTAAGAGGTTCACACAAGATGCTTTCCTTCTTCTGGATCTTGTACTACTACCACCTCCTTCATTCCTTGCCCTCCCTTTTGGAGATAGAAGCAAAGTGAAAAAGTTAACAGAGCTCTAGAAAAGCTGAAAGAAAAGATGGCAGTTTGAGTCTTTTGAGAGGATTGTCTACACTAGTTCATTCATGTTAGTGAACTTTTCCTAGAGTAAATTTTATGCTTTCATTATTTCCAGCCTCTTGTAGGACTTGAGTGGTGGCTACTTTTATGTCTACACAAAAGGAGAGTCGCAACTCAAGTTGTGATCCAAAGTTTGTGAGTGACCTCAAATTTTAAGCAAGCTAGAGACTTTTCATTGTAGATATGAATAATTTTAAAAGTTTTAGAGACTGAACTTTGGTTAAATTATAAGTTCACAATCATGAAGAATAGACTTTTCTCCCCATCTTTGGCTCATGAGCTCTCCTATACAATAAAAAATTCTACCAGAATGTACCAGAATCAAAATCAAAATTATAAATATTTCCTCAATCAGAAAGAAGTATATAAAAGAGTCTCCTGGATCACTCTGTTCTAATTAAATTCTTTAAATTGGAATTTTAAATAAACCAGCTAGAATTTAATAGAAATGAACATACACATCAATAAAAATTCCATTCAATATAGCAACATTTTGTTACATGGCCATGTGGGCTCTTTTCTTTCTGGAAAAATAAAATCTCCCTACCAAAAAAAAAAAAAAGTAGTGCAAAATGCCTTATTAACAATAATTTCAGTTTCAAACACACATTGTGAAGACAAAAAAGAATGGTTTATTTGTAAATTTTCAGCTCACTTTAAAAAATATTTATTACTTTTGAGACTATTCCAGAGGTTCTGATAAACTATGTGTGTGATAGAACATTGACAAGGAGGAATATTTAACTGCATATATTACAATGTTTTTAATCAATAAATCTGCAACATCCAAAATATTTTAGACACTGGGGAGACAGTCTTTTCTTCTGAGGGTTTATGGTCCACAGTTAAATCAGATAAAATGTATAAAATATATGTGTAAAAAAGGATTAAAGAAAACAGATGCAGATTGACATATTTTTCATGTTTTATGAAACTGGATTTTCAAACGTGCTGAATGCCGAGAGTTCCCTAAGAAGTTGTATGAACTTCTAATACATGACAGTGGAATAATAAATTTCACTCTCCATCATTTTTACTATTATTTTTTCCTTCCTTAAATGTACATGGACACACACATAGAAGGTATTTCTATTTTCCTCCAAACTAAAAAATTTGGTATTACTGAGTAATCATGAAAAACAAATGTATGGATAAATTGATCATATCACTACTCTGTTTCATTGTTTAGTTTCTTTTTTAATTTTATTTGCTTTATGGGATCTAGTGTTACATATTCTCCAAAATACCCAGCTTTCTTTATGTAAGTTACCATCAGTATCCATCTAGTTACTTATTTTTAATTACACACAATTCAGCAAAACAATCTGAACCAGACATTTAAAAGTTATTCTAAGAATAATTTCATAGAGGAATTGGAGTTTAAGGTAAATGGAGAATCTTCAATGAAGTCCTTAGACATTCTTTAATGTGTTTTAGGTGTCACACAATCCCAGATATTTCATAAGAAAATTGAAAGAAGTGTTTCCAAGCAGTACTGAAAATCAGCCAGCTTTTATTTGAACACTTAAAGATTTAGAGATTCAACAGTAAACTTCTATAATATTGGACCTACTGTGTTTGATCGTTAACTGTATTAAAACCCTCCAACTTTATTTTGAGAGTGTCAATATGCATTAAACTAGGTGTACAAGACAGTTCACATACATCCTGATTCAGCAGTGCATTACATTTTGTCATAAACATATCTCTGAAAAATGAAAAACATGCTTCTCTAAAGGTAAGAGTTGCGGTATATGAAAGAAAAATAAGTTCTCAATTAATTATTTATTTAAAAAAAAATCCATGTTTATCATCAATCAGAAGCGAGCAGAAAAAAGAAAAAAAAAGAAAACAAAGGACTAATTGTAGCTATTTCAGCCAGTCTTAATTCAAAAATAGTGGTGTAACTGAATAGTGTTTATAGACATGAAGTCCCTTAACTTCTTATGCTGTTGGCTTCTGACCTTTCTGAATTCTTTAAACATTTTCCTCAATTTAATCAGAATAGAAGTTGCTTCATTCACCATCAGTTGTCAGTTAGAATCAGTGAATATGATTCAATCATCTTTATAGCTTTCATGACCAGTGAACGTAATTTAAAAGAAGTGTAGTTACATGTTTAATACATAATACAGCAATATGATAGCAAAAAAGTGTCATAAATCTACAAGCTCAGACAGTTTACTTAAAATCATCCATTTGACTTACCTTTATTTTGAGGCTTACAGGTGAACTACACTCATTTGTTCTGCTGATAACTGTCTTTTTAATTTCTTTCTCTAGAAAAAAAGAATAAAATTTGAAAGAAAACAAATGGGAAATACAGTTTCTAATGTACTGTTTTAATTACCCATGATTTTTACCATTAACTCTAAAAATTTTTAAACCTTGGTAGAATGTAATATCTTCCCTAATTCATAGAACTGCCATTCAGATTGGAAGGGACTCCAGGAGATCATGTAGTTCAGCACCCCTGCTGAAGTAAGGTCACCTAGAACGGGTTGCCCAGGACTGTCTCCACGTGGAATATCTCTGAGGTGGAGACTCCACAAAGTCTCTGAGGAATGTTTTCCAGTGTTCAACCAATCTCTCAGTAAAAGAGTGTTTTCTTATGTTTAAATAGAATTCACTACATTTTGGTTTGTGGCCATTGCCTTTTACTGCATTATTAAATGCCACTTAAAAGTCTGGTTCAATATTTTTTACTCTCTTCTTCTCTCTCTTTGTTTTAAAAAGTACATATTAGAATAAAAGCTATAGATCAGAATAGTTTCTAGGACCAGTAACAGTTCATATAGCATATTCATCAAAGGCTAGAGGCCTCCTCAGCAGGTTCACTGATGACACAAACCTGGGAGGAGTGGCCGATACCCCAGAGTGCTGTGCAGCCCTTCAGAAGGACCTCAAGAGCTTGGAGAGATGGGCAGAGAGGAACCATCTGAAATTCAACAGAAGCAAATGCAGGATCCTGCACCTGGGGAAGGATAACCCCATGCACCAATACAGGCTGAGGGCTGACCTGCTGGAAAAAAAATCACTGTGGAGAAGGGCCTGGTGATCCTGATGGACAACAAGCTGTCCCTGAGCCTGCAGTATGACTTTTTGGCCGAGAAAGCCAATGGTATCCTGGGGTGCATTAGGAAGAGCATTGCCAGCAGGTTGAGGGAGATGATCCTGCCCCCTTCTCAGCCCTAGTGAGGTGCATCTGGAGTGCTGTGTCCAGTTCTGGGCTCCTCAGTACAAGAGAGACGTGGAGCTCCTGGAGCAGGTCCATCAGAGGGCAACAAAGAAGATAAGGGACTGGAGCATCTCTCTTTTGAGGAAAGGCTGAAGGAGCTGGGCCTGTTCAGCCTCAAGAGGGGACAACTGAGAGAGGGCCTCATCAGTGTCTATAAGTATCTAAATAGAGGGTGTCAGAAGGATGGAGCCAGGCTCTAGGCAAAGGGTGGAAACTGATGCTCAGAAGTTCCACTTGAATATGAGGAAGAACTTCTTAACTGTGAGGGTAACTGTGCACTGGATCAGATTGACTAGAGAAGTTTGCAGTGTCCCTCACTGGAGACACTTAAGAACTGTCAATGCAATCCTCTGCAGTGTGCTCCAGGATGACTCTGCTGAAGCAGGAAGGTTGGATCATATGACCCACGGTGGTCCTTTCTAACCTGACCCATTTGGTGAAATACACATGATTTCGTAACATTGTATGTATATGGTATCAAGTTTAAATTTAGATTTAGAGTATGATTTTACTCATAGGCTTCTATAAAAGGCATTACAGTACTTAGCCATCATCATGCAAATATTTCAAAGATCAGATTTTGATGAATGTTAGCTGTCTAGTTGGTTTTTTAAATTCCCTTGGATACACACTACATTCTTTAGGCATCTAAACAACTTTGATATCCTTATGTACATGGTTTTGCAAAAAGCTAAATTCCCAGTTCCAGCTTTCAAACTCCTGGGATGTCCCTTTTTCCTGACAGGAGGTGAAGAGAGATGAAAAACTTAAAAAAGAGAGAGATACCAATGGACAAAAATTCCTAGACCAAGAAATCCAATTAAAATATCTCTATAACTGATCTCCTGGGCTCTAAAACATTGCTCCTTGCAACCTTCATTTTCCTTACTCTTCTTTACAGCTTATGCAAAAAAACACAGATTTTCAGAAGAGTTCTGAAACTTAAAATATCAAAAATTTTAATGTGACAAGCTCCCAATCCTCAGTTACTAGAAGTATGTTGGTAATTGCTTGCATATTTTGAGGAAGTTATTCCTGTAAAATATAAGTCTGTTGTAAATTTTTTGCTTCATAGTACCAAATCTTCAGGCTTTGAGTTTCTTTTCACTCTTCTGTATTTGGAGGCTTGTATTTTTATGAAAGTGAAAGTAGTTTGACAGAGAACAACAGTAGTGCTTCATCTATAATGTATATATGAAATTTGGGAAATTTCATTAAATATAATCTGTGAATCAACAACATTGCACATTTTCTAAGTGGAAATTCCCTTTCCAGGAAACAATTAAAGATAAAGGAGAGAAACTCCAATTTTTTTACATTCTAAACTGCTATCCAGTGTTTTCAGTTGTGTGGAAAGCTGCAAAAGATGTGTTTTTCATGGAGGAGTTCTTCATTTTGCCTTAAAACTCCATTTCTTCATTCATTCATTGGTGACATTACTGAAATATTAGGACACTGGTGAAGTTAAAGCAATAAAAATTCTATGTTTTTCACAGCATGTTAATTCCCTAGCTTCTATTTTTGGTTAATGAAAGAGAAATTGAGTATATGACTAGGCAAATAGAAAACATTAACTAAACTTGATTGAGCTCTAAGGAAAACCTATAATGTGATACTTACTGCTTATCCTAAATGTTTCCATTATCTTTACTTAAGACTATGCAATCTTATCCGTACTTAAGAAAACATACATTTGAGCTTCAGACAGAAATTATAAAAGATAAAGGCTCTTGCCCTTGTCTTAGAGTCAGAAAGCTATTTAGCATTAAGTAGTTAAAAGCCTTGTTCATTCTAAATCAAAGAAAAAGGTTAAAATTAATCATTTTAAGAAGTTTCTAGATGCCTTTGTATGTGCCTGCTTAAAAAAAAAACTCAAACACTGAACAAAATGTAAACTGAATATTAAAATGTTTCCTTAAATCAAAGTTTGATGACTCAAAATGTTGAGGGGAAAAAAAATGAAATCTGCAACATTTTGAAATTAAACTATAAAGAATAAGTGAAAAATAAATGGTGCGAAGAGAGAAAGGACACTTATCCTGCAAATAAAAGAAAAAAAAGTTATAAACATGCTGATGGTGACAAATTAATTAACAAAAAAATTTTTAAAACAGAAAAATCTGTATTTTAATAGCTAATAGATATTTCCTTTTCTTAAAACTGGTGTCTTAAGTCCTTTTTACAAAGCCATGTGGAATAAAGTGTCTCACATTTATGTTTTCATAACTGAGGAAACTTAAAACTTAATACTGGAGTGTTTTGTTTTAACCCCAGCTGGCAACTAAGCACCACACAGCAACTCACTCACTCCCACCCCATCCCAGTGGGACGTGGGAGGAGAATTAGGGAAAAAAAAGTCCATGGAAAATAAATTGAGGACAATACAATTGTTTACTATCTACTGAGTGAAACCCAGTGATCAGGGCTCTTCCAGGTAACCTCCTCCCCCCCTGTATATACTGGGCATGATTTCATATGGCAGGGGACGTGTAATACCTGCCAGTACCTAAAAGGATCCTACAAGAAAGCTGGGGAAGGACTTTCAGCAATAACACAAAAGATGATGGTTTTAAAGTAAAAGAGGAGAGGTGTAGACTAGATATTAGGAATAAATTATTTGGTGTGAGTGTGATGAGGCACTGGAATATATTGCCCCGAGAAGCTGTGGATGACTCATTCATGGAAGTGTTTAAGGCCAGGCTGAATGGGACTTTAAACAACCTGGTGTGGTGGAAGATGTCCCTGTCTATGGCAGGGACATCGCAGCTAGGTGATTTTTATGGTTCCTTCCAACCCAAACCATCGTATGATTCTCTGATAACTATATGAATATGCTTTTGGCCAGTTCAGGTCAGCTGTCCCAGCTATGCCTCCTCCCAGCTTTTTGTGTATTTCCTTGCTGTCAGAGCATGGAAAAATGAAAAATCTTTAGGGTAAGCACTACTTAGCAACAACCAAAATATCAGTGTGCTGTGAATGTTATTCTCACACTGAATCCAAAACGTAACACTGTACCAGCTACTAAGAAGAATATGAACTCTATCCCACACGAAACCACTCCATGGAGACTGAAAAGACTGTCAGCATCAAAGATTGTTCTTAGTGTTTTCTTGTACCCCCTGACTGTAAATACAGAATATATGTCTCCTTTTCCACATTTCTGTTGGATTTCACCACTGGTAAGACTGTTCCATTTTTCCATTCACAGAATTGTTTATCACATTTCTTTTCCATATGTTTTCCAATAATCAGTTTGATCCAAGGTATCTGACAGAGATCAACTTCTGAGCTCAGATTGTTCAGCAAGCATTGTTAGATAGGATTCTGGGCACAACAAACTAGTCCCAACCGGCCCCTGAGAACCCAGATCATATGCTGGCACTGAAAATTCCTTTTCAGGCTAAATTGAAGATTAATGGCAGTGCGATGGAAGGGAACTGAAATTCAAAGGGAAAGATTTTTCCCAAGACATGTCTCAGCCCACATGAAAAGAGAAAAAACCTGAGGTGCATGTGGGAAGCAGAGGGAAAAAGAACCTTGGAAACAGAAAATTAAGGGACAGGAAGAAAAAACTGGAGGAAGAGAAAAGATTGATATACTAGATAAAATAATGTACTGGGAAAAACTCAATTATTAAAAGGTAGATGGGCAGAGAAATGGGAGACAACCTTATATGGGCAAGACAAGTATTTTGGGGTGAAATATAAAGGAACATGTACTATATTCACTTTCAGAATTGGATTTTGGGTTGCATACATTTTCTGTTCAAGAACCATGTGTTTCAATATTGTGAGATATGCTACCTGTCAGAACACTTAGTACCTTATTAGTTGCCAAGGCAACAACATCTTTTTGTGAAGCACATCTTGGGTCTGGTTTCCCCTTTTGGAGTTGCGCCCCTGTGGTGCACAAATAAATTTGACCAAGTTATGCATGAGGAGTCTGAATTTGATGAACCATAGCAAAAACTAAATTGCCTGCATTTTGTGCTTCTGCAGTATAATTTCCAGAAGACTATTGTCACAATGATTAGTTTTTCATGACTACGGTTCAAAAAATTGTAATTAGACATAGAAACTCAAATGTTCTCATAGCTAGGAAGGTCTATTACCACTTCATTATATCTGAACGCTTAATGATGGTGCTACTGAATTGTTTGCTACTCATATAACCAGGATAACTGGAATATCCAAGAGGCAAAACCACACATCCTTATATCTATAATGCACTGCAAGTGCTGACTGGAATACAGCATATATGTTGAAACCTGACAACTAAATATGACACAGCCCTATGCCACGTGTTAGTTGATTGTTAACCCTTTCTCTGATTGTTGAGCTTCAGAGTTCCTGAACTCTTAATTTTCTCTCATGTTTTTCTTTTCTAAATTGTTGCCTTTCTCCATTTTCATGCTTTTGCTTATTTACCAATTATGTATTTTCTTATGGGGGTTTCTTTTTACCAGACATTTGCATATAGCCTCACACATTTTAAACCTGATTAATCTGATATAAAGATAATACTTCTATCAAAAGTTGCAATAGCAAAAAATAACGGACGTTACAGATTTAGTAACAAAGGAAACACACATACCTGCTGCTTAGTGAAAGTAATTTAATTTCAGAGGAATGATAAGGTGTGAACCTTATACCAAATATGGGTGAATGTCAAACGCCCTGTTTCCAGCAGACAACGTGCCAGGAAATCACATGATCTCCAAGTTCTTAATGGGCAAAGAAGGGTAAACACTAACATAGTTCTATAAAAGAAAACAGGTGGTGGTGTAATTTTGATGACTGACCAAAGTTACTACTTGCAGAATTTCTCATAAGAACATAACAATTTTTATTTGTTTAGGAGACGCCTTTGTAAAACATGTCCTTCTCTTCAAAATGGATATTTCAATCTTGTAAAAGAAAAAAAAAGATATAAGTCTTGGTTGTTTCCTAAGAAAAGATGTGAGGCAAGTAAGCATAAACTGAGACATTTTTTATTCGTTTTTGACCAAAGTTAGCAGACAATTTTCACCAATTGTCTATGAAATAGGTCACATTATTTGCAAGATCTAATAGAATGCTTTCTCAAAACCAGGTCTCAAATAGCACTAAACCTTTTCCTCACAATCCAAACAAGTATAATGGTTAGTATTGAGTGAACTGCAGCATCCAAAGCCTAGACACATATTAATCACTGGTCAAGTGAGACTTCTTGATAACATATTGAGTACAGTGTTGACAAAGAGGCTTCGAGACATACATATTCGACCTATGAGGTCTAACAATATGTCTGGTTTATTCTTAGAACTCAGACTTTTTATATTATCTGTATACAAAGTCTCGTGACAAGAAGCACATAATTGGTTACAAATTACTGTCCAGATGTAAACATACATTAAAAATACATTTGGTTATTAACAGGTAACAAGGTATTTATTCACTTTATCAAACTGCACCTTCTTCTTGGCACTGATTTCCTTTTGTTCTAGCAAAGAGACCTGTAGCCATCTTGGTACTTATAGTACTTATAAAACTATATAAAAGCTTTTAAAAGTTTATAAAACTACAGCACACAATATAAATTGCTCACATATTCATCATGTTCCTCCCACAGTACAGTAATGTTTTCCACGTATTTTAGAATCAATTTCTAAGTATTTTAAATAAATTTAAATAGATTTAAATAGACATGCTACTGTTGTATACATCTCCCAGAAAGCTACTAGTAAGCTGCTGAATGCTGAGTTACACTAACCTATAGCACCTTGACTTTATGCCAAAATAACATCTCTGCCAAAGAGTAGAAGATGGCCAGTCATAAATTCATCACATGATGTTAACTGTATGTATGTAGGTAGATACTAAGGTTTTTTTTTCAGTCAGAGAGATGCATATAAACCTTTTAATAAGAAACTATGAGGAAAGTACCAAAATACTCATATACTGAGGGATAAAAGTCTGCCAATAGGCTCATTCACTGGTAGAGAAAGCTTCTGGATGATCAGTTTAGTTTGAATTTAGGATAAGTATTTATCATTTCTGATGGAAAAATACAGTTGAGAATGTAATGTCTGCTTGAATAATGGCATTGTTTGTGTAGTTTTTTGTGTACTGGTTTATCATCTGTAGACATATAAAAGTTCGGTTCATAATTTTCACCCCTAAATCACAGGGAATGCTTCTGTTCTGTCCCTAAAAAGAAATCGAGATGGTATTGCTTATAGCTCATTAACATTTAACAAGTCTACAATAACTGGATAGCACACAAAATTATTATGTGTTTAAAACAACTTAGACCTTAAATTTACTTAAGATTGTTATTTATCATAGATGCTGTTTAGTTACATGATTCAATATGTTATTTGGTAAACTGTGGGAAACAAAAACTTTGAAACACTTTGAAATATATGTTTTGCAATGTTTCCGTGTATTCCAGATGTTTCTGAGGAATGAGTGGGAAAGTGCATGGCTTTGAATGATCACAAGCAACTCTATCTACTAGTCATAAAATAGTCTTATGTTTAGATGTCTTTCAAGGCATAGTAATCAATCAGTCAATCATCTAGCAGAAGATTTCTAGATGTTTCAGAATTTTGTGAGTTACTCTGTATTTCCTAACATTTTATCAAATTAGTCTAATAATCAATGTTTAAACTGGTTTCATGGTTTTTTTCTACTAGGTGTTTAAGATATTTTGTGCTAGTGTAATTCAGAGGTTAAGCCCAGGAAGAGGAAGATGTGAGAAAGGGAAGGTGTTGGTTTTATCTCTTACTATCCTACTCTGATCTGATTGGTAATAAATTAAATTAATTTCCCCAAAGTTGTTTCTGTTTTGTTTGTGATGGTAATTGTGATCTCAACCACAAGCCTTACACTATATTTTCTCTCCCCCGTCCAGCTGAAGAGGGGAGTGACAGGGTAGCTTTGGTGGGCACCTGGCATCCGTCCCAGGGTCAAAGCCACAACAGTCACTAACAAAACTATTTTAGTTTCTCCTATATTGTTGTATGAGTTTGAAAAAAATCTTTTATTTCTACTGTCATTGGTAGATATTTCTACAAATCTTAAACATCTTCTCAGCTACATTTTAATCTTAAATGTAGCAGCAGCAAAGTAAGTTAGTGCCAATTAACTGAAAATGGCTTGACATTGACAAAACTTCAACTTGTGCTAATTATTTAAAACATGCACATTACGTGCAACTTGATGGTATAAAAAATAATCTCCTGGCAGAATGAAATACATTTTACTAGTTCTTTTTCACTTCCTTTTTGAGGATCAGTATAATGTAAAAAGTTGGTACCCTTTATATTCTGATCTTTCAAAGATTAGAAAAGATTTAATTTTGCACTGTAATTTTTTTCACATAAATAACCCTGGTCACCCCCACCCTCCACCCAGACAGCATCATTTAAACCCTTCAGTAGTAATTTTTGCATATCATAGAATCATAGAATCATAGAATTGACTGGGTTGGAAGAGACCTCCAAGATCATCAAGTCCAACCCTTGATCCAACCCCACTGTGATTACTAGATCATGGCACTCAGCGCCACATCCAACCTTGTCTTAAAAACTTCCAGGGAGGTTGAATCCACCACCTCTCTGGGCAGGCCATTTCAATGCCTGATCACTCTCTCTATAAAGAACTTCTTTCTAATATCCAACCTAAACCTCCCCTGGCACAGCTTAAGCCCATGCCCTCTTGTTCTACTGCTGATTGCTTGGGAGAAGAGACTGACCCCCACCTGGCTACAACCTCCTCTCAGGTAGTTGTAGAGAGTGATGAGGTCACCCCTGAGCCTCCTCTTCTCTAGACTAAACAACCTTAGTTCCCTCAGCCTCTCCTCATAAGGACTTGTGGTCAAGTCCCTTCACCAGCCTGGTTGCTCTTCTCTGGACCTGCTCCAGCACCTCAATATCCTTCCTGAACTGAGGGGCCCAGAAATGGGCACAGCACTCCAGGTGTGGCCTCACCAGCGCTGAGCACAGGGGAAGGATCATTTCCCTGCTCCTGCTGGCCACACTGTTCTTGATTCAGGCCAGGATGTCATTGGCCTTCTTGGCCACCTGGGTACACTGCTGGCTCATGTTTAGCTTCCTGTCAAATAATAAATTATAAAGAGAAAGCTTTTAAGTATAAATGCTTCTACTCACAGCTCATCACATTAAATGAGCATCTAAAGCAAGTTTTCATGTGTTTAAGATAGAATAATTAAATTGATCAAGAGTGTTTCTAGAGCAGTTATATACTGACATGACAGGCTCTCTTGTTCTTGTTCTAGGCTTTTTCAAAACATTTTAAAAGAAAGTGGATGTTTAGTGTGCATTGTGCCACATTGCAAATTGCCTGGCAGTGACTTGTGTTAAATACTGTACCAGTAGAGGTCAAATTTTGAGCTCACCACAAACCGTAGCACAGTTGCTTTATGGTTATGAAAAGAGATGCACTCTTTTTTAGTTTTAAAGAAGCACGAGTAGATAATCAGATACAAAATTACTTCCACAGAAAAATCTGAAGAGACAGACTTTTCCATGGAAATTAGAATTGTGCTGAATCCTTTAACATTATTGTCAAGAAAATCGTAGCTCAACAAAGGAATGGAGAAATCATTCATAAATTAAAATAGAGAATAAAAGATTATCCAATGTAGGATAATACAACATGATCAATATTGGATCATTAATTGGCATGAATATGGGTATAGCTATTTATCTTTATGAATGCTAATTTACAGTCACACAAAGATGTTCTCACATGACACAGTTCTCTGTTTAGAAATACTTTGTTGTTACTCCATAATAAGATGCACATTTTTGAGGAGAATAAGAAGAAAGAAAGAGAAAGATATGAGAAGTGGAGAGCAGTCTATGTGAGATATTAAAGGAGTTGTTATAGACTTTACGTGTTTGGACATGTTTGGACAGTTTGAAATAGTGTTTGATGTTGTATTTTGATTATATTGATTATATTATATTGGAATATGTTATTCCCCTCATGAATTTACTATTCCCTGATTGGCTAAGATTTCCCCTTCCCTGATAGGTTGAAATTTGCCACAGTATGGAGGGTCTTGTTAAGGCTATGTATTCCTGTGATTGGTTCATGGTTCCGTCATACAGTTTGTAATCTCCCTATTGGCTGTACCCTCATGTCAATCCTAAAACTCCTCCCATGTTCTAGTCCCTTCCACCCCTAACTCTATAAAAGGCTTGCCTTCCCCTCAGTGGGTGGATAACACCTTTTACTTCTCCTACCATCAATAAAACCTATAACGGAGTGAAGAACCCCTCGTGTTGTCCGTGCCTCTTCCCTTGCCCGCGCTGTGACACATTTTGTTTTGCTAGGACGCTGAAAGATTTTACACACAAGTAGGTTAATACTTTAGTTCAATCTAAAGAAAAGCTTCTGTGATTTGTCTCCTCCAAGGCCAGGCAAAATCACAGAAAAGACTTCTGAGGGATGAATACAGTTTGCACTGGCCTGGCAGGAAACTTCAGAGCTGAGTGCCATTCTTGAGATCTCATATGAGAGATCACAGAATCACAGAATATGCCAAGTTGGAAGGGATCCACAAGGATCATCGAGTCCACTTCTTAACCCTGCACAGGGCCATCACCAAGACTCATACCATGTGCCCAAGAGTATTTTCCAAACACTTCTTTGACTCTGTCAGGCTTGGTGCTGTGACCACTTCCCTGGAGAACCTGTTCCAGTGTTCAACCACCCTTTGGGTGAAGAACCTTTCTGTAACATTCAACCTAAACCAACTCAGACACAACTTCAGGCCATTTCCTTGGGTCCTATCACTGCTTATCACAGAGAAGAGATTGGTGCTTGCCCCTCATCTTTCCCTCGTGAGGAAATTGTCTTTCTTTGGTTTCCTCCAGGCTGAACAAAGTGACTTCAGCTGCTTCTCATACAGCTTCCCCTGAAGGCCTTTTACCATCTTCATTGCCCTCTTTTGGACACTCTTCAATAGTTTAGTGTCTTTTCTGTATCGTGGTACTCAAACCTGCACACAATATTCAAGGTGAGGCTGCACCAGAGCAGAGCGGGACAAGCAGCTCCCTCAAAGTAATGATTTGCCTGATGCCACTCAGGACACAGTTGGCCCTCCTGGCTGACAGGGCAGTGGTGAGTGTGTTAAAGGTCAGGTTAGATGGGGCTCTGAACAACCTGGTCTAGTTGAAGGTGTCTCGTCCCATAGCAGGAGTGTTGGAACTAGATGATCTGTAAGGTCCTCTTCCAACCTAAACCATTCAATGATTCTGTGATTTATAGAGTGTAATAGGCATGTCTTGAGAAGCCAGATTAATGTATGAACTTCTCTTTGGATGAATAAAAGTAAAGTCTGAGTGTTGTACTTGTTATCTTAAAATTTGGAACTAGTACAGTCCAGAGGCACACCACATTTTTTTCCCCCCTTTTTTTTTTCTTTTCTAAAAAATCCTTCAGTTTGTATCAAAATTAGTCTATAAAAGAGTCAAACTATTTCATAATATGAATTCTCTGCTTCTCAAACTCATGACATCAGCTCTTAATTCTGACCATGTGAATGAATTAAGCTATGCATGTTACTCTAGGTTGGATCAACAGCTCAGAAAAACAAATGATATTTCCTATAATAACCTACACAGAGTGCTCTCACAAAGTTCATATTCAAAAATAAAAGCTATCTAGCTATTTTATTTTTATATTTAGTTTTTAAACCTGTGTCTTCAGCGGTGACTCCTTACAAACAACTTTACCATATTAGGTGGCAATTGCCTGAGTGGGAGCATTTTATACCATGAGTTAATGTCTGCAGGAATCCTTCCTACACAGCAATTCACATTTGAATTCAGAAACGAGAAGTACAAGGCTATAGACACAATAGTGTAGAGACAAAGAGTATTGTGAATGAGACTGTACTTTTTTAGGCACTAACTAATTTAGTTTTGATTTGCTGAAATCATGATTTCAGTGTCTAATATAAGAGGTTCATAAGACGAAGCAGGGAAATACAATTCAGTCATGAAAATAGACTTCGAACTACAGAGCAGTGTTATGATTGGAATTTTCATAAATGAATAAAAACAGAAGTGCAAGTGCCTGATGATGCTCACACAGGAAAAGGTAAAGAGCTTAAGTGCATCACAAATAATTGGTGCATCACAAATAATTGGTATTTGGGGTATTACTGCTTTAGTTATATAAAACCTGAATGCATCTTTAAAAAAAAAAAAGAAAATCCCACATTTTCTACTGCTAACACATTAACTATTTAACTTTGGCCTCACTGGAGCTCTACGTGTGCAACAAATCAGATTTTCCAAAGTTTTGTCAAACATCTTAATCTGATATCATGGTGTTTGGGTGGTGAAAAAGGTTATATATGTATGTCTATCTATATATATATCTATCTCAAAAGGGCAAAGTATGAAAGGTAAGGTCTTCTTTTCTGTTCAAATAATTCAAACAATAATATTTTACATGGTTTTGATGGACTTTTCCTAATTTGATAAGCAGTAATCTTATATGATTAGTGAGCATCTCTGCAGATGAAAGACCAGTGCTTCAACAGCTAACTTTTATCAACATTCACATGCGAATTCTACATGCAAAAAGAAATGTGTCTCTACATATAACTCAATTTTTTTAATATGTGGAGAAAAACAAGACAAGTAGAAGTAAAAGAATAAACTAAAAAGCTAGAAAGTGGTAGATACATTTTTTACTAGATTGTGATTAAATAATTTTCTGTATCATGCTTCTCTTTGATAATAATTGTAATATTACATAGAATACCAGTAACCTGTATGATAACTTTAAGAGACAAGACGAAGCAAGTTCATTTTCAGGTGGTACTTTACAGCACTTATTTTTCAATTAGTATTTAGCAGCACTTCATCCAACCAGTTTCACTCTTTATCTTAATGACCTCTTTATTATCAAATATGTACCTTTTTCTAAATAGTAAATAAAAAAAAAAACAGGCTTGGAAGGCTAAAGAAGAGAAAGAAATATGAAAAATAAAAAATTTGTTAGAGGATTTGGGAATAATTTTAATTCCTAAAGCTATATTTTAAGGCATGTTTTTGAGACCAGAAGTATACTGTGTATATATGTAAAAACATACACACATACATGAACATATACATATACTTATATCCCCACTTATTGAAGAAATATAACATTTACTATCACCTTAAATTAGGTTTAAAATACAAAGCGTATCAATATTGCTTAAAAAATATGGCACTTTTTGTTGCAAACATTGTTGTTTTTTGTGAAGGACAGAGATAATATGCCTTTTAAGTGAAATGAACATACGCATTTTTAAATCTATATATATTTACACAGAGGAAATGTAAAATACTCCAAAGTGAAACGTAATAATAGTCTCACAGAAAAGGAAATTCAGATTGCCTTGTACAATACAATCATCTCAGCAGTGAGTCATTATCAAGGAGAAAGAATAGTGAGCTTAAGAATGTGATCATGACTGTGGAAAAGTTAATGTATCTTGATAATGTACTTGTTATGGTTTAAACAGTGGCCTGGTAACATGCTTCTATGGGTGAAGAAAAAAATGTTTCATGTGGTATCTGGGGAAACTTCTTATGCTTGTGCTGTTTCATTCCTCAACTTAAAAAGAATTTCAATACCTTAATGCTGTTCAGAAATCACATAGCTTTCCATACTTACACTGCCAAATGAAGTCACCATCCCTTCCCCTTCCCATACAATCTAAACAGATATGCTAATAAGTAAACTGCTTCTGGAACTCAGGACATTCTCAGTCTTGGTCTTGGTCAAAGAGAGAGATCAAAACTCCATGAACTACTTCGCTAGGTAACAGTCCAAAAGATTACACAAAGAGAAAAGATAGTAGTTGGCAGAAATAGCCATGGATTTACACCATAAATCAGAATCTTGTGTATGCTTAACATATACGAGAATTGCGCACTTTCATTATGCTAAACATAATAAGTTTAGCTGCTATTCTGGAGTTTGTGGGTTATCTTTCCTTATCAGTTTGTGCATCAGTTATCAAAGCTATATTTAGAATGCACATTGTAAACCTCCTGTGCACACAGACCTAGGATAGCCTGTGCTAATGAAAGCTCAAAACATCTAAAAGCCTTTTCATAAGTTTGCCCTGAATATATCCCTGTAGGACTGGAAAGTACTATTGTACGTTCTAAAGGATATAGAGCTGAAGGACAGAAAAACTTAAGACTTCTCAATAGAAAATACCAAAAAATTGATGTAGCAGCTGCTGTAGAATAGCTCTTTGTATCTCTCTCTGTTAAAACTCCTTTGCAAGTGAACACAAAATGCTTTACCTTGAGGCATCATTGCCTTAATATTCTCTTTCTAGTATACACTTGCTGCTTCACTCCTGAAAGCTGCCCATAAGATCAGATACTTGCTCTGTGAGAGTGCAAGCCCACAAGACTGAAATTTTCAAAGCAGGCAAAAATATGCCCTGAAGAACTCTTCTAGTATAACCTCCAGAGTGTTTGAAAGGTAGGTAGATCAAGAAATGAAGTACTTTTCTGAACTCAGGATTGGTTTTTTTTCCAATTTCTTCTGGTCATTTTGTCATATGTTGCTAAAATAGCTGTCACACTAAGATGAATAGAAATAATGTTTGAGACATACTTTCAACAAATAAATATTGAGGTCTAACTAAGATACCTGGCCTTGGAATATTTTTTTCTTTTTTAAAGCTCAGACTTTGTTAAGCTCAAAAGGATTCACTGTTTTGAAATATTACAATGTCTGTTGTAGTAAAGATTAAACTCAATATTCATTGCCAATTGGAACTTTTCTATTCCACCTCTTTTTCAGTTTTGGGTTTTTGTTAGCTTGGTTTAGTGGGTTTTGTTGGGGACTTTTTGGTTTTCTCGTTTTTTGGGGAGTTGTGTTCTTGTTTTTTGTTTTATTTTTGTTTGTTTGTGGGTTTTTTGGTTTTGTTTGTTTGCTTGTTTTTCTCTGATTTAATTGACTTTTTATTTAATTTTCACTTTTTACTCTGTTATTTTCATTGTTCTGCTGAGCCATTTGATATCCAATCTTCTCTAATACCTTGTTCTTTAGAGTATAGGTATCATATAACTGCAGATCAGTGGGTTTTAATTAGTCACTGGATTATTAACATGTCTTTCCCTTCTGATTCAAAGTTGGAAACCTCTTCCATTGTAGAAATTTTTCTAAGTAGATCTCAAGATGATAAATTCATTGGTGAGCTTCCCTTATGGTTTACAGGGGTATTCTGCAGACTTTCTTTTTTCACCTTGTATTTTAATAAATTAATTTGTCAATTAATTGTTTATTAATTTAATGTTTATTATTATTAATATGACCTTTGGTCTGTACTGTGATCAAGCAAAGATACTTGCACTTCTTCCCATTAATTCAAGAATGGCATTGCCTTTAATGTCTCCATAAAAGTAGGTAGTTATAACACACCAGCAGACTACAGAGCATGAAGCTTTTAACAATTTGTGGAGTGTTATCCACAGGCTTCATCTTCCATCTCCACTTCCCAAGGCCTCTGCTGTCACATCAGGTCTGAATTTCTCTGCAATGTGTCACTGTGTTGGAGTCACCTTATTGTGCATGGAGTAACTGCTTGTTATGGCTATCTATTTAGAACTGTGGTTGCACCATACAAATGTATTGTTTTGCTCTCATTTTGGCACAAAAAAATAGCCAATAGGATTTATTCCTTACAGCAGGAGCTGTGAAAGGAGTTTTCATGTAGATTTTGTAACTGTGTCACTCTTCCATAGAAAGACTATATCTATTGTCTGAGATAGACGTAAGATTTAAACAATTCTTCCACCTAAGTAAGATTTTTCCTGTTAACACTATACTAATTAGCAGTGCTCTACTTACCTTGTTTGCACTAGGTCAACAGTATTAATTAGAACGGATTTAATGTAGTGAATTAGGTCCTGAAGTGTTATGCTCAAAATCTTGTTTATGGACAAAAAGGAAGCACACCTTGGAAGTAAATAAAATCAATAATTTAACGTTATTAAAACTGAAATCTCAAGAGTCTAATCATTTTTAGTCCAGATCTAATTGTTATAAAAAAGAAAGAATAATTATGCTACTATAATTGTTCTACACACAGTTTTGAGTTTCTACCCTTATTCCTGGTGCTCTGTTCACTCTTCCCCTGTTCCTCTGGGCCTAAGATCTGTACTTTCATACAGGAGAGAGTGGTATTGTGAATTGTCAGCGTCTGGAGTCCTTCACTAGGAGGAATGTGATGTTCATGTAGCTGGTTCCCCCTTCAGCCCTCAAGGGTCAATTTGGGGTTATTTTTATGTTTACTAACACACTTTTATACTTTCTCATTGGCCTCCAGGTTCAAGTCACATCCAAATTTACTGTATGCTGTGACCTTTACATATTTTAGATCCTATTTCTTCGTTTCCCTTTGCTAGCCTTAAACCCAGCTCGGGGTATATAGCCCAGCTCTCTCTATATATATATATAGTTACCTAGAGGATGGTTTTTTAACACAACTTCAAATATTTATATATTTTTAAAGATATGAAAGTATTTCGGTGCACTAAAATATAAACAGGAAAATTCAAATATGAGGGTAACAAAGCAAAAAATGTTGCATGGTATACACAATGAGTTATATCTCTGAATATAAGTATTAAGCACTGAAAAATAATCCTCTGGAGCAGAGATGTTTAAAAATTGCTTATGCAGACAGCTGTATGATAAAATAGTATTTTAATGACAGCTGCAGGATTAAAGCAGTTTTGTCCAGTTCACCTGCTACTGGATTAAATTTTGGTAAAAAAATTACATATGCTGTTACCTTGCAGAAGTGTATGACTACAGCCCTGCAGTATACAACTATAGTGTCTGCTAAAAAGCCTACTGAAATCAAGAACTCCATTAGGAATTAAGAATCCACCTTGTGATTTTAAGTATCAGTACCTTTTGTGTCTTGTTCTCATGAAAGTCATCCCAGAGACACAAGACCTGTTTCATAAATCTCAAACCTAAATTTAGTAGTGATTTTCCATTAGGCAAAAAAGATTTGCTGACAACATGATATTGTCTCTGAAAAGTGGATGTTTCTCCTGGGGCAAAAAGTTATTACCTGCAAAAAATTAATTTGGAAGTGAAGGCAAAAGGTAAAGAGAGTGTCCTTTCATCGTTTGTTCATCAGAAGATAGCAAAAATGTTATATTTAGAGCCTTAATTGTAATTAAGTAAAGAAAAGAACTGCCTGAAGGAGTAAAATGTGTTATTATATTCGGACAAATCACTGAACAGTGTGACTATTTTCCTGCAGTGCTTGGAAGTATTTTTAAACCATATGTAGATTTTGCTTTCTTTTGTTTTGGTGGGTTTTTTGAGTGGGGGAGGTTTTGTTTTTTGTTTCTGATGTTGGTTTTCTGGTTTTTGGTGGTTGGTTTTTCCCAGTAGTGAAAAATATGTCCTTATTCAATCTCCCTTTGATATTCTCTAAGGGTATACATGACTGTTTGGCAAACAATCTCTGTGATGTCAGTACTACAGTTTGGACACCTAATTGTGCAGCAGAGTTTGAGGAGGTAAAAGAGATTTTTCTTTGCCTTTCTTTCTTTATTACAAGGTGAAATTCAAACTCTATAAGTCTCACACCTACAGATCAGGGAAATAAAATTCTTCTGGTAAGTTGCTGCAACACAGTGATCAGTAGATTATAGGAGTTATATTGGGTTCTTTCATGTATTTCTGAAATTCCTGAACTGCTTAGTCAACATATTGTTCCGTTATGTGTAAATTTTTATTACATT